>VMRM01000037.1:1414250-4200717 GCA_010277075.1 Poeciliopsis retropinna | reverse complement strand
AATTTCCAGTCAGTTAAAAATAATAAAACAAAAGTAATATCCAGACTCAAATAATAATGCGACTTTCACATAATTGATCCTAATAAACATGCACTATTCATCGAAGAGCAACACAATCAACTAATTCAAATGATCACAGGACTTGATGTTCTACAAAAAAATCCTTAATTTCTTTGCATTTACATCTTTGCGTTTTTCTTTGCATTTTGTTGCAATAAGCTAACAAAACATCAAGACAGGAAACTGTGACAGCATCTTTAAAATCTCTTCCATCAAATTTTTATTTTGATTCAATGCTGGAAAAACTGATGCCTGCAGATTCAGGAGAAACCAAACTCACCTGTCTCACCTGTTTAGACTGAGAAGCTGAATATTTGTCCTCAGTGTTTCCATACTTTCACTGTGGCGTGTTTGTGGTGTAAACCCGGAGCTGTGATGGCATCAGTGATTCAGTAAACTGAGCTCCAGACTGACAGCACGAAGAACGGTTTGTTTATCAGTTCCAGGCTGTGCTAGCTTCTGTATCTCTTCTGCTTATATCACATCTGTGGGAAACAACGACCCTGCTGGGATTTGTAGTTCTGCTGAAGCTGGGTGTCTGCTAAGGATTCCTGGATGAACTTCTGGTTCAGGGATGTTTTAGGGCAGGCATTTTGGTTTAGTAAAGCTTAGTACGAATTGAAGGTTTGTCCCTCTGTTTGATGTGTGTTTCCTTGGCGACAGGCGGGTGAGGACAAGTACAGGTGCCGTGGTCAGGACGTCTGCTGAGGAGCAGTCTCACCTTTTCCTTTCTTTTTTTTTTTTTTTAAATCTGTCTGATCTCAGCTTGGTTGTGTCTCAGTTGATGAATCTCCTTGATTGATTGGTCAATAACGATCACAGACATATTTCAGACATCTTCACAGGTTTTTCTTCCAGGCTCATGATGACAGCGTTAATAAAGTTCAGCTGATTGAAGTTCAGCACCGATCCTGTCAGACTCATCATGACTCATGGTTTATATAAAGCCGCCTGAGGTGCGTCTTAATTTATGTACCTGTCTGCAGCTGAGCGAGCCGTGCAAGCTGCCGTCGCCTGAACTTGACCTTAGATTTCTATAGGGAACGCCACCAGAGATCACGTTTTCATGATCCGTGAAAGAGTTTAATCCACCCTCAGCTTTACAACCAAAAACACACCCAATCCTAGAAAAACCTCAACCCACAGAGAGTTGGAACGCAGCGCTATAAGGGTATATTTTATTAGAGGCAGCACGGCAATACAGTCCTGCATTTCAGGCTTGGAAATATTTTTGGAAAACATTGGGATTGGGAAAATGAGGGAAAATAATGCAGTCTAAAAATGTTACCGTGACTCACAATTTCTTGAGTCACACAGATGTTGAGAGGTCCTCCAGCTAATAAATCAAGTTACTCAAAGAAAGACTGGAGGTGGGTTACATTTTTCTTATTCTACAGAGAAGAATATCATCAAAACATTCAAGGAATATAAAGGAAATTTGAGAGGACACTGTAGAAACCTTACTGTGCAGAAAATAAGCCTGACGTTAACCTGGTCCAGAAGCATTGTCCATTTCTTTTAACTTACAGGGATGTACTTAAAATGATCCATCATTGAGTTTGAAACAGAAATGGGTTGTTTACCAGTATAAGAAAAACAACTTTCACCTGAAGGTTCCCAGTCTAAAACATGCAGAAAGACCCCAGGACCCAGGAACCCAGGACCTTCTTGCATGGCAATAATGCTCCAATTAGGCCATATTGGTTGAAATGTATGTATATTAATTTAAAAACTGTGTAAATACTGTGAAACTATAGCCTGATACGCCATGGGACCACAGACTGTGGTAAAACAGATCACCTTGTTGAAGTAAAACAGAGGAAAAGTATCGTAACTTCTTTGAATTGTTGGACAAATTAAGGTGTAAAGAAGAATACTGGGACACAATAACTCCTGAAGTGCTTCAAATACTCAATAATGGAACAGTTTTTAGATGTTCAGAGAAAATATGGGAACCTTGAAAAATGGGAAAACTGCACAGTGTCATAACTTCAATGAAAAGTTATTAAAGATTTATGTTGGGTTTAGTTCTGCACCAGATTGAACCTCTTGTTTTGTTTCTCTTTCAGAGGCTGAGGCCAGAGTGACTGCAGGCGATCGACCTCCATGTTCAGGCCCAGAGAAAGGTCAGCTGTGGTTCAACGTCCGGAAGAAAGGTCTGTTCATCTGTGACGGGATGGTGTGGCAGACGCTCATGCAGGGTGAGTCTGACTGGATGACTCTTCACAGAACCTCACACTAGCTTTGTTTCCAAATTGGAATTATGAAGATAATTCATAATTAAATTGGTGGTTTTTATGAAAATAGTTCCAATTTGTCATATATATATATATATATATATATATATATATATATATATATATATATATATATATCATATATATATAATATATTATATATATATATATATATATAATATATTATACATATATATATGTATATATATATATATATATATATATATATATATATATATATATATATATACATATATATATGTATATATATATACATATATAAGTATGTATAAGTATACATACTATATATGTATAAGTATATATACATATATATATATACATATATATATGTATATATTATTTATTTATTTATTTATTTTTTATTTAAAATGCTTAATTAGTATTTGCTTAATGATTTGTTTTTGAGGTTCTCTAATTTAATAATAACAAGTAAAACAAGTAAATCGGTCTTCTTTGTAGATAAAGATCGTCTGGACTATGTGGAGGACTACCAGGACCTCTATACCCGCTCAGAAACCTTGGATGTGGAGCTATTCTCCATCCCATCTGAAGGCCTGTTTATGGCTGCAGCCAACAGGTATCAAAACCAGAACCAGAACCAGAACCCCTCCACATCAGGTCTCAAGAGACTGAAGGTCTTTAATCTTCATGGTAACAGTTTTGTCTGTTCTTACAGGGATTCCCGACCCGGTTCTGGTATTTACAAATGGATTAACGGGTCATTCCAGCTCTATCAGAACGTCAGCACTCAGGAAGCTCAAGCCTGGAATATTTCACCATCAATGACAAGGTGGGAGTCACTTAAACACAACAAATGTCCATGGTAATGTCAAGTTTGAGAAGAGTGCTGTAGTAGAAACCTAATCTAAGGTCATGAAAATAAAGCTAATGTGGAAAATAATCTCCAGAAGTCAAGATTGTAAGAGTTCTGCTGCTTTACCTGGTCCCAGAAAGAGTTCAATGCTTCTTTGGGTGACCTGTGATCATGTGACTTATGAAGGTGTGTTCAATGTGGCCTCCTGTGCTCTCATTGTGTTGGCATGTTTGCTCTTAGAGGAGCACAGGTGTTAACACAAAGCTCTGCAGGTATTCACAGCAGCTGTGCACCAGGAGACCTGGACTGAAAGTAAAGATCGGAGAGAGGAAAGATCTTTAATTCAAAGAACCACAGATCCCTGTTTGTCCTGGAATTCTGGTTCTTTAGTCAATTCAAATCCATTGGATGGATCCACGTCTCTTTGCTGAATCTGATTTTTTGTGTTTTATAATCCCTAAGTGGCTCTGATGGTTTTGTTTGTCTTTTTAGTCCTTTGCGGGTTTTTACCTACATTTTTCATGTCTCAGGGTGAATCCTGGATGTTTAATTACCTCCCACTAAAGCTTTAATCTTTTCCCAAGATTAAGTCGAGTTCCTAGACTGTTTTTTTTAGCTGTGGATGTTGTGACCAAACTATAAAATGTCTACAGGCATCTTTTTCATCATCCATTGTCGATATTCAAATGTACACAAACAAGCACAGCCTGGAATTTTCTATAGGCCCACTGAAAGTCCTTCTGCATGTCCTCTAGTTAATCAGGCTTTGTCTTAAATAATCTTTAATGCAGACAAATAACAGCTGTGCAACAGATCCTGTTTTGCTTCCTCCGCCCTTCAGGTTTTCCTGGTGGTGGCGGACATGCAGAAGGCAGAACCTGAGCTGTCGACCATCTACCGGTGGAATCGTCGGCAGAAACGTTTCCTTCGCTATCAGACTCTGGAGACCCACTCGGCTCGGGACTGGGAGGCCTTTCAGATCCACAACAACAGCTTCCTGGTGGTGGCCAATCACATGCGAGGTGAGCAAAACATCCAAAAGGAAGGTTTCTCTCATGTGAGGCAGTTTGATGAAGTTTTGAAGCAGTAATGGCTTCACTTTGGAGGTAACTACCCACTTCTAACACAAGAAGACAATGATTTTAGGGACATTCGTCAGTCTGTTACAGGAATCAGTCTGTTAATAGAAGAATTTCTGCATCTTTATTGCTGTTATGACTGTACTGACATGAAGCACATTTTATTTCTTCATCAGAGCGTTTCTGAAACATGTTATATCCCTGAGCCCTCTGTAATCAGACGTGTTAAATAACAAGCTGCAGTGTGGTCAGGTTCCTGTGCCTCTGCTGGTGAACTGTAACAGGATCAGAGATGCTGATCGTTCTGCGGCAAGATCGTTCGTTAAGAGCTTCAAAACACAACTATTTGATGTGAGGAAAGTCGTGGTTTTTCAGCTGATAAAACACTTTGGAGTTCAGAGAGCACTGCTATCTCCTGGCTTGTGGACCTGCAGCCACTTCAAACACACCTCCATGTGCACGCTTAAATGTTTCCTGTAGAGATAAAAACAACTCACTGGCCCAAAGAGATTGTTTGTGATCTGAGAGGAAAGAATGCAGGTGAACTAGGATCAGATCATAAACTGTAGAACACCGTCTGAGACTCATCCGCACACAGTTTGAGAAAGCTTAAGTTCTACCAGTTAGGATACCAACCATCATTGACAGATAGTTTTGTTAACACAGAACCACAAACTAGTCAATGTTCCATCCAGAAGGTTCATTAGAAGTACAGGGAAGACACACTCCTGCTATTTGTTCCTCTTAGCAGTGAAGGTTTTATGTTGATTTTTGTTGATGGACTGATAAACTGTGACAGTCGATAGAATAATCGTAGTTTTTTTTTTTTTAATCTCATCCCCTCATGTGTGTGGATGTTAAAGAGGCAAGATAAAATACAGATTTTAACGTCAATACAGCTGCATATCATCTGCATATGTGAGATATGATGAAGCCATGTCAACTGATAACCAGACCAGACCATGACCCTGCAAAGATAAGGGGACCGAGCACCCAACCTTGGAGCACGCCCCGTCAGAGATGGCAACTCGAATTGCACTCAGATCGCAAAAATAAGACTTCAGATTTGAAACTTGACTTTGACTCCTGGTCTGAGGCTCAAGGCCTAGTTTTTATTTTATAGTTTTTATCTCATGAAATGAAGAGTGAAATGAAGCAGCTATGGTAAACTTGCATCGCACTTTACCAAGTCCAGAGAACACCAAAGAGCTTCACACTACATTCAGTCATTCACCCATTCATGCACATATTCACACTCTTATGGTGACAAGCTACCGGATAGTAGCCACAGCTGCCCAGGAGCAGTCAAATGAAAGCGACTGCCTTAAAGATTTGAGACTTGACTTGGACTTGCCCCCCAAAAACTGAGACATGTCATGGACTTGCTCCAGAAAAGAATTGAGACTTGACTTGGATTTCCCTTTTAAAGTAGTGAGACTTCACTTACACTTTCCCCTTAAAGACTTGGAAACAATGATTTGTGAACGTTTCTGCTTTCTATGCTATGAGATGGAAAGTTAATGTTTATTTTTAACAACTTTTTATAACATCAACTTGTATAGCAATAGATCATAACAGAAAAAAATATATATATTAAAGTTTTAAGGACAGACTTTTATCATTATTTACCACCAGAGGGCGAAATGTTTGTCTTCAGTTGTTAATATGAGGATCTATGCCTATCTGTGTCCTCAGCCAAAGACTCCAACCATAACATCCACAGTGTGATCTACAGGTGGAACCCTGACACAAAGGTGAGATTCACTGGCCTAATATCAACATGAGAAGATGTCTGACACTCTGCATTCGTGATCTTTGTCGTTTTGTCCTGCTGTCCTCCAGCTGTTTGAGGTGAACCAGACTCTGTCCACGTCGGGAGCCTATGACTGGGAGTTCTTCACCATCGCCCATATCATTTTCTGTGGTGGCGAACACCTTCAACGGTCAGAACACCACCATCAGCTCCACCATCTACGTCTGGTTGGATGGGTGTTTCCGGAGCTTCCAGAACATCACGGTCAGTGTTGAGACGTGGTTTTGGATCGGGGCTGCAGTCATTTCATCTGACGTGGAATGAAATCCACAACAACTTTTTTACCTTTAGCACCCTCTAGTGGTGACGTTCAGACATGAACAGTTTAATTTAATGAGATTCTTGTGACAGAGATAATGTGATTGCACAAAAACACGACAATACTGAGTGACATCACACACAGTTTAGCTTAATCCCTGTGTTTAGACTGTCAGGCACGGCCTGTTCTTCAACCATCCAGAAATCTGATTTTGATCCAGTTTACACATGAATCCAGTTACAACAGAAAGGTTTAAGTCCAGATCTGAACGTCAGTAAACAGATACATATAAAAAAATTGTGTTCCATTAAGAACCCGTTTTGTTCTGGAGCACCTTGAAGAACCACTTGCTGGTCTGATGGGTTTTCACTCCAGCAGCAGCTGCCTGTTTTTTCTTCACTCCGTCTATAATAAACCTCCTCAAGCCACAGTAAAACGTTTTAATGCGATGACAGAAGTCAGAACATGAAACAGAAACATAAAATCAGCAGTAGATTTACAGAAATACATTTTAATCTGTGCCTGCTGGTGATGATGAAAAGGAAAGTTCAGGAAACCAGCAGTGAGTAATTAATGAGAGAGGGAGATGGGGATTTTCCAGCTAAAGACTGAAGAGAGACTTTTACTGCATTTTTAAAACCACAAAAACACATTAAATCCTCCTGCTGTGTAATTTAACCTCTTCCAGTAGCACACAGGTGACACATTATTACCAAAAACACAACATCTCACTCTGCTACTAATTTTTCTGAACAGATTAGTTTTCATTTTATTGCTTTACACAAGAAATTCAAGCATCACAGCATTTCTAAAAAAGTAAAGAAAATATTGGGGTTTTTTTTTATTAAAATATCCAAACTAACCTGAGAAACAGATTCTAAATCATTTTGTAATCAAAAATGAATGACATACACACAAAAAGTCAAATGTTTAAAGATTATAAAGCTTCTCAGACGTGATTTTAATAAAACTGGATTGGTCTTTTCCATACAATCCATATAATTTTAACAAAATTCCAGTTTCTTGTGTTCCCAGGGACTTTTTTTGATGCTTTTGTGTCAGATTAAATAAATGTGTTATTTTCCCATAATGATATGATGAGCGGTAGTTGTTTTAATCAGTCACATTTTCCTTAAAAACACCTACAATCAGCTTCTCTCTCCTGTTTACTTAAGGAACCTGCATCAGCTTGTCTAACATTTGATTTCAGGAAGGAAATACTGATTAGAAATAAAGTCTGATTATTTTTTTTCGCCCCCATACAAGTCCCAATTTATTTTTGATTTTGATTAATTTTCTATTCTCTCTCCTTTTCTAAAAAAAAATAATACAAATGAACAAAAATATTTTCAATGATTTAAAAAACAAAAAATGTCTTATTTTACCAGAAAAAACTACTTCAAATTCTGAGAAAAGAATCGTTTTAAATCTTAAAAATTTTAACAGAATCTGTTGTGACGACTTCAGTTCCAGTTGTTCTTTTCCTAAATAGACACAGTTCTTAAGTAATCAATTCAAACTCCACTTACTGATAAAAATTTTGTGCTGATGTGTTAAAAGATTAAGTATTTCTAATATTAAGTATTATATGTAAGAAGATAATATGCCCCACCTCACATCAAACTAATTTGACAGGTGGCCCTTGACCTCTAACCCATAATTCCCCCCCCGCCCCTTCATGGTGTTACGTAATAACATCTGTTATCCCAATCATAGCAGCAGATTGTCTGAGTTTTAAGAGTAATACAATTACAAAAGGTGTTAGATAATCAATAATGAGTATTATATATAGTATGTATATATGTATATATAGCATTGAGAAGTTTAAATAGATTTGGAGTGTAGTAGCTACCTCAGGTTCTGTGTGCCATTGTTCAGGCCGGATAAGTGAGCGGGGAGGGTTTGGTTAAGATGGTTGATCAGCAAATATGAAAGCCCTCAGGGCTATCTATGTTGTGAATGACGTTCTATGTGTGAGGACATCCGGTTTTCTATATGCCGTTGTTCAGGTCGGATAAGATGGGTGATCAGCGTATATGAAAGCCCCTCAGGGTTATTCCCGTGACCTTAGGTCAATATGTTGTGAATGAGGTTCTATGTGTGAGGACAGCTGGTTTTCTGAGAAGACAAAGATCCGGTAGGTACGATTTTAAGGATTATACTAACGACCTATGTATGATCAATATGCTCCTCAAATACCACTAAGTGAGGTGATGTGTCAGCTCTCAGATTTGCGTATTTGAAAGGGTCCTTCTGTCTGTGTGTGTGTGTGTGTGTGTGTGTGGGGGTGGGTGGGTGTGTGGGTGCGTGTGTGTGTCGTGTGTAAGAAAGCCCCTGTCCCTGCAACACATGCCTCTAAAGAAAACCTACAATTTAACTGCATTATTTATTTATTTATGGTGGCACGACTAGTCAGTGCTGACTATGAGTTTGTGATTTTCTTCATCAAAAATTGAGACTTAAATTTGAAACTCTTGTAGATTTTTCTGTAGCACTTTGTGTGACACATTTCAGTAAATGTTCCTCATTTCTACATGTACTTCTTAAGAATATGTGACAGATAGTAAACAGAGGTTACTCAAATTTAACTTTTAGCTTTATGCAGTGAAAGAATTTGTCCAGAATTTTCCAAAATTTGTCCTCTGATCATTTCGTTCAGTTTTTTTTCTGCTGCTGAATCAACACTGATCTTCCCAGTGCTTCATGCTTTCTCCAAAATAGTAAACATTAATTTAAATACATTTGAAACTCATAGATTTTTTCTGTAACACTCGTTAGTGTGACACATGTCATTAAAGTTCCCCATCCAAATGTATTTCTTAAGAATATGTGACTCTCATTAAACAGGCCTAGGTGAGGCTACTCATATTTAAGTTTTTAGCTTTCCCCAAAGTTGATTTTTTTAACACTGCACAACCACGCTCCAACATGAGAAATTGTAGTTTGTTTGTTTACCTTTAAAATTATCCACTACTTTTGTCTCCGACTTATATTCTGTATGTTTCTAGGCCCTAATCATCTTACACACATGAATGTGTGTCACTAACAAAATATAGTTGCTGAATTTTCCGTTACTAGAGCTATTAGTAAATATTTACATGATCAATGTAAAATATTTATCAAACTGAATGACCATTCAGGTTTTATGTAGTTTTTTTTTTTTTTCTTTTGGTGTTTGTTGCACAAATTCAAATAAATGTTGGCTATCAACCAACAATTCAATCAGTGATTTTTTTTCTTAATTACCCCCTTTCACAACTTCTGACAACCAGCCCGACTTATAATAACATTAACTAATTTGCTATTATGCACTTTACCTAAAAGAAGCAAATATAAAAAATAAAACATACCGACTACACAACCATGTTCCAACAGTTGGTCACAACAGAAATTTCTTTGTTACCGTTAAAATTATCTACAGCTTCTGTTCCTTGGTCCTAATGATGCTATCTGTTCACTAATGTTCACTAACAGACAGTACACCTCTTGTAAATGATAAGCTTATTGATGATCAAAGTGAAGCATCAGAATGCGTTAAAGAAGATCATATCAGTCAGATTAAGTAAAATATCATGATACTCCAAAGCAATCAAAAATATATTTATCTGAAAGGTCATTTCATCTTTTCAGGGAGCTTAGACTGTATGAAAGGAATCATTGAAATATACTATGAAATATTTAATTTGCAGAATTCTGATAATAAAACTTCAATTGTGATCTGAAAGATTACATTACATCTATACACAAAGAATCAACTGTTACTTAGTAATCATACTATTTAATTGACTAAGAAGATCTGATCAAACGAGAAACTTGATCACCTCAAGGGATTTCTCACGTTGGAGAATGAACCGTCTGACTTTCTTTAGCCCACTAAATTTAACCTTACCAAAGTTTTGCAGTAAAGACAAGCAGGTACTGATTTGAAGCGTGGATCAGATTCCTTCAGCCGTGTGCTGAACCTAGACTTCTGCCTATAACATAAAACATCAGACTCAAAAAGTTCAAGTGAACATCATTTAATTATCATCAACTTGTTGTTTGTATTCATCTTAACAAGTGGCAGGAATGTTTGGATAAACAAAACGCTTTATAAGTTCATCTATTTAAGTTGAGTCCAGGCAACAACTAAAATAAAATAAAATAAAAAGTGAACTATTGGAAAGTAGTGAGGATTTTTATATGGTAAAAGTTTAACATTTTAACATGCCCAGACACCACACCATTTCTGCTCAACCAAACCAAAAAGGTTTTGAACAGTACATCTATGTCAAATAATGAGACCGTGTATCTTTAATGTATGTAGCAGATATATTGCTGCTGCTGTAGCAGAAAATAAAAGAAGTTTTGCAGAGAATAACATTTTGGATGAGTTTAAGAATATTGGTTGCCAAAGTCACACAGTATAACTACATATGTACATGTTACAGTAATTGAATCTTTTGAGGCAATTGGTCTGCATAAGTTTAAGTAAATCCAACCTATTTTTCTACTCCAATACTTGGCTAACAATTTGCCAGTTGGCTTCCCAGTCTGAATTTCTATGCAATGTCTTGTTTCAGTCAGATCTTCTATCTTGTATCTCCTGAACTCTGATATTCTACTATTTTGCTTGCTGGTCTTCAGCATGCTTTGAAAGGCGGTCTCAGGTTTCTCTGACTTTAATCCGCCCAACTTGCACCCGATTGGCATGTTAGCCTTTTGATTCCCTCCCAGTGAGGCGGTGCTTGACAAAGCAAACTGTTTGTCAAACTATTGATCTGCCTCGTGGTTGTTTCAGAAGAAGAAGAGAAAACATGGTGACTAGCCAGATCATGCAGCTCTTTAGTAGAAAGTCCTAAAACTACATACCTTTAAAATATAAATAAATATGTACAATTCCTTAATTATTCGATCCGGAGGTTATAGAAGTTTGGTAATATGCAATTCTTGTTTCTTAATGTAAGTGTTTCAGCCGTTGGACAAGAAACAGGGTTGATAAGACAAGATGATATTCGTATTTACTGAGAGCAAGGCTATGTCTAGTTATCAGGACAGAATGAGACCTGTAAAACTGTTGGCTCCATATGACCAAGGAGGGAACCGGTCATCTGCTCCAACAATTTATCTGCCTTTAGGAAATATTTTTGGACACACAGAGCAGAAACATCACAATATCAGATGTGTTTTATATGGTAAAAGTTTAACATTTTAACATGCCCAGACACCACACCATTTCTGCTCAACCAAACCAAAAAGGTTTTGAACAGTACATCTATGTCAAATAATGAGACCGTGTATCTTTAATGTATGTAGCAGATATATTGATGCTGCTGTAGGCAGAAAATAAAAGAAGTTTTGCAGAGAATAACATTTTGGATGCGTTTAAGAATATTGGTTGCCAAAGTCACACAGTATAACTACATATGTACATGTTACAGTAATTGAATCTTTTGAGGCAATTGGTCTGCATAAGTTTAAGTAAATCCAACCTATTTTTCTACTCCACATACTTGGCTAACAATTTGCCAGTTGGCTTCCCAGTCTGAATTTCTATGCAATGTCTTGTTTCAGTCAGATCTTCTATCTTGTATCTCCTGAACTCTGATATTCTACTATTTTGCTTGCTGGTCTTCAGCATGCTTTGAAAGGCGGTCTCAGGTTTCTCTGACTTTAATCCGCCCAACTTGCACCCGATTGGCATGTTAGCCTTTTGATTCCCTCCCAGTGAGGCGGTGCTTGACAAAGCAAACTGTTTGTCAAACTATTGATCTGCCTCGTGGTTGTTTCAGAAGAAGAAGAGAAAACATGGTGACTAGCCAGATCATGCAGCTCTTTAGTAGAAAGTCCTAAAACTACATACCTTTAAAATATAAATAAATATGTACAATTCCTTAATTATTCGATCCGGAGGTTATAGAAGTTTGGTAATATTGCAATTCTTGTTTCTTAATGTAAGTGTTTCAGCCGTTGGACAAGAAACAGGGTTGATAAGACAAGATGATATTCGTATTTACTGAGAGCAAGGCTATGTCTAGTTATCAGGACAGAATGAGACCTGTAAAACTGTTGGCTCCATATGACCAAGGAGGGAACCGGTCATCTGCTCCAACAATTTATCTGCCTTTAGGAAATATTTTTGGACACACAGAGCAGAAACGTCACAACATCAGATGTGTTTTTCATCCTTATATCAGTGATTTAAAACTATTTTAAAAATGTTTTTGATACCATTCGGTAGACCGCAAAGTTGCGCATGAATGTAAAAGTCAATTATTTTGTCACCCAAAGAAAAGTGTAATGTGTTTATTATGAGTAGGATTAGCCAAGCTGAAGGAAAACAACGAAAAAAGGAGAAATAAATAGTCATTGATACATAACCGAATCAGCAAATATGAACGTCTGAAACTATTGAAATCTTCAGGAATTTTGTGTTGCGTAAGATATTTAAGAAAATAGTACTGAATCGCGCTCATGAATTTCTTTATTCGGTTGTTATCTCTAAAGTACATTTAGTTTTTTTTATGTTGAACACCAGACATCTCACCTCTTTCCTACAGTTTTTCACTTAGTTCAACTACTGCAGCGGATTTTATAGTTAATGTTAAAAGCCAGTGCAGAGTCTGAAACGATGGAGGAAATTTACGTCAATATGGAACCTGTTGGACAAACTGCATCTAATAACCAGGTAAGAGTGAAGTTACAGAGAAATCTAGTATGTATTTAATTCAATTCTGCTAAGGTTAAGGTTTTTGTCAAGGTTGGAGCAACTCCAAAGAGAGGCTCTGTCTCGGTGCAGCGGTAACTTTGGGAATCCTGAATGTTTTACTGTTGACCGAACTCGTCGCCCTCAGTGTACACAGTGAGTCTACTTCTAGTCATCTTAAAGATGTAAAATGAGCTCATTTTATGTTTCTGTTATAAAAAATGTCATCGGTCCCCTTCTGAAATCAAACTGATCAAATAGGTAGGGTTTAAAAAAAAGAATGAAGCGTGGTGACTCAAAGTGTTGCAGAGAGGTGAAACATTACAGGATGCTACATGAGTTTGATTCATTTTCAGCAATGGTTGCATTTGCAGCCATTTAGGGTAGCTTGTCTCGTCTTTTTCAAACTATTTGCCCAACAATTTATTGTTCCGCGTTACCTCAGTTTAAATTCTACAGGCATAACCAAAGTCATGAAATTATTTTATAAGTCTGAAGTGAAAAATATGGTGCAACTTCTTTTTGCAAACACGTCTGTTGATTTTTTTTTTCCAGCTCATGACATGACAGCAGATTTTTCGGACATCGGCAACATTCTGACCGAGCAGAACAACAACAACAAGTTTCCCTCCACGAACGATAACTTCACTGAAACGTCTCCACGAGCTGAACACACTTTAAGGTTTGTCAAAACTTAAAAAAAAATTGAAAGCTCGTTAAAATGACTGAAAACCTTTTCCTCTGAGCTGTAAAGTATGACTATCCTTTTGTGTCTACACGAATATAATGTAAATGAACAACTTTTATTTTAATTTATTAAGTACTCTATCATTTGCGGGCGCTAAAAACAACAATGTAAAAGAAACAAAACTTTATTTTTTTTTCTCCTTACAGGGGAATGGTGTCCTACAGAACTGGCAAACATCAGTTGTTCCTGTTAATCCAGGGGCTGCAGGAGAAGAGAAGAGCAGATCCAGTACTGATCGATGATTAGGATTTCTGTTCAGAGTGATATTGTTCACCGACAATAATGTAGCTTTTTAGCATGGTGTTACATAAAACCCTAAAGATAAAATGTACACGTCCAACTGTTGTGATTGATAAAGCAACAATTTTACCCGCTGTACTCTGTTTTCTTTCTTGTTAAAACTCTGACATGATAAACAAACGTTGGAGGAGGATCGGCTTAACATGATGCGTTCTGATTGAGTCTTCATGTGACTTTTACAACCAGACTTTATGGAACTTCGGTTGTGTCCAGTAATGGCGGATCAAGCTCCATCTCGGTAGGATTATAATTACCGTCATTTGTAATAAAGTGATCCAATCCCATGGATTCAACAGTGAGGAGTTTGTTCTAGTCATCTTAAACAATCAATGTTGTGCAGATTCTGAGTAACTGAATGATTAACTGAAGCACTCTTTATTCATTTCAGAGTTCAATCAGTGAGATTATTCATTTTGTGATGGGTCTAGTCTAAGAAAGAGAGAAACAAAGAAAGAAGGCAGCAAATGTACACGTTGGCTCCACAGGTTTCCCCTGAAAATATGGATAAAATCAAGTATTATAGGGTAAAAGTAATTTGAAGAGGGAGAAGGATATAAACAAGTCAAGTCAATGACAAGTCAATGACATGATGCAATCTGCATTTTTTTTTTTTAACTCAGATAACTTAACTTTTTTTTTTTATTGACTGAAATAATACATTTAAATTGCAGCGCTGTTTGATAAGTATAATGGAAATGACCTTTTTATTTTTTTATTTTTTGTAAATTGTCTTGAGATTACCTATTGTAAGTTAGCGATTTTTTAAATAAACTGAACTGAATTAAGAAAGGTTACAATCTGTCCAACTGTCTGGACTGAAGAGAAATGATGAGCAATGTTTTATGGGTTGATGAAAGCAAAGATGGGTATTTTTTTTTTTTGTCACCTCAAAAGTTCATTTTTTTCAGGCAAACAGAAATCCATCTTATTGTAGTATAAACTGGGGCTGAAAACCCCCCCCCCCCGGTCTAACTAACTAACTAGGGGAAAAAATTCAGTTAAAGGGGGGGTGCTTTAAGATACGGTATGATACAGCCTAGTGTTGGGATAGATGGAGAGGCGTTAAGCAAGGCTGTAGTAGACGCTGTTAGCATCTCGCTACTTTATTGTTATAGTTTTCTCCAAGTCGTGTTTGAAGGAAAGTATCAAGATGTGTAAAACTGAGAAACTCTATCGATCAACCAACTGGACACTGAAGTATGTCACCGGAGATTTGTTCTCCTGTCCACGGGATGAATCCTTGGCCCACTGCATCAGTGAAGACTGTCGCATGGGAGCAGGCATAGCGGTGATGTTCAAGAAGAAATTTGCATCTACTGTTGAACAGTAGGTGCAAAATCAGACATTTGTACAAACTGCATAAACGCAAACATTTTTTTCCAAAACAAAGACTTTTTACTTTTCTGACTCACTCTGCTTCTTTAACTCTGACACCCGACCAAATTTCTTCTTGAACATCACCGCTATGCCTGCTCCCATGCGACAGTCTTCACTGATGCAGTGGGCCAAGGATTCATCCCGTGGACAGGAGAACAAATCTCCGGTGACATACTTCAGTGTCCAGTTGGTTGATCGATAGAGTTTCTCAGTTTTACACATCTTGATACTTTCCTTCAAACACGACTTGGAGAAAACTATAACAATAAAGTAGCGAGATGCTAACAGCGTCTACTACAGCCTTGCTTAACGCCTCTCCATCTATCCCAACACTAGGCTGTATCATACCGTATCTTAAAGCACCACCCCCTTTAACTGAATTTTTTTCCCCTAGTTAGTTAGTTAGACCGGGGGGGGGGGGGTTTTCAGCCCCAGTTTATACTACAATAAGATGGATTTTCTGTTTGCCTGAAAAAATGAACTTTTGAGGTGACAAAAAAAAAAAATACCCATCTTTGCTTTCATCAACCCATAAAACATTGCTCATCATTTCTCTTCAGTCCAGACAGTTGGACAGATTGTAACCTTTCTTAATTCAGTTCAGTTTATTTAAAAAATCGCTAACTTACAATAGGTAATCTCAAGACAATTTACAAAAAATAAAAAATAAAAAGGTCATTTCCATTATACTTATCAAACAGCGCTGCAATTTAAATGTATTATTTCAGTCAATAAAAAAAAAGTTAAGTTATCTGAGTTAAAAAAAAAATGCAGATTGCATCATGTCATTGACTTGTCATTGACTTGACTTGTTTATATCCTTCTCCCTCTTCAAATTACTTTTACCCTATAATACTTGATTTTATCCATATTTTCAGGGGAAACCTGTGGAGCCAACGTGTACATTTGCTGCCTTCTTTCTTTGTTTCTCTCTTTCTTAGACTAGACCCATCACAAAATGAATAATCTCACTGATTGAACTCTGAAATGAATAAAGAGTGCTTCAGTTAATCATTCAGTTACTCAGAATCTGCACAACATTGATTGTTTAAGATGACTAGAACAAACTCCTCACTGTTGAATCCATGGGATTGGATCACTTTATTACAAATGACGGTAATTATAATCCTACCGAGATGGAGCTTGATCCGCCATTACTGGACACAACCGAAGTTCCATAAAGTCTGGTTGTAAAAGTCACATGAAGACTCAATCAGAATGCATCATGTTAAGCCGATCCTCCTCCAACGTTTGTTTATCATGTCAGAGTTTTAACAAGAAAGAAAAACAGAGTACAGCGGGTAAAATTGTTGCTTTATCAATCACAACAGTTGGACGTGTACATTTTATCTTTAGGGTTTTATGTAACACCATGCTAAAAAGCTACATTATTGTCGGTGAACAATACACTCTGAACAGAAATCCTAATCATCGATCAGTACTGGATCTGCTCTTCTCTTCTCCTGCAGCCCCTGGATTAACAGGAACAACTGATGTTTGCCAGTTCTGTAGGACACCATTCCCCTGTAAGGAGAAAAAAAAAATAAAGTTTTGTTTCTTTTACATTGTTGTTTTTAGCGCCCGCAAATGATAGAGTACTTAATAAATTAAAATAAAAGTTGTTCATTTACATTATATTCGTGTAGACACAAAAGGATAGTCATACTTTACAGCTCAGAGGAAAAGGTTTTCAGTCATTTTAACGAGCTTTCGATTTTTTTTTTAAGTTTTGACAAACCTTAAAGTGTGTTCAGCTCGTGGAGACGTTTCAGTGAAGTTATCGTTCGTGGAGGGAAACTTGTTGTTGTTGTTCTGCTCGGTCAGAATGTTGCCGATGTCTGAAAAATCTGCTGTCATGTCATGAGCTGGAAAAAAAAAATCAACAGACGTGTTTGCAAAAAGAAGTTGCACCATATTTTTCACTTCAGACTTATAAAATAATTTCATGACTTTGGTTATGCCTGTAGAATTTAAACTGAGGTAACGCGGAACAATAAATTGTTGGGCAAATAGTTTGAAAAAGACGAGACAAGCTACCCTAAATGGCTGCAAATGCAACCATTGCTGAAAATGAATCAAACTCATGTAGCATCCTGTAATGTTTCACCTCTCTGCAACACTTTGAGTCACCACGCTTCATTCTTTTTTTTAAACCCTACCTATTTGATCAGTTTGATTTCAGAAGGGGACCGATGACATTTTTTATAACAGAAACATAAAATGAGCTCATTTTACATCTTTAAGATGACTAGAAGTAGACTCACTGTGTACACTGAGGGCGACGAGTTCGGTCAACAGTAAAACATTCAGGATTCCCAAAGTTACCGCTGCACCGAGACAGAGCCTCTCTTTGGAGTTGCTCCAACCTTGACAAAAACCTTAACCTTAGCAGAATTGAATTAAATACATACTAGATTTCTGTAACTTCACTCTTACCTGTGTTATTAGATGCAGTTTGTCCAACAGGTTCCATATTGACGTAAATTTCCTCCATCGCTTCAGACTCTGCACTGGCTTTTAACATTAACTATAAAATCCGCTGCAGTAGTTGAACTAAGTGAAAAACTGTAGGAAAGAGGTGAGATGTCTGGTGTTCAACATAAAAAAACTAAATGTACTTTAGAGATAACAACCGAATAAAGAAATTCATGAGCGCAGATTCAGTACTATTTTCTTAAATATCTTACGCAACACAAAATTCCTGAAGATTTCAATAGTTTCAGACGTTCATATTTGCTGATTCGGTTATGTATCAATGACTATTTATTTCTCCTTTTTCGTTGTTTTCCTTCAGCTTGGCTAATCCTACTCATAATAAACACATTACACTTTTCTTTGGGTGACAAAATAATTGACTTTTACATTCATGCGCAACTTTGCGGTCTACCGAATGGTATCAAAAACATTTTTAAAATAGTTTTAAATCACTGATATAAGGATGAAAAACACATCTGATGTTGTGACGTTTCTGCTCTGTGTGTCCAAAATATTTCCTAAAGGCAGATAAATTGTTGGAGCAGATGACCGGTTCCCTCCTTGGTCATATGGGCCAACAGTTTTACAGGTCTCATTCTGTCCTGATAACTAGACATAGCCTTGCTCTCAGTAAATACGAATATCATCTTGTCTTATCAACCCTGTTTCTTGTCCAACGGCTGAAACACTTACATTAAGAAACAAGAATTGCAATATTACCAAACTTCTATAACCTCCGGATCGAATAATTAAGGAATTGTACATATTTATTTATATTTTAAAGGTATGTAGTTTTAGGACTTTCTACTAAAGAGCTGCATGATCTGGCTAGTCACCATGTTTTCTCTTCTTCTTCTGAAACAACCACGAGGCAGATCAATAGTTTGACAAACAGTTTGCTTTGTCAAGCACCGCCTCACTGGGAGGGAATCAAAAGGCTAACATGCCAATCGGGTGCAAGTTGGGCGGATTAAAGTCAGAGAAACCTGAGACCGCCTTTCAAAGCATGCTGAAGACCAGCAAGCAAAATAGTAGAATATCAGAGTTCAGGAGATACAAGATAGAAGATCTGACTGAAACAAGACATTGCATAGAAATTCAGACTGGGAAGCCAACTGGCAAATTGTTAGCCAAGTATGTGGAGTAGAAAAATAGGTTGGATTTACTTAAACTTATGCAGACCAATTGCCTCAAAAGATTCAATTACTGTAACATGTACATATGTAGTTATACTGTGTGACTTTGGCAACCAATATTCTTAAACTCATCCAAAATGTTATTCTCTGCAAAACTTCTTTTATTTTCTGCCTACAGCAGCAGCAATATATCTGCTACATACATTAAAGATACACGGTCTCATTATTTGACATAGATGTACTGTTCAAAACCTTTTTGGTTTGGTTGAGCAGAAATGGTGTGGTGTCTGGGCATGTTAAAATGTTAAACTTTTACCATATAAAAATCCTCACTACTTTCCAATAGTTCACTTTTATTTTATTTTATTTTAGTTGTTGCCTGGACTCAACTTAAATAGATGAACTTATAAAGCGTTTTGTTTTATCCAAACATTCCTGCCACTTGTTTAAGATGAATAAACAACAAAGTTGATGATAATTAAATGATGTTCACTTGAACTTTTGTTGAGTCTGATGTTTTATGTTATAGGCAGAAGTCTAGGTTCAGCACACGGCTGAAGGAATCTGATCCACGCTTCAAACTCAGTACCTGCTTGTCTTTACTGCAAAACTTTGGTAAGGTTAAATTTAGTAGGCTAAGAAAGTCAGACGGTTCATTCTCCAACGTGAGAAATCCCTTGAGGTGATCAAGTTTCTCGTTTGATCAGATCTTCTTAGTCAATTAAATAGTATGATTACTAAGTAACAGTTGATTCTTTTGTGTATAGATGTAATGTAATCTTTCAGATCACAATTGAAGTTTTATTATCAGAATTCTGCAAATTAAATATTTCATAGTATATTTCAATGATTCCTTTCATACAGTCTAAGCTCCCTGAAAAGATGAAATGACCTTTCAGATAAATATATTTTTGATTGCTTTGGAGTATCATGATATTTTACTTAATCTGACTGATATGATCTTCTTTAACGCATTCTGATGCTTCACTTTGATCATCAATAAGCTTATCATTTACAAGAGGTGTACTGTCTGTTAGTGAACATTAGTGAACAGATAGCATCATTAGGACCAAGGAACAGAAGCTGTAGATAATTTTAACGGTAACAAAGAAATTTCTGTTGTGACCAACTGTTGGAACATGGTTGTGTAGTCGGTATGTTTTATTTTTTATATTTGCTTCTTTTAGGTAAAGTGCATCAATAGCAAACTTAGTTAATGTTATTATAAGTCGGGCTGGTTGTCAAAGTTGTGAAAGGGGGTAATTAAGAAAAAAAATCACTGATTGAATTGTTGGTTGATAGCCAACATTTATTTGAATTTGTGCAACAAACACCAAAAGAAAAAAAAAAAAAAATACATAAAACCTGAATGGTCATTCAGTTTGATAAATATTTTACATTGATCATGTAAATATTTACTAATAGCTCTAGTAACGGAAAATTCAGCAACTATATTTTGTTAGTGACACACATTCATGTGTGTAAGATGATTAGGGCCTAGAAACATACAGAATATAAGTCGGAGACAAAAGTAGTGGATAATTTTAAAGGTAAACAAACAAACTACAATTTCTCATGTTGGAGCGTGGTTGTGCAGTGTTAAAAAAATCAACTTTGGGGAAAGCTAAAAACTTAAATATGAGTAGCCTCACCTAGGCCTGTTTAATGAGAGTCACATATTCTTAAGAAATACATTTGGATGGGGAACTTTAATGACATGTGTCACACTAACGAGTGTTACAGAAAAAATCTATGAGTTTCAAATGTATTTAATTAGTTTACTATTTTGGAGAAAGCATGAAGCACTGGGAAGATCAGTGTTGATTCAGCAGCAGAAAAAAAACTGAACGAAATGATCAGAGGACAAATTTTGGAAAATTCTGGACAAATTCTTTCACTGCATAAAGCTAAAAGTTAAATTTGAGTAACCTCTGTTTACTATCTGTCACATATTCTTAAGAATACATGTAGAAATGAGGAACATTTACTGAAATGTGTCACACAAAGTGCTACAGAAAAATCTACAAGAGTTTCAAATTTAAGTCTCAATTTTTTGATGAAGAAAATCACAAACTCATAGTCAGCACTGACTAGTCGTGCCACCATAAATAAATAAATAATGCAGTTAAATTGTAGGTTTTCTTTAGAGGCATGTGTTTGCAGGGACAGGGGCTTTCTTACACACGCACACACACACGCACCCACACACCCACCCACCCCCACACACACACACACACACACACACACACAGACAGAAGGACCCTTTCAAATACGCAAATCCTGAGAGCTGACACATCACCTCACTTAGTGGTATTTGAGGAGCATATTGATCATACATAGGTCGTTAGTATAATCCTTAAAATCGTACCTACCGGATCTTTGTCTTCTCAGAAAACCAGCTGTCCTCACACATAGAACCTCATTCACAACATATTGACCTAAGGTCACGGGAATAACCCTGAGGGGCTTTCATATACGCTGATCACCCATCTTATCCGACCTGAACAACGGCATATAGAAAACCGGATGTCCTCACACATAGAACGTCATTCACAACATAGATAGCCCTGAGGGCTTTCATATTTGCTGATCAACCATCTTAACCAAACCCTCCCCGCTCACTTATCCGGCCTGAACAATGGCACACAGAACCTGAGGTAGCTACTACACTCCAAATCTATTTAAACTTCTCAATGCATAGTATATACATATATACATACATATATATAATACATCATTATTGATTATCTAACACCTTTTGTAATTGTATTACTCTTAAAACTCAGACAATCTGCTGCTATGATTGGGATAACAGATGTTATTACGTAACACCATGAAGGGGCGGGGGGGGGGGGGGGGGGGAATTATGGGTTAGAGGTCAAGGGCCACCTGTCAAATTAGTTTGATGTGAGGTGGGGCATATTATCTTCTTATGTAAAACCAATAACAAAGTATAACTTCACCAAATTCTCCACAATCCTCAATTTAATTTTTTGACATTTTTGTGTTGGAGTTCTCATAAATTCTAAAATTTCGTAACCTGACCTGACTCCAAATAAATAGAAGCAGAAAAACACGCTTATCAAACAAGATTATGTGACCCATGTATTTAAAAATTAAAAATTCAGATATTCCAAAGAATTTTATCTTCAAAAACCAAAAATTCAATCAATCAGTTTTATTGATTAATTACCCATCCCTAATTCTAATCAGTGAAGTTTCTCCTCAAATCAGAAAACTTCCCAATAAAATATTTCCTTCATCCCTTCGCAGACGATTGGAGCGACGGATTGGGAGATGTTCCAGATCGACGGCAGGTTCTTCCTCGCCGTCGCCAACAGTCAGCAGTTCTCCAGGAAATCCCAGAGTTTCTACAACATCAACTCCACCGTGTACGAGCTGAACATGTTCACCCAGACCTTCCTCCGATTCCAGGACATCCCGACTCACAGGTCAGCCCACCAAACTTACTTCCTGTTGTAAGGAAGTACGTTTACTTGAATTATTACAAATTCAAGCTTTGCACATCACTCTCCATTGCCATTTTTTACCTGTCCTCTTTCTTATTTGTTAGCGTTCATTATTTCTTCACTATTTGTTCTTTGGCTGTTTTTTACCTGCTCATTACACAAAATCTTACCAAGTATTTCTGTCTTGTTTCTAGTCCAATTGTCTTAGTACACTTAAAATATGACAAAACTATCTTACAAGTAACTTTTCAGCAAAAATATGAGGACATGTTTTAAGTAGATAATTCCTTAACATTGACTTTTGAAAAGTATTATTTCCACTGGCAGAGTTTTTCACTTATAACATGGGAAAATGTTATATTATAATAATCTGCCAATGGTGGAATTAGTATTCTTCTATAAACGTCTAAAATGAAAATGTGATTATGACTGTTTTTGTTTTTGTGTTCAGCGCTCTTGACTGGGAGTTCTTCACCATCGGAGACGAGAAGTTTCTAGTTGTGGCGAACTCTTATGATGGCAGTTCATATTCTGTGAACAGCATCGTCTACAGGTGAGTGAACTTCATCCATAATTGTGCAGGATTGTATCTGACTTCATGTGACCAGCAGTGTGTGTGTGTGTGTGTGTGTGTGTGTTTTCCAGGTGGCAGGGCTACGAGGGCTTCGTCCCGGTCCACAGTCTGCCCACCTTCGGCTGCAGAGACTGGGAACACTTCACTACTGAGCAGGGCTCCTTCCTCATCTACTCCAGCGCCACCTCCAGACTCAGTAAGGTTTTCAGACTCAGAACGTACTGAGAGGTTCTGATTGGATCAGACTGATGACATCACATCACTGAGGGCGGGGCTTCAGGAGGAATTTCCTCTCTTTCAGCTACAACCTCAAACTCTGAAGAAAAATACTTTATTTATAAAAGAAGCACTTTGTTAAACAAACTAAATTATGATAAGCTCTGCAGACAGAACTGATCCAGATTGCAAATTTATTCTTAACGTTTTTCACACTGAGCATTTTTTTATGCTACTAATGTATATCCGTCAGTTATTGGTAAGTTAACAACAGTTTTATTTGACAGAAAATCAAATATAAACTAATAGATCTGAAAAAAATCCATTTTGAAAAATCAGCACATTAGGAGGCTAAAAGCTGAAAATATTTGCTTCTATTTGTGTCTATTTTTGAGATATGACGTTGTTTAGGCTCACATGAAGTTTATCTGTTTTTGTCTTTGAATCAAACCCATTTATAAGCACTTTTATGGAGTTCCTACAGAAATGCGGTGCATAGTAAAAAGTGAAAACATTATGTTCACAAATAAATCAGGATGAATAAAATGGCAAGTACCATTTTATTCATGAAAAACATTTCCCTTATACATCCCAGGCAATGGACTCCATCCACATGGGGGGATTGATATTTAGTCTGGAACAGTACCAGATTGTGGTCCGATTCTAGCCATTTTCTTCATCTGAATGATTGAAACTTGAACTAGGCCAACTCTAATATTCAATGTAACTACAATTACATTATTTATCCTGAAAGGAAATTAAATGTTGTCATAACTAATATCATCCAAGTATCTTCAAAGAGTTGCTGTGGATAGTGATGATATGGAAAAGAAGGATCTCTGGTAGCAGTCAGTCTTACGATGAATCTGAAGACACCTCTGACTGAAGACTGTCGCTTTCTGACATTTTCTTGACTTTCTTGACATGCCCATAGTTAGATTTCTGTGTAGCAGAGATAATATTTAACCTGCTAAGTATCACCAATAGGTCAATAATTTCAGAAATTGTTTCCTCATTCTTGAAGTATTTGAAGTATTTTGTAAAAATAGTACTTGTGATGTGCTACTTTTTACTAAGTGAAATTTCTTTGGGTGTGGTCATTCATCAGCATTACTGGCCTCTGCTGCCCTCTATAGGTTTCTCTATTCAATCATAAACAAATCTACACTGAAATGTATAAAATTAATGACTCAGTGAAAATTGTTTATATAAATGATGTTAAATATTAGAATTAATGATGCTTAAAAAATGTATTTCTATTCTATCATAGACCTTTTCTTTGGCCCTGTTCAGTCTGTCCTGTTGTTTTTTATTGCATTTATTTATTGATTTGTGTTTTTGCTGCAGGACAGTAAACTCACTACTATTAATTGTTATTTTGTAATATCGTAAACATAATTTTTCCTCAGGTTATAAAAGAGCTACTGTAAAGAAAAGAAATTCTGAGTCTATTTTCAAGTAACTTTTTCTGTGATACATTTTCTGTGTTCTATTTAAAGTGAATATAATATTTTGATAAGATAAATCAACTTTTTAATTGAACTGTTTTTATTTTATTTTGAAATTCTATAATTTATCAAATGTTTTTAAAACCAATGTTAATATTTGTTATGTTCTTTTCTGTAGCTACTGTTTGGTGTCAATTGAAGACGCATTTTGGAAACATTTTTAATTCAATAAAGGTTTTAAAGTTAATGTTTTTTGTTTTAATTTGTCACAAATCAAGTCATTTATGAACTTGAGGCAGTAATAAATTTACTTTTGATCGAAATGTGTTCCTCTTTAAGTTGTATTTAAGACTACTTCTTCAATAAGTTACATTCAAACCACAATGGATGGTTGCCATTATTTAACTTCTAAAATATTTCAGCCATATTTGATCATTTCCCTCTAATAATCACAGTTTTTATGTTTCTAGCTGTAAACCGTTAGGTTGTTACCGTTACTCCTCCGGTCAGGAGGCGTCGCTATGGAAACTACGGGCGGTTGTTTAGCTTCGGTGTCCGGGTAAAAAGGTAAGGCTCCCGGTTTGAAAGTGAGAATTTCTTCCCGTTAAACCGAAAAAAAATTAAATTAACCGCAAGCGACTGTCTCGGTGACGGATTGTACCAGAACTTCACGGCGGTGGTTCGGATAGAAACATTGGTCAGTCAGCGGTTCTGGTGTTTTTATGCTAGGCGGCTAACAGATCCGTTTGGTTCGGATTTGGCTTCTACAGTCCCGCTTGTCTGTTAGGGTTTGGTTCTGTTCGGGCACTTATGTTTGGGTAGTTAAGCCGTTAAGACCATTCTTAATCCGGTTCTGATTCGGACATAACTGTTGGAGCGTCAGCAGTTTAACTACAGATTAAAACTGAAAACGATTACAGCCGAATAGAGCCGAACAGAGCCGAGAGTCAACACTTCCAGGACAGCAAATAAACAACAAATTCGTATTTTAAAGAGTTCATGTTAAGTGTTACATATCTGTGAGTTTTTATGTTTTTAGCTTACAGCTGATGTTTAGCCTGAAATGCATTCAGAAAATAAGAATATTAAACATCCAGTTAAAAGGGATTGTCCATAAACTTTACAGCATAAACACTCTACTTGGTCAGGGATCGTTTTGCACAAATTACTGTATTAGTACGCTAAATGGTTGAAGGTATTAGAAGCTGAGATGACGCGATGATGTTTTAACGGAGCAGTCAGTGTACAGACAAAATGATTGTAGAGCTTATAAGTTAAATATTCCTTTACTATTTTAGTCCCCTGTAGGGCTGGAACTAATTATTGTTTTAGTTTTTGGTTTATGTATAATTTATTCTGATGACTAACAAAATTAGCATGTTCCGCAGAGTTGCATACAAGTATTTTTATACAATATTAGAAATACATCAAACGATGCAAAGAAACAGATAATTCAGTACCTTTTTTAAGTAAAAAATTTTAATGCCTAAAAATCAACAACATAGCATTCCTTTAGTGTATGCTTGATCATTTGTAGCAAAGAATGCATCTGCAAATAAAAACGTCTAACATCAACATGTGAAAAGCTCAGCCTTTTTGTATCAGTACAGTGTAAAGCTTTTTTTTTTTTTTGGATTAACCAGTTAATAGTTGGATAGAAAAAAGTTCTTATTAGGAGATTTTTTTGCAGAATTTGGACCAGGTGAAACTAAAACTATAGCTTATACTTATACATGGGGTGGTGGGGGTGCACATTTTTGTGCAGTTTTGGTTTAATTACTTCTCTGTGCAG
Source organism: Poeciliopsis retropinna (assembly GCA_010277075.1). NCBI lineage: Eukaryota > Metazoa > Chordata > Actinopteri > Cyprinodontiformes > Poeciliidae > Poeciliopsis > Poeciliopsis retropinna. The sequence goes on along the minus strand of VMRM01000037.1, from coordinate 4,174,213 downwards.
TTTGTTCAGTAAATTGTCTATTTCTGAGTTTGTATTCTACAGTTAACTAAATTAGTTTGCCATTATTTGAATACTGTGATTAATCCAATTAATCGTTTCAGCCCTAGTCCTCTGTAGTCAGACTGATAGGCATTAATATGTTGTGTTGCTCTGTTAAAGTTAAGTTATAGTGGAAATAAAGTTACAGCTGAACACAGAAGATAAATCCTATTCTCTTTCCAAGAATGGAGTCAAAGGTGCTGAATGGCTGGCAGCAGGAGAAGGTGCAGCTGGAGGTGGAGGTGTGTCGACTGCAGGAGGATCTGGCGGAGAGCCGAGCTGAGAAGGAGGAGCTGGAGTCCAGGAGCAAAGCTCTGACAGACAGGGTGAGGGGGCTGATCTCCCGGTGGGGCCCAGGTGATCAGCAGGAGAGCAATGTTCTCAAAATGTTTCTCTCTCCAGCTTTGCCAGACTCTGAATCCTTCGATGTCTCTGTTTGATGGGGATCAGAGGAGGTGGAAAACGAAGCTCAAGGAGGGAAGGGAGAGGGAGGCCAGACAGGCGCTGCTGATCCTCCATCTGCAGAACAAGGTGAGGCCAGAGGGGGCGCTGCAGAGCAGAAACAGTTGATTCGGCATCTCAAGTCAAACATTCAGTCCCTCCAGAAAGTTATGATGTTACGATCGCAACTATTAATGCAAACTCAAAGTCATCATCCGCAAATTTTGCGCTGACTTGCGATTTTCATCAATCATCGCAAATTTACAGCAAATCTGACCAATCACCTGTTTTCTGTATTTCATTCTTTTCTGACCAATCCCCTTAGCCTCTTTTTAATTTAACTCCCTGTTCCACAACAACTCTTAAAAGCCAAACTTGCAAGATGGAAACGTGTGACGCTAAACTGCAACATTTACCTTTCTTCTTTATTTTTATTTTTTGCAAAGCCTTTTTGAGCTGTTCTGTATGTCTGTGTTTATACAGAGTTTTCCTTCGAACAAATCATGTAAAATAAGTAATGGTGGTTAATCCATGTTAATATATGATATTTAGCTTGTTAAGAAGATACTAATGTTCTAAGTTAGGTTGCTAGTTAGGTAATGCCAAGAATAAACCAAATCCTCTTTAATTTTATAGAAGTTGTGCTCATTTTGCTGTACATATGTTTAGAAATAATCTTTTATTGTCTCAATAGAAAGATGAAAGAGTCAGGGAGGAGACATTAGACCAGAGGCCAGCTGCTACCTCTGGCAAAGAGAGATAATAGCTTGATAACAAAAGAGCAGGAAAGGGAAGATTATGTGTTGCAACTTCAACATGTTGAGGGAAAAATAAAGCTTAAAAAATGTGCAACTTTTTGAAAAAGTGCTATGAAATCTGTCATTTTAGGCCAAAGCAATCACAAAAAAAATCATCACAACATCCTAGAGGGACTGAAAGTGGGCATTGACTCCACCCACACTGAATGAAAATGGAGATAATGTTCAAGATTTGACTGGTTTTCTGTAGGTGATCGAGTACAAGGAGCGGTGTCACCATGTGGATCAGCAGTTGCAGGAAAATCACTCCAGGGTTCTGATCTCTGAGGTCAGTCCAGAATCTCAACGGTACCACAGAACCTCCTGGATACAGCAGGAGAACCGCAGCTGCTCAGATGTGTTTCTGTTTTACAGCAGAGAATCAGAGATGAGCACAACCAATCTCTGGAGCGCGCCCTCATCAGTCTGGAGGAGGAACAGCAGAGGTAGGCATTTGTGTGTGTGTGTGTGGTGTGTGTGTGTGTGTGTCGTGTGTGTGTGTTTCAGGCGGTCGGAGTCGATCACAAAGCTCACAATCTCTTCCTCCTCAGGTCCACCAGTCTGGCTGACACCAACGCTCTCCTTCGCCACCAGCTCAGCCAATCAGAGCAGACCAACCGGGAGCTGGCAGAAGATCTCAGGAAGCTGACTGCTGATTGGACGAGAGCCGTGCAGGAGGCGCAGCAAAAAGAGGCCGATTGCCAGAGAGAAAAAGAGGTTTGAGGATCGTTGGATATAAACTCGGATGTTCAAACCATAACAAATCGAACCAACAGGTTGTGTTTGTGGTTGTGTGTTTCTGTGTGTTTAGTGTCGGTGGGGTCACATGGGTCAGCAGCAGGCTCGGCTGCTGTCACTCTGGAAGTTAGTGCTTGATCTGAGGCGACACTGTCACACACTGAGAACGGCTGCCGACAGGTCCGTTCAGTCATGTGACCTCTGACATCATCATGGTTTCACTTCCTATTGTTAAAGCAACATGGCTGCTTTAAACCCTTGAAAATGCTTGAATTTCAATTAAGTGTTTTCAAGGCTTGTAAAGTTCTTGATATTAAAACTACTGTGTTTTGTAATAAAGTCCCAGTTTAACCTTTGATTAAAAGCCTAAATTTGGAAAACATAATTTACAATTGAACCCACATATTTTCATGCACCAAAAAATACATTTATTATCTCACTACTTGGAGTTAAATCAGACTTTCTTGTCTTAGGTCAGTTAGAACTACAATTGTCAGGACAAGAAATTACAATTCTCTGTAGAATCAATTTTTTTTTCTGCACATCTATAAGTTATGTCATATAATATTAAATTGAAACCAACGTGTGGTCCCAGAAAAGTTTGAAAACTAAGCATGAAACTGCTTGAAAGTGCTTGAATTTCACTGTGGGAAAAGTGTGTGAATCCTGCGGTCAGAGGTCAGCTTGGTGTTTAAGCATCTTCTTGTGGGTGTTTTCCTGCAGGGATCTGTGGCAGCTCAGGGCGGAGTTTTCCAGACTCTCCTCGTCTCTCCTCTGCAGCTGCGACTCCGTTTGCTCCTCACTGAGGCTCAGCGCCCCTCAGATCAAATCCGCCTCCTCTGACCTTCCTCCTCCATCATACTCATCACCTCCTCTGTCCTCCACTCTCATACACCCTCCTCCAGACGTCTCAGACTCTCCTCTTTGTCCCCACCCCCCTTTCCCTCTGGGGATATTCACCTTAGGAGAGGAAGAGGAGGAGCAGGAGCAGGAGGATAAGCCACTGGAGTTGAAGCTCCAGCATGAAGTGGAGGTGTTCCAGCTGGAGCAAAGGTAAACGACATGTTGGGTATCGAGGTTGTGCTGGAGGTTCAGGTCTTTACCTCCCTTCGTCTGTGTTAGGATCGAGGAACTCAGTCGCTCCCTGCAGACGGCAGACAGAGCAAGGGAAGCGTCGGAGGCGGAGGTGGAGCGGCTGAGGGAATCAGACAGGACGCTGCAGTCGGTCGGTCAGGCTGTCATCAAGATGGTGAGCCTCTCCTCCAATCAGATTCTGTTTCTTCCTGGCCCGTCAGTTCATTTTGACCTTTTGTCTTCAGTTCCGGTCGCTGAGCAGGATCAGCAACCAGACGCCAAGTGTCTCCACGGACAGCGTCCTCAGTCTGGACATGTCCTCCTTGCTGTCAGTTCTGTCTCAGACTGAGAGCATGCTGCAGCTGAAACATGAGGAGCTGCAGGTTGGTGACTAGAACACTATCAAACCTGTCAGGCCCAAAACACACCATTTGCATTCCACGATTCACACTACGACCAGCAGACCAAAATAAAGTCTCAGCTAAGTGTGGACAAGAACTATGTGTGTCTGTGTGTTAGGGGGCAGAGCTAAGTCTGCGGCGGTTCAGCGATGAGCAAACGTCTCTGCAGCTCCGCCTGAAACAGCTGGAGGAAGAAAAAGAGCAGCTGGACATGAAAACTGGGAGCATACGGCAAGAACTGAAACATGCACTGGACTCTCTGAGCAGGTGACCGAGCTGCTGCCCCCTGCTGGTTGCTCCTGTTTTTGATTTAACTTTGACCAATCTCACGTATTATTTCTTTCACTTCCCTTAGTGAAGGAAATGATCTTTTCTGAGATTCTGAATCAGATCATCAGTTCTCCAGGATGAACTCCATTTAATTTATCATCGCTTTTTTGTTTAGGGAGCCGTTTGGTCAAATTTGTGTTTCTGTGACAGGGAGAAAGAGTCGTCCACCTCCCTGCGTCTGCAGTTGGAGGAGGTGCAGATGAGAGAGGAGGAGGTGAAGAGGGAGATCGACAGACTGAGGAGAGAGAGAGACAGAATGGAGGAAAGAACCCGACAGCTGGAAGCCGAAAGATACAAACGGTACCAACAGGTTCTACTGAGACATGTATGATATTATGATATTCTGTTATTTGTTCTGCTTTTAACTGGTTCTGTTATGATGTTGAACTTTTACAAATATTTTCTTTAAAAAATGTGTGTAAAATAGATTCCCACTTATTAATTAAGTTTTTCTGTTGTTCTTACTGTTGGAGGAAGTAGGGGCACAATTATTGACTTGCTTTCACTTAGAAGCATATAAGAAAAAAAACAATCCAAAAAAGGTTGAAACTGTGAGTCTGTCTTGATACTACTGTAATATTTCAAGACCTATTTTTTTTTTTGGGGGGGGGGGGGGGTTATCTACAATGACTTACTGATCTTTTTCTGCAAAAATAACTATTTATTTGATTTCAATGAAATTATTTTTTAGCTATATATTTGTGTATAATTAAGTTTATCATTTTGGTCCACACACAGCAGGCTTAGTGCTTCCACTGTCTGGTTCTACTTTGGCCTCGGCGATATGAAATAAAGAAAGTCTCCAGTCTTTTTTTTTATAACCAAATTTGATTTTAATTTTTTTCCCCCATTGCTTTGTTTTGTAAAAATTAAATTATAAGTGACGGGAAACATTTTCAAAAAGTGTCTTTTATTTAAATAATTTCTTCTGTGAGTTGTACAACAAAATCTCCTCTTTAAAGTCAGAATATTAGCAAAATACTTTAATGAAAAAAATCAGGATAATTAATCATTTGTTTTTTTCCTCATAAAACGACTGCTTCATTCTCCTAATATTTCAATTGTATTTTTGCAATATTATGACTTTATTCTCGTAATTAAAAGAATCAGCTTGAGTTAATAAATAGAAACCGTAAGACACACTTGTCAAACAAGATGGCCACCCTGAGTTTGCTGACATCACTCTGGACTACGGAGACCCAAGAAGTGCATCAGTGAAAAAAGTTCCAATCTTCAAAAACCTAAATTTTGATTTAGGTTTTTCGTTCTGCTGTCCTTTCGGGTTTTACAGCTGCTCTCTTTGCTGCAGGGTGGAGGCGGAGCTTCTGGAGAATGTCCAGCTGTCAGAGAGAGAAACTCAGCAGCGAATTGAGATCCACAGCCTGAAGGTAGAAACTCTGCTTCTAGTTTTATTACCTAGAGAATTCACATCTGCAGGATAGAAACGAATAGTTGTTGGTCTACTTGCAGGTGACGCTGGAGAGGGAGCAACTGGACAGGCACAGAGCAGAAGAAGAAGGTGCTGATGCCAGAGAAGCCTTGCAGAAGGTTTGAATGTTCCTGAATGTTCAGTGGAAGTTAGCTGTTCATTTTAACCCTGTGTTGACTGGTGGTGCCGCTCTCTGTCGCCCCCTGCTGGCGCTCTCTGCTCAGTGCAGGGAGTCCGTGCTGCACCTCTCCTCCTCAGAGACGCTGCTGAAACGGGAGGTGCAGGAGGCGCGGGATGCCCTGGAGAAAGTGTCGGCTCTGAACTCGTCTATGGCCACAGACAAACGAGATCTGAACACGCAGCTGCTGAAGGTAAAACTTTCTGCTGCCTGGTTCAGAGGCTCCAAGTAGCTGGAGCTTCATCACATCTCTCCGGTCATGTTTGTTTCAGCTGGAGACAGAGCTGTCAGACAGCCAGTCAAAGCTGCAGACTCTGAAGTCAGAGGTCAGCGTTCTGCAGAGAGACATTAAAAGTTTGAGTAGTGAGTGCAGCCTCCTGAGGTGAGTCTCTAGTCCTGAAGAAGAACCTCCACCCTTAGTGTTTTGGTCTGACCAATCAAATCTCTTCAGAGTTCGGTCGGAGACGGACGCTGATGTCATCCATCGGCTGAAGGAGCGACGCTCACACCTGGAGAGAAACGTGGAGGAGAAGGAGAAAGAGCTGGCCTCCCTCCAGGAGGAGAAGAAGACCACAGATCAGGAGCTGAACGAGGTAAACAGGAAACCACGCTGACGTAGGCTGGGAGAATCATTGATAAAATACATTTTATTCTATTCTTAGTTTGGTAGATTTAACTTTTGGAATATTGGGATTTTTTTTCACCAATTCACTCCTTAGTTTTGTTTTTCTTTTAAACTAAAATCATCACATTCTGGCCCTAATATGCTGTCGGTCAACTCAAAAAAATTATTGAGACAACATCCACTTTCTGAAAATATTTTTGCTTATTTGTATTTTTTTTTTCAGAAGAGAATGCGAGATAAATAAATATCGATTAAAATGAGAAAACTGAATCAGATTTTATTTTTAAGCCAAGTCTCAAAGCCCCACGCTGATGTGACTCATGTTGACCTGCATTGTGTTTGATGGCTTCTCTGTGCTCCTCAGTTATCCTCCCAGCACACCCTGGTACGCCAGGTGCTGAAGGAGGTGCAGGAACAGCTGTGGAAGACAGAGCAGCAGCTGAATCAGATGGAAAGACAGAAGGAGGAGCTGCAGAGAGAAAGCAAGAAGCTGCATGAGGAACAGGATGTTCAGAGGAGATACAAGGAGCAGCTGGAAGAGGAGTTACAGGAGCTGAGGTAGTGAACACACCTAACCTCCTCCTACTCCTAACTGGTGTGTCTCACCGCAGCTCCTCTGCTCCTCCTGCAGGTCTGCGTCGGTGAACCTCCACCTGCAGCTCCGTCTGCAGCAGAAGCAGCGCTCCCAGTCTGAGGTGGACAGATGTCAGCAGAACACACACATCTGTACGCTGCAGCAGGCCAAAGCCATCTTGCAGGGTCAGTAAGAGAGAGCACTGCTGTTGCTGGTTCATCACATGGGTCACAGGTCAAAGGTCTAATCAATGGTCAGGAACAACATCTGAAACTGGATAAAAATCTGTTAACGGTCTTCAACATTGGGGCCACCTGTGCAGGTGGTTAGGCCTTCATGGCAGTTTGCTGATTCAGGTCATGACCTCAACATTGAAGACTTCAATTCTTTATTTCAGACTTCTGGAATAAAGAATCTGTTTTGAATCAATCTGCTGAAAATCAAATATAAGGAATATGTTCAAGTAAGAGAGAAAAATGTTCAAACTCCTCCTGGAGATTTATTTAGAAAGTTTCAGAGTGGAAAACAGAAAGGAGTCTGGTTGTGACTTAATGTTTCTGTCTGTCTGAAGGTGAGATCGAGTGTCTGAGAGGAGAACTTCAGCGAGAGACGACAAGAAGAGAAGATGAGAGAGAGAAAAGGGAAAGAATGCTGGAGGAAAAGAAGGAGTTGAAGGCAGAAATGGAGAGGCTAATGGAGGAGGTGAAGGAGCTGCAGACCAGAAGGAGAGAGGAAGACTCCAGGTGGAAAGAGGAAAAGGAATCGTGGCACAGAGAAAGAGAAGTTCTGAACAAAGAGCTCGGCATGAGAGATGGAGAGGTGGAGGCCCTGAGGAGGCGCACCGAGGGACTGATGGAGGAGGTGGAGGAGAGGCAGAGAGAGGTGGAGAAACTGAGGGAGGAGGTGGCAGAGGGAGAGACTGAGATCAGCTTCACGATGGAGAGACTGCAGAGAGTACAGGTAGAGAAGGAGAACCTAGAGGAGCAAGCAAAGAGAAAAGAGGTCAGTCTGGAAGAAGAGGAGGTGAAGAGAAGAGAGAAGGAGAACCAGAGGGATTTAGAGACGGAGGCGCTGTGCGAACGGATCGAGAAGCTGGAAACAGAAAAGAAAATAATGGAGGAAGAGCTCTATCAGCTGAGGAGTGAGGAGGAGCAGAGGTGGAGAGAGAGAGCTGTGGCAGATGAGGAAATCAGCAGGCTGAAAATAGAAATCTCCTTTTTACAGGGGGAGGAGAGGAGACAGAGGGAGAAACAGCAGGAGGAGCTGGAGAGAGCAACTGAAAGAGAAAGTAGGGGAGATGGAGCTCCTGAAGGTGAGGCTGAACGTGGCTCAGGAAGAGTATGAAGAGATGAAGGAGGAGGTGGAGAGGAGGGAGCGTGGCCTGGAGCGACAGATCAGTGCTGTCAGGGACCGAGAGGAGGAGGTGGAGGAGCTGAAGGAGAGCCTGAAGTTGACTGAGGAGCAGAAGGAAGAAGTAGAACGGGAACGGCAGGCGGTCTGGCACAAACTAAAGCAGAAGGAGGCACGGGAGGAGCAGCTGGAGGCTCTGCTGACAGAGACTCAGGTGCTCCTCGAGAAGGAGAAACAAGAAAGAGGAGAAAAAGAGAAAACAATAACCTCCCTGGGCAAGGAGCTGCAAGAGGCTCGGGCTGAGAGAGAGGGAGTAAATAAGAGGGTCAGAGAGAAGGAGGAGCTCTGTGAGCAACTGCAGGAGGAGGTCAGGATGTGGGAGCAGACAGGAGAGCACAGTGATAGGGAGGTGAAAAAACTCCACAAAATCAATAAGGAACTACAAGAGGCAATGCAGAAGCTGACAGCAGTGTTGGAGGAGAGAGAGGAGGAGTGGAAGGAGAAGGGAAATGCGAGGGTGAAAGAAGAGAAAAAGGTCAACAAGGTCATGAAAGAGCGACAAGAGGAGGTGCAACACCTAAAGGCTGCACTGGAGGAGAAGGAGGAGGAAGTGAGGGAGTGGAAGGAGAAGGCAGGCCTGAGTGGGAAGGAGGAGAAAAAACTCAACAAGATAATTAAGGAGAGAGCAGAGGAGGTGAAGCATCTAAGGGCCACACTGGAGGAGGTGGAGGTGCTGAAGGAGAGCCTCAGGCTGGCTGAGAAGCAGAAGGTGGAAGAAGAATGGGAGCGACAGGCGGTCTGTCACAAACTAAAAGAGAAGGAGGTGCAGGAGGAGCAGCTTGAGGCTCTCCTGAAAGAAACTCAGGCGCTCCTCGAGAAGGAGAAAGGAGAAAAAGAGAAAATGATCTCCTCCCACAGCAAGGAGCTGAAGGAGGCTCAGGCTGAGAAAGAAAGAGCGAATAAGAAGGTCAGAGAGAAGGAGGAGGCCTGTGAGAGGTTGCAGAAGGAGCTGAGGAGGTGGCAGCAGACAGCAGAGCACAGTGATAAGGAGCTGAAAAAGCTCCAGAGGGCCATTAAGGAGCTACAAGAGGCGGTGCAGAAGCTAGAGGAGAGAGAGGAGGAGTGGAAGGAGAAGGAAGAGGTGAGCGCCAAGGACGAGAGAAAGCTCCACAGGGTCATCAAGGAGCAACAAGAGGAGGTGGAGCAGATGAGGGCAGCGCTGGAGGAGAAGGAGGAGGAGGTGAGGGAGTGGATGGAGAAGGCAGACATGAGTGTAAAGGAGGAGAAAAATCTCAACAAAGTTGTTAAAGATAGAGTAGAGGAGGTGAAGCAGCTCAGGGCAACCCTGGAGGTGAAGGAGGAGGAGTGGAGGTCAAGGGAGCTGATGAGTATCAAGAAGGCACAGGAGGAGGAGAGGCACATGGAGGAGGTCCAAAAGGAGCTGATTAACAGTAAAAGGGAGGTGTCTGAACTGAGAGAAGATCTGTATAAGGAGCAAAGAGAAAAGGAGGAGAAGCAGGAGCAACTGAGGAGCTTTGAAAAGGACATGGCCGCTCTCAGAGAGGAGATGGAGAGGGAGAAGAGACAGGAAAAGGAGGAGAGGAGACGGATGGAGGAGATGCAAAAAGAGAAGGAGGCGGCCCATGAAGCAGTGTGGGAGGAGCTTAGAAGGAGTGAGGAGGAGTGGAGGTCAAAGGAGTTGATGATCAACCAAATAGCGCAGGCAGAGAGGAGGCAGATGGAGAAGGTACTGGAGGAGCTGATAAGTAGTAAAAGGGAGGTGACTGCACTGAGAAACGAGCTGAATAAGGAGCAAAGAGCAAATCAGGATAAATTGAGGACTTTTGAGGAGGAGGTGATGACTCTCAGAGAGGAGGTGATTAAAGAACAGAAGGAGAAGGAGGAGAAGCAGGAGAAGCTCCGAAAATTTGAGAAGGAGGTATCTGAACTCAAAGTGGAGCTTGTGGAGGAACTCCAGGAGGGGGAGAAGATCCGAGATGAACTGATGAAAAGAAAGGAGGAGGTGGAGGAAGAGGTCAGGAGGACCAAGAACGCATTAAAAGTCATCACTGAGGAGTTGAAAACAGAGAAGGAGCAGATGAAAGAGAAATTAAGAAGGACAGATATGGAGGTGGGTACTGTAAAGGAAGCCCACAGGAGGAGTGAAAAGGAGGTGTTGCTGCTCAGAGAGGAGCTCCAAAAAGAACAGCAGGAGAAGCTGAAGACACAAGAGAAGCTGAAGGAAAGTAGAGAAGACGTCTTGGATCTTAAAGAGGAAGCAAAGAAGGAGCGCCAGAGGAGAGAGGAGGTGCAGGAAGAATTAAGAGGCGTTCAGCAGAATGTGGAGGTGATGGAGGAGAGCCTGAGCTCCCTGCAGAGTCAGGTACACAAACAACCCAGGGAGGAGCAGGAGATGCTGAGGAGGTGAAATCCATTCAGGGTTTCTTCCCTAAAAACTAGCAAAGTCTGGTGGTCGGGGCGCTGGGCGGTCCGCCATGATTTTAAGTTAAAAATTGATAAAAGTTAAAATTAAATTTTAAAATATGACTATGTAACTACAGTAGAGTTACTGAAATACATTGTACTACTCAACATACAACTTAGTCTTAAAAAAGACAAACACAAAGCATTCTATTAAAATATATATTTTTTAGCCCCTAAAGTTAAATCACAATCAGCAAGTGGATCTTTAACCCTTGAGGCGCCTTTAAATCGACTCCACAGTATCAGGACCCAAAACTACGAAGGGTAAAAAAACTATTGAACACATCACAAATTTTCACAATAAAGATATTCACTTTCAATGCATTAAATTTTTTTCATCAGCTTCAGAACTGAGGTAAAAAGTTTCAGATTTTTGAAGGTAATAAACCCACATTATCCAGTATTTTTCAGAGATAAAATGCTGTTTTATCTCAATATGCAATATTTTCTTCTGCTGTTTCAGCCTTGGACAAGTTGAAAAATGGATAATACTGTTTTTTATGCAATATTATTTTTAGAGCAATGGGATTAAAAGTATCCCATTAAATTGTTTTATAAAAATGTATAATTTATATTAAAATGTATTATAAAAAAATTAATATATTATCTTTTCAACAGCTTAGAACCTATCCACAGATGTAGTTATACATTTAAATATATATATATATTTTTAAATGTCTGTTTTATGTTTGTTTTGTCATGTAAAGCACGTTGAACTACCTTGTTGCATCTACACAGATAAACTTCACTTTTTGTCCAAACAACAGATTCTTTGAAGGGAAAAACACAAAATATGCAACATTTTCTACGTAGAGACACCAAAGCTGCGCCTCCTCACTCAGAGCACTCCATGTATTTACTGACAGCATCCCCTGTAAAATTGAGAAGTGCAGGATTAGCTGCATGATATCTTCATGGAAAGAAAAGCCGAATACAGTCAAAGGACTTCTGGTTCTGGCAATTGAGAAGTAGTTTGGATCCTGGAGTCAAGATAGGAGGAGAAAAGTATGGCAGAGCCTCTTCATGTGTGAAAAACCACAGCATTTTCTCATTTTATGATCTACATGGAGAGTTCCCATCACCCATTGCCTCGTCCTTTTCCTCCTCTCCTCTTGGCTGCAAGATTCCTCCTTTGCCAGGCAGCCATTCCTCCGCCAATCCTTCCTGCCCCTCATATGAATTCCCACTTCTGCTTATTTTCTCCTCAGACCCCCCCTCCATTGTCCCCAGATGTCAAGATTTCTGCTATAGTTTGTCCACAGTTAGTCTTCTACTCATGGCTTTCATCTGGAGAAATTACCAGCTAGACAAGGCTGCAAACTAGCCTAACAAAAGATGCACCGACATAAACATGCTACGCTAAACGTCAGTCTCTCCCTTGATAAAGAAAAAGTAATCAAAGCCAACTTGGCTTTGATTCTTCAACGTACACACACACACACAGATAAAATGTTTTCTCAACACTCCTTGAGATTATTGGCAATAATCTCAAGGAGATTACTGAACACCACAGAACACCAAAAGGGTTTTGTGGCATTCAGTATTTTTACTGCCATGCATTTTGATTAGTCATGGAACCATGTCACCATTAAAACATGATGAAGCGTCGTCATTTTAGGAGGTCCTTCACACTTACGACCAGTTCTCCCTGTATTTTGAAGGTAGAAGCTTAGATTACCTTGGTGTTCATGGGAAAGTTATTTCAAAATGCCAGGGTTCCTGTCCATTGAAAACATGTCATTATAATGGTAGCCAATGGGACCAAAATGGGACCAAAGGTAGCGAGTGGACACAGAGCGCATTATCATCTCTTATTCTTCAAGCTTTGCAATTAAAAGAACAAAGACATTTTAAAAATAAAACAGTCCTGGCCAAGTTTCATATAGTTAACCTTTAATGTGGCTGAGATACTGAGAATAAAAGCAAAAACTGTTAGGCAGGATGTCCCATTTTGGGAAAGCAAGGTTCCCGGAGGGCTAAATGCTGGTCACACTCAGTGGTCCGCAAAATACTTAAATTTTAACACAGAACATAGATCTAGGATTTTAATATTTGTTGAAAATAATAAATCTGATTTAATAATTTCAGAATAGATAAATGAAAAGATTTCAAATTGCTTCACATTTAAATTTAGGACTTAAAAAGATTGGCATGTTTTCTTTGTAAATAGGCAAATAATCTAGATAGTTTGATTGTTGCATTACTATAGATACAATCTGATACCATAAGTTTAATCTTTGTGTTTTAACTTGGTTTGTTGTAAACAATAACCAATAATCACTGGTTGATTTTGAGCTCGGCAAGTCAAACATGCCTCCCTGTCACAGATTCCACCAAATCTGCTATGAAAGTATTAGTGGTGGTGATTTTCTGAACAGGAAGAAGGGCTCTAAGTAATATTCTGCTCAAGGCATCATACAACACAGGACCAACTTTGGTCACATTTAAACAAGTAATTAGAAAAAATAAATTAAACAATGGACAATGATAAGTATTTATATGCTTAACAAAATTTTTGTAGGGTAAAACATTCATGTATTTCTTGTATACAGTTTTTTTTTAGTAATATATTCTGCTGGATGCAGTATTTTTGACTTGCTGGCTGAGATTGGTTGTTATTTATCCAAGCCAAATCAGTATTTGCAAGAAATACTCTGAATAAGAAAGGCCTGTCTGTGATTGGTAGGGGATGTGGTTCATTTACATTACTTTCATGAAGTTGCAGCGCAGACACAAACACAAACACTTATTGAGCGACCATAAATACACACGCCACACATCATTCTTTGTTCACAAAGATACATGCGCTCATATTCTTACTAAACACTTAATATGAACCTTTAAAATCACAACTATATTTGCAATTTGTGTTGCACTTTTATACTTGATATCTACCCTGATGGTAGAGGTGAATCTGCTCTGAAAGATCATCTCAAATAACAAAGGCGGCCAACTCGCTAGGTGCCAATGGCGGGACAGGTGCACACCCCCAGTCTCTGCCATTTTCAATGCGTCAACTATAAACCCATCTTTGTCACCACTGTTAATGGTGTATTAACAGAAAAACTATTTAAAATTCACAAACAAGCAACGCTAAGCCTGGTTGGGGGCAAGTAAAGCCAGGCGGCCCGCCAGGCTTATGATACTCTGGTTTCTGTTTTAGGTGTGGAATCTGAGACTGAGCCAGGAACAAGCTCAAAGGGAGATGAAGGAGAAGGAGGAGCAGAACGAGGAGTTGAGGAACTCCCTTAGGGTGGCCCTGAAGGACATGGCCCAGCTGGACGTTATCCTGAAGGTACAGTGTCTCCTGCTGGACACAGACAAGATTGCAGTCTTAAGGTCATCATGTTTGACCTGTCTGTGAATCCTTAAAAAGTCTTACATTTACATTCAAAGGCCTTCTAAAATGAAGGCCTTTGAATGTAAATGCAAAGCAAGTTGGCCTTAGTAGTATTTTAATCATGTTTTAAATTATGCCTCAACAGGAATATTTAATTATATATTCTATGTAAAAATTTTTAACTCAGCTAACTAGCTAGCTTTTTCATCTATCATGGGTAAGAGCAAATTTATTGATGAAGTTCAGACATTTTTATAGAGGTGCAGGTCTTAAATTTCATTCACAATGGTCTTTAAAAAATCTTTAATTTGAGTTTGTGAAACCTGCAGAAACCCTGTTTATTTCTGACTCCTCGCTTAGGACAGCCACACTGAGGGGGAGTGCTTGAAGACCGCCCTGGTGGAGAAGAAGAAGGAGATGGACAGAATCAGAGAGGAGAGTCAGAAGGTGGCCAATGAAGAGCTGGAGAAGCAAGGAGAGCTGGAGGAGCTGCGAGCCAGAGTTAAGAGCCTGAAGAAGAGAAACAGTGAGATGTTAGATGACCTGGACAACGCAGAGAAGAGGAGGAAGGAGGCTGAGAGGAAGTGGAAGAGTCAAGTGGAACAGTTGGAGAAAGAGCAGTTGGTGAAGCTGAACGCACTCAATACAGAAATCCAGATACTGCGGAGGAAACAGGAGGAGGTGGAAACAAAGTGGAGGTCCAGGGTGGAAGAGAAGGAGGTGGAGGTAGAGAAAGCGAGAATGGAGGTGCAAGAGAGCCTAACCGAGCTGAACAGGTGCAAAACCTTAACAGAGGAGCAGAAGAATCAGGTCTACATACTGACTCAGAGCAACAAGCAGCTGGAGGCAGACAGGGACCGGGTCCGAATGGCCCTGGAGCGGACAGAGTCAGCCATGATTGGCTACAGGGAGAGAGCGCACCAACAGGAGCAGAACCCCGGGGCAGTTCCTCGCTCAGAGGAGGTCAGTGCAGCGTCTGATTGGTTGGATTAAGGGCAGATGACCTCTGTGGTTACATGCTTACACCTGGCTGTCCTGATTGACCTTGAGAGAAATGTGTGTCTTCAGGGTGACAGACTGTTGATCCTGCAGCACCAGGTGGCTGAACTGGAGCTGAACCAAAAACGGATGGACAAGAAGAATTCCCGTCTGGAAAGCCAGAAAGACAAGCTGAAGAAAGACAGAAGTGTTCTCAAAGACACGTTGAAACAGGTGTCCACTGCTGTCCACCCTGTCATCTCCATCATTAGCACGTTAACTCTCGGCTTTTAACGGCGCACTGGAGCTCTTGGTTTTCCATCCTAGGAATGCATACTGAAATTGAGGCACAAGGGTGCATTTATTCTACAGTTAATTTAATACATACAGGCTTTAGTTCATATATAAATCCCCCCAAATAATTTTTTAATGTCTTTTAGCATGTTTAATTTTGGCATCACAATATTTTCTTTTTTTGTTTATTTTTTGGAGACATTAATAACTGGTGTTGAAATGGTCAGCCCCTCCAGGCCTAAAATGACTGGTTTTACAGGATCTTTTCGAAAAAGTTCCAGTTAATGACGGGTGAATGTGAATTAATAGTTGTAATCGCAAGTTTCTGACGGGACTGACTGGTCAGCAGCTCACAGTTGATCCCTGGGTTGTTCCTGTAGCTCCTGACCAGTTTCCTGTCGTTTGAGGGCGGCGTTTCATGTCTGTGTTGAGTGGATGGAAACTTCCAGCCACAGTTTCACAAATACAGATAGCAAAAGTCCTGCTTTAATGTATTTTGTGGTTTTTGTAAATTTCTGGGCCTTTTGTCTGTTAGGTGGAGGAGGAACGATCGAGGCTCCAGCAGCAGCTTTCACTCAGCTCCATGTCTCAGGCGAGACAGGTGAGTCTATGTGACGAGGCTCCTCAGGTAAGCAGCTGTGACTCCGTGTGATTAACAGGTGTGTGTGGTGGTGTGTGTTCAGTCATCTGAGAACACTGCTGACGTAGAGCGCACTGTGAAGGACCTAGAGGACCAGGTGAGATCACCACAGAAGAAGAGTTTTAGTGTCTTGATTGGTCAGGTGGATGCTGATGATGTCATCATGTCTGTGCATTCAAGGTGAATCGTCTCCGCGTCTCGCTGGCTGTGGAGCAGGAGCAGAAGGCGGAGTTTATCGAGCAGTCCTCCAGAAATAGTGAATGGCTGCTCTCCCTGAGGCAGGACCTGAATGATTCACTTGCCGCCATCTCACGCCGTCCAATCCCAGCCGTCCTGGAGTCTGAGACGCAGCGATTGGACCGCAGCTTGAGGGAGGAGGACCTTAGGTTGTCTCTGAGCCAATCATAGCGCACGACCAAAAGACTTCATACTCGAGCAGCTGAGATTTCTGATTGGACAGACTCTGCCTATAGTGAGTCTTTATTTAATGTTGACCAATCAGATGAGACCAAAACATTACAGCTAACGAACTGTCACCTGAATACTTGTTTTTTTGTTTATTTTAAATGTTATTTATTTTTTTGTAAGCAGCTCAATAAACCAAAGGTTTTATATCTAAGGATGTTTGTGGTTTTTATTTTTTTGTGTTATTGAATGCATCAAATTCAGGTTTGAACTCAAACTTTTCAAGAAGTCTGCAGACTTCATCACCAAACTGGGTCCAGCTCTCATCCAGATCTGAAGCTCCCGGTTCTCAACTGGTTTAGTTTCAGTAGATATTGGTTTCAGTAAACAATGGTTCCTCTGCTTCTGGTCCATTCTTGGTGACCACTGATGGGTTGTTCAGCACCGGACCGGCTCAATGTTCTGATTCAGTTATTCATACTAAAAAAAAAAAAAACAGCTAAGTTCAGGATCCCATCATCATGTTTGTCCAGCTTTAATTAAATATTATTCTGTTGTCCTAAAACCCCAAAATAATATTTTGCTTTTCCTAAATTGTATCAATAGTTTTGTCCACATCTTTAACCTACATGTGGTAATTTATAATGTTCTGACCTAATAGTGGGTTTCTTATTTTTGTCTTTTTGTAATGCTTTAAAATCTGTTTTGTCAGCTGACTGTGACCATGGATGACTGAACGATCTCAAACTGCAGCTTCCTCTGCAGCACAGACCCAAACTTTTGATACGGACCTGTTTTTTGTCTGCAGCTGGAAACATCTGTCCCCGTCCCAACAACACAGAACATTTTTGTTTTGTTTCCAGTTTCCTGCATCATGAATCATCCGAGTGAAAAGAGAAGCACCACCTGAGAGCAGAGTTTAACCTCCTGCTTCTCTGCCAGCAGCTGCAGCTGGTTCGTGTCTAGTGGTTTAGACACAGAGTCCTACCGAAGTGCATTGGCGCCAAAAAACAAAGAATTCTGACTTTTAATCTCAGAATTCTGATTTTAAAAAGCCGTTTTTAGGTGAATGGCTTAGATGAAAATCATCACCTAACAGTTTATTTCTTTTTTTATATAATTTGTGAACCTGCACTTTGTCCCCTCTGAAATCCAGGCCCAATGTTTTTTGGTAGATTTACTAGATTTAGTGTGCAAACAATTTAAATAAATTTGAGTCTGAGATTAAAATCAGAATGGATCAGAATTCTACATCATTGCAGTATGCCTATTACTGTTTTTTTAAGTATATTTCTGCCAAAAAATATTTCTGAGTTTTAAAAGTCAAATGTTTTGACTTGAAACTCAGAAAATGTTTGACTTTTGTAACTCAGAAATTTCAAAGTTTTTGTGCTAGAAAACAACAGATTAATGTCAGACTTTGAGTTTTTCCTAGCAAATTGTTGATATTTCAAATTCATAAATGTATTGTATTCTCTAGAGAATTTCTTGGATTAATGATAAAATTTCTGGGTTTTTTTTAATTTATTTATTTATTTTGGCAAATTGTCACCACTAGGAGCTCAGAAATGTCCTGTTTTTTTCTGGAAATTTCTGAGTTCTTTCATGGAGATTCAGTGCTATTTTTTTCTATCTAAAATGGTCCTGATATGCAGTCCTAGAATTCTTATTTTAAAAAGTCAGTATTATTATATTTTTCCTCCGTGACTCTATTCCAAGTCCAAAGAGTTCGGTTCTGGTTCCTCATGTCTTCATTGTGCGTTGATGTGTTTACAGTGTGTTTTCTGTGTGCGTGGGTGTGTGTGTGTCAGAGAGCGCAGTGTTTGTTTATGGAAGGCAGATGTCTCTCTGTCACTCAGCTCGCTGATAATCCTCGTCTATTTTTACCTCCGCTGCCCCTCCTCGCTGTTCCAGCCGCGCTTCCCCTCGCACCTCTCCGGTTCCACTTTCAGCCAGAAAGCGTTTGGACCGGCAGCACCGAGCCTCAGGTACCGTGTTGCATGTGTTCTGCGTAGGTTTCAGGCCTCGGACTGTTTAAAGTTTTGGGTTTGTTGCGTTCAGCCGCGGCTCCACCAGCTGTAAGCGGATCTTAGTGATAATTAACTGGAATCTGTTTACACGTAATAAATGACACCAGCTGCAGGCCTGTAAAGAAGATCTGTGGGGTAACTAATGCTAAACAAATATAGTTTAAAGTGAGTTTAGAAGAAATGTTGCTAAATAATAATCAGTTTTTATTTTATGTCGTTAATATTTTCTCAGGAAAACAGATTTTATTGCGTTACTGTTATTAGAGAGGCGACTTCAGATCCAACAGGATGCTGCTTTACTTCCTCTGAGCTCTGTCGCCATGGTATCTGATGCTGGACACCTGGCCACAGTAGCTCAGTCCAGCCAGCATGCAAACAAATAGAAAAAACTTATCTGAAGATGAAAGCCTGATTGTATTTGAGACGAAAACTGAAGATTTGATAACTTTTTGAAATCCTGTAGAAATCCTGTGACTGATCTCGTTCTGTTTGATTTTACCAGATGATATATCGTGCAGATGGGAATGCTAATGGAGCCAAAACAGGTTAAATAGCTTAAAACCTGACCTGAAACTGTTGTCCTGCTCTAAATTTTCACATATTTCATTGCATCTTCTTTGGTAAGTATATAGTGTCTCTTGTTAGCTGCGTATAGTTTCATCAGATTTTGCTATGTTTGAAAATATTGGAAATCATTAAAACTTTTTTCTGCAGCTGCTGGGTTGATTTTGGTCTGTTAGAGATTCCAGATTCTCTCTGATGTAAGATTTTCTTTTATTTTAGTTAATGATGTTCTCACTTGTGAAACAGAGAAATTTGGTTTGTCAAGTTATTAAATCTGAAGCTAAAACAAAAAAGGGAACTTATGTCATCATATTTACATGTTTTATTTTCCTTATTATGATTTTGTTTGATATACTTAAATGCTCTATTTGTAATTTTGTTTGATTCCTATAAAGTGTCACTACAATTTTCCACAAAATCAGAGAAACTTTTACTTTTTAAAATTCTTTTTCCTTGTGTTTCTGTAGGAGTAAAGAAAAACAACCAGGAACTGGCGATACTGGGATACTGGTTCTGGTTTAGTCTGACTTCATCTGCAAACTGTAAATATTGGAGCAAAAACACAGGATGGACGTTTGAAGCACAAACTAAAAGGAATCCAAGGAGAAAAAGAAGAATATTTTTATACTCGTCAACCAGTAACAGACTGGTTTCAGTGTTTCCTCATGACGACTGGGAAGACAGAAGAAACTGAAGAGACATGTGGACGTCAGAGACAAGAGGACAGCAGCAGCAGAGCGTCCTTCACGACTCTGAGCTCCATCGCCATCCAGGCCGGCCGGACCCAGATTGTTGCTTCTGTGCTCCAGGTAACAGAAATCAGACATTCATGGTCCAATTAATGTCCTTTTATTTATATACAGAGACAGATGAGTTCAAATACAATAAATCAGAGAGAAAAACCTTCATATAATGTTTACAAAATCTAAATAATTGGACAAATTACATCTGAGGGTGTGTTACTAATCATTCACTTTTTTAGTTTAGGTTTAATATGAGTTTAAAGTTTTAAACATACAAACAGACTGTAAAGTAACATACTTTAAATTTAAACTATTCAGCTTTTAAAACACAAAATTAATAAACTATGACTATAAACTCCACAGTATTGAGTCATACTCAATAAATAATATTTGTCCCACTGAGGCTTGTTTCTCGATTAAAATAACGTTTAACAATTCTTACATTTCAATAAGCCAACATTTCTGTTTTAAAATATTATTTTATTATTTTCAGTAACTTTAAGTGGAAAATAATCATAATTAGTTGACAGGCTTGAAAACAATCTGTGTGCAATTGATCAGATTTACATGTTTGTCTTTGTGAATTAAGTTATAAACTGACTGACTATAACACTAGTATTAAAATATAAAAAAGGGAAGAAGAAAAACTTGGAGATTCTTGGTGTGTAATGTAACGACCATCAAATTAAACACAGTTTTAAGTTTTGATTTCTAAATATTAAAAGTGTTGTCTGAAAAGTCACTCAAGCTTTAAAATGTAAAACTCATTAACTGAATGACCATAAGCCTCTTAGTACAAACTATAAGGACGTTTCCTGAAAGCCTGATTTAGTTTGGATATTTTTATAAAATAAAACTATTAGCTGACAGACAAGTCCACCTTAAATCTGTTAGCTTGCAGTGTGTTTTTAGATCCAAGTTAAATAAAGCACCTGGCTGACACAGTTTCAAATGTTAAAATCTGTTGGCTGTCAGGCTGTGAATTTAGATAATTAAAAATATATTTGCTGATAGACAATTTTAGAACAGAGTTTAGAAAATTAAAGCAAAACCCTTTTTGTTTTGCTGTAAATGAAATGATATAAAACTGTTTTTGTTGGTTTGTTTAAACATTAAGACATTTTATCTGACAAAGCATTAAATAAAGTCTTTAGCTGACAGAATATATTTATTGAGAACTGAAACTTCTTTTAGTGGGGAGTTTAAATTTTAAAATCTGTTAACTGATTAGATGTTTCAGTTTATAATATTTTAAACAGTTAAAAATGAGTTTCTGACATTAAAGCCATTAGCTGAAAGGTTGTTTTCTCTGGGTCCCTGTGGAGGTCATGTAGACCAACACTGTCGCTCCACGTGCCACTTCCTGTTTTAGCTCCAGGTCAGCTGTGTGTGTGTGTGGGGGTGTGTATGTGCGTGTGTGTGTTACCACCATCTCCATGTGTCTTTTTTTGGACAACATGCCAGAGATACCATATCAAGGGAGGAATGCTCCAACACAAAGACTCGTGGAGAGAATCAGAGTCAGACCGCAGCATCTCAGATTTACTGCAGATAAAGCTTCAAATTGATACTGATTTCTGATCTATACATAAAATATTTCTGTTGCCTCGCAGGAAGGAGATCCGATTTCTTGTTCCCTGTTTGTAATGACAGCATATTGGAGTTACTCTGTTAGTTCTGATTTGTCCTTTATCTAGACTTTTTTCAAATATTAAGGGCCATGCAAATTTTTTTAAGATCATATAATTGTTTTATTTATTTGTTTATTTATTGGGTTTTACATTTATTTTTTCAGTTAATAAGATAACCCTGTATGTCTTTCTATAAAATGAACATGATTCTTTGGAGGGAACAAGCACTTTTCAAGAGGGGGCCATGGCTCCCTTGGCCCCCCCTCAGGCTCACCACTGGTTAGTTGAGCGGTTGCATGTTTGGATTCCCACTGGTTTACCTGGAAGGTTCTTTTGCTCTTACTTTTTAACTTTCGGACAGTTATGATTCGTAGCACACCCAATTATCACCTCAAAAGCTCAAATATATTTGAACTACGACACCAAATCCCAGAAGAGTTGAAAAGAAGGCGTCTTGGATGCAGAGCAGAGAAACAGAAAGTTTAAACCATCTCTATCCCATCATGCTCATGGATCATATCCCCTACGCCAACATCTCTCTGCTTGGGTTTCTAACCGTAAGGTCAGATGGAGATTTAAAGAGAAGCAGGATAGTTTTTCCTGATTTTCTTTTTTTTTAGTCAAAAACTTTACAATCAAATCACAGATAAACAGTATATCAACATGGAATAACTTGCTAAACCGTTTCAATGTAAAATGAAACTTGTATATTAATTTATAAATTCATAACTTTTAATTTGACATGAAGAAAAACCATTGAAAACATTTTTCTGTTTTTGGGTTCTCATTTGGATCGGATGACATCGTGTCTTTTGTTAGGTTCTTATTTATTTTTTGGGGATTTTATCAGGCCAGCCAAGAGTCACTATTAAGCTAAAGAAGAAGTTGACACTAGCAATGAATAAAATGTCTCTGGTTTATGTTTGCAGAGCGGCTCTCTGATCCACCTCCAGCTGGTCCAGTTCCAGCCAGGACTCTGTGAGATTGGATCGGACCGGGAGGAAAACCGCATCCTGATCCAGGAGCAGCAGCAGCTTCTGGAGAAACTCCAGGTCCACAAGGACTCACACACACTCTGATCAAGGGGCTTTGCCTATCTATTGGGGATAAAGTTATCGATTAATGATTTAATCTAAAGTTGACTGATCTTATCCTTCGACTAACGATTAATTGATAAGCGTCCGTTTCTTAAAACCCTGAATTTTCTCTTGGATGAAGAGGACGTCGACTGTTTTTACACAAAGGGCTAGATTTTTCATAATATGCTAAATTTTAAAAAAGCACATTGTTAAATATTAATATTTTGTATCAGTTTTATTAAATACTGACTGAATAAAGAGAAAGTCAAAGTTTTATCACCTTATTAATCTTTAAAATATTTATATTTTTATATCAAAACAGGAACCTCTTAGATCTCTGAATAGACAAATTAAACATGAAAAGAATTAAATAAGAGAGATTGTATTTTCCATAATAAGAGAGATATTAATACAGAAGTACCATCTGTTGCTCTTGAATAAATGTTAAAATGTAGATCCATGAAGTGCATTAACTCACGACAGCCCTTAAAATCAACTGTGCTTTAGCATCATGTTGTTACAATTTCTTTCTATTATTTTCTCGGCTTGTCTTTCATCACATTATAATTTCCTGTAAATTTTGAATCAGCGGTGCCCTCTGCTGGATGGCAGCCACACTACAGCATTAAAATTTTAAAACGGATGTTATTAGTTAATTGATTAGGACTAATTTTAATATAATAAACCATTAATCAACAATTATTTGTCAGCATCCCTGCTACCTATTGATATGTTAATATGTTCTTGCAGAAACATGAGCCTGAAGTGTTGGTTGTGGTGGAAAAGAAACACGAGGAGAAACTGAGGATGAGGAGGGGTGGAAGGAGGAAGCAGGAGGAAGAGGAGGATTTGACCGAGGCGATGAAGGTGTCTCTGAGGGAGGGATGGTCGCTGCTCCTCCGACTGCTGGAAAGACGTCTGGACGTCCTGAAGCAGGCTTCAGATTTCTTCTGCCGAGTGATGGAGGTGAAGAGGGATGACGAGGAGGATCTTAATGAGACAGGAGCTAAAAAAAAACCCAATGTGCTGCAATATGCTCCATTAGACCTCGGGAATAATGTTAGAAAATAAGAACAGAGAGTTATCTTTAATGTCTCAACTACAGTTTTTTCATTAATTTAGTTGATGTACCTTCTTTTTTTTGTCACTTAATTAAATAATTATATGAAAATTGCATTTTATTTTTACTCATATCTTTCAGTTTAAAGTGACAGAATTCCTCACAGAAACAGAAGAAGTCTGAGGGGGTGAAAACTTTTCCAGCTGATCAGAATACATGTGACCTTTCCCTGTTGTTAGCCAGCAGGGCTGAAGGTTGTTTGGTTCAGTCACACATTCCTCCGTCCTGTACCGGTTTTGGTTCTGGACCGCTTTTATTGGCTGGCTGCACACCTTTTCACCAGAAACACCTGCTGCTGTCTGAAACATTTTGCAGCCACAGAAAATCAGGAAAGCCTGGACAGCTGGAATAATCCTGGAGATTAGATTGTTTCACTGCACTGCTGCTCACTAAGGTCAACATGTGTTACATTTAAACTGGTTTAGACTGTAAAAACATGCAGCTGAATTTTAAAAGCTAAAACTAATGAAAGTTTATATGTTATATCATACAGTGATTTGTTTTCCATGAGTATTGTTTGAGAGGTTTCAGAGGTGAAAGTGTCTGAAACATGAAAATTGAGGCATTTAAATGAGTTTTGAAAGTAATATTATTTTTTCGGATTTTATTATCACATCCAAACTCACTCTGACAACAAGAACCACTTCTTCTAGGACAGACACCTCTGACATGGACGAGAATAAGCATCGTCGGTGTAATTATTTTTCAGATAATTATGCCAATTATGGGGGAAATGACTCATCACTTATGAGTCTCCCTGCATTAAGAACAATCAGAGAAGCTAAAAG
The DNA here is from genome assembly GCA_010277075.1 of Poeciliopsis retropinna. Taxonomy (NCBI): domain Eukaryota; kingdom Metazoa; phylum Chordata; class Actinopteri; order Cyprinodontiformes; family Poeciliidae; genus Poeciliopsis; species Poeciliopsis retropinna. Next base: position 4,150,141 of record VMRM01000037.1, on the reverse strand, counting down.
AAATTAAATGTTTAATAACATTACAAAAACAAATATTTTTCTTTAATTCCACTGTTTTTTTTATGTTGTTGGATTAATTCACAAAAAAGCTAATTATCTTTCTGCTGACAGTTTCTTTTCTGTCTGTGCATTATTTTTTACAGCCTTTTCTTAAGTGCTCGTTTCATCTGTTGTGTCAGATTGATTTGATATTCATTTAGAAAATAAACCAAACTATAAATAGGGTTTGTACCTGTCTGACTCCTGTGCTTCTCTCTGTCTGCAGTTTGCCATTGGCATTGACAGATTAGAGGATCTCCAGATTAAAACTGAAGACAAACTGGATGATGTTCAGGTCTCCTATGACTTCATGAGGAAAGGTATCAGAGCTCATGTTAGTTTTACTTCTATAATCTGAAAACGTGACTCAATTAGGTATTATTTCTGACATCTAATTTGATGTTTTTGTAGCTTCAAGTGTAGATAAATGTCTAGTAAAGCAACTTCAGGTGTTTTAACAGATTAATCTGGTTTATTTTTGACAGAAATGATGATGATTTCTATGTTGACCTGCAGATATTCTGGGAAAGTCGCTGCAGGTCTTAACAAGCAGCAGCATCCTGCTGGAAAGTCTCAGACAGCTCCAGAGGACTGAGGCCCTCCAGAGGAGAGGAAGGGTGCTGCAGGGTGATGAAGATGATGTTGAGGAGGTCAGAGTTCAACAGTGTTGTTTGCAGGATGACTTTTTACCACCATGTTGTCATTTATCAGCTAACTAGAAACAGAATGAATCAGCTATTTTCTGAGTTTGCTGTTTGAGCTCACTGATGTTGATGCTTTTTCCCAGAGTTCCCAGTGTTCCCTGTACAGCAGAGGCCCGGTGCTGAGGCTGGAGCAGCTGGTGGAGGACCTGCAGGACCGAAGGCGGAGGGCTGACCAGGCTTTCAGACGGCAGCTGCAGCAGGCAGAAGTGGTTCTCAACGTGAGGGAAGAGTCCAAAACAAAAGCAAGTCTTGGTGTTGGTTGGTGTTGTTTTTATTGACCATTATAAATCAGTTCTCTGCCTTTTGGTGTTACGTCAGCTGATTTCTGCAGAATTCATGTTTTAACTTGTGAAAAACTGGAAGAAAAAGAAGAAATGTTTAATAAATTCACACCAGCCTTGTTTAGTCTGACTTAATCAAACTCTGATGCAGAAACAGCAAACTGGTCCTCCTAAAAACCTCTGTCTCGGTTTGGTTGAAGTGAACTCTGGTGTGGCGTGAATGCTTATATGAACGTCACGCACAAGGCTCCAAAAGCAGGAAGCAGACTCTAGCACAGGCACATGGTGCAGTGTGAAAGCGAACTGCACCAGTTAAAAACGGGACAAAAATTGAACTGAATCTACCAGATTGAGGTGTGAAAACAGCCTAAATCTTTGATTTTACTGATGCAGATCTGCTTTCACTGATAAATGACCCAACAATCCACTGTTTGTCGCATCTTTCCCATTGAATTAGCAGCTGTTCCTTTTGTTCCTTTTCCACAGCCTTTCCGATCAGTTTTTATTATTATTTTATTATTATTTTACCACAGAACCAGAGTCTACTGAACCAGAACCTGCAGTTCGGATCGACATCAGACCAAACCAAAGATCTGGGGTTGAAATCAGGATCCAGGTCAGATTTCCAGATTAAATCTTCTTCAGAACAAAACCCTGTAGAGCAGATGGAAGAACCAGAAGATGTAAAGCTGGAATCCAGAGTACAAGAGTCTGAACAAGAACCAGATGTTAAAGCAGATTCTAGGTTCAATCTGAACTCCAAGTCTCGATTAAATCATCTCAGAGAGCTGAAATCTGGGTCCAGATTAGATGAAATCAAAGACGAGCATGGATCCAGATCAGAGTTCAGATCAGGGGGAACCACAGAAACCAGATCAGAGACGACCAGAACACTGCAGTCTGAATCCAGTTCATCTGACAGCTCAAAGCTAAAGACAGAATCTGGGTCGCAATCTGATTCCAGATCAGACCTAAAACCCAGATCAGAAGAACCAGGATCTGGATCAAAGCAGGACAATGAGCTAAAGCTTCATTCTGGATCAGAAAAGACCAACAAACAGCAGCTGGAGTCCAAAACAAAGGAGACCAGAAACCCACAGTTCAGTTTTACAACCGTTCTCAAAACCAAGTTTAGATTAGATGAGCTGTACATATATGAACCTGATGTGAAGTCAGGATCCAGATCAGGAGAAATTACTGAAAATACATCAGAAAAGACCAGAAATCTGCTGTTTGAATCCAGTTCGGCTGAGAGTTCAAACCTACAACCTGATCTGAAAACAGAACCGGAGTCACAAAACTCAAGGGACTCTCAAATTGGGTTCAGATCAGAACCAAAGAACCAACTTAAATCAGAATTACTTATATCTGGTCCCAGACCAGTTCTCAAAACCAGATCTAGATCAGAAGAACAGCAGCACACATCTGGGTGTGATGGAAAACCCAGATCCACTGGATCTAGTCCATTGGGAATCAGAACCTTTGGGCTCAAATGTAATTCAGAAAACATCCCTGAAACCGGATCAGAGATGGCGCCTCTGAAGTCTGCATCAATACAACAACATGGATCTGGGTCAAAGAAACTTGAATCCAGTTCAACTGAGACCACAGACCTCCAAACTGGATCCAAGTTGGACCTGAAGAATCAGACCAGATCACAGCAGAGGGAGGATCTAAATCATCTATCTGGATCTGAGAAGACCGGGAAACAGAGCCAGGAATCCAAAATGGTGGAAACTAAATCCAAATCCAGGTCAGACAAACCGCAGAGATGCGGGTCGGATGGTAAACCAGGATCAGAATCAGAGGTGACCAAAACACCAGAGGTGAGTCTGTGGTTCAGATAGATCCATCAGAACCAGACTAGGTTTAATTATTCCAGCCCTGAAGCTGAAATATACACTGAAAAATACATTTCTGCATCTTCTAGATCTCTGGATCTGGGTCGGACCCGTCCTCAGTAAAGAACCGACTCGGTGAGCAACAACAGTTTGAGGCACGGCAGCAACAGGAGGAGTCCAGGAGTGCGTACCAGGAGAAACTGGTGAAGGTATGGAGCTCTGTCTGTTAGAGGGTGGACCAGAGAACGTTCTCCGATTCTGATATCAGAACCTCCTGTTTCAGACCCGGCAGGACCTGAACTGTGTGTCAGAGCTGCTGGACTCCTGTACCAGCATGGATCTGGGTTCAGAGCTGCAGACCAACAGGCTACTGGAGCAGTTCAGACAGGCAGAACCACATTTCAGGGTAAGAACTGCTTCATGAATGTGTTTTCTTATTATTTTCTATTTTATTAACATATTTTTTAGAAAATAAAAAGGATAAAAATTTTAATAATTTTTTTTTTTAATTACAGAGATAAAAAAATAAATAAAACATTTTAAAATGTAATTAAATAAAATAGTAAGGAACAGTAAGAGATGTTGCTTTTAGAAAATAAAAATTAGATTAAAAATCTTTAATATTTTATATTTGTTTGATAAAGATACATATTTAAAAATGTAAATAAAAAATGTTATCTTTCTTTTATTCATGTTTTGTTTATTTTTTATTTATTAGATTAAAAAATAAATTTAAAAATTATTAAATCTACTTGTACCCCGCATCTCGCCCGGAACGTTAGCTGTAGATAGGCACCAGCAGCCCTCCCGACCCCAGAAGGGACAAGGGTGTAAGAAAATGGATGGACGGATTAAATTTACTTTTTAATAAAATGAAGAATAAAAAAGAAACAGATAGGAGTAGAGAGAACACAAGACATCAGCCTCCAAACCTGCGGAAAGATAAAAAAACAAAACCAAAAAACTAAAACAACCAGCAACATGCATATATAATTATAACATTGTATTTAATAGTTACTGCAGCCCAGATGAGAGTGTATCTGACACCAGAATCTAAACATCTGTGAGTTGCTTCTTAAAACTGGAACCAGATTAACCTAAAGATCTTCGGGACATTTAGAAGAAAAGAGGCATTTGGTCTCTTTTCTCCACAGCAGCTGGATGTTGAGGTGGAAAATACGGTGAGGAGCTGGGAGAACCTGAGCGGAGTCCAGGCCCGCCAGGGAGGACCAGTGATGGAGGAGGAGCTGTCAGAGCTGCTGAAGCTTCAGCAAGCAGTGAAGGACAAAATACAGCAAGGCGAGTCGATCCTGAACCAGAGCAGCAGCTTCCATCTCACAGCCAAACAGGTGAGAAGAGAGGTAGTGTCGGCATCCTGCGGGATCTTAAAGAGTCCCTTTTTAACAAAGATTGAATAAAAAATAATAACATGGAATCAGAGATGTTTATTTAAAGGGGCAGTATTAATTGTTATATATATATATATATATATATATAAAATTCACGTTTTATAACAACTGAAGGTAAGATTATGCTATGAAATGGGACTATTTGCCTGAAAAATACATAATACTGCCCCTTTAAAGGTTGTTTTCAGTTGTAGCAACAATAGAAACTGGAATTATAATTTGGACATATCCCTGATGAACACAAAACCACAATGAAAGTTGCTCAAACTTACAGCCTTGATGAACTCCAAAACTAAAAACTCAGCTCTGTTTAACAAACTCCAGAGTTTGTTAAACAGACATGCCTATTTTTAATGTTGATTTTTTTGTGTCCAGCTGGAGCTGCTGCTTCAGTCAGAACCTCCCACTCCTTTAACTGGTTGGAAAGAAGAAGAGCTGAGTCAATTACAGGAGACCCAGCAGCAGATCCAGAACCTCCTCAGAACCACCTTGACTATGAAGACAGACATCTGCACTGCAGTTTCACAAAGCGTATGAATGAATAGTTTGCTGTTTTTACTGAGTCACACGATGGAAACTTCAATCAGTGATGCTCTCTTGGTGTTTCAGAACTGGGCTGGTTTCCAGGTGGACCAGCTGGAGATCTGTTTGGGGTCTCTGGTCTCTCTCTGTGAGTCTTGGCTGAACAAAGCAGCTCAATGTGAGGAGGAGCTCCGAAGGGAGCAGCTGACTCACCTTCTGCATGAAGACATCACCCAGGTGAGGTTTCAATTCAGAGCAGGCCGAGCAACAGTACATCCAAACAAAACTTTCCCACAGAAATCAAACATTTTAATCTGAAATCGCTCAGAATGTTTCTAACCATCCATCTATTTTCTAAATCTGCTCAGAAGAAATTTATTCTTTGGTTATTTTTGGAACTTCAACTCTTGAGATCCAAATTGTGAATTTATGAGCGCTTTTAACAAGTTGTCAATCAGCAAAGAGACCAGCAGAGGGCGCTGCTGTGAGTCTTCATGCTCTCACATTTAAAATCTGACTTCTGCTGATGACGTACTCATAAACTTTGCTGTGTTAATATTTATTATCATCTTATAATTACTCAAAAACACATTTGACTTCAGGAATTTATTACTTCCCTAAGAACTGTTTTCAGTGTATCATAATTTATTTTCTCAATGATTTTTTTCTGGTCAATTTTCATCAGTTGTTTCTATAAAGTGGTGAAACTTTAAACTATCAACTCATATTAATTTGTCAGCTGCTTTAGGTTCACTTGAAATTAAAGTGACAGACTTCAGGGTTTTTCTGTAGATTTAAATCATATTATTACCTATAATCTCAGTCTTACTCTTATCTGTCTAAACAAGTTACAATTTAAATCCCATGTTTTCCCAATATCAGTCAGTGGTTGCTATTGGTGACCTAGTCTTCTGAACAGTCCTCCTCACTGAACAAAGTGAAACAATAAACTTGAGTCACCATCCAGTTTAGTGGCTCAGACAACTGGTGCCTCAGTTGGTGCCTATTTATACCCCATGGAAACCGTTAGGTGGCAAACCAGTTAACGGTTCCCAGACATAGAAATGAAGCTACAAAAATTAGAATTATAAACCAAGTTGTTGTTTTGTTTCTTAGTTTTATTATTCAATTGGAAATAAAATCTGTTTTAAGATTTTTACACATGTTCACGAGCAGATGGATCCCACTCAGTTTGATGGTTTACTGGTGATACTGGGTCAGTGCAGTAACAGGAGAGACTCCTTAAATACAGTCAGCCAGGTGACAGGCATTTTCCAACATGCACTTGGTGCAACATGTTGGCTATCACAAACACACATATTAAATCTGTGTTTGGGAATTAAACTGATCACTAATCCTGACCAGTCCGAACTGTAACACAGTTTTCAAATGATTTCATACATAAAATCTAAAAAGTGTGCCATTTCCCAGTTTTAATTTGACATTACAGTGATCCATGTAAACCTAAAATAAAATCTTCAGAAATCTGATAATTGCCTAGCTACATTCTGTAGAAACAGGAGAATGTTTCTTTCCTCTGTCTCACCCTGGGTTTCCCCAGCCTCCCTTCTGTCGCTGCGACCCGTCCAGCCGCTGGTTTTAATCGGTTCCGCTGACGGTCGGCTCCGTCTCTCTCAGCTGTCGTCAGCTGACAGATCAGACACCGGACACCTTCGCTCCTCCCAGCTGAGACAGAAATGTTCTTCTGCTCCAAAAATAATCCCATCAAAGACCAAAGTGGCTGGAGTTGCAGAAACAAATCACAGAACTCCCTGATTCTACTGAATGAAGAGGAGAACTCGGTATAAAGGAGAACTCGGTATAACCTACAATCACCAACAGTTTCTTCAATAGGTATATTGCTCATTTCTGAGTTGTCAAGAGGAGCACACAAAAACAAGATGATTGCAAACTGTTTATTTTGAGATAAACTTGGTCTACAATACCAAAACTTAATAGGTAGCAGAATTTTTTTTTTTTTTTCACTTAGTATCAAAGTCTTGAAAAGCGTTAAAAGGTTTCCAAACTGGTCACATCTACACAAATCATGTTCATTACATTTTGTTTTTTGCACAAAATCATTCTTTTGTGCAAAAAGGCCAAAATACAGATAAAATGTCATCTGTCACTTTAAATCCAAATAAGTTGCTGCTGGATACGCTCCCCAACTCAGCATTCACACTTGTATAAAAATGGTTGCAAACATGCGCAATTATACAACCATACATCTTTGAAAAGTAAAACACTCGTCTTTTCCAGCAGGCATTATACAGCAAATACAGCGGTAAACCAACTGACCAAACTTGCTGGATCTCAGCTTTGGTTACTAGGTAGCAGTGCATGTCAGTTGTGACTTAACAGATGGGAAGTTTTGAAGAAAGACTTTAAAGAAGTATTAAATGCATTTTATTGTCAATTTGCATTATTTTAATTAATACCACAAAATACTATAATAAAGTATCACCCATCCCTATCGGATGCAGTGGGTTTCCCAACCGAACAATGAACTTCTTAACTGGCATTCATCAACCCTGTTTGACATTTACTCTCTAAATGAAAGCGACAGTTCTTCTTTGAGCTTCAGCACTAACAACAGTGTTTATCATCTATTTATAGAGCAGATAGTGCCTTAGAGGAACTGTTGTTTGGTGTAACTTTACTCCTGTGAGCTCAAAGCAGCTGTCGCCTTTATGGACAAATCACCTCCTGTAACTGAAACTTTGACCTAAGCAGCGCAGAAGATGACCTTCATCTTTTATAAAACAAATACAACACAACATCATTATGAATCTGAATATTAAAGGTGACTTATTATGCTTCCTTGAACAGGTTAGGTCTAGGGTTTTCACAAATCATGTTCATTACATTTATACACAAAATTATTCTTAGACAATGAGATTTTAGTCTGTCCACCTCTTCTTTGAATAGTAGAGGTGGAGCCTCCTGCAAAACCAACAAAACTGCATTAAGTGGTTTCTGAATGGTAAGTCAACAGCAAAGCACTTGTCTTTTCCAGCAGTCATTGTGCAGCGCATTTAGCAGTAAAACCAGCTGACCAAATGTGCAGGAGTTCAGCTGCGGTTGCTGGTGAGGGGCAGGGCTTGCTAATTTGTGATGTCACATTCCTGACGTTTTTGAAATAACTCATTTTGCAGACACTAAAAAACTAAAATGTCTAGGTGTTTTTTTAAGTTAGTTTGTTGTTTTTAGAAGCAGTTGGGCTTCAAATGGAAGTACAAAAATGTGCTAAATTATTTGTAATATCTTAATTCAAGTTGTCAAGTTACTGTTGAGAATTGTCACGTCTTTTACGGTAGGATTAAAGCACAACCTTCTGTTCTGACATCTTGTTGTTTTAACTTTTAGCTTCGTGAGTCCTTCAAGGAGCTAAAAAAACGTTTCAGCAACACAAAATTCAACTACTTGAAGAGAAACGACCGAACGAGGAACTTGAAGGCAGTCTGCAACCAACTGCAACAGATGGAGGTTTACCTGGAGAAGCTGCAGGTACATCAGAGTTTTACCTGATGATTAACCCTGATATGACTAATCATCACTTCAAAACAAAGCTCAATGAATAACTGATTTTCAAGATTTATTAGCAGAAAAGTCAAACAATTGAAACAGCAGACCTGTGGCCCCTCCACCGATTAGGAACCTCATTTCTGTAAAATCCAACTTCTTGAACAATGCTTAACAGTTGATAACCATAACAGCACAGATATTGAACTTTATTCAACTAAAAGCTCACAAAACAGCCATTTTAATGCTTTACAATGTACCTGGAAAAATTTATTTAGTGGAAGCTAAGTATGCTAAATGTTTCCAAAGTTAGCAAAAACACCAAAACACTACAGTGTACAAAAATTAGCTTAGCTATTAGCAGATTACAGGAAAACTGGCCGCACTTGTGTAAAATCAAATTAGGAAGTATTCTTATCATTAGTAAACAAGTATCAAAGAGTATAACTATAGTCTGCTTTAAATTCAAGCATTTCTAGGGTCCTCTCTGATGGTTTGGCCTGAAAATTTGAGCCTTAAATTAAAGTGAAACTTTCAGAAATTCTGTCTGTATTGGTTTTCATTCCTTCAGTGTTCGTCTTTGTGGTTGATGTTATATTGGGTTGACCAAATGTGGTCCATCTGGTCCTGCAGGGGCTCAGGAAGCGCATTCATGGTGTGACGGCCCAGCTGGGATCGGAGGTCAAAAACACAGGCATGGCCCGGCAGTTGGAGGACGCCGTCAACGAGCTGCAGAGGCAGATGGGACAGTTGGAGAGAAACATCTGTGAGCACCAGAAAACCCTGGACATGACATGCAAGCTGCAGCAGGCCATGGAGGAGGTATCACTGCCGGCGATCAATCGGGATCATTGAGGAGCTGATCAATCAGTAGGTGTACAGCTGCATGTCGATCTGCGTCCACAGTACCATTTCTGGTGTGAGGAGGCGAGCGCCACCATCTCTCGCGTTGGGACGTTTTCCTTGGAGTGCCGCAGCACCGAAGCCGTCTCCGTTCTGTACCGGCAGTTTGAGAAGTTTGTTTGGCCGACGGTTCCTCAGCAGGAGGAGAGAATCAGTCTAATCACAGAGCTGGCTGTCAGGCTGCATGGTGGGTGGAAAACACTACTGAGGCAGAGGCTTTTATTCTGAAAATCTATTTGGACGTTTTACTCAGAAATGATAACTATTCTGCAAGAGCTTTTATTTAGAAAGTACAGTGGTATAATAACCATCTTTTATTCTGAAAGGACAGATCAGTTTACCTGAGCTTTGTCGCATTATCGTACAGGCGCTTTTATTCTGGACGCTATAATTGGGGCCTGCCCAGAGCAATGCATAGGGAGAGATTCTAAAGAGATTCTATAAAGAGACTAATAGAATGTCTCTTTAATCTTTTTTTTTTTTCTTTATTCCGTGGACGTTAAAGAGGCTCGCATGCCTGCGAGCCCACCCACAAAAGTGGTATCAAAACATGTGGCTCAAAATAAAAGCCTTGACAATTTTTACATCAGATTATTGCTGTTTTGGGCATTTTATAAATGATTTAACCTAATCACTGTTACTCATGGGATTAGTTTGGACATTTAAAATGAAGCTTACTGAAAATTTCAAAATAAAAGCCTTAAGATTCCTCTCTGGCTAGTGCCATAGGCGGTGCAATAATATTAGCTTGCATTGTCTTTTTCTCTCAGGTTAGGGCTCCATTAGAATTAGTCTTTTACCTTAATAAGGTATTAGCTACTTCTCTTACTTATTAGCTATGTTTAGTATGGAGTAAGTGTATTTCACTTACTCAATACTGAATGGAGTAAGTGAAATACAGACAACATGCTTATGATGCCCCACATGCTACTGACAGCCAAAATGCTAATGTTAGCATTTTGGCTAATTTTAGCTTATACACTAATTTTAAAATACTGAATGGTTCAAGCCCATGTTAGTCAACATGCTTGTGATTCTCTACATGCTCCTTTGTAATTTCTTAGCTAAGCTTAGCATTGATGCTAATTTTTAGCATCAGAATGCTGGGTTCAAACCGATGGGCACACTTTGGCAGGCCCCGGTTAAATTTCTTCAAGAATTTTCTAATTAGCAAATATGATGCACTTTTATTTTTGAAATGACAGCTATTTAATTATCGGGTTGCACTTATACTGAAAAAATAGTTGTCTTGTTACAACTTTACAGACGTTTTTATTCTTAAAAAGTTAAGGCTCTATAATCATCAACACTGGTTGTTTTTCAGTTTTTTGGACACTATTTTTGAAATCCTAGTGAAATTGATTTCAGACTTACGGTTCATAATAGTTGTGTTAAAAATGTCTAATTAAAAAAAAAAACATACAAGGAATTAAATGAAGTATTTTTGGTGTTTCAGGAGTGGAGGAGGGTCAGCGTTACATAGAGAAGATGGTCAGTAAACACTCAGAGATGGTGGAGTCCATCAGAGAGCTAAGTGAGGGTCTGATGGAGCTGGAGGCCAAACTGAAGGTGAACAAACTCCATTCAAAGATCCCACTTAGATCTAATGGTCAATAATGTTTCTTCTTCTTTTGTTCTTTATGATGGATGTTGAATTCAGTTAGAGAATCTGAAACAGCAACAGCAGAAGGATGAAGAGGAGAAGGTAGAGGAGGAAGAAGAGAGGGAACAAGGGAGACAGACAGAAGAGCAGGAGAAAATTAAGGAAAAGAGCAGGATGAAGCAGAAGGATAATCGCCACACACAGGAGGCTGCTGATATGGTGAAGATAAAAAAACTCAAATATAAGGCAATTAATGTGTGATTTATGATGTTATTGATAAAAAAGATTTAATTTCCAGCATGAACTTAAAGAGACAGGCCACACCCCCGAACTGATCACAGAGAACGATAGAAAGGAGGCTGCTGCAGCCAATAGGAAACCTCTGTCAGAGAAGAGTCAGGGTGTAAATGGACCGACAGCAAACAGGTTAGTAGGAACATATAATGCGTTAGTTTAAATCATTTTCTCAGTTTTTCTTCTTTTTGGCTTGAATCCAAATTATTATGAAACATTTAATCTTTTTGGGAATGTTCACAAACCCAAGTGCATCAGTTTCCTCTGATTTAACTGATCATCATAATAATATAATTTCTATTAGCTTTATTGCTTCAGTGCTGGTAGGCTGGTTGAAAAGAGACATTTTGGAATAAAAACTAAAAATGTTTCACATCACTAATGTTCAGCTTATCAATAAAAACTGGAGATTTAAAGAAATCATTGAAATATCAGTTTGAAACTATTAAAACCAGCATTTTTAAACTGTTGTCTAACATTATTGTCTTTAACCTCAGAGAGTTACACAATGAGAAGTTCACCTCCTCCTTCACTTCTACCCTCACCATCTGTTCACCTGTGGATGCCAAGCAGCAGGTTCAAGCCACCCTCAACCAATCACAGACTGCTTCTGAGCCTCAAGCCCCACCCTCTCAGTCTGTCATTGGTCCATCATTTCCTGATAACCAGGAAGAATTTCTTAGGGAAATGGAAGGAGCAGAACAACACGTTGCTTCCAGCTTCTGTGGCTCAAGTTTACTACAGGTTAGAATCAGCACTGATATTCACCTCTATGCTGATGATACTCTGCTCTCTGGGTCAGAGATGTCAGAGGTAGACTCTTTGGTTTTCAGGATGGTGCATAGACTATGCACCAAACTAGGGATTTTTTTTATCACAAAAAATCCCTAGTCACTCAGGTAAACTTGAAGTATTTAATATAAAGCATCACACAATGGAGTTTTGTTCAGATAGAAAGGGAATTGTGACTTGAAGGTAGACTTCAACAGTATTTATAGTCATGTTACGTTACAGTGGTTCTACTGTGATACCTCTGTATTACTTTTCCAGACCATTTACCAATTTTTAAAACAGTCTAGACAAATATATTATAAAACATTAAATTGTTTTCTTCTTTACCCAGGAAATTCCTCCACATGTTGAGCTCCATCAACCTGAGGTGATGACCGAGGATTGTTTTTCCAATGATGAGTACGATTGTGCATCCCCTGATGACATTTCCCTGCCGCCACTTGCTGAGACTCCAGAGTCCAACATGTTCCATTCAGATGTTGAGGAGGGTTTCTGCTTTAGTTCTCATAGCGTTCACATCAGCCAGGTCAGCCACCAATGCTATGCCCAGTCAGAACCAACTAGAACTGATTCTGTCCCACAACAAAAAGTGTCAAGTCAGGTGGAAAACTGTCCAGCTCCTACAGTCAGACTACACAGCAGGACCAGGTTTGTTTGATCCACATTCACTCTGGTCTTTGATCAAAGGTCTACTTCATTAATGCTTCCGGATGAAAGGTAATGTTTCTGTTGTACCACAGGTTCAGGTCAGAGTCCAGATCCTTTAACCCAAGTCCATCCTCAGTTCCTGTTACAACACTTTTTACCAGTACTCTATGCACCAACCTGAAAACCAAAGAGTCAACCTCTGACGTCTCTCTGGACAACCCAGTCCATGGGTACAACAACAAAGAATGCTCTAAAATTAAAAACTCTCCAAAGCAGAGATGTCTGTCCACAACCCTTACACAGGATTTGAGTCAGAGCCTTCATCCACAGTCCTTCAATGGTTCAGACAAACATTTCCACAATCACAACATTCCTAAAGGAGAGACTGAGGTTCTAAACATCCATCCTAGTTCCACCAAAACAAACAGTATCCTTCCTGAGAAGAGGGAATTACTTGAATCCCATCATTGTACAAGTCATACCCAACAGGACATGAAGTCTGCTGAAAATTCAAGAACCATGCCTCAACAAGACAGTCTTGCTCAGATCAGCACAAGTTTAGTTTCACAGCAAAACATTTACATCAAGTCATCTTTTTCAGGCAATTATTGTACCAACCCCATGGTCTGTAGCAACTCTGCACAGGAATGCACATTCAATCCCTCCTCTGATCCAGTCCCCATGTTTGAAGAGTCTTCTCACATGTCCAGTGTTACAGACACTATCCTCCACAAAGACATAACCCAACCACAAGACAATAACCTTCTAGAACCTTCTACAACAAACCTCCAAAGTTCAACATCTCAAGATCCAACCTTTTCACAGACCAGAAGTGAACCAAATCAGGATGTATCTTTAACACTTAAAGACAGCAGTATTAGTACGGCCACCACAGTCACCCAGAGCATCTTCAACCAGTCATTGCTTTCTGGCAGGTCACAGACCAACAAAACTTCAAACCAAGGTCCCAGAGATATACCTGAAGACCTCATCCAAAACCCTCCACAGCCTAAAACCATCAGCAACAACAGTATCTACTGCCGCAAGCAGGGTCTTCAGACAGTCTTCCCTCTCCAGGACACCCAGCAGTGTGTGCATGGTTCCAGCATGGGTCCTAGTTCAGCCCAGCCGGCTCATCCCCACCCAGAACCTCAGACCCACCCTTCACCTGATCAAGCTAACCTGCATGGCACATCTCCATATTCTACACCTCATGTACTAACACCATCTCAGGATCCTGATATTTGTCAACCCGTGGCTGTCCGGGAGGAGATTAAACTTACTCCCCAGATCCAGGGGCCTCCTCTTCCTTCTGCTCATCTTCCTCATCCCTCATCAGAGTCTATTCCTTTGGAAAAAGTCTCTGAACCTGGCCTTACCTTGTTCACCAGGCCCTGGTCTCAAGCCATCGTCATGGAGGGCTGTCCAGTGATGTTAGAGATGGAGGTGATGGGAAATCCAAACCCCAGGCTCACTCGGTGGGTAGCTTACAACCAGCTCCATGGTAACACTCAAGCTTCCTCAGATTAAAAACACCGCTCAAAAACAAGTAGCAATTTCATCTGTGGTAACAAATGACATAATCACCATTTTTATTACGTCCAATGGTACGCACCACTAATTAAAATGTTTGTGGTACCAACCATAAAGCAGTAATCATAAACATTAGTACTGCTAATGTACTAATGAACATACTACTACTAAAGTGTTAGCTATTGAATGGAAGCTAATGCTAAAGTGCTAAATTCCATCATTTTGATACAAAGTCAAACATAGTAAATTGCCCTTAGCATGATAAACTTTAACCTTGTACACCTTCCTGTAGTTTCAGGAAGTATTTATTTGGTTTCAGTTTTATAGATGTTATTGCTAACTCTGTTGCTGATTTTGCCTATTTGACAAAAGTAGGGTTTCGGTTACAAAGCACACAGGACATCAGAGAATAACAGTGGACAACCAAAACTAAATTACTTAAGGTTTGAAAAACAGCCAAGCAATTTAGCACTTTATTCAGAAATGTATTTAATTTATTCAGAAAAATTAGTTGAAGGGAAGTCAAGTGCACTAAACATTTTCAAAGTTAGCTGAAATGTTGAAATATTGAAAATGCTGAAAATGTCTGCGAGGCAAAAAATTTACTCCGTAATTAGCGCATTAGCAAAAATGTGCCCACCACCGATTATAACCATGGCTGAGCTATTGATGGGCTTAATGGGATGTTCATAACTTGTGTTATTGAGTAAAATAATCAAAATGCCCTACTTTTCTATTCACACTGGCCCTAATACACCATACATGGAATTTAGTGAAACTGCTGCAGCCAGTCATTGTATGATTTTGCATCTTTTTAATGTTTATGATTTTATCTTTCCCAGACTTAACTATATAAACACCAGTTTGCTTTTTCACAGAGTGAGCTTGTTTTGCGCACAGTAACAGACTGAAGATAACCCTCCGCTCTCTCACATGTGATCGGGGCAGCAGCTGCTTGTTGTGCTGTCTGACCTCTTGTCATGGTCACTGCAGGTTTAAACTAGAAGAGGACCAGAACCAGGATCAGGACTTACAGCTGTTGACTGGAAGCAGCAGTGGTGCTGATAATAAATGGCTGATGTTGGAGGCGTTGGACGTCATCATGGAGGACTGGAACACCTGGTTTGGGACTCTCTGTGTCCTGCTGTGGCTGTTTTACCTGGTTTTACTCTGACTCAAAGGGTTTTACTCTGACCATTTCTGCTGGATAGATCAGATATTTTAATCAGTTTAACCTGAGCTGTAGGTCAATCAGATTTTAGCTTAATTGACCTCTATAAGCATGTCATTTTCATAATTTTAAATTGACTGTAAACCCAAGCTTTCATGTGTTATAATTTGGTTTGAAATGTTTGTAGTACTTTAAAATATTAAACTGAGAATGACGACAAACTTTGGAGAAAAAAATAAAAAGACCAGTCTCTTGATTTTATAGTTATTAGATATGCTTGGAATAGAATTAAACACAAACTCAATTTCTTCTCACAGGAACTTTAGAGAGCAGCAGCTATAGTTGAACTTCTGAATGCCAACATCTATGATTCTTTACTGTTTAAATGGGACGTTAATTAAAAAAAAAAAAAAAAAAAAAAAAAGCAAAAAAATTTCACTCTGGTCATGAAATTAATAAAATGAAAAGTTTTTGGGTCAAACAAGGCTTTTTATTGGTTTAAACAGGCTCACTTTAACAAACAAAATCATGGAAATGTGCCGTTTCCATGAATACAGCCGTGAGGAAGCCGACAAGAGAATCGGTGTGCCTTTACAAAAAACTCACTTTTACATATGAAAAACAATCGACTCCCTGATTTTTTTTTTCTCCAATGCTTACAGTTATCCTTTAACATTAAAGCTAATGTTTATTGTATCTGTGAGGTTTAACGTCGTCCCCAATGTCAAATTTTATCTTCTGAAAAGTTTCCTGTTACATTAAACATCGCCGATAACATTAAACATTCCTAATCCAAACAACAACAGTAAATATCAAGGACATCATTAAGCATTGAAGATAAATTTAAAAATGGGGGACAATGGTAAAGATACCAGACAACATTAAACATTGGAGAAACTCTCCCACTAACAGAACAAAATAAAAAGAAACAAACTCATTAATTATTTTCAGGCATTTTGTTGACGAAAAGAAAAACCCAACTGGGCATGAAGAAAGAAGCTACTTAAACAGCAAAATACCTGCAGTATTTTTTGAGCAAGACTGCCGAACCTGAAGGTAGGCTTACCAATCAGCCAGGGGGTGATGAAAGGAGAAATCAGATGA
The DNA here is from genome assembly GCA_010277075.1 of Poeciliopsis retropinna. Classification (NCBI taxonomy): domain Eukaryota; kingdom Metazoa; phylum Chordata; class Actinopteri; order Cyprinodontiformes; family Poeciliidae; genus Poeciliopsis; species Poeciliopsis retropinna. The sequence goes on along the minus strand of VMRM01000037.1, from coordinate 4,133,775 downwards.
AAACAAGATGATCCAGGAGGATTCCAGAAGAACAAGGCAGGAAGACGACAGGACAGACGCAGATTTCAGGTCCAACCTTTTAACAACCGAGAAGAAAATCACCACTTTTCAAAAACTCACTTGTAAATGTCACCTACCAGCAAAATACCTGTACCATTCCTTAAGGAAAACTGTTAAAGAAATTCAAATCAAAATGGATGCTGGAGTTTGGGTTAAAAATTATATTGCAGAAAGTCAGAGATGCACAAGCAGCAATCATTCAGAAATTACAGCGTGTGAAACTAACGGGCAGCTGAAAGACAGCACAATTGGTTCATAACCCTCACAGCCAGTTCAATGCCTCAATCATAAACCTTTAGCTAAACCTGTCTTTACTGTCACCAGTGTGGAAGAATCGCCATTTAAAATAATTAACCCATAGCCCGGTGGAGGTTAGAGTTGATAAAACACTGGGGGAAACCCTGACTTCTGTCTATAGTTCTAAGCTTTCTTTGGGCTGCTCTTGGTCCGATCCCTCACCTAGGAGCCGTTTGCCCCGGCAGACCCGACTCAATCAGAGCCATGAAGTTTGACAGCTCCTAGGATCTCTGGGACACTCAAACCCCTCCACCACGATAAGGTGACAGCCCACGGAGGGGGAAAATAAAACCAGAAAGATTTATTTAGTCGATCTGGAGAGAGGCCTGAAGGTGGCGCTTTAGTGTTCATTCATCACTGTTTCTGAGAGTTTTAAAATGGATGCCTTCAATCAGCTTGGTTCTGTTTCCTTACAGGCTTTTTTCTACTTTATTTTAAACAAACATCACATAAAGGATCTTTAACAAGGACAAATATCAATGCTACAATGGAAAGAAGAAAAAAACAAAACAAAAAAAACAGACAATATTGGCGTTAAGGTCTTTATAGCTACAAGTAACCTAAAAAACAAAAGTTAAATGCATAAATCAGTATATCTTTCAGTTTACACAAATCCTCTTGGCTGTGGTTCCTGCCCTTGCATTGGCTGACATGATGCTGCCATCACCAAACTATTCTCCATCTCCTGCTGTTAACTTTTCACTTTCATGAACATCAAAAGTTCTCCCCCATCAGCCATCCTGTTGCGGTGTTCTCTGCTCCATTTTCTCAGAGCTCCAGTCGGTGGTGGCAGACTGCTGCTAGTACTGAGCCCGGCTCTGGTTCTGCTGGAGGTTTCTTCCTATTAGAGGGGAGTTTTTCCTATCCACTGTTGCTACATGCATGCTCAGAATGAGTGATTGCTATTGAGTCAACAACTCAACTCAAGTGATCTGCTGTTGCCTCCGACTGGTCCAGGAGGAGAAAAGCTGTGAGTAATGACTCCATGCAATCTGCTGAGTTTCCTTGTGGCACAAACTTTTTAAACTACTTTAATGATTAACTGTACCTAATACATTAATAAGTAGGCTCAACTGTAATCTATGACTGAATTGAAATGGCTGTGTAAAATGCCTTGGCAACACTGTTGTGAATTAACATTTTACAGTTTAATTTGAGGTTTAGTTGTTGGTTTGGGGTTTTGAACAGTTTTTATTTGGGGATTTTGTATTGGTTTTTGAAGTTTTGAACAGTTTTTGTATAGTTATTTGGGTTTTTGTATTTGTTGTTGGGGTTTTGAACAGTTTTTATATTGGTTTCTGTTTTTTTTAAATATATATATTGGTTGTTGGTGGGGCACATTTGTTGGTTTAAGTGTTCAGTTTTATATGGTGCCAATTCACAACAGATGTCATCGCAATGCACTTCAGACTAATTTTAGTCCAATCACATATATTCCAATTGGTATTAGTTAACAGTACAATAAGCTCAGCTAATTATTAAAGTAGTTTAAGAGGTTTGTACCACAAGGAAACTCAGCAGATTGCATGGAATCATTACTCACAGCATTCACTCCTCCGGGATCAGTAGGAGGCAACAGCAAATCACTTGAGTTGAATCGTTGACTCTACAGCAATCACTCATACCAAGAATGCATGTAGCGATAGTGGCAAGGAAGAACTCCCCTGTAACAGGAAGAAATCTCCAGCAGAACTAGAACCAGATTCAGTACTAGCAGCCGTCTGCCACAACCGACTGGAGCTGAGAAAAGACAGAGCAGAGAAACCGCAACAGGTCAACTGATCGGGAGAACGTTCGATGTTCATGGAAGTGAAGTTAACACCAGGAGATGGAGAACGGTTAGATGAGGCAGCATCATGTCAGCCAATGCCCTCCTCCAGGAAGGAACCAAAGCCAATCAGAACCAAGTAAAGCTTCTATACAGAGAATAACTAAGACAAAAAGTTAGCAGCTGACAAATTAATCAAGTCTCTAAACAAAGTTGTCAAAAAAAAAAAATGGATGCAGATGCGATGAGATGAAGGGCGAAATCAGAGAAGAAAACGAGATGATCCAGGAGGATTCCTGAAGGACAACAGGACAGGCGTAAGTTTAAGATCAAACCCTTTCGACAACTCTGAATAAACACTTCAAAAACTCACATGTAAATATTTAAATGGCAGCAAAATACCTGCAGCACTTCTTGAGGAAGACTGCTGAGAAAGTTTCAAGATCAGGAAGAGTCTGCCTTACCTGCTCACCTGGAAGAAAATCTGCTAAGCCTGGTGGTAGGGTCACCAAGGTCATCCATCGGAGGGCAGGGCCGATGAAGGTCTTTGCCGTCCATTGGTGGTGGTGGGAGGGGGGAGGTGTGATTGGCAATATCAGGGGCGAAAACAAGATGATCCAGGAGGATTATTGAACAACAGAACAGGTGCAGGTTTTAGGTCAAACTCCTTAACTCAGAATGAATGACACTTTTCAAAAACTCACACTTGTAAATATTTAAATAACAGCAAAATACCTGCAGCATTTCTTGAGGAAGACTGCTGATTCTGATGGTAGGGTCATCCATCAGCAGGGGTGGGCGATGAAGGCCTTTTTCCATTGGTCAATGGGGGGCTGGCGATGAAGGGTGATATCAGGGACAAAAACAAGATGATCCAGGAGGATTTCTGACAGATAAAAGGACAGGAAAACAGAACGGGTACAGATTCCAGGTCAAACCAATGAACAAAGAAGAATGAATCAACGTTTTCCAAAAACCCACACATAAATAAATAGTACATAAATAGCACTTAAACAGCAAAGTACCTGCAGAATTTCTTGAGGACGACTGCTGATTCCGTTAAGCCAGGGAGGGCAATGAAGAGTGAAATCAGAGACGAAAACCAGATGATCCTGGAGGATTCCTGAAGGACAACATGATTAGTGCAGGTACCAGGTCTGACCCTTTTCTGTCTCTGGTCGGGTGCAGTCAGTGGGGGAGAGTTTGGTCAGGGTGTCTGAATGGCTTTTTCCCTATAGACCATTGGTCTTGTTTTTGTCATTGCTACCTTCATAGTGACCTTTATAATTGATCCCGTACACACCTTTGCCCGCCACTCGGGACTCATTTTCCCCACGCACCTTTGCCCGCCGCTCGGGCTCATTTTCCCCACGCACCTTTGCCCGCTGCTCGGAGTCCATTTCCCACACACCTTAGCCCGCCGTTCAGAATACAAGAGCTGTTTTGATTGCTGTACCCAAGAGCAAAACTCCTACCTTCCACATGGCCTAGCATGTTTTTCCTGAAACAAGGATTGGAATGCATCCACCGCTTCGATGTACTCTGTCGTTACCAATTTCCTTGAACTCATCCGATGACTTCAGAGCCTTGAGCAGTGGCTACAGGAAGTAGCAAACTACATTTTCTGCTGGTGAGTTTGGAGTCCTGTGCAAAAGGGACCATCTTGATATCCATACCACCTACCTGTCTGAAGCCATCTGGTGTCTTCAGTCTCCTTAACAAAAACTGTTGATAGTCTTCTACATCTTCAGCCGTAGACCACGTGGTATTGACAAGGCCTTAAATTCTCAACTATGAGCTCAAAACTATTCACCATCACCATGAATGTGCTGATAGTAGAGATGAAAATCTTCCTTTTAATAGAAAGACTTTCCAAGAAAAAAAAAAATGCAGTTATCAAATATCAGCTAAGAGTTAGATAAAAACTAAAGCAATGGCTCATATAGAGTATGCATGAGGTGACAGTGGAGAAGAAAAACTTCCCTTTAACAGGAAGACTTTTCATAAAACGCTTAAGCAATGCATCGTACTGAGGATCTATGTGGTACCACTTGAGGGAAAAACTTCCATTTAACAGGAAGAACTTCCAAAAAAGAAAGTGTTACAATGAATCATACTGAGGACCATTTCCAGTGGAGAGGAAAACTTCCCTTTAACAGGAAGAAACCTCCAGCAGAACCATAGATTGGTTCATTATCAAAGGTCACCTGTCGCTACCCCCCTCGTGGAATTTGAAAGGACAGAGCAGAGACAGAAAAAGAGAAAGAGCTGCTCTAGGAGAGTTTCTATAGAAAAAAAAAATGGTTATTTGCAGTTCAAGCTCCTTTGGTGGATGATGATGATGATTTTAAAGGCTGAAGAGAAAATAAAAAAAAGTTAGGTTCAACAAATGGGTCAGCAGGTAGCTTAGTCTAAGAGAAAAACTGGGTTAAAAACACTTAAAGATAGGTCCCAGTGGAGCATCTCTGGAAGGAAAATCAAGTTAATTTCAGCTGAAACCTGAAAATAAGAGGTGGTGAATTAGACAGTGTGAACATTACTTCTGTGATCAGCAGATCTCTGTTGACCATCATCATCCAGAAGAAATGAAAATGCTTGAGTCTTCGTTCAGAAGAAATGAAAATGCTTGAGTCTTCGTTCAGAAGAAATGAAAATGCTTGAGTCTTCGTCCAGAAGAAATGAAATCGCAAGGCAGCGCGGAGTTTTGGCACAGAAATATAAATCGGTTTTCACGTTTAAATTGTTTTATGCAAACAAAATTTGCGTGAGTTGTTTTATTATGAAAGTATGGACCCCGTTTTTGAAATAGTTTGCGTAAATGGATACAAAAAATAAAAAAAGGTATGCATGTTGATCACTATGTAGGTATAGTATAGTATGAAGGTTTATTATAGTAATATTTACTAAGCCTAAACTGAATCCCTGCCTGCAACCTCTAACCTGCATTTGCCAAATCATTGGCAGCCATCTTTCTTACACATTAACCATGAACTTCAGATTCAAACATGTTAGATACAGCACAGGTCACATGACCACAGTAGCTGCTAAGCAGCACAAAAACCTAAAAACAGAAGTATTTTCAAGAGGAGATTCCTTCTCAGTTGGTAGACTCTCAGCAGAGAATCAAACCGAACCAGCACAGCAAAAGCCAAACGCGTTAGCATCAAACTAGCAGCAGCTCCTACCTTGAGACGTCTTCTGGGCCCGCCATCGAACAGTTTCTTGACCAAACCTACCTTTGTTGGGTCGGGCGGACCCCCCAGGCAGCTTGAAGCGATCCTCAGCTTCATTGTAGATCTTAGTATATCCATAATCGATCTGCCACTAGTTCCAGACGACATTTTTTCTCCTTAGTTATTCCAAGGACGCCAGTAGCCAAACAAACCAACGCCGAGACGCCATGGTTGAGTGAGTCCTCCTCTGTTGCTCTGTTTAACACAAAAATTACTTCAGTAACACATACAATTTCTTGAATAACTTCACCAGAGACAAAACAAAAAACTTCAAATAAGATTTCTGAAAAATAACTTACCGAATCACAAATGCAGCTATTTCAAACATGGTGCTCAGGTGGCCTACTCGTTCACTCTCGCCCATCCTCAGCAGGACAATTTCAGATAGAGCCATAAAAGGCTTGAGTCATTCAGGCTGGGCGTTTTAGGAGAACAGGAAAGACAATTTTTTAAATCGGGGTTCCAGAATGGATGAAAACCAAACCGCTAGTTTCAGGTCTCCTTGCGGCCACTTACCAGCTGCGTCCTTTTTTAAAGGCTCACCGACGAAACTGCGTCATATTTCTATCCAGCATGGCGCATGCGCCTGACGCTCGTAAGAAAAAAAAAAAAAACAAAAAAAAAAACATGGCATGGTTGCCAAATTATACAGATTCCAAGCAAATGTTTATGCTAAGTAGAATGTAAAACCCGTAAAACCTGCTCAACTGCAAAAAACAGTCCAAATCTCAACTGAGGTTAGTAGCACAATGTTTTATCCATAGTCTGTCCGTAATATAGTTTTAAAATAATTTTGAGAAACTGTAAAATGTTATATTTATATTTTATAGTGTGGGACTGAAGAAAAATGCTTTAAGTTTTGAAAATGTTAATTTTTTAAAGAGCAAGTCAGTTTATCTTCTAAGTTTTAGAATTCAGAGAAACTGTGAAAATATGTTTATATAACTATATTCCTAGAACTAAAAAATTCCTGAAGAAATTTAAACGGGGCCTGCCACAGTGCGCCTGTCAGTTTGGACCCAGCGTTCTGGTGTTAAAAATTAGCATCAATGCTAAAGAAAGCTGTAATTTAATCAATAGCACGTGGAGAGTCACAAGCATGTTGACTAACATGGGCTTGCACCATTCAGCATGTTAAAAGTAGTGTATTAGTCAAAATTAGCCAAAATGCTAATGTTAGTGTGAATACTGTCAGTAATATGTAGGGCATCACTAGCATGTTGTCTGGAATTGACCTGCTCCATTCATTATACGAAACATGGCTAATATGTAAGAGAAATAGCTAATGCCTTATTTAAGGTAAAAGGCTCTACCTTGCTGCACAAGACAGTGCCCTAACCTGAGAGAAAAAAATAACGCATGCTAATATTATTGCACCGCCTATGGCGGTACACTAACCTGACAGGAATATGGAGGCTTTTATTTTGAAATTTTCACTAAGCTTCATCTTTAATGGCAACACTAATCCCATGTGTAACACTGGTTCAGTTAAGTCAGTTATATAATGGCCAAAAGAGCAATTACCTGATCTAAAAAATGTCAAGGCTTTTATTTTGAAATTTTCAGTAAGCCTCATTTTAAATTGCCAAACTAATCCCAAGTGTAAGAGTTATTGGGTTAAATCAGTTATATAATACCCAAAAGAGCAATTACCTGATGTAAAAATTGTCAAGTTCAATTTCCTTACAGACTATTTCTGGTTGATTAAGGCAGGAATTCACTCACACTTACACACACACACACACACGTTTGTCTCACTGTCTTTGCGGGGACTTTCCATTGACTTCCATTCACCCTAACTCTAACTGAAACTCAATTCACACCTTCGTCCTAAACCTTAACCCAAACCCAAAAACAGCATTTCTTCTTTGGGAGCAGTGAGTCCCCACAATGTAATATGCCAGGAAAATAGTCCTCACAATGCATCAAATACAGGATACACACCCACACACAAAAGGCTTCTAGTGGCTTTCTGAACCAGTGATGTCACTCATTCTCTGTGACATCACTGATGACTGTGATTCATCTCCCTTTATTTCCAGATTCCGCAGAGCAATTCATTTGTTCTACATTTAGGGTTGACTGAAGAAGAGAAGCACCAACACAGTTTATTTGATTTAAAGAATGGCTTGCAATAATTGCTATGAACGTATGCCTAACGATCTGGATAGCCTGCAGACGGAGGAAAGTGCTCCAGATACGACTTGGAGAATGAAAATAGACAACTCCAGCAGACGGAGGAACAATCGAGTGCTCCAAACCTGGCAGGAGTCTCTGTCAAAGGGGCTTGCAAGCAAAATGTGACATGCTTGCAAGTCAGAATGACGCACTTTATGCTCAGATCAAGTCTCTTCAAGCAGAGCAAAGAAACACTGAGCTGAAAGGCGAGGAAGTGAGAGCTGAAGTGTGTTCCCGAGAACTGGCCCAACATACTCTAAACCAAAGACTCCAGAAGCTTCAGATGACCTTGACAATGACACAGCAGTTAAGAAAGAGGCGATCTGACGAGGAGAAGAGTCTTTCGGAGGAAATAGAGTATCTCCTGGACCAGGTCGACAGAGACTGTGAACAGATGGAGTACCTTGACCACCGAAACATGACCTTAAGGTCTGAAAATGCTCGGTTAAGTGAAAGATTGGTTGAATGGGAGAGAAGAGAGCCGGAACCAGGAGAGCCAAGGACCAGTTCCAGCTCTCCAAAACTTTGGTAAGAAGATAGGTACAGTTTTCCTGACAATGTACAAGACAGGAATACTCAGGTACTGGGTACCAGCCTGGATATTCTAATCCATTTGGTAGTTCAGGAAAACTGGTTACCTTGCTGGAACTGGTTCCAGAGACACAGCTCGCTTTGCTGATACTGGTTCCTTTGCCACCCAATGGATGTGTGGAGAAACTGTTTTTTTCTCCATGTTACACTAAACGTCCGTCAGCAGTGTGCTACTGATCTTAGGCAGGATTTTTTTTTCATCCAACGAAAGAAAATGGATCCAAAACCGTGTTACAACATGATATCTTTCTAATGTTGCTATGGCGGCGCACGAGCAACCCAGATTAAGCCCTATTTTAACACCAAGAGGCTGCTTTGGGCAAGAGTTCAGCGACAACTTCACGGCTGAAGTACAGCTCGCCTGAACTGATGTCAATTGGAGACAGTTCGGCTGTTGATTTATCACCGAGGCTGAAATCCGCACTTGGGAGACAGCGGCTCCTCAGGACAACGGTCTGGCGCAGCGGGGTGTGAGGAGCAACGGTCAAAAGGAGACGTTGTGCCCGGAAACAGGAGAGGGGGGAAGCGGGCGGGTGTGTTGGTCCAGCTGCAGGCTTGGAAGCCACCTCTTCGGACTCTGTTTCTGGCCAGTGTCCGCTCACTGGATAACAAAATATTTATTTAATCTGAGGCTGAGAGTTACTGCAGAAATGAAGAACTGTGCCGTTTTTTTGCCTAACGGAAACCTGACTTAACAGCACAATAGCAGATCAACGGCCTTCAGTTATTCCGAGCACAACCAACGGTCAGGAAAAAACCGGGGAGGAGGACTCTGTACGTAGGTGAATGAAGGTTGAACTGTGGACTGGTTAAAAGCTGCTGCTCTGAGGCGATAGAACTCGTGAAATGTCGGCCGCACTATCTGCCTCGCAGTTTACTGTGGTGTTTGTCACCATTGTTTACATCCAGCGAAGTGTTGAAGGAGCCACATGACACCGTTAGTTCACTGCAGATGAAGACGCGGAGGCATTTTGCGTGTTAGCTGAGGACTTTAACCACGGAAAATTGACGGACACTGCCCAGTTTTCCACATGCAGAGAAAACACTCTGAACTACGTGTACAACAAGATGCCTACAGAGCTCTTCATCGCCTCCAACTTGACCTCTCCGACCACATCTCCATCATGCTGGCGCCAGCTATCATCCAATGATGAGACGGATAAAGCCAACGAAGAAGATGGTAACAGTGTGGACCAGGTTTGCAGCCTCTGTGCTCCAGGACTGTTTTCAGTGCACAGATCGGCAGGCCTTCAGAGAGACAGCTACTTATGAGGAGAGATGGACCTGGAGGATCACAGGGCTGCGATCTCCTATTGCTCCTCTTTCTCTTATTCAGACAATCTTTCCTTAGCCGAGCATTTTCAGACTTTAAAGTCATGTTTTGATGGCAAAGGGACTCAATCTCTTTACAGTCTCTCTCATACCGGCTCAGCAAATGCCCTAACTCCTTTTTTGCTCTGTACGAAGAGAGACCAGTTTTCCAGAACTACCAGACGGATTAGAAAAGCCAGGCTGGTTGCCAGTACCTGAGTGTTCCTGTCCGGTACATTGTCAGGAAAATTGTAGCTACCTTCTTTCCAAAGTTTCAGAGAGCTGGAACTGGTCCCTGGCTCTCTTTACGGTCTCCGTCAACCTCGCTCAAGAGATGCCCTATCTAATCTGAAAGACTCTTCTCCTCGTCAGATTGCCTCTTTATGAACTGCTGTGTCATTGTCAAGGTCATCTGAAGCTTCTGGAGTCTTAGTTTTAGAGTCTGTTGGGCCACTTCCAGGGAATGCACTTTAGCTCTCACGTCCTTGTGTTTAAGCTCAGTGTTTTTTTGCTCTCCACGAAGAGACTTGATTTGAGCATAAAGTGCGTCATTCTGACTTGCAAGCATGTCACATTTTGTTTGCAAGCCCCTGTACATTGGAAGAGCAGCTGTGGAGGTGGTTTCCAGCTACAAGTACCTGGGTGTGAATATATCCAGTGACTTCACCTGGATATATGGTTAAATCAAGGACCCTGTATGCTTCAACGAACTGACATCAACCATAAAGGGCTAAGTGGAGACGACGGCCAAATCGTATTCCGCGGATCGCTATCCGACTCCTCTGGGTGCTGGAAGGCTCGTCTGCCGATCTCCCGTCCCTGGGGTTGATGGAGCTGCAGCAGGAGACAAAGTGGGAACGCCAGCCAACTCTTGCCTTTATGGCTGGAGACCCTCTGCCTCCTCAACCAGATATTCCATTCTTCTGCTCCACCACCCCAGTTCCAGCCTCAGCGTCCACCATTGCAGACCAGCGCCACCTCCAGCCACAGCTCCACTTCTAGCACATCCAACTCCACATAGACTTTGAATATAAACCAGACTCGCCTGACTCTCAAAACGTGTTTGATGTGAACGCACCATTAGAATGTCCAGCTTCAATGGTAACAATGACATCATCAGTGATGACATCACTCTTTGATGCATCAAATGAATCTCTCTTGAGAGACACACACAGACTATTTTTTCAAACCTCTTCTTGTTTTCAGACTTATAAGTTATAAGTTATGAATCTTCTACAGGAGCGTTGTCATGAATATGACAACATGCTAATTGATGCATGTACTCCATCTTAAGTCCAGAGCATATTAGATTTTTTTGTGTCAGTTGTGTCACTATTTTGCGTTTTGATATATATATTGTGAGGGGGCACACAGCGGTACGGGCCGCATTAACGGTGAAAGGAAGCGGCAGTTATTTTGAGGTGAAGAACAATAGGTGCCTGCCATACATTTCTATGGCAGGCCCCAACTATATTAGTGATAAAGTGGCTTATTCTTTGAAAAATGCACAGTTCTAAAGCTGAAAACTAAACTGCTGCTCCTATGTCTTTGACTCTTATAGAGAGTGAAGGGTGCCAGATGTCAATAACTTATATAATAATTGTGTAAATGTGACATTGATTTATTGAAACTCTTCACACTCCATAGATTCTAGGTCTTTTGAACCATCTTTAAATAATATCAGTTTATTCATCAATTGCTTATTTAAAAATGTACATGTTCTTTATTTTTGATTAATTTATATAAATCAACAGATCTTAGTTAAATGTCTGGTTTGGATTTAATTTCAATTCAAATTATGAATTTCATTCGTGATTTCATTCTGATGTTTCTACTCCTTATATTTTCATATATACCTTATTATTTCCAGGATGAACAAATAATGACAAAAAAAGCTCGCACAGCTAGAACTTTTAAAGTATTTTAGACTTATCGTAAGTAATTTTGTGTTCTTGAAGGTGAAAATTTATTTTTACTTCTTGAGTACATTTCAAAACTTGGACTATTTTACTTTTACTTGAGTAAAACTGTTCAACCTGTACTTTCACTTTTACTAGAATATTTTTTCATACAAGTATCTATACCGATAACTAAATAAAGAATGTGATTACTTTTGACACCTCTGTTATTGGGATATCTGACTTAATCGCTGCTTTTTCTGGTGACACCTGTTAACCAGCAGGGGGAGCACTTCGCGGTCTCAACCTTCACGAACCGGAAAACGACACCATTACTGGTCATCCACACTGCACGTACGCCAGCAGCCGTTCCCTCACGCACCAATACAAACTAACTTCATAAGGTATCATTATATATTTTTTCTTCATAATAGTCGGTATTTTCGTGTCTCAGAGGATAAACTATCAAAGCGGACAAAGTTTAATACTAGTTTAATTAAGCCTCAAACTGGTTTCACAAAAGAGGCAACTCATACGTTACCATGGTGATTTAGTCAGTTAAGCTAGCCTGCTTCAGATCAAGCTAACTGCCAGCAGCCAAGTTTAGTTAAACCTGCAACCTGGTGCGTTCAGTAAGCGGTTTCGCCGATCAAAAACCAGTGAGTTTTGTCTGTGATTCCATTTTCTTATTTGTATGTTTTGGTAATTTTTTTATATCAGTCTTCATTAAAATACCACAAATTTAATTTTAAAATGACACATATGGACTCTGATAGTGTTTGATTGTGTTTCTGAAGATGTCTGTTCTAGTTTGTCAGAAAGGCCTTTAATAGACTATTGCAGTGGAGATGGTTAGGCAAACAGTTGTTAAAGAAACAAAGGTATTATTATAACCAAGTTGTAGCATTCTACAACTAATGTATAGTATTAGTTGTAGTAATACAACTAATATTACACAGTGTGAGCCACCTTATTGTGAAATAAAGTTCACAATGTATATTAGCTTTTTTTTTTTTTCTAGATATAATTTAAAAAATGCATAGTTTAAATCACAAGCAAGTACTCATTTACATCATAAACATACACTTTGTCTCTATCAAAAAAGCTGGAAATAAGATACACTTTATAAGCTCATTTAAAACTTATGTTCTGCCTTTTGATTGTTCACTTGTCTTTGCGCTGCTAAACAAGAAATTGTTCCTTATAAACAAAAGCATCACAACTCAAACAGGAGGTTAAGTTATTAAAACATTATTTGCTCTTTCTAGTCAACATTTTATCCACATACTTCAAAGACACAGCAAAGTCTTCTTATATTCTTCAGAATTCTGTCTTTAATCTCAAAATTCTGACTAATCTTCTGAAATTAAAGTCAGAATTCTGAGAATCTTCTGAATTCAAAATAAATCCTCCTCCACAGATCCCTGATTCATCTGAATGAAGCAGGTTTCTCTTGAACTGATCTCTTGATTTCCAAGCAGCAGCTGCTGCAATGACTTGTATAAAGTGTCCATCCCTCCCAGGATCCCCTGCGGCTCTGACCAATCAGAGGCCTCTCCCTGCATGATGTCAGTGGCGTATAAAGCCCCCCGCGGTCGGTGGGCAGCCCTGAGCAGAGTCAGCGTTCCCGGCCCGGACGCCTCGGCTGGAGGGACTGCTGTCAGGAGGAAAAACAGAACTACACGGCGCTGGCCTGTAGTTTTGTTTTTTTCTGAGGGCTTCCTGCGCCGCTCAGCTGCTCTTCTGGACTTTCCGACCCGTTTCTGGATAAAGACTTTAGATTTCCTGCACCGCGCCCTGCTGTGGGCTTCCCAGGCATCCTTGCGCTGACAGGTGAGTGGCAGAGTTTTAGTTGTTGGAACGGATTTTGGGTTTACGGAAGCCATGAAGGTTTCTACCACTTGCTGCTAGAGGTGATGCAGACCGCCCAGAATAGCTGCTGAGCGTCCCAGAGGCTGATGGCTTTTTAAGGGAATCAGCAGCAGGGCTATCAGCTCTCAGATATGTGCCCCACATGGTGGCTGTCAGTCAACCCCGGGGGCTGGAAGAGGTATTTATAGCACCTGGACCCCCCCTCAGTTCAGACTGGGCTGATTGACAGAAGCAACACCTCACTGAGGCTCTTATTTTGGAAAGCAGCAGCTGCAGGAATCCTTCTGATGATCCAACCACAAAGTTTCTGTCTGAGAGGTTTTCCTCTGGGGTGTCCAAAGGATGGCCCGGGGGCCAATTGTGGCCCTTGGACTGAATTTGTGCAAAAACACAAAATCGAAACTACATTTAGTGTAGTTCCTAGTGGAAACATTTTAGTACACTTGAAATAAGACAAAACTACCTTAAAAGTTACTTTTCGGTAAAATAGAAGCTTGTTTTAAGACAATAATTTCTTAATATCGATGAAAAAGTTCTAGTTCCACTGGCCGAATATTTCACATATAACAATACATTTTTTCCATGTTATAGGTGAAATAATCTGCCAGAACTAGTATTCAAGGATTATTGACTTAAAACAAGCTTCTCTATCTTGCTAAATGGTTTCTTGTAAGTTAGTTTGTCTACTACGATATTTGCACTGGTAAATAGACCAGTGCAAATATCTTAAGATTTTGTGTTTTTGCAGTGCAGGCAATTTCGGTCCACATGATGTTTGTAGACCCTTGTAGCTTCATCTTGTAAAATGGATGATTCTGGGTTTTAGGCTGTGTTCTTCTGCTCAATGTGGGTTATTTTAAAGAAAAAGGCTTATTTCACTCCAAAACCTAACAAATATGTTCAGTTTTCTATTTTCAAATGAAAATCTGATGATTCTGTGGTCGGAATGATCACTGCAGGATTCAGAAATAAACAGAAATTTGCTGCTTTGACATGAGAAAAGTGTTTTGTTTCTGCTGAAACTCAGGGCTTGTCTTTGATGTTCTGATTTACTAAGGGAAATACACTCACATAACAACATTAACATCTTCAAATGTCACAGTTAAAAAGAGAAAATCTTCATAATTACGCAGTTTAAATTATAGACAGCCGAAACTCAGATTGACCGTTCATCCGGTTCTGAATGTTTCAGAACCGGATGTTTACATGTTTCGAATGTTTTAAAATCTGATCGTGGCAAACACCTGATCCACTTGCTGGTTATGACCTGTAGTGGGCAGAGTGTTTACATAAAACATAAATAAAATATTATACAACAAATAAAAATTTATTTTTGATGTTTAAATATGTAAAGTGGCTATATTAGAAGGCAAAAACAACATTTTTGTCTAGTTTCTAGTTCAAATAATTGATACATTTGAAATAGGACAAAAGTAACTTAAAAGTAAGCAAGATAAACATGCTGATTGTAAGTTAATATTTTTGAAAATATTGGCAGATTCTTTTACTTATAACAAGACATTTTTCCTGTATTCAGCCCAGCAGGAACCAGTCCAGGTTCTGGTAGTGTTCACCTATGTTGGTTCTGTTCTTTCTTAATCCTCTAAAGCAACATAAGACGGAAACAAGCAGCTCACATAAGGATTAAAATACTTGGTTTCGATTATAAAACATTAAAAACAGAAACAGACAGAAAAACACCGGTCCAATCAGATTTAGACTGGGTAAATTTACCCAGAATGGACCAAAAATGGTAATTAGAATCTGACGGAAGCTGCTGGGTCCAAACAGGAACATTCAGGGATGAGGCGAACCATCCAGGTCCAAACAGGACAATTTAACATAAATTCAGAAATTAATGGAAGCTTCAGAAGTGGACGAATCAGAACCAAGAATTTGAAAAACAAGCGAATCTGGACCAAACAAGAGCCAATCACATCACAGCATTGAGTCACTGAAGAGATGTCAGCGTGTTGAACATCCTTCCATCGATCTATCCATCGATTTATAAATCAATTTATACATCCATCCATTATCTATCCAACCATTAAACCATTTATCTATCCATCCGTCAATTTATCTATTAATCCATTAAACCATCCATCCATCCTCCATATACATGACAAATCCAACCATCTGTTATTTTCCAGCCATGTTGGGGTTTTCGTGTTACTGTTAAATCAGGATTGTTTCCTATTTTCAGCCCACAGTCAGATTTCAATTAGATGGTACCCTTTCACCTCACAGCTGATGGTTGACGGTTTGAATCCTGGTTGGGATCTTTCTGTTTGGTGTTTGCATGTTTCACTTTGTTCTCCTCGTGGATGTGTTGGTTTTCTCTGGGCACTCCTGTTTCCTGTAGCAGGTTTTATGTTCACTGGCTAATATGTACGTCTTACCTGTTATCTTCTGAGTTGAACTCCCACTCTGAGTAGCTTTCAGGAGTTTAATGAGTATG
Organism: Poeciliopsis retropinna; assembly: GCA_010277075.1. NCBI lineage: Eukaryota > Metazoa > Chordata > Actinopteri > Cyprinodontiformes > Poeciliidae > Poeciliopsis > Poeciliopsis retropinna. Next base: position 4,118,109 of record VMRM01000037.1, on the reverse strand, counting down.
AACAACTCACTAGCTGCTCTTCTATTCTAATCATATTTTATTTTACATATATTACTGTTTATTTTAAATGAATTAAATTAATGCCATTTCCTAGCCTGGGAAATTGTTTACTGGAAATGGCAATAAAGTGATTCTGATTCTTCTTCTTCAGTTTCAAACAGCTTAACCTTCCAATGAACAACAATAAATCCTTTCTTTAGAAGATTTTTAATCTGGTTCAATCAAACTCTGGATATCAGTTTCACCTCAATCCAACCAGAAACTCATAAAAACCAGAATATTGTTGCTTTGTAAAGTTTGCCTAAAATTAAGGTTTAATTTTAATTAACTTTTAGGTCATATCTAGATTTATTAAATTTATAATTCAAACCATTACAACTCAGCATTTCCCTCCTTTTACTTGGACTAAAAACTAGTTTCTTGATGTTCCGAAAACTTAGGATATTCAAGCATTTCAGCTTAGAAAGAAAGTTGGGCTGAAATGATTAATCGATTATTAAAAATAATTGTCAACAAATTTAGTAATCGGTTAATTGTTAACTGGAGTATACAGACTCCAAGGAAGGGAGTTTAGTGAAAAAACAACTTAGCTAACTAAGTTGTATTTATTTAAGATAAAAACATCTTTGTCTGTAAGTATGTCTTATGTTATTGCACTGTAGGCAATAAAATGTTAATTTTCTAATAAAAAAAAAAGGAGTTTAATTATTTATTTGCATTTTTTAATGTATTTGTAATATATTTTAATGTATTTCCAGTACATAGAAAGAGGAAAACGTAAGTTGTTAAATGAACATTTGTAGAATGTGCCATTTTTAAATCAAATTAATCGATTAATCGTTAGAATAATTCATAGATTAATGGATTGGTAAAATAATTGTGAGTTGGGCCACTACAAGAAAAGTGTCTCCTGTTGTGAGAATGTAAATATTAAATCTGATGATACCAGATTAGCTTCTCCAGTTCCATATGTAGGTAATTATGACTTGTAGACAATAATTTCAGGTTGAAGGGGAGGATCTTGTCTTTGATGGTTCTGGGTTGTCTTCCTCAGGGTGCCGACCGTGATGTCAACACAAGCGCCGACGTTTACTCAGCCGCTGCAGAGCGTCGTGGCACTGGAGGGTAGTGCCGCTTCGTTCGAGGCTCAAGTTAGTGGTAAGAAATCCTCTGATGGCAGCATCATGTTTTGGTTCTCAGGCATGGAGCTCCAGTTTCTACTGGATATAAGTGCAGCATTTCTGGGGGTTTCAGACATAAATGTACGGAATTATACATTTATTTGATAACTTTGGACTAGCGCAGCACATTTAAATACACCTATAGATTTACAAGCTTGGTCAAACATGTAAAAACAACTTTAATTCGTTCAGTCGGTGCAATTAGGAGTATAGCAGCCAATGTAAAATAAATAATGAAACTGAAAGAAAAAATAGGTTGACTGCATTGGTAAACATGTAAAAATAAACTGCAACAAACTAGCTGCACTTTAGTGGTATTAGTTTGTGGCCCTTAGGCTGATTTTGTGCGATTTCAAAACCAACTGCAATTCAAAAATGATACAAATTTGGCCTGTAGATGCAGATGGAGACTTTTAATTTGTAATAAGGGTAAAATTATGGTAGGTGTACTTTTCTTACAATGAAAAATGTAAAGTACAATGCAAAGTGTTTAACTAACCAAGCTTTAGCAAAATATACAATTATTTATCCACAGACATTTACTGAAAAGGGGATTTTGGTGCACCCAAATCAAGTTTTATTTAATTTATTAAACTTGACTAAATATAACAAACAAAGAGAAAGTGACCCAAATCCTGTTCTTATTACTGAAAATTAATTTGTTCAATTGAGTCAAAAAAAAAAAAAAAGAAATTAGACTCTTTTCTTTTAATACAGCAAACATGCAAAATCTACAATGGTGTAGAAAGGCAATTGTAGGTAGAAAAAAGGAAGAGTAAATTACCATCAAAAATTTACTTTCCACATTTTTACAGGAAAAAAGTTGGACATTTTTGAGTTACAAAAGTAATCAAATTAAAAAAGTTTTTCTTGAAAATTTTTGAGGTTACTCTCAGTTTCTCTTTTTTTTTTTGCAAATTTTCAACTTTTTAAACTCAGAGATTTCCAAGTTCTTTGTAGAAAATCTCTGAGTTATTTGGTGATTGGGCTACTTTATTTGCTTGATTTTATGGTGGATTATTTTTTGGTGCAATAAATTTTCTGTGTTTTGTAGATGAAGTTCTGCAGCATTTAGTTTTTGCTTCCCTGACCCCTGACCTTCTCCTCTCCAGGTTTTCCAGTTCCTGAGGTGAGCTGGTTCCGTGATGGCCAGGTTCTTTCCGCCGCAGCTTTGCCCGGCGTCCAGATCTCGTTCAGCGACGGCCGCGCTGTTCTGAGCATCCCCGCTGTGACCGCCGCACACAGCGGACGCTTTTCTGTCAGAGCCACCAACGGCGCTGGACAAGCCACAAGCACCGCCGAGCTCCTGGTTACAGGTGAGACTGAGATGATTGGGCTAGACTGTCTGCACCTTGAATAGACTGAGTGATTGTGAGACATTTGCTTATTAAAACAGGGTAATAATCTCGTAGTTTATTTTCTTCCATGTTTGATCATTTGGGTCAGATTTGGACCTCAAGTCTAGAGGAAATGGCAATTTCCCACTATTGCATAATTGACTTGATTAAATTTAAGGTGTGTTGGAACATTAGAACAACTTTTTGCTGCTTCAGAGTCAGAGCCTGGATTATAGATTATATGTTATGACAACAAGATTAAATTCAGATTGTGGAACTAATTTCACAACATTAAGTTATATTTTGCTCCTAAATTCACATATCGACACCTTCGCTTAGTTTACTGACTGTCGGTGTTCAGTGTCATTTTAATGACAGCAGCTAACTGAACCGTACCGTTGGATGAATTACAGTTTAAAAGTGAAGCAGTGCGCTCCGATCCGAGTCTAAATTTATCCTGCCATCAGCTGTGTGGGCAGAGCTTGTTATTTAATCCAGTGATAAAACCGATATAGGTGCAGCTGCTGCAGCATAGCTTTCCTTAACTGGAATCTGGACGTTTAGTATGCGATGATGGCTTCTGAATCATCATCATTTACAGAACGATGGCGGTCAACAGGAATGCTTGATGAGGTCAAAGTTTAGGGATGATCCTTTATTTCTGATTTAAAGTTTAAAGTTGATGAAAATGTCCTGATTTTACTTTGGGTTCCTGCAGCTGAGACGGCGCCACCAACCTTCATTCAGAGACTCCAGAGCTCCACAGTGAGGCAGGGCAGTCAGGTGAGGCTGAGCGTCAGAGTCTCTGGTATCCCCACACCTGTGGTGAAGTTCTACAGAGAGGGAGCCGAGATCCAGAGCTCCACCGACTTCCAGATCCTGCAGGATGGAGACCTGTACAGTCTGCTGATCGCTGAGGCCTTCCCAGAGGATTCTGGGGCTTATTCTGTGACAGCCACCAACAGCAGCGGACGGGCCACATCCACCTGCGAGCTGCTGGTTCAAGGTGAGCCCAGTCCGGTTCAGATTCTGGTTCTGACTGTTTGGATTGGAGCTAAACTTTCTGCTGTGTGTCTGATACAGGTGAAGAAGCAGTTCCTATTAAGAAAACAAAGACAATCATGTCCACATCCCAGATGGAGATGTCTGGAACCACAGTGGAGAGGGTGAGTGGTGTCAGAGCGACACCTAGTGGCCATTAGTGGCGTTAAATTAAATCGCAAGATAAAAAATTATATTACTACATTTTCATAAATAAAAATAAGAAATACTGTTAAAATAACATTTATATGTAATTGGGACAACCTATTTTAAAAGGCCTTTCTTAAAGTCGTAATGCATTTTTGAAATGATGTTTTTAAGATAGTAAGTTCATTTTATGACAGTTTTTTCAAGATAATGAGTTAATTACCCCAAATTTTCTCAAAATAATTTGTTAATGAGTTAAATTAACTTGAGAAAACCACTGGGAAATAAGTTGTTATTTCGAGAAAACCTTTGGGAAAAGTATATGCAGAAAATATCCCCCTCCATAATTAAAAGAAGTAAATTGAATCAGAATTTGCTTTTGGATCCTTTAAAACCTGAAATGTTTTTCTGTGTTTTCCAGAAGTCTATGGAGGCCAGTTTCCAGGCCACCACCATGATGGAAATGCACGTTGAAGGAGGAATCATGACTCAACACATTGCTCACAAAACCCCACCGAGGGTCCCACCGAAACCCACATCCAGGTCTCCGCCGTCCTTCGTCTCCAAGGTATCGGGAGGTCGCCAGCAGTCACCTTCACCCGTCAGACACGTGAAGGGGCCAACGCCCGCACCTGTCAGGTAAGCGTCCACCCACAGGTGCGCTGTGGTTCAGACGGCTGAGCTGTGAGGTTTAATGAAGTGTTGTCCTCTGCAGACCCATCTCTCCCTCCAGCAGAATGTCCATCTCTCCCATCAGACCTGTCCGGTCTCCCATGATGACCAGAAAACAGGTGAGAGAGACCAAGTCCAGCTGTTTTATCGAAACCTTTAACTATTTAAAACATCCTGAGTGATGTTTGAGAAACATTTTGGGTTTCGATTCAAACATAAAGTCTACATTTACTTCAGAAACAGCTTTCTGTTTACTTTTCTTGGCTTTCTCCACAACTTTCTGGCACAAAAATGAAACATTCAACCTAATTCTGTTGTATATTTTGATTTTTTACTCAGGTAAAGTTTCCTGTTTTGTACACGATCAGACTTAGACTAAACAAACATTTAATTTCATTTATTGTATATATTCTGAAAATGAGGAATCTAATCCTTTACACATAAAATTAACAAACTTTTTCAGTAAATCCAGTTTGCATCAAAACCAAAGGGAGTTCTCTTGCTGCGTCATCCAAAACCTTCGCCCTGTCTGCTTTAGGTTTCTGGCTCCACTGAGGTTCTCCCGCCCTGGAAGCAGGGAGATTACATGGCTGAAGGCTACACCAGTATGACCAGCATGACCAGTATGAGCAGCATTAGCAGCTCCACACAGCTGCACATGGAGAAACAGTGGGAGCATCAGGTGGCCGCCAACAGAGAGGTGAGTGGAGGGTCCTTCTCAGTTCTGATCCAACCTGGTGTTTACTGGTGGATGTGTTTGTATCTTGGGATCCTCTGGATCAGATGGAATTAGTGATGAACTCAAACCTGAACCTTCAGAGCCACATAAAGGCAGTTAGAAAGTCAGCCTTCTATCACCTGAAGAACATTTCAAAGATTAAAGGACTAATATTCCAGCAAGATCTAGAGAAACTCATCCATGCGTTTATCTTTAGTCGCATCAATTACTGCAACAGTGTCCCCACAGGTATGTATAAAAAAAATCAATCAGAATGCTGCAGCTGACACAAAATGCTACTGCTGGCATTCTGACTAAAACCAGGAAGACAGAGCACATCACACCAGTTTTAAAGACCACAAACTGGTAGTTAAGAGGATAGACTTTAAAATCTTGTTAAATCACAGAATGGTTTAGCAAAAAAATACATTGAAGATCTGCTGTTGTTGTATCAATCTTCCAGACTTTTCAGGTCTTCTGGTTCTGCTCTGCATCCCCAGAACTAGAACTAAACATGAAGAAGCAGCATTCAGTCTCTATGCACCACAAATCTGGAGCAAAATTCTAGAAAACTGCAAACAACTGAAATACTGAGTTCCTTTAAAGCAAGACTTGTTTAGAGTTGTTCCTAATTAGTATCAAATGGAACATTGATCACCATATTTGATGCATATTTGCTCAATAATTTTGGTGATGGTATTTGACAGAATATAACGTATATTGCTTGTTTATAATTGGTTACTGCATTTTATTATTATGTTGTAAAGCACTTTGAACTGGCTTGTTGCTGAAATGTTCTATACAAATAAACTTGACTTGACTTCTCTCCAGAGGATGACCCTTTAACATCCTTTCAAGCCATCAGACTATTAAGGATGTTTTCACACCTGACAGTCAAGTAGACTGGGTTCAATTGAGGACCAAAATTGCAATATTTGTTCCATTTTCAGCTGGTGCCATTCACTTTCACTGTGTCAAACAATCCAAATTCTTTGAGCAACATGTTGCCCCTCCTCACCTGTGGGGGCGCTGCACCAAGAACAACTGAAGGAAGCAACACGAAAACCTCTGAAGAAGACACTGAGCACAAATTCCTGCTTTCCCAAATGTTAACAAAAATGGAGTGGAATCAGATTTTAGCGGTTGTAGGATTTCTCTTTTATCTTTGGTGAAAATCACGAACCATTTCTCCTGCTAGCGCGAGACTCTTCTGTTTGTTTTGGTTGTATTTACCCAGAATGCCCTTCACCTTCTTTTGGAGAGGATTCTGGGCCACTTGGCATTCACAAATGCATTCGAACCGCACCAGAGTTCAATTCAGTTGAATCTTGACCTTGACCAGAGTTCACATTATTGGTCCACATCAGTTTGATTATACAGTCACACCTCTCCAAACGAACCAGTCTTTCTAGACAAACAAGAGTTCACTTTTAGAAAAGTTGAAGGTTTTAGACCATTCTTATTAGTTGAAATTGGAAATGATAGTATTCATATGAAGAACCCAGTATCAACATAGCTCCATCTCCTTGTTTCCCTCTAATATTCCACATGCTGCTGCTCTTTTTCTTCTCCTGGTTGAATATTTTAAAGCGTTTCAACTTGACTGTCAACCTTCCTGAGATCTGTTTGCTGTTCGTTCTACCTTTAGACTGAAGGGGAGAAAAAAGCCGAGGCGGTCGCCACTGTGTTGGCCGCTGTTGACCTTGCTCGTGTTCGTCAGCCCTTTCATGAGGAGGGCGTCTGGGCTGGAGAGGAGGAAGAAGAAGAGGAGGTTCTCGAGGTGAAGCAGAAGGCAGCAGTGATAACAGACAAACAGGTTGTTGCTGCAAAAACCAAAGAGCAACAACGAGTCCAGATCCAGGAGGTCCAGCAGATCCATCAGGTCTGAGGACTTGGCTGTTAGATCAAACTGGATCGTCCAGACTCTCCCTAACAGCTCATGTGTTGATCACTCCAGATTCAGAGAACAGCCGAGGTCTCCTCTCACGTGGACACCGGCATCGCTCCGTCCACAGTCCCGCATTTCACGGTTTCTAAAGTTTCCGTTCCTAAACACGAACCGAGCCGGGAGGTAAGAGGTTCGGCTGCAGGGCCCGCCGTTGCCGCCCCAGAACCTCCATGCCATCTTTAACAAACACACATTTGTAACAGTTGTGGTTCACTTTGGTTCCCTCCTCATTGTCACCCATCCTAAACCTGCACAGTTCTCCGATCCTTCAATGTCATAGTCCGTCGGCTCCGAACTGATCCTCCTCCTTCCTGATGTTCACTTTTCACTCATCTAGTTATTTCACCTAAAGTCAATCTTTAATTTTTAGGTTTCACCAAATCTAAATCAGAAGATGTTGGAACAACATGGAAAAAGCTAATATCATCTAATTCTTGAAGAGACCAACATGTCAAGGTCAAGCTTCATTTTGGTTGTTTTCCATCCAATCCTGCATTTTAGGCTGCAACACATTAAAGAAAAATTCTGTTTAGTTTTCCATTTTAATGTTGCTGGCATTTCTTCTCCAAACACCTACAAAACTGTTTTGTGATTGAGATCACAAAACACAAGAGTTTCCAGTTTTTAAACTGTTTTTAGAAGCTGTTGGGATCCAAATGAAAGTCTAAAAACTTGTAACAATAGGTCTTTTTTAGGCCTTCTTCCTGAATCACGCCTTTGGAATGTTTGCTTTATGTGACTTTCTATGTTCTGGCTGCTACATTTTTGCTCACAAAGGGTTTCAAATACCTTTTCCATGTTGTTCTATCAGCTGTTGATGTAGGATCAGAGCCACAAAGGCAAAAAAAATACATGACTTGGAACCTGTTCAGTGCTTTTTCGTACATTTTTCTTGTCAAACTGGAGATTGTCTCACAATCTTTTTTACTCATACATGCCACTGTTCCTGGATCTGATGACCAAACAAGATTAATGTTGTCTCTTGGAAGACCTTTTTTTGTCTTCAACGCTTCTCTTAATTTCTCATTTCCATTTCCATTTGGAAATGTGTTGCAGCCGGCAATGCAGAAATGTTTGGAAGTGAATTAATGAAATCTAAATAACATAAACATGAAACATCTGAAACATCTTGACTTTTCTAAGAAAATTCAATAATCACTGGATGGTTTGTATTTCATAGTGTTTTCCATGTGGTTTCATCGTTTTATGATCCAGGGTATTTCTGTGCCTTGCAGGAGTATCTTTAACCCTGAACTTTCACAAATCTGAATCTTCAGTGTATTTTATTGGGATTTTATGATATAATTATATATTAATAACAGCAATAATATAATTATGAATTGAACAGAGAATTAATGCCAGAACCTCCTTCTTACTGCTGGCGCATCTACAAACTAGATTGGAAAGAGAGCATTTATGTAAATTAATTTTCAAGTCTTGCCATTGATTCTCAACTAAGTTTAAATTTGAACTTTTACTAGGAAATTATAAATCATAGTTATTCTGAACCAGTTAGCTGGATGTTGAGGGTTTCTTTTGCAGCCTCCAACAGGTTTTCTTCCAGGATTGTCTTTTAGTTAGCTCCATTTGTCTTCCCATCAAACCAGCTTCTTTGTAAATGCTAAAGAAAAACGTCCCCCAGTGCAATGCTGCCACCACCATGCTTTAAATAGCAATGTTGTAAGAAATTGTTTTTTCAGTTTTTCCTTCAGATATCTGGATTTATCTCAGCAGATCAACAATCACTGTTTTCTTTAGATATTCCAGAATATAAATTAAATCAACACTTTTCATTGTTATTTGACACAATTCTATACTTTTTAATATTAGTTTGTAACATATAATCCCAAAAAACACTGGTAATGAGGGAAAAATATTTAAGGGTTGAAAAAACTTTTGCACGGCACAGAAGTTGGTTTTATTTCTTTCCGGCTGCCTGCCGCCTCCTCTCAGTGATTTCTGACCTTTACTCAGAGTCTCCATCACAGTCTTCCCTCACTAATCGTGGACTTCCTGTTTGTTCCTGATCGTGGTGTTTAACTTGCTTTGATTGGCCGGTTCAGGTGTCCATCACCGGCTCAGCCATCGCTGCTCTGCACAAAGAGCTAGCCTCCCCGTCCGCCACCAGGAAGATCATCAAACCGGTCAAGTCTCCTAGTCCGTCTCGCAGGTCAGTGGTGGAGGCCAGAGTGACGCTGGAGCCTCTCCCTCCACCGTTTAAGGACATCAGATATCAGAGGCAGTTTGAGGGCGGGGCTTATGCTGTGAGTGAGGAGGAGTTTGAGGACTGGGAGCCTCAGGTTGGTCCTTTACCACTGTCCTCTTCTTTTTTTAACTCTTACCTCAGCCCCTCTCTGCAGTCAATCACACATCGCCCTTCTTGAAGGCTCCTCCTCTTGTCTCCTTCTGTCTTCATCTGTCCTTTTATCTGTGCTAATCAACTTCTTGTTCCATCCTCTCAGAACCCTGCAGATCATAAAACGCATCTTGTTTGTCTTTCTGACTCTTGTTTGGTCTTTATAGGAGGCGGTCGCTGTGCCAATGAGAGCCCAAGAACCTGCAGTCCCTCCCACTATCTTGGCAGTAAGTAACCTTTCCCTCCAGTCATTTTCAAATAGGACTAAAACGATTCATTGTGATTCATTGTGATGAAGCAATTATTGAAAAAATTCTCATCTAATTTAGCAACCGATAAGTTATTTACAAGAGTAAAAAGACTCGAAAAAGACCAGATGCTTAAAGAACAACAATATCAAGGCAGTAATTAAGCAAAAACTGTACAAAAAAACCTGACTGTAAATATGTCCTCTGGTGACAGTTTTGACTTCACATGGTTCAATTCTATAAATCTTGAAAGATCTTCAGAAAGCCTTGAAAACAATTGATGAGGACTAAAACAATCCTTCCTCAGCTTCATGAAATTAAGTAAGAACTGAATTTTTTGTCCAGGTCTCTGACCATTTCTCTGGTTTGTTTCAGGGCCTGAAGAACCTGACAGTGACAGAGGGCGAGTCGGTGACCCTGGAGTGTCAGATCAGCGGTCAGCCCGCTCCCATCATCATGTGGTTCAGAGAGGACTACAAAATCGAGAGTTCAATCGACTTCCAGATCAGCTATGAGAATGGCGTCGCGCGGATGATGATCCGCGAGGCATTTGCTGAAGACAGCGGTCGCTTCACTTGCACCGCCACTAACGAGGCCGGAACCATCAGCACCTCCTGCTACCTGCTCGTTAAAGGTAACAAATGGACACTCAAAAATCAACAACTCGTTCATGCAAAACTCTGACATTGTGTCACATTTCAGCCACAAAGGACAATGTATTTTATAAGGATTTTATGTGATAGACCAACAGAAAGTAGTGCCTGAATGGGAAGTAAAAAGAAGGATTGTGGTATTCAAATGCGTTTAGGCGAGCGTTGAGAGGAGACTCCTTGTCATTCATGTCCTTCAAACTCTTCCACCCTCTCTTGCATATTTTATATAGATAAGCACGTTTATTTAATGTCTACTTAACAAGACTCAATGTTTTTGCTGGATGTATTAGGATAGCTCAAATGTGGGGAAGTATTTTTAAATTGTAAAAGTTGTACCTTATCCAACATTTCAACTTCCTTCCTATTGAATTCTTGTCCAGCCCTTTTAAAAGTCTTTGGGGTTTGCCTATGAGCTTTGCATAACATTGAGACATATTAGATTCAAATTATATTTTAATTTATTTATGCCTTTGGCAACGAGAGAGACTTTGCTTAATCAAAAATGTTCTCTTTGCTTTAATTGTAATTTTTACAGGCTGATTACTGACAAAAACATGCTAACTAACAACAAAAAGGGTTAGATTTGGGGTAAAATACGTCAAAGCCATGAAAGAGACAAATGGATGTCTAGAAAGCAAACTCCGTTCATGACTTTGTAATACACCATAGAGAAAATAAGAATAAACTGTTCAAAAAACCGAACTAATGTGGTGTTCTCTAATTATGTTGCAGTTTCAGAAGAAATAGAGAGCAGAGAGGAGATGGTGACTGTCACAGAAACTGGGCTCACACAAGCCAAAACGTGAGTTTTAAACACCCAATCCTATTATGCTGCAGTTTCTGAGCTGAATCTAAATCCAGATGTTGCTTCTCTGCAGCGTTGCTGTCGAGATGAGGGAGCAGGCAGAGATCAGCACAGGAGAAACTGCTGCCCCCTTCTTTATTAAGAAACCCACTCCCCAGAAGCTGGTGGAGGGAGGAAGTGTTGTGTTTGAGTGTCAGATTGCAGGAAACCCAAGACCTCACATCATTTGGAAGAAGAGCGGCGTTCCACTCACCACTGGATACAGGTACAACCCACAGTCTTCCATCCACAGAACTTAACACCAGTCTAAATACGATTTTCTGTAATAATCCTCAATTAGGGGTGGTCATTTATTGTATCGCTTATTATTTATTATAAAAATTTCTTTCAATACTGTTAAAAATTGTAAATTACAGAGGTACAACCAGCTAACCAAATGTGCCGGAACTCAGCTTGCGTTGCTAGGTGACGGGTGGAACTCTGCTGGAGTTGCTAGATAACAGGGTCAGCTTCGCTGGGGTTGCTAGCTGAGGGGCAGTGCCAGCTGATTTGTGACATTACATCCAGACTTTTTTTTAAACGGTTCATTTGCAAACACTAAGAAACATTAACTTATTGCCAAAAACTTGCTGGATGTTTTTTTTTTTTTTTTAAATTGCCAGGACTGTTTTTAGAAATAGTAGAGACCCAATAGAAGTACAAAAAAGTGCAAAATCTGAATATTACATAATGTTTTCCCTTTTAAGTTATTGATATCCTGAAGAAGCCTATTTCAAATGGGAATGTTTTTTTCAAGAGCAGAATTTGTGTTTGTGGTGCTAATGCACTCACAAACACTTAAGTATACAAAAAAAGTAATATATAGTTCATCATAATTTTTACCATTATTACAACAGCACCACAACATATCACAATAAAATTATCATTTCACATCGCCCATTCCAATCCACAACCCGTTTGGATCAGAGAAGATAACGGACTTTATTCTTTCTTTCAGATATAAAGTTGCCTACAAAAAGGAGACCGGAGAGTGCCGACTGGAGATTTCAATGACCTTCGCTGATGATGCAGGAGAATACTCCGTCTTTGCTAAGAATCCTCTCGGAGAAGCGTCAGCCACTGCCATCCTTCTGGATGAAGGTATCTGCATTTTCTGTTTTTTGCCTTTAGTTCTGTGTTGGACCACACTGCACAACACCAGTATTACGTTTTTTTGACTACTTTCTTATTGCAAATGTCTTATTACAGTTGAAAAAGTAGTTCCAATGGCAGATTATTTGACTTGTAGAAAGAAATTTTTTCCATGTTATAACTGAAATAATCTATGAATTTCTGAAACAATATAAAAAAAAGATTGATTTAAAACAAGCTCCTAAATCCTGCTGAAAAGTTATTTTGAGTTAGTTTTGTTTTATTTCAATCTAAATATTTGCAGAAGAAACTAGACAGAAATGTTTGGTAAGATTTTGTGTTTTTGCAGTTCAGTCTCTTAACATTCTTTCCACTTGCAGAACAATATGAAGCCTACATGAAGCAGCAAGATGTGACATATAAAACCGAAGTGACAACGACCGTGGTCCAGGAACCCCAGCCAGTCGTAGCTCAGTATGAGTTTGAACAAAGGAGGGTGACAACCCCCATGAGCTTCATCTCAGAAACGGTAATCTTCTTCTGCATATCAGAGACTTTGCAGTAGTTTATAAGTTTTTTGTACAGTTCTTGGAGTACTTGTTCTTTTAGCAAATTTACCTCAGGTTTAATGTTTCGCTCTTTTTCCTTCAGGAGTTTATGATTTCAGCCTTTGAGGAGAGGATCATCCAGGAGATTGAGATCCGTATCTTGAGGATCACCTACAGAGAGTTGGTGACAGAGGACGGAGAGCTGATGGTGACTGTCGCAGAAGAAGAGGCGCTGCAGCCAGCCTTTGAGACGCCAGTGAAAAACTACCGGATCATGGAGGGAATGGGCGTCACTTTCCACTGCAGGATGTCTGGCACGCCACTGCCTAAGGTGCAGAAAAAGATATTTACTTTCATATTCAAACTCATCTCTGCAATATGGAAATTAATCCAATCAAATCTGAACATATCTGTGAAGTATGATGAAGGTTATGTGGTACTATTTGTTAGAGTTTTGTATTATGACCTTTAATAATCTGCTGGAAACCCATGTATTATATATGTACTAACTAATTGGTGAACTGAACCTCTTTTCAATTTGATCAGTCCCTCAAGGATTTCATGATTGTTTTCGTGATTTTTTTCAAATGAAAATTAATGATTTTGTTCTAATTTTGCAATATTTTTGCAATATTTCCACTTAAGCATCATGGTAATTGTGGCTTTTTGTTACTTGCCACATTAATCATGGACTATTAACTTGACACTAAGTAAGATAAAGTCAGCAATGTAGTAGAAGTAAAAAATACTACCCTGTGCAGATGGGAGTTAGTCACTTAAACACAATGTTTTTGACAATTTTTGCACAACATTTGCAATAAATTCACAATTATTATTTCAGAATTGCAAAAAGCTTGAGAGACTTATTGATGTAATTTGGCAGTATACAGATATAACTGCTTTGTACATATTGATAAAATAATATATAAGAGGACAATTGTTATTTTGATGGTTCTTTTTAGGTAACTGTCTGGAGTCTATAGGGCCACATAAAAAGCTATGACTTGCCTTGAGTTTGACACGTCACTGACAGCGATTCATAAAACCTCCTGCAGATTGTTTGGTACAAAGACGGCCAGCGCATCAGGCCCGGTGGCCGGTACCAGATGGAGGTCCTTCAAGATGGACGAGCCAGCCTCCGTCTGTCTGTGGTTCAACCAGAGGATGAAGGAGTGTACACTGCCTTCGCCTCCAACATGAAGGGAAATGCCGTCAGCTCAGGGAAGCTCTACGTGGAGCCTTCTGGAGGTGTAACCCCTCCCAGTTACACACCACAGCCATCAATGCAGAGGATCAGGTCAGTGCTGAACAAATTTTAATGCTGAGAAATTATGAAAATGGAGATGAATTGACAAAATGAACTATGACCTACAAACCAGGTTGGAATTTTTACCTCTTCAGAGGATGTGAAGAAACACCAAAAACTAAAAATGCATTATCTCTGCTGCTCTGAATGCTGCATCTGAAGTCTCTCCTGCTAAGTGGTGACACACTGCTTCCTCCTTTTAGATCCACATCTCCTCGCTCTCTGAGCCGCTCTCCCGGCCGTTCATCCAGCCGTTCACCTGGACGTTCTCCAGCTCGCCGCCTTGAAGAGACTGACGAAATTCATCTGGAAAGACTTTACAAACCCGTGTTTGTCATGAAGCCCTCCTCTATCAAATGTGCAGAGGGACAAACTGCCAGATTTGACCTAAAGGTTGTAGGCAGACCAATGCCTGAAACCTACTGGTTCCACAATGGTAAGGGAAGCAGTGTTAAATATTTTCAATAACTCTTTATTTGGTTCTTCAGCCTTTAAAAATCCAGTCTTATCCTTCTTTTCAGGACAACAAATTGTCAACGACTTCACACATAAGATAGTGATTAAGGAGGACGGCACTCAGTCCCTGATTATTGTCCCAGCTGTGCCAAAAGACTCTGGAGAATGGACCGTTGTTGCTCAGAACCGAGCTGGACGAACATCTGTTGTCGTTAATCTCTCTGTTGAAGGTAAAACTTGGATTACAGAGTGCTACATCAACAGAAACCTTGAAAGTGTCTCATTATTAACTTCTGCCTTGTTCTGGGATCCGCAGCCAGAGAAAGCGTATCCAGACCTCAATTTGTTGAAAAACTGAAGAACATCACCGTGAAGCAGGGCACATTGGTGGAACTGGCTGTCAAAGCCATTGGAAACCCCCTGCCAGATATCGTTTGGCTGAAAAACAGCGACATTATTACTCCATCAAAGCACCCACACATCAGGTATCTCTACTGTTTTGTTTTCTGTCTCTGTAAAGCAATTTATTTGTACTTTGATTCACTTGGTTCCTTGCTTTTTCCAGGATTGAAGGAACCAAAGGAGAGGCCAAATTCCAGATTCCTTCATCTGCTGGCTCAGACAGCGCCTGGTACACCGCCACAGCCATCAACAAGGCTGGCAGAGACACCACCCGCTGCAGAGTCAATGTGGAGGTAGATCACTCTGCCCCGCAAGCTGAGAGGAAGCTCATTATTCCCAAAGGAACCTACAAAGCCAAAGAGATTGCCGCTCCAGAACTGGAGCCTCTCCACATGCGTTATGGCCAAGAGCAGTGGGAGGAAGGCGACCTTTATGACAAGGAGAAGCAGCAGAAACCATTGTTTAAGAAGAAGCTCACCTCCATCAGGATGAAGCGTTTTGGTCCAGCCCACTTTGAGTGCAGGCTGACTCCGATTGGAGACCCCACCATGGTGGTGGATTGGCTGCATGATGGCAAACCTCTTGCTGCTGCCAACAGGCTGCGTATGGTCAATGAGTTTGGCTACTGCAGCCTGGACTATGAGGTTGCTTATGCAAGAGACAGTGGAGTGATCACCTGCAGAGCAACCAACAAGTTTGGAGTCGACCAGACCTCGGCTACCCTCATCGTCAAGGATGAGAAAGGCCTTGTTGAGGAATCTCAGCTTCCTGAGGGCAGGAAGGGAGCATATCGAATGGATGAGATTGAGCGCATTGCTCATGAGGGAGGACCTGCAGGAGTCAGCCTTGATGACGAATCCGAAAAGACAAAACCTGAAATTGTCCTGCTTCCAGAGCCAGCCAGGGTGCTGGAAGGAGACATCGCTCGGTTCCGCTGCAGAGTGACTGGCTACCCGGCTCCAAAGGTTAATTGGTACCTCAACGGACAACTCATTCGCAAAAGCAAGAGATACAGACTTCGTTACGATGGTATTTACTACCTGGAGATTGTTGACATCAAGTCGTACGACTCCGGTGAAGTCAGAGTGGTTGCAGACAATCCTTTAGGCACAACTGAACACACTGTGAAGCTGGAGATCCAACAGAGAGAGGACTTTAGAACAGTGCTGCGTCGTGCTCCAGAGCCCAAAGCTGCTGAGGTCCCACATGATTCTGGCAAAATCGGATTTGACATAGTCAAGGTGGACAGACCTGGTGAGGTCCCACAGGACAGGGAAGTAGTTAAGCTGCGTAAGGCGCAGAGAATCGTTCATGAGAAAACCTCTGAGGAGTCTGAGGAGCTGAAGAGCAAGTTCAAGCGCAGAACAGAGGAGGGCTTCTATGAATCTATCTCTGCGGTAGAATTCAAATCTCGCAAGAGGGATGACTCCTATGAAGACTTACTAAAAAAGACTAAAGACGAGCTACTTCATCACATGAAGGAAATGGAAGAAGCTGAAAGGAGGAAGATGGAAGAACAAGGCAAAATCACCATCCCCACAATCAAACCAGAGAGGATCCAGCTGTCACCCAGCATGGAAGCCCCACATATCCTCGAACGGATTGGAAGCAAGACTGTTTCTCCAAAGGACGAGGTTCGTTTCAGAGTCAGAGTTGTCGGTAGACCAGAACCTGAGTGCCAGTGGTTCAAGAATGGCATTCTTCTGGAAAAATCTGACCGTATCTACTGGTACTGGCCTGAGGATCATGTATGTGAACTGGTGATTAGAGATGTCACAGTAGAGGACTCTGCTAGCATTATGGTTAAGGCCATCAATATTGCTGGAGAGTCATCAAGCCATGCCTTCCTTCTTGTACAAGGTAAAGTCAAAAACAAAATCTCATCTGTAATTTCCTTGTACTTTACCTATTGAAGAGGATTAGTGCCACTGAAAAATAATAATTATGACTTTTTTCTCTGAATTCTGACTTTAATCTCAGAACTCTTTATTTTTTTGTTAGAATTCTGACTAATCTTCTGAGATCAAAAGTCAGAATTCTTTTTTTTCAGTGGCCCTAATTATCTTTCGTATGTACCTCCTGATGTCAAAGTCTAATTTTGTATTTCTTACGCAGCCAAGGCAGCCATTAGTTTTATCCAAAACCTGGCTGATGCCAGTGCAAATGAGAAGGACACCATCGTGACCTTTGAATGTGAAACCAACGAACCATTCGTCAAGGTCAAATGGCTGAAGAATAATATTGAGATTTTCTCAGGAGACAAATACAGGATGCACTCTGACAGAAAGGTCCACTTCCTGTCTGTGCTGGTGATTGAAATGAGTGATGATGCAGAATACTCATGTATGGTCATAGATGACGAGAATATCAGGACTAATGCAAGGCTCCATGTAGAAGGTTTGTACGCTGAATTCCTGTTTTATATAGTCTTGTTTGTGTGGAAAGCAGCTCAAGGTTTATGACATTCCTGTGTACCTCAGGTGCCGCCCTGGAGCTCAACAAACATTTGGAAAACATTGAAGTACCAGAGAGCTACGCTGGAGAGTTTGAGGTTGAGGTTTCTCGCGAAGATGCTGAGGGAACGTGGTTCTTTGGCGAGAAAGAGCTCTCTCCCAGCAGTAAATACATCATATCCTCCCGCCGAGGACGGCACACCCTGGCTGTAAAGGATGTCAGGAAGGAGGACCAGGGAAAGTACACCTTTGTTTGTGGAGATCTGAGGACCAGCGCCTCGCTGAAAATGAAATGTAAGCTTTTTTTTAGATATTTGTGTTGCCATAAAGTTCCCCTGCTAGCTTAAAATATGTAGAATATTTGATTAGTTGTTTTAGAAAACATCCAGAAAGCTGCAAGTCTAAAGCCAAGTTTAGACTTGGCTTTGATTAATATTAACTATTTAATATTAAATGTTAATATTAATATTAACATTTTCTCCAATAATAACATAATTTTTATTTCATGTTTCATAATTGATGACTGTATGATGTTTTTGTGATCTAAAACACTTTGAATTGCGTTGTTGTTGAAATATGCAATATAAACAAACTTAATTTGACTTGACTAGTTATTAATGAATATATGTACGTTTTGTTTCTCTCCAGTGCGACCCGTGACTCTAATGCAGCCGCTGACTGACCTTACTATCTGTGAGGGTGACATTGCTCAGCTCGAGGTCAGGTTCTCCCAGGAGAACGTTGAAGGTACCTGGCTGAAAAACGGCCAGGCAGTCTCTGCCTCAGACCGCGTCCACATTGTCATCGACAAACAGGTTCACAAACTGCTAGTGGAGAACGTCAGCAGAGAAGACGCTGGGTCCTACTCATTTGTAGTTCCAACTCATGAAATCTCCACCTCAGGCAAACTCAATGTGCAAAGTAAGTGTTTCCATATGAAAATAAACATATCACTTAGGGATGCAAACAATTAATTGTCGATTATTGGTTTATTAGATTTAAATTAGTTCCTATTGATGAACTAATAATTCCGCCTAGAGCTTCTGTTGTTTGGCTGCCATCCAGCAGAGGGCGTCACTGGTCATCCATAAGTGGAGCCAGTTGATACAAGATGGCGGCGCCATATCAAAACATTAAAGAGAAACAGATTGGTTCCATTTTGGTTTCGGATGGAACATGCCTTTTATGCAGTTCTATTTTCAAATATTACTCGACAAGCTCCTTAACCTCTTATTAGCACTTATTTAGCCGTACTGCACGGTGGAGAAACGTCAACTTTAAAAATTACTGATGTGCTACAAAGGCGAGGATGACGTTGATTGCAGCATGATGGAAAATATTAGCTTATCAGTTAATCATTGGTCAATTGATAAGTACAGTCAATTTTAGATTAACTCATTAATCGATAACTTGCATCCTTAGTATCACTCCACCTTGGCCTCGTTAATCCTTACTTTAAAATGTTCTTCTATCTTTATAGCTATCGACATTGTGGTGCCACTGAAGGACGTGTCGTCCACCGAAGGCACAAAGGCAGTCCTTGAGTCCAAGATCTCAGCTCAGGACATCAGCTCTATTAAATGGTACCACAACGACAAGCTTCTGATCCCAGGTGACCGAGTCCAGGCTGTGGCAAAGGGCACCAAGCAGCGACTTGCCTTTACCAGGACCTTTGCTTCAGACGAAGGACGTTACAAATTGGTTGTTGGCAAGGTCGAAACTAGCTGCAACCTGACTGTTGAACGTGAGCGAGATTAGATTTTCTCATCATTCATGTTTTCAGGTTCCAGTCCCATGTCTTACCAGTGTTGTTCTTGCAGAGATCCATATTGTGAAGCACATGGAGGACAAAGTGTGCTCAGAGTCCCAGAACGTCACCTTCAATGTTGAGGTTTCACATCCTGGAATCGACCCTTTCTGGACCTTCAGGAACCAGCAGCTCAAGGCTGGACCCAAATACAAGATGGAGTCCAAGGGAACAGCTCACTCTCTGACTGTGTTAGACACTATGAAAGATGAAGAGGGCCAGTACATGTTCCACGCTGGGGAGAAGACATCCAGCGCTCAGCTCACTGTCTCTGGTAGGTCAAAACTCAGACACAAAAGGGTTAAATCAAGAACGTAACTTATTTACAGCTGGAACCAGATCTTTACATCCACTCTGTATAAGTCTCTGACTTACCCTTTCCTTATTTAAGTCAGCTAGGACTACCAAACTACCCCGACTAGCTAAAGAATTCCCTGCAATTCTTTATTATTTGATTAAATTATCTTTCTAACTTCAGGTCAAACCTATTTGCTTTGCAAGATCCTCACCATATTTTCAGCCAATTCTTTGTACTAGAACTGGTATAACTGAGTCAGGTTTGTAGACTTGTTTACACGTTTATTAGCGCTGGAACAAATTTTGTTTGATACTAACATTATGGCCATTTCACAATAATTGACTTTGTTGTTTTTTAGCCACTTTGTAGCTAATTCAGCTAGATGTTTGGTTCACTTTGCACCTCAGCTTTAACTTCCAGCCTGATGTTCTGAGCTGTTGCTTCAATATTTCCACATTATGCTCTTTTATCATGCCGCCATCTAGTTTGTGGAGTACACCAGTCCCTCCCACAGTAAAACACCACCACAGCAGCAAGATATTGCCACCCCCATACTAAAGTTGGGATAGACTAAGGCTGGCATACTTTCCCCTTTTTCCATTGTATGTAACACCATGATCAAACACTTGTTAGTTTATTTAAAGCACAGAAGATGTATTCAAAAAGTAATGTCTTTCCAGCTTTTTATGTTCCATTGTGAGTAATGGCTTCTTTCTCTCTGAGTGACTTTTCAGCTAGTGCCTTTTTTTCAGCTTTGTTTCATTTTTTACATAGAAACTTAACAGCTTCAACCAGCATCTTCAAAACGTTTTGCTTTTGAAATTTATATTTCACACATTTCACAGCAAATCAGTTTCCTCCCTGGCAAGTTGGCTGACAGTTACCATGATGTTGTAAATAATAGTTTGAGTAGATGAACGTTGCACCTGATATCTTTCAGAAGCTACAAAGCCATGGCATCATCAACATCTTTGTTCTGACATTGAACAAATAAAATAATTTTGGTAATCTTAGCTGACTTAAAACTGGACAAGTTTAGTCAAGTTGTGTCATTTAGAGAAAAAAAACAATTCTGGCTTTTTTCTCAGATTTCAGACTTTATTTATTTCTCAGAATTCTCACTTTAATTTTCTGAGATCTAGAGTCAGAATTATGAAAAAAAAGTCAGAATTCTTGTATTTTTTCTTTCTAGTGGCTCTAATCCTGTTCAGTACATATCGCCCACCCTAAATGTAAATATCTGCTTTCCTCTGTAACTGAACACAAAGACTAAAATTTTTTACAGACGTTGGAATTGAGGTTATGCTCCATAGTCACAAATGTTCACTTATGCAACCACCAGGTGGCGCCATCACAAGGCCTCTGCAGGATGTGACGGTGGCCGAGTCTCAGACCTCTGAGTTCGAGTGCGAAGTTGCCAACGCTGAAGCTGAAGGCAAGTGGCTTAAGGATGGTCAGCTCGTCAACTTCAACGAAAACGTTGTGAGCGAGGTGAACGGGTCTGTCAGACGTCTTGTCATCGTCATCACGCGGCCACAGGATGTCGGAGAGTATACCTACCAGGTGGCCAACTCCAAAACCAGCGCAAATCTCAAGGTGGAAGGTGAGTACCAGTTTTCTAAATGATTCAGAAACCAATTAACCCAACAGTAAAGGGTGTGTAATGATTAAATGTGGTGCTGTTGTCTTGTTTTCGTCTGCAGCTGTGAAGATCAAGAAGACTTTGAGAAACCAGACAGTAACAGAGACCCAGGAGGCCATGTTCTCACTGGAACTCACCCACCCAGACGTGAAAGGAGCCCAGTGGATCAGGAACGGAGTTGAACTGCAGAACAGCGACAAGTTTGAGATTATCTCAGAAGGAACAATCCAGACTCTGAAGGTGAAGGACTGCAACACACAAGACGAGACGGTTTATTCCTTCAAGCTGGGGAAACTGTCTGCCACTGCCAGACTCAATGTAGAGAGTAAGTATCAGCATTACATATCACTACACACTAGGGATGCAAGTTATCGATTAATGAGGTAATCTAAAGCTGATATATTTTATTGATCGACTAACAATTAATTCGTAAGTGGATATTTCCTTAAAAGCCATAGTTTTCTCTTGTATGAAAATGGGTGAAAATGTTCTTGTGATTTAATTTTTTTAATTACCTAATACTTCGTCATAGGTGTGGCCTTGCCGTCTTTATTTCTATATCAACTAGCTCTGCTTAAGGATGACGAGCGACGTCCTCCTCTGTATGCAGGCCAAAGTACAACACTAAAATAAGGTCTAATTGGACGTTATTAGTGAATCAGTTGGAATTAATTTTAATCTAATAAACCATTAATCGAGAATTAATCATACGTCGATTAATTGTTTGCATCCCTATTACACACAGCACCAATCTAACAAGTTTCTTTTTCTGCTTAATGACTGTTTCTGCCATTGATCTTTGCAGCAATCAAGATTGTCAAGAAGATTAAAG
This sequence comes from Poeciliopsis retropinna, assembly GCA_010277075.1. NCBI lineage: Eukaryota > Metazoa > Chordata > Actinopteri > Cyprinodontiformes > Poeciliidae > Poeciliopsis > Poeciliopsis retropinna. Next base: position 4,096,128 of record VMRM01000037.1, on the reverse strand, counting down.
ACGTGAAATCCCTGTTGGACGGCACAGCCTCTTTTGAGCTGAGCCTGTCGCACGACAATGTCCCCGTCAGGTGGATGTTCAAAGGTGTCGAGCTAAAGGCAAGCGAGAAATGCAAGATTCTGTCGGAGAGGAAAGCTCACAAATTGATCCTGCAGAACGTCGACAGCAGCAACGCAGGAGAGTACACGGCCGTGATCGGACACCTGCACTGCAGCGCCATGCTTACTGTAGAGGGTACGCAACACTGAACACCCTGTCATGAATTATTAAGAAGGAAAAACTTTCAATAAAGAAAGTGATATAAACTACATTTACTCTACAAGTTTTTTTTCTTTTCTCCTTTAAGATTACGTCTGTTTTTGTTTGTGTTTCATAAAAAATCAATTTAGGCATTACATCGTTTTTTTTATTATTATTCAATGATTTTAAAAATTAAATACACTCGTGCAAAAAAAAAAAGTTACGCCCCCAGATGGAGTGGTGCAGACAATGATTTGATACAGAACATTTTCAAAAACTTTTATCTCCTCTTCAAGACGGCCTTTTAAATACAGGATGTCCCTCAAGTCCTTCCAATTACCACTTGATTTAACCTGAAGCCGGATTCCTGTGGCTCTCCACACCATAACACCATGATGCCTGGAGTACCGCTAGTGCATCTCATTGGCAGGATCGGTCTTCCACCCTTGCTGCCACCACACAATGATCATCCTTGGTGATGCAGAACTGAGATTACGATACCATACCTCCCAGTTACGGCACCACTCCAAACACAGTCCTCTCTGCGATGGTGTTAATGTCAGCTACATATGGGATGGGAAATGGGTATTTTGGCTGACATCCGTCTTTGAAACCACTTCGGGTGTTTGTGGAGGGTTCAGTACCTGAGTTTGGTGTAGTTGTCTTTGGGTTCTATAGTACTTGGTGGACAAATCAAGGATCCCCTCTTGGTGCGGTCTTTCCAAAGCTTTACAACATGTGTGGGTACCCTCATCTACTCATTGGCTCCAACATTGGGCCACTGGTATTGCTGTCTTAAATATCAACAAGGCATCCTTTGTGTCGGCTGACTTTCACTTACTGCTTTGACTGATTGACGCATGCTTTGGTAGCTGCCTGATAAAACTCAAAATGCCACGTTTTAGATTCTTGATCATTGAAGCAATCACATTGGTCTGCATGTGGACCATTCTACATCCAAATCACACCATTCCCTCTGGGTGCCTAACTGTTTTTTGTTAGCAAGTGTGTATTTAAGAAATATTAAACTCAATCTGAGTTAAAGTGTTTTTAAAACTCCACCAAATGTCTCAGCTGACTTAAACTGTCAATAATTAGAAACTCACCAATCACCTTAGCTATTGAAAACAATAAAAAAATTATTGTTATCCTTTTATGAAACAAAACTACTTAGCTAGAAGTCCAAAATAATCCTAGATCAAAAGGCATGCTATTTCTAAACTACACCTAAAATGGTTTTGCCACATCTGTTTTTGAGCCTGGGTCCAAAAATATCCAGAAGCCCAGTTGACCTGTGAACCTTGGTGCTCTGGCTGAAGTGTGAAGGTGTGAAATTTCACACAAGTAAGGTGATAACAGCCCTCTAAGACTTGAGAAATAAAAGTTACACTTAAAATAGACTGCAGAACTTAGTTAAAAAAAGAAAAAAAAAAAGCCAGCACTACTACTCACACTACACTTTTTCCCTGCCCTCAGAAGGCGGGCCGCTGGTTTTTGAACAATCACTAGATGTCAAAGTGACAAGTCACGATTGACCAATTATAGTACATATAGATGTGATGTAGGTTTGTGTTACTGTCACAAAGTCATGTCATAAACAAATCTAATCTTATTTCAATTTTAAGAGCAGTGTGAAAATTTAGTGTTTCCATATATATCGGTGACCTCAACTTAATGGGTTCATACAACTCTTAAAATCTTTTATTAGAGTCTCTGTGATTACGCAACTCTTAAAATGACTTACAAGACTTTAACATAAACATGTTGCTGTTTGTTGGAATAAGCAGATCAAAAAATGGTGAAAAGTAGCACTTTGTGTTTTAAAATGCACCAGAAAGGGAGCATGTTTAATAAGAAGAGAATGGGACCAAAGGAGGAGCCTTGTGGTACCCCGCAACTAAGTGGGACATTAGGAAAGAGTACTTTTCCAAACGGCCAGAGAAGTATTCTTTCATTAACAGTTTTTCATGTTGATGGCTGCAGAGAAACAGAGCTACCGGAATAAACAGCTCCTCTGATAGCTAAAACTCTCAGAAAAGCTGTTAATGTTAAATTATTTGTCTCTTTTTTTCATTGTGTTACAATTTCTCGCCTGCAGCTCTTTGTGTCACCAAACCAATGGAGAATGTGGAGGTCCCTGAGACTCAGGTGGCCACGTTTGAGTGCGAAGTTTCTCACTTCAACGTGCCGTCCACTTGGCTCAAAGACGGCGTGGAGATTGAGATGAGTGAGAAGTTCAGGATCGTGGTTCAGGGGAAACTTCACCAACTGAAGATCATGAACACCAGCAGGGAAGACTCTGCGGAGTACACCTTCATCTGCGGGAATGACAGAGTGTCAGCAACTCTTACCGTCAACCGTAAGACCACAAAGCATGATTTAGCCACTCCTAGACCTATTACAATAAGCAATAAATCAATTAATCGCATGAGCTCAATGCTCATGCGATTGAGCATGAGCATCTTTTTTTTTTCTCTTACTACCAACATCTGGATGATTAAAGTGATGCCTTTGTCTAGCCTTTTTAAAGGAAAACATTGTTTACAGAGACTTCATGATTGTTTTGTTTATTTATTGTCGTTATTTAAAATGTAATCCAGTCCCAGTTTTAAATGTTCATTAGAATTTAAAGTTCATTGTTCTTTGAGAGTGTTTATTGTGATAGGTCTAGCCACAGCCATTGTTGTTTTTTTTCTCTCTAAATCAGGGGTGTCAAAAGTATGGCAACACAAAGTATTCATCCCAGTTTTTACTTTTAATTTAATTTATTGGTAATAAATAAATTACTTATTTATTACCATTTATTACTTATTTATCATCCAGATGTAATAAATAAATTACTTATTTATTACCAATAATAAATAAGTAATCCAGTGACTTTTCTTAAAACACAGACATTTGCATGCCCATTTAATAAACTTAGAAAAATAAAGTAAGAATAAGCAAATTCCTGTTCTCGTTGCTAAAAAGACACAAAAAAATCCAGAAAAAGATTAAACATTTCGGATATGGTTTGCTGTTTTTGTTTAATCTGCAAAACCCTCTTTTGTTTTAAATCTGCAATGATTTATGCATCACTTATGTGCAGAAATCTGACTGCTTTTGCTTATTTTATTAAAATATTGTGTGTTAGGTGTGTTGTTTAAAAAAAATAAAAATATATAACAATAGTCTTTGCTATTATAATTAAGAAGAAAATAATAATAAAAAAAAAACTTGTGGAAACCAGAGTTCTTTCACCTCAACATTTTGGTCCAATCTAAAAAATGTATGTTTTCGTCTATCCAGCTGTCCTGATCACCTCCATGCTAAATGACTTGAACGCTCAGGAGAGAGACACCATCACGTTTGAAGTCACCGTAAACTATGAGGGCATCACCTACAAATGGCTGAAGAACGGGATAGAGGTCAAATCATCAGAAAGATGTCAAGTCCGCAGCCGGCAGCTCACACATTCACTCACTATCCGGAATGTTCACTTTGGCGACGGGGGAGAATACCAGTTTGTAGCAGGCTCTGCTGCTAGTGGCGCTAACCTCTTTGTTGAAGGTATCAAAGCATTCATTGGACTGTTTTTTTTCCCAGTTTGGGATGTTCCTTAAATCGGCATTTCTTATTCTCAGCTCGTGTGATTGAGTTCACCAAGAAGATTAAAGACATAAAGATAACCGAGAAGAAAAAGGCGATGTTTGAGTGTGAAGTTTCTGAGCCTAACATCCAGGTGATGTGGATGAAGGACGGCCAGGAATTGGACTTAACTGAGGAAAGGTCTGTCTATGATGAAGCGAAGGCTGGGCAACACAGCTGAAAAATACATTAATTGTTTCATATCAGCCGATATTGATTATTATTATTAATTAGTTTTTTTTTTTGAATATCTGAAATACTGCCAAACTGGTGGTTGACATTTTCTGTTTTATCACAGTTTTCACTCCACACTGTTTTTTTTAAGAAGCTGTGAAGAATGGTAATAAAACCTTAAACTGCAGTAAAGCAAGTTAGTAAGCAGGTTGAGTCTTGTTAACCAAAGAGTGAGTCAGTTAGTTGACTCCACCAACCTAGCTTAGCTGGCTGTCAGAGGTTGAAGTCTTTCTTCTGCCTACACCACCCAGAATTCTGTGTGGTTCAGTGTATATTATATATATTGAACGTTCTATAAGATGGATTGTCTATTCATATTGATTTATTGTTCAGCCCTAGATGAAACCTCTGAATTCATCTCAAACGAAAGCGTTCTAAGTTACAAAATCAGCTGGAAATCATTTTACTTGCTTTGTTCATAGGTATGTAGTGACAGCCGAGAAGTTTGTCCATCGTCTGATGATCCAGACGGTTCGTATGTCAGATGCTGGAGAGTATTCAGTCGTGGCCGGATCCAGCGTCTCCAAGGCCCAACTGATCGTAGAGGGACGTGACGTCCGGATCGCTGAACCTGCAGAGCGTGAAATCATGGTAGGATGTAGTGAAGTACAAGTCCATTTTTTACTGTATTTAAGTACTTCCTTCTTGTATCTGTATTTTACTTTAGTAAATTTAATCATGGTTTGTACTTTCAACTTTTACTCCACTACATTTTACATGTAGTATCTATACTTTCAATTCTTTCTACATTCCAATAATGTGTTGCGTTATACATAACATTCACATCACACTGCATTTTTTTTCATCTGTTTATTACTTTGAAAGTAATCAATGACTCAATCAAGTTAACGACGAGTACAAGTTTTTGTAAAATTTTGTTGATTATTCAACTATTGCAAGGTTAAATATACATTATCTTTTAACTTCTGAGTTGATGACAAACTAGATTTAAAATATCAATAGAAATGCCCTTTTTTCAGGTAGACAACTTTGACTTGAATGTGTTTACTGCATTTAAAATAACACATTAGTTTTGCTTTGTGTTAAATAAAAACTTTTACAGGTGTAATAATTCCTCTCTTATTTAGCATTTAACTCTGCAGTGCAGGTCATTCTTGAAATTTTGATGCACAGAATCACAACTACCAGTGTAAACTGTGCCGCTGAAAGTAGACACAATAAAAATTCTCAACAACATCTTTACTTTAAAGAGAATATACATATAATAGGCACATTTAGTGATATTATGGGGAATACAATCAACAAGTACTTTTACTTTCAGTACAGTAAGTATTTTTACTCAAGTAAAAATATCTGTGTAATACTTTTACTAGTGTACATTTTTGTCTGTTTATTTGTACTTTTACTTCTCCACCATTGCAGTAAGACCGTTTTATAGCTTTAACAATATTTCTGGAGTAATCTAACCCTTTCTGTGCCTCCTTCAGGTTCTTGAGAAACACAGAGCAACCTTCGAGTTTGAGGTGAACGAGGACGACATTGAAGGTCGTTGGCTCAGGAACGGCGTGGAGATTCAGTTCTCTTTGGAGGAAAGGTTCAGCTATGTTGCCATCAGGAAGCTGCACCGCCTCACCATCTCTGAGACCTACAGGAGTGATGCTGGAGAATATACTTTCATCGCCGGAAAGAATAGGAGCACCATGCACTTAAGAGTCAACAGTAAGTCGAGAAAAAGGCTCAACATTGATATAGATGAGAACTGTATCTTGGAAATATGGAAAGATATTCCTGCAAAATCTGCTCCCAATTTGTTGATTAAACCAAGTATATTATAGTTAACTAAAACTAACAAAATAACAAAAATTGAAATAAAGAAAACATTTTTGTTAACTGAAATAAAAAAAACATTAATTAATGGGGGAAACTATTGCCAACTTGAACTATATCGAGTGATTATAAAACTAACCAAAACATATTGAATTTATAGATATAATGTTCTTCGTTTTTGTGTTTATGAATCTATTTATTTGTCTTTCGAACTGATGCAAAATTGATTTTTTTATTCCCACACAATCAGTTTTCTTCAGCTGTGAGAAATTGCAGCACAATGGCGACAGCAAATGTTGTGAGAAAATGTCAGGGTCAGTTGGTTGTTCAATAGTAATTGAATATATTTTTGAAAATGTCCTCTGTTCCACATTCAGCATCAATCGGGTAATACAATATTACATTTTTGTTAATTTTGCACCTAAAAGTTAACCAAGGTATGACAAAAAAAATACTACTTCCATAAACTAAATATCTAACTAATAAAACTAGCAAACACACTTTAAAACCAATCAAAACTAACTGAATTAGAACAGAAAGTTACAACTAAATAAAAGAAAACTGTAATGAAAAACCCTAAACAATAGTAACACTCGATCTAACATTTTACTTTCCAGTTCCGGAGCCTCCTCAGATCCTCCGTCACATGGAGCCCCAGTCAGTCGAGGCAGGAAAGCCGGCTCGCTTCTCCGTTCAGGTGAGCGGCGTTCCTCCACCGCAGGTCTCCTGGTACAAAAACTCCCAGGCTCTGTCGCCGGGCTTCAAGTGCAAGTTCCTTCACGACGGCAATGAGCACACGCTGCTTCTGATCGAAGTATTCCCCGAGGACGCCGCCATCTACAACTGCGAGGCAAAGAACGACTATGGCACGGCCACCAGCACCGCCACACTCAATGTGGAAGGTAAGACTGAATGTCCTGCATGAAGAGCAGAATGGAGACATGGCGGATGGAGTCTGATGCAGGTTTGTGTGCTGTAGTGTCAGAGGTGGTCTCTCCAGACTCTGCTGCCCCCATCGCTCCGCCCGTCATCATCTCACCCATCTCCAACACCTCAGCCAGAGAGGGAGAATCCGCTCACTTCCAGTGCAGAGTTCGTGGAGACGGTAAGAAGTCCTTTCAAAATTTTATATGAATAATTTGGGTTATTTAGACTGTTATAACAGAAACTGAATATTTAGTTAGCTCCATTCTAAAAACTGTTGTCAAATTAAGTATTTAGTTAAATCCACTCTTAAGTATTTTGTTTGGAAGACATTAGATCCTTTGTTGAACTGTTGTATTTCAACTTAAAACATAAAATATCTCATTCTGTGTTAAGGTGAAAAGTTGCATGTTGAGTGCAAAAGTAACAATGATGAAGACGTAACATAAGCAAAATCTGAAGTCAATCAGCCTTATCAAGGTTTTTTTTTAAAGGTTCACAAGGTTAACTTTGATAGTTAGCTTTCGGTTATCTGCAAGTGACTTTGCATATTAGCTCTAAGCTAAATATTTAGCTTGCTAAACTAAATATTAGTTTGTAGCTAAACAAACGCTCCTGATTTAGATGTGAAGATCAGCTGGTTCCACAAGGAGAAGGAAATCAAGCAGTCAGACTTCTTCAGGATGTCTCAGTTCGACGACAGCTGTCAGCTGGAAATCTCCAGAGTTTACCCAGAGGATGAGGGGGAATACACCTGCGCGGCCACAAACAACACCGGGAAAGTGTCCTGCTCTGCCACTCTCACACTGGACGGTGAGTTTTTCATCAAAATAATGATGAAAGCTCCAAATGCTTGATTTATATCTATGACAGAACTTTTTTTTGGTTTTGTATCAATAGCTGTGTAAAATGTCAGAAATTATAAATCTGAGGTTGTATTGAGTTCAGTTTAAAAGAGCTTTTTTATGAATCCTGATTTGGATTCTGATCCGGAGTCCATGTTTGTTTTTAAAAAGACTTTAATTTCTTTGGTTTGATGCAAAGCAATCAGTGGGATGGAATTTTCACTAAGTAAAGAACGACCCCTGAACCTGCTTCATTTCAGGGCAAATTCAAACAGTGAGCAGCTCTACCGAGCCTCAGTGGCACGTCTCCAGCCTAAAGAAACCGTCAGTTGGCCAAAAGCCGATTTTCATCCAACCAATCACAAGCTGCACAGTGACACACGGGGAGGTGGCCCGTTTTCATGCGTGTGTATCCGGCCTCCCAAAGCCGGAAATCAGCTGGTTCCACAACCAGCAGCCCGTCCAACCTTCCAAGAATGTGGTGTTCCACTTCGATGAGGTGACAAACATCGCCACACTCATCATAGTGGACGCCTTCTCTGAGCATGCAGGGCAGTACACCTGTAAGGCGGTGAATAACCCCGGGGAGGCTGCATGCTCGGCCAGCCTCACCGTTATCAGAGAGGAAGAAGGTAACACCTGGATATGTTGGTTTGTAGCCAGACACCCCTCTCCCCCAAATCGTCATGTTTTTCTTTCTTCAAGATTGAGTCACTCTTTCTAAAAATAAAAGTCTGAGAGGATGTCCCGAACCAGATGAAAGCTTCCAAGATGGACCGGATTAGTTATAGGTTTTCCTTTTTTTTATATATATTACAATGCAAATTCCCTGAAAACAGGGTCAATAGTAAGGACATGAAAATCTTTTTTTTTATTAAAGGTGACCTATTATGCGGCCTTGAACAGGTTAGGATAGGTCTTTGGGCTACACAACACATGTTTATTATGTTTTGTTGCACAAAATCATTCTTTGAAAATGGGATTTTAGCCTGGTCAGTTCTGACTATTTTCAACTCTTTTCAGAATGAGAGGTTTTAGGACGTCTTGTCACTTTAAATCCAAGTAAGGTGCCGGCCAGGACCTCCATCTCAGTGTTTGCGCTCACATGTGGAAACACTGAGATGTTTGCACATGTGAGTGCAAACATCACCACATGTGATTGCATATCTGGCTGCAAACAGATGTGTAATCACACGACCATACATTTTTGAAAAACATTAGTAGAGCCTCCTGCACAAACAACAAGAATATGACGAGTCAGCTTGGGTTGCTAGATGACAGGTGCTAGGTAACAGACATGGGCTGGCTGATTTTGAAACAGATCATTTTCCAGACACCAAAAAACATGAACTTATTGGGTGATTTTTTAAATTTTATTTAAAAAATGTTTAATCACTTGGTCTGTTTTTATAAGCAGTTGAGACACAAATGGAAGCACAAGAAGGGGTTAAATGTGAATTTTGCATAGTAGGTCCCCTTTAAACTTATATGGATGGACAGGTTTCCAAAATGGTGGGAATTCTTAGTTTCTATGTATGTAATTATGAAAACTGGTAGAATTATCTGGACAACCAATCAGAGCCAATTAAGAGAAAATTTTGATTTGATCTTTGTCAGACTGATTGGTGCAGCTCCAAAATGTGATAATCGGGACATCCCTCAGTCATTCTTTATCTCTGACTAACATCACAAAGTCGAACCTCTTCTTTCACAAATTCACGTGTTTGTTTGAATCCTGGAGTTTCCACTTCCTCCTTCCTCACTTTCCATCTCAGGAACAATGCCTTCACTCATGCTCCTCCTTTGTCTCTCCACAGTAAAACTCACATATTTATCCTCACTGTCACTCCTGGAGCAAGGGATCTTCATTTCTCTTTTTTCTACCAATCTGATTACCTTTGAAAAACCTTCCTTTCTTGCTTTCCTCCTTGCTGGACACCAGTTTGTGCTTCTTCATTGCTCGTTTAAGTGAGCAGGGATTTTTGCTTCTTTTGTTGGATTTTGGAAAAGCTTGTTTTGGTTTTTTAGGAACTGATATTTGAGCCACAACATTTTGCAATTTTTGTGGAATAAATTGTCTTTTCACTGCTCCATTTTTAAACTATCCAGTCTATTGTAGTTGTACTGGATATAAGGCAGCAAATAAATATTTGGTCCTCTGGGTTTATGTTCTAGAACAGGGGTGTCAAACTCAATTTCACCAAGGGCCACTTCAGCATATAGGCCACCCTCAACGGGCCACATTGATGGTATAAATCAGGAGTGCCCAAGTGCAGGCCTCCAGACTGCAACTTTTAGGTGCATCCCTGCTAAAACACATCCCAGACTACAGGCTGACTTCCCTCATTAACAGCAACTCAGTTCTGTAGAGGCCTAGTGATGAGTCAATGATCCAGGAACACATCTAAAGTTGCAGAGTGGTAGGTCTGGAAAACTAGACTTGGGCACCCCTAGCATAAATGTATGAAAATACAATGTTAAAAATAAATTAAACAACACCTCATATTGTCAAATAACTCATTTTATGTATTCAAGTTTTAAATATTACATTTGAGTTTACATGGATGTAAAGTTACTGCTCAGTTTAAAATTACAATACTTAAATCAGTGTTTAAAGGTAAGCAAGCAAATAGTAAAAACAAGTTTTGATATTAACTCTCAACTTCATTCACAAAACTTTTTTGTTATTACACAACCAACATGTATTTTCACATAAGAACAAAACAATTAGGTGATGTTGCCTGTCCTCTTCACCCTGACACCAACTCACACACATCCTCATTCATCGGTTTTGTTTTGTGTTTATTGTGTAAATAAACACAAAACAAAACACAAGCAAAATCAATAAACTATATGCATACTTAGTACTTAGTCTTGGTTTTACATTCATTCTATTTTAATTCAGTTAATTCGTGCTTACCAATGTTTTATGGTCGGATGTCTGGCACCGTTTTCCCTTGGTCAGTTCGTCCATGTCTGGTTTTAGTTCTTGTGCTGTGGCAATCCGCAAAACGGCGTGCAGGTTTTCATCAGTAATGCGCGATCTGTGTTTGGTCTTGTTTAAATTCATTATTGAAAACATCTATTCGCACAGATAGGTGCTTCCAAACATGGACAAAACACGAGCTGTATGGAGTCGGAGCTGTGGCATCAAATCAGGGGCAGTAGATGGTAAAAGTCCTCGATTGAAACATCACGGAACTTCGCTCTCAGGCCCCTGTGGCTTTGAAGCTCAATAGCTCCATCTGAAGGCGGTGGGGCGCACTGCAGACATCGGCGGTGAAAGGATTGGTAAAGATGTCAAAATCAGAGTGCTGCGATTTAAAGTCAGAAAAGCGCCGATCAAACTCGTTTATTAACAGTTAGTTTGGTAGTTAACCGAGCACATGAAAAAGCACCGGGAGGCCGAGATGATCTGACAAGCAGGAAAGTGAACGAGATTGTTTTGTACCACCTGACGCTTCCATAGGTCGAGTTTACGCTGGAAAGCTGTGATTATGTCGGACATCTGGGTGATGATTTGTTTATGTCCTTGTAGTTTCTGATTTAGCTGAGCAAGATGCTCGGTGACGTCACATAACATTGCAAAGTCACACAGCCATTTCGGATCGGACAGTTCAGACAAGGGTTTCCTTTGTTCTTCTTGAAGGCTAAATCTGGCGTAGTTAGCTCCGTGTTTGGTTCAAAAATGCCAAAGTATATTGTTTTCTTTCAAGACGGACACGGTCCCAGAACACAAAAGACACACTGGTTTTTCACCTTGAAGTACAAACAGGTATTCGTTTTCCCATCGTTCATGAAACGGTCTTTCTTGCAAATCAATTTTTCTTTTCTTAGACAGTTTGACGTTAGCTTGTCGATGTCTCAGTTTTATTCGCTGGGAAAATTAATTAGCTTGAGGTGACTCTGCTGCACTCTAGTGGAGAGAAGCCGTAATGTTGGCTGGTAACAATCGGAATGCATTATGGGAGATGTAGTTTGTAGTCAATTCGTGCTCAAAACCTATTTTAAGTCAATCATGGGCCTATAAAACGGTGGTGGTAGGGGGGAAGGGCCACATAAAATGACGTGGCGGGCCACATGTGGCCCGCGGGCCTTGAGTTTGACACATGTGTTCTAGAAGAAGGAAAAATGGCAAATTTTAAGAATTTGAGCAAACTTCAAAAACAAAATTTTAGTAAGTATTTTTGGCAAATTTCTAATCCAATTATCAGATCATGTAAATTACTCTTTAGTACTAACAAATTATACTAGCTCCATTGGCAAATTATTTCACAATGCCTTATTATAAGTGAAATAATTTGCCAATGGACCTAGTACTTTTTAAAATTAATGTTCAAGAATTATTGTCTTAAAATAAGCTCCTGTACCTTGCTGAAAAGTTACTTGTAAGTCAGTTTTGTCATATTTCAAGTGTACTAAGATATTTGCACTTGAAACTAGACAGAAATACTTGATAAAATTTTTGTGCTTTTGCAAGTTTGACAAGTGGGCCAGTTATAATAACAAAAAGACTGGGTTATAGTATTTTGGTTTTATCCCAGATCGGGGATAATTTCCATCAGTCTTAACCTAAATAGTGAGAAATGTGACAAAGACATGTAGAAGCAAACGGATAAACGATAAACTGGTGTCTCTTCCACAGTGACTCTTGTGAGGGAGCAGATCGAAACCACAGTTGAAGAAGAAGTTAAAGGTAAGACCTTGCCTCTCTAGCCATATCATACATAATTGCTGCGATCACACCTGAGAAGATGAGTCAGTGAAAAAGGGATAGTTTGACCTAGTTTCCAGTTACATCCTCTGACTTTTCACTGTAAAAGTAGTCTGTCAGCAGTCATCTCTGACATAAGGTATGGTTCTGAGATGTTCTTCTTGTGGCGACACCATGAAGGTCCTGATGAAAGAAACGGATGTGCAAATGCATGCTGTATGGGTTGGTTGGGTCAGAGTTGTCCTGCAGCAGCAGATTGCATTTACACCTTGGAAACAAGTCAAATGTTGAACTGTCCCTTTAAAAAAATCTTTTTCTTTCTGCAGTTGCATGTCATATTTATGTGTTTTGATGGAAAAATACTTGTTGTTTGTATCATCTGCTCTTTTATTTTGATGGTATCCAATGGTTTCCTCCAGGAGAGCACTGATAGAATTTGCTTGTTCCAGTTTCTAAAGATTTTGCATCCAGAAAATCATTTTGGCATGAAGGTTCCTCTGGTATTTCCAAGAAAAAGGTGCAGGATGTGTATCTTTTAAAGCTCTTTGAAATACTTGAAAGGCCCTTTAAAAGACAAAGAGGTCTTCTGCATTTGGGACTGATACCTTCTTCCTGCAGAATATGTCCTAGCCTGGCTTGCAGATAGTGGGATGTGATTCCTGTGGTTTGCTTCCAAAATAACACCAGTCAAACTATATTAGTTCGAATAAACGCCTTCTCGCCCAATTTTACGGCTTAAAGTTCTGAAATCAAAAATATGTATTGGAGAGCTTGTGCTTCATTCATTTCCTGTTAAGGATTAGAAAGGGCGTTTATTCTCCTGTCTGCAAGTCAGGTAAGAAATATTCAAGTAAAAACGCAACCATCAGAGAGAAAACAAGCGGATGTTGGCCGTCATGTTTTAACAATAATAAAACAATTTATGTTTTGAAGAAATTTCCACAGACGAAGGATCAAAACTTCCTGCAGGTTTCTATTAAAAAGAATCAAGTCTTGCGTTTATTCGAACAAATATGGTGAGTGAAATTATTTTTTATGGCATTGTGACTCCCAGCATGCATTTTAATATTTCCATTAAAGATAATCTTTTCCGTCCCTTTACCTGCAGACCTTGTGTCGTTCTGACTGTCGTCTGTTTCTGTTTGCAGAAGCACACAGCATCACTGAGCTCAGCGGCACCCGACATCTCCGTGGAGCTTTCTCTGACACAGAGGAGTTCCTTGATCACGGCTTGGTATCAGCTAACCGCTGCTCAAGCAGAACTTCGTCAATCAGCTCCTGGACAGAGAACATTAAGCCATCCTTCACAAAGAAACTCAAGTTTCAGTCAGTTCTGGAGGGAGAACCAGTGGAGTTAAAATGTAAACTGATTGCTTGTCCTGTGCCGACTATTCTTTGGTTTCATAACAATAGATCTATTCCCAAGGAACGCAGACGTAGGATCTGTACCGACAGCAGGATGCACATGCACACTACATGCCTTTTCATTGACAGTATCAGGGAGAAAGACTCCGGCAGTTACAAGGTGATGGCATTGAACTCAGAAGGTTCTGCTGAGTCCACAGCATCACTTTTGGTTTCGCTAAGGGAAGAACAGTCCGCTAATTACCTTGGCTTTGTTCGGCGCTCTGCCCAGGCCCATGAGAGTGTAGACAACTTGGCAGAGCAGAGAAAGGAGAGGAAGTTTAGAGTTGATCTCAGGTGTGTGGGATCTCCATTTGACAAAATGTCCAAAGTCCACCAGGGTAGATCCCGATCCAAAAGTGCTTTAGTGAGAACTGTGTACTTCAGATCTAGTACGGGTTCTTTAGACAAACCATCAGAGAAGGAATCCAAACGTTTAGAGACTGCCTCTGAGCGCGCCCCATCTCCTCCCCCCATGTTTGACAGGTCTGAGCGTTTTAATGACAGGTTCAGTGATATCTACTGTGACCGGCGCACTGGGGCAAGATTCAGTGATAAGTTCAGCGACAGGTGCAGCGACAGGTACAGTGACAGGTTCAGTGACACAGAAAGCCTCCACAACGAGGTCAGAGCAAAGCTTACAACCCTGCAGAAAGCAGTGAAACAAAAGAAAAGGCTTTCTATTTCCACCATGTCCTCCTCTGAGTTTGAGGTCGAGTCAGTCGCCAGTGAGTCGAGCTATGCAGAGTATGTGGAGAAGCTGAGGATCAAGCCCACCTCTCTGCCTGATGTCCAGCACAGAACATTGGATCAGGGTGAGAAAAAGTTAACCAGGAAACCTTCTCACCCTCAAAAGAGACATTTGTTTGAGCCTCAATCCAGAACAAGAGCCATTCAGATCATGAAAGGTGAGCTAGTTGACACAACACATCAGAGAGAAAGAAAGTCTGGTGACAAATTCACAGAGACACTGGAGGATAAAAAAGCCAGTGAGTCTCAGGCAGATGAAAGTGGAGAGTACAAGGTGGAGACTGCAAAGGCAAAGTTTGAGCTGCTCCACAAAATTGAAGAAACCATGACTTCTGTTCAAGAAGAAGCATCTGTCTTTAGTGAGGAGGTAATATCTGAAGCCCCAGTACCATCTGAAGGAGATGAGTCCTATGAGGAAGAATCCTTAAGGGCTCAGTATGGGAAGAGCTTGGAGGCCGACAGAAAAGAATGTGAGGACAAGCTTCTTGCTTTGCGGATCAGGAAGTGGCAGCAAGGAAGTTTGATGTCAGAGCAAGAAACATTTCACGAAGAAACTGATGTTCCTCTGCCAGCTGAAATGCAATACATGGAACCTACAGGGCACCCTTACACTAAGCAGGAGGTGGTTGAGAAAATATCAACTGAGGGAACTGAAGCCACAACCACCTCACAAATCTCCCTTCCACACAAATCTCCCATTTTGAAGGCGAGGCCTCTAGAACTTGAAGTGGCACCACCAAAAACACCTAATAAAGAAGTCAGAGGATTGGAAGTAGAGAAATCTGCTTCTTTTGATCCAGTTAAACCAGCAGATAAACCAGAGGAGTCTCTGACGGATCAGTATGAGAAAAGTCTGGAGGCTGAAAGAATGGAGTGCGAGGAGAAACTTCTGGCTCTGCGGATCAGGAAGTGGCAGCAAGGTGTCAGAATGTCAGAGGAAGAGCCCTTTCAGCCTGAAACTGATTTGCCTCTACCAGCAGATAATCAGTACATGATGTCTGAGGAGGTAATTTCTTCACAGAAGGAAATGGAGAAAGAAGCAGTAGTTAATTTACAAAATCCAAACCCAAAACCTGTGACGGTGGCAGGTAAAGCAGAACGTGAAGCAACATCTGCACCCTCTCCTAAAGCCAGAATTAAAACCCCAATAACAGAACAGGAAAAAGAGGTTCCAGTCCTGGCACAAAAATCACCTAGAATAAAAGGTAAAGCAAAAGAGGAGGATGTTCAGTCACCTAGAACAAAAAGCAGAACAGAGAAGAAGTTGTTTGAGAAGACGAAAGAAGAACGAGAGCTCCAGCTTTCACGAGAGAACATCTCAGAACTGGAGAGTGAGAAGTTTGTCAGCGAAGAGGAGGCCCTCACTCAGAGAATTATGAGATGGCAACAGGATGTTCTGATGGAGCAACAGCAGCCAGTGGAGCTAGAGTCTGACTGGGTAGAGCGTTATCCTCCATTCCAGGCTGAGACGACTCCTGAAGTTGGAAGAATCTTCCCAGAAACCTCTGCTGTGCCAACATTTCAGCAGCCCACGTTGGCCCACAGGAGAATTTCACCTGGTCAAACAGCTCAGGAGCAGTTGCCAACCACCTTGTCTCCAACCGGTTTTCAAGATCAGAAATCAGATATTCCTCAGTGGCCGCTAGCTGAGGAAGTGCCGACAGAGGGCCGCGAGACCAGACTGCAGACGGACAGTGAGTACTTTGTAAGCGAGGAAGAAGCAATGGCTAAGCGTATCCTGAAATGGCAACAAGATGTTGTTGAGCAAGAGGAAGTGTCTGAGCTGGAGTCAGAGTGGGCTTTAGACAGTCAGTGCAAACAGCCTGGACCTGTGTTAGAGCCCCATCTTCCTCCGATGGACCGTGAACTCCATGGTTTATCACCAAATGCAAGACTTTCAGCTGAACGACAAGCTGCACAAAGTAAACAGTCTTCTGAAACCCAGATTCCTCTCCAAGGCACTACTTCACCTCTTAAGATGGCTGCGCCTTTTGGAAACAAAAAAACTCTTGCATCAGGTGATGTGGGTGGAGCATCGGAGAGAATGAGGAGCAGGGAGGAGTATGGTATGACCGCCGATAAATCCAGCCACCAGCGTTTCCAGACAGATGTAAAAGATAAGCGAGGGATAAAAGAGGAGGTGGAAACCACTGGACAGAGTAGTGGATGGCAACAACAGAAAGGTTTAGCAGGTTCTGAGAAAGATGAAGAAAGTGAAGATTCACTTAGAGTAACTGGAGCGGGAAGTTCTGCACAAGCTGCTATAAAGAAAGAGATTACACCTCCAGAGTCTCAGAGGGTAAAACAAAGGGATATAGATTCTTCAGGCTCACCCTCCGTATTTTTAAAAGAAATATCTTCACTTAAAGTTAAAACTGGTGAGATGACAGAGTTCACTTGCCAGTTTCAGGGTGATCCTCCACCTGTTGTTAGCTGGCTCAAAGATGGCCAGTCAGTGGACCACAACCCAGATTATGACATCATGATCAAATCAAACAAATCTAAGCTCACTGTATTCTATCCAACCACAGATCATGAGGGGACTTATGAGTGTATCATAACCAACAAGCATGGTAAATCAATCTGCAGTGGTACTCTTGAGATTTCGGATAAGAAAGCATCCAAAAAGGCAGGTGTCACCCAGGAAGTGGTAGTTACTGAGGAGCAGGGGGGTCAGGAGCGTCTCATAGAGCAGGAGATTCAGACCCACATAGGTTCAGGAAAAGCAACACTGCAAGTTCCCCAAACTGTGGTCCACAAACGTCGATTGTCAGATGAATCGTTCACGTCCTCACCTGTAGAGATTCGAATTACAGCTGCTACTCCTCTCCCTGAAATGTCTGAGGACAGCAGCGAGGACAGACCTCAGGCTTTGCCAGAGAAAACTCCAGAGGTTGCCAGTGATGATGGAACATCTCAGACTTTGAAGCACAAATTTACCTTCTCCTTTGATGTGGTTGGAGAAGCCCCTTGTGTAGTGACTGAATTGGAGAATGTGACTTGCCCTGAGGGCAGCACTGCAGCGTTGGAGTGTGTTATCACTGGTGATCCTGTGCCTGAGGCCACATGGTATTTTAATAATACTTGCCTTGATGCTGCGGCCAATAAATACCGAGCAGAGGTAGATAATAAAATGTACAGACTTTATATTTACAGTTTTAGATGCACAGATGCTGGAATGTACAGATGTCTAGCTAAAAATAAGCTTGGGGAGGTCATGAGCATCTGTCAAGTGTCAGGTCAAATCCGTGATCCTGTGCAGTTTTCAGAGCAAGGAGAAGCTGTGGAGGGAGAAGATATGTCTTCCTCTGAAAGAGTAAGCGAGATTCCTGCAAGACTAACTGAGGATTTTAAGAAACCTGCCAATGTGCATATGCCTTCCCTCTCTCGTACAGAGGATACATCTCTAATTTCACCTCCTCCATCAGATATGGGTGTCAAAGCCCCAAAATCCAGATTTTCTCCGTCCAAAGAGCCCCCAACACTGTCAGGCTGTGGTCTTCAGGGTTCTGCTGCTATAATTAAAGTTTCTCAGATCAAACAGGCTTTTGAGTCTGACTCACCAGTTTCTCTAATGACACCCCCTTCACCTGAGGAGCAAAGAAAAGACACACAGTTTCCTGAAGAGTTTATTCCTGCTGTGGCCATTTCCCTAGACCAACAAGAGGAGGAGGAAGCGTTAAGACTTGCCGGGGTGTCTGAGGAACCTGCTATATCAGTAAATCCATATGTTCCTGAAGCAACTGAACCTGTATTGTCAGATACCTTTGAGGTCACTGGTGTTAAACAAAAAGCAGGTGTGAGACAGTTTGTGGAAGAGCTGCAGGAGTCTCCACAGCTTGTGAGACCAAGGCCACAGAAACTAGTTTGTGTCCAAGATCCTACACAGACTGGTGATGTCGAAATGATTGGGGATCAGACACGACAGCCATTTGACAGAACAAGTACTTTCATTCCTTTCAAGCCTGAGAAGCTCCCTGTCATGAAACATTCTGTAAGGGCGCCTGTTGAGGAAGGTAAAACAATTTCTGGACATTTAGACACTGAACGGCAGTTTCTACCTCCAGATGTGGGTTTGGAATCATCTATTTGTCTTGATGCAACTGAAATTGTTGAAGCATTGGTTGAAGGTGGAACTCACATGGATGAGGAGGTCAAAAGGTTAGAAGAGGGATCAGTTTTAGAAGAAATAAGTGAGGAGGCTGTAGTTAGTGGTGAGGAGTTTATGTCTATCACAGAGCCATCTATGGACAGTGGCATTTTCGTCAGTATGCCAGACTCAAAGACTGATACAACAGAAATATTGGAGAAAGCTCTCACTGGAGAAAAATATGGACCTGAAATAATAGCTAAAATTGGTAGAACTGGTGTTCATGTGAATCCTGAACCACAAAAAATGATCAGAAACCTAAACATAAACACCCAATTTAAACCACCTGATGTACAGGCTGCTCAACCGGAACAGGAACGAGATACTTTTGAAGAATCCTTGGCAGCTGAGGCTGAGGGAGGAGCAGCGGCAGGTTCCATGCAGGAGGAGGAAGTAACTTTTGGGGCTGTGTACGAGTATTACAACCCTCCAACAGACTGGGGTAGGCCACTTACCCCCGAGTCTGAGATGTCCATAGAAATTGGTAGCACTATGAGTGAAGAGATAGCAGAAGTACCTGAAAGGTTTTTCACCCCAGGCTCTTCTACCGAGGTGTCTCAACCAATCGCAGAGTCCCTTCACACTCTCAAGTCACCACCATCCTTTCACACTCCAAACTCTGACATACCTAGTGGGTTTATGACACCGGATGAGTTTCCGTTCTCTCCGGTACATCACAAGAGACCCTCAACTGGAGACTCCACTGAGAAGTTTTTTTCTCCGGTTCATTTCCTCAACTCTCCTGCTGATGAGGGTGGTAAAATCAATCCAAATGGCATAAGCTTGGATGAAAGCAGATTTCTCTCACAGGGCAAAGGGTCATTAGGACCGGCCACCCTTCAAGAGAAAGTGCAGGGAATCCCTCCAGCTTTCCTTAAGCCTCTCATTAAGAAAAGAGTGTTTGAAAACGACTCACTGACATTTTATGCTGAAGTTTTTGGCCTGCCTTCCCCTGACGTAAGGTGGTTTTTCAACAAAACCCAGCTGGTGGCAGACGATAGAGTTAGAATGGACAGAGATGGTGATAACATCACGCTAGTGATTCATAACGTCACTAAGGCTGACCAGGGAGAATATATCTGTGAGGCTGTGAATTATGTTGGGGAAGCCAGAAGTGTTGCTCTGGTGATGGTTGTATCACAGGAGGTGAGGTTCATGCCAGCACCACCTGCTGTCACCCATCAGCATGTGATGGAGTTTGACGTGGAGGAGAACGACTCCTCTCGTTCTCCATCCCCTCAGGAGATTCTGCTAGAGGTAGAACTGGATGAAAATGAGGTAAAGGAGTTTGAGAAGCAGGTTAAGATCATCACCATTCCTGAGTACACAGCAGACAACAAGAGCATGGTCATATCTTTGGATGTGTTACCAAGTATTTATGAGGAGGGTGCTGTGGATTTTGTCACTCAGGAGCATGATGACTTGAAAATAGCATTTGAGGTCACAGAGATGCCTCCAAGGTTTATCAACCCAATCTGTGACATGGAAACCCCAGAGGGTACTACTGTTATGTTTGAGTGCTCTCTGATGGGAATCCCGTCTCCAATTGTATCCTGGTTTAAAGGAGACAAGAAAATTCCACATAATACAAAGAAATACTTGCACTCTTCCGATGGAGATAACCACTTCCTGAAGATCTGTAAAGTTACGACTCAGGATAGTGGAGTTTATACTTGTAGGGCGATAAACCTCGTTGGGGAGACTCTTTGTCGAGCCTCCCTGGTGGTGATAAGTGCAAAGGCTTTTTCAGGGAAGACCAGAGGTAGGGAGCTGACCGCTGTATCCTTAGGAAGTGCTAAAGTCCAGCCCCAGAAGTTTGACCTGATGGTTGGAAACACGTCGTTTGATGGTGAACAGGTGTCTGAAATCGAGCTTGAGTTTGAGTTTGAGCAAGAACCTGATGAGTCACAGCGGGCAGTGAGGTTGGTGGCCAACACTGACCACCAAACCAGTGAGCAAGGACAGAAGTATGTTAGTGTTAACTTTGATGTGTTTGCTGAGCCAGCCAAGGATGAAAAAATTGAATTCAAGGGGAAGTCATCGGATATGTGCAGCTTTCACTTCCAGGTGACTGAAATCCCCCCTAAATGTGTCATCCCATTGACTAACGTAACTGCAGCTGTAGGGACCCCTGTCATTCTTCAGTGTTTGGTCAGCGGCAAACCAAACCCCACAGCTCAGTGGTACAAAGATGGAGAGCTGGTCACTGACAGTAGATGTATAATCCAGGAGAAAAGTGCTGGTCATTTCAATCTGCTCATTACCAATGTGACTCAGAGTGATGCTGGAGAGTATAAGTGTTTAATCCAAAACTCTGCTGGCTGCATAGAAACAACAGCACTGCTGAAGATTTTCTAGATGTTAAGGTTGTAAGGTTTGATCACACAAAGATTCACCAAGTAAAAGTAACCAAGAAGAAACAGAAGTAACCAAATTCCAAACAAAACCTTGGTCAGGATTTCAAACTAGAACCTTTTAGCAGTGTGGTAACACTGCTAACTGCTGGTTTACCATAACTGGCACTAAAATCAGTTAGCTACAAATTCATTTCTTATTTTTCTATTGAAGTCATGAACTTGTGTGACAACAACTTGTGGTTATGGAATAAACTGAGAACTTCTTTGCTTCACTGCCTTATATATGGACTGATTTAAAAGCAAAAGCTGAGACATGTAGCACAGTGTCTGTTGTACTGATTATGAAAACAGTGTTTTAGTGTTTGAAAGTTGATCTTTTATTCTTTATGTAAAACACAAGGCAATATTAGTCTTTGATCAAAAAGTCTTGGTTCATGTTTTCTTTGGTAACTCTTTGAGCTTGACTGATTGAATGTTGAAGTTATGCTGTTTAAATTATTTTTCAAACTATATATGAAGGAAATTGTGACTAAAGCATTTCACTCAAAGTCACGTGTTAACTAAAGTTAAGTTTTAGTGGTAGAATGTAGCATATCTGCAATAATAATGCATTAAACATAAAAGAAGTACATCTATTTGATATTTTGTTCACTTTAAGTTTCTGTTTCTTACAGTATTTACAGACATATATATACATATGTTTTTGAAATTAAAAACAGATTTCTAAAAATACTGACACAGGATTTATTTGAAAGGACTTAAATTATAAATACACTATATTTGTTAAATTATAATTTATTACTCATAAGCTTTACTGTTATCGATCTATAAGTTGGTCTAATCTTCAATAATATTAAAATTAAAGCTTAAAAAACAATCTTATCTGAAATAAATTTTAAAACTCAAATGTTCTGTACTGCTGACTTGAAATTATTTTGTTGGTTAAGTTTGAGTGGCCTTTAATGTGGATTTTTGTGGGGGGTTGAGTGCTTTCACTGCCTGTGTATGATTTCTTAGTGGAATTATAAAACAAGATAAAAATGAAAAGGAAAGATAAGTTATTTTAAAAATGGACACTATGAAACATTTTTCTAGAAAACGACGGTGTGGATGTTTTGTAAATAAGTGTAATGTTAGGAGTGTACGAGTGTTCAATAACGAGAGAAAAAACAAAAAAACTAGTGTTGTGATGAACATGTGTGGTTTATTTGTACAGATATGTCAGTTTGTCTCAGAGTTTATATAATAAAAGGTTTGATGTAAAGTTTGAGTCTGGTCATGGTTTGTGTTTTCATGAATGATTACCACTGTTGTCATGAAGTGCCGTATTTCCTCAAAGAAAAACTTGATAATGACTCACCAGTTAGGGTTTATGTAATTATTTTTACTAGTGAATTCAAGACAATAACTAAAATGAATCTCCTAATTTGTATTTGTGGAAGCATATAAATAGCATCATTAAACAGAGTAAGGAATATTCCTGACTCTGCTTTTGTACTAGTTGCGTTGATGAACCTCACTAACATTAGTGAAACATAGTATGTAAAAGTTACAATCTTATCTGTGTAACTGATAAATAAGTGAAAGTTAGTTTAGGTTAATATTACACTGGATTAAATTGTGAAAAGGAGTCAGGATCCTCTGAGTTTCACAGGCAGCGTAAAATGTTGTTTGGGAAATTTTAACTTTAGAACATTCGAATCACTTGTAAATGTGCAAAAGCTGTTTGCAAAATACAACTAAGGAGGTTAAAGCTGCTGTACCAGCTGTCACATGGTTGTCCTTTTCATGCCACTTGAGTTTTTCCAACCTGAAAATAAACTAATAAACTGTTCACATACATATTGGGAAATTTTTGTAGCTATGGGCAACTTTGATGTGTTTTTGTGAGTTAATTAGTAAAATGATCAGGTTTTATTTGTGGACATTGTTTTCAGTGTTGCTCAATATTTCCCGACAGAGCGTTCTAGCACCACCATCACCACTGTGGAAGAACGAGAGGAAACCTTCTACACTGGTGTCCAGTTACCACAGAAATCTAAAACACTTGAACTCAAGCCAGAACCCAAACGTTACTCTTCCACTTTAGAGAAGAAAAAAGAGAAGCCAGTTTTTCTCAGCCAGCTATCCCCAGCAGCCGTAACTTCAGGGGAAACAGCCAGATTTACGGTCAAGGTGTCCGGCTTTCCAAAGCCGATTGTTCAGTGGTCTCGCAATGGTAGGGTGATAAAAAGCTCCTCTGCATACAGGCTGGTAGAAGAAAAGGAGGAGTACACATTGGTGATCACCAAAGTTACATCTGAGTATGAGGGTGAATACTCCTGCACTGCCACCAACAGGTTTGGGCAGACAACATGCACCACATACCTAGAAGTAAAAAAGCCTGACATCAGCCAGGCAGAGAAGTGGGTGGAGAAAATGTTTAAGGTCACAGGTCAACCACCTACATTTACTGTTCAGATCCAACCTGTTAGATGTTCAGAAGGAGGGGAGGTTTATTTTAATTATAAAACTACAGGAGATCCAGTTCCTGATGTGAAATGGTTGAAAGGGGCTTTCCAAATCCAGCCCAGCAGAAACTGCATCATAGTAACCAACCCAGATGGATCTGGCCTAATCAATATCAAGAGCGTCAAACAGGAAGACAGTGGCCTATACACATGTAAAGCCTCCAACCAGTTTGGTGAAGCAACCTGTAGTGCTGAGCTTGTTGTATTCAGGGAGTCGGTCTCTGTTTCACACAAAGAGGAGCAGCTAACCGTGGTTCAGAAAAAATCCTATAAGGTGTCAGTATCAGAACAGGCGACAGAGTCTCGTCTGTATCAGGTCAGCCTTCCAGGCCAGGACAAAACCCGATCAGATCAAATGGTTTACACCATTGGTACCGAAGACAGGAAGATCATTCCTAGTGAGCAGGTGGCCTCGCTTGGGGAGGTTGACATCTCTGCTGCAACCATCCATCGTGAGACACTGACCCAACAGGCAGCTGTGCTTCAGACTCATGAGATAGAGGAGAGGGTTTCTGTGGTTCCCACTCACCCGCCTCAGGCATCAGCTGTTCCTGGGAAGCAGCTTCACATGGCAGCATTTACATCCTCTGTAGAAGAGAGTCAGGGCCTCACAGAGCAGCACTGTGACCGCATTCAGAGTCCTGAGGTCATTGAACTGCTGCTGGCTAGAGAAAAACAATCAAAATTAATGTCTGCCGTGGCAGAGGAGCTCATCCCACTTTCAACCGTCAGCACAGAGCTTCTGCATGACAGGCAGCCTACTAAAGTCAAACCCACCTCTGAACCCAAACACTTGGTTAGCGGGCATCAGGTGGAGTCGCAACTTTCTATTGTAAGAGAGAAATCTGAGGATATCCCTGGACAACAGCAGGAGAAAAGCTACAGGGTGAAGGAAGGTATTAAAATTTTATACTCAGCTCAGTCTACGGAGAAACAAGTAATGGAAGAAGGCCACACAGCTGAACTATCAACAGCAGAATCTGCTGTCAAATCCACCATTAAGAAAGAACAGCATCGGCCCATTTTAGCCTCAATCAGTGAGTCCAAACAAACTCTTTCTAAGGAGACAGGGTTCTTGATGCAGATGCCTGCTGAAGAAGCAGCTCAGCTTTCTAAAGACAGAATAATGAAGGCAGCTTTTAATGCTGAAGAAAGGCAAATACTGCAGGCTGAGCCAACTAAAGAACTGCCATGTCTGGACAGGGCAGTGACTATTCAGTCACATGTAGAAAGTGGGAAGGTACTGCACCTGCAGGTCATCACAGACCAAGACCTCCTTTCATCTGAAAAGAGCTTCAGTTCTGAAAAACCAGCACCTGAGCAGGCATATACCAGGAAGAGTCCAACCCTATTGCACACTGTAAGTCAGGATGAACAAAGAATTGTTTTTTGTGAAGACATATCAGAGTTTGAAGCTAAGGCCAGCTCGATAGCCATTCAACCCCAAAAAGAGGCTCAGACTGTGTTGCATCTCCAGTCAATAATGCCTGTAGAGGTGCTGCCTAAAGAGAGTGTTTTCACAGATGAAAAGCCTGATGAACAGGTAGCAACACAGAAGCATGAAAAATCAAGGAGCCATGCAGCTGTTTCAGAAGAAAGACGAGAACTGACAGCAGATTACCATGCAGAGCTAGATTTGTCAGTGACCGGGGTTCAGTCTAACATTCGAACTGAGCCCAAGCCTCAGAATATCCTCCAGGTTTCTTACCAGCCCATGCAGCTGCCAAAGGAGACCCCCATTACTGTTGATCTCAAGCACCAGAAAGCATTAGTTCAGAAAGAAGATTGCTGGAATGTGATGCATGTTACCAGTGTAGCAGACAGTCAGGTCTTAGAAGAGGGTCACACAGAAACTCTGTCAGGTGTGGACAAGTTTAAGTGTCTAACAACCATAGAGCCTAAAATGCCCACTGAACCAGTCCAGATTGAAGAGAAGGAGATCTCCACTGAGAACAGCATCTCTCTGGAGGCAGCAGAACAGGACTTTGCTGTTCAGATCCAGGAGGGTCAGTCCGTTAGGCAGTCGATAGTGATGGATGAGAAGCGAGTATTGACAGGGGAGCATTCTCAAGAGATCTCCAAATCTGAGTCGACTAAAGTTATAGTCAGCACACAACCAAAATTGTCCCTTATGGCATCAGAATCCAAAGACAGCGCTGCTCTCCCCAAAGAGATGATGTTTGTGATTCAAATCCCTAAACCTTCCAGTCTGAATATACGGCATCAGCTCAGAGAGGCACTTCAGTCTGCTGTTGCCAGTGACCAACCAGTCCTACTGGCTGATGTTGTTGGAAAGTTACAGGCTGTGGAAGTGCAGGAGGTCAAAGTTCAGCGAGAACCCAAACGCTCTATGTTTACATATCTGATCACAACAACAGGTGCCCCCATGGAGATCACTCTAGCTTTTGAAGGTGAATATCCGCAAAAGGCTGATCTCAGGACCGAACTACAGGCAGCGCTCCACTCTATTGTGTACCAGGAGGCTCATGTTCTTACCTCAGAGCAACCAGGCACCATGCAGCTAGACAAACCCCAGAGGGCTCATGTTTCCTCAGCCAGGTCAGAGCAAATGCTTTCTACAATGGTAGAGTCCGTGCGTGTGGCAGAGAGTACAGTAGATTTCACAGCTGCAAAATCTCAGGCTGCTGCACTTAAGATTGAGTCTGATGTCACAGTTGAATGCGCTGCAGAAGAGGGGCAGGTTGTAGTTCAAGAATCCAAGACAGCAAAGGTAGAGAAGTCCATTTCATCTAAGACCAAGATAACCACAGAGACTCAGGTGGCCTTTGAACAGTCAGTTCAGGTATCAAGAAAAGAAATGAGGTCTGTAATGGTAGAAAGTGAAGAAAAAGAAGTAGGAACAGCTTTTGTCACTACTGCCCTGCCTCTTTCCACCATCCCCACTGAGCAAACACTAGATGTAAGCATCCAGCAGGAGCACAGGGAAGAGATCGTCAAAGAGAAAGTCACATTATCCAGACCAGAGCAGAGAGAAAACCCTGAAATAGTCACCTCCCTACAGGACTTAGCTATTGAAGAAGATAGTGAAGTCACTTTTATTACAGTCATTAAATTTGCAACAAAAGTAAGCTGGTTTTTCAATGGCCAATTGGTGAAATCTGGCAAAGAGTTCAAGTGTTTCAAAGACCATGACACATACTCACTGGTTATCAACAAAGTTGTCAAGGAGAGACATCAAGGAGAATATGTATGTGAGGCTGAGAATGAAGCCGGCAGGACAACAACATCTTCAAGACTCACTGTGGTCCCAAGAGGTTTGCTAACAGGAGAAATATGTGTACCATTCATTCACCCATCCATTTTCTATGAGCAACTAATAATTCACATGAATTTCTTCATTCCAAGCGTCTCTCATTTAAGTACTTTGTATTTATCACTTTGGTTTTATATCCATTTCATAGCTCAGCATGAGCACTCTTAGGGTTCTGCATGGGCACTGGATTGTACTAACTCACTGTGTTTTGTTTGTTCCACATCATTTCTTGATCTTTATGTCCTAAAGACCAGGGCCATCACAGCCATGCAAAAACCACCTTGTGGTCCTGTGGTTATTACCATCTTTCAGTATTGTTTCTCATGGTCACTGGTCTTTGGGACACTTCACAGCCTTTTTAGGATCACTGTGGCATGCAAGAATCAACAGGTTGGTCTGTCACAGTCCTTTTCGGTCCACTCTTGCTGCATTGCCAGACTTTCTGCATGTTTGAGGGCTTAAACTTGGCATTGCATCATTTTCACAAACTTTTTCCTCTTTTCAGCTGGAACCCTAGCCCCATGAGAACCTTCTGTGAAAACATGGGGCTAATGTTCCTGCTCTTTTTCTCCTCCACAGTCACTGCTGATTTGCCTTCCACCATTGCTGTACATTCCACCTTTCATGCTCCTGATGCTCCTGTCAGTTTTTTTACTTACATCAAAAGCTGTGGATGTCATAACTAACATCTATGTTTCACTGTATCTGTGTGTGCCTCAGTGCCACCTGTTTTCAGGCAGAAAATCAACCCTGTAGAGATCAACGTTGGAGGCCATGCAAAGTTCGACTGCGAGACCGAGGATGCACCGAACGTGACCTTCAAGTGGTACAAATCTAACATTGAAATCAAACAGAGTGAGAAGTACCGGATCATCAGCCGCCACACAGGGTCTTCACTGGAACTCCTGAATCCTGTGAAGGCTGACAGCGGTGAATACACCTGCAAGGCTTCAAATCAGCACGGCTTCGATAGCTGCACCGCCTCGCTCATCGTGACTGGTAAGATCCCAGTGGGAACCTTTTTAATTTTCTATGCATGTATGTGTTGGAGACAGAGAGAGAGAATTATATTCATGTTCTGTGTTAATGTGACTCATTATGGTTTGGAAGGCGCTGTTTGATTCTGACACAACATGTTTATGCAGAGGTTTAAAATGTCCTCAATGTTGAATCCACATCCCTCACTAAGTTGGAAAGTTTGGTTTGTTTCTGATGTTTTTTTGCCACTCATTAAACGCTGTGTATGTCCTACCTGCTTTCCATAGAGATGTATCCACCAGTGTTTGTTTCAAAACCAGAGCCAATGACCTTATTTGTGGGCAAACAAGCGGTTCTCCAGTGCTCACTCACTGGATCTTCACCAATGGAGGTTGTCTGGCACAAGGACAACATAGCCATCGCATCTGAAGGGAATTATGTCATAAAAAGTGAAAAGAACAAGTATTCTCTTCAGATTAAAAGTCTTGAGTTGACTGATCAGGGAGTATACCTGTGCAAGGCCTCCAACAGTGTCGGCACTGCTACTTTTACTACAGAGCTTACAGTTATAAGAAAGCCCAGCTTTGTTAGGACCTTTGAACCAACATCAGCTGCTGTCAATAACCCACTAAAACTGGAGTGCCAGGTGGATGAGGACACTGCGGTGACCGTCACCTGGACCAGGGATGGCAAAAAAGTCCACCTCAGCATGGACTGTAAGATGTCCTTTGAGGATAAGGTGGCAGTTCTTGAGATTCCCAAGTCCAAGCTCAAGGACTCTGGGAAATATGTTTGCACAGCCACAAATGAAGCTGGGAGCTCATCCTGTGAGGCTGTGGTAACAGTTCAAGGTAAGAACCTGCAGGTGGTCACTGCTGGTAAAAAACGTTTGGTGGTCCATCCGAACTGCAAGCTGTTGCTAATGTGTTGCAATGTTGTTCTTTGTTTTGGCTTTTGTCTTGGTTTTTTGCTGATGTTCTTCTGTGTCTGTTTTGACCATCTTTTTAAGTCTCAGTGTCTCCAAACACTCTTTCAGAACCCCCTGCTTTTGTCAGGAAAATGGAGCCTAAGTTTACCTGGAAGCAGGGTGCAGCTGCGCGTTTACAATGCAGCATTAAAGGATCATCTGAACTTCACATCCATTGGTTCTGGAATGACAGAGAGCTTAGTGATGGAGAGAAATATAAAATCACCTTTAAGAACGGAGTTGCATCGGTGGAAATATTAAATCTTCTGGTGACAGACAGTGGAAGTTATACATGTGAGGTGTCGAATAATGCTGGTAGTGAGAGCTGCAGCACTGTGGTTGCTGTTAAAGGTTTGTTCTGAGAAAGACTTACATGATTCTCTGTGTTCAGTTCAGAAAATATTAGTTTTAACCCAACACACTTTAATCTTTTGACATTCAGAGCCTCCATCCATTCGAAAAGATCTACAGACCGTAGAAGCTGTGAAAGGTGCAGCAGCTCAGCTGGAGTGTGAGATTGCAGGAACGGCTCCTTTTGAAATCAGCTGGTTAAAAAATAAGAAGCCCATCACAGGTGATCAGAAATATAAAATCATCTCCCAAGACTCTCTGTCAAGGCTAGAGATCCAGACCTTTGAAAGTGCAGACATTGGAGATTATCAGTGTGTTGTTTCCAACGATGTGGGGAAGGTAACCACCAAGGCCTCAGCTAAACTGAAAGGTTGGTAAACCCGTTAAAGGCTGAGGATTACTGCTGCACCTGAAACTCAGATTTTAACGCGTTACATGTTTTTGTAGAGCCACCATCTTTCTCAAAGAGAGTTGAAAGTGTTACAGCAGTGTTGGGAAATGCAGTGAAGCTACAAGGAACCATAAAGGGTTCAACTCCCATAACTGTTAAATGGATGAAAGACTCCGAAATACTTAGAGATGATGATCCAAATATCAAGATGGCTTTTGAGAACAATGTTGCAAGCCTTTCTATAACAGCAGTGGCCATCAATCATGGTGGCAAGTACTCATGCCAAGCAGAAAACGAGGCTGGGCAGCAAAAATGTGAAGCCACTCTGACTGTGCAAGGTCAGGGAAAATCTTTGATGCAGATGTCATTGTATACATGTCCGAAACTCTTTCTCTTAATAACCACCTAGTCTGTCTTACACCAGAACCTGCTAGAATTGTAGAACCTGCGGAATCCATTAGTGTGACTGCAGGAGACTCGGCCACGTTGGAGTGTACAATCTCTGGAAGCCCAGAACTGAAAGTGAAGTGGTTCAAAGATGGGAAAGAAATGATAAGTGGGCGGAAATACAAGATGACATTGAAGGACCACGTAGCCACCATGAAAATTTTGACAGCGGAGAAAGGAGACACTTCGGAGTACAAGATGGAAGTGTCCAATAAAGTCGGGAAAGACCAGTGCACATGCTCAGTCACTGTCTTAGGTTAGCTCGCTGTTCTACAATTTATATACAATAAATGGGTCCTCCATAATGTTTGGGACATTGATCCACTTTCTTGTAAATTTACACTCTGATTGTCAATGTGAAACAATTCAGACATGATTAACATGAGCATTCAATATTGTTTCTGAGGTTCTATCTATGCCAACTTAGATATTTTGCAAAACAGTCTCGCTCTTGAAACAAGATGCCACATAAACAATTAGATTTTTAACACATTCTCATTTTCTCCCTAATCTTTTTCCATTGAACTTCAACTCTGATCTAAAGAAGTTGCTCCTCCTGGGTTGTCTTGGAGTTCATGTATTTCTTGTTGATGAGAGACTGTAGGACGGATCAAGAGAGAGATAGACAGATAAAAGTATCTTCTGCAGTAATGCAGGCACCTCTCCAGTCAGTTAGCTCTCTTACCCTTGCACTTTCCTTTGTGAGGAGACACAAAACACCTGGAGAGACAATGTATCCCTTCTGCCCTGAGAACACCGTGGGATCCTCCAAAATGGGCTGGAGAGCTTCTCTGAAGAAAAGGAGGGCTTTTAGGATTTTCTTCCTGGTCCCAAGTCCCATGACCCAATTTTAGATGAATGCATTAAAGGCAGCTGTCTGTGGACAGTAGTCTATGACAGCTGCCTTTTGCAGACTGATGCTCAAATGTTCACTTACATTACCATAGTGATGATTCTTCTTACAACAGCAGTGAAGACTTTACTTTGTGATTCATGAGGCTACCATGCCAGATCTTCATGTTAATGAGATTCTGCACATTTGATTTTGCTTTTGAGTTTGATAATTGCTTGATTAAAAAGCAATGAAACATAGCCGAGCGATTACAAGTATCTGGAATACCAATTGTCCAAAACAACCTGACTGTGATTCAAAAGTTATACTTTCTACTTGGGAGAGCTGGAATTTACACTTTTAAGCATGTCTGAAATGTTGGATTAAGAATTTCATACAGCAAAGAAGAGTGGGGAAGCTTAGAAAAATAAATACCAAACATTATGAAGGACTCTGTGTACCAGGTTATTAGAAAACAATTTTTACCTCTCAAAAGTTATTGCTTTTGAGATGTAAATTTCAAAGTGCTGGACCAGTGGTGATTACTGCAACATTTTGATGATTTGTTCTTCATCAGGCCAACATTAGTCAATATAAATTAAACTCTTTGTCCATTTGCCTCGGATTGGTTTCACATGGCAGATGTACAAGGAAGTTGGTTTTGATGACTGTGTAATCTGAAAGTAAATCAATATGAATACTTTAAACTTAAGAGACAGTGTCCAGCATATAATTTTCTCTTGAGTTTAGTTGAACAACTCTTTACAGAAGCAACACAACAGCATTTATAAATGAAGTGCTTTTTTTAACTACCAGATCGGATAATGCCTCCAACTTTCACCAAGTCCCTGAAAAGAGTTGACGGCAACATTGATAATGATGTGTCCATGGACTGCAGGGTGTCTGGGTCCCAACCCATGACCATTGTTTGGTTCAAAGATGACCAGGAAATAGAATTGGGAGCCAAATTTCAATCGGATTTCAAAGACAGCTCTGCCACACTGAGAGTCAGTCGGCTGGAAAAGGCAGACTCTGGAGTTTACAAATGCAAAGCCTCCAACTCGGCTGGCTTTAAAGAAACCACTGGCACACTCTATGTCAAAGGTTATGAGTCTTTGTCTTATTTTCCCTTTCTTTCTCTTGTGTGACGTTTGAAGAATTTCATGTTAACATGACAAGACTTTTTGTTTTTTGTTGCTGGCCTCCAGAGCCCCCAGTGTTCACAGAGAAACCAGAAAACCAGGATGTTATACCAGGAGCCAAAGTCTCCTTCAGGGCAGCCTTCACTGGAACTGCTCCTTTGGCTGTCAAATGGTTCAAAGACGAAAAAGAGGTCGTAACTGGAGGCATTTATTTTATAAAAAAAGATGCTTCTTCCAGCACTCTGGACCTTCACTCTGTGAAACCCAGTGATTCCTCTAAATACACCTGTCAAGTGTCCAACGATGCTGGGAAAGTGGATTGCTCCACAGTCCTCTTTGTGAAAGGTTCTTGTCCTCATTATAACTGTGTCCTTAAAACCCTGACATTGAATTGACACTAATGAGCCTTGTATCCTCTAATGAATGTTAACCTCTTCTCCTAGAACCTCCTGTGTTTGTACGAAAACTTGATGCGACCAAGCTCGTCACAAGTGGCATGTCCACCAGGTTGGAGTGCAAAGTGTCAGGCAGTCCGGTCATCAGTTTGAAATGGCTTAAGGATGAGATGGAGATCAGCTCCAGTCCTAAATATACAATCAGTGTGTCTGATGTAGAAGCAACTCTTGAAATATTGAACTGTGCAACTGGGGACAGTGGCGATTATGTCTGTGTTGCGTCGAGTGAAGCAGGCAGTGATCGGTGCAGCAGTACAGTTACTGTCAAAGGTTGGTTCATCTACAGGAAGGTCTCCTGAATTTCTTTGGTTAATTGCAGTTTTAGTAAAGATAGTTTGATTTATTTAACTTAAAGTCAAAGATTACTGTAAACTTTGTATTATACTTGTTCAGTCCAGTCTTCTGCTCACTGACTGACATCATTACTGTCTTCTAGAACCACCGGTGTTTGTACGTAGGTTGGAGGCCAAAGATGTTGTGAAAGGTTCTGAGATGATGTTGGAGGGCCAAGTCTCTGGCTCTGCTCCTTTCACTGTGTCATTTTACAAAAACGCCAAAGCAGTCAGAAATGACAAAAGACACAAAATCACAGTGAAAGACGATCTTGTGGCTCTGCAAGTGCAGGCAGTCGAGGCTGGAGATGTTGGCTTGTACCAGTGCACTGTTGAGAATGAAGTGGGGATGTCAACCTGTGAATGTCAAGTGACACTCAAAGGTTGGTTAGATTCACCTATATTTTGTCCAAAACTTTAGTCTTTAGTTAAAGACTTTCAAGCTTGATATGTGTGACATCTTAAGATGCTCTTTATGTTCATATACCATCTTTGATTTGTAGAACCACCATCTTTTGTAAAAAAGCTTGAAAATGTCAGTTCATTGGTGGGCAGTGATATTTCACTCCAATGCACACTGAAGGGCTCTGAGCCCATTACTGTGACCTGGCTAAAGGACAACCATGAGCTCAAGGAAGCTGAAAATGTTAATATTTCATATGAGAACAAGACTGCCCTGCTGCACATAAATGGATTGCACAATAAACATGGAGGAAAATACTCCTGTCAGGCACAGAATCAAGCTGGTAGCCAGACATGCTCTGCTGTTCTGACAGTCAAAGGTTGGTTAATTTTGGTTTGTGCTCTCATTTTATAGTTACAATCTTAGTCATTCATATTTGAATACAATAACAAGCAAGAGGTTTCACTGAAACAGCCAATGTTTTCACATTTAACCTAAAGTTGTATAGCAATAACTCATTTCAGATGTTTTTATATAGCAACAGTCCATTTCAAACTTTATGTCAAGGCAATTTGCAAGACAAACAGTCCAATTTATATCCAGATCTAAATAATTTATATTCTTTTTAAACTTTGCCACTAGATGTCAGTATTTGTTATACAGTTTTCCTTTAGGCAATTGCCCTAACAGCTATTGATCAGATCTCTAAAAACCATCTCAACATACAACATGTTAGCATATAGCATTGGTTTCAACCATCAACCACTGCTTATTGGAAAAAAATAGACATCCTCACAACCTGCCAGATTAGATAGGTCCAAGTGTTTGGTAGAAGGGAACAGATTTCCCTTCTACCAAATTGGACCGATATGAATGACTCTGCAAGTAAACAAGAACCACATGCTTTTCTTGAAATGTTAATTTTCTCTTTAAAATACATTCTTCTTGTATCAGAACCAGCTAAGATCACAGAAGAGGCTAAGTCCATCAGTGTGACTCAGGGGGATCCGGCCACACTCGAGGTCAGGTTCTCTGGGACAAAACCACTGAAGGCCAAATGGCTTAGGGCTGGCAAGGAGCTGACCTCAGGCCAGAGATTTAAAGTACAGACCACAGACACCAGCTCTGTGCTCAAGATTCTCAAAACTGACAAAACTGACAGTGGTGAATTCATCTTTGAGATTTCTAATGATGTCGGACAAAGTTCTTGCGAGGCCATGCTCACCGTTCTTGGTCAGTGCTTAATGTGCATGGATAACGTTAAAGTAAACTTTGCTTGTTTTCAACCAAATTTGTAACTTGCAACACTTGTTTTTATGTTATTCATGTCAGACCAAGTAATTCCTCCATCCTTTACGAGAAAACTGAAGCAAACAGAAGGTATTAAAGGATCATTTGCTCATCTGGAATGCCTTGTGTCTGGCTCTCTGCCGATTACTGTCCAGTGGTACAAAGATGAGAAGGAGATTCAGGCTGATGATAGACATAAATGTACATTCTTTGAGAATGTTGCTTGCCTGGAAATCTCTGATCTTCACCTTAAAGATGGTGGAAGTTATACATGCATCGCCAAAAACAAAGCAGGGACGGTCCAGTGCTCAGGCATCTTGTTTGTAAAAGGTCTGAAATGGTTGATTTGTCTAGTTTTATTCCAGTAGAAAAGAAAAAAATGTTAACTGAAAGGATTTTTGGCTTCTCTTCACAAGCAGTGGTTTGCTTCTCTCTTTCAGAACCACCATGCATTCTTGAAAAGCCTGAATCCATGAATGTTTTACCTGGATCAAAGGTCCAGTTTAACGTACTGCTTTCTGGCACACCACCACTGAACATCAAATGGTTTAAAAACAAGAAAGAGATTTTATCAAGTGCTGATTGCTCTGTGGTCAAAGATAACACATCCAGCACACTGGAGCTTTTCTTTGCTAAGAGCTCAGATTCTGGAGACTATGTGTGTGAAATTCAGAATGATGTGGGATCCACTTCCTGCCAAGCAACGCTTTTCGTCAAAGGTTCTAACTATAAATTTATAAATGAGTCTCCTGCAGATGCACATTTTAATTTGTTTACAGGTTGTAATTTTTTTAATTGTAGTTGCTGGTTCTGAATAGTCATGCTTTACTCACTAAGTCTAGACCAGTGGTTCTCAGTATTTTTATAACAAGTATCAACTAAGTAAATGTTGACAAACTTGCTGTTAGGAGCATTAAGCACATCAATTTGATTGCTGATGTCTATTTACATAACAGTTACTACATTCATGTTTACCACACTATTGATTAAAACAAACATTTCTTCTGAATGCTTTTAATCCAGCCCAAATCCCACAAATCATGCACATACCACAGTTTGAGAATCATGGGTCTAAACCAGTTGAGAGGAGTTCAAGAGAAAATTCTCATAATATCTCACATTTTATGCCCCAGCTGTACTCATCATGATAGTTTCTACAGATTATTTATACCACAGCTCATTTGGCTTTTTATTTTACTTCTCAGAGCCTCCTAAGTTCACTCGGACACCAGACCGTGTGTCCGTAGTGCGTCCCGGGCAAAGCAAAGTGTTTGAGTGCCAGGTGACCGGGACACCTGAAATAGATATCTATTGGTTCAAGGAGGGCTCTGAGATCAGCGCCAGTGATCGCTTCAAGATGGCCTTTGTAAACTCCGTGGCTACTCTGGAGGTTTGCGGGGCTGAAACTAAAGACGGTGGCCTTTATTACTGTGAGGCTCGTAATGAGGCTGGCAGTGAGAGCTGCAGCATGGAGCTCAAAGTGAAAGGTTTGTTGGGCTGCTTAAGAATCCGAACACTAGGAAATTATCCTTAAAGTTAAATTAGCGGAAAGTTTTTCATGCTCTGTTGCTTAATGAGAACTAAGCATATTTAGTAGATATCTCTTTGAATCTAATTGACCTCATGGACTTAACACGTATAGCATCAAATATTTACTAGAGAATTACCTCTTGAAGTAAAGTTACATGACAGCTTTTCTTCTTTCGTCTCAGAACCGCCAATTTATATTAAAGAACTTTCTCCAGCTGATGTTGTGAAGGGTTCAACAGCATTCTTTGAGTGCCACATTGTCGGAACAGGTCCATTTGAGATAACCTGGCACAAAGATGGAAAAGAGATCAAGCCCAGTGCAAAACATGGCTTTTCCCAGATGAATGACACTTTGACCCTTGAGATCCACAGATGTGATGGTGTAGATGTGGGTGAATATCAGTGTACTGTAGCAAATGAGGTTGGAAGCTGCACTTGTAAGACAACTCTAAGCCTCAAAGGTTGGTTTCTTTAGACTTAATAGCCCCCTATTTTTAGTTTTTGAAGTGGAAACCGCTAACTTTACATTATTTTTTTCAATAGAACCTCCATCCTTTACCAGGAGGATTGAGGACAGTGTTACCGTCCTGGGTAAACTGGCACAGTTTCAGTGTATTGTTATAGGTTCTCCAACTCTTTCTGTTCAATGGCAAAAAGATGAGAGCTGGATTTTGGAGGATCCAAGGATTGAGAAAATTTTTGAAAACAATATGGCGACTCTCAGAATTTCTGCCTGTGAAGCATCTCATGGAGGTAGATACAGCTGCCAGGTGATAAACGAGGCTGGGCAGGATAAATGCTTTGCCACTCTCACAGTTCAAGGTAATCTGCTGAAACAACAATCCTTACTCCATACGTTTAACACTTACAAAACCATTTCATAATGTACACCTTGCTAGCACCGGGTTGCAGAAATGTCCTAATTTTACAATTCCACCACCAGCCTGACCCATTCATACAATGCATACAATAATTTTTTTGGGTCAAATTCTCATCACATCTCTAACAAAGCTTTGGGAGACAGCGGAACATTCCTTCCGTCTTTTATTGTTTAGTTTTGAAATTTGCAGTGTCAATTTCCTGTTTTTAGCAGGAGTGGCAACAAATTTGGTGTTCTGCTGCCATATCAAATTTGGTCCTATTGTTCATACATTGTACATATTATTCCAGATACCTTAGTTTAAAATGGTTGGTGAGTGAATATTAAAGCAAGGAATCGATTTAATCCTGACTTTGCTCTGCGTTGTAGAACCGCCTCAGATCTTAGAGAAACCTGAGGAAATCAAGGTAACAGTTGGAGATCCAGTCAGTTTGGACTGTAAGGTGAAAGGCTCGCCTGAGCTCAAGGTGAAATGGATGAAAGATGGCAAGGAACTTCAGTCCATAAGGCAGCACAAGCTTATCTTTGAGAACAACATCAGCAGCCTAAAGATTCAGGGAGCGCA
Organism: Poeciliopsis retropinna; assembly: GCA_010277075.1. Taxonomy (NCBI): domain Eukaryota; kingdom Metazoa; phylum Chordata; class Actinopteri; order Cyprinodontiformes; family Poeciliidae; genus Poeciliopsis; species Poeciliopsis retropinna. The sequence goes on along the minus strand of VMRM01000037.1, from coordinate 4,058,748 downwards.
GAAAGCAGATGAAGGAGAATATGTGTTTGAGGTGTCAAACCACATCAGCAGCTGCTCCTGCAAAGTTAAAGTGGTCGTATTAGGTTGGTGTTCAGCCCGACGAATGAGCTACATCAGCTACACACTTATTAAATTATATTGACCTTCTTCCTCCTCTTTTGGTGACAGAGCAAGTAATTCCTCCAAGCTTCATCAAACCACTGGTAGAAATGCAGGAGATTCTGGGGTCATTTGTTCAGATTTGCTGTAAAATATCCGGTTCCCTCCCTATCTCTGTGGAGTGGCAGAAAGATGGGAGTAAAATCTCCAGTGGTATCAAACACAAACTGATCCAGCAGGACAACTCTGTGTCTGTGGAAATCGAACAGCTTGAGAGACCTGATGCTGGGTCGTATTCTTGCAAACTGACCAATGCAGCTGGGAGCTGTGAATGTAGTGGATCCCTCAGGGTCAAAGGTCAGACACTGCTCTTCAGTTTGACTGGTCGTAATGTACTGAAAACAAAGGTGAGTACCTCTTTAACCCGGTTTACTGTCTTGCCTTCAGAGCCTCCCAGCTTTGTGTTGCTGCCCGAGTCACAGGCGGCTCTGCCCAATGCCACAGTTCGCTTCAAAAGCACTTTTACGGGTACGCCGCCCTTTACGGTCAAATGGTTCAAGGACGACACAGAGCTCATGACCGGGCCAACATGTTTCACAGGCGTGGATGAAACGTCCTGCTTCTTAGAGCTCTACTCAGTGGCCGTTGCTCAGAGTGGAATTTACTCTTGCCAAGTCAGCAACGATGCTGGTTCTGTGCGCTCTAGTGCAGATTTGACTGTCAAAGGTTGGGACTCACAATTTTTTGTATTGATTCTTCATCTCATGCTCCAGCTAAACCCATCCTTCCTACTTTATAGTGCAGTGATTCTGTTCACTCAAATGTAGTTCATCAAAATATGTCTGGTCTTTGCATTGCATTCACTGCTAGCTCATGATTGTCAGCTTGTATGTTTTGTTACTGTCTGTTCTGTTTGCTTCCAGTTGCTGATTGTCTGTCTGTGTTTCGGCCTTCCAGAACCACCTGAGTTTGTGCTGAAACTTCCCGCCACTAAGTTTGTAAAGCGGGACGAATCACTCCGCCTGGAGTGCAAAGTCCGAGGCACGGCCCCTCTGAAAACGACCTGGTACAAACACGACACCAAGGTCTCGGACGGGGGCAACTACAGGACCTCGTTTGTTGACTCGGTAGCTGTCCTGGAGCTGGTGTCCAGCAGCTTTGATGATGAAGGAGTTTACACCTGTGAAGCTCAGAATGATGCTGGCAGTGTGAGCTGCAGCACCACACTTACTGTTAAAGGTCAGCCTCCCATGGACGTCTAACAAGCCTCTAATACTTGGGTGCTCACGTTGAAAGCTGACATCTGTAACAACTCCTCTTTATCTCCATCTTGAATCTGAGCAACCACCATCAGAAGTGCTCTTCTTCACCTTAATCATTAATCAGATTGACTTCACTTGTGTCTTTTTCTGAAATGAAACACAATCTATTAACAAACATGCTTTAATAAATTCTAACATATTTCCTCTAACCTTCATATCCTAGCCATACTTAACTACATACTCACCAAACACTACTTCCTAAACATCTGAATCAAACTCATTCTACATCCCCACTGCAAATCCACAAGAAGTTACGAAGTATTTTTGCCTAGTTTCTAGGGTAAATATCTTACTACAATTAAAATATAATAAAACTAACTTATTAGTAATTTTTTAGCAAGATACAGTTGTTTTAAGTCAATAATTCTTGAGTATTGATTTAAAAAATAGCAGTTCCATTGACAAATTTGTTTCACTTGTATCACAACATTTTTCCCATATTATACATAAACAAAATCTGCCAGTGGAGCTAGTACTTTTTATTAGTATTCAAGAATAATTTTCTTAAAACAAGGTCACATCTTACTAAAAAGCTACTTGAATTATTTTTAGTCTTATTTCAAGTAGACTATGATATTTTCACTATAAACTAAACAAAACTATTTGGCAAGTTTTTGTTGTTCTTAAGTTTAGTGCTTAGTGTACAAGTCCGTTATTCCCTTTTTTTACTAAATAATAACACAAGAAATTTTCCTAACACCTTCTAACATCATCTGGGCTACGGTCCAGTCAACATTGATCCTCCAAGAGGTAAACACGCCAATGATTAATTTATTAAATCTTCTAATTCAAGATAATTTCTACAAAATGGCCTCCAAAGATTCAAACCCAGATCCTTCTTTGTGCTACCCCACTGTGCAGCCCCTTTTTAATTGTTACAATTGTTTAAGTTGACCTTGTTAACACCCACCAGTGATTTTTCTAAATTTTGAATTTGAAGCAAAATTGACCTTAATCCATCTAAACTCTTGAGTTTATGCATGGACCCAACATTTTATCTTTAGACACATATTGACAATTAACAACTAACTGTGGGTTGAATTTGTTATTCTTTTCCATTTTTACAGTGTAACTTTTAATTTCCAGACAGATTCCAGATTGTCAGCAGTTTTTCCCTCCACTAACTACACACTTTGACCTTCACTAAAACTACACTTAAAGTTGACTATCTCATTTAATTTTCAGCTTGTTTTTATTTTTAGGAGCTGTTCTCTTAAAAACTTCTGATGTAGCGCCAATATTTAAACCTTATTTAGCCCTGATTTCCACCAAATAAAGACCACATTTAGACCAAGTAATTTGATCCTCCGGTGCATCTCAGTAATTTAGAAAGAAGTTTAAGTATTTCATTAAACTTGACACTCATTTATGATTCATTAAACACACACAGTGAAATATTTGGCTTAATTTTTTAATTCTGATTATTATGGCGTACAGCCATAAACCCCAATTAAAGCCCAAAATTTATTTTTTCATTATATCACATAAGACCAATTAAAACAAATGAAGCTCCAACCAATTATTGAATCCAAGTACTGTGCAGTACAAGGCTACTTGTCTGTCAAAATTGCCATTTAATTTTGTCTTATGTATCATTTTGAGTTTCTGAAAAACTGACTTTTGGTTTTCAGTGACTAGAAGTCAAAATTATCACAATTAACAGAGCTAAGCAACTGAAAAATATCACCCTATTTAAAATTACTCAAACATATTAATATTCACCCCTATGTCATAAAAAAACCCTGAAATGATCAAAGAAGCACAACCAAAATCTGTTGTCAAAGTAAAAAACACCTGAAATTAAACTTTAAAAGGATAATGGAGATTGTTTAGCCTGAAACTAAACCTCCAATCAGAACTGCTCAACAACATGAATATAAATTGCAGATTTATCCCTGAACAGAGTTGAAATTGTGCTGATAAAATACAACGGAGGGAAAGGTATTATTTTAATTTCTGAGAAACACATCGTTTTGTCCACTGGAGCCTCTAAATACAAACTTCATAACTTCAAACAGGCAATTTGTATCTTGCAAATCTGTATAAGGAAATTTGCATTCAGAGGTTCAGTGAAAATAATTATGAAGTATTTGTCTCACTATGTTCACACTGCAGGCAGATCCAAATTCGATTCTTTTTGCCCAAATCCAAATGATATCTGACTTTTTCATGGAAGTCTAAACGGCTAAATCCTGATCTTTTCACACACCTCCTCCTAAAACCTCCTCCATATAAAGCAGTGGATTTGTGCCACTGCTTTATATGGAACTAAATCGGATATTGTCATGCTGCATTTTATAAACTTGTATATCATTGATGTGAAATAGGCTTCATAGCCCTGCATCAGGAAAAGCCAGATGTGGTAAATCTGGACAAAAGCAATGACTGAAAATTTTAATCATGAAATATTGAAAGAAGTCTGTGTCTTTGAAGCACATCATTTCATAATCCCACCACTCTTAGCTCTCATCCACATCCAAACAGACTTCTATACAAAAGTTACAGCCTATGCTCCATAAAATATCATTGCTGTTAGTTGTGCTTTCTTTTCATCTGCTTCGTTCATCTTATGATTTTGTGACGATAAGTTTGGCTCCAATTGCTGAATGGCGCTGTCCATTATTAGTTCCAGTATACGTTCTTCTGGGACATAAACCATTGAAATGTCATTCCAGTCGCACTTAATATATTAACAACCAGGCAAAAAAAAAAAAAAACAGATTTGAGGATTAAGACCTGCTGTGTGAACATAGCCTTTAGCCTCTAATCACAGATTAAACTCACACAGCCAGATTTTCATACTTAGCTGGTTACCTCATTATTCTTGCTAATTTCAGCAAAATTTAAATACTTATGAGATGTCCAAAACTCAATTTAGATATTAACAAAGCTTCCACTTGTAATACATATTTAGTAACCCAGACATTTAGAGACAGTTGAATTATTCAAAAAATGCTCTGTGAAACCGCAGAGATTTCATAGTTTTACAAAAACACTTTAAACCCCAGTTACAGCTGTCAGCTTTGAGCTTTTAGTTGTAATTCATTTTCCCCGCTCATGCCTCTGTAACGGTTTCCTGATCTTTTCGTAGACCCCCCTGCATTTGTGAAAGTACCCCAGCCCGTTGAGGGGCTGATGGGTAGGGACGTGAGCTTGTACTGCGAGATGAGCGGTTCCGCTCCGTTCCAGGTCGCCTGGTTCAAAGACAGGAAACCTCTGATGGAGAGCAGGAAGTATAAGATGGTGGGCGAGGGGAGCTCAGCCACTCTGCATGTCATTGGGATAGAGCCTTCGGACGCCGGCGAGTATGAGTGCAAAGTTTCAAACAGTGTAGGAAGTGACTCCTGCCACACTTCGGTTAAACTCAGAGGTCAGTATTGAAAGTAGTGGACGTTGAGGTTACCTTACCCCCCTCCCTCCACTCCTGCCACCTTTTCTCACTCTACCTTCTGCGCTGTTTTTGTCCTCAGAGCCGCCATCATTTGTGGAGAAACTGTCCAACATGACAGTGATGCTGGGAGAGGAGGTGACCCTTATGGCCACTGTTAGAGGCTCTGAACCCATTACTGTGTCCTGGGTTCAGGACAAGGATCACATTCTCAGGGACAGTGACAACAGGAAAATCACCTTTGAGAACAACCAGGTGGCGCTTACTGTGTTTAAGGCCGATGCAACCGTTGCGGGCAGATACACCTGTCAACTCAGAAATGATGCTGGGAGTGTGGATTGTTTCGCTAACTTGACTGTCCTAGGTTTGTAATCGTATAATTCTCTCTTTCTCTGTCAGTGTTGTTGGACGGTGTATTGTAAATAGAAAAGAAAGGAGTTAATTTCCACCAAAAACTCAGATATTTTAGATTAATCTCAGATGTTTTCTAGAAAAATTAAGCAGGTTTCTGAGCTCCAAAGAAAAAAAATCTGAATTTTTTAATTAATTTCTGACATTTGCTAGAAAAACAAGAAAATTTCTGAGCTTAAAAAGTTGAAATTTTCCAGAAAAAACTTGAGATTAATCTTAAAAGTTTTTCAGCAAAAACGTGGACATTTCTGAGTTTCAAAAGTCAAAAATTTTGAAACTCAGAACCTCAACTCAATTTTAAAATATTTGACTGTTGAACCTCAAAAATTTCCATATTTATCCTAGAAAATTTTATTTTTTTCTGAGATAAATCTAGAGGTTTTTTCTAGCACAGCTGACTTTTCTAACTCAGAAATTTTCATGTTTTTTTCTAGAAAATATCTGAGATTATTCTAAAAATTTCTGATATTTTGGCAGAAATTTACTCCTTCTCTGTTTCTATCTATAATGGCCCCAATATGCCGTCGTAGTCTTGTCTGTCTGTCTGTGTCTTGTCCATATTTGATGAAAAGCATTTTCTGCTCGTGCTCCTTCCCCCTTCCAGAGCCTGCTAAGATTGTGGACAAACCTGAAACTTTGAGTGTGACGGCAGGCGACATAGCCGCCCTGGAGGTCAAAGTGTGCGGAACACCTGAGCTCGTCCCCAAGTGGTTCAAAGACGGCATGGAGCTGGCCACATCCGGGAAGTACAAGATCTCCTTCTCGCAGATGATCTCCAGTCTGAACGTGCTTTCTACGGAGAAACTGGACTCTGGGGAATACACGTTCCAGGTCATGAACCAAGTCGGAAAGGACCTGAGTAAAATTAATCTCACCGTTTTGGGTGGGTGTTGAATCTGCTAATTTGGTTTGAAAATAAGTAACATTGTGTGATTTCTTTTAGTTTGTGATAAATGTGTTTTATTCTGTAAGAGGTTAAGAAAAATCCACATTTATTATTATTTATTATTTATTTCAGCAGCAAGAAGAAATTTGTTATATAAATTCATTAAACACGTAATGAAAAAACAAAATATTACCAAGTATTTTTGGTCTAGTTTCTAGTTGCCAATATCTTAGTACATTAGAAGTAAGACAAAACTAACTTATAAGTGACTTCTCAGCAAGACTTAGGAGTTTGTTTTTAATACTGATAAACAGTACTAGTTCCACTGACAGACTTTTTTCACTTTCATTTTCCCATTTTATAAGTGATGAGATCTGCCAGTGGAGCTAGAACTTTTTCATTAATACTAAGGAATTATTTTCTTAAAACAAGCTTCTCTATGTTGCTGGAAAATTACTTCTAAGTTAGTTTCATCTTATTTCAAGGGTACTAGGACATTTGAACGAGAAACTAAATTAATAAAAAGTCGTTTCTGTATTGAGATCCTCATAAAGTTAAGTATTAAACATCTTTTTGCCTTGATGTTACAAAACAGGTGTGATTTGATTGATAAAGTAACATTTAAGCACACAGCGGTTATATTTAAAGAGTTTGGAGGGCCACATAAAAACTTCTAGTGGACCAGTTTTGGCCCACGGGTCTTGAGTTTGACACGTGCTGTAGTGTATGTGGTTTTATTTTATCTTTACTTATTTTCTTATCTTTTTTTAAACATATATTTAACAATTCTCTGTATTTTGTAAAGTTGTAAATTCTATAAACCTTAAAAACCTACAAGGGCAGACTACCTCTGACTTTCTCAAAAATAAAAAATATTTTTATGATATTGTAATTCACTGAGTTGCAGTTGTAAACCTGAGCATGTTCTTACAAATTGTTGCCTCCGTTGTCAACAGATAAGACCGTTCCTCCATCGTTCACCAGGAAACTGAAGGACTGCAAGATGACTGTAGGAGAAGCTGCAGAGATGGAGTGCAAAGTGTCGGGCTCCCCACCTTTTACTATTTCATGGTACCACGATGGTGAAGAGATACAGAGCGGGCCGAATTGCGAGGTTTCATTCAGCGACAACAGCTGCGTGCTCAGAGTGCCGACCCTGAGGCTGACTGACTCCGGAGTTTACAAGTGCAAAGCCGTCAACAAGGCTGGTTTCAGCGAAACGTCAGCAACGTTGGCTGTCAAAGGTCAGTTCCTTCTTCATGTTGAGCATTTCTGTTTTGGTTCTGTTCAGTGAAACATATAAACTCACATTCTGGGGATGCAAATAATCAATATACCTATGATTTGTTGTTTCTTAACAAAAGATTACAGATTAAAATTAGCTCCTACTGCTGCTTTGACCTTCTTTTAGTGTTGTAGCTTGGCTGCCATCCAGCAGAGGGCGCCACTGGTCATCCTTAACAGAGCCAGTTGACACTAGAAAGGGTCAAACTGAGTCCGTTGAGAGATTATGTGTTTCACATGTTTTATTCTTTCCATATTTTATTTCTCTATTGAGCAACCTCAGAGGTTCTTATTTTTTATATTTTGACATTATATTTTCAATGTCAGTATGTTTAATGATGTGAGAAAACCTCAATTTTTGGTTTATTAATACAGTTGACACAAAACAATGTTTTTTAATTCACCATACTTATTATTATCCACTACAAGTCTCAGGTTTTAAGAAAATGACCTCTTATTAATTAATCCTTATTCGGTCAATCATTAATTAACACATTAATTGATGACTTCTTTCCCTATCACATTCTAATTCCATGGATGTTTCCGTCTCGCCCAGAACCTCCGTCTTTCGTGGTGCCACTGCAGCCAATGGAGGCCATGCCTGGCTCCAACGTGACCTTTTCAGGCATGGTGAAGGGCAGCGCGCCCCTCACCCTGAAATGGTTCAGAGGAACCAAGGAGATGCTGCCAGGGAAGGACTGCAGCTTCACCCTGAAGGACAACCAAGTGACTTTGGAGCTTAACAACGTGAACCGATCCCATGCTGGAGAGTACACCTGTCAGATCATCAATGATGCAGGAAAAGAAAGCTGTGCTGTGAATCTCACAATCAAAGGTCAGTTTCACATCTCTACAGTTACAATCCTACAAGCTCCAGTTAGAACCAGGATGAAAGCAAATGGTTCTTCTGGAGTGATAATAGTTGTTTAGATAACTTAAGGTCTGTAAGGGCTTTGAAAGGGAATATGAAGTTAAACCAGGAAGGATTAGGTCCCAGTAAGTTTGTATCTTGACTGATAAAAATGAGGAATTGAAGATGATTCTTTTGCATGCTAATCAGCATTTGTGGCCACTATTAGCAAAACTAACTTTTAACTTAGTTCTTTATCTAACTTTGAAAATGTTTTGTGCACTAAGCTTCCCCTATATTAATTCTTACAGATAACTTCCGAAGTGCTAATTTAGTTGGTTGTTTTGTAAACTTTCAGTTGTGTTAAAGTTTTGGCAACATAATACAGTTTAGATGTCAACATGATTTAAATTAGTGCTTTAGCATTAGCTTTGTAGTTTAGTTTATGTTATTACTCTACAAGTTTATAGAGAAGGTGTTTAAAATGAGCATGCACGCAGAGATTATTTGGTTTCCTTTTTAAAAAGGATGTTTTGTTTGTGTCTGTCAGAACCGGCGGCCTTCTCTAAGAAGCTGAAGGACGTGTCGGTGGAGAAGGGCAAACCTTTAACGCTCGAGTGTTCATACACCGGAACTCCAAAAATCACAGTGAGCTGGTTCAAAGATGGCCAACAGATCTTCGCTTCCTACAAATACAACATCACCACAACGGAAAGCTCCTGCATCCTGGAGTGTCTCAGCACAGACGACAAAGAGGCCGCAGGGACGTACAGCTGCCAGGTGTCCAACGACGCAGGAAAGGACACAAGTGAAGCTGTTGTGTCTATTTTGGGTTAGTCTTACTTCAAATCCGACTGATTTTCTTCTGCTGAAGAATCCCATAAGTCCTCACTCCCATGTTTCATTGTGTCAACAGAGCCTCCATACTTTGTTGAATCTCTGGAGCCAATGGAGGTGACAGCTGGTGATGCTGTGTGCCTGAAGTGCCAGGTGGCAGGTACACCTGAGATCAAGGTGTCCTGGTTCAAGGCTGACGGCAAAGTGCGGTCCAGCTCCAGTTGTAAGCTGGAGTACTCAAAGGGCGTCGCCAGTCTGAAGCTCAGCAAAGCCACTAAAGCTGACATCGGGGAGTACACCTGCAAAGCAGAGAACAAGATCGGCTCTGCAGCCTCCACCTGCAGACTCAATGTTCTTGGTAAGGATGTTTTCACACCTGATAGACCCATATACTGTCGGAACATTTCTTATATTTTCAGCTGTTGTGGTTCTTTTTCACACTGCACTGCGTCAAATGAACCAGACTAACTGAAAAACCTGTTCCCTTCCTTGCCTGTGGTGGCACTGCACCAAGAACTACAGAAGGAAATTACACAACAGCCTCTGAAGAAGACACGGAACGCAACTTCCTTCTTCATAAAATGTAAAAAAGAATGGAGTACAACAGATGTCCACAGTTGTAGGATTTTTCTTTTGTTGTTGTCATTTCTCCTGTTAGAATTAAACTCACATTTCTCTTGGTTTTATTTACTCAGAATGCCTTGCGCTATAGTTTGCTTCCTGGTTTTGTAGTTTTTTCAAGGACCAGAGTTCTGTTTTTTGGTCCAGATCAGAGCGCGACTAAGCTTTCACATCTCCCCAAACGAACCAGAATCTAGCCAAACAAACTGGAATTTGAATAAAGTGGACTAAACAGCCTGGTGTGAATTCACCCTAAGACAACACAGTATTGAATTCAGAGAAATCTTGACATCTATTGTTCCTCTGTTTTCTCCAGAGGCCAAAACGCCTCCTTCCTTCCCCAAAAAGATCACCAGCCTGCAGGAGACAGAGGGTCAGGCGCTGCGTTTTGAGTGCCGTGTCGCCGGCTCATCACCCATTGAGGTGTCATGGCTGAAAGACGGCGAGCCGCTGACACAGGGAGGCGAGTTCTCTATGCTATATGATGACAACACGGCTGTGCTGCAGATCAGCCGTGGTGAAATGAGACATTCTGGGGAGTACATATGTGTGGCGACCAACAGTGTTGGCTCAACGTCCTGCAGAGCCAAACTCACCATGCAAGGTCTGTTATAGTCCCACTGTAGGATGTTTGCAAAAGAAGCAGAGAATTATGGGTCTTAGTTTAACTTTGTTTTTGATGACAAATGGTCAGAAGTGTCACTGACTCCTGCTTCTGTTTATGAACTTGGATCAAGCAGGAGTCTTGTTTGTTTAACGTATTTAAACAAAGGAGATATTTAGATGTTATCAGATATGTGCAGTGGAGAGTAAAAGGTTTAGAAACCTTTCTGTGCTGTAGTAGTGTGTCAAAACAGTTGGAGTCCATCTAAAGATTTCTTGTTTTATCTTCTTGCTGCTCCTTCACGGGTCTGCAGAACCCAGATACGCTCCGGTCTTTGACAGAAAGTTGTTACCACGGGAGGTGACAGTGGGTGACAGTATCGAAATGGAGTGTCACATGACTGGGTCTGCCCCTATCAAAGTCACATGGTCCAAAGACCATAAAGATATCCGCTCTGGTGGGAACTATAAGATCAGCTGTGTGGAAAACACTGCCCACCTGACCATACTGAAGGCGGATAAAGGTGACACAGGGAAATACTTCTGCCATGCCTCCAATGACATGGGGAAGGACTCTTGTTCCACTGACATCTCTGTCAAAGGTATTTTGGTCTTCTCATCCAAAACCTTCAAACCCAACTGAAGGGAAGTCTTAGGTGAGTACCCAGTTCTTCTCTTCACTGTTTCTTTTACCTCTTGGTTTCAGAGCGTAAAAATCCACCGATGTTCACCAAAAAGCCCTCGGAGCACATTGAAGACATGGAGGGCAAACTGGTAAAAATTGAGGGCAGAGTCTCCGGCTCTCAGCCTGTTTCAGTCAGCTGGTTCAAAGACGGCAAGGAAATCCACAGCTCTGACAAATACGATATCAGCTTTAAGAGCAATGTGGCGGTGCTGTGCATCAAGAGCAGCCAGGTGACCGACAGCGGCAGGTACTCCTGCCAGGCCTCCAACGAAGCTGGAAGAGCTTCCTGCGACGTCACTGTGGGCATCCTGGGTGGGTTTGGTGTTCAAAGTTCACTCATCGGCTGATGTGTCACACATTTTAAGAGGAAAGGTTTATATAATACAAAGAAAAACGACCTGTGGCTGTAAAAGAAGTTAGATTCCTCTTAGAAGTAATAGTTCAAATACACTTTAAAGGGAACCTATTGTGCGAAATGTACATTTTGCATGTCTTTGTACTTCCATTTGGCTCCACTGCTTCTACAAACAGCTCAATTTCTTTAAAAAAAATCTACACAGCTGTTTTATGGCAATAAGCTAATGTTTTTTGGTATCTTGAAAATGAGCTGTTTCAAAAACTTTCTGTTACCTAGCAACCCCAGCAGAGTTCCGCCAGTCACCTAGCAACCCAAGTGAAGCTCCAGCATGTTTGGTCAGCTGATTTTTCTGCTGTATGTGCAGTAAAACATTCGCTGGAAAAGACAAGTGTTATTTTGATTTAAAGTGACAGGAGACCTTAAAACAGCAAAATTCTCATTAGCTAGGAATGATTTTCCCCATACACATATCATAACATGTTGATGGAAGCATAATAGGTCCCCTTTAATTTCCTTCACTTTTACTAGGTTAATATATATTTTTTATTTGGTCCTATTGGTTATTTAGCTTGTTCCTTTCTCTGTTTTTGCCTGTTATAGACTCTGTTGATGCCTTCCAGTCTGTTATTTCAAGCAGCTAAAGGATCACCAAAATCACAAATCTTTTTGTATTCATTTCAGTGTGAAAGCCTCTGCACAGGCCCAGTCAGAATTTTTAATACCTTTTCAGGAACTTGTCTTTTGTAAAAATGTGCTGTGCAGAATGAAATGGATTGCCCATTGGTACCTTGGTGCAGAAGTTTCGTTTCTAGATTAAACCAAACCCTATGTCTGCAGCTGAGTTCAAACCATTTTATCTCATCTGCAGAAGCCAAGAAGCCTCCAGTGTTTGATGTTCCACTCAAACCAGTGACTGTGGATGAAGGCGACAAGCTGAGCCTCAGGTGTCACGTCTGCGGGTCCGCCCCTCTGAAGGTCCAGTGGATGAAGGACAGGAAGGAGCTTTCATCAGCCGGCAGCATCAGGCTCGGCTTCTCTGATGGTACAGCCAGTCTGGAGATCAGCTCAGCCTCCAAACACGATGCTGGCGATTACCTCTGCAAGGCTACAAATGAAGCCGGCGCCGAGTTCTGCAAGGCCAAAGTCACAGTGAAAGGTAAAACCCGAATTACCACCTGATCATTTCAGCCAGTATCTAAACCTTCACTGCAAAGACACATAATTTTACCAAGTATTTTTGTCTAGTTTCTAGTCGTATTACACCTCAAATAAGAGAAAAAGATCTTGTCAACAATTCCTTAATCTTGATGGAAAATTGCTTGTTCCTTTGGCATTTCACTTATAACAAAACATTTCTAAGTGAAATAACACACATTTCACTTGTACATATGTTATTTTACTTATAAATTTCTTGTGGCGGATTTTTTTCATTGATACTGGGTAAGGTGCAACACAAAGTATTCATCCAGGGTTTTGCTTTTAATTTAATTTATTAGTAATAGGAACCAAAAACAGTCTGAGCATAACCATTTAATAAATGGCTAAATAAAGCAAAAGTGAGCCACATCCTGATCTTGTTGCTAAAAAAACAAAGAAAATCCAGAAAAAGATTTAATAAACTTTTTGCATATGGTTTGCTGGGTTTTTTAAAATCTGGCAGACCTGCAGGATACTTTTTTTTTACATTTACAATAATTTATTCATTTATTTGTCTGCAGAAATCTGACTGTAAATGTTGTGTGTTTAGTTTACTATTTATTTAGCAAGAATGTTTCCTTGTGTTGTTGTTTTACAGAGAAACCAGGAGCAGCTAAATCTGAGACTCCAGCAGCAGCTCCAACCAAAAAACTGGATAATCTATTCTTCATCGAGGAACCCAAATCCGTGCACGTTACAGAGAGTAAGACCATCAAAGTGCAGAGAAGAAATATTTAGAAAGTGTTTATTTCCTGTCGTAACCTCCACCTCTCTCACTACAGAGGGAACTGCAACCTTCATTGCTAAAGTTGGAGGAGAACCCATCCCAAGTGTGAAGTGGATGAAGGGAAAATGGAGGCAACTCACCCACGGCGGCCGCATCTCAATCGTGCAGAAGGGCCAGGAGTCCAAGTTGGAGATCCGAGAGGTGACCAAGTCGGACTCGGGTCAGTACCGGTGCGTTGCCTCCAACAAGCACGGCGAGATCGAGTGCAACACCGACATGCATGTTGACGGAAAGAAAGAGGCGCCGCAACTAGAGGGAGACCTCCGAGCCAAACTGAAGAAGTGAGTTCTTCCCAGAACTTTCTCAGCTGAAATCTGTCAGAACAAACTCCTGACATCTGATCTGTGTCCCTTCAGGACGCCATCAAAGCAGAAGAGTCCTCAGGAGGAGAAGGACATCGACATTGTCGAGCTGTTGAGAAACGTCGACCCCAAAGAGTATGAGAAGTACGCGCGTATGTACGGCATCACCGACTACAGAGGTCTGCTGCAGGCCATCGAGCAGCTCAAGAAAGAGAGAGGCGAAGAAAGTGGAAGACCGGTGAGGCTCCCACAGTCTGCTGCTCGTCTCTCACTGCAAACACACAAACTCTTACCAAGGATTTTAGTTTTCTTTCGAGAGCAAATACCTTATTACACTTAAAATAAAACTAAACTAACTCATAAGTTAGTTTGAGTTAGTATCTATTTTCAGCCAGATAAAGGACCTTGTTTTAAGTCAATAATTCCTTAATATTTATTAAAAAGTATTAGTTCCACTGGCAGAATATTTCACTTATAAATATCAGAAAACTGTCTTGTTATAAGTAAAACAATCTGCCAGCAAAGCTAGTACTTTTTAAATAAATATTAAGAATTTATTTATTTAAAACAAGCACTTAAATATTTCTGAAAAGTCACTTGTAAGTAGTTTTTTTTTATTTTTTTACATTTTATTTCAAGTGTACTGATATTTGCAGAAAAAACCAGATCTAAAATACTTGGTAAGAAGAAGTGTTCTTGCAGTCCAGGGTTTCTTATTTCAGGACGTTGTTGAGTAATGCCGTTGTTGTTGACAGGAAGTGGAACGTGGAGACAGAGAGTTAGATGAGGACATGGCTCGGTTGGTGGCCGACCTGCAGAAGAGGATGGAGAGGACAGAGGTCAGGATGCACCATCATACACTTCAACGTTGAAAAAATATTGAGGAAATAATAAAGTGTCGCCTTGAAATTGTTGCAGTTTTTGTTACCATCATGAGCGATAATTGTCTTGTTGCGTCTGCAGCCTGTCACCGTAGTGAAGGACATCTCCAACCAGTCCGTCTTCACCAATGAAGAGGCGGTGTTTGAATGCGAGATCAAAATCAACTACCCAGAGATCACGCTGTCATGGTATAAGGGCACCCAGAAGCTTGATACAGACGACAAATACGACATCAGCATCAGCGGCGACCGCCACCTGCTCAAGATCAAAAGGTGCCAGCCGTCCGACCAGGGCAACTACCGGGTGGTGTGTGGGCCGCACATCTCCAGCGCCAAGCTCACCGTCACGGGTCAGTACCGACACAACTAGGCATGGGCTGGCATAAAACTATAGCAGTATGATAACATATCATGGTATTATTATTATTACAGCTCTAAAATGTGTTGTTTTGCATTTTCTTTATCATGCTTTGATGTGAATAGGTGATTTGTTTCTTTCTTAAATGTTTAATGAATTGTGAATTGATCTTCACCGTGTCGCTGCCAGAACTAAAGCTGTTCGAAAAGAACAATTAGGGCATCTTTGAGTTTATTTTTGTAATGCCACTCTCAAAATATTGTCATTTTTCTCATATTATTATGACTTTATTCTCGTATGACTGTTCTCGAAATATCAACTTTATTCTTGAAATATTGTTACTTTAAACTGATTATACTCACATTATTTTGACTTAATTCACATACAACATTATTCTTGCAATATGACTTTATTCTTGAAATATTATGAGTTTATTCTTATATTCTGACTTTTTTCTCATCATGTTATATATATATATATATATATATATATATATATATATATATATATATATATATATATATATATATATATATATATATATATATATATATATATATATATATTATGTATATATATATATATATGTATGTATATACATATGATATACATACATGTATACATACATGTAATATGTATGTATGTATATACATACATGTATATCATGTATGTATATACATATATATGTATGTATACATACATATGTATGTATTATATATATATATATATATATATATATATATATATATATATATATATATATATATATATATATAGTCCTAATACTCCGTTGTACTTATACTGCAGGGACAGTATGATAGAATATTTTAGTGGTTTTGAAACCATGACTTTTTCACATTTCGGTATAAATTGAAACCGCTCCCTGCCTGGACACACCCTGCATCTCAAACTGAGTTTCCAGTCTGAGCAGAAGCTGAATTTTCTTCTCTCTGTGTTTCAGAGGTGGAGGTGGAGAAGCACTTGCAGGACACGTCGGGTAAGGAAGGCCAGGCGTGCACTCTGTCTTGTCAGTTGTCTGTTCCTAACGTCGAGGCTCAGTGGTTTAAAAACGGAAAGCAGTTAGAGATGAAGGGAAGGTATTCATCCGAGGTGAAACACAAAGTTCAGAAGCTTCTGATCAAAGACCTGAAGTCTGAAGACCGGGGCAGATACTCCTGCAGATACCAGCACCTGGAGTCCTCAGCAGACCTCAAGGTGGAAGGTTTGTACCTGGAAACCTTCCTGTAGACGTGATGGATGCTCTGCCTGATTACTAACCTCTTTCAGTTCATCCGACTCTAAGGGTGAATTCACACCAGTCCAGATTTAATCAAACTCCAGTCTGTTTGCCTGAAAGTCCGGTTGGTTTGGGGAGATGTGAGCGCATAAACAAACTCTGATGCAGACCAAAAAACCAAACTGGTCTGCCTACAAACCTCTATCTCAGTTTTTTTAATAATAGTTTTAAATTAAATGTATTATATTTTTAGCAAATAACAGGACATAGAAAGATCTTCAACACTATAACATCAGATTGCAATAAAAATAACATAAATAACCAAGTGTTGCAAAATACAAAGTAAAGTAAAAAAAAAAAGTAAAAAATTTATACACAAGCAAAATACAATAATTTGCATATTTTAGTTTTAAATGTGTAAAAACACATTCAAATACATATATTAAAGGCTTTGTTACAACATAAAAGATGAATAAAAGTAAATGACACAAAATAGGTCGGCTTGAAGAAGGAAGTAGTGCTCAGCTTCTTTGTTGGAGGTTTTTGTTTTGTCAGCTTCTTTGTTGGAGGTTTGTGTTTTGTTTCCTTCAGTGGTTCTTGGTGCAGCGCCACCACTGGTGGGATAGGTTTTTTTATTGGTTGGGATTGTTTGAGACCATGCAGCGTGAAAACTAACTGCTCCAGCTGAAAATGTAACAAATGTTACACTTTTGGTCCCCAATCGAACCGAGTCTACTGGACTATCGGGTGTGAAAACACCCTGAAACTAATGTTGGCTATTTGGCTTTTGCCTTCTTTTTTCCTTTTCTTTTTGGATTTATTCTGTCTTAATATCCTCCATGATCGTCTTGCACCATCATCCTCAACAACCAGTCATCATAACGTTCCATCAACATCCATCTGGTGGTCGTCTCTAACCGCGTGGCTGTTGTTTTGGTGAAAAACTGCCACCCAGTTACTGTCACGTTCACCTATTCACGTCTTTATCTGTTTTAGCCGAACAAATTCATTTCACCAAGCGCATCCACAACGTGGAAGTCAACGAGCGCCAGTCGGCCACCTTCGAGTGCGAGGTGTCCTTCGACAACGCAATTGTTTCTTGGTACAAAGACACATGGGAACTGAAAGAATGCACTAAGTACAACTTCAGAAGCGAGGGCAGGAGACATTTCATGGTCATTCGAAATGTGACCATTGAAGACGAAGGTGTGTAGAGCCCAACCGGGCTCCAGAGGCCGCCTGCAGATTTTACTCCTCTTGCTGTTCTTTGTGACCTGAGTGTCTTCATCACTAATCCCATGTAGGCGTGTACTCAGTGATTGTGAGATTGGAGCCCAGAGGAGAGGCTAAGAGCACAGCTGAGCTTTATTTGTCTGGCAAAGGTACAGTGATTAGTCAGGCATCAACTTTTCTGCTTCTGATCAGCTTTGGACGATCTCAGACTTTAATACAAACCGCACTCTTTTTTTTTTTTCACAGAAATCGAATTAGCGATGGTACCGACAGGTGAGTGATTTATTATTCAGAAAATTACATCTGGTAAATTTTATTCAGAAGGGACACTTTTGGAAACTCTTGTTGATTAGATGTGGAGTCACATTTAAAGAAAAACGGTATTTAAGTAAGAGTAGCATTACTTCAACAAAATGAAAATAATTCATATAATTAACAAAGTTAGGCATAAAAAAATTTCCAAATCAATTTTTTTTTTATATGAAACTTTTGAAACTGCAGGTGTATGTCTGGTAAATCTTTGGGTAAAACACTTTATTCAGTGAAGCATCCAGAAATTTTACTCAAGCAATAATTCATAATAAAATCACGTGACTATACAGCCTGAACACACGTAGCTTAGCGTCTTAAAGGGACACGCGCAAAGTGTGGACAAGATTCTTCAATGAGCTTTCTGCATTATTTTTCTCTTGCTTTGGCACACTGTGCTAAATTATTAATAGATACATTTCCAGGTTTCATTTTGTTAACAGAATTGTTCTACTGTGGCAGCACTGCTATGGATGACAAGGAGTATAATCGTATTTATGCCCTCCAGCTTTGTGCACATGTGCGAAATATCGGTATGAATCAATAAAACAGCCAAAAACAACTTACCAAAAACACAGATATGGCCAAAATGATGTTGGTCATTGTCATAAATTTCTGTGTTCATTAAATTCCTGTTTTGACATTTAATTATTCCAAAATGTATTATTAAATTTGGTATAAAATGTTTCAGAAGGTAAAAAAGACAGATCACAATAGTTGAGATTTATAGCAAGAAAGCTGTTTGGTTTGAACCATTCTACGTATTGTGTAGATTTCCCAGACTCTTCAGTTCAGAGGCCTGAAGTGCCTTCATCAGAAGAAATTCAAGGTAAGATTCACAGACTGCTGCAGGGACTAAAATAAAACCTGAAACTGTTCTTTGTGGCTACTAACAGACCCAAATTGTGTTTTTCTTCAAGAAACTACTGAGTTCTATCAGTATGAAGAAAAGATCGAACAGAGAGGTACTTATCCAGAAATCTTCCTTAACATGAGCATAACTCAAACCTTATTAACAACAAAACTAAGCACATTTTTATTTAATAATGGGGGCTTAAATGTTTTGTTTTTCTTTACAAGAATCAGCTGAATATTCGTATCAGTATGAAGAGGAGGTGCAGCAGAAAGGTACCATGTTTCTCCCTCTTCATCAGCTTCTAACCATCTATTTACTATCTGTCCCACATCTGGGTCCTTTATATTTTCATCCTGTTAGGATTAAAAATAATAACGTTTAAATGTAGTGAGTAAAATCTGTTCTTATTTAGTGAAGTCTCTGGAGTTATGAGGTAGATTTGACCCACATCTGCTTCTTTTTTCCCCACCCTCTTCTCCTTCATCACCATTTTAATATCACCACCTTGGATAAATTTTGCTATTGTCCTGATTTTCTTTTTTCTTTTTGTGCCTCACTTCTTCCTCTAACACTCCCTTATTTTTGCTGTTTTTGGTGTCGCGCCTTTAATTTTAACCCGGTATATGTGTGGAACGATCGTATCCACTTATGCTAACTTCAAAGTTCTTCTACTGGTGTAAACTGGTTTGTTCTCCTTTCTGAGACATCAAAAAGCTTCGTTATTTAATGTCAAACTGTTTCCAAAATGTCTCATATTTGTCTTTTGTTACTTCTGTGATTTTGATTGTCTTCAGTCGAGTATCAGAGCTGGACAGAAGAGACTATAACACAACAGATTTCCGAAACTAAAGGTATCACCGTTGTGTTTACATTGCTCTTTTTTCTCTAAATAACCTCTTTTTAATACAAAATCAAAGAATATTTTCTACCAAGCAGATTTTTCTGAGGATTTTTTTTTATGTTATGTGTTACAGAGTATTAGGGCCATTTAAAAAAATAAAAAATCTAATAACAAGAATAAAGTCAAAGTATTATGTGAATAAACTTGAAATTATGTGAAAATACAGTCATAATATTACAAGAATAAAGTCGTAACATTATGACTTTATTCTTGTAATACTATGACTGGTCTCATATTATTGCCACTTTTTTCGCATACAATTTTATTCATGTGAAATTATGAATAAACTTGTATTCATAATTGATACTAGGATTGATTCTCCTAGTATTAGGAGTTCATTCTCCTAATACTACGATTCTCACAATTTTATTACTTTGTTCTCATAATTTTATTTTACTTTTGGTTCCTTTTCTAGCATAGCCTAATACTCTGTCATAGCTATAAATGTTTTCAGACACTGATTATAAGTCTTTGTGTTGCTGTGTCTTGTTTCAGCTGCCAGAGTTGCTGTTGAAGAAAAAGTGGAGACCAAGAAAGTTGAACTGAGGGAGGAAATCCCAGCTAAAGGTAACACAGAGCTCTGTCAAGATTTATATCCTCTAATTAAGTTTAAGATTATTATTTTTCGTATTATTTCTGCAATATCTTTTTCCAACGACACAATAATCAAGGTGTTGTGTTCAGGTAGTTCAGCCGCATGTTAAAGCAGAAACATCATTCAAAGTTTGGACAGTTTACACAAAATTGTGTTTCAGGGTTTCTGCAGGTTTCACCAACTCAAACTTAAGACTATTTCAGACATTCTTAAGACCATTATCAATTAAATGTAAGGCCTGTATCACGACAGAAATGTACAAGAGAATTGCATATTTATATTTATATTTTTTAGGGTTGTCATTTCTGACATGTTTTAAAGTAACTTCACCTGTGATTACTTCTCATTTATTCCTAACATGGTTTGTGTCTTATTTTTATTCCAAAGTTGAGAAGAAGCCCGAAGAGAAGCCGGCTGCAGCTGTAGAGGAACCCAAGAGAAGTATGAATGTGTCCAGGGATGGATTTATGGGCTGTTAAGTATTCTTGAAAATGCTCATACTATGTAACTAAAACTTTGCAGAACCAGAGGCCAGGAAGCCAGTAGAGGAAAAGGTTCCTGCAGTTTCAGTCCCAGAGAAGAAGGACGTTTCTGCTCCCAAAGGTATTCTACTACTGCCTGAATATTTTCAATATTTTTCTTCAATCTTGTTTATCTTTACATTAACTTTCCTTGCAATGTGGGTTAATGCTCTCGTGTTTTGGTTCTGCTCCTTTAGTTGTTGTTTTAATGTGTCTTTAACAGAACCAGAGGAGGTGAAGAAGCCAGTTGCTGCTCCAAAAGAGAAGCCTGGGCTTCCAACCAAAGGTCTGTATTTCTTCTCTGTGGCTCCTATCTGGAGTTTCAACCTCTTCACTTCTTCATGATGTTTGATCTGGGTTTGTTCTGTTCTGTTTGGACTTCGCTGGTGTCTGCTTTTCTGTTAATCTTCCTCTTTCTTCTTAGTCTTCAACCTCTTTAAAACTCTTCTTCAGACTCTAACATCAGTTAATGTTTATGTTGCATAAATGAAGATGGAGCCAAGCCTCAGGTTCCAGCTGAGCCCAAGAAACTGGTTCCTGAAGCAAAGCCCAAAGCTGAACCAGAAGCCAAACCTGCTCCAACTCCAACGGCAGAGCCAGAACCAAAGGCTAAACCTGCTCTGGCTCCTAAAGAAGAACCAGAACCAAAGGCTAAACCCACTCCAGCTCCGAAAGTAGAACCAGAACCAAAGGCTAAACCTGCTCCGGAACCAAAGGCTAAACCCGCACCAGCTCCAAAAGTAGAACCAGAACCAAAGGCTAAACCTGCTCCGGAACCAAAGGCTAAACCCGCACCAGCTCCAAAAGTAGAACCAGAACCAAAGGCTAAACCTACTCCAGCTCCCAAAGAAGAACCAGAACCAAAGGCTAAACCTGCTCCAGCTCCTAAAGTAGAACCAGAACCAAAGGTTAAGCCTGCTCCAGCTCATAAAGAAGAACCAGAACCAAAGGTTAAGCCTGCTCCAGCCCATAAAGAAGAACCAGAACCAAAGGTTAAGCCTGCTCCAGCCCATAAAGAAGAACCAGAACCAAAGGCTAAACCTGCTCCAGCTCATAAAGAAGAACCAGAACCAAAGGTTAAGCCTGCTCCAGCTTCTAAAGCGGAACCAGAAGTGAAGCCAGTGATTCCTCCATCCAAAGGTATGCTCTAGGGCTGCAACTAACGATTATTTGTTTTCAATTATTCTGACGATTAATCGATCAATCAATCAATTAATCAGATAAATAATTGGTACATTCTGCAGATTTTTCATTTACATTTTTATTTAAAACAGTCAATTGAGAAGGTGGGATAGAAGATGTTTACAGACAAGTCTTTTTATCTTAAATACAAGATGTATATATATTTCTTAAGTTTTTAAGAGTCTGTGTACTCACGTTAACGATTAATCGATTACTAAAATAGTTGACGATTATTTCAATAATCGATTAATCCAGTTAATTGCTTCAGCTCCTGTATGTTCTGCTCTGTTTGTATCTGTGTGTTGAGTTTTTACGTTTGTATGAAAACAAACTGTTTAGCTTCGAATGTGGAAGCGATTCTTTCACTGTCTTTGGTCTGAAACCGTCTGAATGTCACTTTAAGCCCCTGAAGAGGCTGCAAAGATCAAACCTGAACCAGAAGCTCCAAAACCAAAGCAGGAACCGAAGAAAACAAAACCAGAAGTCCGTAAATCTGAACCTCCTAAACCAGAACTTGCAGAACCAACACCAGAACCAAAGGAACCTCAGAAGAAAGGTACACAACACCTTCTGACACAAACCCCTCCTTCTTTTGCTCAAACTTCTGGATTATTTAACCCAGAAAATAATCTTTGTCCAATTGTCTTATTAACCTATTTATCTCCTTCTTTGAGAGAA
The DNA here is from genome assembly GCA_010277075.1 of Poeciliopsis retropinna. NCBI lineage: Eukaryota > Metazoa > Chordata > Actinopteri > Cyprinodontiformes > Poeciliidae > Poeciliopsis > Poeciliopsis retropinna. The sequence continues at coordinate 4,036,367 of VMRM01000037.1, read as the reverse complement.
ATGACCTCCTTTCGGTTCAGTTATCATAGTGACAGAGGGTAATTTGTTCTTTTTAAAGTGCCAGAAGAACCAGTAAAGAAGGAGGTGGCCACTCCTCCACCTCCTTCAGTCCCACAGAAAATACAGAAAGAGGCAGAAGAACCTCAGAAGAAGCCAGATAAAGGTATCCAAAGCTCATTCTGCAGCTCCTGACATTAAAAACTGAAGTTCTTTTTGTGGTGATGAGGGTGCATGCCGTGTTTGTTTCAGTTGTGTCTTCTGTTTGTGACGCTCAGTGGAGTGTTTTTACATTCCCTGACCTTGAAAAGTCTTGTAATGTTTGTGAATGGTACTCTTTAAAGTTCCCGTGGAAGAAAAAGTTCCTGATCTCCCGAAAGCAGCGAAGAAACCAGAACCTAAAGCGGCTCCTCCCAAAGAAGAGCCAGCTCAGAAGGACAAAGGTACTCTTAAGATGGTCTTAAAATGTTATATTTTAGGAAATTAACCTCTCTGTTTTTTGCTTTGCTTGACAAAAAAGACCATATGAGTGAGCTAAAACCTTTTAATGTGCGTTAGCACATTCTCTTCTTCTTTATGGTCATGTCTTCTGCATGTTTTTCTTTCAAACCCTCTTAAAGCTCTCAAGTCCCAACAGAAATCTGACAAGGTTCCCCAGAAAACACCTGATGAGGAGGCTGAGTTGGGCAAAAAACCTGAAAAAATATCTGAAACTGCAGCGAGGAAAGCACAGGTGAAGGAAAAAACTCCAGAGAAAATGCCGGAAAAAATCTCTGAGAAACTTCCAGAAAAAATATCAGAGAAAAGTCCAGAAAAAATTTCTGAGAAGCTCCCAGAGAACATTTCTGAGAAACTTCCAGAAAAAATTGTAGAGAAACGTCCAGAAAAAGTTTCTGAGAAGCTCCCCGAGAAAATTTCTGAAAATATTCCAGAGAAAATTCCTGTGCCAAAGCCTGAGGTTAAACCTCCTCAGAAAAAGGCTGAAGAAGAGGTGATCAGTCAGAAAAAACTCCTGAGAAAGTTGACAAAGTGAAACCACAGAAACAAGCAGAGAAAACTGAAATCGTTTCCATTAAAACACCTGAGAAGGTTGGACCAAAACGAGAAGCACAAGAATCTCTTCAGAAAGGTACAGATAACAAAAACATCGACTCTTTTTCTTCCTTTGTCTTCTTCATGAAACGTCTCTTTGAGTTCAGCATTTATCGGCTCCAACAGAGAATGGGTCAAATATTACAGAATGTCTCCACAAAAGTAAAACCGAAATGTTAAAATTTTCAGACAAATTCAGGTATAAGTTTTTTCTGAGTTCAGTTTTGACTTGAATTCTTAAAAATCAATCATGTTTAGCACATTTTTTAATTTCTTAAGATGTCAACTTGTTTTGTATAAAATACATAGATTAGTTTCTTTTGTAGTGACATGATGAAAACAGAAACAAAGAAGTGATATGATGGAGAAAGTGAACTTCAGATGGTAAATATTAGCAAATCAATCCTTCACAACAATAAAAAGTTGAATCAAAGAACTATAAAATATACTCTCCTAATTATTTAAAACAGAGAACCTTAAGGAAAAAAAATTTTAATTTTTAAACTTGACAGCAAAACTGACTTCAGAAGATCAAATATAGCTGAATTTCTTTGAACTTTTTATCCACATTTAGCCATCATTTGACATCTTTCACTTTTCACTTTTGGACATGAGTGTTTACACCATATACTCAGAATTGTTGTCTCCTTTACATTTTTACAAAATAAATCACCCCGCATTTTGTACAATAACCAAATATATTCCAGATTTCGCTTTAGAATATCTTCCACATCTCTTTAAACTCCAATATATTTGTGTTTTCTGGATCTTTCTGTGTGTTTGTTTCTAACTGTCTTAACTTTATTTCTTCATAACAATCTTCTTCGATCTCACCATCTTGGGCTAAAAATAAACTTCAATAAAAGAACCTGTTGTTGAGAAGACGGAGAAGATTCAACAGGAGAAAAAAGTCTTTGTTCCTGTTGAAAAAGGTACAGACCGCCTGAAAACGAGATGGATTACTATAACCACATCCTCGTTTTTAAGTCCTGATGATAAAATCCAGCAGGTTGGATTATCATCAGTCTTTCTATTAGTCCCTCTAACGTAGATGTTTGTCTGTGTTTTATTCTCACCTCTTGGCGTCGCTGCATGATGCCTCTTCTTCTACAAAACCAGTTCTAACTGAGAAACCAGAAGAAACTCAGAGGAAACAGGAAGAGGAGAGAAAATCTGTTAAAATCTCTGAGATAAAACAGAAAGTTAAAGCGAAAGTGACGGAATATGAGTCTGAAGAGATCGAATCACCAGCAGACGAAACGAGGAGCAAAGGCAAAACCGAAGAAAAACGTTCAGTTAAAGAAGAGTTGGCAAGAAAAACAAGTGAAAAATTAGAGGTTATCAGTGTGAAATCTGAGAAAATCTCAGAAAAACTCAGCAGAACAGGACAAAAAACTCACAGAGAAGTGAAAAAGATAGAAAGTAAATCAGAGCTAAGTGAATCGGTTGCATCTTCTGAGTTAACTGAAGAGAAAAAGGTGAGATCTGAACCAGTGTTTGATGTAAAACCGCATTACTGCCCTGTAAAAGCAGAACTAGAGACCTCAGAGTCGGTCACAGAGGTGGATTTTATTACGAAGTTTGAACCAGAAGTCGAGCAGATGAAGTCTGAAGACGTTCCTCCTCAGAAACGGGAACTCTTAATCCGGGATCAGATGAAACGCTCAGTCTCTTTAAAACCAGAAGAAGAGATAAAGATTCCCTCGGAAACAGCCACTGGAGGTACCAACATTATGTCATATTTAACCGTTTCATCAGACTCTGGTTGGTTGCAGGTTGTTTATTCTCTGTGCAATATCCTCAGCAAATCACCGGGGGTCACCATTTCACGTCCATTCTTCTGTTTAACATCATTTCCCATATTTTTGACCCATTTCTGAGTTTGTTTTGTCACCTTCAATCTGCCGCCTGTTGATGTTTTTGTCGTCTTTTTTTTCCTCTGTCGTTTCTCTTCAATGTCCAAACTTAAAACTTAATTTTATTATTCTTTAAAGAAATTGAAGACAAACTCAAGAAGCTTCCTTCCAAACCTTCTGAGACAAAAGGAAAGAAAGTGGATAAAGGTAGAAAACCACAACCATCATCTTTTATTTAACCTCTTTATTACCGATCATTTAACCCAAACTGTTTGTGTCTGTTTGTTTCTAATCTCTTGGCACCGCCTCATGGTGCTTTCTCTTCACAACTGTTCAATTTTTCCAACCATCAGCATCATTCACAGCTCTTGTAGTGGACGAGAAAATAGTGCCATGTGCAGAACACAAAGGTCCAATTAAAGAACACAAGAATATTGAATCTGAGACACAAGAAACAAACAAAACAACTGAAGAAATATCTGTTACTGAGGGTTTAAATGAAATGGGTTTTTTCCTTCAACTGATGAAAAGATTAATGTGACAGTTCAGCATAAACCTCATGAACATAGACGACAAAGATTGGTTCCCAAAGATATAGAAGAGCCGAAAGAAGCCGCTGAAACTGGAAAACATGAAATTCTTAATGTTTCTGCAGCAAACAGATTAATTACAAAACAGAAATTTAAAGACAAACCAAAAATATCTGTCGTGACAGAACAGTATTTGTTAGAACAAGCTCCTCAGAAAGATCTAGACTCAAAAATTTATGAAACTGATTCATGTGAGGTCATTGAAACAAACGTTTCATCAGAACTCAGTGACATTAGTACCAGGAGTTCAAAGAAAGAAGCTGCAGAGAAACCAAAACTGCAGATATTAGGTGAAGATGACACTTCAGTTCAAGACAAAGAAACTTTTAGTGAAGTCAAAGTTTCTGAAAAGCAGCGCATAGTCCCAGACAGGGAGTTCCCAGTTCCTGAGGAAGTTCCTCCGAAAACATCATTATCCTACAAGATGAGAAGACAGTGGTTTGCTAAAACTAAAGAAGCTTCAGACAAAAAGACACCATCAGAAAGCATCACAGTGGAGGATGAAACTGAAGCAGAGACGCTTAGAAAAGATGGAAAACCTGAAACAGTTCAGGGATTTATCGACAAGAAATCACCACATACAGCTGAGGAATGTACAAAAACTCAAACTACACTACATCAGGTGACTATTAGTACAGTTAAAGATAAAACTCTTAAAGTTTTTCCTCTGAAAGAGACTAAAAGTGTGCAGAAAGAAGAAAAAGTAAAAGAGGAAAGTTTAGAAGAAGCTGAACTACTGGCAGTTGAGCAGTCTAGTCAAGTTGACGGTGATCTGAAGGAGTCAAGATCATCTAAAGAGAAAAGACAAAAACTATTGAAAACTGAAGACGCTGTGGATAATCAACTACCAATAAAAACAGTTTTAACAAAGGAAAGGCTACCAATCAAAGACAAAATGGCTGACATAGGTGAACAAAATAAAGTGGTCTCAGAGTTAACTGATCATCAAGAAATTAATGAAGGGAATTTTCCTCCAAAGGAAGAAAATTTAATAAAGTTTGAGAAAGCTACAGATGTTTTACAGAAAGAAATTCTAGCAAAACCAGTTAAAACTAAGAAAATAAGAAAAGGTGATGAACAACAGACAGCTGAAGAAATGTTAACTACAAAAAGAATGAGCAAACCTCAAGGGTTAATAGTTAAACAAGACCAGATAAACATCAGTACAGTTTCGGTTAAAATGTTGAAAGTTTCTGCCTTTAAAGAGAAACAAGCAACACAGGAACAATCAGACAGAAAAGTTTCACAAATAAATACAGACGAAAATGTTAAGAAAACAGAAAAACTACCAAAAATGAGACAATCTGAGTTTTCAGTCATTGAGGAAGTGAAAGAGGCAGATGTTTCTCCAGAGGAATCAGTTTTATCCAAGTTTGCAAAATCTACAGATGCTTTAGACCGACATATCCCAGTAAAACCAGCAATAGCTATGGATAAAACCATAAAACTACCAGTCAGTGAAGACAAAACGACGGTTGGTGATGAAGAAACGCCTACACCACCAAACATCAAAGAAATTGAGTCAGCATCTGGTGAAACCAAAGATTTAGGTTTTACAAAGGTTTTTATTTCCTCAGAGAATAAAAAACAAAAGTTTCCCCAAACAGTTGATATTTCAGATGAAAAAGTTTCATTTGTAATGGATAAAAGCAGAAAAAATATTAAAGACGATTTACTTGACAAAGATAAAGAACAAGTATATCAACCAACAGATGATGATATGCTACCCAAAGTGAGAATTAGCAAGTCTCAGGGGTCGATCATTGAACAAGACCAGGTAAAAACCAGTGTAGTTAAAGACAGAACTTTGATAGTTTCTCCAGAACGGTCGACATCTGAGATTATAACTGAAGACAAGCAACTCCTGTCAAAAACCATCTGCCATTTGGATAAAGCCAACCTTACCTCTGTCAATGACAGAACTGACAAACCATTACCTGAAGCCATGACGCAAGAAAGACCTGCAGAAAATCTCTCACATATCCAACAAGGTGGGTTTGCAACATGTGAAGCTGAGGGTTCTCCAAAGGAAATAAAGGAAATGGACCAAACTCTAGAGGCAACAGACCAAAAAATTAAACCAAAGTTAGTCAGAGATAAAGACAAAACTAAAACTGACAGAAGAGGAAAATCTACAAAACAACAATTTAAAGTAAAAGTCTTAGATGAGGCTGATGTTCCAGCTACTATAAAAGAAACCTCAGTTAGGAAAGAGTTTCAGGTAGACCAAAAGGTAGCTGAAGGGAGCACATTAACCGAGGAAACCCTGACGACCAAGAAGTTAGGAAAGGTGGATGAATTTCAGTCATCTGTTAAAGCTCAAGACACAGAGAAACAGCTAAGAGATGCAGAAAATGCAAAAGTTACTAAAATGGACAAAACTACTGCAACTCGTACAGCTGAAGAGATGAAAACCTCAAACACAGAAACTGAAGCTGCAAGAAAAGGACAGAAAACAGAAAAATCCAGCCAGATTTCACAAGAAGCAACTGAAGAGGAGAAGTTGGACCAAACAGAAATTACACAAGATGTTGCAAGAAAGAAATCCAAATCTCTGAAAGAAAAAGATGCACAATTTCAAGACAAAGAGTCCAAGGCAGCTGTTTTCAAACAGAAATATGGACGTTTTACTCCAGCTGAAGAAGCTGAAACACCAAAAACAATAATGAAACTTTCTGTGGCTCCTGTGAAGGAGGTGGTGTTCGAAACATCTGGTATAGCCGTAGATGACAATGAAGCTTCCTCTCTGAAGAAGTCTAAACAAATAAAGGTAGAAGATGAAGCAGACAAGCTGCCTACGCATGTTAGATCTCAAGTTAGATCTGAACCAGAAACCAAAGAGGTTCCTCTTGAAAAAGTTAACATCCTTGACAAACCAGCTTCATTTCCTCCCAGACGCGTGAACCAAACCAAAACAAGAGATGGAGAACTTTCCGGGACAGTAAGAGTAAAACAAGAACTTGGAGAAATTAGCCAGCTTTTTCCAGAAACAGAACAACAGCAGAAAGTAGTCGCAGCTGCAACTTTGATGGAGATACCATCTGAAAAACATCTCATCACTGATGTTGGTGACTTTAAATCAGACCGTTTACAAAGATTTACAGCTCCTGATAACCAGGAGACAAATGTTGAAACGGTAACAGAGAAAATGTTTGACTCACTCAGTCCAGAGACGGTAGAGAACAAGGTGAAAAGCCTCACAACAGACAAAGCTAGTGAAGATAAAACACAACAGAGGGTGAAACGTAGAGAAAAGTCACCAATCGAAAGCTTTACGACTGAGACAGAAACAGTTAGAGATTATTTTCATGATGTTTCCCAGACTACAATGATGGATCAGCAGGAAGCAGAGCAAAAAGTTTCAAAGATGCCGGTAATGGATGTGGCACATGAAAAATCAATGCATGCATGCACACAGGAGATGCTAGACATACAGACATATATATCCGTTGATTCTCAAGTAAAAGATGTTAGACCAGGAGAAATTGTTTACATATCAGGTGATGTTTCCGTTCTGATAGAAAGATCCACAAAAGATCAAATGCATGCATTAGATCAACCTGAAGAGATTGAAGTGAATGTTAGGGAACTAAAGCTCGAAAAAAGAAAATCATTTGTTGAAGCAGAAACTCAAGATGAATCAGACATGTCTGCTGGTGTTCAATGTAAAAACAAACAGGCAGAGAAAGAACTAACCCAAGGTTGGCCTAGCTTTGAGCCGTCAGTAACAGATAAACCCAAAGGTAGCACCACTGGTCACCCATCAGAACACACCAGAACCACACCACATGTCCACTCCATGCTTCCAAAAACACACAAAACCAGATCCAAGACAGAACACCAAGGAATGCAGTCCGTCACAGAAACGAAGAGTCTGACTGCGGAAACAGAAGAGAAAGAAAATCTCTTTCTTCAAGAAACGTCCAGAGGTACAGAAGGAAACTATCACTGAGCACAAGTTTCTGAGATGAGCACCCGACATCACTTTCTGTGGAGATTGTCCTCATCAACATCACCGTCCAGAAGGACCTCCATGTCATGTCACCCATTCTGTTCAAGCACAATCTGTCTTTACTTGTTTGCAGATACAAACAAGTTTTAGACACATTCTGTGTTTCTTAGACACAGAATGTGTCTAAAACTTGTTTGTCTTAGACACATTCGTTTCCATTACGAATGTGTCTAAAACTTTCTTGATATTGAAAGCAGAATATCAACAAAGTTTTGCAGACATTTATAATGGAAACGCAGCTAGATTGCGTTGGATTTTTCCCCTTACCATTTCCCTAACTCTTTTATCCAATGTGTGTCTGAACCAGTGGGGTGAGGTTGTTTGGTCTTCCAGCTGCCTAAAGGCTGGTTTTTCTTTGCCGTGCTTCAGTTTTTACCTCAGTCTGAATGTTTGTCTGATTGTTGTCTTATTTATCTTTAAAGTTGTTGTGAAGGAGAAGGAGTTGCCTCCAGAACCCAAAGAAGTGAAGTCAGCTCCTCCACCAGAAGGTACTCAACATTGTTTGGTTTTAAAGGCATTCGTGACAGAATGCGCTCTTGGAAAAAAGCAAATCTTTTAAACTTTAAACACAGAGGTCAGAAAATGATCTCTTGGATTTAAACTTTTCTGAGTTCAGATAAACATATTCTTAAGACGTTTGTGTAAATTTTCATCTTTTCTTTGTACCTGAAGAAATCAAACCAAAAGTTGGAGAAGTCCCCAAAAGACCTGAAGTTACTCAAAAGAAAATCCCTCCACCAGAGGAAACAGAACCAGGTATTCAGACAGAAAACGGTTGAAGGAATGTTTGGGTTCTAGTTTGCCAAACATCTGATTAATCTAATGTTGCTCTTGAAAGTGGTCAAGCCTGTTGTGAAGGCTGAAGAACCGACTAAGGTGGTTCCAGAAGAAGAAAAGCCAGCTCTGAAAGGTAGAGGACCTTCAGAGAACCGTCCTCTTTATCTGTTCAGTTAAATCCATCTTTTTAAACCTCTTATTTCATCACCAGATGTTCATGTCTTTACTAATATGGGTCATGTTGACCTTTTCCTCTTCAGTGCATCAAAAGCATGCAATTTTTTAAACTTCTTATATCTCACCTTAATTCTTCACCTCTACTGTGCGATAATTAAATGTTTTTGACAGTCTTCAAGGAAAACGAGTCACATTGTTGTTAATAACCATAAACTAATGAGTTTCTTCACTATTCTTTTGTATTAGATGAAACCAAAGGACCGGTCCAGACACCGGGAGGAGTCCAGAAAGGTAAGACCACTTCTCACTTTTTCTCAAAACAACCAGCAGATGCCAGCAAATCTACACCTGAACACAATGTTGGGCGCTAAAGTAAACCATCACTAATTGCTGCTTTGTTATGCTCAGTATAGAAATTAGTTGGTATTAACTTGATAAATAAGCATCTTAACTAATCACATATTTTACTTTTAAGAAAATGGACCTTGATTCATTGCACTATCAGCTCCATTTTCTGTTATGTTACAGCTTATTACTCACAAGACAAATACCATATGTGACATGCTAGCACACTCTGGTCCTTAAAGTACATTACAAATGAGAAATTTGCTCTCTTTTTGCATTAGATTGCATTTTTTGTGCTTCTCAATCAGGAGAAAACAAGTTCAAATTCAGGTCTACATCAGAGCATGATAGTTGTAATGTAAAGTTACCTTACAGCTTTCTTTTGCACTATAATCATTTCCAGCTAACAGGAGAAGGTAAAAGTTAAATCATGGCACATTTCTCCTCTAAATTTATAGTATGAACTTTAAATATGGGAGACATTATTACCTGGCTAGTCCAATTTGAAGTGAAAAACTGTTTTGATGAGTGCGGTGTCAGATGGATGTGCAAACTTTGGTTAACGAGTGTTAGCAAACACTGAACATGCACTATAATGAATATGGCTAAGAATGTTTTCACAAATATATAAGGAAGTGAGATCTGTGCAGTTTTACTTAAAATTTTCTCATTGTCTTAATTAGTTTAAATTACCGTGCAGTGCCTTGCAAAAATTATAGATACTACCTGACTTTTTTCACAATTTATCACTTTGCAACCACCAACATTAGTGTATTCATTGGCTTTTTAAGGTTTTTGGAGTTTAATAAGTAAAATAAGTTGCTTCAAGCAACTTATTTTTGCTTCAGGCAAAAATAAAATCCTGAACATGGCCAATGAATCCACCGATGTTTAATATGATGTTGGATCTTTGTTAAAATACTTTGGGATTTGTGGTTGTAACATGACAAAATGTGAAATGTAATTTCTCTTCTTAAATCTCTGTGTTTAGTATATTTGTTGAGCATTTTCTATAACGTTATATGTGTGTTCTGTGTTGCAAGAACTGTGATGTCAGTCCTGTGTCATTCAGTAATGTCAGACCTTTACTGCCTCAGAAACTGTTCAGCAAAAAAAGGGTAAAATTCAAGTCACAGAGGACGGGACGTTTGAGATTCCCACCTTGAAGAAAGCAACCAGAGTCATGAGGGAAGTGGAAGAGGAGCAAGAAGTTGTCACATTGAAGAAAGTCCCATCAGTTCCACTGACAGAATCTGAAGAGGAAGAAAAACCTCAGAAAGTCACCAAGACCACCATCTTCCATGCCGAGGAAATGGTGCATGAAGAAGAGTCTTTTGAGATGTCTGTTGTCACCAGACGGACCGTTGAAGAAAGAAAACCCAGAGAGAAACCTGAGGGAGTGAAAAAGCCAGATGTTATCAAGCCTAAAATGGACGAAGAAAAAGAAACTCCAAAAGACACTTGGACCCGCCAGAAACCCGCCCCTAAAGATGAGAAGCCAGAAGACAAAATCTCTCTTAAGAAAACCCCAAAAGCGCCAAAAGAAGAGGAACCTGCTCCTCCGAGTACAGCACCAAAAAAAGTGAAAAAGTTACCCTTATCTGAAGCTGAACCAGAAGTAGTCAAGCTCAAACCTTTTGATAAGCCTGTTGTACCTTTAGAAGAGCCAGAGAAAGATAAGAAGGAGAGGCCAGACAGAGATGGTGTGCCTTTCCAGAAGGGAGAAAGGATCCCCCGAGAGGTGGAACCCAAAGAGCCAGCAAAGAAACCTGTGGAGGCACTCCATGAGGTAAAGGAGCCTCCAACTAAGGTACCAAAGCCAGCAGATAAAAAGAAAACTCCAGAGAAAGAGCCAGAGGAGGTCAAAGCACCAACTAAAGGGAGGAAAATCCCAACAGCAGAACAGGAAGTGGAAAGCGTCAAACTGAAGCCCTTCTCCAAACCTTCCAAAGAAGCTGAGGAGCCTGAGAAGAAACCACCAGAGGAGAAAGACAGGAAACCAGCCGAAGACCTGCAGCGCCGTCGCACCAGTCCTGATGAAAAACCAAAGGCAAAAGAGCCAGAGGCTAAGCCCAAGAAACCTGACGTCACTGAAGCTCCTCAGAAAAAGCCGGAGCAGCCAAAGGAGGTAGACACAGCTCCAACAGAGAAGACACCTGACAAGAAGCCTGAGAAGACTCCAGAGGAGGTCAAACCTAAGCCTTTGGAGCCAAAGAAAGAAGCTATACCCAAGGCTGAAGAGGAGAAGGAAGAAGTAGCACTGAAGCCAGTGGAGCAGCTCAAAAAGGCAGAGCTGAAAAAGACTCCTTCTCCTAAAGTTGAAAAACTCAAGGAGGCAGAAGCAGCTCCGGCTGAGAGGAGGCCAAGCATTGACAAACTTAAAAAAGAGCCAAAAAGCGTTTCACCCAAAGACTCAGTTGAAACTGCAACTCTTAAAAAGGTTCCAAAGAAACCATCACCAGAAGAGGCAAAGGCTGTCAAACCAGCAGAGCCTGGTAAAAAGAAAGTTCCCGCAGTGAAGGAGATCTCTCCTGGGGCTGTGCAAATAAAGAAGGTTGCTACTCAGCCAGAGGAGGAGGTGTTTGAAGAGGAGGCACAGGAAGAGTCTGAGCTGGAGAAAGAGGAAGCCTGGGGCTGGGAACTGGTTCCACGGGACAGCTATGGCTCAGAGGACTGGGAAGGTGAAGGAGAAGAAGGTGCCTTGGAGGTTCCTGGGGTAACCCAGAGAGGTGAGAAGGTGGCAACCCCAACATGTTGGGTGCCGACCAAGAAAAATCCTCCATTCATGCCATCCATAATTCCCACCACGCTTCCCATCTAAATCCTTCCTGCGGATCATTTTGTTGTGTTTTTTACATGTTTGTGTCCATCACATCCATCTCTTCCAGACATTCTTGTTAAGTCATCTGTCTGCCATTCCATTCTCATTTGCCCAACATGTGTTCATCCCACCATAATGCCATCTTTACGTTCATGTCATCTCCTAATGGTGTGAAATTTGTGTCATTGTGAAAATTTAATACATAATTAATTATTGTTTTTCTGCCTTCATTTAATTACTTCATGTCTTCATATTCTGACGAAAACAACATTGCATATGGCCACCCATTTGCTTGTTCATAAAAAACAATAAACAGTTTCATTGTTAAGTAGCGGATTAATGGTAATTATTTCTGAACAGAGGGGCAGCCGGCAGAGGAAGCAGGACGAGGCAGAGGCAGAGGGCTAAAACGTAAGTATGCTTTCTGAATGTCCATACCAGTACTCAAAAATATTGTTTAGACTCATGTCTGCATCTTAAAATCCTCTTTCAGCCAAGCAGACGCCATCGCCTGGAGAGGGCAGAGGTCGGGGCATGAAACCTGGTGGCAGAGGCGGCCCCACACCACCAGAGGAACCTTTTGCAGGCTTCAAACTCAAAGCCGTTCCCCTGAAGTTCATCAAGAAGCTTGAAAATATTGTCCTCAAGGAGGCCGAGTCCATTGGCTCATCGGCCGTGTTTGAGTGTGAGGTTTCACCCTCTACAGCCATCACCTCCTGGATGAAAGATGGCGGCAACCTGCGTGAGAGTCCCAAGCACAAGTTCACCTCTGACGGCAAAGATCGGAAGCTGCACATCATTGATGTCCAGCTGTCTGACACTGGAGAATACACCTGCGTGGCCAAGAATGCTGGAAAGGAGATTTCCTGCACTGCTAAGCTCATAGTTGAAGGTAACCCAGCTACCTTTGATTAATCATACCAACGCTGTTTCAGATACTTCACGTCTTTTTATGTGGCCCTCTGGACTTCTCAGGGAAACATAACTAGAACAGTTAAAATTTGTAAATAAATCAAAAACAATATATATATTTAAAAAAAAAAAACAAATCCATAAGTAGTGATATCGATCAATATAAAACTGTTATATTATGATACGGTTTTCAGTCATATCTTCCATCCCTACTTCAGTATAAAAGCTGTGTGCTTCATACATTCACTCACAATCAGCTCTCTGAGAACATTCATGATTTTGACATGACCGCATTTCTGTATTCTCACAGAGCTTCCTGTAAAATGGATCAAGGAGTTGGATCCGGAGAACTCAGCCATCCTGGGCCAGCCCATCTACATATCCTGCGAGCTGAGCAAAGAGAGGGACGTGGTCTGGAAGAAGAATGGTGAAGTCCTCAAGAAAAAGGAGGGCAAAATTCAAATCAACATCATTGGATTGCAACACGCTGTGACCATCCAAGGCTCCACACCAGAAGACGCTGGTGTCTACACCTGTGAAGTGTCAGGACAGGAGGACGTTGTGACCACCGCCAACGTCAAAGTGCTCGGTAAGACAAAGGGAGGTCTCAAATACGCATATATTAAAACAGAACTGGAAATTAGGTGACCATTGCTAGCCAATGCTAGGACTAATTCCTATTCCTCCATGTCCCTTACCCCCCATTTTACTGAGGTATGGAATCCTTTTACAGGGGGAACAAGGAGTAGCCATCGTCTTTCCCTTCAGGTGGGCTGTAAGGATGGCTACATGATCATTATTCCTTGATCCCCAAAGGAAAAAGGGTGCATGCCTTACTAGCATGAATGAAAATTGTGAGGGTTGGGCCAGGTCAAGGACAAAGCAGGAGTCAGCTGAAATCTAACCTTGAAAATTTTATAAGTTCAGGCTAGGTTTATTTTTGGTTTCTCTGCCAACTCTCACCAAATTAATCACATTGTGAATAGTATGCCAATCTCTGACTAAGAGATATTTAACTCCAACAGAGATTATTAAAGACTGGATAGTAAAACCACTTAGAGACCAGCATGTGAAACCAAAGGCCAATGCCACGTTTAAGTGCGAGCTCTTCAGAGACACTCCCAACTGGAAGTGGGTCAAAGGAGAAGACGAGCTCACTCCATCAGACAAGGTTGAGATCACAAAGGATGGAAAGGAGCTGACGCTGACCATTAAGAACTGCCAGCCAGATGATGTAGCAGAATATGCCTTGGAGGTGGAAGGACGCGTCTATACCGCCAAGCTAACGCTAGGAGGTTGTATTTCTTTCAATTGCTATCCCCTGTAATAGTTTCTACAGGTTAGTATTGACGGTGTTGCATATTTACAAGCAGTAAATACTTGTTTCCAGAGCGTGAAGCAGAGATCCTGAGGCCTTTGGCCAGTATAGAGGTGGTAGAGAAGGAAGATGCTGCATTTGAAACAGAAATATCTGAGGATGATGTTCCAGGAGAATGGAAACTCAAAGGAGAGGTTTTGATCAGGTCTCCGGTATGACGTTTTCTCATAAAGTTGTACATAAAATATGTCAGTGTTAACTATTCTTTTAATAGTAGTGCAATGTAATCATCAGACGTGTGACATCCAAATGGAGGGTACGGTTCGTAGGCTCACACTGAAAAACTGCCAGTTGGATCAGGCCGGGGAAGTGTCGTACCAGGCCCTGAACGCCATCACAACTGCAATGCTAAATGTTAAAGGTAAGAGGCGTTCTTGGTCCCCCACAAAACCCCAATGGACCCTGATTTTTGGAATTTATTTGTGACAATAAAGGTGTAAGGTCTGAGAGGAATAAATAAAGCCGAAAGGCATATCACAGCAGACCTTAGATCTTTATTCAAAAGGACGGATGCGCCAGGTAAGATGAGAAGGAACTCCAATGCTTGTTTTGTGGGGTGAATAGTTTATTCTGTCTTGTTGTTTTGTCTGTCATGTCAATAGAAAATATAAAACTGTATGTAGATCTCTTCATTATTATGTCAGTGTCTTTCAGTCGTGTGTCTTGTCTGTATTCTTTTCAGCAGTGCCCTGTTTATAGTTTACGGTTTCCTTATATTTAGCTAATATGACGATATTTAGAAGATCTTTAAGTTGGAGTTTGCAGAGCAGAAGTAAACTGAAGCTTTTTGGAAGAAAACAAAGATGTGCCATCATCAACATTTCATGCCAACTGAATAAGAGGTGGGATACTTGAATCCAATGACTAAGAAGTGCCCTGATGACACCATTTATACTCAACATCTGCAATCCTTGAAGAACACCAATGAATTTTTTACACTTACCAAAGAGCTGGAAGAGGAGTAGAGTCCATCTCAAGAACACACGAAGAAATCTCAAGCTTTCAACCAGGATTACTCAGAATGTAGATGACAGTGTAAACAGGGCTCTGACTGTTGACTGTTGAGTATTTTTGTTGTTCTGTTGTGTTGTTGATGTCTTGTGGCCTGTGTCAACCCCACCCCAACCAGAAATCGAGATGGACTTTGTTGTCCCGCTGAAGGACGTTTCCGTACCAGAAAAGAAACAGGCTAAGTTTGAATGCACCATCACCAAGGATGTCGCCAAGGTCATGTGGTATAAAGGGGCTGACATCATCACCCCAGACCAAAAGTACGACATCATCGATGATGGGAAGAAACACATGCTGGTCATCAACTGCTGCGAGTTTGATGACGAGGATGAATATACAATTGAGGTTTTGGGCAAAACTTCCACAGCGAGACTCATCGTTGAGGGTAAGTGCTAACTTTCCATCACCGAGTGTCAAAGTGGCACAGAGATTGCCATTTTGACTTAATTAACTGAGTGGGTTCCCTCCTCTTGTATGAACATGTTTTATTAATATGATTGTAGGTATCAGGCTCAGATTTGTCTCACCACTAAAGGATCAAACCGTAAAGGAGGGCAGTACAGCTCGCTTTGAGCTGGAGCTCTCTCATGAGAACATCCCTGTCACCTGGTACAAGAATGACGTTAAAATCCATCCGAGCAGAACCGTCATCACTCACACGGACGGAAAGAAACACATACTAGAAATTAAGGACGTGACTCTAGACGATATCTGCCAAATTAAGGCCGAGGCCAAAGGAATTCCTTCCATGGCCAACTTGACAGTTATAGGTATCCACATTCACTCTTCAATTCTTTGCTAAGTTTCTCCATGTTTATGTCTGTTGAGGTCCCAGAAATGCCTCATTCTGTCTGTCTGTTGTAAGAAATTGTTGGACTATGTTGTCTGTCTGTTCCTCCCATCCGTCTTTGTTGAGTTATCTTCTGCTGCATGCATTATTTGTCATACATTCGGTTTGAAGAGTCATCATAAATCTCCACGTTCCAGAGGGAGATCCCTACTTCACGAATAAGCTGCAGGACTATACTGCAGTCGAGAAAGACGAAGTGGTTCTAGATTGCGAGCTCAGCAAAGATGTCGATGTCATGTGGTACCACAACGAGGCCGAGATCAAGGCCTCCAAGAATGTGGCCATCAAGGCTGAGGGCAAGCGAAGAACGCTAATCATCAAGAAAGTTGGTGACAAAGATAAGGGACAGTATGTATGTGACTGTGGGACAGACAAAACCACAGCCGAGCTTCACATCGAAGGTAATTGACTCACCTGTGTTGAGCCACCTTTATCTCCATGGATCCTCATCACCTTCACTTGCACCATCTTCTAACCCCACCTCATGTATTTTTCTATTTAAAGCATCTTTTTTGTCCTAATTCTTTGAGTTATTACTCTCTGTCATCTTTGTGCTCTCCAAGAGTAAAACTTCTAGCTTCACCAAGTGGTTCTGGGCTTTTGAAAACCTGGATATTGTCTCTTTTGAAGCAGAAGCACTCTTGTATTTTTTCTAGATTATTTTGCACACAACTACTCTAACAAACCATCACCTCTTTATTTAAAAAAACTATTTTATTGATCTTCATTACCTGTTCAACAGTTCCATAGAAAACCAAGTGTGTAGGTTTGTTCAAAGCCACGTTTGGTTCTTTATGGTCCAAAGAGTTTGGCCTTAACCTCGAATTCCCTTTTACACTTCCGACAAATAACACCACCATCTGTCTACTTTCATCTACCGTCTCCATATCTGTGTCAGTTAATGTTGTCTTTGTGTTGAAATTTTGAATATCTCCAATGAGAGAAATTTGTCCCCTTTCTTGAACGCCAGCTCGGCACATCAAGGTGGTTCGGCCCATGTATGGTGCCGAGGTCTCAGAAGGAGAAACCGTTCGATTTGAAGTTGAACTCAGTGAGGACGACGTTCACGGACAGTGGAGGCTAAACGGAGAAGTCCTCAGTCCGTCTGCTGTACGTTCCATTAAACTACATCTCTGATCTTCATGTGATTCTATTTTAGCTGACATGTTTAATTGAGGGATTGCTAGCTCCTCCATCAGCTTTCCCCCATCCCAATCACTCTCCATCGATTGCTCATGTTTTTGGTAAAATACTGAAGTGTGTTGGCCGCTTGCAGGACATTGAGATTGTGGAAGATGGCGCCAAACACACTCTGGTTTTGTACAACTGCAAACTGCCCCAAACCGGGGAGCTTGTGTTCACCGCCGCCAATGCCAAGTGTTCTGCTAACCTGAAAGTGAAGGGTGAGCTTCCTCTTCTAAAACTGTCAAAAAGTAAAAGCTGAAGTTTGTCTCCCTGCTTTTTCGGCAACTATAAGATAACACAGATGTAATAGTGATTTACAGTTTGGGGTAAATGCTATTACACTGTATAAAGGACAAACCATATGTCATTGTGGTATCTTGGGGCAAACTGCCGTGATCAAAACCCTCGTCCCTTAATGTTAACTCTTTCTTTCTGAACCAACAGAGCTTCCCATCTCTTTCATTACCCCATTGGCCGATGTGCATGTGTACGAGAAAGATGAAGCTAAGTTTGAGTTGGAAATTTCACGAGAGCCCAAAAGCTTCCGTTGGCTCAAAGGAACTCAGGAATTGTCAAACGACGATAAGTTTGAAATTCAAGTAGACGGAAAACGACACACTCTAGTTGTAAAATCTGCCATATATGAAGATGAAGCCAAATACATGTTTGAGGCTGAGGATAAGAGGACATCTGGAAAACTGATTATTAAAGGTAAAAAGAGTTGATACCTCTGTATTTTATCACACAGGAATAGTTTTATTTGGACACCAGTCACAGAAGCATGTGAATGTTTGCTAAAAGCCTTTAAATTATAAAAATTATCAGGAAAAAATCAACAGCTGAAAACTTTGTTGCATTGAGGAAAAACTCCAATGGAAAATATTTCAAATAGCAGATCCAGGAAAACTGCATCAAAAATTTCCCTTCTTTTAGTAATTCAATTCATAAACTAATTAATATATTACGTACAGTAGATTTTTTATATACAGACACAGTTTGAGTGTTTATTGCTGTTAAGTTTGATGCGAGCTTACAGCTAATGATCCAAAAGAAGAATTTTATATAAGACAAATAAAAATATTTTTTTATAGAGGAATGTTTTGACCTTACTATGGCCTATAAAATCCTAGGAAAGACTGACTTTTTTTTAGAGTTACATCATAGATAGTCATCGGATCCCCTCCACAATAAGGACTAAACCACAAATGTCATTCCTGAAGAAGCTGGCTGCTCACAAATTGTGGTATTCAAGCATTTTAGCAGAAAATTTAACAAAAGGAAGCAACTTTGTTGGGGTTCTGGTGAAGGAACCCCACTTGAGGAGTTTAGTGGAGATGGACTGCAGCTGGAGTCAGAGCTAAAGAACCACCACACAAAGAGGACCTAGTCTTCAACTATTGATTTTCTTGTATTAAGGCACCCCAGAACCAGAGGAAACTTCAGAAGATTATCAAAATCAAAGTGCCAGAGTCTGGAAGAAGAGTGGAAAGCCACAAAATCTAAGGGTGTTTTCACACCTGATAATCCGGTAGACTCATTTCAATTGGGAACCAAAATGGCAACATTTGTTACATTTTCAACTGCTGCAGTTTGTTTCTACACTGCACTGAGTCAAGCCACTAAAACTAATTAACAAACCTGTTCCCCTCCTGGCCTGCACCAAGAACTACAGAAGGGAATGACATGAAAACCTCTGAAGAAGACACTGAGTTCAACTTTTTCCTCTTCATAAAATGTAAACAAAGAAAGAGTCGTGTCAATTTTACTGTCTTCGACTAACGCGAGACACAAGTGTTTGGTTTGGTTGCATTTATCCAGGTTATGTTTGTTAAAGGCTTTGCAAACATTTGCAAACATCCGCACAACCCCACAATTACAATCTTCCCAACTGGAACAACATTGTATTTACTTCCCTGTAAATGTAATTTTTTATCAGGTATTCGCCTTGAGTTTATCAAGCCAATTAAAGACGTAACGGTAAAGGAACGAGAAACCGCAGAGTTCAGCATTGAACTGTCTCATGACAAGATTCCAGTAGTTTGGTACAGAAATGAAGTGCGCCTGCACCCCAGCAAGCTGGTGCACATGTCGGAAGATGGAAGGTCGCACACACTGACCTTCAAGGAGGTCACAATCGATGATACCTCCATGATTAAGGTGGAGGCAATGGGAAAGACGTCAGAGGCAATGCTAACTGTTCTTGGTTAGTATCAGTCTTCCTTCGGCAGGATGTGAATTCTAGCTGTTGATCAGCTGTAAACAAGATTAGTAACTCATCTCTGTGGTTTTAGTTTTGTTTTGAACTGCTTATTACGGGTGTCTGCTTGCAGAGGGTGACCTCTACTTTACAGTAAAACTCCAGAACTACACTGCGGTCGAGAAGGACGAGGCAATCTTGTCCTGCGAACTGAGCAAGGCCGCCGCCGAGGTCAAGTGGTTCAAAGACGGTAACGAAATATTTGCGTCCAGGAACGTTCTCTTCCAATCCGACGGCAGGAAACGCATGTTGGTCATTAAGAAATCGGCGAAGAAAGACAGAGGAGCTTACACCTGCGACTGTGGCACTGACAAAACCACAGCAGAGCTGAACATCGAAGGTAATGAATGCCTGCCGTCCTCCAGACCCCGACATTACCACAGAGTCGTCACTGAAATCTCACCTGTACCTGGACCGATGCTCACCTCGGTCTCCATTCTTCATCTTCATGTCTTCAACTTTCACTTTGAGTGTTTTAACACCTCATGATCCAACCATAACATTTAGGATTCACACATTTTTCACAATAATTCACTTTTTGCTCCATGTTTTCGTTTCTGTCTCTCTCTTTGCACCATCAGTAAGGTGCAACACCCCAACCTATTGCATGCCTTCATGTCTCTGTCTGTCCCCATCATCTCCATGGCAACCGTTTTCTCACCCGGACTGAGCCTCGCTTTGGTTTTGCTCTAAACGCGTCTCTGAACTTCCACAGAGCGCAACATTAAGATTGTCCGCCCGCTGTACAGCGTAGAGGTCACAGAGACCGAGACGGCCTCGTTTGAAACACAGATTTCTGAAGACGACATCCACGCCATCTGGAAACTGAAAGGAGAGACGCTCCACCCATCTGCTGTAAGACAACACTGACCAATCCTCAAACGGGAAATAAAGCCACATTTCCCCAACAAGAGTTGAAGTTTTATTTTGATGAAACCTCATCTTTCAGTTTTGTTGTGAATGGTCAGCACTCCCATTTGAATGAACGCTGACCTGTGGGTGTTTGTTGTCAGGATGTGGAGATAAAGGAGGAAGGAGCACGACACATTTTGACACTCTTCTGCTGCAGAATGGATATGGCCGGAAGCGTTGACTTCTCTGCAGCAAATGCAAAGTCTTCAGCACATCTCAGAGTCAAAGGTGACAAAAAATATCACAGACGCCTGGTTAAAAACAGCCGTCGCTTTTCTTGATTGAAGGTTCTGGGAAGCAGCTTTTTCTTATTCCGGATCGGGAATCCTTATGTTTGTATTGTGTGTTATGTCTTTTATGTTCTTTGTTGAGTCACCGGATTTTATTGCTGTAATGTTGGGTCGAATCGGCGTTGGTAAGACTCCTCAAATCACATACCTCCTCGGGAAATAAAACCAACATTTAGTTGCTTCTTTTAATGTTGATATTTGGCGGATATCAATATTTATGTTACCTCACAGGTGGAATATCTCCTCAGGTATGATGTGCAGCTTGAAAAGATACAACCGATAAAGTTTAGAGGTTGGCGATGAACATCTGCAACAAAAAAACCCCAAGAAAAGTTAGGGAAGAATACTCATGCTTTTAATTTCACCATGAAGCCAAGATATTTCAAATTTAATTTCATGAACTTTATGCATTTTATTAAATTCCTGCTTTCCACAAAATGTTAGTTCCAGAAGTAGTTAGATATTTAAGTGATTGTAATAAAGATCCTTGAAAATCTGAGTCCATAAGTGCGTTTCCATTACAAATGTCAATATGGTTCCTGTTAGAGACAAACAGAAATATCTTGGCTTCATTCTGAGCCACGGGAAATTTAAGTAAAAGAAATCTGAGTGATTTTTAAACCTGTTGTTTTCATATCATCCAGATGGTTTTGACTTTATTCAAAACTCTCCACATAAACCGATGATGTGAGAAACATCTTATATTTAAACTGATACCTGATATTGTTTACAGGTAGCTATGTTGCTTCAGATGACTAGAGTGACTATAAACACATCCGCTGGTTGTCGTCAACACCGTCAACCTCTCTTTATCTAGCTGTTAGTGGCTTTAATTCAGGCATGCGAAGAAGTCTGTTGTAAATACTTCAAAGTGCTTGTTTATCTAAATGGACATCCTGAAGCTCCACTTGGCCCGTATTACCTAAACTTCCTGAACCAAATTACTGAAACCATAGATTTTCAATGAAGTGTTGGGTAACTCCTGCCAGGAGCGTCACATTCTCCTTTTCCAAGGAAAATGCAGGCAGGTGATTGACAGGAACAGATTGACTTCCCCTCATGGTTTTGGCAGACGTGGGCCGTTAGCCAATCGGGCCCCTCAGTTATTTTAGAACCTGGATGCCTTATCAAGCGGAGGTCCCCAGTGGTTGGCAGGTCATGCTTAGACGCTGCTCCTCTGACATCATGTCGTATGCTAATGAGCCTGGCCTCAGTGCCAAGTTGCAGGGCGGCTGACTTCAGTTGTCCTCTGCGCACCCAGCACCCTGCCATTACCTCAAACACATGATGAGGATTGGCCACTGAGGATCTCTGTGGGGATTTCTTGGAGTCTATTGACCGGTTTAAGGGGAGGGACTAACAATGTCTTCTCCCCAACCCAAAGGCCGGGTGATCTCCCTGGTGAGGCCCCTGAAGAACATCACAGTCACTGCCGGAGAGACCGCCACCTTCCAGTGCGAGCTGTCCTATGAAGACATCCCCGTTGAATGGTACCTGGGGGACACAAAGCTGGAGCCGAGCGACAGAGTGAGTCCCGTCACACCTGACACACTTCCTGCCCAGCCCAGGTGCTGGCTCTGGTCCAGAATCAAGCCCCTGAGTTTCCCTTCAGCTTCCTGTGCTGCGACTGCCTGTTTATATAAGGTCCTGCAGGTGGAGGTTTGAGATTCCAGCTGAGCATTCAATCCTGGTTTTGAGATAACGCAAGCAGGGGGTGTTTTCTGCCCCGCAAGCGCTTCTGTGGGTTTATTTTTAACAGCCGCCAGAGGCCGCAGCACAGGGCAGGTGGGAACTGCAGATATTTGCTAGCATCAAGTTTAAATCTCTGGGCAAATCTGTCGTTGGTTTTTCTGGGCCCGGAAAGGATTTCCTGTCATAAAGATGTATCAATTTGATAATGTAGGGCAACTTGAGAAAGGAAACCCAATAACTCTGTGTGTTGTGCAACATGTGGAAGAGTAGTAGGGACACTGGAAAAAAAAATCTGGAAAAGTCAGAATTCTGAAATTAAAGTTGGGATTCTGAGGTAAAAAAAAAAATAAATCTGTCTTGTGGAAAAACGTCTGAATTATGAGGAAAAAAAAGGTCCGAATTTTGATTAAATTCGGAGAAAAATACCCTCAGAATTCTGAGAAAAATTGTTAGAATTCAATGTTTAAAGTTGCAATTTATATAAAAAGTCTGAATTCTGCCAAAACAAGTAAAAATTCTGAGAAAGAAAGTTTAGAATTCTGAGGGAAAAAAATTCAGAACTCTAAGATTAAAATCCCAATTTTGACAAAACCACCTTGTCCTAGCGCAGACTTTTTTTTAGAAAAATGTGAGTTTGTTCTGAAATTGGTATGTTTCCATGAAGCAAATGTATTTTCTTAACTCCAATTTGAGCAATTATATGAATAATGGAAAAGCAGCTAGTGTGGCAGGCCTGTTCTGTAGCTCAACAACTGTTTAGTAGTTTAATTTATAACCTTGATAGCTAGTGTTGATGTAGTTCAACCTACAGAAATAGTAAGTAAAGACAATACCTAGATAGGCAATGATATTCAACATGAGACGATCTTTCCTGATGTTCCCAACAATTCAGATTATGATCAGGCCAAGTTTCCTTCTCTAGCTAACCAGACAGGCACAGCTCAGGGCCTCAATAAGCCATAAGTTCCTTCAGCAACAATAAAATAATAAACTAAGAAATTGCACATTGAGAGATACAGATACCTCTTGTAAAGTAAACCTTGTGGTAACAAACTTTGTTGAACTTTCAGGTTGTATTCAAGGATGAAGGGAAAACCTACAGCGTCACAGTGAGAGACGTCCAACTGAGTGAAGCTGGACGAGTCAAACTCACCGCCAAAGACTTTGAGACAGAGGCCACCCTGACTGTCAAAGGTAAGGCTCCAACGCATTGACTCAACTGGAGACACCTGGTTTAAAGACCAGATTTACTCACTTGAAACACTAGAAAACATGTAAAAGCCAGTTGTTATTGTAACTATCTCTGAGGTTATATTCTTTTATTTTGGTGACTTTCTGGTTGAGGTAGCTATGGTAACGAAACAGAAAGGTTGACAACAGACAACTTGAATTCCTTGAACTACATTTTTTTACACTCTCTCAATTTAAATTGTTCTTGTTTTAGGGCAGTTAAAATTATTTCTATTTTTCTAAATACCAGAAAGCCTTTTTTGAGATATTTTTGTAACTTTTTGTGTATTTTGTGCATTTAATTTGAGCAGGAAGGTCAGTTATCTTAACACCAATTGTTTTGATTGTTGCAATGGAATGTTTATTATTCCTAGTTCCTCAATGATTAGATCTGTGTAATTGAAGTAAAGGATGACTTATATATATATATATATATATATATATATATATATATTTAAAGTTTAAAGTACTTTAAACATTTTGATGTTTAAAGTATATATATATATATATATATATATATATATATATATATATATATATATATATATATATTATATATATATATATATATATATACTGCTCAAAAAATAAAGGAAACACTCAAATAACACAATATAACTATATATATATATATATATATATATATATATATATATACACTGCTCAAAAAATAAAGGGAACACTCAAATAACACATCCTAGATGGACAGTTTGATTTCACAGAAGTTTGATTTACTTGGAGTTATATTGTGTTATTTGAGTGTTTCCTTTATTTTTTTGAGCAGTACATATATATATATATATATATATATATAAACATATATATATAAACATGTATATATAAACATATATATATATATATATATATATATATATATATATATATATATATATATATATATATATATACTTTAAACATCAAAATTTAAATTTTTTCTTGTTAAAATATTGTTTTGTTCTTGAACCTGACATTTTTGTTATATTTTTGTTTAATTTGTCCCTTTGTGTGGAATGTCAAATACTGTCACAACATTACTGAAAACAGTAATAATAGTGAATTGAAACTTTATTTTTTTATTAATTTGCATTGAGTTGCTGGGAAAAAAAACAACAACTTACAGTTAAAAAGCTTGAAAAGTTCATGAATTTTACTGTGGGAAAAATGCACTGCATTTTACATGCACTGCATGTAAAATCCCTAAAGAAACTGAACTCTGGATGTTTGTGCATCCAGAGCCGCCTGTAGAGTTCACCAGACCTCTGCAGGACCAAACGGTGGAGGAGAAAACCACCGCCACGCTTGAGTGTGAAGTTTCCAGAGCAAACGGAGAGGTCCAATGGCTCAGGGACGACCAGGAGATCCACAAGACGAAGAAGTACGAAATCTGGCAGAGGGCTGCAAGAGAACGCTAGTCATCCATGAATGCACCTTGGACGACTCGAAGACCTACACCTGCGACGCCAAAGAATTTAAAACGTCCTGCTTCCTCACAGTTGAAAGTGAGTAAAGCTAAATAAAGATCATTTTTAACACAATAAGAGAAACTTCAACTCCTTGCAATGATGAAATTATTATTAAAGAACCAAAAATTAAGATAATTTGTTAAAGTAACTGTGAATCTCGTTTTGCGTGGACAGCTGCCCGTGTTGAGTTCTCCAAGCCTCTCCATGATGTCGAGGTTCGGGAGAAAGAAACTGCCAGGTTTGAGTGTGAAGTCTCCAGAGAGGACGCTAAAGTAAGAAGAGAACTTTTCTTTCTATATGTTCATGAGAATCTAAACCCAGTCCTCCTGTCTGAATTAATCATCTTCTTCCTGCTTTCTCCGCAGATCACCTGGTTGAAGGATGGAACTGAAATCAGAAAAGGAAAGAAGTATGAAATTATTGCACAAGGCCGCCAACACGTCCTTCTCATCCACAAGGCCGCATTTGATGACGAAGCTGAATACGAATGTGATGCACAGACCTCCAAGTCCTCCGGCATGCTCACAGTCGTTGGTAAGAAAAGAAAAACAAAGATTAGATTTTCTCCAGTTGGAAAAGAAAATAGGAGATCACATAAAGTGGACTGACACCAGAGTACAGATGGTTCTGATATTCCTGATTTAAAAAATGTTCAGTTGTGGTCAGCTTTACCCACATTTTCCGTTGAATTACTGTTCCTCCAGCTCAGTGACATTGAGCTTCTCTTTCTTTTTATTTTTCTATTTAAAAAATTGGTGTGTTTTCAAGAAATGCTAAACTTGTGATGTTAATACAAATCAGTTGGTGCCAGCAGATGTTACAATGTTTTTTTTAAGGTTGGGTTTCATTCTTTTGCTACAATTGAAATTTGTAGACTTTGATTTGTAAACCACAAATCAAAACATTCTCGGTTCATTAATTTCTGAACGTTTCTCCACTGAATCTCTTCCTCTCGCTCCAGAGGAGGAAACTACTTTCACTAAAAACCTGCCAAATGTCGAGGGAACGGAGATGGACAGCGTGAGGCTGATCTGTGAGGTCTCCAAGCCCAACGCTGACGTCACCTGGTACAAAGGCGACAAGGAGCTGCCAGACGGCGGCCGCTATGAACACATCATCGACGGCAAGAAGAGGATTCTCCTCATCAAGGACCTGAAGACAGATGACGCCGGAGAATACAGCTGCAGGCTGAGCAACGGCACCAAAACCTCCGGAAACCTGAAGATCAACGGTAAAGACTTTTAAAAAGTCTCATTTAGTTTAGTTTAGCACATTTTAGCAACAAAATATAAACACAGTAACCAATTAGGAAACATTAGATTTTGTCAAATGCCATCATCAAAATTTTCAAGCAAATTTACATCAAATTATTGATAAATGTTTCAGTTATTATTATTTAAAAGCAACTCCAAACAGCAGGGGTTTTAGTTTAACTTTAAAGGAACTCAGTGTTTCGGCTGTTTTGCAGTTTTCTGGGAGTTTGTTCCAGATTTGTGGTGCATAGAAGCTGAATGCTTTCTCCATGTGTGATTCTGGTTCTGGGGATGCAGAGCAGAACCAGAAGGTTGATATAACAACAGCAGATCTTAATATATTGTGGTGCTAAACCATTATAACGACTGCTGCAACAGTATTTTATATTCTATTCTTTGAGGGAGCCGGTGTAAGAACTTTAAAACTGGTGTTATGTGCTCCATCGTCCTGGTTTTAGTCAGAATGCCAGTAGCAGCGTTTTGGATCAGCTGCAGCGGGAAGGTTGATTTTTTTTAGGCAAACCTGTGAAGATGCTGTTGCAGTAATCAATGCGACTGAAGATAAATGCATGGATGAGTTTCTCTAGATCTAGACATTAATCCTCTCATCCTGGAGATGTTCTTCAGGTGATAGAAAGCCGACTTTGTAACTGTCTTTATGTGGCTCTGAATGTTCAGGTCAGAGTTCATCACTACTCCCAGATTTTGGGCCTGATCTCTACTTTCTACTTGTAATAATCGAAGCTGTGCATTGACTCCAGATTGTTCCTCTTTAGATCAAAAGATAAAAACTTGAGTTTTGTTTCTGTTCAGCTGTAGAAAGTTGTGGCACATCCACACATTTACCTGTTTAGTGCTTGGATGAGTTCAGAGTCATCTGGTGGCATCATAATAATTTCTTGTTATAATCTGAACTGGAGGGAGCATGTAGATATTGAATTTGAGGGTCCCCATGATTGAGCCTTGGGGAACCCCACATGAGAAGTTACTTACACACAAGAGCACAAAGAATTCTTTGTTCTTTTGGTGAAGTGATTCCTGATGTTTTTGCTCCAAAGCATATTTTCAAAAACAAACATAAACAGCAGTAAGTGAGCAAGAAGCTTTACAAAATATCACATAATAAAATCAATGTGATGTTTCTGTCCTGCAGAACTTGCTGCTGAATTCCTGTCCAGACCTCAGAACCAGGAAGTGGTGGAGGGTAATAGGGCAGAGTTCACCTGCACTGTGTCCAAGGAAACCTTCAGTGTCAAATGGATGAAGGACGGCAAGGAGCTGGAGGCAGGAGACAGGTATGAGTTGGTCAGTGACGGCAAGAAGCGCAGTTTGGTCATCAAGGCGACCGAGCTCAAAGATGAGGGCGGATATGTTGTGGTGATTGGAGAGACGAGAGCCAGCGCTGATCTGACTGTGAGCGGTAAGTAAGCTTCACCCACTGAACCGACGAGCCACTGCAAGAACCTCGGTCCATGTCGTCAACGTTCGCTCTTCCCTGCAGAAAAACTGAAGGTCATCACCCCTCTGAGAGACACGGAGGTCAAAGAAGGCCAGGAGATTGTCCTGAACTGCGAGGTGAACATCGAGGGAGCCAAGGCCAAGTGGCTGAAGAACGAGGAGACTCTGTTCGAGAGCGGCAAGTACGTGATGGTTCAGAGAGACAACGTCTTCTCGCTGAGGATCAAAGACGCTCGGAAGGGAGACGAAGCCGACTACAGTATCACTCTGACCAATCAGAGAGGAGAACAGGCCAAGAGCTCCGGCAAACTCTCCGTCAGAGGTTGGTGCTTTACCTTCACTGACACGAGTTCGATTAGTAATATTAGAGCTTTATTCTCGTAATATTGTCACTTTATTCTCATCTGATCTTATAAACAACTTAGTTCTCGTAGTATGACTTTATTCTTCTATTATTTTGACTTTATTCTCGTAATACTATAACTACAGTTGTAATTTATTCTTTATTCTCACAGTACTGACTTTATTTTCAAAATATTATGACTTTTTCTCATCTTATTACAATGTTACTATTGTATTACTTCAACTTTATTGTTGTACAACTTTATTCTTGTATTTAAAAATGTTATTATCCTAATATTGTGACTCTACCAAACCAGGACAACTGATAATCGAGACTAGAAAAAAAATCTCTAAATTCTCAGTGTTGCATTTATTGGTCTGATTTATCACAAGATTGATATCAAACTGGGATCAGTAACTGTAAACTGTGTGTTTTCCAGAGGAGAGTCTGAGGATCATGGTTCCTCCAGAGGACGTCGACACTCAGGAGAAGAAGACAATCAGCTTCTCCTGCAAGACCAACAGACCCAACGCCACTGTGAAGTGGATGAAGGCCGGCCAGGAGATCACCTTCAGCAAACGCATCGTCTACAGGGTCGACAAAGAAAAGCACATGCTCACCATCAAGGACTGCGTGCTGGCCGACGAGGGCGAGTACACGGTGGTCGCCGGGGACGACAAGGCCACCGCAGAGCTGATCATTAGCGAGGCGCCGACCGACTTCAGCGCGCAGCTCAAAGACCAGACCATCACCGAGTTCGATGATGCAGAGTTCACATGCGAGTTGACCAAGGAGAAGGCCGAGGTCAAGTGGTACAGGAACGGACGGGAGATCAGAGAAGGACCAAGGTATGCCAACTTAGCTCACTAGCAGTGGAATATTACATTATTAAAGGAATATTTGGTAAACTGTAATAGATGAAGGTGTTCTCTACCTTCCTGATGCATACACCTCTCACTCCAGATTTTATGGAAATGCTAAAGCTAACATCTATAAGATGAACAACAGCGCTTGGTGATATGGTCTAGATTCAATGCCATGATATAATGAGCATTTTACCTTGATAACAGTGGATGATAATAAAACCCCTTAATTCCACCCTGGAAAATGGAAATTTCCAGATTTCAAAAGTCAAAAGTTTGAAAAAAAAAAAAGAAAAAAGAAAAAACTCAATCAAATTTAGATTAATCTCAGAAATGTTCTAGAAAAGAAATCAGAAAATTTTAAAAAGTCAAAAATGTTTGACTTTTCAAACTGAAATTTCCAAGTTTTTTCTAGAAAATTTCTGAGATTAATTCAAATTTTGTTTGTTTTTTATAGAAAATTTGTTACGACTTTATTTTTTTGGCTGAAGTTTACTCCTTATTTCTGTCCACTATGGCCTTAATACGCTGTTATAGACATGAGCTTAGCCTGGCTTGCAACAGCTAAAAAGGTTAAAAATAACTTTTTTTTATTTAATACACTGAAAATACCAACATGGGAATAATTATGTCAGTCATCATTATAAATTTCGGTGTCTCCAATGATGGTGGAAAATGTTGCATAAATCCATCTGATATTGCAATGTTTAGCTATAATATCTGGATTTCACATCTTCCTAGTGCCACGTTGCATTTAATTTAGATGATAGAACATTTTCTCTACAGCAATCGGGTGTTTTCTTGTTGAATTTCAGTGTTTTAGGGAGTGACAAGGAGTCCTGTAGATAATCCTTCTTATTGCTTTTTCAGATACACATTTGTGAAAGACGGAAAGTTCTGCACGCTGCGGATCAAGGAGTGCAGGCCGGATGACGAGTGTGAATACGCCTGCGGAGTCGACGATAAGAGATCCAGAGCCAGGCTCTTTGTTGAAGGTTTGTTTTCTCAGAAAGACTTCAGAGGAACCTGCACTGCAAAAACACAAAATCTTACTATTGCTCACACATTTTCTGGTGCAAATGTCTTGGTAAACTTGAAATAAAACAAAACTTCCTTACAAGTATATTTTTATGAAGATAAAGGAGCTTAATTTAGGTCGATACTTCCTTAATATTGATTAAAAAAATATTAGTTTCACTGGCAGGTTATTGCACTTATAACAAAATATTTTTCCATGTTATAAATAAAATAATCCACATGTGACACAAATACAAGCTCCTATGTCTAACTGAAAGGGTACTTGTTTGCTAGTTTTGTTTTATTTCAAGTGTACTTAGATGTTTGCACTAGAAACTAGACAAAAACTACTTGGTAATAATGTTTATGGCCGTTTGTGTTTCCCACAGAGATTCCAGTGGAGATCATCAGACCTCCACAGGACGTGTTTGAGCCTCCGGGCTCGGACGTCGTGTTTGAGGTGGAACTCAACAAGGACCGGGTGGAGGTGAAATGGCTGCGCAACAACATGACCGTCGTCCAGGGAGACAAGTTCCAGATGATGAGTGAGGGGAAGCTGCACCGGCTGCAGGTCTGCGAGATCCGACCCAGAGACCAAGGACTGTACAGAGTCATCGTCAAAGACAAGGACGCCAAGGCCAAGCTGGAGCTGGCAGGTGAGCATCTGGTTCATTGGAGAAAGATTAATGAGCAACTCTTACATTAGCACCGGTCTGCTGAACTTTAAATATTTCTACATGTATAAGTCTTTCCACAGTGTGCAGGAGCAGGTCTTGTTAGTTGCTTTAATGAAAATAGAAAAAGATGCTCAGTTTTTGAACCTTTATCTTCTTCCAGCTGTTCCTCAGATAAAGACCACCGATCAGAGCTACGTCACAGACGCCGGGAAGCCCATCGTCTTGGCAGTCCCGTACAGCGCCTATCCTCAGGCAGAGGCTGACTGGCTGTACGACAACCAGAGTCTGGCCAAAGACAACATCTACACCTCCGCCGAGCGCACTGAGTACCGGCTGAAGGACCCGAAGAAGTCGGACCAAGGCCGCTACAAGATCGTCATCAAGAACAAACATGGACAGGGAGAAGCTTTCATCAACCTGGACGTCATCGGTGAGAAAAATATGTTGACTAAAGTCAACTGGAGATGGCTACATGTTAGAGTGGTTAGCACAAGCTGTTTGTAATGTTTGAAACATCTTCAAATGTTGCAAATCTTCATTCCAGATGTTCCCGGACCTGTGAAGAACCTTCAGGTGGTCGACACCGCGGACGGCGAGGTCAGCCTGGCGTGGGAGGAGCCTGAGAACGACGGCGGCAGTAAAGTGATCAGCTATGTGGTTGAGAGGCGCGATGTGAAGCGTAAGACCTGGACTCTGGCCACCGATCACTCAGAGAGCCCCGAATACACAGTGACGGGGCTGCAGAAGGACTCCTTCTACTTCTTCAGAGTCAGCGCCCGAAACAGGGTCGGCAACGGACCCTTCGTTGAGACGGACGAAGCTGTGCAAGCAAAGAACAAGTTTGGTAGGGTTAACTTTGAATATACTCTTCTACTCCTATTGATGGTAAATATAATTAACAATTTAAATTGGCACCTATTACACGTTTCACATGTTTTTATACTTCCATTTGGGTTTCTACTGCTTTTAAAATCAATATAGCTACTCTTTTTTTGGCAATAACTTAGTGTTTTCAGTAGCTGGAATATGAAACATTCCATATTCCATTTCTTGGTTTCAGATGTTCCTGAGCCTCCTCTGAACGTTGACGTTGGAAACGTCACCAAGTTTGGATGCACCGTCTCCTGGGACCCTCCAGTGTCAGACGGAGGCTCTCCCATCACCTCCTACATCGTGGAGCTGCGCGACAGGACGTCGGTGAAGTGGTCGCCTGTCCAGGTGACGAAAGCCGGCGAGCTCAGCGCCATCATCAATGACGTCATCGAGAACAAGGAGTACATCTTCAGAGTCAAAGCTGAGAACAAAGCTGGGGAGGGCAAACCCAGCGCCGCGTCACGACCTGTTAAGATCATGGATCCAATTGGTGAGGACTGGGGAGTAAATTGTGTTTACTACAAAATTAGCATCTCAGTCTCAGTCTGAAGTTCCTAATTTGTTTTTTTTCCTGTCTGCAGAACGTCCCAGTCCACCTCAGAACCTGACATGGCAGGACCAGAACAAGAGCTCAGTGCAGCTCACCTGGGAGACGCCTCTGAAAAACGGCGGCAGCATCATCACCGGCTACATCATCGAACGCTGCGAGGAGGGAACCGACAAGTGGCTCCGCTGTAACGCACGCCTCTGCCCAGACCTCTTCTACAAGGTGCAGGATGTCGGCCTCAAAAACACCCAGATGGCCCGTTTTCTGTCTGTAACACGGTGTCCTAACTAGACGTCAGTCAGATTGTTGTCAGCCAGTTTTCAGTTGACCAGATCTAATCGGTGATTGGTAGATCAAATAATTACTTGTCCGATTTTTTGAATTAATCAAAAGTAACACCGTCCTCCATTTTTAGCCCTTTTTTAAGTTTTTTATTTTATCTTGGTAGGGACATAACAAAAACCTTATTTCATGAATTTCACCATATTTTGTGTTATGTATCATATTCTTTACATCAAAAATGTTTGACCTTTCAAACTCAAAAAAGTTCCAGAAGTTGTACATTTTTATCTTTTCAAATTCAAATTTGAATTTTTGTGTTTTTTAAGCAAATTTTTGACTTTTTAAAGAAAATTTCTGAGATTAATTCCAAAATTTCTGAATTAAAATTTACTCTTTTTTTCTCTTGTCTACAATGTCCTTAATACACCATCGTAAGGCAGTACATACAACTCGAAAGCGCCTTACTTTTACAACTTCTGAATTACTTAATCTATAGTCCTCTTACTGAGGT
Source organism: Poeciliopsis retropinna (assembly GCA_010277075.1). Lineage (NCBI taxonomy): Eukaryota > Metazoa > Chordata > Actinopteri > Cyprinodontiformes > Poeciliidae > Poeciliopsis > Poeciliopsis retropinna. The sequence continues at coordinate 4,003,696 of VMRM01000037.1, read as the reverse complement.
TCACAGATTTCTGTTCAACTTCACTTTCTAACATCTTTGCATGTTTTTCAGGTGTCTGGTCTGAAATATGGAGCCAAGTACAACTACAGAGTGTTTGCTGAAAATGCTGCTGGAGTTTCTGAACCGTCAAACGTCATCGGACCTCTGCTGGCAGACGACCCACATTGTGAGAGACGTGACATTTGTCGAATTGACAGTGACTCCAAAAAATGAAAAATTAGTTTTCCACTAATGTAAGAGAAAATGAGGTGTTAAAATAAGGCTTTTGTTCTCATCATGCCGCTCCAGTTGCTCCATCCTTTGACCTGAGTGCTTTCAAAGACGGCCTGGAAGTCATCGTCCCTCAGCCTCTCACCATCAGAGTTCCCATCACCGGATACCCGACCCCCGTCGCCAAGTGGATCTTCGGAGAGAAGGAGGTGACGACCACAGACGAACGCGTCTCCTTGATGACCAAGTCCACTTTCACAGAACTTATGATCACGCCGAGCGTCCGGCCTGACAAAGGCATCTACACCCTCCACCTGGAGAACGATGTCACCTCTGTGTCTGGAGATATCGAAGTCAATGTCATCGGTACAGAAAAATACTGTAAATCTGGGGGGAAACTGGATTTTGACAATTGTTTTTAACTCATTGTTTGTGTTTTTGTTTCCAGCTGCACCCAGCGCTCCCAAGGACTTCAAGGTTCTAGAGGTGACCCGGCAGCACGTCCATCTTAGCTGGGAGGCTCCAGAACACGATGGAGGAAGTCCTCTAACCGGCTACCAGGTGGAAAAACGGGACGTTTCCCGTAAGACCTGGGTGAAGGTACGACAACAGTGTCTGGATTCAATCATCATCATTTAACTGGGATAAGGAATAAATCAGAAGTGACATAATCTGTGGCCTTGCTGGTAACAAAGTCAAACTGTTTCAGGTTGTAACAGGGATCCAGGACCTGGAGTTCACCGTCACCGACGTGGTTGAAGGGAAGGAGTATCTGTTCAGAGTCACAGCCTGCAACAAGTGTGGCCCAGGAGAGCCAGCGTACATCGATGAGCCCGTTAATGTCTCTTCTCCAGCCAGTAAGTCGGACTAACTGCACAGTTAACATTTAAACCTTTAAAGACATAAATAATCTAAGGTTTTAGATGGTGTGTTAATATCTACATCTTATAAAAAACAAATCAAGTTTGATTGCATAGCACATATCAGTAAGTACTTTACATCATAAAAACATCATAGTCACCAAAAATAAAACAAGCAATAAGAATTGCATTTTGTTAAATACTATTACCAAAATCATTACGCAAATATACATCGACTATTTTGATCCACATCTCAAAGCTTTTATATCTTCTTCTAACTTTCTCTCCTGTACACTTTGCCTTCTCTCCAGCTGTACCAGACCCACCAGAGAATCTGAAGTGGAGAGACAAGTCAGCCAGTGGCATCTTCCTCATCTGGGAGCCGCCAAAATATGACGGTGGCACCGGCATCCGAGGCTACAACGTGGAGCGCTGCCAGAGAGGCACAGATAAGTGGGAGCCCTGCGGAGACATGGTGCCGGAGCTGAAGTGCCAGGTGACCGGTCTGATCGAGGGCGAGTGGTACGCCTACAGAGTCAGAGCTCTGAACAGACTCGGAGCCAGTCGGCCCTGCAAGCCCACAGACGAGATCCAGGCTGTTGATCCAATAGGTAATAATATGGACCTTCTCCTTGATAGAATCAGTCCAGGGTGGGCATTTACTGTATTATCATTTATCATAATAAACTTCTTTTCATGATAAGAACTTTTATTTAACTTTGTCTCGACAAGTTCCAATAAATATTTCCTTTTTTTTCACTGTTCAATAAAAGCAGCAATAAATATCTAGCAAATATGATCAAAATGCAGTTGCAATTTGCAGTTTAATGATAAAATCACACTTCTTTTTGTGACTGGTGTCCTAGAGAAGCAAATACAAATAGGAATGTTTTTCAAGAGCATTATTTGTGTTTATGCGTCCATTATTTCTGTGACACAAAGGTCTGTCACAATGAGCTGTAAATTGCATGATAAATTAAAATAAGCACAATAATTTCCAGTTGGACAACAATAGTTAAATAGATGCTCCACTTATCGTTGAAAAGCCACTATTTAGAAAGATTAGTTTTTCTAAGAACAATGAAGATTATGGAAAATGGACTCAAAAATGACAGTATTATCATTTATTACAATAATTTTTTGGACAAATTTATCAATCAACAAAATTTATTGTGACAGGCCCAGTGATACACAATCTAAAAAAAATTCAAAATCTTTAAGATATAATCCAGAAGTTTCTGATGAGTTTTTATGGTTATTCCATCCTCAGAGGCTCCAGAGATCCAGCTTGATGCCAAGCTTCTGGCCGGTCTGACGGCCAAGGCTGGCAGCAAGATCGAACTCCCAGCTGAAGTTAAGGGTAAACCTGAACCCCGAGTGAAGTGGACCAAGGCCGACCTGGTTCTGAAGCCAGACGACAGGGTGTCCATCGACACCAAGCCGGGACATTCCACCGTCACCATTGCTAAGACCAAGAGAGACGACAGCTCCACCTACATCATCGAGGCAACCAACAGCAGCGGCCGTGCCACCGCCACTGTGGATGTCAACATCCTTGGTGAGAAGAGTTTTCAGCCCAGAAATGTAATGTCTATCTCAGGTTAAGTTGTAATTAAATCTGTATTTCTGATGTAAAACAGACAAACCTGGTCCTCCTGCTGCCTTCGACATTTCTGAGATCACTAACGAAACCTGCCTCCTGGCCTGGAACCCGCCCCGTGACGACGGCGGCTCCAGAGTCACCAACTACATCGTGGAGCGCCGAGCTGCCGACAGCGAGATCTGGCACCGGCTGTCCTCCACCGTCAAACAGACCACATACAAGGCAGTCGGCCTGGTCAAGTTCAAGGAGTACATCTTCAGAGCGTTTGCTGAGAACCAGTTTGGTGTGGGTCCACCAGCCGAACACCCACCCATCATCGCCAGATATCCGTTTGGTAGGCGATCCGACTTTGACATTAAGCAGTTAGACTTTCTAAATAAAAACAATAAACTTTCACAAAGCTTTTTCAACTATTTTAGATTCTGCAAACACTCTTAAAACTTCACATTTTACACATTTTTGTACTTTCATTTGGGTCTATACTGCTTCTAAAAACAGCTAAGGCCCTAAAAAAAAAACATATGTTGATCTGACATTGCTGTCCAGATCGACAGCTCATCATTTGGATTAAAAGTGACAGAAGCCCAGAAGCAGCTCATTCTGAAAGGAACTCAGAATAAGCACAACTGGCCAGACTATTTTTTGATTTTGTCCAAAAAATGCCATTAACATGTTTTGTTTAGCCCATGGAATCTGATCATGGAAACTTAATGGGTAACCTTTATGTTAATTGAAAGCTCTGCTAAATTCTGCGAGGTCTAATGTGATTCTTTTGTTTGGTCCAGACACCCCTGGAGCTCCCTACAAACTGGAGCCTTCAGACATCGCCAAAGATGCCGTGACCCTGAATTGGTACGAGCCGGATGAGGATGGAGGCAGTCCCATCACAGGCTACTGGGTGGAGCGATACGAACCGGACCATGACAAGTGGATACGATGCAACAAGCTGCCCATCAAAGACACCAACTACAGGTGAGGCCAGCTCAGGGTCTGGTCAGGAGTGTCTTTGGTGGGGGTTTTACTGACATTGTCCTGTTTTCTTGCAGAGTGAAAGGTCTTCCCACGAGGAAGAAGTACAAGTTCAGAGTCCTGGCTGAAAATCTGGCTGGAACTGGAAAACCAAGCAAAGAGACAGATCCGATCCTTATCAAAGACCCTATTGGTACCACTTGTTTCTTATCTTAAACAGGTTATTTTATCATTTAAAGTTATAAAGTAAGTTAAATCCTTCATGTTCGCTCTTTTTCCAGATCCTCCTTGGCCTCCTGGTAAACCCACAGTGAAGGATGTAGCCAAGACTTCATGCTTCCTGACTTGGACCAAACCCGAGCATGACGGCGGGGCAAAGATCGACAGCTACGTCATCGAGATGTTGAAGAGCGGAACCACAGACTGGATCCGTGTGGCAGAGAACATCAGCCTCCTGGAGTTTTTCCTGAAGGGCCTGATGGAGAAGCAGGAGTATTCGTTCAGAGTGAGAGCCATTAATGTGGCCGGGGAGAGTGAACCCAGCGAGCCCAGCGACCCGGTGCTGTGCAAGGAGAGGCTGAGTAAGAAAAACTAACACTTAGAGAAAAAACACCTTTGCTTAAGTTAATTTAAAGAACAAATGTTCAGGAGATACCAGATATTCCCAGATAATACAAGGGCATTTCCAAACATGTTAGATTCAGATTCACTTCATTTTAGTTTGGTAAATTAACAACTTTACAAAAAAACAAAACAAAATACTACATTACAAACCAATAATTTATCAAAAAAGGAACAAACTGAGGCTTATACTTACCTACCCTGTTCATAGAGTATATAACATGTAAGCCTTTTACATTTATTAAATCTTTTATTTTCAACCATATTCCAATAATTTTTGTAATCTTGTTTCTAATATATTCAATATGAGCCTCTCAACTAAGTTTGTTTTCAAGAATGATCCCAAAAACTGTCTCATAAACACTATGATTTTTCATCTTCATTTATATGTACCTTTACATTATTCTATATCCATTTATCAGAAAATACTATAAATTTAGTAACTTATAATAATCAAACCAGTTTTTTTTAACTCAGTTTAGCTTTTTGCCTACTGTTTGCCTACAAACAGTAGGCAAAAAGTACTACTGTCCATATTCAGAAAAAAAGTTTGCATTGTTTGCAAATTTCAAAAACCTGGAGGGTGTAAAATATAATTTAAATAAAGTACAAATAATTTATGTCCTAGGACTAATTCTTGAGGGAAGACCTCATTTTACAATTTAAATTTGTGGCTTTGTGTTGTTAATTTGTACATCCTACAGTATTAAGTAAGAATAGCCTCATAACTGCATCTTGAAGATGCAAATATAGAAATAACGTCGTAGACAATCATCTGAGTAAATGAAACTGAACACATTTCTGTTTAATCCTCCTCAGATCCTCCATCGGCTCCTCGATGGTTGGAGGTTGTGAGTATCAGCCGGAGCAGCGCTGACTTGAAGTGGACGGCTCCGGAACGCGACGGAGGATCTCGCATCACCAACTACGTCGTGGAGAAGCGCGACGTCAGGCGTAAAGGCTGGCAGGCCGTGGACACCACCGTGAAGGAGCTGAAGACCACCGTGACTCCACTCAACGACGGAGCTCTGTACGTGTTCAGAGTCGCCGCAGAGAACGCCGTGGGTGTCGGGCCATTCTGCGAGCTGGAGGACTCCGTGTTGGCCAAGGATACTTTCAGTAAGTGGTGGATCAGTAAATATTTTACTGAAAATATTTTTTATATATTTCTTATGCCGCAATTTCAGAATTGTTTTTTTTTTTTTTTTTTTTTACATTAGCGGGATATTAACAAATTTTGCACACTTTCGTAATGGAAACATAGCTACATAAAATCTCATTGAAAATAAAACATGCTTGTATTGCAGCTACTCCTGGGCCGCCCTATGCTCTCACCGTCAACTCTGTGACCAAAAAGTATGTGGACCTGGAGTGGGAGGCACCTAAAAATGATGGCGGAAGACCCATACTCAGGTGATATTTCCTTACTCGCTCATTCAGGCTCTAGTGCTGTTCAATGTTGTTCCCATTATGTTCATCTTCTGGCGTTTGCCCCATCCAGGTACTCTATTGAGAAGAAGGAGAAGCTTGGAACACGCTGGGTGAAATGTGGAAAGACTTCTGGCCCAGACTGCAAATACCGGGTAACGGATGTTATTGAGGGAACAGAAGTCCAGTTCCAGGTCCGGGCTGAGAATGAGGCCGGAGTCGGACACCCGTGTGAACCTACAGAGATCTTGACCATTGAAGATCCAACAGGTCAGCCTGAATCCAATGTGTTGGAGGCCTCAATCAATCAATCAAGTTTATTTCTATAGCGCATTTCAGCAATAAGGCAGCTCAGTGTGCAGTCACCAATTGAGAAACCAGTAAAAAGTGTTACATTTCATCACAGGCCATCATCAAAATTATCAATATACAAATATGTTGATCATTGTTTCAAATATCAATGTGACTGACGATAAACGCATGGATGAGTTTCTCTACATTTTTTTGGGACATCAGTTCTTTAATCCTGGAAATGTTCTTCAGGTGATAGAAGGCTGACATTGTAACTCTCTTTATGTGTCTCCGATGGTTCAGTTCTGAGCTCTGAATCTGTTTGGTGTTATCTTCAGGAATCCCATCTCCTCCCATCGAGCTGCATGTAACCGGAGCCAGCAGGGACTTCCTATCCATCGCCTGGAAGCCTCCGCAGCAGGACGGCGGTTCCCAGATCCGCGGCTATCACATCGAGATGTGCGAAGCTGGAACTGAGAAGTGGATGAGGGTCAACTCCCGTCCAGTGAAGGAGCTGAAATACCGAGTGGAAGAGGGCGTCGTCCCTGAGAAGGAGTACATACTGAGAGTGAGGGCCATCAATTCTGTAGGAGAGAGTGAGCCCTCTGACATCTCAGAAAACGTCTTTGCCAAAGACTCTGACTGTAAGCGCACCACATCTGTTTCCTGAACAAACATAGAAATTGCCAAAGCAAAACGAAACATGCTCTTCTTCTTTGTGGTCCCAGGTAACCCAACGCTGGAGTTCCAGACTCTGGACCTCGTTGTGGTGGAAACAGAGAAGCTTCACATTCCAGTTCCCTTCAGAGCCGTCCCGTCTCCCAAAATCACCTGGCACAAAGACGGCAAGGAGCTGAAGGCTGATGAGCGTCTCATGTTCAGGTCAGAACAACAGTTTAAGATCCAGACAAAACCAACATACCAGCAGGGTCCGTACTGGTGCTTGAAATCTTTGAAAGTGATTGAATTTCAATTAGGTGTTTTCAAGGTTTTCTATATAAAGTCCTTGAAAGTGCTTGATATTCAAACTGCACAATTTTATAATATAGTGCAATCTAGCAAACACATAATGAATTTTTTCTCACTATTTGAAGTTAAATATGACTAAATGTTTTGTGTTCTAAGTTAGTTAGAATAACCTAAATTATTTCCATTTGCTAAATTCCAGAAACCTTTGTGAGAAAATGTATTTAGAGATTATTTTGTAACTTTTTTTTAATCATATTTAGGCATTTAATTTGAGCAGCAAAGTCATTTTGCTTAAAAATTTGTTTGGATTGTTTCAATGTAATGAATATTATTCCCAGTGGTTTAATGACTTATTGATTAGCTAATATAAAGTTATTGAAATTTGAGGATTTTTTGTTAAATTAGTGTCAAGTGTACAAGGTGTGTGAAAGACATTTCAAAGTTTTGTTACACTTTAATGTACCTTATTCCTGTTGTAGAAAATAAAATACCATCACAATAAATATCATATAATAGTCAATTAAAACTATCTTTTTCTAGTTCATACACATTATTTTTATCTCCAAAGTGCAGTGCTGGAAAAGTTTGAAAAATTACTTGGAAAGTGCTTGAATAGTGTTTGAATTTTACCTTGGGAAAAATGTGTGAACCCTCACTGACAGCTTAAAGGATAAACACAAAGAAAATGTATATAACTCCTCATTCTGATTGTTTTTGGTTGATTTATTTGTTTGGAGCAGGAAGGAGTACATTTCCTGTCACCTGGAGATTGACAGCAGCCTTCACCCTGATGCTGGAGTTTATAAAGTGACTCTGGAGAACAAACTGGGAAGTGCCAGTGCAACCATTAACGTGAAAGTCATTGGTAACCACATGCGTTCCATTTATTTGCCATAAAAACACATTAATCTCTGATGCTTACAAACAGTTCTTTAACATGTATTTATCTCTGTGCTTTCAGGTCTTCCTGGTCCCTGCAAAGAGATTGTTGCATCTGAAATCACAAAGAGCTCATGTAAAGTTTCCTGGGATCCTCCAGACTATGACGGTGGCAGCCCGATTCTTCACTACGTTCTTCAGGTCAGTTTCATTTTCAGTTTTAAACCAAAAGAATTTCTGATAGTTTGAATACCACAAACTGATGGTGCTCTGTTGGTACATGTGGGTGCAGCGGCGTGAGGCTGGTAGGAGGACCTATGTCAACATGATGTCTGGAGAGAACAAGGTGAGCTGGATGGTGAAAGACCTCATCCCCAACGGAGAGTACTACTTCAGAGTCCAGGCCGTCAACAAGATTGGAGGAGGAGAGTTCGTCGAACTGCGCAACCCCGTCATTGCAGAGGACCAAAAACGTATGAAAAATATTTCACTTTGTGAAAATATTTGTGAAAATTTACTCAATGTAGGCTATTTGCCTCAAACTGCTCATGGTTTTTTGTGTATTGAAATAATGCTAGCTGATGTTAGTAACGGAGAATTACTGCCAAGCTAGGAAACAAATAATTAATTGCACAATAAAGTCGTAGTTTTATGAAAATAGAATTAAAACTTTAGCAGAATAAAAAAGCCATATTACAAGAAAAAAAATTCGACTGTTCTAATAAAATTACTTCATTGTCTTGATTTTATGACTTTATTCTGATATTACAGCTTTGATCTTATTTTATGTCTACTCTCATATTTTTACGACTTTATTCTGGTTATATTATAACTTTATTCTTAATACACTATGGCTTCATTTTTGTAACATTAGAAGTCAATTCTTGTATTTTTATGACTTTGTTCTCCTAATATTAGAACTTTATTCTTGTATTATTACGATTTTGTCCTGGTAATATTATGACTTTGTTCTCATATTTTTAGAACTTTGTTGTTCTATTATTTTGACTATTTTGATAGAGCTACCACTTTATTTTTGCAACTGACTTTATTCTGGTAATATTACAACTTTGGTCCCCATTTAGTGGTCAAAGTAATTTCCTGTTGATGATTTAACTTGACTGTACCATTTAAGATAATTGGACTGTGTGTTTGTTGACTCAGATGCTCCTGATGCACCAGTGGATGTGGAAACCCACAACCCCACGTCCAGCACTATAACCCTGACCTGGAAGCCTCCTATGTACGATGGTGGCGCCAAAATCATGGGCTACATTCTGGAGCGGCAGCAGAAGGGCGAGGACAAGTGGGAGAGGTGCAATGACTTCCTGGTTCCTGTACTGTCCTACACAGTCAGAGGACTAACAGAGGGCAAGAACTACATGTTCAGAGTCAAAGCTGAAAACGCTGCTGGCATCAGTGATCCGTCACGCAACACATTGTTCGTTAAGGCCTCTGATGCTATTGGTAAGGAGAAGAAAATATTCAACAATGTTCTTCTAAGTCGTTCCACTGTTAGGTTTTAGAATCAAGTTTAAGTTAATTTGACTTTGTGTTTCAGATCCTCCAAAGGTTTTCCTCAGTGGTAGCCTGCAGTCCGGTCTCAGTGTGAAGCGAGGCTGCGAGATCTGCCTGGACGCCAATATTTCTGGCTCACCATACCCTCAGATCACCTGGTACTGGAACAACCAGGTAATCCAACCTGAACCACTCCGCAAGAGACCTGAGAAACCCCTGAAGAAGAAGCCAGAGAAGAAGGAGGAGGAGAAGAAAGAAGGAGAGGAGAAAAAGGAAGGAGAGGAGAAGCAGGAAGAGGAGAAAAAGCCAGAGGGAGAAGCGGAGACTAAAGAGGAGAAGAAGGAGGGAGAGGAAAAGAAAGAAGGAGAGGAGAAGAAGCCAGAGGAGGAGAAAAAGCCAGAGGAGGAAGCTGCTGAGCCAGAGGAGTTGCCTGACTATCCCACCATAAATGAACGTCTGACCATCAATAACAGCCACAGGGGCATGTCCTCCATCGTCATTAATGAGTCAGTCCGCCCAGATCATGGTGTCTATATGGTGAAGGTGGAGAACGACCATGGCATTGCCTCAGCAACCTGCGAGGTCAACGTGCTCGGTAAGGGAACACTGATGTTATCACACATTTGGACTAAATACTTCAGTTGAGTTGTCGCACTATAAGAGCTCATCTATTGTGTTTGCAGATACTCCGGGTCCTCCCGTGAACTTTACATTTGAGGAAGTGAGGAAGAACTCAGTCATTTGCAAGTGGGATCCTCCTCTGGATGACGGCGGCAGTGAGATCCTCAACTACACCCTGGAGAAGAAGGACAACTCCAAGCTGGAGTTCGGCTGGAGTTGTGTTACCAGCACACTGAGAGGCTGCCGCTACCTTGTACCCAAACTCATTGAGAAGAAGGAGTATATCTTCAGGGTCATAGCTGAAAACAAGTTTGGCCCTGGTTCACCCTGCGTCTCCAAACCTCTCATCGCCAAGAATCCTTTCGGTATGCACCTATAAGGGAATATTATCAGTAGCATTGTCTGTGCAAGTAGTAGAAAAAAATATATATATATTCTTTTTCATTTTCCTCAGAACCTCCTGAGGCTCCAGAAAAGCCACAGATTGACAACATCACAGCCAACAGCATGCTGGTCACTTGGGATGTACCAAAGGACAATGGCAACCCTATTCTGGGATACTGGGTGGAGCGCAGGGAGATCAACAGCTCACACTGGGCACGTGTCAACAGGTGAGGAAATCTAAGATTCTCATTTCTTCCCATTCAAACAGAGGCATGTCTTCAAGCTCATGAAAATAATCTTTCCTGCTGTGCTGATCTCCAGGAACATCGTCCCAGACACGGAGCTGAATGTTGAAGGTCTCCTGGAGGGACTCACTTACATCTTCAGGGTGGCGGCTGAAAACCAGGCCGGACCTGGAAAGTTCAGTCCTCCTTCTGAGCCTAAAACAGCGCAGGCTCCAATCAGTATGTAAACAAATCTAAATCTTCACAGCAGAAGATGCTAGTCAAATAATATTTTAATCAACTTATGGTGTTCCTTCTAACCTTGTAGTGCCACCTGGACCTCCCATTGCTAGAGTGGTGGTAACCACTGACCACTCCATCGAAGTAGAGTGGGATCCTCCTGCCGACAATGGTGGAGGAGAGATTCTGGGATACCATGTGGATAAGGTCAGAAAATTTAGTTTTGCTCCGGAATATACCTTGTTTTCTGGTAAATCATCTGAAAACCCAATTGAGAGAAGACTGGTTGTTTGTTCCTCAGGCAATGGCTGGTACCAAGGACTGGTCTCGATCAACAGAACGTCCCTGGAAGCAGCGTAACTTCACCGTCTATGGAGTTCGTGAGGGAGCGAAGTACACAGTCAGAGTCATCGCCTGCAATGCTGCAGGAGAAGGAACACCTGGTTTCACAGACGCTGTTTTTGTCCGGAACCCAGCAGGTCTGCCTAAAACAAGAACTTGTAGTTACTTTTGGACCATCTGTATTTTCTGCATTCTAACCTTTCCTTGTTGCACTCCACAGAGGTCCCAATAATTGACATGGACCTTGCCATCAAGAATGGTATAATCATCAGAGCTGGAGAAACGCTGCGTGTTCCTGCTACAGTCACTGGTAAACCATATCCATCCATCACATGGACAAAGGATGATGGCAAACCAGATAAAGACCGTGTGGAGATCCTCAGTGAGGGCAATGACAGTGTTGTCTCAATCAAGAATGTCCAGAGGCAAGATTGTGGAAAGTATCAGATTTCTGCCTGCAACCCCAGTGGCACCAAGTCTGCATCGACCAGAGTGGAAGTGATGGGTAATTAAAAGTCCAGCAAACCTGCAAGAACCTATTGTTATTGTTACGCTAATGCCTTGTTTTATTTAATGTTTTAGATGTCCCTGGTCCTGTTAAGGACTTGAAGCCAGTTGTTGTTACTCGTAAGATGATTTTCCTGAACTGGGATGATCCGGACGATGATGGAGGCAGCGATCTGACAGGCTTTCTTGTGGAACGAAGAGATGCCAAGATGCACACATGGAGGCAGCCTGTTGAAACTGCTTCGTCCAAGTGCGAGTGTGTAGGAATCATGGAGGGACAGGAGTACTTCTTCCGTGTCACTGCCAAGAACAAGTACGGTTTGGGTGTTCCCTTTGAGCTGGGACCCATCAAAGCTGTGGATCCTCAGGGTAAGTTCAGAACCTTTTTATCGCCAGGTTTCAAATAATTCAGAGCTGAGTTTTTAACTGAAACATAACTGGGTTTGATGATTGTGCAGGTCCACCATCATACCCTGAAAAGTTCCACTACACAGAGAGGACCAAAAACTCCATCACTCTGGCCTGGAAGCCACCGCGCAGTGATGGTGGCAGCCCAGTTATTGGGTACTTCGTAGAGAAGAAGAGGCAGGACCAACAGGCCTTTGAACCCTGCAACACAGAGATCTGCCCCAACATGACTCTCACTGTTGAAGGCCTGGAGGAGGCTTGGATGTATGAGTTCAGAATCAAGTGTGCCAATCTTATTGGAGAGAGTGAGCCATCCATTCCACTGACTGTAGTAATTCAAGATGATGAAGGTGAGACCATATTTCGTTAAAACTTCCAATGCATAATTTGTATTCAGAGAAACATTTATATAAGCAAAGTCAAACCAGTAGGTATACTGGTAATGTTTTTCCTCATGTCCTGAATTTTGGTGTCTTTTCCAATCTGTCAGTTGGTCCTGAGATCCACATGCTGAAGCACTTTACTGCTGACTGCATTACTGTGAAGAAGGGTGAGCCTATTGAAATTCCCGCTGATATCATTGGACTCCCCATCCCAAAGATCGAGTGGTCCAAGGACGACGTCCTAATCGACCAGCCGACAGAGACACTGCTGATGGAAACAGAGGTGACTGGAAGGTTGAATGCCAAGACCACACTATCCATCCCAGCTGCAAACAGGAGGGACCGCGGCAGCTACACTGTGTCAGCATCCAACAACATGGGCTCAGCCAAACACACTGTCTATGTCATGGTGCTTGGTGAGTGGGCAACATGCAGGGAACATGCTGCTAAAGAAATTAAAAAGTTAATAAAGATTAGTGTTTTGACTTTCTGTTTGTTTTCTCCTCAGACCGACCAACCCCACCCAGGAATCTGGCTGTGTCAAACGTCAGGGCCGAGTCTTGCTACTTAAACTGGGACCCACCAGTTGATAATGGTGGAAGCGAGCTGACCAACTACATTATTCAGAGGAAGGAAGTGCCTAAAGACCAGCCTGAGCCAGAAGAGGGAGAAGAGGCTCCACCAGAGCCGCAGTGGGAAGTGGTCAGCAATGCTGTAATTGAAAGGAAATTAGGGGTATGTCACAACAAAAGCATTAAAGATAAACGCTTAGTGACTGTCAGTGGAGGTCTAACGCTCTTCCTTTCATAGGTGTGGGAGTTGGAGACCAACAAAACCTATCTGTTCCAAGTCAGAGCCGAAAACAAGTACGGCGTATCTGACCCGTGTACAACAGAGGAAGTCCTTATCACAGATCCATTTGGTCTTCCTGGCCCACCACAGAAACCAACTATTGCAGAATACTCCAAGACCTCCATGACACTGACCTGGGAGCCTCCAAGAGAGACTGGAGGCTCAATGATCATTGGTTACTGGCTGGAGAAAAGAGAGAAAGGAACGGACTATTGGGCCAAAGTTAACAAGATGCCAGTCACTAAAAGAGGCATGAAAGGTTGGGAGTATCAGGTGAGCTTCTTGGGATTGGTTTGTTGCTTAAAGGTATTTTATTGTGGTCACTTTAATAGATGAAACATCAAAAACACTAAACACATTCATCACTATTTCAATCAGGTGACTCGACTGTTTGAAGGAACTGAGTATGAATTCAGGGTTGCAGCCTCCAATTCAGCTGGAACTGGACCATTCAGTGGGCCGTCTGACTCTGCCTTTGCAGTTGATCCGATCAGTGAGTTCATCACAGCAGAAATATTTTCTGAAGCTCGTAAATACATGGTTTACAAAAATGCAAACTTCTTCTCCTCCCAGCTCCTCCAAGCATGCCTGCTGCTCCTGAGGTTGCTGATAAGACGAAGCATAGCGTCACGCTGTCCTGGAAGCCACCGGAGAGTGACGGAGGAAGCCCCATTAAGGGTTACATTATCCAGATTCAGGATGAAGGCTCATCAGAGTGGCACAAACTCAACGACATTGACAGCCTGCACCCCACCACGGAGTTCACCGTGCCCAGTCTCCGTGAGTTGAAACGCTACCGCTTCAGGATCATCGCTGTCAACGACATCGGCGAGTCCGACCCCAGCCCACGCACCAGCGAAGTTCTTGTCGAGGATGTCCAACGTATGTCGAACCTTGAACTGTCAAAACAGCAAACACCTATCAATTTACTTGTCTCTGACCTTCTGTTGATGTATTCTCTTTATGACAGTTCCTCCTGTCATTACAATTGATGTCATGGCTGAGGAACTAGTCAACATTCGTGCTGGAGATCCAATCAGGATTCCCGCAACTATTAAGGGCCGGCCTGCTCCCAAGGTTACATGGGACTACGAAGGCAAAGCCAAGAGCGAGAAAAAGAACAAACTGCACACAATCCCTGTTGAGGCTCAGGTAAGGATAGTTGATTGTTCTTTGGTATGTGAGGCTCATTAAGTAAGCATATCAAATCCAGACCCGTAAGAGTTCGTATTAAAATGCTTTTGACTGTTTCCAGGTTGAGTCCACAGACACCACCTCAGTCGTGAACATCCCTGTGAGCTTGAGGAGTCATTCTGGACGTTACACCATCACAGCCAAAAACAAGTCTGGACAGAAACATGTCAACGTCAGAGTCATTGTCGTCGGTATGGACCTTTAATCACCAGAAATGTTCCGTCTGAATTAACTTGAGTTTATGGTTTGGGATTGTTGGTTTGTAGAAATTGTTCATTTTATGTTTATGGATGTCTGACTTTGCTTTTGATTTTGTTTGAAGATGTTCCTGGACCTCCAAAAGACCTGAAGGTCACTGATGTAACTCGTTCCACCATGAGGCTGATCTGGAAGCTCCCTGACACCGACGGAGGAGAGAGGATCAAGAGCTACTTCATTGAGAAAAAGTCTGTGATTGACAAGGCCTGGACCAAGGTAAAAAGGCAGTGTGTTGATTTTCTGCCTTGTCATCTTCATGTTTCCTGTGCTTAAATGATAAATTTGCTCAATTTATTTTACTCCCAGGTGAATGCCGCTTGTGCTAGCCAGGCCTTTGTGGTTCCAGGCCTGCTTGAGGGTCAGGATTACCTGTTTAGGGTTAGAGCAGAAAACAGACTGGGATTTGGTCCTTTTACCGAGACAACTGAACCCATCAGAGCCAGAGATCCCATCTGTAAGGACAATCCCTCTTTTCCAGCTGCACACATGCAACACTATATTTCCATAATAGTGTCTATAAAGTTTATTGTTGTTTTGCCACCTCCTCAGACCCACCTGACCCCCCAACCAAGCTGAAGGTAAACCTAGTCACAAAGAACACGGTCACTCTGAGCTGGGAGCCTCCAAAGAACAACGGCGGCTCACCTGTAAAACATTACATCATCGAGCGTCTGAGTTGGGACACCAGCGGCAAGGAGAAGGAGACCTGGAAGCAGTGCAACAAGAGAGATGTGGAGGAGCTCACCTTCATTGTGGAGGACCTGAAGGAGGTCAGTGCTGGTGCCTTGAGTTACAGCACTCAGCAGTGGTACTTTGTAAAAACAATGCAGTGGAGACTTTAAACTGGTTTTCTTCAAATGTCATAAAATTCAATTTAGCAAACTTCTGTTATATACAATCTTTTCTCACCACACAGTCAGCTAGAATTTATATGCATGCTGTAATTTATTTATATTTATTGTAACGTACTGTTTTACAACTCGGTCACATACAATGTCAAGTGTAGTAAAACCCATCATGTCTCTCTTTGACAAGAAGCCATCCCTTTACCATGATATTTCAAACCTTGATTCTTATCAAATATATCATTACATCTGTCTTATTCTTAAGGTTTTTGAACCTTGCCCGACCACCATGATTTTATTCAAGAAAGTGATAGTGAGATACCAATATACTGAGATGCAAAACACAGTTTAGCCAGAAGGTGGCGTCCATCAGAGGTACACGTTCATGGGATGGGCTACATGCTTATATCAGTGTGAAAACTGCGATTTCTAAAAATTGGTTGAATGGAAAAAAGTTATGTACTATTTGATAATGTTTTCCACTGATTAATATTGAGTGTTTTGTATTTTGTTTTTAGATTTGTGTTTCTGTTTGTTCCGTTTCTTTGTCTTTGTTTCTTTTAATAGAACTATATGTACTGTGTTCTGTTATGTGATTTGTATAGTAACATATTGTTGTGCTTACTGTCTTTAAACTGCCATAAATTGTCCTAATCAAATAAATTAAATCAAACTTGACCTGCAGGGAGGAGAATATGAATTCAGAGTAAAAGCTGTGAATGCAGCTGGACCCAGCCGACCTTCTGCCACTGTTGGACCTCTGGTCATCAAGGATCAGACATGTGAGTGACAACTACCACAGTCATTTCTTAATGTTTCCCTTGGAAACATGTCTAGAACTATCTGGATTTTAGATTTTAGTTCATTTCTGATGTTTGTTGTTTTTATGCAGGTCCTCCCACCATTGAGCTGCGTGAAGCCATGGAGGGCGAGGAGGGCTGTGACGTCAGCATCGTGGCGAGGATCAGCGGCTGTCCCTTCCCAACGCTGACCTGGCACAAGGCCAGCCTGGCCAAACCCGAGGAAAAGGCTGCTGTCCAGTATGACCAGCATATCAACAAACTGGTGACCCCAGACAAGTGCACACTGTTGATCCAGCAGGCCAGCCGGAACGACAGCGCCCTCTACAGCCTGACGGCCAGTAATAGCCTGGGTACTGTCTCCAAGGACATCAAGCTGGCAGTGCTGGGTGAGTTTACTGTTATCACTAGGTGTTGGATACACTCTGTGTGTTATCACTATTAAACAGCAAGGCAAAATCAAGTTTTCACAACCAGGAAACTAAAACTTCTTTATTAAGGTCTTCTTTCTGGCTTTCAATTCTTTACTATTATGGCTTGAAAAGCTCAATGAAAAGAGTTGAGTGAAACTAAAATATAAACAGAAAATAAAATATGCATCAGCTCTTTTTCATGTAAAATAATTCACCTTCGAAATAAAATACAGATAAATCAACACTGGCTGTATAGACATTTTTAACTAAATTGCCATCTTTTGAAGATAAACGGGCATTTTTATCACTAAAATATTATGAACTGTTTTTAATCTTTTGTGTTGGGCAAAACACTAATGTTAAATTTAGAAATATTTTTATATGCGAATTAGATCTTTAGTATCATTGCTGTGCATAAAGCAAAACAAGGCTAATTACTGATATCAAAATATTCACAAAATAATCTCTTAATGACATTTTTATCACAAAACTATTAACTATTTTTAATGTTTTTCATTGGGCATAATGGTGAGAGACATAAATTATTTTAGCTGAACATTAACTAATATGATTTATTTGAATGGAAATATGATATATTTTTTATTTCTGACTTCCAGGACCTCCTGGCCCACCAGTGGGTCCGATCAAGTTCACAGAGGTGTTTGCGGAGAGGATCGGCCTGGCCTGGAACCCTCCCACAGATGATGGTGGATCCAAGGTTATCAATTATGTGGTTGAGAAGCGCGAGGACAACAGAAAGACGTGGGTCCACGTCTCCAACGACCCGAAAGAGTGCGCCTATGTGGTGACACGTCTTACAGAAAACCACGAGTACGAGTTCAGAGTCATGGCCCAGAACAAGTTTGGAGTCGGACCGGCAGTGATCAGTGAGCCTGAGAAGGCCAGAAACCTCTTCAGTAAGTTTAGAGAGATTTTAAATATAACATATTTGATGCTCCTGTGAATATTCTTGATGACTGATGACCAACCTGTCCTACTGTAGCCGTACCCGGTCAGTGTGAGAAGCCAACAGTTACTGAAGTGTGTCTGGAGTCCATGACCGTCAATTGGGATGAGCCCAAATCTGACGGCGGATCCCCCATCACCGGCTACTTCGTCGAGAAGAAGGAAACCACTTCCAAACGCTGGACCCGTGTCACCCGGGAACCAATCCGTGCGCTCCCACTGGGCAACAACTGGGATGTTACAGGCCTGCTGGAGGGCGCCCTGTACCAGTTCAGGGTGATCGCCATCAACGCCGCCGGCTGTGGGCTGCCTAGCTTGCCCTCTGACCCTGTACTCTGCAGAGACCCCATCAGTACGTATCGTATTGCTCTGATCTTCATAACCCTGGTCTTCCGGCATTTTAGAAAAACTTTGTTAGGTTTTTTTTTTTTTTAATTAGGCTGTACCTCCATTATTCAAATTCCTTGAGCCAAATTATCTGCTTCAAGACTTTGGTAGATGATGTTTTACTATTTAGCGCCGTGTGTTGTGGATGATTGTTTGTTCAATGCTCTCACTTCCACCAATGACTTGAGTGTTTTTAATCTTTATAATGTTGCATCCAAACTGAAGGTTTACATTTTCTTTATGTAGAGCCTCCAGGGCCACCTTACCCGAAGGTGATGGACTGGACTAAATCAACGGTGGAGCTGGAGTGGCTCCCTCCCTCTACAGACGGAGGGTCCAAGGTGACAGGTTATATTGTTGAGTTGAAGGAGATAGACAAGGAGGAAGAGGAGAAGAAAGCCAAGAGGAGGCTGCTGTTGAGCGAAGCTGAGGAAGAGAAGGAGCCTGAGAGCGACGAGAGCTGGAAGAAGGTAGAGTCTCTTCTGAAGTGCAAACTACAAAAACAGCAAATCTTTCCAAGTATTTTTGGTTTAGTTTCTAGTTTTCATCAATTTTAAGGAATTATTGACTCTAAACAAGCACCTGTATTGCGGTGAAAAGTTACTTGTCAGTTAGTTTTGCCTTTTTTCAAGTAATAAGAAAATTGCACCAAAAATACTTGGCAAGGTTTTGTGTTTTCTCAGTACTGATGTGTTTGTGTGTCTCTGCAGGCAAAGGACACAGAGATCAGAGGAACTAAGTTTGTTGTGACCGACCTGAAAGAAGGAGGGCTGTATCAGTTCAGAGTCCGGGCCGTGAACTCTGCTGGCGTGGGAGACCCAGGTCTCGTGTCTGAGCTGATCGAAGTCAAAGACAGAACAAGTAAGGATCCGATCAACAACCATTAAATATCATGTAAAATTCACATTTTGCACATTTTTGTATTTCCATTTGAGGCTCAACTGCTCCAAAAAATTATGCAAGCACTTTTAAAAGAAGAGATTTTTTGCCAACAAGTTAATGTTTTTTGGCGTCTAGAAACTGTGCTGTTTCAAAAACCTATCGAAACTTAGGGCACATTCGACAGGCACTGCACCGTTACCTAGCACAGCAGAGTTCTGCCTGTCACCTAGCAACCCAAGCTAAGTTCCAGCATGTTTGGTCATCTGGTTTTACCGCTGTATGCGCTGTACAACGGCTGCTGGAAAAGACAAGGGCTTTGTTGATTGTGCAGGAGGCCCCACTTCTGCTTTTCAAAGATGTTCGTATGTTTCCATCTGTTTGCAGCCATTTTTACGTGGGAGCGTAATCGTTGAGTTGGGGGGTTGTGGCCAACAGCAGCCTATTTGGATTTAAAGTGACTCAAGGCCTTAAAACGGCTAAAATGTCATTATCTAAGATATATACTATAAAATATAATAAACATGTTTTGTATGACCTAAAGCCCCATCCTAACCTGTTCAAGTAAGTATAATAGGTCACCTTTAATTAAAAACTATCTCCATCCCCAGTTCCTCCTGAGATGGACCTTGATGCCTCAGTGAAGGAGAAGATTGTGGTCCACGCCGGAGCCACCATCCGCATCATCGCCTACGTGTCAGGCAAGCCCACCCCGCAGATCA
The DNA here is from genome assembly GCA_010277075.1 of Poeciliopsis retropinna. Classification (NCBI taxonomy): domain Eukaryota; kingdom Metazoa; phylum Chordata; class Actinopteri; order Cyprinodontiformes; family Poeciliidae; genus Poeciliopsis; species Poeciliopsis retropinna. The sequence continues at coordinate 3,983,923 of VMRM01000037.1, read as the reverse complement.
CCTGGTGCCGTGACGACGCTGAGGTGCCCAAAGAGGCCGTGGTGGAGACGACAGGCATCTCTAACTCTCTGGTCATCAAGAACTGCAGACGGCAACATCAGGGCATGTACACACTCAGTGCAAAGAACGAGGGAGGTGAGAGGAAGAAGGCTGTCATCGTTGAGGTTCTCGGTGAGTGAAAAGTTCAGGGAGAAATTTTACTATTTATCTTTCTAAAGACAGTTCCTGACTGTTGGACTTTGTCCCTCTTCTTCCCTAAGATGTTCCTGGACCTGTTGGTCTTCCCTTCGTTGGTGAGAATCTGACCAACGACTCCTGCAAACTGACCTGGTACTCCCCTGAAGACGACGGCGGCTCGGCCATCACCAACTACATCATTGAGAAACGAGAGTCCGACCGAATGGGCTGGACCTCGGTGTCCTACACGGTGACGAGGAACAACGCTGTGGTGCAGGGACTGATCGAAGGCAAGGGCTACTTCTTCAGGATTGCAGCTGAGAACATCATCGGAATGGGACCTTTCATCGAGATCGACAATATGGTCCTTATTAAAGACCCAATCTGTAAGTCCAAAACAGGAAAACTTTACTCTTCTATATTTCTTTATAAATACAGAAAAACTGCAGCTCTGAAACTAATTTCTGTCTGCTGCAGCCGTCCCGGAGCGTCCGGAGGACCTGATTGTCACAGGTGTTACCAAGGACTCCATCTCTGTTGCCTGGAGACCACCCAAATATGACGGTGGTGCAGAGGTGACGTCATACGTCCTTGAGTCCCGAATGGTGGGCCGTGACACTTTCACTCGGATCGGAGGCGAGGACAAGCTGATGGACAGGAAGTTCACGCTAACCGGACTGAAGGAAGGCTCGAGTCACGAGTTCAGAGTCTCAGCCGTCAACCAGGTGGGGCAGGGCAAGCACTCCTTCCCCACCAAACCTGTGCAATGCAAGGACGAGCTTGGTAAGTTACACACAAACATTATCTTTTATTTATTTAACCAAGTAAAGAGATTGATAACAAATTCTCATTTTCAGAAAACATTTAAACATCACACAACAGAAAACAGAAGAATATCATAAAACAAAGAGGAAAAAAATACAACAGTTTTTAAAAGAATATATATAGCATATATATTTACTCAGTTACTTAAATACTGAAGTTAGTGTACTGAGATTTTGTGTTGTTTGTAAGTTGTTCCAATCATTGGATGCAGCAAAATAAAATAATGCACAAACTGTTAATACGATCATAATGATGAATTTATTAGAACACAAAGTATGAATATTGTTGGAAATGTTGATAAGTGAGCGAAGGTATGGAGGGGTTTGACCAAAGATAGTTTAATAGATGAATTTGTACCAATTTATTAGTCTGCATTTAAAGAGGCAAATATTAATTTATCCTTCTAATAAAAACATGTAATTTCAAACTGCTTCTGCCCCAATTCAGAGCCACCTACTTTGGACCTGGACTTCAGAGACACGATGATGGTCAAGGTGGGAGATCCATGCATGCTGTCAGGACGTTACAGCGGCAAGCCAGCCCCGACAATCACCTGGACAAAGAACGACGAAGAACTTAAATCAGACGAAGAGATAAACCTTCATAGCACCGCACGCCACCTCAGCCTGAACATCAGCAAGGCCAAGAGAGAACACAGTGGCCGCTACTGCGTCAACGTCGAGAACGCCGCCGGGCCTCGCACTGGAATCTGCACCATCACTGTTGTCGGTGAGTCACAGTGAGACACTCACGTCCATCTTCAAGTTTGAATCATAATCTTCAATCGTCAGATCTCCAAATGCTCCAAAATAAGGAGATGTGTAAAAACTGAACCCTTGGAAGTTGCTAATTTAATTAGCCTGGCCATTGCCTTCCTATGCAATTCTGCTAGATTCTAATCTCCCTTCAGGGATTTCTCCAATTGAACTCAATTTCCCAGGATGCATTTCATCCTGGGAAATTGAACAGAAATAAAAGTTATTGATTACTGAGTTAATCTAAAGTTGATTGCTCTTAACAAACGACTAATGGTTAATTGATAAGTGGTCATTTTCTTAAGTTTTATTTTGTATCAAGAGGGCCAAATGTCTTTCCATAACATAAAGGTTGGAATTTTTCACATGCTGAATTTTAGCAAATAATCACATTATATACAATTTTTTTTGTCAGCTGTTACATACTGCCTAAAAAACCCCACAAAATTGTGGTTTTCTCACACTATTTAACTAAAAATAACTAAAAATCAATCGTTTATTGCCAGAGTTTAAACTTGTATGACCTGAAGATAAACTTTAGCTTTAATTTGTGCATCTCTTTCCTCCTGTCAGACCGTCCTCAGCCACCAGAGGGCCCCGTAGTGTTCAACGAAGTCTACAGGAACTACATGGTCATCTCTTGGAACCCTCCTCTAGATGACGGTGGCTGCGCCATCTCCAACTACATCATCGAGAAGAGAGACATCAACAGAGACCTGTGGATGCCTGTCACCTCTTCCTCCACCAGAACCTCCTGCAAGGTCAGTTTTGTTCTCCAAACTCTTGAGCAGAAAATATTTTTTAAATATATACACACACTAGATATAATAGGGTTTATTCTGTATCTTCTGGTTTGGATGAATTTGAAAAAAGACGATGTGGATAAATTATTTACTGTTATGCAAGATTATTTTACCAATACTATAGCCTTTTATAACTTGTTACCTGTTTTAAGCCGATTCAGTATTGAAGCCTTGTGCTCATTACCAAAGAAGAAAAACAACTGTATAACCCAGCAATAGTAGTAAGTCCTTCCAATCGGAGCCGAACCCCCTGCTGTCCACTAAATAGATTGCAAGCTCAGAATACTTTCTATGGATCTCAGTGTTTAGGTTCTTCTAATAGTTTCATCTAGAATAGAGAGAAAACCCATTTTCAGAAAAGTTGCCAGAAAACTCTGGAAGCATAAATGTTGAAAATTGGACAGTAGACGAATGGAGGGATTGACCACATGCCTGTTTGTGTGTCCTAATACAGGTGCCAAAGCTTATCGAAGGTCGTGAGTACATCATCCGGATCATGGCTCAGAACATGTATGGCATCAGTGACCCACTCCTGTCAGCGGAGACCAAAGCTCGAGATGTCTTCAGTAAGCTGATGCTGAATAAATAAATCCATTTTCCAGGTAGGATTAAAGTTATGGTGTCTTACCATTAGATATGTTTGCATTGCAGAGGTGCCTGATGCGCCAAAGCAACCCACAGTGAAGGAAGTTTACCATGACTGTGCCCTGATCAGCTGGGAGCCACCTGCTGATGGAGGAAAACCAATCACAGGTTACATTGTGGAGAGGAAGGAGACCAAGGCCAACAGGTACATTATCCCACAGTGCTGATAAGCAGCAATTGTAACTGAGAAAATAAAAGTAAAGCTTCTTAGATTACCAAAACATTTCCAGGAAGATGGGAAGTTTTCATTTTTCAGGCACATTATCTTCAACATGTGAAACTTCCATGTTTCAGATTATTAAACAAAATGGCTGAAATGTTTTTTTTTGCAGATGGGTTCGCTGCAACACAGAAAGAATCTATCCCAAAGTGGAGTACTGTGTGACAGAACTGCTGCAAGGCTGTGAATACGAGTTTAGAGTCAGTGCTGAGAACGTGGTGGGAGCTGGAGACCCGAGTCCACCATCCAAACCAGTTTTTGCAAAGGATCCCATCGGTAGGCTCACGTTTTAAAACTTTCAATTTTATAAGTCTTATACGGTTAGCAGTAATAATGACTGAAGAACTCTTCTGCCTCAGTGAAACCTGGTCCACCTGTCAACCTTCGCGCCATCGACTTCACCAAAGAGTCAGTGACTCTCTCCTGGGAGCCGCCCACAGACACTGGACGAGGCAAGATCTTCGGATACCTGCTGGAGTTCCAGAAGGCTGGGCAAGAGGAATGGAACAAGGTGAGATTAAGGGTGTTTTACACCTTATAGGCCAGTAGACTCAGTTGGATCAGGGAACAAAAGTGCAACATTTGTGGTTCATTTTTACACTACACTAAACCCTTTAAAACATTGTTCCCTCTTCACCTGTGGAGGCGCTGCATCAAGAACCTCTGAAGGAAGTTATACTTCCTTCAGAGAAACAAAACAAAGTGGCAACAGATTTTAGTGGTTGTAGTATTTCTTTTTTGTTGTTGGTAAATTTCTCCTGCTAGTGCTAGACTCATGCATTTTTTTTGGTTGTATTTACCCAGAATCCCCAGTGCTTTAGTCCACTTACTGCTTTTAGAGCAATCGTAGGTTTGCTTGGCATTCACACATGCATTCAAACTGCCCAAGAGTTCATTTTAGCTGAACCAAGACTGAGGTTTTTAGGCTTTAAGCTTTTTGATAAACATCAGAGTTTGATTTTACATTCACATCACTCCAAACAAAACAGACTTTCCACCCAAACAAATAGGAGGTTTATTAAAGTGGCCTAAACAAGGCTAGTGTAAATGCACCATTTGTGTTTTATCTGAAGGACCTTATCTCCTTGTTCTCTGACCAACAGGTGAACCAGACTCCAGATTCCTGCCAGGAGACCAAGTTTAAGGTGATAGACCTGGAAGATGGTGCTCTGTACCGCTTTAGAGTCATGGCTGTGAACGCAGCTGGAGAGTCTGACCCAGCCAACCTGAAGGAGCCAATCAGAGTACAGGAGAGACTTGGTGAGTTACAAATGAACAACCTCTAAATATATCTAACTCCACAACAAACTAAATTGTAGGTGATTTTTATCATATTGGAAATAAATTGACATAATTTGATGTTTCTTATTACAGAGCCTCCAGAGTTGATTCTGGATGCTGGAATGACCCGAGAGGTGAAGGCCATGGCTGGAACTCACATCACCCTGATTGCCACCATCAAAGGCGTGCCATTCCCCACAGTCACCTGGAAGAAGAATGAAGCAGAGGTTCCTACCAGAGCTGACATTGAGACAAACCAGGCTGGTACAAAGCTCGAGATGAGATTCTGCAACCGTAGAGACTGCGGAGACTACACTCTGACCGTGGAAAACCCGGCCGGCTCCAAGACTGCTACCTGCACTGTGCTGGTTCTTGGTAAGTATAGCATTAAGGTAGACAAGGAACAACAATAGAAGTGTCACCTATGAAGCGTTCCTCATTTTCTTTCTATTATCTTAAGATAAACCTGGTCCTATTCAGCACCTCCGGGTGTCTGATGTCAGAAGTGACTCCGCCTACCTGTCATGGAAGGATCCGGAAGACAATGGCGGCTCTCGCATCACTAACTTTGTGGTAGAGAAGAAAGACACTGCATCCACTCAGTGGGTTCCTGTCTGCTCCACCTCCAAGAAGCGCAGCATGATGCTAAAGCACCTGATGGAGGGCACATCCTACTCATTCAGAGTTGCTGCTGAAAACCACTATGGCCGAAGCGAATTTGTTGAGACACCAAAGGCTATAAAGGCAATGAACCCTCTCTGTAAGTATCAGAACAGTGAATACTTATTCAATAAATACTTTTTATAACTACTTTGCCTTACTTACTTTACAATCTTGTCATTCTGTACTTCAGTCCCTCCTGGTCCTCCTAAAGACCTGCATCATGTTGATGTGGACAAAACAGAGGTCTGGTTGGCCTGGAGCTGGCCTGATCGTGATGGAGGAAGTGAGATCACTGGCTTCTTTGTGGAGTATCAGGAAGAAGGAGCCAGAGAGTGGGAAGAATGGAAGACTGAGAGCATCCCAGAGAGCCATGTTACTGGCTTGGAGGAAGGAAAGACTTACCGCTTTAGAGTGAGGACTGAAAATGCCATTGGCCTCAGTAGACCTGATACCACACTGCCCATCCTCTGCCAGGAGAAACTAGGTAGGCAGCAGAAAATAGACACCAATCGATACACCAATGTACAACTTTAGTTATTCTATTATTAGCCATGTGTCTTTGTTTGTGATACATCAAATTAACATGAAAATGTGGAGTAATTAGTTTTTTTCTGTGTTCTCATAGTCCCTCCAATTGTCGAGGTAGATGTTAAGCTGATTGAAGGCATCATTGTGAAGGCTGGCACCACCATCAGGTTACCAGCTATAATGAGAGGAATCCCTGTTCCCTCTGCCAAGTGGTCCATTGACGGGGAGGAAATCACAAGCCAGGGCAACATCAAAATCGATACTGACAATTTCTCAACTGTGCTCAACATCAATGAGTGTACCAGGAACCACACAGGCACCTACCTGCTCACTGTGTCCAATGCGGCAGGGACGAAAACTGTGGCCCTCAGTGTAACTGTTTTGGATGTTCCAGCTGCACCTATCGGACCCGTCAATATCATGGAAGTCACTCCAGACTCCATGACGATCGAATGGCGCCCTCCCAAGGATGATGGCGGAAGCCCTGTCACCAGTTACATTGTGGAAAAACGAGAGTCCAACAAGGAGACTTGGGGAGGCGTTAGTCTCTGGCAGCCTTGAAACTGAGCTGAGGATTACTCGCCTGCAGAAAGGAACAGAGTATGTGGTTCGCATTCGTGCCGCAAACAAGATGGGAGTGGGTGCTCCACTGGAGAGCAAGCCGACTGTGGCTGAACACACCTTCATGCCACCCAGTCCACCTGGTAAACCACAGCCTTATGATCTGTCTGAAGATGCTGTTACAATTGGATGGACGATGCCTCTAGCTGATGGTGGCAGCCAGATCACTGGCTACCTCATAGAGCGCAGACACAAGGGAGGAAAATGGATCCGTGTTAATAGGACCCCTTGCAAGGACCTCCGATACAGAGTCCAGGGTCTGTTTGAAGGAAGTGAATATGAATTCAGGGTGTTTGCAGAGAATATTGCTGGCTACAGTGGTCCTTCTCCTACCTCTGACCTTTGCAAGCCCTGCAGACCCATCTCAGTCCCAAGCTCTCCTATTAATCCCAAAGTTAAGGATTACAGTAAGAACACCGCTGACCTGGTCTGGACCAAACCCTCCAGAGACGGAGGCAGCCCCATCCTTGGCTACACAGTGGAAATGAAGAAAGCCGATACCGAGGAGTGGAAGAAAGTGAACCTGGATGACCTCATCAAGCAGTGTGCCTACAGGGTGAAGGGTCTGGAAGAAGGTGTGAGTTACAGTTTCAGAGTCTATGCTTCAAACATGATTGGAGATGGAGAGCCAAAAGAAATGCCACAATCAATCACTGCTCAGGATATCCTCATCCCTCCTGAGATTGAAATGGAGGCTACCTGTCGCGAGAGATTAACTGTGCGCGTCGGCCACAACATCAACATCATTGGCTACATCAAGGCCCGTCCTGATCCTGAGGTCATTTGGTCAAAGGAGGAGACGGTTCTGGAGAACAGCAAACGAGTGACCATCATCCAGAACCTCCCTGTGGTTCACCTCCGGGTAAAAGAGGCTACGAGGAATGATCATGGAAAATACACACTGAAGGCTTCAAATGAGGGTGGTGAGGCTTCCTGCACCATCACAGTCAATGTGCTGGACAGACCAAGCCATTGCCAGAATCTGCACATAACCTATGCCACCAAGGACTCGTGTATGGTCAACTGGGAGGCACCCATCGACAATGGTGGGTCTGAGATCACCAATTACATTGTGGAGTGCCGTGAGCCCAGCATTAGCATGTGGTCCATGATCTCTTCCAACTGCACCAATCGCAAGATCAAAGCCAAAATGATGGAGGGCCATGAGTACCTGTTCCGCGTCTGCGCCGTCAACAAGTTGGGTCCTGGCCCCTGTGTGGAGACCAAGACCCCTCTGCTGGCCATCGACCCCATTGAGAAGCCTGGTGAGCCGGAGAACTTTAGAGCCACCGACATTGGTAAAAACTTTGTCTATCTGAGATGGAGGAAGCCCGACTATGATGGTGGCAGCCCCAACCTCTCGTACAACCTGGAGTGCAAACACAAAGATGCTGAACAGTGGGAGAAACTCAACACTAGCACACTAACGGATACCTTTTTCTTGGCTGACAAGTTGGTTGAAAACCAAACCTACACATTCAGGTAAATTAAAACTTGATTATATTTCTAAGAAATATTCTTTGTTTAGCACATTTTTACTAGGACTGGATGATATGGCTGAAAAACATATCACAATAATTGATTAGGTTTTTGTTTTAGCTATCTGAAATACAACCAAAATGGTGGCATGACCTTCTGTTTTCTCCACAGTTTACACTTTACGCTGCTGTTTTTTAATTTTAAGCTGTTGTAAGGCACAATGGCAAAACATGAAACTATTGCTGCACAAGTTACTCAACAAGTTGTTGCTAGGCAACCACAAGTTTCTGAACAGATTTTTCCTAGGCAACCACAAGTTACTCAGCAGATAGTTGCTAGGTAAGCCAACATGGAGTGAGTTAGTTGATGCCACTAGCCTTGCTTAGCTAGCAGTGAGAGAATCAATGGTTAGAGGTTTTCATATGCCTACATTCCCCAGAATGCTGTGTGGTTCTGGATTGGAGTTCAGTGAAATCATTGAACATTTTGTCAGACGTATTTTCTATTGGTGTAGATCGTGTCTTGATCACAATATAAATTATTAATTTACTCTCCAGCCCACTTTCACTGAGAGATGTAACTTTTTTTTCTTGTGAATTCTTCCCTAGTACCTTGAACAAGTGTTTTTGAAAATAAAAGTCTTGTGTTTTTTATTCAGGGTACAGACTGTGAATGAAGGTGGAGAAAGTGCATGGGTAAAGATCCCTGACATTGTGGTGAGGGAGGAGATCCAGAAGCCAGTCATTGACCTGAAAATAGCTGGAACTTTGACAGTGAAGGCTGGAGAGTCGGTCAGGATGGAGGCTGCCCTGAGAGGAAAACCACAGCCTGAAGTCAAATGGACAAAAGATAAAGCTGTGGGAGACAATCCCAGAATGAGCTATGAAACTGGTTCAGATTATTCCAAATTTCTTCTGACCAAGTCCAAACGCTCAGACACCGGCAAGTACGTAATTACTGCCACTAATACAGCTGGCACCTTCACAGCTTATGCAAACGTCAACGTCTTGGATGTGCCGGGACCAGTGAGGAACCTGAGGATCACCGGCATCGGAGCTGACAAATGCAGAGTGGTGTGGGACGGTCCAGAGGACGACGGAGGCTGTGAAGTGGACAGTTACATTTTGGAGAAATGTGAGACCAGGAGAATGGTCTGGTCCACATACTCCGCCTCTGTAGTCACTCCTTACTGTAACGTCACCCGACTGGTGGAGGGTAATGAGTACATCTTCAGAGTGAGAGCAGAAAACAAGATGGGAACTGGCCCCGCCATGGAAAGCAGGCCTATAACTGTCAAGACTCAGTTCAACAGACCTGGACCCCCCGAAGCCCCTGAAGTTACTAAGGTAAAGATAAGGTCTCGATTTGAAAAGGTTGTAGCTGTAGAAACCAGGGATGCAAGTTATCGATTAATAGATTAATTTTAAAAACTCAGTTTTCTGCTGTATCAAGAGGACAAAATGATTTATAATATGCTGAATTTTAAAAGAGATGATTGACTTTTAACATTATTTTGTGTCAAATACTTATCGAATACACAGAAAATTATGATTTTTGTACATTATTAAACTTACGTATATTTACAAAATGTAACAAAACAGAAACTTTTAAGTTAGAAAATGAAAAATTGAAGATAAAATTAATATAAGGTACACTTAATTACTTATGAACAGAGATGTTTCTGCAGAAGAACCGTCTGTTGCTTTTGAATGAATGTTAAAACTTTGCTCCATGAAGTGCATTAACTCAGAAAAAGGCCTAAAAATCGAACTTGCTTATTGTCAAAATCAAACTTGCTTATCATGTTTTTTTTTTCATCATATTATAATCTTCCTCCATGATTTCCTTCACTTTTCTGTTAATAACACATCCTGGCTTTTGTAGTATATCAATAATCTTTAAACAAGATGTTGACACTGCTCTGTCAAGCAGCTTGGCTGAAAATCTTAAGGTAACAACATGAGGAGTTAATTGAGTTTTTATATTTTAAAACAAAACCACACAAAGTGCATTTCGCACCCCACATCGCACTCTGTTTGTACTGTTAATCTTTCCCGTTTTTGTATTCCTCCGCCATGTTTGTTTCTATTACAACTGGCTTAAGTATAACCAGTGACGCCCTCTGCTGGATGGAGCCCAAACTATAACACTAGTAGAAGGTCTAAGCAGATACATTTGTTAATCAATTGGAACTCATTTTAATTTAAAAAATTTTAAGTTGATCAATTGTTCGCATCTCTGGTAGAAGCTAGTTCCTTGGTTCCTGAACCATTTACTGTTTTGTAATGCAGGTCAGTAAGGAGGAGATGACAGTGGTCTGGGCTCCACCTGAGAACGATGGAGGAAAGTCCATCACCGGCTACATTTTGGAGAGGAAGGAGAAGCGAGCGGTGCGCTGGGTGGCTTGCACAAAGAGCCCTATCTCTGAAAGACGCATGAAAGTGACAAACCTGATTCCAAACCATGAATACCAGTTCAGAGTGAAAGCAGAGAACGAGGTCGGCCTTGGAGAACCAAGCAAACCCTGCAGACCTGTTGCAGCCAAAGATCCTATTGGTTCGTTCAGCTCACCTTACAGTCTGGAATATCTCCTCTTTGCTTTTCCATTCATCACTGTCTTATGTTTTCACCTCTACCTTCAGAACCGCCTGGACCGCCAGCAGGCCTGAAGGTTTCGGACAGCACAAAGACCTCCATTACCCTGTCCTGGTCTAAACCCGTGTACGACGGCGGTGCCCCCATTATTGGGTACAGCCTGGACTTGAGGCTGAAGAGCGACGCCGACCCAGAGAAACCTTCAGAGGGCTGGAAGAGAATCGATACCCGTGGCCCGCTGGTGATCACAGAGTTCACTATCGGCCAGTTGGATGAGAAACAGGAGTATGAGTTCAAAGTCTCCGCACAAAACCAGGTGGGCTGGGGTCGCCATGCCTACCTGAAGGAGGCAGTGTCTCCCAAGGAGATTATTGGTGAGTCTCTGAAATTAAAAGGGCCCATGAATGCGGAAAACTCAGACAGAAATGTGGAATTTAACAAACAAAGCGTAATCCACAATAAAACATAGAATTGGCGGATAATAGTGGGTTTTATGAAAATGACAGAAAACTTCTGTAGTTTTTGTCAGTACACCGTCGAGTGGAAGAATTAGACGCTAGCTGCAATTAGTCATGTCTAATAATCTTTAAAATTTAAATAAATCAGTAGAAGTGGCAGTTGAAGGTGATCATTGAATCATATATTTCTTTTGGAAAAGAATGAAACAAACTTTGCTCATTTTTGGTAAAGCAATGCAAACAGCTCAACAGTATACTTGACGTAAAATAAAACTCTTACAAGTAACTTTTCAGCAAGATATAATATTAATAATATAATATTGAAAACAAACATACTAGTTCCACTGCCAGATTATTTAATTTGTAACATGAAAAAATGTCTTGCTATAAGTGAAATAATCTCCAAGTGGACCTAGTTTTGTTTCATCAATATTAAGGAATTATTAACTTAAAAAAAAGCTTCAATATCTTGCTGAAAAGTTACCTGTGAGTTTTATCTAATTTCAAGTGTAGTAAGATATTTGTACCAAAAGGTAGATCATAAAATGATTCTGTGTTTTTGCAGTAAGTTTGAGTTTGAGCATTTTATGAACTCACAGATTTGTTTGTGCTTTCATGACAACAGAGGCCCCTGAAATCGAGCTGGATGCCAGTTTGAGGAAAGGCCTCGCCGTCAGGGCCGGATGTCCCATCCGGTTGTTTGCTGTGATCAGAGGAAGGCCGGCACCCAAGGTGACCTGGAAGCGCCTGGGTGTGGACAACGTCGTACGCCGAGGCCACGTGGACCAGGTTGACACCATGTGTTTCCTGGTGATCCCTGAGAGCACCAGAGAGGATTCTGGGAAATATTCACTGACTCTGTCCAACTCGGCTGGAGAGAAAGCTGTGTTTGTCCGAGTCAAAGTGCTTGGTAAGAACAGGAAGCCATTGAATGGCTCTAACTGTTGCTTGTCTTGTTGCATCTTATTGTTCAGATCTGGAAATTTCACGCATTTGCAGAACACAAAAAGGCAAATGACAATTTTTTTCTTCCCATACACAGTCATGTTGTCGCGATAGAACAATTCTGTTAACAAAATAAAACATGGAGATGTAGGTATTAATAATTCAGCGCGGTGCATCACAACAAAGATAAATTAACGCAGAAAACCATTGACGAACAACTCAGACACCACCACATTGCAAACCTTGCTCTCTGTGTCGGTTCCGCTACACACAGACCCGTTAGTATGACAACAACTCCACTAATGTATCAAGATTCGGTTGGAAAAACACAAACATTTCCAACACAAAGAGCAAAACATTGATTCTGTTAAAGTTCTATGTTTTTAGGCTTTATGTTTATTTTGCAATTATTAAGTGATCGTCTGAACACAGCGGTGCTAGAGTAGCTAATTTAAACACATGTTGATCTGTCAGAGAGTTCAGTGTGTGAACTCTCACCAAATTCCACAGCACATCTACATGTTAAGGTTTTCAAAGTCAAGCTAGCATAGCTGACCTGCTTCCCTTTTTTGATTAAAAGTTTTTCCTAATAGTCATAGTGTTGACAGTTTGATCCACAGAAACCCATGGCATCCTTTTGTCTTTTATATGTCATGCATAGGTTTAAGTTTTAGCATGGTATGATGACAACCTGACAGCTAAAACCAATGGTAGTCATTGTCAGCGAGTAGCTTTTTACCCTCTAGCAGGTAGTTAGGCGGAAGGATGTTGGACGCAGAAAGACGCATCACAACTTGTCTATAAATCATACCTGATCTTTATCAACTAAATTTATTTCTAACTCTATCCAGACACTCCTGGTCCGGTTGGTGGCTTGGACGCTACCGACATAACTAAGACAACCGCTCAGCTCTCCTGGTTGCCTCCAGAAAATGATGGTGGCAGCCCCATTATTAATTACATTGTGGAGAAACGGGAAGTGGATAGGAAGACTTGGACAAAATGCACAGAGGACCTGAAGAAAACCAGCTTCAAGGTGACCAACATGACGCCAGGCATCGAGTACTACTTCAGAGTTATGGCGTGCAACAAATATGGAATTGGAGTTCCTCAGGATTCTCCCAGATCCTATCTGGCTGTGGATCCTATAAGTGAGTAGGGCCTACAAAAAATTATGTGGATTGATTTTGTTTATTTAATTTTTTCAAATAATTGCCTACTTTTAAATCAAGGTGAGCCGGACCCACCTAAGAAGATGGATGTGTTGGAGATCTCAAAGAACAGCGCCACTTTGGGGTGGCTGAAGCCCCTCAGAGACGGAGGAGCTAAGATCAATGGTTATGTCATTGATTACCAGGAAGAGGGAGCTCCCGAGGACAAGTGGACACCTTACTCTGTCGTCAAAGATCTGACCATTGTGGTGGTTGGTCTGAAGGAAGGAACAAAGTACAAGTTCAGAGTGGCAGCAAGGAACTCTGTCGGAGTAAGCTTGGCCCGCGAGGCGGAAGGAATGTTTGAGGTCAAGGAGCAGCTCAGTAAGTAGATCAGCTTATCTGCAAAATAACAGATACTTGTGAACACTGGTTTAATTGTTCTAGGGAACCTACTCTGCACAATTTCATACTTTCATTTGGGTTTTTACTGCTTCTCAAAGCAACCTAACAGCTTAAATAAACCACCCAAAGATTTATTGGCAAAAAAATTATATTTTTCAGAATGTAATGTCACAAATCTGCAGGCACTGCTCCTCACTTAGCAACCCCAGCGAACCCCAGCGAACCCCAACCCATTACTTAGCAGGTCAGGCAGAGTTCTAACCATTACCCAGCAACCCAAACTGAGCTCCAGCACGTTTAATCGGCTGGTTTTAGTACTGTATGTTTTATACAATGGCTTCTGGAAAACACAAGTGTGTGGCTGTTGACTTACTATCCAGAAACCACTTACTGCAATCTCACTGATTGTGCAGGAGGTTCGACTAAAAAATGTCATGAACATGTTTTGTGTAGCCCACAGACCTATCCAAACCTATCAGAGGAAGCATAATAGCTTACCTTAAATATTTTCTTTGCTTTCAGTGGCTCCAAAGGTCATCATGCCTGACATTGTTACGGTGAGGGCCGGATCGAAAATGGTGATCGAGGGCATCGTGGCTGGTAAACCGGCTCCTTTCTGCAAGTGGAAGCAGGGCAACGAGGATGTACTGACCTCAGATCGCCTGTCGATCGTAAAGACTCTGACAACCTGTACCCTCATCATCAAGAACGTGAACAGAAAGGACAGCGGCTACTACAGCCTGTCTGCTGAGAACAGCACCGGGAAGGTCAACCAGATCCTCAGAGTCATCGTCCAGGGTCAGCTAAAGCACCCATCACTGCTTCTGACAACAATAGCATTGACTTGTTTAAATTATTTCATCAATAACAACATCCTCTCTGTTTCTCAGACATCCCTGGACCTCCAGGTGGTCCTCTGGAGATCTCAGAATTGGACATTGATGCTTGCACGCTGCTCTGGAACTCACCGGAGGAAGATGGGGGCAGCCACATCACCAACTACATTGTGGAGAAGTGTGACATCAGCCAGGGTGACTGGATCACCGTTTCAATCTCCTGCACCAAGACCAGCTTCCGAATGACCAAACTTACAGCTGGAAAGGAGTACTGGTTCAGGGTCCGGGCTGAGAACAAGTCCGGCATCTCTGAGCCCCTCTACTCTGAGAAGATGATTGCCAGATATCCATTTGGTAAGTTTCTTTCATTATAAGATGATTAGGGGTAACATTAACCAATTTTTATCCAATTAATCATTTGACTATTTGATAAATCAAATACTTGTGTAATTGTTAGTTGCAGCCCTCGTAGTCACATGGCTCAGTTTATCTGAGCCATTTGGCCATAAAATTCAAAGCTAAAATTTTGATTTATTTCTTTGATTTATGACCTCATATTGTAGCTGTAAATATAAAACAAATTTAAAATATCTATTGTGTTCTAAAGTCAATTCCTATGAAACTTATGCTAGATAAAATTCATTTTCAAGAGTGAAAAACTTTTTTTAAAAAATAAAAATCTATTAAACACTTTCCCCAGAAGGTTTGGTCACATAATCAATGTTTTTATTGTTTTCTTGCAATAAGGGGTGGCTCAAATTTCCTACCTTTTCAGATGTGACGTTATATGTTAATGTTTTTGCCGTTTTTTCTCCTAGATCCTCCAAGTGAACCCAGAAACCTGCAGATCAACAAGGTCAACAAGGACTTCGTCATTCTGTCTTGGGAGCGTCCCAGCAGCGACGGTGGAAGCCCCATCACTGGTTTCTGCATAGAGAAGAAGGAGAGGAACAGCCTGCTGTGGGTGAAGGCTAACGAGTCTGTGGTCAAAGCCACGCAGTACACCTGCACCGGCCTGATCGAGGGCCTGGAGTACACCTTCAGGGTGTCGGCCTACAACATGGCTGGACAGGGAAAACCCTGCAAACAGACCGACTTCATCGCCGCCAGAACTGCAGTTGGTAAGTAAATCTGTTTGTACCTCAGTTTCTAATTGGAAATAGAAAAGGCCAGCAAATTTTTTTTATTTCAATAGAACGTCAGCGCAAAATCAAACAAAACTATATAGAAAAAATGACTATAATATATATATATATATATATACAAAATATTTGAACAAATTTATATATATATGTATATATATGTATAAATGTATATATATGTATATATATATATATATATATATATATATATATATATATATATATATATATATATATATATATATATATATATATATATATATAATATTATATATATATATATATATATATTATATATATTATAAATTTATATTTATATATAATTTTATATATATTATAAATTTATATTATAATATAAATTATATATATAATATATATATATATATATATATATATATATATATATATATATATATATATATATTATATATATATATAAATTTGTTCAAATATTTTGTCACTATAACAACTTAAGTATTATGCTACTTTGGTAGCATAATACATTTTAACATGAATTATTCTTCCTTATTGATCATTAAGTTACTTCAGTATTGTTGATTACTTTTATGCATATTTTTAGTAAATATAACCGATGATGTATGATCTGTTTTGAAGAAGAGTCCCATTTTATGTTGAGATATTTTCACTGGCGTGCTCAGACATTTCGGGGGTCAGGTGCGCATGAAGTAAAATGGGAACCTTACTAAAGACACTAAGGAAAAGCTTGAACATCATATTGTTTAAAATCAATAGCCAAATGCTCTCGTTTGACGGAGTGTTAGGGCCACGCTATGAAAATAGAAAACTAAAATCCTGAGAATAAAGTCATAAAATTACCAGAATACAGTCAACATTATAAAATAAAGTTGTACAGCAATGAAATCTTAATATCATAACCTTATTCTCTTCCTAGTGTTTATATTTGCACAATCCTGCAGACTGAAATAAGTGCTACATGGTTGTGGCAAGGATAACCCAAACAAGTCTGGTTTAGCTTTAGATTCATCATTTAAAATTTATGTTGAAGAGGATCAAAACTAGACAACATTGCTCATGTGAAACCGTTCTATTTTCCTTCCAGACCCACCAGGTAAACCCGAAGCAATGGATGTGACCAAGAACTCTGTCTCATTGGTCTGGAGCCGTCCCAAACATGACGGCGGCAGCAAGCTGATTGGCTACCATGTGGAATACACTAAGCTGCCAGAGGACAAATGGACTTGCTGCAACGCCAACTGCATGAACATCCGGACTGAGAGCTACGTGGTCGAGGGCCTGGAGGAGGGTCAGAGGTACCAGTTCAGAGTCATTGCCAAGACTGCCATCAACGCCAGCCTCCCGTCTGAGGTGTCGGATCCTATTGCTGTCATTGCTGAGAATGGTACGGTTCTGCTCAACATTAAACCCATAAAGAACAAATCAGATCCAATGGTGGGTCTTGAACTTCCTCCCTCTGTCTCCTATACAGTTCCTCCCCGCGTCGAACTGGGTGTCAACATGAAGAGCCTCATTGTGGTAAAGGCAGGTGAGAACGTCTTCCTGGACGCTGAGGTTCACGGCAAACCCCTGCCTAAGGTGAGCTGGAAGAGAGATGGTGCGCCACTGGTGATCGCAGAGGGAATGAAGGCGACGCAGAAGAAACACGTTCATCTGCTGGAGCTCTACTCAGTCACCAGGAAGGAGACTGGAGACTACACTGTCCTCGCTGAAAACCTGAGTGGTAGCAAGTATGCCACCATTAAGGTCAAGGTGCTGGGTAAGCTGCAGTAAAAACAGTGATGTGAATGGTGCGATTAATTCTGATTAATCAATTATTGAATGCTCCCTTAAGATTGTGTAATTACAATTATTTGTTCTTCATAAAGATTTTAATGTGGACATCCTTCATAAGTATTGTTAACTGTTTACCCCTTATCTTTAAAAAGAACTTCATATTATTTTCCCTGAATTAAATAAAATCCATGTTTAGGACTGTAGAAGAAGCAAGTACAAATATTTGCAAAATGTGCCATTTTTTAACCGATTAATTGTCAGAATAATCAATAACTAAAATAATCCTTAGTTTCAACCTTACTGAAAACCTCAACAAGCCTTAAATGCATTCATATTTGAAATTCAACCTTTCTTCTTCCTGCTCTGCAGACAAACCCGGCCCTCCAGCCTCAATAAAAATTGCCAAAGTGTTCGCTGACCATGTGAAGATTCGCTGGGAGCCTCCACTCGCAGATGGAGGATCTGAAATCACCAACTACATTATTGAGAAGCGTGAAACCAGCAGGGCCAACTGGGCGCTGGTAACCGCTAACATCCACGGCCACATCACCGACTGCTCAGTGGAAAAGCTCATCGAGGGTCATGAGTACCAGTTCAGAGTGAGTGCTGAGAACCAGTATGGTGTGGGAGACGCCGTCATGACTGACGCCGTAACCGTGAAGAACCCATACGGTAAGAATAAATTTTTCTATCTTTGTTTGTATGAGTAAAACCGTTTATCGGAAAAACTTTGTAAACAGAATAATGTAAATGTAAGTTTTAGTTGAACCCAGAAATACCATCATTGGGGAATATATATAAAATATAAGGCAATTTTCTGTACCCTCCTCCAGACTGATACTTGTCTTTTGATGCTTTTTAAACTTTATTTTAAGTTTAAAATGCTCGCTTAATAGCTCTGTTGTTTTTTCTTACAGTATGAATACCTTTTTAAATTTCTAAACAAGTAAATATGATATCTGGAAGAGATGGTCATGCCTTTATCTCTTTCATCAGATGTTCCTGGGCCATGTGAGCCACCGGTCATTACCAACGTCACCAAGGACTCCATGACAGTCAGCTGGAAAGCCCCTGCCAATGACGGCAAAGCTCCCATCCTGGGTTACCTGGTGGAGAAGCGTGAGGCCACAGAGTTGGCCTGGGCTAAGGTTAACCGCCGACCCGTTATCGACAGAACCATCAAGGCAGCTCAGCTGACCGAGGGCTCAGAGTACGAATTCAGAGTCATCGCCTTGAACAAGGCCGGCCTGGGCAAACCCAGCGATCCGTCCAATGCCGCTCTGGCTGTTGACCCCGTCTGTGAGTGTCTGATTAGCAGGAAAATGTAACCGAAGATATTCCTGATGTTTGTCAGACTTATAAGCTTTGTGTTTTATTCTTAAGATCCACCTGGCCCACCTGCATTCCCCAAGGTGGTGGACTCTACCAAGCATTCGATCAGCCTCAGTTGGACCAAACCAGCTTACGATGGCGGCTGTGAGATCATTGGATATCTAGTGGAGTGCAAGCGAGCCGACGCCGAGGAGTGGACCAAGTGCAACGTCCCAAAGAAACTTCAGGCCACCAAATTCGTGGTGACCAGCCTGATGGAAAACACAGAGTACCAGTTCAGAGTCACTGCTGTCAACAAGATTGGCTACAGCGAGCCCAGCGAGGTTCCTGGAAACCACACGGCCAAGGACATCCTGAGTATGTTCATTAGATGTTTGTTGCATGTAGGCCTATTACAATATTAGATGTTTGTTGTGTGTAGGCCTATCACAATAAGCAATAAGTCAATTAGTCACATAGTAAATTAAAATGAGCTCTATCATTGAAAAGCCATTATTTTGAAAAACACTGGAAGCATTTGACACCCAGGATGAAGTAGTAAGTTTGCACCATCCGACACTTTGCCTGTTTTCCCTAAGCTGAATATTAAATGTAGTTTTGGTTACAGAGACTTCATAATCCATTTTTATTCTTGTTTTGTTTTGGGGTTTTTTGTATATTTAAAATGTTTTCTAGTCTCAGTGTTAAATATTCTTTAGAATTTTTTTTCTTCTTTTGAGTGAGTATATTTGCATTTGCAAGCCATTATTATTATTATTATTATCTTAGTTGAAAAGAGTCTCAAAATGACAATAATATAGTTTATTGCAATAATTTTTGGGACAATGTATTGTCCAATAAAATGACTTAACGTAGCTAACGAATTTTAATAATCTGCCTCTCTGCAGTTGCCCCTGAAGGTGAGCTGGATGCTGATCTGAGGAAGGCTTTGGTTCTGCGAGCCGGCATCACCATGAGGCTGTACGTCCCGCTGAGGGGACGCCCAGCGCCCAAGGTGACATGGACAAAGGTGGACGCCAATCTGAAGGACAGGCAGGGCCTGCTGATCAAGACGTCCGAGTGGGACACCCTGCTAATGATTGAGGACATTAACAGATATGATGCAGGCAAATATGTCCTGTCTCTGGAGAACAGCAGTGGATCTAAGAGCTACACCATCATTGTTAAAGTCCTCGGTAAGGATTTGTCTGAGTACGCACACTGCAATCAGTTAGGGTATAATCAGGCGTTGCACTACAGTGAATAAATGTAAAATGTAAACCTGGATTTGTTTTGAACTGTTGTTTAAAAAAAGAGCAGTTACAGAAACACATTTATGTTAAGCTTCAACAAATATGATTACCCTACAAAAACACAAAAATTTTCAAGTATTTTTGTCTAGTTCCTAGAGCAAATATCTCGCTATACTTGACATAAAACAAAGTGACTTACAAATATCTTTTCCACAAGATATAGGAAAATTATATTGATAAAAAGAAAATACCAGTTCTACAGGCAGATTATTTCATAAGATCAGCAATATACCTTGTTAAACGTAAAATAATCTGCCAATGAAACTATAACTTTCATTTTCAACAATATTAAAGAATTATTGACTAAAAACAACCTCCTATAAGTAGTTGAAAAGTTACTTGTAGGTTAATTTTGTTTTATTTCAAGTCCACTAGAAACTAGACTGAAGTACTTGGCAAGATTTTGTGCTTTTGTACTAGATCCTTGAGGGTGTGTTTATTTTTATCTGACACCAGGATGTCCGCAACAGATCCTTTAATTACGGCAAGTTATAAGGTGGAGCCTTCATGAAATCAAATCACCTGTCTGTGGTCATAATGTTGTGCTCAATTAATGCATGTAATTAATGTAAATTAAAATTACCATTTAGTTTTCTATTTGTTCTTTGATACCCTGATCAGCTGGCTAAAGTTTTCTGCTGCTCCTCCCCACTCAGACTCACCTGGACCACCTGCCAACCTGACTGTGAAGGAGACCTCCAAGACCCACGCCTGGATAAGCTGGGAGCCGCCGCTGATCGATGGTGGAAGTCCAGTAAAAAGCTATGTCGTGGAGAAACGTTTGGCTGAGAGGAAGGCGTGGACCTGCGTCTCAGCTGAGTGCCACAAGACTTCCTTCAGGATCATCAATCTGGAGCAGGGTCAAGCATACTGCTTCAGAGTTCTGGCTGAAAACGCTTATGGAATCGGAGAGGGCTGCGAGACGCCAGGCAGCGTCCGGGCCTCAGGTAACGATTTATTATACCTCAGAGAAGCGATTACAGTTGACCGTCTGAATCCAAAATTATTCATTCAATCAGAAATGTACTTTAAAAATTTGGATGTGGAATTAACTTTATCCTTTTGTTCTTATCAGAAAATACGCTTTAATCTTTTCTAAATCCACTTTTGCAGAACAACCTGGTCCAGTGACAGCCTTCAGAGCCCAGAAGACCACTAAAGACTCTATCACATTGAGCTGGAAGAAACCCATCAGTGATGGCGGAAGCTACATTACCTCTTACATCCTGGAGCAGAGCGAAGGAGAGGAGAAATGGAAGGAGATTATGAAGGGCAAGAACACCAGTCACACCATCAGTGAGCTGGCAGACGGCAAGGAGTATTTATTCCGGGTCAAGGCCCTCAATGAGTCTGGAGAGGGGCCACCAACTGAGCTCACTGCTGTTGCCAAGGACCAGTTTGGTAAGGAACCCACCTGGTTAGCCTTCATAATATGCACATTTTTTAAAAGGGGTAGTATTATGTAAAGTTAACTTTTTCAAGCTTTACATCATGATGATGTTATTCCATCTTAAAAAAAACATACCTAGACGCCTTGCTTCTTTCCTTCATGTTTGAGAAATCCTTTAATTACTGTGGCAGCCAATCAGCTGTGTAAAACACCTGGGTGGACATGGCCTCACCTTTGACGTGCAGCTCCTCTTTAGTGTTGCAGTTTCTAAACTCCTCCACTCAGCTCCTTCAGACTAGCAGCAATTACCAAACACCTAATTGAGCTCATTGTAGAAGCTGCTTCTCAGTAAATTGCTGGTAAACACATTGTTAAAGGTTTAATAGAGGCGCGATGTTGTGATGACTTCCTGAAGGCAGAGAGTTAGAAAAAGAAAGAATTTCTTAGAGACAGAAGCCCAATTTCAAGGCGTTAAATGAAATGACCTGATATGACATGACAAAGATGGACGGAGTAGAAATCAAGCAGGCAACCCACCAATTGCAGGGCGAACTCCTATCGTCGCCTTACAGAATCACAAAGTCAAATTTTTATAGCGCAATCATTGATTCTTGATTGTACTATAAAGTGGCACTAAGTGACTGAAAATACATAATACTGCCCCTTTAAATGCACTTACATGATTTTCTATACCAAAAAATAATTTCTTATAGAAAAGGTTTTAACACCAATTGGTAACATTTCAGTGCTGCCTGACTGCAACTTGAGCAGTCTTCATGATGGTTGCTGCGTGGTGAAGGAGGGCACCACCATGCGCATCAACATCCCTGTCATTGGAGTGCCTTACCCTACCGCCACCTGGAAGAAGGGCGACATGGGACTTGGCGACACTGGCCGTATATGTGTTGAGGCTTCCCAGGGCATTACCACTCTACTGGTCAGAGACTGCCAGAGAGGAGATGCAGATACCTACACCATCAATGTCAGGAATAGTGCAGGCTCAAAGGACTGCAAGTTCCAGTTGAAGGTCGTCGGAAAGCCCGGAATATGCACTGGACCCATCAAGTTTGACGAGATAACTGCGGATGGCATCACCCTGGAGTGGGCACCGCCTAAAGACGATGGAGGTGCAGAAGTGTCCAATTACATCGTTGAGAAGAGGAGGACAACAGACAACAAATGGGCCACGGTGGCTTCAGCCATCCAGAAGACCACCATGAGGGTCATCAGACTCCACGATGGAATAGAGTACATCTTCAGAGTGTGTGCTGAGAATAAGTACGGCATCGGAGAGTTCCTGAGGTCTGACCCAGTCATCGCCCAGCATCCTTTCAGTGAGTACAACTCTGGTCTTAAAAACTTTACTTGAAAAGTCCTTTGATTTCTCTCTTTAATTACTACAAACGTTAGTCTCGTTTTTGAAAATTGTTAAACAGGTAATAAGACATTCAAATTTCTTTCAAATAGTTCAAATGGATATTCTCTGATCCAGAATTGTTCGATTCTGATTAGACCAAGAATTATAGAGTTCCAACCCAATTCTGACACATGGATTTAAATAAACAGACATGATCCAACCCTGAGATTAATAATTACACTAAGCTTCAGCTGGTGTTGATATTTTTCCATGTTATATGATATATAGTACACTTTTGGATCAGTGACCTCAGGGCAATATTCAGTCATCAGTGTAGTCTCACAGGCATCATTTGAATAAAAGACAAATTAATTTGATTAATGTTGAAAGATACAGCCTGAAAATTTAGCGTTTACATTTTTCTGATGGTAAAAGTAATTGGTATTATGAAGTAATCTTGAAATGTTTTGTTATAGTAAGTAGTTTGTATGTTTTTATGTGTAAAGATTTTAGTGAATTAATTGATCTTTTATCTTTCCTCAAGATGTACCTGAGGCTCCAGCACCTCCTGAGATTGTGAGCATTCGACATGAGTCAGCCATTCTGACTTGGACTGATCCAAAAGACTCTGGCGGCTCCCCAATCACTGGTAAAATACTGTTATTCATCTTTGTAAGTAGGTAATCGAGTGTCATCAGTCATCATTAAATGTGTCTTTTGGGGGTTTTTCAGGGTATCACCTTGAGTTTAAGGAGAGAAACAGCCTGATGTGGAAGCGAGCTAGTAAGACTCCTTTGAGAGTGAAGGAATGTAGAGTTACGGGTCTCATTGAAGGACTAGAGTATGAGTTCAGGGTGATGGCTATGAATATGGCTGGCCTTGGAAAGACAAGCAAAGTCACTGAAGCTGTTGTCGCCCTTGATCCTATTGGTGAGTCCAAACCATTTTCTTAAAGTTAGATATTACACATAGGAAGCTTTTTGTTTTTATTATAAATACCTGTATTAAATTGCAATGGCTTTGTTTTACTGAATGTCTTTTCTTTGATTTTTTTTTTCAGATCCACCTGGTAAACCAGATGTGATTAATGTTACCAGGAACTCAGTCACTCTAATGTGGACTGCTCCTAAATATGATGGTGGCTATAAGCTGACTGGCTATATGGTGGAGAAACTTGAGGCTGGTGGAAAGGCATGGATGAAGGCCAATCATGTGAACATCCAGGGCTGTGCTTTCACAGTTACAGACCTGACAGAAGGAGCTCAGTATCAGTTTAGAATCAGGGCCAAGAATGCTGCTGGTGCTGTCAGTGTTCCCTCAGAGACCACTGAGTCACTGACCTGCAAGGATGAGTATGGTATGTAGTTTAAAATTTAAGACTTATGCAACTTCAGGTTTTAAAAATCAAAGTTTTAAATGTGCAATTATTGTTCAACATTTTCCTGTTTCTTAACAGAGCCTCCATCTATCACACTTGACCAAGAGATGAAGGAAGTTGTGTCCGTCAAGGCAGGAGACACAATCGTTATCTCAGCTGCAAAGATTGTGGGCAAACCTCCCCCAACTGCTTTCTGGTCCAAGGGAGGTCGTGAATTCAAGAACTCTGACATTGTCACTGTAACTAGCACTCCCACCTCTTCAACCCTTTCGATCAAGTATGCAAGCCGTAAAAATACCGGAGAGTACACAATTAATGCTAGTAACCCATTTGGTATTAAGGAAGAACACATTAAAGTAAAGGTCCTAGATGTTCCTGGACCACCAGGCCCTATTGAAGTCAGTAACATTTCAGCTGAGAAGTGTACCCTTACTTGGCTTCCACCTGAAGAGGATGGAGGCTCCTCCATCAAGTCCTACATCCTTGAGAAGAGAGAGACTAGCCGCTTGCAGTGGACCAAAGTTGCGGAAAATATTATGGACTGCAGACATGTAGCCAGCAAACTGATCAAGGGCAATGAGTACATCTTTAGAGTCTGCGCTATAAACCAGTATGGCACAGGAGACTCTAGCCTGTCTGGTCCCGTCAAAATGGCTGACAGCTTTGGTAAGTTTACATCGTTTAAGAATAAAGTTAAAAAAATAACAACATTGAAATGTTGGAAATATTTTTTTTTTCCATTGCAATTTTTTTTTCCGTAGGTCCACCAGGTCCACCCTCAGCTCCAGAGGTAGATAATGTCAGTCGGAATGCTGTTACCATTTCATGGAAGAGACCTGTACAAGATGGAGGAAGTGACATTAGAGGATATTGTGTAGAAAGGAAAGAAAGAAGAGGAATGAGATGGGTGAGAGCCTGCAAGAGGACAGTTCCTGACCTTCGCTTCAAGGTGCAAGGCCTGAGTGAGGGAGTAGAGTATGAGTTTAGGGTCACTGCTGAGAATAAAGCTGGATTTGGGCAGCCAAGTGAGCCATCACGTCCTGTAATGACCAAGGATATTGTATGTAAGTAAAGAAGACTTTCGAACCAACCTTTAAAGCAAGCAAGAATACAGTATTATCAAAGAATTTATATAAGAATTTATAATTCCTTCTGAAAATGCTTTAATTAACTTTACTAACCTGTTTTCTTACTTTTTTTCAGATCCACCTGGTCCTCCCTCCAACCCTAGAATTACAGACACCACAAAAACTACAGCAGCCTTTGCTTGGGGCCGTCCTCATTATGATGGTGGTCTTGAAGTAGAAGGTTACATTGTTGAGTATAAAAAGGAGGGTCATGATGACTGGGAGACAGAGACACAATATCCAATTAAAGTTACTGAATATGTCATTGGAAAACTTCAAAAAGGAGGCAAATACCACTTCAGAGTTAGTGCTGTAAACTCTGAGGGAGTTGGTGAGCCTGCAGAAGTTGAGAAAGTGACTGAACTAGTTTACCAGGAAACAATGCCAGACTTTGAGTTGGATGCAGAGCTCAGGAAAACTCTGGTTGTCAGATGCCGTGCTTCAATTCGTCTATTTGTTCCTATCAAGGGCCGTCCTGTTCCTGAAGTCACTTGGAGCAAAGAAAATACCAACCTGAAAGCACGTGCACACATTGATACAACAGAGTCCTACACTCTACTGGTTATTCCTGACTGCACTAGGTATGATGCAGGAAAATACCATCTCTCTTTGGAGAATGTTGCTGGTAAGAAGTCAGGCTTTGTCAACGTGAAAGTTCTGGACACACCTGGACCTCCAGTCAACCTTAAACCAAGAGAGATCACTAAAAACAGCATAACTCTCCAGTGGGAAATCCCTATTATTGATGGAGGGTCCAAGATTCATAACTATATCATTGAAAAAAGAGATGCTACGAAGAAGGCTTATACAGTGCTTAGCACCACATGGCAAAAGTGTTCTTTTAAATTTCAAGACCTTGAGGAGGGAGCTTACTACTACTTCCGTGTTTCTGCTGAAAATGACCTTGGTGTAGGTGAACCTGCTGAAACCCCTGAGCCCATAAGAGTATCTCAGGCCCCCTCTGCACCAGATAACTTGTACGTTACTGATTTGACCAATGACAGCGCAAGCCTTGCATGGACCAAGCCTCTTCATGATGGCGGAAGTTTGATTACAGGATATGTCATTGAGGCTCAAAAGAAAGACACTGATCAATGGGTCCACATAACCACCATTAAGGCTCTAGATTATACTGTGACAGATCTGATTGAGGGTGCTGAATACACCTTCCGTATAATGGCTGTCAATGCATCAGGCAGGAGTGATCCTCGTGAGAGCCGGCCAGCTGTGATTAAAGAGCAAACATCTGCTCCATCTTTTGACCTGAGAGGCGTCTACCAGAAAACCGTAATTGCCAAAGCAGGGGACCGTGTTAAGGTGGAGATTCCAGTGCTGGGAAAACCCAGGCCTGTTGTATCTTGGAAGAAAGGAGACATAGCACTGAAGGAAACACAAAGAATCAACACTGAAACCACAGCAACATCAACAATCCTAAACATCAGTGAGATCAAAAGAACTGATGAAGGCCAGTATTCCATGACTGGAAAGAATATCTTGGGCACACTGACAGAAACCATCACAATCCTGGTCCATGACATTCCAGGTCCCCCTACTGGTCCTGTCAAGCTGGATGAGGTCTCGTGTGATTATGTTATTATGTCCTGGGAACCACCAGAAAATGATGGAGGCGTTCCTATTAACAATTATGTTGTTGAGATGCGTGAGACTACGGGTACTTCATGGGTGGAGTTGGCAGCTACAGTAATTCGCACCACATTCAAAGCAGCACGACTCAATACTGGAACCCAGTATCAGTTCCGTATCAAGGCTCAGAACAGATATGGCGTTGGACCATGTGTTCTGTCTGAATCAGTGTTAGCTGCCTATCCATTTGATGTGCCAGGCCAGCCTGGCATTCCTGTAATTACAGCTTTCAACAAAGATTCAATGACTCTTAGTTGGAATGAGCCATCTTCTGATGGAGGCAGTCCTATTCTTGGGTATCATGTGGACAGAAAAGAGAAAAACAGTATCCTGTGGCAGAGGATCAGCAAAGCTCTTGTTGTTGGAAACATCTTTAAATCATCAGGCCTTGTTGATGGCATTGCATATGAACACCGTGTCACTGCTGAAAACATGGCTGGTCTCAGCAAACCTAGCAAACCCTGTGAAGCTACGTATGCTTTGGACCCAGTTGACCCACCAGGTAGGCCTGTGGCATTGAATATCACCAGACATGAGGTGACATTGTCATGGACCAAACCAGAAGGTGATGGAGGATTTTCTATTACGGGATACACAGTGGAGAGGAAGAAGATGCCTAATGGACGCTGGCTGAAAGCAAATTTCAACAACATTCTAGAAACCATGTTCACAGTCAGTGGTCTGACTGAAGATGCAACCTATGAGTTCCGTGTGCTTGCTCGAAACTCAGCTGGTGCTGTTAGTGCTCCATCACAGTCATCAGAAGCCATCACATGCAGAGATGACATTGAAGAACCTAGGCTTGATATTGATTCATCATACAGCAGTAATGTTGTAGTAATGGCAGGAGAACCATTCAAGTTGGAAGCCAGTGTAACTGGCAGGCCAATTCCTTCTCTAGTATGGTCCAAGGAAGGAAAGGAGCTGGAGGACACAGCTAAAATAGAAATTAAGACATCTGACTTCCACACAACGTTAATCAGCAAAGATTCTCTAAGGAGAGATGGTGGTGCTTTTACCCTGACTGCAAGCAATCCTGGTGGATTTGCAAAGTTCACTTTTAATGTTAAAGTACTTGACAGGCCTGGACCACCAGATTCCCTTTCAGTTACGGATGTTGCTGCAGAAAAATGTGTGCTTAACTGGCTGCATCCAACACATGATGGTGGTGCCAAAATTGAATACTTCATCATACAAAGGCGTGAGACCAGTCGGTTGGCATGGACAAATGTAGCCACAGACCTTCAAGCAAATAGGTTTAAGGTCACAAAGCTTCTTAAAGGAAATGAGTATATTTTCAGAGTAATGGCTGTCAATAAGTATGGCATAGGTGAACCCCTTGAATCAGAGCCTGTCACTTGTGTCAACCCATATGGTCCCAGTGACCCACCAACACAGCCTGAGGTCACAACTATCACCAAAGACTCAATGGTTGTCTGCTGGGAACGTCCTGAACATGATGGAGGCAGTAGAATTAATACATACATAATTGAAAGAAGGGATAAGACAGGTCTACGTTGGGTGAAATGTAACAAGAGGACTGTGACAGATTTGCGATTCAAGGTCTCTGGTCTCACACAAGGTCACGAGTATGAATTTAGAATTTTCGCTGAAAATAATGCTGGTCTCAGTCAGCCCAGTCCTTCTAGTCCATTCTACAAGGCTGTTGACACAATCTTTCAGCCTGGACCTCCAGGAAACCCAAGAGTGCTTGACACCTCTAAATCATCCATTACCGTCGCCTGGAATAAACCTGTTTATGATGGTGGTTCTGAAATCACTGGTTACATTGTGGAGACTTGCCTACCTGAGGAGGATGAGTGGACAATTCATACTCCTAAGAAAGGATGGACAGCCACATCTTTTACCATTACTGGTCTGAAAGAAAACCAGGAGTATAAAATCAACATCTGTGCAACAAATTCTGAAGGGGTGGGAGAACCTGCTGCTGTACCTGGAGCCCCTAAGGCTGAAGAAAGATTAATTGCACCTGAAATTGAACTTGGAGCAGAGCTACGTAAAGTTGTTTCCATCAGAGCCTGTAGCACACTCAGACTTTTTGTCCCCATCAAAGGAAGGCCAGCACCAGAAGTAAAATGGTCAAGAGAGCATGGAGAATCCCTGGACAAGGCCAACATTGAAATTACCCCGTCATTCACAACTCTTCAGATAGACAATGTTGACAGGTTTGATGGAGGTAAATACTTAGTGACAGTAGAGAATGCCTCAGGAAGTAAAACAGCTTTTGTTAATGTTAGAGTACTAGATACTCCTGGACCACCTCAGAATCTCATTGTTAAGGAGGTCACAAGAGATTCAGTTTCCCTGGTTTGGGATCCGCCTCTCATAGATGGGGGCTCCAGAGTCCGCAGCTACATTGTGGAGAAGCGTGAGTCAACAAGGAAAGCCTACTCAACCGTATGTGCCAGCTGCCACAAGTCTAGTTGGAAAGTGGGAGACCTGGAAGAAGGAAAATTGTACTTCTTTAGAATAGTTGCTGAAAATGAATTTGGTATTGGTCTCCCAGTTGAAACCATTGAACCAATTAAAGCATCAGAAAAGCCTCTGCCACCAGGCAAAGTATCTCTCCGTGAAGTTACCGGAACAAGTGTCACACTAACTTGGGAAAAACCAGACCATGATGGAGGAAGCAGAATTTCAGGCTATAATGTTGAGATGCAATGTAAAGGAAGTGAGAAATGGACACAAGTGATGGTGGTAAAGACAAACGAGGCCCAAGTAACTGGACTTACACATGGAGAGGAGTATATGTTCCGAATCTCTGCATTCAATGAAAAGGGTGTTAGTGATCCCCGGCCTCTCAATGTACCTGTGGTGGCTAAAGATTTAGTAATACCACCAGCTTTCAAACTGATTTTCAGCACATTCAGTGTGCTGGCAGGAGATGATCTTAAGATTGATGTACCATATGTTGCCTGTCCTAAGGCTACAGTAACCTGGCTGAAGGATGATGTCATTCTCAAAGAAACAACAAGAGTTAATGCCGAGGCCACAGACAAAAACCTTCTTCTTATCATTAAGGAGGCTTGCAGAGATGATGTGGGCAAATATACTATAAAACTAAACAATACAGCTGGGGAGGCTACAACAGATGTCAGTGTTGTTGTCTTGGACAAACCTGGTCCTCCAACTGGCCCGATCAAGCTGGATGAGGTCACAGCAGACAGTGTTGTCTTGTCTTGGAATCCACCACAATACGATGGAGGGTGCTCAATCAATAATTACATTGTAGAGAAGAGAGATACCTCAACTACAAACTGGCAGATTGTGTCTGCTACTGTAGCTAGAACAACCATCAAAGCGGCTCGTCTGAAGACTGGTTCAGAGTATCAATTTAGAATTGCTGCAGAAAACAGATATGGCAAGTCATCTTTTCTCATTTCTGATAGCATTGTTGCTCAGTATCCATTTGAGGTGCCCAGTTCACCGCGATCTGTTGTGGTAAAGTCAGCCACCAAAGAGACCATGACTGTTGTGTGGGAGAATCCCAGCAATGACGGTGGAAGCAAAATTCTGGGCTACCACTTAGAACTTAAAGAAAGAAACAGCATTCTCTGGGTGAAACAAAACAAGCAGATAATCCCAGAGACCAGATTTAAAGTGGTTGGACTTGAAGAGGGCATTGAATATGAGTTTAGAGTGTATGCTGAGAATATTGTTGGCCTCAGCAAACCTAGCAAAGTGAGTGAAATCCAAGTAGCCAGGGATCCTTGTGACAGACCCGGAAAACCAGAGGCTGTCATTGTAACAAGAAGCCAAGTGACACTGAGATGGGCCAAGCCTGAATTTGATGGTGGCATCAAAATCACTGGTTATGTTGTTGAGAAAAAGGAGGCAAGTGGGCGCTGGATGAAGGCCAGTTTTGCCAACATTATTGAAACTGAATTTGTTGTCACAGGACTTACTGAGGATCAAATCTATGAATTCCGTGTCATTGCCAAAAATGCAGCTGGTGTCTTTAGCCAACCATCTGATTCTTCTGGATCCATCACCGCCAAGGATGAGATTGATCCACCAAAAATTGACCTGGAAGCTAAATACTCCCAGGTTGTGGTTGTAAATGCCGGAGAGACATTTAAACTTGAGGCTGCTATTTATGGTAAGCCTGTGCCCACTGTACACTGGCTGAAAGAAGGCACTGAGATTGCAGAAGCAGCTCGTTTAGAAATCCATAATACCGATTTTTCAGCTTGTTTAATTGTTAAGGAAGCTATTCGTGTTGATGGAGGACAGTACACATTGCTGGTAAAGAATGTTGGTGGAGAAAAAGCTATTAACATTAATGTCAAGGTATTGGACAGACCAGGTCCACCTGAGGGCCCTATTTCTATTTATGGTGTCACCAGTGAGAAATGCTCAATTTCCTGGAAACCTCCCTTGCAAGATGGAGGTAGTGATATCTCCCATTATATTATTGAGAGAAGGGAAACCAGCAGGCTGGTATGGACTGTAGTTGAGCAAAAGGTTCAGACCCTAAATCTAAAAATCACCAAACTTCTTCCTGGTAATGAATATATTTTCAGAGTGATCCCTGTCAACAAATATGGTATTGGCGAGCCTTTGGAATCTGAGCCAATGATTGCCAAAAATCCATTTGTCGCACCAAGTCCACCAACTGACGTAGATGTTTCTTCAATTACTAAGGACTCTATGGTGGTAACCTGGGAGAGACCAAATAATGATGGTGGCAATTCCATTCAGGGCTATGTCATTGAGAAACGTGATAAGGATGGGGTGAGATGGACAAGGTGCAACAAGCGCAGTGTGACAGAGTTGCGTTTCAGAGTGACAGGACTCATAGAAAACCATAGTTATGAATTCAGAGTAGCTGCTGAGAATGCTGCTGGAACTGGTACACCTAGCACACCATCAGTGTACTACAAAGCACTGGATCCTGTTTTCAAACCAGGCCCACCCAACAACCCCAAGGTAGTAGACACCTCTAGGTCTACTGTATCTCTTACATGGGGTAAGCCCATATATGATGGTGGAAGTGAGATCAAGGCTTACATTGTTGAAGCATTTGATGTAGCATCTGATGAGTGGTTTATGTGCACTCCACCCACCGGAATAACAGAAACTAAATTCACAGTGAAAAAGCTTCTGGAAAAGCATGAGTACCAGTTTAGAGTTTGTGCAATCAACAAAATTGGTGTTGGTGAACATGCTGATGTGCCTGGTAAAATCCTTCTTGAAGAGAAGCTTGAGGCCCCTGACCTTGAATTAGATGCTGATATGAGAAAAATGATCAACATCAGATCAGCTTGCACACTCAGGTTGTTTGTACCTGTGAAAGGGCGGCCAGCTCCTGAGTTGAAATGGGGAAAGGTTGAAGGTGAGATTAAAGAGACTGCCCAAATTGATAACACAGGAAGCTATGCTTCACTTACCATTGAGAATGTTGACCGATTTGACAGTGGCAAGTACACACTGACTGCAGAGAATGCCAGTGGAGTTAAGTCAGTGTTCATCAGTGTTAGAGTCCTGGATTCTCCTAGTCCACCAACTAACTTAACAGTTAAAGAGATTACTAAGAACTCTGTCACTCTTTCATGGGAACCTCCACTTCTGGATGGTGGTTCAAAAATTAAGCATTATATTGTTGAGAAACGTGAAAGCACAAGAAAAGTTTATACTACCATTACAACATGTAACAAGATGTCATGGAAAGTTGAACCTCTTCCAGAGGGTGGAATCTTCTTCTTTAGGGTCTTGGCTGAGAATGAATATGGTGTGGGACTCCAAGCTAAAACTATGGAGCCAATTAAAATATCTGAGAAGCCTCAGCCACCCGGTAAGGTTAGTGTTCTTGATGTCACTCACAGTACTGTTACTCTGAGGTGGGAGAAATCTGAATATGATGGTGGTAGTAGGATCAGTTATTATGAAATTGAAATGGCTCCTAAGGATAGTGAGGCATGGATTGTGTGTGCTAGTGTAAAAGGCCTTGAGACAGTAGTGAGCAACCTTCTCAAGGGAGAGGAATATCAGTTCAGAGTTGTTGCTGTAAATGAGAAAGGTAAAAGTGACCCAAGACAACTGGCTCAATCAGTTGTAGCCAAGGACCTAATCATTGAGCCTTCTGTGAGACCCAAATCAAGTTCCTACAGTGTTCAGGTGGGAAATGACCTCAAGATAGAGGTTCCAGTTGCTGGTCATCCAAAACCAACCATTACCTGGATTAAGGATGGAGTGGCACTTAAACAGACCACCAGAGTTAATGTCAGTGACTCAGCACATCACACCACTCTAACCATAAAGGATGCCACCAGAGAGGATGGTGGTATGTACACTGTCACTATTGCTAATGCCTTCGGTTCCAAGGATGCCACTATTGAAGTTATCACCCTGGATAAACCAGGACCACCAACAGGTCCAATCAAGATCGATGACGTTAGTGCTGAGGGTGTCACGCTTCATTGGGAACCTCCCTCATACACAGGTGGCTGTCCAATCTCCAACTACGTAGTGGAAAAGAGAGACACAACTACAACTAATTGGGTTGTTGTGTCTGCCACTGTGGCTAGAACAACTCTAAAGGTTGCCAATCTCAAGACTGGTGGTGAATACCAGTTTAGAATATTTGCTGAAAACAGATATGGAAAGAGTTACGCAATTGATTCAGTGCCTGTTGTAGCACAATATCCATTCCAAGAACCTGGACCACCAGGAACACCATTTGTTTCCTCATACACTAAAGATTACATGGTGGTCGAGTGGCATAAACCACCATCTGATGGAGGCAGTGCCATTTTGGGTTATCATTTGGAGAGGAAAGAGAAGAATAGTATCCTGTGGACAAAGATCAACAAAATGCTCATTCAAGATTGCAAATTCAAGTCTACTCCTCTTGAGGAAGGCATTGAGTATGAGTATAGAGTATATGCTGAGAATATAGTTGGCATTGGAAAATGCAGTAAAGTCTCAGAAGTTTACGTAGCCCGTGACCCATGTGATCCTCCTGGCCGTCCAGAGGCTGTAATTGTAACCAGACACTCGGTGATGCTGAGATGGACACCCCCACAATATGATGGTGGAAGCATTGTAACTGGCTATTTAATAGAGAAGCGTGACCTACCAGAGGGAAAATGGATGAAAGCTAGTTTCACAAACATTATTGAAAATGAATTTACAGTTACTGGCCTTACAGAAGACAGTAAATATGACTTCAGAGTGATTGCAAGGAATGCTGCTGGTGCTGTCAGCAAACCCTCTGAGAGCACAGGATCCATAACAGCTAAGGATGAAGTTGAGCCACCCAAGTGTGAAACTGATCCTATATACAATCAGACAATTGTCCTTAATGCTGGAGAGACTTTCAGTCTGGAGGCTACTGTAGAAGGAAAGCCCATCCCAACAGCCCAGTGGTTCAAAGGAAGTGTTGAAGTTGAAAATTCAGCAAGAGCTGAAATTAAAAACACTGATTTTAAAGCATTACTTGTCGTAAAGGACTCCATCAGAGTGGATGGTGGACAGTACACTTTGGTTCTGACAAATGTTGCAGGAACTAAGACTGTCCCGTTCACTGTGAAGGTTCTTGATAGACCAGGTCCATCTGAGGGACCCCTCACAGTTAGTAATGTTACTGAAGAGAAATGCTCACTGTCATGGCTGCCACCCAGGCATGATGGAGGAGCTAGCATTTCTCACTACGTCATTCAAAAGAGAGAAACTAGTCGCTTGGCTTGGACTGTGGTCTCCAGTGATTGTGGAGCTACAATGTTTAAGGTTACCAAACTATTGAAAGGCAATGAGTACATCTTCAGAGTTTTGGCTGTCAACAAGTATGGAGTAGGGGAACCTCTGGAATCTGAGCCAGTTATCATGAGAAATCCATTTGTTCCTCCTGGTTCACCTCGTGAACTAGAAATCACTAACATTACTAGGGATTCAATGACTGTTTGCTGGAACCGCCCACAGTCTACAGGAGGAAGTGACATTGCTGGTTACATTATTGAAAAGAGAGACAGAGCTGGGGTGAGATGGACCAAGTGCAATAAACGCAGAGTGACTGATTTGCGTTTTAGAGTAACAGGTCTCACTGAAGACCATGATTATGAGTTCAGGGTATCTGCTGAAAATGCAGCTGGAGTGGGCCAGCCAAGCCCACCTACACCCTATCTCAAAGCCTGTGACCCTACTTTTGAACCAGGCATTCCCACTAATGCCCACGTAGTTGACACAACAAAAGACTCCATCAGCTTAGCTTGGCACAGGCCTATATATGATGGGGGTTGTGAAATTCAAGGATATGCTGTTGAAATAACCAAGGCAGAAGAAGAGGAATGGACTATTTGCACACCACCCACTGGAGTGAATCTTACCAAGTTTACCATCAAAAACCTGATAGAACATCAGGAATACAAGGTGCGTGTCTGTGCTATGAATAAAATTGGTGTTGGTGAGCCCACAGAAATTCTGGGAGTTGTAATCCCTGTGGATAAAATTGACCCCCCAGAGATGATTTTGGATTCAGAGCTCAGGAAGGGAATAGTTGTTCGTGCAGGTGGCTCAATGAGAATCTGCGTTCCTTTTGAGGGTCGTCCCACTCCTGAAGTAAGCTGGGCTAAAGAGGATGGTGAGCTGCCCAGTAAAGCACAGATTGAGACTGCTGAACATTTCACACAGCTCTCTATTGACATTTGTGATAAATATGATGCTGGAAAATACATCCTCAGCGTAGCAAACAGTGCTGGTAGCAAATCAGCTTTTGTCTCTGTTAAAGTTCTAGACACTCCAGGGGCTCCATTAAATCTTAAAGTTAAAGATATAAAGAGGGAGAGTGTTACTTTGACTTGGGAACCCCCTGTAATTGATGGTGGCTCAAGAATAAAGAATTACTTGGTTGAGAAGCGTGAGTCAACCAGGAAGGTGTACTCTAATGTAGACAATAAATGTACAAAGACAAGTTACCGTATCACAGGTCTTACTGAGGGAACAATTTATTACTTTAGAGTCTTAGCAGAAAATGAATTTGGTGTTGGACAGTCAGTTGAAACAAAAGAATCTGTTAAAACATCTGAGCCACCTTTATCTGTGGGTAAAGTTAATTTGACTGAAGTCACAAAAACTACAGCCTCACTCTCATGGGAGAAACCAGTCCATGATGGAGGCAGCAGGATCATTGGATACTACATTGAGATGCAACCTGTGGGGTCAGAAGAATGGGTTGTGGCTGCCACAACTAAGACCTGTGAGGGTACTGTTACTGGTCTAAGTGCAGGACATGAGTACCTTTTCAGAGTATCAGCCTTCAATGAAAAAGGAAAGAGTGACCCAAGGCCTCTGGCTGCAGCAGTTACTGCTAAAGATGTTACTGTTGAGCCTGGATTCAAGATGAGATTCAATACCTACAGCTTACAACAAGGCGAGGATCTGAAAATTGAGATTTCAGTACTTGGACGTCCTGTTCCAAAGGTTGAATGGAAAAAGGAAGGACAACTTCTTAAAGAGACAACTAGAATAAATGTATCAAGCACACCATCATCTACAAAGTTGGTAATCAAAGATGCCAATAAAGAAGATTCTGGCAAGTACACTATTACAGCAACCAGCAGCATTGGAACAGCTACAGAGGAGATTACTGTTATCATTCTTGACAAACCTGGACCTCCGACAGGTCCTGTGAAGATTGATGAAGTGAGTTCTAATTTTGTTACTCTGTCCTGGGAACCACCAGAGTATACTGGAGGTTGTCAGATCAACAACTACATCGTAGAGAAGAGAGACACCACTACTACTGCATGGCAAATTGTTTCTGCTACAATAGCCAGGACAACCATAAAAGTCAGCAATTTGAAGACTGGCACTGAATATCAATTTAGAGTCTCAGCTGAGAATAGATATGGAAAGAGTTCAGCTATTGTCTCTCCTGCTGTGGTTGCCAAGTATCCATTCAGTGAGCCTGCTGCCCCTGGAATACCAGTTATTACATCTGCAACCAAAGAGAGCATGGTTGTTGAATGGAAACCCCCCACCAACAATGGGGGTAGTCCAATTCTAGGCTATCACCTGGAGAGAAAGGAGAAGAACAGCCTTTTATGGGCCAAACTAAACAAGCTTCTTATTCCAGATGCACGATTTAAAACCACAGAATTGGAAGAGGGTATAGAGTATGAATTTAGGGTTTATGCTGAGAACATGGCTGGCCTCAGCCCAGCTAGCAAAGTCTCAGAGAGCACAGTAGCCAGGGATCCATGTGACCCACCAGGCACTCCTGAGGCTATTGAAATCACCAGAAACCATATCACACTTCAATGGACCAGACCCCAGTACGATGGAGGCAGTGCAATCACTGGATATTTGATTGAGAGGAGGAAGCACCCAGATAAACGTTGGATGAAAGCAAGCTTCACCAACATCATTGATACCCAATACACTCTCACTGGTCTCACTGAGGATTGTGTTTATGAATTTAGAATAATTGCTAGGAATTCTGCTGGTATTTCTAGTAGCCCATCTGAAAGCACAGGAGAAATAACAGCTAAAGATGAAATTGAGGCTCCAGATGCCACCATGGATCCTAAGTTCAAAGATCTCACAGTTGTTCATGCTGATGAGACATTTATCATTGATGCTGATTACACTGGTAAGCCTCTGCCTGAGGTCACATGGTTAAAGGATGGAAAGGAAATTGACAAAACTACTCCAAGAATGGAAATCAAGACCACACTTACCCGCACTATCCTGACAGTTAAAGACTGCATACGAGTTGACGGTGGCCACTTTGTTCTCAAGCTTGTTAATGTGGGTGGAGTCAAAATGATCCCAGTTAATGTAAAGGTTTTGGACAGACCTGGTCCTCCAGATGGACCATTAGAAGTGAAAGGAGTGACAGCTGAAAAATGTTATCTGCACTGGAGCCATCCTTCACATGATGGTGGAGCTAGCATCTCTCACTATATCATTGAAAAGAGGGAAACTAGTCGTTTGTCATGGACCATGGTTGAGCCAAAGATCCAAGCAATCAGCTATAAAGTTACAAAACTACTCCCTGGAAATGAATACATCTTCAGAGTTACTGCTGTGAATAAATATGGAGTTGGTGAACCTTTAGAATCTGAACCTGTTGTTGCCCGTAATCCATTCACCACTCCCAGCGTACCCTCCACTCCTGAAGCCAGTGCTATTACTAGGGATTCCATTGTGCTTACTTGGGAGAGGCCAGAGAATAATGGAGGAGCTGAGATTGAAGGATATGTACTTGAAAAACGTGATAAGGATGGCGTCAGGTGGACCAAGTGCAACAAGAAGAGACTGACTGACTTGAGATTTAGGTGTGCTGGTCTCACAGAGGGCCATTCCTATGAATTCCGGGTCTCAGCTGAAAACGCTGCAGGTGTTGGAAAGCCTAGCACACCGACACAGTACATCAAAGCATGCGATGCCACTTATCCACCAGGACCTCCAAATAACCCCAAAGTCACTGACCATTCCAGCACAACAGTCTCCCTTTCCTGGTCAAGACCTATCTATGATGGCGGAGCACATATTACTGGATATGTTGTTGAAATGAAGGAGGCATTAGATGACGAATGGATTGTTTGCACACCTCATACTGGTGTCCAAGACACTCACTACACTGTAAAGAAGTTAAAAGAGAATGCAGAATACAATTTCCGCATATGTGCCATGAACTGTGAGGGAGTAGGGGATCATGTGGACCTCCCAGGGTCTGTCATTGCAGCAGAGAAGTTGCAGGCTCCTGAAATTGAACTAGATGCTGACCTGAGAAAGATGGTCAATGTTCGTGCCACTGCAACACTACGTCTTTTTGTGACTATCAGAGGAAAACCTGAGCCTGAAGTCAAGTGGTCAAAGGCTGATGGCACTCTAAATGAGCGTGCTCAGATTGAAGTCACAAGCTCATACACAATGCTTGTGATTGAAAATGTTGACAGATTTGACACTGGCAAATATGTACTAACCCTTGAGAACCTTAGTGGCTCTAAATCAGCTTTTATCAACGTTAGAGTTTTGGATTCACCCAGTGCTCCAACAAACCTACAAGTTAAGGATGTAAAGAGACATTCTGTCTCTCTTTCCTGGGAGCCTCCTCTGATTGATGGTGGAGCAAAGATATCACACTATATTGTGGAGAAGAGAGAGCAGAAGCGAATGGCTTTCACCAGTGTTAGCACCAATTGTGTAAGGAACTCATACATTATTTCTGACCTGCAGGAGGGAGGTAGATACTTTTTCCGCGTGTTGGCTGTAAATGAGCTAGGAGTTGGTCTGTCAGCTACAACAGATCAAGTCAAAGTTTCAGAGGCACCTTTGCCCCCTGGTAAAATAACTGTGGTTGATGTGACTCGTCACACTGTGACCCTTTCATGGGAAAAACCAGATCATGATGGTGGCAGCAAAATTACAAGCTACATAGTGGAGATGCAGCCTAAGGGAGATGAAAAATGGACAGTGTGCAGTGACGCCAAAGCACTAGAAGCTACTATTGAGGGACTTACTACTGGTGAGGAATACTCCTTCAGAGTAACTGCTGTGAATGATAAGGGTAGGAGTGATCCCAAACCTCTGGCTACGCCTGTGTTAGTAAAAGACATCACAATGGAGCCCACCATCAACCTGCTTTTCCATACATACAGTGTAAAAGCAGGAGATGACTTGAAAATTGATGTTCCTTTCAAAGGCAGACCTCAACCCGAGGTGTCCTGGAAGAAGGATGGCAGTGCACTAAAGCAGACTACGAGGGTAAATGTTCTGAATTCAAAGACCTCATCAAAGGTCATAATCAAAGATGCCACCAAAGATGATGTTGGAAAATATGAGATCACTTTGACTAATTCAGTTGGCACAAAGACAGCTGAAATTTCAGTAATAATTCTGGATAAACCAGGCCCACCCAGCAACATTAGGGTGGACGAGGTGAGTGCCGACTTTATCTCTCTGTCCTGGGATGCTCCAACCTATGATGGTGGGTGCCAGATTAACAACTATGTTGTGGAGAAGAGAGACACTACCTCTACCACATGGCAAATTGTCTCAGCTACAGTAGCCAGGACATCCATAAAGGTTTCCCGTCTCACTCAGGGCACAGAGTACCAGTTCCGCATTGCAGCTGAGAACCGTTACGGCAAGAGTCCAGCGATTGATTCTGCTCCTGTTGTTGCACAATATCCATTTGAGCCTCCTGGCCCTCCAACCAATCTTCATGTTGCCCATGCCACCAAGACTGGCATGCTTGTAGTCTGGGGCAGACCTGCCAGTGATGGTGGAAGCCCTGTCATTGGTTATCATGTTGAATCCAAAGACCAAAGCAGCATTTTGTGGACCAAAGTCAGTAGAGGTCTGCTGACTGAAAACCAATTTAAAATGACAGGCATCGAAGAAGGCCTGTCATACCAGTTTAGAGTCTATGCTGAGAATATTGCTGGCATTGGTCCATGTACTAAATCTTGTGAACCAGTTGCAGCCAGGGACCCATGTGAATCTCCACATAACCTTAAAGTCACAAATATCACCAGAAACTCAGTTTCTCTCTTCTGGGATCCACCTGAATATGATGGTGGAGTGAAAATTGTTGGATACATAGTGGAGCAAAAAGAGCTCCCTAATGGTCGCTGGCTAAAGTGTAACTTCACCAATCTACAGGAGACTTACTTTGATGTTACAGGTCTTACAGAAGATGCACAATATGACTTCCATGTTATTGCAAAGAATTCTGCAGAGATGTTGAGTGCCCCTTCAGAATGCACTGGTCCTGTCACCATCAAGGATGATGTAGACCCTCCTTCCATCACCTTAGAGGATAAATTCAGGCAATTAGTTGTCATTAAGGCTGGAGAGATAATTAGAATTGATGCTGAAATTACAGGTCGTCCAATCCCGGTGGTTTCATGGTCTAAAGATGGAAAAGATATTGAGGCCAAGGCCAGGTGTGAAATCACTTCCACAAACTTTACCTCTACTCTGATTGTCAGAGATGCTATCAGGAGGGATTCTGGACAGTATGTCTTGACTTTGCACAATGTAGCTGGAACCAGGTCTGTAGCTATCAACTGTAAGGTTCTGGACAGGCCTGGACCAGCTTCAGGACCATTAGCAGTGTCTGGTCTTACAGCAGAGAAGTGCACTATAACATGGGGTCCGCCTCAAGAGAATGGAGGAGCTGAAATCATGCACTATATAGTGGAGAAACGTGAGACAAGCCGCCTTGCTTGGACTCTTGTTTATGGTGACATGAAGGCAACTACCTGCAAAGTTACTAAGCTGCTCAAAGGAAATGAGTACATTTTCAGGGTCAGAGGAGTTAACAAATATGGAGATGGTGAGGCTCTGGAGAGTGAGGCAGCAAAAGCTTTGGATCCATTCACTGTAGCTGCAGCCCCCACTAATGTCCAGGTCACCTCAGTCACTAGTGAGGCCATGACAATTTGTTGGGAAAGACCAGTTTCTGATGGTGGTAGCAGTATCTCTGGCTATGTAATTGAAAAGCGAGAGAAGACTGGCCTCCGCTGGTGCCGGGTCAATAAGAAGCCTGTCTATGACCTCAGAGTCAAAGCTTCCAATCTTCGTGAGGGAAGTGAATATGAGTACAGAGTGTTTGCAGAGAATGCTGCTGGACTTAGTGCACCTAGTACCCCTTGCCCACTCACCAAGGCTGAAGACCCACAGTTCCTCCCCTCACCTCCTGCTAAGCCCAGGATCATTGACTCAACAAAGACCACAGTA
The DNA here is from genome assembly GCA_010277075.1 of Poeciliopsis retropinna. Taxonomy (NCBI): domain Eukaryota; kingdom Metazoa; phylum Chordata; class Actinopteri; order Cyprinodontiformes; family Poeciliidae; genus Poeciliopsis; species Poeciliopsis retropinna. Next base: position 3,942,392 of record VMRM01000037.1, on the reverse strand, counting down.
ACACTAGCATGGAATAAACCACTGTTTGATGGTGGAGCACCTGTAACTGGTTACCGAGTAGAATACAGAAAGTCATTAGATGATGAATGGTTCGTTGGAGTCCAGAACACCAAGAATACAGAGTTTACAGTGGTGGGACTGACTCCTGGAGCTGAATATGTATTTGTTGTCAGATCCATTAACAAAATTGGAGCAAGTGAGCCTAGTCCTGAATCAGACAAACAGACTGCTAAAGAAAAAGAAGAAGAACCCGTCTTTGAAATAAGCAATGAAATGAGGAAAACTCTTATTGTGAAAGACGGCAGCTCATTTACAATGAGAGTACCCTTCAGAGGCAAGCCTATTCCCACTGTTAGTTGGACAAAGCCTGATATTGATCTTAGAGTACGTGCCGTCATTGACACCACAGACACCTTCACCTCAATCACCTTAGAGAAAGCAACACGCAATGACTCTGGAAAATACACTGTCACTTTGTCCAGCATTGCTGGAACCTCCTCACTGACACTCAGTGTTAGAGTTCTTGACTCGCCTGGACCTCCAGCATATGTGGAAGTCAAGGACGTGACTAAGTCATCTGCTACTGTAACTTGGGACACTCCAGAGAATGAAGGAGGAGGACCAGTAAAGAATTATCTTGTTGATTTCCGAGAGGCAAGCAAAAAAGGTTGGACTAGGTTGACTGATACATGCCACAGACTGACTTATAAGGTGTCAAACCTCAAGGAAGGAGAAGTTTACTATTTCAGAGTGACAGGCGAGAATGACTATGGTGTTGGTGTTCCAGCTGAGACCAAAGAGGGAACCAAGATCACAGGTAAAAATATTCATGTTATGTTATCTGTAGTTTGCACAAAATAAATTTGCACACAAGAAAATATAAGAACTTTGTTAATGAAACAAATTATGTCCTCTTTTTTTCCAGAAAAACCAAGCCCACCACCAAAGCTTGGAGTAACTGATGTCAGCAAGGAGAGTGTGTCATTGGCATGGGCTAAACCTGAACATGATGGAGGCAGCAGAATTACTGGATATCTGGTTGAAGCACTGGAGAAGGGTCAGGAGAAGTGGGTTAAATGTGGTGTCACCAAGTTTATCCACTATACTGTGTCTGGCCTAAGAGAGAAAGCTGAATACTACTTCAGGGTCAAAGCTGAGAACCTTGCTGGATATAGTGATGCTAAGGAAATGTTCACCCCTGTTATGGTCAAAGACCAGCTGGGTAAGTTACAAAATATATACATATATTCAAATTCACTATTGTGACCCAGAAGAAAATATTTTCGGGTCCAGCTTGTTTTCTATACTTGTACTTGTTGATACAGTCTAGTCAAAAATAAAAAAAAAACATTGTAAAACCTGTGATCTTTATGTTTCTCTAGAATCTCCCGAAATCATCATGAAGGACTTCCCCCACAACACTGTGTACGTTAGAGCTGGCTCAACTCTGAAGTGTGAAATTCCTCTGACTGGCAGACCCCTGCCCAAAGTCACTCTTTCCAAGGATAATGTAGTACTTAAGTCAACAATGAGGTTCAATTCTGAAGTCACTCCTGACAGCATCAAAATCATCTTGCGTGAAAGCATTGCTGGAGACTCGGGACGCTATGATATAACTGCTTCCAACTCCAGTGGAACCACCAAGTCCTTTGTCAATATTGTGATTCTGGACCGCCCAAGTGTTCCCCTGGGACCTGTAGAACTGTTTGATGTCACAGAAGACAGTGCAAGCCTCAGGTGGCTCCCACCTGCATATGATGGTGGCAGCCCTATCACTAACTATATCATCCAGAAGAGAGAAACAACTACAGCAAACTGGATTGACGTCTCATCTGCTGTGGCTCGTTGCACCATAAAGGTTATGAAACTTACCACTGGCCTTGAGTATCAGTTCAGAATCAGGGCTGAGAATAAATATGGAATTAGTGAACATATTGACTCTCCAGCAGTCACAGTCAACCTTCCATATAGTAAGTGATTTATTTAGCTGTCATTACAAATGTAACATGTAATACTCAAGTTTAATAATGAACATGCACAAACCTTGTAACTTTGATTTTTGTCTACCAGCTACTCCAGATGCTCCTTCAACTCCAGAAGTTACTGCTGTAACCAGGGAGAGCATCGCATTAGCCTGGAAGGAGCCCAAGTCAGATGGAGGCAGCCATGTGTTTGGCTACCATCTCCAGATGAAAGATAGGAACAGCATCATGTGGCAGCTAGTTAACAAAACGGTGATTCGTTCTACACACTATAAGGTCACCAACATTAATGCTGGACTTATTTATGAGTTTAAGGTGGCAGCGGAGAATGCTGCTGGCCTCAGTGTTTTCAGTAAGACTTCAGATGCTGTGTTGGCTATAGATGCCTGTGGTGAGTACAAAGTGAAACATTTTTAAAGATAAACATAATCAAATTATGGTTAAAAAGTCTGTTAATTAATCTTCTCTGGACTTTTCTGCAGAGCCACCCATCAACCTAAGAATCAGTGACATCACCAAAAACTCCATCAGCCTTGCCTGGGAGAAACCCAACTATGATGGTGGATCCCCTGTTACTGGTTACATTATTGAACAGAGAGAAGGCGTTAGTCCTAAGTGGTCCAAAGCTAACCTCACCAATATCACGGACACACATTTCACTGTGGCTGGTCTTACCCAGAATGAAACCTATGAATTCAGGGTCATGGCCAAGAATGCAGTTGGTTCAGTAAGCAACCCATCTATGACAGCTGGACCAGCCATCTGTGTGGACACCTATGGTAGGAATTATTTTTGATCCTGGATTTACTTATAGTTGTTTCAGTTAAATACAATATAATCTATTGGTCATTTTTACTGTATTTTTGTGTTTTTCCCCTGGTAAGTTTATGATTATCTGTACAAATTGCCACTGTGCTCTTGTTATGTATTATACCTACCTACATCAGAAATTCAACAAAAACATCTTTGTTTATATCAGGTGCCCCAGAAATTGAAATTCCCCAGGAGTACCTTAATGAGGTCAAATACAGCGCAGGCTCAGATGTGGAACTTAAATTCAATATCACAGCCAAACCTACCCCCACAATTGAGTGGTTTAAGGATGGAAGAGAGCTCAAATCTACTGCTCAGCTCACTTTCAAACACACGTTTGAGTCCACCAGTATATTCCTGAGGGACACTACTCGTCTGAACTCGGGCACGTATGAGGTCAAAGTGAAGAACTCCCTGGGATCTTCATGTGCCATTGTCAGGCTGCTCATTCAAGGTATTCACATAATAATGTTATTACAACATATTTGCATTGAAAGACATAATGTACACCTAATGTTTTGTATATATTTGTTCATTTATTAGACAAGCCAGGACCTCCTGCTGGCGAAATTCAGTTTAAGAAAGTGATGGCTGACAACATCACCATCATGTGGTCTCCACCTGCCGATGAGGGCGGTGCCATGGTAACTCATTACATCGTAGAGAAGAGAGAGACCAGCAGGGTCATGTGGTCTATTGTGTCTGAGAAACTCGTAGACTGCATCGTGAATGTGCCCAGACTCATTCAGGGTAATGAGTACATCTTCAGAGTCCGTGGAGTCAACAAATATGGCATTGGAGACCCCCTGGAGTCTGAGCCCATTATTGCAAAGAATCCGTTCGGTAACAGGACACAGCACATTTTTACTCATTTAACACAGTATAATAGTCTAAACAGATTTATGTGAGCTGTGGTTTTTCATTTTATACAGTTCCTCCCAGTGAACCATCCAAGCCTAAAGTAACCATGATCACCAAGTCCACTATGACTGTGATCTGGGAAAGACCTGCACTGGATGGAGGCAGTGATATTGATGGTTATTACCTCGAGAAAAGAGAGAAGAAGAGTCTTCAGTGGTTCAAGGTTGGTTATTGGATTAATATTTACTAATTTTATGCTTATAAGAAGATAAACTATTAATTACAATGTTTTTTTCCAGGTGGTGAAGGGAACAATCAGAGACACCAGGCAGAAAGTCAGCAACCTAACTGAAAACAATGAGTACCAGTTCAGAGTTTGTGCTGTAAACAAGGCTGGAGCAGGAAACTACTCTGAAGCCTCTGATCTTTACAGGGCCTATGACCCCATTGGTATGCCAGAAGATTTCATGTTGTTTCTGAATGTTAACATTTATAACCTAAGGTGGGTTTATATGCAGCTACTAAAAATGTTCACCTTATGTGGCCTCTCTAGATCTGCCTGGTGAACCTTCAAAGCTCCATGTGGTCGACTCCACCAAGACTTCTATCACTCTTGGCTGGGAGAAGCCTGTCTATGATGGTGGCAGTGAAATCACACACTACTTACTGGAACAGATGAATGCAGGAGAGAAAGAATGGATTATCACCAACCCACAGGTTAAGGGTTGCGAGTATGTGGTGTCCCACTTGAAACCTGCCACTTACTACTTTTTCAGAGTATCTGCTGTGAACAGCAAGGGCAAAGGAGAGGACATCAAGATGTACCAGCCTGTGCAAGCCAAAGACATATTAGGTTTGGATTTTATTTATAATTTAGAAAAAAATATTGAAAATGATTTTGGCTTAAAAAAGTCATGAAATGTGGACATCTTTTTTTCCCCTGGTGGTTTACAATTTCTTTTATTTATTAGTGCTATTATTTTTTTGTCTGTTTAACAGAGGAGGCTGATTTGGACTTAGATGTTCCTATGACAACTCAATACACAGCTAAAGCCGGCCGCGATGTTGAAGTGTTTATCCCATTGAAGGGACGACCAGCTCCCAATGTCACCTGGCGACGTGGTGATCGTAACATGGCTGGTGATAACCGCTTCACCATCAACAGCACTGAGAGATCCACCACACTCCTTATTCCAAAGGTCACGCGTGATGACTGTGGAAAGTACCTGCTGGAAATAGAGAATGGTGTAGGTGAACCCAAGATAATCACCGTTTCCCTCAGGGTTCTAGATAGTCCATCATCCTGCCAGAAGCTAATAATCAAGAACGTAACAAGAGGAAAGCTGACCCTAAGCTGGGAGGCTCCTCTTGTTGATGGTGGCTCGCCTGTCACAAATTACATTGTTGAGAAGAAAGCCTCAACCATGAAGGCCTACCAGGTGATCAGTGCAGAATGTCCCAACACATCTTACAAGGTGACCGACCTGGAAGAGGATATTGCTTACTTCTTCCGTGTGTCAGCTGAAAATGAGTTTGGTGTGGGTGACTTCTGTGAATCCACTGAAGCGGTCAGAGCAACAGAGACTCCTGGAGCTGTTAAAAACCTGGTAATGTTGGACTCTACAAAGACCTCTGTTACACTGCAGTGGACCCGACCGGATCATGATGGAGGCAGCCACGTCACAGAGTACATAGTTGAAAAGAGAAGCCAGGATGAAGTCAACTGGAGTTTAGGTGCAACATGCAAACGTTGCACATGTGAGGTGACTGGACTCAGGGAGAATGCCATCATGGATTTCAGAGTGTTTGCCAAGAACGAGAAAGGAAGAAGTGATTTCTCTCTGATTGGTCCAATCCCAGTGATAGATTTTATTATTCCTCCAGAAGCCAGTCTCAGTGATTATCCAAATGGAGAGCTGGCGGTTCGTATTGGGCAAAACATCCACATTGAGCTACCATTTAAGGGGAAACCAAGACCTGCAATCAGCTGGATGAAAGATAACTTTCCATTAAAGGAGAGCGAGAAGATTCGCTTTAGAACCACTGACAACAAGACTGCAGTCACAATTAGAGGAGCCAAGAAGGAGAATGCTGGCCAGTACACTTTAGTTCTGGACAACAGAGTGGTCAAAAACTTCTTTGACATCAATGTGATCACTCTTGGAGCACCCACAGCTCCTGTTGGTCCTGTTCGCTTTGATGAGATAAAGGCTCAGAGTATCATAATTTCCTGGGATGAGCCAAAGGAAGATGGCGGTGGTGAGATTACATGCTACAGCGTGGAGAAACGTGAAACCTCCCAGGCCAACTGGAAAATGGTCTGTTCAAGTGTTGTAAGGACCAGCTTCAAAATTCCTAACCTAGTCAAGGGAGCTCAATACCAATTCAGAGTCCGTGCCGAGAACAAGTATGGAGTCAGCGAACCACTCTGCTCCTCAGATGTTATTGCTCAGCACCAGTATAAACCTCCAGGTCCACCAGGAAAGCCAGTTGCCTTCAATGTCACCAGTGATGGTATGACCATTAAGTGGGATGCCCCAGGCTTTGATGGAGGTTCTCCTATCTTAGGTTATCATGTTGAGAAGAAGGACAGGAACAGCCTCTTATGGCAGAAGGTGAATTCCACAATCATTTCCAACAAAGAGTACAGGATCATTGGTCTCATTGAAGGTCTGGAGTACTCTTTCAGAGTTTATGCTGAAAACAATGCTGGGCTAAGCCCTGTCAGCGAGCAGAGCAAACATGCTCTTGCCATATCCCCTGTTGGTAAGTGTAATGTTATTGTGTTTAAAAACTGTGAATGTGACAATTTAACTGTAAAATGTTTTTTAGAAGGATTAACAATATCCAGTAAATTAAACCCAAATATTACACATTAACGGGTTTGTTCTCACTTTCCCCAGACCCTCCTGGCAATCCTGTCTGCATTGATACAACCAGAGACTCAGTCACCCTGCAATGGGAAGTTCCAAAGAGAGACGGTGGAAGCAAAATTGTGGCTTACAATGTAGAAAGGCGACAAGGCAGAGCAAAATGGCTACGATGCAACTTTATTGATATAAGTGATACCCAGTTCACTGTGACTGGTCTGTCCCCTGGAGACAGATATGAGTTCAGAGTGATTGCAAGAAATGCTGTCGGTACAGTCAGCCCACCATCTAACTCTTCTGGATATATCATGACCAAGGATGAGAGCAGTATGTGTTTTTTCTTAAGACATTGATCATTTAATTTACCAATTTATCAGCTGACATTAATTTTGGTTGTAATGTTTTTGTCATCAGTTACTCCTGAAATCGAGTGGTCTCCTGACCAGGTGGTCACTCTGAAGGCTGGAGAAAATGTTAAGCTCAATTGTACCATCACTGGGCGTCCAGTCCCTCAGGTTTTGTGGTACAAGGACGGCAAAGAAATTGATAAGCGAACAATGATTGACATTGAGATTACCACTGGCATTGGCACCAGCAGTCTGTTTATCCGTGATGCAGACAGGAACCACCGAGGAATTTATACTGTGGAAGCCAAAAATAGCTCTGGCTCTAGGAAAGCAGATGTTAATGTCAGGGTGCAAGGTTTGTAAACCAATACATTTTTGTTTCACTATCATATCTCTAAAAGTGGCCAATGCGTTAATTAGAAATAAATTACATAGTTTTTCGCACTAAGACCTCTGAATCCCTGTGTCTACACAGATACTCCTGGACCTGTTGAGGGTCCCATCCGCTTTACTGGCATCACTGCTGAAAAGTGCACTGTATGGTGGAACCCACCAGAAAATGATGGCTGTGCTGCAATCACCCACTATGTAGTGGAAAAACGGGAAACATCCAGAATTTCTTGGGCTTTGGTTACATCCAAATGTGAAGCTTGCTCATACAATGTCACAAACCTCATCAAGGGAAATGAGTACCAGTTCAGAATCTCTGCAGTCAACAAATTTGGGGTCGGCAAACCACTGGATTCGGATGCAGTTATTGCACGCATGCAATACAGTAAGTAAACCTTTAAAGATTAATTTTTATGTCCGGAAGTAAAACCCCTAAGTTCCCACCTGATCCAAAGAAGCATTTTTTTCAACTTACAGCTTTCTGTGCTTTCCCCTTAGCTGTGCCAGATGCTCCTGGTACGCCAGATGCAACTCACATAACTGGAGATAGCATCACTATGTGCTGGACCAGGCCTAGATCAGATGGAGGTAATGAGATCAAACATTACATTCTGGAAAGGAGAGAGAAGAAGAGCCTTCGTTGGGTAAGGGTGTCTTCCAAGAGGCCCATAACAGAGCTAAGGCACCGTGTCACCCACTTGACCGAGGGCAATGAGTACGAGTTCCGCGTCATGGCTGAAAATGGAGCTGGTATCGGACCAGCCAGCAGCACCTCTAGGCTCTTCAAATGCAGAGAGCCAACAAGTGCTCCTAGTGCTCCAAGTGTAATCAAGGTAGGACTGTTTGAGAGCTGTATCCACATTCAAACCTTCTACTTGTAATGGTATACATGTTCAGTTGTAATGCTGATATTTAACAAGAATTACAAAGCTATTCTGTGAAGGATCATAAAGCAGTTTGAGTAAATTAATTTTACTTTAAGGAAACTGAGCAAAGGGATAAATAAACTTTCTTTCTTTAACAGGTCATTGACTCCACTAAGTCCACTGTCACCCTGGAATGGACAAAACCAGTATTTGATGGTGGCTTGGAAATTATTGGCTATAACATCGACATGTGTAAGGCCAGTCTAGAGGAGTGGCACAGAGTCAATAGTCAGATTTGTATCCACAATAGATACACTGCAAAGGGCCTGGTAGCTGGAGAGCTTTACAAATTCAGAGTCAGTGCTGTGAATGGGTCAGGAGAGGGTGAAGCTTCAGTTATGCCAAACCCTGTTCAGGCTCTTGATAGACTTACATCTCCAGAATTTGATATTGATGCAAACTTCAAACAAACTCACACTGTGAAGAACGGAGGAATAGTCACTCTCAGCGTCGCCTTCAGAGGAAAGCCTACTCCGCTGGCCACCTGGTCTAGAGTAGATGGTGAGATTCCTGTCATGGCGGATGTCAACACCACAGACAGCTCATCCACTTTGACTATAGAAGGTTGCACAAGATATGAGGCAGGAAAATACACCCTGTCCCTGGAAAACAACAGTGGACGAAAGTCTATTACATTCACTATCAAAGTCTTAGACACTCCAGGACCTCCAGGTGCAATCTCCTTCAAAGATGTTACACGTGGTGCTCTGACAATGATGTGGGATGCTCCATCCAATGATGGTGGATCCCGCATCCATCACTACATAGTAGATAAACGTGAGGCAAGCCGCCTTGCTTGGCAGGAGGTCAGCAGCAAGAGCTCACGCCAAATGATAAGGATAACTGGTCTAGACATTGGTGTGCCATACTTATTCAGAGTGACTGCTGTTAACCAGTATGGTCAAGGTGAACCAAAGGAAATGACTGAGCCTGTCGTTGCCACAGAAGAGCCTGCACCACCCAAAAGATTAGATGTTGTCGATACCACTAGTTCCACAGCCTCCCTCGTGTGGCTTAAACCTGACCATGATGGAGGCAGCCGCATCCGAGGGTACATTGTTGAACTCAGAGCCAAGGGTAGTGACCGTTGGATTGTTTATGGAGAGACTAAATTGCCAAAGATGCTGGTAGAAGGTTTGATTGAAAACACTGAGTATGACTTTAGGGTCAAGGCCAAAAATGATGCTGGAATCAGTGAGCCTCAAAGTACTTTCAGCTCTGTGGTCATTAAGGAGCCTCTAATTGAGCCAACTGCTGATCTCAGCAGTATCACTAACCAGCTCATCACCTGTAAGCTTACCAATACTCTCACAATTGATATCCCAATAAGTGGCAGACCTGCGCCCAAAGTCACATGGAAATTGGAGGAAATGAAGCTGAAGGAGACTGACAGAGTCTTGATCAGGACCACAAAGGAGAGAACCACACTAATAGTGAGAGACAGCAAGAGAAGTGACAGCGGCAAGTATTACTTGATCCTGGAAAACGCTGCCGGTGTGATGACTTTCACAGTGACTGTGGCCGTCGTCGGCAGACCTAGCCCACCAACAGGCCCTGTGAAGATTTCTGGAATCTCATCAGAGTCTTGCACACTGTCATGGTCAGAGCCAGCTGATGATGGCGGCACTGAAATAACCAACTACATTGTTGAGAAACGTGAGTCTGGCCATGCTTCATGGCAGGTAGTAAACTCCAGTGTGCAGAGAACGACAATCAAAGTGACTCATCTTACCAAATACATGGAATACACATTCAGAGTGTGTGCCGAGAACAAGTTTGGAGTGAGCAAGTCCATTGAGTCTGCAGCTGTTGTGATTGAGCATCCATTCAGTAAGTTCTGCTTGAGTAATACAATATTACACATCCTGGCGCTTTTTAGCTCTTAATAATCTCCTCTTGTTTACATTTGCAGTTCCTCCAAGTCCTCCAACTCGCCCTGATGTGGTATTTGTATCAGCAAATGCCATTGGCATTAAGTGGGATGTGCCATATTCAGATGGTGGCAGCCAGGTGACAGGATACTGGATTGAGAAGAAAGAGAGGAACACAATCTTGTGGGTGAGGGAGAACAAACTGCCCTGCCTTGAGTGCCATTACAAGGTGTCCAACCTGATCGAGGGCCTGGACTATCAGTTCAGAGTGTATGCCATGAACCTCGCTGGACTGAGCAAGGCCAGTGAAGCCTCCAGACCAGTGGTGGCTCTCAATCCTGTTGGTAAGGAATCACTGGTAATTCCAATGTGTAATTGAATAAAATCCTGCTGCAGTATTTTATAAAGTCGTAACTTGCTTATTGTAGATCCACCTGGTAAACCTGAGATTACCGATATCAGCCGCTCCTCTGTTTCACTGTGCTGGACTGTACCCTTCAATGATGGTGGCAATAAGATCGTCGGCTACATTGTGGAGAGGAAGGTCTACAGCACAGATGAGTGGGACGACAACCGCTGGCTCAAGTGCAACTACACCACTATCACAGAGAACTACTTCACAGTCACAAACTTGGAAGAGGGAGAAACCTTTGAGTATCGTGTCATCGCCAAGAATGCAGCTGGGGTCCACAGCATGCCTTCTGAGACCACTGGTCCAATCACATGCAAGGATGAATACTGTACGTCCAGATGTTTTTCCTTATTTTTCTTTATCTTTAAATTTCTAAATTTCTGATATTTATATGGTAATATCAGAACATACATGATTATCAAAAAGTGGAATTTAAAGTAAAATGCATTTTCTTCTGCTGGAAAAAGATCGTTAGTCATCAAAACAAACCGCTTTTCTGCAATTTCCACTGCCTTAGAGGACTTTGCCACAGCAATACTGCTTGATAAAATATGAATTACAGTTTAGAATCTGTAAAACTCTTACTCTATTTGTGAAAGCAAGACAATTGTGTCATGATTTTTCTGGAAGTATTGCTAAAATGTTGTATTTCTAGGTGCGTGTATTGCTACAACACCAACACAGAACAATTTAACTAAAATCCATTTTATAGTCAAATATTTATCACAATTTAAAATGTTATGTCTTATTTACTGCAGCTCCTCCTAGAGCTGAACTTGACAGCAAATTGACGCGTGAGGTCATCACCATTATGGCTGGCTCCGACCTTGTCCTGGACGGTGCTGTGGGAGGCAAACCAGAACCTACAGTGTACTGGTCCAAGGGTGACAAGATTTTGGAGTTGGGAGAGAAATACTCTCTGACATACACGTCAACAAGAGCCATGGCTGTCATCAAAAACTGCGACAGATACGATACGGGTAGATACATCCTCACTGTCAAGAACCCCAATGGTATTAAGACCGCTTCGGTCAACGTGAAGGTTCTGGGTGAGTAGCCATGTTTCAACATTTAGGCTTGGGCCAGAACATGAACATGTCACAAAAACGACTAACTCTTTATTTGTTTTCCTCTCAGACACTCCTGGACAACCTGCTGACAAGATCGTGATCAGCAGAGTCACTGAGGAGAAATGTACGGTTTCCTGGAAGATTCCTCTGGAGGACGGCGGAGACATCGTCTCCCATTACATTGTAGAGCGACGTGAAACCAGCCGGCTCAACTGGGTCATCATGGAGACGGAGTGCAAGTCGCTGTCATGTGTCAGCTCCAGGTTGATCAAGAACAATGAATATGTCTTCAGAGTCAGAGGAGTCAACAAGTTTGGACCTGGAGTTCCTCTAGAGTCCGAGCCGGTCATTGCCAGAAACGCCTACAGTACGAAATCGCTTCTCTTTGTCAAATATTTCACATTCAGACTTCAGGTTTAATTTTATTAAATATTTCTATATCTAGGTTCCAGAGGTTATAATAGTTTTGAGTTTTTCATTATAGTTTAATTTTATTTTGTTGTGACTTTTAGTCAACTTTTGTTAATTTAATTAATGCCTTTGCTAGCTTTGATTTATCATTATTATTATTATGCAAATATTTTTATATTTTAGTTTAGTTTTTATTAGTTATAGTAGCAGTTTTAGTTTTTTCATACTTTGGTTAATTTTTAGGTGCAGAATTTAAAAAGGTCAAAGAATTGTGTTTACACATAATTTTTTGCGTAATGAATACTCAACAGAAGATACTATTTTCAAAATATGTTTTGAATTATTGTTGAACAACCAACTGACTCTGGCTTTTTTTCCCAACTTTTACTGTCACAATTTCGCGGACTAACGTAAGAACTGCCAGAAGAAATATGAAGTGCCATAATTTGCTCATAGCTGGGGAAAAAATCAATTTCACATCAATCCGAAAGGCTAATAGTTTCATAAACATGTAAATGAAGAACATTATATCTATAATGTCAGTATGTTTTGTTTTTATGTATGTGCAATATAGTTACAGTTAGTTATAATTTTCTCCTGAATGAAAACAATTTCACTCAGTTCATTTTATAACATTGGCTAGGTTAGTTGGTGTTGCCTGTTTTCCTCCTGGGACAGAATTATTCTCTAATCTGACACCTCTTTCCTAGCTGTCCCATCCCCGCCGGGCGCCCCAGAAGCCACAGCGGTGGGTAAGGAGCACATCATCATCGAGTGGCTGAAGCCTGAGAGCGACGGAGGCAGTGAGATCAAGAACTACATTGTGGAAAAACGAGAGAAAAGCAGCACAAGGTTAAAACATGTTCTGTAAACAGATATCAGCTTTAACTGTCTCAGAAAAACATATATCAATTTATTTGCTCTGTTGAATCAGATGGACTCGGGTGAACAGAACTTACACAATTTATGACATCCGTCTGAAAATCACTGGCCTGATTGAGGGAGGCGAGTACCAGTTCAGAGTCACAGCTGTCAACAACGCTGGAGAGAGCCAGCCAAGCGATGCCTCACCATACATCATCTGTAGAGATCCCACATGTGAGTCTTTTTACTACTAACTACAGAGTTTCCAGATATTAAAGCATGAAAGTACGTTAATAACCTATTTATTTTCATCCCTTTCAGACACCCCGGCTGCTCCATCAACACCTCGCATAGTGGACACAACCAAGCACAGCATTAGCTTGACCTGGACCAGGCCCATGTACGATGGCGGCTCCGATGTCACAGGTTACGTCATAGAGATCTTAGAGGAGGACTCGGAGCAGTGGTACCGCGCCACTGCTAAGCCTATAAAGACCAATGAGTATGTGGCCGGTGGCCTGGCAGCCAATAAGAAATACAGGTTCAGGGTGGCAGCCATTAACGGCAACGGCACCGGGGAGTTCAGTGAACCGAGTGGAGAGGTCGAGCCACTGGAGAAAGTTGGTGAGTTCATTAGTATTAGTCTCATACCATACTGTCACAACATTGTGTCATTTTTAACAAAGTTTTTAAAAGGTTTCATACTGCAGCTCTAAAGTGGTCTTAGCAATTCTTAAGCTCTTTTGGGATTTTTAAATTGTTTTGCTTGGGACATCCCCTGAAATATAAACTCATTATATGACCGATTGTTATTTTCATTTAAAAAATAGATAAGAAGCTGGTCTAAAACTGTACTTTAAGCTGCTGGAAAAATATTTAACAAACTGTTTATTTAAAAATATATTTGGGTCAGTGAACTGAAATTTCAAGGAAATTGTGGAAATTGGTTCTTTTATGAGTGGAGATATTAGTTCATCTCTTGAGTTAAGATATTTTTTCTAAGAAAAATGTCCTCAGAAAGATTTAAAAAAATAGTTTTCTTTTAAATAACACCTCCATAACATGAACAAATAATTAAAGAAAATATGAATTATTTATTACTTTTGCGCACTAATAAAAATGTCAAAATATTTTTAGTAAGAATCTTTTTATTCTCTCATTTCAAATGTAAAAGTTGCATTTAAAATGTGAAACTATTTGGATGTCAACTAAATTCCTGTTTTTGTTTAGTAACATGAGGTGAAACATCAGCAAATACATTCCGGCATGAAGGTTAACAAAAAGTATTGAAATTTGTAAAAAACAAACAAAAAAACCCAACAAAAAACATTTAAAATAAGGGCAAAATTGCAATATAAAATACTTTGCAGTCATCAAAATTATATGCATCTGAGCAGGATTTTTTAATGATCTCCTATTGTTTCCATCTTCAGAAATACCTGACCTGGAACTGGCCGAAGACTTGAAGAAGACGGTCTGTCTGCGTGCTGGCGGTACCCTCCGCCTGTTCGTGTCCATCACCGGCCGACCAGCACCTGTTGTTGCCTGGAGAAAGACCGGTGTGGAGCTGCAGAGCCGAGGCTTCATTGAGACCACCGACAGTCACACCTCTCTACTGGTGGAGAAAGTTAATCGCTACGATTCTGGAAAATATGTTGTGGAGGCAGAGAATCCATCTGGAAAGAAGACGTGCATTATCCTGGTCAAGGTCTACGGTAAGTTCTGTCAAGTTGGTTTTTCCTCAAGTAATTCTCCAATGTTTACACTTCTTGAAAGAGATTTGCAGAGACATAAATTTTAAATTTCTTGATGCGTCTTTTCTTCAGACACGCCTGGTCCTCCTGGTTCTGTCAGGGTGAAAGACTACACCAAGGAGTCGGTTGTGATCACCTGGGACGTCCCAAGCCTGGACGGTGGCGCTCATGTCAGCAACTACATCGTAGAGAAGAGAGAAGCCAACATGAAGTCATACAAGACAGTGACCACAGAGTGCAGAAAGACTCTGTACAGGATCACAGGCTTGGAGGAAGGCGTGCACTACTTCTTCAGAGTCCTACCTGAGAACATTTATGGTGTTGGTGAGCCTTGTGAGACATCTGAGCCTGTGCTGGTGTGTGAAGTACCATCAGTGCCCATGGACCTCAGCATTGTTGATGTCACCAAGTCCACTGTGACCCTCCATTGGGAAAGACCACTGCATGATGGCGGCAGCAGGCTGACAGGTTACATCATAGAGGCTTGCAAGGTGGGGTCAGACAGGTGGAGTGCCGTGGCGACAGTGAAGGCCTCTCAGTCCCAGCACACAATCCAGTCGCTTACAGAGAACGACCAGTACCTGTTCAGGATCCGTGCCACCAACAGCAGGGGAGTCAGTGAGCCCATGGACATTGTGACACCAATCATAATCCAGGAGATCAAGGGTGAGTCTTCACAGCGTCAACAACCTGGAACAAATCTGTTTACCTCAGAGGTCACTTGGAGGCTTCAGAGAGTAAACATTTTTTGCCATACTCATCTTTCTCATTGGCTGCAAGTCACATTTTTCCAGTTACTTTTCTCTAGAAACCAGAAATGGAAAAGTTTCTCTGGGTTTCCCACAGAAAACGTGCTAAGGCCTGTGGTAGGGAGGCTAGGGCAGTCATCCAGTGACCCGCCGTGTTTTTGAGTTATAAAAAGTTAACAGTAAATTGGAAAATATCTCTTGGTAACTTAGTTCTATTGGAAGATATTATTAACAATACCTAAAGTATTAAAAAAGGCAAACTTAAATAAACCTAAAATAAATAAACAGCCTGGTTGGGATGTAATAAATAGTATGATACACTGGGGGAAACCTGGGTTTCTGAAAAGAAAAAGACCAAAGGAACTGTCCAGCAGCCAGAGGACACTGCTGCAAAAACCTAAACTACGGAGGTTAAATGTTTCATGGAATTAATAAAAAAATATTATATATTTCCTTATTAAAAGAGGGGATTATGGTGGAAAAGTTTGATCTGGTAATATATTCAGTATCACATTAATAAAGTCATAATATATTAGCTGAACTCTTTGCCAACTAAAATCAGAAGGTATGAGGCAGCATTGATGCTAAATGAATGTAAAATTTGAATAGCAAATGGGAGTGAAGAAAAAAAAAAATCAATGTTCCTTGATGTATTTTGCGGCATTGTCTGTCGGTTTGCAAAGGGGCTGTCAGGCCAGAAACTAATGCTGTCTGGGAAGCCCTGACCTAGAACATTTAACACCCATTATACTTCCTTTCAGAAAGTAAGAATTTAATCAAATAAATGTTATTTTGTTATTTTTCAGTGATGCCAAAGATTGACTTGACCAGCATCCCTCAGAAGATTGTTCATGTGCACCGTGGCAAATCTATTGACCTGAACATCCCGATTAAAGCCAAACCACTGCCGGTTTGCTCCTGGTACTTCGGTGGTGCCAAGCTGAAGGACAGCTTGGACCGCATCAAAATCGACAGCAACGGGAAATACACACACCTGGTCATCCGTGACACCACCATCGATGACACTGGAGACTACACTCTGGAGGTGAAGAATGCTATCGGCATGGCAACGGAGGTTATCAAGGTCATTATCCTCGGTAAGAACATGTCATACAAATAAATATCTGATTGATGTCTGCATTGAAGTAACGCTGTAGTTATAACAGAGACTCTGGAAATAATTCTTGAATATAAATTGACTGTATTTTGTCATTTCTGTGCAGACAAACCTGGTATCCCAGTTGGTCCCATGAAAATCGAGGAGGTTGATGGAGTCTCGGTGACAGTTAGCTGGGAACCTCCAGAGAAAGACGGTGGTGCCAATGTTAGTGGATATGTGGTGGAGCAGCGTGAAGCCCACCACCCAGGCTGGTCCACCGTCTCTGAATCTGTGACCAGACCTTGCTTCAAGTTCACCAGGCTTAACGAAGGAACTGAGTATGTGTTCCGTGTTGCTGCCATGAATCGCTTTGGTTTTGGTGGCTTCCTGCAGTCTGAAGTGGTGGAGTGCAAGAGTCCCAAGAGTGAGTTCTCAGAGTCACCTTCATATCTGCTGTTCTTATTATCTACAATCATGCTTGGCCAGATGAATTTATTTGATTATTTGATCAAATAGATACTTTTTGCCCCACAGTTCAGTAAAATTTCCACTTTTTCTCCCCGTGTAGCCATCCCCGGACCTCCAAGCAGGCCAGAGGTGATTGATGTAACTCATGAAGGCATGACCGTGACCTGGCAACCACCTGTGGACAACGGTGGCTCCACCATTGCTGGCTACATAATAGAACGTAAAGAGGCCCGATCTGACAGATGGTTGAGAATCAATAAGAATCCAGTCACTATGACCAGATATCGTTCTTCCGGGCTGATTGAGGGCCTGGAATACGAGTTCAGAATCACTGCTATCAACTCCAGAGGAACCGGCAAGCCCAGTGAAAGTTCTGCCATAGCTGTTGCCATGGATCCCATTGGTAAGTGTCACAAAACTTAGTTCATTTAATGTTACAACAAAGGAGATCAATTTATTTAGTCAATCTTTTTGTGCTGCTAAATAGAACCTCCAGGTCCTCCAGTTAAACCCAGAGTCACAGACAGCACACGGACATCAGTCTCTCTGGCCTGGCTGCCGCCTGAAGAAGAGGGTGGATCTATTGTTACTGGCTATTTCATTGAGATGCAAAAGGTGGACCAGGTTGAATGGACTCTGTGCAATACTACACCCACCAAGATGTGCGAGTACACCCTAACACACATGCCCCAGGGTGCAGAGTACAGGTTCAGAGTCATTGCCTGCAATGCAGGTGGTGCCGGAGAGCCTGCAGAGATTTCTGGAGTGGTTAAAGTCCAAGAAATGCTTGGTAAGAAGAAGAATTTTACACAGTACATGCATTTATATGTTGAATGAACAATTTGATAAGCAAAGCTGCTTTTTGTGTCTTTCTCAGATTATCCTGACTTTGAGCTTGATCGTGTATATGAGGAAGGATACGTGGTGCGGCAAGGTGGAGTCGTCCATTTGTCTGTACCCATCAAAGGCAAACCTATACCCACAGCTAAGTGGACAAAGGATGGTCGTGACATCTCACATCGTGCCATGATTGCCACCCATGATGACATCACTGAGCTGGTCATCAAAGAGGCACACAAAGACGACACCGGTACCTATGATTTGGTGCTGGAGAACAAATGTGGTCGGAAAGCTGTGTACATCAAGGTGAGATACATCAGCACTAGGAAATGTTGGGAAGAAAAAGAGATTAATTTAAAAAAAATTTAATAATGTTTATGCTTTTAACTATCAGGTGAAAGTGATTGGTCGACCTGATGCCCCAGAAGGTCCTCTAGAATTTGATGACATCCAGGCTAGATCAGTTCGCGTCAGCTGGAGACCACCTTCAGATGACGGTGGATCTGACATCCTGGGCTACATAGTAGAAAGGCGTGAAGTACCAAAGGCTGCCTGGTACACAGTGGATGCCCGGGTAACTGAGACCTCCCTGGTGGTCAAGGGCTTGAAGGAGAATGTAGAGTACCACTTCAGGGTGTTTGCTGAGAACCAATTTGGTGTTAGCAGATCCCTTAAGTCAGATGGAGCTGTTCTGCCAAAGACACCTCTTTGTGAGTACTATTTTTGCAATTGTCCTCAACTTTCAAATCTAAGCTGCTGTATTGTGATTTAAAATACATTCATGTTTTACTGACAATACCTACACCTGCAGGTCCACCCGAACCTCCCAGTAATCCACCAGAGATCATGGACGTCACCAAGACCACGGTGTCTCTGTCTTGGGCCCGGCCCCGGGACGATGGTGGCTCTCGTGTCACAGGATACTATGTTGAAAGAAGGGAGGTTTCCACAGAGAAGTGGGTCCGTCACAACAAGACCCACATCACTACCACCATGTTCAATATCACCGGACTTATACCCAATGCAGAGTACATGTTTAGAGTGGTGGCTCAAAATGACATTGGGCAGAGTGAACCTGGTCCTGCTTCAGAATCGGTGGTCTGCAAAGATCCATTTGGTGTGTTGTGTTATTTATTGCTTATATTCCCATGAATGAAGTGATGAAACCTTGCTAGAATTTTTAAACAATATTGATATTTTTTTCTATTATTAACTTCTTGCTGTCTCTTCCTGCAGACAAGCCCACCCAACCAGGAGACATTGACATCATCTCTATTACTAAAGACAGCATCACCATTCATTGGCTCAGACCAGAACACGATGGTGGAAAGGAGATCCTGGGTTATTGGATTGAGTTCAGGGAGGCTGGAGAGAGCGCTTGGAAGAAATGCAACAAGGAGCGTTCCAAGGATCGGCAGTTCACCATGGGTGGCTTGATGGAGGCCACAGAGTATGAATTCAGAATCTTTGCTGAAAATGAGGCCGGACTCAGCCGACCTCGTCGCACACCCATGGGCATCAAGACCAAATTGAGCGGTGAGTTGGTTATACTGGACCCAATGAAATTTTGATGTAACATTTAAGGTTGGAGTAAATAAGAATCAAATTTTTCCTGCAGTTGGTGAAGCTCCGGCTTTGAAGGAAGAGGTCCAAGATGTAACCACCAAGCTTGGCGAGTCTGGCACTCTAACTTGTGGAATCATTGGCAGACCTTTGCCTGAGATCAAGTGGTATCGCTACGGCAAAGAACTGATCCAGAGCCGCAAGTACAAGATGAGCTCAGATGGTCGTAACCACTCCCTCACAATTCTGACAGAGGAGCAAGAAGACGAAGGCGTGTACACCTGCAGGGCTGTCAACGAGGCTGGAGAGATAGAGACCAGTGGCAAACTACGCTTGCAGGCAGCTCCCCAATTCCACCCTGGCTTCCCTCTGAAAGAAAAGTACTATGCTGGGGCTGGTACCAGCCTCCGGCTCCATGTCGTCTACATTGGTCGTCCAATCCCCCAGATCATGTGGTTTTACGGCAAGAAACCTCTAAATTCATCTGAGAACGTGATCATTGAGAACACAGAAAGCTATACCCACCTTGTTGTGAGGAATGCCCAACGAAAAACCAATGCTGGTCGCTACAAGGTTCAGCTTAGCAACGTGTTTGGAACTGTTGACACCTCTCTGCGTGTTGAAATCCAAGGTATTGGCGTTCATCATTGAAAGTTATTTTTTAAAACAACTTTAAAATATTTTTTTTTAAGTAAAATTCAAATGAACATTGAATATTTGCATGCTTTAATTATTCTGACACTTTTTTATCCATTATCACCATGCGCTGTTCCTGATGTCGCTTTACTATTTTTTCCCCAGACAAACCTAGCATCCCTGAGGGTCCCGTTGTTGTTGAATCCCTGCTCAGGAACTCAGCTGTGATCAGCTGGAAGGTTCCTAAGGATGATGGAGGGTCTGTAATCACCAACTACATTGTAGAGAAACGTGAAGCCAAAGAGGGTGAACAGTGGCACCTGGTGTCCTCCTCTGTCTCTGGCACCACCTGCCGGGTTCCCAACCTGACTGAGGGCTCTGGATACTACTTCAGAGTCTCAGCACAGAACCAGTACGGTGTCAGTGAGCCTCTGGAGATTCCATCAGTCGTCATCATCAAGACTCCATATGGTAACCCCCTTAAATTTAATTTTCTGCCTTGAGTTTGAGTTAGCAGAAAGACAGAATAACAGCCCTCTGTTGTTTTCTCACAGATAAACCTGGAATCCCACAGCAGCCGTTCATTATGAGTTCTACCAAAGACTCTTGTGTCGTTTGCTGGAAGCCTCCAACTAGCGATGGAGGAGCGAAAATCACCAGCTACTTCCTTGAGAAACGTGAGAAGAAGCAGAACAAATGGATGTCTGTAACAACAAAGAAATTTACAGAGACCAACTATGAAGTCACAGGCTTGATTGAAGGCTTTGAGTATGAGTTCCGTGTGAAATGCCAGAACATTGGTGGTGAGAGCGACTGGTCTGAGATCTCTCTGCCAGTCATTCCCAAGTCTGAACAGGCTCCTCGTGCTCCTGCATTCAGAGAGGAGATCAGAGACATGACTGTCAAATACCATAGCAATGCCACCTTTGTCACCAAGGTATTTACAAAATAGAAAAACGTTTTTATATAATTTCCTATCTTTGATTTTTCTTCAGCAGGTTAATTTACTCTGATCATCTTTTCCTATAACAAGGTTGTGGGCCATCCAAAGCCTGTTGTCAAATGGTATCGCAGTGGCAAGGAGATCCTGGCCGACGGAACAAAAATAAAAGTCCTTGAGTTCAAGGGTGGCTACTATCAGCTGGTCATCACTGCAGCTGATGAGAACGATGCCTCAGTGTACCAAGTCAGAGCAACTAATCCGTCAGGATCAATCTCTACAACAGCCAACCTGGAGGTGGAAGGTATTTATGCCAAACATCTGTATTAGGTTGTATTCTAAGTTATCTTATTTTATTTTATTTTTTACATTCTAATGAGATTTAATTTTCTGATTCTTTAATTTCAGTTCCTGCAAAAATACATCTCCCTATAGAACTCCAGGGAATGGGAGCTGTACAAGCTGTGCGTGGTGATCACGTCACCATCAAGATTCCCATCTCAGGAAAGCCTGAGCCAGCGGTCACTTGGCAGAAGGGTCCGGAGATCCTCTCAAGCTCAGCTTATCATCAAGTTATCACCACAAGATCCTTCACCTCCCTGGTGTTCCTGAAGGGAGTACAGAGGAAGGATACTGGCTATTATGCCATTACTGCAAAGAACAGATTTGGATCAGACAAGCAAACTATTGAGGTGAATGTGGCTGATATCCCGGATGCTCCAAAGGGACTTGTGGTCAGTGACATGGCACGAGATTCTATCACACTGACCTGGGAGCCCCCTGCCAGTGATGGTGGCAGTGAGATTATTAACTACATTGTAGAGAAGTGCCCAACCACTGCCGATAGGTGGATTCGTGCTGGTCATACAACAGACTGCAGTATCACCATCATCAACATATTTGGAAAGACCAAATATCAGTTCCGCGTTATTGCAGAGAACCAGTTTGGTGTCAGCCTTCCATCTCCTCCAACTGAGCCCATTACCACCAAAGAAGACAAATCTGTGATCAGGAACTATGATGAGGAAGTGGACGAAGACAGAGAGATCACCAAGGAGGAAGCTGTGTTCTACAAGGTGAAGGAACTGTCTTCCAAATACATCATCTCAGAGGACCTTGCTCGCTCCCAGTTTGGAGTGGTCCACCGCTGTGTGGAGATTGCCACTAAGAAGACTTTCATGGCCAAGTTCATCAAAGTGAAAGGAACTGATCGCGAGTTAGTCCTCAGGGAAATAGAGGCTCTTAATGTTGCAAGACATAAGAATATCATCTACCTCCATGAATACTTTGAAAGCATGGAGGAGATTATCCTGATCTTTGAATTCATCTCTGGAGTTGATATCTTTGAGCGGCTTGGTACCAACAACTTTGAGCTCACGGAACAGGAGATTGTCCGCTACCTGAGACAGGTTTGCTCTGCTGTCAAGTTCTTACACAGCCAAAACTTTGGCCACTTTGATATCCGCCCAGACAACATTGTTTACACCACAAGGAGAAGTCTCAACATAAAAATTATTGAGATGGGACAGTCTCGACTGTTGGTTCCTGGAGAAAACATCAGAATGCTGTTTTCAGCTCCAGAGTATTATGCCCCAGAGGTTCACCGACATGATCTGGTCACCACAGCCACTGATATGTGGTCTATTGGAGTTTTGGCATATGTTCTACTCAGTGGCCTTAATCCATTTGCTGCAGAGTCTATGACAAAGATGATTGAGAACATCTCAAATTGTGAGTACGTTTTTGACAGGGAAGCATTCAAGGACATCAGCTTAGAGGCAATGGACTTTATAGATAGACTTCTAGTCAAGGACAGGAAGCTCCGTATGACTGCTCATGAAGCTCTAGAACATCCATGGCTCAAGATGAAGATTGAGCATGTCAGCAACAAGGTCATCAGGACACTGAGACACAGAAGATACTATCAGTCACTAGTAAAGAAGACTGATACCATAGTTTCAGCAGCTCGTGTGGCATTTGGAGGTGCATTCAGAAACCAGCGAGGTCTGGAAGTTGGTAAAGTTAAGATTGGAACTGAGTATCATGGCTTGCGTGCTGGGCCTGTCATGCATGCCTCAGCTGAGGAAGGTGGCCATGTCAGATTTACCTGTAGCATTGTGAACTTTGACAAGAGTACTCAGGTATCATGGTACTTTGGAAACCGTCAGTTACATCCAAGCCCCAAGTATGAGATTTCCTACAGCAACGGCTTTGCCAGTATTTATGTGAAGGACATTGAAGAGTCTGATGATGGTGTCTACAGATGCAAGGTGGTGAGTGATGATGGAGAGGACAGTGCCTATGGAGAACTCTTTGTAGAAACTGTGAGGAGCATCAGAGAGCACTACATAAGCCGCACCATCAGGAAGCTGAGGAGGAGGGTTGACAAAACGAAACTTCTCCAGAGACCACCTGAGTTCACTTTGCCACTCTACAACCGCACAGCATATATTGGTGAGGATGTGCGCTTTGGTGTCACTATCACTGTGCACCCAGAGCCTCATGTTACCTGGCTTAAAAATGGAGAACAAATCAAAGAGGGAAACAGCAAGTACACCTTCACAAGTGATAAGGGCCTGTATCAACTCATGATTCACAACCTTGACATTGGTGATGATGCTGAATACACAGTCATGGCCCACAACAGGTTTGGAGAAGACAGCTGTAAGGCTCGTCTCACTGTGATACCTCATCCTGTGCTTGAAGATACAATGAGGCCCATGTTCAAACGCCTGCTGGCTAATGTTGAATGCACAGAGGGAGACAGTGTCCGTTTTGAACTCAGGGTGTCAGGAGTTCCCACTCCTTCTCTTAAATGGGAAAAAGACGGCCTTCCTCTACAGTTTGGTCCCAAAGTTGTTGTCATAGAACAGGACATTGATTATCATGTCCTTCACATCAGGGAGACTCTGCTTGAGGATGGTGGAGTGTACAAAGTCACTGCAACCAACTCTGCTGGATCTGCAAGCTGCCAGGCTACTCTGAAAGTGGACCGACTGACTTACACTAGAAGAGAATACAAGACCGAAGAGGAGAAAATCAGACATGTACAGAAACAAATAGAGAAGACCAACAAAATGGCTCAGCAGATTGCAGCTACAGAGGAACTTGTACCTCTAAACCCAACAGCACAGGAGGCCCTCAAATTTGCTGCAGAGGTCTACAAACCAGCAGTAAGCACCAAGAACATTGAAGGTGAATTTGACATCACAGAGGAGAAGACAGAGACCAAGAAGCTAGAGGAAGAGAGAAGGATTTTCATGCCCTATGAAATTCCCGAGCCTGTGGTTCATGATCCTAAAGCTCTGGATGAAGACAAAGCCATTAAGCAGTTTGTACCTCTGTCTGACATGAAGTGGTATCGCAAGATACGAGATCAGTATGAGGTATCAGAGAGATCAGAAAGGATTGTGCAAAAGAGGCAGAGACGTATTCGTCTGTCCAGATGGGAGCAGTTCTACGTGATGCCTCTCCCCAGAATCACTGACCAATACAGACCAAGATGGCGCATTCCCAAATTGACAATGGATGATTTAGAGACTGTTAGACCTGCCCGACGTTCACCATCTCCTGAGTCTGAAGTCTCCTTTAGATCCAGAAGGAGGTCTCTGGGAGATCTCAGTGACGAAGAGCTGCTGATGCCTGTGGATGACTACCTGACAAGGAAGAGAGCTGAGGAAGAAACAATGATGCTGGAAGATGAACTTGAGCTCGGCTTTTCTGCCTCTCCTCCTGGTAGCCCCATCCGAGTTCAACGACGTGTCGTTGAACATGAGGAAAGGAGGCAGGGAGTCAGACATGAGGTCGCTGAGGTTGAGGAGACAAAGAAGAAACGTACTATTTCTCAGTACACAAGAAGGAGAAGGTCACTATCTCCTACCTACATTGAGCTGATGCGACCAGTCTCAGAGCTAATCCGACCACCACATGCTAGACCTATGGAAACAGAGGGAGAGATTGTGGGGAGGAGATCCCCTACTCCAGAGAGGACCCGTCCTCGTTCTCCCAGTCCTATTAGGTCAGTGGAGAGGTCTTCCCGCTCCTCCTCTAGGTTTGAGCGGTCGGCACGCTTTGACATCATGTCCCGTTATGAAGCCAGGAAAGCTGCTCTGAAGTCTGAGAGGAAATACCAGGTTGTGAGTCAAGCACCTTTCAGCCTTGATCATGCTCCTCGTGTAACTGTGAGGATGCGCTCTCATCGCATCCCAACTGGTCAGGACACAAAATTCACCCTGAACATCCAAGCAAAACCAGAGGCTGAAGTTGCATGGTTCCACAATGGAGCGGAAATCTCTGAACATGGTGAGAAATACATCTTCACAAATATGAGTGGCGTTCTGACCATCACTATCCTGGACTGCCAAGAAGAAGACAGCGGCACATACCGCTGTGTGTGCTCCAATTCAAAGGGTGAGGCATCTGACTACGCCACCCTGGAGGTGTCAGGAGGCGGATACACAACATTCTCCTCCCGCCGCAAGGATGAGGAAGCTCCCAAAGCATTTGTCCCTGAAGTTACACGCATTGATCACTATCACACCACGCACTTTAAATCTGGCTATACCTCGCAAACCTACCTGGAGGTGGAAGAGAGCAAGTCAAAGCTAACAGAAACACGTGAGGTTGTCACACGGGAAAGAATTGGTGCCTCCGCCGAGAGATTCTCTTCTGGTGAGCGATTCTCCTCTGCTGAGAGGTATGACTCATCTGTCAAGTATGCCTCTACTGAATATCTTTCTTCTAGTTCCTCATATTCTTCAGAGAAGTTTTCTTTAACTGGAAAGCATGCAGCATCTGAAGATAAACTGAAAACATCCTCTACTGCTTCTGCTCTTGAGCAACTTTCGTTGCCCAAGGAGAAACCTTCTCTTCCTGCCAAAATCCTCACCAAGCCACAGTCTGTGACTGTTGCAGAGGGAGAGACAGCCCGGTTCTCTTGTGACATTGATGGGGAGCCTGCACCAACTGTGACATGGATACATGAGAGCAAAACAATTGTATCATCTGTTCGTATCCATGTTACCACAACTCAGTACAAGTCCAGCCTAGAGATTTCATCTGTGACCACATCTGATGAAGGCAGTTACACTGTGGTCGTCGAGAACTCAGCAGGTAGACAGGAGGCTCATTTCACTTTGACAATCCGCAGGCCACCTCCAAAGGAGGAAATCAAAGCTGTCAAAACTACTGAGCCACCTGTGAAGTCACCAGCACCCAGTGTTAAGTCACCTGAGCCCTCAGCGGCAACCTCTGCACCTTCCTCAGCACCTAGTATAAAGTCTCCAGAACCAAGTGTAAAGTCACCAGCTGCAGCATCTCCTGCACCTGAAGTTAAGTCACCCACACCAAGTGTAAAGTCTCCTGAACCAGAGGAAGCAAAATCTGCTAAGAGCATCAAATCTCCAGAGCCATCAGCACCCTCTCCAGCACGCAGCTTAAAATCACCAACTCCTGGTGTAAAATCTCCTGAACCGGAAGGAATCAAGTCACCACGTGGGCTAAAATCTCCAGAACCCAGACTAAAGTCACCACCACCAGTCAAAACTCCTGGAGGTGTGAAGTCACCAGAACCTGAAGAGGCAAAATCTCCCCGTGGTGTTAAATCACCAGAGCCTGCAGGTATCAAAACACCAAGAGGTCTCAAGTCACCAGAACCCACAGGAATCAAAACACCAAGAGGCATCAAGTCTCCAGAACCTCCAGGTATCAAATCTCCAAGGGGATTGAAGTCACCTGAGCCTGAGGGAATCAAATCACCTCCGAGGGTAAAATCACCTCCTCCAATTATGTCCCCCAAGAGGGTTGTGTCTCCTCCCACTGTGAAATCCCCGACCCCTAAACCTCCCAAAGTCCTCAGCCAGCTAACAGCTGAGGCCTGCGAGGGTTCAGTCAAGATGTCCTGCGTCTGTGAAAGCAGCGTCAGGGAGGTGGTGTGGTACGTTAGCGGCAGAAGGCTTTCACAGAGCAGCCGCTTTGAGATGCACTACTCTGAAGGATCCTGCAGTCTTCTGATTCATGAGCTGGCAGAGAGTGACCAGGGAGAGTATACCTGTGAGATGATCTCAGATGGAGGAGTGTCCAAATCCTCCTTCTCCTTCAGTGGTCAGGTGTTTCAGTCCTTATACAAGAAGGTCACAGCTTACAGAGAGCAGCAAATGGCGCTTAAAGGTGAGCTCTTCCTCCAATGAAAAAGTTTTTTGTTTAGATTGTTAATTTAGAGATGATTAATGAGGTTTTTATATTTCATTGTCCAACTAATTTTCAACAGGGTCAATGATGGTGAGTCACCAGGAGTCATCAAAGGCCTCTTCCATGATGACAAAGAAAGAAACCCACACAATGGAGGAGTCTTCGGCCTTTTCCTCCTCTGCCCACCAGACAATGATGTCATCCATGATGGAGTCCAGCTCCTTCAGCAGCATGGCAGCTGAGATGAAGTTTGAGACCATGTCAATGTCCAGCATGTCCTCCATGACATCTGAGACGTACGCCATGAGCTCCAGCAGTCTCACAGAAATGACGTCCCACATGGAGGGAACCTCAATGAGAGCAATCGGTATGAGATTTCAACCTACGTTAAAGTCTAAGTCAGTAATTTCTTTAGCATCCCACAGACTAAAGTGCTAAGACTGTTCAGCAAATCAAGTTTTTTGGTATAGAAACCACTTGCTGGATTGTTGATTGTGCAGGAGGCTCCACTTCTGCTTTTCAAAGATGCAGAGTTGAATATTTAACATCTGTTTGCAGCCATTTTCGCATCAAGTGTAAATGTTGAGTTTGGGGGTCGTGACCAGCAGCAGTTTATTTGGACTTACAATAACAAGTTGCCTTAAAAAAATCTCATGATCTAAGAATGATTTTTATGCAAAAGATGTAATGAACATCTTAACTTGCTCCTAACTTGTTCAATAAAGCATATGTCTCATTTAAAAGTATGCAAATATCTGAATATGTGTTATTTTTATTCTTTATTTTGTGTATTTTTAGCTTTATGTAACTGTTAAGTTTAAATTACTCTGCTACTTTCAGGTTCTGCTCCGAGAATTGAAGCTTTGCCAGAGGACATCAGCATCGAACCTGGCAAAGTCCTGACAGTCGCTTGTGCGTTCTCCGGCGACACCAAGCACATAGAGTGGTCCCGCTCAGGCAAGACAATCAACGTGTCCACGGGTGGACGATTCCACATCGAGACCACGGAAGACCTGACCACCCTCATCATCACAGGGGTGAAGGAGGAGGACGCCGGCGCCTACACCCTCAAACTGTCCAATGAGCTCGGATCGGACTCAGCAACCGTTCACATCAGCATTCGATCGGTGTAAAAAAAAAAAAAAAAATCTGATATTTCAAATGTCCCCTTTTCCCTTCTTTCATGACTTTTTATTTATTGATGAAACACAGTAGTCTACTTGATAAGGATCTGGAATTTTCTTGTAAATAGGAACTATTTTTGTACCAAACCTGACGTTAATTTATGCCAAACTAGACTGAAGTCTAAAGTTGTAAAATGTGCCATATTGGATAACTATGACTTAGGATGTTTGATCCAGTTTTCTTTGACATGTACATAATGTATATAGCCGAGTTTACCGGTTATGGGAAATGTATGCATTGTTATTTATGACAATAATATTAACTGAAACTTAAAGAAACTAAATATAGTTTAACAGGAGAAAGTTTCCGTTGGAACGAATACCCTGCTAAACTGGGAAACTAAACTCTGTGCCTCAACGATAAGTTGAAGTCTTTAAGTTTGCCTCAACAGGTAGAGAGGCTCCCTGTTGACGTTATGAACCGGAGACAAAACTTTGAGTGCGCCGCTGCGAAGGGAGCGGCGCTTTAGTTTGCAACAGGAGCATAAGATCCTGAGTGCTGTTTGCATCTACCCTCATGCAAGCAGGACGACTGGACCTCGTGCGCCGACTGATTATGTCATACTGCCATTTCTATGACAGGCTCACAGTGCGAGCGGCCTGCACTGCTTGAGCCCAGTGTTTTCTTTTGTTTTGTGCTCTGCTTCTGGAAAACGACAGTCGACTCACTCTTCCGTCGTTCCATCAACCTGGCCAGAGTCCTGCCGGCGCTTGTTTTCAGAGGTAGAGCTGCGTCTCGGAGGTCTGCAGTGTGCTTGTGTGTTAGTTTGTAGCGGTTCACCCGTCGGTCCACAGGGTGGCGCCAATGAGACGACCAGCAGCCACAAACAACAGCGAATGCACGTGTCCTTTGGTGTCATCCTGCACTTTGTTGGATTGAAGTTAGCTGTAGCTTTCAGTGTTTTTGCAGCCTCCTTGAGTTTTTTGCAATTATTGATTTAATAAAGCATGATCATCAGCACTACAGGATGTCTCTGTCTGATTCTTTGGTTCTGTATTGATCTCTGCTGCATTAACATAAAAGGCAATAAAATGTTAGGGAAAGTAAATAAAAGACATAAAAATACAATTAATTGATTACTGTGTTAGAAGTATGTGATAAGTGCTAACAAGTACATAATTGTACTGGAGGAAAAAAGTCCTGGTTTTCCTCCAGGCCTTTTTACGGACATGATGGCAGGAGAGTGAACAGATTATACATTTTATTTACCACAACCCATAGTATATAGTATGTTTTTTGGTACAAGTTCACCAATAATACTGTACACGTTTTTCTTAGTAAAAAGACAAACTACAAAGAACTATGGTAAAAGACTGTGAATAACATTAAACTATGCTGCCTGATTTTATTTTAACTGAGACTGTTTAGAAGACACAAAATTAAATTTATTTTACATCAACTTCCTGCTTTATTTTTGTTTGTGGCAAATTGTGAATATATTACATAAGTAGCAATTTTTGCCATTAAAATAAAATCATTTCTTGAGCATCAATGAAACTTGAATTTATCTACATCTAAAATAAAAATAATTTCAGGGCAGTATTTGGATCCAGCCGCTCACTTCTTCAGAAATTTGAGCCTGTTTAGATGAAGTGAACTTTTAGGGACGTTGGTGTGCAAATATGTTGCTAAGTAAATTAAAGATGCCTGTTTTATTTTAGCACTGGTTGCTTTAATATCTGGGTTTTCTATCTCAACAGTTAGTTTGCATAAGTTCATAAAAAATGGCAAAGTTTCAACAAACACAAGGTGAGGTGATTAAAATAAATACATGGTTTGTTCATTTAATTCTCCGATTGTCATCTATGTTATCACCCAAATGTAATTTAAAAGAAAAACTCAAAAACCCATCACCAGCATGAGAAATACAGGTATAAAGACAAAACCACCTTAGTAAGATTTTATGGATGATTTTGTTATATGAATAAAGGTTATTGAAAAATGTTGCTTTAGATTAAATGTTACTGCAAATAGGTAAGGATTATTTTTTGCCATTTTATATTTTATCCCAGTTACCATTATCTGGCGAAACCACATTTTATATGTAAAGCAGGTTTAACACAAAGCTCCTAAACTGCTAAAAAACTAAAAATAAAAAAAACAACTTAATTTCTTATATTTAAACCATCTTCAAATGAACATACAACCTGAAAGTGAGTTCAAATATTGGCTAATTTCTCCCAAAAACAAATATAATTAGCTATAAAACACAAGAACTGAACTCCAAAATTATCCCAAACAAATTTGATATATTCTTGTTAGTTTTTAACAAGAATATAAAAAAAAAATGCAAATAAAGGTTATGATTGTTAAAAGTTTTGTTTGTAATTTAATTCATTTTGCAGTTTAAGTGGGTGAAATGTGAAGATTTCTGTTCCTTTCTCTTCCGTTTTAATGTTTTTTTTTGTTATTTAAAAAAATATGTTCAATGCAGGATCTTTAGCTTTTTGCACACAAACCAAAGCAGATAACAAGCAAAACAAAAAACATGTTGACAGATACATTTCTCAGAAAGTGCTGCATTAACCGGTCAGTGAATCTCCAGCAGCGCACCAATCTTCTGCCTCTCCAGATTAATAAAATTCGTTCAACAGCTGGTCAATGGAAGCCTCCCAGCTCCAGCCGAACTCCAGCAGGCGGCAGGCGTACGGATACTGCCGGTCGGCCCAGCGCACCCAGTCCACTGCCTTATTCACCTGCTGCCAGCACTCAGACCTGCAGGGGGAAAACATTCAGGTTAATCAGTCAGGAATACTGACCTGGAAGAAACATTCACATCTCTGCTCTAATTAGTAACTAAGCCAAAAATGTACAAAGGCATAAATGCAAAATGGATATTGGTATTTTAAAAACAAAACAAAAAAAAAACATCTGTAAATATACTTTATGTAGGCGATCAACCTCTCCCAGTTGGTGTGCCACTCAAAACTATTTAAATATGAGAAAGCATCCCCTCAAAATGTTGAGGGGATGTTGTGTTTTAATTATGCTGTGTGGCACTAACTCCTTCACCAGGGACCTCATGAATAAAAGAGTGCACAGTTTTCACACTAAAAATTGGCATAGGGACAAATTTTGAAAAATATAGAGTACAAAAAATCTACATCAGGGGTCACCAACCTTTTTGAGACTGGGGGCTACTTCACAGGTACAGAGTAATATGAAGGGCTACTTGTTTGATACAGACATAAATGTTCTTGGCTCAGCCTTTATAACAATGAATGTATGTATGCATATATATATGATTACAAGCTGCCTGGTTATATTAATGTTAGGGACTACTGACAATAGCTATCAGTAATAATTTACCATGGTTAATTGCTATTATGTGATCAGAAGTTCTTAGTTCAGAGTTCTAAGTTTGATTCTCTTTTGGAGCTTTTCTGTGTGATTCTAAACTGGCCACAAGTGACTGAGAGTTTGGATTGTTGCAGCAGCAGCTGTACTCACTGAGAAAAAGAAAAGTTATTGTATTTTTTATTATCTAACCCTCTAACAAAATTCTGGAGAGAAGAAAAAGATCTTTTGTGCCAAAACATCTTGTATATAGTGTATATAGTGTGAATCTGTGAAATGCTAATGCTCTGCATTAGCATTTCTAATGCTAAAGCCACTAATGCTAATGCATTAGCATCAGCCTTTTACCTTAAATAAGCTTTTAGCTATTGTTCCTACTTGTTAGCAATTTTTAGTATACTGGATGGAGTAAGTTAATTACAGACATCATGCTAGTGATGCCTCACATGCTACTGACAGCATGTAGGCTCACATTAGCATTTTGGCTTATACACTTCTTTTAACATATTGAATGGTGCCAGTCCATGTTAGTCAACATGCTTGTGACTCTCCACATACTACTGATTACATCCCAGCTTTCTTTAGCATTGATGCTAATTTGTAGCATCTGAACGCTGGGTCCAAACCGATGGGCACACTTTGGCAGGCCCTGGTTAAATTTCTTCAGGAATTTTCTAGTTGATATTTATAATTAACATTTCCTGTCAACTTAATATCTTAAAACTCAGTGGGTTGCTATTGGACCGCCTCTGCGCCCCGCCCACCGGGCTTAGCAAGTTTTCTGGGGGAAATCTTGCAACATGTTCCAGAACTTGTTTGAGTGTCTGGTGATCATGTTCCTCCAATGGTGTTCTAGTTTGGATCAATGTTCCTGATGCTGCTAATAGATGGGCCTCTGGGTCTGCAGAAAAGATTTCCTTTCCACCTGGACCAGGTCTGGCTCTGTTTTGGTCCAGAACATCTTCATTCATGTTCTGCTAAGCTAAGAGTACTCTACTACTGAGATGGTTCAGATTAGTCATTTTAAAAATCACTTTTATGACCAACTGAATGAAATTTCCATGTGTGAGTTCATGTCTGTGTGACCGGGTTCTCCTCATGTGTCCATGTGTTCTGTTGCGGTTCAGACCTGGACCCAGTCGGCTCCTTCAGGTGAAACAGACTCTGCAGCAGTTTCCCTTCCTCCAGTTTCTCCTCCCTCATCAGCTGCAGAACCAACAGAGTCGCCACCAGCCTCCGGATGCCTGCGTTGACCTTTGAACCTTTAACATAAACATCCACACAGTTTAGTTACAACACCGGAGTAAACCAAAAGTAGACGATTTAAAACCACCAAGTTTATTTTAATCTGTCTCTAGGAGATAAATAGTAAAAAAAATAAATCAGATCAGTGAACGTCTTAACACTAACAGCTCTTCCACACAGAGCGTAACATGAACGCTCACCCAGACAATGAATGCTTCTGTTCTCCAGCAGCATGTCAGCAAGCGCCTCCACGTTGACATTGATCAGTTCTCCCAGTTCAACAGTTAACTCCCAGTATCCATCCTGCAGCACACAGAAGATTAACACAAGTTAGAACTCAGAAAGGCTGAAACTAAATATTTTTCAATAAAATCGAGAGAAAAGTGCAGCTGTGACAAAAGCAGGACATACATAATAATTGAGCATTAAGTGTTGTAGGACACCACAGGTAATATTGAAGCATATCCAGACTGATCAATTCGTACAAATTGCCATCTGTGATCAAGATAACTTTATGTAGAAGTATGTTATGATTTTATCCAACACCTTTTTCAGGTCAATAAATATCCCACTGCAGATCCTTCAGGATTAATATTAACTAATTAATATTAATAACGGGCAGAAAAAGTTTGGTTTGTTTGGAAAATTAGAAGAAACTTCTAGTCTTTTAAAACAACAAAGACTTCCGTAATAACAATGTCTGGACAGATGAGACCAGAGCAGAAAAGGGTGGTTGTAAATCAAGCAGCACATAGCAACAATTATCTGAATAACTAGAATCTGTACAGAAGCAAATTTACAGCAGAATGACTTCAAATTACAGGGATTAAGGTGCTGCAGTCTGGACTGAAATGATGTCAAGATATCTAAAGACAGAAATGCAGAAACAAATACCTTTGAGTTGAAAAGGGTTATGAGATGGACTTTTAGGACGTTTTCACACATGATAGTCTGGGAACCAAAATAGCAACATTTCTTACATTTTCAGCTGGTGGGTTAGTGTTCCTACTTTATCAAATGATACAGAGTAATTGAAAAACCTGTTCTCCTCCTCGCTATGGTGGTGCAGCATCAAGAACCGCTGAAGGAAACGACACAAAAACCTCTGAAAAAGACACTGAGTGCATCTTCCTTCTTCAGATGAAAATGGAGTAGAGTCAGATTTTAGTGGTGGTAAGATTTCCCTTTTGTCGCTGGCAAAAGACCACAAGCCATTCCTTCTGTTAGCACTACACACACATTTATTTTGGTTGTATTTACCCAGAGAGCTGCTTTCGGAGCTGTCTCTGGTGCGCTTGGCGTTCATATATGCATTAAAGTTACACCAGAGTTCTCGAACCGAGTCCTCGTTCTTCAGGACTTCGGACTGGTAGACCAGAATTCATTTTTTTGGACTTTTTAGACAAACGAACTGGAGTTGAATTAAAACAACTAAACAGGGCTGGTGCGAATGCACTTTCATCACATTTTAGATTAGATTTATATGAAATAACAATATGCAATGTTGTTGAGATGAGATTAAGTTTTTAGGAAGCAATTTGCACAATAAGAGCAGAGGCTTTTAGCCCATAATAAAATAGAAAATATAGATGGAGATCTTTTTAAATAATTTATGACAGTTTCTCTCTCTGAGCTTTGGACCAACTTAAAGAACAGAGCAAAACATCTTACCGCCTGCTGCAGCTGGAAGATCTCTGTCCACTTCAGCTTCTGTTCTTCTGGGTCTGGACCTCTGGATCAACATCACACAACACAAAAGACTCAATTCCAGGTAGTAAGATGGAAAATATCAGCTCAGTGCTGATAAAGATAGAATGGTTTGAAATTCCTTCTGGGATTAATAAAGTATATTAATTCATTCATTCATGTTTGTGTGTTTGAGAACTGAAAGGATGGATGATGTTGCTGAGCCAATAAATGACCAACCATTAGTTTTGGACTGACTTTACAATCTCGAAAAGATTTACACTCAACAGAAAGGAGAAGTTGCAGAGCTCCACCGCACACTGGAGATGGTGGAGCTGAAAAGAAATTCCCAAGAAAATTAAGATACCAGAGAAGATACTAACGAAGCCAAAAGGCAGTTGCTGATTGGGGTTTTGATGAATACGGAGCGCTTGCGAAACCACCAGATAGGAGTTCAATGGAGTACGGCTTAGCCAGCCGTTTGAACTTTGGCTTTGACATTAACTCCTCCTGTAACAGAGAAACATAACATTCAAGTCCCAGTATT
Source organism: Poeciliopsis retropinna (assembly GCA_010277075.1). Taxonomy (NCBI): domain Eukaryota; kingdom Metazoa; phylum Chordata; class Actinopteri; order Cyprinodontiformes; family Poeciliidae; genus Poeciliopsis; species Poeciliopsis retropinna. The sequence continues at coordinate 3,907,377 of VMRM01000037.1, read as the reverse complement.
ATCAGTCATTCTATGACTGATAGAAAAAAACTGAGATAAACAATAAAAACCCAAAGAGACTGTGTATGCGCCCTTTAATGACTTAGAAATAAGGGCCAAACTTAAACTGTAAAGAAGTCACTGAAACAACAACAGAGATAGAAACTCCTCGTTAGCTCAGGAGGAGCAGGCTGGACAACACCATCATAGCAATCTAAGCTCATCTCTGTAAAATAGAAACATAAACATTCTAGTTCCAGGATTTTTATCTTCTTTTTTTTAAAGTCTGATGTACATCAGAAAACTTCACATACAGGGCATTTTGCAGGGATATTAATGTCTCCACTGTCTGGGGAATTAGTGGCTCATGGGACTTTATTTGATGACAAACCAGGAATATTAAACTGTCAGTAGCTGCATTTTCATTGAAGAAAAAATTGTGCAATTCTGAAAATAAATTTGCTTACAGGAAAACACCAATTTCTAAAGAAAATATTTTTCATATAAAGTTTTTGTGCTAGTATAAGGTAGTATCAGAATTTGTGTATTTTGCAGAACTGCAATAGAACAACTTTTATGCATCACAATGGTTGGTAAACAGAAGTAATTTGTAGTCACTAAGCTGGTCTCCTTCGACAATAAACCTAATCATTTCCATAAACCTTGCTGTCATTTAAGAGTCTTCCTTTAATAACCTCAGGTCCAACTGCTGGTTTGGGTGTAACAAGAGATTGATAAACCTCTGTCCTCCTTACCTCTTCAGAGATGTGAGACTTTAGAAAACACACCTGTAACAGACAAGCATAACATTGAGGTTTCACTATTTTTATCATACGTTCTTCTATGTAACAAAATCTGAGATTAACCCAACAGATCCAAAGATACTGTAGGTATTCTGAGAGTATGTCACAAGTAAACCACAGATAAAGTGTAATAATATGTTGGTTTGCTGAATGCGTCTTTAAGGGACTGAGAAATAATGATCTAAAGTAACAAACTGTAAAGAAGTAGCTAAGAGCAACAGTGACGTTAACTCGTTACCTGAGTTTCTGAAAAAATTACCGTCTGTAACAGAGAAACATAACATTCAAGTCCCAGTATTGTTATCAGTCATTCTATGACTGATAGAAAAAAACTGAGATAAACAATAAAAACCCAAAGAGACTGTGTATGCGCCCTTTAATGACTTAGAAATAAGGGCCAAACTTAAACTGTAAAGAAGTCAACAACAGAGATAGAAACTCCTCGTTAGCTCAGGAGGAGCAGGCTGGACAACACCATCATAGCAATCTAAGCTCATCTCTGTAAAATAGAAACATAAACATTCTAGTTCCAGGATTTTTATCTTCTTTTTTTTCTTTTTAGGCCCGAGCAGCAAAGCGCTGGCGAAGGCCTATTGTTTCTGTACTGTTTCTTATTATTATTTTATTATTATTACGATTCTCCCTCCAAATGAATTGGCTTTTTGGGGGCTTTATCATATTCAAAAACTCACCAAACTTGGCAGAGGCCTTAAGTCTGTTTAAAATTTACGTATTTCATGGTCGTTGCAAAAATTGCAAAAAAAATGGCTCAACGGCGCCACCTAGCAATTTTCAAAGGATCCTTTGCTATTCCATTAATTCATCGTAGAGACATGAAATTTGGTACACTTGTAGAGCTCCCCAAGATGCTCAAAATTTACAATTAATGTCATAGTGCAAGTATCACAGGAAGTCGGCCATTTTGGATTGAAGTTCCGATTTTGACCCCGTTTTTGCCATTTACAGCCTTCGTATTTGATCGAACTCCTCCTAGGGATTTCGATTGATCAGCTTCAAACTCGGTCAGTCTGTTCATAAGGCATGTCCCATCTAAAGTTATCAAAACGGTGAGTTTTTGAGTATGCTGAAGGGGGGTTACCAGGGGTCAAAGGTCACCTACTCGCCATAAAAAAAGAAACTGTTATATCTCCTACACAGAAACTCACAGAGGCACCAAAGTTACTGTGATTGATCATCATCGGGTGTCCTACAATACCCAATGGTCGAATGATGACATCACTTAGGCCACGCCCCCTGAGAACAGGAAATGTCATATTTTACTGTGAACGGTCGCTATCTGACCCCTTTGACCTCATCAACATGAAACTGTGCCCAGAGACAGAAGACAAGTTGGTGTGTTCTGGATTCCAACACCGACCAGCTTCGACAGAGCTGGTGGGCGTGGCGAAGTGACCTGTAACGCCATTGATCAGTCCCAAGCCATGCTTTAACCTAGAATGACCAAACTTGGTGCACATGTGTATATTGTCGGGACGTACAAAAAAGCCTCATGGAGAGATGGTCTAAACCCAAGAGAAAGTCAGCTATTTTAGATCAAAGATGTCATTTTCTCTTCAACAAGTACAAATACAGAATACTGCTTTTATCCAGGCCTTGTTAACATAATAATTATTTAAATATACATTTTTATATGTTTTCGTTTTTTTCTAAAAATTGTTAGAGGACAAATACTGATTGATTTCAGTTAAAAATAACAAAGTACGGCAAGTCAGTTTACAAACTATTTCATTAATTTGTCATTTGTGGAGTTATACTGACACCCAGTGGCTAATTTTGAATGGCGAGAGCTAAAGATCAAATAATTACACCAGTATGGTTGGCCACTGGGTGTCAGGATGACTCCACAAATGACAAAGTTTGAATGGCGAGAGCTAAAGAGCAAATAATTACACCAGTATGGTTGGCCACTGGGTGTCAGGATGACTCCACAAATGACAAAGTTTGAATGGCGAGAGCTAAAGAGCAAATAATTACACCAGTATGGTTGGCCACTGGGTGTCAGTATAACTCCACAAATGACAAAAATTGAATGAGCGCTAAAGATCAAATAATTACACCACTGGGTGTCAGTATGACTCTACAAACGCCTTCGAGAACGCACCGTCTCCTCTCTGTATTAAACATATCGAGCTTTCGAGCTGACGTAACTGCATGTGACGTTTACGTCGCTGGGTGTCGTCTTTTGAGGCCACAGACCAAAACAAACTTTATGCCGCTGTTTACGTTGCGTTACCGACCGCAGTGAAGTTGTTTACAAATATCCAACTGCAGCAGCTGCATGAACCGCTCTCCACTCATACAGCTAGCTTGGCCAGTGTCTCTTCGAGAACGCACTGAAACGTTTGGGCAACTCGACAAGAGGGAGCGAAAGATTCGGATCAGAAAAAAAACTCCGGGGGACGGATAAAGAGACGAAGAAAAGCTTTTCAGAGTGGTTTAAAGACAGAAGGTAAGAAATGTCAGTATATCAACAAGAGAGTAAATATTCAGGTTAGTTTAAGCTAGCCTAAATGCTGTTGTCTCCGCTCCGTATTGAACATATCGAGCTTTCGAGCTGATGTAACTGCATGTGATGTTTACGTAGCTCTGTGCAGTGAACAAACTTTATGTCGCTGTTTACGTTGTGTTACCGACCGCAGTGAAGTTGTTTACAAGTTGTACTAGCAGCTGTATGAGCTGCTCTCCCCTCATACAGCTAGCTTGGCCAGCGTCCCTTCGAGAACGCACTGAGGCGTTTTATTTTATTTTATTTTACCATAGCTGAATTGGATTAGTGCAACTCGACAAGAGGGAGCTAAAGAGCTAACTCCGGGGCACAAAACAGATAACGGAAGAGAAAAAAGGAGACGAAGAAAAGCTTTTCAGAGTGGTTTAAAGACAGAAGGTAAGAAATGTCAGTATATCAACAAGAGAGTAAATATACAGGTTAGCTTAAGCTAGCCTAAATGCTGTTGTCTCCGCTCCGTATTGAACATATAGTTTTCGAGCTGTCGTAACTGCATGTGATGTTTACGTCGCTCGGTGCAGTCTTTTGAGGCCACAGACCAAAACAAACTTTCTGCCGCTGTTTACGTTGTGTTACCGACCGCAGTGAAGTTGTTTACAAGTTGGATATTAGATATCCACGCTCTGCGGTATAAGAGGCGTTTAGCTCAAGGTTGATCCGATTTTTGAACGCTGATTCCGGCCAGCTGTTATGTGCCGCTAGCGCTCTGAGGTTCAAATAGGGACTGTAAACTTCTGAACCAAACGCTCCTGCAAATAAACGACATGCCTTGTGACCAACTGATAAAAAAAGTGATAATTCATGCTATTACACGAGGCGCGCTATCCTATTAAAAATAATTCAGTTCAGTTCATCAGTTGTGATAAACTGAACTGTACTGGAGTTGTGCATGCTTCGTACTAGCCGGCGGCCGTTAATGAACGAGGTTGGATCTGTACCGCTGTGGATTATTATTTTTATTTATTTTTTTGCTACCAGTTGGAGCTGCTAACTTTTCCTGAACGTTTTGTCTCGTTTTTGGAACCACAGTTTTAGACGGGAGTTGCAGCAGTTGGGGTTGTAATATTTACTTGTAGCACTTGCTGTGATTAATACCTAATTAATGGGTTGGATACAGCCTGTGCTATTGTTCTAATGTGCTGAACATTAACTGTGCTTTCTTAATGTGCATTGCGCTTGGTTTATTACTGATTATTTACTGGTTTATTAAACTGGTAAATCTTCAATTTTATCATTTTCCTTCCTCATTTTATTACAAGCTTTAACTTACACTGCATTTAGATCTCACTTGTAGTTATTTTAGTCTTGCTATTGTGGTCAGTTAAACACTGTATTTAAAAAACACACTGTTGCCAATTAAGAGACTTATTTCTCATTCTGAACTATTTAATAGAGTGTAGGTCAGACAATCTGAGTACTGTACATAGGGAAAACTAGAACACTTTGACTCTGTTATTTATATGGATTTCATTCTATGCAAAGTGATTTAAAATGATAAGATGATGAACTCTGTCATTGTTGGCTGCTGCCTGAACCATGTGGGCGTGGCAAAATGGCGAATATCAGTCTCTCGCCATATTCATACGATTGTCTTTTAATCATACATGGATTATCCGACTGGCGCCAAACTAGCTATGTATGACCTTTGTTCACCTCTAAAGAGCCCAACACTTTTGAAATGCAATTTGACTCCACTGCGCCCCCTAGGTTAATCCATCAGTTATATCTCCTTGCAAAATTCACGGATCTGTACCAGATTTTTTGTGCGTCGTCAGGGTGCGCTGCCGAACGCATCAATGCGTACCGCCTGTTGCACAGGTGCGGAACCTGCGCAACAGCTTCTGCGGTGGCGTGAGACCAGCGGTGCTGGAAACTTTGTGACAGATTCTTCAATGGTTGGCGGGCTGCGGTTGCCCAAACCTCTGCGGTGGCCAATAGGCCGGAGCTGCGCTTGGCTGCGAGGGCCGTTCGAGGCTGCTTGCAGCTTTAATTTTTTTTAAAGTCTGATGTACATCAGAAAACTTCACATACAGGGCATTTTGCAGGGATATTAATGTCTCCACTGTCTGGGGAATTAGTGGCTCATGGGACTTTATTTGATGACAAACCAGGAATATTAAACTGTCAGTAGCTGCATTTTCATTAAAGAAAAAATTGTGCAATTCTGAAAATAAATTTGCTTACAGGAAAACACCAATTTCTAAAGAAAATATTTTTCATATAAAGTTTTTGTGCTAGTATAAGGTAGTATCAGAATTTGTGTATTTTGCAGAACTGCAATAAAATAACGTTTATGCATCACAATGGTTGGTAAACAGAAGTAATTTGTAGTCACTAAGCTGGTCTCCTTCGACAATAAACCTAATCATTTCCATAAACCTTGCTGTCATTTAAGAGTCTTCCTTTAATAACCTCAGGTCCAACTGCTGGTTTGGGTGTAACAAGAGATTGATAAACCTCTGTCCTCCTTACCTCTTCAGAGATGTGAGACTTTCGACAATACACCTGTAACAGACAAGCATAACATTGAGGTTTCACTATTTTTATCATACGTTCTTCTATGTAACAAAATCTGAGATTAACCCAACAGATCCAAAGATACTGTAGGTATTCTGAGAGTATGTCACAAGTAAACCACAGATAAAGTGTAAAAATGTGTTGATTTGCTGAATGCACCTTTAAGGGACTGAGAAATAATGATCTAAAGTAACAAACTGTCAAGAAGTAGCTAAGAGCAACAGTGACGTTAACTCGTTACCTGAGTTTCTGAAAAAATTACCGTCTGTAACAGAGAAACATAACATTCAAGTCCCAGTATTATCAGTCATTCTATGACTGATAGAAAAAACTGAGATAAACAATAAAAACCCAAAGAGACTGTGTATGCGCCCTTTAATGACTTAGAAATAAGGGCCAAACTTAAACTGTAAAGAAGTCAACAACAGAGATAGAAACTCCTCGTTAGCTCAGGAGGAGCAGGCTGGACAACACCATCATAGCAATCTAAGCTCATCTCTGTAAAATAGAAACATAAACATTCTAGTTCCAGGATTTTTATCTTCTTTTTTTTCTTTTTTTTTTTAAAGTCTGATGTACATCAGAAAACTTCACATACAGGGCATTTTGCAGGGATATTAATGTCTCCACTGTCTGGGGAATTAGTGACTCATGGGACTTTATTTGATGACAAACCAGGAATATTAAACTGTCAGTAGCTGCATTTTCATTGAAGAAAAAATTGTGCAATTCTGAAAATAAATTTGCTTACAGGAAAACACCAATTTCTAAAAAAAACATTTTTAATATAAAGTTTTTGTGCTAGTATAAGGTAGTATCAGAATTTGTGTATTTTGCAGAACTGCAATAAAATAACGTTTATGCATCACAATGGTTGGTAAACAGAAGTAATTTGTAGTCACTAAGCTGGTCTCCTTCGACAATAAACCTAATCATTTCCATAAACCTTGCTGTCATTTAAGAGTCTTCCTTTAATAACCTCAGGTCCAACTGCTGGTTTGGGTGTAACAAGAGATTGGTAAACCTCTGTCCTCCTTACCTCTTCAGAGATGTGAGACTTTCGACAATACACCTGTAACAGACAAGCATAACATTGAGGTTTCACTATTTTTATCATACGTTCTTCTATGTAACAAAATCTGAGATTAACCCAACAGATCCAAAGATACTGTAGGTATTCTGAGAGTATGTCACAAGTAAACCACAGATAAAGTGTAATAATGTGTTGATTTGCTGAATGCACCTTTAAGGGACTGAGAAATAATGATCTAAAGTAACAAACTGTCAAGAAGTAGCTAAGAGCAACAGTGACGTTAACTCGTTGCCTTAAGGATTGGACGAAAAGTCACCTGTAACAGAGAAACATAACATTCAAGTCCCAGTATTTGCTCAATATTTATAAAATTATTAGGAACACCTAATAATCAAAGGTGTTGACAATTAGATCTCCGGAGGAACTGGATCAATATGTGTGAATGGCGTGACGCAACAAAGACGGTAACACAATACCATGGATGTAACTGACAGAACTGAACTAAGTCACAAAAACAATTTCATACAAAGAACTTAAGAACACAGTCAATTAGAATCATCACCCTTTGAGTACCAATAATTTTGTTCTATGGATTATGGCAGTGATTTAATCAATAACATAAATAAATAAAAAGATTGGTCTGACTCAATAAATCATGATTTACTAAAAAATAAGTGAGAAAGGTATGGAGTTATGGGGAATGCATTGAATTGGGGAAAAAGCTGTTATAGATAAATAATTATTATTTAGATAAACTGTCTAAATAATGTAAGCAAAGAAATAGACAAACTAAAGATGTGGTTTGAGTGTAACAAGTTGTCGGTAAATTTGATTAATACTAAAATAATGTTATTTGGGAAGTGCAAACCAAGATCTGAAACATAAATAGATATTAAGGTAGTAAATATAGAAAAAGTTCAGGAAAACAAATTGCTCGGAGTGATTATTGATTATAAGGTTAATCGGAAACCACATATTAAATATATCAAATAGAAAATATCAGAGTATTTTTATATTGAATAAATCCAAGCAATTTGTTGAACAGAAAGCACTACATATCATATTCTGTTCCTTAGTTTAGTGTTAGAGATAGGGTTATTAATAACATTGACTACCTGGATCACACAAATCTATTATTTATACAAGAAATTATTAAAACTTCCTGATTTGGTGAATTTACAATGTCTTTACAGTTACCAGAAAATATTCAAAAATTGTTCATAAAAGAAGAAGAATTTTATAATCTCAGAGGAAAATACAAATTACAAGTTTGTAACATCAGAACCACAATAAGTAGTAGCTAAAAACAGAGATTGAAAGTCTGTCCTTAGATCTTCAACGAGTAAAGATTTATAGCACGTCTTTAACAGACAAGCACAGCATTCAAGTTTCAACATATTTATCATAGTTTCTTCTATGTAACAAAATCTGAGGTAAGCCCAAAAGCTCCAAAAATAGTGTAGGTATTCTGAAAGTATGTCACAAGTAAACCACAGATAAACTGAAAGCATCTGAATGCATCTTTAAGGGACTGAGAAATAATGATCTAAACTAAAATGTTAACCATATGATACAAATACTAGATTTGTGTGTGTAGATTCGTACATCGTCATCGCTCTCTTCAGACGTCTGTAAAAGAAACAAGCAGAAAGCAGGAAAATTAATTAGAAATGTATGATCAGCATTTAATCACTTGTGATGTTTCACATTTTATTAATTGTAATAACTGTTCAAGTAAAATACCAAACGTTACAATCCATTTCTTCCAGCTGTAAATCTTAAATTTTGTTGAAAAAAAAAATAATAATACTGTCACATAGAGAAACTGTGTCATAATGACACCATTGATATCCTGCATGTACTGCTATGAGTATGATGTAAGTACTAAGCTTGCACCCTGTTCGTTAACCTTTTAAGATTCCCTAGAAAAGCTCATCCATAGATATCCTGTAATTAGCCTGTTTGTACCATTTCTACATAGGTACTTCTAGAGCAATCCCCGTCCTCAAGGCCAGCGTCCTGCAGCACTCACATGCCTCCCTGACCCAACGCACTTTAATCAAATCGCTGAATCGCCTCCTAAGTGCACTCAAGTTCTGCAGAGACCTGCCAGTCTCCTCATTGTGTGACTGAGGTGTGTTGAAATAGAGACACATCTAAAAGTTGCAGGACACCGGCTCTGGAGGCCTGGAGTTGCCCACCCGCTCTAGAGGGAAGCATTCTGTGTTTACGCTTCTAGTTTCCAAGAACCTTCCTGAGAGTATGTCACAATTAAACCACAGACACTTGTTGGTTTGCTGCATGTACTCTTTAAGGGACTGAGAAGTAATGATCTAATGTAACAAACTGTAAAGAAATAGCTAAGAAAAACAAGAGATTAAAAATCTGTCCTTCTTACCTCTTCAGTGATGAAAGAAGATTCGTAATACATCTGTAACAGACAAACATAGCAGTGAGAATTTTTTTTTATCATACTTTCTTCTATGTAACAAAATCTGAGATTAACCCAAAAGATCCAAAGATACTGTAGGTATTATGAGAGTATGTCACAAGTAAACCACAGATAAAGCGGAAACATCTGCTGGTTTTCTGAATGCGCCTTTAGGGGAATGAGAAATAATGATCTACAGTAACAAACAGTAAAGAAGTAGCTAAAAAACAACACATTGAAAATCTGTCCTCCTTACCTCTTCAGAGATGAGAGAAGGTTCATAAAACATCTGTAACAGACAAGCACAGCATTCAAGTTTCAACATTTTTATCATAGTTTCTTCTATGTAACAAAATCTGAGGTAAGCCCAAAAGCTCCAAAAATAGTGTAGGTATTCTGAAAATATGTCACAAGTAAACCACAGATAAACTGAAAGCATCTGAATGCATCTTTAAGGGACTGAGAAATAATGATCTAAACTAAAATGTAACCATATGATACAAATACTAGATTTGTGTGTGTAGATTCGTACATCGTCATCGCTCTCTTCAGACGTCTGTAAAAGAAACAAGCAGAAAGCAGGAAAATTTATTAGAAATGTATGATCAGCATTTAATCACTTGTGATGTTTCACATTTAATTAATTGTAATAACTGTTCAAGTAAAATACCAAACGTTACAATCCATTTCTTCCAGCTGTAAATCTTAAATTTTGTTGAAAAAATATATATATTAATACTGTCACATAGAGCAACTGTGTCATAATGACACCATTGATATCCTGCATGTACTGCTATGAGTATGATGTAAGTACTAAGCTTGTACCCTGTTTGTTAACCTTTTAAGATTCCCTAGAAAAGCTCATCCATAGATATCCTGTAATTAGCCTGTTTGTACCATTTCTACAATAGTCTCCTCACTGAGAAATAACAGCTTAAAGTAACAAACTGTACAGAAGTAGCTAAAAAACAACACAGATTAAAAATCTGTCCTTCTTACCTCTTTAAAGGCATCAAGAGTAACAACCACCTGTAACAGAGAATCATAGCGTTGAGGTTTCAGTATTTTTATCATTCTTTCTTCTATGTAACAAAATCTGACATAAACCCAAAAGATCCAAAGATATTATAGGTATTCTGAGAGTTTGTCACAAGTAAACCACAGATAAAGCGTAAACATTTGTTGGTTTGCTGAATGCATCTTTAAGGGAATGAGAAATAATGATCTAAAGAAGGGGTGTCAAACTCCAGTCCTGGAGGGCCTCTGTCCTGCAACTTTCAGATGAGCCTCTGCTGCACCACCTGAATAGAATAATTAGGTCATTAAGGCTCTGAAGAACTGATCTTCAGAGGAAGACACAAGGAAGAGGCAATTAGGCCATTTCATTCTAGTGTTTTGTACCTGTGCCACATCTACAAACTGCAGGACAGCGGCCCTTGAGGCCTGGAGTTTGACACCTGTGGTTTAAAGTAACAAACTCTAAAGATATAGCTAAGAAAAAAACACTGAGGTGTAAACTGTCCTTGTTACCCCACAGAGAGTAGGGACAACAATGTTTCCACCAAGCCCCTATGACAAAGAACCACTCAAGTTTCAGAATTTTTAGCAATCATTCTTTGTATGTAACAAAATATGAGATAAACCAGAAAAATTCAAAGATACTGAGAAAGTTGAGATGGGAACAGGTTAATCACCAAAGGCCATGCAAATTTATTTGTCTATGTGCAATTGTCTTGCACACGTTTTGTATGCAAGACAAGAAAAATATCACTACTTAGATTAGGAAAAAAAATCATAAGACACTTTAAAGTAACTAAAGACAACAGTAAAAGAAACTTGGTTCTTTTCACCTGAGAACTTATACGAGTGCTATCATAAGTTCCTCTGGAAAAGAAACACAAAATTCCAGTATTTTATCCATCCTTCCTTCAAAATAAAACACTAATAAACCAGAAAGATCCAAAGAGACTGAGAAATGTTGCAGCAATATACAGGAAAAGTCCTGCAGGTTCCAAACGTCCACCAACCAATGATGGAGGACACTGAGCTCATTGGGATCGTAAAAGCTGCAGAAATGTTTCTTTTTCCTTAGAGTTGTGCCTAAAGACAATCTTCTCTCTGAGGTCTGCAAACAATCCCCTGGTTTATGGGGGAAAATAATAAAGTAAACTAAATAAATGGGGGCGGTGGACACATTCAGCAGTGTTGGAATGGCAAAGGTTTAAGAGGAGACAGGTCCCCCAAAATGAATACTCTGGGAGAAAACTGAATTTCTTTTTGTGTAATTGATTTGACATATAAATCACATACAAGAAATCTTGAATTTCAGAGCAAATCCATAGCATGTGGATCAATGTGCCCGTCTCAGTGTGGCATCACAAGGATTGAACCCATAGGCATTGTAACAGAAATATTTTCACCTTTACTTTGTCCTCTGGAAGACTCCAGGTGATGTTCTGCAAGAAGTCCACATCCTCCTCTGCGATCAGCTTTGGGATGTCTGTGACTCCTTCGTCTGCCTTCTCAGAATCCTAAAACAGGAAAAATTACTTTGGTTTGATTCAAAAACAATCTGAACATGGCATGAAAACAAACAGACCCTCTCTTCGATGGCCACGAAGCTGGTGAACTGAGACAGTATGGAGAACTCTTTGCTCAGATCGATGATGAAGGACTTCAGCTCTGCTTTTTTACCCTGAAAACACAAAAACACGAATTTCAACAAAGTTTAGCTGTGATTTGAGGTCAAAGGTGACACGCAAGCTGACCTCGTGTTCAGCTTCGGTGATATCAAGGTTTCCATCCTCGTAGTCTCTGATCAGGGCTCTTGCTGTGAGCTTATGAAGAAGCTAAAACAACAAATCAATAGCTGAGGTTGATTGTTTTTCATATTTCAATGTGTTTATACAGATTATAAACAGAGCCTTACTGTTCCTCTGGTCTTCTGCAGCTCTGTTGTTGACACCATGGTTTGAAGCTCCTGACCACGCAAATCTCCAAGAAGAGTCGCCTGCATGAAAAATCACAAATCTGATTGAAGTTGTATACAGAAGTCTGAATTTTTCCATCCCTCACATCTGGGACAATTAATCTAATTAATCGTGATGAATCAATTATTGAAATAACTGTCAACTAATTTCCTAATCAATTTATTGTTAACTGGAGTGTACAGAGTGTAAAAAAGGCAATTTGCTGAAAGACACATTTAGAGCAGTAACTAAGCCAAAACTGGACATTTAAGATGAAAAAACCTTTTCTGCAAATATGTTCTAAGCCAACTCCTTAGGTGGCAGTTTTAGCTTCACCTGGTTAAAATTTGGTTAAAAAAAAAAAACAAAAACTCCTTTTTAGCACAGTGTTAATTAAGTATTAATAGGCTAGTCAAAAAAAAAAAAGACACACACACAGATCAGCCCTGTAAATACACAATGAGCAGTACAAATACAGCTTTGCTTGGGGCTTTTCTAAATGAACAATCAACAAACTGATATTATATTCAGCAGAAAGGCTGTAGCTTTTCACATGCTAATGTCAGACTATTTTAACCACAGAGGAATTGTTTGCTATAAATGATGAAATGTTTACTAAAGGGATGCTGTTATAACACTTAGGGAATAAAATGTTTATTTTCTTGTTCTAAAAAGGGATTTTAATGTGTTTATAATGTTGCATAAAAAGGCTTAAGGCTTAATTAGCACAATCTAATGGGCTATTTTTTTTACCTGATTAATCATTAAAATAATCAACAGAATAATCTATTATCAAAATAACTGTTAGTTGCAGCCACTTCATGACCAGAACAATTCATGATCAACTCTACTCTCCTTTGTAATTTCTCTGATCAACGATCAACCTGGCCCAGCAGGAAAAGCAGAGAAGAAGAACCAGTTGAATACCTGAGTGCAGTGGGGCACGAAGCCATAAACCAGCGTGTGGCAGTCGTTGAACAGAGAGTTCAGCTGCTTCGGGGCTTGAACTGGAGGAGCTTTGGGGTTGGACTGCTGCCACTTCACGGAGACGGAGCTGCAGCCGGGAGACGACAGGCGCGTCACCTGGCGGTTCACCTGCAGCCACAACATGTTCAGGTATCAGAACGTCTCCAGTTCAACTGATAAACACTCAAATGAATCTTCATGATGAATGGTCACCTTGTAAAATGAAACAAATCAAAAATTCTACAGATGAATTAGACCAGGGATGTCAAACTCATTTGACACCTGGTTTAATGAGTTTGGGCACACTCTGTGCACATTCAGTTTATTTAACAGTTTTAGTAAACTGTTAAAATATTGCTGCTAATTTAGAAATAGTTACAAGGAATTTTGCAAACTTTGTACTTTTGTATGTCGTTAATGTAACTATTAATTACTCAGGAACTATATTTTGACATCAATAAGCTTATGGCAAGAAGGTCCTAAAAATAAGAAATACAGGGAGAATTTAGCATCAAACCCAATATTTTTGGCCACTTTTGTGGAACATTTTCACAAAATTCACAATTGTGCATTCGTGTGAAAAAACATGTAGGGATCTGCTGATTTTTGCGGAACTGGAGAAAACTCAAAAGACTGATTGATGTAATTTGTTGCCTGGAGCCTAAAGGGCCACAGAAAACAGGGTTTCTGCAGGTTTCACTACCTCCAATTTAAGACTTTTTGAATGAAATTTCATGACATGAAATTTTGTTCCTGTATCTCCGCAAGAGATACAGGAACATCAAGTTCATACAGAAATGCTTGAACTTCATCCAGCCAAATAGCGATAAATTTGCAGTTACCCATTATAGAAGTGAAAAACCTAGCAAAGCATAGAGCTTGCAAGCAAGCTATGCTAGTGGTAAATACACACATTGTAGATATTTGAGTCAGACTAAAACTTTTGCCTGACAGAAGAGTCCAGTGGGGGAAAAAAAGAAACAAAAAACGTATAGAAAATCTGGTTAAATAAACCTTAAGTTTTGTTCTGTCGAGACAAAATGTAAGACTTCTTATCGTGTTGAAGTTCAACTTTTTTTAAACGAATTCAAGACATTTTCAAGCCTTAATTTTACACATATAAATGTAAGACTTTTAAAGGACATAAATTAAAAAACTTCGGCAGGCCGGATGTGAGTTTGTCATGTGAATTAGAAAGTCTCACCTTCTCAGCCCAGGTGTGCTTCGCTTTAGTACTGAAAAACTCATAAGCTCCGCCCCCTGCCTGAGCCAGGACTCTCAACATGTGGCGATTGGCTGTGGAGCTGAAATGACAAACACAGTCGCTTCACCTGGTTTAAAGAGGAACTAAAAATGAAAAGGAAGCGAGAGATGAAGACCTTCCTCACCTGAAGCCGCAGGTGAAGAGGCGGCTGTGCTGGACGTTGTCTCTGAGCAGCTGCAGGGTGGCCGCCGGGTTCTGGATGTGGCCGTCCGACAGCAGCAGCAGGTTTCGCACGCCGGTGGACGGCGGCAGCAGGCTCAGCGCCCGGAGAGGCCGCCACAGCTCAGTGCTGCCCCCTACTGAAAAGCAGCTCTAACAGCAGACAGAAGAGAATTACTGGTAAGGTTTGGAAATAGATCCAAGTAGGGCCGCAACTAATGATTATTTTAGTAATCAATTATTCAATCAGTTACTTTGATGACTAATAGATTAATCGGATAAAAAGAATGGGGAACATTTTGTAGATTTTTAATTTAGCTACTGCAGTCATTATTATAAAACTTTGAAATACATTAAAGATGAAAGACTTTATAAATATGTGTATACTGAATATAATTTAAAAGACATTTTATTTTCTAATTTGACACCTTAAAATTGGGCCTCTGTCTCTTTAAGAAACTCCAGCTTTTTCTGAAACTCCGCATTCAGGAAGTCATCATAACATCCCTCTTATATTAACCCTTTCACAATGTTTTTACCAGCGTTGCACTGAGAAGTAGGTCACATAATGAGCTCAGCTGATGTGCAGTTCCGTCAGGTTTTTGCTAATTGCTGCTGGCTAGTCTGAAGGAGCAGAATGGGGGAGACACAAGGGAGGGATGCTCTGTGAGACTGAAGCTCAGAAAGGAGCTGCGCCTTGAAGGAGGGACTAGGTCCATCCAGGGATTTTGCACATCTGAATGGTTGCCATGGATATTAACGGATTTCTTATGATTAATATAAATAGTTCAGTCTGATACAATGTCAAAAATTTAGATTTTTATGGAATTCATATAAGTATCTGTTTTCAATTTTAGCTTACAAGCTAAATTTGAGCATCAAATGTTTATAATTTTGAGCATTTTCTTCAAAACTTTGTTAAAGAATTTGAACTTGAGTGCAGCAGTGACGCAGTGGGTAGAGTGTTGACCCATGTACAGAGGCTTCAGTCCTCGACACAGCTGTCACAAGTTCGAGTCCTGAGCCGTTGACCTTTTCTGCATGTCTTCTCCCCTCTCTCATTGAGTCTGAACCCACCTTGATGAACTTCTTGGCTTCAGCTAGAACTTTGTCTAGCTTCTGGGCCGTCAGGAAAGCTTCTTTGTAATCTGAAAACCAAAAACAAGACATATCAAGAGAAAACAAAGCCAGGCGATGATCAGTTGGTTTCTGTTATATACTTCAGAATTTACTTCAATAGATAAGAGTGTAAAGGTTTAAGCAACATGTTTTAACTTAAGACGTGAAAAATCTGATGCAGAAAATAACTGAAGAGAATGAAGATATTTCAGAATATATATCAAACAATCTGTATGTTCCTATGGAGTCATTTTAAGTAACTTAAAGGAGCATCTCAAGGAAAAGAACTGGGTCCTTTTTACAACTTGTAAATAATTTACAGGAAACTTTTAGAAAGTACACTTTGCATGTTGAAGGTTTCATGAACTTCCATCCAGATAAGTTTAAGAAAGTTCAAGAAAAGTATAATGCAAGTTGTTGGAAAGTAAATTCCATGTTCAATGAGTGTAAGCTGTCATTTTGAAAGTGAAAAGTGTGTTCCTGAAAACAACAGACAGAAAAGCCTCAGAAACATACAACTATATCACATTTTGGTTTAGATGGTTTAAATAATATCCTGTCCCAAAATTAAACAATGACTCAGAGTTCTGTTCTAACCAGTTCTCTGCTTTTATACCAACCAACCTGTTCCAAACAAAACGATGTTGATTTTGATGTCGTTCTTCAGATTCTTTAAAACCTGCAGGGCGATTTTCTGGGCCAGCTGGAACGATTCCCCCTTCATGGACTCAGACGTGTCCAGCAAAAGAACAACTTCACTGCCTTCAGAGCTGGAGTCAAACTCAAACTTTGGGTAGAAAACCAGCATGCAGGCCTGCAGCAGAGTAGAGAGTTAATTCACATAGCGTGGAGTGCCTCAAAGTTCAGTACTGGGACTCTCTGGAAACAGATTGGTGTGGAAGAGGGAAGGACAAGCAGACCTGGCTGTCCTTGTCTGGGTGTTTCTCCACCCACATTCTGGGAAGATGAACCTCAGAGAGAGTGACAGACATCTGGAAACCATCTGACCCCATGACCTGACCCGGCAGAACACTGACCACCGCCTTACAGTCCTTCCTCTGGACATCAAAATACAAACAAAATTAATTACACAAAAATAAAAACTGGGTGACAATGAAGATTCACTTTAAAAAACAACTTAAAAATTTGTTAAAAAAACCAAAAAAAAAACCATGTGAAATCAGAAAAAAAGATGAAATTGCAGATTATGTGACAATATGCAGATGATAAGATTGCGTTTATTGAAAACAGCACCTTAATTTTGACTCCATGGGTGATGCATATCAGGCTAGAGATCTCAAAGGGCATCTCCACCGACATGTCCAACATAAACTCTCTGAAGTCCAGAAGAAACAACATATTTAATTAACCAAACAAAAATTTTAAAAGTTAAAGAGTTAAAAAATTTATTTCAATCATTCTCACCTTGCTGCTTCATTGGCCACACAAACCTTCTTCAAAGAGTCCTGTAGGTTTAGAGAGCACATAAGACATTCACCTATTAACAATATCAAGGTTTTAATATACAATAATTCCTAAATTGACCAAATGAAACGATTGTAATTGCTGGGTTTCAGATGAGGTAGCACCGTCGTCACCCAATGCACCTGGAGATCAGGACGTAAATGCAGCCCTTTTATTTCTGTTGACCAAGCATCACCATGTCTAAAGTCTGTCCTGTACGGTTGTTCCAACCATTCTAATAGAGAAAGATAATCGTTATTTTTGTGTTTCAAAGTTAGTTGGTCACAACGGAGTTAATTTTAAATAACTTACCGAAAAAAGAGGAGAAAAGTGGATCAACAATGTACAGCTAAAAACAGGCGGTGTGAAAACTAACAATACCAGAGTTTGCAATATTTTCAGATATATATATATATATATATATATATATATATATATATATATATATATATATATATATATATATATATTGGACACTTATTTAGAATATAAGGTAAGATATATTATTTTTATGCCCTAGCGTGGTTGTCCTCAGAGTGCTAAAGTTGTTAGCAGCTATTTCAGTACCAAGTCACAGACAGAAAAAAAAAAGCTTATTCATTGGGTCTTTCATGCTAAAAAAACAAACAAACAAACAAAAAAAACCTAAATAAATTAAATATAACCGACCGCATTGTTCCAGGTCAAAGTTTGATTTTTTTCCTGCGTACTTTACAAAATGCCTTTCGGTCATTCCTTGTTTTTGATTCTTGGATCATCGAGCCAAAGTTGTGAAAACTTATATTTTCCCATGGCGAAGCGCAAAATGACTAGCTTGTCTCAACACGTAAGGCGGTTCCAACACTACGCATGCGCACAGCAGCTTGGAGTTGATCAGTGGCAGCTCAGGTCCTGCCAGTACAGTAGTTATAATTTGTTATACAGATTTTAGCAAAATGAACTGAAAACAATAAGTGATATAAATGGAAAAGTAAACATATTTTGAAGGGATGATGAAAAATGTACTACTTTTTACTACCTTTAATTACTTCTTACTACCTTTTACTGGCCTTAATTTGAGCTCATTTAATTTATTACCTTTTACTACCGCACAGAAACCCTGAAAATCTGTAGATATCTAAACACACCCCAAACCGACTTATTCATGGTTTTGTTGTGGCCAGAGCAGCACCAAAGAAGACAACAAAACAAGATTTAAGAGACGAATGTTTTCATTTCTGGTTGTATGTATGAAGATGTTGATATTGTAGGGCTATTTTAGGTTAGGTGGTACCTAACCTAAAATGGGGTAAGTGGTCCTTAGCCTGAAAAAGTTTGAGAAGCACTGTTCTAACTGAATAAATAAAAATTAAACCCCTCATTGAGTTTGAGGGAGTAAATATAAGCCTCGCCTCTCAGTACAGGCTCCGCCCCCTACCTGTGTTTTCTCGTTGAGGGCGGAGCTCTTCTGCCATGGAGCCACGCTGCCCGGCAGGGAGAACAGGATGCTCCCGTTTTGGACCACCAGCTCTGACACAAAGGTCACCTTAATGAGGACGGTGGCGCCAGGTGGCAGGTTGCCCACGCTGATGGTGAACACATCCTGCAGAGAGGAACAAATCAGAAAGGCTGGAATACGTTCCTGAAAACATTAGGATGTTCCTGGACATACAGGTGCGCTCTGGTCCATGAGGTACGCGCCGTGGCCTTTCTTTATCGCCTCCCTATACTGCTCACGAGCCGCCTCCTTCTCCTTCACCTGAGAACAAAAACACAGCAGAACAGTCATATTACGAAGAACCTGGGCTTCCATTGAACCTCCATTATACCAAGCATTGATGCAACTATTGATGCAATAGTTGCATCAAAATAGTCCCAACAAAAAGTCGAGTTCATATTCTGTACAGAACATGGACTTTAGGCATGGACTTTAGGTACACATTGGTGGTTCTTCTCATTATTTCATTAAAAAAAAAAGTTTTTCATAGAGTGGGTTTCAATTACTGCTGCAACTAATGATAGTAATAGTAAATATTAAATATAAATATTAATAGTAAATAGTAATCAATTATTCTGAAACTTAATCGAATAAAAAAACATTGTGCTGAATTTTCATTTAACCACTTCAACTGTTTTAGCACTATAATTTTGCACATAACTTTTTCTAGGCTTTTGTTTGTACATGTTTTATTTGAGCTGTTATTTGTTCTTAAAGGGTTGAATTATTCCCTGTTTGGATTCTGAAAATAAAAATAAAATACAGACAACATGGTGGGTTGAACTGTGTCAACGCTGTCCAGTTCTAAATAAGGTTGTATTTTGCTTTGTGAAATATTGATCTAAATATTTCGCTTCAGATTACCTCTCCCACCACGTGTTTCCCATTGATGAAAGCTTCAAATCCGCACACGGCAGCCGAGTCGTCCAGTGGGAAGACGTACTTCGCCTCGATGGGCACTGAGCTCTGATTGGTGTATTTTTGGAAGATGATGACCTGACAGGGGAAAAAGCCTGAATCAGAACCAGAACCAGGATTAATGTGTCGCCAAGCTGATTCAGGGACTCCTCTTTCCAACCTGGGAGAGAAGATCCATCAGTTTGCACTTCACATGGACAGCCTGCAGGGGGAGCTGCTGGCCTGAACTGTCCAACAGTCCAGCTTTAATGCGTTTCTTCACATTTTCTAGATCTTCTTCCACATCATCTAGATCTTCTTCCACATCATCTGAAGTGAGATATGCAGACAGAGTGGCTTGTTAGATGGGAATGTGTTTGAAAGCAGAAACCACACAAAAATAAAAACTGGTTTAAGACATCAAAAATACTGAATTTCATGTTTAATTTTATTTTTTCTAGAAACTGGATGGATGATTAATTATCACAGGTCAATGTTTGCTATGAACCCAAAGCAAAAACACACTAACACTTCTTAATTACAAAACTATTTATAGACATATGGTTACTGTGACATTCACCTCAGGTAACTTTATTTGTAAGTTTCCTAGCAACAGAATACTAATCTCAAGACAGAGAGATGCAATCATATCCGGGAAGAAGAGCTGTGTGCTGTCGTCGTGGCGACCTAATGTCAGGTATCTGCAGCTCACCGGGGGTCTTGCCAGGCTCAATGGGTTCTGCAGTCAGGTTGATGTCCGGACTGAAGTTTTTCTGCTCGTCTCCTTCCTTTCTGAACTGAACTATATATTTCATCTTCACTTGGTCAAGAGCGTAAACCACATATTCATCATCCTGCACACAGACAGAAAACAGAAATCAGTTTCCTGAAGGTGCAGCAGAGCTTTAACATGCTGAATATGCGGTGGATATGCAGCTCTTCTGTTCCCACCTCAAAATCAGATGTTGGGTTGATGGCATGTCGGACTGCATGAACACTGTGGTAGCCTTGAGGAGCTTCAGTCAGAGTCTTGGCTTCTTTATTAAGGTCCTTACAAACCCCCATCGCCACATCGCAGACCAGCAGGAAGCGAGATCCATCTGTTTCACTGGCGTGGGCGTACTTGAGGCTGGTGCTGAGAAAACAGAGAGAGCCTAGAGCGCAGCAGGCCAACCAGAACATCCGAAACTGTTCTAACGTTGTTTTCACACCAATAAACATACAAGACCAGTGAACACTTATTCAAACCAACCTCACAGCATCACCGAAGTAAAGCCCACTGCCAAGTTTCCCGTAGTCCGTTCTCGTAATCCCATGTTCCTCCACTACAGCACGTGGAAGCAGCAGACCTCTGAGGATCCGGATATAGAAACAAACTTGTGTTGAAATAAAACAAAACATAATAAGATATTCAGCAATCGGACTCAAAATTAAATTTTAATCTAGAGCTTTTTCTATGTTCTGATAGCTGTGAGTGGATGAAATGACTGACCCAGGGATTTGAGAATTTCTCTTGGGCAATAAAACAAATAATTTGTGGAAAATCTGGATTTGTTTTCACCAACGCACTCCATGAGTTTCCATAGTTCACAGTGATTTTATCCCATTCAAGGATTCCCATTTTGTTCGACAAATGTGCTTTACATCTTCTGTTTACTTTTACTGTTAATTTAGGTTAACTCACATTCAATTGTAATTTCTTTGTAAGAAAAAAAGTGAGTAAAATAAATGTAAAAAAAAAAAAAAAAAAAGGATTAAAATCGGATTTGGCTTGAACAAAATATTATTTTTAAGTCATATTGCCCAGCTTTACTATCCTATCCGTTAGCTCCTAAAGGTGTTAATAAATGTTTGACAGAGTGATGCACCAGCGAAAACCAGAGACAAAGTTCTGAAAACTCTTTAAAGCTTCCAATGATTATATGATTATTTTCTAACAGTTGTGGGCACCGCTAACTAAAACTTTAGTTGCGCTAACCCTATTATACTCACCATAAACATTAGTTCTGCTAATGCTAAGACGTTACACCAATGCCAAAGTGCATTCTTAAGAGCATGAATGTAAACTTCTAACTTCTTGAGAAATACTTAACAGCCGATAACCAAACCGTGAACACACATGTTGAACTTTACTCAATTGAAAGTTTAAAAAATAGCCTAGAAAGTTAGCACTTTTGAATTTATTCAGAAAATTCAGGGGAAGCTAAGTGCAATAAACGTTTTAAAAGTTATCAAAAGAGTTAAGCTAAAGATTAGCTCTGCTATTAACGCAAAAATATTTGTAAACTTAAAAAAGAAAAGTGTTAAATGTGTTTTTGAAAATGTCAGCTTTTCAACAGTATTGTACGGCAGAAACTCTAACGATTGTTGTCCAACTAGAAATTATCAAGCTTATTTTAATTTATCATGTGATTAATTAATTTATTTATTATTGTAATGGGCCTATTTAGCACAGCCCCACAAACACAAGTCCTGCTCTTGAAAAACACTAATACGTTTCTTTAGTACACCAGACACATAGAGAAGTGAGATTTATATCACTAAGACATAACTAATTGCAATAGCATTTAGTTATGTTTTCAAATTTATTCAGGCTTTTGTTGAACAGTGAAAAAAATAGTAAAACTAACAATCCCAATAATAGGGAAAATGTTTTAAACATTAACTGGAATTTATCATGACTCTTCCCTTTGGCGTCAATTAAAAATCTTGAGTTTTTCAGTATCTATCAGCTGTAAACTGTGTTCTCCATCTCAGGATTCTGCTGGAACTTACCTGGACAAGATTCCTACAAAGTTACTGGGCCAGGACGCATGGAGGAGGGGCTTAACGTTCCCGATCTTGCTCTGAAACCTTTGAAGCTCAACCATCCTGCTGACGCGAATGATCTGCTGGATCTGCACCGGGCTGAAAACACAGAGATGTTTGTTGTTTTGTTTCCAGAAAGATTTGTGGTGATTATCTGTAGTTTTTTATTTTAAAGATGGACCTGTCAGCCAGCAGGGCGGCGACGTTCTGGAACTCTGAGCTGTCCTTGGGAACAACTTCCATGCCGCAGCGAAGAGCGCGGTACTTCCCCACAGAGGACGGCTTCGGGTTGTTCATGGTCATCTCACTCACGTTCAAAACATCTCGGATTAACTGGAAGAAAATCAATTAATTTATCCCAGCAGAGCCGAACATCACAACATAAAGTTGTGCATTGTTGTTACCTGACAGAGATCCAGCTTCTGAGACAGAAACCTGGGTTCAGGAGACTGAGGTCTGGGCTCCCGGTGAGGCAACAGGAAGAAAACCTTGTCCAGGAGGGACGACACCTCATCCTTATTTCCCTCCTTCAGTTTCCTCTGAGCCTGAAGCAGAAGGCCTTCAGCTCTGCTCACCTGAAACAGCAAGAGCTTCATCAGTACGGAGCCTCAGATCTGATCCTGATCTGACTGCAGATCGATGCAAACCCACATCATTCAAGCTGAGTCTGGAGATGGGGACTCTGAGGACGTTTTCAAGACAACCGAGAGCTTCGGTCCACAGCAGCTCCACAAACGCCGCCACGTCAGGGGACAACTCACCGGAGTTCAGCTTCTCCTCCAACAACAGCTGATGGTCATTCAGAGAGAAGATCAGAAACATCAAGCTCAGCAGGTAATTAAATGTGACCTATCATGGTTAATTAAACAAGTTAAGCATAATGCAAATCATGTTCATCACATTTATTACACAAAATGATTATTAAGTAATGAGATTTTAGCTGTTTCAGGGTCCCTTTAAATCCAAATAAGCCACTGCTGGGCACGCTGATGGTGCAGGGTTAAAGCACACGACCCATATGATGAGGCCTATACCCGACTGTCATGGGTTCAGGTCTCGGCCAGTTGACCTTTACCAGATATCTTCCTTCTCCGTTGTTTAGTTT
The DNA here is from genome assembly GCA_010277075.1 of Poeciliopsis retropinna. NCBI lineage: Eukaryota > Metazoa > Chordata > Actinopteri > Cyprinodontiformes > Poeciliidae > Poeciliopsis > Poeciliopsis retropinna. The sequence goes on along the minus strand of VMRM01000037.1, from coordinate 3,883,859 downwards.
TTATTATTACTTAGAAACTGTGGAGTATACAGAGAATAGAAACCCAGAGAACACTTTTGGTTCAAAATTGTTAAGACTATTTTTCACACTCCTGTTCTTCAAACCCAGATATGGAATTAGACCTGAGGAAACTTAGCAACCCTCAACTGGAGCACTTAGCTTACATACTTTTGATTCTTTTTTTTCTTTAGCTCTTTCCTTTGGTTTGTTATTCTGTTTGTATTTCCTTTTAACTTCTCTAAAGAACTTCTGAATTGCCTTGTTGCTGAAAACATGCCATATAAATAACATTACCTTATCTTACCTTCTCTTTCGTATCCCACTTTCCTGCCAATTTATTTTGTAATAGAGGCCACTAGAGCCAAAAAACACATAAAAAAAAATAAGCTGCTGCAAGCCACGCCCCCAACTCAACGTTTACACTCACGCATGGAAATGACAGCAAACAGAGACGCAATTTAAATGACGCTGGCTCTGCTCCTTGCAATAATATGCAGTAATAGAGCAAACCTCCAACACAGTGGCAGCGGAACTCAATATGTTACCCGATACATTTACTGAGCCATTTTTGCCTTATCAGCCAACACTGAGGCAAAGACCACAGGCAGAAAAATTCTCCAAAGAGTCGTACGACTCGTACATCAGGACTGTAAGGTTATTTGTGGGAAACAACGGAGAAATCAGCGGTAAAGCCCAAGTCTTTCTCAGCCATAAGAAGAATGAGGGACACAAAGTCTCATTGGGTATCAATGTGAACACTGTCGGATGCATTTTGTACAAGAAAAACGGGTGAGTAATGACTTCAATAATACCAATTTGTGAAAATCTCCCTTCAGTAAAATGTTTACAAATAAACATTAGCATTAAAAGGTGCTTAAATGTAAAAACTGCAGTTACTGCAGCACATGTTTTCATGCTGCTGCAGAACTACCATTGGAAATTACACACAGAATCCAGCATAACTTCCTTCACTCTTTGATATTTGATTTGCCTATCAGTAAGTGTCATTATGACAAAACTAAATGGGATATTTACCTTTGTGCAGGCGATTATGTGGGAGTGAAATTTTTACACATTCTTTGAAAAGTAGCTTTAGTTCAGTTGGATTCTCAATTGTAATTAGTTACAGACTTTAACTGGGCCATCTCTCAAGTCATCACGCTGCAGGTACCATGTTTCACCACGGTAATATAACATTCACAATTTTTCTGCAGTTTTAGTATCTTCTATATGTAATAAACTTATTTTCCAGTCATCATTTCCCCTCAATTTGCTGCAAGAATTATTTGACCGATTACAAACATTGCCTCATAAACTTGTTCCAATATGCACTATAAAAACTTAGAATATTAAAGACCAGATTTTAGATAGTTTCCAGTCAAATGCAAAGGCAGCCTACGTTTTCTTATATTTTTATTTGTAAAAAGAATTAACACCACATTTATATTCTTTCTTGTTCACAAATCAGTCATAAAAACACCACAAGAAATTATTTCAAGCGGTATGAATACTTCTGCCATGCAGTGTAAACAATTAATCCTCCAGAAATATTGACACATTTGGCTGACGCATGATTAATTTTCCACACACAAACAGTCACACAATGCCACAGTGTAGAGTGCAGAGTGCATCAGACCTGCTCCAGGGGGGCAGAGCCCAGGTGTGGCGCTTCAGCAGGTAAGCTGCTCATCCTCTGCAGCTCAGAGCGCTTCAGTTCTTCACTCTGCGCCTTGTAAACGTCCACAGCTTCTTCTGAGGTGGACAGGAACACCAGCTGATCCATCACAGCTGCCTCCTGTTGGAAAAACCGATGCAGATTTGTTTTGTTCCAACATGATTTTAAGAAGAATTTGGGAGACAAAAAGCAGAATCATTAAAGGAATAAGGACTGGCGACCTGTCCAGGGTGTACCCCGTCTCTCACCTGTTGACCACTGGAGAGACCTCACAACCTCACTAGGGTAAGTGTGTTAGATAACGGATGGATGGATTAAAGGAATTAGGCAGGATTTCTGATCTGATTCAATTTTTGCTAAACTGCTTCAACGATACCAAATATTTTGATCATTGTGCATCTGTTGTACTGGAACACTGAAATAAGGAGAAAAAGGTTTTATTATATATGCTGGATTAAAATAGCTATTACCTTCTCCAATTCCTTTACCTGTTTTTAAATCCTTCTGAAAATGTTACCGAATCTATAGGCTTGTTGCTATAAACAATATTATCGTTTATCGCAATAATTTCTGGGACAATTAATCACCCAGCAAAATTAGTTATTGTGACAGGCCTTTCTGTCCATTATGTATACATAAGCCCTGACAGTATGATGGAGAATTAGGACAATACTAATAAAAAATTAAATTACAAGAATAAAATTGCACGAGAATAAAGTCAAACAAGAACAAATTCCTAGCATTACGATAATTACGTCATTTTAATACATATTATTCTTGTAATAATACAACAACAAAGTTGAAATAATACGAGATTAGTCATACTTTAGGACTTTATAATTGCAACATTTATTTATTATATCCTTAACACGGCCCTAATCCTCCATCGCACAGATAGAGCAGAAGCTCATGTTGTACTGTCTGGCTGACGTGCTAATGGTTTCATACCTTTGACATCACGTTGTCCTTCCAGTATCTGGCCACACGATAGCGCCATCCCTGCTCGCCTTTGGCGCTATGCAGCTCCAACACGCAAAACCTGCTGCCGTTCTTCTGCAGAAAACTTGGGTCAGTACGATTCATAGCGTCAAGACAGAAATGGAGAATAAAATTTCTCCCTCACCTGTCCGAAAACGGAGTACTTCGCCACCTGGAAATCATCAGGGAATGCTGGGAGAGCAGAGTCAGACTCTTTGTAGATTCTGGGTAAATTAATGAGTTGAGGGTTAAATGATAGTTTTAATTTCTTGCTACTGTCAGAATATTTTAGCTAAATAACTTAAAATATTTCAAAGTGTTATTAATTTCTTAAAACTAGAAATAAATATAGAAATAACGTACTAAATAAAGAATTAATTATATTTGTATGACCAGCAAGGGGAGAAATTGTATAAGTTTTGTTCAAGCTCAATGGCGCCAGTTGGGGGATTTTATAACCCAACTAGTTCAAAAGTTCAAAAGGGCACAGATGCAGTTCAGGAGCCCAAGTTCAAAAGTGCTCTTGGACAGCAGACTGACTTTTGCAAAAATACATTTTTAATAATTCAGCATAAACAGATAATCCTAATTAAAACTGGGCTCCAGGGATATTACTCAATCCCTGAGGAAAAATGGGATGTGTGAAATAAAGACAAATGTTTCAGATGTTCTATAAAACATGCAATTATCAAGCAGGTAGTAATCAAACCAAAAATAAAAATACGTTCGTAAAGTAAGTGGATGCAACAAAACAAATCAAAGAAACTACAAATGGTGGAAAAAACTGTAAAACGGCATTCATACCAGCCCTGTTTAGCTTGTTTGTCCAGAAAGTCCAATTTGTTTGGGGAAGTATGAATGTGTAATGTAACTCTGAAGCAAACCAAAAGAACAAACTCTGGTCTGCCCAAAAACCCTCTGCCTTGATTCAGTTGAAGTGAACTCTTGCACAATTCGAATGCATATGTGAATGCAAGTGCAAGTGGACCAGAGAAAACAAAACAAATGCGCAAGTCCGACATAACAGCGAGAAATGGTTTGTGGTCTTTTACCAGAGACAAAAGAGAACATGAAAATGTTGCATTTATATCTCAATTTGATAAAACAGGGGTTCCTGCACTGCATCTGTCCCTCCACTTTTTTCAGCTGCTTAATCCTTTACATGTGATAACATGTATTTCTGAGCCACTTTTAAACACAACATGAGCGTGAAAAACTTGCATCAACTTGACTATTTCTGCAGAACAGCATACCCATGTCTATTAGAATCATGCCAGCAACCCAGAAAAGGACAGAAACCTTTGAACTGGAAAAACAGTTTTTCTAGTTAGTATACCAGTACATCACACTAAGCTTATTAACAGGAATAAACTAATTATTTTTTTTAATCTGTGTTCAGAGGTGAGTGGTTCTAGTTACATTTGCTTGAGTAAGTTTTCGGAAAAAACAAAAACAAAACTAAACATTGTAGGAGTAGTTTTGCTTTTTACGTTTACGTATATTGCATGTATATTTTGAACTATTACTACTACTTCTTGAGTAGATTGATTTTACATTTAAGAAGTAGACTTTCAAGTGCAAGGTGAGATAAGAAACAGATTTTTAGAATTCTGCTAATGTTTATGCGAGTCTGAGCATAATTACTACTTTTCTACATGTTTTTTGTATTAATAAACAACATGGTTATTTTATATGAAAGGTTACATCAAGGGTATGCATTTAAATTATATTTAAAGGCTGTTTACTGAGCTATATTTCTCTGAAGTTGGGTCTGCTCACACTGCATTTGTGTCTTCAATCTCCTCGCACTTATTTCAGTCATTATAATGGTTTAATTCATTATAATATGTCATAACATGTTTCACTAATGCTGCCTATCAATACAACATGAACATGAGAAGCTTGTGCCGATTTTACCCCCGGGGCAACGATGGAGACCTTCTGTTTCTGCAGAACTGCACCTCTTTGTATTATCTCCATGGCAGCAAGCCAGCAAAAAGTAAAAACAATAATTTCTAAAGAATCTCAGTGATTTCAGTAACTAGTCAACACATGCCCGTACAATAATTACCTCTGTTTGAACGAGCCAATCAGATTTCAGGCCCCAATAACACAATATGAGCTAGATTAAATTAACTAATGATGTGCTTCAGCACAGGAACAAGAAATAATTTATTAAATTATAAAATAATTATAGCTACTCTTAAAAATGAAATCAAAGCAATTGAGGTACATATTTATTCTATATTTAATAAATTATTTCTGTATTTCTGGTTTTAAGAAATTAATGAAAATTATCCACACACAAAAAATCCCCTGTATTCCTGGAAATCTTTCTGAGAAAGTCATTATTGTAGCTTTAGCCTAAATCTCACCTTTGGAAGTCAGATACAAAGATTTCAACATATTTCAAAGTAAAACCATTGTGATGTGAGGTAGTGTCAGGAGTGAAGATGATGATGATGGTCCCACCTGAACTTCAGATTATTTATTTCAATAGCTGGTCCCTCTGATGAGATCGGACCTTTTGAAAGCTTGGCTGCAACAAACAGAAACAACATTAGGCGCAGAAACACATTATTATTCCAAGTCTTAACTACAATTAATCCTTTTTTCTAATAAAGATAGTTTAATGAAAACACTACAGTGACCCTCAGGTCCAAAACATAACATCTTTCGCTTACACTGAATATTCCATCTCACACTGAGGCTGTAAAAAGATCATAAAATTAAATCCCTGTCACTCCCTAAACCTTCAGCAATGACTGCATTTTATATTTAATTGTTATTTCTTATAGTTTGACTTTTTCCTGCTGTCTTTTTGGTTTTTGGATTTATCTTTTCAGTATTTGGTTCATGTGGTAAGACCTTTGTGTGTTAGCAGAGTTCTCTTCTGTGACTTACAGGGAAGAGACGATGAAGTGTCCATCTTCCACTCATCCACTGACAGAAGAACGGCGCTCACGTTTGTACAGATAATCAAAGTCGACCACCGGCGTCTGGTTCTTCTGGATGTTGCGCAGCCTGTTGGAGCTCAGGTTGGACAAGTCGCAGGTCACTGCCAGAGAGCACTGTGGGAGATATAGACAAATATGACACTGTATTTTCATGTCTGGACTATTAATTCTACTTGCTATAGTTATGAAGTTTTGAAATATATGAACAGTTCATCTCAGCATTCCAAGCTGCAGAGTTTGTATTAAAATTTTAATCTTCTTCCATATTTTTGAGAGAGCCAAACTCAGAGCCAAACTAAAAGCTATGAAACAAGTCAAGCGTACAGCTCTCAGTTACTCAATGTAAAGCTAAAAGATACTAAGCTGATACCTATTAGAAGTAAAACTAACATATATTAAGGGTAAAGTTATTTTACACCAAATGTAAATTTAGTAACTGCTAAATATAACGCTTACTCATACCAAGTGTAAAGCAGAAACCCATCAATCAAAAATATTGCCATCCTAAAAATTTATCATTTACTGTATTTAAAGTGAAAGGCTATTTTAAGACATTGCTAATGAACCAGATTATACAACATATAGGTAGTTAATTGAAGTCTGAAAAGCAGCTAATTTAAATTGCTTAAATATCTGATAGCTTTAGTGGCTTATAACTTGAGTTTGTTATCTTGACTTTAAATGCCTATAAAAACCTTAAAGGTTTTGAAAGACTAAAAGCTTTAAAAGCTCCAAAAGCCTTAAAAGCTTTTAGAGCTCAACAGTCAAACTTAAAGTTGATAAGTTTTCTTTAATTTATTCCGAATAACAGACCTACAACCTGTGCTGTAAATGTTGTATTAGCTGGTTCATTAACACAGTTAAAGACTGTCATTAAAGGTTTATCAAATGGTCAGGTAAAAATGCGTCCTCTCACCTGTTCGTTGATTGTGGAAGAATTCAGTTTCGTCGCCACTTTGAGCGTTGAGATTTGAGCTTCTTCTTCTCCTTGAAAGACTAGTTTTTTTTTGCTGCAGAAGCACAGAGCAACTGTCAAACACGCCCATGTTGCCTGAAGAAAAAAAAACTTAAGTTATACAACTGATATTAACTGAAGATCCAAAAGATAAAAGGAATGTTCAATGTTTGCTGTATCAAAAGAAAGTTGTGTTGTTTTCTGTTTATTTTAGGCTCAATTTAACAAATTTATTTTCAGTAATAAGAACACAATTTGGGTCACCTTCTTTCAAAGCATTAAACTCATTCAGCTTTAATAAAAGCTGATTCGGGTGCAGAAAAGTAATTTTTTTCAGTAAAACTCTGGATAAACATGGTTCTACTTACCGTAAATCATTGGTTAAAAAATGACAAAAATCTACCTCTTTAGAGTTAAACTAAAAATGTATTATTTATGCAAACATCACATAAAATTTAATACTTTCAAAACCAAAACCTGTTTAATTTTTCCTGTTGAAAACAAGCACAGAAGGCTGCAACACAAACCTGAACCTCTCCTGTAAAACACCTGAATCTGTACATAACTGTGAGAAATCACGGAAATACAACAAATTTTCTTGGTTGTTTTTGCTTTATTTCTATGGGTTGAATTATTTACCTGGTTTGACACAAGAGCTGAGAAACCCGCCCTTCTGGAGAAATTTGTGCTTCAGCTATCTGGAAGGGCGTCAAGTGACACAAATGGCAATGTCCGGTCGGAGAGACTTCCAAAGTCCTGACAGAAAAGAGATCTTAAAGAAAATCTAAAGCTTCATTGAATAAATAAATAAAACAAAAAAACGGGCCGAAAATTAACCAAAGTGATTAAAATAGGACAGAAATAAATATAACTTGTAGCCAACCATACCAACAGAAAACAGAATATACATTTAATAAATGGCCCCAGGGACACACTTTGAACACCCCAATAAACATTCTTTGAATTTTGTTCAGAGGTTTGTAAAAAGCACAACTTGAGATTAGAAAAGATATCACGAGATTTCTTTTGAAATAACATGGGATTAAAAAAATTTAAAATACCTCTATCTCAGCTTTATCCCCTTTATTTACTAAAGCATTTCTTTAAATCTGAAAAATGCTAAAGCTTAGAGTATTAGTCTTTGAGTTATTTACTTTGTTTGACGCGAAAGCTGACAAACTCAGAAACGAGATATAAAAGCAAACATTGTCTATACAAAACAATCATAGGTTGGCATCTTTAATTTACTTACCAACATAACCGTGCACCAACATCCCTAGAGGCTCACTTCATTCATAATAAACACATTGCACCAACTACTGCCCAGAAACTAATTTTATTTTAGATCGAGATAAATTTCACATTGAACAAAAACAGACACCGATACCCAGGAAATGAAATAATTTGAAACAGTTACAATTGCTACATTGGTAATTTATTTGAATTTAGCTATGAATAGGACAACAAAAATACATGGTCAGAACTTTGACTTTGTTCATTTAATTTTCTGACTGTTATTACCCAAATGGCATTCAAAAGAATTAGATTAAAAAAACATTTTCAGATTAATTTAATTAGTCGAATAAAAATGATTACAGATTGAATAAACACAGGTATAAAAACAAACCACCTTACAATTCTTTGAATTATTTTGTTGACATAATAACTGAATAACAACATTAAAGAGCCTTTGAATTTTTATTTTAGTAGGTTACTGTCATAGTGAAAAATACTGTTGCTTTAGATTAACTGATACTGAAAATAGGCGCAAATTATTTTTGCTGTTTGTTTTTCTAATGCCTGCTACTATTTCCAGGTGGAAGCTGATTTTATATGTAAAGCAATGTATAAAAGCAGGTTTAAATTGTTCGTAAAAACAAAGAAGGTGCCTTAAACTGCTGCAAAGCAACAAAAAGTAAAAGAAAAAATATATTTTAGTTCTAAACCATCTTCAGATGAAAGTAATATAGGAAGGCGAGTTTTTAAAAAAAATCAGCAAATTTCTCCCAAATAAATTGTTTTATAACACAACAAGAATTAAACTCCAAAAGTATCACAAACAAATTTTAATCTATTCTTGTTAGTTTTTAAGATAAAAGCAAACCACCAAGGTTTGGCTTCTGAATTTATTAGGAAGGAAGATGTTTACATTGTGGCATCAATTATGTTCTCCAGTTTGTGATTAATAACGGTTTTGTTTCTAATTCTATTTATCGATCTGTGAGTGTAATTTTACTAGTTATGTATCATTTTTGCGGATGAAACATGAATCTTTCTCTTCCTTCCTCTTATATTTTAATATTCTAAAATATTTTAATATTTTGTCACGTCATTTTTGATCTTCTTTGCCTCTTTGCAGAGCACAAACCGAAGCAGATAAAAGGCAAAACAAAATCAAAATCGATATACGACTTTCAGAAAGTATTGCATCACTTCCTCAGTGGACAGCCAGCGGCGCTGCGGTCTTCTGCAGCTCCAGGCTGATGAGCGGCGAGAACGGCGGGAAGCGTTCGAAGCCTAGCAGCTGGCGGGTGGAAGACTCCCAGCTCCAGCCGAACTCCAGCCGGCTGTAGGCGCACGGATACTCCCAGTCGGCCCAGCGCACCCAGTCCACTGCCTTCTTCACCTGCTGCCAGCGCTCAGACCTGCAAGAGGAAAACATTCAGAAACACTGACCTGGAAGCAAACACTCACATCTCTGCTCATGCAAGTAATTAAGCCAAAAATGTACAAAACATATACATAATTTACTAAACAAAGTTTAATACATAAGGATTGATTATGTTTTCTTAAATGACTGTCTACAGACTTAGCAGGAATTACTTGGAGATGTGTTTTCGAAAATATAGAGGAAAAATTCAGCTTTATGTATAACAAACTGAAGGTATAATAAACTGGTGCTTTTATCTCGACTTTATCCAGTCTACACTTTGTGTTCCTGCCACTGATAGAAATTTAAATATTGTTTATCTATTTCTGTACTTATTTTGTCTTGTTGTTTTTTTTCTGTTTTAACTTTTGTGAAGAAAGGTTAAAAATGACCACAATATATGAAATATAAACCAATAACAATATAATAACAAAATGAAGAGGTTGTGCAGTTTTATGGTAATTTTCCCCTTATTTCAGGTCAGTGGGCATCTACAGGTTATCTTACGTTATACATTTAGTCAAGTACTGGTCCATTGTTCATATAAAATATGAATATATATTTGCTTTAGTATTGTATGTTAAGTTTGTGATTATTTATTTTGTTTAACGTGTCATTTTGTACATAATTCTTAGGGCCTTTTTTGAGACTGTGTACTTCATTTTATGATTGATTGATTACAACATTAGTTGACGATTATTTCAATAATTGATTTGTAACGATTAATCGTTTCCTGGATGGTAGAAATATGAAGTTAAGCTGACATGTTCCAGAACTTGAGTGTTTGGATCAATGTTTGTGATGCTCCTTATAGATGGATTTCTGGGTCTGGTTCTAGTTTGGTCCAGGCCGTTTTCATTTATGTTCTGCTAAGCTAAGAGTTCTCCACGACTGGGACGGTTCAGAGTAGTCATTTTAAAAATCACTTTTATGACCAACTGAATTAAATTTCCATGTGTGAGTTCATGTCTGTGTGACCGGGTTCTCCTCATGTGTCCATGTGTTCTGTTGCGGTTCAGACCTGGACCCAGTCGGCTCCTTCAGGTGAAACAGACTCTGCAGCAGTTTCCCTTCCTCCAGTTTCTCCTCCCTCATCAGCTGCAGAACCAACAGAGTCGCCACCAGCCTCCGGATGCCTGCGTTGACCTTTGAACCTTTAACATAAACATCCACACAGTTTAGTTACAACACCGGAGTAAACCAAAAGTAGACGATTTAAAACCACCAAGTTTATTTTATTCTGTCTCTAGGAGATAAATAATAAAAATAAATAAATCAGATCAGTGAACGTCTTAACGCTAACAGCTCTTCCACACAGAGCGTAACATGAACGCTCACCCAGTGAATTAATGCCTTTCTCCTTCAGGAACACATTAGCAAACGCATCCACATTGACATTGATCAGTTCTCCCAGCTCAACAGTTAACTCCCAGTATCCATCCTGCAGCACACAGAAGACTAACACAAGTTAGAACTCAGAAAGGCTGAAACTAAATATCTTTGTTCAATAAAATCAACAAAAACTTAATCAATTATCTCTGAATCCATGACATTTAGAGAGAAAAGTGCAGTTGTGAAAAGCAGGACATATCTCATTAACATGCATAACAAACAATCTTATACCCAGTATTGAGGCTTATGGGACACCACAGGTAATATTGAAGCATATTGAGACTGAACAATTCATACAAATTGGCATTTGTTATCAAAATAACTTTATGGAACAGCATTTTTTAATTTATTGTATCCAATGCCTTTTCAGGTCAATAAATATTCCACTGCAGACCTTACAGCATGTTTTACGTTTGTTTGGAACATTTGAAGAAACTTGTATTCTTTAAAATAATGAAGACCTCCGTAACATTGTTTGGACAGATGAGACCAGAGGCGGTTGGTTGTAGACTAAGCAGCACATCTGCACCTCATAGCAACAACTATCTGAGTCCGGGAATGTAGAGTTAGAAATGAGTCCATCTGTCCAACAACTATCTTAGTCCAAACAGCAGCAAATTGCAACACTTGTTACATTTTCTTATGGTGTAGTTTGCTTTCGCACTACATTATCAAACGATCGAAACTAATAGAAAAACTTGTTCCCCTCTTCGTCTGTGGTGGCGCTGCACCAAGAACCGCTGAAGGAAACGACACAAAAACTTCTGAAAAAGAAGCTGAGTTCAGAAAATGTAAATGAAAATGGAGTAGTCAGATTTTACCGGTTGTAGGATTCCTCTTCTGTAGTTGGTAAAAGACCACAAGTCATTTCTCTTTCTAGCACTAGACAAGCATTTTGGTTGTATTTACCCCGAATGCCCTGCACTATTGTCCACTTCCTGCTTTTGGAGCAGTCTCTGCATTCAAACCACACCAAAAGTCACTTCAACCAAACTGAGACAGAGGTTTGTAGATGGACCAGAGCTCAGTGTTTTGGTTCGCATCGCAGAGTTTGCTTATTCACACTTACACAAAAAACAGGACTTTCTAGTCTCGCTCAATAAAATGGAGTTGAGCAGAATTTTTCATATTTTATTAAATAAAATATACAGTAGATGGAGATCTTTTTCATGTATGGTTCATGATATAAGTTTCTTCTCTGAGCTTTGGACTGATTTAAACAATGGAGCAAAACATCTTACCGCCTGCTGCAGCTGGAAGATCTTAATCCACTTCAGCTTCTGCTCTTCTGGGTCTGGACCTCTGGACCAACATCACACAACACAAAAGGCTCAATTTCAGCTAATAAGATGGAAAGTATCAGCTCAGTGCTTATAAAGACAGAATGGTTTGTGTTCAAGAACTCACTTAAAGGATGGATGATGTGGCTGTAGCTCATGTGCTTGACCAACCAGATTAACCATTCGATTTGATCTTAATGCACGGCCGGATCTGCGACCATGACAAAGTAGTGGAGCGTAACTGGCCATTTGAGGAGCTCCAATGAACCCTGGACGTGAGGGAGAGTCAATGCCATTAATGAGAGAGCTCCAATGGCCCTGGAGTGGAGGAGGAGGAGCGGCAATGGCCCTGGAAGCGAGGAGCTCCAATGGGCCCTGGAGGTGGAGGAGGAGGAGCGGCAATGGCCCCTGGAAGCGGAGGAGCTCCAATGGGCCCTGGAGGTGGAGGTGGAGGAGGAGGAGCGGCAATGGCCCCTGGAAGCAGAGGAGCTCCAATAGGCCCTGGAGGTAGAGGAGCCACTCTGTACATTGGAGGTGGAGGTAGTGGAGCTCCTCCAGTTCCTTGAATGTGAGGCAGTGAAGCTTGACTTAGTACTTGAAGAGGTGATAATGGTGGAGCTTCTCTGTCCATTTCACGGAGACGTGTTGGAGCGCCTATATACGATCGTCTTAAATGTCTATGAAAACTAAGATGTTCGGAAGGTGTTGGATCAGATTCTGGAACCTGATGCAACATTGTCTGTCCTTCCTTCCTCGGTAAGGCAGAGAGTTCCTCTTCTTGGTTTGCAAAACATTCAGATTCTAAACGTGTCAAAGGAGCTTCGCCTGCAGAATCAGGTGTGGCTACCTGCTGTGAAGCACCATGTTTTAGTACAGCACATTTTTTAAGTGCCTGCCTGCAAAAAATGGAGCCTGTTCTAAGAGATTCAGTTACTGGGAGAGGTTGCCCAAATAATGCTGGACTTGATTCAGCAAGAGAGCTTGTTTTGGACCAATCTCCTGATAATGGCTGAACTAATGATGAATGTAACACAGCTGGTTTCAAAGAAGCTGTTGCTGTAGAGCCAAATGAAAATGATTCTTTGTCCAATTCAAACTCAGACTGAGCAGGTTTTTGAGGTCCTAAGCAACGTGAGGCCTGGTGTTCAAAACCAGACAGCGATTGTGCTGAAGGTGCAAAACCAGCAAGTGTGGTTTCAACTCGCTGGTTTTGCAAGTTAAGTCTAGTAGGCACGATTGCAGAACGAGCAAGTGGGGCTGCAGTACCACCAAATGAAGTTCCAAAACCACCAGCAGGGGCAGAACCAGCAGGTGAGGCTCCAAAACCAGCAGGTGAGGGGGCAGAACCAGCAGGTGAGGCTCCAAAAACAGCAGGTGAGGGGGCAGAACCAGCAGGTGAGGCTCCAAAAACAGCAGGTGAGGGGGCAGAACCAGCAGGTGAGGCTCCAAAAACAGCAGGTGAGGGGGCAGAACCAGCAGGTGAGGCTCCAAAAACAGCAGGTGAGGGGGCAGAACCAGCAGGTGAGGCTCCAAAACCAGCAGGTGAGGGGGCAGAACCAGCAGGTGAGGCTCCAAAAACAGCAGGTGAGGGGGCAGAACCAGCAGGTGAGGCTCCAAAAACAGCAGGTGAGGGGGCAGAACCAGCAGGTGAGGCTCCAAAAACAGCAGGTGAGGGGGCAGAACCAGCGAACAACTGTCCTTGCGGTGGTCGTGTGGCAGACAAAAGAGCATATTTTGTCCTGGAGGACTCGGGAGCAACAGACATATCCAGCTGCAGCAGAGAAATTCAGACACAAGAACAAAGTACAAATACTTGAAACAGCTCTGATTGTTGGATGCTGCTTCGTCAGTTTAAGCTGAATATTTATGTGAACCATAAACAGAAACTAGAGAACTGTGAAGGACACTTTACTCATTAGTTGGTGCTTATTTTGCTTAAAGGTAACCTTTTATGCTCTCCTGAACAGGTTAAGATATGACTATAGGTGATACAAAGCATGGTTATTACATTTTTTGCACAAAATCATTCTTAGATAATGAGAAATTAATCTTAGTTCTGTCCGTTTTGAGCTCCTTTCAGAATTTTCTGTTTTAGGGCGTTTTGTGACTAAATCCATATAAGCTGCAGTTTCCCACAACCCCAACTCAACGTTTACACTCACCCGTAAAATAGCTGAAAATTATTATGCAACCACACATCTTTGAAAATCGGAAGTAAAGCGTCTTGCACACCTAACAAGAATGCAACAAATTGTTTCTGGATGGTAAGTAAACAACAGAACACTTGTCTTTTTCAGCAGCCATTGTACAGTGCATACAACGGTAAAACCAGCTGACCAAACATGCTAGAGCGCTGCTTGGGTTGCAAGGTGACAAGCTGGGGTTGCTAGGTAACAGCGCAGTGCCCATCGATTATGACATTACAATTGATGTTTGAAAACGCTCATTTTCCAAACACCAAAAACGGAGCTGGGTGTTGTTTGAAGCACCTGTGCTGTTTTTAAAAAGCAGTTAAAACCCAAACAAGTATATTAAAAAAAATTATTTTGCATAATAGGTCTCTTTTAACATTCACCTGTTCATTGATTAAAAAACAAAATGTTTTACAATGTATGAATACATTTTGTGTTCTATCTACACACATCACAATTGTTTGCCAGGATTTAAACTCATTTAAAAATAAGTTTAACTACTACTAACCCTGGTTTTCTTCATGAGCTTTGATGTAGACGAGAGGTCATCAGAAACAGAACCCACAGTTCTGAGTGCATCATAGAAAGGCATGGCTGGAGAGGCAGGAAAACTTTTGGAGACACTTTTCGTAGCTCATCCCAACTTCCAGATGAAGCAGAATAATTGGACGTATGAAAGCTGCGATCCTATAATTGACATATAATGGAGAAAAATACAAACACGTCAACAAACTAAACAGTGCAACAAAATTTCTGTTTTCTGCTGCTCACACTGTTTAGTTTAGACAAGAGAATCCTTAAAGCACTCAACTGTTCAGACCTTTCAATGTTCATTTTCTCTAAAACAGGTTTTCACTTAAGCTACCTTGATTAAAGATTAAACTGATTTATAAAAGTAGAAGTGACGACATCCTTCCCAACATGTTTTCTATCAGTAATATTGTTACAATTAAATGTTCCAGATTAGATATTTTGAATAAATACAAAACATCTAAAAAGTACTGTTTTTAATTTAAGATTTAACTATCAAGATTACCCTGGCACTATATGACAAATCGATCCCTATTCTTAAATTATTCTTAAGTTATTCACTAAATCTGTGGTTCAATTTCACATAGCCTGGCCACATTAATGTCGGACCTGTAGGTTCTAGAAATAATTTGAACAGAACTGGCATAACAACACAGTAGATAACATATACTGTGCAAAGGAAGTTATTTGCTATAACATGGTACCACACATCTCTAATTTTAAAAGTTAAAGACGTTTTGTACATAGTGTAAATAAATAAAGAGTACAAACAGTATCCTATGCTCTGATCCAAACTGATTAATAAACAATCATACAGTTTATTCATTTTTGATAAATTAAGGCCATAAAATGCACAGCTGTTCATGTCATTGCCCTTAATACTCATTGAATTAATCTCAAGACCAGGAATATCTCTTGTACTTCCAGAGGGTGTTATAGTTGGAGTTTGGTACACTTTGTCTTACAGGGCTCCTGTAGTTTGAGCAATAAACTTTTCCATTTTGTCTTCTTGACGGCTAAACTCAAATTGTTTAGGTCTGAGAAATGGGAAAAAAATAAGATGTGAATTAGCACTAGCATCTCTATGGTATTTCCAATGTAAATTAGCATTCATGCTAATCGTTATTTGTGGGTCCTTTTGGCTACACTTTTGATTATATTTGGTATTTTTTGGTCTGTATCAATGCTAATGTTACCTTGTGTGTGATTAATTCCAATAATTGTAACTAGAATACAATATGCTCTTTTGTATGCTTCAGTTTACAGTATTAACTTCAAGACAGCAAGACGCTTTCAGTTCTGGGTGCTTTTTGTAGCAAGTGTTAGCTTTCTGCAAGGCTATTTCTACACACTGTAAAGGCATGATACCTTTTATATAAGTTCTGTTACTGTCATTGTTCCTCTAAAATCTCCTAGTTAAGAGTTCTTGTTCAACGTTTGTTTTGGAGTAGCTAACAGACAGAACCAAACAATATGTCAGAGACTGGACTGAGGAGACCTAAGAACTGTGAACCCAGTTCCCTGCTCTGCGGACGTGTCATGGAAACCTGGTCATATTTACCTCAGAGATTTTAGCAGAGATATCGATAGAAGTGGATCTCTGAATTGTGAGCTGTAACCAATAAACAAAACATGTTAATTCCATGTTATGTTATCAAATATTTAATCTCATTAAAAGCATACAGAGTCAACGCTTAAAACAATAAAACACAATTCAAACAAAAGAAGTGTTCAGCAGGGGGTTTAGCAGCATCGTATGCTCTCATTGGGTGGGAACATCATGCTTGTGTGGTACTTACATGATGATTACGGGTACCTAGAGGCACCCACCAGGAAAAGACTGCATTACATAAGTATAGGGTAAATGTTGGGTATTTTAAGGTCCCAGATGGTTTTGGAAAATAAGACAAAAGGCTACAAATTACAGCATTATCCCTACTTCATAATAACACAACTATAGACTATTTTTTATCCTAATAGTATCTACCTTTGCACGAGTCAGACTCATCTGAACATTAGGAAATCCAAGGTAAACAAGATTATGTTCCTATGAATAGCAATCATGTCCATTCAGTATCCTGTAAGCCCCTTTAGATCTGTAGATCCCGGTAGAAACTCTCACATTTACCCTTTTAGAAGCTTTTGGGACTTTTTGGTCCCATTGGCGCTATGTAGAAACTCTGAAAGTACAATCCATGTATCCGGTAAATACTCCTGCAGGTACGCTGTATGTGTCTTGTCACCTGTAGTGAGGATATCCTGTCTGTACCAAATCCCTATAGGTGGTTATGGAAACAAGTACTCTGTAATCTGTAAGTACTCATCTAGTTTCCATTGGTATCCTGAGAGTATTTCACAAGTACACCCAGCATGTCTTCTCAGAACGGTGTGTGTACAGTCTGTGTTCACTGACTATTACCATTAAATAAGACCCATCTGACACATTGATTGTTCTCCAAAGTGAAAGCCATATCAGTTAAAAACATCTGAGCCATTTGATACAAATACTAGATTCGTGTGTGAAGGTTTGTGCGTCTACCTCAGTCTCTTCAAATCTCTGTAAAAGAAACACAAGCAGAAAGTGGGTAAGAAAGGTATAATCTGCACCTGATCACGTATTGCTTAAGTTTATTAGTTGTACTTCATATTAAAATGACAGAAATTAAAATTAATTTCTTCCAGTTCTAACTCTTGCTCAACATTTGTTGAGTAAATACATCATGACACCTATAAGTACAGGTACACTGGTACTAACAGGCATAGTGTAAGTACCAGTAGATACCCTGTTCCTTATCCTTTTAATCTTCTCCAAAATACCTTTGGATCATCCTGTTGTTTTGGAAGCAAGTACTCCACAGGTACTCTTCTAGTTTTCTGTATGGATACTATAGATTTCCTGACAGTATGTCATGAGTACACCAGAGATAACTTGTGCATACTTTGCTAACATAATGTAATCCTATTACACTTGTACCTACCCAGTAAATAGAACAGAAGATACTTACATACACTACATGTTTCCCTCTAGTAACTCAGAAGTATGTAGGTACACCAAATACATTGTGTAAACATCTCTGTTTACTGGATGTAGCCTTTAGGGGACTTAAGGGCCCTGCATGGTCGAGCCGACCATGAAATCGGTGTGATTGATTGAAATTGTGAACTTATAGTAGTTGCTCCTCCATGATGTCATGACAAATACTGCAGTGGGAAGAGTTTCACAAGAGCTCGGCTCAGTGTGGATCTTGAAAGGTGTGTGTGAAAAACGAACATCCTGAAACCACGTTTCAGGAAGAGTACACGGCTTATGTACTCTTCCTAGTTTCCAATATCTTTCACAGAGGTATACTGAGAGTATGTCACAAGTGAACTACGTAAAAATCTGCTGGTTTGCTATATGTGCCCTTCAAGAGACTGAGAAATAACGGCCTAAAGTAACAAACTGTAAAGATGTAGCTAAAATAACAACAGCGATGCTCATGAAGTAACTCCTTGTTACCTCATGAGCATGCAGGAAAGTATCATCATACATCATCTGTAACAGAAACATAACATTCAAGTTACAGCATTTTTACCAATCATTATTTATATGTAAAATACTGATAAATCAGAAAGATAAAAAAATGCTGAGCATGTTGCTGGGAGACCAATGTCTCCATGGCCTGAGGAATGAGCGGATCATGTACTTTATTTTCTGATAAACCAGGAAGATCGATCCATCAGCAGCTGCATTTCCATTGACCAAAAAACTATGCAGGTTGGAATTACAATAAAAAAAAATAGCTTAATGTCACTTCCCTTGATTTCATGTGTGGTGTTTGACCTTTGACCTGCATCATCCACTGTGGGGCCCTATACAGACATGTGTTTTTCCAATCGAGTCAGATTGACTGAATTTAGGTTGATTATGCAAGTTTTAAAGAGTAACTGCTGTAATGTTTGGGAGTTAGCGGCTATTATTTTATTCATTTTAATTTCTGGGATTAGAGGTCCCTTCTCTGTAGAGGAGAGAGGAAAGGAGTAATGATTACAACATTTAACATCCATCAGTCCCATCTGATGTCGTCTGGCATTATCACTAAATAAGACCCAGATGTAAAGTGAAAGCCTTATCAATAAAAACATCAGAGTCACATGATACAGATACTAGCTTTGTGTGTGAAGGCTCTTACATCGTAGTTCATATCTTCAGATTCCTGTAAAAGAAACAAGCAGAAAGCAGGAAAGTGAATTAGAAAGGAATAATCTACACTTGATCACTTATGTTGTTTCAAGTTTGATTAATTGCAATCACTGTTCAAGTAAAATACTAAGAATACATTGCTTCCGGGTGCAACTCTTCCTTAACTTTAATAGAAAAAATAATCAATACCCAACTACCGCTTAGAGGAAATGCATAATATTGACACCATAAAAAATCTGTAAGAAGAGAGAAACACTGAAGCTGTGATAACCCAACAATACTAATGTTTTAACTCAAGAAGAGATCAGAAATCAATATTTAGTGGAATAATCATGAGGTTTTCAATGGGGTTCAGTGCAAGGGTCTCATTTTTTTTCAGAACTGTTTGTACCCGATAAGTACTGGTTCTTGTTAGGTATTGAAACATTGACCAAACTGTAAAGTGAACCGCCTATCAATTAAAAACATCTTAGCCATAAGACACAGATACTATTTTTGTGTGTAAAGGGTCGTACATAGTTATAGCAGACATCTGTAAAGGAAACAAACCGAAAGCAAAACAGTGAGTTAGAATGGCATGATCTGCGCTTGATCACTTATGTTACTTTTTATTAGCTAAAATTACTGCTAATGTAAAATGCCAAACATTAAAACATATTTCTTCTAGCTTTAAATCTTAACATTTTTAGCGAAAATGTGTCATAAATAGTGGCATAAAGTAACAAACTGCAAAGGAGTAGCTAAAAAAACAACAGTGGTGGAAACTCTTTGTTGCCTCTAACGTGGAGCAGAGATTTTCGAACATCTGCAACAGAGAAGCATAACATTCAACTTCCAGTAATTTTTATCCAGAATCTCTTTGATTTAAATAAAATCTGAGATAAACCAGAAAAAGTGAAATATGCTGATAATGTTGCAAAGAGATTAAGAGCTCCATGTTGGAATGAGTGGATCACTGGACTTTATTGGTGATAAACCAATAAATCAGCAACCAGTCCTTTCACCTCAACTGAGTAAAAACAGAAATTCATTTTAAGTCGCACCTCTTCCTAGGGTTTGGAGTGACTCTACATAGGATTCAAAGAGTAACTGCTATGACATTTGGGAGTTATTGGTTATAATTTTATTAATTTTCATTTCTGGGATTAGAGCTCCCTTCTCTGTGGAGGAGTGAGGGAAGGAGTTATGATTACCACAGTTCATTTAACACTCATCAATCCCATCTGATATCAAGGCTCCATTGGTTTGACTGTCCTTAGACCTGCGTTGACTGGATTGTCAACGTTGCAGTTATCTAGTAACAGTTGCAGTTATCTCTGTGGGGTCCAAAACATCCTTTTTTTGGACCCCATAGAGGAAATGCATCCAACTAATGGGAAAGATGAAGTAAAAGTCCCAGAAAAAAACTGTAAGGGATCATAGTTGAAGCCTTTATAGATACTCCATAAGTACTGGATTTTGTTAAGTATTATCACGAAATAAGACCCAGATGTAAAGTGAAAGCCTCATCAATAAAAACATCAGAGCCAAATACTAGATCTGTGTGTAAAGGTTCGTACACTGTAGTCGATATCTTCAGATTCCTGTAAAAGAAACAAGCAGAAAGCAGGAAAGTGAATTAGAAAGGAATAATCTACACTTGATCACTTATGTTGCTTAAAGTTTGATTCATTGAAATCACTGTTCTAGTAAAAAAAAAACAAAAAAAAAAAAACATTATAATCCCTTTCTGCCAGGTGTAAATCTTTCTTAAAATTTATTATTTTTTTAAATGCGGTAACTTTTGCTGCAGAATGATCTTGATTTATAATTTTTGGTTATAAGTTTATTAATTTTCTTTTCTGGGATTGGCCTTTTACATGCAGAACAGAGGAAAGGAGTCATAATTACTACAGTTCATGTAACATCCATCAGTCCAGCTGATGTCAAGGCTCCATTGGTTTTTAGATTTGTATTCCCTGGATCGCTAATGCTAAAGCACCAAACCTAGTTATGTAAACGGGTTTACATAAATGCCTATATGATCCATCATAATAATATCCATTTATTAGTAAAAGATCCACACAAAAAAAAGTATGGGTCTCATAATCAAAACCTGCCTAAAGCAAGCTTAAAATTTTCTGATAAGTACTTCATAAATACTTGTTCTTGTCAAGTATTAAAGCATCATACTGTAAAGTTAAAGCCATATGGTACAAATATTAGATTTTTGTGTGAAGGTTCGTACATCGCAATTTCTTCAGATGACGGTAAAAGAAGCAGAAGCAGGAACAGAAAGTCGATTAGAAAGGTATGATCCGCATCTGATCACTTCAGTTGCTTCAAATTTATTGGTAGAAATCAATGTTCCTCTAAAATACCAAACAGTAAGATGTATTTGTTTTAGCTGTAACTCTTGCTTAACATTTAAGTTAAAAAATACTCAATACCTCTGCCTCACCATCCAGATCCTGAAAAGAAGAGAGAGGATAGAAGAAAATCAGTTACAAGTGCAATAATTAACTATTTCTCACAATTACGATCCAGTTCCTGCCACAAACCCGAGGTTAAGGTTTTATGAAAAGAAAAATTAACCATTTCTTTAAAGTCCTTGGAACCTTCCAATAATCTCTTCAGCTATCAAAGCTTTTAAATTTGTATTTTACTGTAGCAGAGACAATAAAAATCTTAAAGAGCTGACTTAAATCTGATTGTTTCCTTTAGCAATAAATTGCTACGTGTCCAGAAACATTTCTCCAGTTTGGCTATAGCTGCGTTAAAAACATGTGGTGTTCCTCAGGGATCAACTCTGGGACCCTTTGTTTTCTATTCCCACCATTAGATCAAATTTACATCGACTTAAGTTAAAATGGAGGCTGGTGCAGCTGTAAAACAAGTATTTTAAAAATAACAACACAGATTAAACCTCTTCATACAGTTTTGATACCCCAGGAATTTTAACAGAAATGTTTTCACTTTTTCTTTGTCCTCTGGAAGACTCCAGCTGATGTATGGCAAGAAGTCCACATCCTCCTCTGCGATCAGCTTTGGGATGTCTGTGACTCCTTCGTCTGCCTTCTCAGAATCCTAAAACAGGAAAAATTACTTTGGTTTGATTCAAAAACATTCTGAACATGGCATGAAAACAAACAGACCCTCTCTTCGATGGCCACGAAGCTGGTGAACTGAGACAGTATGGAGAACTCTTTGCTCAGATTGATGATGAAGGACTTCAGCTCTGCTTTTTTACCCTGAAAACACAAAAACACGAGTTTCAACAAAGTTTAGCTGTGATTTGAGGTCAAAGGTGACTCGCAAGCTGACCTCATGTTCAGCTTCGATGATATCAAGGTTTCCATCCTCGTAGTCTCTGATCAGGGCTCTTGCTGTGAGCTTATGAAGAAACTAAAACAACAAATCAATAGCTGAGGTTGATTGTTTTTCATATTTCAATGTGTTTATACAGATTATAAACAGAGCCTTACTGTTCCTCTGGTCTTCTGCAGCTCTGTTGTTGACACCATGGTTTGAAGCTCCTGACCACGCAAATCTCCAAGAAGAGTCGCCTGCATGAAAAATCACAAATCTGATTAATTTTATCTTTAATCGTTAGTTGCAGGCAGTTCATGATCAACTCTACTCTCCTTTGTAATTTCTCTGATCAATGATCAACCCAGCAGGAAAAGCAGAGAGGAAGAACCAGTTGAATACCTGAGTGCAGTGGGGCACGAAGCCATAAACCAGCGTGTGGCAGTCGTTGAACAGAGAGTTCAGCTGCTTCGGGGCTTGAACTGGAGGAGCTTTGGGGTTGAACTGCTGCCACTTCACGGAGACGGAGCTGCAGCCGGGAGAGGACAGGCGCGTCACCTGGCGGTTCACCTGCAGCCACAACATGTTCAGGTATCAGAACGTCTCCAGTTCAACTGATAAACACTCAAATTAATCTTCCTGATGAATGTTTTTCATGCAAAATGCAACATGTGGAGAACTCTACGGACGAATTAAACTCACTTTCATTTTGGGTCATATAAAGATCACAAATGTTGTCAAGGGCCAGTTGTGTATTGATAAAACCCATTCAATTGTTAAAATATTGATAAATAGACATTGCTAAAGTCCACAGGTACTTCTTTTTATTGATCACTTCATCCAGAATCTCATGATTGTTTCTGTGATTTTTTTGCAATCAAAATCATTGATTTTGTGTTGCTCAATTTAAAGTGACATTCAAAGTGACATTTTGTGACTCGAGGTATTGACCATGATCTATACCTTCAGTGAGGCAGAAGTCTGGTCAAATTAAGAAATATTGCCACCTGCAGGTGAGAATTAACATCAGCCAACATTTTTGACCAGTCCTGCAGAACATTTTTAATAAACTTATAGTCAGTGGTGACGTGGGCAACCACCCAGGGCGGTATTTTAAAGGGGGTTGGCATCAGCTCTGCAGAAATGTATAAACTAGAACCAGTCAACTGGCGATAAATTTGCATTTGCCTGTGATAGATCCAAAAAAGGTAATTATCTAGCCAGGCTGTGTTAGGAGTGAATGAGCGGTAGCCTCAACTGCCCACAGTCACACTGTGATTACGACTCAAACTTTTGACTGACAGAAAAGTTGGATGTGAGTTTGTCATGTGAATTAGAACGTCTCACCTTCTCAGCCCAGGTGTGCTTTGCTTTAGAGTCGAAAAACTCATAAGCTCCGCCCCCTGCCTGAGCCAGGACTCTCAACATGTGGCGATTGGCTGTGGAGCTGAAATGACAAACACAGTCGCTTCACCTGGTTTAAAGAGGAACTAAAAATGAAAAGGGAGCGAGAGATGAAGACCTTCCTCACCTGAAGCCGCAGGTGAAGAGGCGGCTGTGCTGGACGTTGTCTCTGAGCAGCTGCAGGGTGGCCGCCGGGTTCTGGATGTGGCCGTCCGACAGCAGCAGCAGGTTTCGCACGCCGGTGGACGGTGGCAGCAGGCTCAGCGCCCGGAGAGGCCGCCACAGCTCAGTGCTGCCCCCTACTGAAGAGCAGCTCTAACAGCAGACAGAAGAGAATTACTGGTAAGGTTTGGAAATGGGTTTTAATTCCAAGTAGAGCTGCAACTAATTATTGTTTTAGTAATCAATTTTTCTTTTACATTAATCATTTATTTTATTTAACCACTTTAGTTTCTTTATACAGTATTGGAAATACATTAAAAGTTGTAAATAAAGAAATAATTAAATTTCTTTTTTAAATAAGAAAACAAAAATTTTATTGCCTAAAATGCAATAATACAGCATTTCTTTAGTGTATGCTTGGTTATTTATGGCAAAGAATAAATGTTTTGTACAGTTTTGGTTTAATTACTGCCATTAATATGTTGCTCTTTCAGCAAATTGTCTTTTTTACAGTTTGTGTACTCTAGTTTATGATAAAACAATGACTGAAATTAGTTAACAATTATTTCAATAATCGATTAATCACGATCAATACAATTAGTAGTTCAGCTTTAATTCCAAAATCAAAAAAAAGAAAGAAAAGAAAAACACATTCCCATATTCAGTTGTTTTAGGTCAGTTAGGTTTACCAAAATGATTTATATTTATAAATATCCTTCCATTTAACTCAAATATTTTGACCAGTCAAAACCTTGCAAAGCCATGACATCATCATCTAGTGTTTCCTAAATGCTTGAGTTTTAGAATTATTTTTAAAATCATTTATAATCCAAATGATCTGAAAATAATCCAAAGTAGCCTAAAATATAGATATTTGTCTCTGATTTAATGACAGACTACAATTTTTTTATTTTTATGCAATTCATATATATAACTAGTTTCAATATTAGTCTGAAATATAGCTAATCATTGCAAATAAAACCAGTGCAGTTTTTTAAAAATTAAAAATGCTACAATTAAAACACCTTTAAAAATAAAGCATGAATCTGTGCAGTTTTTAGCATTAAAAACATTGCAAATGAACCTGAACTCACATTGATGAACTTCTTGGCTTCAGCTTGAACCTCGTTGAGTTTCTGAGCCGACAGGAAAGCTTCTGTGTGATCTGAAAACAAAAAACAAGACAAATCAAAAATTAAAGCCAGGTTGATGGAGAGGAGATGGTGATTGCTCCTGAATATAGTAACGAAACAAAGCAACACAATTTTTAAATTAATAGGTGAAAATTCAGATGCAGAAATGAACTGGAGGGAATTAAGATATTTCAGTACTATTATCAAATATATTCTGTACTTTCCTGCTGAGTTATTTTATCAACTTAGAGGACAATTTCAAGGAACCAACAGGGTCCTTTATGCAACTTTTAAATTATTTACAGGAGACCTTAGAAAATGCACTTTGTATGTTGAAGGTTACATGAAATTTTCCCAGGATGGCAACTTGCAAGTTGAAAAAAAGTGACCAGTAACTTCATGGAAAGTAACCTCCAACCTATGATGGCAACTGGTGTGTTTCTGGAAATCAGAGTGCAAGTTTGGGAAAAATCTCTGAAACGTACAGCTGTTTGAGGATTTGATTGGGTTGTTTTAAATAATATCCAGTCCCAAAATAAAGCAATGAATTATTGTATTCTAATCAGTTCTCTGCTTTTATACCAACCAACCTGTTCCAAATAAAACAATGTTGATTTTGATGTCGCTCTTCAGATTCTTTAAAACCTGCAGGGCGATTTTCTGGGCCAGCTGGAACGATTCCCCCTTCATGGACTCAGACGTGTCCAGCAAAAGAACAACTTCACTGCCTTCAGAGCTGGAGTCAAACTCAAACTTTGGGTAGAAAACCAGCATGCAGGCCTGTAGCAGAGTAGAGAGTTAATTCACATAGCGTGGAGTGCCTCAAAGTTCAGTATTGGGACTCTCTGGAAACAGATTGGTGTGGAAGAGGGAAGGACAAGCAGACCTGGCTGTCCTTGTCTGGGTGTTTCTCCACCCACATTCTGGGAAGATGAACCTCAGAGAGAGTGACAGACATCTGGAAACCATCTGACCCCATGACCTGACCCGGCAGAACACTGACCACCGCCTTACAGTCAGTCCTCTAGACATCAAAATACAAACAAAATGAATTACATAAAAATAAGAAACAGGAAAACAGTAAAGATTCACCTCCAAAAAACAAGTTTTAGAGGTAAATCGCTATAAAAATACTAAATATGAACCCAGAAAAACAGATTAACTTGCAGATTATGTAACAATATGCAGATGATATGATTGTGTTTATTAAAAATGGGACCTTAATTTTGACTTCATGGGTGATGCATGTCAGGCTGGAGATCTCAAAGGGCATCTCCACCGACATGTCCAACGTAAACTCTCTGAAAACCAGAAAGAGCAACAGTAGTTAGTCAGTTTCTTCATATTTACTTAACCAAAAAAAAGGTTAAAGGTTAAATAATCCAAATCCAAAAAGAAAACAGATCAGTGACATCATGAGTTAAAAAAAAACTAAATTCAATTATTCTTACCTCTCTGCTTCGTTGGCCACACAAACCTTCTCCACAGAGACCTGATAGATTAGAGAGCACATAAAATGATCTCCGATTAACAATATCTAGGATTTAATGTAAAATTATTCCTAAATTGATTAAATAAAATTATAGTGATATCAATTCCCTTTTAGAAATATTCAGTGAACTATGACAGCAGCCATTTTGTAGATATACATTTCTCTTGCACTTCGGTCAAGAGTGTCAATATATTTTCTTTTTGTTGATCTCAAAGCCACGGGTTCGCGCTACGCTTGCCTAACAAGATGGCGGTTTAGTGGCAGCATCACTTCTGGTTCAGACTTGTGGGAACGATGTATTCTAAATAAGTGCAACAACACATCATTCTATTAAGTTTTGTACTTTGCTGCTACACAATGGCGACTACTTTGAAAGAATTTTCCTCAAACTTTTCTAAAAGCCAATTAAATACTAGCCCTGTCTGAGTACAGGCTCCGCCCCCTACCTGTGTGGTCTGGTTGAGCGCGGCGCTTTCCTGCCATGGAGCCACGCTGCCCGGCAGGGAGAACTGGATGCTCCCGTCTCTGACCACCAGCTCTGACACAAAGGTCACCTTAATGAGGACGGTGGCGCCAGGCGGCAGGTTGCCCACACTGATGGTGAACACATCCTGCAGAGAGGAACCAATCAGAAAGGCTGGAATACATTCCTGAAAACATCAGGATGTTCCTGGACATACAGGAGCGTCCTGGTCCATGAGGTACGCTCCTTGGCCTTTCGCTATCGCCTGTTTGTACTCCTTACGAGCCGTCTCCTTCTCCTTCACCTGAAAACAGCAGAACGGTCATATTAAAAAGCAACCTGGGCTGCCATTGAACCTCCATTCCACACCACATGGATGCAGTAAGTGATGCAAAAGAGCCCCAACCAAACTCAGCATGAACCAAATGCTGAGTTCATATACTCTAAAAGTTGTATATTATTTTTGTAGGCACAAATTGGTGATTGGTTTCATAATATTATTTTCTAAAAAAAAAAAAAAAAAAAAAAACTTTTTTGAGAAGTTTCAATTAGGACTTCTACTAAAATCTGAAATACATTAAAAATACAAAATAATAATTAAATTCTTTAACTTATTTCTTTGAATAAGTAAAACATTTTTCTTCCCAAAATGCAATAACAGCAGTCTTTTAGTGAAGATTTGATCATTTGTAGCAAAGGATGCATCTGCTTATCATATCTCCTACTCCAACATATTTTTAACAACAATTTGGCCAGAAATTTTTTTAAAGAGGAGCAGTGAAAGCAAAAGAGATTGATTAGCTAAGCCTGTCAAAAAAACTTATGAAATAACTTGTAATAAAATGTTTTTCAGCCTGAAAGGAATCAATTGATGAACTTAAGACCAAATTGATCCGTGCTCTGTCCAGTTGCTTTCGAAATAAGGTTGTATTTTGCTTTGTGAAATATTGATCTAAATATTTCGCTTCAGATTACCTCTCCCACCACGTGTTTCCCATTGATGAAAGCTTCAAATCCGCACACGGCAGCCGAGTCGTCCAGTGGGAAGACGTACTTCGCCTCGATGGGCACTGAGCTCTGATTGGTGTATTTTTGGAAGATGATGACCTGACAGGGGAAAAAGCCTGAATCAGAACCAGAACCAGGATTAATGTGTCACCAAGCTGATTCAGGGACTCCTCTTTCCAACCTGGGAGAGAAGATCCATCAGTTTGCACTTCACATGGACAGCCTGCAGGGGGAGCTGCTGGCCTGAACTGTCCAACAGTCCAGCTTTAACGTCCTCCAGAGGGTTCTTCACATTTTCTAGATCTTCTTCCACATGTTTTGAAGGGAGCTCTGCAGAAAGAGCGGCTTGTTAGATGGGAATGTGTTTGAAAGCAGAAACCACACAGGAGCTTTTTATTAAAACCTAGTTTATGAAATCATTAGATTTAATTTTTTTAATTTCATTTTTTTCCAGAAGCTGGATGGATTACGAATTATCCCAGGTCAATGTTTGCTATTAACCAACAGCAGAAACACACTAAGATATCTTATCTCCTAAAATTCTTGTAGAATAGCAACAAAAGTATTGCGTCATGGTGACCTAATGTCAGGTATCTGCAGCTCACCGGGGGTCTTGCCAGGCTCAATGGGTTCTGCAGTCAGGTTGATGTCCGGACTGAAGTTCTTCTGCTCGTCTCCTTCCTTTCTGAACTGAACTATATATTTTATCTTCACTTGGTCAAGAGCGTAAACCACATATTCATCATCCTGCACACAGACAGAAAACAGCAATCAGTTTCCTGAAGGTGCAGCAGAGCTTTAACATGCTGAATATGCGGTGGATATGCAGCTCTTCTGTTCCCACCTCAAAATCAGATGTAATTTTGTTGGTTTGTCTGACTCCGTGAACGCTGTGGTAGCCTTCAGGAGCCTCGGTCAGAGTCTGGTCTCTCTTATAGAGATCCTTACAAACCCCCATCGCCACATCGCAGACCAGCAGGAAGCGAGATCCATCTGTTTCACTGGGGTGGGCGTACTTCAGACTGGTGCTGAGAAAACAGAGAGAGCCTAGAGCGCAGCTGGCCAACCAGAACATCCGAAACTGTTCTAACGTTTTTTCCACGCCAAGAAACATGTAAGATGGACGAAGTTTGTTTACAAACTAACCTCAAAGCATCACCGAAGTAAATCCCGCTGCCAAGGTTCCCGACGTCCGTTCTCGTAATCCCGTGATGCTCCACTCCCACACGGGGAAGCAGCAGACCTCTGAGGATCCAGATACAGGGTCAAACTCGTGTTTTCACACTTACATGAAACAAACGATGCCAAAGTTTACTGTGGTGGCCACTTCTAACTAAGCATAAACATTAGTTCTCCTAAAGCTCTAAACCAACACTGCATTTAGTGGAAGCTAATGCTAAAGTGCCACACCAACCTCGTATTTGGTGGGAACTAATGCCAAAACATTAACGTAAAATCCAATAAATAACTACAAAATAAATAAATAAAATAATATAGTGTATTTTCCGGACTATAAGTCGCACCGGCCATAAAATGCATAATAAAGCAGGAAAAGACATATATAAGTCGCACCGGAGAATAAGTCACATTTTTGGGGGAAATTTATTTGATAAAATCCAACACCAAGAACAGACATGTCATCTTGAAAGGCAATAAAAATAGAATAGAGGCAACAACAGGCTGAATAATTGTACGGTATGCTAACGCTACATAGCAAACAACGAACTGACAACGTGCCTGATATCTTAACATAACATATTAAAAGTTATTTAGATAACTGTAGCATAAATAACATGCTAACAAGTTTACCAAACCATCCGTGTCTCTCCAAATCACCAAATCTTCATCTTCGGTGTCGATTGTAAACAACTCGGCTAACTCCGGAGGTAGCTTCTACCGCACACATTATCAACACAGGCCTAGAGCGCCCTCTGGCTGGTTGGTGTGAAAATAACATGTGATATGATATAATAATGTATAATAATTTCATACATAAGACGCTCCGGAGTATAAGTCGCACCCCCGGCCAAACTATGAAAAAAACTGCGACTTATAGTCCGGAAAATACGGTAGTTACTTTTTTTTTTTTGCGCTTCCCACTCCTCACCTGGACATGATTCCTACAAAGTTGCTGGGTCTGGATGAATGGAGGAGGGGTTTAATGTTCCCAATCTCGCTCTGAAACGTTTGAAGCTCCACCGCTCTGTTGACCCGCATGATCTGCTGGATCTGCACCGACCTGAAAACACACAGAGAGGTTTGTTGTTTTGTTTCCAAAAAGGTTTATGTTGAGAATCTGTATCTTTCTTTTAATATTAATTTGATAACTTGAGTTCAGGTTTGTATATGTGTGTGTAAATATACGTGGGTTTGTAAACAGGTATATATAATTTATGTATATATGGAGGTAGATGGTACGTATATATAAGTGTGTGTGTGTGTTACTTTCATCTGGTTCAGGAAATATTATCATAGTTATAGTTTTATTTTTTTGGAAAGGATACTGGACACAGGGAAACTATTTATGCTATGAATTAATGTTATGATTATATAAGTTAAACTTCATCATACTCCTTTTCAGACTCACAGTCTCTGACCAAGTGGTGCATTTACATGTATTTGAGTATTTAAATTTGATAGTAAGGGATTGTATTTACACTTAAAAACATGAAAGTATTTATTATTATTATGTTTTGTTGGTGAAATGTTTTCTGAAATAAATTATCATCATCATCATCGTAACGGACCTGTCAGCCAGCAGGGCGGCGACATTCTGAAACACATAGCTGCTGTGGGGAATGGCTTCGATGTGGCAGCGAAGAGCGCGGTACTTCCCCACGGAGGACGGCTTTGGGTCGTTCATGGTGATCTCACTCACATTCAGAACATCCCGGATTAACTGCAGGAAAATCAATCAATCAAGTTAGCCAAGCAGTGAGGGCCTGCAGGGGGCGCTAGCTAGAAAGATGGAGGGAAGACGAGGAAGAAAATCTGCTACAATAAATATTAAATAAGTCACAGTGAGAAATATATGAATTAATTAACTAACAAATTAAAATGAGCCCAATAATTTCTATTTGCATAATTTATTATTTTTCTCTCTTTCAACCAAAATCTGGGTGACAAAAATCCCCAGTTTGTTGTTTTGTTCTCAACTAGCCCCTTATTGAAGGACAATTTTAATAATAATAA
Organism: Poeciliopsis retropinna; assembly: GCA_010277075.1. Classification (NCBI taxonomy): domain Eukaryota; kingdom Metazoa; phylum Chordata; class Actinopteri; order Cyprinodontiformes; family Poeciliidae; genus Poeciliopsis; species Poeciliopsis retropinna. The sequence continues at coordinate 3,852,924 of VMRM01000037.1, read as the reverse complement.
TGCAAGAATGTGTTCTTGCATAATTATGCCATTACTTGAAAATGGCATCATAATACCATTTTCAAAATTGGATAAACTGCTCAATTTTGTTAGACAGTTTATTGTCCAACAAGATTTGTCATCATGACACGCCTAATATTAAATATTTTCTTATAATAAAAAGAAGGGATTGTGGTAAACAATTTTATTTTTTACTGATTCAGCGTCTTTAAGTGCCTTGCAAAGGTCTTTATAAATGGTTTATTATCAGGTAATGTATGACACAAACATCATATTAATAATGTCGTAGCATATTATCTGATAATAAAACTGTCCACTACATAACTCATGGCAAACTAAAATCAAAGGCCATGAGGCAGCATTTAGACTAAACAAATGTAAAATTTATTAAATAGAAAGAAAAACACATTCTAATGTTGATGTGTCTTTACATATTTTGTAGCATATCCAGCCAGAAACTAATGCTAATCAAAGTGTTTGGGAATCTCTGGTGTGAAAATCACACCATAAAGTTGTGCGTTAGCAGTACCTGACAGAGATCCAGCTTCTGAGACAGAAACCTGGCTGTCGGTGACTGAGGTCTGGGCTCCTGGTGAGGCAGCAGGGTGAAAACCTCGTCCAGGAGGGACGACACCTCATCCTCGTTTCCCTCCTTCAGTTTCCTCTGAGCCTGAAGCAGAAGGCCTTCAGCTCTGCTCACCTGAAACAGCAACAGCTTCATCAGTACGGAGCCTCGGATCTGACCCTGATCTGACTGCAGATCGATGCAAACCCACATCGTTCAAGCTGAGTCTGGAGATGGGGACTCTGAGGACGTTTCCAAGGCAACCGAGAGCTTCGGTCCACAGAAGCTCCACAAACGCCGCCACGTCAGGGGACAACTCACCGGAGTTCAGCTTCTCCTCCAGCAGCAGCTGAAGGTCATTCAGAGAGAAGATCAGAAACATCAAGGTCAGCAGGTGATTAAAGGTGACCTATTATACTTCCTGGAACAAGTTAGGATCACACAAAACATGTTCATTACACCTTAATGAGCAAAATCATTCTTTGACAATGAGATTTTAGTTGTCTTAGGGCTTCCTGTCACTTTAAATCCAAATAATCTGCTACTGACCATATCCCCCAACTCAACATTTACACTCAAACAGGAAAATGGCTGCAAAGAGATGCACAGTTATTCAACCATACATCTTTGAAAAGCAGAAGTGGTGCCTCCTACACAACCAACAAGAATTCAGCAACAGTTTCTGGATGGTAAGTCAACAACAAAATTCTTGTCTTTTCTAGCAGCCATTGTACAGTGCACACAGCAATGAAACCAGCTGACCAAATGTGCTGCAGGTTCTCTTGGGTTGCTAGGTAACAGGTGGAACTCTGCTGGGGTTGCTAGGTAACGGGCAGCGCCTTCTGATTCGTGACTAAATAGGCAGAAGGTTTTTGAAATGCCTCATTTTCAAGACACCAAAAAACATTAACTCATTGCCAAAAAAACTGATTTTTGTAACAGTTAGAAGCAGTTTAGACTCAAGTACAAGAGCAAAAATGTGCAAAATGTGACTTGTACATTTAGGTCAATCCTACTGTTATGGCTAATAACCGATTTAAATTATCTGTCATGGTTGTTTGAAAAAGCAGGGAGAGGAGGCACTGAATGTTGTTCACCCAGGGCACCTAACAGGCTAGGACCGCCCCTGTACAAAGCCACATGTGGAGCAGAGTGTATCAGACCTGCTGCAGGGGGGCAGAGCCCAGGTGTGGCACTTCAGCAGGTAAGCTGCTCATCCTCTGCAGCTCAGAGCGCTCCAGTTCTTCACTCAGCGCCTTGTAAACGTCCACAGCTTCTTCTGAGGTGGGCAGGAACACCAGCCGATCCATCACAGCTGCCTCCTGTTGGAAAAACCGATGCAGATTTGTTTTGTTCCAACATGATTTTAAGGAAAACCCAGGCGACAAAACGCAGAAACATTTAAGGAGTAAGTCAGGGACTTCTGATCTGATTCAGCTTTTGCAAAAAAAAAAACAGTTTCAAAGACACCAAATATTTGGATCATTATGCATCTGTTGTACTGGAACACTGAAATGAGGAGAAAAATGCATTATTTTATTTTATATGCTGGATTAAACCAGCCATTACCTTCTCCAAATGTCAAATTCCTTTGTTTTAAAATCCTACTGAAAATATTATCAATTTTGCACACATGAGCCCTGACAATATGAATGAGAATTAGGGTCATAAGAACAAATAAAAAAATACTATATTGAGATTAAAGCAACTGAAATACAAGAAGAAAGTCAAAATAGTACAAGAATAATTTGTAATAATACCAGAATAAAATCATATTTTTAGAAAAAAGCTATAATATTACAAGAATAAAGTCATAGTATATCACTTTGTGGTGGTAATTTTGACTTTATCATTTAATTTTACTTATGTATTACTTTTTTAGCATGGCCCTAATCCTTTGTCGTACTGAAGGAGCAGAAGCTCCTGTTTTATTGCCGTCTGACGTCTTAATGCAAGGGAGTAACTCTGTGTTGCAAGTTGGTGGGGACATGTCCACAACCAGTCCTAATGGCGTCTTAATGGTTTCATACCTTCGACATCACGTTGTCCTTCCAGTATCTGACCACACGGTAGCGCCGTCCCTGCTCACCTTTGGCGCTCTGCAGCTCCAACACGCAAAACCTGCTGCCGTTCTCCTGCAGACAAACCTCCATCAGTACAAATCCCGGCTTCAAAACGGAAATGGAGGATAAAACTTCCTCACCTGTCCGAAAATGGAGTACTTCGCCACCTTGAAATCATCAGGGAATGCTGGGAGAGCAGAGTCCGACTCTTTGTAGATTCTGGGTAAATTAATGAGTTGAGGGTTAAATGACAGTTTTAATTTCTTGCTAATCATTTACTAGAAACTCTGGGTGACCAATTCCGGCCTCTGTATCGGTAGTTTGATCTGCAGAATCTCTAAAAAGTTACCAAGAGAGCTCACCGTCGCCCTGTGTGGAGGAAGCTACCGCAGAAGACAGGATCAGCGTTAGAATATTTCAGATCAAACTAGAGTTATAGAAGTCATTTTCCTCACCTAGAGTTTGTTTGTTTAAATAAACTGAAACAATTTAATTATGCTATTGAAGTTATTTTTTGCACTTTCTGGCGAATATGTTGACTTTAGAATCATAACTAACTGGGTAATTTCTATTTTCTTGCTGCTTCAAGCAGCCAATCAGACTTGAGGGTTTTTATTTAAATCGCTTTACTTCCGCCAAGTGAGTAAAATGGAGCAAGTTGACAGTTTAATTTAAACATTAAAAAATTATTAAATAATAAAACACTTATTTAAGGGACATATAATTAATTCTATATTTAATAATTTATTTCCAGTTTTTAAAAAAATAACGATACATTAAAATAATCATTTTATAAGTTATTTAATTATTATAACTTCACTCTCCACATCTCCGTTAAGCCAGGAGGTCTATAGCCATTATTGTAGCTTTCAACCTAAATCTCCCCTGTGAATGTCAGATAAAAAGACTTAAATTCAGATTAAGTCTGACGTTTGGATGATGATGATGATGATGATGATGGTCCCACCTGAACTTCTGATTGTTTTTTTCAACAGCTGGTCCCTCTGAGGATGTTGGACCTTTTGGAAGCTCAGCTACAACAAACAGAAACAACATTAGACACAGAAACACATTATTATTCCAAGTCTTAACTACAATCTGCAGGTTTTTTTAGACAAAGATTGTTCAATAAAAATGCTACGCTCAGGTCCAAAACACAACACCTTTCTCTGACACCGAGGAAGAAAAAATATCATAACATTAGATTCCTCTCAGTCTCTAAACCTTCACCAGTGATTGTACTTCTTGTAGCCCTTCTTCAATGTTTTTGTCCATGTTTTGAGACCTTTATAAGTTAGTGGAGCTCTCTGCGGTGACTTCCAGGGAGGAGGAGGATCTCGAGATGATGAAGTGTCCATCTTGTACTCGTCCACAGACAGAAGAATGCCTCTCTCCACACATTTGTGCAGATAATCCAAGCCGACCACCGGCGTCTGGTTCTTCTGGATGCTGCGCAGCCTGCTGGAGCTCAGGTTGGACAAGTCGGAGGTCACCACCAGAGAGCACTGTGGGAAATATAGGCAAAAATGTGACAATGAATTTCTAAATTTAAGGTAAAGCTAACAGCTATTAAGTGTAACCCTTAAAGCTACTAGAGATGTATTAAGAATAAAACTCACAAATACTAAGAGCAAAGCAAACAGACACTAGGTGTAAAGCTAACAGCCATTAAGTGTAAACCTGCTAAAGGTGAAGCTAAGCACAAAATATAAAGCTGACAGCTATATTAAATAACCAAATATTGTTGGTTTACCAAGGGTAAAGCTAAAAGCTACCAAATGTAAAGCTAATAGCTACTAGTAACAGCCATCAATCCAGATATTGTCATCCTATTAATTACTAAATTTAAAGCTGATAGCAAAGCAGAGTATGCAATTTAAAGGCAAGATAACACAAGCTAGCAGTTACAAAAGCTTTAGATATTTGAGCAACTTAAGCTAACCACTTTTCAGAGTCTGGTTTATTAACACTGTTAAAGATTGTCAACAAAGGTTTACCAAAACGCTCTGGTAAAAATGGGTCTTCCCACCTGTTTGTTGACGATGAAAGAAATGCTGCCTCCATTCAACGTCACTATTGATTTCAGCTTCTTCTTCTCCTTGAAAGGCAAGTTTTTGAGCTCCAGAAGAACCGAGCAGTTGTCAAACACACCCATACTGCCCGAAGAGAGGAAAAACAAACAATAGTTACACTCAAAGAAACAGATCTCCAACTTTTCCATTTCTCTAATGTACAGTCAGGGAGTCCAGATTCACCTGCCCTCCACAAACTATATCAGGTGTAAACTTTCTAAATAGTAAAACTAGAAGACAATGCCTATAAATACTCAATAGAAAACTTGATATACAAATAAGAACATCAAAATAAGGTGGGCGATATGGACTGAAAGTTTACTATTGTGAAAACGATAAAAGTAACGATAAAAACTATTAATTAACTAAACTAACTTAATAAACTAAATCCCAAAAACGTGGGCTGTTTTTTATAAAACATAATTAAAACTAAAATGATGTTATCATGACAAAGTTATTGTCATGATAATAAATTTATAAAGATAAACGATACGATAAATCCCAAATAGGAACAAGAATTATACTATCACCAATAACTCCCAAAACTCACAGCATCTTTTAGAAACCAACATTTTATGCTACAGAGTTATTACAAATTGCAATAAATTAATTTGGGATATATCAGCACTAACATGGGTAACTGCCGATATTAGTAACTTGTTAACATATCAGTATGAGTCCGATAAATAGAACTGGGCTAATATGAACGACCAATATTTATTTCTATCTTGTTACTGTTTATTTCTGGAGGGGAGTACCTGCGTTTTCTTCACAAATGTGCACAAAATGTTGTTGCTATTCTGCTAATGTTGAAAAAAAAAACACCACCACAATTTTGCAATTGCGGTGTCTCCATTAAATAAACGCGTCTAAAATCCCTTCTGAATAAATTCATTCATGCTAAAAGTCATTAAAAAACATGGCGCTCCATAATCCTCCTACCACTTCCTGTCATTGTCTTCTTTGTGGTTTCTCCCAGTAGCAACATTTGATTGTTGATCATGTCACTTATGTGATGCAAAAAAAGTGTGAATGAGAAATAAACCAATTTTAATAAGGCCAAAAAAACTACCTCATCCTCATGCCAAAACTTAGCAAAAAACTTTTTTTTTCCAAAAATTGATGTGTTTTCATTAAGCTAAACTATTTTTAAATGCCAAATTGCCCGGCTATGTGCTTTATCTGCATCAAGCAGCTGTGCTGTACGTGCCAAATTTGTATTGTTTTTGATTTGCAGTTGGGGGCCGCAAAAAACCAGTCCAAAGGCCACCAATGAGCCCCGTGCCACACTTTGGACACCCCTCCACTAAGCAAAACTCTTGAAAACCAATGGATTCAACATAATTGTGGTTTTACTGGTGCATGCATCATGGTGCACGATGAACACCAGAAGACCGTTTAACCTTATAGGGAAACAAAACAGCTTAACTAGCTTTAAACTAAACATTTATAATAAATAAACATCAGATAAAATCTAATCTTTCCTAAATTAATTCTTTATTAACTCCTCGTGTTGTAAACAATCACGGAAGTGAAGCTGCAACACCGCCCTGACTCGCTCATGTAAAAACACCTAAATCGGCAAAGAAATGCAATAAATCACGGGAAAAAACATATTTTATTTGCTATTTCTGCAGCTTATAGATAAAGTGCCAGATAATTTTTAATCTTTACGTGGGACGATCTAAAGTTTCCCAAGGAGATATAAACAAGTAAAACACATTTACTTAATTTTAGCCAGCATTAAAGCTCAGAGAAAGAGTCTCTGAGTTAAGTTATTTACCTGATCTGACGAAATAGTCCAGAAAAGTTTATTTCCGGGAAAATTTCTGCTCCAGCTGTTTGGAAAGACAACAAGCTAACGGCAGCGACACAGACAGCAGCATCCGGTTGAAGAGACTTCAAAATAAAACCCCGAAGAAAAGGACGATTTAATAACCGAAATCTCAGCTCAACTGATAAAAAAAATAATAAACAAACAAAACTTGGGCCCACCTTGCCATCAAAAACCAGAAGTACATATAAACACAAAATTGTTCTTAATTTTACTCAAACTGGAAAAACTACTTTAACTTATTTTCATTTTTAAACTGAACAATTCATATTTTATGCCACTCTTGAATCATGGTTGAGGGCTCCATAAATGTATTCTGATGGGCTATAAATGGCCCCTAGACCGCACTTTGAACACCCCTCCTACTAATTTTGTTCAGAACCCTCAGAAAGTTGTACAATTGACCCACATAATTGAATTAGCTTTAAATTAATTCAGATTTACTTACAAAACATTGTTTTTATTTGTAATGGTCTAGCGTCCAACATATTCTTAAAAAAAAAAAAAAAAGCAAAGAAACTGTTTATTTAAAGGTAAAAGTATTTGATTTATTTATTAACATGTAATTGTTTTATTATTTCAAGTAAATCGTCATCAGAAAATCACAACAAAAAGCATTTATCTGGTTGGTCAAACAAACATTTCCTGCTTTGTTTTTTTTTATATATGGTTTTGTTCTTACTGCGTAAAATAAAAATAGTTAAAATAAAAACGTGTAAATGAAAACATAACTTTCCTGACAGGAAGTGACGTCACCTTCGCTTACTGTAGCTTTACAGGTAATCAGCTGTTTTCCTGCTTTGGCGCAGGACTTCCAGTTATTGACGCGGAGCTGGAGCTCCGTGCTGCCCCCAGTGGAAGAGAAGAGCAAGTGCACACAGCAGATATTTTCTAATCACGGCAATAAAATGGAAATTAGTCTTTATTTCATCCTTTTACTTTTTTACATTAATCTGTTTTAATTTTTACTTTGTGTTCATATCTTCATCTTTGGATTGTCCATCAGTGGGATGTATTTGGTAAAACATGTAAACAAAGATAAATTAAAAATGTTCCATAATTATTTGAAAAAGACAGAACAAGGTGTTAATTTTCCAGAATATTCTTTTAATGACCCACCTCTTCTTATGAACCCTGACTCGTCTGCTTCTTTTTATTAAAAAGCAACAAGAATAATAAAAACAAACAAATCCAGCTTAAAAAACAATACAGGAAGATACAAGATCATTAAAAACAACAAAAACACATTTCTATTGTAATATTGGAAGAGAACAGAGATTATTGCTGTTACCTTAGCATTCACTGAACCCCGTGATTTAAATAAAAATAAAAACTAAAGTCTCTACAGCAGCAGACAGATGCTTTATGAGTACAAAAATCTAAATATTTACATGTTAAATAAAATTAACATAAATAAAACAACAGAAATTGAGAAAATAAATGTAATACTTTAATTACAACTACAATTAAAATGTTCCAGTGACTTCAAAGTTAATAAATTACCCCCAAAGTGACGATAAAGAGCAGCTACCATATTTCCTCAGGAGAACCACAGAAATAATTCTGAACTCATCTATTCTCCTTCTGTTTCCCTTTAAAATATACAAAAATCTTCCTGAAAGTCGCTCTTTAAAACTTTGTAAAACACTAAAATGATCCCTTTTGATATCTAATGTCAACATGTGAGGCATTAAAATCTAATTCTCATTTTAAAAAACTATTAAAAACATGCTTGTATTTCAGGAGCAGAGACATATATAAAGATGCAGCGGTGACAAAGTCAGATGAAAAAAGTAAAAGGTGAAGACAGCAGGACGGCTCGCCGGTTAACCCCAAAGGTTTTCTGTGCGGCCAAACTTGTAGATCAGAGAGCTGCAGAGAAACGCTGTTGTTGGTTATTCAGGCATCTCAGTACGGTGGCCCAGAAGGGTCAACAATAGGCAAAAATACACAACAGAATAATAAAACAGAATTTATGCTAAAGCAAAAGCTGGAATAATGCTAAAACAGAAACCATCATATGCTAAAATGGAGTTTACCCTAAAATGGAATTTATGCTAAAATGAAAATTATGCTAAATCAGGATTCTATGCTAAAGCAGAAATTATGTTAAAACAAAAGTTCTGCTTAAACTGAAGTTATTCTAAATTAAAGTCATGCTAAAACGAAAGCTTACAAACTTGTTAGCATAACATAGCAAGTTATGCTTAACTTCTGTTGTGGCTTTCGCTGTGGTTTAATATTTTTGTTGTATTGTAGCTTTTAATTTTGTTGACTTCTCTAGGCCACCTTAACTTCCTGCATCTTATTTGTTATATTTGTGTTTTCTCATCTGGAACAGTTCAAACAGAAACTATTTCTAGCTTCAGGTCATTAAGCAACAAAAACCAGGGGCCGCTTGACTTCACAGTTTAGTTCCAGGTTTTACTCACCTGAAGAAGATGAAGGCGTTCTGAAAGAACACGGCTAGACCTGGAGCAACATCTTTCTCTGAGAAAAACATCACAAAGTTTTTTTATTATTTTCAGACCACTGACATATTAATGTTAACAGATTGTTGAAGCCACTGGAGATCATCACAGTATCATCAGCATAGAAATGGAAGTTTGACCAGAACATTTAGTATTTAAGATAAATGTGACACCTGATCCCCGAGGAATGTCTACAGGCAAATCAAGACTGAGATGTCCAAATATTTGGGTCAATACTTTAAACGGAAAGGACCGAAAGGTCCGAATTTTATACTTTTTATTTGTAAAATACATATATTTTCTCCAACTAAAGTTGGCAGATTTGACCAAAATGATTCTGTAAATCATCAAAAATCTGGACTGAAATTGATTTTTTTTTTGTATTATTAAAAGGAAGGCATAAAATTTTTTTTTTAATATTAAAAACAAATACTGCTTGCTATACCAATAAATATACATTTGAATAAGATTTTATTTAAATTGTGTAACAAAAGTTAAAAATTTTACATCTTTATCAACATTTGATCAAATTTGCTTTCTTCTGGAATTGCTTTCGGGGGACGCCCAAAATCATCCCAGCAGCCGTAAATGGCCCTCAAACCATATATTGGTTACCCCAATGTTAAGGTTTAGAAAAAATCTACTTCACACGGTGAAAGTAGATTTTATGTTAATTTATGTTGTCATGTTTTTTCCTCTTTTACTCTTAAACATGGTTTGAATCAGGTTTTTTTTGTTTTAAACAATTGGTAATTTACACAGAAACCAGTTTTTTTTAAAAAATTTGTTTTCTGTCTGAATCAGAAGAATAAAAACAAAAGATGGAAGGAAACTTACTTGGCATGACGTACGCGCCGAACAGGATCCAGATGGAGCCGATGAACGACCCAAACATCATCATGAAGCCAATGAAGAGCCAGAGACGAGCGCCTGGAGTTCCAGAAACATCAGGTTTAGAAGGATGCGACCAAAAACTGATGGCAGCTTTAACTTCCCCAGTGATCAGTACCAGAACCCATCAGAACCAAGGCTCAAACGGCTCACCTGTCCGCCCAAGGCAGCCCTCGCCGTATGCATCTCCTCTCACCTGGCCGTTGGAAACGGCGTTGATCCTGGAACAGACAGGAACAGCAGCGGCCATTAAAACTGGCCATTACTAAACAGGACGGAATGCCCTGATACTGGTTTTACTGGAACAACAGTGGCAATGGGTTTATGCTACTAGTGAGGTCATCCAACCATCCATCCATTCACTCATCCATCAAATTATGTTCTCATCCATCCAATCAGTTTCATCCAACCATAGTTTCCTGCATTCATCCATCCATCAGTTATTTTGTTCCTCACATGAAGAAAGCAATGGTGGAAAAGACTCCACATGTGTGGAATGAATGGTTCATCATTTCCTGAGATGGGAACATGACTGCAGCATCGATCATGATCCACCAGCCGGTGAAGAACTGCAGAAAAACAGGAACTCTGCTCAGAAACAGGAAACCATGAAACCAATAAACTGTTGTCCAGTTTAAAACCCATCCGGGTCCCACTGACCAGGGATCCAGCCACCACCGAGGCCACAGCGTTCCTCCGCTCTCCCCAGTCAAACCAGTCACACTCCGGCCAGCGGAAGTTGTCCAGGAAGCCAGCCATCATCCGTCTCTTTGGCTCAGTCCCAGTCGACTCCAGGAGACACGGAGCGGTTTAATTTACCTTCTTAATTTCTAATATTCTGTCTCTGAAATAGAAGGAGCTATGATAAATAATAAAAGTAAGAATAAAATAATGAATTATTTTATAGCTTCTCAGTAAATGCCTAAAATCAGATTTCAGCCTGAATGACGCGGCTCTCAGTCAGGGTTTAGTTTCAGTTTACAGAAATCCATATTAACATTTTAGCAATAGAAAGCTTTACTCATTGAAAGAAAAATGAATATCGACACACTTAAATCCATTATTATAGCCTTTTAAATTGGTTTTAAAATCAAACGTTTGGTCTGTAGAAGCGACTATCTGCTACATAATGTCAACATGCAGCTTAATAAACTACTACTCACCTTTATTTACCCCGATTACCCTGAAAAATACTCTGATTACTTCAAATCAAATACGGATGTTCCTGATTCTCTGGGTCATCTTCCTTTCGGTTAGTTCATAGTTGGAGAAACAGCCGCAAGCGGCGCTTCCGCCCCCTGCTGGTCGATAATGTAACTACAAGGGGTTTAAAGCGGAAAATGAGATTGATCTAAACTAAACTATAAAATACAAATAACCATCGTTTAATCTAAACAAAAATAAAATATAATAAATTACGTTAAAAAAAGCTAAATAATACTATTAAGAAATATACTGCTAAAAGATTGATTAAAATATAGCACAATTAAAAGAACATATAAATATAAGAAAAGGCAACTTAAATATGTAATAAATAAAAACAGAAAATAAATGAAAAAGTTGTAATAAATAGAACTAGATGAAAGAATTTTAAAAGTTAAGCAATCAAAATAAATGACATTTCAATTTTAAAAATAAACACAAAGAAGAAAAAGAAAATTATACTAATCTTGATTAAAAAACGAAGAAAAAAAAATGCATGTCTACATACTTACGAAACAAATAAATAAGCAAAAACTGTAAATCAACCCATTAGTCATTTACTGCTGTCGACTTGAGCTGTCAGACTGGAGCGGCTCCTTAATCTCTATAGAATTATTTTTTACTGTAAACTTCTAGGATTTAAACTTTTTCTCCAAGTAATTTAAAAAAAAAAAGAAAATTAGAAAGTTTCAACTGGTGAATGAGCATTTAAGGATTCATGACTGCTAACTTTTGACAATGAAATCCAGCTGGATGGAAATCCTCAAATTTACATAGGTATGAATATGTTCAAAATAATAATAAAAACAACACTTACGGAGATTAAACTTAATTTTAATGTTTTCACCCAGTTTAGATAAAACTCCCTTTTGATGAATAGATGGTGGATTATATAAAATGGGACTTAATATAAATAAAAATAATTTCTTACACTGGAATGTTTCCAGTTCACATTTTGACTTTTTTCAATAATATAATTCGACTTATCTTTCAAACCACATGGAGCTGAACAATAACATGAGAAAACTTGATTTTTTTCCACCACATCTCATTTTTTAATAACAAATATAAACCCAAAGAAATAAGAAAGTGAACCATTATGATCCTGGTTCAGTTGTAGACAAGAATACAGGTTTAATTGTCTGGTTTCAGTTTGTTAGGCACCACAATGAGCAGAAAGATAAAGTCCAGAGCAAAAAATAAAGTAAAATCACACAGATAAACACAGATTTGTACAAACGTTATTGATCCAGTGGAGAAAACAGTTCAATACATTCTGGCTGCTGAATTTAAATCCAGGTTTCCTTTTGTTGAATCCGACTTTGGCGGGATTAGATGGCACGTGAGGATATAATCCTCCCAATCCCAGTAACATCCATTTCAGTCCGCTGGAAGAGGAAGTCATCAGGCAGCTAAGACTCAGAAAAACAAAAAATAGGCGACCCCCATTTTCCAGGGCTACAGCATCACTGGGACAAAGGATTATTTCCTTTTTGTTTTGATTGTAGGAACCTGTCTGGTAAAATAAAGATACAAGAGAAGGTCAAATGTCCTGAGAGCGCCCTACTTCCAGGTCGCTGCCTTTCAAACTAAAAGCATGCAGCTATAAATCGGTGAAAGTGGTGAGATTCATGGATCCTTTTGAGGAAGTTTCAGTGATTGCTATGTGGCTAATAAAACTGTTAGCATGCACAGCTACTAGCCAAAAACATTAAAACCACCTAGTAAAAACAAAGAACTGTATACGGTCCGGTCCGACTCACTCTGGGACATACAGAGGAAAAAACAACTTACTTTTATAGATATAAAAATCAGGAAGTTGATTAGATTCTTACTGGGTTGACTGGACTTCAACTGGTGAGGATTTCTGTCGGGATCACAGGTGGGTAGTAACTAGTTACATTTACTTGAGCAGCCTTTTAGAAAGAACAATACTTTTAGAAGTAGTTTTAAACAGAAAAACAAATGTAAAATGTTTCATCTGCTTAAATGTATTTTTTACTTAATTTTTTTTATTTTTATCTGAGTTCTTAAAACTCCAGAATTAGAATGTATTTTTTATACTTTTTGACTGATACCTCCATAAATAAATATTAAATCAGATATTCTGATCAATAACTTGGTAGCCTTTTTATTAATTACTTATTTACCCTTACTTGAGTCATTTCTTGAATGGCTACTTTTTACTTTTACTTGAGTAAAAATATTTTTAAGCAGAACCTGTAATTTACTCTAACAGGTTCTGGCTCCTCTACCCACCTTTGGTCCGCAGTCCAGCTAATCTTCAATATTTAACAGAAATATCAACAGAAAAAGTGCAAACAGCTGCTGGTTGAGGCCTGTTTTTAACAGAACCTCCTCCATTTTCCAGACTGGAACAGTTTCACCTGCCAGGACCTAGTTAGGACCGCTCCTCCATGAAAGAAGATGATTTACAGATTGAATCTGTAAAGTTTTCAGCAGGAAGTGAAGGTCAGACTCCTCTGGGCTTAACTGGAGTTAAATCGGAAATAACGTTGTAATGTTCCTCAGAGGGACTCACGGCCAGGAACGGCTGGTTGCGCCCCGAAAGCGGCAGCTCTTTGAAAGTCTGGAGGACAGAAGATGATGGATCAGTCAGAGTGGACAAGAAGAAGAACCTTTTTAAAGTTTGAATGAAACCAGGTTAACCGTTACAATTTAAAGAGCCATTTTTACCTTCAGCCTAACCAAATACAACTCAATTAACCTGAAAATGTCACAACTTTTCTTTTTTTAAGAAAGACAACTTATAATTTTATATAAATAACAATAAGAAATTTGTCATCATTTTTAAAAATTGTCATTTTATTTCTACTCTAAACTAGTAAAATAAAGATAAACATAAAATTTCGCAAAAAGACGATGGATCTTTTTTCTGTGGGACAAAAAATTACATAAGAAATAGATAAGAGCATTGGCGCCAACTTAATGGCAAGAAAAAAAATAATGCCTAGAATCTGTAGTTTTATTGTCGTTCTTTGTAGAAATTCAATACAAATATTGTTGGAATAAACTGACAACTGATTCAAAAAAGTAGTACATTTGTTAGTATAACAAAATTTTAAAATATTAGCTGCTTTTCTTTAATTTTTATCCCAAGTTTTTAAGAGCCATTGGTTTGGCCTTGGTTTCAGTGTATTCTTTTTCTTTGGTAAATTATGGGTTTGCGAAGTAGTATTTTGTTTTCTGTGTAGTGTTGATATTTTACCAAAATAAAGTGAAACTGAACTGAAGGCACATGTTGAGGCTTATAAACTCTACCTAAAAATAAAAAGTTGAAGGTTTTTAGAAATAGATATGAAAACAAAAGCAGGTTTTAGCAATTTTTCAGTTTTTACATGGAATAAATATATTTAATTTCTACAACATTTTTCTTATTTAAACTACGGTAAAATTTGCCATCATGTTTTTGAAAAACTTGATTTTTTTATTTCAAAACCTAAAAATATGAGTAAGACAGCTGTTAAAAACAGATTTTCTATTGTAGCTAGTTATCACAAATTATAAGTTGTATTAAAACAAACAGGTAACGTAACATTTACAGCCCTAAATTAGTTTTATTTAGCTGGACCGAGGACAAAACGCCTCTTTGGATTGTAAACATTGCTGACTCCTGATCCGACACTCTAGTCTAGCCTGTAAAATTTCTGAATTTTTTTTTTCCATTTCAGTTGTTTTATTTCCCACAGTTTCATCTCCACATGTAAAAGTCATATCAAATGTTTAGCATTTCTGTCTACTTTAACCAGGATGAATCCCACTGCTGAAGGACTGAGTTTTCAGTCAAATCCCTTCAGAAAGCAAAGTTCACATACTTTGCTCCCATTCACTTCTGTTCTGAATCTTCCCCTCAAACCTGGAAACCAAAGCTCTCTCTAACCTCTCATATCTACAACATCACTCACTGTAGACACATAAAAATTCACATGTCGAGTCATGAGAAGGTTCTACCACTTCTGGTTCAAAACATTGTTCGACATAACTTGAAGTTTTTACAGAGTGACAGTTTGTTTGAGTGTTAAAAATCTTCCTCCTCCCTTAAGTCCCTCAGAAAAGGAGGGACTCACCATAGCAACCAGTGGCTCAGCATGCAGACAGAGTTCAGTCCGAGACTAAAATGCTTCTAATTTACTGCTAGTGTCCTGTTATTACGAGTGAAAAAGAAAAATAGATATAAAGACCACAAATCTGGATCATACGAAGAAAAAACAACAAAAACAACGACACTGCCCAACTTCCTGTTGGGTAAAGCGTCTTTTCAACTTCTCGTATCTACAACGTCACACACTGTGTAGACACACAAAAATTCACATGTTGGGCCATGAGAGGGTTCTACCATTTCTGGTTCAAGAACTGAAGGCAACCTAAAGTTTTCACAAAGTTGTTCGATGCTTAACCTCCTCAGAAAAGGAGGGAATCACCATAGCAACCAGTGACAGCATACAGACAGAGTTCAGTCCGACATTAAAATGCTTCTAATTTCCTGTTTGTGTCCTGTTATTATGAGTGGAAAAGAAAAATAGATATAAAGACCACAAATCTGGATCATACGAAGAAAAAACAAACTGATGTCCAAACTCCTGTTGGAAAAACAGAGCGGGTTCTCACCATTGGGATCGTGTATGGAGGTTGGAGGATCTCTTTGATTTTCTTGAATCTGAAGAGACGGACGTAGGCGAAAACAACTAATAGAACGACCGCCGAAACGACGAAGCAGATGACGATGATCTGTGTCTGTTTGGATCCACCTGAAGAGAAAACAAGCCCTTTTTAATATCAACAGTAAAAACACAGACCCTTGTGATACTCCATAATCATCTTTAATTATCCTGGGTTGCATCCTAGAGGAAATACATGACTTTATCCAGTTAATTTCAGTTAGTGAGAAGTTAAAATGAGGTAGAAAACATCTGGAGTGTTAAACGGCAGGATCTTACTGGAGCTAGGGATGGTTTCACACTGCATACAGCTGGCTGGACCGTATTCCTTCCCATAACATAAAAACTGCACCGTCACACAGTACGTCCCACCCACTTCCAAACCATCGATTAACTCTGAAGACAAGGTGACTCTTTCATTCTGGACAAAGGACAAGAAAAGCAAAGTTAATAGTTGAGTTAATGAGAACATCTAGTGAATTAAACAAAAAAACATTTCACTCTTCACCTCCAGTTGCTCTCCCTTTTTCCCAAATTTGATAGAATATTTTAGGTTGTCTGCATGCTCCTCATGCAGATTGTGGTTTCTCTTCAGATTGACTGTGAGGGATTCGGGCGCTGCAGTCAGAGTGAAGTTCGGAGAGCACGGATGGCCTGGAAGAGATGGGAATAATGGTTAGATTAAGTCCGTTAATGATCCGAGACTCTGGAGGTCAATCAATCTTCAGGGCCAAACTTTAGCTTAAATGTCCAACAGAAATTATAAAGTTATCATGACATTCTTTAGACGCATGGCTCTTCTGGCTAGCATGGCCCGACACTGAACCTTTACTCAATCAGCTCAGTTACGAAACAGAGCCATCACTTTGAGTGCTTTGAAGGTTTTCACACCTCTCACAAAGTGGGAACCAAGCCAGTCGGAAGGTTAACCACAGCTAAACGCAGACAAACTAGTTTTTCTTTTCTTTTAGATGTGCGTCAGGTCGTTGACTCTCTTGGTATCATTCTGAATTTCTTCCAGTTCTGAACAGTAATAAAAGAGTTTGTTTTGGTTTATCAATCATACCTCTTAGTACATAGTACATAAACCACAGTTTATGTACTATTTCACATAATTTCTTTGGCTGAGTTGTGGTGTACCACAGGGTTGAGTCCTCAGACTCTCTTTTTTCTTTACCATTTTGATCCTAATAAAATAAGACCAAAATCTACCATCCATCATCGACTCCTTAAAGTTGTGGCTTAAAGCTGCAGTTTGTAACTTTCATAAACAATATTTTTAGTAGTAGCTAAAGAAGGAACTGGATCAATTTTTCCATAACTTATCTGTTTCAGATTCTGCGGTCATTATAATAAATATGTTAAAAAACATTTTAAGAAAAAGTTACATATTGTAGCTTTAAATTTGATTTTTAAAATGCTGGTTATCCTCGAAATTTGGCCGAATTCGAACAAATCTGCAAAGAAAAATCCTCGATGGTGATGAAAAGACTTATCAGTTATACTAAATGCTAAATACTAAATACTTGTAGCCAAATGTTTGGATACATTTCATCATTGTCAAATAAAAACATCCCTTGAAAACAAAATTTTTATCTACTTAGGTTATGTTTAATGATCTGAAGGATTTAAGTTTGACAAGAAGAAAAAAAACTACAGTAGATTTATGCTGCATATTTATTCCATGCAGAAAGAAAAATAGTTATAAAGAATGACTGGAAAATTCCAGGCGATGAACGTTTAACTGAACAGCTGCAAACATCTGGGCTATTACCATCTCTGCTGCAGGCCTCCTCAGGCTCAGATTCAACCCCGTTTCTCCAAGCTGTAACACGATGCCGAATGCAGCTGTTGCTTTCCTCCAAACTCAAATCACAGGAAGTGAAGCGCGTCTCTCTGCACGTCTCTATGGGCGTCCAATCAGACTCAAAGCTGAGGACAAAAAAGACCAAAATGTTATAAATTTATAAAATAAATTTTAAAAAAATCTAATAATTGAGATTCCAAAATATACAACTACTTCTCATTTCCTTTAGTTCTCTATTGATTTAAAATTTGTAATTTATTTTATCCTTATTTTTCCTACATGTTAATCTTTATTTTCCCCCTGATTTGGTCTCTATTATTCAATTGATTTCATAATTGATCTGTTCCTATTTCTCTTTGAGTTTTATGTCATTAAATTTATTTAATTCAATAATAAGAACAGTTCATGTAACAACTAAAAGAAATCACGAATGAAAAGGAGCTGAAAGTACAACAGTATAAAAGTTCACATAAAATAAAACTAGTTATTCAACTCAGAAGACTACTAAAAACATATTTCTAATACACAAGAAATAACAAATACACATCAAAACATCAGCTTATTCAATGCCATATTGCTGCATCATAATAATTTTCTTTTAAAAACAGAAAGAGATTTAGCTTGTTTAATCTCACTTTAAAAATTATTCCATAAACTGACAACTTTAATTGAAATAAATTTTCCATCATCACCATTCTGACTATGATTGTACTCTATGTTTGATTTTTTTCCTAAAACATATCTGGATTTTATCCAGATTTCATCTCCATTTTGTCCCGATTTTACCCTATTTTTTTCTGGATTCTTAACCAGACTTAGTTCCTGATTTTAACTGGTTTCTTAGCAGAACTCACTCGTGAAACTCGACAGTAAATGTCACGTCACTCGCTGTTGAGTTCCAGGTCAGCCTTGATTGGTTGATCACAACGTCGATCGGCGAAGGCGTCTTGATCGCATCTGAAGAAAATAAACATTTAATTCTCAAAACTTAAATCAAAATAAAATATTCAGATTTTAGCCCAGGTTTCTCCTGACTTTTATGGATCTTAATTCTTAATTTCACTCTATTGTATTAGGATTTTATCCTGATTTAACCTTGATTTTAATTCCGTTTATCGCCTTACCTCATTTTGGATTTGTTGTCATTTCATCTTGGCTTTACCTGGAATATATCTTACATGTATCCTGATTATATTCCAAAATTATCACAGCTTCATAATCAGACATCATTCAAATTTTATCCAGCTTTGACCTGGCAACAACTTAATCCTGAAATTATCTCCGTTTTGTTCTGCTTTTACTTCGATTTAATTCTTCTGTTCCTGATTTGGTTCAGGATTTTTATATTGTCTTTACCTGAATTATTTCTTAAATGTCTCCTGTTTATATCCTGACTGTTATCCAGATTTTAATCTCGTCTTTTTTTCTAATTACATCATAATTTACCTGGATTTTATTCTGACAGTATCTTGATTTCAATCCTGCCTTTTACAATCATTTTTATGGATTTCATATTTTCTTATATCTGGATTTTTACTTTAAATGTATCCTGCAACTTAATCTTTACTTTACGTGGACTTTTTGTTATTTAATCCTGGTTTTACCTGGATTATACATTAATCCTGGTATTCCCCTTTGGGCACCAATACAGTATATTCTATTCTATCTATATTTATTCTTAATTTATATATTTTTTCTGGATTTTATGCCGTTTTAATACTATTTTTACTTCAAAAACTCTTCCAAACTGTTTGATACTCGGACAGAAAAACCTTTTTAAGAACTCAAGAAGAAGAAAACTTGACTTCTTTTGATTCACCTCTCAAATTTATCCCGGAATCAACAACAAAAGCAGAGTTTGTCTCATGTTTTAGATAGAAGTCAACACCACAGCTAAAGTTCTGACAAGTTCGGACCGAGAAAAGTTTTTATAGTTGAAACTCGGAGTTTCTTCCCGTTTTTCAGCGGCTCGTTGAGAAATTTCCCTCCCGAATCCGAATAGTTCTACTGACTCAACACGAACATCCGGATCATGTTTAATTATAAAAGAGGCAACGTTTCAAATCTGAGTTAATTAGCTGAACCAGAACCGACAGAGTTAGGCCCAGTCTCGAGCCAACGAGTTGAGCAAGGATAGAAAAACGAAACATCCGGGTCTTTCCGTTAAACTCACCGGCTGCGGGCCAAACTACGTAGAACAGAACCAGGATAAAGAGGTTCAGGTGAAAAAGATCAGTCGGAAGACAGAATCGTATCCACTGGTCCATATTTACCAACATTTCCATAAAACATTTCTCCACCGAAGGTTTACGGAAATACTGAAACGCAGTCACCTGACATCAACCGTCGACGAGCTCCTTCTTCTTCTCCTGCTTCTTTAGCGTTTTCTGGCAGTTTACAAACTTTGTGCATTACCGCCATCAACTGGACGTAGATGTAATTCAGAAATTCATTTTCCTTATTTACCTTCAAAACTTAAAATAACTAAATTATATACATGCTCATACACTCAACAAACATACAAACTAGATCCTCTCAACTAATTTTGTATCTTTTAAATATTTAATAAGTGCTTGAATTATGTCATTTGATTGCTGCTTCCCTAAGAAATTGTCCATATTTACTGAACTCCCAATCACCCTTTCCAATTCTTTTCTCTCTTTTATATATTTCCTACAATAAATCAACACGTGTTCTACACCTCCTGTTTCCCCGCAATAAGAACAATCACCTGAAGGATGTTTCCCTATTATTTTTAAACCATTATTTAAACTAGTGTGCCCAATCCTCAACCTAGTAATCCATAGTTCCTCTCTCCTATTCATTATGCTATTATTATCCATGATAACCTCCTTCTGTATTTTATGTAAATTCCTTCCTCTTTTTTCTAAATTCCATCTCTCCTTCCATATGTTATTTTTTTATCTTTAATAATTACTTTAATTTCTGCTCTACTTAGTAAGATTTTATATTTAATTTCTCTTGCTTTAACTGCTTCTTTAGCCAACTTATCTACTTTTTCATTACCTTCAATTCCTTTATGTGCTGGAACCCATGTGAATTGAATACCTAGTTTTTGTTGCTTTATACCATATATCAAATAACTAACTTCCTCTAGAAGATCTTGACTGCTTTCAGATTTTCCACTTTTAATACTGGTTAAACAAGACATTGAATCTGAGCAGATAACTGCCGTAGTAGGCTTCACCTTGATGTGCATTACCGCCACCTACTGAAGAGCAGCGGGACCGGGATGCTGACCCACACCCAAAACGAACAAATATAAATAAATAAAAATAAAAAAAATATCTCTATATATCTTCTCTATAAGTTTCGTCTTCTTAAGCTATTTCATTAAAGAATAAAACTATTCAGAAGACCTCTACTCACTTACGTAACTTCCGCTTCAAAAACGGTACGGATATTATAATTCATGGTTTTTCCAAAGAATCGTGATTAGAGTTCGGTAATATTAAGTTACATTTCCCTAAGTAACTTTTTTGGGGAAAAACAAGCTTTTAGGAGTATTTTCTTTTTACTACGCTGTACTTCTTACTTTGACTTTATCTAGCATGAACAAGCTAGTTACAAGCTATAAATCTAAAACTCAAAAATGTTCACATAACTTTATATTTTGGTCTTTGTTATGATTAAATTTTTAAATATATGATTGATGTCTTGATCAATACCAAATATTTTTATCACTACTTTTTACTTTTATTTTAGTATAAGTATGTTGAAGTAGAGCTACTCTTACTTGAGTACAGCCTCCTTTTACCATTTATTTAAGTCTAAGACATAAATAAACTTAAAATATCTAAGCTGGACTGAATCGGTCTGCAATGAAGACCCAAAGTTTTATGTCTAAAATCGATTGATGTTTGGGTCCATTTCTTCCATCACACTGCTTAGACAGCTTAAACCGACTAGATTGTTCTAAAATTATCTTAAATTTAATAAAATACAATGTTTAACTCATACAATTTTAATTTTATTTAAAAACAGTTTTTTTTCCTTCTCCTCAAGGAATCGCCATGGTGTACTATGTCTCCTTTAGTCCAATTCTCTGCAACCTCTTGCTTCCTGTCCTCTTTCAGAACTTCAATAATTCTCCTTTTTGCATCTTGCATCTTGGCCTCCTGGTGCATTTTGTATTTTAATGTAGCTAATCAATCTGCTATGCCACAATCTAAATTTAGTTTGCAGTTTCTGGATAAAACTGCAAACTAAACCATGAAACCCAACAGTACCACGATGTAATACATCCATTGTAGATAATTTTAAAATTCTGTCAAAATTTAGTACATTTTACATATAAAAAAAGCTTGAAAAGTCAAAAATTTGCCAGAAAAAAAATCTGATTATGAGATTAATTTCAGAAACTTTCTACAAAAAAGAAATTTCTCAGTTTGAAATGTCAAACATTTTCTAAATTTTGACACCTTAGAAATTTTCCTGAAAAAAATTGTAAGTTTTCGTGGGAAATGTTTGACTCGTAACAGATTTGAGTTTGTGTAAAACTCAAATTTATTATTTTTTTTATTTTTTATTTTTAGCAAATTTTAAGATTGTTCAAACTTAGAATTTTTTTTTTTTTTTAACTTTTCAACCTCACAGATTTACTTACTTTTTTTCCTGGAAATTGATGAGATTAATCTAAAACTTTCCTTGTTTTTTGGCATAATTTTTCATTTATTTTTTCTTATCAATGATGACCCTAATAGGCCGCCGTACACCAGAGCGCCAGCAGGTGGCCCAGTCGAATGTAGTGGTTATAAAACTATTTTAAACAACGAAAAGGGAAAACAAGATCTAGTGATCTGCGATCGATTATCTTGGTCTTTCAAGTTCAGCGTTACAGACAGATACGGAACATATACGGTAAAAGGTAGCCTAAGTTTAATGAAGTTAAAAGAAATGTATTTTTCGTTAATGTTACTTTTCCGGCTATGTTTGTTTATAATTCTTGAAAAGTTCAACCTTTTAGATTATAAGTTTTGAGAGTTTGTTAATCGTTCGAGTCTCGATTGGTTTTGTCTGATGGAATGTAGGGGAACGTAACGGTTCTGAAAAGAGTAACATTGTGTCCGTGTTTTCATTATTCCCCTTTACAGGTAAAGTTCTTCCTCATAAGAGGTGACTGTGATAGCGATGTTTGTTTAATGAACAGAGAGCGTTGTGGTGATTGTGATAACTACAGTCTAAGAGCTACTACTGTTTTTAAATAACATTATAACACCGGATACGAAAAGAGTAACATTGTGTCCGTGTTTTCATTATTTCCCCTTTACAGGGGCGAAACACGAAAACATGGTTTATTAGAAATTACAGAAGCAGTTCACACATGGACAATCTGATACAACTTCATTAAATGTTTGCCTTAAGTAAGTTTGAAGCATTAAATTCACTATATCCAGTTTCATTGGTCAACCAATATTCATAATTAATGCTTATTAATAAATGCTGTGGCACCAACAATGACAGTTTACAACAACAAGATGACAAAAAGTAAAAAGAAAAAAAAAAAAGATGTCACATCACTTCAGTTCAGCATGATTTACAACAGATGACAATCAAAACAGCAGTATCAACAGTCCTTCCTGTGGAACGGCGATCCGGTTCAGAACCAGAACCCTTAAGTGTCACCATCAGGTGACTTCAGTTTCTGAGCGATCAGCTCCCCCTACAGGTGGAAAACGAGCCTCTCTTTCTTCAGACCTCCATGTCTACGACTCCCTCGTCTGGGACGGCAGGAGATACTTTAAACTCTGAGTTCATGCTCTGCATGCTCAGCTTCTCGGAGTCGAAACTGGGATTTGTGTCTATGAAGGTCAAGGCAACCTTGGGCTGCAGGCCACCGGAGTTTCCTCCTGCAGAATAAACTCCAGAATCTCCGCTGCTGCTGCTGTTCTGGCGGCTGTGCCTGTGGCTGCGCACAGAAATATTCAGTTAAAACAGAAAAGTCGACACATAACCAGTTACAGAGAAAAACAAGATGATTTAAGAATTTTTTGAAACTTTAAAGTGACATCATGTTCACAAATGTCCTGAAAATCTTTAAATCTTTTTGGGAGAAAATAAAGATAATTCAATGTCTCATCAATAAGTCAAAGGTCACATTGCAGGTGGAAAATGTGAAATTATTTATCTGACACCACAAAAAATCCCAGATATTTTAATTGCATTAAACAATTATTTTAGTGATCAATTATTCAACAGATTAATCGTTTAAAAATTGTCACGTTTTGCAGATTTTTTATTTACCCACTTAAGCCTTTTTTGTTTTTTTTACACAATATTAGAAATACATTAAATGATGCAAATAAGCATCTAATGCTAACATTTTTTTAAAATAAGAAAGTAAAATGTTAGTTCCTGAAATGCGATAACATATATATCCTTTAATCCTTTAAACATTTGATCATTTGTAGCAAAGAATGAATCTGCAGCTAATAAAAACTACTTTCTACTAATATGTTGATTATATTTGGGATTAATAACTGGACAGCAAAAGTTGCTTAAAGGCTGAAGAAGCCAAAATGTCACTTGAGGAGTTCTAGGCAGAACAGATTAACAAATAAGTTTTTTTTATCTTAAAAGCAAAATGTTCAAATTTTTGTACAGTTTTGGGTTAATTACTCCTCTGAATGTGTTGCCTTTTTTGAGTCGGTGAACTCCAATTAATGATTAATCAACTACTTAATAGTTATTTAAATGATCAATTAATCACGACTAATCGTTTCAGCCCCGATTTTAATGTGGATGTTTTTAATTCCCTTTGCAGATCTCAAGAGAAAAGTATCTAAATGAACCCCAAATGACCTTCTGTCCTGGTCCAGACCAGCCGGGGGCGCTGCAGAGTCCACAGCTGGATTAGTCACCAGGATGGGTGACTCTGGGCAGACGATCACAGGATCGCACTGATCCAACTCGCAGTCAGGGACGATGAGGCATGGGTAGTCACCTTCATGCTGGAGGAAGAAGACACAGGAAGAGGAGGAATAAATAAATCTGCAGTTTTATGAAGACAGTAAAACATGTCCTGCTGTGGGAAACGAAGTCAGTACCTGCTTAATGTAGGAGGGCAGCTTCTCATTAGGAAGGAAAGTTGCTTTGCACATCTGGAAACAGCGATGGCCTCCGTAGAGGAAGAGCAGCACCACCAGGAAGCAGCTCACCAGAGACAGCAGGAAGTACAGGAAGATCTTCCACCAAGGAACAACTCCTGATGCAACAAACACAAACAACTTGAAGCAGTTGCTCTGCATGCTCTGACCTCTAACACAAAATCTTACCAGGTATTTTTGTCTAGTTAGCTCAAATATCTTAGTAAACGTCAAGTAAGACAAAACTAACTTACAAGCAACTTTTCAGCAAGATATTTGAGTTTTTTTAATAATTCCTCAATGACAAAATACTAATTTCACTGGCTGATTATTTCGCTTACAAACATGGTAAAATGTCTTGTAATAAGTGAAATAAACTACCAGTGGAACTATGACTTTTTCATCAATATTAAGGAATTATTGACTTAAAACAAGCTCCTTTATCTTGCTGAAAAGTTACTTGTTAGTTTTTTTTATTTTGAGTGTATTAAAATATTTCCACTAAAAACTAGACCAAAAATATTTGTAAGATTTTGTGTTTTTGATGTGTACTTCCCTCTACGGTTCATCCAGAACTCATTTATCTTTCTATGGTGGTTATTTTAGTCATTTATTATTTTGACAATTAATTGGATTTTAAAAAATTGTCTTACAGAGACAATTTCAACTTTCTTATAAGACCATTTTTTGAAAAATTAAAGCAAAAATCACACAAAACATTGAAACATTTAAAACAAAGCCTTTTCCTCCTCTTAACTGTAAGATGTTAATGTGGCAAATTTGTTGCATTTTTATTCTGCTAAAATAATGAATATTACATTTTTTTATAGCCGTCGTGCAACTCACCGAAGCCACTTTTTGATAATACTTTCACTAATTTCCAATTTCTTCATAGAAAATGAGAGAAAAAAAAAAAAACAAGATTAAAGCAAAAATAGCACATTTATTTCAGTTACCTTCGATCTGTGTACAGAGAGGCAGCGTGAATGTGCTGGTTTTGTTGTAATAGTTGTTGCGGGATCGGATCTGCATGCAGTACCGGGTCCAGGGCTTGACGTCGGACAGGGTCAACATGGTGGCCTTTGTGTTTTTCGTCTCCGGCATCGAACCCTGAAAATCACACAGAGAATTAATTCATAACGGCAAAACATGGATGGTTCTACAGCAAAACTTAAAACAGTCACATTCAAAAGAGAATCTGGAGACTTTTTCTTTCTAAAAGAGAGAAGATATATCTCAATAAATAAGATTATCAATCTTATTAGAGGAAACTTAACTATTACAATTACTAAGAGGAATTACAAACTTAACTACTTAAGCCGTTTTCATATAATATTAGAAATACATTAAAAATGCAAATAAATAATTGAATTTAAAAAAAAAAAATAAATATTGATCATTTGTAGCAATATTTCTTTAGTAAATCTGAACCAGGTGAAGCCAAAACTGCACAACTTGACACCTTTATATTTACAGATAAAGGTGTTTTTGTCCTTAATGCAACATGTTTTTATTTTTTTGTCCAGTTTTGACTTAATTACTGCGCAGGATTTGTTTCTTTCTTTTCAACAAATTACCTTTCAGAGTCTGAATACGACAGTTAACTATTAATCAGTTACTATATTAGCTGACGATTATTTCAATGATCAATTAATCACAATTATTCCGATTAATCATTTCTAGTCTCTGCAGTGTGACAGGAGAGCTCGTAAAGGCCAGTATCATCAGATAATATTCATATGCAGGTCTGAACTTGTTTTTCGACGAGCCGCGCCACCCAGACGTTTCAGGTCTGCATACGAGGAAGTGATGCAAAACCTTCCCGCAGTTTTACTAAATAAACCTACACGCAGGAAGTGATTGCCCCACTTGGTGTCTGTTGTCTTTCAACTTCTTGCAAAGTTTCCGCAGCACGAGTGAAAAACACCAGACCAAAAATATTTGTAAGATTTTGTGTTTTTGTGTGTACAGAAACAAACCGGTCAGTTGTGTGGATTCTGAGTGACTGATTTTAGACGGCGACTGAAGTTTCAGGTTTGTTCTCTGATAAATTCGGAGAACAGAGAGAAAAAGTGGGAGGGAATTTAGAAAAACATTTAGTTAACCTACCTTCCCATCTTCAGGCTGTTCCCAGTAAACGATATCATAGGACAGGTCCTGAAGTTGCTCCCTCATGGAGCTGTTGGAGTTGTTCTGGGGGTCTGTGATGAAAATATCCAGAGTGCTTCCAGAGACACTAAGCCGAACTTTAGACGGAGGTCCAATAGCAGCTGGTGGAGGAAAGATGAAGATGAAGAGTAAAAAGAAAAAGCAGTCCTGACTTTTTGGAGCAGAGACGAGTGTGTGTTAACTGAAACGATTAATCGTGATTAACCGATTATTAAAATAACTTTCACAAAGTTCATAATTGATTAATCCTTAACTGCAGTATGCCGACTCAAAGGGCCATGTGCTGAAAGAACAATACATTCAGTATTTAGGCCAAAACTGACAAAAAATCTAAATATTTTGGATTTAAGATTTAAAAAAATTAATTGCCTGTAAATATGTTTACCAAGAACTCCTAAAGTGGCAATTTTAGCTTCACCTAAATGGTTCTTAATGGGAGCCAAGTTCTCCCATTAAGAACCTTTGACTAACCGAGAACAAATCATTTAATCTAGAAAATAATCATCTGATCAGCCCTACACTGTATTAATGAGATAAAACAGAAAAGTGCTGAGCTGTTCACAGTTGATGTATTTATTAGATGTAGATCGACGCTTCGCTCCTAATGAGATATGCTGTGCCGTTGCATTTAAAAAAGGAATTTAATTATTTGTTTATTTATCATCTTGTAATGTATTTATAAAAAAAGTTTAAGTGGTAAAATGAAACATTTACTGAATTTGTACATTTTTAAGAATCTGATTAAATCAATTAATCGTCAGAATAACCGAACTGACCAAGAGCTCCAGCTCAGACTCTTCCAACCTCTGTTAGAAGAGGTTGAACTTTAACTTTAAAGGTTAAAGTTCAAGCAGAACAAGACTGAACAAATGGCTCGACAACCCCCCAAAGCATTTTAGAAAAACTCTTCACACCAAAAAAACCCAGGCACAGTAGTGGAGGAGTGATGATATGAACTTTTTTTTTTTCTTACCGTCTTTATCGGGACAGAACTGTAGCAATTTCCATGGTGAGTGACTTCCGTTCAGGTTGGTCTGAACGCGAACTACATAAACGCCCAGGTAGTTCATTCCTGACCTAGTGAGGTCACATGACCTCCCAGAGGTCTCTGCACACACTGTGATCCACTTTGGGTTCTTCTTCTTTAGCTGGTGATTCCTGGGAAAATTAGAAAAAAAAAAAACATAAAACACTCCCTCCATCCTAAAGCTGATTTCCTCCATAAACACTTATTGATTACTGGCAGGTTTGTTTTGCCATACAAAGATTTTGGCAAAAAAAAAAAAAAAAAAAATCAAGTTGTATTTGGGTGGTAATAAATACGGAAGAAAAAAAACTTGGAATAAACAAAAGAAAAATATATAAAATTCAAGAAAAAAAAGTATGACTAAAATTTAAGTAAAAAAATTTATATTTTTTAAATTTAAATTAAAAAAATATGCATAAAAGCACAGAAATAAAATATTCTGTTATGTGTTATGCTGCTTTTTGTAATTTTTCAATGAGTTATTTATTTATTCTTGTATTTATTCTAAATTATGGCAGCACAAATCTTCCATAATTTCTGCTGTTATTCTCTTATGTAGAACTTTGAGGAAGGAGAAGTGCGATAAGTTAATTTAACTTGTCAGGTGGGTTTGGATTAAATTTTCCAGCTGAACGTTTTAAAGCTCTATCTAGCAGCAGAAGTCCTCAGAAAGACACCAAGTTAGATTTTGGAGCCGATTTGAAGTCGATGTAGCATTAATACTTGGTAAAAAACAAAATTGATCAATTAGAGAAGTGAAGTGTTCGCAGTGTAACAACGTTTAATCAGTTATATCAGGTTTATAGTTTCAGTGGAGATGTAAATGATTTACCCGGTGTATTGCACAGTGAAGGTGGCGGAGTCGGATCCGGCTGCGCTCTGGTCCCAGTCCCAGGTCAGAGAGTAGTTGGTGTTTAAGGTCAACATAAAGAGGTCATCAGGAGGGGTCACCTCTACTTCAGCTGCAACCGAAACAAATTAATCTGAATAAGCTGATGTGTTATCGTGCATTTGAAATGTTTGAAACAATTTTCTAAGTTGAATTTTACATTTTGTTTTCAATGTGAATAAGTGTTAATATGCAAGCTTATGCTTCTTTTTGTTCCTTAAATTCAAGATTTCTTTTGAACTATTCTGTGAATGAAAAAAAAATAAATTAAATGAGATAATTTGCTGGACTTAAGTATTCAGTCCAGCAACTCCAGAAACACTGGTAGTAACATTCTATGGAATGTTACTCTTAATTTTTTTTTTTCATGTAGTATATTTGAAATAATTGGAAAAAAATGCAGCTCAGGAAGCCTAGATAAGATGTATTGCTAATGTTGGCCGACGTTAGCAAACCAGCCAATGAAGCAGCTGCATTTGCTTCCGTTTGTGCCGATTGGCTGAACCCAGAAAAGTGGAAATAAGAAACGTGCTATGCAAGCATGTCACGATAAGCAATAAACAGCTTGATAAATTAAGCAGTAGAACCAGTTGATCAAACATACTGAAGCTCTGTTTGGATTGCTAGGTAATGGGTGGGGTTTCTCGGTAACAGGCAGTGCTTTCTGATTTGTGACATTACATTTGGAAGGTTTTTAAAACAATTTGTTGTCAGAAAATGGCTGTATGTTTTTTTTTTTAAGTGTTGCTGTTGTTTTAAGAAGCAGCAGAAAACCAAATGGAAGTACAAAAACGTCCAAAATGTGATTTTTGAAAGGCGTTCTTTTGTTAAAATTGCGTCTTGATTCTGCTACTACCATGACTACATTCTCATAATTAAGCAAGAAAAATCACAGCCTCTGTTGTACAATTCAGAAAAGGGATGATTGAAATTAAAGTCACTATTTGAAACGGTTTTCTTTCATTTGTAATTACTTTTTTTTTTTAAAGAAAAAGCTAAAAAAGGAGATTAAAATCTGAAAAAAATAAATAAATAAAATAAAAGACCTCCCAGCCCTATGCTGTTTTAATGCGCGTCATCCACCTCCATCAATAAATCCATTACCATGCTCGCCACAAAGAAAGTTATGTCATCACTTAAACATCTGAACACTTTAAGATTGCTTAAATGTTTGTTAAAGTGCTTCAGACTCTCTGGATGCTGCAAATAATCTGATCTAAAGGTCACAAAACGGGACCGGATGCCCTAAAGCCTCCCTTCTATCATGTTACTTCCCCAGCGTGTTGTTACTGGTAGAGTTGAGCAGCAGGAGACGTTTTGCTTTACCGAGATGCTGATGACAAACCGTTCTGGACTCTTGTTCTGTGTAAAATTATTCTGGGACGTTTTTTTGTTTTTAGTCATAAAAGAAGTCTGACATCCCTGAAAGTTTGAACGCCTTTCGATGATTTAGAAGCCGAAACCTTGGCAGCAGTCATGTGAGGAACTGACTCATTTTGAAAAACTGCACAATCTCATGTCACCAACCAAACCCTGAAGGAGTCCGTCGGCACGACAACAAGCTGCGAGTTGTACTATAAAAGCACTTCCTGTTTTTGTTCTGTCTTGCAGAGGACCTGACACAATCATGTCACGCTGTATTTCATCTGTTTCCCTAATTTGCAAAACCCACATGTGGTTCTTATTTTTCATAAGTTCACACCAGTTTTCCCGGTCTAGTGGTTGTATTTCTTACCAGCTGTAAAACCATCCGAACAGCTAATCTGTGGAGGAACTTGTTCCTCTTTCTTCAGTAACATTGAAAGATTCGAGAGAAGATAGACAAGAAAAAAAAAATAATAATCACTTCCTTTCTTCAGTTTCATGCTTCTGTTATTGATATTTTTTGTAGAATCTGAGTTTGTTGGCTCCCGCCTGTGTAAGCTTGTAGGAGTTTCTCTGTGTGTAAGTTCCTCGTCCAGAGAAAGCATTGTGAGGAAAGCCTGCTGTTGTTCTCGGATTTGAAGCGACTGGGTTTTTCCTTTAGCTCCAGTCATTGTTTCTGGGAAAATATTCAATTTTCAGGGCGTTGAATGAGCTGGAACTCAGTCGCAGGAACGTTTAGAGTCATTCCATCGAAATTGGCAGTCAACGAATCAGGGCAATACAACAATTATGAGCAATCATCTTCCAAGCAAAGATTTTCGGCTAATAACCAATGAGGAATGATAATACCAGTGATGAGCGATTGTAATGATCACCATGATAATAGGGTCATTTTCTGCTTGAACTTTTTACTTTCGGTGTGTAACCATAGCAACAAGGAGTGCCAAGAGGAGTTGAAAAAAACAAGTTCAAACCATCACCTCTATTGCTCAAAATGTTCAAGGATCTCATCCCCGTCTCCCTAGTCATGATAATTGGGTTACTTTTCTTTTTTTTTTGTTAAAGTGCGCAACCGATGGCAACAGTGTTCAAAGACGATTCGAAAAGAATTAGCAGGAAAAGTTTAAACCATCCCTTTCACTGACCACAATTTTCAAAAATCATATGCCCCCTACTCTATCATCTCCTTAACCATGATCACAATAATCCCTGGGTCTTTTTCTGCTGCTTTTTAATTGTCAGTCAGTTATTAAGGTGTGTAACCATGGCAACATGGAGGAGTTGACAAAGAGGCAAGTTAAAACCATCTGTTCCCTTGACCATGATGTTAAAGGATCATAACCCGTACTCCAGCATCTCTCTAACTGGAATCACCATTAAATTTGCCTTTTTCTAACTTTTTCAGTTTTGGACAGTTATTAAAGAGTGTAACCGTGGCAACATGGAGTCCCAAGAGGACCTGACAAGGAAGCAAATATTTCCTCCCCACTCCCGCAAAAAAGAAATTACTATATCTTTATTATTTTCAAATACTTGAGTATTGTTTATATTCATAAAGATCTCCAAATATTATTACAACTCCTGTAATATGGGCTTATGAATCTTGCATAAAGAACAATGTCTGCAAAACATGAATTCATAAAAAAAAGCTAATGAATAAAAAATAAAGAACTAAAACTCTGTGCCAACCTGCATCAACAACATCTAATTTTTGGATAAATAAAGTATTTTGGAGCTGAATTTAGATTTTTCAGCAAACGCTGCAGCCTCAAGACACCAAAACACAATTTAATGCAACGTTTTGAACTATTTGAGGACTTTTTAGTCCATAACAGCATTGTACAGAAAGAACAGGTTTGTTTTTAACAAACGCTCTTGTTTCTTAGGGTATTCACACACAGATTTAAAATTGTGTCACATAATCTAACTGCTTTTATTCAAAAACAACTAAACAACCGTAGTTTGACATGAGCATTCACTTAATAAGAGCGCTCCTTTAGTTCTAATACATATATTTTTAGGGGTTTTATTGACCAGATAATTTTAACAAACATAAAAAAGATGCAGAATTCTTTTTTCAGCCAGATGATTGGCAGTGTGTAGCAGTGTGTAGCAGTAGATAGGACGTGTGCGATCATATTTGACTCTGTTCTCTCTAAAACCAAATGAAAACTCCAGTCAGCCCGATACTCCCTGTGACACACAGGAGCAACTGTGATGGAACATTTCGCACGTTTCGAAACTGTTCAAAACTAAAACTTTCCCACATGTTGTTGTTATGAGATTTTCATATTTCTATTTCAGTAAAGAGTTGAAATCAGTTTAACAAGAAGCCACTTTATCAAAAGCTTCAATGCATCAGATAAATTGAGGAAAAATCCTCCAGGAAAATATCAAGCATTCTGAACTTTACATAACCTATTTGAAAGTTGGTTAACAGAGCTTACAGTGCTCTCTCTTTTGCTAGAGAACAACGGTGTGACTGTTGGGAAAAATGTGCCCTCAGTTTGCAAACAATGTTTTATTATAAGCCAAATTTATTTATGACTGCTTGGAAAAACCCTAAAAACAATATTAATGTGGTGACAGTTTTTAGACTATTTCTTAAAATCTTAAAAGTTGAAACATAATTTTATGCTTAAATTGTTGCATAAATAAGAGTTTTATGTTTACTTCACTCGAATTACTATCAAAATAGTAAAATAAAATGCTAATTTCTGCCAAAATAAGCAGTTTTTATACATCCACACTGGGTCTCAAAACAGACACAGAAAATACCCAAAAATCCACATATAATTAAGCTTAACATGTGTTTCTGTCTAAAAATGTTGTTTCGATGCTTCATTTAACCAAAATTGTGTAAGTAATGTTCCCTTCAATGTATTCATCAGCCAGATATGATATTAAACTTTCATTTTGTTACATTTCCAGTTAATGTGCAGACAGTATATGAGTGGCATGTGACAGTACAGTCAACCAAGAAGCAAGAGGGGGAATGGAGACATTAAAGGTGAAGCCACGTGGAGTCACCTTCAAGATCTGCATCACAAGAAAATGTTTTTTTGAAGCAGGGAAGATGTATATACTAAAAAAAAAAAAAAAAAAAAAAAGCAGACATCAGCTGCATAGTTTTCTTATTATTAACCACAACAACTATCCATGTCGTTCAAATTCCAGTTGTTTTCATTTGAGTAAGAAATTCAAAGAAAGAAGAATCAAAACCACGACCTTATCTAATCTGAAATGGTTCGAGAAAAACTCTCAGATCAGTTCACAAACTTCCTGTCTAGGTCAAATTCACCACTGTCATACGTTTTACCTAGATATTTGACCATTATTGCTTATGGGTGTATCCACCGTAAGTTTACAACATAGCTTGACTTATATAATGCTCAGGAAATGCGCATTTACCATCGAGCTTTAACGTTTGGGTTTAGCCCATATTATTCGTTTTTGCTAATAATACATGGATATGAGTGTGATGTTAGAGTATGAACATACAAAGCAAAACAGCTCCCAATTAATGTAATTGCATTGGAGGTATTCAGCAGCGTCATTTAACAAAAACACTTTCTGTTTCCTTTAACTTTGCATGCCAGACTCCGTTTAAACCGGATCAATTTTAACCTTAACATATAATAAAATCACCTCCGTGCAAACAATAGCAGAATTTAATCAAGAAAATTCAAAATAACGTAGCTACCAATCATTCGGCTTGCCAAAAATGATCACGATAAACATATACTGATGATTTAAAACAGTTTTAAGAAACTTGCAATCGGTCCGAATGAGGTTAGCAGACAAATGTTAGCATAAAAACAGACTCACCCCCGCTGCCCTTAAGGCACACAAACAGAAGGCAGAGGCGAACCAAGGCCAACATGGTTGATATTTGACCATATAAACCTTTTATTTTAAATACGATCAAGTCTTCATTGTGCTGGCTCGGATGTTGTCAGCTCTGCTCAGTCCTGCTCGAAGTAACACCGAACTTCCTGACTCCAGCTGCGTTTCCTCTTTGAAGCTTCGCATGAGATTGGTTGCATCTTTCGCCCCCTACTGGTTGTTACTTGCATTACCACCAAGAGAGTATTCACTCTTTTTAATTTTTATAAAGAATTAAATTCTAATTCTAAATTTTTCATACACATCTTATAAACACTAACATCTTGCTCATCAATTGGGACTGAAACAAAATGTTGTTTTTGAAATATTAATGTGATGTAACTTGAAAATGCTGCAGCTGCCTCTTATGAAATTGTAGATACAACCTTCCAGACAGAATATCTGAGCCACAAGACAAGGCTAATGCATTCATCAATATCACTTAGATAAAAGTACTACAAAAAAAACTAACCAATCTGTTTATAATTCATTATTTACATAATAATGATGAAAAAAATTGTAACTACAAGCATTTAATACATTTTTAAAATAATTATTTAAATTAAATTAAAATTGTAATTATTATTGCTTTATTGATGCCACAGGGAAATAGATGTTGTAACTCATATTATAGGAGTTGTTATAGGTGCTAATGGGCAGAAAGGATCTGTTGTCGCACTCTGCAATTCAGTGGCTCTGAAAAAGACTCCGACTGAAGACACTGTGTTGTTGTTAAGCTGAACTTCAGATACCAAATGTGAAGGGGTGGGGCTTTTGAACCTTCCTTTTCCTCATTCAGAAAAATGGTGTCCATCAGTACAAGCACATTTTATGGGAAGAGAAAAAGTAAGTGCATGATACTTTTTATTGTGCAAATTTTGGTTTAAGATTTTGTTGGCATATTCTAAATAAGTCTCTTAGCAGCATATTAAAACATTCTATGAAGTATTTTGACTGTATTTTATTGTAGAATTTAAACGTTAGAAAACTGTCCTCTGTAGTGGACATTTGTATTATTTTCTCTGTTTTGTTCTGTTGATTTTATGTCACCATAACACAGCTAGTTAGAATACATGTACAGCAAATACACAGTTTGTAGGATGACGGCATATATCCGTTTACAATCACATTCTTTAAGAGTCTCTGTTAAAATCAAAATCTTTCGTTTTAGAAGTCTTTGTGGTCGCCTGCGGTCACATCAACACGCAGGATGTCGACCTAATCTCCGGGTAAACAGCTATCCTCCACTGTGCCATTTTGTTGTTTGCTGTAGTTGCTCTCTTTTGTCCCTTCAGAGCTCCCATCCTCGACTGTAACGACACTCACTGGGGCGATCTCCTCTGTGGGCTGCGTGATTAAACAAACAGTGGATTCTGGTGTAGCCAGCAGAGACTGGGGAAGCAGAAAGAAGCGTGATGTCAGATTACGTCAATCTTAAATCCAAGGCAGAAATTCTGAAAGCAGTCGCACCTTTTCAAAGTGACCTGGAAGAGAAACCTTTGGCCATAAGAAATAGGAAATACTTTTCCATTTCACTACGGCCAGCGCTGTTACAGCCACAGCCACCGCGATGACGACACATCCAATTACAGCTGCAACCACTGGAGAGTTGTCTGAAACAGAGACTCTGATTGGTTTGGAGAACTTTTCCACCAATTAGAACAAACTCCACTTTTCTCAGGTTTAGGGTTAGGGATTCATCATATTGTTTATCATGCATTGTGATAAATTTCTTATGACAAAAGCTTAGATTTTTTTGTTGTCATTAATAATTCTAATTAAGGAAGTTTAACCTCCCCTCAATAAAGTCCTTACTGTTCCTGTTCTAAATAAGCATATTACAAATAGGAATGTTTCTCAACAGCATTATTTGTGTTTGTGGGGCTACATCAATGATTTGAAAAGATTTCGAATCATTGGATAATACAACTGACCCAAGAAAATGTCATAATATATTGATGTTCTAAGTTTTAAAAGCAGCATATAGTGAAAAATGAAGTCCTTATGAAGGAGGATTGAATACCTCGATACAAGAAAAAGCCCATGTTGTTGAGAAAATAGCTGCATTAATCAACTGATAAGCTCAATCAACTGTAGATCAACTCATTAATTGATAACTTGCGTCCCTGTTCTGTCCTTATGGACTCCCTCACTGATTACTGTCAAACACAAAGAGCGTACCAGTGTCTTTGGTACCCTCACACTGGAGGTCACTGGGCTCGATGGGGTTCTTGTTTCTGAGGGTGATGATTCGGACCTGTACGCAGTACTTGGTCAAGGGATCCAACTTATCTAAAACAACCCGGTCCTGGCGTATGTCGCTGAGGGTTCTTGCCTGTAGGGGGTGACAGAGAGGCAATCAGTTTGAAGCAGCCACCCAACATCAGGTCTCAGACTGATGTTGGGTCTGGATCAGGTAATGATCAATGAAATCAATCTTCTATGGATGGATGGATAAAGAGATGGACGGATGAACAGACCAAATGATGGATGGATGGATGAATGAATAGATGGATTGGTGGGTAGTTAGGCAGATCGATTGATCAATCAATGAAAGAACAAATGGATGGATAAAGATACAATTGGATGAAAGGATAATGAGATGGAGGGATGATGAACATAGACAGGCAGATGAACAAATGGATCAATGAATGGAGATAAAACTGGATGTACGGATGGATGGACAGACGGACAGATTGATTGCTCGAATAATCAATCAATGATCAGACGGATTGACAGACATGCTGTTGATCAACTTCTGCTGTTTCTCTAAAAATCCAGCAGATGGCAGCAGATGGCCATCTCTACCAGTCTAATCAGCCAGACAAACAGCTGTCCAACTCCTTCAGCCTGTTAGTGTTGAATTCACATCCACTCAGTAACCTGATCAACATTCGGGTTTTCCATGAACCTGAATCCCACCTGTTCCTCCTGGCCTTCCTTCCAGTAGGTGATGTTGTAGGTGACTTTGCTGTACACTTCCCTCAGAGAGGAAATATTAAACTCTGGGTCCTTAATGCCAAGCTCCAGAGTTTGACCGACGGGTAAGAGCGACACACTGGGAGGACTGATCAGGGCTGCAGAGAAAAAGATCAGAATTCATTTCTGGATTGCTTGGAAACGTGCACCACCAATTGTTTTTGTTGCCAGATCTAAAATCGATGTTTGAGTGAACTTTTGGGGTATGTGCGTTAAAGACTTACTGTCTCTATCCAAAGTGATGTATTTACTCTCCACCCAGGCTGAGGCCTCTTCTCCCAGCAGAGCCTGAACTTTCCCACTGTATGTCCCATACGCAGTGATGCCAAAATTGCTGAGTTCACATTGTAAGGTTGTGATGTTCACGCAGCCTTGTCTGTGGTTTCCAACAGAACTCCTGAGACAAAACAAGCAATAAAATGACACAGTTTGATAAAGGAAGGAAAAAATCAAACAAATCATAAAACAAGCATTTATAATGGACAACTAGTCAAAGCTAAGGAGTCGGTTTAATAACCAACGACAACAGCGGCTGTCAATACAATTCTGGGAGAAGCTAAATCCATCCTCACAACTCTCAGTGGATTTAAGACTTGAGGTAGCAACCATGTGCAGCCGATCAGATGATTAACTGGTCTTCTGAGTAATCGCCTCATTAGAAGGTGAACTTTGCTGCTCTGCAAGCTCAATGCCAATAAGAGAAGACATCAACAATGACTTCAGAGGAGCAACTCCTGCTGCATTTAACAAGCTAACTAAGACCAGTAGAGTCTGAGATTACGCTCTTGAAAAGATTGCTTTCTGTAGAATGATGAATCTTAAATAGATGGTTTGTATGGAAGGATTAGGGTCGTATGACTGTGCAAAGTTGCTCCTGAATGAACAATATCATTGGAACAGCTGGAACCAAAGCAGATGTTTGGCTTCAATACACATCACCATGTTTGAAGAAGATTTGGGTCTGTCAGGGCAGTCTACATTCACTCAGTCTGATCTCCTCAGTAGTTCAGACAACACCAGATCTGCAACAGAATGGCTGAACAAGGAATAAATAAAGGTTCTGCAATGACAGCAAGACCTCAGCCTGATTGAAATGCTGTGGTGGAAACTCTAGAGACCTGCGAAAACTTCAATGAGGTGAAATGATACTGGAGAGATGAGTGGGTAAAAATTTTCCTCAATGACTAAAGAAATTGATAAAGTCAGAAGTGGACGGACAAGGCTTCCTGAATGGTCTGAAGAAGACAACAACCAGTTTGAGGTATTCTCTTGGCTTCCAAATTCTTCAGATCTCAGTCGAATCAATGTTGTAGCTAGAAGCGTCGGATCCAGGGAGACTCCGCCTCCCAAATTACAGAACTGGACAAGATCCACTCCTGATATCTCGGAGCCAGATCCCACAGAAAACCTTAGTGATTCAGAGAAGATTAGCAGAAAAGTAAGGGGGATTTCCTGATATCAGTTGGTTTCATGCCTCGTTCGCCACTGAGCGGTACAACATTTTATGGTCATACAACTTAAGGGAGGCCATCAATGGTGTGAAACACGTTAGTTGTATTTCACAATGGAAACGCACAAAGTGATCCACACCGACTTGTGCAAACCGCTGGCTGTAAACAAGGAAGTACAGTTCTGGCTGATTGTTGTAAACATGGTTGTTCGTCAACACAAGACTGCCGTCTTCCTTTCCCAGAAGAAAATCCTGATTCATAACAAAAAAACTTCTTCTCTTGTCGACTCCAACTTTCATTTGTTACATTTTCTGTTTAAGGGAGATGCAGAGAAACGTTCAGAAACTCCCTGCAGGCAGTTTTTCTGGAAACTGACACCAGCATATCAGAATAGAGGATGCAGCACTGCAGAGAAGCAGAACAACACTAACATCTGCATGCACAGAGGCTTTCTTCATTTTCTTCCCGTTTAGTTCAACTATGACTGTAAATGCGATTTTTAAAAGAACATTCCAGCTTCTTAACATCTCAGACGTTTGATGACTAAGTCAGTAGCTGCATTTCCATTGACCACATAATTGGGTCATTTGACATTTTGAAAATAAATTCACTGAATGGAACCATGCCAATTTTGAAAAAAACAAAACTTGTTTTTGATAAAAAGCTTTGGTCCCAGCATGAAGTGTTTTTTTGGTCATATCAAAACTGATGTAGTTCACAAAACCGCAATAGAAACTCATTTTTTGCAGGACACGAGTCGCATGATAAACAACCACACATTGCCACTGCTGCAAACTATGAAGAAGACAACAGGAAGTAATTGGAGGATGATGGCTGATGGCATGTTTTGTAAGGACTTGTCTTGTTAACAAATACAAAACTGTGCGATTTTAATTGCATTTATTATCTAAGGGAAACACTGCAATTGTGAAATTGTGATTTTCCAACATTAGTGGAATACTGACAAAGTTTCCACACATTTACAATGAAAATAAGGCTATTGTGCCAAGAAGGAGAAGGAAAAACAATACATGTTGGTTTATAATTCGAAATATATTTTTGTTCATTCACAGAAAGACTCTGCTGCAAACAACAGATAATTTCCCCCAAAACCTTCGGTGAGTGTTTCTTCAAGAGTTGGAAAAACCTTCAAAGAGAGCTGAGCCAGAACAGCCAGCTGCAGAGGAAGCTCCGTTCGGAGGAGAATAGTAGTTAAACTTACTGTAACTCGGTGGTGTAGATCAATTTGCTGGGTGCTTCTGCAGGTGGATCCCAGCTCAGGATCAGGTTCAGGTTCCTGGAGGTCACCTGGACATTGGTGGGACTGCTCAGGACTCCTGATACAACTACACAGACCCGAGAACAAAGTTAGGAACGGCATCAGATTCTCCTGCTTACATCTCATTATCTACCACTTTCTATTATGCTTCCTTGAACAGGTTCGGCCTTCTACAACATACAGTACATGTTCATTATATTTTATGCATTAAATCATTGTTACATAATAAGATCTTAGTCTGTACAGTTCTACCTGTTTGAGCTGTTTTAGGGGGTCTTGTCACTTTAAATTCAAATAACTCAACATTTACACTCGCATGTGAAAATGGCTGCAAACAGATGTGCTATTATGACACATCTTTGAAAAGCAGAAGTGGAGCCTGCTGCACAATCAACAAGAATGCTGCAGCAAGTGGTTTCTGGATGGTAAGTCAACAACAAAACACTTGATGTTAACGAAGGTGGAACAACCAATATTGGGTTTAAGGCTTGGGCCCAAGTTGGTTGACTTTCTCTTTTTCTTTTAATGTAATAATTTTTAAAAACCAGAGCTTTATATTTACTCTGGATGTCTTTGTCTAACATTGTACATGTTACAGAAAAATTTATATAAATGAAAAAATAAATAAATGGAATATTTCTTTGGTAAAAACTTTACGCCCTGGCAAAATAAAAAAAAAAGGAATGTGTCAATGATTTAAAATTGAATTTAAGTTGCTAGAACTTTTTTAACTGTTCACATCAATAGTCACATTAGGTATTTTATCAGTGAATAAACCCCTAAAAGTAGCTTACAACATGAAATATGTTGTTCTTTGGTGCCCAAACTTTTTGTCACGTGGGTCAAATTAGCTGAATCAAAAATAATATTACAAACTATTATTTATCTGCTCTGTAATAAGCTAAGCATGTAATATTTATAATTTAATTAAAATAATATTTGGGTGCACTAAAGTAAACTTTTTAGTAAAAGTTACTGGGTATATGTTGTTCTGCTTACCTTGCAAGCTTGGTTATAAAAACATCACGAAAACTTTGAGATGTACCTAATATTTTCCATTGCAAAATATAAAATTGTTGGTAATAATTTTGCCCAAATAAGAAATAAAAATGATCCATCTGCATTGTACTGAGGAAGCAAATTTACATTATTGAACTGAAGATAGTGGCCACACAAAATCAGTCCAGGACTCAGATACTGATACTTTGGACATCTATACATGGTTGTAGTGTAATTTTTGTGACATAGATGTAATTTCTCATAGTTTCCTTTATAAATAAACAAATCTGTTGACTTAGCAGCCAGAAGAGACTGAAATAGAAACTGTATAAAGAACCTTTTTGGACCAAAACCTGAATTAAACTGTAATATCTCAGTCCACCCTGAGAACTATCACGAATAAACCGATTAAAACCCTAAAATAACACACACGGGTTAATCAGAAGAATAGAAGTCCTCTATTGTTCCTCTATAGTTACGGTAATAAGTTCACTGACCCACAGAAACAGTTGAACTTTACCTCCGTTTAGTGTTAAAAGTGTCAGGATGAAAACACAAACAGCGGCTGACATGTTGATCCGAAGGTTCGGTTCGGTTTGGCCCGGTTCTGCCCCCGTCCAGTCCCGAGTCCCAGGGTTGGTCCTTTAAAACTCGCCGTTTCATTCAGTTCCCGTTTGCATTAATCAACAACAGGCGGGGGAAATACGCGGAAACAAATGTATAATAATTTCAGCGTGGACACGTCACGTTTCACGTCAACTCAGTCACTTTTCATTTCACTTCAGGGAAATGCGACGTTACGGCAGCTCGCGCCTCGGATTCCTGTCTGCTGCGCGCTTATACGGACCCTTACGGTAACCTTTCGAAATAAAAGCTTCCAAGTAGAATATGGTCAAAAAGTTACTGTAATTTATTTCAGGTCAAACACAGAGAGGTCTACAAAGTCACACAGTCAAAAATTAACACCAATAATTTGGATTATTTAGCCTGTAAAAAGATTAAAAAGTGGGTTTATTTTTAAAAGTATTCATTTAATAATGACAGTTTCAAAATAAATTAGTTATCAAGCTAAATATTTATTATTTATTATGAAATTAAATATTTAGTTTGCTAAAACAATTAGTTTGTAGCTAAATATTTAACTTCAATTTAAATATTAAGTAGCATGCTGAATATGTACTTTCAAACTAACTATTTAAACTTCTAAAGATATTTAGCTTTGAATTAAATATATTTTTAGAAAGCCAAGTCTTTATTTTGAAGCTCAATATTTATTTACTTATCAAGCTAAATATTTAGCTTCAATATTTAGTTGACAAGACAAATATTTAGTCTGAAGCTAAATGTTTAGCTCTAAGGTAAACTTTCTTCAGTAGATATCTATGTTCTTACGAGTAACATTTGGGTTCTGTAACATGAATTAATACATTATTATAACATTATAAAGTATCTCCAATTATTGGCAGTAAATTATAATTTAAAAAACAAATATATGAAACAAAGACTCGGAAAATTCACAATTTATTGCATTTTTATTGCATTTACAATCAATTAAAAGGCTCAGAAATGTGTTCTGTACAGACATCGAGAAGAATTGGCATAAAGAAAAATTAAAATATATTTCTGTAATAAAAAGTTTGGATCTTCTCAAATCACAGTTTCATCAATATCCGCTCAGATTGTTCACCAGAGTTTAAATATCATTGGATTATTGATCCAAATGATTGATTTCTCACCTCAGCAGCCGTTTCCTGTTGATAAGCTCCAAAAGAAGTTTGTATCTGTGCAGATTCTTTTACAGGTGTGCATCATCCAAAACACAGGTTTGAAAAATGTATCTTTTGCAAAACCATAAATCTTTTTTTTTTCCACCAAGATAATAAGATATAGATTTTTACACATTAAACATACATTCTATTACTGAAGGGTTAAAACACTGGCAAAAATGTCTTCAAAAAGAAGGAAAAAACATATTTTAACCAAAGAAAATTAAAATAAACCTCAGTGAGAAAAGATAAATTAAACCCTCTGTGCTGATTAACAGTGATTATTTTACAGTAACTATATAAAAATCACCTCTGGCAGGTGATGAGGTAAGATGTCCTGAGTACAACTCGCTTATAAAAGTAAATATTAAAAGAAATGTTCCCTCCATGGAGGAACTCAAATTAACTGAACTCCTGTTTCCTCGGGACGCTTTAGGTCGTAATGCCGTCCTCCTGTATCAGAGAAGACTTCAGGCACGTGTACGTGTAAGACTGCGATCTGAACTTCATGCAGGACAGATGGTGATTTTTAACCTAAAAGAACAACAAAAAATAAATATCACATTTAAGGATGTTTGTGTTGCTGACTTAATGAAGTTTAACCACAACCTCCATCATTAAACTCTAAAAGATCAGATTAATAGTCAGATTCTTTCCACCTGCTGCACAAAAAAGGCTAAATTAATGTTTAACTGCACTTCTCTATCAATGCTAACCTTAAAAAAATCAAAATGACCTAGGATTTTACTACAGCAGCAAGCAGTAAAATTAAAACACTTTCCATTTAAATTCTCCAAAATAAAATACAATTAAATATACTGTAGGTTATCTGATTAGTAGTTGGTTGGCTTGGAAAGCTACTTTTTCTTAATAAATAGAATAATCATTCAAAAACAATTTTTTATATATATTTTTTATATTTATTCAGGTAAAATTAACATAAATTTACAACCTTTAAGATAGTCAACAAACTGAATCAAGAGAAACTAAATGAAGTTTAAATATTTCCATCAACTTCTAATAGATGCTAAATGTTGTGCTCTGCATTTCTGAGCATTAAATTACTGAACTAAAACAAAAATAAAGCGATCTAATATCTTAATCAGCCGACCGGAGGCTGATCCTCTGAGTTCCTCCTGAGT
Organism: Poeciliopsis retropinna; assembly: GCA_010277075.1. NCBI lineage: Eukaryota > Metazoa > Chordata > Actinopteri > Cyprinodontiformes > Poeciliidae > Poeciliopsis > Poeciliopsis retropinna. The sequence goes on along the minus strand of VMRM01000037.1, from coordinate 3,809,282 downwards.
TATTCTTACTTTAAAGTAACCAAAGCGGCCATTTTGAGTCCCAACAGGGTGTTCCTTGTGTGAACTGACCTGTTAAGGTGTCGTCTCAGTAATTCCAAGCTCACCTTGCTGCTGAAGATGTACCGGCCCACAACGATGACCACCAATAGAGTAAACCCCCCCAACAGGCCAAGGACCAGGAACACTGAGGGACGGCAGGACGAGACAAGTCAGAACCCCAAAATATTCACATCAAAACAAACTAATCAGACGTTTTACACTCAGACACGGGAATAACGTCATTTGAAGAGGCGTACATGTGTGCTGGGGTGGAGGAGGACTGGTGAAGGCGCAGCGGCGTTCACTGGGGACGCTGTTCCGGTTTATGAGGGACTTGAAGGAGACGGAGACGCAGTACTCCACACCTGGCTGCAGGTACTGGATCACGGTCTCCTGCTGGTAGGACTGCTGCAGTCTGAACTGAAACACAGAATGGAAACAACAAAACGTCACCAAAGAGAGGATAAAGATGGTCATGTGGAAGACTGGTTGGAAAAGAAAATTAAACTGTGATAAAGAACATAAAGGAGGAGTGAAATAGGATCAAAAGTTGCATTAGTTGCGGAGCCTGACATTTTGAATAAAATTGCTTTATGGAAACACAATAATTTAGAAAAACTAATTTTTCAGTAGGAGGTTTTGGTGCTTTGATTGCTTTATTGAAATTGGTTTATTTCGTAATATTGAAATAGAAACAATTTATTTGCATCACAGAAGTCATGTGACCAAAAACCGGATGTTGCCACTAACGCAAACTACAAAGAGGAAGATAACAGGAAGTAATTGGAGGATAATGACACAGCATGATTTTATTGATTTATTGCATGAACAAACTTATTTATGGGTGTTTTTAATTGGGTTTAATAATAATTGTTATTGGGTTATTGGGTTTAATAACAATTGCGAAATGGTTATTATTGTGAATATTAAATGGGTTTCTATAAACCATATAATTGCGCAAGTTGACATTTCAAAAATAAATTAGCTTAATGGAAACACAGCAATTTTGAAAAAAAAAAAAAAAAGCAAAACTTGTTTTTCAATAAAACATTTTGGCATTTATTTATATGTATGTATTTGTATTTGTGTGTTTATTTCACAAAAATACAGTGGAAACACATTTTTTGCATCACATGAACCACAACAAGATGTTACTACTGGCAGAAACAATGAAAATGAGAACAGGAAGTAGTTGGAGGACGATGGCGCAACATGATTTTAATGACTTATTGCATGAACAAACTTATTCATGTGTGTTTTTAATTGAGTTTCTTATGTAATGAAAACATCGCAATTGCAAAATTATGCTTCATGTTTTTTATTTTTACCTTATCAGAATATTAAATATCTTTCCATTAACAATGTAATTGCACAATTTAACATTTGAAAAATAAATTAGCTTAAGGTAAATGTGCCAATAATAAAAATAAAAAACTCACATTGCTTTATAAAAAGTGTTGGCCCTGGGATGATGAGGTTTTTTGGCCGTAATGAAATTGGTTTCTTTCACAAAATTGTAATGGAAACGTTTTTCTCATCACACCAATCATATGAACAACATCCGAATGTTATTATTGGAGGAATGCTTCACTCTAAGCAGAACACAATTTAGGTAAAGTTGCAAAATAATCATAAAATTTAAACTGTAAAAAAAAAGTGTAAAAATGCCAATTCAGTTTGGTAAAATCCAACTTTCTGCAAGCGATTCTCTCCCTCCTTTTTCTAAAAATCACATTTTGTTACATTATCTTTATAAATATTTTGGTAAAAAAAAAAAAATTAATGTATTATGCATATTCCTTAATAAAAATGATAAAATGTCTTCAAACGTCTCAAGCGTCTACACAGCAAGTCTCAAATATGGTGGTATCGCCAGAATTAATTAAATGTCTTTTACAACCAGGTTTTTTCCTGTAATTTCTGTGAAACGGTGGAGTGTATCACTTCCTGCTACACAGAAAATGTCAAGCATAACCAGTAGTAAACTGCCGAGGGGTTAGACTGAAACTGGAAGTTCAGTTTCAGTTTATTCAGTAAAGAAACTGCAGTTTGGTTTGAGAGCACAGTTTGATCAGCTCAAAAACATTTAGAGAAAATCATCAACAAGCCTGTTTTAAATTATAATTTTTTTAAATATTTTTTAAGCTGGTGAAATCATCAAACTTTGAGCTCTGCTAAATAAAAACACAACACATCATCAGCAGGTCTTAAGATGAGTTGAAAAACATCACATGATAAAGAGAAAAAACAACCCCAGGGGAAATGTCAGAATGATGACATGAAGGCTGTAAAATACCCTGAGAGGTTGAAAACATCCAGAAACCAAACTCAGCTCATCACAAAAAGGCTGGAGAACCATGAAGACGCAGAAATTAATGGCTCTGGGTCAAAGTTCGACCTTTCAAGTATTCACACCCACGCTTTGCCATTTCATCCCAACCTCCTCTGAAACCACAAACAAAGCTTTTTTTTTTTTTTCATTTTTGCAAATTAAACCACTGCATCCAGCTTATTCCTCTTTTAAAATAGCTTAAAATGCTGAATTTTATGTGTGTTTTAACTACATATTAGCTTTACATTATACCTGGCCACCACTGGTTGGGGTTTGTTTGGGGCAGTCGATAAGAAATATGACAGATTATGATTGGAGTCACATCTCCTACATTGTAAAAATATTCTTACCTTTGGAGTATTTTCACATTTTTTCACATTTTGATGCCAAATTGTAAAATATTCAGCTGGATTAGATGTGACAGATCAAAATGAAGTAACTATGCGTTGCCATTTTGATAATTCCATTTTGGTTTCATTCCGTTTCCTTCAGGATTTGTTAAATGGAAGAAAAAGGGGGGGGGAAAAATCACATGCATTTATATTCATCACAGAGACACATTCTTGGCAATCCTGGAGAAAAAGAAGCAGGAAAACTCAGCTGGTACAGACATGGCCCAGAACACTCATGGTGAGAATAAGTGGTTCAAATTCAGATGGTGTAACAGGAGAAACCAGCAAGAAGCAATAAAACCAAGCAGCTGAAATACGGAAGAGGAGAAGAGAGCAACAGCAACACCAAGTGAGACCAATCAGAGGAAGCAGAAAGCAAAAAGAAGGAGAATACTAAACACAGAGGAAGCCAAACCACAAATCTAAAATAACCAAACCAAGGAGGAAAACATAAGAGTCAAAACCAGAATGCATAGAAAGAAAAGAAACTTTGCACAATTGAGTCTGGTAAGACAGAAATAACAATAATAAAAACCCAAATGTTGGTGGATTATCATGACGTCACTGTAAAGACGGATAACGAGTTCGAGAGAATCTAAATTATTGCTAATCAAAGCAAATACCAATTAACATTTGGATGATACAAAATGTCTTGTGGAGAAAAAAGTGTGAAATTATAAAAAATTCAAAATAAGGGTTAGGGTAATTCCTGAGTCAATCACAATAAAGAGGAAGAGAACTAAAGCATTGGTTAAATTCACAATCCATACCTCCATACCATAATGACAGATTACAATGTCCATAATAAGCCATGGTGCATCAGTTTATTTTTCATTTCAGCTGAACCTTTTCATTAATTTTAGAGATTAAAATGTGAAAGAAAAAAAAGGCAAAAACAGTAGATTCAGACTGATTTATTAAAAAAAAAAACCCAACAACTTCAGTATTCATTTTATTTGTTGTTTTGTTTCTTTATTTTGGACATTTAAAATGCTGTCCAGTTCCAAAGCCAAATATTCATTAGAAATCAAAGTTTATTGGTATTTGAGAGGGTGAACTTACTTGCCTTTTTAACTTGAAAATGGGCTGAAAAAAAACAATATCATCACTTATCGCACTAACTTGATTGTCCAGAAAAATTTGTTTTCAAAGCAAAGATGATGAAACACAAATGAGGGAAGAGAATTCACATCCAAGTGAGAAAAACGGAAGGGAAATTGTTGTGAAATAAATAATAAACTGGATTTTTGTCAGGAACTCTCACCTCGGCGCCGTCTCTGGTTCTCCTCACGGTCAGCTCCATCTCCCTGTGCAGCTCCTTCAGCTCCTCGTTGTGATAGAGGGGAGTCCCAGTGGCGTCTCGGATCTGCAGGACCAAGCAGTTCCCACAGCCGGACACGGAAAACTCAGGAGGTCCCAGAACGGCTGCGGAGAAGAAAACATAAATCTGCTTTAAAGCTTTAAACTCAGAAAAAGCTCCAGTTACACTTTAAATGTGAGAAATACTAATAGTGTAACTGCTTAGATTGTCAAATTAGGGACAGTTAAATCGTTTACTGGCTGATTTTTTTCACCAAATTTTAGAATAAACTGTTAAGGTTAAGTCAGAGGAACCACAAGGCTCTTTGCTTGGTTCAAAACTTTTTAAATTATGGTTAAATCACATACGTAATGATACAAACATTCTAAATGTCACTTTATATGCAGATGACAATATACTATACTACTATGATAAAGACTGAACCAGGCTCAGATTACAGTAAAAAAAACAAGACATTTTTCCCATTTTATCAGTGAATTAATCTGCCAGTGGAAGTTGTACTTTTCATTAAGATTCAAGAATTGCTGACTTAAAACAAGATAGTATATCTTGTCGAAAAGTCAGTTGTGAGTCAGTTTTGTCTCATTTTGGTTGCAATAAGATATTTGTAATGGAAACTAAACCAAATTACTTGGAAAGATTTTGTGTTTTTGCAGCATATAATGTTTGTAATTGCTATCACGCATTAATTTATGGTCATTTATGTTGGAGAAAACAGATAAATCGTACCATCATGTTACGAAATGATTGGTAAACAAATGATCCTAACAATAAATCTGATGTTTTGTTGAAACATGTCAGGTCTGCATATTGATGTTCGGCTCTCTCACTGTCTGCCAGAGGGTGGAACAGATTCGATGTGGTCCAGCTGGAGGTCTGGTTGGTCCTGAAGGCTTGGACTCGGGCCATGTAGTAGCCAAACGTGTCCTTAAGTTTGCTGGTTAGATTGCACGTCTGTCCGGCCGTCAGCTCGGCGCACTCAGCCACCGTTTTCCATCGCTGCTTCCTACACAGAGAAAGCAAACAAACAGTTAGAACGGAGTGAGGGCTGAAGTGTCATGCTACACATAATAATGTTTCCTAAATGCTGAGGCAGGAAACTCACAGCTTTTATGAAACTTTCACATTGACTCAGAAAGAAAAGTGTTCGGTCAAAGGAGCTCCAAGAAACAAAAATGAAACTTAAGAGAGGCTCTGTGGAGAAATAATGGAAACATCAAAGTGCAATGAGGGATGTTGATGTTTGTGCGGATGTTTCAAAACCTCTTGAGCTTTTACCAATTCACATGAGTGTCTCCACTCATTCACGCTTTCATATTGTTCTATTAGCTGCAGCAGAGTAGGAATTATCCCACAACATATTCACAAATAGAAAACGCGTTTTGGCTACTTGTTGCATTAGATAAATATATATAGTTTTACTTTAAGAGACATAATTGTTCTCTGGATCACTTTCTTGCAAAATCACAATATCTTAAAATATTTTTTGTCTAGTTTCTATTGTAAGTATCTTTATACACTTGAATTAAAAGAAAACTAACTTACAAGTGGCTTTTCAGGAAGACATTTAAGTTTTATATTAATAATAATGAAAAAGTACTAGTTCTACTGGCAGATTATTTCAGTCATAATGAGACATATTTTTACATGTCAGTGGTCAGTGAAATGTAATCTGCCTGTGAAACTGGACATGAGTTGCAAGGCAACGGGCTGGACTTGGCCTGGGTTGCTAGGCAACGGGCTGGGCTTGGCCTGGGTTGCTAGGCAACGGGCTGGGCTTGGCCTGGGTTGCTCGGTAACGGCACAGTGCCAGCTGAATGTGACATAAATGAAATAAACTCCCAGTGGAACATGTATTTTTTCAGAGATAAAAAGGAATTATTGACGTAAAACAAGCTCATATATCTTGCTGAGACGTTACTTTTAAGTCAGATTTGTCATATTTCAAATGTGCAAAAATATTTAGGCAAAAAAATTAAACAAGAATTCTGACACAAAACCATATGTTTAGCTGCATGTCTTTCTCAGGGGTGGGTAGTAACTCGTTACATTTACTCATTACATCAACTCAAGTAACTTTTTGGCAAAATTTTACTTTTACTTCTACTTAAATAAAAATATTTTGAAGTATAGCTACTCTGACTTTTTTTTTACTCAAGTCAATTTTACTCAATTTGACTTGAGTAAAATTGATATATTTTAAACAAAAACACACCAGATAGAAACACAAACCTACAAACATATTTGTGCTCAATTAAGTCAAAAGTAGCCATCCAAGAAATCACTCCTGTAAGAGTAAAAAGGCACTGAGTAACTGATCAAAACATAATTTAAAAATGATATCACCAGATTGCTTTTATGTTGCTTCTCAGGTCAACAGAACTGTTTGTGACTCCAAATCTGGTTCTTACTTTGTCCAAAATGCAGAAACAAAAAAACTTTTTTATTTAAATCACATTTTTAGCTGTAGAATTACAAAAAAAAAAGTTTATCTAAATAATGAATCAACTCAATTAAAGCTTGAAATGTTTTCCCTAACTGTGGAATATCAACATATTGACTTTGGATTGACCTGAACTGCATTAAAAAATAAAAAAAAAACAGACTTAGTGATTAGATGTTAATTCGAATGAGGACTTCAGCTAAATTTAGGAGAACATTTCTTTTTATAAACATTATATTTAGTATAAATAGGGACAGATTGTAATGAAAGCATTCTAGATCTCCTTGAAATTATTTGTTTCCCTTAAATTGCCATCTAGATAAACTGGGTGGCTGAGAGAGAAGGAAACCATCTGAAATGTTGCTGAAAGGTGATTGGTTGAAACAAAAAACAAACATGAAAAAGCTCATAAACCTCAAACATAACACCTGGTTATAGGTGTAGTTTTCAGTGTCAGCTTCTAAAAAACAGAGTCTCAATTTAAGAAAAGGTTCATTTCTATAATTATTGAAAAGAAACACCAGTTATACACATTTCTGGCAGCCTTACATTCAAAGGTTTGAGTATTTCAGTCTTTAACATCAGTTCCCACTTTGTAATGCTTACTTTTGACTGTTCAAGTGCAGAATTTCACCAATTTGGAACTTAAAAAACAAAAAACATGGGAAATTATGTGATAAATTCCTACTAATATGTCTAAGATTTATAAAAATAAAGGTTTCATTTGGGGAAAACAACAGATTACAACAATTTCTTCCTCTAGAAAATGCCTTAAAGTGAACAGTATTAATCAGATGATAAGATCTGATGTTTCTCTTCTTCATACTGTTTGGATATTTTACATTAATATTCCCACAACGGAAAAAATTCCCAACTCAAATGTTCACCTTTGACCTAAATAATGATGTCATAAAATTGTTCCAGCTCATTTTCTCAGCAGGAACCAGTTAAACCTTGCCAAAAACATTATAGGAATGTTTACTGCTTACTGGTTTCATTGTAGGGAAACAAACAGAGAAAAAATATTTTAAAAATCCAGAATGATATAATCTGGTTTGTGTTGAACAGGCAGGTCTTGATCTGTTTCCTGACTAACTCTGAGGCATCTAAAGCATTCAAAAGAGCTCATATAAAGCGCAAACATTCACCAACTTCCTGATGGATTAATATCAAATAGAAGAATCTAATCATTAATTAATATAACAACCAGACAAAACTGCTCAGTGACTGGTTTTCATGGAAACTCTTTAGAACATTCTGGGGGCTAAACCGCTAGCTCCGCCCAGCATGAAAATATATTTTTACTCCGTTCAGCTCGTTTAATTTCAACCGAAACGAGTTGAAACAGATGGAAATGTAGGAACGTGAAGAAAGGGAATGAAGATGAGGAGAAGACGGAGGGAGAGCCGGAAGTCGGTCATGTTTGTGCCGCTGCTAGCTTGAAAATGCTAACCGGAAATTAAATTCAAGCTGTTTACGGTAGACATCAGTATCAAAACATTTTCACAGATATATTAGATTGGTTTGCTATAAAACTTTAATTTCTATTTGTTATCCTTCAATTTGTTTTGATTTTGCGCCAGCTCTAGCTAATTATTTTAGCTTCTGCTAATGGTTTTGGTTACAGTCATCGGCCAGGCATTTCACCGGTGACAAAATGGCGACCTCTGTAGGCGAAAAATATAGAAAAAATATGCGCTTTCGTAAGTAATTTAGAGTTTTTACTTACCACAAACACCAACTTTTAGATAAACATTAAACATATTTAGGCCAACATATTTCACAATCCCTGGACTAATTTATAGACTAACATATTTCCATGTTATTGATTATTTATTTTACATTTAGATTATATTTAAATAACTTACAATATAACACTTGTTGTTGTTTTTTATATAAATTTATATTGCTTATGGTTATATTGTATTTACTAATATTCAACATTTTGGAATAGCTTATGAACAAGTATGTTCACAAGCATATTTGTTCATATATATATAAAGTATATATATATATATATATATTTATATACTTTATAGTATAATGTAGGCTATATAACTATATATACTTATATACTTTATAGTATAACGTATATAACTATATATACTTATAGTTATATACGTTATACTATAAAGTATATAATTATATACTTTATATTTAATGTAATATAAAGTATATTACATTCTATCTAGTTGTGGATCCATTTAATGGAGAGCCCACAGCATCACTCTCTTTATCAGACATACAAACAAAAACAGATGAAAATGTAAACCCCAAACAAACACATTAAAGTAATTATTGAACCTTCTGGTGGCAAAATTGTATTTTTATGTCTTTAGGAGATAAAATCAGCTAGAGACTCTCAGTCCACCTTAGCTCATTAAGGTGAATGTAGTTTCTGCTGTGAAGTAAGACCGGGATTTCCCTCTTTTTCGACAAAATTCCTTTACCAATTCTTTGTAAATTCATAAAAATGGTACCATCAGCAGTAAAAGGATACGTTTTTTTGGTTTTTTTCAAACTCTTCAGGAAGAAGCAGCAAAAGACACTGACATTTGCACTTCCTGTTGTAATTTGTGGTGAAAAATACGTCACAAAAGTTCTTCATGACGTATCTGAATCCAGTGAACACAAGTATTTTAGTCTAGTTTCTTGTGCAAATACTTCAGTATACTTTAAATAAAACAAAACTAACTTACAGGTAACTTTTCAACAAGAATTGGAAGCTTGTTTTAAGTTATTAATTCCATAATATTGATTTTAAAAAATACTGGTTATATGTGAAATAATATTCCAGAGGAACTAGACGTTTTTCCCATAATAAAAGTTATAATATTTTGCTCCACTGACAGATTTTGTTATTTATAAGTAACACTTTTAAATCAATATTAAGCAATTATTGACTTAAAACAAACTTGCTAAAAAGTTACTTGCAAGTTAGTTTTGCTTTATTTCAATTGAACTAAAATATATTTGAGGTACAAACTAGACAAAAATACTCTAATTGTTTGAAATTCAACCAAAAGTAACAGAAAATATGTTCAGGAATGAACCTTCTCTGGTTATTTTACCTGGCAACTGTTGGTGCAACAACAACACAGGAGGAAGGGTTAAACTCCAAATATGGTCACATCTTCACACATCCACTAACTAGGTGTTAGACCTACTTTTAAAATTAAAATGAGTCACTCTGTGTTGAACTTCTGAAGAAGGTCAGTGAATTTGTACCTGGTGCTGTGGATCTGGACCGTGAAGCGGGCATCTGGGGGGGTCAGCGGGTCCGGCCAGAACCTCAGAACATGCTCCATGTTGTAGGAGGTGATGGAAACGTTGGCCGGCGCTGGGAGGGAAACGCAGACTGCTGCTGAAACATGCAGAAACATGCAGAGAAACTTTTAAAAAACACGCAAAAACAAAAATACAGATTTTCTTCTGGTTAAAAAACAATAAGCAGAGGTGGTAGAGTAGCCAAAAACTATAGGAAAAGTAAGAGTAGAACTACTTCTACTGATGCCAGATTACAGATTAATAATCTGTAAAACTCCCCTAATATTCCATAGCATTAGTATAAGTTTTATTGGAAAAGTGTATTTTTTCTGAACTTGTTACTTTGCATTGCATTTTTCATTATTTTTTTTCATTTTGCTCCTTAAAATATTATAATTTGCTTATAAATTATAATTTTCTAAATCAACAGTTACTCAGTACTTATGTATCTTTTTTTTACTCTTACAGGAGTAATTTATTAGCTTTAAAAAGTACAGCATAGTAAAAAGTAAATTTTTTCAAAAAGTTACTCAAATGAGTAAATGTATCAATTTACTGGAAATAATAGACGCTAAAGAACATCAACAAATCAGAGTTAATTTAACGAGTAAGTACAACAGAGGTTCAGAGATATTTTGAAGTGAAGGCAGGTGAGTTTACCCAGGTGTAGGAACAGGAGAAGCAGCGTCCACAGCCCCATCGTCCCCCCATAGGGTTGAAGCTGGCAGAGGCCGGGGAAGCGTTGTTGTCGTGTCAGAAGTAGAAGACGCACAGAGTGAGGTGATGGAGGGGGGCGGAGGTGTGGGGGCTGGGAAACCAGATCCGTCACTCAAAGTTTCTGTTTCCTGAGAAGTCCCTCCCTGTGTGTCTGCAGCCTGAACGGACGGTGAAACACACACACACAGAGAGAGAGAGAGAGAGAGAGAGAGAGAGAGAGAGAGAGAGAGCACTGTTCTGAAACAGCACAGAGAAAGTCATGAGGTAAACTGATCAGATGCTTTTTTTAATCTTTAATTCAACTCCTGTAATCCAGGTGACCCTGCACTGCAAAAACACAAAATCCTACCACGGTTTTTGTCTAGTCTCTACTTTACCTCATGCATTTGAAATAAAATGTCTTGTAGGAGTTTCTTTCAAGTCAATAATTCCCTAATATTGATTTTTTTAACAAGTACAAGTTACACTGGTAAATTATTTCCCTTATAGTAAGAAAAACAATGTCTGATAGATTAAAAAAAAATCTGAAAATCAATATAAAGGAACTGACATAAAACAAGCTTTTTAAACATCTTTTTGAAAAGTTACTTGTAACTTAGTTTTGTCTTATTTAAAGTGCACTAAGATGTTTGCACTAAAAACTAGACAAAAATGCCAGTAAGATTTTATGTTTTTGCAGTGCAGGAACATCTGTTATCACACACTGCAAAAACAAAACTTAAGGATTTTTGGTTTAGTTTCTATTGCAATTATCTTAGTGCAGTTTAGTGCTCTTTTTCCTGTTTTCATCTTCTATCAATTATCTCTGCTGAAGAAACAGTCCCACACCATGCTGCTGCCACCACCATGTTTCATTACAGAAATAATGCAGTAAGATGGATGACTGCTTTCTCCAAGTCCCTTTAACAGTCATCAAGATTGTCCCTGAAGGATTTTTAAAAGATATTGTCTAAATATTGGTCAATGCGTCTCTTGAATTTTCTGTAAATTCAGAAACACAACAAAATGCCAGATTTAAACATGTATATCTTCCTGTATTAAAGTGTAAACATAAATTAATATTAATCCAGAAAGAAGTACAGGTGATAGATTGCTCAATGGATTGGTAAATATTTTATTGTTCAAACTGATTTTCTATAAACTTGATGAGCTTATGAATATTAATATTGTTTTACAGATTTGCTACGCATTTCATATTATATTTATGAAATATAAAGAATCAAAAACTAGAATCACAATAAAATAAGTTACAATAATAAGGAAATATTTTTATTTAATTGAATCCAAATACTGCAGAAAATTGTCCCCCATGGATAATTTAAATATGATTTTATTTGGTTCTCAGTGAATGTAAATCCAGCACTAAAACACGATGGAGGTCCCATCATTAGTCATGTTGGAGATCTTATAAAACATTAGATAAAATCAACTTTTTAAAAGAATAAATCAAACCAGTGACTGAATACTGGAAACCAACCAGCTGGAGGCGCTGTCCATCATCAAAAATAGACAAAATTACACAACATGCTGAATTTAAAATGAAAAACAAGACTTTCAAGTTTAAAAAACTGTTTTTCTGTACAATTTATTTTCAATTTTTCCATCATCAGTGCAAAATATAAAAATAGAAAAGATGCAGCAGACGGAGCGTTCCATACGGAGCGGTCCTATTTCACAGGAAAAACGATTATGGCTGATAAAGGTGAGGTGATCAGGCGAATTTGATCGAACTGTCAGGACAACAAAATTAACATTATTGGACATTTAAACAAAACAACTGAAAAATATGGCAACATTTCACCAAAACATCCAGGCTGAAGTAGCTGCAGGAACCTGCTACAGAATTGGAAAGAGTTAACCACCTGGGTTAACATCAACTGTTATCAGAGCAAAAACAAAACTTATGAGTCCTGGATTGGGCTTTTTTAAGCAACATAAAACACAAGATGAAATTATACAGCACAAATTACAAGAGTTTTCCCCAAGTTAAGCATCAAAACCTTCCAAAACGGTGTTTAATTACTGTTAATGAACTAAAAATAGGTAAACCTAATTGAGGCTTTTACAGACCAAAAATGGCTTCAAAGAACAAAATGACAGAAAAGATTGGTGCATCTTCATCTAAATCAGCTGACTGCTCTCAGTCATTAGAGGAAAAAACAAGGTAATGTAGCACCTGCACAGCTATTAGTTCATGATTCACCTTTAAAAGTCCATTTGGAAAAACAAACAAACGGATACAACAATAAAATACTGTAACTAGTGAAAAACACTGCAAAAACATAAAATCCTTTTGGTCTAGTTTAGTGGAAATATTTTAGCACAGCATGATATAAGAACTTGTTTTAGGCAAATAATTCCTTAATATCAACATTCCCACATAAACCTGGGAAAAATGCCATGTATTGTATTTTCCGGACGATAAGTCTCAGGTTTTTTCATAGTTTGGCCGGGGGTGTGACTTATACTCCGGAACGACTTATGTGTGAAATTATTACCACATTATTATATCATATCACATATTATTTTCACACTAAACCGCCAGAGGGCGCTCTAGGCCTGTGTTGATAATGTGTGTGGTAGAAGCTACGTCCGGAGTTAGCCGAGTTGTTTACAAGCGACACCGAAGATGAAGATTTAGTGATTGGAGCGACACGGACGATTTGGTAAACTTGTTAGCATGTTATTTATGCTATAATTATCTGAATAACTCTTAATATGTTATGCTAACATACCAGGCACGTTCTCAGTTTGTTGTTTATGTGTCATGTAGCGTTAGCATACCGTACAATTATTCAGCCTGTTGTTGCCTCTATTCTATTTTTATTTCCTTTCAAGATGACATGTCTGTTCTTGGTGTTGGATTTATCAAATACATTTCCCCCCAAAATGCAACTGATACTCTGGTTGACTTATATGTCTTTTCCTGCTTTATTATGCATTTTATGGCTGGTTTGACTTATACTCCGGAGCGATTTATAGTCCGGAAAATAAGATAATTGAAATAATTTACCAGTGAAACTCGTAATTTTTCATCAATATTTAAGGAATTAGTCACTCACACTCCTATATTTTGTTGAAAGGTTACTTATGTATTTTCTTATTTCAAGTACAATAGACCAAAAATACTTGTGTCTTTGCAGTGCAGGAACAAAACATGAAATTTTTTTTTTCATTTCACAGTTGAACTTTAAAATAACACCCAGAAAACTAATAATTGGTCCTTTTGCATTATGTAAATGTTAAAAGAAATGCCAGAAGTGAATCTGAAACAAATACCTGCTTGGTGTAAACGAGAAACTGGGCGTTTAAAGTTAGAAATGAGGCGATGAGCCGCTGGATGGACAGAAAACTAACTAAAAGTTCTGGAGTTCCACTTGGGTTGCTAGGCAACGGGCTGGCGTTGCTAGGTAATGGGCTGCCGTTGCTAGGTGAGGGGCAGTGCCTGCTGATTTGTAATATAACATTTGGGAGGTTTTAGAAATGGATCACTTATTGCAAAAAAAAAAAAAAAAATTATGAATGTTTTTTGTTTAGTGATTTGACTGTTTTTAGAAGCATCAGAAATGAAATCCAAGTTTAAAAACGTGCAAAAATATTAATTATTCCTATTAAGTTTTGTCTAAATCTAGGCAGTCGGTCACTGGTCACAAGTTTTCCACCATTACTGTCCAAAAGTTTGATAAGCAATAAATCAATTAATCGCATGATAAGTTAAAACAGGTTTGGTCATTTTCATTTGGACAGCAATCATTACAGAGATCCTTCCCAGTAACATCACTGAAAAACCTCCATTATTTTGATAAACATTTGAGTTTGCACTCACTGTCCCTTTTGCCTGTTTTCCCTGTCTAAGCCAAATTTAGGTATAGTGACTTCACAATCCATTTTAATCATTGTTGTTTTGTTTTCCAGTTAAATATTCTGTAGGAATTAAAGTTTTTTAAATCTTTGAGTTGGCATACTTGCATAAATATGCCTTTATAATTATTAGATTATAGTTAATGGTGTCAAAATGATAATATTGTTTAACGCAATAATTTCAGGGACAGTTTATTGCCCAGCAACATGTATCATGTGATACTCACCCATACAGTTAGCTAGAAAAGAAGCAAGTAGCCCTTATTGTCTCTTTATCGTTATGAAAAGAGTACCTTAAGCCCAACCTGGTTCTGAAGTTTGTGGCCTGCAACAGACTCCAGCCGCTAACCGTGGTTTGTCGGTGGGAGGGCGAGAAAGCGGTTTGAACCGTTACCATGGAGACTCAGAGCAGCACACATGTACATGCTTCAAGCGGCTCGTTAGGCGCCCACTGCAGGGTGCGCTTATGTTTCTATTCGTTTAGCTTCTTTAATCTAAAACAAAACACTTGCTTGGATTTGAGGAGGTTGAAGGTCTTACACTAAATGATCTGAAGTGCCGACATGCAGCAACGGACACAGGAAGATCCAATTTGATCACAAATCTGTCTGTAGATTTGTTTAAAAGAAGGCGGAGATATATTCCTGACCAGAACCGGGTCAGTCCAGCTGATCCAGACAGGATCGGAGACACGTCACATCGCCTATCTGCACATGTAGTCGCAGTCATCGTAAGCCTCATCTCCATCAGCACAGCTTGATGCCGCCGCATCATCAGCAGGCTGAGGAGGATGAACCAGAGGAGCCAGAGCGCTCAACTCATCTAGAACATCTGGGCAGCCTTTTTCCTCCTCTTCCTCCTCCTTGTCCTCTTCTTCCTCCTCTTCCTCATGCTTCTCCGGCCAGCCGAATGTCAAAGTGAGGAGGTTCACTTCCTGTCCAACATTCACCACCGCCTCCTCTTTCACAGTTCTCCTTTTTTCTAAACTATCAAGTTTCTGTTCAGCTCCAGGCCGAGGTTCTATAACAACTAGAACCTCGTGCTGCGAGTCTGGGGTCCGTTTGGGTGGAGGTTCTGCTTTGGAAGGTGAAGATAAGGATGATGAAGATGATGAGGTGGAGGAGAGCGGGTTGGCGCCCTGATACAGAGCGTAATTTGCTCCAGAGGAGTTCATACCGGAGTTTTCTGTGCAGCTCTCCTCGTCTGAATCCTCTGAACTGCTGGAGGTCCTCTTGCCTGCAGGGGGCGCCATCAGCCTGACGTTCAGCAGAGACGACTGGGCCTCTCCACAGGACGAAACTTTCACTTCTTCTAAGTGAGAAATGGAGGTCTGGTGGAGAGACAGGAAATGTAGGTTTAGATTTATTACATCTGGAGATTAAAAACACTTTTTCAGAAAACTTTTAAAATATTTTCCTGAACTCATCAGAAATATAAAGTAGTAAAGGCAGTGAAATCCTTTATTGTATTCATGACATGAATACAATAACAAAAGGGAAATTGCAAGAATTTTGTCACAAATTCTTAAAACTGTAATATTTCCACCTGACATGCCATGAGAGCACAAAAAGTTAGTTAAAAACTGCAGAAGAAATTGATAATTAACTGAAATCTAAGCAGAACAAATGGTTAAAACATTTAGTGCATTTAGTGAAGGATTTCCTGTCTTAAAATGACAAATTACAAATGGACACATACAAAGGTTAGGCTGGTTTAATGAATAAAGATTATTCCACTAATTTCTTGAATAATTTTGAGCTTGACAGTAAAACTGCTCAGCCTGCAGCTCATTAAGTTAGACTGTTCAGCTTCCATAAGCCAATAAATGCATAACAATATGTTAGTTTATTGGTTAGTGCTAGCATAGCTAGCTAAGAGCAGCATGTCTGTAAAGCAGCAGATTGCAGGCTAGCCACTAGATAAGACAAAGAAATATTAGCTGGAGAGACAAAGATAAAGATGCATAAGATTAGATACAGATAGATGGGAAACTTATACTGTATTAAGTGCCTGTTTGGAAAAATGCCACAAATACCATTATCCATGTCAGGATGTTCTATTATTTTAGCAGGAGAAGAAATAAATGTTGCTTTTCTGTATCAAATGTAGGGGATTGGAATGACAGCATTAATCTTAATTTAAAAATTTATTTTTTCCATAAGATTATTTATGCAAAGTTATGCCAGTAGCATGAAAGTTTCCAAGGGGGGAAATAACACAAGCAAAACTACCATGAAACACTCACCGGAAACTACATGGTCTCTGCAGATGGGTGTTTCTTTTTTGTCTCGGTGCTGCAGACCACAGATAAAACCACCCAAAATAATCCAAGGCCAAGACTCCAATCTGAGAGTGCTGACATGGCAGCTGAGGTTCCCTCCTGTTACCACCAATGTTCAGTCTTTCAAACAGTTTGAAATTGAAAAGTTTCTAATGTAGCAGGAAGAGTTTTACTGGTTACTGCTCTTTACAATTGAATGGCTGCATTATCTGGTTTTAAATTATACATTTTTGCACAGCAGATATTTATGTGGGTTTTGATGTTGAGATAGAAAGGCACCCGCAATGGTTATAATCAACAACCTGTGGTGTTTAAACTGTTAAAGCGCATCATTAAAAACATTCGGCATATTGGAGAGGTGAGACGACCTGAAACCCATTTCTGTTACCTTCATGTAAGGACAAAGCGAGAGGTTTGCTCTGAGTGCTCTTCCTCGAAGTCAGCTTCCTGTCAGAAACCACGCCGCTGTTTTTATTTCTTCACAGAAACATTCGAAGCAGTGTTCTGAGAAATTTCTCGATGTACCAGCCTTGTGCCGTTAATCCAAACTGAGGCTTCATCTTCAACGGACAAATTCATTCATAGAAAAGTCTGAATATTACATTAGGTCATACAAAAAACCCCAAAAAGAAATGCTAGGTTTTCTGAAAAGTATGTTTATTGTTTGTGGAACCCAGTGGACCAGAACCAGCAGAACCAGACAGAGTCTGTGGCCTCTATTTTAAAATAAATTTCAAACTTTTCCTTCACCTGAAAAGATGACTTTTAATCTCACAAACTCAAATTATAAAGTTTTTTTAAGACCACTATAAACAGAATTTAATACTTTTATCAAGACAGAAAGTTTCACAAGAAAATCACAAATAAATCATTTGTGTTGCCAACTGGCGAAGATGAACTTTATCCCGTCAACAGACAATAAATTTAAACTTAGGCACGATGGTCATAAAAAGCTAGCTAGCTAGCAAAGGTATATTAGCAGTAGCTGCAGCAGCAACCCCCTTCAGTCTGCGTGCAAGTCAAAAGTTTGCACAAAAAAAAAAAAAAAGACTGAATATACAAGATTAAATAGTCCTACCACAACAAAATTTAAGACCAACTTTTTTTTCTACGAATCTTTGACATTTCATCTGCAGTCCCATTGACATAAATTTAAGACTCTTTAAGACCTCGATTTTTATAGATATGTGCATTTAAGACATTCTAAAGCATTGATTTTTATACATGAACATGAGAGTTTTACTTTCTGAAATAAGGGATAGAAAATCCACAATATTCTCATTTTTTTCACCATATTTCTACATCCTAAAGTCGTTTTCCGTTTTACCGGCCGGCTGTGTTTTACTCACCAGAACCGAAGGCATCGGGCTCCGTTTCAGACAGATGAAACCGGTACAGAACAGCAGAGCAAGGACAGCGATGGCGATCATCACCAATGAACTCAGCACTGCAGAAACAACTACGTCTGCAAGGAGGACACATTATTTTAACTGATTAATCCAGAGAAAACTGACTGGACTTTTTCCATTCAAACACAGAATTTATTTCCTCATTAATACGTTTTCTTTTTTTAAAGTTTCTATCAGGATTTGTAAACTTTTCTCATAGTAAAATCAAACATTTTTAAAAATGTTCTAGACCCACACTTCAAAGACAAAAACAATACAAATAAACTAAAAAAAAAAGGCAGTTTCAATATACTATTATGGTATAATTTATTACTATTATTAATAATGTCTTATACATTCCACAGCAGGGACAAGGAAACTGAAATATAACAAAATTTTATGTTTTGAAATGTCTCTCACGTGACCTAAACACCTGACTGGTCTGAAAATAAACCACTAATGTAATAAAAAATATAAAAACTACCTTTATTACAACTATAACATTCAATAAGTCATTGAGAAATTAGGAATAATACACATTCATTATTTTGAAACGATCCAACAAATAAACAAAAACATTTTCCTGCTTAGTTTTCTGGCATTTAACAAATATAACTAATTTAACTTATTCTAACATAAGACAAAAAATATATCCTTTGATTGCACTTCACAGTGAGGAAAAATAAAAGTATTTTTATACATATGAACACAGAAGTATGTAAGCTTCTGGTTTCAACTGTAAATAATGGTTTATTTTGTGTAATTGATCAATTTTTATTTAAATTTCTCACTTTTTCCTCTTTTTTCCCCTCATTTAAACACAAATGAGGTCTGTAGATTAGGATCCCAATGTGAGTCGAAAGAGTAACACTGAATTTCTTTGGACTTTCTTTGGACTTCAGAAGAAAAATGTAAGAACAATTCAATAAATTTGATAAAAAATATTTAGAAATCTGAGTTTTTCACACAAGCCTCATATTGATTTTGTTCCTCAGGCATTTCAGCTGCTCAATAAAAACAGTTAATAACTTGTTTGTCCAATAAAAACAGGTTAACTAGGTAAATACAGACTGAAGCATTTAGAAAACGACAGGAAAAAATGTTTCCACCTGAAGAAAAGAGTCCTTGGACGGAAATGCATTCAGGCTGGCTGAAGTTGGACCACAGTTTATTCAGGTTGTGGTTGAACCGGATCGAGATGCAATAATTTCTGCCTGGAACCAGAACCGTCAAGTTGTCCCTGCTTTCCTGAGGGCCCATTTTCCGGATCTGACATGAAGAGGAGAAGAACGGGGATGTCACACAGCAAAACAGACTAAACTGTGATTTTTAGTTAAAAACGACAACAAAAACATCAGTTTAGATCCCTTTACACCGAAAACATGAAATCTCAGATTCTGTTCATAACAGATCCTATTTCCAAGATGCTGAAGTGTTGAAAGATTAAATATTTCCTTATTTGTAAAACTCATGGAAAGTATAACTTCACAAGATTCTTTATTTAAAGTTTTTACAAAAGTCCAAATAAATAAAAGCTGTAAAACAAGATGGTGACAACCAGAGCACATCAAAATTCGTTTTTTCTTTTATTGAATTTAAGCCAGGTGACAACACAAAACAAAAAAACTAGGCCACTTAAAAGTTTTTGGTAGAACTTATTTACAGAAAAAGTGTTTTGTTTTTTCATCTTAAATGCAAACTTTATGCATTTTTGTACAGTTTTGGCTTAATTGACGCCTTTGAAGATGTTTTTCTGACAGAGGATTGTCTATTTTTTTTACCGATTATTCCAATCGGTAAAAGTGGAATTTTTTATAATAATTAATAATTTCAGCCCTGCTTCAAACGTCAAATATAGTTTTTACACATAGTGGAAACCATCAGGCATCAACAGATGCTAACCTCCAGGGTCTTCCTGAGGATAAAACCGCCACGTACATATATTGAGGTAGAACATGTTTACAAAAAGGTTTTTTAATCTTAAATATAAAACTTATCTACATTTTGTAGAGTTTTGGTTAAATTTCTGCTTTTAGCAAATGGCATATTTTTTTTATCTATTTGCTCCAGTTAACGATTAATCCATTACTAACTTAGTTGGGGATTATTTCAACCATCAATTAATCACGATTAATTGTTTGCAGCCGGTTATAACAGCACAATGAGACTGAAGTCATTGTTAAAGTTCAATACGTTTAATACGAGTTGAGGTTCTCGATATCTTACCAAGAATCTTCACTTGCAGTGGAGGTTTGAATGATTTTATCTCTGAACTTAAAAACAATTCCTGCATTCTTCTGACATCCTGAATAAATCCCGTGTTAACCTCAGGCTGCTGCAGGCTTTTTAAAACCACATCACATGAAGATATTTGTGATTCATGCACAGCAAGTCGTACAAAAGTTTAACTCTGATGGTTCTGATGATGCTAACAGGAAGCTAGCAGGAAGCATCCAGGCTGCTGAAACCGGCTCCATTTATAAATCGGTACCTGGGATTCGTCGGTGTAGCTGCTCTTGATCCGAAGCTGGTATTCAATACTGTCGTAGGTCGACTGGAAGCGCGAGTATGGAGGCAAGAGGCGCAGGCAGAGGTTGGTGCTGCAGGATGTGACGTTCAGCCTGGGCAGAGGCAGGTGAGCTGGCAGGGCAGAGACACGATCGCATGATTTACCAACCATAATGCAAAGCTCAGTCATCTGATGAGTGCAAACATGTCGTAAATTATGAAAGTTTCCCCAAGGCAATCGTTAAAATAAGTGAACCTGAATCATTTAAAGGAGTGGCATCGCTGCTCAGATTGTTTTCATTTCATACTGAAAAACAACAAACCACAGATCAGAACTTAAACGCAAACTAACCAACCAAATGTGAGGAAATGAAATGTAAAGGAAAAGTATGTTATAATATGTTCATTTTGATAAAAAAAAAATGCACTGCATTCATCACTATTATTCCTTTTTTTTTGGAAGAAGGTTGGGTAAGACTGTATTTGAAGGGTTCAGCAGAAGTCTGCCATGACACCGTGAAGGAGTCTTCATAAAGACTGTAGTCATCAAGTGTCATTCAGTAAAATAATGACTTTTAATGCAGAGTTGACTTTTTTACTTGATTTTTAGTGTAGGTTTTAATGCAACTTTGCATAAAAATTTTATTATTTACCAAATAATGCTAAGTAATGCAGTCTTGCATTAAGACTTCCTCATGTTCATAACAGGTATTATGTAATGTTTATGACAGAGTAACACTTCAAATAAAGTATTACTGAAAATTGTTATTTTATATTGTTGTACCTTAAGGGACTGCAGATGAAAACTAGCCCTTATGGCTAACTTTGTCATATTATGCACATTTTTCCTTTTGAAATAAAACTAAATTAAATAACCAGTTTAATAAAAAATAATACAAAAACGAAGTGATTCAGACAAAGAAGCCTCTTCAATACCAAAGCTAAACCAGCCCTGGTCCAAACATGGAGATAACTCACCCATTGGTTTATATCCTTCAAGTTTGGATGAACTGTTCCCCAGGTGAGACGTCACCTGGATGTCAAAGCTACCCAGTAGGTCTCCAAATGTTTCAGTCAGGTTGCAGCTCAGTGGATTCTGAACGTTTTGGCAGCCGGATACCGGGATGAAGTGACGGTCCTCTCTGGAGAGGGAAAACCAAGCAGAAAACAAGAGGTTGAATAATTTTTAATGTCTACGTTCACCACGAGTCTCAAATTTAAAAAATAATCTAAGCTACACCCCCCTTACCCTTTCACTAAAGTAGCAGTTTTTTAAAGCGAACCTATTATGGAAAATTCATATTTTGGATGTTTTTGTACCCTACCTCCGTTTGGGTCTCAACTACTTCTAAAAACAACCAAAGCGCTTAAAAACATCACCCAGCTGGGGTTTTTGGAAATAATTTAATGATTTTTGGAAAATAAGCCGTTTCAAAACGTCAGAACTGAGTGGAACTGCGCCGTCACCTAGCAACCCCAGCAGAGTTCCAGCCATTACCTAGCAACCCCACCAGAGCTGTACAATGGCTGCTGGAAAAGACAAGTGTTTTGTTGCCAACTTACCATCCATAGACCACTTGCTGCATTCTTGTTGGTTGTACAGGAGGTTCCACTTCTGCTTTTCAAATATGTACAATTGTGTAATTGCGCATCTAATTTAGTTACCCTCTGGGATCAATAGAGTATTTTTGAATTGGAATTGAATCTGTTTGTAGCCTATTTCGTGAATGTGTGGCTGGCAGCAGCTTATTTGGATTTAAAGTGACAGGACGCCCTCAAACACCTCATTCTGAAAACAGAACTGAGCAAACTGAAATCTTATTATACCAAAAATGATTTTGGCATGTCTCAATAACAAAATTGAGCTGGATGATAAATTGTCCCAGACGTTATTGAGATAAACCATAATACTGATGTTTTGAGTAGATAATATAACAAGTATAAGACAAGTAAGCTCACCCTCTCAAAGATCAATAGATTTTAATTTTTAACAAACATTTAAGTCTGGAGCTGGAAGAATTTTTAAATATATAAAATAAATAAACAAAACAACTGAAGCCTCTAAACAAAATTATCCTTAAAAAAGGGCTTGTTGTCATCCAGTTTTTGGTAGAAATAGAGAAATAAATAATCATACAAATGGAAATTATTTAGCTAATTTTAATTAATCATGCGATTAATTGATTTATTGCTTATTGCAACAAGCTTACTCGGCTGTATTAATGGTTTGTAGTGGTGTTATTTTCCCAAATATAACCAGAAAGTGAAGTTTTAGTAACTACAGACACATTTCCTCATTTAGATTTGCCATAACAATTGTTAATGGAAAGTTCAATTAAATTCAACATTCAGATAAACTGGTATTGATTATATATTTTAATCCAGTAAAGTAGGTGATTAATTACTACTTAAATAAACTGTGTGACTGTAGGTAAAACGGCTGATCGAGTGATCTGGTCCCAGTAGCTTTAGTTGAAAGCTACTGGGATTATCCTGGGTTGCTGGCTGCAGGTTTGTTTAGGAAACATTTCCTGAAGTGAAACTCATCAAGGTCCTCTGGTTTTCTTTCTGGGTGTGAGTCTCTCAACGCAAACACTGACTCATCTGCCCCGTTTCTGCAGTGGAAACGGGGCAGAAACCGCTGCAGGCTGCCACAGCAGCCTGCAGCGGTTTCCACTCAAACACGCCACCAGGTGAGACTCACCTGCGGGTATCAACACTGAAAGCCGTCCCATTGGGGGTTCCTGCTCCGGGTTCCCATCTCACCATGTAACCCGACTTATCCAAGGTCACCTTGATGTTTTGTGGCGCTGGGGGACTTCTCACAGCTGCAACACAAAAGCAACCAGAACGGTAAGCAGAAGGGGACAAAATGCAAGTTTTAATGGAAAATCCATTTTCAATCATGGGGAAAAATAAAGTGAATTCTTTACAGGTCACCTGCTATCATTCAGTTTTGGTTTGTACACTTTTCCAACAGTAAAATTCAAGAACTTTTCCAAGTTTTCATACTTTTCCAGCTAAAAACAATCCAAAATAACTAAAAAAAAAAACAGACTTTCAATTCACTAACATATTGAACTGTTACTAATAATGTCTTGTTTCTAGTATTTTACTTTGTAGCAGACAAGATAAACTAAAATAACATAATTTTATGGTTTGAAAACCATCTCTCACTCACCCTATCCACAGAACTAAAAATGTTTTAATCATTTAAAAAAATTTAAAATAACTAAAAATAAAAATGACTAAAAATAAATAAGTATAACACTTAAATATGATTAAAAATATTAACAGAAAGATACAAATTTTAAAGAAATGATGATATAAATAGAAGTAATTGTATCCAAGTAATTGTCAAAAGTAACTGAATTAATCGTTTGTAGCAACCGCAATCGTGATAACAATGCAAGAATAACTATTTATTGCTTCTTTTTTTTTTTTTTAGGAAACTGCATGGCTGCATGACTGTGTGTCACAGCAATAAAAGCCCCACAAACACAAATGCTGCTCTTGAAAAACATTCCTATCTGTAATGCACTTCTTTAGGAAACCAGTCATATAAAGACTGGTGTCTGTGTTTTAGTCCATCGCATTTTGTCTGATTCATTTTTTATCTGTTATCTTAGTGCCTAATATAAAGAATAAAGCTGGCAAAATAAATAACAGGGATAATTATCGGCCCGTAGCTTTAGCCAGTGCACTATCCAAGGTTCCAAGAGGATTATATTGAGTTTATAACATCGGACAGCCAGTTTGGTTTTAAATCACAGCATGGCACAGATATGTGTGTCTTCGCTTTGAAAGAGATTTTAGATTTGTATGATAAGCACAATGCTACGATTTTTATGTGTTTTATTGATGCCTTGAAGGCTTTTGATCGGGTTAATCATGAAAATTTATTTTATAAGCTACACAACAGAGAGGTTCCCAGATCTATTGTTAGAATGTTGTCCTTTTGGAACAAGCATCAGTTAATGTACGTAAGATGGGATAAAAATAAGGAATGGGGTTAAACAGGGAAGCATTTTGTCTCCTCTTCTTTTTAGTGTATATATGGACGATTTATCAAAGTGGCTGCAACACTGTGGGACAGGATGTGTTGTTGGTGGGACCATAATCAACTATATGATGTATGATGATGATTTAGTTATTTTTAGTCCTTGCACTGCTGGTCTTCAACAATTACTGAGGACCTGCTCACAATATGGTCAGCAGTATGACAATGTGTACAATGCATTGAAAAGTAACATTATGAGTACAAGAATCAGAAGTTGGTACTTCCTGACTTCTTCCTATCTGGTGCTGTCCTTAAAGTGTGTGTTGGTGTCCAATACCTGGGACAATATGTAACAGATGCTCTGACTGATGATATGGACATTTACAGACAACACCGTTTAATGTATGCACAAGCTAACATGCTGCTAAGCAAGTTTGGGATGTGTTCGTCTCAGTGAAAGTGTCTCTTTAAAGCATTCTGCTTTATAAACAAAGCAGTTTACAGAAACTCAAAGTGGCTCATAATGACGGAATGAGGATGCTGCCGAGATGGACTAGTGCTAGTCAGGTATTTGTTGGCGTCTCCACTTTTCATGCTGGCTTACGAAAACTTCTGTACAGGTTTATATGGAGGTTATGTGTTTCCACAAACAACATCATCCAGATACTAACAGATATTTTACTAAGCTCAGTCAGGCTTACGTCCAGAACGTGGAATCACTGGAGGTCTAGCCTTTCTGTAAATCAGTATATGTGATTATTATCTATTTATGTGATTGTTTCTTCTTTTTTAATTGTCTTAAATTATCTTTCTATGGACCTATTTGTGTCTTTAATAAAGCTGATAATGAGTCAAACTAAAAATTTTGACAGTTTATTAAATGGAATTTATTATGACGACAACAAATCAAAATTATAATCATGAGAAATTGATCGTGATAAATGATATGATAAATATCCACCGTAAGCTTGAAAACAAACACATGTCACAGTTTCATATTATTTGCTAGTTTCCCTGCTCTGTTTATAGTCTGTCACATAAAAACCCAATAAAAACTTTTAACTTTGTGGCTGAAATGTAAGAAATTGTGATAAAAGTAAAACACACTTGAGCTCAAATCGTGTCGGCTGCTGGAGGCTGACACAAATTCAGTGGCAGATTGAATATTAAATATGGATATAAATAAATTTACTTCAAACAAATCAATAAAAACAATACATCTAAATCAGCTGCCACAGACTCAGTGACAGATGCCACCAAATCAGTGACTGTTTGTGTGTATGTACTTTCATTTTTATTCATTTATTTAGTAGATTTGTTCAAAATAAACATATTTGTATTGATAATCAATATGCCATAGAAGCAGTGGCACCTGCCACCGGAAGTGGCACTGCCAAGACTTGCAGTTCATGGGTCCACAATGAGCTCCGAACCCCATAATAAATACACAAATAGATCATAAAAAGCCCAGAGAATCATAATAATCCAGGTGTTTCTGGTAGGTAAACGCTGAACTCACCTGTCAGAGCCAGAGGCAGCCAGGTGAGTATCCACAGCAGCTCAGTCATGACGGAACCAGAACCGTTTTCTTCTGGACTCCGCTGCTTTCATGTTCTTTAAAACTTAACAAAACAAGCCCAGTTTCCCCAACGAGTCCACTAAACGCCAAATGTTTGGACTAGACCCCACTGAACAGACGCCCACTCCCCGGAAACGTGTCTCTAGCTTAAACACGGGCTAACATCGCTCGGAACCAGTTAAACTCCAGAACCCGAACGGGGTTTTACTCGGAAACTGGTTCGGAATGAAAGTATGAGGATTACCAGCGGGGTCCATTCGGACTTCAGGGAAACATTCCCATCACGGACAAAAGACAACCCGTCCTGGGAACTGTAATATGTACTCCTGCCGCTGGTGCGTTCACTGACATCCCGTTACTTTTGAAATCTCTTTAGGAAGCGTTCATAAACTATCATACCCAGATAGTTTATGAATTGAGACTTCATAAACTATTTGGTAATGATTCCACAGTTATAATTACAGATGCTACTGATGGTAATTCAAGCATTTACTTACTTGCATGTAGCTTTAACATGAAACGTCCGACTGACATTGAATGCAACATAAAAGAAGCGGTTGATAGGAAGTCATGTGACCTACCCAGCCTTTTACATGAAGAGCTTCACGATTTACAGTTTAAATAGTTTAATTTACAGTGCTTACTGTAAATTAAACCTATTAACTCTGGCTAAAATCTTTAAAAAATTATCAATAAACAAAAAACTTTAACTCTGACTGAGAGTAAAGACTCTAGATCAACATACAAACAGGGAAAATATGATGACTTCAGATTTGTTTTTTATTCATCAGTATAAAAGTCCTCATTTCACAAAATAATTATTTTTTTAAATAAGCAAATACAAAATACTGTAAGAGCAAAATAACTCAAATAAACTAAAATAGCTATATGACGTTTTTAAAAATATTATGAAGACAAAAACTACTACTAATACGATTAAATAACAAATTGAATACATGAAAATGGAATAAATCTTTGAAAAAAATCAAGCAAAACTCGAAATGATACTACAATTAAAGTAAATAAATATGTAATACCATAATCAGGGGAAAATAAGACCAAATGTATGATAAAATACATGCGTAAAATTAATAATCAAGCAAAAACTTAAGCAAAAAATAATAATATTAATCATGAAATAAAATAAATCTGTCAAAATGTACAAAATTAACTGAAAGAAAACTTCAGATATAATAAAATAACACCCAAATTTCTGAGTTTCAAAAGTCAAAAATGTTCAACTTTTGAACTCAGAAAATTATGTTTTTTTTCTAGAAAATATCTGATAGTGTCGACTTTTGAAAAGCTGAACATTTTTGAAAATTGTCAAAAAGTTGAAAAGTCAAAAATGTTCAAAATTTTCAACTTTTGAAGCTTAGGAACTTAATTTTTTTTTTCCAGAAAATTTCTGAGATTTATCTAAAAAGAAAAAAAATCTTTTGACTTTTGAATCTCAGAAATGTTTTTGTTTCTCAGAAAAATTCCTGAGATTAATCTAAAAATTTCTGATATTTTCTCGCAAATGTTTAAGATTAATCTAAACATTCCTGAGTTTTATGGAGGAAATCTACTCCTCTTAACGTCTTTTCTATCTCCAGTGGGCCTAATAGAAGTGTCGTGTAATCCATATATTGCAATCAATTTTATTATTTTTATCATTAAATTATTTTCAAACTTTCCACCCAGCAGGTTTTATGAAGTGATTTCAGGTCGTAGTTATGAAAAAGACCAACTGATTTTGAAAACCAGAACATCTGAGTTGTTGTGATTATGTTTCACTGGACTGCCCCCACTTAGAGATTCTCTCAGTGGTCTAGAGACTCTTTAATGGAGAGACCAGACCACTTTTACTTTTAGTTTAATTTCTGTTGAACTGATAATAAAATAAATGCTGATGTGTCATGTGAGTCATCTGGAATAATATAAAAACCCTTCAAGATAAAATAATTTATCTGGAAATTATCAGGAAGGAGAAGAGTTGACACAAGACATATTCTACTTCCTTGTTGCAAAACATTATAACTAATGTATTATTAAACCATGTTTTTTCAATGGATGTGTAGCTAGCTCGTTACGCAGCTAGCTAGCTGAATAGATAGATATCTGTCTATCTAAATACTTCCCAAGAGAAGCTGGAAAACATCGCAGGAAAGAGGAATGTCGACTTTCTATGAGACAATAAAAAGATGTGCATGAAAAGAAAATCTCAAATTAACATGGTTTTATGGTTTCACTACAAAAACACAATCTTACTTGGTATTTTCTGGTGTAATTTCTATTGCAAATATCTCAGTACACTTAAAATTAGACAAAACTAACTTATAAAAAATTTTTCTGCAACATATAGGAGCTTTTAAGTCAATAATTCTTTAATATTAATCAATAAGTTCAAGTTACACTGGCAGATAGTTTCATATAAGATATTTTTTCCATGTTATAAGAAATAATCTGCCAGTGGAACCAATACTTTGTCAGTATTAAGGGATTATTGATTTAAAACAAGCCCCTATATCTTGTTATTAATTGCCTTATTTCAAAAGTACTAGAAATTAGACTGAAAATACTTAGTAACACTTTGTTTTTGCAGTGTTAAAATGTTTAGCTTTTATATGGTAGGCCATAAGGAACACTTGTCAGAAAATGATCTAATCCCAGAACACTTTTCCTTTCGGTTTAGTTTCTGGAGAATGGATAACAGTCCACTGTGATGTTGTCATCCAAGAGTGAACGTCTACCTCATTCTGGGACATAATGAAACCTACGTCCAGATTCAGAAAGGTCACTTTTTTAAATAAAAAAATATCAGAAACCAAAAAGATCACAAAGGAGGCGCAGTGAAAACTTTCAACATATTTTTTATTTTGTTGTTTTCACCTTTAAAACAGGTGAAGCAGAGAAACATTTGTTTTTGTTCTGAGGCACTGTTGTGGTTTCATTTCGACCCAGCATAAACCAACTGGACCTGAAGTACGAACAGTCACAAACACATGAAATGCTGCTGCAGAAAAACCAAAAATAAAAACTTTGAGCACCGATACCGTTAGGTTGGATTACATAACTGAACAGATCTGACAAACTGACCGCAGACAGTGGGAATGTGAAGAGAGCTTTACGATTAGAGGAGATTACAAGGAGATTAAAAACTGGAGACGACGTCACATCGACATTATTGGGACAGGGTTATGCGGAGTAATTAATAGTTGTCAGTGTGCTCCCTGTAGTAAACGTCTTTTTACTGAAGTAGTTTGAGAAAAATTGAGACATTTTAAGACTACATTCACACAGCAAAACCTGCTGTGTGAATGTAGTTAATGAAAAAAATTTTATTTTTGTAATTGGAACCACTAATGAAATGCAAAATGCAAAATGCGACAAAAGTCAGACTTCTGTGTGACTCAAAACAACCCGGATGGACCTGCTGAAGAAGAACAACGGGTCCATTTCTGATTCTACAATTCTGGATGAGAACGGACAAATGGAATAATCGTCCACACTGCAAAAACACAAAAGCTTACCAGGTATTTATGTCTAGTTTATAGTGGAAACATCTTAGTATAATTAAAATAAGACAAAATTTACTTATTAGTAATTTTTCAGCAAAATATAGGAGCAAGTTTTATAATAATGATTCCTTAACGTTGATAAAAAGTACTGTTTCCATTGGCAGATTATTTCACGTATAACAAGGGGAAAACATCTTGCTATAAGTTAAATAATCTGCCAGTAGAAATAGAATTTGGTTGCTAGGCGACATGCTGGACTTGGCGGGGGTTGCTAGGTAACGGTGCAGTGCCTGTTGATTGTGAAATATTCTGCCAGTGGAACCAGTACTTTTTCATCATTATTAATGAATCATTGACCTAAAACAAGCTCCTATTGCTGAAGAATTACTTCTAAGTGAATGTTGTCTTATTTTAAGTGTATTAATATATTTGCACTAGAAACTAAATAAAAATACTTGTTAATATTTTGTGTTTTTGCAGTGTGTGATTATTCCATCTGCCGGTTCACACTGAGTCGTAGAATCAGAAATTGACCTGTTGTTTTAACGTACAGTCCTCCAGTTTGAGAAAACATTTCATTTATTTGTCAGATATCCAGAGAACTCTTCTTCTTCTTCTTCCTCCTCTTCCTCTTCCTCTTCGCCCATCCAGCACTCTGTGCAGCTGCCATCTTGTCCCGACTCTGACGGACGCATCCCATCGTCCCGTTCGCTTTCAGAGTCCATCTGGCTCAGAGGTTTCAGGGTGTAAGTCCTCAGAAAGTCCATGGAAGAGCTTCCAGAGTCCTGATCCTCCTCTACCTCGTCTTCCTCACGAGCAGCCATCGAGGCGAGGGTGACGGAGAACAGGTTGACGTCTCTAGAGAACTCCAGAGTCTCCATTTTGATTTCCTCCTGCTGAGTTATGGAGTCCTTCTGTCCAGATTGATCTTTATCATGAATAAAAAGAGTTTCTGCTTTGGCCTCATACTGGTTGGACTCCACCTCCATGAAGTCACCCTTCATCACGTCGATGTTCCCACTGCTGTCAGCAGAACCGCCGCCTGTAGAAAGTTCTGCGTTTCTGTCCATGTACAGCTTCACTGCGGCCTCCTCATCGCTATCTTCGTCCTCAGAGCTGGCGTCCGCGGCGGGAGATGGAGACGCCGTCGGGCGGTTTCTGGTTTTTACCGTATCGGGGATGATGGTGACCCGGTTGATGTCCGTGGTGCTCAGGGTTAGGTTGTAGCTTTGCCTCAAAACGACCTGAGGAGGAGGAAATGAGAAGGCAGAAACAGGAACTGTAACTGGAAACAAACTGTGGTCAGAGAGCTGCAAGGAGTATGGAGGCAAATTAGGGCCAAAATAGATGGAAAAAGAAGGAACAAATTTCCACCAAAAAACTCAGAAATTTTGAGAAAACTCTCAGAAATCTACAAAAAAAAGGCTAAAAAGTAAAAAAAAAAAAAAAAAAAAAAAAAGAAAAAGTGCTAAAATTTTGAGAACAATCTCAGAAATTTCTATAGAACTTGGAAAATTCTGAGTTTGAAAAGTGTCAAATTTGCTAGAAATATCCCGGAAATTTTAAGATTAATCTCACAAGTATTATAGAAAAAAAAATATAATTTTTTTTTTTTTTTGAAAAGTTGAAAATTTGCTAAACCTAGAGAAAACTTGGAAATTTCTGGGATAAAAAGTGTAAAATTTGCTAATAAAAAAAAGAAATTTTTAGATTAATCTCAGAAAAAAAGAGACTTCAAAGTCTGAATAGTCAAAAATTTGCTAGGACTAGAGAAAGCGTTGAAATCTCCAATTCACATCAGTCTCAAAAGTCTTTTTGAATTTTTTTAAACTTCTGTTTCAAAAGTTGATAATGTGTGACATTTGAAACCCAGAACATTTTTTCAAAAGTCAAAACATTTTCAACTTTTGAGACCCAGAAATGTAACATAAGAGTTTTTGGGCGGAAACTTTTTTTCTGTCTATACAGTGACCCTAAAACGTAAATGTCATGCAGTAGCTCCCAAGGCAGGTATGAAACTAGGTAATGAGAAAAGGTACGGTTTTGTGGTTTTGCAGTGTAGGAGTAAGGGTGACCCAGAATATTGACAGATGAATCATTATCTCACCATGAGGGCTGCTGGCATTTTCTTTAGTTTGCACAGGAATCCGGTGTAGTAGAGGCAGAACATTCCCGCCATCAGGCCAATCAGGAAAATAATCACAACAGCCGTGACGACGACTAAAACCAACAGTCCTGAAAACAATCATGGAATGACGAGGAATTCAGTCAGACTGGAAATGCTGGACCTGCCTTCTGACATCACACTGGGATTTACTTTGTCTAAACGTCTGTTTTTAATCTCAGAGGGCTGGAACAAAAATACTAAATCTTCACGCATTTTTCTAGTTTCTGGTTCAAATATTTTCAGATTCTTGAAATAAAACAACACTAAATTATAAGTACATTTTCAGCGAGATAATCAATAATTGCTTTATATTGATGAAAACTTACAAGTTCCTTTGGCAGATTATTTCACTTAAAACAAGACTTAATAAGACTTAAATAATTTGCCAATGGAATCAGAACTTTTTCATCCATATTCAATAACTATTTACTTTAAATAAGCTCCTATATTTTGCTGAAAAATGAATTCAAGTTAATTTTGTCATATTTCAAGTGTATTGAAAATATTTGCAATAAAAATTAAACCAAAAATACTTGCTTGTGGTTTTGCAGTGTATGTTGAAGAACTGTTTCTATTTTACAGTGTTATTACAGCATTTTCACTGTAAAAACACAACATTATAGCAAGTATTTTTGGTCTAGTTTTTACTTCAAATATATCTGTACACCTTAAAAATGACAAAACTAACTTACAAGTAACTTTTTCGCTAAATATATCAGCTTGTTTTAAATCAATAATTTTTTGGTATTAGTCAGTGTTGACTTATTTAAGGTGTACTAAGATATTTGCAGAAGAAACTAAACCAAAATTACTTGTTAGGATTTTGAGTTTTTGCAGTGTATTGTACTTTATTGAACAGAATCAGTTGAGGCGGTTCTGCTCACTGTAATCTGGTTCTGGAATGCTGGTGAAGGTGCATTTCCACTCGGTCCACCGCGTGTTTTCGTTCGATCGGCACTTGGGAAGCACCCGTATGCAGTACTCCACACCTTTCTCCAGGTTGCTGAGGTTGAAGCTCCTTCTTGGAGTTTGCAGCACCTGAAAATAATTGAGACACAAATCCACATGTTTTTTCTGTGTTCATCGCAGTTGAGTCATGTTTTCTTCAAACACGATTATGAATCGGAGCAGCTGATCCAGACTTGACCGAAAGGTTTGGAAGTGACTTGTTTCCTGTTGTGCAAGCCTTATTTTTAGCCCAGGCAGATCAAATGATGTGGAACAATTAGATTCCAATTAATTCGATACGTAATTCCCATTCTGAACGGCGCCATCTTGGTAGGCAAGTGCAGTGCAAAGCACTTGGACTCATGGCCAACAAGAAGAAAATATGTGGATACTGTTGACCAAAGTGTGAGAGGAATATATAGCTGGAAAACAGCTGATAAAGACTGAAATGACGTGGATGAGCTGCCCCCGATCTCCCACTATAAAATAGTTCAGTATTTAATGATCACAAAGAGTGCGTACAACATGGAGAAGCTTCACGGCCTGAAATCCATGGACGCATACAAACAGTGTTTAAATGGATTTGTAAAGGACGTACAAACTCTTTAGGTGAATAAAAAGGTTCTGATGACTGGCAACAAACCCATAAGCAACGTGTCCGTCTTAGCTAGCAGATAAAAGCTACATTAGCTAAGCTAACTTTGCTGGTACAGCAAATGTCACTGATATTTGTCGTAGTATTACACAGAGGTGAGTAAAGTGGTAAAAAAGTTGCAATGTACTTATGTTTTTAAATTAATAGAAACAAAGTGAGAGCTAGTTCTAAGCTTGTGGCTTGCTTATTGTTGTCATAGCAACTGCCTACCAAGATGGCTGCCAGCTACAAAGTTCACTGGAGTGTGACGTCATATAAAAACTGGGTAAAATCAAAATACTGCATGATCTTTAAAAGTCTGCCGGACTACAAACCACATCTTCACAGTACTTTGGTCAAGCTGAATAGGATGGACAACACCAAACATTTTCCTTAGATATTTTTACACAAAATCCTTCTTGGAAAGTGAGATTTCATTCTGGTTGGTTCTGCCTAGAATGAGCTTCTGTCAGAATGAGCTGTTTTCAGGCTTCCTGTCACTTTACGTCTATATAAGCTGCTGCTGGCCACACCGCCAACCTCAATATTTACATTTGCGTGTAAAAATGGCAACAAACAGATTCATTTAAATTCAAATCCAGCAGTACTTTATTGATCCGTGCAGCCATCATACAGCCATTACCACAGTAAAATCAACTGACCAAATGTGCTGGAGCTCAGCTTGGGTTGCTAGGTGACGGGCAGAACTCTGCTGGGGTTGCTAGGTGACGGGCAGAACTCTGCTGGGGTTGCTAGGTGATGGGCGGAACTCTGTTCTGGTTGCTAGGTGATTTTGTTGCTAATAGAAAAGTTTTCTGGATCATCTGAAGCATCTTTCAGTTTCAGTTTGGAAAACAGGATGAGACAACAGCCATCAGAAACTGAAATAGAGTTTCTTTTTCTAGTTGTTGCTACTGTTTATGAATGACAGACTCTGATGCAAATTTTAGGTGAATCAGGTAAAAAAAAAAAAGACATATGAGCAGCATCCTCCTTTCCTACAAAGATAAAATACGTAGTTTAAAATGTTGGAAGGTATTTTTAACTAATCTTTGAATGGAGTTTTAGCTGTAAAGCTTCAGAACAACAGAAAATCCTGAGCAAAAGAGAAAGTAGAACAGAGATTGCTCGCAAGAGGAAATGAGAAGGAAATCTTTGCTGTATTTAAGAGAAATTTGACAAAGATATGTGTTTTACCAGATCTTCTCCACCATATCTTTTCTTCCACTGCACTTCGAAGCTGAAATCATAGTATATGTCTTTATCCTTTGTGTATGGATCTAAATCAGGCATCGAAATGTTCCCCTGGATGCAGGTTCCACATCCGGCCACCGAGAGCAGCGGAGGACCGATCACAGCTTTTCACACAACGAAATAAAAGTTAGTTTTATACAACATTCTATGAGGGCCACTGTAGACAGAAAATAAATAAGGAATCTGAAATTTCTAGATTAATCTCAGCAATTTTCTTTAAAAAAAAAAAAAGGAAATTTCTGAGTTAAAAAACTGAAACATTTCTAGAAAAACAAAACACAGAATGTTTCTAGAAAAAAACACATTGAAATTTCTGAGATCCTAAGGTTGAAAATTTTCTAGAATAGATTCAGAAAATTTGAGATTATTTAAAACTGAAGTTTATGAATCTAAAAAGTTGAGACATTGCTGGAAAAAAAACTCAAATTTTCTAGAATAAAAACTTAGAAACTTCTGGTTTTGTGAAGTTGAAAATTGGCTAGACAAAACTCAGAAATAGAGATTAATCTCAGAAAATTTCTGACTTACAAATGACAAAAGTTTTCAAGAACCCCCTCTTTTTTTCTAGAAAAAAACTTTGAAATGTCTAAGTGTGTAAAGTCGAAAATTTTTCAGAAATAAAATGAAATTTATGAGATTGAAAAGTTGAAACTTTGGTGGAAAAAACTCACATTTTCTAGAAAAAAAGCTGTAAAGTAAAATATTGGCTAACTGAAACTCAGATTAATGACATATTTCTTCTTTTTTAAACTTGGAAATTTCTGAGTTTCATAAATCCCCAGCTTTTGAATTTAGAAATCTTTTGACCTTCGAAAGTAAAACAAATTCAACTTTCGACTAAAACTGACAGAAATGCTCCTTTTTTCCATCAGCTCTGCTTCATTATACATTTATGTATGAAGACTTTTCTCATCTATTAAGACATAAAAGTCAAACGGAAACCGTTCCCTGTGGTTCAGGCTTCACTGATCAGTAGTGAAACTAATTTGGGCGACCAACAACCTGAGCTATCCTTACATATTTTACATATTTTTGCATAGAGGAATATTAGAACCTTTGTGAGAAGCAGAGTTTATATTTAGAAGTTGACTTACTATCCGTTAAGGGCCAAAAGGTGATTGTAGAGCGAGGAGACTTTGTCTTGTTATAGGACGCCTGAACATCCAGTTTGTACTTCCAGTCGGGTTCCAGTTCCAGCTTGAAGGATGTTGATTTTACTGTTTTTTTAGAGAGCTTCTTCATCTTCAGCTCATTACCATTACTTTGGCTCGTTTTCCTAAAGAAAACAGAAACTGTTAATTTCATGTCTGCGCAGCAAAAGCAACAGCTCATCAGATATTCTCACACCAGTCGAGGGAGTTTAGCGATGCTTTTGACCTGTTCTGGTTTCAGCCTGGTGCGATTATTTAACAACGTGAATTGATTTAAAAGCAGGACTTCACTGTCCCGACTTGGCCAGGTATCCAAGGAGCAGCTTTTTATTTTGGGTTCTTCTATGGCTTTTCTGACTTGTGGCGTCCCTCAGGGCTCTATTCTTGGTCCACCGCGATGTGAACCTTATTACTTCGAAATGTAGCACTAAAAGTAGTGGATATTCTGATCCAGTATTTTGCTGATAATATTCTGATCTATTTGCCAGTTGAGCAAGATAATCACTCTTGAACTGTCTGGATTATATTAAAACTAGGTAGAAAAGGAAATGACAATCCTGACCCTTTGCTGTCAGGAAAATGTTTTACTTTAAATTATACACACTGCTGTGAAATCCAATTTTTCCCAGTTAAGAGAAATTACCAGGATGACGTCATATCTTCCAACCAAAGATTTTGAAAAAGTGATTCATGCTGTTATTAACTCTTGGTTGGATTCTTGTAATTCATCGTATGTTGGGTTAGATAAATCATCTCTGCATCGCCTACACACCAACCAAGGTACTAAAAGAATCTGGTTCTGGCTTCCTATTGGTTTCGGACTGACTGTAACATTTTATTGCTTCATTTTAAGACCTTATATTCATGTGACATTGACATCCAGTAAGAACCAGTCTTTGAGACTTTTAAATCTTTGCTTGCTATAATCAGTTTACAGTGATTATAAATTTGCATTTTGTTTAGACTTTATTTTGAAATATGGATTTCAGTAGTTTTATGCAATATTTGAATCTTTGAGGCTCCTGTGTTGTTTTCGGTCACTTTAACAAAGGTTTTTTTTATCTGAGGGGGAGAATTCGGGTCACATGTTTAAAATAAGATCCTCATGTGATTTAGAAACAGGGTGAAGTTTAGGGAACTGATTCTACTCTAAAGTCTAAACCAGCAGCAAAACATCTGGATCAAATCATATTCAATTCCAGTTATAGCTAGAAATATTTTTTTATTATGATAAAAAATAATGATTTATTGTTAATTCAATAACTTCCAATGTTATGAAAACCCAAAAACTATCACTAATGTTCAGATTATTACTTTTTAATCAGTTTTGGATATTAAAAATGTTTTGCAGTGTTAAATATTCTCTAGAAATTAAAGTTTTTTCATCTTTGAGTGTGTGCTTGCATTCATATCCCATTACTATGATTATTATTATAGTTGATAATTGTCTCAGAATGACAATATTAGTATTTATGTCACAATAATTTCTGGGACAATTTATCCTCCTGCAATATTTGCTGACATGACGGCTAAGGACGCACACCTGCAACCATAAAGTTACCTGAAAAAGAAACATATAGGTGTTATTGTCACTTTTTATCATTATCACAATAATAATAATTACAGTTTTTACTTATTTCAGTTAACAAAAATGTCTTCTCAGTTTCAGTTTTTGTTATTTCTAGGTAACTATGACACAAACAACTGTTAAATACAGAAAATGCCATTTTCTACCACTGTTATGGCTCCCCCTCTAGCGCAGCGCCCCTTTGCGTCGCATATAGAGCGCACATACTTTTTTGCACCATGGTCACACAGATATTGTGTTAAAATATGGCCAACTCCCAGCTCCATTTATTTCCTTGCAGGGCCAGACAGTATTAAATACATCTGTAATCAGTGCCGAAATTCATAGTTTTAGTGATCACTT
The DNA here is from genome assembly GCA_010277075.1 of Poeciliopsis retropinna. Taxonomy (NCBI): domain Eukaryota; kingdom Metazoa; phylum Chordata; class Actinopteri; order Cyprinodontiformes; family Poeciliidae; genus Poeciliopsis; species Poeciliopsis retropinna. Next base: position 3,771,567 of record VMRM01000037.1, on the reverse strand, counting down.
AGAGATGAAGGAGAACAGAAAAACCGTTATAAATGCCACAATCATCATGATTTCCATATAAAAATGAATCACATGCACAGACGCGACGCCTGAGAGGGCGAGGCGACCTGAAACCGAAACCCCAAACAGGTGGCGCTTTCAGAGAGCAGCGGGGCTCTGTGCGGCGGCAGCAGCCCAGCGGGGCGCTGCGGGGATGGAAACAGCACTCACTGCAGGAGGGACGCCTCGGAGGGAGTCAGAAACCAACCGCCATGTGTCAGATGTTCCATCAAAGAAGCCCCAGTCGACCGCATGTTCATCTGAGTGAAAGCGTGACCAGATTAAAAGGTCGCGGTCGACGTGGAGGACAGAAAAACTCACAGGAACAGATTGGTGACTTTCTTACATAAATGCAGAACGTATCCACATCATCATAGCTTAGTTTTATTTTGTTGTTTTGATTGTCTAGTTTTTAAAGAGCGTGTTTGCTAGTTTTTATTAGTTATAGACGCGCACGAGGCAGGTCATTGTTTACGTTCGGAAATGTCGCGCATGCGCCGAACGATGCAGGAGAATAATTCTGTTAACATAAAAACCCAGAGATTTTGTATTATTAACTTAGTGCAACAGCAAATAACGCAGAAAAACCTCTTAAGAACAACTTAAAACCACTCATATTTATCTTTTTCTCCACAACGTCACGCCGTTGCTATGGCTTCAAGCTAACATAGCTAGCTGACCTATTTAAAACTTTTCTCTGACCTATGAAATGTGCTGCCTTTGGGCCTTATTATCCTGTTATATTGTCTTGTAAATATTAGTTTAATGATATTTAACTTTAGCGCATGTTCAAATATTAGACTGATCATGATTGTTTTGAGTCGGCCTCAATTTAGGTTAGATTTAATCAATATATAATTTAATTTGTACAACAGTTTTCTTAGATATAATGATCAGTTTGACTAAAATTTGTCGATGCTGCAGTTTTTTTTATATTAGATCACATTCTTAAGAAGCATAAGTCATATATTCCTTTGAAAAATGTCTGAGTTCATAACAACCAAAGAAATAGAAAACTAATCAGAAAATATTGAGTGTAATAGATGTTTTAGTAATGAAGCTGTTCATGTCTGTTTTATATGAGTTTGAAGATGTTATATGAATCGTGTGTTAATTTTTATAATCAAAATCTGCTGTTTGATGCACAAGGTCAGGAGAGGTCAGAGGAGAACTCTGTGTGGTTCAGGAACCAGTTTGGAAGAATGAAAAACACAGACAGCTGATAAACTTCGGTCCTACTTTCTTTGAACGAAATGTTTCTCTACGAAATGAACATCTATTGTTCATGCTTGCTTGGACAAACTGATCCCTTGGTACCACCTGCACGGTCTCTGGCGTACAAACAGCAACACGTCATTACGGGCTGTTGGAGTTTAAACTGCACGTTAAAACGCATCAGACAGTAGAAACACGTCCTGATGTAAACGTAAATGAGCTATACCAGCTGGTCAGATCACTTGGGTGGAACTGTTATTCCTGTCCACAATTGTGTTTGATTGTTTGAATAAACTCTGGTTCTTCAAACAGTGGATGTTCTTGTGGTTTCACTTTTACTCATGACATTAGCAGACCAGGGGAGACGAGATAACAACAAGCAACAGGTGGAAAATATCTCGTTCTCTACAATATTAAGCACTGTGTCCCTTTTTCTATTATATCTCATACATTTAAGATCTTGAACGTTAAAATGTTAGCTTAGCTGGAGGGCGTGACGTTGCAACAAGCAATAGCTTCAGTTTTCTCTATACTTTGGTTAATTTTTAGATGCAGAAGCCAAAAAGGTCAAAGTATTTTATTGTGATAATATATTGGGTAATGAATATTTAAAAGAAGATACCATTTTCAAAAAAAATTATTAAATTATTGTTTATCCCAACTTTTGCCACCGCCATTTTGTAGACGAGCAGGTGGAGAATGGAGTACCGTAATTTAGCGACAGCTGGCGTAAAGGGAAAAAAAAATCTCATTAATTTGAAAGACTAACAAATAAATTCATAAACCCATAAACAAAATACATTACATCTATAATTTCAGTATGTTTTGCATAAATGCACAATACCAGTTACTTAGAGATTTTTTCTTCTAACTATCAGATGAAGCTTTTGTCTCAATTTCTCCTTCAGAGAAATACACGCAAAAACATCCATTTTATTCTGCAGAATAGTAGGGAATATTGTTTATGTTCTAAAAAATGATCCAGATATCGGGAAATGTGTCAGATGTGATCGTCCTGGAAACCTGACCATTTAAACTACAAACCACAAACTTAAATACGACAAGCAGAAAACATCTGCTGAAGTCTCACTTCTTCATTCCCTTCATAAAAGAGGAACAAAATGTCCTGACGGCTTAATTTAATGCAACATGTGGAAAATGCATGCCTCAAAGTTATTTTGCTTGATAAAAGTCAGTGTTCAGACATGGCGTAAACAGATTGAACAGATAAAGCAACAGAGGCTAAAACCAGGTCTAATAGCCAAGTGACAGAAAACCTGATCAGTGAAAATCAGAGTTTTTAAAGGAAATTAAATGGTAAACCAATTAAAGGGGACAGCTGAAGTTATGTTACACTAATAATAATAATAATAATAATAATAATAATAATATATGAACATATTCCATGCTGTTGCATGTATTTAAAGGCTGCACACAAAGCAACAAGCATAGAGGAAGATCACGACTGAATGGCAGCAGAAGAAGAATGGCCTCTGGGTCCAAACTGATGGGATAACAAGCAGCAGAGCATTCTGGGATTTGTAGTGGTTATTGTGCATAAGCTGTAAATTGACCACAATAAAAATTCTGCAAAATGTGCTAATTGTTTAACCGATTAATCGTCAGAATAAATTGATAGATTAATCGACACCTAATATAATTTTTAGCTGCAGCTTTATTTGAACTTTTAAAATAGGCAGCATTCAGGTATTCACAAATTTCAGCTGTTTGTGTTTTTCGGTGGTTGTCCTCCTTAATCTCCACCGATCCCGGGTTCAGTGTGGACATGAAAATGTTTGTTTGGCCAAATTTTCTGCACTTTCAAACCATGAAGGGAAAAATAAAGGCACACAAACACTACAAACCCAGAAATCCTTCAGGTTCTTTATGGAAATCTGGTAATCGGTTAATTTACAGAGACGGAAGGACATGCAAAAACTACATGCAAATAATAATAATTTGTTTTTATTAAAGCGTGCCACGAAAGTGAAGGACTGACGGCAGAAAAAGCACAAATCAGCAACTTTCAACAGCACATAAACGGCTCCTAAAGTGCTGCTGTTTATAGCTATAAATATGTTAAAAATGTGAAAATATTAGGAAGACTTATCAAAATAAGAATACATTTACACAGATTTAACAGTTTTATCATTTTAAAAACCTTCCAGAAGGTTAGGATAGCTCTATGGTCTACACAAAACATGTTGATTACAATTTTTTGTTCAAAATCGTTCTTAGATAATAAGATTTTAACTGTTTTAGGAAATCTTGTTACTTTAAAACCCACGACCCCCAACTCAGCGTTTACATTTGGACTAGAAAGTATCTGCAAACAGATCCACAATTATACTGCCACGCATCTTTGAAAAGCAGAAGCAGAGCCTCCTGCACAACCAACAAGAATGCAGCGAGTGGTTTCTGGTTGGTGAGTCAACAATAGAAACACTTTTCATTTCCAGAAGCCATTGTACGGTGGTAATAAAACCAGCTAACCAGAATTTGACTTCAGTGCCACTTTCTCTTGATGTTTTTAAATAAATATCTAAAAATTTATGGGATAACATTTTTCTATTTTTGTAAAAACATTTGAATATGCAGCATTTCTTGCAAAAGATTACGACCAGATTGAATTAGTGCAAATATGGGAGGTAAAACCAGCTGACCAAACGTGTTTGTGCTCCTTCTTGGGTTGCTAGGCGACGGGTGGGTGGAACTCTGCCAGGGTTGCTAGGCAACGGGCTAGGCACAGCTGGGAATAACGGAGGAATGCAAAGCTGGTTTAACGGTTAGGAAGATATGTAAAGTCCCAAACCACTCCATTAAATGAACTGCTCAATGTTTCCTTACAGGAGTAACCTGCAACATTATTGTTGTTAGTTTTATTTGAACCACAACAGAGTCTGTAAAGCCAAAGAGGCAGGGGATTTATTTTGTGGGCGACTCAAAGTGTCTGAGCTGGTTCTTCTTCATTTCGCAGGAGCTCAGACGTCTGCAACGTTTCTCAGAGAAAGAGGAAATCTGTCCGTTTGTGAAAAAGCAGCAGTCGGCAGTGGAAACTCCCTCAGAAACACTGGGGCGAGTTTAGAACAATGAAGAAGAAAACAACAGCAAAAAAATAAGCTCTGAATTTGACGATTGGTTCGGTTTCTGTGGAACTACGATGCGTTTGGCTTCGAGGTGGTGAAATGTTTTTAGTTGATGCTCTGAAAGGAAATAAGTCAGCAGTGAGACATTTCCTGTAGCAAAGAAGAAATGTTGGGGGGAAAAAACTTCCATCTGTGGCGGTCAGTTTTTTAACGAGACGGAAAACATCATTAAACAAACAGATCCTGTAATTTCCTGCAGTTCTGCAAAATAAACTCCCCAAGGCAGAATATGCAACTTTACGAAACCTGACTGAGGAATATTTCAATTAACAGAGCCGTAAAAACAAAAAACGTTGGTCTGAACTTGCAAAAATTGATTTTAATGAGACATTTTCTCCTTTTCTTCAACGTGAGATTACTTTATGACATACAGCCGGTGTGAATTTCTAAATCTTTTATATGAATTCATAGTTATTTAAAGTGAACTCTTATTATTAGATCTTATTTTTAAACATAGCCCAGTGTTTTCCAACTGGGTGATTTAAAAACTTATTTCCTCAAAGACCGACTATTTTAACCGTCAGTTACAAATCTGTTAGATTCACATTACCTCCAAGTTTTCCCTAAGAACGGATCATTAACTAAGAATAGATGCAGCAACAAACCATGACAGGTCCTCTACCGTGCTTAAGTCTCATAAAGAGAACAGTGTTGCAACTAATGAGTATTTTAGTAACTGATTAATCGATTATTCTGATGATTAATCGGATAAAGAAATGCCAAATTCTTGAAACTTTTCATTCAATATTAGAGATGCATTAAAAGACGCAAACAAACAGACAATTCAATTCCTTTTTCAATTAAGAAAATAAACATTTTATTGCCTAAAATGCAGTAAAATTTGAAGTTGGTGAAGTTAAAACATATTTATACAGGAAGGCTTTTTTTTATGTTAAATGAAAAATGTATGTATCTTTGTGCGGTTTTTGCTTAATTAAAACTCTGAACATGTAGGGATTTTTCAGGAAATATATTTTTTTTAATCGGAATATTTTACTTAACGATTAATCAATTAGTAAATTAGTTGATGATTATTTCAATAAACGATTAATCCCGATTAATCGTTTCAGCCATAAAACAGAATTTTTATTTTTTAATTCTGAAATTTCTTTCTCCTGCAGAAGAGGATTGGGACTGCTGAAAAAAAAAAAAGATTTATTACCTTATTCTAAGAATTCTGACTTTTTTTTCCTTAGAATTTTAACTTTTTAAGTAAAATTCTGACTTTTTTGCAGGATTCAAACCTTTTCCCCCTCAGTATTCTGACGTTTGGTAGAAGACACCTTTTATTGCAGAATTTTGACTTTTGTTCCTCAGATTTCAGATTTTTCCCCCCACATAATTCTGACTTTTTTCTCAATATTCTGACTTTTGTTCTTCATAATTCCAAATTTTTAAAATAAAATTCAAATTTCTTTTCAGAATTTGAACTTTTTTTCCCCACAGAATTCCGACTTTTTTCTTAATATTCTGACTTTTCATAGAATTTTACGTTTTTCACAGAATTCTGATTTTTCCTCAGAATTCAGACTTTTTAAAAATAAAATTCTGACTTTTTCTCAGAATTTGAACTTTTTTTTTCTCAGAATTTTGACTTTAACCTTCTGAGATAAAAAATCACAATTCCTTTTTTTCCAGTGGCTCTAATTGTCTTCCATACTTTCTGCATTCTTGTTTCCAAACAGAACCAGTACCAGAACGGTACTCCGCTGTGTGTTGGATATATCTGTTGTTGCCAAAGCAAATGGGAGCAAAACGGTTTCAGATGTTTGGGAGGAAATGACAGGAAAACCTGACGATGAGAAAACTGGGATTAATCACCCCTGATAGATCCAGAACCGCGTCCCTGCAGGGCTGCCGGGTCCCGGATCCCAGCGCAGGACATGCTGGAAGTTCAGTGACTCCACCTTGACGTTGACCGGTGCCGGAAGGGAAGCGAGAGCTGCGGAGAACCGGCGGAGAAACACCTGAGTAAAGATAAGAAGAAGAGCAGTTCTACCTGGATGACGCGCTTTCCTCACCTGGAGGGAGCAGAAGAATCAGGAACATGAGAGGAAATGCGTTCATTCTTCAGGGATCCAACAAGATCCGATCATCAGGAAGACGTTCACAAATCAGACCCGGCAGCTGATTTCACCATAACATCCTGAGGATTAAAACGGTCCGAGAGTTCGCAGAGACTTTAACCCTCATGTTTACTGGAGAACCGGGTCCCATTAAGAACGGAACCGAGAGTCAAATATCTGCTTAAAGTGGGAACGAGGTCACGTGTTCCCACGGGACGAGTGACCAAACTCAGAAAGAAAAACGAAATCTTGGTTCAATAACAACCCGAGCTGCTCCTGAGTGACGAAAACATGAGCTGTCCAATGCCAGTCACACGCCTGCTTTTCCGGGCACGCCTTCAAAATAAAAGCTCATATCAGTTGTGAAAGGTTACGTCAGCCTTCAGAATAAAAGTCTGCACTCAAAATCTTTAGAGAAAAGTCAAACTTTTAAAGTTTTGTTAGTTTATTTCTGCTGCATATAAAAGTAGGACAGTATGATAGAGCCATAAAAAAACTAAATAATAATAATAATAAAAAAAAACCTCAAAAATTTCTTGTAATTTTCTAGAAAATTTCTGAGATTAATCAAAAAATATCAGGTTTTGTTTTTTTGTGGAAATGCACTTTTTTTTGGAAATAAAAAAAAAACTAATACAACGTCATAGAAATGTGACGTTTTTGCTTCCAAGGGCAATACAAGAAGAGCTGAATAAAGATTTTTTTTTTAATTAGGAGAATAAAGTAAATAAAATAACAATAATAAAATAATCAGCAGGTTAAAGTCGTACAATTACAAGTAAAAAGTTTTTTTTAATACTTTGATAAATTTAGCCAGATCTGACATTTTGTCGCTCACAATCATTTGAAAGTTTGAAATGATTCAAAGTTATTATCTACAGTTGGTCATAATTTGATGCCGACGTGTTAAAAATATTAATTATTTAATTCCTTTAAAAACCGAATCCGAAGCATAACTACAAACGTTTCTCATTTTACTATGATAATTTATAACATTACTTCTTCTTTCTGTTAGTATACAACCTTATTCTGGCAATTTTTTTGACTTTGTTCTAATTTTATCACACCACATCACATGTGTACAAACTTAAGGCCCGTGGGCCAAATCCGGTCCCCCAAAGCTAATTCAGGGCCACAGAAATTTTGCTTCAAGATGACGGTTATTTGCTTAAATGTTATTTTGTCAGCCAAATCAAATCTGTTTTTATTTGTATAATGCTAAATGACATCAATGTGGAAAAACAGATAAATAGTATTTAGTTATTAAATCTTTGTTTGAATATTGAAGCTGCCTTTTCATTACATCCATAATCCTGATTCAGCTAAAGCAGAAAATAATGACTAAAATACAACTTTGATTCTTTAATTTAGCTTTATGACAAATGTATTTTATCTCACAGGTAGTTTTAGATATTTTATTCCAAAGGTTTTGCAGATTTATGGCCATAAGCAGGTTTGACTCTTTGACTCATAAAGTTTAATGACTTGTCACATGAAGCTTTAAATATTAACCAATGCCATAAACCTTATCATAAGACATTACAAAGCATAAAATCCAAACACACAGCAGAACTAATTAAAATGGAAAATGGAAATGCCTCGACAATCATGTTATTGTTATAAATGCTCCTTAAGAATCTGTTTTGGTTTAAATTCAGTTTTATTTCTGCAGGTTTTATGAGTGTCTAAAGTGTTTTGTCATGTGGGAAAAAATGTCAACATATAACTTTAAAAAAATAAACTGTAATCATTAAAGTTTGCTCTGCACATTTTACTTACATGTTCAACAATAAATTAAGAATGCAAGACTTTACGTAGCCAGATATTTAGCAGGAAACAAAAATTATTTTAGACACAAAACTTAGAAATGGTTTTTCATGTTTGCTATTTGAAATGAAATGCAAACTGATTGCAAGTTGTTATTGATAGGTACTTATAGAATCTGCATAAAAGAACAAACAGACAACGTAAGTGAATTTTATAAAAGCTTTTGCAAAAGGAGAAGGCTCAGCAAACTGCTCCTCCAAGTCGTTCACCGAGCGTTCTGAAGACCCTTTGGTAGAGCTTTGTCTTTTATTAAAAGATAAGGGAGGGCAGTATGGGAAGACAGTAGAACAGTCACAGACGGTCTCCAAAGTAGGGAGTATTCCAGTTGATAACAAAGCATCTACCAGCTGGAGACAAGGTCTGGGAAACACACCGTTAACTATTTCACATGGAAACACAGAAAGGAAAAAGCCTCAAAGTAAGTTTATACATTTTAGCAGAGGAAGAGAATACTTTAATTAAAAATCACAATAATCTATAACAATATAATGTTGGGTTAATGATCTAAAGTAATGATAAAGGCTGAATGTAAGAATGATAACAAAGAAAAACCCTAACAGTTATTATTTTTTTATCAGCAACAACAACACATGTGTGACTCTTTTGTTGAAAAAACTTGCTTTGTTTATTAAGTAAGTTAAATTAATTTTCTTTTAAAAAATCATTACTGAAATGATGTGGTTGGTGTTTTTTCTATGGACATATTTAATGTAAAATCTTGGTTACAAAAAAACCATTTATTATTAAAAGGAGATTTTAATTTGTCTCTGCAATCATTTTCCAGGAGGTTATAAAGTTATTTAAATAAGAAAAAAAAAGAATTAAATATATGCAAATATTTGCAACATGTGATAAAAGTTTAGAAAACAACAAACACACAAAAATGAAAGTGAATATTTACCTTATTTTCAGTGTTTGTTGTTATTTTAACACGTGGCTAAGTGACAGATTTTATTGTTGTGGTTTTCTTTTAAGGTCATGACGGATTATGTTTCTTGATTATAACTTATTTACTGCCCCCTGGTGGCGCCAGCCGTCCACTGCAGGCTAGAATAACAATAAGGATTTAAATTTTTTAATGCTGGTGCGCCCCCTGCTGTTCAATGGCGGGAGTAAAGCGTTTGTTTCCCAAGATTGAAAGAAATCAGTCTGTTTTTAATCTTAGAAAAACAGTAATGTTTGAACTTTATTAAAAAATCTAGAATCAAAACATCTTTTCAGTTTATTTTGGTTTTAATTACCAGTACTGCTTTTCAGAGTTTTTTTTTTTTTTTAGTATTTTCCAACTTCTTGAGATCATGAAGCCTCCTCTGTACAGAGGCCAAAATGTGCCACAACTTAATAACACAGAAATAAGTTGACTTATTTATAAGTTAAATCTTTTTTTTTAAAGAGATTAGTACTTTATATGAACAAGTCCAAAAAGTAAAATCTTTTAGGTTGACATTTAAATAAAAATGTGATCCAGCTAAAGCATGTTACAAAAACAGATGAGTAAATATTTGCGAAAACCCCCCCAATTAATAAAAATAAATAAAAAATAAAAAAAACAAGGAGGTTTCTCATCTCCAAATATCAAAACTTTGCAAGAAAAAATTCTGCAATTTTGAGATTAATTTCAGAAAATGTAAAAGATTTTGGAAATTTTCTGAATTTCAGAAGTAAAAATATTCTCAGATCAATCTCAAAATTTCTATCCAATTTTTGACTTTTAGAGCTCAGAAAGTTTCTAGATTTTTCTAGAAAATTTCTGATATTAATCTAAGAATATTTTAGTTTTTTGGGAGAAATTTATAAATGTCTTTCTGTTTCCTTGACCTACGCCGTTTCCATGGTAACACAACCAGGCATTAAAATAAATGATTAAAGGAAGATTTATAAAAAAAATAAAACTGATTTTATTTGTTTGTTTTATTTGTAATAAATAAAACATTTATTACCAGCAAAGTGAGACTGTTCCTGCAAATATAACCAAGCTCTACGTAAACTTCACTAAATCACACAAACATGCACCCAACCGGTCTGTGATGTTAAAACTGACCATTGACATTAGTTTATTTTTGATAATTCCTCCATATTGTCGTCCTTTTTTCATGAGGGAGACCAAAAAATAATAACTTTTTTCACCCACCTCTTTGTTCCAAACAGCTCAGAAACCTCACTTTGTTCTAAAACAACCAAGAAATTTGATTGTGTTGTTGTTCTGTGTTGTGTTATTGTTCTGTGTTGTGTTGTTGTTCTTTGTTGTGTTGTTGTTCTGTGTTGTATTATTGTTCTGGATTTCCTCCACTGCGGCGGACAGGAAGTTGGCTGAGGGGAATAATGACAGCTGTGAGCTGCAGATGGATTCGTTTAACGTGAAACGGGAACTAAATATTTCTGAAGGGAGAAGTTTTTTACCCAGAAGAAAACAGGAAGTTTTTAAACGGGACCTACTATTCAAAACTCACATCTTGCACATTTAGTTTCTACTGCGTCTAAAAACCGACCAACCCGTTTTGGGGGCAATAAGTTAATGACCTTTGACGACTGTAAATGAGGCGTTTCAAATCGAGGAGCGGTGCACCGTTACCTAGCAACCCAGGCAGAGTTCTAACGTTACCTAGCAACCCAGGCAGAGTTCGAACGTTACCTAGCAACCAAAGCGACGCTTTATGGGCTCAAAATGGCTGCTGGAAAGGTGAAGTTTTTTGTTTTTGACTTACCATTAAGAAGCTTCTTGATGTTTTCTTGTTTGTAGCCGTTTTCAGGTGCGAGTTGAGTTGGGGGGCGTGGCCAGAGGCAGCAGCTAAATCTGCATTTAAAGAGACAAGAGGCCTCAAAACAAATAGGCAAAAAATTACTAGAATAAAATGTAATAATCTTAAGAATGATTTTGTTAAAAAACAGAAGAAAAGTAATGAACATGTTTTGGAAGCAATAATAGAATAAAACCTTCTAAAGAAAATAAATAGTTTATTTTTACACATTTAAGAACAATTGCCTTTGACATTTTTACACAAATGTTACAAAATGCTTTATATTAGAGCATTGAAATTAAAACAACATCATAAATGACGCAAGAATCACAAAAGACATACCAAAACAATTAAAACACATAATGTAAGACAACATGAAATAATAAAAACACAAAAGAAATTCAAATATTAAAAGATTTTAAAAAAATTTTTTTCTTTATTAAAGTTAATTTTAGTCAATCATTTAAATAAAGAAATAAACTAACATCTGGTAAAAATCAGTTCTTCCATTTTATGCCACCAGTTCACACTTCTGCCTCTGGGTGGCGCTAAAGAACAGTACAAATCATTACCTCCTCTGTTAAACTATATATCCTTAAAATGCAAATTATTATTACTTTTCTTCATGAATGTATAGAAACTTTTCATCAGTATGGAGTTTAATTAGAACATTTTGCCTTTCTGATGTTAATTTTAACCATTTTCCACCATTTTTAGCCAAGTTTGTTTTTAAATCTGTTTTCAGAGTTTTGGAGTAGAGAAAGAAAAGAGTCATTAATTTAATCACAAGTTAATATATCTGTTCTGCATACTTTCAGCCCAATTTCACAAACAAAACAAAGTCAACATGAGTTGCACCAGATCAGCTTGTAGGACTTTCTGTTACACAAGCAAACATGTTTCCATTTAAGTAGGAAAAAAAAGCATCTTGTGAAGATGTGAACAGATGTTGTGTTGACTCAAAGTGAAACTGAACATTTGTGTGTTAGAGTGCAGACAGTCGCAGCGCTGAGAAGTCCAGAGTTTATATAAAGAAAGTCCAACAGCTCTGGAGGATCTATTTTTAGACAATGTCATGTGAATCAGACGGAGAACAAGCGATGAGGGAATTTTAACGTCCAACAAACAGAAACGACTGAAAGCTGAAGGAAAACTCACAGCAGCTCAATTGTTACCGGTCATTAAACAGCATGTTGCAACATGGACATTTTTCAGTGTAGATAATTCACTTCCTGACGAAATAAACTTTTATTAGATAGTAAAGTTCTGACCACAGGCAGGTAAACCGTCTCCTTTCAGTGGGTGGGATGTATAAAACAGCAGCACGGCATAGTCAAAGCATCTCCACATGTAGCAACGTGATGGTCCCAGTCTGCAGGCGGCCATGGCTGCCAAAGGCAGTCCAAAAAAGGAACTGGAGAACAAGAGGTGAGGTAATGGCTCCTTGGACCAGGGATAAGGAAGATCATCTGATCGTCTGGATGTTCAGACCGTCTGTGTGTTTCACATGGAACGGACATGGAATCAGTAGAACAGACAACAAGTGGGGGCAGTGCGACAGTTTAGACCACGGTTTGCTTGGAAACCGACCAAACAAGGTTGAACCAACCAAACAACTGAGCAACCAATGGACCAACCAACTGACTGACCGACCGAACAACCAACGAAATTCAGTTTAAAAATACTTTATTGGTCCAAAGGAAATTAAATCAACCAATCAACCAATTAATTGACCGACTGACCAACCGACGACCGACCACCAACCAACCAACCAACCAACTTACCTAACAACCAACCAAGCAACCAACTTACCTAACAACCAACCAACCAACCAACCAACCAACCAACCAACCAACCAACCAACCAACCAACCAACTTACCTAACAACCGACCAACCCACCAATCAAACAAATAACCAACTGGCCAAATTCAATTTCAAAACACTTTATTGCTCTCAAAAGTAAATTTATTAAATCAACCAAACAACAAAGCCAAGCAGCCAAGCAGCCAACCTACCGACTGACTGACCGACCAAATAACCAACTAATCAACCGGCCAACCAACTGTCCATCTTGACTATGGCAGTCTAGAACAAACAAACATTATTTTGCTTTGCAATCAACCAACCAATTAAATAGCTGCATTGGCCCTTTAAGGAGAGGCGACTACATGCGTGAGGCCAGATGTTTGTGTTCCTGCCTGCAGGCCTTTCATAGAAAGCTGCTTTGAGTCTCTGCAGAGGTTTGTGTTGTTCGTTGCTCCTCCAGGCTGACTCAGAGCTCCGGTCATCTGCAGTGACGCTGCACAGCTCTGGCTCCTGTTTGTCAGCAGCCTCTCTCTCACAGGAAATGAGCTGCAAGCCAAACAGTGAAATCCTGATCCAAAGTCACTTTTCAAACAAAGACTTTTCTGTCTCTTCCCGCTCCTCCACCGCTGAACTCCAGTCTCACTAATCCAAACCAATCCGGCTCTTTTCCAAGTTCTTGTTTTCATCCAGAGAGACGAGGATTTTCTGGCTCCAAACCCCGAGACTCTTATTCAACCTGTTTCAAAACAACTTGTTTTATTAGGCCATCTGCAGTCGGTGCGTCCAGCTGGAAAAACGCAGCGGTGACCCCACTGTGACCCCCCTGAGCCGGTCGCTCCACTCCGTCCCGTTCCTCCTTCATCTTCCTGGTGAAGAACTTTCTCTGAATGTCACAGCAGGAGTTCGCTGTAAATCACTTTACAAATACGGATTTTTCAGGCTGGAGGTTTTCCAGCAGCATTCAGCTGCCACGGCACATCGCGTTTCCATCAGCAGGTGCAGCGCAGGCCGCAGAAATGTTACGTAACAACAACACTTAATTCTTTATTAGCGCGACATCAGCAGACTTTTAGTCATTTCCTTCGACTGGCATGGAAGAAAAAAAAACTACACAGCATTAAAAATGGTACAAAACAAAATACAAGCAAATTAGGGGAGACGTTTAAGTCTAAAATTAATTTCCCCAGTTCAATCATTTTAGAAAATAACCCAGCCTCTTTGAAATTAGCACAACTTTTTATTTATATACGGTAAAAAATACAAAATCTGGAGTTAAAAACAGTAACAAAAATCATGCTGCATTCACTGAAGCACTGAAAAATGAATCTTCAAACTTAATTTTCTCCATTTGTTCTGATGTCATCAGAACTCTTATGAGAAATTACAAACTTTTTATGACTTTTTTTATTATTTACTATTCAGAAAATACCAAATATACATTTTACATTATTATTTTTTGGAAAATAGTCCATCCTATGAATTTTTATAGTCTTTTGTCTTTGATTTTAAATCACGCTGCATTCACTGAAACATGGAAAAATGAAACTCCAAACTTTATTTTCTCCCTTTGCTGTGAACTCAGCACAACTTTTTATGACTCGTTTAATTTTGGTGTTTGTTTGTATTTAACTTTTTTTCTAAATGGTATGGACTACTTTTAGTGTCGAAATAAAATACTTTAAATATTTACTGTTCAGAATGTACAAAATCAAAATTTTATGTTAATATACTTTGGACAATATTTAGCTTCTTCATCTTCAACTTTGATTTTAAATAATGCTGCATTCACTGAAGCACTGAAAAATTAATCTTCAAACTTAATTTTCTCCATTTGTTTTGATGTCATCAGAAAAACACAGAAAAAAGAAACTTAATTCTCTCCAACTATTTTCTTTTGGTGAGAAAAATTGATGACATTTTACAGCAGAAATGATCCAAAGGCGAATAGATAAGCAAACCGACTTTATTACACTACAAGGAAAAGATAAGACGCTGCAAAAAACTGAAAATTCAGAAACAAAGATCCTAAATTAGAAAAACAAAACAGGATGTGACAAAAATAAACAAACAAAAATCTAGAACGGATTTGACTTGAACAGATTGAAAAGATTAACTGGTTTTAGGAAACCAAACAAACTGAGAAATCAGGGAACTAATAAATGATCCATTCATCCACTACATGCAGTGGTGAAAGGGTGAGGTGTGAATAAGAGCAGAATTAAAAAATGGAGCAAATAAAACCAAAGCTGGTAAAGTTACATTAAAATGGACCCGAACCTTCTGAGACACAACGACGGTTACAAAGTCGGCTTCTATCACCTGAAGAACATTTCAAGATTTAAAGGTCGGATAAGATGGAGAGAAACTTACCCACGTGTTTATCTTTAGTAAAGTAACAGTTCTGTTAGATTGCAAACAAAACAGCCAAAACAGAGTTCCTTCAAATCAAGGTAAAAACAGACTTAATAGAGTTGCTTTTAAAATAAATTAATTGAAAATTGGCCATCATTTTGGTATTTATTGATGGCACTTTTTAACAAATTTATTCTATTTGTCACGTATTTTGTACAGTTAGAACAAGGAAAAATCCACAAAACTGCCAAAAGTATCAGTATTAATGATGCTGTTTCCGTATTTAGTTAGTATTCAACCAAAATATAAAATATTGCACACCTCTAGTAAAATTATCACACCCAGCCACAGCAGCAAAAAACGTGCAAATATAGAGCAAAAAATCAACTAAAGCTTCACACGCAGATGAATTTATATTTCTGTTAAATTGTTTTTCAGACGTCGTCTGAGTGGATTTGTGCAGGATGGGATGCATGTGATCAATAAAAACAGTGTTAGTGATCAGTTTGACAACATTTTCTGCAGTACAGTTAACTTCATATTGATCATGTATGCAAAGCACCGGATAAGGACTTGAATTGAGCTTTAAGGTTAATACATTATGGAAGGTAAATAAAAAACTGAAAACTATTGAATATATGGTCAAGCTGGAATTAACAGAAGTTATGTTTCTCAGTAAATCTAAAAACAAAGATGAATTCATGTAGAAAATGAGAATAAAACAGTAAAAGTCCAATGACTGGTGAGAGATTTCTGCTAACTGACAGAAAATATAAAACATTCCAACATCTTTCAGCAGCTGCAGCGTAACTTTCCTTTTTTCAGTCTGTAGATGAGAACTTTTTATAATGCAGCAGACAACTGAATACTTGAGAAAAATCTTTCACATGTGGATACAAGAACCAAACTGGGCTCAAAATTCAAAATGGCCGCCATCATTGTCGTCAATGAAAATTTACTTTTGCACTAAATTTGCCAATATTTATCACATATAAATGAGTTTAGTGTGAAATCATGCACAAATGGACCTATAGAAATCACATTTCCTGATATGTTTTTTATTTTACAAAATGGCTACCAAGGTTGTCATGGAAAATTAATGTTTGCAATAAAATTACCAATTAGATAAATATATTTGGTGCCAAATTTAAACATTTGAGATCATTTATATTTTCTTGAGCTTTGTTTTTCTGGTGGACATTTTTCAAAATGGCCGCCATGGTCGTAATGGAGAAAAAGTTTGCACTAAAATCGTCAGTAGTTTTTGCCAGTAGCGGCAGAGCTATCTAAAAAGTTAGGTTCACAAACCTCTAATTCGCTAAAAAGATGATTAGCTATGCTAACGCTAAACCGCTATAAACATAAAACATTTTCAGAAGCTAAAGCTAAACATAAAAATGTCTAGAAGCTAACACTAAACTGCTAAAGATAAAAAAACAGCTGAAGCTAATGCTAATATAAAAAAATCCCAGAAGCTAACACTAAACTGCTAAAGATTTTAAAAAATTAGCTAATGCTAATATGAAAACATTTCCAGAAACTGCTAAAAACAAATAATGGGAAGCTAATGCTAAGCTGTGAAACACATAAAGTAGCGAAGGCTAACGCTAAACATTAAGAGACTGTAAGTCTGTGTTGCAAATCTACATCTTTTTCTAGTTGATTGAGATTTACAAACAGCAAGTTCTGATTCTGCTACATATTATCACATTAAAGTTGCATAAACAGGATGATAAAAGTCCAAAACATGAAGTGACATAAAGTTCATCCAAGTACTGAAACTGGGTAACATTTTATGACAATAACTGGTCTAAAAGTACAACATAGCATTAGAGGCACACTAAGAAAAATATTAAGAAATGGTCATAATATTACAAGAATAAACTTATATGAAAATAAAGTTACATTAATACCAGAAAAGAGAATATTTCAAGGAAAAAATGACGCAACATTATGAGAATAAAGCTGAAATATTTAGAGAATTAATTGATATTTCTAGAATAGAGTCATGACGTGAGAATAAAGTCAAACCATTCTGACTTTATTCTCACATTATGGTTTCATTTCTCGGTGGTGTGGCCCTGATACTCTTTCATAGAAAAAAAACCCCTCAAAACCGGCAGCCATCTTGAAAAATGGCAGTGATGCTGATGGGAAATATGAGAGACATGCAAGTTGATCATGCTAATGTTTGCGCTCGTAACCACATGTGAAATGTTTCCTCAGTAATATTCTGCTCCTTCAGTACACGAACGTGACAAGCGTCTGCTGTGACGGTTCTGAGGAGTTTTCCTTGGACTCCAGTGGGAAAACCAGGTGTGGGAAGAACTGGGAGAAGGTGTGAAGCGGCGGTCCGATGACGCTGTACGCCTTCAGAGCCGACAGTCCGTTCAGCACGCCGACATCGACGAAGCTCATGTGGTGGGAAGCGGAGGAGTCCGGCTCTGGCGCCGCCCCAACTGATGGCGTAACTCTGACTTCCTGTTCTGGGTACGGCGCTCCGGGGGCGGCGCTGTGAACGCTGAGGGTCCGCAGCCCGAGCAGAACCAGCTGCCGGCTCTGTAGCGGCTCCACGCCGCAGAATGACAGCCGCAGATGAGCGACGGTGCTGCTGTTGAGCAGCTCCTCCAGCACCCACAGCTCCCTCACCCACACCGCCACGGTCCGCCCGAGGCCGGCGCGGTCCAGGGCCGACCGCGGGACAGTGCTGCAGCGGCACCGGGAGTCAGCTTGGGCCGCGTCGCAGTCCGGGACCGGAGCCGGGCAGCTGCAGGTCCGCAGGCCGGCGCCGCTGTCGAACAGCAGCGTGACGTTCGCCGCTTCAGGGGCGGAGAGCATCGGCTGGCAGTCAGAGGTCAGCGCCAACATCAACCACAGCGACCATGGCAACCAGGCAGAGCGCGCCGCGTTTGGAGGCATCTCCATGGAAACCGAGCTGACTACATCTTCACCGGCTGGAAGGTCAAACTGCAAAATGGAAAAACAATGAGGAGCGTTCAACAATTTAGTGCGGCCACTGGAGACAGAAAAAGGGAATAAAGTTTCACCAAAACACTCAGAAAGTTTTAGATTAATCTCAGAATTCTGTTTAGAAAAAAATAGAGTAATTCTTCTTGAAAAAACATGAAAAACACATTTTTAAAATTTACTCTTTAAAAATAATAAAAAAAGAAATCTGGAAAAGTTTGAGCTCCAAAAGTCAAAAACCTGCAAGAAAAAAAAAAAGAATTTTCTCCAAAAAAAACTCAGAAAAGTCCAAAATTTGCTACAAAGAGAACTTTAGATTAATCATGGACATGGAAATTTCTGACAGCAGCTAAATTTTAATATGACGAGCCAGACAATTTCTACAGTTTTTTCAATAACATTTCTGAGATTAATGTAAAATTTTCAGAATTCAGATTATTTTTTGTGGAAACCCAAAAGTAAAAATTTTTTGAAAATTCTACAGAAAGCCTGGAAATGTTCAAAATTTGATACAAAACATGTTCAAGAATGGTAAATCAACAACAGAACTCTTTTCATTTCCAGCAGCCATTGTACAGTGCATACAGCGTTAAAACCAGCTGACCAAACGTGCTGGAGATCAGCTTTGGTTGCTCGGTGACGTGAGGAGTTCTGCTGGGGTTGCTAGGTAACGGGTTGGGTTTGGTGGGGGGGAAGTTCCTGCTGATTTATGACTTTACATTCAGGAGGTTTTTCAAACTACCCGTTTTCCAGACACCAAAAAACATCTTGGTGTTTCTTTTTAAGCACTTCTGATGTTTTTAGAAACAGACCCAAAGGGAAGAACATAAAACCTGCAAAATGTGAATTTTACATTATATTTGCCCTTTAAAATGTAAGAAAAGATCTTTTTGTAACCTGCAGCAGCTTCCAGGCTGAACTTTACAACATGTGGACGCCAGCTCCAGCTGAACATTTCTGTTTTTTTTATTTCTCATCCAGCTCCGGCCCTTCGTTTCACACACGCACACACACACACACGCACACATAATTGAGCCACTTATTTGATTTTAATGGAGACCAGGCCGAGTTGCTGCCGCTGGCATGAGCTGGTGTGCCACGCTGCACATCGGCCAGCCACATTAACTAAAACACAGGCTTCATTCAGGAAGAGCGAGCGGAAAAGTGGAAAAGCAATGCTTACTTTTCCATACTCTCTTTTTCTGTGAGCGGAGAACTTTCCAGGCTTACTGTTTATCCAACTTTCCTCGACTCTTTAGGATGATCTGATGTTTTCCTGTTTCATGCATGTATGTTTTCTCTTTTGATGCACGAAAAGGTCATTAAAAAGTTCTTTAATAACAATAAAATTGATCTTTTTTGAGTGGATGTTGGTGTGTCTACCTAAACAAATCAAAAATATGTCAAAGCAAGTTTAACTTCACATCATGATGCCTTCACTGAACCGCTGAAATTAGATATTTGGGGTGAAAATTTAACCAAAAAAGTGACAAGCCAGAAATTTCACCCCAACGTCAGAGAAATTAGAATAAAACCAAACATTTCCATGCCAGACTCTACAGTTCCCAGTTAGAACGTTAAATGTTAATGTTTCTGGCAGAACAATGTAAAACTTTGACTTGTTTCTAATTTCAACATGGCGACATGATTTAGTTCTGCTAATAGACTTTTAGAATAACAAGGTTTGGCCAGAAAAGGCCCGTACACAGCAAAAACACCAAATCTTACCAAGTATTTTTGGTTGAGCTTCTAGTAGAAACGTCGCAGTCCACTTCCAATAAGACAAAACTGACCTACAGTCAACTTTTTGGCAAGATTTGGGTCCTTTTTTTAGAGCATATCTTACATTTTCAAAGCAAAAAAAGCTGAAGTGCTACTTGACATCCTATTGGCTGGGATTTTGAAAGCGGCCAATCATTCAGCCAATCAGCTAGCGCGCTGCTAAGGCCTGTTGCATCTCTGCAAAAGCTCCTTGAGAAGTAGCTCAACAGCGCCCCCTCCCCCAACTTTCAATACACCCTCGTCATTAAGCTTAGTTTATTGTAGAGACATGAAATTTGGTACTAGTAGAACTTCCTCCACAGTCTAGAAGAAACAGGAAGTCTGCCATGTTGGATTGAGCCTGCGATTTTGAGCATGTTTTGGTTCATTTTAGCCTCTGTATTGATCAAACTCCTCATAGAGGTTTTGACTGATTGACTTGAAAATTGTTGCGTTTGCTTCTGAGGCATGGAGGATGTAAAGTTATCAAAATCCTGACTTTTCATGCTTACTAGAGGAGCATGGCTGGACTGAGAACTTTGACTATGCTCCAAAAACACAACAGTTCTTGTAACTCCAACAAGGAAAATAAAACAGGCACAAAAACGACTGTGATTGGTTTTCATCTCATCCCTAATAAAACTGTATGTTCAAATGCTGACATCATGCTTTGGTCCCCAAACCTCATTAAGACCAGGAGTCCAGTTTACACACATTCCAGATCCTGAACACGTTAACAACGTCTAAGAAATGTCACCAAGAAGACAATGAGGAAGAGTTTAAATATGCCGATGTCTTCTTGGAGCCTTGGTTAGTTCCTGTCAGTCTCCATGGTTCCCAACTGGAAAAGCAGAGGAATGGTGCCTTCAGGTCTGGGACGAGTTTCTGCCTCAAGTGGAAGCGTTCAAGTTTACGGCCATCTTTAGAACGGAGCAGAACGGAAGGATAGAGGAGCTACATCTACAATAACAAAGCAGTAGCTCCAGTCTGTGATGAAATCCTGGACACAGTCAGCTGAAATTAGGTTTCTTTCGAGCTTTTTAAAAATATGTCCAACTAAGAGTGGATCCAGAACTTTGTTTTTAAGTTCCCTGTTGGTTCAGAAACCACTGGGAATACCAAAGAGATTTCGCTTTCTGTTCTTTTATTGCAGCATTTTCTGAACTACTTTATCATTTTATCAAACTTAATTTGACTTCTTATTTTATCTATGGTACTGTCATTTTTGTGAAGCACTTTGGTCGGCTCAGGTTGTTGTAAATAAACGTTAACATGACAACAAGACAAAATTTTATTCATAGTTTGGCCATTCCTGCGACTCATTTGTTTTTTCCACTTTATGATGCATTCTTTGACTGATGTGTCAAAGGAGACCTATTATGTAAAATTCACATCTTCATGTTTTTATGCTTCTATTCAGATCTCTACTGTTTCTAAAAAAAAATAAATAAAATAAATAAAAAACACTACTTAAACTGTAATCGAGTGATAGTTTTAATGTAATTATCTTGTTTTAAAGTTAGGCAGGAACGAGACAAGAGCTAGTTCTGAGATTGTGGCTTGTTTATTGTTGCCATAGCAACTCCACAGCAACCGCCTGCCAAGCTGGCCATCCCTTACAAAGCTTCAAGAACTGTGAAGCGCTCCCTCATGCACTGTAAAAATCAGAAAATGTTTGACGGGCCGTCAAACCAAAGTCCAGAAAATACAGCTTGAACTTTAGAGAGTTCAACGAGAACGTTTTCTCAGATGACTGACAGAGAGCAGTTTTAGCAGAAGGGGTTAAGAAGGAAGTGAAATGCCTGCCTTGAGGCTAAATTGAAGCTTGCCATCTAATTCCCAGATCTGGAAGCATGATGCGTCCTCCATAAATAAGTGTGACCTCAGCGAGGTTGGTTTACAGGAGCAGCTGCCCTCCACGCAGCCATCTTACCTCACTGCTGATGTTAGTCATCGTCTCTCCAGCTGCTGCTGGGCCGGGCTTTCCCACACACCGTGTCAGTCATTATCCTTCACTCTGCATCTGTTCCTGCTGTCTCCACCATCATCATCATCTTTCCTTTTCCTCTGGTTCAACCAAACGGATGCTAACCGTCCATGTTTTAGTGAGAATCCGGATTTGTTTATTCCACTCCGCACCGGTTTAGTTTTGAAGAAACTGACGTAGGCCGACGTGGTAAAGATCAGTGGAACATCAGACGGAGAGGAATAAAGAGTTAATTAGGCCGTGATGTGGCCGGCTCTCCACACGCTCTCGGCTTGTTAAAGGCGAGGCTCCATGCATTCCTGTGACATCATGCTACGCCGCAGCCACCCAACCCTGATCCTCCTGTCCTCTTTCTCATTCTCAGCACCTCCGCTCCACCGTTTCTCATCCGTCTTCGCACCAACCCATCCCCGCCACGCTGGTGTCAATAGCTGCGTTTCCGTGACAACCGTGTGCAAAATCTGTGACGACATTTCGCTGATGTCGAGAAAGAAACGCCATTTTGGAATTGCGGTGTTTTCATTGAATAAGAAATGCAATTAAAATCAATCCTAGATAAGTTAAAAACATCCCACACCGATTTCCTACTTCCTGTTTTCTTCTTTGTCGTTTCCGCCAGCAGTAACATCCAGTTGTTGTGACTGTGGGATGCAAATATAAGCGTTTTCATAGCAGTTTTTTAGTTGATTCATTAGCGTTCAAAAGAACCTTTCGTAAAGTGATGATGATGATGATGATGATGATGATGATGATGATGATGATGATGATGATGATCACGTTTTCTTTCTGGTCCAATTTCATCCTTTGGTTCAGACCCAAAATCAGTGAATGACTTTGCATCACATTTTGAACTGATTCTTGGTTCTGAACAAAGGATTGCTCTGAACAGATTCCTGAATCATTTATTCTCTTGTATTCTCTTAGAACTTTGAACAGATTCTTGAATCTAAACTGAAGTTCAACTCTGAACCAGTTCTTTTTCCAAACTGATTCCCGATAAAATGTGTTTTCTGAGTATTTTTCGCTGCTTTCTTTTGTATTTTCTAAGATTTTCACTCATTTTCACCACAGTTCTTCTTCATGTGCATGTTTTGGTTTTTTTTAGTTACGTAACTTTGACTTTTGACTCATTCCTGCAGAAAAACAGACTCAGATGAATCAGTAAATGAACCAGTGACAGTGTCTGCAAATTAGTAAGACTGAAACGTTTCAGTTTTTTTCAATAGTTAACCTCACATTTATTCCCACTTTTAAAGTTTTATGATTCTTTTGTAAAGAACAGTTCTGTTTCCTAAATTACACGAAGCTCTGATTGTACAGTTATTAATGTTTACAGAATAAAAGCAACTCTTTTTACTGCAGTTAGAGTAAAAAATGATGCATTTTTGCAGTTAAGCTATTCTCTAACCTCTTCTAATCCAAATCCACAAAAATCAGTTTAAAACCAACAGATGTGATAATTTTGGTCTAGTTCAGTGCAAATATCTTACTTAACTTGAAATAAGACAAAACTAACTTATGTAACTTTTTTGCAAGATATAAGGGTTTGTTTTAAGTCAATAATTCCTTAATATTAATTTAAAAGTACTGGTTTTACTGGCAGATTGTGGGAAAATGTTTTGTTATAAGTGGAATAATCTACCAGTGCAGCTAAAACTTTTAAAAAATAATTCATTGACTTAAAAGAAGTTTCTATATCTTGCTGAAAAGTTACATAACTTAGTTTTGTCGTATTTCTATTGTACTGGGATATTTGCACTAGAAACCAGATAAAAAATACGTGGAAAGATGTTGTATTTGTCCAATGTAAGAAACATTTTCTCCATTCTACACTCCAAAAAACCAAGTCTAGTTTAGTGCAAATATCTTAATAGACTTGAAATAAGACAAAGCTGACTTATGTAACTTTCCTGAAAGATGTAGGAGTTTGTTGAAAAATTACTAGTTACACTGGCAGATTTGTTCACTTTTAATAAAACATATTATTCTGATATTATAAGTGAAATAATCTTCTAATGAGTCTAATTTAAATTTTTCATTAATACTAAGAAATTATGGATTAAAACAAGCTACTATTTCTTGCTGAAAAGTTACTTTTAAGTTAGTTTTGTCTCATTTAAAGTGAACTGAGATGTTTTCAGTTGAAACTAGGCCCAAAGTTCTTGTTAATATTTTGTGTTTCTGCGGCGCATGTTTGTAAAACTCACTCTGTCGGGTTGGCGGCTGCAGCCGTCTGCTTCCAGGCTGATCTATCCGGCTTCCTCTGGCGCTGAGAGAACTTTCCACATCTGTCCAGATCCCGGCTGGAGAAAGTCACTGCAAACGCAAACAGAGGAGCCGTTCATGCCAAAGAAACGGGAAAGAGACAGAGAGCGGAGGAAGAGGCTTTACTTTGTGAAGCAGGGATGGAAACATTCCTGACCACATGCGTCTGTACGGAAAGCTCTCGGTCCATTTTCTCTGCTGTCCCTCTGTGGGTTTTTTCCCCCCCTTCTCTCCTCCTCTTTTGAGAAACACCTCCCAGTAATTTTCTTCCTCCCACGCTCAGAGTTTCCTTTGAATGCCATCTGGTGGCAGGAAAATTATTACCGTGATAATTTCTGCACAGTTATATGTATTCCATGTGAGATTCCTGGACAAGGAGAAAGTGATCAAAAGGAGGAGGAATGTGATGAGATTATGTTCAGTTTTTCCCCAGGAATCAATTCTCCCCCCCCCCCCTGGGGAGTTTTCCCCGAAATCCTCCATAAATCAGAAAAACACAGAAGGAACATTTAAACACGCCCCGGGTGACAAAGAAAGAAAATCACAAGCAGGAGAAGCTCAGATGTTACAAAGAATTAAAATCCAAGACTTATTTGCTCTAAGGAAGAAGGTTCAAATCCCAGAAGTATTTCTGCATGAAAGTGTCAGAGCTGCTCTTTCTGGGTGCTATGTAATAATATTATGCATTAATAGTTTTCAGTGATTCAGTTGTTATTATCATACATGCAAATGTCGTCTTTTTTTGTTCTGTTTTAGCAGGTGTGATCCATATCAAGGCTCTTCATATGGATCCTCCATTTTTATCGGAGTAAATTTCTGCCAAAAATCTTTTTAAATTTTCTGAAAGAAACATACATTTTTGGGTTTCAAAAGTCAAAAATTTGCTAGAAAATAAATCTGAAATTTTAAGAATAATCTCAATAATTTTCTAGAAAAACATTTCTGAGTTACAAAAGTTGAAAGTTTTTGACTTCTGAAACTCCCAAAATTTCCAAATTGAATAATTTTGACTTTGAGTTTTTTTCTCAAAAAATTCTCCAAAAGAATTTCTGGCAAATTTTGGAATTTTCTAGAAAAAACAAGAAAATTTCTGAGTTTGAAAAGTAAAAAGATTGTGGGAGGGGGGGGGGACTCTGAAATTGCAAGATTAATCCCATAAATTTTTGACAAAAAGAAATAAAAAATTTCAGCGTGTGGAAAGTCAAAAATGTGGAAGAAAAAGAAGAAAAGTTTGAAAATAACATGGAAATTTCTGAGGTTGAAAACTGAAAAATATGTGCTGGACACAACTCAGATTGATTTAAAAAATTTCTAGAACAATTTGTAAATTTCTTTACAAATTTTAAGAGTTTTAAAAGTTGAAAGATTTCAACTTTTGAAACTCAAAAAATGTCCAAAGACTAAATATTTTTGACTTTTAAAATTCAGAAATTTTCAAAGTTTTCTTTGCAAGTGTTATATGTTTTAGACTTTTCAACTGCTTATTGCTCTGTAGTCTATTTAGGGTAATTTATTGGGCTTTATTTAATGCATACGGGCAGAATCAGCTGGTCTGATGTTAACCACCAACTTTAATTTAATTTTTTATTTTAAGTAATGTTTCAATCATATGGTACACATGTTTGCTGCAGTTATTATCTTTTAAAACTGAATAAATCTTGCTATTTATTACCCCAGATTAAGACATAAATCTAAGAATGAAACTCACTGTTTAAATCTGCAACCGGCAGTTTAGGAGAAACAAATGGCTGTTTGGTTAAAAACATGAAAAATGCAGAAATGCGATGTACTCATCCTCATTACTTCTTTCTCTAACAGTTTTATGTTTTTCTTAATAATATAAACAAATAAAATGGCAAACCTTCAGAAATGTTAGAAATAGTAGTGGAACAGGAAGTACTTTTATTTTGAAATGATCAGCCGGACGTGGTCTTGTGATGTTGAAGCTAGCTTAGCAGCAACAGCCTGTTAGTTACATTTTATTTTGTTCTGAAATAATCCAAAGTCATTTAAACAGTTTTCAGTAGAAGAGACAATATTATGAAGTTACAACAAACATGAATAGATTATTATAAACAGTTAACATCCCATAATAATCCACTATTATCAATGGAAAATAATCAAACTAATTCTTTCACAGTAAAACATGAGCAGCAGCTGCATAACAGCATCTTTAACTCTTTATTACCAGACAAATGTTACTGGGACTAAGTTTCACACCAGGAGTCCAAGTCAAGTCCAAAGTCTTCAGGACACAAGTTATGTCTGAAGTTTTCAAAACAAATTACTGCGCCAAAAATGTCCAAATAACAGAATGACAGGATATTAATTAAGGGCTTTTTGTTGTTGCTTGTTTTTATTAAATAAGAAACACAAGTAAAATAGTTAGTTTGTTCACTAAAAAGTCATTAAAAACATTCTGCACCATCTTGCCACTTCTTCTCGTCTTCCATTTTTCTGCCAGGAGAAACATCCGGTTGTTATTCATGTGACTCTTGATGCAAAAAGAAAAAAAAGTTTCCATTGAGCTCGTTAATTTTTGCAATTCCAAATTACACAATTTTTTTTTTTATCAATAGCTGCTTTTAGTTTCAAATGTGCACAAAACTTTGCCAAAACTGATGTCAAAAAAACAACACAGTTTTTCTATTGGTGTTTCCAATAAATAAGAACTGAAAGTAAAATAGCACATGGATAAATTTGTTCATTAAAAACATAAAACTCCACCTACTTCTTGTTGTCTTCTTTTTTGTGGTTTGCACCAGTAACAACATCCGGTTGTTGATCGTGTGAAAAAGTGTTTCCAGTGCAGTTTTGTGAAATAAATCAACTTTGATGCGGCCTAAAAACTCTCGTCATCCTCGCGTTGAAACCTTCTTATCAAAAAACTTGAGTTTCTTGTTAAATTGTTTCCATTAAGAAAATTTTATTTTGAAATGTCAAACATTTGATTCATAATAACTGGAAAACTGAATGACATATTTTAAGCTGCTTTATTTATTTATTTTTACAAAATGTAAAGTTTATTACTTGTTTCATCACTAATGACTATAAAGCATTTGATGCTGGAATATACAAATACATTTGACTTAAAATGTTCAGAAACACTCATGTACTTATTTGCAGAGCCTTTCAGCTCATTAACAAATTAATTTATTTGCGCAGTAATAAATAAATGTGGTTTAATTGTTAATTCGAGCCTCTGTAATAGTTTTAAACCAGGGGGGAAGTGAAAACATTCCCTGTTTTGACCACATGAGGGCAGCATTGGCCAGATAATTCCCCCGATCATCTCAGCAGGGGGTTCCATGTTTGAGGGGTTTTACTCTCCTTTTAATGAAACAGCTGCATTTCTGTGTTAGTTACATAAAACTAAATCCACTATAGTGATATCTTTCACTACAATCCATCTCCAAAAATGTTTATGTAAACTAATATTTGTGTTTTGAAGTTTTTAATAAGATGGAAGCAAAACATCTCCTATAATTCAGATGTTACTGTAGAAACTGAAATAAATCAAATTGAAAAGCGATCTTGTTTATATAGTCATTTATTCTGCCGGTCTGGTTATCAATGTGATTCAAACAAATTCAAAACTATAATTAAAAACACTTTAAAATATCAGCTTTTTTACTGAAACGGGTTAAATCCAGGTTCTTCTTCAGTACGGGGGGGTTTGTTTCTGACACTTTGGTGAATTTGTTTTACGGTGCTTTTAAAAAAAATATATCTGGGCTCTATACAACCATTACATTACACTGTAAGAACACAAAATCTCACAAAGTATATTTGGTCTAGTTTCTAGTATAAATATCTTAGCACAGTTGAAATGAGACAAAAACTAATATTTAACTTTTTAGGGCTTGTTTTGCTAAACTGCTAATCAAAATGTAAACTTAACAGTTTGCATGATTTTTTTTAAATTTAATTTGATTAATTTAGGCATTTAATGATTAAAAATGAATAATTTGGATGTATCTGCAGGTGGGCAGATAACCAGTCAGGACTTTTTCAGCTTCTTGACCTTTCTGCAGATGTCGGCTGACAGCTCTGAGCGGGTCGGAAGCACGGTAGCTCCCGGTCTGGTAACCCGATCCCCCCTGCGAAAATGCAACAGTGTCTGAGAGGTCATTCTCCTCCAAATACCACCCCCCGACCCGGGCCGGTGTCACAGGGCCAAATCGATCCGCGTGACCCCGGCCCTTTTTTCCACCACTGAACTTTCACCTCAAGCCTAACAAAGCAAGAAAGGAAAAAAAAACTTGATAGTTGGAGAGTGTTTTCAGTGTAGAGCAAACACTGCAGCACCTATTGGGCAGTTTGTGTGTTTGGGTCCAGACAGGCAGGACGTCCCACCGTAAACGGGCCTGCAGCGTGTCCAGAGAAAATCTGCTCAGAAACCCTCATTTACTTATTTATTCATCATCCAAATGATCAAAAAAGCAACATAAATAATATAGAGGAAGAGTCGAGGTAACTTCACTGCAAAAACAAAATGTTTCCAAGAATTTTTCCTATTTCTGATGACTAAAGAAAAAAATAACTTAAAAGTAACATTTCGGCAACATATAAAGCTTGTTTTAAGCTAATAATTCATGATTACTAATGAATAACTGTTATTTTTGTACTTCCATTTGGGTCTCTACTGTTTTTAAAAACCCAACAACTCACCAAAGTAACTTCTCAGCATGATGTAGGGGTTTAAGTCAATAATTCTTTTATATTGATAAATAAAAAAGCCCTCAGAGTTCTGCTGCCAGATTTTCATTAAATATTCCAAAAAGCAAAAATATATAGGCAAGAGGATGAGTTCTTGTACTTTCACTGCAAAAACATAAAATCTTACCAAGAATTTGTGTCTAGTTTCTGATGCAAATATCTTGAAATAAGACAAAAATAACTTAAGTAAGTTAAACAAAACATAGGAGCTTGTTTTAAACCAATAATTTTTTTATATTAATAAAAAAGTTGTTTTTGTACTTCCGACTGAGTTTCTACTCTTTCCAAAAACCAGGCAAAAAAAACACCCAGATGTTTTTGTGATATGAGGAAATGGTTTTGGATGGCTGGAAAATGAGCCATTTCCAAATGTAATGTCACAAATCAGCAGGCACTGTCCCTCACCTAGCAACCCCAGTGGCGTTCTGCCGTTACCTAGCAACCCCAGTGGCGTTCTGCCGTTACCTAGCAACCCCAGTGGCGTTCTGCCGTTACCTAGCAACCCCAGTGGCGTTCTGCCGTTACCTAGGAATAACAGTGGAGTTCCGTCGTTACCCGGCAACCTCAGTGGGGTTCTGCTGTTACCTAGCAACAACAGTGAAGTTCTGCAGTTACCCGGCAACCCCAGCTGAGCTCCGCCACATTTGGTCAGCAGGTTTTACTGCTATATGCGCTGTACAATGGCTGCTGGAAGAGACAAATGTTTTGTTGTTGATTGAAAACACTTGCTGCATTTTTGTTGGTCATGCAGGAGGCTCTACTGCTTTTCACAGATGTACAGTTGCAGAAAAAACTTCTATCTATCTATATATATATATAGATATATATCTATATATATCTATAGATATATATATAGATCTATAGATATATATATATAGATCTATATATATATCTATAGATATATATATAGATCTATAGATATATATTTATATATATAAATAGAAGTTTTTTATATATTATATATATATATAATATCGAAGTATTATATAATATATATATATGATATATATATATCTAAATATATCGATAAGATATATATAATATATTATAGTATATATATATATATCTATAGATATATATATATATCTATAGATATATATAGATATATATATCTTGATATATATATAGATATATATATATCTTTCGATATATATATAGATATATATTATATTATGATATATATATATATATATATTAGATATATAATATATATATATATATATCTAGTATATATATATATATCTATATATATAGAAGTTTATATAAATACATATATATAAATCTATCTCTCTCTATATATATATAAATATATATATATAGATATATATATAATATTAAGTAACATTTTCTCTCTCTCTCTCTCTCGTATAAGAGAGAGAGAAAGAGGAAGACAGAGTTGTATATATATTTTTTTGTTTTTTAACGTGAAGAAATAGTCTTAGCTTTAGTGCTGATTCCACACATGACTTTTAGGTGATTTTTTGTCAAGCAACTCTTGCAGTTTCTTTAACTCTTTTGGCAGCAATTTACATGGACCAATTGAGCTGCCCTACATGTTTCCAGGAGATGTGTGGGCTAACCGGAGCACCCGGAGAAAACTCAGGGTAGAATGAAGAGAACATGCCAACGCCACTGCAAAGACCTGGTGGATCCTCTCTGTGAAGCTGCAGTGCTAACCAGTGAAGCTGCAGTGCTATCCAGTGAAGCTGCAGTGCTAACCAGTGCTGCCCACTTTTTTATTATTCAAATTTATCTTCAAATGATTTTTGAATTGGCTTAAGAAGGGATCTGTTTTCTCGTTGATTAATGAGGGGGAAACTTGCCATTTTTAATTTTTTCTTGACTTAGCATCTCGTTTTGTTGGAGATGCTAAGTCTCCTTCCTTGGCTGTCATGTCCTGCTCTGATTTCTCCAAGTGGGCTTTGCTCTCCTGAACTATTTGCAGCTGTAGTTTTTCCACCTGCTGTTGCAGTGCAGAACGGTTTGTTTCACACTGGTCCATATGACATTTCAAATGTTCGGTGATCCTGTTGAATTTCCGCTGCAGAATCTGGACCTCGGTAGACATTTCTTCACAGATATGTTCCTTCTCAGCTGTCAGGGTGTTGATTTGCTGGAGGTACTTCTCTGCTCTTTCCAAATTGGCTTTTCTCTCGCAATCTACCTCGTCCCGATATGCTTCTACTTGGTTTATCAGTTCGGAAACATCTTTTTCATACGCGGAGGTCTTTTCTTGGTATGAAACTTTAACCTGATTGAGTTCGCTCAGATTCTGTTTCCGTACATTTTCCAGACATGCAACTTCCTGGGCCAGATTGTCCAGCTCCGCACGCAGCTCGCGGATAAGCTTTTTGTCTTCCTTTGCTCTCTTTGAATTAGCGATTTCATTGAACTTTATCTTCTGACAATATGTTTCTGCCTGCTGTTGTAACTCAGAAACATCCGTTTCATACTTACTTTTCAGTTGTTGGTATAAGACTTGAAGCTGGTCTAGTACATTTTGCATTTCTTTCTCCCTCTTTTGCAAAATTGTGACCTCTTTTGACATTTTTGGGGAGAGATGTTCCTTCTCAGCTGTGAGGTTGTTGATGACTGGTAGATTCTCAATTGCTTTTCCCAAATTTGCGTCTTTCTCAGATCTCACCTTCTGCGTTTCCATGTTTTCTTTCAGTCCAGAAACATCTTTGTAATACCTACAGTCCAGTTCTCTGTATGAAAGTTTGACCAATTCTTCCTGGAAACTGTTTTGGAGAAATGCGATGTCTTCTGACACTTTCTGAAACATTTTGTCCTTTTCAGCCCTCAGATTCCTCAGTAGCTCTTGCTCCTCACCAAATGTCTGCGTCTCGGCCTCGTTGGCTTCATACATAGAGCAAAGCTCCTTGTAGGAAGTCTGGACTTTGTCCAGTTCTTCTTTGAGGAACTTACTTTTGTCTTTTTCAGCCTGGATTTGTGACGATAATGCTTCCTTGCTGAGGAGGTGGGCCACCTTTAATTCCTCAAAGTCTTTTTGCAGCACCTTCTTCTTCTTGTATTTCACGTTGTTGTGAACCTCGGCAGCAAGGATGGCAGCGTTAAGAACTCCTGGATCACTAAACTTCTCCACTCTCTCGAGTTTCCTCTTTGTCTCTTTGTCCATGTTGCTAAACATTTCTTTGAGAGCTTTCTGTCTACTTAACTGGATATTCGTCTCTTCCAGCTTTGCTTTCAGGAGGGCCAGTCTTTGGTTGTCTTTGAACCTTCGGGATCTCTCCATTTCCAGAATACAGCGCAGTCTTTGGATCTCCATGTGTAAGACATACGGGTGCACAGATGTGCCCCTGCCCTGTGAATTTTGGCAGACTTCCCTTCTTGCAGGGGGTCCCATCATTCTGCTGTAGCATCTCGGCTCTTGAGTCATTTTCCCTTAATCGCTTTCGATAAAATGTGTTGATCCTGAACGGTCGATTTGAAAAAGCTTCGTGTATGTCTGAACTGGTCAGCGATATTGCAAGCAATGCAGAATTTTGTTATAAATGTCTATGTATACACACAGCTGATGACATCACAGCGTTTCCCTTTGTTGGTGGTGTGACATCACTCCACGACCAAACTTTTTATACTTGTTTACATTCAAAATAGTCTATCATTCACTTGTTTTTATCTCATATAATCTTTTGCAAACTTTTTTCAATATCTATATATTGGAAAATTAATATTGCTTCTTTAGTCGAACGGAAAAAAATTGTAATATTTATTGCTGTTGTTGCCCATCTTTGTTTTATCAATACATATACTGATGTGGGAACGGGTAACATTTTGCTAAATTAATGCCATAAGTAGAAATGATTAAACATATCAAACAAAAGCATCAGTTAATGAAAAATAAAATGACATTAATTGATAAAATTAATAAGCCAAATGAAATTAACTGGTTGCAGCTGAGCATGAATAAAGTTTTAAGATTCACCCATGTGGAAACAAGTAGCACTCCCATCAAACCCACCATGTTTGGCCAAACACAATGTGAGCCTCAGTAAATGTCAAGGTCATTCTCAGAGCTACGCAGGATTTTTGTTTGTCACTGTGAACTAAATCTATAAAAACAATCATTTTGTGTAGATAAATAGTGATCTAATAAAAATATATTTTTTTAATTACTTAACTTTCTAGTTGAAATTACCTTTATGTAGTTAATTTAAATATACATACACACATATATATCTATGCACACAAAAGTTTGCATACCTATCTTTGTGGGGACTTTCCATTGACTTTCATTCATTTCTAGAGCCTAAACCTTATCCTAAACCTTATCCTAAACCTGATCCTAACCCGAACCAAAACTCAATTCACACCTTAGTCCTAAATCTGATCCCTGACCCAAAAACGTTTCTCCTGGTGGGGACCAAGCTTCAGTCCCCACAAGGAGAAGTTGGTCCCCATAACGTAGTGTCAGGAAACGGTCCTCACAAGTTATGAGAAACAAATGTGTACACACACACACACACACACACACACACACACACACCTGATAGTAACACTACTGTTTGATTCACCAATATTTTATTTTACAATTGTTTTATTACTAGATTAATCATAAGAATAATCCATAGAATACGTGATTACTAAAGTATGAGTTTCCAGCAGCCCTAGACATAAGTAACTTTTTGTTCGTTACTTTTGGTGTCTAAAAGTGTTTTCCAGTTTAGATGTCAGAAATTGACCCGAATCTGTCCGTAAACGTCCTGATTATTCCTGGGAGGCAGCGGTTTTCTCCATGTGAGTTTCTGGGAACATGCGACATGAAAACCGCAATAATCCTGAGAAAAGCTGCATGCAGTCGCCTCTCAAAAGCAGGGAGAAAGTGTGGCGGCGCTGGGAGCGGCGGCGGGCCTCGTTCCCACCTGATCCCCCTGCCGGGAGGAAGAGGACACTAAACCAGTTGGAAACTGGGCAGAAAGGAGATTCCAGTGGGGGGACGGGGATATTTAGCAGTGGGAGGAGAAAACCAGTGAAGCTGAAACTCTTTGGAAGAATTCATTCAGCTGCTCCTTTAATTTAAAACCATAGTGTTGTTTTTCCTATTCTCCTTTTTAAAATGTTTTTAAGGTCAAACTGATGATAAGAGATCTACTAAATGATAATTTAATGGATCAGAAACCTCCAGTCAGACGCTACAGAGGAAGTTTGGTTGTGAATTAACCACAGATCACTGAACCTCTTGCTATATTAGCATATTTTAAACCATTATTTTAATTTACGAAGAGAAAAAACAAGTAATTCTGGTCCAATGTGAAAGTATTTACCTCCTAAATCTCATAGTTGGAAAGAGCAGGTTTTTCAATGGGTTCGGTTCATTTCAACGCAGTGAAAATGGAACAAATGTTGCAACTTCGGTTCTAAATCAAACCAAATCTATCGGACAGCAATTTTGTAATTGCAGTAAAAACAAAAACACAAGTAAATAAAAAAAAAAAAAAAAAACTAAATTAAAATCACATGTGAATAAGCTTGTTCAAACTATGAATTAGAGTTTTTGGCAACTTAAGCAAAATTCTAATATTTTAGGCTTTTGTTCTTCTATTTGCGTTTCTACTCCTTTTTTGGCAATAAGTTTATGTTTTTGGTGTCTGGAAAGTGAGTCGTTTCAAAAACCTCCTCATTAAATCATATTCGAAAGCATTGAACCGTTACCTAGCAACCCAAGCTGAGCTCCAGCATGTTTGGTCAGCTGGTTTTACTACGTGTCTGCTGGAGAAGACAAGTGTTTTGTCTTGCTGCATTCTTGTTGGTTGTGCAGGAGGCTCCACTTGTGCCTTTCGAAGACGTAAGGTTGTATAATCACTCATCTGTTTGCAGCCATTTTCATGTGCAAGTGTAAACGTTGAGTTTTGGGGGGGTGTCAGCAGCAGCTTATTTGGATTTAAAATGACAAGAACCCCTAAAAGAGCTAAAACTTCATTATCAAAAAATTATTTTGTGTAAAAAAAATTAATGACCATGTTTTGTATAGGCCACAGATCTATCCTAACCTGTTCAGGGAACGTTGATGTCTGTATTTTACTTCCAGCTGAACAGCCCCTGCAGGGGAAGTGTTAGTAAGTGCTCACTGTGTTCCTTTTTTCCTGCAGAAGGTCTCAGGGGTCTGAATGTGGTCAGTGTGTTTTTTTCACAGCCCCAAATATCCCCAGGCTCAGCCGTAAAGGGGCAGCAGAGGATTTTATGGCTTTTATGGCTTTCAGTCACTAAAACTGTAATGAATGCTGTTAGGGCAGACAGACATGCCCCTCACACAAACAGGCTGGACGTTTAAAAGATTCTGTCCTTTTTAAACTGTTAAGCTTCGATCTGAATTTTATTTAGAAGTGAGCAAAATTCAGGTTTTTCAGCATCATTTTAAGGTTGAAGGAGTATCTTTTATGTGCCAGTTGAATTATATATTGTGGGCAAAAATAAGCAGAAAGTCAAACTGATGCCTAAATAAACAGCAACATGATTAAATTCAGAGCGGTTTAGAACCTAAAAATCATAGTTTAGATTGCTTTAATCTCACAAAAACTACATTTACATTTTGACTGGGATATGTGGACTTAAATGGTTTTTAGCAATATTTTCTGGTACTACTTTGAAAAGAATAAGAATGACAATAAGAACTATTTATTGCTTATTTTTTAGGTAACTCAATGGCTGCGACTGTGTGTCACAATAACAAACTTTGCTGATAGTAAATTGTCCTGGAAATTATTGCAATAAATGATAACACTGTCATTTTGAGACAATTTTCAACTAATATATTAATAACAGTGACGTATAAATGCAAGTATTCCCACTCAGACGAAAAATAAAACTAATTTAAGTCAGTATTGGAAGATTATTTAAATTGCAACATCAGAAAAATGTCTTGTATAAGTGAAATAATCTGCCAGTGGAACTTGAACTGAGTTGCTAGGCGACGGGTTGGGCTTGGCTGGGGTTGCTAGGTAACGGCGCAGTGGCAGCTGATTGTGATATTAGTAGAATATTCTACCAGTGAGCTAGCACTTTTTCCTCAATATTAAGAAAATATTTACATTAAAAAATCTCATATATGTCGCTGAGAAATTGCTGGTAAGTTAGTTTAGTCCTGCTTTAATTGTAATAAGATATTTGGACTAGAAACTAGGCCAAAAATACTTGGTAAGAGTTTGAGTTTTTGGAGTACAGAGACAAACAACAAGGTGAAATCATCAGTAAAGGATATAAATGTTTCCTTTCCTGACACATTTCTTTCCTTTCTGGAACTTAAACCTCGTTGGATCCCTTCAACTTCAGACTGCCGACATAAAACATTTGTGAGACGAATAAAGCTGTCTGAGGATCCGGCAGTAAATACCTGACCTGTTCATTGTGTGGGATGAACACGTGTTTGCCCCACTAACCGTGACATTCCCATCTCTGTGCATTTTTATCACCTCCTCCTACTCATATCTTCTGATTATTTCTCAGCTCAACATAAACGTTGGAGCTGCAAAGACGATTATCTCCATGGGAAAGGAAGATTCCAGCTCTGAGGAGGGTTGGGTTTTGGAAAAACAAGAGAAAATCCCCACTAAAGTCACCTCTTAGAGTTTAACGTCTTCATTTGAGATGTTTTTTTCTGCAGAATGTGAACAAAATGTAACTGAGTTGACTCCAGGATCCATGTTTGCCCAGATTGATTGGGCGACATTATAGGAACAGAAACACAATGCCTGTTAAACAGCTGATAGCATGAAACACAAACAGGTCAGTGATAGCATTGTGAAGAGAAACCGCACTGATTATTGATCAGCTCAAATATTTGAACAACCTCTCAGTAAGAGAAAGACAAGGTGGGATATTTTCTACAAGAGGTCAGCAGAAAGTGGAAAAATAAATGGAAAGAAATTAAGGAGAAACATACAACGGCGTAACTAGATAGAAAAAAGTACATTTCCGACAAAATTCTAAAAGTTTTTCTAGAAAAAGTGGAAAGTCTTTGATTTTTCAAAGTAAAAAAATGCTACGTTCTAGAGAATTTTTTAGATTGAAAACTTGAATTTCAATCTAATTCAAGTTTTTTCTAGTAAATATTTGACTTTTCAAATTTGAGTTTTTTGGCAGTAATGTACTCCTTTTTTTATGACCCTGCTACGCTATTGTAGATTTTAAAGAAAAATGCATACAAATCCTGAAATTATTCAACAATCAGTCTTTGAAATGAAGCTGCTGTAAACAGTTATTTTAGTTTAGTTATAAAACTGTTTTACTAAAACTGTAATGGATGCTGTTAGGGCAGACATAACAGCTGTAAACAGTTATTTTAGTTTAGTTATAAAACTGTTTTACTAAAACTTTTTACTTATTTTAGTAAAAAGTCTAAATTTGGAGACAAAGGAAAAATTCTTAATTTTTTTCAGAATTCTGACTTTTTGTCTCCAAATTCTGACTATTTTATGCTAACAATTGCAACTTGCATCTCAGAATTCTGAAGATTGTCTCCAATTTCTGAGAAAAAAGTCAGATTTTTTTTAAAGTCCAAATTTAGAGACAAAAGGTCAAAATTCAGTTTGACCTTTTTTTTTTTTTTTTTTTTATAATTTTGACTTTATTCTCAGAATTCTGAATTTTTACCTGTGAAATTTGAAAAAAAGTCAGTATTCATTTTTTTTTGCCCTAATCCTCTTCCATACTTTCCTGAATGTTTTCTAAGTTCGTACAGGTTATCAACCTGGCGTCTGCTTTATAAGTCTCTCTATTCCTGTCATTCCTGTGATTAGCGACGGAGCGTATGGGGTCTTAAGATGAAGGGAGCCTCCACTCCTCTGGTTGCTTTGTTGTTTCTCACGCTGCGACCGCAGGAGCTGAGGCTATGGACATGGAGTGAGCCCAAACATAGGATTCCTCCTTGTTTCTATCTTTTCTTTTCACTGAGTTGAGCAGCGCCTCCTCCACATTCCTCAGGCTGTCTGGACTGAGGAGGAGACATTCCTCAGACCTTTGTTGGGCTCACCAGGCCCCCTTACCCAGAACTGAAGAGGTAGTAAAGGTAATGAAAATATATTTTGTATTGTTTCCTTTTGTTCGTTTGGCTAAATGCTGATATGGAAATCATACAATTTACAATTTTCATTTGTCTGAGTGGAAAAGTGACACATTGTGGGGTTTTCTAGAACCTCCCTATCCACTAAATTTACATAAATCTTAAAAACAAAATTAATAAAATTAGTTAACAAGAAATCTCATTAAATATAATTGACAGTATGAGTATTAGTAAACTAAGCTTTCATTCTAGCTGAGTTTAGTTTAGCTTATTTTTATTATAATTTGCTTTAGTTTACCTTGTTAAAGCCTGCGGCCTTTCTTACTCTAATGAAGTTCAGCTTAGCTAACTTTTATGCTAGTCTTTGCTAAGCTACATTAGTTTATATTAAGACTTATTTTGTCCTTGCTTATTTTAGCTTGTAGCTTTACCTTCCTTTGCTGAATATAGAACCGTCTTAGTTTAATTTTATCTTGACACAAAGCAGCCAAACAATAAATCTATCAATCTGTGAAGATGTCAGTCACCCAAAAATAAAATGTATCATCTTGCTCAACCTCGAACAAATGTCATTCATTTTCAGTACCAGCCAATATAAAACATAAGAGGAAACATTTTAATCTGTTTTTGTGTTTCAACATAAAATCCTCTCCTCACATCCATTTTTTGTCATTTTCCTTCATCGTTTGCTTTACAAGTCTTCTCTTTCTCTCTCTTCTACCCTGGATCTTGATATTTGTTCATCTCGCTCATTGGAAACCATTTTTCCAGTTGTAACTCATCTCTCTAACAGATTTCAGATCAAAGTGTAAAAACCTCTTGCCTTCTCTTTCTCTCTAATCTCAGCTTCCTCTGGAAGGAGATGAGGATCATGTGAATGAGGACAGGTTTTACTTCAGGGCCAGAAAGATGAATCAGATGCTCCTGCTAAGGATAAAAGGCAGAGCGTAATTTATTCATTTACAGGGCTAACAGCCACTGGGATCAGTTAGCTAAGGTGTGAAATAAAGCTGAAGTCTGCTGAGTTATTTGGTGGGAACTGACTGATGGGTTTACGGCTTCAGCTTCGGGGAAGATTTTATACAACAAAGTGAGAAACTGGTTGTACAAGAGAGTTAACTTTTCATCTGACCACCACTCTCTTTCTTTACTGTTCGCCTTCAGGGAAGGATTTATCACAATGCTCGTACCTGCAAGGTGTGTGTTTGCCGTTAGTTCAGGTGACAGCATGCGTTTGTGTGTTGAGGTCAAAAGTTCAGCAGAGATCCTGAGAGAATCCACTTAGTTGGCCGTATAATTGCACAAATTGGATTTCAGAAAATAAATTTGCTTAGTGGAAACACACCAATTCAAAAGAATAAAGTCACGCTTTTTAATAAAAAGTTTTTGTGCTAGCTACAAAGAGATTGTTTTTTGGCTTAGTGTATTTCACAGAAGTCACATGATCAACAACCAGACGTTACTACTGGCGGAAACAATGAAGAAGATGACAGGAAGTGGTAGGAGGATGATGGTGTGAACAAATTTATTCACATTTGATTTTAATTCTTTCGTATTTAACAGAAACAACTCAATTGTGAAATTGCGGGGGTTTTTTTACATTAGTGGAATACTGACAGCATTTTACACACATCTGTAATGGACACACAGATAAAGACTGCAGAAACAATGGAGTGAGATGGCATCACTTTTTTCTGTCTCTGGCTTTGAAAAGCAGAAGTTGAGCCTCCTGCTCAATCAACAAGAATCCAGGAAGTGTTTTCAGTCAACAACAAAACACTTTTAATGTAAGCAGCCACTATACAGTCCGTACAGCGGTAAAACCAGCTGATTAAAATGTCCTGGAGCTCAGTTTGGGTCGCTAGGTAACGGCTGTTGAATTGGAGATTTTTGAAACAGATCGTTTAAAAACAGCTTGGTGTTTTTTTAAGTGCTTGGGTTGTTTTCAGAAGCAGCTGAGACCCAAATGGAAGAATAAAAACATACAAAATGTGAATGTTGCATTACGGAACCCCTCAACTATAAAGAAAAAACTAGTACACAATAGTTCAGGTACAAAAGAGTTGGTTTACAGGCAAGACAGAACAAAACGGCAGAAGCTGTCTTTAGTTTATAACCGCAGTATTTTAAAAAGAATAGAACCCTTTATAATAAACAACAAAGTGCTGTTGGTTGTTTTAAAATCCGATCTTTAGTCTCTCCACATGCCTGCAGGGCTCAGTGTTGGAAATTCAAATTTCATCAAGCCATTTTCATAACAACATAAACTTCATCGCAGATGACTGATCTCTCCTTTATATTCATGTTCAGCTCAAACCGCCAGCAGCAAAAACGTTTTCCTCTGGGATTTCCGTTGTAACCTCCAGCCATGACGCTCCTCAGCATCTCCTCTGCACGGTTTGAACTGCTCGTGTTATTTTAAAGCACTGACAGAGGTAAAAACACGCCGTTATGCCGGCCTTTTGAGCTCCATGTTCAGACACTCTGGCTCCTTTAAGTGCTCATCCTGTTGTACTATGAAGCAGATTTTCCCAAGTTTATACTTTAAAAAAAGAATTTCTGAACGCTGTGGGTTTTTTTCCTAAACAAATGTACAATTGTGTAATCGGCATCATATGATTCAAAGTAATTATAGTCGTTAACCTCATGCTTAAAACCACAGAGGGTTTAATGGAGCTGATTACTGCATTCCTTGTCAGAAAGAATAACAATGTCCAAATGTTTGCTGCTTTCCAAACATATTCCCACATTCAAATGTACGTAAAAAAAAATATTTCAACAACAAGAATCAGATTTAGAATCCGAATCAGCTTTACAGGCCACAACAAATGTGACTCTGTTTTACCAGGCTAACTTTTATTAGCATTAGAAATTAGTACAAAGAGAAACCTATCTTTGTATTTTATTAACTTTAACATAAAAGTAGCATATTTGTTAGAATATGTTTTTATCTGTGTGTGTATGACTTGTTTAATAAAACACAAACAATCAGCAGGTTTTCAGAAGTACTTCCTGCTGCTGTGTGGCGGCCATGTTGGATTTTTTATTTGTTTTTGGGGGATTCAGCTTCCACAATATTTACGTAAATATTCAAAACATAACTCAGAAAAAAATAGTTCAGAAGAAATTTGGTTAATAAGACATCAAATTTAATCAATTTAATGAATCCAAGATACTCAGAATTAACCAATAGCAACAACTTGTTGAGTAAATTATAGTTGCTTAGCAACAACCTGTTGAGTAACTTATAGTTGCTTCAAAATTAAAAACAAGAGAAAACTGTGGATAAAACAGGAAAGTGACGCCACCAGTTTGGTAACATTTTAGATACTTAAAACAAACGGACTCTAATCAATATAATTGCCAATATCAACTGATATGGAACACACATCTTGACATGTTTTTTCAGCCGTATTGTCCAGTTCTTCAGTTTAAATATTTCTACACTGAATAAGGAACAAATATTTATATTCTATTGACTGTCCATTGTAAATGAGTTTATTTTATCTGTATGTTCAAACCAACTTCATCAGATTATTATTATTTTTTTAAGTTATTGGATTTCCATCCCATCTCTGCGATAGCTCTCGTTTTTGTTCTGCCGGAGTGAAAGTTTACGTTTGCCCACAAAACCAGGCTCAAACAGCGTCTGGTTCTTTTGTGACCTTATCAACAATCATAAACGGCCGTCACAATCAGCGGTGCAAATACCAATGCCAGCTGCCATGTTTGGACATTAAAATAACTTTAAAAACAGGAACCTCTGGGTTTGTGTTGACAGATAAGATCTTTGAAACTTCCAACAATCCCAGGCCCCGATTTCTCCGTTTGGGTGACACTCCTCCCCCATTCTTTCTCTCTCTTTCTATACTTTCTCCTCAACAGCAGCTTATCCATGCAAACAAGGCCGAATAATGCACACAGAAGGGGATCACAGACCCTCGCTCCCCCCTTTCACCTCCCACTCAACCCCCTGCATCTCTTCATCCAAAGACCCGAAACCGATCCGGCACGACGCAGAGCTGCAGGGATCACAAAGGCAACCAGGCGGTGAAGAGGAGGAGCAGTGCTGGATAATTACGGATGAAGATAACAACCACTGAGATGCAGATTAGCTTGGAAGGAGGAAACAAAGACGAAACAACGAAATGATATAAAGGTTATATATTTGTAAGATCCACATTTACCGCATTGTTTATCGTTTATCGAGATAAATTTCTTATTATAAGAATTCAGATTTATGATTGTCACAATAAATTCCAATTAATGATATTTCAAACCCCCTAAACTGTTCAAATTGTTATTTTTACTGTTTTTTTCTGTTGTTTGCTCACTTAAAAGTGTCAATAAATACTAATAAATTTAACAACATGATTAAATGCAGTTACAGGCTGCAGTTTTAATTATATAAATCACATTCCTTTAAGTGGCTGGTGTCCTAAAGAAGCATATTACAAATGGGAATGTTTTTCTACAGCAGTATTTGTGTTTGTGGGACTATAATTGCTGTGACACAGAACATGGTTACAGAACTTTAAATCCATTTTCCCCTTTTATTTGGATATTTTAATACAAACATTTAGAGAATAATATTATATAATTATAAACAGTAACTAATGTTTTATTAGTTATGATAGTTTTCCATAAACTTGTGATACATTAAGAGTTTTTTTATTTATTTGAAAATGCTAAGCTAAATTTGAACTTCCTTTACTTAAAAATAGAAACAATTTTTTTTTTGTTTTGACATAAAAGAAGAAAATGCACTGTTCAGTTTTAGAGGTTTTTCTTCTTTCAGTCTGTGGGTTTATCCTCGATAATCTCATGTAATCTCTCTAAAATATTAACAAAGAGAAACCACAAGGAAATAAAGAGTTAAATTAACTGTTAAAGCTTGCAGACCCCCATGAGAGAACAAGAAAAAGACGAGAAAGGAAGGATGGAAACACAACAGAAGGGTAAAAAAATGAAAGAAAAGTAAAAAAAACTATAAAGACTTTCACAGTTTACGGTAAAGTTTTAACAGGCACTCAAACCAGATTATTTTGGCAATAAGTTAATGTTGTTTGGTTTCAAAAACAAATCAGCAGGTACTGCTCCGTTACCTAGCAACCCCAAGGAAGCCTAGCCCGTTACCTAGCAACCCGAGAGTACACTTTCTTTTAAAAGAGCACTGACATTTTAGTTTTATTTCTGAGCTCTGAAATAAAACTATTTCAGAGCAGGTTTGGACACCTTGCTCTCTAAGGTTCCCAAACAGAAAATTCTATTTTCTTAAATCAAGGTTTATGTGTGTAGTTTGTTTAATGACTAATTTTTCAATATTATATTTTAATATCATAAAATGTCATTTTAATATCAGACCAGTTTGATGGCAGGTAGATTAGTGACCAGTTTGGTGGAAACTAAAGGGGATCCTTATAAATAAACAAATAAACCTCTGCCAAGGTATTACTGATGGAAATTAGCTTGTTTTAGCTAACACATTCACATTATGTGATTAATGTGCACTATCCCAACAAATAAATAAAAAAACATCCTTAAAATTGGTTTTATTCTTTATAAAATTTCTAGCTCCAGCTGAAAGTGGTTCTCTTTAACTACAGCAACAGTAGCTCGCTAATTAGCAAGCTAATTAGCAGCTAGTAGCTAAGCAGCTAGTAGCTAAGCAGCTACTAGCTGCTTAGCTAGTTAGCTAGCTACAGCTGTGAATCCAGTGAGAAAACACCTACCTATTGTGTGTATTTCTGTGACTCTGCGTACACCTCCGTCTCTTACTTGTCCCCATAATGTCTGCCAGGACAGGAAGCAGCACAATGCCAGGCAGGTCCTGAGGAAAAACTGGATCAGAACCACACACACGGGTCTCGTTAGACACAAACAAGAGAATGCACACTAAATAACTGCTGCACACTTTGCTGCACACAGAAATATCTTTGTGGTGACTGCTAGACTCATGAAACAATAAACAAGACTAATCATAAAATAAAGTGAAAAAAGTAACTGTCAGGCTAACCTATTTTGCACTGCATTTTGGTTTATTTGAATTGCTTTCTGCCTAAATTAAATAAAAAGATGTTTATTTTCTGTCTGGTTTCAGGAGGACAAATGAAGAAATCATTTATCTTGAAAAAGAAAAAAAGAATCACCTCTGATTGTTAATGAGGCAGAGTAATGAACCAGTTTCAGAGAGGACAAAGAGTTAAAGACTGCAAAGAAAATACTAACAAAGAGGAAGAAGAGGAAACGTGTACGGCGTTGATCCCGGATGATCTCCTGTCATCCTAAAAACACAAACAGAACGAAGCTGAAGATCTGTCCCCCGAGGGACGACGGGAATAAAGAGTTAATCCGTCTATTACAGCTCAAACATCCTGGGAAGTCAAAGAGCATCTGAGTATCTGCAGAAACAAGTAGAACCTGGTCCGGACACAAAGCATGGAGTCTGTTTATGGAGGAGAGTTAAATAGAAACTACCTGAAAAGGTGATTCAAGTTCAGTTATGAAACTTTCCTGGATTCTGAAGCTGCAAGAGCCAAAAGAGTGTATAAAAGATTATCCAAATTACTTAAAAAACTAAGCTTTAAAATCCTCCTGATAATAATTTAAAACATGCAACTCAACATCTATGCAACTTAAGGTTGGGTTGCATTTGATTAATACAAAGTATTAATCAAATATTTTTGATTAATGCTTAGCTCCATCCGAAAAGAAAAATGTAGTTAATTTCTTACATGTAATTGGACTAAGTTTGTCAAACTTACTTTAGTTTAATTTGTTAACATGTCAACTAAATAAACTTAATACTTGCACTCAATTTTAT
Source organism: Poeciliopsis retropinna (assembly GCA_010277075.1). NCBI lineage: Eukaryota > Metazoa > Chordata > Actinopteri > Cyprinodontiformes > Poeciliidae > Poeciliopsis > Poeciliopsis retropinna. Next base: position 3,726,833 of record VMRM01000037.1, on the reverse strand, counting down.
AATTAAATCATCGTTTTATTTTTGTAATGCTCACTATAAAACATATACATCACTATAACATCCATTAAAGGTCCTGGATATTTTAGTTTAGTTTTGAATAGACAAAAGCCCAATTTCAAGGCTTTAAATTATCAGGTAAAATTTCTTTTAAATCATATTTGATACATATAACATCTGAATGTGATATAGTTACGTGATTATGTTATGAAATGCCACTATGCGGCGCTAAAGACACAAGACTGGCCCTTTAAATCAAAGCAGTGCAAGATTTGAGCCCTGCAGAACTCCGTAACCAACAAGGTTTAAAGTAACCAACAAAACTGAAATGGTTCAACCAGTTAGCCTGAACGGATGATTTTTGCTAACAAAGCTCCACTGTTCAGCAAAATTGCTTCACATTTTCTGTTTTTATCTGACAGTTAAACCAAACTTTGCTTGTGAACGAAGTGTGTGAACTCCTTTCATAACAGCTCAGCTTCTCTGCTTTAATGACTTTGTTTTGTGTCTTCTGTTAATGTAGTTTCCTCATCAAGGAGAGACAAAGGCACTCCGGGGACGCCGAGAAGTCCAGAAAGAGGACAAGTTGAATCCTGACTGCTGAAACAAGCTGGAAATCCTTGTTGAGCTAAAAGAAGAGAAGCGGAAACCAGGAAAACTGAGACATTTCTCTGAGACACAACCAGAGCCTCTTTTCATTCAGACAAAGACAAAAAGAAACACTTTGCATCCCATGGAAGTTACAATCCAATAAGTGCTAATGAGGCATCATTTAAATCCCAAAGGGAGCTGGGAGATACTGGTGCGTTGAGGTGAAGAGTGAGAGTTGACTCCCAGAGACGGAGAGGGTGAAAGAGAAGCCGACCCCCCGAGGGTTGGAGCGATTTCTCTCCCCCACATCCTCTCTGTCCACTTCCCTTTTCAGCTGCTTCCCTGCCTCCATCAGATCCATTCTGAGTTAATCCAACAAACGCAGGATGAGAAACAGGCTCATTAGCGCCGAGTCCGCCCGTCAATGCGGTCCTAACGGAAACGTTTTCCTGCATAAACTAAAACTAAAACTTCAGCGTCATTAATGAACAGGCTGTTCTCTAAGGTTTCCAAACAAAAAACTGGACTTGCACTGCAAAAATATCAAATTTTACCAATTATTTTGGTCCAGTTTTTAGTGGAAACGTCTTAGTTCACCTGAAACAAGACAAAACTAACTTACAAGTAACTTTTCAGCAAGATATAGAAGCTTGTTCTAAGTCAATAATTCCTTTTAACTAGTTGGATTTAAATGCTTTATAAACTATTTACATCATTCAAAAATTTTAATTTAATTAATGCTTTTTTGTACTGAGATATAAGTTTGAAAGTTCAACTAACCAATTAAAAAAAATTAATTGTAAAACAATTTACACATTTATTTAGTTTAATTAGACATCCAGTAGTTCCCTCAATTTGAATTAAAATGACCTGAATTTTATTCTCATTATTTTATTTATTTAAAATAAAACTGATTAAAATCCAGAAAAACCAGCAGATCTCAGCCTCTTCTTTGAATTTTTGTTTTCTGCTTCGATGAAATACCTCTCTTTTATTTCCGTTTAGCAGGTTCTCTACTTCAGACAACATTTTAAATGTCAAAGTTGATAAAATCCCGATTTATCATCTCTACATTCATTGTGTTTTCCTCGCCTATAAATCAGAGGGGAACAAACGCCTCAAACATGGTTTCACAGCGCAGCTTGGAGACGTTTTCAGCTTTTCTAAACATGAGCTTCAGATGTGAAAATTAGGGAATTAAACAGTATCTGTGTGGAAATGTTTTCAAGAACAATGGCTGACGCCTCCCGGCGAATGGTTTTATCCAACCTGTGTGTCTCTCACTGTATTCATGACGTTAATGGAGGGGGAGAAAAAAACTTACAGCAACAAAGTGAAATCCAGAGAGGTTTCAGATTAAACTGCAAAAAAACAAGAAACACTGACCAGTGGAGAACAGAAGAAGTGCCGGGTAAAAAAAAAAACATAGTTACATCTTCTGAAAAACCAACTTACTGCCAATATGGACACACAGATATAAAGTTATGTTTCTCTGCCAAACGGGTGATATAAGATGCAATATTCCCTACATAGAAATTTTATTCAAGTGAGTCGAGAACGGAACTTTGAGGAACCCCACGTTTAATTTATGTTCGCTCAGATCAGAATTTATCAAAGGACCAAAGTATCTGGACCATTTTAGCCCAAAACCAGAGAATGTCACTCACTTTCCCAGCTGATAATCTCAACTGTGTGTTTGAGTGACCCAAAAATGGCGCCCTGACGAACCCCACATTTGATTTTTATTTGCTCTGACCAGAAATTACCAAATGAGCAAAGATTTTGGACCAAATTAGCCCAAAGCCAGAGATCACCACTCAACTTTTCCAGCTGATAAATTAAGAGTCTCAACTGTGTGTTTGAGTGACTCGGAAATGGAGCCTTGAGGAACCCCACATTTGATTTTTGTTCACTCAGATCAATTTACCAAAATATTTGGACTAATTCAGCCCAATACTGGGGAATGTCACTCATATCTCCAGCTGACTATTCAACAACCTAAATTGTTTTTGAGACACCCAAGAATGGAGCCTTGAGGAACACCACATTTGATTTTTGTTTGCTTAGATCAAAAATTACCAAAATATTTGGAAGAATTTTGTTCACTACCAGATAATATCACTCCCTTTTCAATTCATAAATTGATGATCTCAACTGGGTGTTTGGGTTTTAATTAAACTTTTTTGAATATGGGAATAGTTTGATGATAAAAACTCTTTATGAACCTAAGTTTAAAACCTGCATTACACCTTTTAAATAATAATAATTCTGTGCAAATATTTACTCTACCACACTATTTGATCGACTACATGCTGATGCTCCACGCTGCAAATGCTTACATCTCTGCATTAATCAGCAGCAGGAACGGCGGGGCGGGTCACTCTAAGGAAAGCAGCCTAATAACAATGTCCATTGAAGGGCCGTGCTCCTGTTTCCCCTGGGAACACTACCAGGCCTTTCCTGCTATACAGCAGCTCCCCACAATGGGCTGCTGCTCCAGACCAAATGGGAAAGATAAATGTGCTGCATTACAACCACTGCAGACAGAAAAAGAGGAAGAGTAAAATTTTACCAAAAGGTTAGGAAATTTCGGAGCTCCAAAAGTCAAAAATTGGCAAAAAAAAAAAAAAAAAAAAAAATCTGAAAGTTTGAGATTTATCTCAATTTTCTAGAAAAAAACTATCAAATAAAAATTTTCTGAGTCTGAAAAGTCATAAATGCTTGACTTTTCAGAAATATCCAAGTTGATTGGAAAATTTCTGAGAATCTCAAAATTTTGCATTTTTTCTAGCAATTTATTTTTTCAAATTTCCCAGTTTTTCTCTAGAACAATTTCAACTTTTCAAAATCTAAATGTTAAGGGGTTTTTGTAGAATGCTTCTGAGTTTAACTATTTGATGCTTTTTAAACAAATTTTCAGCTTTTCAAACTCCAAAACTTTTTTTTTTTACATCAACCTGAAAATTGTTGATTTTTTCTAGAAAATATTTTACTTTTAAACTCAGAAATTTCATTTTTTGTGGAAGAAAATTTCAGAGTTTTTTGGTGGAAATATGATGGACCTTTATTTTTCATTCCATCTCAAAAGGCTCTAATGTGTTGTTTTTTTTCTCTTATTAATAATTGCTGCATGTTTTTACAGAGTTTAGAAGGTAGAATCTGTTTGAGGTTTAGTTTGCATCTCTGTGTGTTTCTTTGTTCCACCTGTAGGATGTGTGAAATGATCATGAAGAAGAAGTATGAACGGATCCAATTTCAGCTGCAGACCTGAGTTATTTCTCACTTTATCTACACACCCACACACACACACACACAACACACACACACCCCTCCACTGCCTCGAAGCAGTCCAAAGCACATTTTTCTTGCGACTTCAAGGACATCAGAGGTGTCAGAAGTTAAAAACCTGCCGGAGGTAAACTGCTCCTTTTGAAGCAGACACAGGAGGAAATCACACACACCTGAATGAGAAACAAAAATGCTTTTAAGGAGAAAGAAACCTGAACTGAGAGCCCCTTCACCTCTGCTGGCTACAATAAATGTTATGACAAGTGAGGACAAAGGGAGCCGTCGCCGCTTCAATCTGGAAGTAAAAAAATTGGGATTGTCGTCAATAACATGAGAGTGAAGGGGAGTCGCTGCAAAAATATGATTACAGATGGTTCATATTGTAGCATCGAGTAAAACGTTTTCAGTTCTGATTGAGAGGAGTCAATGTTTTCTGTAATTTTTCAGGGAGTTGGCGCCAAAGCAGAGGATCGTGGGAATTCTTTAGTTGACACTGAGTTAACAAGACTTTGATGACCTGAAGGGTCGGCACGGTTCACACCAGACAGAAACACAGAAACAGATTTAGGAAAGATTTTAAAAATGATAAGAATCCATTTAGATGAGAGTATAAAATATGTAAAAATAGAAAAAAGACCAACTAAGTGTCCAGTAAGGGCAACATTTCAACATAAAGTACTTTACAGTTATTAAAAAAATGTCTCATTGTAAGTGAAATAATCTGCCTGTGGAACTAGCTAGCTAGCATGGGCTGCTAAATAGCTAGTTCCAACTAATTAGCTGGAACTAGCTAGTTATCCAACTACAAAATTCCAGCTAGCTAATTAGTGAGCTGTTAACTAGCCAACTAGTTGGGGCTAGGTAGCATCTAGCTAGTTGCAACTAGACTGTTGCAACTAGTTAGTTGGCTAACTACATAGTTCCAACTACCTAGTTAGTTAGCTGTTAACTTGTTAGCTAGATAACTACCTAGTTACTAGTAGTAGCATCCCTGGCTAGCTAGTTAGAACCCCCTGCTGCCTAGCTTGTTCCACTGGCAGATTAACTGGAAAATGTCATGAAATAATCTACAAGTGGAACTAACAGCATTTTTTATTCATATGAAGGAATTACTGACTTAAGTAAATGTCATATAGTGCTGAAAAGTTACTTGTCTGCTTCTTTTGCCTTTTTTTCCAAGTGTATTAAGACATTTGCAGTAGAAACTTGGTATACTTTTGTATTTTTACAGTGTGGAAAAATAATAAAAAGTATTGTAACTCTCAGGTTCAGTCTAATTGAGATAATCAATCAACTCTCATGGAGTGGAGTTGAAGCGTCTTACTAGTAGAGATGTTATATTTTTTGGCTACGATTGTAATGTTTATTGTTCTGCCCTTTTCCTTGTCTGTGCTGATGTTTTCTGTGTGATGCATTATTTTTGACAGATCCTGTGAGGAAATCTAAACGATAGGATCTGAATAGGATCTGTCAGAGTGTTGCTCCAACAGGTTGATGGTCTGCTCCCCCTCCACCGCGTCCTGAAGGCATCTTGTGGCACCCAGCGATCCAGACCAGTGCCTTAACCTTTCTTTTCTGACCTCACCTGCTGCTGTTAGGGGCCAGTGTGTCGTATAGCTTCCTGTCAGGGTCTTAAGAGGTGGAACAGGTGGGGGTTTCTTTCTTATTCACCGTTTCATTCACTGGGTTTGTCCTAAATAATAAACTGACACCTAGCATTTCCAAATGTTGATATGTTACAGCAGTTTGGGCGACTAAAAAGGAAGTAAGAATTTCTTCAGACCGAAGATAAATCCAGGAAGCATTAAAGCTCTTAAAAATCAAAAAACAACCAGATGTTTTTGGCAATAAGTTAATGTTCTCTGATGTCTGGAAAACAAACCGTTTCAGAAAACGGTTAAGTCACATTCAAATGGCACCGGGCGTTACCTAGCAACCCCAGCAGAGTTCGCCCTGTTACCGAGCAACCGAAGCTGAGCTCCAACATGTTTGGTCAGCTGGTTTTACCTATGCATGTGCTGTACAATGGCTGCTGCAAAAGACAAGTGTTTTGTTTATAATAATAATGATGATGATCTTTATTGTCCACAGCCTCATTGCAGCTAAAAACATAATTCATTAAAAAAAAATTTAAAAAAAGATTTCAAACCAGCAACGAATAACGGCCAAACAACTGAGGAACATTACTGCTTTTGTTGTGGACTTACCATCTAGAAACCACTTGCTGGATTCTTGTTGGTTGTACAGGAGGCTCCACTTCTGCTTTTCAAAGATGTAAGGTTGCATAATTGCAGATCTGTTTGAAGCCATTTTGATGTGAAAGTAAATGTTGATTTGGGGGCCTTGGCCTGCAGCAGCTCATTTGGATTTAGAGACAAGACACCCTAAAGCAGCTCATTCTGAAAGGAGCAGAATAAAATCTCATTATTTATGACTCATTTTGTGCAAAAAGTGTCATAAAGATGTTTTGTATCGCCCAATAAGGTATCCAAACCTGTATGAAGCTGTTTTTCCAGGACAGTTAAGAGACTCCCTTCACTTGTTTCTTCCTTCTAGATGAGCACAAACATTAGTTAAACTGATATATGTGAAAACTGAGTCACACACAGAGCTGACATATGGCTGAAGAATAGCCACAAGTGTTAAAATATTAACCTGCTCCTCCTCATTAGGGCTGCCAGAGCAGTAAAACCCTTCTGTGAGGCTTGATGCTCCGTCCGAGCCTCCAGCGTCAGCGGGGTGCGTCCTCCACCCCCCATCCACCACAAAGGCCAGTATGGCTTCGTTAATGGTGCATGTTGGCTTAAAATCGACCTGCAGCTCAGCAGGGGGCAGACTCGACGAAATGGCGTCCGCGGCGCGAACAGGAGAACCCTGTGGGGCTGGGTTGAGCTGAAGAGAGGTGGAGGAAGTTCGGGAAATAGGTTAATAGGAAGAAGCTTAGAAAAATAAACTGTAATTATAGTGAATGAAAAAAGACATTAAAAACCGATTCTGAAAGCCGTCATAGTTAGGTCAGGTTTATTTGTGAGGCGCATTTCAGCAACAAGCAATAAACATTACAGTTTATCAAATCCCAACATCCAAATTTGATGGTTTTGATGTTGATTTTGATCAATGTTTGATGATTTTTCAATATTCCAGTTATTATTAATCAAAAGCAACTCTGAAAAGTTGGGTTTTAAGCCTTGATATAAAGGAACTTAGTATATTAATTAGATACTTTAACATTCATGGCTAACGGTTCAAAGCTAACGGCTCAAAGCTAAAAACTCAAGGTTACTGGTTCAAAGCTAACAGCTCAAAGTTAATGACTCACAGCTAACATCTCAAGGCTAATGGCTCAAAGCTAACAGCTCATGGCCGACAGCTCAAGGCTAACCGCTGAATGCTAACGGCTCAAAGCTAGCGGCTCAAGGCTAATGGCTAGGCTAGCTTTAACACTAAGTCACGATCACACTACCAGTAAAAACAAACATTTTAAAGGCCAAACTTACACAGCAAGAAGTGCTAATTAACATCCATACATTCATATAACTATTATCACTATAACACAGTATTGTACAGTGACAGCAGCTCCGCTATATACAGTACTTTTTATTGACATTCAAGAGTTATTGACTTAAAACAAAGCTCCTAAACCTAGCTGAAAAATTTGTTTTGAGTTAGTTTTGTATTATTTTAAGTGCTAAGGTGTGTTTACTAGTAATTGGTAAGATTTTGTGTTTTTGCAGCATCAGCTTTTTATGGATTTTAATAAAATATTTAAAGTATCATATGGAAACAAGAGTCTTTTTAATCTCTGAATGGAGTTTTCTTTTAAATACTCAGTAATAAATACATTTTGAATTATTATTATTGCTGAAGAAAAACTATTTTAAATCTTTTGAAACATGCAAATGTTCATAAATTATATGAGGAAGATGAAATGAGAACAGAACTAAGAAGAACCATCTCTGTAATTGGAGAATAATTATGAACATTTCAGTGAAGAACCAGGATTGAGAAGTGAAATAAATCCGATTAAAGCTGCCAGCATGGATCCAGTCAGCGTCTCTATCCTCCATGTTTTATTGCTCCCATGTCTCTTCTCCTTCCCTGTCGCTGATCCCGGCCTTTTGTCAGGATCCTTCTTCCTACCAGGAGCCGTTGGTCGGGGATTAACTTTCCAAGTGTCAATCAATACTCTTCCTTCTCCTCCTCCTCCACCTGCCGTTTAATTGAACATGCAGTCATGTGAGGAAGAGGAGGGAGGAAGGAGTTATTCTATTAATTTGCGGTCTCTCCTTTTCTGCCCCTTCACCTCCGTAAAACAGATTTTCTATACCTAAAGGCAGGAATATGACCGCCTGTTAGGCCAATGCAGATAGAAAAAAGCTTTAAATTTCAGCCAAAAAAAATATGAAATTTTGAGATTAATTTGAGAAATATTCCAGAAAAAATGTGGAAATTTCTGAGTTTCAAACGTCGACACATTTTTTTTGTATTTTTTGACAAACTCAGAAAATTTTCAAGTTTCTTCTAGACAATTATTTTCATATGACATTATTCTCGTAACAGTATGACTTTCTCATAATGCTACAATTGAATTCTCACAATACGACTTTATTATCATAATATTACGACATTATTCCCCCTCCATGCCTTTGTTCTTGTAACAATACGACTTTGTCGTAATGCTACGACTTACTTGCTATACTATGACTATATTCTAGCACGCCTTAATTTCCGTAATATTTGTGCTTTTTTCTCATAAAGCAAACTTTATTCTAATAATTTTATTACTTTATTCTCATAATTTTATTTATTGTATTTTTCTTTGTATGGCTGTAATACTCTTACACTTATTGCGACGTTTTGTTCAACTTCGCAATAAGTTGAACAAAACTTATTGCGAAGGGATGCAATTTTCATTTTGAGGTAACGGATTAGAAACATTTCCCCTGTTCTCCCCTAGGGGGCTCCACAGCCTGATTTACATTTTCTTCTTTTTTTTTTTTTTTTTAAAGTTTGCTCAAAATTTTTTAAGCCAATTTGAAAACAAGCCATTAAATCGCCTCGCTCATTAATCTGGTCATATTTTCCATCTCTTTATCTTCTTTACGCATTAAAACGTTCTTAAGACTTTCTCCCTTCCTGCAGGAGATTCTTTAAAACTCCATGTAGCTGGAAGCGGACGGGCCAAACGCTCGTTTGGGTCACATTATCAGAAATCTGAGGTCAGCTGTTGGAACAGCAGCAACACTCTGGATCGGCGTTATCACATCTAAGCTCTCCTTTGATTCTGGACCTGGACCGTCTTAGTCTAACGTTACATCAAACAGAACCTCCAGGCCGCCAGGATTCGGGCTAACACGCCACCTGGCTGATAGCAATCAATGCTGGATGAAGCTAAATCAATGGCGGCTAATGGAGGGGGGCTTTCTGCTCCTAATGAACGCTTCGGGTCTCTATCAGACCATCAGCAGAAACGACTTCAGGGTCTTTCAGGTCCGCAACCAGACAGCAGATGGGTTTTCTTCGGCTGCTCGACGCCACATGAAGGGAGAAATTTGTGGAAAAGTGAGTAAGCACAAAGCAGAGTTGTTTTAACTGCAAAAACACAAAATATTACCAATTATTGTTTGTATTTTTAAGTTAATCTGCCTATACTGGCGCATTATTTCACTTACGACACTGGAAAATGTCTTGCGCTTTTCTTTAAAATCAATATAAAGAAATTATTGCATCTTGCTGAAAAGTTACTTTTAGTGTGATGTAGTCTTATTTTCATTGAACTAAATGTTTCCAGTAGAAACTAAGCAAAAATACTTGCTGAAATATTTTTGCATTTCTGCATTGTAGGGAACACTTCCTTCGTTCCACACGTCAAAAACACAAAATATTACCAAGTATTTTTGTCTAGTTTCTAACGCAAACGTCATCGCACACTTGAAATAAGATTTAAATAACTTTTAAGCAAAATTCAGAACCGTTTTTAAAGTCGATAATTCCTTAATATTGATGAAGAAGTTCTAGTTTCACTGGCAGATGAAATGTTTTGTTAAAAAGTAAAAGTTCTTCCAATGAACTGGAACTTTTCCATCAATATTAAGGAATGATTGACTTAAAACAAGCTCCTATATCTTGCTGAAAAGTTACTTTTAAGTTAGTTTTGTCTTTCTTAAAGTGCACTAAGATATTTGGACTAGAAACTAGATCAAAAATACTTGGTAAGATTTTCAACTTGATTTGAATTTTCCATAATTAGACATTAAATTTACGTCGATTTTTTTTTTTTTTTTTAAGTGTTCAAACTGTATCATATCTGGTTTTCTGGGTTTAGTTTCAGGGTTAAAAAATGCACAAACTCTGTATTATTTCTCTTCATATATAAGTTTAGGAGTATGATGAAGTGAACCAGACTAAGCTCTGCTCCTTCTCTGCGGCTAAAAGGTCGGATTAAACGGTGGCTTTGTTTGTGAAATGAAGATCTGACAGCTGCTGTGTTAGGATTATTTCTTCCTCTGTGTGTTTAAGCGCTCGGGCCTTTTAGCACCTGGCGGCTTGGTTTTTATTCCACCTCTTCACAGTTTCTTAGTGATTTTGATCTGGGAGCAAACAGAGGAGAGAGGGAGCTTTTCTCAGATAATAAACACAGCTAGAAGTTTCAGCTCTGAAATTCACACTCTGATTTTCTCTCACAAACAACAAAATGTGTCCAGGAATTAAATTTAGACCTGCTTTGTTTATGTTCTGGATATTCTATGTTTTAAGACATCTTCTGTGCAAAATTCCTAAACCATAATTTCTCCAAGCAGTCAGATGTTCTTAGTTAATTTAAAATGAATTTGATCATTTTGTCTTCTGATCTCTGAGAGTTTTGCTTTTTATTCCTTAAGGCTCTTTTAAGTTAACGGTACAATCTTTACCCCAAACAGTACATCTTACATAAAAAAAGTTTTTTTTTTTCATTTTCAATATATTAATTAACTTTAGACCAATTTATAGATACAGTATTAAAAAACAGTTAAACCATTTTGGTACTAGAGTAGATAAAAATGCAGTAAACTTTTGCCAAAAAAAAAAAAAAAGCCAAACAATTTTGCATATTTTATAGAAAAAATGTTGGAATATCTAAACTCCAAAAGTCAAAAATTTTCAAGAGAAAATTAAAATTTTGAGATTAATATTAGTAATTTCCCAGAAAAAATGTGAAAATTTCTGAGCTCCACTGGTCAAAACTTTGCATGAAAACTTCAGACATTTTGGGATTAAAATGAGAAACTTTGTAAGAAAATTAGCCAGTAAAAACAAAACATTTCAGATTTCTTTCCAGAAAACTTTTAATTTTTCAACCAGCCATTTTGCTAGAAATAGTCCTTAAAGTTTAGATAAAATTAACAACAAGCATTTTAGCAAGATATGAGATTGTTTTATGTAAATGATTCTTTGATATTGATAAAATAGTGCTAATTTCATTGTCAGATTATTTAATCTACAGCGAGACATTTTTCCCATGTTATAAGCAAAATAATAAGACAACAGAACAAGAACTTTTCATAAAAATTAAGGACTTATTGTCATAAAACAAACTCTTACATCCTGGTAAAAAGTTATCTTAAGTTACTTTTGTCTTATTTCATCTGTACTAATATATTTGCACAGAAAACTAGACTAAAATACTTTGTAAAATGTTATGTTTTTGCAGTGTAAGTCCAATTTTCTGTGCTTTTAGCTCATGTTGTCAAGTCAAGCTGCCATACTCTAACATTTTTGATGACTTTATCAGATCAGTAGCGTTTTAAACTGGTTCAGTTCCTGTTGTTTTGATGCAGTCAACAGTGACAGGAGCTACTCAGTTGTTTTTCCTTCTTAAATTCAAAGGAAGTGAGTGTGAGGAGGATTATCTGCGCTGTAAACACAAACACCGACGGATCGGATGGTTGAGAGGAGACGGAGAATAAAAGATGCTGGGAGTTCATCCTCTTATCTCCTCATTGTTGGAGTCATCTTTCTAAGAAATAGAGGAACTTCTTTTACATTTCAGGTCAAGATCTTCATATGAGTTCATTAGCAGTGAGCATGGGAATCAAACATGCAGCGTAGATGTGACTGACCGCTAACCTTACAGCAGAGAAGAATGTGCTTATTCTGACAGGCAGGTTAAATAAACGCCGATGTTGGAGCTCAGAAAAACAAAAAAAACGAGCGAGCAGATAAACAATCCTGCGGGCGAAACAGAGCGCGACAGAACAATGGGGCAAAGGTTCCCGTCAAGGAAGGCTGGAGGGGAGGAAGAGGCCGGCCGGCCGGTCGGGTCGGGTCGGCGGTGTTATCATAACAGCAGCTACAGCAGCGCTAATGTGGGAAACCAAACATGGATGTGACTGAGAGAAAGAAGGATACTCTCGGTTTTCAGCTCAGACCTGCAGCTCTGAAAAAAGAAAACTTTAGCTCTCAGAAAGCGGGCGCTGTGTTTACACAACGTTTTACAGTCAGGAGCAAGAAAAACAGCGGATATTTCTGTATGATGGAGCACTAGGGACAAAAATTGGGAGATTTCTTTCACATACTTTCTAAAAAAAATAAGAAATTGGATATTTCTGAGCTGCGAAATTCCCAAATGTGTGACACAAAACTCAGAAGTGTTTAAAGTAATCTGGAAATATTTCCAGAGAAAAACTGTGAATTTCAGAGCTCCAGAGGTTGGAAATTTCTGCCAAAAAAACTCAGAAATTTTGAGATTAACTTCACATATTTTCTCTCCCCCCAAAAAAGAGAATTCCTCAGATGCAGAAGTCAAACAATTGCAAGAAAAAAACAATTAAATTTTGAGAATAATTTCACATATTCCCCCCCAAAAAAGATGCAGAAGTCAAAAACTCAGAAAGTCTTGATCTCAAAAGTTTTTCAGAAAAAAACATACATTTCTGAGCTCTAAAGACTAAATTTTTGAGTTTTCAAACTGAGAAGTTTTTATGTTTTTTTCTAGAAAATTTCTGAGATTAATTTCAAGATTTCTCAGTTTTTTTCTTGCAATTTTTTGACATTAGGAGTCCAGGAATGTCCAAGTTTTTGTAGAATTTCTTTTCCAGTTACAACGGCCCTAATATGGTGTCATATTTCCCTCACTGTTGGACTTTATTTCTAACGTCCTGGCTTTAGAAAACAAACCCTGGCTTTTTTCAAAACGGCTGCAGTTCATGACAGGAAACAACAAGAGAGCCGAAACAATAGAGAAACATTTTTAAATCTTTCAAGAAGCTCATTGGATGCAGAAAGTGGAGGAACATGCTGGTTGTTTCCATCAGCGAAGGAGGAAAACATCAAAGCCCACGAAAATATATAAAAATAAGGCCAAAGGATGTGGAAAAAAAACAACAACATTGTGGTATTCATGATTAAAACCGAAATATAAACTGATACAAAATATAATACTGAACATTAGAGACTCCAGATGGTTAAAGCAACAGTTTGCTGCAAATTCAGCTCCCTGTTTGCTTGTACAGGCGTCACCCACATTAAAAACCATTTTGCTGCTGCCACCGCGTCACCGACTGCAGAGGTTAATCCCTAAAACTAATGCTTCCACATGCACACAGGCCGTCCGTCACTGCTGCATCAGATGCTATCGATAACTTCACCCTCCGCCTCAAACTGGCCTTCAGAGCAAATAACTGATGATCCGAATGGAAACTTCAACTGACACAAAGAAATTCAGAGTTTTTCTGACTAATTAGACACCAGAACCAGCTAACCACAACAGTTTTCCTCTGGGAAATTCAGCAAAATGAAGCACGTCTCCGTAAATATCTCGCTTTAATAAATATTTTTATGACTCCGACAGCAGGAAAGGTTACAGCAACAAATGTGCTTTGTCGCAAGAAAAAAACGACACAATTTCGCAATTGCCTTTCAACTACTTTCTGTCGTCGTCTTTACATTGTCAGTAAATAAGAAACGTAATTGAAATCACATGTGAATAAGTTTGATCTTGCAATAAGCCTTTAAAAACACTCCACATCCCACCGCTTCCTGTCGTTGTCTTCTTTGTTGTTTCCGTTAGTAGTAACATCCGGCTGTTGACCATGTGACTCGTGTGATGCAAATATAGTATTTCCATTGCAGTTTTGCGACAAACTAATTTTGATACAGTTGAAAAACCACCCATGACGGTTTAAAAACAAGGTTTTTTCTAGCATGTTTCAAATTAGCAAATTTATTTTCATGATTCCAATTTGTGCAATTTTAGGGTCATTAGTTGTGTTTTCATTACAAAAGTGAGATAAACTTAGGCAATATTCTGCTCTTGCTGAGAAAAAAAAATCATAATTTCACCATTTGCTGTGTTTCCATTAATTAGGATTACAATTAAAACTCAAACATGAATACATTTGTTCACATGACAAGTCAATAAAAACTGCGCCGTCGTCCTTCCTGTCATCTTCTTTGTGCTTGCAAGTAGTCACATCCGGTTGTTAATCATGTGACTTATGTGATACAAAAAGAGTGTTTCCATTGCTGTTTTACAAAATACACTAATTTCACTGCAGCCGAAAAACTTTTTATGGAAAGACGGGAGTTTTTTCGAAGATTGGTGTGTTTCCACTCAGCAAATTTAATAAGAAATTGTCATTTTACGTGTTTTTTTTCTCGCAAGTTCTTATGCAAAATTTGCTTTTAATATTTACAATAAGCTTTCAAAAGTAACAAGCTTCAAGCTAAGCTACCTCTGTCTTCTTTTTTCATATAAAAAAAAAACCATTCACCTCATTTTATAAAATTTTCCTTTTGTAACAGGATTAATTTTATTCTTAAATCTGAAAATATAAAAAAACTTTTAGTTTTATTTTGTTAGCTTTCATATAAAGCATTTTATGTAGCACATAGAGAATTACTTTTTGGGCTCCAGTTGAGTTTTAATTTGTAGCAACAAAAATAAACAGTCAAAGATCTTTCCAAACTTCTAGTGTTATAGAACCAGAACCTTCAGAGTCACATAAAGACAGTTACAAAGTCAGCCTTCTATCACGTGAAGAACATTTATAGGTTTCTATGACTAATGTCTGATTCACTAAAAAAAAAAAAAAAAAAGTAAATAAAAGTTATAACGGTACTAACCTGAATGTTTTGCTGAAGTTAGTTCTTATACTGATGAGTTTTCACCAGAAATGTATTCAGCATCTTGTGATTCGCAGCTCTCAGCTGTCTGCTGATGGTTCAGGTTGCATCTTTCTGAAACAAACGCTGAGCAGCAGAAACCAAATACGTGACACGAAGCATTTTTTTAATAATCCTCAGTGTCACCAGTTCAGTTCCTGAGTGATATCAGCTGCAGTGCCCCTCTGACAAGAAACAATAGGGATGAATATTGGCAGAACTCACTGTTGGCTGCTGCTGCTGCTACTGTGCATGACCAGGCATGAAACAACGAGCTCAGAGGAGGGCTGAGAGGATTAAAGTCAGGGTCAAAGGTTGCAGGACAAGGTCAAGGGCACAGACACACTCGGGGTAGGGTTTTCTGCAGGCTTCTCAGTTGAAATCTGGAGTGTAGACAGAATTTTTCTCTGTTATTTATTTGCAGCAGCAGCAATTCAGTTGTACTGAGTTTTTTAGAAAAAATAATTCCAAATGCCTTAAAAAAAAAAAAAAAAAAAAAAAAAAGAAGTATTTGCACCCAGTTAATTTATTCTGGTTTTGCTTCTTTTGAACCACTTATATTTTTTCAGATCATCAAATAAGTTTTAACATCAGAAAAAGTCAACAAGAGTGGATAGTAAAAGTTATTTTTGAATCATAATTAAATGTATTAATGAAAAAAAGTTTCTGTTCTAAAACAATGTAAAAAGTAAATGCTCCCTTTTGCTAAGGAGGAATGCTGCCACACTCTTCTCGCAAAAATGTTTATTACTCTCAGATTAAGTTGGGGTAGTTGTTACTACCCAACTCTGATGGACAGCCAAAAATGATTGTTTTATGTGTTTAATTACATTCAGGGTTTGAGTAGTACACTGGACACCTTTAATTCATCTATAATTCACATTTTGGATGTTTTTGTACTTCCATTTGGATCTCTACTGTTTCTAAAATCACCAAAAGCGTTTTAAAAAAAAACAAAAAAACAAAAAAAACACCCAGCCATTTTTTGGGGGCAATAAATTAAAGTTTTTATGGTGTCTGCAAAATCATTTGGAATAGAATGTCACAAATCTCTGGGGTTACCTAGCAACCCCACAGAAGCCCAGCCCGTTACCTAGCAACCCAAGCAGAGTTCCAGAACAGTTTGAACAGTTGGCTTTACTACTACAGTATAGAATAGAATAGAATAGAATAGAATATTGATTCCCAAGATGGAATGGCTTATTAGGTCCCAAGCTACTCCAAAGTGTTAAATATCTGTAAATACAATATAAGCAATATAAAATGTATAAAACAAAACAAAAAAAATATGTTGTACAATGGCTGCTGGAAAAGACAAGTGTTTTGTTGTCGACTTACAATCCTAAAACCACTTGCTGCGTTGTTATTGGTTGTGCTGGTGGCTCTACTAATGCTTTTCAAAGTTGTACGGTTCACTAATTCTGCATCTGTTTGCAGCCATTTTCACACGCGAGTGTAAATGTTGAGTTGGCCCAGCAGCAATTTATTTGGATTTAAAGTGACAAGATGCCCCCAAAAAAGCTAAAATCTCATTATATAAGAATGATTTTGTGCAAAACATTTAATGAACATGTTTTGTGTAGGCCTCATATCTATCCTAAACTTTAACTACAAAACTTTCTATGCAAATAAAGCTAGAATACAACAAAAAGCGATCAAACTATGACGTGAGAAAAAAAACATGAAATTATGTCGGTATGGATCAAGTTGGCAGCCAAAGCGAGAGTAAACTGTGAGCAGAACGCCATCAGACCTGCAACAGCTGAGCTCATAAACCCGTTTTCATCTGACTCAGACTCCAGCAATCAAAACCTTTTATTTTGTGAAGACGGGATGACATTTCCAACATGTCCGCAACATGTTCTTGAGCCAAACATCAAAAAGAACCGCTGCGTTACCTGACAGCCGTGATTGTCGTGTTTCTGACTCTACAAATCAAATTCCTGCCTTTCTCGCTTTTCAAAGTGGTTCCTGTGTGACATCATGCTAGCATTTAACCACAGAAAGTCCTATTCGCCTATCTTCAGCTATCAGAACATCAGATATGTCTCTTTAATCAACATATCAGGGCCTAATGGACATCCCGGTGGTTTCTGGTGGAGAATCAAATGAGAGAAGAGAGAGGTTTTAATCTGGTCAATTACTCTGTATCTTTCTGTAATACAATCAACCCGTGAAGGCCCAAATGACAAGCCCTGAGAGGCTGCAAATTAAAAGCAAATGCTTTGAAAAAACCCCCCGCATTGTCTGCCACTGTGTAAAACAAAACCCCTCGGCAAATCAGATGGTGGAGTCGATACGATGGAGTTTCTTTTTCTTTAGGAACAAAATCCCCACTACACCATGAAATAAGATTTTCTGCCCAGAATCAGGAAAAGTCCAAAGCTCCAATTCTCTTCTCTCCTTTTTTCTTCCTTTACTCTCTTTAATCTGGTTGGAAGTTTTTAATTCAGAATAAGGAACCAATTTGGGGTTGTTGGATCTTCTCTCTGTCGGCTAAAAGCTCAGAGATATAGCATTGGGTTCATATATAGAGTAATTAGCCAAGTGGCTAGTTTCCATCTCGAGTCCCATTGGCATTGATGTTTGATAAAAATAAGCAAAAGCTTCATTAAATGGAAAGCTAGGTAATCAAATATTTTTTTTACTCTATAATGGTCCATTAATTTTGACTTAAAGTTGATAAGTTGAGCAGAGTTAGCATAATGGCGCTAAAACTGAGTTGATTGCATTTAAGCTATGCTAAGCTAATTGTCTGACTAGAAAAATTAGCCTGTGACTTAAACCACTGTAAAAATCAAAGTTACAAACAAAGTATCTAGATGGTATTTTCTGTTATTGTGTTGGCCAATCAATCGTTGTGAAGTAGAAGGAAAATGTTTGGTGGTTTTCAAAATGTTTTAAACACAGTATAGCTAATATTTTTGTTCAGCCATTTGACACTATGGTTTTAAAGTTAAATATAGTGTATTATTATTAATGATAAAGTACTTTTTTTTTTATTAAGTATAAATAAGTTAAAGTTGTGCTACTCTTGCTCAGAGTAAAACTATGTTGGAGTAGTTCTACTCTTAGTTGAGTATAATTTTTGTTACTTTACCCTCCTCTGGGTGTAACAGGCTGATACTGATGGCTGTTCTCCACCTTCACATTAACTCATTACTGCTCCACTGAACCGCCTGGCATTTACAGTGACGGATTCCTCTCATCTCGCTGCGACCTGACTCTGAGGTCTCCGCGCTGCTCCTCACACACCAACAGCCCCGAGCAAACTGCATATATTGCAGGTTTAATACGGCGAATCCATTTTTAGGACTGAAAAATGTCACTAATTCCAGCAGGCAATCAGCTTTTTAGACCGAATCTGCAGTTTTTCAAACTCCTAATGGCCTGCATGGCGGCTGGATTGATCACTCGGTCGTGACAGGAATACCTCTGTGGTTTGGCGTTGAGGTGCTTTTTTTATTTTCACAGACTCCGCTGTGAGTTTGATAAATGCCCCGGTTCCTGCGGCGTTCCGGGATCCGCTTCAGTCTGTAGACAAACTGAATCGTCCCTGAGTGTTTTTGGTGATTGATGTCGCTCAACCTAGTGAAGCAGAACCGAGTTAGAGACATAACTTAATTAGTATCCATTATAATAGCAGAATAAACCTGAATAAAAAACTTTATATATTCATTACAGCTTCAGACATCTTGATTTCAAAAATAAATTAATCTGTACTTGAACTGAAAGGGTCATAACCCAATAACTGATTCACAACATTTATGGTGATACACATTAAACAGTTGGATACATAATATATCAATAATGAACATCTAAAGGGTGAACTATTTGAACTTTTTTTTTTTAATGGTCTTGCTACTATGATGCAGTACCAGGGCCAGGCTAAGAAATTTATAAAATAAATGATTTAAATCGTACTATTACAAAAATAAAGTCATAAGATGATACTTTAATACAAGAATGAAGTCAAAATAATACATGAATAAAGTTATATTATGAGGATAAAGTCATCATTTTAAAATAATTAAATCATAATATTACATTATCCTTAAATATTATTCCAACTTTATCCTGTAATATGATTTTAATCCCGCAAACATGCTAAAGCCATAGGGGGCAGCGTAGCGCAAAGCTACAACCTGACAGCCAATCAGATTGCTTCGAAACAACTACAACTTCCTGTTAGGAATTAAACATGGCGCTCAGTTCATTTATACATTGAAGTACTTTTAAATGGTGCATTAGAAAATAAAAGTTATTAAAACACAAAACGATGTTGATTGAATCATGTCAAAGGATCTTGTGTGGATTTATTGCCGCATTATTCATTGCAGACCGTTTCTTTTATCATTTAGTCAAATTTTTTACCGTATAATAAGGTAAATGTACTTATAAACATGAATATTATGTCAACGTTTTAAATAAATACATAATCTAAACTATTAAATGTCTTATACTAAAATATGTATTCAAGAAACTACTTTTTTTTTAAATTTTCATATTGCAAATTAAACATTTCACTATTTATTCAATTTTTTTCTTTCTTTTTTTACTGATTTTTACCATTTTTGTTGCTCTAGAGGTCACAAGAGAAATTTTGAAATGTTAGGGTTTTTTTGTGAGTTTCCACCCAACCTGCTCCTAACCAAAGTTTTAGCTCTGAAATGGCATCTTCTGCATGAATCTTTCTGACTAACTTCTCACTTGACCTTTCAGAGCTGCAGAATGACATTAAATTGTATGTTTCACTGACTCTCAGGCAGGAAAAACACCCACTAACTCGTGACATGGAGTGAACAATGTAGCACATGATTCACTCTGTGGAGTTGTTTTGCTGAGAATAAAAATGGTAATTTTTCTGACCTCATACTGTACGCAGCTCTACGGCAGGAGCTAAAGAACTGCCGTTCAGCAACACAATGACACTTCTCAGACACATGTACTATATTTATATCTGATATGTTTAGCTACACGTCAGCTAAAAAAAAACTACGTTTATTTTTCTTTTTAAAAAAATTATTTTAAAATGGTTGTTTTCAAAGCTTCAAAACAGATAGGTTTTCGTATTTCAGCTAACTACCTAGCTAAAAAGCTAACTAGAAAGCATTCAAGGATTGAAATTAGAATTGTAACGATCCTTCAAACCCTAATTCGACTTTATCCTCATAATTATTTAAACTTTATTCCCAAACTGTTATTCTTGTAATATTTTGATATTATCCTCTAAATATGACTTTATTCTCGTATTACTCCAACTTTATGCTAGCACGAATTGTATTTTGTCTTAACTTTGTGACTTTGTTCCGGTAATTTTGTCACTTTATTGATGCGTTATTTGGATTTTATTCTCATCATGACTTTATTCTCGTACAAATTTATTCTCATAATTTGATTTTTACATTTTTATTTATATGGCCCTAATACTCAACTGTCAATTTTGTTTTCAATTATAATACTATATATAAAAAGTAAATTATTGTATTTGACCACAAATGAAGTGTACATTTTTGGAAACCCAGTGATAAAAAAAAGAGGAAAAGTTACAACAAATTAGGAATTTGCTGTAACTTCTAAGAACAAAACAACCCAAGTATATATTTTTTCTTTTTTGGCAATACCAGAGCTCCGTACCATATCTTTTTGGTTTCTGGTCCCTGTCCTCTGTCAAACTCAAACACTCCTTATCAGCTTTTAGCCAAGAATCTGACGTTTCCATGGAAACCAAATATGTTTATGTTTGACTGAGGGGAGTTGCAGTAATGTCAGTGATTTGAGAGGCTGATAAAGTCAGACAGAACCAGACTACTGAGAGTTATGAAGATGTTTCTACAGTTTCTCCAAGTCGACAATGGAAATAAAATAAATTTCCTTTGCTAAACCTTCTTCGTCATCACTGCACACATCAGGAGGCAGCATCTTGTAATCTTGTTTTCCCAAAATCAGCTGTGTGATGATGAATAATGGACTTCATTTCAAAGATGAAGACATGTTTTCTTTTAATCAGACTTCAGTCTCCCTTCCTCCTCCTCCTCCTCTGCCTCGTTTCTATATTTTTATTTTTTTCGACCCGTCCTTTACACCCACACATGTTCACATCTGTGTGTTTACTTTGTTTGAGCCGTGTTCTCGTAAAGCAACATTAACTCCGTTTTGTCATTCATCGCAGCGTCGTGTTAACACGGTGACCTTTCTGCGCGCAGACTGACGTATCATTACCGATACCCTGCCGGGGCCCCAACATGGCCGCCAGCTACGCACCATTACAAAGCCATCTAACGGCCTTCCAAATCATTCCCTTATGGTGGAACGCAGCAGGCGTTTAACGGAAACGATTAACATGCACAGAAAAACGAAGGTCATAGCTGGACGCGGATGAGAGCAGAAAGTTATGGAAAGACGCGGTACAGAAACTGGCCATTGTCCCATTTACGCTAAACATCAGCTGGAGCTCCACCTGTTTAAATGCACCTACCGGGCACTCCTCCGCCATTCGCTCCGAACCGGAAGGAGGCTTCTTCTTCTTCCTCTTCTTTCTATTTATTGCCGGGTGGCAAAGAGAAAGGCTGGCGTACATTCCAGTCATGTAAAGGATGCTTATTGATCCCCCGAAAAACGATAAAATTCCAGACATTTTTATCTGTCAATAAAATCCCCCCGGACCGAACTGGAACGTTATGCTGCTAGCTGCGAGCACTAGCACATTCGTCAACAACTCATAGGCGGAAGTGAGAGCGTTGCGCAACATAAATAATTGTTCGGCTGAAACAGGTGCGCTAAACATGAAAACATAATTTAAGGAACATTAGATGTCAAATCAATCCTGTGGAAGAACGGGTGTTGCTGTTATGGAGAAAAATTAATGTTCATGTCATGACGTGATCTTATATAAACCTGATAATTATATTGTGTAAAGGTAATAATTATATTGTATAAACGTGATACATATTGTACAAAATAGTCATGTTTATTCAATATAACTATCACATTAATGCAATGTTTGTACAATATAATTATTACATAATAACGTAATAATGTTTGACAAATTTAATAGTCCAGGTACTCAAATCATTCGAAGAATTATTAGAGTTTTGATAATAATATTTATACATCTAAAAATTGCCTTTCAGGACAAAAAAAGGGTCGTAAGAAATAAAAACAGTACATTTTATTTGACGTTGTCTTCCAGTTCCAGTGTTAAATGTTCGATTTACGTGTCCCTACATTATTATGCCATTACATTACTTGAAAACAAATAATAATATTATCATTTATCGCAATAACTTCTGCGACAATCTGTTTATGTAACAAACTCCAAAGTGTCTTTTTCCCTGGGAATGTGTTTTGTTTTGTCTCTCTGAAGTGTTGGGTCTCATAAATCAGGTGCAGAGCTGCTTGGTGATTTAAATCCATCAGCACTTTGAGGAGAGTTGGTGAAAGTACCTCTAGAAAGTTAGTGCACCCCCCACATCCCACAGCTCATATTGTAGACGTACAAGCTGGCTGCTCTGCGGGTCAGACATGGATTATGTAGTTAAACAAATGCTTCAGCCGGCTATCAAAACAGCCATTAGCATTTCCGCGGCTGCTAATCGGCGGTGTTGAGTAAACGAAGAGGAAAACCTCTCCGCCGGCTTCCCACACACTCGGTTTAATGCCTGTGAACACACGCAGAGACACGCATGGAGGCGTTTACTGCTGGACTTTCACACAGTCACAGTCGCTGTGTCACCGGATTCCTGGCCCCACGGCGGGTTCCCAGGGACCGATTGGGCCCGGCACCTCCGAACCACTGAGAAAACAATCAAGTCATCGGCGCTGGGCTCTGTGGCGGAGGAAAGGGAAACTGGCGGCTATAATTTAAAGGAGGAAATGGGATTACAGGCAGAACAATAGACGCTTCTCAGATATTCAGTGAGTCTATTCCACGCAGAGAGAAACGTCTCCAGTGTTTGGATGGGTTTAATGTGAGCCTCTGGTTTGAGAACCTGTAGGGGGCGCTGTGGGACACTGTCACAGCTTCTGAAGGCCTGTATGAACTAATTATTCTATCAATTAAATAAAATGTGCTTTCTGTGGATTTTTTATTTACATAAGCCTTTTTGAAAAATGCAAATAAGCAAATAATTCAATAAATTTTTAATAAGAACATACAAATTTACTGCCTGCAATGCAATATCAGCATTTTAGCCACTTTATTGCCTAAAATGCTGATATTTGTATATCTGTATGTATTTATGTTGCAATAACCAATAAATCAATTAATCGCATGATTATTTGATTTATTGAGATTTTTTAAGAGATTTTTTAAAATTGTACTGTATTTTCTTTTACAGATTTTGCATCAGGTGAAACTAAGAATGCCATTTGATGAGTTATGGATTAAACATTTTTACAAACACACTGTTTTTAATCTCAAATGCAAAATTTATATATTATTTATATTAGTTTGGACTTAATTTTGGCTCAGAATGTGTTGTTTTTTTCAGTAAATTGACTTTTGTTTGGTCTGTATAGTCAAGTTAATGATTACAAAATTAGTTAACGACTATTTAAATAATCGATAATTGGTTTCAGTCCTAGTCTGAACATGTAACAGGCTGTAAAGTTTCAGTTTGGTGAATAAATCCCTTCAGAGTGAGCCGTGTGGCTGTGAACGACCTCTGGAAGAACATGTGTTCTGGTTTGACCCATCACCCACTCTTTGAACTGCTAATTGTTAATTACTTTAGCTGAAAAGCTCTGAAACCATCTGTGATTGATTTTACAGGCCAGCCAAGCCGCTTTTTGATGCTGATTTATTTCCTGGTTTCATGAAAGTCAGAAAAAGGTTAACACTTTGAACTCAGGACCACACAATTTATTTAAAGATTTTTGTTTCCAGGTTGCTTAAGAGCAGCGCAATAATTTAAATCAATATGGAGACTTATTGGAGAAAAGAACATTTTGATTTTGGATGAAAATGATAAAAAGGAGCTAAAAAATAACTTTGTATTGTATTTGTAAAAAAGAAAATAATAATAATTGTTCAAAAAGCTTTTTTCTTGTGCAACATCCTAATCCAATATTTATGTAGAATTATTTCCTTTAATTCATCAGAAAATACATTATTTTCAACATTAATATCCCATTATTGTCAATATAGCAAACAATAAATGTGACTGCATATCATTCAAAGTGGATATATACTTTCTAATCCCTCCTCGGCATTCAGTTTAGTGTTGTCAACTTCTGTCAGTAAAATTTCTCCATAATATGATATTGTCTAAGACTTGCTGAAAGTAGATTGTAAACATGAGGAAATTGTAAACCACAAGGGAAAACATCTTTCAAAGAAGCTTCTACATTTGTCGTATGAATGAATGAATCAATGAATGAATAATTTGCTAATTTTGAGCTTTAACTTGCATAAATCCTCAAAATTGCTCCAATGCCTCTTGTCTTAAAGGGGACCTATTGTATGAAATTCATATGTTCCATGTTTTTCGACTTCTACTTGGGTTTCTACCGCTTCTACAAACAGCCCAAGAGCTTAAATAAACCATCCAGATGTTTTTGTCAATACGTTCTCGTTTTTTGGTGTCTGGAAAACGAACCATTTCAAAACCATCACAACTGTTAAAACTCCAGCAGTTTTGGTATAATGGCTGCTGGAAAAGACAAGTGTTTTATTCTTGACTTAGCATCCAGAAACCACTTTTTGCATTTTAGTTGGTTGTGGAGAAGGCTCCACTTCTGCTTTTCAAAGATATATGGTTGAATAATTGCACATTCGTTGGGAACCATTCTTGAGCGTAAATGTGGAGTTGGATATTCGGATTTAAAGTACATTTTTTAAAAAAGTTACTCAAGTAAATTCCGACTGCATTTAAAGCTCAGGATAGACAGAAAAAGCAAGACTCAACTCCAGTAATTTTAAAACTTGATTTTTTGGGGGGACATTTTCAGACATAATTACGTTACATATAGGACCAGCCGGCAAAATCTGTTAAATCATCTTCGATGGAGTCCAGTTTCATGAGTTGTTGTGACGGTCAGGGTTCATCAGATAAAGTTAAAGTGAGCTTGAGCTAGCGTCTTGATGAGAGTAGCAGCATGTATGAATGTAGGTGTGTTTCCAGTGGAGGATATGGCCGAACCATCTGCTGTCAGCTCAGAAGCAGCTGTCAGCTGCTTCTGAGCTGAACGTTGCTTTGTTTTACGGGTCACAAAACTTTCCATTTCTCATCTTAGAGAAAAAAACAAAACAAATACAGTTCAGCGTTAGAGCAGCTTCTGTAATAATAATGCTCCAGGATCCGCTCAGCTGACAGGTAGCGCATCCCAGATGGTGACATCACAGCAGGTGGCGGTTCCCTAAAGCAGGTAAATTCTTACAGAAAGCGCGTCGATGAGCCGGCAGTGACAGGACCGCACGGCGTCCCGGAGATGAAGGACTCGTTCCTCCAAACATTTTTTTCCCATGACACCCCAGGAAGCGGGGCTGGAGCTCCTGGTGACAATCTGCAGCTTTTGGGTTTTGCAGGAGAGATTTATGGAAAGTCTGATAAAGTTTGTAATCCTAGGTGAATTTAGGAAACTTTTAACCTGAGAAACCAGCTTGCTATGTTCTCACTTTATGTTTCTATAAGAAATGGAGTTACTCAGATGAAGTTATAGTCTGACTGCAAGCATAATGAAACATAATCTGCTGGGAATTGTTTACTTTTTCTTCTCATTTGGGTTTCTGGGGATTATTTTTTCCAGAGTGGAATCATGATACAACATAAAAACAACAACTTTTGGAGAGAAAAAAAAAAAAACATTTGCACATTACAGAGATTTTGAAGCAGCACTAACTTTATTTTTTATATTATACAAATATAATACACATTTGTATTATAATGTTTTTATTTATTTAAATGTGATGTTTTCATTACCTGTAAGTGGAAAATCATCATAATTATCTAAAATAAAAGCTGGGAAACACCAGTCTGTGTGTAATTAAGGTTTATAACGTGTTTTATTTTGTATTTTGGGGAGAGCTAGTGATGTGGCATGAAGATTTCTGTTCCATCAGCAAAACTGCACAGTAGAAATTATTATTTATTAAAATTGGTTGATTTCTGTAGAAAATAAGAAAATAAAAATACACCAGTTCACAATGAGCCAATAATTACTAACAAAGCAGTTCAAATATCTGCTATTAAAGCTAAATAGCTTATAACGACTGATTTATCAACGTATTAGCAGTTAGCATGCAAATTATGATAATTGTTAATCATGATTGGCTGGTTTTGGGTCAGTTTGGAGCAATTTGATCAACATCTGGCTGTTATTGGCTGGTCAGCTGTGTGTTGGTGGGAACCTGAGTGTGTGACGGCCTCCAAGGTCATCCATCCTCCTTGTGACCTCACTCCTTTCTCAGTCTTCCCCCCGCCATAGTATCACTTCCTGTTCTGCAACAAAAGGACTATTTCAGTCCACAATGATCTTCCTCTGACAGTGACACAGAAGGACAGGAGATGTAAATCTACACCAGACTACCGTAATTCCAGCCAGTCAGGTTGGTGTCCCAACAAGTGTTTGTTCATGCAAAGCACCTTAACAACACTTTTATATTTGTGCCTCTCTGCAAAAGGGAGAAGAATATAATGATTAAAGTCAGAATTCTGGGAAGAAAAGTCAGAATTCTGAGAGAAAAAACTAAAATCTGAAATTAAGAATTCTGAAATGAGTCAAAATTCTGAGATCACAGTCAAAATTCTGAGAAAAAAGTCAAAATTCTGAGATTAAACTCAAAATTCTGAGAAAAAAAACCTAAATTCTGAAATTAAGAATTCTGAAACTAGTCAAAATTCTGAGGAAAAAGATTAGAATTCTAAGAAAAGTCATAATTTTGAAAGTAAGAATTTTGAAAAGAATCAAAATTCTGAAATCAAATTCAAAAATTTTGAGACAAAAAATTTTAATTCTGAGAAAAAGTCAAAATTCTGAAAGTAACAATTCTGAAATTCGTCAAAATTCTGAAATTAAAGTCACATCAGTTCAAAACGCTGATAAATAGATTCATGACTCATAGATTGTGTTTTATACATGGAGGTTTGAATCTTTAATGATTTACAGATTTCATAAAAAATGTTTTATTTTCCATTTATGGCAGGTAAAACTAAAAACAAATGTTCCCTATTTTTAATTTAACAAATTTTGTAGTTTAATTTCGCCAGATTTGGGGTAAAAAGTTTGGAAGAGCGCTGCTCTAACTCCTCTAAGAAGAGCATTTTGAAGTATTTCAGCTCCTCATGCATAAATAAATCTAAAGAGTCTGAGATGAATTTGGACGAAAGTTTTAATCAGACATGAACATCAAGAAGGGATGCGTCCCATAAACAGAATCTCCTCTGAGCTAATCAGTGATGTCTGCTGTTGATATCCTGTTTGTGTCTGGACCTGCAGCTCATTGTTGGTTCAGGTTCAGATTTTTTTAACTCCACCTGGTGCTGACCCTGTGACCTTTGAGGTCACGACCCACTGCAGGGGTCTGATGACAACCACAGAGATCCACCGGGCTTTCAGCCAGCCAGCGTCAGAAAAAAATGCTTCTGTTGCTTTAAAAGAGTCAACAGATGGACACCCAGGTAAAAGATGCAACATGTAAACCTTCCTGGGTTTACACTGCAAAAACATAAAACATTACCGAGCTTTTTTCGTTTAATTTCAAGTACAAATATCTAAGTTTATCTGAAATAAAACTAATTTACAAGTAACTTTTCAGCAAGATATGTGAGCTTGTTTTATGCCAATAATCCCTTAAAACTGATAATAAAGCAAGTGGTCGATTATTTAACTTTATCAAGACATTTTTCTCATGTTCTAAGTTAAATAGTCTGCAGTGGAACTTCAATTTTTCATTAATGTTAAGCAACTATTATCAAACCTACATCCATAAAATCTGACAATACAACTCAAATCAATCAAAAATATTATAATTCTGACATATATGTCAGAATTATGCATATAGGTTTATTGAAGTCCTGAAAAGCTGAACATGAGGTGAAAAGGAAGATACTTCTGAATGGACTCTTTCAGACTTTAATCACATGTGGAGTTCCACAAGGCTTTTTCCTCGCCCCACTGCTTTTTTCACCTTTACATGACATGATTTAATTTCTCTGATGATTTTCAAATGCCATTTATTAAATTCAGTTTTATGCCAATGATTCCTAAATGTATTAAACCATCAAAAAGAAACATAAAATAAACACTGAAACATCTTTAACTGTTCAGATTAAAGTTTTCAGTTTGCAGTAACTTAATTTTGTTTAGCCTCAGCTCAGCAATGGTCTACATAAAAAAAAAAAAAAGTCTTAGATTTGTTTTTACTTTTGGTTTACTCATACAGGATGATATTTGTTGTGTTTTAAAGATGTTTATTGATACACAAATGAATTCGATTCAATGTGAACAAATTGAAAAATGCGTAACAAGCAAAGAGTAGTTTTGTATTAAAGAAAGAAAAAGAGCTGAATGGTTGATTTGTGCTTTCTGCTTGGGGGTCAGGGTGCAGGAAACCCAAGACTGGGCGTTGCTTCTTGGTGCAGGGATGGACGTTTGTATTATTTTTCCCAGAGGTTGCTATATTTATGTCTATTGTTTTGGGCTTGGAGCTCCCCTCTGTCTGAGCACATGTGTCCACTGTCTCTGCATGTGTGTGTACTGATGGCCAGCTGGCCGTCCTCCAGTAATGAAAATAACATGCTGACCAAAGGATGACCGCAGTACTTGAAGATGACAACGGCAGCTTGCTTTCTTTGTCCCGTTCTCCTACTAGTTTTTTTGTTTTGTTTTGTTTTGGGGTCAGGTTGTTAAATTCCCACTGAATGCAGCCGTAAACAAATACAGACGAGACACACAACAATAGCTGGGAAGATGCATGGAGGATTCAACGTTTGTATAGTTATTGTTGAGACATGCGTCTCTGAAGTGATTAATTTTATTTTTTTTACTTTATGCAAAGGTAATTGTCCTTGTTTCAGATACTATCTGTTAATGCATTCAGATTCCCATGGTTTAAAAAACTTCTAAGGGTGATTTCACACCTGGTCATCTGGTAGATTTGGTTAAATGTTGCAATGTTGTTAAAATGCAAAGTTTTGGAGCTTCTGTGGGGCTAAATTGGAGCCACACAGTTTGATCAAAAGAAAAAAAAGCTTGAAACTGAAAAATAATTCCTAAGGATGTTTCTATACCTGATAGTCCCGTAGATTTGGTTAATTTGGGGAACAAAATTGTAACATTTGTTACAAATGTTGCAATTTTGTATAAATGACAAATTCGGGTGCGTTTATGGAGCTAAATCGAGGCCATAAAGTTTGACCAAAAGAAGAAAAAGTATGAAACAGAAAAATGACTCAAGTAGTTACCAAATCTGATAATCTGGTAGATTTGGTTAAACCTGTTACAAATGTTGCAATTTTTAACAAATGCCAGATTTGGTGCTGTACAGAGCTACATTGGAGCCATAAAGTTTGATCAAAACAAAACAAAACAAAACAAAAAACAAAGAAATTTGAAACTTAAATAAGTTTGAGTAACCCTAATCTAACTCCCTTATCCTAGCCCTAAAAAATTAAATTTAAAATAGAAAATTTTAAGTAAAAATTAAGACTTGAAACTGAAAAAAAATCTACCTTTCAGATTCAAGTTTTTTTTTTCAGTTTCAACCTTTTTTTGTCCAATTTCAAAGTAACTTTTCAGTTTCAAATCTTTTATTTTTTGACTTTTTTTTTCGTACAAACTTTATGGCCCCAATTTAGCTCCATAATTTCATGAAGTAAGCCCTGAACATCTATGATTTCCAAATCTTTCCTAAACTTAATCAAGATTTTGCTCGCATTTATTTTGAATTTTCCTGCCTTTGTGGCTTTTTTTCTTTTAAACAATAGCAATATTTGGTTTGATTGTTTCAGGAATTACTGAGCTTTTAATAGGAAACTAACACTTGAGTTTTGACTAAACTCATGAAAAGAAAATTACTCAAAGTGATCAAAAACAAACAAAAATGATTCATGTGACTCGAGGTTAGCTCGAACTGCTAACCTCGCTCTTATGGTGAACAAAAATCAACTTAAAGGCTAAAAATGTGTTTAGTTGCAGGCGTCCACCCTGGTGGTCAGCAGAAAACGTGGCCACCCACCTGGATGAAAAAGAGTCTGAGCACAGATGCGAGGAAAGCGTGTTATCTCAGAGTCCTCTGGTGTTGTGACAGTGGGACGAACTGCACTTGTGTTTGTTCAGTACATTTGTCTCTTTGTTTGTTTTGGGGGTTTTCCTGTGCCAACGCTCAGAGATTCAGCAGAAAATAAGATTTAAAAATGTTCAGGTTGTGTTTAAAATGAAAATATTAAAATAAAACTGAGGTATTTTGTTGTTGCACCATGAAATCTTTGGTTGGGATGTGACAAAAAATAAAAAGGTTGAAGTGTCGCACACTTTTGCAAGGCTTGTATTACAATAAATTATCACTTTTTTGTAGTTGGCATTTCAAGAAAACCAAACAATATTATACATCTTCTCACACAAACAGCAATCAACAATAGATAAAAATCACTTTGAATGTTTCAATAAAATATATTCAGTAGTTCTAAACAGCATTTCAGTGCTGGTGAGTTAATTTATTTACTTATTTGCTTTTTATTCTGGCATGTTTTGTTTTTTTTCTTTTTCCCCCTTAATAATGATGCAAATCAGAAAATAACTGCCAAGATTAAAAGGAAAAAACGAACATCCTGACCTACAAATGTTAAATAATTGTAGGTGTAGGTGTATTTTTCTTGTGACACCTATTGACTATGTTTTGTTTTGTCTAAATGTATAGATTTTTTTCCGTTTTTGTATTTGTTATTTTGTAGATCGATACCTCAATTTGTTAGCAGGTGTTGTTTGTTCTGCAAGCATTAATAAGTCAATCAATAAAAAAAGGCAAATTAATCTTCTGTAACTCAGTCAATCTATTAAATTTTTCCTTCCTTTTCTCCGTGTTGATTTAAAATTATTCTGCAGTCTTAGAATTAAAGATTGCTGTTTTGTCTGAAACATGGCTAAAAGTCTCAGACACATCAGATGTTTACTTCCTCAGCACTAAAGATCGACAGGTAAAGAGAGTTTCGGCAGCTGGAGGTTTGATGCAGCATCCCAACACTCCCAGTTGCCTCCTGTGGAGACAGAACCAGTATGCTCCCAGTAACACCAGGGAGTAAAGGTGAGAAGAAGTGAAAGTCAGACGGGATCCGGGACTCACATCTCTTCCCCTGAAACGTCTGAGTGACAACAACAGATGGCGGTTTGACCGAGGCGGCCCCCTGCAGAGAGGAGTATGGAGTCCCCTGGAGGTCAACAATCACCGCCTAACATAATGAGTTTACAGTCCAAAGCAGCAGAGTAAGTAAAAGCTTTCTAACTGTTTTAGTTAAGATTCTCCTTCAAGTCATGAGATAAATGAGCTCTAATTACATCAGGTAGTGAGTTATGGCTCAGTAAGGGATGAATATATTAGCCGAGTTTCCATTAACAATAGAAATGTGCAAAATGGAATCACAAAAATACATTTGTTCAATGGAAACACACCAATAAAAAAACAAAACATGGTTTTTGAGAAGGTTGTGTTCTAGGATGAGATGGTTTTTTAGCCGTGTTGAAATAGATGGAGTGGAGAAACTTTTTTTTCTCACCACATGGCCAATATCTGGATGTTACTACTGGGGGAAATGACAAGGACGATGACAGGAAGTGGTATAAAAAAAGATTGTTTTTGTTTGTATAGTATTAGGACCATTGCAGATAGAAAACAAAATGGAGTAAATTTATGCCACAAATTTCAGAAATTTTGAGCTTAATCTCTGAAATTTTCTTTAAAAACAAAAAAAAACGTGGAAATTTCTGAGTTTCAAAAGTCAAAAGTTTACCAGAAAAAAAATATAAATTTTTAGAATAATATTTGACATTTTCTGAAAAAATATGAAAATGTCTGTGTTCCAAAAATGTGATTTTTTTTTCTTTTTGGTTTTGAAATTCAGAAAATTTCAAAAAAAATTCTGGATGTTAGTTTGACACTCGCTCCATCGTTGTGTTGTCCCGATTTCATTGAATCTCACACATTTTTTAATTTCTTTAGATTTTCACAGATAGTGCACAATTTTTTAAACTCATGCCACATTTTATTCTGTTGATGATTTGCATAAAGTTCCCTTTTCTTTCTCGTATTATTGGTCAGTTGTTTCCGATTGTGCTCATTTTTGTATTCTATTAAGGACTTCTATGAGACACTTTGTGATTTCTATCTGTAAACTTGAGAAACAAATAAACTTTCTTCAATGACCTACCTATTAAAATGTTTAACTAATCTCATTTTATCTTACAAGCTGAGATTTGGAGTTATTAATTTTGTTTTATTGTGGAAAAATGGGCAAAAATGCTTCAAAACATGGAAACAAAGGCTAAATTGAACATTTAAAGAAGGTACTTTAAAACATTTATGAGTTAGAATAACAAAAAACAAATTTTCCTGCAATAATGTGACAAAAAGTTTCAAAGCAAAACAAATTAAATCAAGAAATTTAACTCAATTAATGTATGCAAACTAACCACTAAATAGGCAAGAGATAAACTGATACTTTGATTTTTAAATGCTCTTATAAAAGCTAGCAGGTGTCTTGAAGATGTTTACATTTCCTAATTTACCTTCAGAGGAATTTGCCATATGGGGCTTCATCTGCAGGTGGCCCGCCCGGGTTGGAGCTAAAGGCTGCGCCGTTAACCTGGGACACGACCTGGTCAGCCAAAGGTCACAAACTGGAAACATGAACACCTGCAAGTTGTCTTAAATATTTACAGAAACTCTGAGAGAAACAGACCGGCAGCCGTGGAGGAGAAAATCAGCCTGGATTAAAAACAAAGTTCTTTATCAGCTGCTGACTTTTAGAAATGAGGATGTAAATACTTACTTACTTAACGAAAATGTTCAGAAAGAAACACAACCAGGAAGTCAGTGGGATGAAAAACGTTCTCTAGGACTGCAGGACCCAACAAGAAGTGGGAAAATATTCAGTTAGCATCAAGAGAATACAAACAAAAGATTAAAAATGTGTTTTCCTGATTATTAACATGCAGCAATTTACACAAATATTCACTCCCCTTAAACCGTAACGTGTTACAACATCTGTCCTGTTTTTTGCGTGATAAAAAAACAATAATAACTCAAAAGGGGAAGGAAAATGATACTAAACTTTTGAACAGTTTTACTCAGTATTTAAATATTTCATTTTAAAACTAAATATTTAGTTAGGAAGCAAAATATTTAGTTCTCAAATAAATACTTAATTTGGAGCTTATTATTTAGTTCTTAAAATAAATAATTAATTTAGTTTGAATTAATTATTTAGGTCAAATGATTGGTTTGAATAAAAATAATTGTCTTAGTTCAAATAAACAAATTATCTGAAATAATTAGTCCAAATAATTGAGTTAGGCTATATTTATTTAATTTGGAGCCAGTTATTTAGTTTTCAGGCTAAATATTTAATTTTCCTACTAAATACATAGTGACAAACTAAACATTTATTTTCTAAACTCAACATGTAATCTCCATCTAAATTTAAAATTCCAACATAAGCATTTAATCTTCAAATTAAATATTTAAATGTGTAAAAAATTTGAGAAGAACCCAAATAACAACAAAAAAAGCATTTACTTAAATAACTTTTTACACATTAATTTCTCCATTATCTATGTAGATGGCGTCACTTATTGGTCGTTGATTAGTTAGAATTTGTTTTTATATTTTTGTGTCACGCCTCTCCTCCTGCATGCAGCTGTCAGTCAGAGCGAAGGCTGTGAGGTCTGCAGCAAACTCCGACTAATCAAATTCCCTCAGAAAGCCGCGGGACTGGGAGGGCCGCTCCGAAATAAATCGGATAAATGGGGACGCTGGGGACCCAAAGGGAGCGGAATGATGAGAGCCAAGCGGGAAAAGCAGGAGACGGCCTCAGGAATCGATTAGTCAGGCCTTTCAGGGAGAGCCGGAGCGCTGAAACACGCTTCACTAAAAACTTACTTCACTCGTCTCAGTTTGCGGATAGATTTTATTCAGATTGACGTTTAAAACTCAGACGTTTTTGGAGAATATCTGCCTAAAACCTGCTGTTCTTTCTGCCTTAAAGATCTGCTACAATTGTGTTTAGAGGATAATTATTCTGATAGGAGGATAATATTTGGCTTTTATAGAACCACCGGGGATAAAAACACCATTATCTGCATCCTAAAGGGTGAAATATTGATTACAACTGCTGTATGTAACTTGTATAAAAATATATATTTTTTTATAGTTGTTGAAACTGTCACCATGTATGTATTGTTTCATTTGCAGCTGGTATAGTTCCAAAGTAACCAATAACCAGTAACTGAAAAAGCTGTTCCCCTCCTTGCCTGGTGGGGCGCTGCACCAAGAACCACTGAAGGAAACGACAGAAAAGACACGGAGCTCAGCTTCCTCCTTCACAAAATGTAGACAAAAATGGAGGAGCGTCGGGTTTTGGGTGTTGTTGGATTTCTCTTCTTCTCTTTGGTAAAATATCACGAGTCATTTCTCCTGCTAGTGCTAGGCTAGCACGTTTGTTTTGGTTGTATTTACCCAGAATGCTCTGCACTGTAGTCCACTTCCTGCTTTTGAAGCTTCAGTCTGTTTGGTGTTCACATACGGATTTGTACCGCAGCAGAGTTCGGTTTTTTGATCGATAAGGAATTCATACATCCGCAAACAAATCAGACTTTCTGGACAAACAAACTAAACAGAACTGGTGTGAATACATTCTTGCATTAAGTCAGTAATTCTAGATTAAGAAGACATTTTTCCCATAAATTAAATAATCGCTAAATAAACTTTTCATCAATACTAAAGAATTATTGACTTAAAATAATCCCTTAATTGTTGCCAAAAAGTTACTTTTAGGTTAGTTTTGTCTTATTTCAAGTGAGCTGAAATATTTGCTCTAGAAACTAGATCTAAAATATCTTGGAAAGATCTTATGTTTTTCTGATCAAAATGGAAGAGTAAAGAAAATCTTTCTCAGTAACTGTGTTTCCATTGACCATATAATGGCACAATTTGACCTTTTGAAAATAAATTTGCTTAAAGGAAACAAACCAGTTTTTGATAAAACGTTTTGGAGCTAGGATGAGTTATTTTTGTTTATTTTTTACCATATTGAAATTGGTTATTTCACAAAACTAGAGTGGAAACACTT
Organism: Poeciliopsis retropinna; assembly: GCA_010277075.1. Taxonomy (NCBI): domain Eukaryota; kingdom Metazoa; phylum Chordata; class Actinopteri; order Cyprinodontiformes; family Poeciliidae; genus Poeciliopsis; species Poeciliopsis retropinna. Next base: position 3,691,533 of record VMRM01000037.1, on the reverse strand, counting down.
TTTTCACATCACATAATCAACAACTGGATGTTACTACTGGAGAAAACCATGAAGAAGAAGAAGAAGATGACAGGAAGTGGTTGGATGATGTATGGTTTTAATAACTTATCGCATGAACAAACTTATTCACTTATGCATGTTTTTATTCAGTGGAAAACCCACAATTACAAAATTGTGGAGATCTTTTCAACATTAGCAGAATAAACACAAAGTTTTACGGAAACAGATTTTCACAGAAAATGAAATGTGTCTCTTGACAGCTCCAACCTTGTTAATGTTGTTACTGAACTGAAAAGTTGTGTCAGCGTGCAAATCTCTTCTCTAGTTCTCCTTATTCCAGATTAGGACGGCTCTCCAGTGTGACCGAGGGATCACGAGGCTTTACGACCAGGGTCAAAGGTCAGCTAAGTTTAGCTGCCTCCCAGAGAGGAGCTGAGAGTTTCTCCAAAGTTTGCTGCTTCATCTTTGCTCATAGTGGCTGTGATTTAGGGTGGAGGCCTATCAGGCTCCATTGTCTGGATGAAGTAACAGTTTGGCTTTCATGTGCTGTAAGAAACCCTCTGGGTGTCCCGATATCAGCCGTCCAGATCTGCCTCCCGCTGCAGGGAGAGACCGTGGAAAACACTCAGAGCAAGCAGCTCACTGCGAAAACAAAGAGTCACCAAGTAGTTCTGGTCCAGTTTCAGGTATGATGATCCAAATTCACTTGAATTAAGACAAAACTAACTCAGAAGTCGCTTTTCAGCAACATATAGGAGCTTGTTTTATATAAATAATTCCTTAATTCCCACAGAAGGGCACTGCGCCGTTACCTAGCAACCCCAACCCAGCCCGTTGCCTAGCAACCAAGTTCTAGTTCCACTGGCAGATTATTTCACTTATAACTAGACATTTTTTCCATTTTGTGAATTAAATAATCTCCCAGTGGAGCTAGCACTTTTTAAATAAATATGAATTAATTATTGACATGATTAATTGTCAATAACTTTTTCTTTCTGAAAAGTTACGTTTGTATTAGTTTTGTTTGAATTCCATTATGTTTCCACTGTTTGTGTTTTTACAGTGAAAATGATGTTAATCACACTTAAAACTATATCCTACAGCTTGGTGAAAAGTTACTTGTTAGTTAATTTAGTCTTTTTAAGTTGCACAAAGATATTTCTAGATCTAGATCAAAAATACTTGGTGAGATTTTGCAATTTTCTTGAGTGTTTCCACTGCAAAACCCCAAAATATTACCAAGTATTTTTGTGTAGTTTCTACTGCAAATGTCTCAGTTTACTTAAAATAAGACAAAACCAACTTTTCAACAAGAATTTGAGCTTGTTTTAAGTCAATATTTCCAGTTCCACTGGCAGATCTTTTTCACTTATAACACAAGGAAATGTGTTGATATGAGATAATTTACCAGTGGAGCTAATACCTTTTCATTGATATTAAGGAAATATTTACTCAAAACAATCCTCTTTATCTTGCTGAAAAGTTACTTTTTTAGTTTTGTCTCATTTCAATTGAGATGTTTGCACTACAAACTAGACCAAAAGTAATGATTTTGAGTTTAACGACCGACATTAATATTGGTCTGAATGTTACTGTTGGTTAGGGTTTAATATTCCTGAATATTTAACTCACCTCTTCTTTCCTAAACACACAGGAGTATCAAACCTTTTATAAATCCATCCCTAAAATTCACCTTTAGCTTGCAGAAGCGGGGCGGTGAGTTCCCTCTGGGATAATTGTGTGTGAGGTCGTTGCAAGGCTGCCAAATGATTTTCAATTGCTTTCCTGTGATTGTCTTCTGGCTTGGCACTTTATTGTTGTTTTTCTGTGAAAGACTCCACCCTGCAGCCCTCCAGGCGGTCAGAAGGACACCGTAAACGTTATTTGATCAAAGTTTGCCTGCAGGTTCTTTTTATTCTGCTCCGAATCACCGACTGTAACCAAGAATCTGACCTTAGATCACCAACGTGACATTCAGCTGGTGGCAGTTACTAAACATCCACATCTCCGTCAGGTTTTCTAGGTATAAAACTTCCCAACAAGATATTCAAACCACCTCGAATGTTAAATTGATCCCACTTTCCACCAAACACAGACCACTAAATTTATATCCGTTTTTCAGGTTTTCAATATCAGTTTATTAATCCTGAGGGAAATAATGTTTACATTGGAAAATAAATAAATCTTACCGAGTACGTTTGGTCTAGTTTCTAGTGGAAATATCATAGAGCACTTGAAATAAGACAAAACTAACTTTTCAGCAAGAAATAGGAGCAAATGTTAATACAGGCGGAAATGACGGAGAAGACAACAGGAAGTGGTATAACGATGATGTCATGTTTTTTTTAATGACTTATTGAATTAAAGAATTTATCCATGTCTGATTTTTCTTTCTGAATTCGTTTTTTAAAGGAAACACAATCACCATATTGTTGTAATACTGACAAAGTTCTGTGCATATTTTTAATGGAAACATAAAGTTCTGTAAAAAATTAAGAGATCAGTTTTCCTGATTCTACTCTTTATAGGTTTATGTTTGAGTAAAATGAACATTGATGTTTTATTCTATGAACTACTGACAACATGTCTCTGAAATTCAGAGCAAAAATGTAGTTTTTATTAGCAGAAAATGCTCAAAATAAGGAAAAAGAATCAACACTTTTAGTTCTTAAATAATGCAAAGAAAACAAGTTCATGTTCATTTAGAAACAACAATATAAAGAAATCAATATTTGTTTTAATAACTGAGGTTTTAATGTGGTTCAGTGCAGTTGGCTCTTCATTTTTCCAGAGTCTTTCATAAGGATTATACACTAAAACATCCTAAAAATCTGCAGAAACTGTAACATTTAAACATCCGGGCCAATTTTTCCTTAAACGTTATTATTACAAGAGACAAAACTCAGCTTAAAACAACAACAGCGTTTCACAGAGACGATGTGACAGGTTAGGGATAAGGTGTTACCTGTCCGGCAGATATATGGGTTTGGGATTTATCCGCTCCAACCAGAGGTCAGCGCAGCGGTGGTGGGTTAACCTGCCTCTGAACACACAGGGCCTCCATAGATCTGGAGCCGGGCCCCCCTGCCGTCAGCCCCGGGTCCTGTTGGAGCGCTGGGGGAGGCTACTGTTTCTGCCACTGTCAGTGAGATGGATGAGGGGGGAAACACAGGAAGAGAGGAGTCAGTTTAGGCTCAGTGACATCTTAGAGCATGTTTGACACGTGAGAACAATATCAAACATCCAACCTGTCCCCCTGCTGCCAACATCTGGCGTCCCAGCACTGATAAAAATACATATTAGCAACCATTTCTGGTCGAGTTTAGAGTGGAAACAGATTAGTACACTTTAAATAAGACAAAACGAACTCAAAAGGAACATTTCAGCAAGAAATAAGGTCTATAATTTATTAATATTGTTGAAATAGTATTAGATTATTTCACCTATAACATGGAATTAGTAATATCTAGATTACTGCTCATCTGCTTGTTGGTGTTCATCCGATCCAACATGCGAACATTTCCAACTGAGCTTTCTGCACATTTCTGACCTTTTATCAAACTTTCCCCAACAGAATATCTGAGATCTGAATTTGAGTCTTTTTTTTTTTTTTTTTTTTTTAATGAACTGATTTAAAGGTGGAAAATTAGACTTCTAATGTAAATGTCCTAGTGCACTTAAAATAAGACAGCAATTAATTTACAAGTAACATTTTAGGAGCTTCATTTAAGTCAATATAAGAAATAACTAGTCCTAGATTTTTGCTTCTAACATGAAAAAAAAAGTGAAATAATTTGTCTTTTTCATGAATATTAAGAATTTATTGACTTAAAATAAACATCTACATTTTGCTGAAAAGTTGCTTTCTTTTATTTCAAGTGTTATGAAATATTTGCACTAGAAACTAGACAGAAACACTTGGTAAGGTTTTGTGTTTTTGCAGTGCAAACACTGAAAAACACACATGCAAAAGATATTAGAACGCTGCTGATGATGGCCAAATTAGACTGGTCACCCCAGCTTCACCTGAATACAGGCTTCTTTGTGCACACAGGCATCCATGTACATAAAACACACACACGCACACATGCACACACATGTGTGCAGTACAAAGGCTGAGATCCTGCACAAAGGAGCAGAGGGATGACACCATACTGTGGTAGAGACAGGCGGGATGATGGATTCGATGGATCCATCATCCCGCCTGTTTAATCAGGACATCAGTCACCGCGTCCGATGGGCTGAAGGCTGGTGGTGGCGTGGAGGGCAGCGAACAGCGAGGGCGCCTTCAAAACCCACATTGAGTCCCACAAGGGACCATCATGACTTGATGGGAAAAAAAGGTTGACTATTTAAACAGGAGGTAAGCATAAAGGTTGCATTAGGATTGCAGCTAACTATTATTTTAATCGATGGATAAAACGTTGACACATTCTGCAGATTTTTAATTTAACCACTTATGCTTTTTTCTATGTGCCCTGTTATGTTTCCTTGAACAGGTTAGTATACAAAACAGGTTTATTACACTTTTTGCACAAACTCAGTTTAGACAATGAGATTTTAGTCAGAATGAGCCGTTTTAGGGCCTCCTGTCACTTTAAATCCAAATAATCTGCTGCTGGCCACGCCCCTGTAACACTCGCACGTTAAAATGGCTGACAACAAATGCGCTGTTACATGACCGTGCATCTTTGAAAAGCAGAAGTGGAGCCTCCTGGACAAATAACAAGAAAGCAGCAAGTGGTTTCTGGATGGTAAGTCACCAATAAAGCACTTGTCTTTTCCAGTAGCCATTTTACAATGGTAATAAAACCAGCTGGCCAAACGTGCTGGAACTCTGCTTGGGTTGCTAGGTAACGGGGCGGAATTCCGCTGCGGTTGCTAGGTAACGGGCTGGGCTTTGTCTATTTATGGTGGTTTTAAATGTTAAAAAAAACAAGTCCTTCGACTGGAAATTGCTTTTTATTAATTTTCCTGAGTCACTTCTTTAACACCATTGCAGGTGTTTTTGCAGATTGGTATTTTTTTTCTTTTTCAAATTCAGCAAAAACTCTGTAAATTTACATGATAAAACATATCTGGAGTGTCTTAAAAAAAAAGTGATGTCTAGGAATAAAAAAAAAAAAAAAAACCTCAACTAGATTTTTATTGAACTGAAACCGTTCAGCTGCTCTTCCCCTGCGAAATGTTCCGGTGACGGTGAAGGAGGAAGCGGGCGTATAAACGAGAAGGCAGAAAGAAAGGGCCTTTGAGCGATAGCTGCAGGTTCAGTAGGACCTTGGCTTCTTCCTCTTTGCCAGATCTTGAGCTTTCACACACCGCTGCCTCGCCGCTCACAGCGTCACCGTGTCGTCAGGAAGCAGCCATTGTTAGAGTTCGCAACGCTGGAAAGCACGGAGTGTGAATTGTGAACTGTTTGTTTGGCGGCGGTGGGAGGCGGCTTGTGATGAATGTACCTCTCTTCCTGTTTGGAGTTTCTCAGGAGAGATCCTTTTTTCCCATGAATACTCGTTCCCATAATCACTTTCATGCGTTTCTACTGAAGAAAAGCAGCCACGCTCACAAAACGTGGAACTAATAGTGCAGCAGGGAGAAAATAAAAAATAACTTTAAAATTACTCCTCATATCAAAAACCTAGAATTATCGTATTTTCTAGACTGTAAGTCCCAGCTTCTTTCATAGTTTAACTTGTTCTGAAACTTATATGCTCTTTCCTCTTTGAGATGCAATTTTTGACTTGTCAAACTGACGCAGGAATTTCATTTTTGTATCTGTTGCACTAGCAAAAAGTATGAATATGTGAAAAATAAAACAGCAAATGGGGCTGCAGTAGATAACTGCTTTACAATTATCTCTAACAATAAGTTGTGTCCCTTGCGACCCTTTTTCTACCACACATTTTCCTTCCACTCAACTTTCCAGTGATATAATTGGATCCAGCATGCTGAGCTTCAGTGGCAGTTCCTCATTGTCTACTGGACAAATCAGCAGTCTGCCACAACTTGGAAAAAAAAATCTGTGTCAAAAACACTTTTTAAGTTAATCTCACATAACATTAGGATTTTTTTTGAAAAACTATGTTTTTTTGTTTTGTTTTCTTAATAACTATCAGCCATACCTGACTAATAAAAATATGTTTTTCATATTTTCTTGTCTTTATATTTCCATTTTGGCCTAAAACAGTCCAAAGCTCTTTAAAAAAACTCACCCAGCCTTTTTTTGGTAATAAGTTCATGTTTTTTGGTGTCTGGAAAACAAGCCGTTTCAAAAACCAGCGGCACTGCGCCGTTACCTAGCAACCCCAGCAGCATTCCACCCGTCACCTAGCAACCCAGCACATTTGGTCAGCTGGTTTTACAAATGGCTGCTGGAAAAGACAAGTGTTTTGTTGTTGACTTGCCATCCAGAAGCCACTTGCTGCATTCTTGTTGGTTGTGCAAGAGGCTCCACTTCTGCTTTTCAAAGATGCATGGTTGTATAACTGCGCATCTCTTTGCAGCCATTTTAACGTGCTAGTGTAATTGTTGAGCTGGGGAGTGTGACCGGAAGCAGGTTATTTGGATTTAAAGTGACCAGACGCCCTAAAACAGCTGAGATCTCATAATCTAAGAATAATTTTGTGCAAAAAATGAACATGTTTTTTATAGACCACAGACCTAATAGGTCACCTGTGTATAGTAAATCTACATAACGAACAGTTTTAGCTTTTATAATTCACCTAGATCCATGACTGATTTGAACTTTATGATACTATATACTCCCAGTTTTTAATCTGAGTGGATTATCGGATTCATCTTCAGTTTTTTGCTTGTTTAGTTTCTGGATTTCAGGGATGAGCTGACGAATGAATATCTGGAGATGAGAGCAACATAGATCAGATTCCCCTGGAGGCAGACACTTCAAACCTGACCTTTGACCTCCGGGTTTGACCCAGCAGAATCACCTGCCCTCCCATCTCTTCTCTGGCCTCCCCGCCCCCCTTTTTAGAAAGATGAACGCCAAGTTCCCTCTTTGTGGCGGAGGTCAGCTCTGTGAGGAAGACGTTTGGCATATGGCCGCCTTCGTTAATGGAGAGCCGCTTTTCAGGGTTACTGGGTTTGAATCGACTGAATGATCGGGACGGTCGGTTCTGAGTGATGGTCGGACATCTGGTCAGTGGATCAGCAGAGGTCAGGCTGGGATTAGATTAATCAGACAACCTTTGGACGTCCCGGCAGAGTCTGAGTACAACGGGAGAATATTGTTAACTTCAGAACCTGCCCCAATGTGCGACAGCATATTAGGGCGAATGCAGATTAAAAAAACCGAGGCGTAAATTCCCACCAAAAATCTCAGGAATTTTTTATTTAATCTCAATAATTTTTGAGAAAAATGCAAGGATGTTTCTTAAAAGTTGAACATTTTCTAGAAAAAAAAAATTCAGTTTAATTTCTGAAATTTCTCCAAGATTTAGATTTTTGCAAATTTTTTGAGTTTGAAAACTTTTTAAATTTTAGACTTTTGAATCTCAGATATTTCCTTGTTTTTTCTAGAAGATTTCTGAGAATGATCTCAAAATTAATGTAAATAAAAATGAGTACATTCAGTCAAAACTCAGAATTTATTTTGAATTATCTTATAAATTCTCTAGAAAAAATTTTTTGAGTTTGAAAAGTCACAAATTTTCAACAAGCTCAGAAATGTTCTTGTTTGTCCTAGAATATTTCTCAGATTAGTCTCAAAATTAATCTAAAAAATTTCAGAAATTTTTTAGATTAATCTCAGAAATTTCTTGGGAAAAAGGCAAAACAGTTTCAAGTCAAAAATGGCAAAATTTAAAAAGAAAATAAATTGTTTGAAAAGGTTTGTCATTTGGGAAAAAATAATATTTTCTTTCTAGAAAATAGAAAAATCAAAAAAATTCTGAACTTTCTCTTGCAAAGTTTAAACTTTCTAAACTCAGATTGTTTTTCTCTAGAAAAATGTCTGAGATTAATTATAATAAGACATTTTGCCATGTTATCAGGGAAAGAATGTGCCTCTTATAACATGAGATTATTTTCTAATTATTTATTGAAGAATCATTTACTGATAACAAGCTTCTGTATCTTGCTTAAAAGTTTCTTATTGGTTTGTTCTGTTTCAGTTCAGGTGAGATAAGCTCTTGTGTTTTTGCAGTGTTAATCAGACATAAGGTACAAAACAACACCAATCCACAGCCCTCCTTAAATACTTTAAGAAAATTATGCTTTTTAGTTGACATATTTATTAAAAGGCACATCTATAGTGGAGATTGAAGCTTTAATGGCTGAATAATAGTAACGTCTGATTGGACACTTCAATAACCTCCTAAAACCTGATTTTTCCCCTCCTCTGCTCCGTGTCATCAGTTCCTCTCCTCCCCCTCCATCCGCCCTCTCTTTTTGTGTCCTCCGCCGGGCTGAGGTGAAAGAAGTGCTCTTATTCAGGCAGTAAAAGGGAGGAGAGCGAAGCTTGCTTTCAGGTTCCCCTCTTCAATGGCTCTTTATCCGCAGACCCCTGGGCCATCAACATGACAATATGACAATGTGGCAGGGCTTTATAAAACAGATCCTGTGTTTGTTAAGTGTTTTTCCCCCTGAAGAGCAGCGGCGGGGCAGGGCCGGCGGACCTGAGAGGCTCCTCTGAAAGAAGAGGGCAAACTTTGATCACAAAAAGTGAAAGAGATGAACTTTTTGATTAACTTGAGCTGCTTGGGTTGGGTTCTGCAGCTCTGGGTTTTAAAGTGCAGTTCTACAAAATTATTCAAAAGTTATCCACTTGAATGGAAGCAGCAATGTGTGTTTCTGACAACCATTTAAATCAGGAGTGTCACTTGGGCCAAAACCATCGAGTCAAAAGGTCAAAAAATGTTTTTTACTCACTTAACAATAGACTACACAAGCAATAATTAAATTGAACAAATAAAACTGTCAGGTTTGTTTCTGGAAAAGGTTATATTCTGGAGATTTAAAAATAATTTAGCTGATTTTCTAGGTATCAGTTGGAAGAAACAGAAAACAGCTTAACCAATTCTGCTGAATAAAATCAGAAATTAGGTCACTTTTCCATTGAAAATTCTTGCTACATTAATTAAAAGCAGATTTAGGTGAAGCAAAGTTTGATTTTGAATAAAAGTTTTCTGGTTTAACTTTATTCAGTAATAATAATTAATAATATGCAACATTTTACAGGTTGAGCACCAGTTATCTTAATGGTTAGCATTAGCTTCTGCTATTTTTTAAATGTGTTTAGCAGCTTAGCAGTTTAGCATCAGCAGAGCTAATGCTGGCTAGCTGTTCCCAGTAACATCAACTGATTATTTGTTGCAAACAAACGTGGCGGCCATTTTGAAAAATGGCTTCCAGACAAAACAAGACAGAGAAAATGTGATTTCTGTGGTATAATTTTGCATGGTTTGACACCAAAAACATTCATCTAACTCCAGGACAACCGTGGCGTCCATCTTGAAAAATTGTCCAACAACAAAATTAAATTCAAGATCAAAAAATTTCAACAAATAAATAAAAAAATACATGTCGATACCAGGAGTATCCTGAGTGTGTAGCCTTTCAGATGGATTCGTAAACTTACTTTTGACCGTTTTTATGGGCCACACTGCAGAGGAAAGCACGTTTAAACCTTCCTGACATTTGAGAACTGCTGGTTCTGTCCCCTGAGATTACCTGTGCATATGCAGCCATTTCAAAGGAAAACAGGGACGTTTAACTGGTTTTTTCCCCCCCCCCCCCCCCCCCCGACCAGCCCAGAACCTCTCTAAAGTCGAACAGAAAAACAAACATCCCCACTGGGATTGTGCTGCAATTCTTCTCCTTTTCACCTTCACGAAACATTTTCTATTATTCATCAAAAGGGGCTTTAAAGCTCCCACCTCTCTTTCCCGAATGGAAAAAAAACAAGGCACAGATGGTTCTGTAATGCCAGCTCCTTTCATCTGCAGGAGCAAAATTTACCAGCCCATGAAAATAAATAAATAAATAAACCTCAACTTATAAAAAAAATAGATGCTTTGACTTCAAGCTTGGCCTTTGTTTTTGTCTCCAAAGCCCCATTATTCGGTTCTTTGCTTTGTTTCTGAGGAAGTTTGGATTCTGAGCCCTAAAGTTTGACAGAACATGTTCTGCTCTTTAGATCTGCAGTGACCTATCTGACAACCTTCATGACGTTTTCTACAATTAGAAGTATTTTTATTCTGCAGATAAAGCTGCCCACTGAGTCACCCTCCTGAATCAGTACATGCTAATATTAGACTGAGAAATACAGAATAAAAATCCTTCAGATGATTTCTCGTGTAGTTTTGAGTGATGTGACCTTTTTGAAGTTGATTCGCTGGACTTTTTCATCGTGTGTTTTTAAATATAGTAAAAGCGGTTTATTTTGAGCTCAGCCCTCTGGGGAATGTTATCACAATGGCCTCATTTTCCAGAGTGGAACGGCAAATCTATCTGTGCAAGATTGCGCCATTGTCAGTTTTTGTTTTCTTTTTTCTGACCCGTTCTGTTTGTCGCACGGTATCTGATGTTCTGCGTCGCTATATTTACAAGATCAGATTAAAGCGTCATTTTAGCCTCTGGTAGAGCATGACAACAACAGTTAAAAATGGAGAAGGGAAAAGTTAAGTCAAAGTTAAGTCGGTCAAGTGGAGACAAGTTCTGAAATTAGTGTCAGACTCTGCTGATTGCTGTCAAAGAAAGCAGCAGAGCAACACATCAGCATAGAAATTACAACTCTAAACTTGCATCATAAATTCACCCCAGTGGTTCGCTTGGTTGGATATATTTTTCTGTCTTTGTTGTTGTTGCATCAAAAACTGATAATTTGCATATAATCTGAAGAAAATCTAATCTTTAATCTTTTAGCAAACTGCGATGGATGACTAAAATGGACTACATTTTTAAGTAAATAGATTTAGCTAAATGTTTATAGGCAACTTGAATCTTAGTAGGAATTAACAGACACCAGGATAAAGATGCAATAATCACATAAATTTAATTTAGTTTCCGGCACCAAAACATAAATATATGCAAAACATTTCCGATGTTTCGCTAATGTAGAAAAAAACAAAAAACACAATTTCCCGTTTCCAATTTGTGTAATTATATGGTCAGTAGAAACACGTACTGATGCTCATTTATATTTCCTGAATGCATTTGTGTTTAAGATTATTGGAAAATTAATATTTCCTCTTTACAATTCATCTATACAATTAAATATTTTAAAATGTTTGTTTCTATCATGATAAACCTGAATGCTTATGATTCAGGTTTTATGCTAGCTAAGGCTAGCTTTAGTTTCTGTTAATACAAATTTTAGGGGGAGCTAAAACTACCTTTAGTTTTAGCTTTAGTTTAGCTTCTACTTTAGTTTTAGTTTTAGCTTGCTTTAGTTTCTAGATAAAGCAAGCTAAAAACTAGATTTAGCAGAAGCTGAAACTAACAAGAGCTAAAGCTTCTGTTAGCAGAAAATAAAGCTAGCTTGGCTAGTAGCTAGCTTTAGTTAAAACTAGCTACTAGCTTCATTCGGCATTAAACCCAAATGGTAAACATTCAGATTATTTTATCATGAGAGCAATTATACCATTTCAATATTTAATTTAAATATTTAATGAAAAATTATGCAACTGTGTATTTTTAACATCATTATTTAATATAATTCAAATTCAAAAATACAAAAATCCTTTATTAATCCCAAAGGGAAATTAAATAAAGTTATAATTGTGTAAAATATTACGTCTTCAAAATGAATTGCTATGTCAACAGCTATAACAGTCGTAACTATAAATTCAGCGTAATCTAAAACAAAAGTGACATCTTCTGTAACTTTTGACAGGTCTCACGGTTTGTTCAGTTCGTGAAACTGACAGGAAATTCCGAAAATTGACGAAAAATGCCGAGGACCGCAGTGCCTGCTGGGAACAACAAACTCGACAAGCGCCATCTTGCCTTGGAACGACTTAGGAGGGCGAATTAAGGAGCTGTTTCAATGCTTTTTTAGAGCAAACAGAGTTGTTTCAGTTGTTTGCATTGATAGTTTATTGTAAGTCCAGAGTTAGAAGAGCAGCAGTTGGAGTGGAGTCTGCATTGTGGTACACATTTCAGCCGTAAGACTGGTCATCATGGGCCGCTCACGCAGCCGAAGCACGTCTCGGTCTAAACACTCAAAAAGCAGCAAGCACAGCAAGAAACGGAGCCGGTCTCGATCCCGGTCCAGAGACAGGGAGCGGTCCAAGAAACGATCCAAGTCCCGGGAGTCTAAGAGAAACCGGCGCAGAGAGTCTCGCTCCCGGTCCAGGTCCACCACAGCCTCGTCCCGCAGAGAGCGAGCAGCGTCTCCCCCGGAGAGGATCGACATCTTCGGCAGGACTCTGAGTAAAAGGACCGCTCTGGACGAGAAGCAGAGGAAGGAAGAGGAGGAGAGAAAGGCAGAGATGGAGAGACAGAGGAAAATGTGGGTATAATAATGGAAATCTGCATGTGCTGATGTTGCATAACGTGCCGCTGCTATGTGTGCATGCTAAGCTAACGGCTAGGTAAACTGCATTCATTTTAACGGACTGTAGCTGAGATGCTAACCACCGATGCTAACGGCTGCCACTGGAGCTGTTAGTAAATATAAAACGTCATAAATTATATCCGCAAGCCTTTTGATTGAGTAAAACCACTGATTTTAGACAGTTTTCAAATTTACTGTCTAAGGAAATTAATTTAATTTGAATGTTTTAAATAGCCTTCAGATTATATCTGCATTAATATTAAAGACTTTGAAATCCCAGCGTCTGAGAGATAAATATAGATGAAAATTGTGAAATACTTTACTCAAATCTATTTTTTGTCAAAGAAAGTAATATTAGAAGTGTTACTTTATATATAAATATATAAATTTGAAAAAATATACTTCAGTTTGTGCCATAATATGAGAACTAAACACAAACTTTTTTTATCTCAAAAAACAAGATTTTGTGTTTTTTTTATGACATCTAAATACATTGGAAAAACACAGCGTGTTTGCTAAACCACAGTACATTGATATATTTTTGAAAATTGAACATCAGTTATCAATGGGTTGAATTATGGTTCATTTAGGCCATAGTTACACATGTTTTGGGTTAATAAAAGTGCTTGTAAAAGTTGAATTCAAAATAAGAAAAAAACATGAAGAAAGTTACATTTTGAAAAAATAAAACAGATTTTCTGCAAGTTTACATGTCAAATCATGGTTTCCAGCTTCAGTCTTTGAGAGTCATTATCCTGTAACTTTTACATGCATCCCTCCTGCAGGCTGAATTACCTCTGTAACCTGCGATTCAGGTGAGCTGAAGCAAGAAAGCATCCAAAAGTTGCAGGACATTCTCGGAGTGGCTGAGCCCTGGTTTAAAGGTTGTGGGACGGGTGCTTTGTAATTTAAAGTTTCCAGAGAAAAGTAAATCAAACCAAATTTGTCTTGACATATTTATCAAGTCACATATGTCTTGATATGTGACTTGAATACTAAGAAAGTCTGAATCACAGTACATCTACTGGTGGATGTGAAGCAACTTCATAAAAAAGGAGACTGTAAATATCATTGATATTTATCTTAGTATTACACAAAGGTGGGAAAAGTACTCAAAAATTGTGATGGAGTAATAGTTGTAATGTACTTTATGTTAAGTTAGGAACGAGGTGAGAGCTAGTTCTAAACTTGTGGCTTGTTTTCTGTTGTCATAGCAACTCCATAGCAACTGCCTGCCAAGATGGCGGTCAGTTACAAAGTTCATGGAAGTGTGACGTCACATGAGAGTTATGTGTATTCTTTCCTTTTGATGGTTTCGAAGCCGTGGTTCAGTTATGCTTTGCTTCCCAAGATGGCGCGGGTCCGAATTGTTGGAACCGCGACTTGACAGAGGAAGGTGTCTCTGCTGTCGGCCAGTTGGAGCTAACCTCTTCTTCCCCCGCCTCTTCCTCCAGCCGCCAGCAGGAGATCGAGGAGAAGCTGATTGAGGAGGAGACGGCCCGGCGGGTGGAGGAGCTGGTGGCCAAGCGAGTGGAGGAGGAGCTGGAGAAGCGGAAGGACGAGATCGAGCGGGAGGTGCTACGGCGCGTGGAGGAGGCCAAGCGCATCATGGAGCGGCAGCTGCTGGAGGAGCTGGAGCGGCAGCGGCAGGCCGAGCTGGCGGCGCAGAAAGCCAGAGAGGTAACGCTCGGTCGTTTGGAATGCACCCCCGTCTCTTTCTGCCTCCACCCACCGTCCTCCGCTTTCAGTCCCCAACAAATTATTGGAGTTTTGCTGCTTTCAGACACACAGGATGAGGGAGGAACACAAGCAGCAGAGGTTTCTCTGTGCAGCTGACATTAAAACAGCAGCAAGTTAAAAACTGTAGAGTAAGAAGACAAACATTCTCTCTGATTTCCAACTGAAGGTGGAAAATGTTGACATTGTGCAGCAGCGACTGACACAAATGACACATTTTTATTAGCAAAACTGATTATTAAAAACATGACTGAATGAAACTTTAACCTCACTCTAACACAGATCCTGTTGCTATTTAACTACAGAGGTTAAATAGCAACCTCTGTTGCAATAGCAATGTTACAATTAAAATACAGATTATTCGTGGTAGGTTTGAGTGTTTCTGCATCTTTAAGATACTAAATAATAGTTTTGGTTGTTAATCATATTTACTCAGTAGAAACTTGTTCCCATTTTAGCTAAATTAATTTTTGTTTCATTAATCACACCAGCAAACGTTTCCCTGCAAAGCTCAGACATGATTTAATTCGTATCATTTTTTACCTCTTGTTTGTTTGCAGCAGCAAACCCGATGAAGGGTTCATTTTTTAAATTCTCTGAATAATTAAGTGGAGATGCGCAACGTCAGGACATCCAGTGATACTGTCGATTATGTTTCCTGAACCCGTCAGGAATGATAATTTTACCCCAAAACAACATTTTAATAATCTTCTGTCATCACAGTGTTGCTCTCTAGTTCATTTCTTACCATTTTTATACTTTTTTAAAAACTGGAATCACAAGTAGGAGTTGAGATGACCTTGATTTGTTTGGTCAGTCTATTTGACAGCCTAAACATAAACATGATTTGTGCCCCTCCTTTACTTTCTACACTGTGACTAGTTGAACATGTTGGCCTAAATATGTTGTGATTTTCGTATTTGCCTAGTACTTGTTGTTTGTGATGCATAAAAAAAATCAAAATTAAGTCAATAATTGTATACATTTACCTTGTTTTAAAAAAAGATCAGAAGTCAAGGTGGTTGAGGTGAACGTGTGCGGCACACAAAACGTCTGGGTTGAGGAAAACTGCCTCAAAGTTTCATTGTCATTAAACTTGAGATGTCTGCTGAAACAAACGTGATCGACTTCTAATCTCTTTACTATAGTAGCAGGAGCTAACAGCGTTAGCAGGAGCCAGCAGAATTAGCAGGAGCTAAAACAATTAGCAGGAGCCAAAAACATTAGTTGGAGCTAACAACATTAGCTGGAGCTAGCACGATTACCAGGAGCTAAAGCCACTAGCTGGAGCTAATGCTGAATAAGAACAAATTGGAAGATAATTAAATTATGTTTAAAGGAAATTTATTTGTAGCACATCATCCTAATATATTGGAGAAAATATTTTTATCCTGTTTACCGTAAACATTTTAGTTAGAAACTTGAGTTAGTAGCTAAGGTTTGCCTCTGATTGGAGCTTTCTATTCGGGAAATAGCTAACGGTCGATTCGACTTAATGTTTCGCTACCATGATCATCCTTAACGAGCTCTACTTTAAAAACTGAAACACCAACACACTTCCGGAAAGTCTTCTGGCTTTCTGCTTAGCTACATTTAGCCATTTTCAGAATCGGAAGCTAACGTTAGCTTCGTGTTAGCATTTTCAAACACTATTTCAATTAGCTTCGGTTCAAATCAACAGACCTGAGCGTTACTCATTGGGCAGAAATGTAGCTCCTAGCATATGTCGACGACTTAGGCAGTGTTGCAGTGAAAACATGTTTTATTTGAATTTATAAAAGCTGAACAACCTGCTGTTTTGATTTTACCTCTAAAGAGAGTTTATTGTTACGCCTAGTTGCGGGAAAAGTGTCGACCTTCGTAGTTTTTCTTTTTCTTTGCAAAGTCGCCCTTCGCTCCATTTTTTAGATACCAACAATAATAAAACGAGGGGATGTAATAATTCAGAATAAAAGGTTCCTCCTCCTTTCTCTCTTCCCGTTCTGTCTTTACTTAGTTTCCTCATCAGAAAAGTTCGGGGAAACCCGACCGGATCCGTGTGGAAATGTTCATCCCATCTGACTCACAGACGGTTTATCCCTTCAGGTTCTCGGCGACTATCCGATGGTTTTATCTGATGATATGAATTAATATCTTTCTGACTGGTTATTTCCCACAGTTTGATGTTTCTTTTGGTTTCTTTTGTACCATAACTTGCTTCTCCCATAGGGCCGCTGCTCGGTGTCATTATGTTGATGTGTTTTATTTATTTATTTTTATTATTATTATTATTTTTTTGTTGTTGTTTTTCGGACATACACCTCACCACCTTCCTAACTAGCTCTTGACCCGAGCTGGCGCTGCAGCCTTTCAGCTCACCTGTGACTTGTGTCCTGTTACTGTAAGTGTGCCGTGGTCGGGTCCTCCTCGAACACACACACACACACACACACCTTGTGCAGCAGCTCTCTACAGAGACAACAAAAAGCCCCACAGAGAGAGCGCTAAAGCAGATTTGACTTATAAAGAGGAGCGCGCCATATTCGACCCCAGGAGCGCCTCTCTGTCTCTGCAGGGGCCGCGGTCCGGACGGGACAGTAAATATTCAGCCGTTTATTGCTGAATGCGTTCACCAGTTGTGTAGGTACACAGGCAAGGAAAATGCGTAGGTATACGTTCATTGGTGAGCCAAAACTCTTCCCTCCTTCTTCTTTTTCTCTCTTGCATTTGATGATGTTAAAAGCAGCAGATGTATTTTTTCTCTAGTCTATGTTTCTGTCCTCTGAATGTGATGAATGTGTTTGTGTTTTTTTAATTTTTTTATTTAAACTTTAAAATAACAGAGTAGGTGTGAATTAGGCATTTTAATTCTTCCAGGAAGAGATTTGAAGTAGTCGAGGGAGGCGTTCATGTCTCCGCTCAGTTTCTTTATGTTTGTAGAAAACAATTCAGGCTGACTGAAGAGACTTTCTGTGGTGGAGTGACTGACTGACTGAGTGTGTGTGTGAGAAAGAGAGAGAGAGAGTGTGTGTGTGTGTGTGTGTGTGTGTGTGTGCTTTGTGACTTTTTCATTCGCTAACATGGCACCATGTCACCCATCCAGGAGGAAGAGAAATCCAAGCGGGAGGAGCTGGAAAAAATCCTGGAGGAGAATAACCGCAAGATCGCTGAGGCGCAGGCCAAGCTGGTACGACCCGATCCAGTTCTGAACCTGGTTCTGAACCAGGGATGAAATCTAGTTGCTACTTTATATTAAAGATGAGGCGAGGGAGTGTTTTACTTTCTCATAATTTGATTTGATTATGATTTTTGATACCAAAATTAGATTAAAAATCAATTTTCTTCAAAAGAATAATTCATAAAAATGGACTGAAAATTTTGGCCAATCAATAAATCGAGTGATAAATCAAAATTATCTTCATTCTTATTAATATTATTTGTTTAATTTGTTTATTTTTGAGATAGTAAAATCTATTTTATCTTTGGTTTCATATATAAGTAGTTTTTATTACTGTTTTATTTATTACCTTTGGTTGTCGTTTTTATTTTAGATATTTGAAATATCTTTCAGTTCCATTGTTAAGCTCTTTACAAGATTAAAGTTATCTGGTCTTCGAGAGGGAAAAGGCTGTTATTAATATGTTACTTGAAAATAGTCTCAAAACAACAATTTTATCGTGATAAGTACTGGGACAATTTATCGCCCATCAAAACCAAACAAATACAACATGACCAACAACCTCCTCCAGAAAAAATAAACACAATGGAAATAAATATCAGTCTAGTTTTATTTACCATATTAACTATATTATTGAACAAATATATCAAGCATTGATTTTTTTTTTTAAGGAAAAAAACACTGCAAATTCCTTGACATTTTTGGAACAAACATTTAAAAACCTTGTATCCTTTTCCTCCCCCTTTCCAATCATGCACTGTTATTTGTTGATCTTTTCAAAAATCTCGATGAGTCGTTTGAGTCTCTGGTTATAATGTAACAATGTGTGGAAAAGAGGTTTTGCTTTATTTGACTGATCTGCAACTGAAGCCAGACAGGACAGTTAATATGGAAATATTCTGCTGAGTCTGTTAACCTGCTGCCTCCTTACTGTGGCTCAGCTTACAGTGATCCACTCATCCATTTAATTTTAATAACCCAGACTTTTGTTTTTCTTTTTAAATCGATTTTTCTTTAGACTACTATTTCTCCTCTGGTCGTTGTAGTTATACCTACTCTATCACTTTCTAACGGATCCAAACTTCTTCTTTTTTTTTTTTTTCCAATCCACAAATGTACCAAACATTGGTAGCAGTGATTGGTCAGAAAAGAATGAAAGACAGAAAACATTGTGGCGAAAAGTTCCAGTGTTGGTTGAAAATTGCGAATCCACACAAAATTAAAATAGTTGCAGTCGCAGCTTCTTTGATGGATTGTTTAGAGATGGAAACCAGCTTACGCTACATCTGGTACAAAGCACCTTATTATTAGGCAAAATGGGAATTTTGTACGTTTTTTAAGCTTCCGTTTTGGGTTTCTACTGCTTTAAAAAAGTCACCCAGCTGCTTTTTGGTGGCCAGTTAGTGTTTTTTGGTGTCTGGAAAAGGAGCCTCTTCAAAAACCTTCTGATAGTTGAGTCACAAACGAACAGACACTGACACCTCACCTACTAACCCCAGCAGAACTCCAGCCCGTTTACATAGCAACCCCAGCAGAACTCCAGCCCGTTACCTAGCAACCAAAGCTGAGTTCCAGCACGTTTGGTTATTTGTAAGTTAGTTTCGTTTTATTTCAAGAGTAATACAATATTTGCACTAGAAACTAAAGAAAAATACCTGGTAAGATGAATCAGTTTGTATGATTTAAAGTTTTTCTCTTTTTCTCTCTTTCTACAAAAACTTGATGATGATTTCAACTCGCCCCTTTTTTTGAAGGACAGTTTTATTTACAAAGACTTCATAATTAATTTTATTTGTTGTTTTGCTTATTTATTTTGAATATTTAAAATGTCTGCCAGTTCCAGTTTTAAATATTTCTTAGAATTTAAAATGTTTTGATCTTTGACAATGTGCTTCTGCATTATTTCTACCATTATATTACCTGAAAATGATCCCAAAAACAACAATATTATTGTTTATTGTAACTTCTGGGACAGAGTTTGTTACGGGCCTGTTTCTGTTTGTGTCCTGGTTCTGCTCTGACCCGGTTCGTCTCGCCCGCAGGCCGAGGAGCAGCTACGGATCGTGGAGGAGCAGAGAAAGATCCACGAGGAGCGCATGAAGCTGGAGCAGGACCGGCAGCGGCAGCAGAAAGAGGAGCAGAAAATCATCCTGGGGAAGGGAAAGTCCAGACCCAAGCTGTCCTTCTCTCTGAAGGCGGCCGAATGACACTCCGCTGCCCCGCCTTCGTCCTGCACTGCCCCTCCATCCTCATCCTCATGGTTCAGCCCCGCTCCGTGTCGTCCGCTGCGGATTTGCTCGCTTCATTTTGGAAGTGCTAAAGGAAAGGTCGGGAGGATGCTCCTTCATCGCCGCCCCTAAAAACAAACAAAAAACAAACAGACAGACAGAACGAACTCCTCCTGTTTGCTTTTATTTCCTCTCTTTTAGGGACCTGGAAGTTTTCATGTAGTCTGGGAGTCTTATGTGTAACCAGCGGTAGTTCTGCTAGGGGAAAGTCACCGGCAGCTCGGGTGGCTGTTGCTCTGTTTTTGGTAGCACTTAATTTGAAGCAGTGTGCAGAAGGCTGATGTGACCTGTTATAAACATCAAGGAATGGGAATGAATGTTTGACTTTTCTCATGAAAGGTCACTCAGTAAATAATGACATTTTTATTGCAAAGTTGCATTAAAAGTGTCAACTTTGCTATATTTGGTAAATAATGATACTTTTAAAGTAAATTTTCTGTTAAAAGTGTCATTATTTACAGAATGACAGTTCATGACAGCAGTTATAAACATTTATTTGGACTCCTTCATGTTCGTTGCAGATGTCATGTCAGTCTTACGCACAGCACTTCAAATAAAGTGTTAATTGACTTTTTTAATTTTAAGAACAATACATATAAAAAAAGCACAGAAAGTTTCTCATCCGGCTGACCCGCTCCGTGTCTTCCACCCCTCCGGAAACATTTCTTCCCGCCTCGTTAAAACAATTTGGTTCTGCAGGCGAGCCGGGCCTCAGCTACCCGACCTGCCGGTGATCGATCCGACAAGAAACGGAGGACAGAAGCCATTTCCTGTTCCGTGTAACCCTTTTAAAACCGTCTTATGAAAAAGCGATCGAGATCAGAAAACGCGGGGAGGAAAAAATAAAAACACTCTGGTTTGTTTTCCGACAAAATTCCCCCCACGTGTGCGAACTGTTATGTTGTAGTAAATTAACTTGGCGAAGCCGCCGCTGAGTCGTAGAGGAGACACGAGTTCAGGTAAGACGAGGTCAGAGTGAGAATGCAGGTGTGTGTGTGTGAGTGTGTGTGTGTTTGGATGATTTATTTGACCTCAGGTGGGTATAATAACTTTATTCTGTGGAATCTTAATTTTGTCATGTGAGTTTTTCCCCCCTTAAATTGTCAAAGGACTGAACAGATAAATAAATCCATTGAATGCCAACAGAAGCTGAAGGTCTCATCATTATTTCACCAGTAGAGTCAGCAGATTTCAGCTCCTGATACCAGTAAAACCATTAATGAACCAGAATGTGCTTCACTTCTGGTTTTTCAGACAGCGGTGGGTCAGTTAATGCAGAATAATCCCAATAAAACAGCTGCTTCTGTATATTACACCAGGTTGATTGAAATCTTGAAATTTAATTTTTTTTTATTGTTTATTAACTCCACTTAATAATTTATCAACTCTACTTAATTTTAATTTGCTCTTAGATGATATTTTGCACTTTATTTAGGAAAAATGCACCGAAATTTTCCTAAAATATCAATACAAAGTTGATAACAGTATCAGATTTAATATTTCTGAACTATACTTTAGTTTCAGATTCTATCTTGAAATGTTTATTTTTGTATCATTTATTAACTCAACATTTTTTTTTTTTATTCTCAAACATTTTCGCATTTGTTTATTTAAACAAAAGGTTTTTTTTCTTTATAATGATTCATTTTGGAGATAAACTGGGGCCATAAAGTTTATTCAAAACAAAAAAAAACTTGAATCCAAAAAATAGTTTTGAAAAATATTTTCATCTTCAAATTTTTTGTTTTAAGTTTTAAAACTTTTTTTTTTCTTAGAGTATCCCTAGTTAGGTTTCTGTTAACATTTTTTTTTTTTTGCTACTTTTTTATTCTGTTCTTTTGCACAAACGTTTTGGCCGCAATTTAGCTCCATACGCCATCTTCACCCGGGGGTTCCTCGCCACGGCGGCCCGGATCAGTGCGCTTCACCCCGGCTTGTGGTCTCCGCACAGCCCCGCTGCTGCCTACCTTCCTCCATAACTGGTTTTATTCTTTAAAAAATATATTTAATCTGAACTTTAAATCTGTAGTTGGTATATTAACCTAATCAATGAGATAATAGTTAAACATATTGCGGTTTTTAAAGGTAAATACTAAAGAAATTCACTAATATGAACTCCCAAAGAGCTTCCTGCAGCCTTTGGTGTCTAATTTCCCTAAAAACACTTTCCAATTGAATTAAAGCAACTCAATCAGCAGCCAATCAGCTTCCTTATCAAGCTGTTGCTGGATGGAGGTGAAACTGACGAAATGAAGTCGCAGAGGAGTGTCAGCGGTTCACACGTTTCAATCCACAGCTGGTAGAAACCCGAGTGGGTGAGAGTCCGTTCAATTAGCGGCTGGTCGCGAACAGGAGGCGTGAATACCTTAAAACAATGTTTTCAGAGCGAATTACGATGTAAAACAGCACGTTAGGGCGTTTTGAATATAAATAACTGAAATGGCGGAGATATAATGTAGAATAGGAATCAGGAACTGCGTTTCTGCTGAACAAATAATTGAGCATTTTGACATTTTGAAAACTAACTCGCCTAATAGGAAACGGACATTTCAAAATAAAATGTTTTTCGGCGAGGTGTTTGTTTTCAGACACAGAAATTGGTTAATTTCGCAAAACTGAAATGGAAACAGTTGCATCGCCTGAGTCACATGATCAACAACCGGATGTTACTACTGTGGCAAACCACGAAGAAGAAGAGGACAAGAAGTGGTAGGAGGATAATGGTGTTGCAGGTTTTTAAATGACTTGTCTCATGAAAAAACTTACTCACATTATGTTTAATTGTGTTTCTTGGTTAATGAAAACCCTGCAGTTGCAAAATTGTTTTTTCCCCCTTAAGTTCTCCTTGAAAATATTAACTCAAATTGAATTAAGTATTATTGTTTTTAACACAAGAAAAATGATTTAAAAAAAACTTTTTCAATGATATGAAAACCTGAATTTTCTACAAAAAGTTTAAGCCCAGAAGTTGTGATAAATAGTTTTTTCTCATCTTAAATTAATTGAAAAGTTTGACTTGTGGCTTTCGATAATAACCTTATTTCTGTCTCGATTTAAACTGGAATAATTTCTGCTGCAAAATCTGATTCATATGTAATCAAAATTTTTTGTAAATCTGTTTACAGTAATTTAATTTTTTACAAACATCTTATGCTATGTATAGCACTGCAGCCATTATAAAGGAAGATTTAATTATTGGTTGAATTTAAGGCATTTTGTAAGTACATTTACACATTTAAACCAACATGTCTGCTTTAGATGAATGAAATGTATCCTAAATATTACTCAAATTGTCTCTTTTCATTTGTAAGTTTAAGTTATTTTAATAAAAATATAATAAGTAAATAAGTCTCAGTTGTCAGGATTTTTGCAGCTTCTACACAAAGTGATTCTAAAAGTTTGATTTGGGTCTAAAATAAAATAATAATTTTCACTTTTCCTCAAATAATAAACTTATTCATGTCTGGATTTAAATCTGAATCATTTCTGGTGCAAAATAATGTCTTGTATCTACTCCTAAAACTAAATAAAAACATTAACACTAATTTAAATGTTTTGTCTGATGGATGAAGCTGCAGCCTTCATGGTGGAAAAACAAAATAAAAGGTTTAAAAATACAAAGAACCACTTTAAAGCTGCACGTGTTCTTATGATTTCAACTTTATTTTAAATATTTGATGAGTTATAATTTTACTTTTGATGATAAACATGTCATCTTCTCCGTTTTCTCCTGATAGTTTTGCCGCTAGTGGGCGCTGTTGGCTTTCAAATGAGCTTGACGCGGGTGAACCGGCTGCACGCGCTCGGTTCGGATGAGGAGTTCGGTTCTTTGGGAATCCTGCAGGAATCCAGAGTTTGGAAAATGAAAATAACCCGGATGTGTTCTGCTTTCCTCACCTGTGCAGGTATTACACTTGACTTCCTTCCATCTCTCTTTCTCTTTATCTCTCTTATTATTATTATTATTAGTAGTAGTAGTAGTAGTATTATTAGTATTATTAGTATTATTAGTATTAGTATTATTGATTAAAACGACTGTCCAGTGGCCCTCAGTCCGGTGACATTACCGGGGTTCGGCTGTAATTTCTCGCCCCGCCGATCCAGTTGCCGCCTCTGATTGACGGATCTGCTTCTTTTTAACTTCCACCAATCAGCGGCGGCGGTGGGCGGGGCCTGATCGGGAGCAGCTCCGCCAAATATTCCCAGTCTGCGTCTCTCTCAGTTACTTCCCAGCCCGGCTTGAGAGCAGCAGCCGATCAGGCGACATCCTCCCTGCGTGCGGGTCGCTGTGCGGTGCGGTGCGGTGCGGGAGGACGGATCTGCGGGACTCTTAATTCTCCGCCTGCGTGCTCGGCTTTCTTTCTTTTCTGTCCTTCTTTCCTCACTTTGGGAGTTGTATTTTCTTTCTTTTCGGACCTGTTTAGAATGAGAACCTCCATCCCAGCTCCTTTGGTTTCTCTCATCCACACATCCGCTCATTTTGTTCATTTCGACCATCCGACCTCATTGTTCCATTTTTGTGCTGCTGTCACCCACAGTTTGTCGCCCTCCACCTCCACCTCCAGCTCCAGCTGAACGCGGAATACCTCAGCCTGCTGCTGTTGGATGTTGGCTCTTTTTACGCAGAGGGATTTCTATTTTTCCTGAAGGATGATGGATCTCTAACGCGCTGCGCCCTGAATGAACCAACCGTGCGCTCTTCTTTTTTTTTCTTTTTTCTTTTTTTTTTTGGAGATGCTCTGATCGGAGCTTGTTGGGTCCGAATGCGCTGGATCGGGATATAATCTGAAGATCTTTTTTTGCTTTTCTGTTGTTGTTATTTTGCTTTCTGCGTGGACACGCACGGCTGTTCCCCCTCTGACGCGGAGTGTGCACCGCATCCATCCCGGAGGCGCGCGGGCTCACCATGGGGGACTCGATGTGGAGATATTATTTTGGAGTTTTCTTCCTCGCCTTCGAACTGGACTTGTGTCGGCCGCTCATTCTTGAGTCCATCTACTGGAACACGACCAACATCAAGTAAGTGCAGCGAAATGCGCACTCATCTTTGCGCAAAGAATAATTGTAAAAAAATTAACTGCAACATTTATTGCGGATTCTCCCCCCCCCCTCTTTCTCCACCAAATTCGACATTTATTTTATTTTTTATTTCTTTTTATTTATTTTTTTATAAATAAAGCCGTTCCTCTAAAGCTTTTTACTAAAATAGTGCATTCTGGTTGAATAAACCTACAATCCCGACCGTCAGTGTGGGAACATTTACGCGCAGAGCGGAGATGGAGCTCGATGTGCGGAGAAACGACGCGCACTTTGCGCTGCGCACTGCAGGGTGAACGCATCAAATGTCGCCGCCAGAAATATAAAAAATACACACAATTTATTACAAATAATTCCAACTTTAGGAATGTGGATGTATTGTGTTGGAGCGTGTTTCTGAGTGTTAGTTGGGCTCCAGCGGGCCTGTGTGTGTGTGTCGAAATGTTTTCTCTGAACAATAAGGCGGATTTCAGAGTAAATTTTGCTGGAAATGTGGCCGCAGAGATAAAGCTTTAAACAGGCCGCTGCGCTGAGTCCCGTCTCTGTACGTAAAAGTTCGACTTGGACTCTTTTTCTGCGTAACTTCAGGAACAAATACGGTGTTTTTTCCCCCCCGCCGTCAGAAATAAACGCTCTACGTCCTCCAGTGATGCCAGAAGAGGCGTCTTTCTTGTCTTTTTTCTGTTTTTCTGCTGTGTGCCTCTGCTCTCTGCCGGCGGGGGCGGACTGGGTCCCGTCTTTGTGTCCGTTTAGTCACGGTCAAAAACTCCAAACTGCGCCTCCCTGACGGCGACATGGACTCAGTGGCGCAAAGCGACGCGCATTTCAAGCTCCAGATTGCGCCTTTACGAGCCAGTTTTGGTTCAAACCCGCCAGTTAAGAGTTGGTGAAGGTTTGAGGGTCTTAGTGTGGCGACTGAACACGGATTAGCGCTAAACTGCGCTGAAAACTGCGCGTTTTCTCTCAGCAAACTCTGTTTTTTATTTTTAAAATGTGAACCAGTGAGTTTGAGTTCCATTCAATTACAAAATCAGACTCTTTTCAGACGAATAAAATAAAATTACACAGCAAATTTGCCGAATTGAACTCTTCTGGAGTTATTTTAACACTTACAAATGTTAAAACGACTCAGTTTTCTGCTAAAATAACTCTGATGTAGATCAGTTATCTGGAATTGAACTTCAGCTCTGCATGTCAAACTGCCTGGTTGTTTGAAATCAGTAGAAAAAGATCAATATCTGATACAGAAACAGCAAAATAACCACTTTAACGCCATAACTGGCAGATATTTATGAGCTGGATGGTTGATCTAGATTTTAGGGAGGAACATGAGAGGCTCGGCTGATGGGAAAGAAAGAGGAAAATTAGCAAAAAAATGATCAAATAGTGAAGGAAGAAGCCTTTATAATCCAACATGCAGCTGCAGATGAGCTCTAACGTAAGGAAACCAACTGGAAACGTGATAATGTGTCCACCGTTGGAGCGTGTGGAGGCCTCAGGCTGGGAGTTTTCTGGACGAGAAGTTAAAGCTAAATCTGTTGTTTTTTTGTAATCTATTTGACCTGAATACAAAGTTTCAACTTATTTTCAGCATCCCCAGCACCAGAAACGAGTCACTTTGAATCAATCTGATTGGAACAGAATCAGATTTTTTTACTACAATCATCATTAAATGCATCAAATATACCAACCTCAACCATTTTCAGCCTGGAAATTAAACTCTGTCAAAGTCGGATTCGAGAAATCGGAATAAATATGAAATTCTTTCATTTTGATGAGTCATAAGATTAAAATTTAAAAACACCTGACCCAAAACTCATTTAATTACAGAGTTACTGCAGATAGTGACAGCTGCGGACATGAAGGCGCTCCTCTAGCAGTCTGTGTTACTGCAAATTGGAAGAAGCCTCTGACTGAAGACAGCATCCGCTACCATTTTTTAAACTGTGCACCGATTGCAGTTTTCTGGCCGATCACCTCAAAATGCCGATTCCGATTTTAGCCAAAACTGATATTTTTTTTGTCTTAAATGTTGCTAAAAATATCAGAAAAGTTGCTGCGTTGACAACATTTAAGGTGATTATCGTTAACTACAAACTTGCAGACAGGAACAGTCAGTAAAACCTCAGATGAAATCGGCTTCATGTTTAAGTTTCCACGCTGCAAAAACATCAAATCTTATCAGGTATTTTTGGTCTAATTTAGTGCAAACATCTTAATACACTTTAAATAAGACAAAATTGACTTATAAGAAACTTTTTAGCAAAATATATGTCAGTAATTCACTGGTAATGATAATATTTCACTTATAACATGAAAAAATGTTATGTCATAAGTAAATAATTAACTTTTTTAACAGTATTAATGAATTACAGACCTTAAAAAAAGGCCTCCATGTCCTACTGGTAAGATTTTAGTTTTTTTGCAGTGAGCCGATCATCGATCTCCCAAAGTTAAGGAGATTTTGGCTGATTTATCTTTGCATCCTTTAGTTTTTTTCTCCTTTTTTATGTTGGTTGTTTGCGGGACAAAACAGGAATTTGTGAAAATCAGCTGAACGTAAATCGGTGCAGGCCGAAACAACCAGCAGATCGGTGCATCGGATCGGTTAGCATTGGGTTTTTAGCTCTTCTGGTTCTTATGGTCTAAACGTTAAATCTGTGTGTGTGTGTGTGTTTCTCCGTCGATTAAACCTCATTGTTGCTGGCCTTTCTTAAACGAGCCTCGTCAGAAAAACAAGAGAGTGACCCCTGCTCACATCACCGCGCCTCCTCCAACCGCTAATCCATTTTGTAGCTGGGAGGGAGAAACAAAAGAGAGCCCCGCTTTACACGGGATATGGAAACGCAGCGCTGCCTCTCCTCCGCTGCAGTTCATTAAGAGATTACAGAGGAACCCCAAAGGCCCTTTGTGACCGGGCAGCGGCGGGGGCACCTCAGGGGTCCTTTTCTATACCAAGGATTTTCTTTTTTTTTAGTTGCATAAAAGTTGTCAGGTTTTTTTTTTCTTTAAAAGAGGAGAATTAATCCAAGACTTTTCGTTTTTAGAGCCCAACTTTGTCTAAAAGAGAAGAAGAAGAAGAAGAAAAAGTTAAACTGGGGAAGAGTTTTTTTTTTTTGTTTCTGCGTCTCTCAGGGGAAGGAGGGTAATTATGTCTGGGTCTGGATTACAGGATGAAAGGTAGAGGGGAGTAAAGACCCCGATTCTCTCTGCAGAGATCTGCATGGATTAACCCTCGCTGCAGCCGCGTTGGTCTGAATCCGTAATGAACCGCTGCAAAAACGCTGCAAAAACGCTGCAAAAACACAAAATCAAGCCAAGTATCTTTGGTCTCGTTTCATTTTAGCTCACATAACTAACTAATAAAACTTTTCATCAAGACAAAGCAGCTTGTTTTAGGTCAATAATTCCTTAACAGAGATGAAAAAGGCAGATTTTCTCACTTTTCTCTCATGTTTTCAGTGGAAAATCTGCAATTAGTACTTTTTAATCAATTGTAAGGAAATATTGACTTTAATCAAACTCCTAAAAGTTATTTGTAAGTTTAGGTCTTATTTCAAGTTTGCACAAGAAACATGACCAAAAATTATTCATTAATATTTATGGAAAAGTTCAACTGGCAGATTATTTCACTTAGATCAGAATTGTAACAAATATATATATAAATATTTTATCAATATTAAGTAACTATTGAGGATTATCGAAAGAAAATGTATTTCAAGTGGGCTAAGATATTTGCAGAAGAAACTAGACCAAAAATACTGGGTAAGTTTTTGTGTTTTTGCAGTGTGGAATGAAGGAAAGATCTCATACACTGTAAAAACACAACATCTGACCTAAATATGTTAGTACATTTAAAATAAGAGAAAAACTAACTAATGAGTAACTTTTCTTTGAGATGTAGGAGCTTGTTTAGAGTTAGTGATTCTTTAATAATGTTGCAGTTAAATT
The DNA here is from genome assembly GCA_010277075.1 of Poeciliopsis retropinna. NCBI lineage: Eukaryota > Metazoa > Chordata > Actinopteri > Cyprinodontiformes > Poeciliidae > Poeciliopsis > Poeciliopsis retropinna. The sequence goes on along the minus strand of VMRM01000037.1, from coordinate 3,662,852 downwards.
GGCAGATCATTTCAACTATAAAAATAATATTTTCCTATGTTATAAACTGCAAGTTGAGCTAATACATTTTAATAATATTAAGGAATTATTGACTGGTTAATCTAGCTGGAAAGTTGCTTTTGTAAGTTAGTTTTTGCCTTTTTTCAAGTGTACTAAGATGTATACAGTAGAAGCTACATAAAAATGCTTGGTTATATTTTCTGTTTTTGCAGTGTATTCCTGTTTCTCCACCTTTAAATAAGTTTTTCATGAAAAATCCCTTAAATTCAGACCTGAGATGATGTGTTGGTGTCGAGTTGAGGAAAGTTTGATGAGGCGTTCAGAACAGGAGCTGGAAAGGTGCGGCTGGACGTAAACATGGCGGAAAAGCAGGTGAGCGGGACGAACTGAAAGCCTGAGGAGCTTCATTAAAACGTCACTGGATGTTTTTTACGGCCTGATCCGTGTTAAACCGCTCCTGGCGCTTTGATTCGGGAATATTTATGGCAGGATTGGGAGAAAAAAAAAGACGTTTTAGGAAGACTTTAAAGGGCCAAGCGTGCCTTGAAGCCTGTTGGTGGGTGGCGTGTGTGTGTGTGTGTGGTGTGTGGGAGTGTGTGTGTGTGTGTGTTGAACACATTTACAATCATGAGAGGGAATGCTGTAATTTGTTTTCCACCCCTCCCTCCTCTCTCCGAGCGGTTTTCCGTGACCTTTTCTCTTTCTTCCTTCGCTTTTATTGCTCCAGTCTGCAGCCGTCCTCTTCCTCTCCGCCTCTCGTCCTTTTGGGACATTTCAGTTTTTATTTATTTATTTATCTGTTTGGCTTTTCTCCTCCTTTGTCAGCGTTTATTGAGCGTTCTCGTTACGCAGCAGTTTGCAGGTCAGGACAGGGTGTGTGAGCGGAAACAAAAAAATAAATATAAAAAGAAAGAATAACAGGAATAAATACGGAACAACGCGGCCAAAAAAAAGCTCAAACACTGCAAAAGCTCAAAACAAGACATTTTTCAGAGTAAAATCACATCGTTGTTTAGATTCCTTCAAATATTTTCAATCAGTCTCATTCGTCTTTAACTACACTGCAAAAACACAAAATCTTACCGAGTACTTTTGTCTAATTTCTTGTGCAAATCTCTTAGTTCACCTAGAATAAGTCAGAATTGAACCAAAAGTTGATGTAGGAGTTTGTTTTTCTTGAATCATATAATTCTTGAATATGATTTAAAAATTAAATAGTTCAACTGGCAGATTATTTAAATTGTTCTATGTTACAAGTGCAACAATCTGCAAGTGAATCTAGTAATTTTTAAATTATGTTAAACAATTATTGACTTAAAGCAAGACCCTATTTCGCTTCTAAGTTAGTTTTGTCTTATTTTAAGTCTGCTAATATATTTGCACTAAACTAGACCATAACTGAATATCATTTACATTGGTTTTTTTTTTTTTTTTTTTTTACAAATGTAGCTCAAAACGCTGAGAAAGCAAAGCAGACAGACAACAAATAGACTGATGATGACAATGAAAACACTGCTATTTTGTAGCTGGGAGGGAGAAAAATATTCTTGTGCAGATAAAATAATACAAAACTAACATAGAAGCCAGTAGAACTAATTATTATTAATCAATACTAAGGAATTATTAACCTACAAAAAAGTTCCTGTTTGCTGAGAAGTTACTTCTAAGTTAGTTTAATCCTCTTTCAAGATGTTGGCACTAGAAACGAGATCAAAAGTACTTGATAAGATTTTGTGTTTTTGCAGTGAATGGAGGTATTTTGCAGATTATTGGAAAAAAAAAACAGAAGTACAAAAGGAGGAAAAGCTCTGATATCAACAGAAAGATTCTGCTGCCAACTTTCAGGAACCGAAACGGGGAAAACATGTTCAAAATGTTTTCTTTGGCTACAAAAATCTGTTACATGCAGTTTCTGTTTCTTATTCTTTCAAATTCTGCGAATACAAATTCACTTACATTTCACATTCTGATGTCCAAAGATAAAAGATGTCATTTATTCACGCTGGCCGACAGTCATCATTTTATCAAAACAGCTGAGTTTTAGTTCACGTTACACTATAAAAACTACTTTCTAGTGGAAACATCTTACTTAACTTACTTAAAGTATCTTCGGCAAAATATGGAAACTTTTTTAAGTAATAATTCTTGAACATGTATTTAAAAAACAAAGTTCTAGTTTCACTGGCAGATTATTTCAATTAAAACATGGAAAAACATGTTGTGTTCAAAGTGGAATAATCTGCCAGTTGAACTAGAACTGGGTTGCTAGGCGACGGGCTGGGCTTGACTGTGGTTGCTAGGTAACGGCTCAGAATAAGTGGAATATTCTGCCATTGGAACTAGCGATTTTTATAATCAATATTCAACAATTGGTTGCTTAAACCAGCTTCTGCATTTTGCTGAAAAATTAGATTTATCTTATTTCAAGTGAACTAATATATTCGCACTAAAACTAGGACAAAAATCCTTGGTGGGATTTTGTGTTTTTGCAGTGTAAGACAAATTTTTAAAAGATTCAGCTTCTGGTTTTCTGTTTTTATATAAAATATGAACTTAGGGATCCATTAAAAGAAGGATCAGTACATTTATTCACTGGAAAACTTTCTCAGACACTAAAAAAGTTAAATATTAATTGTTAAAAAGGGTTCAAAAACTTGGTCACTTGATTTTTCCCCCATCATTTCTTTTAAATTTAATAATTTGTAAGCAGGTTTGATAGCAACAATAGCTCAATAAATTCACTGTGACCCACAGACAATATGGAGCAAAGTACATTTCCTATCAGTTTAATAAAGAGCGCCGCTTTTTAACATCAAATTCTGCCTGATTTAGGATTTTAAGTCCCACAAATGAACCCGGATCATGACGGGTCATCCTCCCAGTCCGGTCTGGGAGAATCTGGGAACAAGCAGAAGTCCGTCGGACTGCGAGGGGAAGAATTCACAAGATCAAGAACAATGAGCTGCTTTAGATAAGATGAGGCTGTGGTCCATTAAAGGCTTTGTGTGCAGTAAAAATGTTGTGGGAGTCCGAGCGGAGATGGCAGGAGAGCGGGAACACGATCCCCCTCCGAAGCACCTGTTTGGATCAGCTGCAACGTTTTCGGAGAGCTTTTTGGACAACCGGCTAAAATGGCGTCACGGCGTTTTAATTTACATCGGAGACGGAGCGGGTTTGTATTCAGTCGGGTCAGGACCCAAATTACTACTTAAAACTATTTAAATATGATCCAGCAAGCTGCAGAATCAAACTCATCATTTGTTTTTGGTAAATAAATAATGATTGTGGAATATTTTTATGATTTTGGGTCTATTTTTGAAAAATATTTGAACACAAGCTGAAATGATTAATCATATTAATCGCAATTAATCAATTGTTGAAATAATCCTCAACTAATTTAGAAATAGATTAATCGTTAACTGAGTAATGCAGACTAAAAAAGGCACTTTGCTGAAAGAATAACTTATTTAGAGCAGTAATTAAACCAAAGTTATACTTTTTCTGTAAGTATTTTCTACCCAGGACTCCTAAAGTTGAAGTTTTAGCTTCACCTCCTATTAAAAACATTTTGTTATCCAATTATTAATTTGTTAATCCAGACAATAAGCAGATAATCCCGACATTGTATTGATGTCAAATCAAGTAGAAAAGACAGAGCTTTTCATATTTTTATAGACGTTATAAGTATTTTCTTAGCTGCTGATGCATCCCTTACTATGATCAAGCTACAGGGAATGTTGTTATTGCATTTTAATAAAATGTTTGTTTATGAATTTCTGATGTTGCACAAAAAGGGCTTAAGTGGCTAAATAAAAAAATATGCAGAATGAATAATTAAAAAAAAAAAATCAGTTTAATCGATTAATCGTCAGAATAATTAGAATAATTGAAAGTTCCAGTCGTAGTTTTAAGTTATTCTTAAAGTACATTGAAATTGAGTAAAGTTTCACCTATGAACAGGTTAAACATGAACACATGAATAAAATGATGAACCAAATATTACAAAATAAAATGTTTTTATATTTGTACAATAATTTTCGGTCATTTTTAAAATGATTTCTTGAACTTATCAGTTTAAATTTTGAGGTTTTTCAGATTTGCTGCACTTTCAGGAGAAGATTTTTACTTTAGAGCCAGAAATCCTTGTGAGCCTCTCAGATTGTTGGATTAATGATCAGTTTATTCAGCCCGTCGTGCCAAATCCTATTTTTTGTTTATCTCTGCAGACTCCGAGTTCCAACTTGTTCTGAATGTACGAAACGAGATTTTCAGGTGGTTTTAACAGCCGCTTCGCAGTTTTTTTTCTCTTTTTTTTACACTTTCAGATCTCAGATCTGTTTGTTTCATGCATCAATTACTTCATATTTATCCCACAGACATCCAAACACAGCCTGGAGGTTTTCCCACTCCGGGACGCATCACATCCTATCACCACCTCCTCATTTCTGCATACCGAGAGGATTTTATTCCTTATTCCCAAACACACTCAGAATGTCAGCCAAAATAACCTCGCAGCATGAGTTTCTTCTTCTCACTCACTCTGAACATTATTAGTTATTCATTAATTATTTAGGTTTGGAAAAATTAGCAGATATCCAGAAAATGAAAGCGTCCTGAAGTATCCAATTCTGTTATTGTTAGTTTGTTTTTAGATAAAATCAACATAAAAGTTCCTCATACCTGAATTCTGCCTCCTCACAGGCAGGGGGTGACACCTGCCATTCAGTATCTGTTCAAATCTGTTGTAAAATTCCTTTTCTTGCTGGATTTGAGGCTGCTGACAGAGGCGACCTTAAGAGGGGGGCAGAAGGGGCCATGACCGCCCATGGAAAATGCTGAGCACTTCACTGGACCTTGCAGAAAATTTTGTTTGGTTAATTCTAAAGCATACAGAGAGTTGTCTTCTTCTGTCTAAACATAATCATAAAAACCCAATAACTAAATACATCAATAAATACATAATATGATTATTTCTAGTGCATCTTTTGTTTTGTTTATTACGACAGAGTATGAGAAAAAAATGATGATAACAAAGTCACAAAATTACAAGAATATCAAAATATGAGAAGAAACTCGTACAACAGCAAAGTCAAAATAAGAGAATAGTCAAAGTTTTATGACTTCATAGTTATAATACTGATTTCATAAAGTCACAGTAGTATGACTAGAAATACATGTCTGAAGTCAAAAATAAAAAAAAGTCAGAGATTAAGCTCAGAATTTTTTTTAAAAAGTGGAAATTTCTGATTGAGAAAATTAGTACATTTTCTCAAAAATAAATCTAGAAAATGTTCTACTTTTAAAACTCAGAAATTTTCTTGTTTTTTTCTACAAAATTTCTGCGATTGATCTAAAAATTTATGATTTTTTTCTTGCAAATTTTAAACTTTTGAAACATGGAGTTTTTTCTACAAAATTGTCGACTTTTGGAGCTCAGAAATTTCCTTCTCTTCTCTGGACAATTTCTGGGTTTTGTTTTCCAGCAAATTTTTGACCTTTAAATCTGAGAAATTCTTTGTCTTTTCCAAATTATTTCTGAGATTAATCTCAGTCCCAGTTTTTTGGCAGTTTCCGATTTTTTTTTTCTGTCTACGATGACCCTAATACGCCGCTGCAGGAACCTCATGCTGCGACACAAGTCGATATTTCACTCAGACACATAAATGGACGCTGCACACATAAAGGCAGCAGCAGCAGCAGCTGCAGCCTAGAGGCCGGTTTCCAGTGACCGTCCCTCCGTCCCTCTGTCCCTCCGTCTCCTTCAAACTCATAGAGGACGATGGCAGATGGCGCTGCGAGGCGAAGACATAGAGTCACTCTCTCCCTTCGCCTGTTTCTCCTAAGCCTGTCGCTGGATGCAGCGAGCCGCCGCTGAGCGCATCCCTGCGGGTGGCACAGGAAGAGAGAGAGAGAGAGAGAGAGAGAAACACCACGGCCTAGTTAGCTGCTGCTGTTTGTGACCCGCAGCTGCCTGAAGCAAACAAGGTGATGTTTGGAGAAGAAATGCAGCGGTTTCAGGACCCCTGATGGCTGATGCGATCATTTGGATTCTTCTGATAGAAACCTTGTGAGAAATCGGAGCTCAAAATCACCAAACGGAGGCAGCTCTTATATAAACCAGCTGATACTAAAAGTTGTTTTTCCCCATCAGCAAAGTCAAGATTTTACGCCTGAAATAATAGACTTCCTGTTTCATTCTCATGGCTTCCAGTTAGTTTCACTTTTATGGAATATTCTCAGAAAAACAAGAACAACTCAGAATAGACACAACCTACCAACCTCGAACAGTTTAGTTCTACATTGATTACATTTTGTTGCACAAACTCATCCTCAGATAATGAGATTTGAGTGTTTCATGATGTCTGGCCATGCGCCCAAACTCAGCGTTTACACTCGCATGTGAAAATGACTGCAAACAGATGCACTATTATACAATTATGCATGTTTGAAAAGCAAAAGTAGAGCCTCCTGCACAACCAACAAGACTGCAGCGAGTCATTTCTAAATAGTAAATCAACAACAACAAAAAATAAACACTTCTCTTTTCCAGCAGCCATTGTACAGTGCACACAGTGGTAAAACCAGCTGACTAGGTAACTGTTTAGTGTGACTCAAAAACATTAGCAAACAACAAAATAGCTTTTTTAATCTTTGTTCTTGAATTTCAGATTCAACAAAATGACACAAGAAAAACTCCAGCAACATGTTTTTACATCTAATTTTCTTATCTGGTTAAAATTCTGTTTTTAACACAATTTTCCTCAAAGCATCCAATTGAAGAAAATGTATCTAACGTCCTTTTGCAAAAAATTTATGCTTTTTTTTTATTTTAAACCCCAAATTTTTAATTAAATGTTTATTTTCTTTAAGAACGTCAATAACTCTTTCGATGCCTTCTGTAGGTTTTATGTTTTTTACGACTGAATGTTCATCTTAAAGTCTCACGCAGGTTTCTGTGATATTTGCAGAAACCTTTTTGATTTAAACCAATTTCATTGCTGCAACTTCATCTCCATAAATGCGGTTTATACATCAAAACGTTGGCATTTCTTTCTACTTTCATTCAATTTGCTCCCCACTCCTACAGGACTTAATGTTTTCTGTCAAATCGCAGAGAGCATACACCAAAACACTCATTGTGATTCAGCTCTGAATTTATATTTCGAAACTCCAATTTGGAGGGTTGATATCCGCTGCATCAAACACTGCAGGCACATAAAAATGTCCCAGAAGTTTCCACTTCTTTCTGTTAAAAACAGGACACCTTGTTTGAGCCTTATGTTTCTGTTTGTGCTGCTCCTCAGAAAGGGAGGGAATCTCCATAGCAACCAGCATTTTCTCTGACTCAGCAGCTTTTTGTTCTTAATTTTAACCAATCAGAGACAGGTTCTGGTTCCTGATGCCTGAAATAGGAGGAAGTTGATGTTTGTTGGATCGTTGGGCAACAGATGCCTTTTCCGACTTTAGGTTGTTGTCACCAAGTTTCCAAATGCGAACATTAAAATCAGATTGTTTTCCCCATCAGTGGTACTAATAGGGTATGTAAACAGAAAATGGGGTAGAGCTAGATTTTAGTGATTGGAGGATTTCTCTTTAGTCGTTGGTGAAAAACAAGATGGCGACTCTTACCGTGCTGTGCTTCCAGTAGCGAATGATCTCCTGCAGGCTGGTTGCCGGGTTTAACAGGAAGTGCTCTCTCCATTCATTCCAGTCCAACGACATGGTACCATCAGAATCAATACTGGAGAACAGAGAAAAACATTTTCATTTAAAATATCAATTTTAAATTAAACAATTAATCGGACTAATCATGATTAATCAATAATCATCAACAAATATATGACAGTCTTCAAATCGGTAATGTTGCTTTTAAGCTGACATTTACGAAGCCGGACTGGATGTGAACAGTGACTGAATATCATTATGATGATATTATGAAAGTTGCAGTTTTGCTTTTTTTTGTATTAACTTCCTTCATGCTGTGCTGACATGTTTTGTTTTGTTTGTGCATGCGGGTCACTGAGGAAGGAAACCGCCTTATTACTTTCACATTTAGTTAGCAGTGTGAATGACCATGCGAAAAAAAAAATTACTTTCATAAAAAATAATTGGAATTGGGCATCAAGACCTGCAGTGTGAACGTAGGCTATGGCTGAAAAACGCACCACGATATAAGCGTTTCATATTGGTCAATATCTTTAATTATTGATTCAATTTTTGTTTTAAATATCTGATATTTAAAACATACAGGCGAGCTCGTTCTGTCACCTTTTCTGTTTTCACTACATTGTGCTGTTGCTTCTTTTTAAGCAGTGGTGAAGCATTATTATTATTATTATTATTATTATTATTATTATTATTATTATTACTACTATTTTGAATACACAAATGATTCCTAACTTTCCACTTACAAAAACTATACAACGCTACAACTAAAAGAAAGCCTTAAACTGCACAAGTTACTCAACAAGCTGTTGCTAGGCAACCAGAAGTTACTTTAAAAGTTGTTGCTAGGCAACCTAAGCACGAGTGAGTTAGTTGACTCCACCAACCTTGCTTAGCTAGCTGTGAGAAAGCCTTTCCTCTGCCTACGTTTCCCAGAATGCTGTGTGGTTCTGGGTTGGAGTTCAGTGAAATTATCTACATTTTTTCGGATGTATAATCTATTGATATTGATCACGTGCCGGTCACTTTATTGTTATTGATTTATTGTCCAGCCCATACGTGAACGTAGCATCATATTCAGTTACGATGGTCAGCCGTCATCTAAAATGGCCGACCTTCGCCACTGCTGTAACGTCTTCCCTCCTTCTCTTCCAGATTTGTTCCGGGCCAAGGCGTGGTTTTGTACCCGCAGATCGGGGACAAGCTGGACATTGTGTGCCCGCGCGTGGACGGCGGGATTGTCGACGGCGTGGAGTATTACAAGGTGTACATGGTGCCCAGGGAGCAGCTGGAGAGCTGCACCATCACCAAGGCCGACACGCCGCTGCTGAACTGCGTGAAGCCCGACCAGGACGTGAAGTTCACGCTGAAGTTCCAGGAGTTCAGCCCCAACCTGTGGGGGCTCGAGTTCTTCAAGGGGAAGGACTACTACATCATCTGTGAGTGTTCAGGAACGTCTCCGGGTTACTGACAGAATAATAATCACTTTTTCTTTTCAGAAATGTACTTTAATCTCACTATTCTAATTTAAATCTCAGAATTTAGACTGATTTTTCCTCAAATTCTGATGTTTTTTAACCAAAATCATGACTTTAATCTTTAGAATTTGATCTTTAATCTCAGAAGTTTGACTTTTTTTTTTTTCTCAAAATTCTGATTTTTTTTCTCAAATTCTGACTTTACTCTAAGAAAATTACTATTTTTCTCAGAGTTCTGATCATTTCAGAATTTTGACTTTAATCTCAGAATCCTGGTGTTATTCTCAAAACTCTCATTTTACTCTCTCAAATTCTGACTTTCATCTGAGAATTCTGTCTTTAACTTAAGAATTTTGACAATTTAATCTCAGAATTCTGCTGCTAATGCCAAAATTCTGATTGTATTGCCTCAAATTCAAACTTTCGTTTTTTTCTCATATTCTGTCTTAATCTGAGAATTATTTGACCTCAGAAATCACTCATGTCATAATTCAGTTTTTCTTTGAATTCAGAGATTTCTCTCATAATTTTGTCTTTAATCTCCTGCCATCCGCAGTCAGAATTCTGATAAAACGTCAGAATTTGTAATTTTTCCCAGCGTCCCCTGACCCTCCTCCAGATAATCCCTCCTCGGAGTCGGTGTGTGTTTAGCTGGTGGCCAGCAGGTGTGTCCACTCCGCCTGGCTGATTTTCCTGCGATTTGCTAATGCCATCCTGAGAGGAAGCTCTGACGGGGTTTCTGCGCCGGCCCCCTGGTTTGAAACATGGGAGGCGGACTGAACCATCTGTGTGGCGCCGATGGGGGGCGGCTGCGTGTGCAGGGGGGGTTGAGCTGCAGATCGGACCATCTGCGATCCTCTGCCACCGCCATCTGTGAGCTGTCACAGTGGGGAAGGCCGTATTTCTTACAGGGAAGAAAGGAGAGCGAGGCGTTTGCTTCAGACTCGGCGGTTTGATCCGGGTTACCTGCACGGCGAGGCGCGTCTGAACGCCGGCGTGAGAGCAAACGGAGCAGATCGGGTTCTTCCTTTTATTAAATTTACAGTTTTTTTGGTTTTGAAGTTTTAATTTTGGAAAATCTCGTTTTTTTTCCCCACCAAAGTACTCACTGTGTTTCCAAAGTTCTGTGATGTCAGCGCGTCGAGGGCGGCCATCTTGTTTGACAATAGTTTGAATTCAGGTCTACAAAACAGCAAATATTTAATTTTCTATTGAAGAGTTAGGCAAAGACTGTATTCAAGTAAAAGTGGCTCTACTTCAGTAAAAAGTCCAAGAAATGACTCAGTATCTGATAATGACTGAAGTACCGAGGAACGGATCAAAATATCGTTTATTATTTAAAAACTACATCAGCAGATGGACCAAAACACACATGAATGAGGACATTTTGGTATTTTAAATATCAAACTGACAATAATTCATATTAATAACAAATACAAATTAATAAAATCAAGCAGAATCATTTCCTTTCAAATTAAAATATATGACAAAAACAGCATGTTGATTAACTTTTGGTTAAAACATGTTTGTTCTTTGTTCTGTAAAGTTACTCACATTTATTAGAGTATCGATTTTAGTCAAGTAAAAGCAGCTATACCGAATAATAAAGTTACTCAAGTCAAAGTACAGAGTAGCAGAAATACTCACAGAAGTAACAACTGAACTAAAAGTCACTTCTTTGAAACTATTTTCTGTCATTTCCTTTAAAAAAAAAAAAAAAAAGAATTAAATTGGATCTGGTATAAAAGCACCTGTCCAAATCTTTAATTTTCTCTTGCTGCGTGTTGAAAAAAAAATCCCCTCCACGCAGCTGCTGATTCGACAAGTTGGAACAAAAAGATCGGTGGGAAACATCAATTCGGATCTTAAGTAAGTCGGGCTGAAAATCCAATTTTCCTGCAGATTCTCCTCTGCTGATGCTCTCAGCTCCTTGATGCTTAAAATGGGACATGAAGAGCAGCTTCTGAGCTGAAACGCTCACAGACAGGTAATGAAAACAGGTGCAGAGACAGGAAACGTGCAGGTGACTGGGATCATTCTGGGTTTTTACATAAACCGCACACAACCTTTTAATATTCCATAGTTTTCACTCCCTTTGTACTGATTTATTAAGGGATTGTGATAAAAAAATAAATTAGTGCTCTGGTGCAGTTTTCTATTTTACATATTTAGAGATTCACTGATAAGAGATTTTGTGGTCAATTTTTGTTAATCTCTCAGATTTGGGTGCTATAAATAGCAACCTTAAGCTTTTTAAATTAATTTTCCTCTAAATATAGAAACTCATAAGCAGCCCTGCTGGGATTGATGATAAAAACATTTTATTAGCTCTGAATTTATTTTTATTCTTCAAAATATTCTTATTAGAGCTAAACAGATTACAATAAATATTAATTTTATTGAACATAAGCACCTATTGACACACTTATCAATATAACATTAACAAATATTTATTAAAAAATACACTGGTTTCAGGTTTTTTTTTTTTACAAAATGAAAAAATAAAACAGCTCTGCGTTTATATCTAAAAAAAAATTATCTTATATTTTAAGCTCTCCTTGAAATCTTCTGTTAGCATTATTAGCATAGCAGCTAAATTAGCAGCCTGAACGAGCAGCCAATATGGCTCCATGTAACAAAAGAGCATCTTTTCTAGAAGCTTTCCAAGATTTTTATGTTTCTTCTAAACATTTTACGGCTCTGAAAATAGTGAATTTTGAGTCTTTTTGTCCCTCTCTAATGACTTCCACACTGAAGATTGTTATTGTCACTGTGACCTGTATTTTAGTTGATCTCTCCTCAATCTCTTCAGATTGTTTATGGAGCCCTAAATCTGATAAAATATGATTGATTAAAACATAATAATAAGAGTAAACAGTAAGAATCCCTTTTTCTGATGATTAATTTGTTTTTTGTGCAACGTGACGATTCGGCGTTTGCATGTTGCTTTTTGACTTATTTGCTTCGAAACACTTCATTAGCTGAAATATGTTGTCTGGCAGGTTACAATGCAAGAGAAAGGACCATTTTTTAAATATATTTGAGTCCTGAACCGGCTCTACCGGTCTCAGTTTTCTCTGCAAAGCCTGTAAAGAACAACAAGTTCTACTTTTCTGTTTTGTTAAGATTCGTGTGAACGTCTGAACCAATTTAGCAACTATTGTCAACTAATTGGACTGAGCTTATTGTGTTAGTTCGAACTTCATGAGAACTAATTGTTTAAAAAAAAATAAAAGCTCATGACATTACAAACCAGTTAGCCTAGAGAGTAAGTCATATATTAGCTCTGTTTATTTACATCTGTTTAATGAAATTAATGCTCTTCTCTTCACTCTCATAAACTGTATTTGAATTTGTCTGAATTTCCAGGAAAGTCGTCTCATCACAACTTCCAGTTTTAGTTGTCAGAAAGCAAAGTAAATAAAAATTTCAGCCACTTTTAAAGCAGTAAATAAGGATGGTTACCCCTTAATAAAGTCTTTATTAAAGACTCTTGTTAAATAAGTTGTCAAATAAATTCCTGTACTGTCATTTCAGAGGGAATTACACTGCAAAAAACAGTGCAATCCTGAAGCTTTAATGGTTTAAATGTTCAAGGTTTAATGGGAATTGAACAGATCCAACAGTAAACTTCCTCTGTGTTCGCACACGGCAGTCGCCACATTCTCATCTTTGGGGAAAGATTAAACTGTTTTTCATTATCTTAGCTTGTGTTTTTAGAGCCGAAAGATGCATAATTAATGACAGAATCCCACAGTGAACTTGTGCTCTCACACAGCAGTCAGCATGCCCTCACCTTTGGGGGTAAATGTTGACTTGTTTACAGAAAATTCACTTCTCAGCAGAGAATTTTTTTAAATACTTCAGAAAGAGTAAAAAAAAAAAAAAAAAAAAACAGTGTCATTAAGTTCAAATTTCTCCAAAACCTGAAGGAGAATCCAAATTCTTATTGTCATTGCTGTAATTCCGCTTTTGGCCTGAGGGGGTGCTGTTTCTACATCTTTTGTCCCAATTTGTGTTGAAAAGCAGATTTTTCTATAATTAAGCTGTAATTTCTCAGCTATCGTAGCCCAGTCACTGCCGCTGGTGTGTGTGTGTGTGTGTGTGTGTGTGTGTGTGTGTGTGTGTGTGTGTGTGTGTGTGTCTCCGTTCTGACAGCAGCATCCAGGACCCATCAGACTGTGACAGCGCCTCAGAAAAGTTCACCGCCAGGGTTTCATTAGTCTCTTGGAGTGAGCACTCAATACGTAATTAATTAAGCGCCGTTTAATCCTCCATTTCTCCACACAATCGGCCTCACATCGCTTGTGCGGATCTGAGGCTCGACCGATTGGATTAACGTTGCCTCCTTTGAGTTGGCTGCCAAACACTTCTGGGCTTTTTTTTTTTTTTTCATTTCAAAACAGCAAGCGTCGATGACGTACGGAAAGCGACGGCGTTTCCGTTTTCGGGCGGATTTGTCGTGCACGTCTCTGTTTTTTAAAGTGCACAATGGTGCCACAGTCCAGTGCAGACGGGGTTTGATGTGATCCTTTGCGGCAGCGAGGCCCGAAGCCGAGAGACGAGCGAGCCGGATGATTACGCGCGCCGAGGAGGAGGGAGGGATGAATAAAGAGGGAAAGGGGCCAGAGAGAGTGACGAAAGAGAGCTAACGAGGGCGAGGAAAGAGAGCTAAAGAGAGGAAGAGGAGGGCAGGAGAAGGACGAGGCTGCAGCGACAGTCAGAGGGAAATCTGATCAGTTGAGCTGCCCAGAATAAAATGGGCCTTTTTTGGTTAATTCACAGAATCAGTTTCCATTGATCAATAAGACTTAAGCAAAATGGAATAATAAAAATAAATTTGTTGAATGGAAACAAGCTGATTTTGAAAAAACTCCTATTTCTGTTCTAGAATAAGTGTTTTTTTTATTTTATTTTGATGATGAAATTATTTCACAAAACTGCAACAGAAACCGTTGATTCATTCATGTGCAAAAACACCATAATCCTATATTGTTTTCTACATTAGCAGAATATTGACATAGTTTTATAATGGAAACATGGCAATTTAAAAAACTGTGGCGACATTAATCCGCATCATACGAGTCACATGATTCACAACATGGTGCTACTACTGGCAGAAACCACAAAGAAGACGACAGGAAGCAGTAAAACGATTAGTTGCGTTTCTTATTTAACGGAAACGTCCCAGAACTGTGACGGTTTCCTTCAACAAAGTTTCTCAGACATTTGCGGTGGACATTAAAATCAGCTACAGTCCCAGTGTGGGAAATATTCACATGCGTTTCTTCTTCTGCACCTTAAATTAAATAAACTCCTTTCAGTGGCGCACTAATTGGATGTTAAATCCAACCCAAATGGATTCAAACAATAGGTTCTAAGTGGGTTTTTCCCTTTTTTCCCCTGCTGATTAGAGATGGTTGTTAGGCAGCTTTGGTATTCGCGGTGACCCGGCTCTCTCGGGAGGTCGCAGGGGTCCTGAAAGGGACCGAAGGCGCCTGCTGTCACGGCCGATTACCGCGCACCGCCGTGACGGGCATTAACCAGCCTGCAACCTCCGCTCTGTGGCGACGTCCTCACGCTCTGCGTTTAGATCATTGTCCCCGAATCCATCCTGGTTCTGTCCATCAGGACGCCTCCTCTGTTCTGACCCGAGCCGAAAGGCTGCCAGTACTTATTGCATTGTGTGTTGGTTGCGCACAGGAACAGGGCCAGATTTTAGAAAGCAGCGGCCCAGGGCGCCAGTGTTTTGGGGGGCCTCAAAGTTTTTTCTTCTTCACCGCAAAAACACAAAATCTCACCAAATACTTTTCATCTAGTTTCAAGTGCAAACATCTTATTGCATTAGAACTAATTCACAAGTAACTTTTCAGCAAGATGTCTTAATATGAATGAAAAAGTTCCATTAGCAGATTATTTCACTTCCAACATGTGCAAAATATCTTGTTTTAAGTGAAGTAATCTTCCAGTGGAACTAGAGTTGGGTTGCTAGGCAACAGGCTGGGCTTGACTGGGGTTGCTAGGTAACGGCGCAGCTCTCTGCTGTTACAATTAAGGAATTATTTACATATAACAAGCTCCTATATGTTGCTGAAAGGTTATTCATAAGTTACTTTTGTGTTTTTTCACATCTACTAGAAAGTAGTTGGTGAGATTTATTTTTTTGTGTGTTTTCTTTAATGATTGCAGGTTTTGTAAACATTGTACTTTATAGAAAACTCATAGGTACAAATGAGGTGAATTATCCCAATATTGTGTTGAGATTTTTATGCATATTGATAATATTCAAGTATTTGAAAATTATGAAGGTTTAGTTAATTTCTTTGGAAACAACAAGGAGTTATTAAACTGCATCAATGTATAGTTTTTACCTACTAATTTATTGTAATTTACATTAGTAAAAATAATTTTTCCTGAGTGGATGCGGGGCCAAAAGTGTCTCCACGTTCCTGTAAATCCGTCCCTGCACAGGAAACATGGCAGTTTGGTTTTATTAGGTCAATTCAAACTGCTCACAAGTTTAATATGAATTTCTTCGGATTTTTCTATTTTATGGTACAAAACACTGGAAAGTGTTTTAGGAAGTCTCTATCCGAAAACAATTGACTGCCTTGTTAAAGTGGCTGATTTTCTGCCTTCTTGATTTGACAAACAGGAGAAAATGAAACTGAACTCAGAGGAAGCCGAGGAGGTTGACGTGTCCTGGATTTTAAACACATTCGTTTCTTCGTTCTGTTTATTCAGGATTTATCTCTGATGATTTTCACTTTCTTTTCACCTTCACAGATGTTTGCTGGGATCTGCTTAGGACCAATCTTTCTCTTTCAGTCAGAGTAGCCCTTTTGTTAGCACTGTTAGCAGGTGCTAACGTTAGCATCAGCTGTAAACCAGACAAAATGTTCATATCTTGTCAGTGTTTATTTTCTAAAACCCCTCAGAATGAAGCTGTTAATGTAAAATAGGTGGAAGTTTCTTCTTTTTCAGTTTTATTTAAAGCTAAGTTTTCCATCTTGTGCTACCAGATGCTACAGAGCTACGTGGCAATTCTCTAAACTCGCTAATCGGTTGTCAAATTCACAATTTCACACTCTGATTCACAGCTTGGTAGACAACATAAGGTAAACTGAAGGTCACTCACCTGAGATAAAACATGCATTTTTCCTGCTTAGCCATTTATTATTAATGAAGAGGAGCTTTGGAGCAACGCATTTCTAAAAGCTAACCTCACATTAAAGTTGCGCTAATGTTGAAAATAATTTTTTAAAACCATCTTTTTCTCTTGTAGCCGCTACTATTACAATTTCTGCTCATACTGGGCATGAATTTAACAATTATAAAGGAAGTTTTAGATACAAAAAAATTGTGTATTTTATGCATGTTGTGTTTTTTATTAAATTTGGATTAAATCACTTTAATAAGATGATTTCTTTTATCACATAAAAATAGTGGACTAAATAAATAAATCCATGGGTTTAATTTTTGGGCTATGATAGTTACAGATATAAGATATAACAGTTTGACACTCAACTCACTCACTCACTCTTTGGTTACCTAGCAACTCACTCTCTCACTCTTTGGTTACCTAGCAACAACATGTTGACTAACTGGCGCAGCAGCAGTTTAAGGTTCTTCCACGACTGCTTAAAAATAAATAATTTTTTTTTTTAAAACACAGTGTGGAGTGAAAACTGGATAAAACAGAAAATGTCATGCGTACAATTTGGAAGTATTTGAGATATTTAAAGCAAAAAAACCTAATCAATAACTGTTTATCTATGGATATGAACACTTATATTGTGATACGTTTTTTAAACCAGTTTTCTTTCTAATATTCACTGTAAAATTATTATATACTGTAAGACATAGATTAAATATATGAAGAAACACAAAATAACTCAGTCAGAATGGCATAAAATCAGTCAACAAAATATGGATTACGGTATTCCTTGTCTGTCCAAAGCACATAAATAAAATGTTTTATTTTTCCTGCTCTTTTCCTGGAGTTTTACCTAAATCCATTTCGGAGGTGCTGGGATTAGTCGGTTCCAGCTCTCCTGTCCAGCTTGGCCCCGTCTGACTGGACCGATGAGGGCCAAGTCATTCAGCCAGCCTGAGCCGATTCAACAATCACATTCTGTTTAAATCCAAGTCAGGCCCGCCGAGACTGCAGCCTTGGCACCGAACCCGCCGTGTTTTTATCCCGCATTCAAAAGGGAAAACAGGAATTTAAAGTTGAAAATGTTGCTGATTTTTCCGCGGAATCAGAAGCCTCTGTGAAGTGGGAGATGTTTTCTTTCCCACCACGTGAACTCTGACCCCTTCCCAACACTTCTCTGCCATTAAGCTGTTCGGGGCGTCCCTGCCGGATTGTCATGTGTTTTGCTAACAGGTTTATGAAGGAAAACACACAAACACGCAGAGGAAGAGTGGGGGGTGGGATCCTTTAAGCAGCTTTGTCCGTAATGTGCTTCAGGTCAGCGAGACGAGAAGCCCGGTCCTCGTTAGCATGCGCTACGCATCCGCTAACATCACCGTCTTACTGAGGCAGGAGGATTCAGATCAAGATGATTGGGAGCAGCAGGGAGGGAGAGAAGAAGAAACTGAATTCCCAACCACGATGGATCGAGGTGGGATCCATCGATGGGCAGATAGGAAGGGAGGAGAGGAAGCAAAGCGGAGGAGAGGAGTGGGTGGGGCGGCGGCGGCGGCGGTGGATGTGAATGCGGGCCACTGAGCGCTGGCGGGAGGCCATGCCTCTAAGCTCTGGCAGCTCGTTAGCCTCTGTGTTACTGACCTGATAGACCACAAGCCCTGCTGCCCCCACAACCCACTCATGATCTAATGTGGACACACTTCCATCAACTCACCTCTAGGGGCAGCAAAGGAGCAGAAAGGTGGAGCTTTAGCACATTTTCCCCAAAGTGACGCCTCTTGTCACTCAGAAACTATCCCCTTCCTTCATAACCAATTAATCAATTAATAAAAAAAATCCGTTTGCATGATTTATTTTCTTCTACCAAAAACTTGATGATAATCATAAATAATTTTTTTAAACGATTTATAATTAATTTTATTTGTTGTTTTGTTTATTTATTTTGGATATTTAAAATGTTTTTGAGCTCCAGGTCCTTGTGTATTTTTTGAAGGGCAAATTTCATTTATTTTTTTGTTTATGAATTTTATGGTTTTGTTTGTGTGCTGCTTTTATTTCCATTTTAATAATCGTTTTTGGTCGTTTGGTCATCAGCACCTTTGTCAGTTGAGGCTACAGCTAATAGCTGCTAGCTAGCGTTAGCTTCCGTTAGCTCCTTATTAACATCTATGCGCTACGTGTTTAACCATTAGCGATCCAAACAATTGTAAGCCAGAAAACCTTTCAGATGCATAAATTCAGCCACAATACGAAGAAAAACCAGAGATTTTTTCTTTGTTGTTGCTGAAAAGTTAATAAAATCTTGTTAGCGTCATTGTCTCTGCCGTTCTTGTCCGTTTGCTTATCTGCTTCTGCTCTCTTTCTCGTCTCTGTCTCCTTTAGACCCGCTAACTGAGTCTGCTGTTCAGACCTGAGCAATTTTAGGCTTTTCAAATAAAAAAAACGTCTTCTTTAATCAGCGGCCACCGCTCTCCTGGGTGTCGTTAGCGCTAATGCACAATAAAGCGCTGGATCCGCTCGCAGCCTGCCAACATGTCCGCTGTCATCGCCGCCCTCTCTCCCCTACAGCCTCCTTCATAAGGCCCATCAGCGCAGTTAGACATATTACAGTCACAATTACTCAGGCTAATTGACTTCAGGGGATGTGAAATATTCCACCGGAGAGAAGCGGCCGAGGTGATGAACAGGCAAACTGTGATTTTATTAAAGGGGAGTGACTCATATCCTTCCTCGGAGGAAGGCTCTGTTTCCTCTCACATGTATCTCCACATAAACAACTTGAATTTTATCGTTTGCATCCAGAAATTTTGCACATATGCGCAACGCTGGCGGGTGAAAAGACGATTCTTTTACCTGCCGTCCATCGCCGGGCTGTTTATTCTGCTAACTGATCTGTTAGCAGAATAAAACCTGGAGATGTTGTTAATTTAGGGTAGGGCGCCGTTCTTTTCTTCTCGCTCTCAGACATGTTGCCAACTCACTGACACCAGCTACACTGCAGTGGCTAGTTAGCTAAAGGATTTGGCCTCACAGAATTCCACAGCACATCCTCATGATAAAGTTATCAAAGTCAAGCTAGCATAACAAGCTGACCGTCTTCCCGCTCTTAATTAAAACCTTTTTCTGATATTGTTGTCTAGTTTTTGTAGTGTTTGTGTAGCGTCCATTTTTCTTCTGTATCTTTAGCACCTTATGTTGACAACCTGACAGCTAACACCAATGCTAGCCATCGTTGGCAAGCAGCTTTTTGCGGGATACTGTAAGCGTGACTTCACTTTGCAGTGTGTTGCCAGATTGGGCGGTTTTCCTCCCAATTGGACTTATTTTGAACATGTTGGGCTAGAAAGAAACAACTTAGAGCCACAAAAAACACTAAATCTGTGTTCAAAGAGTTAAGACCTTAGCTGGCACAGTGAGTTCTGGTTCTGCTCAGAAAGTAATAAATTGCAACCAAAAACATTCTGCATCGTCATAAAAAGCAGTCGATGACATTTACATGTATATATGACTAAATCTGGCTTTTAACTGTGAGTTTCATTAGCGGCTGGTGTTTTTGGAGTTGGTTTGCTTTGTGTTTGGGCTGGAAACTATCAGTCAGACCTGGCAACCCTTCTGCCCTCCACCCGTTCTGACCCCGAGCTTCTCTCCGTTTCCTCCTGCAGCCACATCCAACGGCACCATGGAGGGCATCGACAACCAGGAAGGGGGCGTGTGCAAGACCAAGTCCATGAAGATAGTCATGAAAGTGGGGCAGAGTGAGTATCGCAGCATCTGCAGGCGATGTGCAGCTCTCCGAATAAGGTCAGAGGAGGCGGCGCCGTCGTCTCCATGACACCTGGGGCTGTAATCCAGCCAACCCAATGCATACACAAACACACGCTTTCAGCTGCACTCCCTGCACATATGCTAATCTAGTTTACATGCATAATTCCCATGATTCATAGCCCAGCAGACGCAGCCTTTGTGCACCCTGAGAGCATCGCGTCAGGAGCGAGAGCAGCTCCGGTTCTCCTGATCCAGACGCTACTGGTTCCACCAGAACCAGCTCAGGTTCAGGATAAATTCAATCTGTGAAATTAGGCTGAAATCTGGTGATTTATCGTCATTTTTAATCTCATCAACACAAGAAGCCACGCCATTATTGTTTCAAAATGCTGCTCCACCTTAAAACCATTGGCTAAAAGTTGAGTGCCACCTTAAAAAAAATTGTTAATTGATACGTATTGACAGCCGACAGTCAATACCAGTAGCAGCTCCTGATGTGTCTTTACAGATAAGGATAGATGCTTGATCTGAATTGATTGATTGATTGATTGCCTGCTAATCCGTGTCCATGTTGTTCTTTCAGATCCATCTGACCCCGTTTCACCCAAAGACATTCCCACCAGAACGCCCTACAAGCCCGGGTCGCCGGACGACGACAGGGACAAAAACGAAGTCCAGCTGACACGAGGTGAGCCCGATTTATAATTCTAATTTATAGAAATAAATTCACAAACTCAGGGGAATAAAGATGCATTTTTTCCCACAACAGCATCTTAAAATTTCAAGAAAAAGTTGCTCTAATGAGAAAGAGCTTGACTTGTTTGTTTTGTGTTTTTTTCTTGTAATTTCTGACTTTCAAGTTGTAAATTTTTGCCCTTTGAAACTGAAAAATATTTGAGTTTTTTTTCTATAAATTTTGAGCTTTTTTTCTAGCAAATATTTTATTTTTCAAACTCACATTTTCCTAAAAGTTTAACATTTTTGACTTTTGAAAGTTTTTTCTAGAAAATTTCTGACATTAATTGAAAATTTTCTGAGAATTTTGTAGTAAAGTTTTGACTTTTCAAACTCAGAAATTTAGTTTTTTTTCTAGAAATTTTCTGGGAGTAATTTCAAAATATGTAAGTTTTTTCATAGCTAATTTTTGACTTTTCAAACTAAGAAATTTCCTTGTTTTTTCCTAGAAAATTTTGGAGTTCAGTCTCAAAATTTCTGTTTTATTTTCTGGTGGAAATTTGATCCTTTTTCCCTTAAGTGGCCCCAAAACGGCGTCGTCTAGAGTTGAGGTTAAGGAGCTGCACAGAATCAGTGGTGCGTGTGTGTGTGTGTGTGTGGGTGTGTGTGTGTGGGTGTGTGTGTGTGTGTGTGTGTGTGTGGTGGGTAACAGAAAGGTCAGCGAATCATCAGCCGGTAATTGAATGTTGCCTATAAAACCGATAAGCATCTCTGGTCCTTCTAAGGTGTCTCCCGGCCGCTCGCCTTTCAGCTTTAAGGTGACATTTTCAGGAAAGCGATCCAGTCGCCGTCTGCCGTCTTCGGCGCACAGAAACGGGCTTGTTTCGGGTCGAGCGGCTCCGTCTGCGCGCCTCCTATCTCTGCTATTGGATTGCAGCTCAAAAATCTCTGTGTAAGAAAATCAGGAGCAGTAATTTCCTCCGCGAGAAGCAGGAAGTGCCTGGGGACGAATGCAGGCTGACCCACATAAAGGCTCCCCTGGATCTCTGAAAAAACAACAACTGAAATAAAACCAATCAAGAGCCTTTACAAGCCCAGGAAATTAAACTGGGGAATATTCATTATTTATTTCAGACAAAACAGAAGGAAAGGGTTTAAATGTACATAACATTAGATAAAAAATGTGTCTCTTTTCTTTCTGTCGATGGAGAGTTTATTGGTTTTTGGGATCCATTGAGAGAGGAAAGATCCACGTTAATAAAATGGAATTTAAGCTACACTTAAAAAACTGCTTACGAAGTGGGGATCCACCTTACAAAATATAACAAAGTAGAAAAAAAGGAGGAGTAAAATTCTGCCAAAATTTACTCAAAAATTTTTTAGATTAATCTCAGAAATGTTTTAGAAAAAAACATGAAGATCTCTGAGCTCCAGAAGTTTAGGTTTTGCTAAGAATCTCTGACATTTTGAGATAAATTTAAAAAAAAATTTTTACAGAAAAAAATTAGAAAATTTGTAAAAAATTCAAAAGACTTTTTTTTTAGGTTAATCTCAGGAACTTTCTAGAAAAAAAACAATATTTCTTAGTTTCAACTATGGAATATTTCTGAGTTAAAAATAGTTGAAAAATTGCTAGAAAAACTAAAAGATTTTGAGATTCATCTCAAGAAATTTTCTAAACAAAAACTTGATTATTTCCAAATAACTTTTAATAAGTCAAAAGTTTTCAATAAAATAAATTATTAAAAAAATAAATAAAGGTTAAAAATTTGTTTTAAAATTCAGAAATGTTCAGATTCATCACAGAAATTTTCTATAAAAACTTGGAGTCAAAAGACAAAAATGATAAACTTTTGAAAGTCAGAAATGAGAAAATTAAAATATTGTTTCTTATTAAAACACATTTTTTCTTGTAATTCCTTCTGGTAAAATTTCTTCTTTTTGCAAATATCATGAATTTATTCTTGTAATTAAACAGAAAGTACTTGCAGCCCAACCCTAATACTAAAACTCACATATAAATCAGATCTTTTATTTTGAAGCTCTGGCTTCCTGTTGTTTCAATCGGAGCAGCAGCTCGAAGTCAAACTCTTCTACTACAAGCTTTTGTTTAAAAAAGGTCACAGCTGATCCGTTCCTATTCAGATTCAGCAAAGACTTCAACCTTGAAAGTAGAGCAATCAGCGGCTGGATCCCGGAAAGCTGCACTCAGATAAATTGCGTTTTGAAAGACATAAAAACTAACTTGATTTTCTGGCTAAAAGCCTCAGAGGGGCAGAGAAATAGGAATATTTGATACGGTCGTGAAACATCAATTATGGAAGGCAAGCTGTGCTCTGACTCCCAGCGATGGACGCTCTGGTTCTGATCCAACACTGAAGGCTGGGAGCGTTTGCTCTGCTTGGGACCGGCAGCATCGCCGCAGCATCGCCACGGCTTCCACAGCGCAGACGCCGAGCGGTTCTGAGGCCCAAA
Organism: Poeciliopsis retropinna; assembly: GCA_010277075.1. Classification (NCBI taxonomy): domain Eukaryota; kingdom Metazoa; phylum Chordata; class Actinopteri; order Cyprinodontiformes; family Poeciliidae; genus Poeciliopsis; species Poeciliopsis retropinna. Next base: position 3,639,641 of record VMRM01000037.1, on the reverse strand, counting down.
TGCTCTGCTAACCGAGGGAAGACGACTGATCCATGTTCAACAAACTATTTGGACGGAAAGTTTCAGGAATATTCAAGATCAGCTGAGCAGGAAATTTTGTTTCCTTCTCCTTCCTGCATTTAGGTTCTATGTGGCGCGTTGTTACCATCGTAAAGGAGTCCATAACATAAAAAATTTAAAAAATTTAACTTTTCAAAATAGGGAATTTTTTTTTCTAGTAAATTTCTGAGATAAATCTAAAGATAATTTCCAACTTTTGAAACCCAGAAATTTTTCCTAGCAAAATTTTTAAATTAATCTCAAAATTTCCGAGATTTTCTTTTTTAGCAAATTTTCAACTTTTGGAGCTCAGAAATGTCCTTTTTTTTTTTTGATCAGTCTCAAACATTTCTGAAGTTATGTTGTGAATTTTTTTACTTTTCAAACCCAAAACTTTTTCAGGGTAGTTTTTTTCAGGCTACATTTTTACTTTTGAAACTCAAATTCCAATTTTTTCTAGAAAATTCTTAATCTAAAAATTTCGACATGTTTTTTAGTAAATTTTGGATTTTTCAAAAGAAAATTTGAACTGATACAGAAATTTCTGAGTTTTTTCATACAAATCTTTGACTTTTAAAACGTTTCTTTCTAAAATTAGTTTTTTTTTGTAGATATTTTGCTTTCCAAGAATTGTGGTAAGGGGCCCGCTCCAGTCATTCAGAGGGCTACAAATGGCCCCTGCGCCGCACTTTGAACAGCCTTCTTGCTCGACTTGTTCTGGATCAGTCCCAGAGTTCTGGTTGGTTCTGACCCGCTCTCTCCCTGTTTCTACAGATAAATCCAAATTAGAAGACGGCGGCGGCTCCGGCGGCGGCGGCGGCGGGAAGTCGTCCAGCGCCATCGGCTCGGAGGTGGCCATCTTTGTGGGCATCGCCTCGGGCAGCGTCATCTTCATCATCATCATCGTCATGCTGGTCCTGCTGCTGCTCAAGTACCGGCGGCGGCACCGCAAGCACTCGCCGCAGCACACGGCCACGCTGTCGCTCAGCACGCTGGCCACGCCCAAACGCGGCGGCGGCGGCGGCAACAACAACGGCTCGGAGCCCAGCGACATCATCATCCCGCTCAGGACTGCTGACAGCGTCTTCTGCCCGCACTACGAGAAGGTGAGCGGGGACTACGGACACCCCGTCTACATCGTTCAGGAGATGCCGCCGCAGAGCCCCGCCAACATCTACTACAAGGTCTGAGGGCCGGGAAAACAAAAACGCAGATCCCGGACGAGCCCCGGGTCGGAGCGAAACGAACCGCCCCGCTCTTCCTCTCTGTCGACTCCTCCTCCTCCTCCTCTCCTCTGATGTTTCGTCACTAGTCGTTTCCTCTCTGAGTTTTCGCCCTTCGCTCCGGGCCGGTCGCAGACGATGGGGACGAGTAGCGAAGCCGCCGTCGCTCGCCAGGAAGCAGAACGGACAGCGCCTTCTTCGTTTTCGTCCACCGGGATTAAGTGAGTGGGATGGATGGATTTATGGATGTGAAAGTTTCTGAAAGTGTGAGAAAAAGACAGACTGCTGTTTTGGAAACAGGGACTTTAACGATGGGAGAGAAAGCAGGAAGTGGGCGGAGCTTGGACTCAGCCGAGCGGATTTACCAGCGGGATGCAGAGAGATTCCCACGCTGGACCTTTTGTGGGACTTTCACCCACTCACCTGTCCACCCACATGACCACCATCACACAAACACTCACCTGTGCACAGAAACAGACTCACGGGTCAATGTGACGTGTTGTCGATCACAGCATCTCTCCTCATCCTCAGCTCGGTCTTATTTCGCGTTTTACTTGAAGGTTTAGAAAAAAAAACATGATTGAGTCTCTTTGTTTAGTTCCACATTTACTGGTTTTGTTCATATCTGTTTTTTTTATATTTTTACGACGGCGAATCAGGGCCACTTTGGGGAGAAAAAAAGAAGTAAATTTCTGCCAAAAAAATCAAAGATTAATGTCTGAAGTTTTCTAGGACAAAAACAGAGTTTCAAAATACAAAATATTGCGATAAAAAGACATTTTGAGATTAATTTCTGAGATTTTCTAGAAAGGACTTGGAACATTTTGAGTCGTAAGTTTATGAGAAAGAGAATAATCTCAGAAATTTTGTAGATTAAATAAAGAAATTCTCTGCAAATTTACAAAATAAAAAAAAATCAGAGATTCTGAGATTAATATCAGAAATTGCATTAAAAAAACCCAGAATTTTCTGAATTCTATGTTGAAAGTTGAAATATTGCGATAAAAACTTTTCTGATTTAATGTCAGAAGATTTCTAGAAAAATTTTAACATTTTTGACTCTTGAAGCTACGAAAAGTTACGAAACTCAAAAATGTTTAACTTTATGAGCTCAAGAACATTTCTGTGATTAATCTCAAAATTTCAGAGACTTTTTGTTGAAATGTGAAAATGTCTGTGCTCAAAAAATCTAAACTTTCAACATTTAAAAATTTGAAAATTTCCAAAAAAATGTTCAAGTTTTTTTAAAGATTACTCTAAAAAATTCTGAGCTTTTTTTCTCACAAATTTTAAACTTTTGGAGCTAAAAATTGTCCAAGTTTTTTGTAGAAAATGTTGGAAATTAAAACTAAAAATTTCTGAGTTTTTACTCCGGCAAATGTTCAACTTTTGGAGCTCAAAATTGTCCAAGTTATTTCATGAAAAATTCTTATATTAATCTGAAAATTTCTGAGTTTTTCTTCTCGCAAATTTTCAACATTTTTAGCTCAGAAAATTATTGAGATTAAGCTCACAATTTCTGAGTTTTTTTTTTTTGCAGAAACTTCCTCCTCCTTTATTTGATTTCCCGTCCACAGCGGCCCCGATGCGACGCCGTAATCCTCTGAGTAGCTGGAGTGCAGATAGCGTTTTCTTTCCCCGGTGTGTCGCTCAGCGTGGCAGCAGCTCAGTTGAAAACAGGAGGAGGTGGAGGACTTTTCTCTTGCATAGCGCAGCACTTTTGACCCCTCCTTTTTTTACGTTCGTCCCTCCACTCTCCTCCGCCGGAGAGAGACGCGGCGACGCCCGGAGATGGGAGAGCGGCCGTGACCCGTCAGGGGCAATAAGAAATCCAGTTCGCCTTACTGCTGTAAGACCTGGTGGAGGTCAGAGCGAAGCAGTTGTAGGTACTGTAACGGATCCCTCAGGGGTCCGGTGATGACTAAGGGTACCCTAAGGGCCCAAAATTCAGCCTGGCCGGTGCTCTCCTTTTCTGTAAAGCACAGGAACATCAGCTTAAACTTTCACTGTTTTCAGTCTCCATTAGCATTTTCTTCCTCTGAGTTTTCAGTTCTCCTTTCCTTTACATCCAATAGATGTACATTAAAAAGATAAAAAAGGACATTTAAAGATGGAAAAAAAATACAAAAATAAGATAAAATTTATTTATGATAGACACAGAGCACAGGTGTTGTCAGGCGGAGTGGAGAGGAAGAAACTAATTTTAATATATAAGTGGTATAAGTGCACATTATGCAATCTAGGTTTTGATTATTTGATATCTGGACGGTTCGGGTCCCGGCTCCGTCTGCGAGTTATCCCAACCCAAAATCGGTGCAGAGTAGCCGTTTGTCCCAAAGGAAAGTTCCCAGTGTGCCCGATTCTCCTCATACACACCCTCCATCTTCCCCGTGCATGCGTGTGTGTTGGCGTGTGTGTGTGTCAGTGACTTCATGCAGCATCTCAGCAGTAACTTAGGCCTCTCCCTGAGCATCTATCAGCCCATTGTTCGCATCTCCATCGATTCATGAGCATCAAATTTCACCGAAAAAGCCAAGCCTTGTATTATCTGAGGTTTGTGCCTCTGAGAGGCTACAAAATCTGCAAATATGCAATTCTTATTTATTTTTTTAATCAATTCTAAAAGAAAAAAAGTGTTCTTAACCACTGAAAGATGTAACAACAAACCAACATAACAAAATGAGTCTGTCTGGGTTTTTTTTTGTTGTTGATTTTTGGACATTTTCTTCTGTTTTGACTGCAAAAACAACAAAACTTACCAGATATTTTGGTCAAGTTTTTAGTGCAAAATCTGAGTACAACTGAAATGAGACAAAACTAACTTAAAATAAACTTCATAGCAAGATACAGGAGCTTGTTTTAAATCAGTGATTCCTTAATATTGACGAAAACACCGGCAGATTATCTCACGATAAATAAAATAATCTTGACTTAAAACCAGGACTGTAGATTACAATTTTTTTAGAAATAAATTATTCTGGTGATTAATCGATTAATCGGATTGGTACATTCTGCATCTTTTCATTAAACCACTTAAGCCTGTTTTTCTACTTGACATTAGAAGCTCATTAAAAGAATGAAATAAGCAAATAATTCAGTTACTTTTTTAATTAAGAAAATAGAAATAATGGCTAAAATGCAGACGCAGCATTTTTTTAGTAGCAAAAGATGTATCTGCAGCTAAAAGAAGTATTGCAAACTAATCTGTTGATTATTTTCTATATTAATAATTTAATGGTAAAAAAATGCTTAATTAATAGGAGACTTTTTAAAATAATTTAAACCAGATGAAGCTGAAAATGCTATTTGATTTCTATGTAGAATGTATTTAGAGAAGGTTTTTCATCTTAAATGCTAAATGTATATATTTTTTGTACAGTTTTTGTACAATAACTGCAATGACTGTTTTATCCTTTCAGCAAAAGGCCTTTTTTTAATCTGTATGCTCCGGTTAACGATTAATCAATTATTTCAACAATCAATTAATCACAATTGATTCAATTAATCGATTAGAACAAGCTCCTATTTCTTGCAGAAAAGCTATTAAAAGTTATTTTTGTCTTATTTCAAACGTACTCAGAGGTTTCCGGTAGAAACTAGACAAAAGTAATTGTAACTGTTTGTGTTTTTGCAGCGTTGACTACGTGCCGTAGTGCAAACTGTGAAAACCGAAACCATGACAAAGCATCAGTAACAGAACCTGGACAGGTATTTAGAGGTGGAGGAAAAGCGAAAAACAAAGAAAAAGAGACAAACACATACAGAAGAATGGCTTTTTAGTTGCTTTCTGTCTGCGGCAGAATCTGACAATCTCCTTAGTTTCTTTGAATCTGGCGTCCTTTTCTCAGCCGCCGCTCGGCTGCAGCTCTGCGGCGTCTGAAACATTGTAGCGGCGCCGCGGCGGCCTGCAGCCGGCGGCCTGGGGGAAGCACCTCAGGCGACTGTAAAATGCCTTGCTCGTATGGTCAGCCCTTGGTCACTTGACTCAGTAAATTTGCACCGTACTTCTGTAGGTAAGAACCTGTAAATACATTAATGTTTGTATTGTATATGGATCCTGGGTTGTTACAATAGCCTTATTCACCTTTGTAGGAAAGTAAATGAAAAAAAAGAAAAAGTGGATTACACTTCAGTAAAACAGAGCATACTACTTTTTTGGTAAATAGCTTATGTAAATATTGGCCAGAACCCAATAAAAAACATTTTTTATAAACTCTTAAAGTAAGATGTTTTGTATAAAATTTGAATTTTTTGCTATGTATTTTAGCTAGCGCTCTATGGAAAGCCCGTGTCCTCCCCACTTCCTCCCGTTTTGCACTGTTTCCATGGTAATTTGGTTTAAAAAAAAGAAAAAAAAGAGAAAAGTTGCCAAACCGACTGCTGCATATTTGTGCCATAAGTGTGTACCATAAATATTTATTAAATTAGTTTGTTTTTTCTCTCTCTCTCTCTCTCTCTCTTATGTTCCGTTGATGGTTTTATTTCAGTCCAGTTTGTAAGTAACAGTATTATATTTGCATCGTTTATCGTCTGCCCCGTTTTATTTCGCCATGTCTCGGTTACAGCTCCCTCGTTCCTCGCAGTGTCAGATGGCCCAGATTGTGACGAAGATTAAAAAAAAAAAAAAAAAAGAAAAACAATGAAAAGACATTTTGCAATTCAGAATTTTAAATTAATTTCGAAGAGGATAAATGACACACATTCCACCAGTCTGTTACAAACTGAAAATGTTTTTCAATAAAATGTTTTTCCTATGGACACGCTGTCTGGGAGTACTTTGTGAATTTGAAAAATAACGTCTTAATACTGTCTTTTTATTACCACTTATTACAGATTATTATCCTTATTGCTCTCTTTTTACGGTTCAACTTCTAATAACGTGTATAATGCCAATATACATAATATGCTAATTACTGATATGTTATTATAACTACTGAGAATGAACAATATTCTTGTAAAATTTGAAAAACAGGTATTTGCGTGAGAAGTTCCCAGAAGGAGATGGGAATTTAATATGAAAGCAACCCTGCAGCAGCAAAAACATTAGCAACGATGCTAACAAGTTTTAGCCCAAATGATGCTAAAGGACACAATGTTTTAAAATATAACGGCACTTTCAAAAATGGTAGCTGAAGCTATGCACAGGAAAAACAGCTATTATTATCATTTCTACATAGAATGATAATGATGTAAGGAATATTTGTGCTCATAAAGTAAGTTGTTTATCAATAAGCAACGAGTTTGGACACAGTTTTCTATAAAAAGCTAATTTATTACACCTATATGTAATTTTTTTTTTCAAAGGAGTCTGGTAATTTTGTGGTTCTAAAAACATGTTGTTTAGCTGGACATAATAAAAAATGACTCACAGCTTTGTAAAGGTTGCTAACTTCTAGCTAGCACTAGCTAGCTAATTTGTAGAAAGCCTTAGATATTTTAAAACATCTTAAGTGCAACGCGCAAAAGAACATTAATAAAATACATTTTGAACCAGATTTAGCTTAAGCAAAGTTCCTCCTGTAGCCCAGGATCAGTTGAGTTAATGAAATAGTTTAAGCTAATACGTCGTCCTGTAGCGAATGCTAGCTGCTGCAAGATGTTAGAAAGTATCAGTTTTCCGTGACAGGTACCCCCGACTACCAGGTTTTGTTTTAAAAATTTGAACACCAGTTGGATTTAATAGTTTGCTGTCTGAAGCAAACTTAGCTCCTGTCACCAGTTCAAATGTATAATTCATGTTAGCATCTTAACTCTTTACAATCATTCGCCATGTTGGATTGTTTTCCACTATTCTGATGTCGGGACATGTTCAAAAATTATATTCAGATGTAGATAAATTCTTACAGCTCTTTCAGTTTTATATATTTGCATTTTGCTCCTACAAGAGGACAACAATGTTTAGGTCTGTTTGGAATTGGTATGAAAGTAAAGCAGGATTCATAACAGTGTTTCTATGTATTGTAGCAACATTAACAGTTAATGCAGAGCTGCAGTCAAGTTTGATCTGCTGTCTCCATGTTAGCTCACTCCCTGATGTAATATGGACACACTGATTATAGGATCATGTTCCCCATCAGTGCTGAGGGCCAAATTATCCTTAAGCCAGTGAGTCACTCATGTTTTTTTGGCCGCTACGTCCAGGCAGCTAGCCTGCGCAGCCAGCTCTGGTGGCAATGAATCAGGACAACGTCCTGCCAAAACACGGCCAGGCAGAGACACCAACCCAGCAGGCTGCCATCTCTCTTCCACCTCTGCAGACCTGCAAATCAGTTCATCACCAAAGCTCTCTGCTCAGCCAGAGAGTCGGTAAGATTATAGCTGTGACAGCCAAACGACCCGCTAGCCAGCCAGCTAAGCTTCTGGGCCTAGCCTGCTAGATTAGCATGCTCAGATTCTTGGCTTTATGTGGGAATCAACTCAGGCTGCATTTGTTCACGGTCCAATTGAACATCTGTGGGATGTTCTGGACAAACAAGAAGCGGGATGATAACAGGTTTTTTTGTAGTTTAGTTTTATTTCATAGCAACTTTTGTTTGTCTAATAAAGTTTTAACTGGTTTTACAGTAATTTTGTTAGTTTTATTACTTTAGTTTTATTATAAGTTAGCCTTAAGCTAAAAATAAGCATATGAGCTACATTTGGCTCATATGCTAAATATAGCATATGAGCCAAATGTAGCTCATATGTTAATGTACATATTTGCCACAAATCAGGCAATGTGTTGCTAATATATTAGCATAAGTCAATGCTAAATGCTACTCCATTTAGCATTCTAGTGATACCCTGTATGCTCGTGACAGCATTTAGGCTAACCATATCATTTTAGCTAACTTGAGTTCATGCACACATTTTTCCATACTGAGTTCACTAATGTGCTGGCAGCCATTTTTGTATTTACGAATCTATTTATTAGCCTTTCCAGCTGATGTGAAATAAGAGTTTTCTTTTCCACACTAGCAGTTGACGCCATAATCCTCCTGTTATGCTAGTCTGCAAAATGGCGACTAGCTTTTAGCAAAAGGTAAACAAAAATAGAGAGGCATCAGATTTTACCGGTTTTAGGATTTTTTTCTTTTCATTTCTCCAACCTAGAGCTCGAGTTATGTGTTTGTTTTGGTTGTATTTACCCATGATGCCCTGCGTGCGCTGTAGCTAACTTCCTGATCTGGGAGTGTTATGAATTCACGCCTCCGTAAACAAACCGGACATACTAGAGAAATGACGTAGCGTTCATGTGTTTAGAGTTTAAATCAAATCAGACGTTTTTGTGACTTAAATTTGACTTGAGTTCCCATTCCTTTTTTTTGTTTTGTTTTTCATTATTATCTAACACGCCAGCTGCACCAAATATTTAAGATATTAAAGCCACAGGCGATATATCCATCATTTCTAACCACGTTGTCTTCAAAGCCTTTCGTTATGAGACGGCAGCCGGAAAACAAAAACGTCTTCATGATGCCGCAGTTCGCCTGCCGACTGTTTATCAGGAAAAATGCCTGTGAGGCCGAGTGGAAACAGAAAACAGGCCGCGCCTCGAGTCGTTCATCTTCCCTCTGTGGTCCGTCATCTCCTGGATCTTTGACGATGATGAGGAGGAAGATGTTTCCCTGTTTAATGTTCCTGTTTTATCTCCCTGGTTTTCACCGGAGCGTTGCCGGGTTTTAGTGGGTTTTTCATTTCGACGAGGCTGAAGGGTTTATCATGGGGGTTCGTTCGGGTTTTCAGGCTCCTGACCTTACTGTAAATCTGTAATTCAACATTGTTCAGAACCGTTTGGGCCCGGCTTGGATCCTCTTGAGTGTTTTTGGTGAGAAGGAAATAAAATCTGATTCAGCCAGTTTGTTCTTCATGTTACGCTCCTTTTGTTGTTTTATAATTAATAATTTAGTTTTTGGTTAATTGTTTGAAGCTTATTTAAATTACATATTAATTAATATTTACATGCAAATGCATGAGATTATGCCAAAATGGCTGCATCGTCCCAAAGATCTGGCCAGTCTAATTCTATGCTTTCTGCTCTGAGTGATGCTTTATTATTTATTTCACATTATGTTTAGGAGTCCTAATTGCACTTTCTGAAGCTTTTGAAAGAAGGTTTGTCAGCCTATTTGGTTTTGTCAGTTTCAGTTTTTTTCATTATTTATTTTATTTGACTGAACAAATTAAAGTTGTGTTGTTTTTAAATGCTTCACTAAACTTGAGAATATATTTAAGTGCGTTGTACTGGTGCAGATTATCAAATATATATATAATATATATATTATACATATATAATATATATATATGTATATATTATACATATAATATATATGTATAATATACTATATATTATACATATATTATGTATATGTATATATATACATATATATTATGTATAATATATACATAATTATATTATACATATAATATATGTATTATATTATATATAATACATAATATATGTATATATATATATATATATATATATATATATATATATATATATATATATATATATATATATATATATATACATATATATACATATATATGTATATATATATATATATATATACATATATATTATACATATATATATATGTATATATATATATATATATATATATATATTATATATATATACATATATATTATATCTCAACACATACATTGAGATATGTGTTTAAAGAAAAAGAAACATTTTAAGTCATTTCAGCGTTGTTTTTTTGTATCGTATCATATCGGACGATACTAACGTCAGTTATCTGTATCAGTGTCAGAGGTGAAAACATTCCTATTTGATTTGTGTTTGTGATATTTAAGAATAATAATAAGAAAAAGCAGCATCATAAAGGAGAAAAGGGAGGTGTTAAACGGTTGTTTTTAGTTTGTAATCTATGACGGTTACAGTACATAATGGCTAGACTCAAATCAGATGTTGAAAATTAGTAGCAATGCCAGAGCTAGCTAAGATGTATTCAATAGCATGTTGACTCCATTCATGTATACTCCAGTATACAAACATTAGTGTAAAAGCTAAAATAAGTAGCTTCTGGACTAACATTGAAAATGAGCTCGAAAATAATCTGAAATTTTGAGATTAATAAGATTGGCTCTAAGGCTATTTTGGCTATAAGGCTAACATTAGCATGATGGCTACATGCTACCGTTCTACAGTTTTTGCCCCCCTTAAGAAAAAAATGTCAACACGCCGTCTGTTCTGGATGCATGAATCTGCTTACATGTTTTTATAGATTCTGCATTCGAACAACTTTTGATCAGAGAAAACTTTTCTGCATGATCCGAAACGGTTTTGATGTTTTAGCTTTTCGTTTATGAGCAAATGCTGGACCTGTTTGGTCCAGCAAATGCTGGACCAAACACGGGAGTTTTGATTTCCTCTCACGTCACCGAAACACAAGGAACGTAAACAAGATGAGTCATCAGGTTGTTTTTTACTCCAGGGAGATAATCCCACAGATTCCTGCAGAGTGACTCAGACCAATCAGTTCTAAAATTCACTCAGCCTGAGTTCATATTTTATTTACCTTTAATATTTTTATCTATTTCTGGAGAAATAATCCCAGTTAATCTCTTGATAAACACACCATAATGATGCAGATTCATCCAGGTAAATATTTTGAAGTATTTAAAGTCAGAGTTGGGTAGTAACTACTTACATTTATTTACTCAGTTACATTTACTGGAGTAACTTTATTTATAATGAAGTGCAGTAAAATTTCTGGATTATCTACCCACTAAATGAAGAACAAAAAAAATGTAAATTTAACTAAAAATTCTAGTAAATTTTTGGTTAAATTTAAAAAGAAATTCTAGAATTGTTTTTACTTTTCAAACTCTGAAATGTTCTTGTTTTTTCTAGAACATTTAAAAAAATTTTTTAACATTATTTCTAGATTTTTTTTTTTTTGGAATTTTCAAGCTTTGAAATATTTTTTTTTAGGAAATGTCAGTGATTAACCTAAAAAAATTTAAACTTTTTTCTAGAACATTCTTGTCATTTAAAATCCAGAAATGTTCTTGTATTTCTAGAAAGTTTCTGAGAGTATTTCAAAATTTCTGGGGTTTTACCAGAAAATTTTGGACTTTTGAAATTAGAAATGTACAAGTTTTTTTTCTAGGAAATCTCAAATTTTCTGATTTTTAAGAGGAATTTCTTAACAATTCAAACCCAGAAATGTTCTTGATTTTTAGAAAATGTCACTGGTTAATCTAAACATTTTTAACTTTTTTCTAGAAAATTTTTGACAGCTCAAATGTTGAAATTTCTTTGTTTTTTTCTAGAAATTTTCAATTATTAATCTCAAAATTTCAGATTATTTTCTAGAAAAGTTTTGACATTTCAAACTTAGAAAGTTCTAGAGGTCTTTTCTATAAAATGTTAATTATTATCTAAAAGTTTCTAATTTTTGTGGATATTTATCCTTCCTTTTTTCCATCTAAATTGGCTGTCGAAGTCTGAGGTTTCCAAGAATATTTTATGTTTAAATGTAACTCATTCCTCATCTTTTCCAACCAAACTACATCTGATATGGATAATGATTGTCAGATTAGAAATATGAGCCAAAAACCAGAAGGTTTAGACTGGATGCCAAGCAAGAGGATCACATCTATCTGAAGTTATGAAACAGTTCGGCTGTGTTGATGGTGGAAACTTCCCGACACGTGAACCCTTGGGTGTCGACATCCTGCAGAGGAATGTGAACGCAGCCAACACCTTCAGGCCCAATCAGAACCGACTCCTCACCTGCTCCACGCCTTCCTTTGATGAAGAGACGAGGAACAAAAGTATCAGGCTTTCAGGTGTTTAATCCGACCAGCTTTACTGCGTTTCCGATAAAGTTTGATTATTAGTCAGCAAAGCCGTTTTCTGTGCGTCACTCTTTACCGTATCTAAAAGTTTGTCCGGAGACTCCACACCCACACAGGTTTTGGTGACAACTGCTGATAATTTATCCTTTTAGATCAATATTTGATAGGGTTGGGATTCTTCCTACAGGTAAATACATTTAAATGCAAACGAAAACTTTACATCCACAAAATGAGCCACACTTTCACTTAAAAAAAGATTTTGAAGTCGTCTGTGCTGCTGCTACCTTTTAGCATTGCTATGCTAAACATGCTAACTACTTTTAGCACAACTTGAACGCATCATTCATCTTTTCCAGCATCCAATTGGATTGTGTTTGGAAGCAGAATTTTAACCCCTTGCATTAAAAGGCAAAAAAAAAAAAAAAAGTGATTTAACTCAGGAAAAGCAAAAAAGCTAAAACATTTGAAGATTTGAAAGAAAATCTCAGAAATTTTGAAATCAATCTCAAAGTTTTCTAGGAAATTAAGAAAATTTCTCGCTTCCAAAAGTTGAAAATAAAAAAAAAAGCAGAAAATGTTAAATTAATCTCAGAAATTGTCTAGAATAAGATATATATGCAAGTTCCATAAGTAAAACATTTGCAAGAAAAAAATGTCAGAACTTTGTAGACTAATCTAAAATCTAAAAAAAAAAAAAAAAAATCAAGAAACTTTCTCAGATCCAAAAGTTGAAAATAAAAACAACTTTGAGAAAATGTATTAAATTGGCCTTGTAAATTTTCTAGAGAAAACTTGGAAATTTTCTGGTTTGCAAAGTTGAACACTTGTAAACTTGTGGAAATTTAGTTTCCATAAAGTTAAAGAAAACATGTGAGAGAAAAAAATTTTCTCTCACATTTTTTATCCCTTTTTTTTCTAGAAAATATCTGAGATCAATTCCAGAATGTTTTGTTTCTATCCCAATCTGCCATAAATTGTCAGAAACAAACAAGAAAAGCAGAATCCACGCTCAGATTTAGTTTAATAAAGTGTGACTTTATTCGACATTGCAGTCAAGTCAACATTATTTATTAATCAATGTGATTGATAAATAAACCTGAATCAGAGCTGCAGTTATATATTTTCACCATCAGAGGGGGAACCAAAACTTTGGAGCCATTTCTCCACAAAACAAAAACTACAGTGATTACTTTCCATTTTTTTCTATCTTAATGTTTTCTGTTGGAAAATTAGCATAAATCTTAACACAGCATCTCGGTGAGATTCCCATTGTCTCAGAGTGACGGCGGTTTAGCATACATAAATATAAATGGCTGAATTAGCTGCTGGCTGAAAGGGGGAATCATCGGTGGCAGGTTCGGCCCATTGTGGTGGAGAAACAATCAGGAAGTCCAGAAACAAAACCCTGTTGTTTTCTCCCACCTTCGCTTCTGGATAATCTCCACCGATCCGTGTGATGAGGCGATGATGAGGCGGCGAGGAAGGCGACAGACGCTCGGAGGATCAGTGGAAAAATGTCTGGTGAACATGAAACAGGCAGAGAAAAGGAAGGAGGAAATTACAGCAAAAATCCCAGAAGTTTTCAGATTAATCTCAGACATCTGGAAAATAAAAAATCTTTCTAGAAATTTCTGAGTTTCAAAATGTGAAAATTTTTGACTCTTGGAGATTTTATGAGTTTTTCCAGGAACGTTTCTGAATTTTCTTCTTTTGCATTCAAACTCAGCAATTTCCAATTTTTTTCTGGAAAATTTCTCACATTCATCTCAAAAATTTCAGAGTTTTTTCCTGCAAATTTTTTTACTTTTTGAACTCAGGAACGTCCGTGTTTTTTTTTTTCCTCGGAAATTTCTGAGATGAATTTCAAAATTTCTGAGCATTTTCTCAAATCTTTTTTAGATTTTCATTGAGAGATTTCTTTCTAGGAAATTTCTGAGATTAATCTTAAAATTGCAGAATATTTTTGGTAATTTTTTTTGCAAAACTTTTGCGTTCCTTTGCAATTTATTACATCATTACGGTGGCCGCCGTTCTTTCTGCTTTAATATAAGGTTATGTGAGGTTTTTCCATGAATGTTAGTATCTCTAGTTTTATATCTTTTCTTTTTTAGGATAGAAAGGCACCAAAAACCTGATATGAACAAAAACTGAACATGAAATCGGCCCTTTAAACCATTCAGACGACGAACACAACAGAGACACAATCAAAACTGTCAGATGACTGATTACCTGTGATAATAACTCAGAACTAGTCCAAATAGTTTGGATGTATTTTTATTTCTTTCCTACTTATGAAAGTTTCTATTTGTGTTTGTGGTGCCTTTCTGTCCTAAAGAAAAAGATATAAAATGTCAGATATTTCACAAGGAGATATTAACATACTTGGAAAAAGGCAGAAAGTACCATAAGAAAGGCTTGCAGTATTTAATGATGTCGCATAACTGTTCAGTAGAGTATTGCAAGGGGACGCGAAAGAAAAGATAATTCCCGGGTCCCCTGGAGGCTCGGTAGGAAACAGACTGGATAAAGTTTGAAGCAAAAATAAAAACATAGAAACTGATTTAATGTAATCCACATTTTTCTGTGTACTGTTCAGAGGAGTCAGTCTAATAATTCAGGATACAAAGAACTCCCTTGTCTGTTTGGCATTAAAGCCCCAGTAATTCAGCCTGAAACCGGCTCTAAAACATTAATCCTGGCAGTAAACAGCATCCAGAGTTCATCCACGTTCAAACTAAGAGATAAAATGTTAAACGGCTCCCCTGAGCGTCACTTGGAGTCAAACAGACCTGATCTTGTACCAAAGATGATGGAGTTTGTTTTGACTTTGTCAAGCACCGCACCCTGAAGTCAGGAAATCTGCGACAGCTTTTAAATTGGCCCATTAAAAGGACGGCACAGGTCCAGCGAGTCCGAGAAAACAGATGATGGACGGGTGAAAGTCTCTGAACTCGGCATCAAACATTTCACAATCCCGAAGATATGCGAGGAAACGGGCATGACAAATAAGCCGGACTAATTTCATAAAGTAAAGTAATCAAGACGAGAAGCTAAAAGCGTGTTTCCACTTTCTCCAGGGCGCTTTCAGATTAAAGAGGCTTTATTTTAACAACTGGACAAAAAGCAGCAATCGACCACTTTGTTTACATGACTGTCAGGTTTTGGAGCAGGATCCATTTTCACGTCTAAATCCGTGATAATGGTTTTCTCATACGAGGCCGAGAGGAAAGATCAATACAGGAGGTTCTGATGGTCCAAACAAAAGGTTTTATAATGGAAATTCTGTAATTTTAGAGCCATACATCTCCTAGTGTAGTCAAAGTAAGGCCAAACAGAAGCGGGACACTTTCACCAAGATGCTTCAATGAATGGAAATAAGCCCAACAGTCATCAGCATATATAGTGATACTGTTATTTGAACCTGTCTGTGGGTGAACAAATCCAAATGTTTTACTAAAATTAATTTGTTTTTAGGTAAAAAGATGGCTACCAAAAGTCTAATAGATTAATGTCAACGCCTATGAAAAATGTAAACCTGGATTAGACTAATTAACGTCTAAAAATGTTCGCAGAGATCTGAGAATGGAGCCCTGTGGTTCCTCCTTAGCTATTCGCTAACCCTGTTTAATACCAACGATCTACTGTAAAGTCAGTCATTAACTTCAGTTTACCACCAATGATGGCGCCGGATGTTTTTTAATTACTTGTTCACATGTGATTTTAATTATGCTTCTTATTTAATGGAATGTCATCAAAGTTTTGAGCACATTTGTAATTGAAATGTGGCAGAAGAAACCAAATATTATACAGTAACATTGTTTAAAATCTTAAAGCTCAACTAGATCTATATAATATAAAAGTACTTAGTTTTATTTAAGTTTTACATATGCAGGCACCATGTTAGACTGTTTTTAAATAAAAATATTGTGTTGAATCGACAGGAAAGATGAGTTTATAAAAATGATGTTAATATTAGAGAAGAGACGTGAATAAATTCCCCGTTTCCTGCTGTGGTGGACGTTTCCTCTGTTTCTTCTTCTTCGTTGCTTTTCATGTTTTTCTCCCATTGCTGTTTTTTAAAGACGGATGTTTTTTCCACCAGCTCTTCATGCACATTAGCCAAATTTGGAGCTGATTTTTGCAGTTTCATCAAAGCAGAGTGGCTTCAAATAGCTGAAACCACAAGTTTGTTCAAAGTGACAGAATAAGCGAAGAACAAAAGTTCCTGTTCGGGTTCCTGCTGTGACCTGTTGGAAAGTTTGTTTGACTTTTCCAGAAGTTCCCACGTCTAACTCGGCACAAACACGGTAAGAAGAGACGCTTTGTCTTATCGTCTATGTTCTCCGACTTCCCGGGAGAGTTTCTGAAAACTGTTGATTTTCTGTGTCTTGATTTACGCCTCTCATCATTCAGAGATTCCACGAGCAACGGGAAACCTGGAGAGAGAGCGCAGCCAAAGCGGAGGAGAGGCGGCGAAGAAGACAAAGCCAAGTCTGTGCAGCGAGCGGCGATAGCATCGCTGGCGAAGTCAAAGAGCCCGTCTGTCTCCGTCGACTCTCAGAAGCTCCGCCAGCAAAGAGACGCGATGCGCGCACAGCGAAGAACACTCACAGAGAAAGACAAAACAGAGAAACGACACACGGGGCGTCCACACCGACCACCTCATTAATTATCAGTTCATTTGGAAACTTTTTGGCTCCATTGTTGATAAATCATCTTTTCTGATTAGTTTATGAGCTGGAAATTAACCCTGTTGAAAGCATCAACAGAATAAAGATGTTTATTTTGACTTGATGCTGTCTGTGGGTAAACTAAGGCTGCATTCACACCAGCCATGTTTAATCCAGTTCGCTCTGTAAAAAAATGTCCGGTTGGTTTGTAGAGGTGGGAATGTGTAATTAAACTCGGCGACTAAAAAACCAAACTGCTCCGCCTACAAACCTTGAAGTGAACTCTGGTGCGGTTCGAATGCATATGTGAACGCTAAGCAGACTGGAGACCGCTCCAAAAGCAGGAAGTGGACCTCAACGCAGGGCATTATGGGTAAATACAACCAAAACAAACATGCTAGCTTCATGCTAGCTGGAGAAAGACAACAGAGAAATCTTACAATCGCTAAAATCTGACGCTGCCTTACATTTCGTAAAGAAGGAAAGTTGCGATCAGTTTCTTTTTTAGGGGTTTGTGTGTTGTTTCTTTCAGTGGTTCTTGGTGCAGCGCCCCTGCAGGCGAGGAGGGGAACAGCCTCCTTAACCAGACAGGTTCGTTTGACTCAGTGAAAGAGAACCACAGCAGCTGAAAATGTAACAAATGTTGCCATTTTTGTCCCCATTCACACCGAGTCTGCCAGATTAACATTTTCTTAAAGAGTTTTTGAAATTGTGCATGCAGTGGGCTATATGGGCAGTTGCCCAGGGCAGCATAAGAAAGGGGGCGACCCCAAGAACTAGAAGATAAAATCTGTCTTCTCTGTCAGTCGTCCACTTAACAACTTGCTACAACATGTAAGAATAAGTAAGTTTCTCTTAGCTACAACAAATCAGATAATTTCTTGAATTTTTTTAAGCATTGAGATTATTCTGATTAATTTATTTAATTAATCTATTGACAGCATTGTTTTAATAATAAGAACTTTTTGATGAGTCTTTATATCTGCTGTTGCACTTGGATTTGTCTTTTAGGGACAAATCTTCACACTTGAGGTCAGATTTGAATTGTTTTAGTAAAATTTAAAATTATTTGCTAGTTTCTTCAAGCACTAAACTTTTGTATATTTTACATTCAGTATAAACATTTTATTTTTAATAATCTCGTTATCACAGAAGATTTTTTTTTGAGTGTTTTTCATGCTTGAGCTCAGATTTTGATTATTTTGGTTAAAATCTGAAACTATTTTCCATTTTCTTTCAACTCTGGAAACTTCTATATATTTTTGTATTTAGTATAAAAATTGAATTTATCTGAATTTTTAATCATCACATTGTAAAAGATTGTGAATTTTTGTGTGTTTTTTTCACACTTGAGGTTAGATTAAAATTATTTTATCATTTGAAAAGATTTGCCACTTTCTTTAAACACTAAACTTTCATACATTTTGCATTTGGTATAAAAAATTAATGCATCCTAGTTTTCAATAATTTACTTTTTTGTGATGTTTAATTTTTTTTACTGCTTTCATGATTTTAATTGCTTTAGCACATTTTTAAAAATATTTTCCATTTCCTTTAAACTCTGTAAGCTTCTGCATATTTTGCATTCAGTATAAAAATCTAATTTATTTACATATGACTAATCATCTCCTCCTCATCACTTCCATATTTCCTAGTCCTTCTGTAAAGCTTTTATGCTTTCAGCACAAATCGAATAATTTCAGTGACAAATTAACTGTCACAGTTAACTGCATTGTTTTGTGAGTCACTTAATAACAAACCAGTGGAGATCCATTAAAAAAAATCTCATCCTTATTGCTGCGCAGACAAAGAAATCTGTTCAAATCTCTTATTTGCTCCAACAATGTGAATCTGTTCGCACTGCGCTCATAAACCGGACCGTTAGCTTCAGTCCTTTGTGTCAGACGGCGACCATTTCCCATCTGGAGTCGCATTTAAATAAAATAAAATAAAGTATTTCAGCTCAGGATGGGGATTTCCATCCAGCATTTTGGGACAGATTTAATCATTTGTTCCCACTTCACCCAAACCAAGCTGGAGCCTGACAGATTAAAACAAAGGTGGGTAAAATACCCAGAAATTGGACTCAATTAAGAGTAGAAATACTTTTACACATTTTTACTTAAGTAAAGGTAAAAATAGAGATTCAAGAAGTTATTTAGTTAAGGGTAACAAAAAAATAAGTATAAGAAACTGATCAAATTATTACTCATTCACTGTTTAAAAACCCCATCATCAGATGGTGCAAAACATAAACTTAAGTGGAAATTTTGGTATTTTGATGAGCAAAATGACAATAATTCATAAGTAACCAAAAAGTAACAAAATCAGGCAAAACAAAATGTGTCCAAATCAGTTTATTTCCATAAAAAACTGATGAAACTTTATTAAAAACTGCAGTTGTGTGTCTGTGTCTGCCAGTGGAACTAACACTTTTTAAAGCAACATTAAAGAATTATTTCCATACACAAGTTGTCATATTTTACTGAAAAGTTCCTGCTAAGTTAGTTTTTTTCTTGTTTCAAGTGAACCAAAATGTTTGTACTAGAAATTAGACCAATAATATTTGGTATTGATCCTATTGTTTTTACTCAGTGAGGCTGAACTTACATGTAAGTTTTAGGATTTTCAGTTAAAATCCTCATAAAGTCATTTAATTTTCTGGTTTTAATGGAAGGAGATGTGAAAACTTTTGCAGAGTATCTGCAATCAGAGCCACAGTGAGACTCTGTAAATCATTAACGAGTTGCCCAACCTCCGGGTTGAGACTCATTATCATTTTCCAGGGATGAGGATTATCTCATCCCTGTTGCTGCTGATGTTTTTCTCTTTCGCTTTGAGGATCTTGTGCGGCAGGTTGGATGTTTTATGTGAGGTTAACTTCCCCGCCCACACCAAGTTTAAGCCTCTTCCCTGAGTTTTTCTGAGGGCCTCTCAGCCGCTGCGTGGGCAGGAAGAGTTTAATGGCACAAGGTTCTGGCGCAGCGCGTCGTCAGATGCTGCAGGCATTCAGAACCGAGACGCTTTTTAAAACAATGGATCAAATAAAGCCACTGGTATTACTGGTTTCATGCTTCTCTGAATATTATAAACTGTGTTTGCAAATTCAGCTATGATTCACAGATATGATGAGTTTCTTTAAAACATTTGGTGGAGATGCTAAACTGCAGGATTTGGGAGTTTTGTCTATCAAACGTAGATAAAACACAATCGGTCTCTCCATTTATAATATGTATTCTGGGTATTGTAAATGAAAAAATAAAGGAGTAAATTTCTGCCAGGAAACTCAGAAATTTTCTAGAAAAATCAAAGAAATTTCTGAGCTACAAAACTTGAAAGTTTCAGATTAATCTCAAAATTTTTCTAGAAATTTTTTAATTTAAAATCCTTTCAAATAAAAAAAAGTTTAAAAAAATAATTCAACTTTTCAAACTCAGAAATTTCCTTGTTTTTTCTGAAAATGTTTTTAGATTAAAATAAAAATATCAGGTTTTTAGGCAGAAATTTACTCCTTTTTTAAACCAACTAAAGAAGAATAATTTTTGCAACATTATTATTAAAAAATAAAAACAATTTTTGAAAAATAAATGTATTTTCAATTACATTTGTTTGTTCATGCCTATTCAGAATTTAGGACTGCTTTTTAGTAATAATTTTAAAATATTGTGGAGCTGGGCTTTTATTTTGAAGAGCACTTCTTAAACTTTTCCTACTTTAACAAAAAAGTTTCTTTATTATGAGAACATGTCTGATTCTAACAAGTTTCACATCTAATAATGAGGTTTTCTTGTTTTAATGAGAAAGTTTCTCATTTTTAAAAGATAAAACTTCTCGTGTTATAATGAAAAAGTCATTTTAACAGTTTAAATTTTGTTATAACAAGAAAGTTTTCTTGTTATAACAGGAGAGATTTGTTGTAAGAAGACGTAAAACCTGTCTCATTATGATGAGAAACGTTCTCATTTTAACAACTTTAACTAGGTTTTCTTGTTATAACGAGTTTCTTGTTATAATTAAATACAAAACTAGTTATAACAAGTTATAGTTTCTTGTTATAACTAGTTGCAAAACTAGTTATAACAAGAAACCTTCTGTTCAAAGACGAAAAGCTTCCCGTTATAATGAGATTCAAACTCATTATAACGGGAATAATGAGTTATTATTATAACTCATTATAATAATAATGAATTATATTATTATAACTCATTTCTCGTTATAACGGGAAGCTTTTTGTCGTTTAACGAGAAATTTTTGTGATGAAGAGATAATAAACTAATCTCATTACGAGAAACTTTCTTGTTATAACATGTTTAACGGCGTTTTTGAGTTATAGTCTCTTTATGACGGGAAACTCTTGTTACATAGATCCTGCTCTTAAATTTATATCTGATCTCTGTCAGGATTTACATCACCTTTGACAAAAACTATACTTTCTCATGAAAATGCATAAGAAGAAACTATTAGAGAACTTTTTTTCCCCAGGCTTTGTAGGCTGCAGCCCTGATCAAACTAAGTTAAGGTTGAAATATAAGCTGCATAGTGATGCATTTTCACAGCAATCAGCAGAGATGTTAATTGCTGAGGGACGATGCAGCAGCAGTGTGGGTGGATGGAAATGTGTGCTTGCAGCTGCACCTCTGAATAGATCTGCTCTGTGTGACCATATGCCTTCCTATATTTTATGGATATGATTTCCAGAGCCGCAGCTCTTATTTACACCTCTGTTATTATTAATACGGTCTGTATGTGTGCATGAGATCACGCCCCCACACACAGCGTACTCGACATTTACATCCAAAGCAGCACATATTTCAGTGCAGATGTGATCCATGAGTTTTACTGTCTGTGCGCCATCTGCGCACATTTCCCTCTGATTGTGTGCGGTCGGAGCGTAAAGCGGGTTTTATGCCGGAGGAGTAAGTTGATGCTGCGGGACAGATAAGGGTCTCTTCAGACAAAGGCAACCTTTGTGAAGGAGGACCGCTGCAACACGATCTGCTGCAGCGTTTGCCCCCGGCGGCATGAAAAGCCCACCGCGTCGCGGACCGACTGGAACAAAGTGGGTCCAGACCTTCAGATGAGAGGAACCGGTTCTGGAGGAACCGGACGTTCTCAGACTGGAGGGGAACAAACTAAATCAATCAATCAATCAGTGAAGTTTATTTGTAGCACATTTCAGTATCAAAGTAGTTCAAAGTGCTTTACATCATAAAAACACAAAAATTAAAAATTAAAACATCACGTTTTGCGTCAAAATATTGGTCAATGTTTCACTTATTAAGGTTCTAATTGATTTAAAGGATCTCAGTGTTTCTGCTGCATTTCTCTAGAAGTTTCTTCCAGATTTGTGGTGCATAGAAGCTGCATGAAGAACGACATAGAATCACATCTCTGCGTGTGTTAGGGTCAAAACAGTCATGATACTAAAAGAATATAGTTGTATTGAAATAAAGTCCAAACAATATAACAAAGTCAAAATGTTTCGAGAAGAAAGTCAGTATTACCAGCACAAAGTTATAATATTATAAGAATAAAATGAAAACATGAAAAATCTGTTTAATACCTGGTAAAATCAGGAATGTTGGATGGTACTGGTAATATTTAATCTATTAACACATAATAATGTTTACTGCAACCTTAATCTAATAATTAGATTTTTCTTTCTTAGCCTGAAAATAAAACTCTGCAGCTAAAACATCATTATAATGTTGCTTTTGTATTCTTATGTTCACATGTATTTATGTATTCTCGTTTAGTTTTTTTTTAATTAATTTGGTTTAAATAAAGAATATGAAACTCATTGTATGTGACAAAGTCTTAAAGTTTCTTCTATCTGACACTCATCAGAGACGTCTGATGATTTACTTCTGTCTTCCTCAGAGATTATCTGACATTAAATGGTAAAAAATAAATTATTCAGCTTTACATTAACTCAAGAAAAACAAGCCAGTTGACATTAAATCCGCTGTTCGTTTGGACTTTGTCTGATTTTTTTAACCATTTCAAAAGAAGAAAAAATAAACTAAAAATATTCCAACAAGCCTAAACGTCTAAAAGTACATTACAGTGAGCTAATTGTGTTGGCTTAAAGCACAAACGTTGATTTTTCGATGGAATTTCGACAGGCACATACAGTAAAGCCCTTATTTAGGTTCACAAAGGCATTAAGTCCTGAATAAACACGCTCACGCACGCTAATGCTCACTAATGCACAAATGAAAGCTGCGACAAAGAACACAGCCTGGTGGAGAAGCATACTCGCATGGATTGCAATCTGATGTATAGTCATAGCAAAACATTAACAGAAACACGTTTGGACACATTGGAACATTTAGCCGCGTCCATATGAGGCTGAAAGAGATTTAGTGAGTTTATTTGTGTGCAGTAACTGGAGTCTCACTTTGAACTCTACATCCTCTCTGCAAAACATCAGTGTGACTTTGGCTTTTGAGCAAAGGAAAAGACAAAAACAGATTTAAAAGAGAAAGAACACAAAGAGAGACAGAGACAGGGAGAAAGAAGAATGTTATTCAGCAAGTTTGTGGAAGCTCTTGAAGAGTTATGTTACAGTCTGCATGTGGGTGGGAATGTGTGGCGGCTTCACTGCAAAACATATTTCAGGTAAAATGCATAAATCAAAATAAAAAGTGATTTCTCCACTTTGAGTGGGCTAGTGTGAAACAGAGAAGCACAACATTAAACTCGCAGGGAAGATTGAAATTGGAAGACAAACTTTAGATGTTTCTAGAGGATGTAGAAAAATGTTTTTGATAACTTTTAATCCAATTAAATGAGACATTACAGTCAATGAAATACCTTCTGAACATTTTTGAACATTTGTAACTGTATGATGACTTTTATAGAAGGGAATTGTGTATTTTTATATCACAATCAAGTTAGCTTGAGTCATTATGACAATGCTATATCAAAAATAACTTGCTAACCAAACTCTTTAAGAAGCTCCTGCTCCTCCGTGATGCTGTTTTCAACCATTCTTAGGAGCGTTGGACTGAGAAGTAATTCCTACGATGAGCTCAACAGGTGTGCAGTTTCCCCAGGTGTTTGCTAATTGCTGCTTCTGCTAGTCTTGAGGAGCTGTGTGGGGAAAGATGCATTAATATTCACAGTGGAAACCTTCTTGGCACTACCGCAGAAGCTAAAATATAACATCTTATAACGACTTTCTTATCTCCGCTCTACAGGTTAATCAGTGCGAAGATAAACGAGTGTCACTCATTGATTGGCTGTTAAGTAAATGGCAGCCAATAAATAGGTAGCATTGGTGGCTTCTCAAATTATATTTTGAGAATCTAAATGCAGTTTGAATATTCTAGATTTGTCCATATAGAAACTAGAATAGGCTGGTATGTTTGAGGTGTAGAATGCCTGTAAGTCCACGCACTCCAGAATTGGTAATGGTGTACCTCAGGGTTCTGTTCTTGTACCAATACATTTCACTTTATGTTTTCCTTCGGTAGTTATCTTGCTTGAGTAATTAAAACTAATACTTGTGTCATGAATGTGAAAGCTTTGATGCTAAACTGTTTTTCTTAAAACAAATACAAATAAATGTTCAAAAAAGGCACATTTCCAAAGTTGTAAGTGAAATAATCTGCCAATGGAACTAGTCTTTGTTTAATGAACATTAAGGAATTAGTTACTCATAACAAGCTCCTATATCTTGCTGAAAATTTACTCTTAAGTTATTTTTGTCTTATTTCATGTGTATTCAGATATTAGACCAAAAATTACGTGCTCATATTTTGTGTTTTTGCAGTGCAGTGCTGGATTCATATCCTTGCGCAGACAGACTTATTTGTTCTTCCTGGATGTTTTGAAAGTGGAAGGAGATGCGTAGCCTTTAGCGATCCGGCTGTTTCCCCGTGGAACCGGCTCTCGGTTTGTTTTCCACAGGCAAACACCCACTCCACTTTTTACATTAGATTTAAAAAACTTTCCCTGTTTGACCCTGAAGGATAGTTTAGTTTTGTTGTTTGCCCCGGGCTTTCCGTGGACGCTCCACGATGCTCTGCGGTCTTCACCTCTACCCTTCGCTGTCTCACAGAAAATGTGCACGTCTTTCTTGCAGTTTGGGCTTTTTCTCATTCAGAACTTTTAAAACAATCCATGTTTGTTGGTAGAATGAAATAAAATTAAAAGTGTTCTCATTAACATCCACACATTTCCAATTTTACCTGAGTTTGAAGACAACAGCTTTAGCTGTAGCTGCTGTCAGGGAAACTCTGATATATTTAATTCATAATTTTTAAAGTTCAGTTCAAGATTACAATAGTAGTATTTAGTATGAAACATTAAGTAATAAATAAGTAATAATCTTAAGTAAATTCATGTGATTAATGTTCATTTATTTGGTTTCAAACACATTAAAATGTAAAGGGGAACTTATCTTTTGTTCCGCATTACATGTTGCCCTTGGGGAAACATTAGCTGGCGCACTTAGAGAGCCACATGGAGAGAAATTTCAGCAGACAAAACAAAAGTTAATGCAGCCAATGAGGTAGGGTTTTGTTATTTATTTATGTAAATCTTCTGTATTTTCTGTGAGCTAATTTAGGTTTTTGTTTCTTTTTTTAGTTCTCTTTAGTTTTTTGGCATTATTAGGGCTTGTTGTCTACAGTAAATGTCTGTTCAACCCGAAGAACAACGTCGAGCCTCGACTGAGGAGTAACAAGCTCATTTAGGGTGAATCTGAGTTTGTGAGAAATAAATATTTCTGGAAAGTTCTGTGTTTTTTGAGGCTTCATCCCAGTGGGGTTACGTTGAAATAACCAACATCCTCAACTGGTTTCTTTTGATGTGGGAAAGCAGCAACTCTACCCTGAGTTTTTCAGAAATTACGTAACTCCCAATATTTTTTAAATTCTTTTTTTGTATTTTCTGAATTTCAAACAAACCCATAATTTAGAAAATGTTTCCGTTAAATAAGACACACAATTAAAATCACATTTGATTAACTTTGTTCACGCAGGATGATCCTCCTACCACTTCCTGTTTTTTTTTTGTCTTTTCCTTCAGTAGACCTGATATTCTCTGTACCATATGTTTGGGTGTTTACCTGCCTTCATTCACTCACCTGACTGAAATGAACGAGTAATTATCAGGTTTCAGGTGTGTTGGAACAGCCAAACATCTAAAACATAAAGGAGAGCGATATGAACCTCTGGTTTAGACCGACTGCTTGCAGAGTTAAACATTGTTTTTAAAAGTCCTTAAACCAACTTTGTATTAGTTAAACATAAACTATGTGGCAGAGGTTAAGTGTTTCTAATGCCTGTAGCCAAAATAGGACCATCATGGCTGTAACAGGAGGGAAATTTCTCAGTATCAAATGTGGACAAAACTTTGTCAATACTCCCCTAATGTAAAAAAACAACAACAGGATTTTCCAAATGTTTCCATTAAATAAGAAACATGATTAAAAATCACACGTCAATAAGTTTGTTGAAGCAATAAATCATTTTAAAAAATGATTTTTTTAAATGAAAAATGATAAATCATCTTGTGATCACTTCCTGTCATCTTCTTTGTCGTTTCTGCCAGTAGTAACACCTGGTTGTTGGTCATATGACTCAGATGATGCAAAAAGTCTTTTTATTGCAGTTTTGTGAAACTTTGTTAAAGCTGAAAAGCCGCTTCATTCCAGCTCAAAACCTTAAGTCTTTTTTTAAAATTTACATTTCCAAAACACAAATTTGTTTTTGTAATTCCAATTTTTTCAATTATACAGAGCCCATTAAAAACCTCCTGGTTATTCCACCAAATACTGATTCCTGAACTCTTCCTGAGTTAAAACATCGAAATTGTTATTTCTAAATGAACATGAACTTGTTTCCTTTGCATTATTTGAGATCTGAAAGCATTGCATCTTTTTGTTATTATCACTGTTTCTCTTTTTCTGCAAATAAATACTAAATTTTTGCTTGGAATTTCGGAGACATGTTGTCAGTAATTCATAGAATAAAAGAACAATGTTCATTTTACTCAAACATAAACCTGTAAAATCATTTTAAGTAGTTTCTTATTTTTTTCCAGAGCTGTATGGTAAATGGAAATGCAACTACTGTCCAACATTGAGATTTATTTTGACCAAATTGTCAAAAGAAGCAGGTCTTTAGAGGTCTGGGACCAAACAAAGCCAGGAGAGCAGCCGATTAGCGCTCTGGTACCAGAGAAGAATGATCCGAAATCTCCAGAAATGTCCCAGCCCAACACACACCTACACACACATTCTTGCCCCGTAGTAACCGCAGCGATTGGTTTCCATGGGGACCGGTCACGGCTGCAGCTCACTCCATCGGGGGGCGATGGATCTGACTGAGATCACAGAGTCCTATGGTCGTTATTTAGGATCAATAAGCTAACCAAACTCCAGCCGCACACACACACACACTTCCTTTAATGCCCACCCAACCGTGAGTCGTCACACCACCACTTCATCTACTAATGAATTAATTCATGGTGAGCTCATCTTTAGATCTGAAGAGTCGTATCGCTGAAGACCGCTGCCCAACTTCTGCTTGCAAAATCAAGATGACGACCCGAGTTCTACTAAACTTGACTGAGACGTTTCTGCCAAAGAGAAAATAAACAAAAAGCAGATTAAACAGACCCATTAAGGTGAGAGCTTAAATCTGTGCCTTCAAATTACAGCTCATTATCGCCTCCCATAGACAGACAGTGTCGGCATATCATACATTTTCTGAATGCTTAGAGTCTGCTGAGTATTTTAGTTGTTAACTCTTGTGTCCCTGATGTCCCTGGATACCACTGGGATAAATTATATGTATCTAATTTATACAAAAAATATGGAAAAATGTCTGTTATTAGATTAACATTCAGAGCCACATAAGGACAGTTACAAAATCGCCCTTCTATCAGCTGAAGAACATTTCCATAATTAAACAACTAATGTCCCAATAAGATATAGAGAAACTCATCCATGCGTTCATCTTTAGTCGCATCGATTACTGCGACAACATCTTCACAGATCTGCCTAAACAGTCAATCATGAAGCTGAAGCTGATCCAGAACGCTGCTACTGGCGGCATTCTGACTAAAACCAGGAAGATCAACCCAGGTCTAAAGTCCTGCACTGGGAGAATAGACTTTAAAATCCTGTTGTTAGTTTATGAATCACTGAACGGCTTACCACCACAAAAAATTAAAGATCTGCTGTTGCCAGATCAACCTTCCAGAACCTCCCCGGTTCTCTGGTCCTGCTCTGCATCCCCAGAATCAGAACCAAACATGGAGAAGCAGGATTCAGTTTTATCCTAAACTTTTACACCCACCAGGATCAAGGAGTTCCTGAAGCTCTTCCACATGTGAAAGCTGTAATTTGGTGGGGGAGTTCAAATATCTCAGGCCTGGCACTTGAGTGACGCTTAAAGAGAGACGGAGAGAAGAACGGTTTGAGGCTGAAGATCAAGGAAAAAAAGGGGAAGATTTTGATTTACTACTCCATCATCATCATGTCTTTCTGTTTTTAAAACTCACAGAGTGAGCTAGCATCTGTGTCTTAATGTTGCCCTCTTTTCTTGTATCTGTTATGTTTTGATCTCTATTTTCTTATAGTTTTTTATGTCCTGCTTTGTTTTGAAATGTGTTTATTATTCTATGTTCCTGATTCTCTTCCTTTGATTAGACCAGTCTAGTTCCTATTTAGTTCAGTTTTTCTAAGTGATTCTAGTTTATTTCTTGTTTCTAGTTATTCCTCATTACTCTAATGTAATTGGTTTTTTAAGTCAAGTTATTCTTTAGTGTTATATTATTTTCCCTGGCACTTAAACACTTCTATTCCTAATCTGTTATTTTTCCTGTTTCCTCCCTGTGTCTTCTGCTGGATTTGACCTTGAATTTAAGTTTTTTTGTTCTCCTCTGGCTCCCTGTGATTATTTTTTTTTGTAAGTTTATAATTTTTTCATTAAAACAAAGTCTCTGCCTTTCTGCATTTGGGTCCACCATCAAAACTCACATCATGATAATAGTTTTCTTATTATTTCATTGTTGTCCTTTGTTTTTGTTTTTATACTTTGGTAGCTGCTGTATTATATTTTAAGAGCTTTAGAAATAAAGCGGTATGGTATCATCGTTGCAACCCTCAACTGAGGAAGAAGATTCTGGAAGATTAACTGAATGTTGTTTGGGTGGCCAGGCTAATCTTAACGTAGGAAATCTGACATTTTGGCGAGGTTTAAGGTGGAGCTGCTGCTTCGCTGCATCAAAGGGGTCAGCTGAGATGATTTGAGCATCAGATTTTCATCCCTTTTTTGTTGGTTTTCCAGACAAATTGCACCAGTGGGAGACCCAGAACACATTCTGTATTACTTTTGAAACTTCATCTCAGAATCACACGACAACAGACATGTATAGATTGTACTATATATCAATATGCAGATGATACTCAGATATTTCGGTCATCATATCAGGTGACTGGACTGTGTCTTAAAGATATTAAGATTAGGCTCTCAAGTTCAGTTTTATCCACCTACATGTCCTGAAGTCAGCTCTGCAATGCCATTGATGTATGTGTAAGTTTACTTTGACTAAACCCCTGTCACCAATAGTTGAGCGATCTAGAGACAACAGGAGGCCTTCTGTAAGTAAAACTAAAGATTTGATGACTACTCACTGTTAGGTTTGCATAGCGCCTCGCCACAATCTCTTTTCCTTTTATGTCCATCCAAGGTTCTGTTTATTGATTCGCACAAACTTCAATGCGCATCCGTCACCCAGCAAGTGACATCTGCAACCTGAAAGCACAGCTGTTTAGTTTGGGTGTGTCAAAACATAAAACAGGAAGAGGAAAAAACAAAAGAAGAGTTCTGAGACCTGATGCATTAAATGAGAGGTTAAAGCCAGACAGAATCTGAACCCTTTGACTACGCCACATGCTGATGTGGTCAATATGCAGTCCCATTTGAGGCAAAAGCTAAAGCAGACATTCCTAAAGCCCTCCAACTCACACAGTCACAGTCACATATATTAGCAAACAAAAAGATTCAGCAGGAGTCGAGAAGCAGAATGAAAAGAAAAAAAGGGAAGACACCAATGAAATAATAAGAAAAGACTGTGAGAAAAAGAGGGCTGTAATTGCAATTCATTTCCAGCCCGGGCCCCTGGGGTACTGTGAGTGCGTTTGATCCCAAAGGCGAGCAAGAATGGAAATGCAGGGATTCAGTCGTATGTATGCAGAGAGAGAAAGGATGGGGGAGCGTGTGGGGGAAGCAGAAAACCTTTTAATATTCTGGGCCATGAGTAGAGATGAGAGACTGCTCTCATACCTTCAGGTTCATGAGCATAATGAGATTTTTATTTTGCTGAGTGCAGACTGTGAGCGAGACCGTGTGTCGACCCATCACGCACAAAATGCCTTCAGATCAGCTGTGTGTGCACAAAGCGCTCAGTGTGTGTGTTTTACAATTGTTACAAGTCATTTGTGAGTGTGAGGAAGGGATCCATGTCAGTTGGAGTCAGGGTCATTTCTCTCAGCGCCTCTGCTCGCCACAAACCCCCCGATAGCTAATGAAGCTAATGAAAGTCATTGACTTCATTAGTTTACAAAAATTAGAATAAAACTCAAAATTTTCAATAAAAGTTTAGCTGAAAGGATATATTCATATGGGTTTATCCTGCAAAACTGCAATCAAAATACTTTTTTTTGCATGAAACGAGTCACAATCAACAACAGGATGTTGCTAGTTGCTACAGGCAGAAACGTCAAAGAAAACAACAGGAAGTGGTAGAAGGATAATGGCGCAATTTAGTTTTTAATTGAGGTTCTAATCTAATGAAATCACAAAGTTTTGTTTTTTCGACATTAGCAGAATGTCGATAATGTTTTGTGTATTTTGTAATGGAAACTCAGCTAACTGCAAGCTACTGCTGTTCCTCATTTCTCCACCCTGCTCCAGCAGACCCCTGGCTCTCTGTGTCACCACCTTCCTCACACTCATCTAAGGAATCGTCATCAATCATTCTCCACACGGGACCCCGGCCATATTTTCCTCCACGCCTCACTCTGAAACACTCTAAAGTAAGCTCTCTCTTATTTCATCCCAGATCGACTCGTTTCAGGCCACCATTAACTCCACTCTGATTCCAGATGCCACCTGTGGCCTTGAGTTTGACCACAGGTGTCAAACTCAAGGCCCGTGGGCCAAATCCAGCCCGGCACAGCTTTTTATGTGGCCCTCTAGATTCGAGACTAGACACTAAGTGTGCTTAAATATTATGTTTTCAATCAAATCAAAGCAAACTCCTCTTTTGCTATAAAGGTTTGGCGGTTTTTTGACCAGATCAAAATTGGCTTGTTGTGCAGAAACGCCATGAAACACTTTTTTCACATCAGATGAGTCACATGATCAACACCTAGATGTTGATTCTGGCACAAACCATGAAGAAGAAAATGACAAGAAGTAGTTTGAGGATAACTTTTAAATGACTTATTCTGTGAACAAACTTGACACCGCAATTGCAAATTTGTGTTTTTTTGACTTTAGCAGAATATTAAAGTTTTGCACACATTTTTAATGGAAAACCAGCTACTGACTACAGCTGACTTTAGCACTGAAAGCACTCATAATACTAACACACTTCTTTTTATTCTCTCAAATGCTGGTTTACCAAAACATTTAGTCTTACAACTGACAGACTCCTAGGGGCTGAAAAATGATCAGATCCACACGTCTCCTGTAGCCCTGATCCGTGTGTGTGTGAGATGCATCACCTGAAAAACACCAGTATGTGCTGTGGGTGCACACGCACACGCGCGCAAACACACCTGCTTGTGTTGTTTTTGTTTTGAATCGCCTGCTGAGCTCTTTTTCAGGAGGAATGAAAATCCAGACTGGAGTCATGTTTCCGTGTTGCGGTGTACGCCACAGTGGAGCTTTTGTTCAATGAATGCACAGCGTAGTGGAAGCAGGACTTTTGTTGTGTGGGAGATTTTCTCGAAAATAAAGAGTTATGTGGGAGCTCAACAGCAATGAACCAGAATGTCTGTTTAACAAAAAGTTAATTTTTTGAGTGTGAGTCATTTTTGTTTATTTTCTCACTGGTGTAGAGCGTTTTTATTATTCAGCTGACCAGTCAATCTGAGTACATTCACACCAAACATACCCAAATTCTGCATTCAAGAAAGAGCAGCTCTACTTTAAAATGTTTTTACTAAAGTAAAAGTAAAAAGAAGGCTCCCAAGAAATTACCATGGTAACAGGTCCAATAAATGTAATCGTAAACGTAACTAATTACCACCCAACTCTAGCTTTAATCTTCCTCCAGTCCATTTGTCCAGAAAGTCCAGGTTGTTTTTAAAGTTTGAATTTGTAATAAAACTCTGGCTCTGATGCGGTACGCCTACAAACCTAAGTTTTGG
The DNA here is from genome assembly GCA_010277075.1 of Poeciliopsis retropinna. Lineage (NCBI taxonomy): Eukaryota > Metazoa > Chordata > Actinopteri > Cyprinodontiformes > Poeciliidae > Poeciliopsis > Poeciliopsis retropinna. The sequence continues at coordinate 3,607,500 of VMRM01000037.1, read as the reverse complement.
TTCAACCGAAGAAAATTCTGATGCGGTTCGAATGTGTATGTGAACGCCAAGCGAATTGGAGACCGCTCCAAAAGCAGGAAGTGGACTTGCAGATAGCATTCTGGGTAAATATAACCAAAACAAATACGTGGTTCTAATGCTAGCAGGAGAAATGTTTTTTTTTGTTTTCTTTTTGCCAAAGACTAAACAGAAATTATAAAACTGCTAAAATCTCCTCTCCATTTTGTGTGATGCTGCGGGTTTGCTTTGTTTCTGGAATAATTCGCATCTCTACTTACACTAAGGAACAAAAGCATAGTTCAGAAATTCAGCTTCAACCTGCAACCAGCGGAGTGTGAATAAACCTGAATTATATTGTTTTCTTTCAAACTTTGCATATCACATTTTTAATATCTTTGTTTGGCAGATCTGAACCTGAATATTGTTTTTTTATTTGTGTGTAATCTTTGATGCGAAGGTGACAGCGCCTCAACACCTGGCTGTGTTTTAAATAATCATAAAGCAGAATCCTCTCCGTCTCTCCTTTATTGTTTCTCACCACAACGCTCCCTCTCCTCCTCTCTGCATGACACTTATTTTCATTTTAACCTCCCGTTCTTTCTTCCAAATCCTCTCTCAATCTCAAATCTTTTTTTTCCCTCTGCGCCCCCAGCCTTCCAGTCACCTCCCTAAGTTTTTCACTCCTCCGCTCCTGCTTGTTTTTCTCTCCGGAGGTGGTGTGTGATCTCGACGTGTCATCAATCCTCTGCAAGACTTTGAATAATTAGGATCTGCATGCATTCCCTGCGTAAGCGAAGCCTCTAATCCCCTGGAATAGTGCAAAGTAAACCATCACCTCACAGCCCTCTGGTGACCCCGTGCCTCCCCCTTAAACTCCGTTTGGTGCGCCAAACATGTCCTTTTCAACCCACTTCCACACCCACGAATCAACAGTCACCTCATTGCAACGCTGGCAGTACTGCAGAGGTGCAGTGTGTAAATTAAAAATTCAGTTTGAACAGTTAATCCACAAAGGAAAGCACTTTCCATCACAATAAATCAATTGAAAATGTCCCTAAATCAAGCTAAAGTGTGAAGAATGTCCAGTTACATTTTGGGAAATTAACTTTGCCTCCTGCTCTGCTTTCTGATTAGATTCCTGCTTCCCTGCTTCTTAAAACTCCCTGCAAGTAAATGGGAAATGAAAGTGATAATAAAAATTCATTTTTCTCCCCCACTTGACTCCCTCTCACAATCTCCATGATATAGAAGCTTGTTTGTGAATACATATTCAAATATTACCTTAGCACTCCATTTAAAAAAAAATCCTTTTAGGGAGTTTTCACCTCATAGTTTGGGAGATTCAGTTCAAAATTACAATATTTGTTACATTTTTAGCTGCTGTGGTTCACTTTTACAGTGCACTGTGTCAAATGAACTGAACTCCTTTGAAAAAGCTGTTCCCCTCATTGCCTGTGGGGGCGCTGCACCAAACACCACTGAAGGAAACAACAAAAAAACCTCAGAAGAATACATAAGCGCAACTTTGTTCTTCACAAAAAGAGTTTTCAGGATTTCTCATTTGTTTTTGGTAAAAGATGATTCAAGAGCCATTTCGCCTGCTAGCATTAGTTTTTGTTTTGGTTGTATTTACCCAGAATGCCTTGTGCTGTAGTTCGGTCATTGTTTTTGAGCAGTCTGGTCACACATGCAGTATAAAAGCAACAGAGTTCACTTCAACCTAACCAAAACTGAGGCTTTTGCACCTAAAATCAATTGAAAATGTTGCTAAATTTAACTGAAGTGTGGGTCAAATTTACTTCCTCCTGCTCTCCCTTCATTTTAAAAAAATATCAATAAAGATATTTTTGTCTGCCTCACTTGACTCGCTCTCACAGTCTCCATGATATAGAAACTTGTATGTGAGAACATATTCAAATATTATCTTAGCACTCCATTAAAACCAATCTCAAACCCTTTTTTAATCACAGAAATTTCCACTTCGCCCTCCATCGTCCCACTCTTAGCTCTCCTCTGCTTGTTTTCTCAGTTTCTCCCTGCCATCTCATCATCTCACTCTTTCACCAAGTCCCCCCCTCTGGTTTTGGTTTATTTTCACATTTCTTCCATCTCTCCTTCCCACGGTGACACAAACGAACGGAGCAGTCGTCGGCTGACCCGCTGGGCGCCGCGGCCCTCCCTGGGCGCTCCATCACTGCAACATCAGGATGAATTGCTGCTGTTAAGCAAACAGTGAAGTTACAGCTGAGCTGAGCACAGGCTGATATTAATGGAGTGCCTGCTTGCACTCTGCCTCCTCAGTCAATCGGCGGCTTGCCGGCTGCTAATTTAATCAATGGCGACAGTGAGGAATAAACTGTGGACATCCCCTTTTCTCTGTTACCTGCCCGCAGTAATAGTTTCTCACTAACTATTTTATTTCACAGTAACGGTTACTTTCGAATCTGGCCTATCTAGTTAAACAAATGAGACTTCAGTCTAAAATGAAACCATTTCAATGGCAAAATCGATTTCACATCTGATCGATCTCAGTTTAAAGTCAGTAGAAGGCTCATTGGCTGCTGCCATTTGGAAGTAACCAATAAGCTGCTTCCAAATTGCACGTTGTCCCGCCCACCACATCCGTCTCAGGGCTGTGAGCAGCTAACTGAGTGCAGACGGAGATTCATGGAAAACAGGTACAAAAAAGATATAAAATTAGTAGTTAGCAAACCTTGCTAATGCTTAACTAGATTTTATGCATGTTTCCGGATAGAACAATGAGAAGTTCACCATTATTAACTAGTTTGTTTCTCTCCGTACTTCAAGAGTCGGAGAGAAGTACTGTTGAGTAAAATGTTTCATCTGGCCAATGAGCGGCTTTCAAATGGCGCATTGTCCCGCCCACCACCTCCATCTCAGACGGTGGTGGCTGAGCAGCTAACTGAATGAAAGAGATCACGGAAAATGGGTACAAAAACGATAAAAAATTAATAGCTAGCAAACGTTGCTAATACATAGCATGTTTTCTGGTCAGAACAATGAGGTAAGTTCACCGTTATTGGTTATTAACTAGTTCGGTTCACTCTGTACTTCCGGACTTTATTGTTAAGTCACATGTTTCATCTACCCAATGAGCTGCTTCCAAATGGCGCATTGTCCCGCCCACCACCTCCGTCTCAGAAGTTGAATGCTAACTGAATGCTAGCAGATATTCAGCTAACGGAAAGAAGGAGACGGAGATTCACGGAAAACAGGAACAAAACAATATAAAACTTATAGTTAGCAAACATTGTAGTTGCCTAAAAATAATTGTACGTTTGTTACTGCTAGAACGATGGGTTTAGTTCACCAATATTAACAAGTTTGCTTCTCCCTGTTCTTGTGGTTGTAGAGTATTTGGTCAGAGGCGGCGCCATTTTGTGCTGTTGTGCTCCCCCTCCTGAAATCGGTGAGCAATGTTTTTTTTCTTTATGGTTCACAAGAAACTCTAAACAAGTGGGGTTTTAGTCTAGATTTTAAGGAACCTTGTGGATCAGCTGCAGCTGTCTGATTTTTTTTTAGGAAGCTACTGTTGCAATAATCAGTTTCTTTAGAGCTGGCTGAGACATTAGTCCTTTAATTCTGGAAATGTTCTTCAGGTGACAGAAGGCTGACTTTGTAACTGTCTTTATGTGACACTGAAGGTTTAGGTCCCGAGTCCATCACTACACCCAGATTTCAACCTGATCTCTAGTTCCTAACTGTAATAACTGAAGCTGGGTGTTGACTCTAGATCGTTCCTCTTTAGGCCCAAAGATAATATCTTCAGTTTTGTTTCTGCTCAGCTGGAGATAATTATTGCACATGCACACATTATATGAAACAATCACCTATCAAAACAGCATACTTATTCATAAATAGCTATCAAAATTATGGCATCGGCACATGGAAATGAATCGCAGAGCTGCGTCCGAACACTGCAATATTTTCTCTCCCAAATTAGCATAAACACATATCTGTGAAGTCTCGGCATACAGTGGAGTCACAGCGAGCAAACACACAACACCTGTTTGTGTTTACTCAACCAGTTCTCTCCCAACATACAGCTATGCTAATAAACAGGTGCGACCTGTTTAACCCAACATGGTTTCTAGTTACGCCTCCGCCGGCGGAGGTTAATTCAGTAACAAGCAATCAGGATATGTTCTGCTTATTTAGTTTCTGTTTTATTTTAAAAAGGGGTTTTATGGAAATGAGGAAACGTCTGGGTGTATTTTAGGGTGTCTGTTTTCAGTTTCCTCAGCCTTTAAATCTCTCAGTAATCCGATCATGTCTGGATGGTTGAGTTACTTGACAGAACCACCTTAGTTATGCAACGGCTGCATCTTCATTTCCATCCTGCTACAATTCAACATCATGTTGTGTTTTGTGGACTGCAGGAAAAGGGACGCTTGTCAAAATCGTAATGAAGTTAAAAGTACATTAGATTATAGTAATGGTCCTAAACTGATCAGTCTCATAACATATTAAAATCAGTCTAAAATGTGAATACTTGTCTTTTAGTTAAAAGCTACTGAATGTCCATCAGGCTAAAAGAGAGCAAAAGCAGATTTCTTAAGATTTCCCAGGATTAATAGCTGAATTTAAGGATGTAATTTGAAACAGACCAACACTGGACTTTATCTTTTTAGTTTGCTTTCATACTGTGTTTTTCTGTAAGCAAACTGCAAATCAAATGTTTATGCAATATTGAAGCTACTTGGATGATTTGAGTTATGACATTTAATTTTCCTTAGGAAATAATATATTTTTGGATTTAATTTAAATCAAAATCAAGCTCAGATTGGACCTTTAAGTTAATATTCTCAAGATGAAGACATGTTTTTACAGGTCATTGTTCTTTCTCCTCGCTAATAAAATCAATAATTCCCTGTGGATTACATTAATCCCAGGATTAACAGGACACTCAGCAAGTTTTTTTGCCGCTTAATTTTTGTTTTGATTGCTTAAAACTCATCTTGTAACTGAATAAGAGAGAACATGCAACACTTAACTGGTCTTACTGGTTAGCATAATATGAAGGCAGCTCATGTTATTCAGCTAAGCTATTTTTATTGGATTAATTGTCTATTTATAAATGACAGAAAGTGTTTCTTATTTAGGCTTAACAATTACAGTCAGGAGCAGAATTAGTCATGAGTCTTTTTATTCAACCCATAAGAATTGAATTTTTTAGATTCTGCAAATATTTGTGGATTAATTTAGTGTCCAGTCATAATTACCACACCTTCATTGCTTTATTTTATAACAAGTTAAAAGTTCATGAGGGTTAAACAGTAACTTGATATGAGGCTTGTTTTTGCTTCACTTGTAATCATTTCCAACAGGGTGTGTCTGAAAGGCCTTGTGTAACAAATCTGACGTATGTTACAGAGTTAGAAAACTGGAAATAATTTTTCCTTTGGGGATGTTCCTCCTTTGTCTGATTTTAAAGAACGTTTATTGAAATTATGTTTAAAAATATAGATGTAACAATCCTCTCCTAAGGACTTTCTGCCTTTTTTAAAACTGTTTTAGGGCCTCTTGTCACTTTAAATCCAAAGAATTTAAAGTTAACACACCTGCGTTTTATTAAAGTCAACAGTAAATGGATCGAATCCAGAAAGTGTGAATCACTGTTTCCAGTAGGATTTCAAAGGAAAATCACAGAGAAGCAACAGAAATCACGCTCTGCCCTGTGGGGAAACATTTTGGCCATCCTCCCAAAAGTCAACGTTTACAGTCACACGTAAAAATGGCTGGAAACAGAAGCGCCATTATACCACCGTACATCTTTGAAAAGCAGAAGTGGAGCCTCCTACACAGTCAACTCGAATGCAGCAAGTGGTTTCTGGATGGTAAGACAACAAAACGCCTGCCTTTTCCAGCAGCCATTGTACAGCAGTAATAAAACTAGGTGACCAAATATGCTGAAGCTACTGTGGTGTTGCTAGGACAGGGGATGGAACTCTGTTGGGGTTATTAAGCAACGGGGCGAAACTCTGTTGGATTTAGTAGGTAACGATGCAGTGACTTAATCGGGAAGTTTTTGAAATAGCTCGTTTTCCAGACACCAAAAAAACTGCCAAAAAACAACAGTTTTTTTGTTGCTTTTTTAAAGTGCTCGGACTAGTTTAGAAACAGTCAAAACGAATATAAAAGTTCAAAAATGTGCAAAATTGGACGGAAGAATGGATGTATCTAAGTCTAACCAAACACTAACGGTTTTCGCTTACTAGCAGTGTGTGTGTGTTTTTTGTTAAAAAATTGGTTTAATCTGTGCCGGAATCTGCTAATGTGACCATTTCCTAACAAAGTGACCCAAATGACTGAAGATTAGCACACCTGCGTTTTATTAAAGTCAACCGTAAATGGATTGAATCCAGAAAGTGTGAATCACTGTTTCCAGTAGGATTTCAAAGGAAAATCACAGAAAAGCAACAGAAATCACGCTCTGCCCTGTGGGGAAACATCTGATGCTTATCTGAAGATACATCCTGAGCCTGCAGCAGCGATGAGACAACATTTTCACACTTTTCACTCTTTATTAAAAGAGCTACTTCTGGTGTTTTTGGCAGCAGTCATGCAGGTGTTGATATGAGGGCAATGTGGGTGAAATGTTTCCATGATTGTGACACGAGATAACCCCAAACTTTATTCTTGCCACAGGCAGTGTTCGTGGAATTTCCCCTCTAATCTCTGAAACAACACTTCTTACATTGACACGTATGACCTGGTTTTCTCAATTCACCACCAAAACTTTGATTTAAATGGAAAGTGGCAGCTAATAACTAACAATTTAGACATTTCATATTTATAAGTAATTAGATATATATTGCACAACATCTTCAAAAACAACTGGAGTGTTTGGTTTTTTTGTGTTGTAGGTGTTCAGATGTTTGTTATTGGTGTGTGTATTTTAACTTTAAGTGGTTCTTTGTAGAAATGTTCTGAAAAAGAAAACGTTCACTGTATTCATAAAACAAATATCTCCAATGATATGCAAGTGAAAATACCCAGGTCAGCAGTAATCAGCGATTAACAGGATCAGACGGCAAATGTTCTCACCAAAACATCAGTTTCGGTCAAAAAATACAGTTGGTGCATCAGTGATTGAAAGGATTTAGAAAGAACAATATTCAACTCAAAAAGTAAAGTGGGCAATTTATCCAAAATATTGATAGTATTGGTGCAAAGTCGTAATCTGTTTTGAATCGATTAATACTTTGCCTCTTGAAATTTTATCTCATTTTGTATATAAAATAGGTTTTCCACTCTAAAAAATGTGATTTGCTCTTAAATGATCTTTTATTTATTAAAAAAAACCCACATCTGTTCTTTTTTCCATTGTTTCTGTTTATTGTGACAAAGTGTTTCGAAAGCATTTTGTAGACAGCTATAAACTTTATCCAAATGCGTCTGTTCTTGGTTTTAATTCAATAATTCAGACAAAAAGAAATCACCAAAACACCTCAAGGTCAGAGGTTTGATGATTCATCAAACTTAAATAACAAAAGAGTATCACTATCACACACCTTTAATAAAAAGTACTGATTTTGAAGTTAAAAAATTTTGTCTTTTTTTCAATACCAGGAGTTTAGCAGGTCTTTTTTTGTTTCATTTTCTTCTACATCAAAATTACAGCCAACTTGCAGGAGTTGCTAAATGTTTCCAGCTAAAAAATGACTTATTGCTGTGATTTACATACATAACGAGTCATTTAGTTGTGGATAAACTGTGGCAGGATTAAGTTTGGATAAAATCTTCTTAAATAATTATTTTTGGAGTAAATCAAACACTGGCTTTCATGTTTTCTAATAGCTGAACTCCTAAATAAAGTAAATTCCTGAGCTGGTGTTTACTCTAAAATGTTGGAGCTGCTGGGTCTGACCCCTCTGCAGGGGTTGGCGTGACCCTTTCCTGGGATGGAGACGTACCTATATATTGACTTTAATTTCACGACCGGCGTTAGTGGAAACGTCACCGTGTGAGATGTTGAGCCAATGAATAAGGCAATCAAATCTGCCATTTGCACCTGTAAAAACACACAAAAAAATTTCCTCTTTATAAATGAAGGGGTTCTCACAGTTTTATGGTTATGAACGCAGTATGAAAAATAAAAAGGAAACTGTCGCCATGGAAACCCAGCAGTCTGTCCTCAGCCGCGAGCGTTTCCTTTCTGTACGGCTCCTTTTCGCCTCGCCACCCTCTTATCTCAGCAATAGTTGCCAATCGTCCATATTTCCTGTCGTTTCTGCTCTCACTCCTCCTTCCTGCCACCTCTTCCTGCTGGATCTGTTTGTTCAGGCCCCATCCATGTTCAGTGCTGCCGTTTCCTGAATTAAAACCCCCCAAAATGCCTGAGTTTCTTCGATCTGTGTGGAGCAAATGTGGTCAGCTATCATTTAGCGACAGGAATCAACTGCTGAATTCGACAGAAAGCTCAATCTTCATATCTCTGCTGCAACAAAAAACAAAACTGAAATTGAGAAAAGATTTTTTAATTTAAATAAATAGAAACAGAAGTTATTGGGGAAAAACCATAAAGAAAACAGTCTAAAACATACTTAAATTAGACATAAAACCATTTGTTTTTGTGTTTATGAATCTGTTTGTTAGTCTTTTAAAGTGATTTAAAATAGATTTTCCCCCCCCACACAAGCAGTTTACATCATTTATCAGGAAGTTACGGTACTCCATTCTCCTCATGGCGGCTAAGCTATGCTAGTCCACAAAATGGCCGCAGGAGAAGTTGGGATAAAACATCAGTCAGTTGGTTGTTCAACAATAATTAATATCTTCTGTTGGGTATTGATTACTCAGTCACAATACAATACTTTAACCTTTTTGAACTCTGCACCTAAAAATCCAAACTGAAATATTGACTAATAAAAACTAGCAAACACACTCAAACTGAATTAGACAAACAAAAGTCACAACAAACTAAAACTGAACTCTCATAATTTCTAACTCAGTCCTCCTGAGTCGGTCTGTGGGTTTTTGCAGCGGAACCTGGTGGGTCATTCAGGGTCAGGAAGATACAATAGTGTGCCAGCAGCTTATGGGGCCCCTGCAGACAAGCAGAAAAATGGCCCCCAGCAGTGCGCCGCTTTCAGGCGGCCCAGATACCTGATCCAGCCGTGGGGCCGGGGCCAGGCTGGCAGACGTACCGGCTTGTAGCTCGCTGCTGGAGGTCTGCAGCCGGCTACGAGGAGGGAGGGGGCACGTAATCCAGAGAGGGGTTTACTACTGGTGTAGAAAATACTTTCTATGTAAATTTTCTTTAAATATGAACTTAAATTAAACACAAGATGCATTCCATTTATTACTGAATGTAACTAATTGCTTTGCATTTAATTTAGGGGTATCAGCATCAAGTGAGGTCAATTATTGTATTATTTATTTTTGATTGAATGTGTTCTATCAAGATGATTAGGACTATGAATAGAAACCAGTCTGACTTTAAAGCTGCAGTATGATGTCGCTTACAAAAATAGGGAATTAACACAAATTGAGTTTTTTTTCCTTCCTTTCTTCTGTTTTACTATTAACATTATTAGTAGGTCATTATTGTTGTACCATCATTAATGTTTATGTTTTTATTCTTTGTTTATTGTTATAAAACACAGACTAAGTAGAATTTGTCCAATTATTTACTGTTGTCTTGATTATTATTATGTATTCATAGATTTTTATTGTTATAAGAGTTTTTAATAATTTTATCTATGTAATTAATTTGTTTGATCTTTCACTCAGTATGTTGAACAGGAATATGAACATTATAATATGGTTTTAATTGCAAATTAAAACCATACACATTTTTTTTGTATTTTTTTTAATACAAAAAAAATGTTTGTCATTAAGAAACATTTCATTAAACTGAGATAAGGGGTGGAATTAAACCAGTGTTCAGTTATTCCAACTCCTTTTTAAACAGAAAAGTACAAATTATTTTGTTCTTGATTATGTATTCACATGTTTTTTTTTTCTGTCTTACTGGTTGCTTGTTTTTCTGTTTTTAAAAACCAGTTTGAAACACATCAATTAAAAAATCACAAATGTTTTTTCCATAGTTGTATGTATAATGTGATGCAAAAATGCACTGCTTCCGCTTTGTGTCTGGGGTTCATAACATCAACTCACGTTCATGTTGACATGAAATAATATATATAATATTGCAAAAGCTCAATATCCTAGTGAATAATAACTGTCCCTCTTCCTCTCTGACATGCGCCATAGAGAACATAAATTTGTTCCATTTACGTCTGTTCAGAAGACGATCAAACAGTTTGAAACTGTACAGTTTGTTAATATAGTCAGTTTTAATCAGTTTCTCGCTGTGATGCTGTGAATTTTCTGATTTCATTGAAATTTTTATCCTCATTTCAGAGTCATGAATCAAAGAGCAGACTGTGAACACCGACTGTCAAACTGTCTTCTGGCTTGTCAGGAAAAAAAGCCCTAATTTGAATAAAACCAATTGAAGATGGAATAAAGCGGCCAAGAAAAAAAGAAAAGGAAGCAAACACAACTTTTAATAAACACGTCTGATTGAGTTTGAGATTTTATCACTCTTGGGTATTGTTGCGTTCTCAGTGAAATGATGAACATTTTATAGCTTTCACAGCTGTCGTCATACTGCACTGGTTTCCATTCTTCAGTAAGCACTTTCTCAATAATGGGAGTACCGGTCCGTAGCAGAACGGTTGCATTAGTTCCAGTTTCAATACACCGATAACAGCTGGAGTGCTTTGACAGCTTATCATTTTATATAAAAATGAAAAAGAGTTTCTGCAAAAAAAAAAAAAATTGTTTAATTAAACTTAGAAATCTTATGAGAAAAAACAAGGCAATTTCTGAGTTTCAAAAGTTGAAAATTTGGCAGAAAGAAAATTGAGACATAAAAAAAATTCTATAAAGAAACGAGAAACTTTGGGTTGATCTTATACATTTTCTAGAAAAACACAAAAATTTGAGTTTAAAAAGTTTAAAACAAAAGAACTCAAATATTTTTGAAGTTAATTTAAAAAAGTTTTTGGAAGAAAAATGTTGAAATTTCTGATTTTCAAAAGTCAAAAGATTTCTCAAAAAATGTTAAAATTTTAAGAATAATGTCAGAAATGTAGAAAAAAACATTTCCAAATTAAAAAGTGAGATATTTTGCTAGGAGAAAAATGTTTATTATTGGAAAGTTCAGTTTTAGTATCAAAGTTGAAAAGGTTTGACTTTTGAAACTGAAATTTCCTTGTTTTTTGTAGAAAATTCCTGAAATTCATCTCAAAATTCCTGAGTTTTTATTTTAGCAGAAATCTCAATATGCCGTCGTAGACAATAAACACATACAGTCTCTGTTTTCCAGATGACAGAAAAAAACTCCTGGCCTCCCAAAGACTCGACTCACACCCCCACAGTGTGTCTTTAACTCCACAAAACAGAAAAACAAAGCCAGGGACAGAACGAGATAAAGACCGATCATCTGATCTCCATCTTGTCAGCCCCGTTAGAAAACAAGCAGAGAGAAATGGCTTTGCATCTCAGCTGCTGCCACCCACCTCCTGTCTCACACTCTCAGATGAGATGCGTTCCTACAGATCGCATTGATTTGAAGTGTGTTTCTGTGTTGTGCAGAGACTCTGCAAGACCAGTCAGGACCCTCGCCCTCACAGCCAGCAGAGAAAAGATGAGGAAGGCAGAGAGGAGGACATTTATGAGGATTAACCAGCACAGATACTACTTAATAAATGAGAGCATCATGCAAAAGGTAATTTATTTCACTAATTCACATGGTATGCCTTTTAGAAACATAAATTATACTAATTCATCCATATTTAATAGATAATCCATTCGGAGGGTTTTATTTACAACAATAAAACCCCCAAAAAAGATTTTCTTTGAGAATTTCAATATGAAATAAGAACAATGAAAAGATCTTTTGGAGAAGACTGCTGATGGAAAATTTGTTTAATTAAGTTTGTAACTTTTTTTACATTTTGAGTTTGTTTTGTCTTTGAACGGTCTTCTTTGTGTCAGACCGTTCAAGATTGATTAAAAAAACTGTTCACCTCCTCGCCTGTGGCGGCGCTGCACTAAGAACCACAGAAAGAAACGACACCGAGTGTAACTTTCTTCGTAAAATGAAAACAAAAATGGAGTAGCGTCATAATTTTAGCGGTTGTAGGATTTCTGTTTTGACTTGGGCAAAATCCCACAAGTAATTTCTTCTGCTAGCACGAGGCTAGCGTGTTTGTTTTGGTTATATTTACCCAGATTGATATTAGGTGCAACACAAAGCATTTTTATTTTATCATTTATTTTGTTTTTGCCATTTCATATCCTAGTAAGTCGGGCCACAGATAAAAACAGGAACCAGGACTCCTTTTGGACCTTAAACCAGAGGTGGGCAGAGTACCTGAAAATTTAACTCAAGTAAGAGTAGAACTACTTCAACATATTTTTACTCAAGTAAAAGTAAAAAAGGTATTTGGTAAATAGTAACTAAATAACTGATCAATTTATCGGCCATTTAATATTTAATATTTCAGCAAAAAACGTATGAAACTTAATTACAAATTGCAGGTGTGTGTCTGTCTGGTGGAGTTTTGGTTAAACATTTAGTTTTTCATTCAGTGGTTAGAAAATCCATAAATTTTACTCAAGTAAGACTTCATAATAAAATTACTCAAGTTAAATAAAAGATACAAAGTAGTAAAAATACTCCTAAAAGTATTTTTTTTTCAATAAAGTTACAAAAGTAAATGTAATTAGTTACTAGACAACTCTGTCTAAAATGCTCTTGTTTTTACTTTGTTCCATTAAAATACTGAATATTTGATTAATTTCTGAGCACAAAGAAGAAAAATGTTCACAATAAAAATATTTTACTGTATGTACGACCCCTGAATGCTGTCACTTTTGTGAATTTGGCCCAGAAGTTTTTACAGCAGTGTTACCGTGGTAACGGGTCCAGAATTGAAGAAACCAAGATATCTTTCTCACAAGCTTTCCAAGACAGACTGGAGCGAAAACATGAATGGCCTTTAGGTTGTGGTGATGTTGAAAGGAACCTTTAATTGTAGGGCAAAGTTGATAAATTTATGTATTATGAAACTTTATTAAAAACTTTGTAATACATAGTACAAAATGGAGATAACTATCACTGCTAATTAATCAACTGGTTTAAATTCTTGCATGTTTTCTTAAAGTGGAGAAGTCAAAGGCAAGTGAAACACACAGACGTCATCCAGAGAAGAGCTCTTTTCTCCTCTCTGGCTTCTGCTTGGCTCAGTGGTGCGATAATTTCACCGCCTTCGCCTCCTTTATCTCCGTGTCCCAGGCTCATCATGGCCGTCAGGGGTGAAGTGGCATAAAGAGGCAAAGAGGAGATGGGATCAGGCGTGGTGAAGCCTTTGGAATGTTAATCCTTCGTGGCTCAGTGGAATCGTCTGGTCAAGGCCTTGATTAAGGATTCATTGGAGTATTAGAGCGTTATCATCATGGCTATACATCATCTTACTGCTTTATCAACAAGTTGTCTTGAGTTAAGCCAGCAGCTAAATCCCTTTTACGTAGGTAAGGCTGCCGTTGTGGAGGATGTGTGGGATTTTTTTCAACACATATCGAACAGGTTTGTGGAAAGTAGACAGTAGTTTCCTAGTATCTTTAGTGATTGATGGTTGGTGGGATGTTTTCTCTGTTGAGAAATATGTGCCTTGTGTTTTCTAAACTCTCTTGGTGCATTCACACCAGCCATGTTCAGTCCAGTTTAATCCAACTCCAGTATGTTTTGCCTACAAGGTCAGTGTGCCAGTTTGGTTGAAGTGAACTCTGGTGTGGTTTGAATGCATATGTGAACGCCAAGCGGTCCAGAGACAGCTCCAAAAGCAGGAAGTGTACTACAGCACAGGGCATTATGGGTCAATACAACCAAAAACAAACACAGTATTCCCATTAGCGGGAAAAATGGCTTGTAGTTTTTTAGTAAACACAGAAAATAAATCCTACAACCACTAAAATCTGGAGAAAAATTTGTACTCTGGTCTCACCTATCCAAAGAATGTGGTTCCAGGAGGATTTAGAATAATTTAGATTCAACTTTGCACACCTACGTCATCCTGCCCTGTTCTTTCTTCAACAGATTTTTTTTCCAAACAAACCGACCTGTTTAGTCTTTTTTCAAACTATCTTGTCATGGACTAAACTCTTAACTCAGAGTCGTAGAGTTAATTAGGTTCTTAGTTTTTTTGGAATTTCTTTGAGCAATGCACTTAAAGTTATAACCATAAGTTTACATACACCAATTAAAAGACATACATTTTTTTTTGCCTGTCTGAACTAAAATGAGACCAAATTTCTCTAGTTTTAGGTTAGCTAGATTTACCAGAATTATTTATAGTTACTAAATAGTAGAACATTTAGTGATAATGTTTTTTTGGAGTATGTCTTTATTTTATCTTATTACCTATATTTCTGGGCAGATGGTTAAAATCTTCCCACAACAATCTCTCTTTCTGTAGTTAAAGTTTTGAGAAATGGCCCCAAATCTTTCCCAGATTGATGGGAGGCAACAATTGTTTTCGTTAATGTCATTTTATATGTCTTTCCACCCGAATACACCTGTGTGACCAGCAAGCTGTCAACTTCTAACTGATTAATCAGTTAATCAGTGCATTAATTAACAGCGTCTGGTTTCTTTATTTCCTCCTAAGTTGTGGGAGTACCGTGTTTTAGTTGGCGTGTATGACTCTCAGAGCAAACCGTAAAGTAATTGTGACTGGCTGAGTGAGAGAATAAGAGAGGGAGCTTTGCTGTCACTGCTAGTCCCTGATGTTGGTTTCTTGCAAAAGAGCTGAGGGAGATGGGAGCCAGAAAACTCGTTTTAATTTCTGCTCACATCAAAGGATGATTTTCCTCCACAGTTCTGAATGTTTAAGGGAAGTTAGCTGACAAGTCAAACTTTAGCAGGAACTTCTGAGATATCTGAACTTTGTAACTTTTGTGCTTCGTTATTATGCCTCTTCCCTTTGCTCTGCTTCCTTCGATCCATTGATTGCACATTATCAGCTTTATGCCTATTTATTATGAGCAGCGACGTTAACATAAGCAGACTCATTAAGTCTGCAAACACTGATTCAAAAAGCAGCACAAATAGTTGCATTGCTAGACTCTAAAAGGTTTGAGATTGATGACAATAAGTAATCAATCTCTCATAAATGTGAACAAATTTGTTCATGTGATAAATCTCCTTACCACTTCCTGTCGTCTTATTTGTCGTTTCCTCCAGTAGTAACATCCAGTTGTTGATGACTCGCATTTCCACTAAAGTTCTGCAAAATACACAAATTCTGACACAGCCGAAAAACCACCTCATTCCAACATACTGTTGCTGACCAGGAGAAATAAGGGCTCAGCTTTTTATTTTGCGTGAGAAAAAACACAAAATTGATATTTTGTGTGTTAGAAATATGAGTGCAAATAATTTTTAAAAGATATTGTTTGATTTGGACAAATGGAGCAAAACATCAGAGCGAAAAAAAAAATAATCCCAGTTTTAAGAGTAATTTCCTATCATTCTCCTGCAAGCTGTTTCCCGAATGAAAGCCTTATTCCTCAAGACAGAATGTTTTGGATGATGGCTCCATTAAGAAGAAGAATTAATAATGTCCAGATGGTTGAGACATTAATTACTGGCTGGAAGTATTACAGTTTTCCCTTCAGAAATGTTATCACTAAAATTGGCTGCGAAAACTACATATTTCAATGCTTGGATGGAAGAAGGTTTATTTTATTTTTTTTCTTTCTACATAAAACGTCATCAAAAAGACATTATAAATAAACACTGGAATTAACAACACCTGCAACTAAGCCTCTTTTGGAGAGACTAAGATATGCCTGTAATTATAGATATAATGTGCTTCACTGTTCAAACTATCCAGAATGTGCAATCTTTGGTAAAATTGACAAAAAAAAACCCTCAATTCAGAACATTTAGTGCTGTCTGTCTGAGAGAGTGTGTCCATAAATCTGAGGTGTGGATTTAAGTGAAAGGAAAATAGGAGGAAGGTTTAGGTTACGAGGTTTAGGTGCTGATTGTTTGGTAATAAGAGCTAAGTCTCGCTCACAGAGTGACAGATTCCCACACCCCCACATTAATTCACCCTGACTTTCGTGCTCAGGTAACACACCTGCAGAGTGTTGCCAAAACCTCCTCTACGCTCAGATCTTAGAAAGTTTATGGTTATCCATTAACATGAAAAGTCAACAAAATGCATCACCTTAGCGTCAACACTTTTCCTGTTTCTGCTGCGTGTGCACTGCCCTAATTTCACGTTACTCTTAAATTACACGCATGGCTTGTTGGGAGGGAAAGTGAGTGGACTTGATTACTTCTCGTCCTTGCCAGAGGCGGGTTGGTGAAACACGGCCCAGAACACAATCCTCATTGTCCTTTGTTGTTACCATACACCCTCGAAAAGTAGGACTCCTCATCAGCAGAGGTGAAAACACACACTGTGTGTGCTATATTTGGGGTTCAAATATGAATATAGATCATTTTGGGCTTAAAAATGGTTTTTGATGCAAATAATACCAAATATATTTAGAACAGAGATGGATAAAGTACCCAAAACTTGTACTAAAGTGTGAGTAGTACTGCTTCAACATATTTATACTCAAGAAAAGTAAAAAGTAGCCATAAGAAATTACTCAACTAAAAATAAAAATTAAAAAAAATCTGTAAAAAATGCTTTTCAAGTACCAAGTAATTGATCAAAATGTCAGCTACTTAATATTTAAAACTTACATCATCAGACCAAAATATAAAGTTATGTGGGAATTGAAACAGTTGACATAAATAAGCCAAAGTTTAACCAAAACTGCAGGCGTCTGTGAATAATCTCATTGAATGAAGAACAAACTTTTTTAAATCAGAAATTCACCCAGAAGTTTTTCTCAAATAAAAGTACAAATTAGCCGTCCAGGAAATTACTCGAGTAAATATACTCCTAAATGTACATTTATTAAAAAAGTTACTCAAGTAAATGTAACTGAGAAGAATTAATTAAGAATTAATTGACAAAGTGGGAGGAAGCATAAAGAAAGACAGAGGGGTGATTTAGTGTTAAAGGTTTTATTTTTGAGCGAACAACCTGAGCTAACATGCAGACGATTGGGTCATGATTTAACTCGCCTCGCCTGGTCGAGTCTACAGTACCATATCCGTGTAAGGAGGCACGCCTTTCTCAGTCTAACTGATGTGGACATTAGCTGTAAAATCTTTTTGAAAAGAAAGAAAACTAACTTTTCTAACTTATCAGTTGCATCATAAAAGCTGCTTTCTACTATGTTTATACATAGAACATGGCACACTGCAGTGTTTTGGACTTGGACCATTTACTTTTTGTGAAGATTTAAACACATTTTCTTTGTTACGCTCATGGCACCCAACTCCATTTATCAGCAAAATATCTAAAAATGAATCAATTTCTGAATTAAGATGTCTTTAAAATGGATGTTGGTACTCCTGCTTCCAAAGACCTGAGATTTACAATCCACCCATTAAAAGTCTTATTGATCCAAAATCCTGCATGCACAGGATTGATGGGTAAGTCAAACAGAGACAATCTTTCTGCTTTGATAGCTTTCCTACAATGGCTGTGCTAGGACACAGGTAAAAACAAATCTCATCATGGATCATAAAGACATCAATACCGTTGCTCAATCTTACAGTAGATTGTGTCTCTGCTTTTTATCTGGATGAATACAGTTAGAGACTATTCTCTACCAACTTCAAAATCTAAAATTCTGTTTTCCATCTAAGATAGCTACCTAGGTGGTTACCTGCTGTTATTTTTTATCTAGCTAGATAGCTATCCAGGTAGCTAGAAAGCTAGTTAGATAGCTGGTGGTTACCTGATGTTATTTTTAGACTAAGCTCAGAGCATTTAGAGAACTGGAACATAGACCAGCAAATTAAGAGGAGGATATATTTTATTATTGTAGATAAAGCTGAGATTAGAGTGACAGTAGGTCCATTTTGGTCAGAGTACACAATTCATGATAGGGTTCCCTCAGGCAAACTGGGCTCAGACAATGGGTCAAACTATGACTGTAAGAAATATTATGTATGTACTTGTGAATGTAACTGATTAGGTTGTGGTGACCTGCTGTTATTTTTAGACTAAGCTCAGAGCATTTAGAGAACTCCCCACATTAAAGTCTCTTCAGATCAGCAGGAACTACACCAAACCCAGGACAGTTTTTATTTGTGGAACGGCTGCAGGCCAAACTGAACATGAATACTTTACGCTACAGTTCAGACAGTCATGTGACTGTGCTGGTATGTCACCCTGGGGTCACACAATTCAGCAGAAAGATCACACAGAGAAACAGCTGGGGGGATGCACCCACTGCCCACTGTGACCTGACCTCATCACACCCTTATGTAATACACTGTGCTGTGACCTTTGCCTTTACCACTGCCTGTCTTGCTATCGTCTACAGAGTCCTCTTGGTAACGTCATGTCAGCCAGAGAGTCTCAAATTTATCTCACAAAAAATATTCTGCTTTCACTATTCTGTTTCACTGCAAAAACACAAAGTCTTAGAGTACTTTCGTCTGGTTTCTAGTGCAAATATATGATCTATATAGAAGAATTATTGACTTAAACTATTTATTCAAACAAAACAAAAAATTTGGTGAGATTTTGTTTTTTTGCAGAATTCATTGGGTTTCATTTTGATCTCTGCAGTCAAAAAATTTTCCATCTCTTTAAAATGACGTTTAATTGCACGGCACTCATTTCAATTCATATTTAACAAGCTGAACAGAGAATTCACGTTGTGCAATAACACATCAAGCAGATGTAACGTTTTGGATGCAGTCACAAAAAACCCCACTGACTTTGGCCTCAGTAACTACAGATAAACAATGAAATTAAACAATCACTTAAATTATGAACATGTACATGAACTACACACCTGTGGTGTGTAATCAAATGTGGTTTTGATGTCTATCTGGAGGATGAATCTGCCTTTCAAATGCCACTTGAGCCAGAGTTTTAAAATCGGGGAACATTTCCCACAGAATGCGCTCCTGCACTGGACGCACTCCAAACCATCCTGTCATAACGCTTCGGCTTCAGCTCCCAGATGTCGACATGCGATGTGCGTGAAGTTGAAAATGCTTGCATGTCTGCACCAAGTGGACAAGTATGTAAATTGTAATCTGTCAAAATGATGTATGCCCGTTGGATGGAACGAAACTAGTGATATGCAATTCTAAATCTTTATGGTTTAAAATCAAGTCTCAAATCAAAATATTCATACTTTTGATACTTTGAGGTAACACATTCCATTAATATACAGTGGATAGAAACTGAACCATTGAGAGCTTGTCTAAATTCATTGGTTGATGGGGAACTACTTTTCCTTCTGCCTGGAGAAGTCCATAATTTGTAAGAGCAGTGTGCTGCTCTTACGCACATTTTAAATTAAAACTTTTTAAATGTAAACATTGACAGATCTGTGCAATGAATATTTCACTGCCAATTTCAACTTTAGTTATCCCGTTTAATAAAACAGCAACACTTCCTTTGGATTTCTGGAGCCATTTGTAATCTGTCTGCATTTTGGGATGGACAGGAATGACAGAATGAAAGCTGACTGCTAGCTAGAAATAATGTAACATGAATAGGTCGGTCTGGAACAGAATGAAGAAAGTTGAGTTTCAACAACTTTTAAAATGTATGTAAGCAGAAACTCTGCTGGTGTGAGTCCAAAGACTTGACCAGCCATCAGTGTGGGTTTCAACCCAAGCCTGTTTCTGCAGAGGTGTTTTCATGTATGCAGGTCCTTGGCTGATGCTTGATTCATAAATCTTTCATGGCGTTTTTATTGATTGGTCGGCTGAGACTGAATGCATGTCGGCGTGTAAGTACATCACGCACACTCACAAACTCTCTTCACTCTGCAGATTTGAACTGCAGATACATGCCAACTCTCATCCAGAATTATTAAGCTGCAGTTCCTGAGGTGTCCCTCAGTGGTCCGTGTTTATTCTGTGTTGTGAATGAAGGAAGCAGAACCAGATCAGTAATGGTCAGCTTCATCAGCCCCGTGTGTATTTATGGTCAGCATACATTAATTCCAACATTCTGCAATCTACCCAAACAGTACGTTGCTCCGATTTGAAGCTTTAGAGTTACTTGTTGATCTACATCCAGGTCAGTTTAAGGCAATGCCGCAGTTACTGTTTTGGCATCATACATTGCAAAAACACAAATTCTTACCAGTTTGTTCAGTTTCTATTGAAAATATTATGCTCCTAAAATAATAACATCATTGGGAAAGAAAGAAATGCTTTTTTTTTCACATTATTTTAGGAAGGTGACGATAACTTAACACACTTGAAATAAGACAAAACTAACTTACAAGTAACTTTTGAGGAAGATATGTAGGAACTTGTTTTATGTCAATAATTCCTTAATATTGATGAAAAAGTTCAAGTTCTACTAGTAGATTATTTCACTTATAGCAAGACATTTTCCCGTGTTGTAAGTGAACAAATCTAACTAAAAGAAAAGTAGTATGTTTTTGTCAATATTAAGGATTTATTGACTTAAAACAAGCTCCTACATTGTGCAGAAAAGTTACTTGTAAGTTAGTTTTCTTATTTTTAATGTAATAAGATATTTCCACTAGAAATGACTCAAAAAATCCCTGGTAATATTGAGTTTTTGCAATAATATCTTCTACTTTTTAGACAAAAAATAACTTCTGATGTCCTCTCTACATGTACTCATCATTCTAAGAGCAATTATCACTTTCTTAGAGCTCTATCATTGCACAAACCCAAACTGCTGCCATTTTCTCTCCTGACCAAACATTATCTTCATAAGATTGTTTATCAACTCCATATAAAGTAATAGAAATAGCACAAAGTCTGAAAAAACCTGAATCAACTCTCTCTGGATGAATTACTGTTGGAAAGCAAGACAAATTAGACAAAATGTGTTTTATCTTTACTTTGAAATGGGAAAAAATGGCTAATTCTAATTTTTCTGCAAGACCATCGTAGATTATTTATGTTGGATAACTTGTTTTACATTTAAACTTGCCATCACCAGTGAGGTTTGCAACTCTTAAAGATAGAACGGCATAAAATCAGACCGAAACACATCTCTATATTGTCAGAAAATATCTCTTTTTGTTTCTTTGTACATTTTATTTAATCACCAAATTTATTCCAAATTGTATCCTAAAGCTCGGACTGATGGGACTAGCTGTGTATTTAGCTGGGAAAGCCTTGTAATTCAACCTGAGACTTGACCACATTTCAAAGGTGAACAGTTGTTCTCTTTTTCTTTCTCAACCCATTCTCATGTTAATGAAATGGCACAACTTCAAACTGCTCATGGAGCCTCACAGCTCTACTTCACTCCACAGAGAGAAGCTGAGTGTCTCCTGAGCACTCGACACCCTACTTAGCCTAAAGTGTCACCAAAAGTTGTGAAATGGAGTCTGCTGGCTCTTTGCTGTGTTGTAAAAAAAAAACACCCACCGCTTCTAATGCTCCCATCGCCCTTAAATTCATGATAAATAGTTAGAACGCTTCGTTAAATAATTTCTTTAGAAGAAAATGTTCAAATTGTGATTAAAGGTGGTTGAGTTTAAACAATTACTCTGAGATCAGTCACTTTCAGATAGGAAGTGTTGAGTTTCTTCAATAATAATCTGTGAAAAACCTGATCTTTGCACAGATTTTATAAAAGTTACATACTGCAGCTTTAAACAGTCAAACTAAATATTGTCAAATATATCGGCGGTGTTCAAAGCTTTTAAATTTAGTTTTTTAATTTTTCCTTGCTAAATAAACAAAGCACACAATATTTTAATAAAATATTGCATTTTAGTAAAATACACTGGATGCTCTGGTCCTTCTTACTAATAAATTAAATTGAAAGCAGTTTCCTGGATGAATTTTTAAGATTTTCCATTTTAAGATTTTAATTGATTGTCTTTTTAAACATCCTGGAATCCAAGAAAATTTCACCAATAATGATTTTGCCTGAACTGGCAACCCAGTTTTAGGCTATCTTTGAACTGTGATCAAGGGCCGCGGCCACAAATGGCTCCCGGGCCACACTTTGGACATCCCTGGTCTATATGCTGAGTCATGCTCTTGAAAACGCCTTTAATGCCTGTGTTTTGATTTATTTTCACCATTTCAGATGGGAATAAGTATGGGGGCTATCTTAAAGTACTCCTCACCAGAAATTATATTTTATATTTCATTTTTTTCTTCAGTTTTATGCCCAAATATGCCAGGAAAAAACACTATAAGGTTAGGGTTGATCGACATCTGTGATTGTGGTATCAGGAAATCATGTGTGCAATCGTGTGAATTTGAGAGCTGTTCAATTATAGAAGGACTTAAGAGTTTCAAAACACTGGAGCCTTCCCTAAAAAGCATAGTCTCTGCCTCTTTTGCTATCTTTCTTAGTCATAAAATATAGATGGAGCTGCTGTGTTTTCTCCAAATGGGTAGATGTAATCTGTTTTTTAATGCATTGCAAGGGTCAAATGAGACACTTTGAGTTTGCAGAGAAATGTAGAGGCTTTGCTCCACCGGTTTTATTACATAATCCCTCAGAATACTTTAAAGAAAAAAATATGTCCATTTAGCTCCTACATTCAGCATGGATATACTGCTGCAGCTTTTCTGCTGAGCTGTTGCTGAACTTAAAGAAAAACTGTTTAAAGATGTAGATGTAGCCCTGCAAAACGGAGCAAACGACGAGGCCAAGCTGTTTAAATATGAATGAATGTTGTGCAAATGACTCTGCTGTAATGCTTAGACGAGAACAGATCCCAGTTTTATTTAGCATGGACTCCAGGGAACGCTGGTGATGTTATGGTACATTCACTGGGTGGAATCTCTAAAATGTTTATGCTGAATCCTCCTTAGGGAGTCTGCATCTTCAACTTTAACATTAAACTTTAACAGTTGAGACTTTCCTTGCAACATGCCTGTAACCAAATAGTTTACAATACAGACTGACCAAAAAACAGAGATAATCAGATAAATATGGCAGCGCTGAGAAGGAAAAATGTTTTCATGCACTTTTTGGGTCAAAAGTAGCGTATGTGGTTGGAGGATTGAAATAAGAGGAACGTGTCGTGAGGAGTGTTGGTGATGAGGACCCAAATGCAGCAGGCTAAGATGTTGACATGTTGATTTAATGAAAAGCAAAAACTTACAAAAATCACAGGGAACACAGGGAGCCAGAGAAGAACAAAAACACATAAACCAGGAACCAAAAAGCCAGCAGAGAGAACTAAGAAGTGACAGGAAATGATGGGGTTAAGCAGGATTAGAAGAGAGGAACCAGCAAAGAGGTACTGAGAATGAGGTTTCCATTAAATAAGAAACGCAATTAAAATCCCATGTGAAAAAGTTTGTCATGCAATAAGTTATGAAAAAAAAAAAAAGTTAGATGTAGTGGTACATTTACCTTGGCTGAACCCTGAAGAGTGGAGATTAGCTTCGGTTTTAGAGCAGTTTCCATGGTGCATGCTAATCATATTAAGGCGTATTTGGTGTTTGAACTATTAAAAAAGGCAGATTTAAGTGTTTTATGTCTATTAGCATTTTGTAAGCAGAATGATCTATTCTGGTGAGCATCTACTGTCATCTGTTGGGCTAGCAACCTCAGAGTCACAGACTAAAAGAAAGTTCAACCAAAGATTAATCATAAAATCAAAAACACAACAGACAACCATGAGTTTTCTCTTTCCAACAAATCTACAGAAACAACTCCAACACTGACCGCTACAGTAGATCCCTAGTAACCACAGCTTAAGCCGTTCCTGGTTTACATGAATTATTTCAACTATTTTCCCCCCAGGATTAATGAAGTACTATTACATTCAAATGCTTCACAAATATTCCCCAGATCCACAAAACATGTGGACTGGATGTTCCAACAGTGTGAAAAAAATAATACCAACACGATTTACAAATTAAAGAAATCCAGAAGAGGAAATAGTTTGAGTACAGAGTGGTAGGCTGAAGTCTAAAGTATCCACATCTGTCAACAACATCAGCGTTCCACCAATGTGTGGGTCAGGCAGCCGAGCCAAAACATTATGCAGGATCACTGCCCTGAAATGATAAAATCTATCCCGGGATCCATGAGCTCAGAGTGAGTTCATGTTCCTAATTTGCTCCAGAAGCAAAGCAAATGTAACCCTCATCTTTATGCATCAAACTGATTTCCTCCTGACATCGACTTTGTCAAGCCAATCAGCAACATTTGTCAGGTTTTGAGCCTAGCTGAAGCGCTAACGTCCAGAGAAAAACTTTGAGGGAGCGGCAAAAAAAACTGTAGCTCGAGATCTCTTTTAGAGATGGCGGAGAAATCTGGAAGGACTTTCTCTGTCAGAGCCAGATCAAGTGTTTGGTTCAAGACTGCAAACCTAAAAAAAACGTTCTCTCGGTGAACATTACAGGGGAAGTAAACAGTCCAATGCTTAGTTCATTTAACGTTTCCAGAGTTGGGTAGTAACTAGTTACATTTACTAAATGAATGAAAACAAAGCTACTTTGAGAAGTATGTTTACTATTACAGTATTAAAGTATGTTTTACTATTACTTATCATGGGGTATTGCTACTCTTACTTTTTAGTTGCTAGAGTTCTGGAGTTCTTCATGCGTTGCTAGGTAACGGGCGGTGCCCTGCTGGGGTTGCTAGGTAACAGTTTCAGTGCCTGCTGATTTGTGATGTTGCATTCCAGAGGTTTTTGACACCGAAAGCATTAATTTATTGCTAAAAATTGACTGGGTGATTTTTATTTTTGTTTTAAAGTGCCTGGGTTGTTTTTAGAAGAAGTAGAAACACAAATAGAAGTAAAGAAAAAATGTCTAAAATGCAAAGTTTGCACAATACATTGTCTTCAAGTATTAGGCCATTTATATTTGGATCAGTTACGAGGTATCTGAGTCGCCTTTTACCACATAAATTTTTACTTTTAAGTAATTTATTGTACATTTTACTTGAATACTAATATGTTGAGGAAGTGCTACTCCTGAATACAACTTTTGGATACTTTACCCATCTCTGAACATTTCTGAGGGAAGATCTATATTATAAAGTGGTAAAGAAACAGAAAATGATGCTGAACTCTGATTAAAACATTTCCCTAACCTTCCTCTTGTCCTCCTTCCTTTTCCTCTGAGGCAACATCAGCTTGGCCTTCTTACCACACCATTAAAAATACAACACACACAAAACATTCAAGATTTTCCTGCCAAAAAAGCCGATGTATTATTAATTTTTACAAATCACACGACCTAAACTCAGGAGCAACAATATTAAATGAGCCTGGTGTGACAGTGATTAAACTTGTCGCCTGATGATAATTGTCCTGACCTACTCTGAGAGGATAATTAAAATATTAGGGACAGTTTAATACTGACAAAATGTCAGACATAATGAAAAATGAGGTTAAATAAAGAAACCTAGTTCCATTTCGTCTGCCAGAGATTAATCAGAGAACTACCAAAAACACAATTTTTTTTAAACTGGTTTCCATTGGAAGTTTTTGTTGTTGTTGTGAAGATGCTCGTTTGAAGATGTTTTGTGTTCAACGAAGGCTCTGAAAATTTTTGGTTCACAGAAACAGCCTAACAGCTGCTTGCTTTAAAACTGGAACAACATCAGAGGCAAAAGCCTTTTTCAACAAACCGGAGCCACTGATAACTGGAACAATTAAACAGACTGGAACAGAGTTTTTAGAAGGCGAGGAAAATTATCCAGGATTATCGGACTTTTTTCTTATCTGCAACCACCAAGATGCAAAAAGCTAAATTTAAACCATTTTGAAAAGGATTTACAACCTTCCTGCTGAGACTGATTGAGATCAGCTGAGTCAACTGACCATTGGGAAACTGATTTTCCTTTTCCAGTTAAGGCATCTGGTTTTCTGTGGTATTTCTGCAAAGAGTTTTGGTCCAAAATCTCTTCTAAGGCAAATTTTCTTGGCCAGTCATTGAGATACTGAACTATGAGAGTTATCGCCTCTCAGATTCTGGTCATAGTTCTTCATTTAAGGGATTGTAAGGTACGATGGATAAACTGATCTGGTATTCTTCTGAAGTAATAAGAGTGTTTTTCCAGTCTGTCTTATAAATGGTTATGAGATTTGGATCAGTACTGAAAAAATGGGACAAGATACAAGCTTCTAAAATGGGTTTTCTCCTTAGGGGTTGGCCATAATCTGCCTGGAGAGTCTCAGTGTGGGGCCATTTCTTCTTTACATTGAAAGGAATCAGTTACGTTGACTCAGGGATGTAATCTGGATGCTTTCTGGAGGTTTCCCTTCAGAGGGTCTTCGGTTATTTGCTGAACAGACCCAGAACTGTCTCAAGAGACTGTCTGGCCTTTGACCTCCAGGGCTTCTTGGGATCCAACAGAACCAGTGAAGTCTGTTAATTTGTCCAGGTGTTATAATCGCCTCATCCTGTCCTCTGAAAATCGGAGGATAACAAGTGAATGAAGACAGGAAACCTTTGTAGACTTTAAGCTTTCCCATGTTAGATAGATAATTATGTCCAAATAAATAAATCCTGGTTTTGCATGACAGAATCAAAGCAACACTTCAGGTGAGGGAATAACATGATGGAAAGCTCAAAAAGGTTCAATTTACATATTTCTTTACAATTTACATAAGAAAAATAGAAGACATTGCAGTTCCAGCAGTAAAGAAGAACATCTAAAGATCCGGTTTATTGTCTTCTTTCAGAAACTCTTTAAAGCGAAGCCTGCTAGTTTCTGAGAAACCGCTCCCGGCCTGTTTAACGTTTGGTTTTAGATTCGCAGGTAGACTTTGGTCTCCCGTCTCCTGACTGATCCTCCAACTTGGCGCCTGCTGCCGCTGCTGTTTGTTCCTCCTGTCGTAGCTTCTGAATACGACTCGGCCTTTCTCAGCTTGGCAGTCGCTGCTGACAGGCCTGCAGCTCTGAGGAGAGCGGCCCTCCACAGTGGAGGTCGTTTGATGTCTGCAGACTGCCTGGCACCGTGCTGGTCCTCTGTGTTGTCAGGTAGTTAGGCAGTGGAGACGCATGCTGTCTGCACAACTGGACACACCGTGGCAGAAAAATGGGTCCATGAGACAGAGATTCCTGCTTTCTTCCCCTAATTCAACTCTGACACATTCTAACAACTTCAAGTTTTCATCTTATCTTGATCTTTATTTGGGTTTTTTGTTAACTGGCTCTTTGATGCTGCAGTATTGCCAGAAAATCTTGTTTTCATTTCTCTCCCGCTCTCTCTCTCTTTTGCGTTAAAACTGTTGTTGCTTCATGTTTTCGTCATGCCTCAGTGGCAGAAATATGATACTCCACAGAGAACCTGTCATTAAAAACTTTTAACATTTATGTTAAAATGAGCTTGTAAAGAGTGCTAGTGTAAATCTATCGCTAATAAAATCATTTATGAGTTTCCTTTTTACCCAGAAAGTCTCTTTCTTAAAACAAAACCGGGTTTATTACTAGAAAAATCTTTCCAGATCCAGGACAAACATGAATATGATTTTCAAATTTCCCCCTAATCAGTTAGAGAGAGAACCTCAAGGTCCTGGTTTTCATAAACTCAGATAAACCAGATATGTAATTTTGTCTTATATCAATTCATTTCTGACCCAAACGTCATGAAATCAATTCACCTTACAGTGAATTTGTTTGCTATGCGTACAAATCTATTTATATTGTAAACATACACGCTATAAGTGAACATCAAAAGACATACGCCAATATCCACATTGCAAAAACACAAAATCAAGTGTTTTTGATCTAGTTTCTTGTTCAAATATTTTTGTAAATAAGACCAAACTAACTTCCAGCTAACTTTTCAGCAAGACCGAGGAGCTTGTTTTAAGATAATACCTTAATATTTATGAAAAAGTCCTACTTCCACTGGCAGATGATGTCTCCTATAAAACCGGAAAAATGTCTTGTTAAACATGGAACAATCTGCCAGTTTGTCTATATTCAAGAATTCTTGATTTAAAACAAGCTCCTACATTTTACTGAAAAGTTATTTGTAAGTTAGGCGTAGTAATCTGTTTCCACCACAATCCAGGCTGAAAATATTTAATTTGGTGTTTCAGCAATGCACGCGAACAGAAACAAAATCCACATCATGTCAACTAATGTCATGTAGATCCAGTATTTCAGACCGACAGAACGCTAACCAGAAGGTTTTGGCCGTTTCTTGCTTCTTTATTGTGCCGTTCTCTCCAGAGACGTTCTGCTTGCAGGGCTGGTTAATCACAATCTTTCTGTTTCAAAATGTTCCTGGCGCTGCTCAGTATTAAACTCATGATTGCTCATGATGCTCAGTTTGGATGTAACACGGCGAATTTGGGTTGCTATGTGTTCTTCCCTCCCCACCAAGTTGATATTGTCAATAAGAATGTGTTCTGAATAACTCGACTGGTTAAATAAAGGTTAAACAAATAAACATTGGACAGAAAAAAGGAGTTGTACATTTCCACCAAAACACATTGACATTTTCTAAGTTCGTAAAGTGGAAAATTTGCGAAAATGTTTTGTTTTTTTCTTAGAAAAAAAACAAAAGTGGAAAATGTTCAACTTTACGAGCTCAGATCAGACTAGAACATTTCTGAGATTAAGCTAAAAGCTCCTTTTTTAAATCTACAATGGCCAAACTATGCCTAAAAACAATAGTTGGTGTAACTATTGGCTTTAGGGAGAGGTGTCTGAACACTGCAAAAACAAAATCTATTTTTTGATATTTGCACTTGTTTTCTTAGTTTATTTGAAATAAGGCAAAACCAACTTATAAGTAAAAGTTTAGCAAATTATGTACGCTTGTTTTAAGTAAACAAGTACTTAATGATTTGTAAAAGGTACTACTTCCGCTGGCAGATTATTTCACGTATAACAAGACATCTTTTTTATGTTACAAGTGAAATAATCTGCCAATAAAACTTGAAACTCTTACTTTTTATCAGTACTAAGAAATTATTGACTAAAAACAAGCCCCTTTAACTTTTGCAGAAAAGTTTCTTGTAAGTTAGTTTTGTCCAATTTCAAGTGTACGAAGATATTTGCATTTGAAAATAGACAAATACTTGGTAAGATTTTGTGTTTTTGCAGAAGAGATCTTTAAATGTGCATGAATCCACCCACTGAGAACAAACTAATCAGACAGCAGTAAGAATTTGTTAGAGTTTTTAATTACAGATTTTCTGGCATAACTGTTTTACTAAATCTTCGTCCCTCCTACGATTCGCTAGACCGTTAATGATGCTCCTCATGATTAAGGTCGATGGCAAATGCTTCACAATTGTTTTAGAAAAGCGATTTAGGTTTTCATTTCAGCCCTGGCTGTGATGATCACGGGAACTAATGCTGATTGATGTCGGATCTGAACCCTTTCAGCCAGGTCCTGACCTCATATTTCTGCCTGTTTTCAAGCTTCAGTTGCATGTTTATTACATTGTACCCCAATTTAAAGTTCAGCCTGTCCTTTACCTTCACAATAAATTCCAACAAAACCAAATGGAAAGCTCTAATTCTGCATTAGTGATTTATATCATTAATATAAGCCAGTGAGTCATCGTTGTGAAAGTTGTGTGAAAGCGGAGGATGTGGTGTTTTTCCTGGCCAGCGGGGTTGTGCTGCGCGCTTTGTGGGCTGCCTGCTGGGCCTCTTTGGTTTTCCTTGAAGGTTTTATGACTCGTGGATCGTTAGCAGGTATTTAAGAACAGCCTGCACGCATGGAAATATGCTGTACCCTTCAGACACACACAGATCCTAATTGTTTTGCACATTTATACTGATCAGGATTAAGCTGCATCTCACAGCAGACGTGGATGGGTGTGAATTGGTCAATTTTCTGTTGCATGTCATTAGATTGTAAAAAAAATCTGCACAGATGAACAGTTATACACGTTCATGCTCTCATTAAATATTCATGAGAAAACTTTGCATGACTATCCCAGTTATGTATTTTTTGTATTTTTGGAGTACTGGAAAGTATCATGCCTTAAAGATTTAATGAGAAAATGATTATGAGCAGAGCCTTGGAAAATATTACAGTTATGATCTCAAACTAGGTGAACAAAAGTGCATACAGAACTGCAACCCGTCTCAAGACTTTGGTTCACATTGAGTTACTTTTAGCTGAGCCATTGTAACACATAAATATGCTTTGATCTACATGATTTCATTGCAGCTCTGACTGTGTCCAGGGTCATAATCATGCAGCCAAGTTTCAAAGGTTTGCAGCCTGTTAAATGTTTTCTTCCAAAAACTGCTCTGTATTTAGATCTGCTCAACTTTCCATCAACTCTGACCAGCTTCCTTCTGTCTGCTGAAGAGATTTAATTTTGATTTAAATATACACTTGACTTAAGGTCATACTAATTTAGAAGCAACTTTTTAGCAAGATACATGAGTTTATTGAGGCAATAATTCCTTTACATTGAGTTTTCCTTCATATGTCAGTAAATTATCCTTCCTGAGTTGTGAATCTTGGAAACTAGAGACTTTATATCAGTTTCCAGAAATATTAAAGGGACGGATTGTGCAAAATTCTTATTTTGCCCATTTTTGTTTTTACATTTGAGTTTCTAAAAATAATCCAAGTGCTTAAAAAAAAAACATTTGGACTAGTGTTTTTTTGGCAGTAAGTTCATGTTTTTTGGTGTCTGGAAAATGAGCCATTTCAAAAAAAAATTCTGAATGTAACTTTACAAGTCAGCAGGCACTGCTCGTCACCTAGCAACCCAAGCCACACCCAGCCTGTTACTTAGCAACCCAAGCTGA
Source organism: Poeciliopsis retropinna (assembly GCA_010277075.1). Classification (NCBI taxonomy): domain Eukaryota; kingdom Metazoa; phylum Chordata; class Actinopteri; order Cyprinodontiformes; family Poeciliidae; genus Poeciliopsis; species Poeciliopsis retropinna. The sequence goes on along the minus strand of VMRM01000037.1, from coordinate 3,576,650 downwards.
GCTCCAGTTGACTTGCCATCCAGAAACCACTTGCTGCGTTCTTATTGGTTGTGCAAAAGCCTCAAAAAATTAATTTTTCCACCAAAATCTTATTATTTATGAATTTTTAAATTTTATGTTGCAAAATTTACAAATTTTGCAACATAAATCCATAATATGGATTAATATTCGCAAATACTAAATCGTGAATAGGTGGGAATTTGCTATATTTTAAACAATGGGAAGAAACTCTTTGGCTGACTTTTTGTTCTGAAGAAATGATGTTTATTTTGCTACAAAGCTAGCGACCGTCCACTGTGGCTACAAGCTTGTCAAAGTGTATGACTCTTGTTTAATAACTTGGATCAAGTTGTACCTGAAGTTGTTGACTTTGAATTAGACTAAAAAACGCCTTGAGACGACTCTTGTAAATTGGCGCCACATGAATAAGTTGAAAAGAGTTGAAATGAGTTGAGTTGAAAGATATTTTGAGGAACACATTTACAGAGGTTCTGACCACATTTACATCTCTGGAAGAGCCATCTTAAACAGAAATGATCAGAAATGTTTTCCAGTCACATTTTATCACAGTGTTTATGATGCGTTACCACAGTAATGGCTCCCTCGCAGCTGCAGGTCTGTACACGGAGCTGCATGACTGCTGCATGCTTGAGGGAAGCTGGAGCATAGATTGATGTGAGCAGCCTGCTGTTTGCAGCTCATGCTGAGCAGCGCTCCCTGCTGAGATCAGGGGGAGCTGGCTGCAGAGTTGGATTCAGTCATTTTATTGCTGGTTCTCACTCAGTTTATGAGTTCTAAGATCAATCTCATAAGGAACGTATTAAAAAAAACAGTTAAGGTGGTGGCACAGATGTGTTGTATTGTTGTTTTTACTACCAAAAACATTAAACTGTTACGTTGAGTAACTTTTTCCAGTGTTGTCTTTATAACTTCTATAACTCTCTCTGCCTCACCAGAAACGAAGATCCGGATCAATTCCTGAGTGATATTGATCCATCCTGGTGTTATTAGTGATTGGAGTTACCTGAACACTTGTCCTCAGTTTGTGTGTTTGTCATTTCCGTAACAGCTGGAAAGTGTTTTTTGGACGTATGAAAATACACTAGTTTTGGTACTTTTATCAAAAGAAAATTGAGTGTTTTTTCAAAATCTGCTTGTTTCCATTAAGCAAATGTATTTTTGTGACTTCAAACTTGTTCATTTCTACGGTGAATGGAAGAGGTTGACGGCCAATTTTCATCAGTTTGTGAAACCAAGCTTGTGCCGTTAGCACTGAGCGCGTAGACAGGGGAGCGTAGCAGCAAGATGGTGGCTCTAGCTGATCTTTGTGTTACGACTTTGTTTACATATCATCTTTTAATTTAACATTTCACAGACCTTTCAGCTGACCACCATTACTACATTCACTCCTATATATCCACCACTCTAATGTCCTAAAACAAAGCTGAGTACGTTGTATTGTGGCATCCTTCCCAGGCGAGACTGGATTGATTTATAATTTCAGTTTGACTCTTTCACAACTTCGCCTTGTTTTATTCAGGCCTAAAAATACAGAGAAAAATGGAAACGCCTTAAGCTAGTTAAGCTTCTTGTCATGTATCCAAACAATCTCTTAGAAGTTGAACTGTGAGATTTTGTGCAATGATAAATAAAAGGCTTAAAAGCACTGCAGAAAAAACAGAAATGAAGATGGAAAAAACTAGGGCTGTCAAAACAAATGCATTAATTCACTTTCTTTTAATGGCGTCAATGTTTTGAACATGTATCTGTACTTCTTGGACATCATATTGTTCTGCAGTTTGAGTGTAATTCCCTTTTCTGTTTCAGCTGTTTCTCTACGGAGGCAATCTTCCGTTTTTTAAAAAAGTAATCTTTGAAAACATTCCACAGGAAGAACACAAAAATTAATTCACTGTTGTAGACAAAACAACGTAGCAAAGCATAATTTTACACGCAGCAATTCACGACTGAAGCAACACTAAACTGTGGATATAAAAAGCATAAACAACAATAAACACATAATCAAAGACAATTTATTTGTAATAAAAACATTTCACAATCTTGATTAGTTGACAGCAAACTTGTGATTAATCCAATTAAAAAGTTATTATTGAACTACAAGCAGGAGTGCAGAGGCCTGTTTTAACCTTCACTGGCCACAACTTTAGACAGTTGTTCCAACTGAATCCCCTATGGTGATAAAAGTCCTTCATGTCACTTTAGAGTTCATCACAGACGAGAAGCTGCAGTAAAGTCACCATGCAACACGAGAAATATGTCAGAAGCATCAACTCTGACTGTATGATGTGCTTTTGTCTGCAGATGTGAGATAAAAGACCTTCATGGAGCATAAAAGTCTATCCAGAGGCTGGCAGCCGAGGAGAATCCTGGGGAAGGTCAGAGATCTTGGCGTTGTGGTCCCCATGGCGGGGGTTTGGGGTATAGAGGGGGCAACAGCTCCTTGAGGTTGGCGGTTTGTGAGTGGGTGGGAGAAAAGCCAGAGGAGCTGGATGGACTCTTCAGAAAGATGATGGAGAACAGGTATGACAGCAGCTCAGGCGAGAGAGCTGGGCGAACTGTTGACAAAACAAAACCGGCCGATGACTTGGACACGAGGAATGCTGGGATCAGTGTCAAGTGTTGGGAGTGTGTGTTGGCTGTGAGGGATCTGTCAGCGAGTCTCATCACGCCAGAAGGACAGAAATGTTAAGAGCCGGTTAAGAGAGTTTTCTGCCCTTCAAACACTGGAAAGCAGGAAAAGTAACGTCCAGTTCTGGTCAGGAATTATGTTTAGTCCCAATCAGGGAGTTTTCAGTTCCTCCAAAAAATGAAATTCTTACCAGGCGTTCCTTTCACCTCATTTACTTTTGAGGAAACCAATAATAAAACCGATCAGACATTTTGTTTTACAAACCTTAGTCATTCATTGACCGTTATTGGGACAAACTCCAAAGAGTTCTGATGAATAAAGGTCTGGTAGGAGTAAATAAAAAGCCTCAGACTTTATAGGAGGAAGTCTGGCAGCTAAAATTTCTTGTTAAATCTGCTATTGAGATGAAAGAAGTTGATTAACACTGTTACAGCTGGCTGGAGTCATTGCTTTAGCCAGTCAGCCTGCCAAAGGGTAGACCGCTGGGAGTAAATGCGATAAGCTACTGGACTACAGAGTGCTAACTGGACATTGAATGGGCTCAGTGACATGAAGTCGAAAGGCAATGTTGCCCTGTTGCTGGGTCCTTATGGGAAACATGGTAACATTGATTAAAAACACCACATTGTCATAGCATTTATATAAAAAAGTACCAGGGCAAATCCTTGTTGCAAGGAATGTCAGTTGATCTCATATCAATATGTGCGTTTGTATATCAGATGTTCTCGTGTTTACACCACAGTTTCTTCAAAAGAAACTTTTCAGTCAGCCACTAATGGTGCATTCACAGCAGCCATGTTTAGTCTGCAGTAATCAAACTCCAGTCCATTTGCCTGGAAAGTCCAGTTTGTTGGGGGGGGGGGGACGTGCAATCGAACTCCACAAAGCGAACTTTGATCTGTCTTCAAACTTCTGTCTTTTTTCAGTTAAAATTAACTCTGGTGCAGTTCGAATGCATATGTGAACGGCAAGCAGACTGGAGACCGCTCCAAAAGCAGGAAGGAGGGAATTCTGGGTAAATGCAACCAAAACAAACGTTGATTCCAGCACAAGTGGGAGAAATGGTCAAAAACAAAAGACAAATCCTGATGATACTCCATTTTTGTTTACATTTTGTGAAGAAGGAAGTTGTGCTCAGTGTCTTCTTCAGAGGTTTTTGTGTTATTTCCATCGCTGGTTCTTGCTGCAGCGCTCCCACAGGCGAGGAGGGGAACAAGTTGCTCAAAGGATTTGGGCCAATAGCGTGTCAGTAAGCATTGTACCTTGGTATTGCCGCTTCTCCAGGAGAAAATCCATAAACAGACGAGTTATGTGAAAATAATGAATAGCTTTGTTCCACAGATAAATGTGCAAATAGGTAAATATTTGAATACTGAACCACAATAATATTTTTAAGGGTCTTTGTCTGAACTATGATTATATCTGGAAATTATTGCAGAATTTGAAATGTGAAGTTTTAAAAAAATGTTTATTTAATTTACTAAAATTCCTCCTCAAGTTCAGTCCATTCTGCAGTAAAGTTGAAATATGTTTATCTCCCACACATCTCGTTAATTTTTCCTGAAACAGCAAAATCTTCCCACGTGTTTCATGCATTTACGTCTTTATGATGCATCTAGAACTTACCGAAAGAGACCTAACTGTCTGTTTTTAGGTGAAGTTTTCAAATCAGACATTCTGTCGACAACCACAAATTTACTGCCTGTAAAAAGTTAGAGCGTACACTCTGGCATGTCCACTCACATTAAGAAAATCCCCCTTGTTTTTTCCCCGGGTCAAATCATAAAATCCCCATTCTTTCCTGACACATAACTCCTCCTGACTGCTCACACAATGATTCACACAGTCATTCTGTTTTACTGTGACCTGTCTGGAACCTCATGTTTCCAAGGTGGTTAAAACATGCAGGAAAACGATATATTTGCAAACATGAACTAACCCCGGGCTGACATACCAGAAGGTGGAACAATGGAAGGAGAGAAAGGAGAAGAAATACCGTTCACACGTCCCCAACTGTTCACAGATGCAACAATCTGCCAGTTTCACACATTCCTCTGGCCTGAGCGAACACTGCGCCGGTTCATAGCTGTGAAAACCATCAGAGCTTCCCATTATCCGACGGCAGAGAAACCCCTCTGTGAGGTCCACAATGAACGACCTGTGTCACCAGATTCCTAACATTTATTGCGACTTCCTAAATTTCTGCTGAGGACAGGATTCGTATCGTTTCCATAGAAACGGAAGTGAAGATCTGTAGACCTGCTGGAGTTGATGATCAATGATGAAGACGCGATCATTTAAAGGGGATCTATTATGCAAATTTTTCATTTAGCATGTTCTTGTTCTTCCATTTGGATTTCTACTTCTTAAGTTAACGGTTTTTGGTGTCTGGAAAATGAGCAGTTTCAAAAACCCTCAGAATTTAATGTCACAAATCTGCAGGCACTCCTCCTCACCTAGCAACCCCAGCGGACCCCAACCCATCACCTAGCAACCCAGGCAGAGTTCTAACCATCACCTAGCAACCCAAACTGAGCCCCCACATGTTTGGTTAGCTGGTTTTACCGCTGTATGCACTGTGCAATGGCTGCTGGAAAAGACAAGTGTTTTGTTGTTGACTCATCCTTTATTTGAGTTTCTGATCAGTCAGTAATCCTGAGCTTGCTGGTTCTATGAACAGAAAAAAAAATCACAGAAAATTGACATTTTTATTTTATTTTCCAGTGAATTCAGTATTTGTTTCAAAGTTGACCTATTATGCTTCCTTGAACAAGTTAGGATAAGTCTATCAGCGATTCAGAACACATTCATCACATTTTTTTTTTGCACAAAATCATTCTTCGGGTAATGAGGTTTTAGCTGTTGTCTGCATAGACTGAGCATAAACTCAGTGGCAAACGGTGCAGAAGGAAGATCAAAATCAGATTTCTACAAGTTGTGCTCCTTTATTTTAAAGTATTTGTGATAATTATCTGCAGATTTAGAAACAAGTAGCAGAATACACATGCAATAAATGTAAAACTGCTACAGTAGAAAACAAAGTTTTCTTTACTCATCGTAGTTTCATTGAGTTGTAGCGTTTTCTGCTGCTTTTCTGCTAAAAGGTCAGAGGTCGTCCCCTGCGTCTTCCCTCCTGCAGTTGTATTTTCATATCGGTTCTTGTCTAGGTCTTTTAAATGTGTTTATAATTAATTTCCTTCCCGTCTTTCTCACGAAGACACTAAGTTTGTCCTGGGATCTCGAAGCGTGCTGCAGAAAACATCTGAAGTATTTCTGACGCTGATAATTCCTGGACTGATTTACTGTCAGTGCGAGGGCGCGGGACTCAAACTGCGGTTAACGTGAAAGCAATAAACCACAGTGAGCGAGGAGAAGCAGTTAGACCAGCAGAGAAACACCCCGAGGTGTTGGAGCTGCAGACGGAGCGAGCACGCCTCCGTCCCGTCACGTAGAGTCCAGAAATCCTCCTTTTGGATTTAATTAAATCCTGATTCTGGTTTGGAAATGTGTTCCTCAGCAACAGATGAATCAACATGTCAGCGCAGGGACTGAGTCAGTGTATATGATGTGGGACAACTTGGTCCCATTTCTCACATTCTAACGCAGCCAGCGTGACTAAACGCCGTTTACCGTACAATTTAAATAGAGTGCAGGAAGACGAAGGCTTTATGAAGTGAAAGCTTGTTAATGCTCCTCTGAGCAGCGCTGATGTGCAGCATCAATCAACAGTGTACACTATATAACCACAATTACAGCTCTGCCTTAAATCTGCCTGGTGATCCGCAGAGCCGTAGCATCCTGATAAAAAACGTTTTTCCCTTTTGAAAACTTTCCCTAAAATATGTTTGGCCAGAAAAAAAAAAAAAAGTGTTCCCATAAATTGCTCTAGAATCATTCCCAACAATCCAGCAGCTGTTTCTGATCTGTTCTGCACTCTATCTTATCAGACCAGTTTTTATCTGTCAAGTGAGAAAACTGCTACTTTTCCATGAATTTGGAGGATGCACTAATCAGAAATTAGTGACTGATTTCAGATTGCTGATGTTATTTAAAAGATTTTGGTTCAGAACAGCGTTTATGATTGTATTTTAAAGGTCAGTTTAAGTCCAGACTGAAAACACATCCATTTTCCCTGGACTTCAACACTAGTTACAAAACAAGGGGGATATTAGTACTTCATTGAATCAATTGTTTTTGGTAAATCACTGCAGCTAAAATTAAGTATTTTTTGGTTTTTATTCATATTATTAGCTGTTAGTATTTTCTACTATTTTTGTAGTTGTCTTGTTATTTTTGCCAAACCTGGTCAGCTGAGGTTGTTGTAAATGTGCTATATAAATAAACTTGGACTTTTAAGGATCTGTTTATTAAGTCCAGATTTGACTCATCAAAAATATTTTTAACTTTTATATAAAACCAGCTGACCAAACGTGCTGGAGCTCAGCGTAGGTTGCTTGGTAACATACGGAACTCTGCTGGGGTTGCTAGGTAACGGGAAGTGCTGGCTGAGTTGTGACTTTACGTTAAAGAAACAATAACTTGTTGCCAAACGAATTGCCAGGCGGGTTTTTTTAGCACTTTGATTGTGTTTAGATGTAGTTGGAAACCAAATGGAAGCACAAAAATGTCAGGTTCTCTGAACCCAATGAAGGCTAAAATAAAATCCACATTTTTTGAGTAAATGTGACTGATATTCACTTTATTATTATTATCCTCTCTTGCTAGCACACCTCATGTTTTTTTTCTTTGTTGTTTCCAGAAAACCAGCTTAATCCCGACATTACATCGATGCCTTCAGCTGTCGTTGAGTGACGATAATCCCTGTGTGACAACGACCTTCCAAAGTTCGTCTTTCAACGCCGTCTGCTCCTCAAAAATCACACAAATCACACCTTCGCACACAACCGTGGAGGAGGAAGACAGAGTGTGGGAGAACTAGAGCCTGAGCACCCAGGGGGCCCTTTGACGACGATGGCGGAGTCAGTTTATGGAGGAGCAGCGCAGGATAACTAGGACAGCTAAAGAGGAGCAGCCTGGACAGGCAGGTGAGGCAGATTGGTGTGATATCAGAGGAATGCCTCCGGGGCTGGAAGTGTGTTTGGAGGAATGAAGACTTACACAGCGAACAGATCCTTTCTTCTTCAAAGCCTTCTGATCACACAGCTTCTCTCACACACACACACACACACACACACACCAGGAGCGAGAACACACACCTCACAGTGGTATCCTCTAACTTTCTGTTCTTGATTCAAACACACAGTTTCCATGTAAACGCTCAGAGAATGTGTGTTTGTCAGGAGTCTTTGGAGAGAAGCTCTTCATCATAAAAAACACAAAGAACAAACAAGTTTCTGGAGAAGAACCACATCAGTCATTAAATTCTGAGAAACCTTTTTAAATAAACATGCTTTTTATGCTATTTAATATTAAAACTCTTTAATGTTTTAGTTTGATACAATCTAGGAATACTCTTGACATCTGAATGCATGTTAACACTATATTTCCTTTACATAATAATCCAACAGAATCAACCTACTATGACTTCTAAAAGTATTTATACGCCTCTGTTGTACGCTCACCCTCCAAACAAAAACTTCAAAGGTATTTTATTGGGATTTTATGCAATAGACCAACACATAGCGGCACATAATCGACAAGTAGAAGGAAATTTACATGTACTTTGCTTGTATTCAAGTTTCTTACATCAGTACAACCAACAATCTTTACAAAAATGTATTCAAATAGGTTGGAAAAAGTCTGTTTTCAACTAGTACCAATTCAGTGCTGAGATGGACTTTGACTGGGCCATTCAAACACATGAAAACAAGTATCAGTATGGTAAAGTTTTGCAGCTACAGCATGCTGTCGCTCTGTTTCCTCAGTTTGATGATGCCGAGTCCTCCACTGTTTTAAATTTAGCTTCCTGTGATATTCCTGCTAGCTCTCTGACGGACTTGTTTTTGTTCTCGGCGCTCGCTGACGGCCCGATTAATTTGCATCGAGAGCTTCTCAGCAGCTTGTTGTCGGTTCATAACGGCCGCTTCTTTTTTTAGGAATAATTAGGCGTCTGCTGCTCAGGAGATACGGCAGCGGGGCGCCCGTCAAAAGGTCGGTGAAGGACGTGTCGGCGTACGGCTGGAAAAAGGTGCGGATTCATCACCGAGTGTGAGAGCGAAGAATTGCAAAAACACAAAATCTTACCAAGTATTTTGGTCTACATTTGAACGTTTCAGCAAGAAATACAAGCCTGTTTTATATCAATAATTCCTTAATAATCTGGCAGATTATTTTACTTACACATAAGAAAAATGTTATTGTTAAAGGTGAAATAATCTGCCAGTTGGCCTCTGACTTTTATCATCTATATTAAGGAATAATTGACTTAAAACAGGCTCCAATATGTTAGTTTTGTCTTATTTCAAGTACGCCAAGATATTTGCACCAAAATACTTGGTAAGATTTTGTGTTTTTGCCGTGTATAAGCCTTGATCTTCCCAATGGAGAATTATCCACAAGTCCCATGAATATTAAAAGGTGAATTCAGAAACAGAGCATGTTCTCACATGCCTGAGCTTCAACAGGACATGTCTGTGGGTTTTGGATTATTGCAACAGATTTAAAAAAAATAAAAGAAATGTAGCTGAATCCAACCCTGTAAAAAACACTAAATCTTACAAAGTATGTTGGTCTAGTTGTGCAAATGTCTTAGTATCATTGATAAAAGACAAAACTAACCTACAAGTAAGTTTTCCACAATATAAAGGAGCTTGTTTTAGGTAAATAATTATTTTATATTGTTGCAAAAGTACTACTTCCACTGGCAAATTATTTCACTCATAACATGGGAAAAATGTTATATAAGTGAAATAAGTGAAACTTGTAGTTTTTCATCAATATTCAAGAACTATTGACTTAAAACAAGCTCTTATATCTTGATAAAAAGTTGCTTCTAAGTTAATGTTTTCTTATTTTAAGTGTACTAAGATATTTGCAGTAGAAACTAGACCAGGATTTTGTGTTTTTGCAGTGAAATGATGCGGCTCTTCCTGGGGAGAGCTGCTATCCTGGATATAAACAGTGAAGTCGGTGTGAGGGGGTTTTTTTTGGAGGGGAAGGATTTAGAAATGACTCAAGCTTCATGGAAAACCAGTGACTTATGGCGGGACGTTAAATCTGCTGATTGGCTGAGGAACTTGGAAAAGCTGCAGGTTCGAGCTTTAGAGGTGAATGATAAATACACTGCATGGGGAAAAAAAAGTTTTTAATGTTTACCTTCATCTGTGGATGAAGCTTGGTAAATAATCTTCTAGAAGCTTCTTTTTGCAGGACTTTTTGATGTTCTACCTGCAGGATTTTGGTTTCTGTATGAAGCACATTTTATAATTTCACAGATCGATTTTCACCTTCTCAAGTAAATCCTGTAATGGAGTTCTTAAGCCCTGGCTTTTGGCTGCAGGGTAATGCGATCTCATGATTTTGGGTTGTCTTTCATGTAATTTATTGTTTTTGTTGATTTATGCATCTCATTGTGCTGCATTCAGCTTCTTTTAAAGTTATATTTTTTAAAATTTAATTTACTTTTTGCACACATAAAGTAAAGTAAAGTAAAGCACACAGTTTGCTGTACCGCAGTTCAAACAAAGCAACATAAAAATCTCGTCCTGATTATTTCAGTCTTTGATTTATGAACGTCTGAATCTGGATATTAACAACTGTTTGCTGTGTTTTTTTAAATTAACTGTGACTCATTATGTTGGCGCTGAAGCAGGCAGAAAACGAGGACAGACAAAGCAGACAGGTCAGCAGAAACTCAGAACGAGGAAAGTTTTTCATTTAATCAGCGCTGGATCGTCCATGGAGCTGGGATTCGGTTGTTTCCTGTTTGGTATGATATTTCAAATTTCCAATCTCGTTTGTCTTTTGTAATCTGGCAGTAAAGATAAGCGTTGAGGGATTTATAAAGACACACAGACAAGCCCTTTATTGGTCTATGCTTAGCTATTAGCTGTGTTTCCATTAAAAATATGTGCAAAATTTTCTGATATCCCACAAACACAAAAAAAGACAGTTTTGAAATTGCTGCGTTCCCATTAAATGAAAACCTTGAACGTTTGTTCACACATAAGTGATTTAAAAACAAGCAGCACCATTTTCCTCCTACCACTTCCTGTTTTTTACTTCATCATTTCTGCCAGTGGTAACATCTGATTGTTGATCATGTGACTCGTGTGATGAGAAAAGTGTTTCCATCGCAGTTTTGAAAATTTTTATATATCTGAAAACCCAACTCGGCCTAGAATAAAACTTTTTATCAAACAAAGAGTTTCCTCTAAACTGACGTGTTTCCTGTCTTTGAATTTGTTTTTGTAATTCCAATTTGCTGCCATTTCTTCAAAGAGCGCTCTCTGTGAATAACCTACTCCTTCAGACTAGCCAGCAGCAATTAGCAAACACCTGGTGGAGCTTTGCATCTGCTCAGCTACGTCTTAGTGAAATGCTGATAAAAATGTTGTTAAAGGGTTAATAGAGGAGCCATGTTGTGATGACTTCCTGAAGATGGAGTTTCAGAAAGAGCAGGAGGTTCTTAAAGAGACAGAGGCCCAATTTACGAAGTCCAATTTCTTTTAAGTCATATTTGATATTCATACATAGATATCCCTTTAAAGGCACTCAGTGTTTCAGCATCTTTGCAGTTTTTTGGTGCTTAGCGATTGAATGCGGCTTCTCCATGTTTGGTCTACTGGTTCACTTCGATTTTAACTTTTATTTATTTTAACTTTATCTCACAAATCTTTACCTCGCGGCTGCTTCACCCCCAAGTTCCTCTTCTCCATCCTTGTCGCTCGGTGTATTTAGCAAACATGTTCTGTGTGTGTGTGTGTGTGTGTGTGTGTGCGCAGTTCGATTTCAGCTTCGATTGACTTTCTTCTGCGCTTGTTTACCCAAACATAAACTGTAACGACAAAGGCTGACCTATGTGGACTGAATGCTAACGCGGGCGAAGGAACGGGCTTCGCCGGGGCAAACGCAGCGACGGATACACGGGAAGCACTTAAAAACGCAGCCGGAGCTGTTGACTCACTGGTCCGTCTGGGATGAGAGCCGGAGCCGGAGGGACGGGGGTGAAAACGAAGCGCTCCGCCGCCGACCGCCCCGATCAATGAAGGGCACTTATGAGAAGAATGCGCGCTGCTTGGAGGGTCTGGCATGAATGCCCCGGCATTATTTTATTTTTAATCCTGCGTATTTTCCCGTGGCGTCTTCCCTTCCAGGAGAGGAGTCTCGCTGGAATGTCCCTCCGCTTGACTTTTTTTGCAAACAAGCTGCACAAACTGAGTTATTGGAATCCGCTGCAAGAGAAACGTTTCTTCCAGTGGTTTGTTGTGGAGCTCTGAAGGTGATGCTCAGGCTGTAATCAAAGAAGCATTGATGTTCTGCTCCAACACCTTGACGGGGATAATGGAGCCTTTGTCCGAACCTCTTTGATTATTTCTCCTGCTAATGGCTGCACTTGTGTCAATAAAGTCTGATTATGGATGTGTGGTTTTCTTTTTTTTTAGTTTTGTTTACTGAGCCGCACTTTCAGCAGTTGCCACCCATGACTATATTTGACTTCAGCTGAACAAAAATGTAACTGCCCACAAGATTCCCAGATAGTCTGGCAGCATTTAAGTTTGACCTCTGACCTCAGCGGGAGTGTTGGTAGGCTGTGGGAACAGAGGAGATGGTAAATTAGGGGTCTACCCCTTTATCTGCAGGAATGGGCTTTCAGTGAGGGGGCGGCGGAGGAAGAAAAGTGTTAACAGGAAGATGAGGGACGGACAAGAGAAAATAAACAAGAATACGGTGCACAGGTTTGTCATTTATTTTGGTTTTTCTCTAATATCCACAGAGCCAGAACTATTCATACACAGTCAACTATACGCCAAATTTATTTTTGGTTCATAAGCGAGTTGGACCTCGACTCTGTACTTTTTATAGCCATCAGGAAACTGAAATTATCTGCAGAATTGGTTTCATATAAAGTTTGTTTTCATTAGGATTGGGGGTTTGAGAGGAATGAATGCTTAAGTTTTATCTAAATTTGAGTTTGGATATGTTTTGTCCTGTGGCCATGTTTCAGTAAAACTGTAAGTTTGAAGGTTTTTCTCCTATCTGGAGAACAATAACTGTTTTTCCTTCATAAATCGAATAAAGTCCGTCCAACGGTTTTGTTTTTGTTCAATTAGGTACTCGACATTTCTGAAATGAAGTTGCTTTTTGCACTTTTTAACTAAAACCTGATTTTCCCTAAACGTTTGGAATAGTTTTATGCATCCAAGCAAATGTTATGATAAACTGTAATTTATCTGGCAGGTTTCTGCCACCTTCCCTGAAGCTATAAGAAAGTAAAATGTACAATGTTTCATATTAAGCAAAACAAAATGCTATGTGTAGGCGTTATTCCTAATTATTTTTAAAATAAATGTACAGATTTGTTTGTGGGGATCTATATAGATTAATATCAAATATAATCAAGTCGATGTGTGTTTGGGATCAAAAGCTGTTTCAGTTGGCTGTAAAACTGCACAAATTGGAATTACAAAAAAAATAAATAAAAATTTGCTCAATAAAAACATTAATTTTGTGGGAAAAAAATGTTTTTGGGTAAAAAAAACAACAACTAGTTGGTATTTCTCCCTAAACTGGAAAAACATTTTTGTTTTTTTTCTTTTTTTGCATCAAACCAAATCTTTATACAGCAGCATTGTGAAAACCAGTAAAACATTTTCGGCACTGGCCTCCTGGTTCCACCAGAGATCAGAGTATCACAAAGTTTGTCATTTGAAAATGTTGAATCTGTAGCTTTTCATGTAAAATCGCCAAAACCAGCAGAAACTCCCAAAAGGCTCCAACACAAAAAAGAGAAGTTAGCGTCTCCTCTGATGATGACATGAAATATTAAAACATCTCCTGTCACAACAATGACTTTTAATGATTTATCTCATTCATAAGTGATTGTAATTGCATCTCTTTATTTAATGGAGCCTCCACAATCGTAAAATTATGGTTTTTTTTTTGTACATTTATATTAGAAATGTGACTAAAAATCCACAGAGTTGTTTTTTGGCTGTAATGAAACGGATAATATTTGTTGCAGTCCGTATGAGACGTTCAACCCAAACCAAGCAAAGCGTAACCAGCAGTGAAGCACGGGAGTGGTGGAATCAAGCTATGGGAGATGAAAACAATATTTGTTCTTAACTCTGATCCAGTCGGTTGAATCTGTTGGCAGTGAAGACCTTCATTGTCAATAATGGCGGCCAGTAAGAATCAGTAGCACTTAGTGAAAGATAATCTGAACGTTTACAGACAACTTAAGAGTCGCTTTTGTTCAAGTATGATCAGATGAGTGAAGAAACAGCAAACCGACACCTCAGTGTAACGCTCTTTCTTTCCAATCACTCATCTGTGAACCCTCTGTAACCCCCTGCTCTGACCTTTGCCCCCCACAGCCATCTGCCTGCTGACAGGTGAGGCGCCCCAACAGAAACAAACTGTGACGACAGCGAAGTGGCCGCTGCCACTGTTTACACCAGGAGTGTAAGGTAAAGAGCGTGTGTGTTCGCGAGCTTTTTGCGTTGACCTCCCACGGGGATTCCCACACCAAATCCACCTGAAAAAATAAAAAAGGTAGAAAAACAATCAACCAGAGTCTGTTAAAACACCAACACAAACACTCCCAAACAGAGATTCTGCCGATTCTGGAGTCGACACCAGCTCAGATTAACACACACACACTGGATGTTAAGTCAGTCTGTGAAAAGAAGGACTTTTGTTTCCTAAGTGTAGATCAAAACACACAAAAGTAATGAAAAACTTCACAATGCTAATCAATGCTCAACTAATCTAATTTCAATGTAAACAGAGTTGTTGGAAGCACAGGTAAAGATTTATTTGATATTTGATAATAAATAGAATTAGTTGTGACTCTTTAAAAGTGCCGCCTTTTTTTTTTACAACGCCACTTGTAAACATAAAAAAGCACAAATTCAATTATTTCCTGCTTTTTTACTTAAAGCAGGAAAAAAAAAAAAATTGAAAAATGTTCCAGTTCCAATCTGCCAATGGAACTAGAACTTTTTATCAATATTAAGGAATTATTAACTTACAACAAGCTTGTATATTTTGCTGAAAAGTTACTTTAGCGTTAGTTTAGTCTCATATAAGGTGCACTATGATATTTGCACTGGAAAGTAGACCAAAATACTTGTTAAGATTTTGTGTTTTGCAGTGCAGTTATCAAACTACCAGCCAACAAAGCACAGAAATGTGCAGTAAATGGTGATTATTCCTGAAATTTTCTTTAATTTAATTAGAAAAGTTCTGGTGTTTTGTCCAAGGACCGTAAAAGTAACAAGTAATGGTTGTACTTTTTAAATCGGTCCTTTGAGCTTCAAAAGATCTGAAGGTGATCACAAGAAACTATAACAAGAACAGAGGTAGAAAATGTTTCTGGCATTCTGTGTTTGATTTTTTATGATTGGTAATTTTCTGCTGTCGGGTTGAACATGCACTACTGAGTCATTGCTGATCATAAAAATGATGAAAGTACATACTTTTTATTTCTCAGACCTATTTTCATTCCAAAACTACAGTACTCTCAGTCCTGCGTATTCTTTAGGGAAGCCGATGTTTCTTCTTTGGTGGTTCGTCGTAACTGGGAAAGGATTTCATTCCTCCATGGAGAAGAAATATAAGCTTACACTGCAAAAACACAAAATCCCACCAAATATGCTTGCTCTAGTTTCAGGTGGAAACATCTTAATAAACCTCAAATAAAACAAAACAAACGTACAACTTTTTAGCAAGATATAGGAATTTGTTTTAAGTCAATAACTCTTGAATTGTGATGAAATGTCCTAATTCCACTGGCAGATTATTTCACTTATAAATTGGAAAAATGTCTTGTTAAAAGTGAAACAATTTGCCATTGGAACTAGTACATTTTTTAAAGTCAATATTAAGGAATTATTCACTTAAAACAGGCTTGTATATCTTTCTGAAAACTACTAGTAAGGTAGTTTTGTCATATTTTAAGTAGATTAAAATAACTGCACAAGATACTAGACCAAAACACTTAGTAAGATTTGTGTTACGCTACAAAATTTTACCAATTATTTTTATGTAGTTTGTATTGCCAACACCCTAGTTCAATTGAAATAAGTCAAAACTAACTTATCAGTAACTTTTCTTCAAGATATGGAAACTTATTTAAAGTCAACAATCCCTTTCTATTGATGAAAAAGTTCTAATGTCATTGGCAGATAATTTAGCTTGTAATAAGACATTTTTTCCATGTTATAAGTGAAATGAAATTAGAACTTTTTCATCAATAGTAAGGAATTGTTGACTCTAAATAAGTTCCTGCATCTTGTTGGAAAGCTCCTTGTAAGTTGGTTTTGTATCATTTCAAGTGCATTAAGACATTTGCACTAGAAACTAGATGAAAATACTTGGTAAGACTTTGTGTTTTTGCAGCGTAACCACATATTGTAATATAAATATCCCAAAACAAACTGCTTCACTGTAGTTTCTGCCTTCATATTGGAAGTTGCAAACGTCAGTTGTATTTTCCGTATGTAAAGGAATAAGTTAGACTCTCCATGACTGCAGATTAGCTTCGTGAGCGATGAGAGATTATCACTTTAGAGATTAAAATGAACGATGCGATCCAGGCCAACGCTTCCAGATGGATGTTTTTATTTCTTCTACAGTTACAGCGTACCTCCTCTGCTGTGTATCTTTTGTAAATAGAAGCGTTATGTTTTATTGAACAGTGCTGTTGCAGTAAACGCAGCAGAGGTCATGATCTGTGGCTCGGAGCGGAGCGTGTTTCTGACCCACTCGCTCCGCTGCACACCGTCCATGCATGGCAACAACATGAACAACCTAAACGAAGCAGAATTCATATTCAGGACTTATCGATCTGTTGTTTCTTCCTGTGGTACAAACTCAGATTTTTCACATTTTATTGACATGCGGAGGGATGAACGCTGACGAATCTGTCACTCTGCATACACTGGACCCACACAGTGTATGCAGATGGTTTACGCCATGAAATACCAATTCCTTACCAAGATCCTGAAAAAATGATGCAAAAATAAGTTTGGGGTGCATTTTTTGGATTAAAACAAAAAACAAAAAACTGCATTAGAGTTAGACTTTTGTTGAAAGGGAATCGATATAAGTCAAAGTTTATGTAGAATATTTAGAACAACCTCAACCGACCAAAGTGCTTTACAACAATCAAAACTAGTTGAAATTTTGTTTGTTAAAAAATAAAACAATTACAAAAATTGCAGAAAATACCAAAAAGACAGACTTATTTTCCAAAACCTCAAAATGCTAATATCCACCTTTTTTCTTTTTTTTGCCTTAAAAATGGCAGACAGCCTCCTATTTTTTGAGGGTTGATGTTTTTATTTTATTTTTTATTGATGATCTTGAAACAAATTTGGATGCAATAATCAACAAAAGCAGGATATGCTCCCTCTTCTAAAAGAAAATTAGCTTCAATTAGCCAAGTTAGAAATAAAAGCTGCGTCCAAGTCTTCGTTTGAGTTCCTCCTTCCTATTTGCAAGAAAGACAGAAATGCTTCTATTTTAGGATGACTTTAATTTTTCAGTGAAAATGTTGCCCTAAAACCACAAAACTCACGCAACACCGCATCGATCTACTTCAAATCATATTTATGTATTACAAAGGCCTAGTCAAAGTCTAAATGTATGCTAATCTAATAGAGTTGGTGTTAAATTTCAGACTTTTTCTGTCACTTCATACTAATAAAAATGATTGTGATGAGAAAAAACGTGGAATATTTAAAAGCAGTTTGAATATTTTTTGAAAATCGCTGCGCCAGACGTTATATTTTAATTTCTAAAATGTGTTACGTCTCTCCTGCTCATGTCACCTGGCTTCATCTCGGCGTTTCACCACATCAGTAAAACGGTAAACCTGCCCATCTGTCATGCTAACCTGAATTATGGATGAATGTTGGAAATTCTGTCCTGATCAGTATGCCAAACACAATCACAGCCATCACCGCTGAAACAATAAAAAACACCTGATTTCTCCTCTGGAGGACATTCCTCTCACACAGTGAAACATCCTGCAGGTCTAAAAAACACCAACCATGAAGCCCGTTCGCTCCGTGCTGCGGGTTTCTTCCAATAAATTCAGATTTTCATCGTTTTCTGTTAGGAAACATCTAAAATACTCTCTTTGAAGCCTGTAACCAAGGGCTCTCCTTCTCGCTGATGACTGGTTTGGGCTCCTGTCTGCTGGATGTATTTATTTCTAACGCCTTAGAGAGCGGCGTGGAGAGGAAGGGTGGAGTAAGGGGGACTGGATGACTGGATTACAAGAACACAAAACATGCTGTTAGTGTACTCGAGAGAGAAAACATTGTGCAAACAAGTGATGCTCTGCAAAAACACCAAATCTTACCAAATATTTTTGGCCTAGTTTCTGGCGGAAACATCTCAGTTTACTTGAAACAATAAAAAATTTGATTTTCAGCAATATAAATGAGCTTGTTTTAAGTCAATAATAGCTTAATATAAATGAAGCAGTTATTGTTCCACTGGCAGATTTATAATCTGTCAGTGCAACCTGTAATTTTTTATTGATATGCAAGATTTATTGATTTAAAATCCTGTTTAACTGAAAAGTTACTCGTAAGTTAGTTTTATTGTATTTCAAGTGTTTTAAGATGTTTTCACCAGAGATTAGACCAGAAATATTTGGGAAGTTTTGGTGTTTTTGCAGGGAAACCTTTCCTTCATTCCACACTGCAAAAACACAAAATCTTACAAAATCTAAAGTATTTCTGGTCTCATTCACTTAAAATAAGACAAATTGAACTAAGAAGCAACTTTCAGCAAATATCTGAACTTGTTTTAAGTAACTAAGTCCTTTAAATTTGTTTTAAAAAAATCAACTAGTTCCACTTGCAGATTATTTAACTTATAATAAGGTATTTTTCTCATGTTATAAATTCAATAATCTGCCAGTGGAACTAGAACTTTTTAATCAATATTAAGGAATTATTGACTTAAAATAAACTCATATATCCAGCTGAAAATCTTAAGTGAGATGTCTCCCGTAGAAAATAGACCAAACTTACTTGGTAACATTTTGTGTTTCCACATGCTGTAGCATAGTAACAAAATAAAAAACTCATAAGTATTTAATAGCTTAAGTTTGCAAAAAAAAAAAGGGGAAATGAAAGAACTGCTATTTGCCCCACGGAGTAGTGAATTAGTGAACTGCGCTGACCTCTGACCTTCTGGTGTCTAAAGGCCAGCCGCAAACATCAGGTTTCTCTGGGAAGTTAATTAGGAGTCGTATGTTACCATTACTTATGACTGAACAGAGCAACTCTGCCTCTGAAAACATTTATTTTATTAAAAACACGACATTTTTAAAGTCTAAATAAACAAGACAAATGCAAAACAAACGTAGAAATGCAAAGCGGTCGTTTGATTTTTCTCATGAATTCTTCAGGTTCTTCCCAACATTCCCAGTTGGACCCACTGGTGAAACGTCCATGCAGCAGAAGTAAAGACACTTACAGCCTCGTTACAAAAGCTGTTTGGTAAGTTTGGAAAATTGCATATTTTGGACAGCTTCATGAGGCACAGATGTTTAAACTGCAGTGAGGAAGGTGGATTCACTTAATTTCATCCCTCGACTCAGAAACCAGTAGAACACCTCGCCAATTAAACCACAAACCAGTGGATGGTGTTACTGGGACAATGTCCAGCTGCTGTTAAACAGTTTTAATTCTGAAAAAAAAAAAAAACATTTTAATTCAGGGCTTCTTATCCTTACCATCCAAATAGATTCTCAACCATAACAGAATAATCAGAAATAAGTAAATGGGTCAGTTTAAAGACGTTCACCTTCTTATAACGTTTTCATAAATGTTGCCATTTTTGCAACAGATAAAGAGAAGATAATAACTCTAAGAAACCTCTGGATGACAGTTGTGGACCTGAGTCATGAAAACACTTTTACTTACATTGAATTTTAAGCAGAATATAGAAAATAACTCATAAAATGTGTCAGTGGCGTGTCAACCAGTGGTTGTTTGGTAAACTCCCTGTGAAGGCCCGCTCAATCGCTAAAGTAGAAAGTGACTGAGTGTCCAAACCAGACGCCCTCCTCTACCAATGATCGGATGTTTCCTAGTGAAGGAACAGCTTTTACTGCGATGACACCAGAACCCGATAGCCTCTGAAAGCAGCCCCCACTCCCCAGCTCCCCCTTACAGGTTGCCTCCAGGTCCCAAACCTAAGCCTGGTCCAGATCCACAACACACTGCTGGACCAGAAAACCAAACTCCCACGACCCGCTCAGTCGCTGGTCCTCCTTAATCCAAGACGTGACAGTTGATCTCTTGTCCAGAACCTGGGAATAAAGTTTCCCCTGGAGGTCGAAGGTCCCTTTCTGCTTAGAAGTAGCTCTCGCCTTGTTTCTATCCGACTTACAAAAAGTATAAGGACATTATAACTGTTACTTAATCAAAATTTTGGAATACTCTACCCAAATATGTGTAATACTAAGATAAATAGCACTATTTTGCTAGTTTTACATTAGCTTTAGCTTAGCTAATGTAGCTTTATCTGCTAGCAAAGATGGACAAGTAGCACCAGAACTTTTTTATTCATACAAAGAGTTTGTACATTGTATGTAGCGCAGAGCATTCTGGGTAAATACAACTAAAACAAACATGCCAGCCTAACACTAGCAGGAGAAATGGCATATTATTTTTACAATAGACAAAAACGAAATCCTACTACCGCTAAAATCTGACCCCAGAATATTTTGCTTACATCGTACGAAGAAGAAAGGTTGAAGGTTTTCGTGTCGTTTCCTTCAGTGGTTCTTGGTGCAGCGCCCCCACAGGTGTGGAGGGAAACAGGTTTTTCAATTAGTCTTGATCGTTTGACACAATAACTGTTGCAAATTTGGCCCCCAATCGAACTGAATCGAACAGACCATCAGATGGGAAAACAGCGTAAGAAGATCCCATCCACTCTTGGTGCCCTGGCTCTGGCGACCTTTCAAACGATGTCAGTGACCTCGACTCAAATCCTCAGACTTTACTGCTTCCTGGGATGACATTCAGTCCAGATTTCCCGCTAGACTTGTTCTGCAGTACATTATCCCTTAATAATTAAAGACATCTGGTTTTATTTCTTCAGTAAGCAAGATAGACATCGATCCATAAAGATCCACACACCGAACAGCCAGACTCATCAATCCACTTTGTTGTCCTCAGTGTGACCATTTTCTTTAAGCTCCGGATTGCACATGGTTTAATTCAGCCGTTTGTTGGTCTGATCGCAGAAAACAAATGTCTCCTCAGGAAATGTAACGCTATAAAATGCAACGATCCGCAGTACATATGCTTCTTGATTCGTTTTATTATTTTAGATACCTCTGATTTCATAAACACAGTGATAAAAGGCAGTTTTGTGTGCAAGAGAAAAAGTTCCTCAGAGAACTAATGAGGCCGATTGGCTCAGTTATAGAAAATAAACACAAGAATAAAGAAAGAAAAGCCAAGTAGGAAACTATAAGGAATTATGATAAAGAACAAAATGTAACAGTAAATCAAAATGCTGTTTAGCCAAATCCACTTGTTACAGCAGCACAGTAACAAACTGAATAATAAAAAAATATCTAAAACAATATAATTGTACATCAATAATGTTTAAAATCGAATAGAAACTTCTATAGTTTTTTATTTTAAATATTTGTTTTTATTTTTGCTATTACAGCAGCAAGTCCAAAGTTTATTTTATGTAACTTTTATTAAAAATATTTTTTTTACGTATTTGTTTGAATTGTCACCATGTCTTGACAGATAATCTGTGAAAAAGATCGTTTTGATTTTTAAGCGCCGTCTGAAGAAATGTGCCGGTCCAGACTAAAGCCAACCAATCAGAGCCAGGGGGCTGGGTTTATTGCTGTCAATCATCCTCATGTACAAGCTGCTAAATGTGTTAATAACACAAACATTTATTTTATTTTATTTTATTTTTTTTAATAACAGAAAAAGATTTTACTGTTTACAGAAAAACCTTTTATCTACAGTCCTCAGTGGCTATGCTAACTAAATTCAGAACAGTGTGATTCACAGCACTAAGACCCGCCTCCTGGCTCTGATTGGTCGTTTCTAGTTAGCACTGGGAGAAAGAGCAGGCAGATCTTTTCTCATACTGTTATGACACAGTGACAATTTTATCAAATATGTAAAACATATATTTTATAAAACTTAAATACCACTGCTTCCTGTTTTTGGCTAAACTTTTAAAGAAGCTAAATTTATGCAAACATCGAAAACATAACATTTATTTCTGCATCATTATTGACTGACATTTAATCCTTAACAACCAAAACATGGCAACCTTTGCTCTGCTGATCCCGGCCCTGAGTTATTGTAGAGAAGCCAGGCTGCAGAACGGGAGTATTTTTGTTTGGCAGGGCAGGGCAGTTCATGTTCTCAGAGGCAGAGAGACAGGCCAGGCCAGTATATATTTACCCAAACGAGGGGAGAGGAAGAGAGGGTTCGGTTACAACAACACACTGAGCTGCAGGAAAAGGAGCATCACACGTCCAGGACGAGCCTGCAAGGCTGGGAGGGACGTCTGCTTTAAGGTGCAGGATGTTTCCTTTAGTGCTAAATGTGTCTCTTTGAAAAAGGAACCCAAAGTTTAGCTGTTCTTTTTTGTATTCATCTTGACTTTTGGTTAATAAAAGAACATTTTATGTGCTTTTAGTTTACTCACAATGCAGAAATTTGACACTGCAGCATTAAAAGAGGTTTTTAAAACAGTCAGCAGAAAGAAATAATGAAATAAAGACCTAACGGAAAACTGCTGGTTCATTTATTTACAGTGTGACACCAGATTTATTTCCCATGCTAAGCTAATTTGTAGCGCCATTAACATTTATTGAAGGTTTTCAGTGTACAGGTGTAACCTTTACTGTCATTGATGCACTGAGCCTCTGGGACAAACATCAGCACAAAATGGGATAGGAAAAAAAACCTCCTAAAACTTTTAACACAGCGTTTTTATTTTTTATCTAAAAATAATTTTATTTTCCTTAACAATGAGCTAAACATGACATATTGTAAAGTTGTCAGATTTCTTGTTTGAAATTAATGTGTAAATTATGACAGATCCAAAACTTATAAAGAGTTTTTATGAGTTTGCCTTATTAAAATAAATGTAGTAAATTTTCTAGGTGTGAATTAGAAAAAAATCTTAACAAAATTTAGTAAATTCTGAGCAATTAAATTATGATTTAGGTCCTACTGATTAGTTTAGTTGAGTTTAATAAATTACCTAAAAGTAAGAATTTGAGTAAAAGTCACACGTTAGACGCAAGAGAATGGAAAAGGTGCGTTTACATCAAGATGAATCAGTAGATGTTTCCGCTAATATTTTCTATTGTAAGAATATTTTACTTTGTCTATGATAATTTTACCCTGGTTATAAATAGAAACTCTCCACTATGTGACAAAAACTGGATGTTACTACTGGCAGAAATGATGAAGATGGCAACAGGAAGTACTGGATCCGTCAGTAGCTGCGTTTCCATTACAAATGTGTGGAAAACTTTGTCGATATAAAAACAGAAATAAGAAACCCAGTTAAAATCAAATTCAAAAACATTTTATTGATCCCAAAGGAAAATTAAATGTTGTATTTGTATTAATTCAGATTCTTCAAAGAGTTATTATAGCGTTCAACTGCTTCCTGTCGTTTTCTTCTTTGTGGTTTTCAACAGTAGTAACATCTGGTTGATCATTTGACTTGTGTAGTGCAGAAAAATTGTTTCCACTGCAGTTTTGCAAAATAAACTAATTTCAATATGACCAAATTTAATTATTTTTTTTCAGTAAATTTATTTTCAAAATGTGAAATTGAGCAACAGAAACGCATGTAGTGACTGCAGGTTTGTGTGTCTGTACTTTGCTCTTGTCCTTCTGTGTCTGCTTCTCTGCTGTCATAACGAATCAACAAACCGGCATTCCGATTGAATGGATGTCGCTGTAGAACGAATGGAAAGCAGCAGAAGCAGCTCAGGTCTCAGATAAAGGACGCTGCGGCTCCCGTACCGTACACAAACAATGTCCTGAAGATAAACCTACATTTGGCCTCCGTGACCCTGAATGTCAGAAATACAATAAGCGTATTATTCCTGCGACAGAGTGAACATACTCACACATGCTCATGTGAAATCTCAGGCGTGAAAGCGCATGCGGTATCGTATGCACACATCACGCTGTGGGGTGTAATGTGTAGGAACAGGTACTCACCCACACACGCTGCCGCGCCGCTCAGTGGAAATGAGCTGAGACAATGTTTGTTAGTGTTTCTGATGAGGAAAATGAAAAATAATGAGCCCACCGCCTCGTCTTTGTTTCTCAGACTTCGACCGGTTTCCTTTTTCTCCTCATTAGTAAAGAATGCGTTCCAGACGACTCAGTTTTTCCGTGTTCGCCTTTGGACCTGGAAGTGTTTCTGGACAGTAGGCGTCTGCTGCCAGAAGACTGCGATGGCAAGTTTTACAGATCGACCAGCAGATAGAGCATCTCTCATGAGGTCAAAGGTCAGGCGCATGTAAAGAGCTGCAGATGCATCAATAAACATGAAGCGAACCATGTATTGTACAACAGTGTGAGTTGTAATTGCGCGCTGATGTGCAGCGTGTTCCTGGAACGGGACTTTTGGAGTCAGTTTACTGTTAGAAAAGATAAATAAAACCCTTTTTTCACAAAGACGACTCCAGAAATCATGTGATCCCAGCAGCATATGCCTTTTGTAGTTTTGATTGTTTTATACCGAGATCAAGACGTTAATATTTCCCTATTCATTTTATCTTCTTGTTCTTTTAATCATGATTAAATGTTTTAAATGTAATTTTTATAGGCTATGAATTATGACCAAAAGAACAAGACTTGGGAAACAAGCGGCCAAGATGAGCTTCTTTATTTACACAGTTCAGATTTTTTGCTAAAATGTGATTTTTTTGACTTATTAAATTCGACCCCAATTAGACTGATGTGTGATCGGTTTACGACCTCAGAGTGTTTAGGGAAGTAATAATGTCTTGTTTGTGGATTTTAAAGTCATTGAGCAGCGAAAGCCGATCGTCGCTAAATTATATGACAAAGAAAGATGAGAGAAAAGAATGAAAAGTGCCGGCACTACTCACCTCAGTCAGTAATCAGCCAAGAAACTGAGCGTAAAAAGAAAAGAGTTCCAGACAAAAACACGCAGAGCTTTTTATGTGTCTTACCAAAACATCCTGCTGATCCTCAAGACTTTTGGAAACATGAGCAATAAAGTAGCAAGATGAGATAAAGAAGATCATAACAACCAAACATTGTGGTGGAAGTGTGATGATCTGCTTTAGAACATTTTCTTAAGCCTTAACAGATGGGTGGCCTAGTCAAAGTAAAGTCCTAAATCCCATTTAGACTCTGTGGCATAATCTTAATAGCTTGTTTCTGCTTAAAAATACTACAATGTGACTGAATTTAAAATCAATTCTGCAAAAGTACAGAACACCCAATAAATGATGTTTCATAAATTTTATTTTGTATGTTCAAAATAACGTTGATCTCCCTGAAACCAAAAAAGTAAAGAATCCAGACCAAATATAAAGAAAGGTCAGAGGACAGGACCTGAAACGGACATTATATTTTTGATCTATTCCTGTGTTGCGCCGCTGAAAGCGCGTCGCTGTGTGATCGGCGCGAAGCACGTCGCGCTGCCGTATCTGAGCAGAGCCGCGGTTATCTGCAGCTCCATCCGTCAGGCCGTCAGCGGCCCCTCTCATCGCTCTCCAAGCTCTCCGTATGGCTCTTGTTATGTCGAATCCTGGAATGCGAGGTGCATGCTTGGCGAAAGACTCCCTCATCACCGAGATTAGACATATGGAAACGTGTGTGCGCCTGTGTGCGCATGTATCAACAAGAGCTTGATGCGTTCGACATGATTAGAAAATAGTTTCCTCGTGCACAGATCCTAATCTCTCCTGCCAACACCAACAGCTTGAGTGCTGCATGATTGCTTGGGACACTTGAGTGCAGTGAAAACATTGTGATATGATAAAAATCAAAATGCGTGCTCTGCTTTAAGCTCTAAGTTCACCCGTTTTTTTGGTTTTTTTCGCACTAATCGTCTTATTTGTCCAAACGTTTCCCTTAAAGCTCAGAAACAGTTCCAGGGTGGAGCGCTGATATTCACACTTGGAACACAGTAGCTAATAAGTGCGTATAATTACCGAAAGGCCCGGGGTTATTTCGGATTCCTGTGTGGGGGTTTAATAAGTTGTCAGGTGATGTGCTGACGCTCCGCATTTGTGCAGCCATCATTCAGTCTGCCTGTGCGCTCCGGGGCGGGGGGGTGTGGCTCAGAGTGACGGCATGTGTCACATGGAGGTAATTTTAGCTGGCAGATGACTGAGGTGAGAGGTGGTGAAAGCGCCGCTAAAGGAAGGCGGGGGGGTGTGACAAGTTTGTTGCTGACATAAACAGAGTTGAGCGTTAATGACTGTAACGCTAAAGCACATAAAACAGCTGCTGTCTCTTTATGTAGCCGGATTATTTTAAGGAGTTTGGTTAAATGGGGACGATTATGTTTCCTGTAACGAGTCAGGGTAGATTTATGGCCGATACGAAACATGTTCATTACATTTTGTTTGCTCAAAATCATTCTTAGATGATGAGTTTTACCTGTTTTAGAGCCTCCTGTCACTTTAAATCCAAATAAGCTGCCCCAACTCAACGTTAGGCAACCGGATACCTTTGAAAAGCATAAGTGGAGCCTTCTGCACAACTAACATGAATTCAGCAAGTGATTTCTGAACGATAAGTCAACTCTTGTCTTTTCCAGCAGCCATTGTACAGCACAAAACCAGCGGATCAAACATGCTGGAGCTCAACAAATGTGAGCTGTTTGAAACAACTCATTTTTCAGACACCAAAAAAATTTACATAATGCTAAACTTATTGTTTTTAAAGCACTGGGCCTGATTTTAGAAGCAAAAAAGACTCAAATAGAAGTAAAAAAAAAAAAAAACGTGACAAATGTGAATTTCACATAAGAGATTCCTCTTTAAAATATGGAGGAACTTTTTTCCAAGCCCTCGATTTTCATCTTTGACATTAATTTGCATATTTTAGGTTTTTACAGTAATTTAGTAAAAAGAAATGAGTACTATCTTGTCACATCACAAAAAATTTTAACAGTATTTCTTCGCAAAGCGCAACAATGCGACTTGTATTTCTGCTAATCTCACCTGAGCCGTTACTGTTTGTAACCGTCGTCTTTTAGGATGTTTCCACCGCAGCCGATTCATCGTTACCATGGAGATCTATGAGTGCGTCTCTAAATAACGCTTTCCTCCGCGTAAGGAGGTAATCATCAAGCTCTATTGGTTTCCATGTGCTTATTTCTGATATGTAGCTCAGGTTGCAGCAGAGTGGAAGCCTTTTACTGTATGCTGTGCGTAGCGAAATGCTTAAAATGCAAAATGTGATGTAATCAGGCTGAAGAGGACTTTGCGTGTTTTCAGAGGATTTGTTTTACTTTCAGGCGAGCACGACTTCATGTCAGTTTCACTAAACGTCCCTGAGGCTCGAGTTCATCGGTTCAGATGCCATTCAAACGTTTTCCGGGGAAAGATGCACAGCGGATGACTAAAGCTTTCCTGGTAGCAGGCAGGGAAGGATGTCTCAGCGCCGATCGTCAGGGTAAATAGTTTCGGTTGGTTTTAGAAATTCCCCCGTTACGGTCAACAAGTTCTCAGGATTTCAGTCTGAAAACATTAAAACATCTTATTTTTGTCTCCCTTTGTTACATTTTTCTGACAGAACAAAACATGCAGGTTGGTGCTGTGAAGTCTGGTTGCAACATACTGGGTTTATAAATTATTTAATAAACTGAGGTGTTTCTTAACAGACATAAATTAGATTTTATTGTATTTTGCTGCACAAACGCCAAGCAGAGGTTTAAAAAAAAACGTCAGAAATGAACTTATCTGACTAAATTTGATATTTTAATTCCTTTTTCACATTTTCTGCAGCCAACTTGATGATGTCACTCATCCATGTGAACGCGAGAAAAAAAGAGGAGTACATTTCCAAAAAAACATTCAGAAAATTCTCTAGAAAAAAAAAAAAAACTGGTAAATTTGTGACTTTGAAAAGTTAAAAATTTGCTGTAAAAAATACAAACATTTCAGGTGAATTTGAAAAAAAGTGGTAAAAAAAATATTTCGGACTTTGAAAAGTTGAAAATTTTCTAAAAAAAAGTCAAAGTTTTAAATGCAAAATTTTGTGACTTTTTCTAGAAAATTTTTTAGATTAATCTCAAAAGTTGTGAGTTTTTTTCTGGCAAATGTTTGACTATGGGAGCTCAAATATTTTGGGAATTGATCGAATTTCTTAATTAATCTAAATATTTCTGAGATTTTTGGCAGAAATTTACTTTTTTCTACATAAAATGTCCCCAATGTTATAGAACAGAAACTTTTAGGATTTTTTCTTGATGAACTTAGAAAAAGAAGCACAATTTACTTTCATTAAAGGCTTTTGCTGTTATTTTACTGTTTTAAAGTTTTAAAGTCTTTATTATTCTAAGTGCCTGAAATTCATGTTTATCTCAGCCCGAACTGACATCATTTTACATTTTCCTCAGTCAAGTCTCAAGGTTCAGCGTGTCTCTTTTACTCTGATGCCGTCATTGAAACTTAAATTGAACTCGGCAATTTCTCCGAAGGACAGAAAAGCGCTTTAATCTCACACAAACAGTTATTAGGCTCAAATTATCCATAAAAACGGTAAACACGAGGTCACATTCCAGCCCGCTGCAGTCATCCCAAACATCAACGTCCTTCCTTCGCTCCTGCTTTGCCTCGTCGTCACACCTCATTCGTCCCGACCCCGCGGGGGCAGCGCTCCAAATTGGCAGGTCAGAGGTCGGCCGTTCAGCTTTCAGTGAGGCCTCGTTGGAGTTTTACTGTCATCAAAGCGAGGCGGGCCGAGGCGAACGTGGCGGGAGCGTTCAGGGAGGTGAAGCTAATTCTGTTCCTGGTGTTCACAAATAAAGTTTGGTTCCTTTTTACTGGGATCACTGGGATCACTGGGCTGAGCTTCATCTCCACTCAGATCGATTATGATGTAAATTCAACATATTCTAAATATATCATTACCCAATGCAGGTTTTCTTTTTTAAGTCTAGTTACACTTACTTGGGTAGCTTTCAAGAGTATATTTACGCTGTACTTTTTACTTTTTTCATTATGAAGTGTTTCCATTCTTACTTTAATAAATAAATAATAAGTGGATTTACTACCCACTGAATGAAAAACAAAACAATGTTTAAACCAAAAATCCACCAGAAACAAACTCACCTGCAGTTTTTGTTAAAGTTTCATACAGTTTTTATTGAATGAAACTGATTTGGAAACATTTCTGTTGCTTGATTTCATTTTTTTTTTGTTAATTATATAAATTTTGGTCCTTAAAATACCAAAATTTCTACTTAACTTTATATTTCTGATGCAATTTTTAAATATTACATGATTTAATACAGTTACTCAGTACGTTTTACTCTTGAGTAATTTCTTTGACGGCCATTTTTTACTTTTACCTGAGCAAATGAACTATGTTCAAGTCGATCTTGTCTTCAGTACAATAATTGGTACTTTACCCACCACTGGTGCGTTCACATGAGTCCTGTTCAATCTGCTCCAAAAGCAGGAAGTGGACTACAAATCAGGGCATTCTGGGTAAACACAACCAAAACAAACGGGCCAGAGAGAGAAAAGGCTAATCAAAGACAAGAAACCCAACAATTACTGAAATTTGGCACCGCTTAACGTCTTCCTTAGTGGTTTTTGCGTCGTTCTTGGTGCAGCGCCCCCACAGGCGAGGAGGAGAACTGTTTTTTCGTGTAAGCAAACAGCAGCAGTAACAAATGTTTCAGCTTTGGTTCCCAACCGGACTATCGGGTGTGAAAACACCCTGAGAAGTCCTTCCTTCTTACCGTTATCATGATTGATTGATGAAAGGAAGCACTGCGAGTCGAAAGCCTGGCAGTCATTTGCTTTAATTAAAAATGAGAAATGCATGAATGCGTTCTCCTCCAGAGGGAACCCAGCCCTTCCCCTCAGGGTGGTTGGAGCCAGATCAAACCCCCACACACTCACAAACACCAAAACCACTGCTGGTGCAACAAGTTCCTTCTTTATTACTCATTTACTAAAGCTGACTCATTTCAGTCCCACGTTTAAAAACCCACTTAAGCAGCAGAAAGGGGAGCATTATCCTTTTTTATTGAGAAGAAACCATCCCATACAAACCTCTAATCCCGTCTGGAAGCTAGCTATCCAAACTTCTCTCCAAACAGTCAGAAAGACTGACGCTAAATCCACGTTTTGCCCCTTGAACTTCATTTTTAACCCTGAATCTTATGAACGGTAGTTTCCCGATTGTTACAGTGGACCTGCTGCGTTTCCAGCTCCTCAAAATGGAGAAAATCTCATCACAAGGATGAACTCGTCTTACTTATAATGCCACAACAAACACAGTACTGTCTAGAGTGAACTTTACTTGACTATTTATCTTTCTAACAACTTTTTACTTTTACTCTTAGTGTTGTAAGAGAAGTATTTGTGCTTTCCACTCCTTGCATTTTCACACATGGCTCTTTATTTGCATGATGGAAAATATCCACCACTCACACAAAAAGTGTGTTATAGTGGAAATTCACCGTTCTGTTGGATGAGCAACCAAAAACAACATGACCAAAGACACGACCCTGAGGAACGTCGCAAGATTTTCCCCGTCTGTAGCCTTTAATTTGAAAATCCTTCCATGTTTTTGGCTCAAAGAAGGATTAGTGACCAGAGCTTTGTGTTTTCTTCAATCTAAAGTAACTAGAAAAACTAAACCGTATCAGTACTTTTCTTAAATTTCTGTTCCAACGCAGAACAAAAGAAAAAGAAGAATTTTGTGTGACTAGAACTTTTTAAATATTTTGAACTTATCAAGTCATTTTGTTTTCTTGAAGCTGAAAATAACATTTTACTTTTTGTAAGAATCCAACCTGTACTTTTACTGTCACTAGAGTATTTTCTCATACTAGTATCAGTACTTCTACGTCAGTAGAGAATGTGATTACTTTTGCCAGCGCTGATGAAAACTTCAGCAGGAAATTTGCTAGAGTTGGAAATCTGAAGACTCAAGACCAGCAGAGTAAAAGTTTACCACAAGGTAAGACCGATATTGCAGCTATCGAGTATGTTTTTATTATTCTATCCCAGTTTGAAGATATAAAAATATAGTTTCAGTGAAAGAAGTCCTCTTTATTTGGTGTTTTACATCGTCTCACCTGGCTCACCTGCTTCTCTGTGTCTCCAGTTTGACGGATGGAGGGACAGAAACACGAAAAGCAGCCAAACCCGTTTAGTTTACATGGGTTGGCTGGACTCGAGCTGACGTGTTGCATCCATCTTCAGGTTGCTCCCGAGAGGCCTGGATTGTCTCCCGACCCCGCAGCTGCAGAAAGCAGACGTTTAATTGACAAGTAGCAAAGGTGAGACTTCAGTGTGGCCAAAAGCCTGCAGCAAATCAAGCCGGGGAGCGGCAGGAGCCGCCGACGCTGGAGACCATAAAGCCAAGAGAGGCTGCTCAGTGTCAGCGGATGGGAACCGATGAAACAAATTCAAAGTTGCGGAAATGAGACTACATGTTAGGTGAGACACAGCAGAACCGACAGCCGAGGAATGTCGTATTTATCCCGATGCTCTCACGGCGGAGAGACGTTTTTCTGGGGAGCTCCTGGCAACAATTCGCCACATTTGTTTTAGTTGTTTCTTGTTCTATGTCGTTTTCTTATTTTTCCTTTTTCAGTCACGTCTGACGAAGTTTAAACTTGACATGTCAGACGTGTCTGCACTCACTCCTTTCAGCAAGCAGGAATAAAGTGGTACAGTAGCTAAATGATTTTTAATGACTGTGGTTCACATAAAGGAGGGTGGAGTTAACAGCAGCTCAGTTCTGTTAATAGAAAGTCTCTTGCAAAGACGATTAAAATGTGACTAAGAGACAAACGATGTGTTTCTGACAGACCTGGAGGTGTTATGAGAATATTTGGTTCTCATAACCAATAAATCAAGTTTATTTGTCTAGCACATTTTGCCAACAAGGCAGTTCAAACTGCTTTGCGTCGTAAAAACACACAAAAACAAGGAGTTCCCATTACACAAAATTCACATTTAGGATGTTTTTGGACTTTAATTTGGGTTTCTGCTGCTTTTTAAAACAGCCCAGACTATTTTCGGCACTAAGTTCATGTCTTTTGGTGTCTGGAAAACGAGCCATTTCAAAAAGAGACATGAGATAAGCGGAGTAGTTTGGAGATTGTAACCGTGCAGTCTCATTCTTCTCCCCGAGTAAAACGTAATTCTGACTCTGTGCCTCTCTTTCCGTGTTTGTGTGGTGTCTAGGTAAATTATCCTAGCAGTGCATTACGTATGTCACGGCTAGCGATTGGCTAAAATGAGATCCAGTCACTTAAACTTCATCAGAGTCCAGCGAGTTTCTGAGTCGTCAAGGGTCCAAACTGTACAAAGCAAAATGTAGAACAAGGAACGTCTGATTCCTTTCTGGAGTTATTATCCATACGACCCAAACGTGGATGAGTGAGAAAAGGTTGTTTTATAATCAAATGCCCAAAGGGCATTTCTGGAACCGATGTCCCAAGTCTTGAAACTTTTTTCTTTAACTCTTCCTAACTGGGTTTTCTGGTTCAGTCTTTCTGTAATTGTTCAGCTATGAACATTAGGTAGCATTTAGCATGCTCATGTTAGCCTGCAGAGTCCAGAATCTGTTGGGTTCCTGTTTTCTCTCAAATTCTTGCTGTGTTTGGAATTCATTTCTTGACATTTGTGAATCCTGCAGGACAGCAAAATGACATTTATAGCGTGTTGCTTGATAATATAACCAGGTAACATCATTTGTTGATGTTCATCCAACGTTGCATTTCTTTCTGTTCCACTTAATCTGTCATTTCTATGACTTCCTGACTCTTAACGTAAAGTTGGAGGAGGACGTTCATGTACGCCAATCCGTCTGCTTCCTGCTCAGCCTGGAGTTTTTCTGCACACGAACTCTTTAATGCAACGTCCCGACTGAGACAAATCAAAACAACTCCTGCTAGGCTGAAAAAACACATTTCTGCAACAATGCGTGTAATCAGATCTGCTTTGCTTCATTTCTAACACGAACCTGGTCACACAGTTTTATTTGCAAAAAACAAAAAAAACATCTTTAGATACATTCTTTAATGCAACAACAGACCTAAAACTTCTTTTTTGTGTGTGCATTTTTAGTCATTTGAAAATTAGAAAAGCAGGAACCTGCCCAACGAGCGGCTCCAACAGTTCTGGGTCACCGGTTGCCATGGCGACCTCCTCTGTCGTTGTTTTTTTCTTTGTTTAGCAAGAGGGAGGGTGAGCCCACAGCACCACTGTTTTCCCCAGACAGGCAGACAGAAACACAGACAGGAACCTAATCCTTAAATAAACAGCCAGAGCACAAAAAGCAGCCAGAAAAATTCACTACCAAACAGTTTCTGAGGCGCGAGCACAAAAACTGTACTCAGGTAAGAGCAGCACGACGTACACAGCTTTACTCAATTACATTAAAAAGTAAACATACAGAAAATTACTCAAAAAAAAGTATCTGGTGAAAATTACTGAGTAACTGATCAAATTATCAGACATTTGATATTTAAAAATTACATCACAGGCATAAAGTTAAGCGGAAATGTAGGTACTTTAAGGACAAAAATGACAATAATTCATATGAGAAGCAAAGAAACAACAAAATCAGGCTAAAGAAAATGTCTCCAAATCAATTTCTTTCAATAAAAAACTGTATTAAAACTGCAGCTGTGTGTCTGTGTTAAAATATGTTTGTTTTTCATTCAGTGGGTAAAAATCCAGAAATTTTACTAAAGAGAAGAGATACTTCATAATCAAATTACTAAAGTGAAACGAGAAAGTACAGCGTAGTAAAAGTACACTTAAAAGAAAAATAAAAGTTACTACTCTGGTGGATATTTCTGTTTTTATTTCTGACCTACAACAAGGTAAAGAGACAATTAAGGTCCAGCTTTGAAAAGAAACAAGTTGAAATATGTTGGTAGTAAATTAGAGGCTGAAATGAATAATAATAATAAATAATAATAATAACACGTCGTTTTCAGGTTTTACTGCTGATCCTAAAACGTCCTGCTAACGGCGCAGCTTTTGTTTCAGAGCCGAAACACGCAGGGCTGATCTGACCTGAACATTCCTTGGAAAATTCTCACAAATGATAATCGAACGTAAATTATGATCACTATAAAACCGTTAGAGGTGTCAACATGCCAATGCAGGCAGGTAAAGACGAGACACCTGGACCCGTCTGCACTGCGTGGAGCTTTCTGTAAAGTCTGACGGATCCTCTGAGCATTTCTAAACAGATTTATAGGAAATTCTCCTTGTTTTATGTTTGGAAAGAACAACAGTCAGCTATCAATCCTCACTGTTTAATAACCAGCTTTTTTTTTCTTTCACATTTTAAATAAATGGAATACACTTAACAAAATGAATCACTTGATCACTTGAAATACAGCAAAACTAACCGATACATTTCTTAACATTTATGAAAAAAATAAACCAAGACATTTTCCCTATAAACAAAATAAAAAAACAACATTTTTATTTACTTAAAACAAGCTTTGAAATCTTGCTACAAAGCTACAGTTCGCCAAGATGTTTGCATTAGGAACTAAACCAAGATGTGTTTGTGTTCTTGCATGTCGTTTCTGTTTTTACAGTCAGACGTTGTAAAGTTCTGCGAGGTTCTCGGTTTGCCCTTTTAACTCCCGGGTTGATATGGGTAAAGCTTGCAGTTAAAAAGTTATTTCCACATCAATTATAGGTTCCAAGCCAAATCAGAGGTTAACAGTAGTTATTTCAGTGTGTGTAAACTTCGCACTCAGCAGACTTGCACTTAAATATAAGCTGGCCTGATTAGTTTAACTGTCTGACCTCGAGTTGAACTGAGTCTAACTCTGACAGCTTGCGCATAAATGGTGCGAGCGATCTGTAGGACAGAGCGTTGGTAATCGGCTTGATCTTTACAGCCATTATCTGAATTCCCAGATTCGTGTCGCGAGTCAGATAAGGAGACGAACGCGCTTGTGGAAGGGATTCCTGGGTGTTCTTAGCGCCGCTTTCTGATCCTCCAAACCGCCGTTTGTTTGCATGAGAAAGTGCGGATTACGTTTATGTTTTTACTTGTTTAAGTCAAACAAGGAGGGAGAGAAAAAGGCGGCCCCTCAAAGCGAAGCGCCGAGACGGGACCAGAAGAGAAAATGCCCCGGAGGTTGGTGTCGGGAGGTTTTTATGGCTCCAATCATGCAAACCATAATTGGTTCAAACTGAGGCGCAATCATTTTACACTTGCAGTCGAATGTGTCTTTGAAGAGCGAGGCGTGTGCTGACGTGAGTGCATTCTTCTCTTTCTGTTCGCTCGAACCTCTGCAGAGCGTGGAAAGTCCCCTGGCTTAAAGAAGCACAATGACAGAGTCTCATTAAGCGAGTCGGATGCCAGATAAGGCGCCTGACGTCGGAGCCAACCTGAAAGCACCACCGTTCCTCCCGTACGTCAGCACGTTACCAATCTGCCTCTAGTGTCAAGAAAAAAGAGGAAAACTTGTGTAAAATGGTAATTAAAATCAAAATGAAAAGCTATATCACTGTCAGGATAACAATTACTGCCAAATATATGGCCTCTGTAAATTTACTACCTTCAGAGTTGTGCCAGAAATGTCGGCCTGTTTACTAATTTGCATCCTCAGCTCCTCCTTTGCTAAGTGTTTTTAGTGCATCCAACGGCTGCTGCTGCAAAACGGCAAAGATTTATGATGTTTGTCTTCCCTTTTGGAGACAAATTGATTTGTGAAGATGAGATCGGTTAATGTTTATTAACCGAGTTTTTGAAGGGCTCAGTAGGTCAACGTCCGTTGTCTGAGTTTGGTAGGTTAAATATTAAAAATGTTTTATTTGCATTGTGACTTGACTTAATGTAGTTTTTGATTGTTGCATAACTTTGTGTTTTTGTGTTTATTATGTAAAGCACTTTGAAATGCCTTGGTATACAAATGTGCTATGCAAATACAATTTGATTGATTGATCGGTCAAACAGCTCTTATTGGAATTGATCATATTCATTTACTTTATTTGGGCTTGTGAATCCTCCCAGTTTGTCTGAAATGTCAGTTCAAGTTATATTTTTCATAACATTTGTAACTAAAAACATTGTTTTGGGACAAAAATCTAAGATTCCTACTTACTAATTTCCAAATTTGGCGGGAAAAACGTTTTTTTTATTTTTGGTTGAAAAAGAGACAAAATATTTTCCGTTGTGCTAAATTTCACTTTTCTCTCTTAAATTTGAGACTTAAGCAGTTTAATTCTTCAAGAACCAATTTAATTTAAATCAGATTTGAAAGACAAAGAAGGAATAAAAGATCAGGATCCACCTGACTTTATTTTAGATTATCTGTTAAAGCTCCTTAAAGATACAAAAGGAAAAGATTATTTCTAAAACAATGATTTTAAAAGAGATTTTTAAAACTCAATCTAAACATGTAGGATGTGAGTGGTTGGTATTTGGATTAAATATGAATCTATTTTAGCCAGAAATAAATATTGGATCTTAAAACACAACTCTGTCATGACTTAGCTTCATAATCCACACTGGATTTTATTAATTTTCCTTCACATAATCTCCATAATCTCAGTCTGTGTCAAACATTGTGGTTTCCTGGAGGCGTTTTGTTTGCCCATCTAAATCTTGTACATTTCACAGTTTGTTTTTCTGTCTGCCTGAACAATAACAGTTTAAATATGACTGGTTTTGATTTTATTGTCTTTTTCTCTGTTTTCTAAATAAAAAAGAACGTCAATTCTAGTTATTGTCATATAATAGCTGAAAAAAGGTGAAAATTGTTGCAATTTAGTTGACAAGTCCAAGTTTCAGTTCTCATTCTACAAAAACATGGAGTCATAAAAAACAGCGTTAAAAAAACAAACATGCATGTTTCTTCCTCCAGTGTTTACATCACACATTCAATCAATCAATCAATCAAATTTTATTTGTATAGCACAGTTCAGCAGCAATATTTAAGCTACAAAACTCAGTTTAATGTGATTTTTATTCTACAAAACTCAGTTTAATGTCATATTTAACTTACAAAACTCAGTTAAATGTGATTTTTATTCTACAAAACTCAGTTTAATGTCATATTTAACTTACAAAACTCAGTTAAATGTGATTTTTATTCTACAAAACTCAGTTTAATGTCATATTTAACTTACAAAACTCAGTTAAATGTGATTTTTATTCTACAAAACTCAGTTAAATGTCATATTTAAGCTACAAAACTCAGTTTAATGTGATTTTTATTCTACAAAACTCAGTTTAATGTCATATTTAACTTACAAAACTCAGTTAAATGTCATATTTAAGCTACAAAACTCAGTTAAATGTGATTTTTATTCTACAAAACTCAGTTTAATGTCATATTTAACTTACAAAACTCAGTTAAATGTGATTTTTATTCTACAAAACTCAGTTTAATGTCATATTTAACTTACAAAACTCAGTTAAATGTGATTTTTATTCTACAAAACTCAGTTTAATGTCATATTTAAGCTACAAAACTCAGTTAAATGTGATTTTTATTCTACAAAACTCAGTTTAATGTCATATTTAACTTACAAAACTCAGTTAAATGTGATTTTTATTCTACAAAACTCAGTTAAATGTCATATTTAAGCTACAAAACTCAGTTAAATGTGATTTTTATTCTACAAAACTCAGTTAAATGTCATATTTAAGCTACAAAACTCAGTTAAATGTGATTTTTATTCTACAAAACTCAGTTTAATGTCATATTTAACTTACAAAACTCAGTTAAATGTGATTTTTATTCTACAAAACTCAGTTTAATGTCATATTTAACTTACAAAACTCAGTTAAATGTGATTTTTATTCTACAAAACTCAGTTAAATGTCATATTTAAGCTACAAAACTCAGTTAAATGTGATTTTTATTCTACAAAACTCAGTTTAATGTCATATTTAACTTACAAAACTCAGTTAAATGTGATTTTTATTCTACAAAACTCAGTTTAATGTCATATTTAACTTACAAAACTCAGTTAAATGTGATTTTTATTCTACAAAACTCAGTTAAATGTCATATTTAAGCTACAAAACTCAGTTAAATGTGATTTTTATTCTACAAAACTCAGTTAAATGTCATATTTAAGCTACAAAACTCAGTTAAATGTGATTTTTATTCTACAAAACTCAGTTAAATGTCATATTTAACTTACAAAACTCATGTAACATTACATTAACCATATTCAGTGTAAAATACCCTGTTAAGTAAATGTACTTAACATTAACTGTACGGTGTACTGTTAATGTAACAACAGTAACAGTTGTTACTGTTAAGCTCATTAAATTCATTTCATTGTAAACTTGATGGGTTTTTTTTACATTAAAATGTAAAAAAAAGGTGAATTTTTTTACCTTTATATAATGTAACATGTTTACAATAAACTTCACAATGTAAAGTTTGTGTCATTTACATTAACTTAAAGTTAACTTTATCATGGTAACTTGTAAAGTTACATTTACATTAACATTGTAAAAGTACATTAACTACATTTTGTAAAGTTGATTTACTTTCCAGCTCAGGTCCATTTTTCTTATGAAGGTCAACAGGATGACCTTTGCATCAAACTCTTTTAGTTCTTTATTCAAATCTAAAAAGAAAAAAAAAAAACACTATATCATTTTGTCTTGATAGAAAAACTATTTTTCTTTGTTACATAAAACCGATTTGCTTCCTGCTGTTTCACAAGTTCTCATCAATCTCATTTCCTTTAAAAAGGCAGCATGGATGCTGCTTGAGTTAAACGTTAAAGAAATGTTTGATAAGGGAGAAATTCACTGGAACCACAAAAACGCTGCAAAAACATTTTGTATTTGTTTATTTTTTGGGTTTTTTTGCCGTTTTTGTGTTTTGGCCGAACGTTTTCTGTCCCGCTCCGACCTGCAAGTCGCAAACAATAGCACCTCTTATCTCTGCTGCGCTCTCTTATTGGAAACCTCGTTTCATATTAATTACAGGAAAACAATGATTTTAGCCAGCGATGGGCTCCCCAGTGACTCTGGAACCACTTAACCCGTTTTATAATCTGTCTTATGATGGCAGAACAATGCAGCCATTGTGGAGGAGAGAGAGAGAAAAATGAAAGTATTAATATGACACCCAGATAATAGGCTGGCGTTGGCTCATGCACATATCTAAAATCTTGAATAAATGTATTAGGAGTCTTTATTGTGTAGAAAGCAGCGCATTGTGTCAGCGGATCAGCTGGTGTGTGTGTGTGTGTGTGTCTGCATGGCGAACGGCTCATTATCCCGGATTATTCCTGCAGCATAACCTTTCCTCTCAGCTGTTTGCTGCTCCCTGCTTTGTATTAAAGGCAGAAAGTGAGGCAGGCGTCGCATCAGGGTTCCCGTCCACGCATCGCTTCAAGAGGAAACGGTTCACGTTTACTACATTCATGCAGTTTTGTTTTACTGAAGGGTTTCACTTCTTTTCCTCCCCTTTGTTCTGTTTTGGTCAGTTCCCTCATTTTAATTGCGCAGCCACCTGAACAGCAAAAACTCTTCTTTTAAAAACATCTTGCATGTGTTTACGTGTTTTAAAGTTGTCTAAGATCGCGGTGGATTAATCTGTTAGGGGATAAAGTTGCTAATGATTGAGAACGACGTTCCTTCCTGGTTGTGTTGTTGTAGGATTGATTATAGATGGTTGTATGTTCTCTTAAGAAACTCATTAACAGCATGAATGACTTTTTTTCCTACTTAGTTACAAGCAAACATGAAAGGATGAATTCCTGTGATGTTTTAACCAGGGGGGTTTGAAGATGCACGCAAAGCAAATCAGAATATTTCACTATTTCCATCTATTACCAACAGCAGAGAAAACAGGATAAATATGGTGAAATCATTTAAATAGAATTAGTTGGGGTTTTTAAGCACTGCTGCATAATCTGCGAGATTATGGACCATAATATTTCTAAGATTGCACGACCTGGATTAAATGTTTGAACAATTTAATGCATAACTTTGCATTTTAAATGGATTTTCTTGCTAAATTGACGGTTTTTCTTGCCTTTGGTGTAACTAGTCAACATCGTCGTGTTTAGTGAAGTTCATGAGTGTTTAATGTCGATACGCAGCGGCCATTTTTCACACATGAAAGGATTTGTATTGCAGTTTTAGACTTCAGTTATTTACATTTAATAATTGTTTATTCCCTTGACGTTAACTCAAGTTTCTCCTTTTGTCCTTTAACCCTGAAAATGACCTTCAGGTGCTAGAAGGCCGACTTTGTAACTGTCTTTATGTGTCTCTGAAGGTTCAGGTCAGCCAGGATTCAGGCCTGATCTGTACTGAGACTGATTTATGAATATTATCCTTGCAGAATCAAAAATCTTGCACTTCCTTTTCTCCGTTTAATTGAATTTATTTCTCTATTTACACTGTAAAACATGATGCGAAATATTCCGATCTGGACACCACAAGTGGAGTTATCCGATAGAAAATGTGCGCTCTGCTTCTCTGTGGGATATCATCCTGCAAGGCCTGCTGCTCCTCAGAAAATGCTTACGCTCTAATTTAAAAATAAAACACGTCGGCCTGGCTGTGCCAATCGGGTCCAGACCCGGGCGCTGTGCAGATTAAGGAAGTTTCTAAGCTTCCAGAAACTCCTGCAAACACCCCGAACAGAGTTTTACAAGCGGCTGTGTGTACACAACTGTGGCTTTGCTTTCAATAAAGTTTCCAACTGCTTCTGCATGAATGATGTGGCGTGTTTACTCCTCGCCCTCCCTCACGGTGACACATGGCTACAAACCCACAGCTCCACCTTATTAGACAGGAATTCAGCTGCACAGAGGTAAAAAAAAAAACAAAACAAAACAACAAAAACAATATTCCTCTTTGGTTTGATCAAATATGAGCGAGGCGGAGCCGGCTTTAGTAGCTGCAGGGGAGTAATAAAAGTAAAAATGTCTGGGGAGATTGATTCCTGTGTACAGGGTGGTGTGTGTATGTTTGGGGGTTGACTCAGAAAAATCCCACTCTGCGGTTTCCTGGTGTTTAGTCTCAGAGGAAGGCAGGAGGGGAAAAGGATCCATTCACTCCTACTGTTCTGCTGTACCGTGGAGCGTGCCAGAACCCCTGAACGTTGTGAAGACACTTGTTCTGGCTGTAATGGAAGCAGTGATAAAAGGCTGATGGAGTCACTTACCGCTTCATTTATTGCAACAAACACTGGAGGAAACAGATTATAAGTTTTTACCTCAGAAAAATAAAATTTGGCTGCATTTACCGTCTGCTGCTGTCAACCCACTTCAACGGGCCGGTTGCTCTCCTTCGATACTCTTACCGAGTTCTGGACTGATCACCTTTCTCATGATCAATACCTGCGTTTTCATTACTAATATCTGAACATTTTTGCCCATAGAACCCCATAATTTTGCAATTGGAAATTAAATTAAAATCATGTCCTCGCAATAAGTTATTAAACATCATGGCAGCAACAGATGCAAACAGATGCAAACAGGATTTTCATGCCGATTTCTCCCTTAAGGACCCTCGGTTATCAGGATGGCTCTTCGGGTCGTTTTAAGAGATTTTCCTGCCGTGTTTGGTGTGTTAAGAGCTGGAAGAACGTCGGGACGACTCCGATCTAACATCTGGGATGTTCATCGTAGCGTGGTCGATGTTCCCAAAGGAGAATGAGAAAACATAGTCCGGTGGATTGCGTTTGATTGGGGAGCAAAGCTGCAGCATTTGTTACATTTTCAGCTGCTTTGGTTCGCTTTCACACTGCACTGTGTCAAATGATCCAAACCCTTTGGCAGAGCTGTTCCCCTCCTCACCTGTGAGGGCGCTGCACCAAGAGCTATTGAAGACACTGAGCTCAACGTCCTTCTTCACAAAAAGTGAACCTGCTAGCGCTATGCTAACCCATTTGTTTTGGTTGTATTTACCCAGAATTCACTCATTTACACCTCCATAAACAAACTGGACTTTCTCGACAAACGAACTGGAGTTGGATTACATCGGACTAAATCAAACTGGTGTGAAAGCAGCCTCAGAAAATGAAGTGACGGAAATACAGAGAGAAATCCAAAAAACACAGAAAACAAAACAACCGGTGGATGATGTGGACGTCTCTGTATTGTTCTTTCTGTTACATATAATCCACAAGCCGTCGCCATGGCTTCCTCCCAGTCGGCCATGTTTGTTTACTCTGAACTCTCGCTTGGTCTTCATAGATCTGAAATTTGATTAACGAAATCACAAAGCACAACCAAACCCCTTGTGCCAAAGATGTGTGTGTGACCTCCAGTTATGTAGTAACTAGTTCCTTTTACTCAATTACTTTTACTTTTTGTGAAAAAATGTACTTTTAGGAGTCCTTTTACCACATCGTACTTTGAGTAATTTATAAATTATGAAGTATTTCTGCTCTTACTTGAGTAAAATTTCAGGATTTTCTACCCACTGAATAAAAAACAAACACATTTTAAACAAAAATTCACCAGAACAGACATTTTGTTAAAGTTTTATAAGTCTTTTATTGGAAGAAACTGATTTGGAAAAATTATCTTTGGCCTGATTTTGTTATTTTTGTTCCTTATATGTATTATTGTCATTTTGGCCGTTAAAACACCAACATTTCCATTTAACTTTACATTTTGGTCAGTCTTATTATGTAATTTTTAAATAGTAAATGATTCATAATTTAGTCAGTTTTTACCAAATATGTTTTTACTTTTAATTGAGTAAAAATATGTTGAAGTAGTTGCTGCTGGTTCTGGCACGTTCTCGTTCTGACAATCCAAATCTCCTGGCCTCTTATCCACAAATACAAGATCAAAATTAACCCTAAACACCAAATTAACTTAAAAATGAGCAACAACTTGGCAGTCGAACAAAACCAGTCATTAGTATTCAGATTATTTCTAGTGACTCTTCCTCTATTGACCTCAATTGGAGCCAATGATAATAATGAATTTGGTTCATTAATTAGTGTGGCTGCAGCCTGATGTGTATCCATGTGGGGGCCTATTCATAGAAACTCCATCTCCACAGATTTGGAGCGTAATAACTCACCTCATTTCACAGGTAGGGGAGATATTTTCAGAGTATTCCTGGTTAACGTTCGCGTTGCAATCTGCCTGTCGTCCT
Source organism: Poeciliopsis retropinna (assembly GCA_010277075.1). NCBI lineage: Eukaryota > Metazoa > Chordata > Actinopteri > Cyprinodontiformes > Poeciliidae > Poeciliopsis > Poeciliopsis retropinna. Next base: position 3,533,519 of record VMRM01000037.1, on the reverse strand, counting down.
CCTCAGTACTTATCAAAGTCATCCGTGACCTAGTTAAAGTTTCCGCTTGGAAGTCTCTGGTGTTTTATACTGTTGACTGTTAAACTGGATTTGAAATGTTTTTCCAGGATCTTTAAAAGCAAGAATTGGATGTACAACATAAAATTATTTTCTCTTTTTGGGAACCGATCTGAGGGAATAAACGTGTCTGATCAGGTTCAGCAACTGTTTTCCAAACACAGTTGAGTTTTGCATTCTTGTATCAGAATCGTGACGTCTCCCTTTAACTTCATTAATCAGGGTTTTAACCGGTGCTTGAAATCCTTCAAAGTCTTGAATTTGGAAAAAGTTATTTACAGTTGGGCTCAGATATTTACATACACCCAATACAAAAATACACACATTTTTTTTACCTCACTGTCTGAATTTAAATCAGATTAAATGTTCCTTATTTTGTCATTTCTCTTTGCTAAATGCTAGAAAAGTTATCAAAAATATTTTTCATTTTACTTTTGGATATTTATTAGTCCGAATTTCTCCCTAACTTATTAATATGTGTAATTAAAATAAAGGTTGATAATGTTTTATATTGAAATTGGCGATTTTGTTTGTGTTAATGTAGAGTGAGACTTTTCAAAACATGAAATTTTGTTGTATTTTATTTTATCTTATCCCTGCTGCAGAATATAGCTAAGGCATTATTAATAACAGTAATAAATTACATAATAGTGAATTGAAACTGTCTTTTATTTGTTAATTTGTATGTTTTAATCTCCAAAGTTTGAAAAGTTACCTGGAAAATATTTGAAAAGTGCTTGAATTTTACTGTGGAGAAAACTGTGCAAACCCAGATTGATGACATTTATGCCTCAAGCTGTTGGATTTAATTAATTAGGAGCTCAAGGATCCAGATCCTCGACCTTTTTCCTCTTCATTTCCATCAATCGTCTGAGCAGAAACAGGAATATGAAGATGAATTCTGCTCACTGGAGGTAAATCGGCAGCGACACAGAAAACCTTTCGATGCGAGTTTTGAGCCTCCGTTGTTTCCGTACTTCTGCTGCAGCGGCGATTCGTCTGATTTCCGCGAACGTTCGGCCTGCAGATGAACTTCAACAGAAACGGCTGTCAAACCGCAGAGCAGCAGAAAACGTTACGTAACGCCAGCAGTCGGTTTCACTCCACTGCAACTCTGGTTTAAACCATTATGTGGTTTATTATTCCTCATCAGGAAATTATCCTTTTTATTTTATGTGCTATTTTTGCTTTTCACTGCCAAAACTGTCACAAAACACGACATGGAAAAGTAATGAAATAACTAATAAATTAAAGTGTCAAAACAGCTTAAAAACAGAAAAGCTGTTCATATTCTTTTAGTCTTTTATTTAATTAAAAATAATTATCTTTATCTCTTCAATTATTAATGTTGAGCTTTTTATTTTTTGGATTTTTGGTCATTTTAGTTTCATTTTTATTATGAAGAAACTTAAATAATTTGTTTAAATTACCTAATTAATTATCATTATATTAATTTAGTTTTATTTACCTTTGACTGCAGATGAAAACCCCATAATATTTTTTTTATTATTATTAAACTGAAATAATTTTTATTATTTTAATTTTATCACTTTAGTTAATTTCATTTATTTTACTTCGATTGCACATGAAAATAAAATAATATTTAATATTTTTACTCATTTTACTTTCATTTAAATAAACTCAGTCAATTTGCTTAAGTTACTTACATATTTTACTTATTAATATTTTATATCTTCTTTAGTCACTTTTACTTTGGCTGCACATAAAAACTCTTTGTGTAAATGCCAGGGATTTATAGACCGTGACGATCTCTGAAGGTTGTTCCAGAGAAACTGTCATCTATAATTGATTACGTATTGATTTGAGAAAGTCCAACAAAAGAAAAGTCCTTGACGAATCTGCTGCGATATGATTTCACCTCAGAGGATTTTTAAAAGCTCAGGAGCATTTTAGACGTTTGAGACGTGAAGGTGAATAAAAACCAACAATTTTGGAGTAACTTTATGCACTTTGAGGTAAACTGAACGATTACTAAGAATTATTTTTGTAGTTTTTTTTTCCTGCTGTGTTCAGAAAAGCAGAAAACCTCCCTGCCTGTCTTGTCGTCCGTTTGCGTCCCTCCCGCCGTCCTTCAGGTCCAGCTGACGTCCAGGAGCCGCCGCTTTGGCCCCGCCGCTCCTCCTCAGCAGCCAGCCGCCGACTGACGTGTTTTAGGTGGCCGCTCACGTGCCTGCTGGGCAAACGAGGCGAGTCGACGGCGAGTGTTAACAAGCTGGAAACAGACACCGAGCGAAGCCCGACTGCAGAGAAAGGAGAAACACAAACAGAGAAATAAATACGGAAAGAAAATGTTTTTAACATCTAAGGACTGAAATGTTTGGCGGAGGCGTTTGTTAGTTTATTAGTTTGTTTTTGGTTTTCTGGACTCTTGAGGAAACCTGAAAATATTTAAATCTGAGGAAGAATCAAACCAAAGACAGTAGATCAATTTTTACTTTTAATAAAATAAAATATATTTCTCTGTCAAGGTGTAATGAAGTATTGAGTCAGTAAATTGGTAACATACGATTTTTATTTATCATCTTTATATAAACACTTTTCCTGTTTTGTGTTTTGAAGACGGATGGTTGATGTTTAGTTTGTTCTTCAAACTTTTCCTTTTTCATAAAAACTTTGTGATTGTCAAAACTTTACATTTTAATTTTAAACTGTAAATTCCTGCAGCAAACTAACAAACAAACAATTAATACATAAAATGTTTTTCTGTTACTTGTTTTGTTGACATTTGATCTAAATCTGTCATTTTTCTGTTCTAACAGAAAATAATTTATTTTTTTAATATGCTAAAACGTTTTTAATAAGCTTAATTTTTTTATGATTTTGTAATAGATTTTTGGGGATTGAATCAAATCATTTCCCTTTTTTTTTTCTTTTTTTTTTTACATTTACTGGATTATTAAACAGTTTAAATAAAATTTTATAAATCATATAAACACAGCAGTTTCAGAATCTGTAGCGAAATCATTTCTAAAAGGACTTGAATCAATTTAAGGAGATTTGAAGTTATCTTTACAGAATCCCTCTGAACATATGTTCCAGATGGGAACACTGGGAACACTGGGCTGCCTGGTGGAGGTAAACAAAGGGAAGTGGGAACATTGTTTGGCTCCTGATCTTATTTGATGGTTCTCATCTTTAAAGCGAAATAACGCGAGTCATTATCTGGTCTAACTGAACACTATCTGCTTGTACTTGCCCAAACCTCAGAGCTGTTGGCACCATTTAAACTGCAGTAATCAGGACAAAACATAAACCTCATTTACAGCTTATCACACAGATGCGTGTTTTCTGCTGATTTACTGCGCCGCTTTTACTTTCTGTTTATGTTGGACCATAAAAAGGATCACAGTGATTTACCTACCACTTTCCTTCAGTCTCTGCTGTTACATATGGGTATAAACTATTAACGTATTCGTATTTGAACATTGGTGAGACTTGCAGTTGGCGTGTGTGTGCGTGCGTGCGTGTGTGTGCGAACAATCTGTTGTGCCTTCTTGTCGGGGCTTGCAGGAGAATGAATGATTAATCTGAACCACTTTGTGGGTAATTTAGATGTCAGCCTCTCATCCTGTGCTAACCGGATTGTGTGAAAAGCAGCCGTTCTTTAATGTGGACCAGTACAGCCAGCAGAATCACTCTGATGTGCCTCCCAGCGTCTGTGATTTATTGGCAACGAGCGTGGAGCAACGGGGAAGAGAGGCAACAACATCCACATTTCTGTAAAAAAAACTTTAAAAATCCTGAGTATTAAAACCTGGAAACTGACAATATTCAGACATGTTTGGTTTAAGATAATAAAACATTTTCTTAAGCATTTTTTTTGAAAATGTGCACGATATGGGCAGTTACCCAGGGCGGTATCAGAAAGAGGGGAGGCACACAAGAACTTAAAAATAAAAATGCACATTGGAGTAAATTTTCCTTAGTTGCTGTTGAGTACTGGGAGAAATCTGATAATTGTTTGCAATTCAATTGGTTGGAATGGCTGCAAAAACCACAACTTAGTGCACATTTATATTTCAAGCTTTCAAAGGTAGGCAGAGTGATGAACCTGGTTATTTCTTTTAGTTGGCCTTTCCAAACAAATTATTAATGGAAACATGCATAAATCCGGTCGGCATTTAACGTTACGGTAGAAACATTTTCCATTGTTATAAATAATCTGAAGCTATAAATAATCTACTAGGATTATTTTTACATTAAGTAAGAAATTAAAGACAGAAATGATTTATAAATAATTATTTTAAGCTTTTCTGCTTTTGAGAAACCAGAAAAAAGCAGAAAATGGACGGTCGTTTGATGTCCGTCCGTCCATCCATCCATCCATCCATCCATCCATCCATCCGTCCATCCATCCATCTGTCCGTCCATCCATCCATCCATCCGTCCATCCATCCGTCCGTCCGTCCATCCATCTATCCGTCCATCCATCCGTCCGTCCGTCCATCCATCTATCCGTCCATCCATCCATCCGTCCGTCCATCCATCCGTCCCTCCATCCGTCCGTCCGTCATCCATCCGTCCATCCATCCGTCCGTCCATCCATCCATCCGTCCGTCCATCCATCTGTCCGTCCATCCATCCATCCGTCCGTCCATCCATCTATCCGTCCATCCATCCGTCCGTCCGTCCATCCATCTATCCGTCCATCCATCCATCCGTCTGTCCATCCATCCGTCCTCATCCGTCCGTCCATCCATCCGTCCGTCCATCCATCCATCCGTCCATCTATCGATTAATTAATTACACAACAAAAACACAAAATCTTTATTTTTGTCTTGTACTTAAATCAAATATCTTAGTGCACTTCAAATAAGTCTTATTTGTCTTCAAATAAGCCAAATCTGATGTATATGTAATTTTTTTAGTAAGAAGTTGAGATTTTATTAAGCAAAAATATGTTTTTATATTGATGGAAAGTTTCATTTTCAACCTTTGGATGTTTTACGGTGCAGATATATTAAATTGGAGCTTTAACTTTCTGACTGTTGAGACGTTTGCCTCAGACGCTGCATCTTGTTTTGCTTAACGATCTTATGGTTTTAGGTGAAGGCTGGGACCTTTTCATTTCAGCTCCACACGAGGCACCGATCACTCTTATCGATCTGCTGCTCTCTGCTTTCCACAGATATGAACAAGAGTCCTTGATAAACTCCCTCACTTGGGACCGTCGATCTTTCCCAACGCGAAGGTGGCAGGGATTGATCCGAAGCCGGGATTCACTTCATCTGGGAATGCATAATGCAGAGCGGAGAGGAGGATCGTTTTCCAACTCGGTGGAGATCGGACTCAAACGTCTCTGGGACGTAATGAAGTTTTCCGAGAATCGATACGGGATAAGAAAAATGAGAGAAATAAAACTTCCATTGCATTAGTTATTCAAAATAATGTCTTTAAAAAAAATCAGAGGAGCTCTACAAAATACTCAAAGTAGAAACGTTTTGGGATTTTTACCCAGATGTGACTCGTTTTTCAATTGATAAGATCTCCAATCAAGCAGAAACATGGTGAACGCTGCAAAAACTCAAAATATTACCCAGTATTTTTGTTTATTTTCCAATGCAAAGACCTAAGCACACTTGAAATAAGACAAAACTAATTTAAAAGTAATTTTTCAGCAAGAAATATGAGCTTGTTTTCAGTAAATTTGTCTGCCTTTTTCTTTTTTGATGAAAAATGCCTCAATAAACAATTAATCAATTAATCACAGAGCCCAGTAATTTCCATTCTGATGATTAATATTTTTTTAGTTTCATTAATGGTTGTGGTTGTTTGTGCTTTTTACTTCTGTTTTATTATTATTGTTATTATTATTTGTCTTTTTGGTGGTAATTAAATATATCTTCCAGTCCAGTGTTAAATGTTTTTCACAAAATTTAAGTTTCATAAAAGTTGACTCAGAGCAACAATATTATTATTTATCACAATCATTTCTGGGATGATTTATTGTCCAGAAGAATAATCATGACAGGATTATTATTTTTTTCCATTTTATGAGTGAGAAAATCTGTAAGTGGAAATAAACTACAACAACCTGACCAGGTAATTTAGGTCTGGTGTATAAAGCAAATACCGACTGAATTAAAACGAATAATGGAGACACTTGTTTTAAGTAAATAATTCCTTAATTTTGATGAAATTAGCAGATTATTTCAATCACAACAAGACATTTTTTTTCATAAATGAAATAATCAGAATTTTTTCATCAATATTATTAAATTAAAACAAGCTGCTGTGTCTTGATGAAAAGTTACTTGTAAATTAGTTTTATGTCACTATTTTAAAATATTTACACTTGAAAATTCTTGGTAACATTTTGTATTTTTGCAGGAGAGGACGGACGGATGGACAGACTGGGTCAGGATTACTTTCTATGTAAAAAGAAACAATCTACATCCATTTGAACATTATTTCACTACGCAGTTTAAATAACAAGGTATTTCTTCCCTTTTGTATTTGCAATAGAAACTGGATCAAAAACACTCAGTAATGTTTGCTGTTTTTGCAGTTTTTAAGAAGTACTGACTTAAAAACGAGCTTCTATATCTTCCTTAAAAGTTAGTTTTGTCTTGTGTCGAGTGTCTTTTTTCATATTTCCACTAGAAAGTAGAAAAACTTGCTCAGATTTGATGGTTTTTGCAGTGTGGTATGCCAAACTCCCACACATGCGCACATGAGTCTTTAAAGTTGTTTCTTTTTTCACTAACAGCCGTACGCTGCCCGGCTGTTTTCCTTCGGGGCGTCTGTTATCTGCCCCGCTGGGCCGCCGCTCCGACCAGAGAGCCGGAAACGCTCCTCACCTCCTGCCCCATGAATCTCTATCTACCCCGGCTCAGAGCTGGTGTGAAAATATTTTAACCTGCGCCAGAAAACAAGGTTACAGAAAGGCGGGCCGCAGTTTGGGCCCCAGTTATTCCTCAGGCCCAGAAGAACAATGTGGCTGTGGCCTCGTGTGAAAACGGATTTGCCTGCAGGACTGGGGAGCAAAAGGACAATGTGTTTGGTAGCCGCATGTGTGCGTGGATGTTGTGTAGTATTAGATTAAACTAGGCGAGAGAGAGACGAGATAAGGCGCAGTCAGAAAACATCAGGAAGCCGTGACACTGACTGGCCCTGACAGCACAGAGGGAGCAGAATAAAATAAGCTGGAGTAGGAGAGAGGAAAGAGGTTATTTTATCTGTCAGACAGACAGAAATGTCAAACCATCTGGGAGAGCGGGGAAGGGAAAAAAGAGCCAGAGACGGGTTGAAGTTAGAGATAAGTGTGATGCTGAAGTGACGTGTTGAGGGGGAAAGGGCAGAGGAGAAAATGAGGCGATACCCGGATCTGACAGCCGCGGTGCAGATGAAGCAGGTGAACGCACCTGGAGTCATTTCACAAAACGTTACCGGGAAGTTTGGATCGACTTTTCAGAAGCAATTTAGCTGGAGAGAATATTCAGGATGTTGTATAGTTTGATTGGCGCAATGAGGACTGAAGGATCAAAGGGAATTAATTACACAAAATTCACTTTTTGCATATTTTTGTGCAAATATTTAAATTTTTGGTTAAATGTTTTTGGTGCTTTAGGTGTCTGGAAAATAAACCATTTCAAAAACTTCTTGATTGTAAAGTCACATCCGACAGGCACTCCACCGTTACCTAGCAACCAAACAGGCACTCCAGCACAATTGGTCAGCCGGTTTTACCGCTGTATTTTTATTTTTTTACCGCTGTATGTACTGTACTGCGTGTGTCGCCTTCAGACCACATTATGCTAACTATTTTAACTCTTTACAATGAAAATAATAAAATCATTTAGAAGTCGCAGCTCACGCAGATCGCCTCTACTTCGCACTGCCTCCATTTTTAATTTCTGAAGGATTAGGTTGTTACCTGCCCTGATGGATGCAGCTACGTGTTCATTTTCCTTCTAATTGAGACCAAAATAGGAAGAAATTATTTTTATTTTATTTGTCCTGTCTTTGCTAAATATGGATTCTGTTTTTTCTATCCAACATTTGGGCCATTTTCTCTTGTCATTTATTGACTCATCTCCATTCAATGGTCGCTAAAATTATCAATTTAGTAGCTTAACTTAGTTTATAACACGGTGATAAACAGTTGTAGCATGCTAACAACGTGCTAGCTAATGTTAAAACATCAAGATAAATTTAGGTAACTACGGTGTTTAAAGGCCATCCGACTCTTTCTGCAGTTAAGCTGTGTCAACAAAGAAATAACCACTCTGTACAATGGCTGCTGGAATAAACAAGAGAAACTTTAGGACCTTTTTTGGAATCTTGTGTTTTGAAAACATCAACCTAATCAGACGTCTGAATCCCCTCAACAACCACGAAGGACCAATGGTTCCACTTTAAGCTCCTCCTCTATCACGGAGGTCTTCACTTCTCAACTTTTATTTCAGCAGCTTGTGTTTGGGATCTTCTTCTTTTGGAGATGATCGGAGTCTCATGATCATTAGTCAGGGTTTCAGCGCAGATGGTTCAGGAAATCAAAAGTGTTTCCTTTCTCCTTCACCCCAGCAGACTGGAGCAGTTTCCTCAGTACTGCAGATGAACCCTGGATCCGTTTGGCTTCGCCGTATCGCGACACAACAAGACACTGGCAACGGTTTCCATTGAGCAAAGCAAAACCCTTGGCACATGAATGACGCTGCCTGTAAACTGATAGTTCTGAATTTAAAAGTAAGATTTGGATTCTGAATAACTTTTGTCTATTTCCACCAAAAACCCAAAACAATGGTTTAACTATTTTTTTGTTGTTTTTTCGCGTAACAAAACTGTTTTTTTCTGCTCTCTTTGTCTTCGTTTTAGTTGAGCATTTATTTAAAACACTGAAATACTGTGAAGAATCTCTTCATACGTTACGGTTTACTCTCTCAAATTTTGTTTAACTCACCATCACAAACTGTAAACAAAGCAGAGAGTATTTTTCCAAGACTGTGTAGGTGTGAAGTGTCAAAACAGTTTCCGGAAGAAAGAAGAGCCGGAATGCGGCTCATTTGTCATCGTCAGACACCAACAGACACTGTTTCCATAAGGACAGACAAAAGAATTCCTCCCTAAGATCATCATGAAGCCACTGAGGGAAACCTGGTGATGGTGTGTCGCAACATGCGTTGCAAAATGTGCTGCTATATGCGCGCCTCTCTTCCTGCCTCCCGGACAGAACCAGCGCTGGGAACCAGGAAACCAGGGAACCAGGAAACCTCCGCCGGTCAGCACTTCTGTCAGTGGAAAAACAGACAACAGGCGACGCAATCATTTGTTCATTAAGGCCAAGCTGTGGGAAACGTGTTTCACATTAATGCTGCACATGTGTCTCTGAGGCCTCACATTAATGCTGCACATGTGCTGCTATTGTTTAACCATCAGAGTTTCCTAATTGTTTAAAAACGTTTGGCAAAACTAGATTAGAACATCTTTTTTTTACTTGGACATTCTAATAAGTTAAAGCAGGAATCCAGGACTTCATTTAACCAGGACAAAAGAAGTAATTTTCAGCTGCAAGATGGAGGAAAAAGAAAATGTTGCATTGGTTTGGTTGTGGGTTTAAAAACGAGGCTCTGAAGCTCACTTTGTTAAACTTCATTCTGCTTCAAACTGTCTCGGTTTATTTGATTTTTAGGCTTAATATGTCCTCAGGTTAAAGGAAAACAAACAATCTGAACATCCTCAAACCTACCGTTGATTTGTGTCTTAACAATTACATTTTTTATACATAATCCAAATCCTTGCTTGCATTTTCCCCTCTGTGTAGCATCGCTAAATTCTTACTGGCTAACATTTGAAAAGCAGCCAATCCAGGATCAGGATTCAACTTTTCTCACCTGCGATTTTTCACTCTTTGGTTGTCGGCACAAAAAGCGATGAAGACGACGGATGTTAGCTTCTGCGGTAGTGCCAACGTTTCTTTTGAATCAATCAATCAATCAAATTTTATTTGTATAACACATTTCAGCAGCAAGGCATTTCAAAGTGCTTTATGTAATAAACACAAAAACACAAAGTCATGCAACATAGAATCAACAACATAGAATTAAACTACAGTAAGTCAAGTAACAATGCAAATAAAACATTTTTAATATTTAACCTACAAAACTCAGTTAAAAGTGATGTTTAACTGAGGTTAAAGGTTTATTTCCTGTTAAAACTATTAAAATACTCAGTGTACTTAGTTACTGTACTTAAGTAGATTTTTCAGGTATCTGCACTTTACTTGAGTATTTACATTTCTGGTGACTTTTTACTTTTATTCTTCACATTTTAAGAGAAATATCTGTACTTTCTAATCTTTATATTTTCACGTATGGCTCGTTATTAATGGTAAAAAGCCACAAGTTGCACAAAAACCATGTAATAGTGTCAGTAATTCTCCATTCAGCTGGATGCAGCCGGATCGTATCTGTTTTTTTATTTCTATACCAACACGGAGCATGTTCTCAATAATATAATAAAACTTGAAGTATTTCAGTCATCTTGTATTCTTGAAGGTGAAAATTAGTTCAAAACTTGTACATTTTTACTTTTACTTGATTAAAGCAGTTCATCTTGTACTTTTACTGGAACAGTTTTTTATAAAGGTATCATAAGTAGAGAATGCAAGAACGTGAGAAAACATGAAAACTGGAGTCAAACAGACTCACTTGTGTTCAGTCAACCTTTTAAAATGGTTTGTAAGAAAACTGTATTTTAGCAGAGAAAGGTGAAAGGAGGACAGACTGTGAAATTGTTTTTTATGTATGAAATGTAAATGTAAAAATGAAACTGCTGGCGTTTAAATGAAAAAGTTTGTAATTATTTTGTTATTTTGAGTTCCTCTGAATACTTTGTGTGAAATTATGGAAACGTTTCATAATGTATTTAGATCTTCCTAAATGGAAAACATCAGGAACACAAAGAGCTTTCATTTTATTAAAAAAAAAAAAAAAAAAAAAAGTCAACTCCTTTTAGCTCTAATTATTTTAAATGCCAGTACATTTTTAGACCAAAAGTTATACTTCAGTAAAATTCGCACTACTTCAACATATCTTTACTCAAGTAAAAGTAAGAAAGAAATTACTCAAAAAAGATCTACTCTAGTCCTGAGTAACTGATGAAACGATCAGTCAGTTAATATTTAAAACTCAACATAAAGTTAAGTGGAAATTTTGGTATTTTCAGGATGGAAATGACTAATTCAAAAAATATTAAAATCAGTTTCTTTCAATAAAAATTTTTAACAAAGCTGCAGGTTTGTGCCTGGTGAATATTTGGTAAAAACATGTTTTCCATTCAGTGGGTAGAAAATCCAGAAATTTTACTCAAGTTAGAGTACAGATACTTAAGAACATGTCTAAAATACTCCTAAAAGTACATTTTTGAAGTAAATTTAACTAGTTTCTACCCAGCTCTGGTTGAAGTAATGTTTTATTTTGCTATTTCTCCAACATGCATGCAGTTATTTTTGATCTCAAGCTTCATGACACATAATTAACGTTTCCTCGACACTTCAGGATAGAAACAGTTTTACTTTTGTTCTGAATAAATAAAGTTTGCTGGTGACGGCGTGTGACAGAGTCGCACGAACACCTGAGCCCAGTTGAAAGCCAGTCTTTCTGTTTACACCACCAGTTTGACGGCACTGAACAAAGAACAATGCTCAGCCTTGTGCCGCGACACAAAGCTCCTTTAATGTGCTTTGACTAGGCCTGAGTGGAGCAGGGATGGCTGAGCATCTGGGCTGTCACTGACATTATTTATGACGGTTGTGTGTAATTGTTTTGGTCTCAGTCTTTGTTTGATAGCTTGTTGTTGCGTTGCGTTCATGCCTGCACACCGGAGGGTTTCCTGAACCAACCCGAGTGGGTCAAAGGTCAGAGACGCCTCTGAGTTTTTCTCACAGAGGATAAACGAGGAGCTTACCGCTAAAACCGGGCTGCATTAAAGGATCAAAGTCCGACATTTCACAGCGGCATGTCACGCTGTACATGAGAAATTCTCATCCCTCAGGTACATTTCAACAATACATTATGGGCTCATGTAAACAGACCACACACAGCTGCACGGCGGCTAATTACCATGTTGTGTCCTTATTATGTCTGAGAGGAGCTGAGTCAACACAGAGCATGAAATGTTTCAGCAGAAGGCAGGAAAACTCTGATTTCATCAGGTTTATGCTGCCAATGTGAAGCTAAAACATGAACGTCAAACATTTCAAACTGAAATATTATTTCTATCACATGAACGAACAGTAAGCTTGATGCTAAATGCTCCTCCAGAAAGGAATTACATCACTTTTATTTTACTATTTCTTTTATTTTTAATCCTTTAACAACCTGTTCAGTGAGCAATTAAACATCTCAACCAATCAAATCTGTAGCTAGAGTTTATAAAATGTACTCCAGCTTTCTAGAAACAGTGAAACAGTCCTTTGAATTAAACTAAGCACCAGCCAGCTGATATATTTTCTGCTTTAAAACAAATCATTTCTCGGCTGTAACTCTTTTATTTTCTACTGGGAACTCAAAATCCTGCAACACAAATGATTTAAAATGTTGGAGTGTTGCCCAACCAGCTTTATTAACCCAACTTCCTGTCCTACTTCATAATAAGCCTCGGACACATAAATATGTCAAGCTTCATTTCCAGTATTTATATCACCAAGCAGTAACATACTAACCCATTGAGAGACATTGACAAGAACCACTCTTGTCTTTTCATATTACAGTATTTCTCATAAGGTCATTTACGAAATGCTGTCCAAATAAATGAAGACGCCTCAGAGTTGAGAGAAATGGAGAAACAGAAACATTCACCGTCACGTTGGAACCGCTAACCACAGACGTAAATGCAAAGTCCACCTGGAAGTCTATAAATTATTTATTGATGTGAAAACCAGAGTAGAAATCAAGCTGCCTGGATGTTGCAGGAAGACAGAACAGGAAGCCTGCTGTGCTACGCTGCTGTCAAAACCATATTTATTTTACCTTTTGGGTTTGAAATGAAGCGATAGACGAAGGATGGGCCTGTAGATTAGAAACAGTCACGTTGCTCAAACTGGAGGATGGCAACTTCTGTATGTCTCATCAAAGACAGAATAAAGAGTCCTGAGAGTCGGATTGATGCGGACATATTGGAGGCGCCATGATGGGCATCGGAAGTGAGGGACGGGAATATTGAACAGAGCGACTGAAATTGTTTTCCAAAGTTGTTTTTGGCATTTTATTCATGACTTTTACTTGTTCGAGTCGAGCTAATGTGTCTGTGAACGGAACTCAAACTTTTTGGAAATACAGTTAGCTTAGAAACCGACACGTTTCTCCTCCCTCCTGATGTTTTGATCAAATTACCGACTTTGCCTGAGTTCACACCACATGGTTAATATCACTACCGTATTTTCCGGACTATAAGTCGCAGTTATTTTCATAGTTTGGCCGGGGGATGCGACTTATACTCCGGAGCAACTTATGTGTGAAATTTTAACACACTGCTATATCATATCACATGTTATTTTCACACCAACCAGCCAGAGGGCGCTCTAGGCCTGTGTTGATACTGTGTGCGGTAGAAGCTACGTCCGGAGTTAGCCGAGTTGTTAACAAGCGACACCGAAGATGAAGATTTAGTGATTTGGAGCGACACGGATGGTTTGGTAAACTTGTTAGCATGTTATTTATGCTATAATTATCTGAATAACTCTTAATATGTTATGCTAACATACCAGGCACGTTCTCAGTTCATTGTTTATGTATCATGTAGCGTTAGCATACCGTACAATTACACAGCCTGTTGTTGCCTCTATTCTATTTTTATTTCCTTTCAAGATGACATGTCTGTTCTTGGTGTTGGATTTTATCAAATAAATTCCCCCCACAAATGCGACTTATACTCCGGAAAATACGGTATAAACAGATGCTAACCTGTTTTTTCCATGCATGCTAGGCTACATTACGGTGCGGCACTGTCTCCATGGTTACCAATGGTTAGACGCAGCGTACCTTCTCCATAACGACATCTATTTGATGTCTTTAATCATAGTTACATATAAAGTATATGAACGTTAATTATCTTACCTTGTAAAAAAGTCCTGATTTCACCGAGGGCGATCCATGGCTGCCTCATTAAGAGTTATAAAAATACATTGACAAGTTTGGTTGGTTTACATCCCTGCCTGTTTCCGACCGCACAGCTTCCTGCCACCATTTTCAAAGTAAAATCAACTAAATAGAAGCGGTGTGAGGTTACAGGTGTCTGTTTTTAAAGGAGCGCAGTGGGTTGTTTTGTTTCATCGTGGCAGAGTGCTGACGTCACATGCAAAGGGTCGTACTGAACCCAGCAGGCTTGTTTCCATGGTGACAGGCCCAAACAGTCGGAGGGCGCTTCTGAGAGAAAGCGCAAACAGGAAAACATGCAGTTTTTATTTTATGACTTGTAAACGTAGTTTGTGATTAGGGTTAGGTATGAAGAGCGGCGCCTGGGAGCCACAGACACGGATCCGCTCTTTAGCGGCGAGACATTTTTGTCTTAATGGAGGGGAAAGTGTTTGGTGAATAAATTCCAATCAGAAATTATACACGACCCACTTCTTGACCCGCTTTCTTGGTGTGGTGTGGATGTTTTGTTGCCGCTGAAGTGGGTGTGGCCCGCAAACATGGAGAACCGCTGGAGTCGGGCCACATGTCTGTGGTTGAGTTTTGAACCGTGCAAACGAAAATGAGCTTCACTAAATTAACAATTTCTACATGCATGTTTCTTTTTCACTTCAGACGGCTTCAGCAGCCATTTTTTTCTCCAGAAGCTTCCAGTTCAGATCCATCAAAAACAGGTTTACTCTTTTCAAAACCTCCCTTGTCAGACGTCAGCTTCACCGTTTCTTGGCTTGCTGTGTGTGTGACAAAAGACAGAACAATCATCACAGTGATTCTGTCTGTCTGTGAAGCTCCTGGCTCTTCTTCTTCATTTTTTGCATACCTTGCTACCATTTCCTGCAGTAAATAAGCACCCAAACAGCACAAGCGCCTCCCGCCGTTGCACACGCCCTGCTCGGCTACAATGCTTTTGCCAGAAGGCCTTTTTTTTTTTTCTTTCCCCGTCTTCTGTCATGTACGCCGTCACCCAACCCTATTATTACTTCTGACTGTAATAGGCACCTCTGTTCCCAATCAAGTTTTTACTTTCTGGCAGACAAAGAAAACAGTTTTGCAGCAGACACGTTTTATGCCGTGCGCAGCGTCTGCCGTGTCATCGGCGCTGGCCGCCGGCCCAGCTCGCCCAGATCGTTCACACGGCTCTTGAACCGCTCATAAAGTCCAGAACGCCGTCTGCTTCACTAGGTGGTCTGTCTTTATCCTGCATCCAAAGCTCCTGATCTCCAACGCAGTGACAATAAGCACTTCTGCACCGACAGAAGCAGGAGAGAAAGAGTGGAAAGAAATAAATTGAATGTGCAATATTCTGCAGGTTTTGTTTCTGTCACACCTTCACGTCTGAATTATGTGCTTCAGCCTGCCTTTTCCTTTTACCTCGCCCCGCTTTCCTCTGTCCCTCTCCAGCATGTCGAGGTGTTAGATGTTGTTTACATAAATCTTTCCATCTCTCATCTGGGCTCAGAGAGGCTTTGCAAGATGATGCTGTTTGACAATGTGCACAGGAATAGGGAGAAAAACAGAGCAGGCCGAGGTAATCACTGGGGACAGGCAGGAAATAGGAGCCAAGTCACCCAGCAATTGTCTATCAGTTCCCTCGCCCTGTTATCTTTGTCACTTTCTGGAGACTCACTCGCCCACGCTGCCACATTCATGAATACAAACACTCATGATCTGCGCTTTTTTATTTATTTATTCCCCTGCCCTTCCAGAAATCGTCCACTGCGGACCGCCGTCTTTCTGGAGAGAAACTGATTGACGGGAAAAGTTCATTTTCATCCTGCGCCTTGCGGCCTGGTTTCCGCTGCGCCAACTTTACCGGCAGCTCGGAGAGTTTAATGTGGAGGAAAAACCGGCAACTTCCCGCTGAGAAGCAGGATTTATTTCAACGCTGAATCGGTGCTTTGGCTCCGATTTAAACCAAGATTCGTAGAAAATAGGCTTTTTAAAATAGCCCGAGTAAAGATAAGGTGTGCTGAAAGGAAAAAAAGAATCACAGTTTTACTTTATCATGAAAAAAGAAAAAAAAAATCTCCTTTAACACTAACAAATACTCACGGACAAGAGATCCAGAGGAATAATCTGACTATAAATTATTTTATTTAATACAATATACAATATTGCATTGTATATTGTACAATATTTTTATGTACATAATTTGTCCTTTTTCCAATGTTCAGGCTTGTAAGCTGCAAAAAAACACAACATTTTACCAAATATTGTTGTAACGCTTTTATTTTAAAACACTTGAAATAAGAAAAAACAAAGTCAAAAATAACTTTTAAGCAAAATATATAAGCTAGTCAAATTTTTTCATTTATAACAAGACATTTTTCCTGTCTAAAGTGAAAAGATGTGCCAATAAAACTACCACGTTTTGCATAAATACTCAATAATAATTGACTTAAGTTTATTCATTTATGAATTAGATTTTCTAATTTCTGCTTTGCAAAAACTGTCACCAAAATAATCTACTTTGTATTTTTGAGTAATGTTTTCATCTCACTTTTCTCCGTAAAACGAAGTTGTGTTTTATGTCCAAACGCAGTTATGATGCTGTTAAAACATTTTTAAATCTCTATGAATCCATGTGAAGTTGTTTCAGCACAACGACGCGTCGTAAAAAGCAGCTGCAAGGATTGTAAAGAGGAGGCATTTATGAATTTAATGTAATTTGTGGACATGATCAGATGAAACCACAAAAGGAGAAAACATGATTCCTGATTAACTAAATGCATCTGCTTTGGTGTGACTGTCTCGCCGTGGCGTCGTCGCCTCAGGTTTGGATCCTCCAGTCGACTTGAATCCAAATAAAAACCATAATTCCTTTTATTCATCCTAATTTATTGCACCACACTGAATCCTGCTACTCCGGATCAGAGCGCAGTTTAGTGGTGAATTGAGCGGTTATTAGAGTTAGGATTAACCCAACCTCAACCCTCTTGTCAAACCGCTAATAAAAAAGAACAATCTGGATTACAGGCCGATCTGCAACCTTCATTTATCAGTAAACTGATTGAAAAAGCTGTTAAATCTTAACGACGGCCGACCGCGTTGTCATCTTCCAGTTTGGTTTCCGAACTGAGAAAAGTTTTGACGACTTTCTCCAGCTGAACAGAAACTAAGTTTAAATTATTATCTTTAGACCTAAAGAGGAACGATCCAGAACCGGAACCTTCAGAGACGCATAAAGACGGTTACAAAGTTGGCCGGGAAAGGTCTGCTGTTGCTGCTTCTGGTTCTGGTCGGCTCTGAATCCCCAGAACCAGATTGGTTTTGATTATTTCGATGATGGCGTTTGACAAGATATAATGTTCTAAGATCAGTTCCACCATTATCAGTAGACGAAGCTAAAAGATTGTGATTTTTTGTTTTCTTTTAGCCTCACACACGCTGTAAAGAAAACCAGCCAGCAAACAGCAGATAAATTTAGCTGCAGTTCCAAATTGAAGGTACTTGTGCAGAAAATTATCCCTTTTCTGACGTTCTGCTCTTTGTAGAATAGCATGTTGATGTCGAGCTAATTAATTAGACAGATTAACTGCCTCAGCAGTGAGCCTGCATGTGGCTGCCTGTTTTTTTTTTTTTTAAACCAGCAGTGTTGCCAAAAAGCTGAAAATAGCAAAAGCTTTAATTGTTAAAACCTTGGAAACGTTCCATAAACCTAATACTAAGGTCTTTTTTAAAATAGTTTATTCATACCAGGTGTTTTTCTCCTATTCCAAAAAGCAAACTGATTAAAACTTGTAGGAGAAATGGTATTAAATGTGACAGTAAATTTGAAATTTTTCTAATTAAGCCGAGATATTTTTGTTTAGAAAGAAAAAAACAATAATTTGCATCATCATAATTCAACAGAAGTTTGTTAGTTTAAAAACGAGAGCAGACATGTTAAATGCCAGATGCTATTATTAAACGCAGGATATGAAATTAGGCTTATAATGTGTCTAATTGGAACCAGTTATGTTGCGTTATAATAAAAAAAAGGTTAGAAGGTCAGAAGAAGGTGAGAAGAAAAAGGTTAGAAAATATGGAAGTTCCTGAATCTCTCTTATTTAATACGTAAGAAACATAATAATGTTTCACATCCTGCGTTTTTATTACAAAACGTTGTCGGTACTCATGTCAAAAAAACAAACAGAATTTCACAATTGCTGTGTCTTTGTTAAATAACAAATGCAGGTAAAATCACATGTGAATAAGTTTGTTCACGCAACAAGTTATTAAAAAATGCAGCATCATCATTCTCCCACCACTTCCTGTCGTCTTCTTCGTATTT
This sequence comes from Poeciliopsis retropinna, assembly GCA_010277075.1. Lineage (NCBI taxonomy): Eukaryota > Metazoa > Chordata > Actinopteri > Cyprinodontiformes > Poeciliidae > Poeciliopsis > Poeciliopsis retropinna. Next base: position 3,515,033 of record VMRM01000037.1, on the reverse strand, counting down.
TCCGGCAGTAGTAACGTCCTGTTGTTGATCATGTGACCTGTGTGACGCTGTAAGTGTTTCCATTACAGTTTTATGAAATAAATTGCAGCTAAAAAAAATATGTATTTTTTAAAATTGGTGTGTTTCCATTAAGTAAATTAAATTTTGTGTCTGATGACCCAGTATCTTCAGTTGATGTTCAACTTTTATTGTCATTGGTTGAAAATTTATATTCAGTAAAATCTTTACCATATAACCTATTTTGTGACAACTGATCATTTTATTGTAGGTTAAAAATAACAGTCACTTTCTGTGTGCCCTAATTATTGTGTTTAGTGACATATTAAAGAAATGAGCGTCATGTTTACACTGGGCTGTTGTTGCCAAGTCAAGTTCTTCCTGTGGGCTAATTTGTGTGATGCAGTGCTGTAAGAACAGCTGTAATAAACTCGCAGCACACCGGCCTGAAAGCACCGAACAGCAACGCAGCTAACGAGCAGCTGGTGAACTTAGTGGAGCATTTAGCAGCTAAATGGGAAAATATTTCCTCCATGAGCCGCTGCTGATAAAAATGAGCCATTTTTTTCCACGGGAGCGCTGGACTTTAATTGGCCAGATTGGCATTAACATGACTTCCTGTTACAGTTAATGACAGGAAGAGGTGTATTTGAAATGAGGTTTGTCACTTTTACTAAACCGGTAATGATTTGGTGTTGATGGCAACAGCTTAGTTTTACTTTTTTATTTCTGCACATGAATGTTCACAGTCCACTTAAATCTCACATCCTGTCAGATTACGACCACAAACTTCCAGATTTCATTAGCACTGTGTTTCATACTGTCAAAGTATGTTGAGTCGAGCAGAAAAATAATCAAAGATTTTCACTGATTAAATGAAGTGGAACCAAAAACCAAAAAGAACAGAATAAATATTCATAAAAGAGTTTAAAAATATAGAAATTAAGGATGGCTGATGAATGGAAGCTGCATTTTTATTCACCATTTAATTCTGCAATTTGACATTTCAAAAATAATTTTGCTTATTAATTTTAAATGGAAAGTTTTTTGATAAAAGGTTTTGGAACAAAGATGATGTTTTTTGTTTTTGTTTTGGCTGTATTGAATCTGTAATGGAAACATTTTTTCACCTCACAAGTTAAATGATCAGCAACAGGATGTTGCTACTGGAGAAAACCACAAAGAAGAAAATGACAGGAAGTAGTAAGAGGATTATTTTTTGCTGCATGTTTTCAATGACTTATCCACGTGTGATTTTAATTGTGTTTCTTATTTTGTGTAAACAGCAATTGCTAATTTGTGTTTCTCAGAGATTAACAGAATATTGACAATATTTTGCACACATTTGCAATGGAAACACAGCTGCAGGTGAGTTAATCCAGAGAAAACAGGAAACCTGTGAGGGTTGGAGGAACAAAACTCTAAATAAACCAAGATAGATAGGAAACGTACACAAAGCAGAAACACAAGAATAAATCAAGAAAATGAATTTTTAGTCATCAGCAAGTTTGAAAATCATGTAGCAATTTTATCTTCTCAATTATTTACTGCTTTCTTATGTTCAAAGTGTACAAATATTATTGCAAGGCTTTTTAACCTCCAGATTAGTAATTTAAGTTTAAATTCCCTTTTGTATTTTCAGATTGGGTCAAAGATCAGATTATATATGATGTAGAAAATCTCTGTAGGTTCTTCAGAAACTATTTTGAATTAATATTATTATGACTATAGATGTATTATGGAAGAGATAATAGAACATTCAAACTAAATAAATATAAACTGAACCAATACGTATGGTTGTTAAATATTTAGCAAGATACAGACAACCCCAAATCTAAAGTCGGAATCATAATATAACAGTTTGTGATTAACTTATTGATTTAATTTTATGCATCTCTTAAAGTGGCCTGTCCATGAAATCGGTGAATATTAAACACAATATTAAAAGGTTAGCACACAGAGACCCAGGAAAAGCAGCGCAACGAGGCGTAAGATTAAAGAAAAACAAACTAATCAAGCAATATTTTGTGTTGCAGCGGAGCAGAAGAAGCAAACCGATGCTTTTCATCTGTGGTCAACAGGAAGTTTAGAAACTGTTTGAATCTGAAAACAACAGGGATGAGAATATAAATCGGTTACCGGGCCTCATTTGCAGAAACAACGTTGTTTTGCATAAACACTTGAGCTTTTTATGTCTGTTTCACCTGCTGTTCAATTCCTCCCTAAAGTTGCGTTTTACTCTGACTTTGCATTCCTAAGCAGCTAAATAGATCTTTATATTACCATTATTGTAAACCAACACTTAAAAAACTCCTAAACATGAAGCAGATGAGCTGATCGGCAGCATTCATCACCATCTTTAGCTGCTTTCGGGTTTTTTCTCTAAGGGTTTTTTGCTGCATCTGATTCTGTGAAAACACACAGATAGTTAATCTGAGACGTTTTTATCAAAATGTCTGAAAAGCACAAGCAAAAGGCTGGTGAAGATTGTTGAGTCTTTTCTGTGTCTCAGCACCATATAAATAAACCAACAGCTTCAAGCTTCACATACTTTTGTAGTTTGGCTTTAACGCGACAAGCCCCTTGCATCTGCTTGTTTCTTGCGTTGTTTTACAGTCTTTGTTTATTAAAAGTGAAACTTGACTCTGTTGAGGGTACACAAACCTGACATTTGCTTCAAGCCAACTTATTTATTTTTCCTCTTACATGTGCAGTGAGCATTTATTCTGTCAGCACTCATAAAGAGTAGCTTTAATGTGTAATTTGTCCCACGCTTGCAGTGTTTATCTTCCATAACCTGAATCTTGGAGAAATAAAAGGCGAGTTAAAATTGTTTTTTCTGACATTAGCAGAAAGCCTCCTGTTGACAAAACACTTAATTATTGCTGATAGTGTTCCATCTTTTTTTTTAAATACAGCATTTTTGCGCTAGGATGAGATCGTACCAATCAATCAATCCAGTTTGTTCTTATTTATTTCAGCAACAAGGCAGTTCAAAGTGCTTTGCATCATAAACACGTCACACTGTCAACATTTGGAGTTTAACATTTTGTCAAGTGCCGTTATTACACATCAAAATGTTGATTGATTGAAACATTTTTCTCACATTACACGAGTCATGTGACCAAGAACAGGATGTTACTGCTGCCGGAAATGACGAAGAAGAAAACAGGAAGTCGCTGGGGGATGAATGCATGGCATGTTTTTAAGTGTCGACCTATTTATAATTTTAATTTCTTATTTAATGGAAACCCCTCGATTACAAAACTGAGTGTTTTAGACGTCGTTTTGTGTGCATTTGTAATGGAAACGATGCTACTGCCTCTTCTCTCCTCTAAACTTGTGAAATGCAGCTGTGAAACAGAGCTCACCGCGTTCTGCTGCTCCTGGTCTAAATACCACATCTGAGATAAGGTGAGGATCTGTGCAGAACGCAGGGCGAAGCCACAGCTGACGTGGCGCGGGCATCTGATCTGGACGCCTCCCTTTGAAGGTTTTCTTGGTATTTCACGCTGACAGAAGACCCTGGGGCAAACCCAGAACCTGGTGGAGAGGCTTCATATCCCCTCTGGCCTGGGAACAATTAGTGCTGCCCCAGAATCAACTGGTAAGAGTCACAGGTTCAGAAAACATCAGGCATTTTCTACAGAACCTTTTATCTTTCTGATCTGATTTGGAATAAAGACAGTGATTAATTAATTTGTAAAGACTTATTTTATGTCATAAATGTTGTTGCTTGGCTATCAGAACACATAAAAAGCTAACATCTGTTTCACATCTGTAACATCTTTCTCGGAGAAGGGGCGTTTAGCCGTTGGTAACCATGGATACAGTAGCCTAGCACGTATGCAAAAAGCTGCTTAAAAGGAAACGCTGGTTCTGAGACAGTGATTTAAATCATGTGGTGTGAATTCAGGCAATGTGGTAATTTAATCAACACGTCTGGAACGGGTCGGTTTCTAAACCGACTGCTTCAAATTTAAGTGATGTAGTTGAAAAGGGTCAATGTAGCAGGAAAAAACAAACTAGAATAATATATTGCTAAATACTTATATCTTTGCATTTCAGACAGTATAAGTGGGCAGATTATTGGAGTTAATTAACCTGATGGCCAACAGGAGGTAACTTTCATTCATTTCTATTCATTTTTATTAATTTCTAGATTATTTTAAGCATTAATACGCTCAATTATTTGCATCAAACGATGCATCTGCATCTACTTTGATGTCTCATAACCTGTTGATTATTTTTTAGATGAATGCACTGTAAAAAAAAAAGAAGAAAGAACATCTCAATTTATGGTAAAATACCAGCAGCTGTGGTTTCCAGAGATTTTTAAGAGTTTATGCGGCATGCAGATAATTTTTTTCTACAGTGTGGATGACAAAATTTAATAGGAGGTTGTTTTTTTTTAAACAGGTGATTTAGCAGTTCAAATATATTTGCAGAAAAATAATGATTTCATGCAAAATGTATATATTTTTGTACAGTTTTGGGTTTATTACTGCTCTGAATATGTTGGGCTTTTTTCAGTAAATAGCCTTTATTTGATATTGTTTGATTTTGTCCCTCTTTCTGGTCGAACATTTAAAAAATGATTTCCGCTCCCGTTGAAGGCGATAATCTTTCAACATGGACCACCTACAGCATCTTGGAGAAGTTTCTGGACGAGGTCCGATTCCAGCTGGCCAAACTCACGGGAATGAAATGATCTTCTGCTGCAGGTTTGGTGCCAAATCACATTAACTGGATTTTACTGTTCCTGGACTTTATCAAGCAGGAATTTTGTGCTTGGGTGATAAATTTAGGAAGTGTGTAATTAATCCGGGCATTGTTTTGGATGCTTGGATTCGAACTGCTTTTACCAATAAGTGTCTGCTCTGATAATGAGTGCTTCCCCCAGTGAGAAGTCTTAATTTATTGCAACTCTTGCGAGATTAAACCAATGCTTTAAAAATCACCATGGGATCAAATCTCTGAAGCTACCTTTTCCCCTTCAGGGGCTAATTACTCCCCTGTAATGAAAGTAATCAGCACTTGAAGTGATGTTGCGTGGGGAGTGCTTGTTTTATGATTGCCGGTATCTTTCTTTGCATCTTTAAGCTCTCAGTAACAGGCTTAAAGAAATAAACTGCTCCACCAGAGCAATCAGATAAGAAACGCCGCATCCTGAATATTTATGAGGCCCGACTGCTGCATCTGGGAGCAGGTTAGACATGCTGTCGTATGAAAACCTGAGCCTGCGTCGTACGGCTATCACTGAATGAATGAATTATATCAAGGCGCGCTGCTGTTGTAGTATTTGGTTCTGTGTCGTTTCTATTGGGACCACAGAACTAGAAATGCCAGATAAAGTCTCAACTGTTGAGTTTTTGTTATTGTCTTGCTGGGGGATAATAACAAGATCCGGCTTAAACAGTTTGACTGATACTCAGACGGAACAAGGAACCAGGAACTTCAACATGCAAACCTGAGATAAAGCGATTCTCATGTTTCGTTATTGTGGATAACATCTATTTTCACAATTTCCTGCACACATGTTGATAGTAACATTATCTCATTCTGACATTGATTGCAATGTGCTCACTGCAGATACAATTTACCAACTATCTTTGGTCTAGTTTCTAAAGCAAATATCTTTGTACAGTTTTGAAATAAGTCAAAACTAAATAAAAAGTAACTTTCAGCAAGATATAGGAGCTTGTTTTAAGTCAATAATTTCTCAATATTGATGAAAATTACGAAATGCTGGCAGATTATTTCACTTACAAGACTTTTTCCAAAGTGAAATGATCTGCCAATCATTTCACTTGGTAGATCGATACTTTTTCATCGATATAAAATAAATATTAACTTTATAAAAGCTGCTTTTTATTGCTAAAATGTTATTTACAAGTCAGTTTTGTCTTATTTTAAGTTTGTATTAGTAAGATTTGGTATTTTTGAAGTGAAGGAATGGTTCAACTTAAATGCATGTTGTTTTACTTGCAGACCAGTATACATGATTACTCATATTATCTGGTTTTCAAGGGTCCAGTGCGACAGGAATGAGGTTATCAGGCATTTACATGACCATCTGATGGTCTGTAGTCTGAGTGAATGCCAGCAAACAGAAACAGTAGCTGTGTTTCCGTTGCAAATCTTTGTTTTGCTAAAGTAAAAAAATAATTTAAATTGTGGTATTTCCATAAAATAAGAAAAATTAAAATGACAAAAAAAAAAACTCAAAAACACAACTACTTCCTGTTGTCTTTTTTGTCATTTCTGCCAGTAGTAACATCCAGCTTGTTTGCGTGATAAGTCATTAAAAATAATGGGAGTGATGGGTGTAAACATTTACATGAGATACATTCAAAATTCAGCCATCAGAGAAGACGTCGGCATCTTGTTCAGGTATGGGAGAGACAAATCGCTTAAACTTGGGAGCAGCTATGCACACAGCATTTTAGGAAAATTGTAATCAGCCATTTTACAGAAGAGCTACGGATTGAACACAACTGTGAGAGCCAGCTGCTCATCGTCCATCAAGTACCACTTCCTGTTGTCTTCTTTGTCGTTTCTGCCAGTAGTAAGAGCAAGCATGTGATCATGTGACTCAATTGATGTGAAAAAAGTGTTTCCATTGAAGTTTTGTGAAATACATTTCTGTCCATTTGGACAAAAAAACCCCACCTAATTCTAGCATAGAAACTTTTTTATTGAAAAATGTGAGTTTTATAAGCAAATTTATTTTCGGAATTTCAGTTTGCGCAGATGTATCGTTAATGGAAACACACTGCTGTCTTGTAGAGGCATTAGATAGGAAACTCGGCACAAACAGAACGCCACACCAGGCGTCGCTTGAAATCGGAGAGTAGCAGAAGAAGACAGTGAGAAAAAGTGGCGGCATAAGAACAGAAATGGGTCAGGATAACGTTTTCAGTCTAGTTTTAAAAGTAGACAGGGTGTCTGCCTTACAGACCAAAACTGGGATCTGTTTCCACTTAAATGGAAACAGATAGAACCAGCTCCCTGGTTCGGTCTGAACGGGATACAACCCACCGAGATGTGTGTTGATAAACCCTTAGCATCATGCTAAAACTAGCTTAGCCTCCATCGTTTCCCAATCAAACATGCCAACTTTGAAACTTGATCTTGAGACCCAGTTCTGCTGCGATAGTCGGACGCGTCGCATCAGAGGATGCGTTTGCTTGTGTCACTCTGCTCACAGTGTGGATGAGAAATGAAGGAGTGAGATGAAAGAGCGAGTGAGACAACCGGTAGTGAAAAGGACTGCCACGTATAAAAATACTGGTGGGTAATTAGCGGCGCTGCTGAGGCATGGCTTGATGCTAAACGTATGTTAACACGCTAACTCCAAAGGTTACAGGAAATGGCGCTAACTAAACCGATCAGATGAGCAGCATTTTCCAGTACTTAAGTTCCTCTGGTTTCCAGTAAAACCAGGTAACCTTACAAACCTCAAACAAAGCTAATGAGAATTAAAGGGCACGAGACCCAACTGGAGGGAACGCAGCCTGAGCTAACGGAAGAGCTAGGTGGAGAGGTTGAATGATCCGATTCTGAGCTGGCACTTTGGCATAATCAAAGCCCGCAAATGTGAACAAGATGTTTTCAGACCTGAACATAATGACAGGACTCTTTTCAGGTTCTTCTCAGACCTCAGAATCTGTGAAAGATGGAAAATATCTTCCCTTTAATGCTCCAAATGTGTCTTTTTTCCCCCCACATTGGTTGTGAAGACAAACTGTAAAACTGTTTTGTGTTTTTTTTTTTTTTTTTTTTGTATTTTTGACTGCAGTGGTGATGTATGTAGAGATTAAAGACGACTAATCTAAACTGCACATGTTTACATGTTGGGACTTTGCACAAAATGACTGGGTGTTGTCTGATTGGCTTCTGAAGAGTAAATCTTACCTTCTGTCATGTTTAGTCTTCCTTAGCTTTGAGTAGGAGGTAAGTGGTGTTTGGCAGAACATGAAAATGAGTAAAATAGATGCTTTGTGCACCCCTAGTGCCCACGCCTTACAGGATAGATTTAAGGAAACTCATCTGTTTTAAGATTATGTACAAAATATAGATGATACAGCAATATAAAAGTCCAGATTATTTCATGGGACAAATGTGAAGTAATATTTCTGTGCAACTATTAATTTTTGCTTCTATATTCAAGAGTTAATCACTTTAAAAAAGTTCCTTGTTAATTAGTTTAGTCTTATTTCCAGTGTAGTAAGATGTTTCCACTAGAAATACTTTATAAAATTTGGCGGTTTTGCAGTGTAACGCCAAAAAAACCCTAAAATATTGTTTGCACGCCCAACTAATTAGAATAAAAAAATGGCTAAATATTTACAGTAAATCTCCAAACATGTCCTTTGTAGTTTCCCACACAGACATACAAATAAATGTGAAGTAAAGAGGTGACGGTAAGAGAGCCGTAGATGTTTGTCTGGTGTGGTAATGGGGCAGGCGGGGTGGGGGTACTTGTGTTTTATCTGCCCCCATCTGTTACAGGGGAATACAGGATCCCAGTTCTCAGCAGCCTGCTGACACACACTGTCTGCGCTGCAAGTTGACTGGCATCCAGACACTGAGGTGAAGAAAGAGGATTGAATAGAAACCACTTTAAAAGCTCAGATAGATTACATGATAAGAAAACAGCAACATTGGGGCAACTCTCTGAGATCATTGGTGGGCCTCTCGTCTCTCCTTGGCAGTTCGTTTTAGGAAACATTTCTCGTTATTTGACATCTTTCCACCAGAGGTTTTAGTATTTTTTTTCTCAGCTTGGCCTTGGAGGGATTTAAGGCTTTTAGTGGAGCTCTTCTTTTAACTTTGTCTAAAAAGTGCTTTACATTTACTTTCATACCTTACATTCTTTATGTGCCGTTGTTTATGAGCTTCTTCTTCTTCTTCTGCATTAATTTGCTGTTGTCTTCCCCAAGGACATTTTGACAAGAGAACAGGTTGGTTATTATCAGGTTGCTGAGCCATGCCTGTGCTGTAAGGAGTTATTGTCATGTGCCAGGCTTTAACATCATTAAGACACAGACGCCCTTTGTGTTAATGCTGCTGTAAGAAGTGGCAGCTTTTATTCACCCACATTGAATTCTGCAGGACAGGAGAAACATCCCAAACCTGCTGAATCCTCAGACTGGGATTTTAATGGTACAGATTCATGAAGCGACACATTTAAAGCAACACTAAGCCTTTTTTTGTGACACAGAAGAAAGTTATGACAATTGTATATAAAGTAAATGCAAGAGATCATACAAATAAATTGTTTATTAAATCAAAATGTATATTTTTTTAAATAACAAAAATTTTGCAAAATATTTTTTAAGTTAAAAATGCATTTAATTATTTTTTTTAAATTTAATTAAAAAAAATAAATATACAATTTAATTAAATTATAGTTAATTAAAGCTCTGGTATTTAATTTAAATATAATTAAATTACATTTTATTTAATTAAAATGTAATTAAATTAATTACATTTTTAAAAAACAAAATGAAACTAAATCTTTTTAGTAAAAAATGCATTTAATTAAAAATTTTAAATTTAATTTAAAAATATAAATTTTAATGTATTTATAATTAATTAAAGCTCTGGTATTTAATTTAAATATAATTGCATTAAATTTCATTCAGTTAAAATGTAATTAAATTAATTAAATTAAATTCTTTTAAAATAAAATGAAACTAAATATTTTTTTAGTAAAAATTGCATTTAATTTTTTAAAATTTAATTTTAATAAAAAAAATTAATTAATAAAAAAATAACTTCAGTCTTTTAAATTTGCATTTAAAAATTTTTAAAATGTAAAAAATTATTTAATAAATCTTTACATGGGCAGTAATTAATTATTACTATGTTTTACTTGGCAATAAAATTTCCAATTTTATTTGGACTTTTTGATCTTGGCTGGAGAAACTGGCAGCTCTGGTGTTTATTTATTTAAAATTTGAAAGTGGGAAAGGTTTTCTTTTCACACTTCTTTTGACCAAATAAAGCTTTAAAGCGTTTATCCATTGTTGTTTTCCTCCACAATTTGGCCGTTGTTTCTGCTTCCAAAGCACTTTGATGAAGAGTCCAGGCAGAAAAAGCGTGAAAACGATGGAGGGGAACGTCCTTCAGAGGCGTTGGTTAAATAGAGGAACCATTTTACCTGCATTTCTGACGCCTTGCTATGTGATACAGCCCCATTCTCCTCTTGAAGTGTCCATTTTTCTTTTCTTTTCAGCCGTCTTTATGTGTCAGAGAATAATGGCGGCGGCGCATTCAGGTGAAGCTGTGAACTAAATGCACGGCTCCACACAGAGGATGGGCTTTAAGAAGGACTGCTGTGACTTATTCATCAGTTCCTGACACTTCACAGCCGCGGCAGGACTAATGCACAAACGCACCAAGCGTTTATGATGAATGGCGCCTCGAGTCCGAGTGTTTCTCTTCACAGTTTGGGGTGATGTGAAACTATTTTTATTCAACCCATAAGTGAGGTTTTTTATTTTATTGTTTTTTTCCCCTCTTTTCTCAGAAACACGTTGCACAGAAATAAAGATCTTTCATGTGGAGATCAACACAGTTTGAGACTCTACCTCTAGAATCACTTTCCTTTATATTTGATTTGTTTCTATGTTTGTCCACTGAAGTTAAAAAACACATTTTCTTCTATGTTTACTGTTATTTTTTGCAGGACTTTTGCTCCGTGTGGATTTTATTAGTGTGTGGAGAACCTGCCTGCGTGTTTCAGTGAGTAAGGTTTAAAGAAAACCATTTTTTGCCCTTTATTTCAGCATACAGAAAGGAGATTAGCTATTAGATCAACTCAGTTACTGAGCTTTTGGGATACAAACCACACTTTTTCCCCTCGTGCCGTAAAACTTATGCTGTGGGCATAAGGTTTAGGCGGTTTGATGGAAGTGCTGTACCTGTCTGTCAGAGCTTGGTAAAAAGGCGAAACTCATTGTTTAGCGGCAAATCTGTTCCAGTTAACATTCAAGAGGCCAGAAGAATGAGGAATAGTTCACTCCACAGGGTGTCAGGGCCCTGCCTTAAAGCTGCAGGATGTAACTTTCTTACAAAATATGTTTTTTCCATCTTTATTACAAATGTCATGCTGTCCCAGTGTCATATGAGACGATAATCTGAGCTCCTCTGCCTCCTCGCAGTGCTGCTTTTGCCATCCGGGTCAAAAACGCCCAATCAGAGCCAGGAGGCGGGGCTTAGCGCTGTCAATCACCCTCCTGTACGCTGCTCAATGTGCTAATTGTGGAGAAAAAACTCACCGTTCCAGTAAAACTTTATCCGCCGTCGTTGGTGACTATGCTAACTAGCATTAGCATTCATAGCAGGCTATGTTTTGGTGAATCAGCTGTAGCTCAGTAAAAAGCAACCGGCACGGGAAGAGCATGAGAGTGATTGATGGCGCTAAGCCCTGCCTCCTGGCTCTGATTGGTTGTATTTCTGCAGTTAGCTCTGGCAGAAGGCAGAGGGGCTCCCTTTTTTTCACTTATACTCCGTCTTACATCGCCACGATGTAATGATAATCTTAATAAATATGTAAAAAATATGATTTTTACAAAAGTTACACACTGCACCTTTAATTCGCAGCGTGGAAAATGTAACAGTTGGGAAATGGGGAGGTTGTCCTGTCAGTCGGTCAGTTTACAAAACCACACACACACACGAGGTCAGTGCGACCCCGCCGGACCGCGCACAGAGGAAAAATCCTGTGGGGTCTGAATGACTCGGTCTGTGGGAGGGTTAAGGTCTGAACGTTGCAAGGACAGACCTCCGTGGATTAGTCCGGTTTGTCCAGAACGTCCCACGGATGTCTGATCGGACTGAAATCCTGCAGAATTTGGTTTCTGTCAGGAGGAATACTGAAAGAAGCCACAAACGGTGTGCAATGGCAGTGCTACGTGTCAAGGTAATGTTCACCTTGATGGCAGAAGCCAAGGTTTCCCATGCGGATAGATAAGATTATGAGACATCATTTACATAAATACGTCTTTTACTGGAAAACAAACATGAAAAATATTGCCAACATGTGCACTTTTAAAGCATCTGACTGTATTAAACTACACAGGCTCCACTTCTCCTCACTCCTCGGTATAATTGCCTGCTAGGCAGCGCTGCACCTGAAAGCACACATATTCCTAATGGGCCCCAATGCGACTGAATGTATGCACGCTCAGTCACATCAAAAGGAAACCTGGCCTTCCTGCAGAAAAGCCATGTTCTGGAGCACGGGGTAGCAGCGCCGCGGCGGCCCTCCTTAATGGAGCTGACATGCCCACATTAGCATGCTAAAGCACCACTCTCACCGCTTCAGCACAGTTACTTCATTTATCCAGACAAATGCTGTTAAAACTGGCACTGAGTTTTCAGAACAATGTGTGTTCATGTTGTGTGTTTCTTATAATTGCGACGATACGTTTGATTTAATTACGGCAACATTTTGTTCTTAGAGAGCCATTTGGCTGTAATTTAATGGTGAAACGATGAATTGGAAGAAATATTCTTCCAGGGGCACATTTGGAAAAATCTCAGGGTTTTTTAATTCTTCCGTTTCCAGTCAGATTTCTAATATAGTTCGCATGTTTAGTTCCAAGATGCTAAAACTCCCACAGTCTTAGCGCAACGCTCAGGAGGATTCAGATTCAGATTTATTAAAGTATCAAATGGGCAATTAATGTGACAGCAGGTATATATAATATATATATATATATATATATATATATATATATATATATATATATATATATATATATATACATAAAAAGTCATAAAAACTAAGAAACAAACTATGAAAATTTAAAAAATCACGGCAGAAGTCAGACACTGGGGAAGCAGGGCACTGTATCCCATCAGACCGTCAGTTCCCTAAACGACACACACACAGAAAAACTTAGAAAAGTGCAGCACTCTCAAGGTGAAAAGCTTGCAGGGTCCTACAGACCTATGAACCACTGCTTTTGTATAAAGAAAAAATTAAACTTTGCAAAATAAATAAATAAATAAATGTATGTAAATGAAGAAAAAAAAATCAGTTTCAACTGAAAGAGACAAAAAAAAAAAAAGTTCTGGAAATTCAATGCAATTACTGCAAGACAAAAGAGAAAAAAAACCTGCCTCTGTTATATCTGTGATTAAGAGCATTACCTGGTGTCCTCAGTCAGAGGCTTCTTCAAATTCACTGCAATACAGACTGCTACAGGAGAACTTTCCTGCCCATCTTTAATTAATTAGTTACATTTATTTACATTTATTTTCCCTTTGGGGACCAATAAAGTAATTTTAAATAGAAGTGAATCGTTTTTAGTTCTTCAGAGCCTCAGGTTGTAGACAGACCCCCACCAGGAGTTATCGTCGCCGAAACCCCAAATCTGCACCTGGCTGGAAGCAGGTTTGGAACTATTTAAAACACCTATCTGTCCTTCTCGCTCGATGACAGGAATTTCCAGAAGTACTGTTTACAGCAGCCTGGTTAATGCCAGCTCTGGCGGTAACAGCAGCATACCAGAGCTGGCTCTGTTTGTACTGGTGCCATAACTGGGAGGCACGGACTGAAAATGAGTGGGGCTTTATCGCTAATGTCCATCTTGACATCATTGTGTCGGGAACCGTGGAATCTGATATTACGTTTGGTCGCGTTACTGGTAAATCACACGTAGTGTGAAATATCGGCAGATCTAATTTACCTTCACCCAGCAGACAGAAAGATGGTTAAAACTTTGAAAACATTTCCCATACCAACAAACAAACAAAACGGATTAAATATGCTTGAAAGTGAGATCTTTGAACTAAACAAATTGTGTAATTCTGCAACTTGTATAACCAGATATTAGTGGATGTGTACACATGTATGTTTATGTTTTTGATCCTGCTTGGAGTGGAGATAATTCACTACACACTGCAAAAACAACAAATCCTACCAAGTATTTTTGGTTTAGTTGCTAGTGGAAACAAATAAATACACCTGGAATAATTCAAAACTTAATTTTCAGTGAGATACAGAAGCTTTTCATAAGTCAATAATTCCTTAATGTAACTGAAAAAGTACTAAATCCACTGGCATTCACTCATAAATGGGGAAAAATGTCGTGCTGCAATTGAAATAATCTGTCAGTTCAACAACAATTATTATTTTTTATCTATATTAAATAGTTATTAACCTAAAACAAGCTCCTATGTCTTGCTGAAAGTTTAGTTTTGTCTTATTTCAAGTCTTATAAGATGTTTCCACTAGAACTAGACTAAAAATACTGAGTAAGATTTGCAATTATTTTATATTTTCATTCTAAGTGTAGTGAAATCAACCCGCCATATTTTATATTTATGCAAATGATGAGCGCATTTAATCCTCTGACCGGGACTGGATGAGCCCTCGGAGCGTTAGAAATAAAAAGGTTGAGGCAAATAAGACGAAGACTTTTCGACAGGATGGATAATTAAAGGAAAAAGACAGAAGGAGAGACAGACAGGGTGGGAATCACAGAGGGGAGGTAGACTTGAAGGATCCAAGAGGGAAGAGAGGCCATTGGAGACAAGAGCGAGGGGGGAGGGAGGGACGGATGGATGAGAAGATGAAAGATTAAGTTGCATGGAGGAATGTTAAGTGTAGCTTAAGTGTGTGTACAGAAATGGGGATTTATGGGTGCACGCTCAGGGCAAAATAGCTTCAGAATTATTAAACAACTTCAATTAAAGTAATATAAGGGAAGGAAGGCAGTGTGGGTGGGTGCAGGGGATTCTTACACACCCCCATCAATGCTGATTTATGAATAACATCTTTTCTTCTTCTCTGTCTCCTGCAGAGCATTGATCAGGACTCCTCCTTCTGCTCCTCCTCCCCTCGTGGCGCCACTTTATATCTGTTTCTTCTTCTCCGAAAAGTTCCACTTTTATTAACCTTAAAGACTCTGATGTGTTTGAAGTGTCAGTTCACCGATTTCTAAGTTTCACATGAAAGTAGGTCCACGTTAAGATAACCAATAGCCCCGCGCAAAATGATTAATGAGAATATAAACACACCTCTGGGAGTTTACGCTAATTTTTTATTACTTAAATGGGATTCTGCAGAGTGCTGAGCCAGGGGTCAAAGGGCACGCTGAGGAGACGGTGCAGCTCACTGCAGCTAAACGTTTTACTGTGTTGTACAGTCACTGGGAAAAACAGCTCAGCGCTCAGACAGAAAGGGCTGACGCGGCGATAATTTGCTCTGCATGCAGACGTTCGATAAGGAGGAAAATGATCTGATTTGGAGTTATGGTGCTGCGAGTCAAATCTCAGCATCATAAGGCGTGACCCCCAGACACCAAACGCCAAAATGTACCTGAAGTCTGGTTCCATAAGTGTAAGACAACTGATAGACAAACCGTCTGGTCTGCTGGATCACTGGCATATTTGTTATCCTGTCCACTGCAATTCCGCTTGATTCTCATCGCTCCTCACTGCTCCGTCTGGGATTTCTCCCATTGAGTTTGATTTCTCTGGTAAAAAAAAAAGCAAGACGTGTTAATTTTAAGCCAATAATTTCTTAATATTAATCAAAAAGTCCTAGTTCATCTGGCAGATTATTTCACTTATAATATAAAAACATGTCTTGTTGAAAGTGAGCTAATCTGTTAGTGGAAAGAGTAACTTAGTAAAACATTTTTTATCTTTAAAAGTTACTTGTAAATGAGTTTTGTTTTGTTTCAAGTGTACTGACCAGAAACTGGACCTAAAATACTTGGTAAGATTTTGTGTTTTTGCTGTGAACTCAAAAATCTCCAGGTAAAGTTGGTTTGACGACGATTTATCGTCTGTTTGCATTAGGACTGTAAATAACAATGTCATTGCCAGATAATAAGGAAAAGGAGAGAAATACATCAGTTTGTTTTAGTCTTTCAGATCTGCACCAGTTTCAGAAAGAGGCCAAAGGGGACAGGTGGTTTGAGCTGCACCTAAACTAAACATCTGTAAAAGGTTTAGCTTCGGGGATATCTGCTGCAAATTGATCAAATTTCCTTCTGCTTTATTAAAGTATCCATCGAAGTGCATCATCCACCCTCCGAGGCAGCGACTCGTAATTTCCGAGACATGCTGAACGAGACAAATTTGATAAATGGTTTTGACAGTAACGGTAATTTTCCAGAGATGAAAGCCCCCCGATGCCGTTTCAGTCTCAACAGGAGATTGAGTGAAACACCCAAAGATTGCAGGCAGCAGGTAAGGAGTGACAAGCCCAGGCGAAACCTCTGCTATCCCACCGACATGCCAGACGTCTGTCTGAAAAAGTGCCGTATGTCCGTGGATTCTACCTGAGGGGATTTAAAACAAAGGATTTCCACCATGTCTGGATGATGGTCCAGTAAATCTGACTTAAACCCTTCGTTATACCCGCGATCAATTCTCAGTTTTTATTGGTTCCTTGGAGGTCGTTGGCAATCAATCAATCAGTAAAGTATGTTTCTATATCACATTTCAGCAACAGGGAAGTTTGAACTGCTTTATATCATGAAAACATAAAAACATTAGACGTTGTATTTTGTTCCATCACTAAATTCGTCAATAAATATCAAATATGTTGGTCAATTTTTCATTTATTATGAATCAAAAGCAACTTTAAACAGGTGAACTCAGTGCTTCGGCTGTTTCGCAGTTTTCTAGACGTTTGTTCCAGATTTGTGGTGCATAGAAGCTGAATGCTGTTTCTCCATGTTTGGTTCTGGCTCTGGGGATGCAGAGCAGGACCAGAACCAGAACCTGACAGGTTCTGGAAGGTTGATCCAACAGCAGCAGATCTTTAATGATTTGTGGTGCTGAGCCGTTCAATGATTTATAAACTGGCAGTATTTTAAAGTCTATTCTCTGAGCTGCAGGGAGCCGGTGTCGGGACTTTGTGCTCCATCTTGCTGGTTTTAGTCAGAACTCCAGCAGCAGCGTTCTGGATCAGCTGCAGCTGGAGGATTGATTAGGCAGACCTTTGAAGACGCTGTTGCAGTAATCAATGCGACTCAAGATACATGCATGGATGAGTTTCTCTAGATCACAAAGTCAATTAATTATCTGTGGCAGCCAGGATGATATTTAATTACTATTAGAACCGGCCCGCAGGCCACAGTGGCCCACTGGCGTTTTGCACGCACCAACACTACATTCCCCACAATGCAACGGTAGCGCGCAAAGTCTCTGCAGCACAAGCGGCTTCATTGTTCATCAGCAATCAGAGCACAGATTAACTTTCAGGTACCCCCTCCTCAAAAACGGCTAAACGTTCAGTGGATGCTGAGAACAGATCTGTGCGCTGTGACAGCAAACGCAGGGCCGTAACACAGAACGTGGAAGCTGGGGCGCAGAAGGGGGGGGGGGTCTAAAATCCTAGTTTTCCAGACAATAGAAACACACAAAAAAAAGGAACAAATTACTAAAGTTTTTTTTTTTTTTTTAAACAATCTCCTCTTCAGTTCAACCTTATAACTGGAGACACATTGTTGATGTAACCATTATAAAATAACTTGCAATTAAATATTGGCAAAGATCA
Source organism: Poeciliopsis retropinna (assembly GCA_010277075.1). Lineage (NCBI taxonomy): Eukaryota > Metazoa > Chordata > Actinopteri > Cyprinodontiformes > Poeciliidae > Poeciliopsis > Poeciliopsis retropinna. The sequence continues at coordinate 3,497,503 of VMRM01000037.1, read as the reverse complement.
ATGTGATTTTCACAGGCGGCAGAGCGTTGTTGTTAGCAGCTGCTGAAAGTAACTAAAAAAGTTACTTTTAATAATAACTAAGTTACATTCCAAATCAAGTAATCAGTAATCTAAGCTACTTTTTCAAGGAGTAATCAGTAATCTGATTAAAGTTACTTTTTCAAAGTAACTATGCCATCACTGCCTGTGAGTTTTCTGTGTGGAGAAAGTTTGGCTGCAATGAAAGAATATAATCTAAGAATATAATCTATCAAGCTTCTCAGAAACACAAAGACAAAGCAGCACAATAATGCATTTTCAGTTTATAATGCACTTTAATTTATGTATTTATCTTGATATTAAGAAACATATTTAGTTTTTCTAAACAATTTTTTTTCTGTTTGCCTGTTGAAAATGTTTTCCCTTGAGGTTACTGACAGACCCATAAGAAAATATTGCTTTATTCATTTAATTATTAAATAATATACAGTGTTAGGTCTTGGTTCAACAGGCTATATGCGATCATTTCAATATATTTTAATAAACGTTGAACCAGTCCAGCCCTCGGCTTGTAGCAAATTCGGTTTTTTGGCCCTCACTGTTCTTGACTTTGACAGCCCTGATTTAGATCCTGGAAATGTTGTTCAGGTGATAGAAGCCCGACTTTGTTCCTGTCTTTATGTGTCTCTGGAGGTTCAGGCCTGAGGTTCAGGCCTGAGGTTCAGGGGATTGTCCAATCCCCTCGACGCGTGTCGGGGCCAGACTTGCCGATCGTGGCAAAGGTCAAGCCACGATCGGAAGCCGACTATGGTGACCACGTCTGCCTGTAATCTCGACTCATCTTTGGGACGAAAGCAGAAATACGAACATATTTGCATAATTACTGAACTTCTCAGACCGTTGATCGCATGCGAGGGTGTCTGAATATGAAGACATGAAGTCCTTCTCTCCCAGACACAAACACTTTGCACCAGCTTGGCGTGTGAAGCGCCATGTTCATCCCAGACTTCCTGTTAGGCTGCGACCAGCCAGTAACGGCATCTGCCAATTGCTTGTCCAATCCCCTCGACACGTGTCGGGGCCAGACTTGAACAATGTTGGCTGTTGGATCAAAGTACGGGTGGGGAAATGCCACCGAGGATAAACGGTATCATCAGCATCTCAGCCCCAGCTGGGGTGAAGTGGGAGGGGCTGATTACCAGGATGAAGCAGCTAAATGCTGGTTGGGGCATGAAATGCAATGATACGGCATTCAGAGTTTCGATTTCTACATATTGGCATGGATAACAGCCGTGAACACATAGTATGGACTAATCTAGTGCTGATAATTTCCGATTTATATCTGGTGGGATATTACTGTCACAGCACATTACAGTGGAGAGACTGACAAGAACATGCAGATGAAAGGATTTGTGCTCCGGGTTGAGCTTGTTCTACATTTTGGTGTTTTTTTCTCTGCTTTTTGCATTTAGTTAATGTTTGACTCTAACACAGGGCTTTCTGTGCTCTATTGACATTCTTCTTGCACAAACAACCCATTGCTTTGATTTTAAAGGCCTTTTGGAAGCAGGGATTTTTCATAAAGTTTCATAAAGTCCTTTGAGAAGCTTGGATTCCTAATCATTTGCACAGGGTGGCGCTATCTGCAGAAGAGGAAAAAACCCAAAGGGAAGATGAAAGAAAAATCTGACCTTTTTCTCTGAATTGTGACTGCAATCTAAAAATTCAGATTTTTTTTTCTCAGAATTCTGAATTTTGGATTTAATCTCCAAATTCTGACTTTAATATCAAAATTTTGATTTTTTTTCCTCAAAATTCAGAATTTTGAATTCAATTTCAGAATTTAAACTTTTTTCTTTTTTTCCTGCAAATTTTGACTGCAATTTCAAAATTCTTTTTTTCTTCATAATTACAAATGTAATCTCACAATTTTGACTGTAATCTCAGAATTTGAATGTTTTTCCCCTCAGAATTCTGACTTTAATATCAGAATTTTGATTTTTTTTCTCAAAATTCAGATTTTTTTTCTCAGAATTTTGAATTCAATTTCAGAATTTATTTTTTCTTTTTTTCCTGCAAATTTTGACTGTAATTTAAAAATTCTTTTTCTCTACATAATTTCAAATGTAATCTCACAATTTTGACTGTAATCTCAGAATTTGAACGTTTTTCCCCTCAGAATTCTGACTTTAATATCAGAATTTTGATTTTTTTTTCCTCAAAATTCAGATTTTTTCTCAGAATTCAGAATTTTGAATTCAATTTCAGAATTTAAACTTTTTTCTTTTTTTCCTGCAAATTTTGACTGCAATTTCAAAATTCTTTTTTTCTTCATAATTACAAATGTAATCTCACAATTTTGACTGTAATCTCAGAATTTGAACTTTTTTCCCCTCAGAATTGACTTTAATATCAGAATTTTGATTTTTTTCTCAAAATTCAGATTTTTTTTCTCAGAATTTTGAATTCAATTTCAGAATTTATTTTTTCTTTTTTTCCTGCAAATTTTGACTGTAATTTCAAAATTCTTTTTTTCTTCATAATTACAAATGTAATCTCACAATTTTGACTGTAATCTCAGAATTTGAACTTTTTTCCCCTCAGAATTGACTTTAATATCAGAATTTTGATTTTTTTTTTCTCAAAATTCAGATTTATTTCTCTGATAAACTTGAATTGAGCATCTTATTGTGAAGGTTCATGCCACATACGTCCCATATGGTCACTGTGTAGCAGAATGAGGTCGATATCCTGCCGGGGTCTTTCTGTTTAGACAGTTTACTTATATTTGACTTTTTTTTTTTTTTTTACTGTGTTGCATTTGGTACATTTGTCAAAACACAAATTTTACTGATTGCAACATCAAAAGTAGCTGGAGACATTTGTTTCCACCAAATTTAGCCACCAAAACAGCTTGAAGTGCATATTTTTCACATCATTTGATCAAAACACTGAGCTATTCATCATCACTTGTTTTTTTCTTTTTCCGTCTTGTTTATGCAGAAACCAGAACAGATGGCTGGATAATGCGGCTCTCTCACCACCTTTGACATGCTGGTCTCTGCATAAGGAGAATATTAATTAAGATTTTCTCAGCTTTTCTGCTTTAAAACATGAGTCATCTTGAGTCTTGTTTGCTTCAAGTTGACATCTTACTCTGAATATCACTCTAAGCGCCGACACAAAGCTCTGCAAATATCCTAAGTCCCACTTTGACATACCTTTGGCCAACATACAAAGTCTACTGCAGCTGTGAGTACACATGACAGAGGTTTTGCATAAATCCATCATCTGGATAGATCGGGCAGGCAGACATTTCTTTTGTAGGAAGTTTCTCGAAAGGATATGACATCAGCAGGTCCTTTTGTTGGGCTGACCCAGTGTGCACACATCCTTTATGCTCATGTGAGAATTTATATGTTTAGGTTATCATTTTTTCACCAGCGTTTCCCTCCCTCTGTCACTGAGTCATACATAATCCTCACCTAAACATTTGAACTCCAACTTCAGAGCGAAGGCTTGGCGCCAGAGCGACTCGATTTGTTTTATTGGGGTGTCAAAACTCGTATCGATCGAACGCGAGATTGAAAGCTTTGTATACAGCCTCAGAAATCCAGGCACACCGACGTTTCTGCAGTGGGGCAGTGTGATAAAAAAGCGAGCGCGTTTCTTTCACGGCCACATTAGATATTTGGGAACATTAATAAACGTTCACGGCTCGGAAATAAGAAAAGCCACAGCAGAACAAATCCCAGTGGGGGGAAAAATGACTCCCAGAGACAAACACATACTTCTTTATTTATAACCCACAGAGTGACATTTTCACAGCGCTGCCACCAACCATGAAATTTTCTCTCTCTATTTTTCAAAGAAATGGTTAGCCGCAGAGATTAGAGGGGAGGTGGGAGAGGGAGCGGAGGGGCCGTGAATTGAAAGAAGGAGTTGATTGATAACTCTAAAAGTTCACGAGAACACAAACATTTGTCGTGTTCACAAAGGCTGCGTGTGGTTTAAGGTTCTTACGGCTCGCTGTCCTTTAGAGGCGAGCAGCAGGTTCTGCTCGGCACAGGATGGAGGGAAAAGCAAAGTTTGCAAACTCACGTTAGAGAGCAACTCTTGTTTTATTTCTTTAAAAATATCAGCAGCAAACAGGTGGAGCACCTGCCTGTTCAACTCTGACACAATGTTTTCATGTTTCCACTGCAAATGGGTTTTATTGGCATTTCATGCGACACAAATGAGAAGCAAAGTTCATAACTGCTGATTTTAATAGTTGAAACACCAAATATGACTTAATATTCATTAATACAGTGAAGTATAACTTCCTTATGTCTAAATCTGTTGTCACAATAATCAGTTAACCTACTAACCAATTAATCACACAAACAATTTTAAAACAATTCAGTTATTAACATTTCTTACAGGGCAAAAATGTTTACGGAGACTTTATAATCCATTTCATTTATGGTTTTGGTTTGTTTTCGTTTCAGATTATTTGTGTTTTATTTTGGATATTTAAAACGTCTTCAACAAATTTGCATTCCGGGTTGATTAATTGTGATAAACTGATTTTTGAAATACTCATCATTGAATGATGTTCCAATAGAACAAGAACCTTTTCATCAATACTAATGAATTATTCACCTAAAGCAGCTCCAATATCCTGCTGAGAAGTCATTAGTAAGTTAGTTTTGTCTTATTTAAGCTGAGATGTTTGCGCCTGAAACCAGACCGAAACGCTCGGTAAGATTTTGTGTTTTTGCAGTTAGAAAACCTCCTGTCTGCCTGGGAGAGCGTGTAAAGCATTCAGCATTTATGCTGACAATTTGGAACAAACTTCCAGAAAACTGTAAAACAGCTGAAACACTGAGTTCCTTTAAATCACAACTAAAAACCCACCTGTTTAGAGTTGGATTTGAAACTTAATCAATTAAATATTTAATGATGAAACTTGACTTAATGTCTTTAAAACGTGGCGAGTGACTGAGGGTCATTGCGTGTACTGAAAACCCTGTATATTATAGACTGTAAAAGGTTAAAATAATGCACAAAATCCGTGTAGGACGGTGAAGTCCTAGCGCAAAATTTTGTGCAAAGGTGTACGGAGCCTGGTGCTGCAAGGTTTGAGACCTTGTGCTGTTGTGGGCAGCGGGGCCCGGCTAATACCCGGGGTGAAACGGACGGCGGAGTCCGGCGAAAACAGGCGCTTAAACTCTGTGACATGACACGGAAAGGGATCAGTAAAAAATTAGCCAATAGACAGTCTAAAATCAAACGACTGGAAGTCAAAGATCAGGATCTGCACCAAGTAAAACATTTACATAAATGGATAACAAGTTATAAATTTGACAGCCGTCTAAATTAATGTTTTGATTGTTTATTCTGTTACATGACTTTGTGTTTTTATGTTTGAAATGCCTTGCTGCTGAAATGTGCCATACAAATAAAATTTGATTGATTGATTAAAGTCACAGGATCTTACTGTGAAAACCACAAATTACGCGAGAGTAGCCATGCGTTGTGCCGTCCGACTCTGGATGGACAACATCAGCGTCTGACCTCATTTAAATAAAAAAATATGCAGAAAATGCTTCCAGTTCATGAAATGATTTTCTATAAACTGAGGTTTCAGTTTTTGTTTTAATGTTTGCATTTATTGTGTTCAAGCAGTAAAACTGAATCCTTTCTATATTGTGAACATGTTTTGCTTCACTACAATATTTAAATCTGCGCAGGAAGATTTAAATATTAATATCATCCCCCTTCACACGCATGTCAGTGTGATGAGCTAAAAGAAAGAAACATAATATTCATAGTTCTTTCATTTTTATAAACCTAATTAGTTCACATCACAATCTGAATGCAATTTAATTGGCTTAAATGTTTCTTTTGAATTTCAAAAACTTTTTTATGCTTCAAATCTTGCTAAAAAAAAAAAGTCCCAACAATAAAATTTTAAATATTTTAAATAATAAACCAGTAATTAGCCAAACGACTGTGTGCTGCAGAAGATATGACCTCCTTCTGCAGCAATAATTAGAACAAATGAAACTTTCTGAGCTGCATTTTAATTGCACCCCTCACATTAGTTCCACTTCTTTAGCCGCATGGGTGGAAAATATTGCTCCTGTCTCCCATCCCAACTGCGACTAATGCAGTTTTAATGAAAGTTTTTCTTTCCACAGAGCCGGTGCGCTTTGTTTGTGGAGGTAACAGGTTCAGGCCCGTCCTGTCGGTGTGGCGGAGCGACGCCGGCAGCACGGGAACAAATAACTCTGCAGCGTCTGTGACTCACCGCGCGTTTATTTCTGGTATCCACTTAACTGCATCTGCAAACAGTAGCCAGCCGTGAAGTATTTCTGTAAGTCCGGGGGCCAAAAACAAAACTGCTCTTAATGCTATTGGTTTATGAGTTTGCGCACGAAACAGAAACAGGCTGGGAGATAATTGGGAGGTGAATCAGAGCGGATCAGGTTTGGGAGTTTGTTTCTGTTCACACATTGCTGCTTTGCCACACCTATCAGGTTTCTGACGGCCAGGATATTCGGTGTCTTTGACCAGACGTCGGTCACTGAGCTCTGCTGTAAATCTGTGATTTAGCAGCGGATTCAGCGCCGTCCTGATTCCTTTCACATGTGTGACTGTCGAACCCGAAGTAAAGAAAATACTTTCCATGGGAAGGGCAGAAATGTTTGGATGCTGCACCAATTCGTTGTTGTATAGAAGTTATATTAAACCATCTACACATTCTGCAATAAAAATGTTCACCTCAGTCCGTCTCATATTGGGAAAGATGCTGCAGCTTCAGCTTTTATTGAAGTCACACCAGCAGGATGCTGTGAAACAGTCACTTAATTCAATAATCCAATTTATTTGGGTTTTTTTATTAAACTGAATGATTCGTTTTCTGTGTTGCACTGATCAGAAATATGATCAACACTAAACCCAGATTGTCTGGTTTAGCTTTTAGTGCAAATAAGAAAAAACTAACTTCCAAGTAACAAGAACCCGCGTCTATTTTTTTTTTTTAAGTTTGGAAAAACTACAGGATGCAGTTAAAAATTAAACGTTTGAGCTGTTCAAATAAAGCCTGTTTATTTTCACCTTTTAATCACATATCTATTTATTGTTTCAGCACATTTTCATGTTTAACATGCAGTTTCTCCACCTGCTCTTATTTTCATGGTTGCATTTGACAGACGTGTCTGTCAACATGGAGGTGGTTTTATTTACAAGTTAACCACTGGAACCATCTGAGAAATACAAGCATCATCCAATATTCACACAAAAATCATTTATATCTAATTTTCTGTTTAATAAGATTGGCTAACGGCAAAATAACGCAAAGATAAAACAAGTTTTAGAGGATTTGTGAAAGCAACAAATGGATTTATTTTCCATTTTACTTTAAGTGCAGTTGTTGGTGTGACATATTTACAAAAGTGAGGAGCGAACATTTCCAAACATTTTACTCAAGGAAGATTTAAAAAGTATTTGATGAAAAGTAACTGATAAAATTATCAGTCGTTTAAAATTTCACCATCAGAGCAAACAGAATATTAAATCAAATGCAAATTTTGGTATTTTAAGGACAAAAAAGACAATAATTTACATAAGGAATAAAAAATAAATACATTTTTCCAAATCAGATTCTTTCAATTAAAACTTTAAGAGAAACTGCAGGTTAAAACTGTTTGTTCTTCATTTGGTAGGTAGAAAATCCAGAAATACCTCATAATAAAACTACTAATGTAAGATTTAAAAAGTATTTGGTAAAAAAAAGAAAAAAAAGAAAAGTCTACTCATGTATTGAGTAACTGATCAAATTATTAATCATTTAAAATGAAAAAATGTGATAATTGGATATAAAGTTCAGGGGAAACTTTGGTGTTTTAAGGCCCAAAATGAAAAATATTTATATAAGTAACAAAAAATAAAAGAAAATTTGTCCAAATCTTTCAATTTAACAAAAGTTTCTATTAAAGTTACTCAAATAAAAGTAAAAAAAGTACTCCTAAGTACTTCAAAAAGTACATATTTAGTTCCTAAATAAGTTGAGGTTTCTGATTATTTAGACTCAAATGAATTGGTTCAGTTAATACAACATGTGAATAAAAACCTGAGATTTCATCCAGGGGTCGGCTGAGGAGGCGAAGCGTCTCCGGATTCATCTCACCTGAATCCCGTTGAGTCGTAACGAAAGCTTGAAGTGCGATGCTGACTGCGTGTTCATCGGCCCCGGAAAGCGAATCCCCGGCACAAACCTCACTCCGGGATGAATTGGCCTCAGAGGGAAAGGAAATAATATCTCAGGTTATAATAAGTAATTCAACCTTTATCCTCGCAGGGAAGAGTTGCTGAGTGAGCATGCTCTTTTTCAACAAAGCTCTGCTTGGCATTTATGCAGCTGCATTAACACCCGGGAGATTCTTGGAACGGTTTATGCTGTCAGAATCTGGCTGAGAAGTATTTCCTAAGCTCGCTACAAGAAAAGTAAAGAGTTCTCGTCAACAGCTTAATCAGGCTGCAGGTTTACAGAAAGAACCAAACAAGCTGAGAGCTGAGAGCACACCTGGCAGGTGAGTCAGTGGACAGACTCACCTGTCCTGGTCCAATCCAATGATGTCACCATGTTGATGATTGAAAAGATCCCAGAATATCTGCAGATGGAATAAAAATCTGCTCAATCTGTAACTTGCTCACATATTTCTGAACATTATGACGACACTGAACCTGCAGAGCCACATAAACACAGTCATAAAGTCGGCCTTCAATTACCTGGAGAACATTTCCAGGATTATAAAGGGCTAATGTCACAGGAGGAGGTAGATATTTATTGATTACTGCAGCAGTGCCTAAAATAATCAACCCTCCAGCTGCAGCTGCTGCTGGCGTTCTGACTAAAACCAGGAAGTTAAAGAGAACAGACTTTAAAATACTCATTTAGTTTATAAATCACTGAACAAGTTAAACCACAATAATCTAAACATTGATCAACATAAAACAAATACATTCTCATCTGTAAATATCCCACCTCTGTCATTGTCTGGCAGCCAAAATGGCCGACAATGAAGTAATTTAGGGCAAACTGTGGTTGGTGTCGCTTCAGTCAGAGTGGTGGTTTATAACGTAATCGTCACAACAACGCTTTGTTTAGCCAATGAAGGGTGTGAAGATTAGCTAAACTAGAAAAGTTTAATTAGTTCTTGAATCTGTGCATTTTGCTAATATTTCCTGTACTAAATGAATTATTTGCAGTTGGCAGGTTGACCAATAGTTTGTAGTTTATTAGTAAACTATAAACTAAACCACTTTAATATCCTCTGGAAGCGCCAACACATCTGCAGTCTGGGAGTTAGTCAATGCCTGGAAGTGAGGGCTAACAGGTGAAGAAAGCCCGGTTCTGATGTCCATGGTTCTGATGGAGTGGCACAAACATTCCCTCCGGATCGGGAAACGCTCCCCGTCTCCTTCAGCGTCTCGGCTGGCTGTTTGATATTCCGCTGAGGCTCTGCTGAAGGTTATCTGTGATTTTATCTCCTCCAGACTTGACTACCATTTGTCCCGGTATCAGAACCCATCAGAACAGAACAGCCACTAATACAAAATACTCTGCTGCAGCAAACCTGTTTTAAATTTAAAGAGCGAGTGTTTGGCTTCGAAGGCCAGGACAGTTTTATTTATTTATTTTTTGCATAAGATTTATGACGTGGATTTTATCTCCTTCCCTCTTCAGGGCGACGCAGCTTCCTGCAGCTTCCTGCAGCTTCCTGCAGCTTTGCCACGCAGCTTCCTGCAGCTTAGTCCTTGCAACTTCCAGTAGCTTCCTGCAGCTTCGCCACGCAGCTTCCTGCAGCTTTGCCACGCAGCTTCCTGTAGCTTCCTGCAGCTTTGCCACGCAGCTTCCTGTAGTTTCCTGCAGCTTCCTGTAGCTTTGCCACGCAGCTTCCTGCACCTTCCTGTAGCTTTGCCACGCAGCTTCCTGCACCTTCCTGTAGCTTTGCCACGCAGCTTCCTGCAGGTTCCTGTAGCTTTGCCACGCAGCTTCCTGCAGCTTCGCCACGCAGCTTCCAGCAGCTTCCTGTAGCTTCCTGCACCTTCCTGTAGCTTTGCCACGCAGCTTCCTGTAGCTTTGCCACGCAGCTTCCTGCACCTTCCTGTAGCTTTGCCACGCAGCTTCCTGTAGCTTTGCCACGCAGCTTCCTGCAGCTTCGCCACGCAGCTTCCAGCAGCTTCCTGTAGCTTCCTGCACCTTCCTGTAGCTTTGCCACACAGCTTCCTGCAGCTTCCTGTAGCTTTGCCACGCAGCTTCCTGCAGCTTCCTGTAGCTTTGCCACACAGCTTCCTGCAGCTTCGCCACGCAGCTTCCTGCAGCTTCCTGCACCTTCCTGTAGCTTTGCCACGCAGCTTCCTGCAGCTTCCTGTAGCTTCCTGCAGCTTCCTGTAGCTTTGCCACGCAGCTTCCTGCAGCTTCGCCACGCAGCTTCCTGCAGCTTCCTGTAGCTTTGCCACGCAGCTTCCTGTAGCTTTGCCACGCAGCTTCCTGCAGCTTCCTGTAGCTTCCTGCAGCTTCCTGTAGCTTTGCCACGCAGCTTCCTGCAGCTTCCTGCACCTTCCTGTAGCTTTGCCACGCAGCTTCCTGCAGCTTCGCCACGCAGCTTCCTGTAGCTTCCTGCACCTTCCTGTAGCTTTGCCACGCAGCTTCCTGCAGCTTCCTGTAGCTTTTCCACGCAGCTTCCTGCAGCTTCCTGCAGCTTCCTGTAGCTTTGCCACGCAGCTTCCAGCAGCTTCCTGCAGTTTTCTGCAGCTTCCTGCAGGCTGTAAGCCGTTGTGGTTTTTATGCTGCTGTCTCATATACTTTAACATTTCAATCCAGTTAAAATCAGAGTAATTGTTCCTTTTAGCTTCTCTTCCCTCTCCTTGCAGTGCTGAGCTCTGTGTTTTTCCTAATGATGATGATCGGGCAAAACAAAGAATCATAATTTATTAAAAGATTCAACAGCCGGTGGTCTGAAGGTGTAACGAATGAAACCGCAGAGCAAACTGTTCCTTCTGACTGGGGGGGGAACAACAACCGGGATGTTTTTAAGAGACGTTTTACTCTTCAAGTGATACCAGAACCTCCAATTAGAAACGCTCACCAGCTGAGCGGCGTCACGCGCAGCCGGTCTTCTGTTTTCTGGTCAGGCTTTAAAACAGCCGATGGTGTCGGACTGTTCAAAATGGAGTCCGAATTCTGAGAAAGAAGTAAAATAAAATAATAAATTCATAAAAAATGTGAGAAAAAATGTCCGAATTCTGTAAGAAAAAGTCAAAATCCACTAGAATTTTGACTTAAAGCCAGATTTCTGTATTTGTATCCTGCCAAATTGCATTGTTTCACTTTAAGAAGTATTTACTGAATGCAGTTTCATTTTAGAGGTTTGTTATTGTATTTTATCAATTCATTCTCCTGTAATCGGCCCTTTAAAAACATTCATAATCGATACTGGCATTCCTGGGTTGGATGGTTGAAACCAGTTTGGTTACAAAGTGCTGAATGTGTTTGAAGTTAGAGCCAAAGGAAAACTTATAAACAGTTAAATCCGACTTCAGAAACAGAAACAGGAAACTGAGTGGAAAACAAACAGGTTGTTGGTTCTGGGAGGTGGTTTCCGACGGCGACAGGTGAGCTGAGCAGAGACGGGACGCAGGTGTGGAAACCCTGCAAAACCAGACACAGATTCCACTCAAAACAAACGTGGAGATCGTGCTTATTTCTAGAGCTAATCCTCGTCTGTTTTTCCTGCTCGCTACTTTCCCAAAAGTCTTTAACCACAACACTCTGGCTGTTTTCATCTCTTCATCATTTAGTCTGAAGCTACCTTTTCCAAGAAAACAAATCAGTCTTCTTGCTCGCCGCAGGCTGCTCCTAACGATTTTTGTTGTTAACAATGGAAACATCATCAAAAGTTTGTACTTGGAAGCTGAAGAACAAACAAGGGACCCCTGGATGGTTTAAAGGTTTGTTTCAGCGTTTGCAGGGTTGTCACTGTGTGTTTAAATCAGGAGAAAATACTTTTAGGGATTCCTTCAAACTGAATGTGGGGAAAATAAACAGTTACTGTCAGAAACGGGGCGGATTGCTCCTTTATTGTTTTACGTTTTTGACCATCAGTCACAAATTCAGGATTTCTTGACCTTTCATCACTGGGATTTAAAATAAACATCAATCAGAGAGTCTACCTACAAAAAAGCGGCCATTTTAAAACGTCCTTTCATGCGTGGCTGTAATTGGTCGGGACAATCGGTAAGTTGAGCCGTCGTCCACCACATGTGAAGCAGCCGGCTCCTCACTTTGTTTCGCCGCCAGCGTGGATTCAGGCTCCACAATCAGCAGGCCGAGCTTTGAGGTTTCACAGAGGAGCTTCTCTCTCCAGAGCTGTAATCAGCAGTGGATGTTTATTTTTAAGGAAGCTGGACAAAATGTAAAACTCCTTCCTGTTTAGCAGCTCGTGAGAATTCCCTCCTGCTGCAAGCCCAGAGAAAACCACGACTGGCCTGCAGGGCCGCAGGCACGACATGCTGAGAAACGGCCCTGGTTTTGTCGGCGCCACAGAAGGAACTGGATCTACTGTTCTGCAGTATTACCAGGCAGCAAACAGCAGCTCAGCTTCTTCTGACGGTTCAGAGACATGAAGTCAGTATCTCTGACCAATCAGATATGGATCATAGCTGCCAAGTCTCCCGTTTGGTCGGGAAACCTTTGGTTTTTACCCCCTTTCCCGTCGTGTTATTATTTTCCTGTAAGTATCCCAGATTGTGCCGCTGCTCCCACAGTAGTTTCTCTCCCAGCTCTTACAGAACGCTTTACTTACCAAACTGCTAGTTTGTACAAATTACTAAATAGTTTGGCTAGTTTTTGGATGAAGCTATCTGATGGTATTTGATGCTAGTTTAGCTGAAACTAGCTGATGCTAGTTGATGCTAGTTTGGCTGAAACTAGCTGTTGCTAGTTTGGCTGAAACTAGTTGTTGCTAGTTTATGCTAGTTTTGGGTGAAGCTATCTGATGCTAGTTTGGTTGAAACTAGCTGTTGTTAGTTGATGCTAGTTTTGGGTGAAGCTAGCTGATGCTAGTTTGGCTGAAACTAGCTGTTGCTAGTTGTGCTATGGGCTTAAGTAACTGTATGTTTTGATGCTAGTTTGCTGAAAAAGTCAGTAGCTCTTTAGTTAAACTAGCTGATGAGTGCTAGTTTGGCTGCATATCTAGTTGGTAACTAGCTGCCAGTTGATGCTAGTTTTGGGTGAAGCTATCTGATGTTTTAGCTTTCGCTGAAATTATGCTGTAGATGCTAGTTGATGCTGAGTATTGGTCTAGTTTGGCTTGCTAGTTGATGCTAGTTTGGCTGCAACTACTGATCCAGTTGATGCTAGTTTTTGGGTGAAGCTATCTGATGGTATTTGATGCTAGTTTGGCTGAAACTAGCTGATGCTAGTTGATGCTAGTTTGGTTGAAACTAGCTGCTAATGCTAGTTTGGCTGAACTAGTGTTGCTAGTTATGCTAGTTTTGGGTGAAGCTATCTGATGTTAGTTTGGCTGAAATAGCTGTTGTTAGTTGATGCTAGTTTGGGTGAGCTAGTGATGCTAGTTTGGCTGAACTAGCTGTTGCTAGTTGATGCTAGTTTTGGTGAAGCTAGCTGATGGTATTTGATGCTAGTTTTGGGTGAAGCTACTGATGGTATTTGATGCTAGTTTTGGTTGAAACTAGCTGATGCTAGTTGATGCTAGTTTTGGGTGAAGCTAGCTGATGGTATTTGATGCTAGTTTTGGGTGAAGCTATCTGATGTTAGTTTGGCTGAAATTAGCTGATGCTAGTTGATGCTAGTTTGGTTGTTGCTAGTTGATGCTAGTTTGGCTGCAACTAACTGATGCCAGTTGATGCTAGTTTTGGGTGAAGCTAGCTGATGTTAGTTTGGCTGAAATACTGATGTAGTTGATGCTAGTTTGGTTGTTGCTAGTTGATGCTAGTTTGGCTGCAACTAGCTGATGCCAGTTGATGCTAGTTTTGGGTGAAGCTATCTGATGTTAGTTTGGCTGAAATTAGCTGTTGCTAGTTTGGCTGAAACTAGTTGTTGCTAGTTGATGCTAGTTTTGGGTGAAGCTATCTGATGCTAGTTTGGCTGAAACTAGCTGTTGTTAGTTGATGCTAGTTTTGGGTGAAGCTAGCTGATGCTAGTTTGGCTGAAACTAGCTGTTGCTAGTTGATGCTAGTTTTGGGTGAAGCTAGCTGATGGTATTTGATGCTAGTTTAGCTGAAAATAACTGATGCTAGTTGATGCTACTTTAGTTGAAACTAGCTGATGCTAGTTGATGCTAGTTTGGCTGTTGCTAGTTGATGCTAGTTTGGCTGAAACTAGCTGATGCCAGTTGATGCTAGTTTTGGGTGAAGCTATCTGATGTTAGTTTGGCTGAAATTAGCTGATGCTAGTTGATGCTAGTTTGGTTGTTGCTAGTTGATGCTAGTTTGGCTGCAACTAGCTGATGCCAGTTGATGCTAGTTTTGGGTGAAGCTAGCTGATGCTAGTTGATGCTAGTTTGGCTGCAACTAGCTGATACCAGTTGATGCTAGTTTTGGGTGAAGCTAGCTGATGGTATTTGATGCTAGTTTTGGGTGAAGCTAGCTGATGGTATTTGATGCTAGTTTTGGGTGAAGCTATCTGATGGTATCTGATGCTAGTTTTGGTTGAAACTAGCTGATGCTAGTTGATGCTAGTTTTGGGTGAAGCTAGCTGATGGTATTTGATGCTGGTTTAGCTGAAACTAGCTGATGCTAGTTTGGCTGATGCTAGTTGATGCTAGTTTGGTTGTTGCTAGTTGATGCTAGTTTGGCTGCAACTAGCTGATGCCAGTTGATGCTAGTTTTGGGTGAAGCTATCTGATGTTAGTTTGGCTGAAATTAGCTGATGCTAGTTTGGTTGTTGCTAGTTGATGCTAGTTTGGCTGCAACTAGCTGATACCAGTTGATGCTAGTTTTGGGTGAAGCCATCTGATGGTATTTGATGCTGGTTTAGCTGAAACTAGCTGATGCTAGTTGATGCTAGTTTGGCTGTTGCTAGTTGATGCTAGTTTTGGGTGAAGCTAGCTGATGGTATTTGATGCTAGTTTAGCTGAAAATAACTGATGGTTGATGCTTGGTCTGAGATTTCACACAGTGTCTCCGTGTTTGAATCTTTTAAGTTTCATCGTATTCGCCTTGGCATCCGTGTTTCTCATCATCGGTTTGACGGAGGAAGCGTATTATAACCCTTCACTGACCCGTTGGTGGGATCTCCACCGGGTCGGGGAGGAATCGGAGTTCTGTTTGTGTTTGTTAGCTAATGACACAAAAAGCCAAGGAAAACACCAAAATGCTGCTGGTGGCAGAAGGACAAATACACAGAGAAGAAACTGTTTGGACTAATGGAGAAACGATAACAAGAACGGAGAAAACGTGATCCGGCTGAGTGCCACACGCATAAACAGCTTCATAATAACCCAAACGGCTTGTTTGACACACGCGGGTAAAACACAAAGGAAGGGAAATGTTGGGAATAGATGAAATTGTCCTTGACGCTCTCTCAACAAGAAGTCAGAGCCGGGTCGTGTATATTTTATACGGCTTTATTATTTCACATCGAGTTTTTTTTACTATGTTGATTTGTCACAATAACTCAGTTCTGATTTTGCAGCCTTGAAAGTAAAATTGTTTCCTTTGTTATGTTTCATTTGTTACACTTTTGTTGAAGGTCACAGAAAGAAGCACTTTCATTTTAACGTTTATTTTCACAACATAAACAATTATTTAAGCTACAATTAGCTTTAGTTTTAATACATGTAATGTAATGTAAAGGTGTGTTTTTGTTAGAGGTGTTGAAATTCTCCCAATGGTTTTTTTTTTTATTTTATGACGCATGTCAATGATTTTATCTGTCCTTAAATTTGTTTTCAATGAAGGCATGATACTTTGCTTTAGTGATATTTTACCTTTCTCCATGCATAAAGCAGGTTTCCTAACTCATCACCATTGGTGCATTCAGGTCAAAATGAAAAAACATAAAAAGCGAAAAGGTCATTTTGAAACTATTTTCACTCAGCTAACATGTTAAATGATGAAGTTTATTACAAAACAGCTAAAAACGTTTTGGAAACTTAAGATAAGTTGTTTCAAAAAGCTAAAAAAAAAACAATTTAGCTCTAAAGAAAAACTTGACTGAAAAAAAACATGATTTCTGGGACGTTAATCTTTGGACAGATGAGACCAAAGTAGAAATGATTGGAGGAAACCAACCAGAAAACAAACACAATATTCATCTTTTGGCTGTGATGCTCTTTAGAAAGCGACAGTAAAAACAACCCGTGTGTCAAAACGTGTCATAAAACAAACTTTTACTGGCATAATATCTGTTTTATTTCCATGATTTCACTGTAATAACGGTGCTGTGTGGTCAGCCACTAAAACAGAGGAAGAAACTTTGATGGACAGCAGCTGCTAATCGTAGAACTGGCAACCCTCGGTACAAGTTAATTTACTTCATAAATAAGAGAGATTCACAAATATTGCATTGTGGAGACGCATCCAAACACTCGTTACCATGGAGAAAATCACTGTGTTGCCGAGCATGTGCAATAAGAACAAGCTAGCATCTAGACTTTTGTAAGCTTTTAAATCTTTTCCAGTGTCAGGAGACACACAGTTCAGGACTTTTTTGCATAAACTGAGTCATGTGAATTCAGGCGAAGTCTGAGATTTGATGAAACAAACTGAAACATGAGGAGACGCAGGACCTGGGTCGGTTTTTAAACCAGGTATTTACAACCAGATGTGCTGCTTCCACAACAAATCAGCTGGACTTGACCAAGAGAAGTCGTGTCTATATTGGCAACAGCAACTTTGAGAGACAGTCGACGTCCCGTTGTGGCATCAGAGTCAATAAAACACCAACAGAAACTGAGCTGAGCTCTTTTATAGTTCTGTAATCTTCAGTGTTTTCTGGACATTTTGGATGGTTATATGTTTGTGTGCTAACTCCAAATGATCACAAACCTTTTGGCTGATATGCTGCTTGAAAACCAATAAACTCTGAAAATTATTAGGTGTAAATATGATTGAAATAACATAAAGTGCAGGGAGTTGGTATGCAAAGCCCAGGGTCGTTTCTAATCTGCTTTGCAGCCAAACGTTTCTCTGAGGAGGCGGCAGGAGTACAGTCAGAGGAACGAGACGCTGAATGCTAATGGCCATTGATCTGTCAGAGACGCAACTTTTCAATCACCGGAATAGCATCCTCCAAACTTCCACATTTATTATGATCAATGTGCAATAACCATAAAAGCTATCGAACTGAGCGTTGGATGGGAGGGTGGGATTAAAAATCCTGTCTATTTAAAGCAAAGGTTGCACAGCAGGGGTGCTCCTGTGACATGCAGCCATCCAGCTGAGCTCATCTGTTTCTGCTCAAAGTCTAGGAGGAAACATACTGCGTTCACGAGTGGGAGACAAGCAGAGGAAAACCTCCGAGAGGAGAGAGAGGGAGTTAATTAAACAGCCAGACACCTCTCCGAATATGTTGGGAAGCAGCTTCCCAACGCCCAGGAGTAACAGAGGATGAGGAGGTGAAACAGTGGAGAGAAATGAGTTGGAGGGCAGCGAACGCAGCACTATTTCAACACATTCGTCTGACGAGGCAGGCTGAAGCTGCAAATTGCTTTTAGCACTCAATTTCTCAGCGTAATTAAAAGCAGGGAGAGCTTCAGTTACAGGCGAGCTCACTTGCAGCGTCTGCTCTGCATGACGAAAGTGGGACGACGATGGGGAGGGCGTTTCTCTCCCGCTTCCTGCCTGAACCAGAGCGCCGCCGAATCTGGTCAGACGCCCAGGATGAAACCGACTGTCGCCCTTTTTACGGATAAAAGTCGATTCGGTTTCCTCACAGCTTCAGCGGCCGATTGGACGGCTGGTTAATTAAAGTCTTAAATCATCCGTCTGAATGCGGCCCTTAATATATGACTCCGTCTTTTGTCCGCATGGATTGCTCCTGGCAAATGTTTCCATGCGACTGCTCAAAATGAGTACAGCGGGAGGTATTTCCATTCACGCTAATGTTTCACTTAATCCTCCCCTACAATAACAGATTCGTTTAATATAACATGCCATTCTGGAGCTCTTATCTGCTGTTTGTTGTGTGCGGCATTAAAGCTGTCACACAACAGAGAGCGTGCATATTTGAGGTTAGTGGCGTCCTTGTGATTATTATTTTGCAAAGTAAAAGTTAAGACTGGGATGTGTGTTCAGCAAACATTACAGCCTGTTTGCAAAGACAAAAACATCTTTGGATCTTTTTTATGGGAGTTAGACGGCATTAAAAGTGTTTGTTTTTGGAAATTACTACCGAATTAGGCCTGTAGGTGCAGCATTTTTTATAAAACAAAGAAAACTGGTTAAACTAAACTTAAATTAAACTTTTTTTTCTAAACATCTTGGCTTTAAGTTCATCTCAAGGTATTAAAGTATAATATAGAAAATGATTTGTTTCAGTAATTCAACAAAAACTCATCACACAGCTCCAGCATACTCACATTTATATATGTCTAACATTTATTTGTCTTTATTTTAAAATGTTTGGTTGATAAAAACTACAAAAGTACTTTTCAGATAATTATAATAATAATAAAAAGGATTTTTACAGCAAACATGGCAACGACAGTCGTCAACACACTCCACATTGACAAAACGCTACAAAGAGCCAGTGATTACGGTGTGCTGAATCCATGCATGGAAGTGGAAAGTTGAGTGGAAGGAAAACATGTGGTTTTACCTTCTGCCTGTGTGGGTTGTTTTAACACCACAAAAGAAAATATATGTAATTTATATGGTTCAAAATATGTGTAAATATGCATATTTGACACCAAACACATTCATCTAATTCAAGGTCACCAAGGCGGCCATCTTGAAAAACCATCCACCAAAAAGAAAAAGTTCAATATTAGAAAATTACAGATAAATACATTTTGTTATGGGTCCAATTATGTATGATTTTACACCAAAATTATTTATCTGTGATAAACATTCACAGCTTTAGTGCATATATGTTTCCCTTTACAACCAAGGCGGCCATTTTGAATTTTTCAGGTTTCTTTTTAAAGAAAACCTCTGGGAACATCTGAACTAAGTTACTCTGGCTTCCTCCCCCAGTCCAAAAACACGTCAGGATGATTTAATAAATACTTTTAACATTATACTTAAAATGTTAAATATAACATGATAGTAATGTTAATGTCTGGTGTTGATTTAACGCTGGCATTTTTACTTCTGTTTTGTCTCAATTCTCACTATGTTTGGTAAGTTGGACCAGCATCAAATAATCTCCAAAACAAGTTTAAAGATAAAATCTTTGTTCCTAAAAGGAGCCCAGCAATGACAGGTACAGGAGAAAACGTCGCGTTCATGCCACCGAAGAAAAATCTGCAGAAGTTTTGCAAGAGGAACAATCCCGACTGTCCCTTGAGTCGCTGTCATGAATACGGTGAAGGGCCCAAAGGCACCGATACATGCAAGAAGCAGTTGAGAAATGGTTGGACTGCTGCAAAGACAGAAAATCAAAGACACTAAAAAGCACAGCAGCTCAGCAACACAAGATAACAGCTGAGAGAAAAATGAGGAATCTGACAGGAAACAAAGAAAACCAGGGTTTGTTCCTAATGAGGACGGATCACAACTGACACACAGGGAGTGTGATTACCAGGTATGTGGGGAGGAGCAGACGAGAAAACTAACAAGCAGCTGAAAAGGGTAAAAGAAAAAAAGCTGCTATACACAGAAAATGATTTTTAAAAATGTGAAACACCAGGAGATCGCAACAAAAGAATCCACAAACCACAATTATTGAGTCTCCAGTAAATGAGACAAATTTAAATCCCTGAGCTGAATATAAAACATACTGTAAAAATCTTTCAAATGTGGAAACAAGCAGGGGGGCTGGGGTTAGGGTTAGGGTTGCCCTAATCCATAAACCCTTCAGGTCTTTTGTTTTTCACATTTACATTTAGACACTTAAATTGCAGGATGACAGACGTTTTTCAAAATGGCATAAAATGTTTTCACAACCTGGAGAAACTTTAAGTCACACTGAATGTTTTGGTTCTCATGTCCAAACATGAGAACCATGTGTGATATAATAATGTGTTAATAATTTCACACAGCGTTAAAATAACAATCTGTAGAAATTTACAGGCTGAGCAGCAGCTGTCTTCATGGTTAGCATTAGCTCAGGCTAGTTTTTTATGCTTAGCTGTTTAGCATTAGCAGAGCTAGTTGTGCTCAACATCAACTTCTTATTTTAGTACAAACATATATTCTCCATTACTATCGTGGTGGCGGCCATTTTGAACAATGGTTTGAAATAAAACAAATTTACATTTTTAAAAAGGAAATGTCTCTGTGGCCATTTTGAAGAATGGCCATCAAATAAAGGAAATAAGATATATATGATCTATACGGTTCAAAGTATCCATACCAAACATATTGATCGAGTTAGAAAACATAAATGTCAAAAAAAAAAAAAAGTTCAAGATAAAAATATTATAGATAAATGTGACTTTTTATGGGCCCAGTTATGTATGATTTGGCTCCAACATATAAATCTTCCTTTAAGGCCATGGCGGCCATTTTGAATTGTTTTATGTTTATTTTTCTTTTTTTAAAAAAGCAAACCTCTGGAAACATCTGCACCGAGTTATGGAGTTTTATGTGAAATATTTAACAACCTGCTGCGCTAACAGTTATCATTCAGGTTGTCAGTTTAATGTCGCTAGGAAGTTAAACTTTTGAATCTCCCAGCAGCGTCATTTCAACATTTTGAACCTGAGGGAGGAAACCAGAGTTCCCAGAGAAACCAGTAAGGTAGCATTGCTAATAAACTAATCAGGCTGCTCTATTTTCTGTTAAAAGCAAGAAAAAAAAAGGTAAAAAGAAACTTTAGTTACCGTATTTTCCGGACTATAAGTCGCACCGGAGTATAAGTTGCATTCTGGGTGAAATTTATTTGATAAATCCAACACCAAGAACAGACATGTCATCTTGAAAGGCAATAAAAATAGAATAGAGGCAACAACAGGCTGAATAATTGTTCGGTATGCTAACGCTACATGACACATAAACAACGAACTGAGAACGTGCCTGGTATGTTAGCATAACATATTAAGAGTTATTCAGATAACTATAGCATAAATAACATGCTAACAAGTTTACCAAACCATCCGTGTCGCTCCAAATCACTAATCTTCATCTTTGGTGTCGCTTGTAAACAACTCGGCTAACTCCGGAGGTAGCTTCTACCACACACATTATCAACACAGGCCTAGAGCGCCCTCTGGCGGCTTAGTGTGAAAATAACATGCGATATGATATAATAATGTGTAATAATTTCACACATAAGTCGCTCCGGAATATAAGTGGCACCGCCCCCCCGGCCAAACTATGAAAAAAAACTGCGACTTATAGTCCAGAAAATACGGTAATATCAATTTCTGATTTTTCTTAGCCGATTCCAATTTTCTCAGATTACTAAACTTTAAAGAAAAACTGTCCAGCTGATGCTTCGGTGGAAACTTTATCTGATTAAATGTGCTCACTAAATATTTGATTCATTTAATGTTGATGATCCTGCAGTTGATA
The DNA here is from genome assembly GCA_010277075.1 of Poeciliopsis retropinna. Taxonomy (NCBI): domain Eukaryota; kingdom Metazoa; phylum Chordata; class Actinopteri; order Cyprinodontiformes; family Poeciliidae; genus Poeciliopsis; species Poeciliopsis retropinna. Next base: position 3,475,831 of record VMRM01000037.1, on the reverse strand, counting down.
CTTTGTCTACCTGTTGGTGTTTGTGACACTTTTTCAGGCTGAAACAGGTGAAATGTATTTCTGTGAACAGCTCCAGCAGTTTGTTAGCTTTGTGCCTGACTTGTTTACAGCCAACAGAGAGGACTAGAATTACCAGGTTTTTCTCACATAAACTTTCTTGCTCTCTTGATCTCTGATCCAAATCCCTGTTATAAAACCTTAGAAAGTAGTTATAAAGAGCTCACATCAGTTTCTCGGTTGTTATTGTATTTTTAAGCCTCTAATCAACACAGTGCATCATAAGAGGGGAGGAGTGTTTCCCATCAACAGGAACGAGAGACGTTAGAGGAAAAACTCGGTTTTCCTAATCCGGCTTATTGGTCCGCTGATGGAGGATGTGATGTTACGGGTTCGGGGAGTCGGGCTCATTCTGACGTTTCCTCTTTGAGGAGAGACCAACAAATTACTCCTCGTTAGCACAGGCCGGCATGGAAACCCGACGAGGGGAAATTAGACGTCACATCTGCCCTCGTTTTGGGCCAAATGTGCCTAAAACCTTAATTCTCCGGCCTGCAGGTCGACTGGAGGAAACAAAAAGGCTGAATGTGCCTTTGTGGAGCAAAGTGTGTGTTTGCACTGTACCGCCTCCTGCCAGATGTCACTCAGCTGTCAGCGTTCAAAAGCAGCGAGTTTCACAGCTTCAGTGGAAGTGGAAGGGAAACATTCCTCTCGTGCGCTCGGCTAATCACGCCGTTTGTTCTTGCTCCGTTTTCAGAGGAAGAGAAAATTGGACGATCAGACTGTAAAGCGCTGACCTTACAGGCTTTTCTTCTGGTTGGTGGAAGAGGTGAGCTCCAGGTTCGCAGCTGACGGCTCGTTTCCTGAGTGAACGTCGTTTTGATGGTTGCAGCAAACCAGAGGAAAAGCTGCTGACTTGACAGAAAAATCAACTCCAGCCCGAAAGAGGGTTTCATTTCCAGGCTTAGTGAGGAGATTACGATTGTTGCATTGCCAGATTTTACTCTATGAGTTGTCAGGTAAATTGCAGGATGCAATTTTTTATATAGAAAATCCTTAAAGTTGGAATCAGAATAATAATTAGGACATTAAACAGGGATTTGGGGGAACATGTTCCAGGTAAGAGTTGCCCTTTGACCCTCATTCTGCTGTGTCGTCTTTAATAGAGTGAATTTCCTTGCTCGTGTAACCAGGTTATAGGTGCACTGGGACACAGATGGACCAGTAAAACGGACCAATTAAAACCTTCAGTTTAGTTCATTCTTCACAACAACCAGAAGCAGGACGACAGGAAACAGACGCACCTTTCAGATTAAACTGTATTTTTCTGGATCCTCAAACTCTTTATAATAAAATCAGTAATTCAGACGCTGAAGGTTTCCAACTGTTATTAACATAAATGCATTTGTTGTTTTGATGTTTTGTTTTCTCTCTTTCTGCAGGTTTGTTGTCAGACGTCAAGGTGAACGTCTCTGAAACTCCAAGCAAAAAGGAAGAGGACAGGTCCTTTCTATTCCTGTCTGCAGTCACAACTTGATTGGTGGTAGATTTTAGGACGAGCGCAAACAGCAACAATTAGTTAATCCTCCATAGTTTATTTTTCCAGAGATCACATCAGAAAGCTACTCTGAAAGTTCAGGTTTTCTATCTGCGGCGTCAAACCTTCAAAACACGCTTGGTGTGAACGCACCATTACTCCTGTAATAATAATAATAATCGCCCAAATTCAGCACCAACTAAATGATTTGTCCAAGTTGGATCATGTGTATCCGGCTGGTTTTTTCGGTCTGTCCCTGCATTATTTATCCCTTATGCATATTTCTGAGTGAATAACGCAGCGACTGCCACCTACCAGGCTGCTACATCTTTTATGCTCCACTAACTATCAGGGGAGCCAGCAGCTCCTCTTGTTTTAAGGTTAAAGGAATAAAAAGTATGTCAATGTGAATGTTGGACCTGTCTGGGGTCCTCCGGGATAAATTTATACATTTATTCCCTGATCCGTTTATCCGCTATAAAAGGGATTTCTTGTGTTAAAAACTTGCAGCGTAATATTTTTGTTGAATCCTTTAACTCTTGAGGGATGGGAGAAAACTTCTGACCCATATGCCAAACAAGCTGCACTCACCTCTGAGGACTTTCCTCCAGCCAGGCTCACAGTTCCTAAAGAAATAAATACCATCTGCCGCCGACTTTCTGAGACCTTTCACCCGCCAAATGAGCGGGGGAACGGTGGCATGTCGAGTCTCCGCCGAGCCTCTGTGAACTCTGTGCAAACACATCCTCATAATAAACAACCTCAGCTTGACATCCTCACACATTAGATAGCATCTCTGGGCTTTTATGTCTGTGGCATCCGTCTTTGTTCCTCTTGATGCTGAGACGTACAGGAGATAGCGTCGCTATCTGAGGGTGTTCGTCGGCTGTTTGCAAGCCGTAGCGCTTTGATGAAGCGATAGCAGCCGTTTTCTTCCTGCGGATTAACCTGCGAATGCATTTCGGGTCTGGGAGCCTCGGTATTTGTTTAAAAGACACGAGAAATTCATGTTTCAGTCGTCTCTGTCTCCAGTGGGTCCCTGGTTGCCAAGACGTTTTACGGAAGATAAAGACACAGAAATATTTCCCAAAAATAGCTCAAAAGTTAGTTTTAAAAATAGGATAATTTTCCCTGAGATCCAAAATCCTCTGAAAATACTTTTGGTGCCTCATCTTTAGTTTCAGACAAACAGCAGCAGTTTGTTCAAATTCACTCAATTATTACTGAAAAGCTCATTTTATGTAAGCAAATTCAAAATATCCCCACCTTCCTAAAATAATGTATTTTTTTTACTAAAAGTTATTTTGGAAAAAAAAAAAAGGAAAGAAAAAAAAAAGGAAATTAAAATAAAAATAAATTAATCACTTATTTATTTTCAAAAGGTGTTTTAGGCAAAAAAAAAAAAAACAACTTAAATGATTATTTTAGGAAGGTGACAATATAAAATAAACTTGATTTAATATCAATTCAAACTGATTGCCTGTTTTTTCACCAACATATTTTGACATATGGATATTTATTATGAATTTTAACGAGGTTTATAAACTATAAAAGCAATAAAATTGGAGGCTTTTTGGGTAAAATGGAATAAAAATGCGAGTTTCTCCCTCTTAAAATGTGACGTCACTCGGACCCTGCAGGGGATTTGTCCCGTTAAACCCCAGACGTTTCGCTCAGTTTGCTCCTGACAGCTGAAGCGAAGGTAAAGACCCGTCCAAGTTCTCCTTAAAGGAGACCGGAGCGGTTTAGGAGTCCGGTTTGGGGATTTGAAGAGGAATTTGAACTGTCAGAACCGTCAGGAAGATTCAATACGAGCAGGTCAGGCAGGAGAAGCAAGTTAATCTGAAAAGCCAAACATAACAGTTTAGAAGAAGCTTTCAGAACCTCCCGGAGGTCCGACAGCGGCCCGGTACAATCAGAGAGGTTTTCACAGGTTTGATTTAAGTGAAAGATGTGCAATGAGGAAATCTACAAAATACAAACTGAGAAAAGGTGGACAAAGGCCGGGACTAAAAGGAATTTGTTTAGACATTATAACAGAGAATCGATCATTTCAGGAAAAAAAAAATTATTTATGGCAAATTAATAAATTGGTAAACATCACATTTTGCCAAATGCCGCCATTATCAGGATATAAACTGTGATTCTAACCAGAAACGAGATCAAATCCATCATGAAATGTTCTGTTTTAGTTACTCGGTTATGGACCCAGAACTGGAAAAACTTTGAAGTAAATTTCTGCAGCCATTTTGAAGTAGTTTTGTTTCTATGTGTTAATAGCGTGTCGCCTCCTTATTCTTGATAACAATGATGAAAAAGATAATTACTTGTTATCCACAAAGTGAAATAAGAGCAAATTTCATGACTTCCAAATGTAAAACATCAAACATAATCTGGATTATGTCCCAGACTAACTCAGACGTCCCGGCTCTCCTGATGTCATCACAACATCGTCAGAGCGAGTCGGGTCCAATCAGCTCTCATTGTCTCCTTAATTAAGAAATACATGATTTCCAATCAACGTCTCCGCCAGTTAAAAGCTGGAGGTGAAAAACCTGCAGAGTTTATGGAGGACATGATGTCAACATGACTTTATGAAACTGAACTCTTAAAAATCTCAGGATGTTTGTTTGATTTACAGGCATAAAAAGCATTTTATGAAAGTAAATCACTGCCTTGATGAGATCGGAGAACAAGATCTAAACTTTTACAGAATACTGTAAAATATTCTGGACAAGGCATTTTAAAACATGCATGAGAACCTACTGTACATTTTTACGAGCTGTGCTTTTTTCCTCTTGTATTTAGTTCTTAAATAATAATAAAAAAAGAATTTAAAAGTTTTGCAAAAAGAGAATGTATTCATGTTTTCCTAGGGGACGTTGATATCTGTGGACTATGATGCCAAAAAACTGAGTTTCCATCTTAACTACAATAAACTACATGTAAAGATTCTGCTGCTACTTTTAGTGTTAATTAGTTGTGGGAATGTAATGCAATTTGTTCTTTAAAATACAAAGAAACAGATAAAACTTGTGTTTGTTACTAAATTGTTTAATTAAACAGATCCCAGGTCTATAGTCACCTTAAACTATACAATTATTTTGCAACAATAACGATACATTTGTGGCTGACGCTCCCATATCTAAGAACTAACTGTCAAACATGGTGGTGGCAGAATCATGCTGAGGGTTTGTTTCACAATTTGCTTTTGGAAACATATTTGTGGTAAGATTAGGTGGTTTTGGTGTCTTTCTCAAAACTGTAATGAAAACATTTTTTTCTCATCACACGAGTCACATGATCGACAACCGAACGTTTCTACTGGCGAAAACGACAAAGAAGACAAACAGGAAGTGGCCGGAGGAGGATGGTGCTGCATGTTTTTAATGATTCAAGGCATGAATAAACTTATCTATAATCTTATTTAATAATTGTATTTCTTATTTAAATTGTGTTTTCTGGACTTTCTACAAAGTTTTGCGGACATTTCTAATGAAAACACAGCGACCCGTCACGCTTAGCCAAACTAGCTGTGGATAAAACAGGACAACAATCTGAACCTTGTTGAAAATGTAATAATTTTGCTCAATTAACTTTTCTTCCCACCGACTTAAATTAAAGCTGCTATTTTTGATAAGAGACACAAAAAGCTAGAGAAAGTTTGATGGTGAATTTTAACGTGGATAAAGTCTCCCGGATCCAGTCAGAAGGTATTTTCTGATGAACTGCTTGGCGCCACATGAAGCTGCTAGCATAAAACACCTGCTGCACCTCGGCTGTAATGATAATGATGGGAATGCCTTCTGGGTGCCTGGGCCTCTGGGCGTCAGATCATGCATAGTCATGGCTCCACATGCTGATTTACGCCGGCGGCGGCGCAGTCGGTCAGGAAGCATCTGCATGACTGCGCTGACTTTCCCTGACTTGGCCTTGAAACCTAATCTACTGTAGCCGTCCCTGGAGACGCAAACCGACGCGAGTAAATTACAGAGAAAGAAAAAGAGCTTTGGACTGCATAATCCCCCCTAAATAAGGAGGCAGAAGAGAGCAGGATGGTAACCAAAGACAAGTGTCTGTTCAGTTTTAGTGCGGCTCATTTATCACAGCGTTAGCTTTGGGGATGTTCACTGTGTGCGTGTGTTTGTGAATATTCAGCCCAGTAAATCAGAGAAAGATGTAGCAACCCCCCGGAGAGCACAAGGTGTTTTATTCATTATTATTTCAGTAGTTGTGCTCGGCGCCACTCCTCTACAGAAACACTTGTTTTAGCGGCTCATGCGTGTGCGTACATCCGTTTACATCCTCCAAAAGCTTTCGCCGAACTGCAGCATTACAGCTAATAAGCCTCTTACATCGAATTCTCCGGCCTTGTTGGGTGTTGAGAGCGGCTGCGGTCGTCCTCGCTGCTGCTCGGTTGTGCTGCAGCGCTGCAGTCAGATGATCTGACAGGAAGACACAGCAGCCGGCGGTTTAATTCCCCGACTCGTTTCATCTGCAGGAATCAGACCGCTGACCTCAGAGCTTCTGCTTCCTCCAGACCGTCAAAACACCGAAATTGTCTAATTGTGTTTTTTCAACAATATATTAAAGTTTTAAACCCGTTTCTGTTGGAAACCCAGTCAGTGTTTCTGTTCCGATTCTCTCCTGTCTGCTGTGAGGAATCGGACCGTCGGATCACGGCCCTCACGCCCGCCTCGCCACCTGTCCGTCTCCGTTCTGCTGTCACTTCTGAAATAAACACCCAGACACTCAAACTGCAACCTGAGGCAGAGGCTGACCTTTGACCCAGACGTAGCACGCCACGTTTTTCCAGTTCAGCTCAGTTTCTCTCCCTGAGCTGAATGACCGGAAATAACTGAGCAGCATTAAAGGAGAATATTGAGTAAATCTGCCGTTCAGCCGGGAAACGGTTTATCGTTCCGACTCATCGCTCTGTGATGAGGCAGCTTGATAAAAAGGTCACTTTGTTCTATTAACTTTATTAAAAGTCGGCTCTAAAGACTCTTGTACTAATCTGCTCTTTCAGTGTCTTTGATGGTGAAACGGCCAACATATGACGCGTTCCCACCAGCCGGCGTTCCCAAAGCCTCGGCTGTTCGCCGCTCCGACTCCCGGAAGCTGCGGCCGGCGCTCCCTATAAATCCAGAAACAGTCGGATCGGCGATAAACTTCCACGTGGGGACGTGATATACGGCGCGGCTGTTTTTGAGCTCAGGGCGAACATCTGGATGTCGCCGTGAAATCGCGTCTTTCAGAGCCTGGAGGGTCGAGTTACGTCTGCCAGGCAGCGAGCGGCGGGGTCAGAGGTCAGAGCTACGGCCAGGTAGCAGCTGGCTGCCGCGGCGGAGGACAGAGCACAAAACTACAGAACTACAGAGCACAAAACTACAGCTGCAGGGACTTTTTATTTATATGCACGTAAAAAGTAATGCTCCTGCAGCAGCTATAAGCTCAGAAAAATTACAGCAGATGCAACAAAATACAAACAATGAAATTAAATCTACGAATATTGAAAATTCGGTTTAGTAAAATCTGATGTTAGATTTTTACTCTGTTGGTGAGAAACTGGTTTGTTTTGTCACATATTTTTAATGAAATAATAAATCTGCAAGTTGAATCAGCAGTTTGTCTTTTATTTTTTATTTATTTAGTGATTTGATTAAAAAAGTGGAATTAGTTTGCACACAGTAACAGATGCTAACCGTTTATTTCTGATAACTTATAGCTGTTAATAAACACAACATTCAGTTTTTCTGAAAAAACGTTTGCGCTGTACTTTTATTAAAGGATTATTAATAAAGAAATGTTGGCGCTCTGATAAATATGTCAAAGTACAGAACGTTCCCCGAGTTATTAAATTTGTTGATTAATCATCTCAATTCAGATTTTTACGATTAACTTCTAGAATAATTTCATACAAGAAAAATATATAAAACCAAACAAGCAGAACAAGAAAAGCACAAAATAACATAGAAGAGGAAAAACAGAACTGAAATATACGAACCAGGATCAAGTTTTAGTTACAAACCCAAAGCAAGTGGAAGTTCTCCCACCGAAATGGTGTCATATAAATGTTAAAATGTCATAATTAATGTGCATAAACCTGCTGTTTACTGTTAAAAAGACATAAAAGTATAAAAAGAGATTCTGGTCTTCGTCATTTCCTCGCTTTGTAACGAATGAATCCAAAACGAACCGAGACAAACGACCTGCAGATAAAAACCCAAATAGTTGCAGAATGAGTAAGAGACGATAATATTTTTCAAAAACAAGCAGCGGGAAACGTCATCACCTCCCAGCCGCACAATTAAGAGCCGCTGCCATCACTGTTGCTCTCTCTAATTTAATCCACCTGTGTCATCATCTTCCTCCCCATGCAGGACATAATCTGGGCTAAATGCAACTATAATCCAATTAATCTGTCATAGCACAGCCCCATTGATGGTATTTTTGCTTTCTACTCACACTTCCCGTTTTCCTTCTGGCTAAATAATGAGGGAGGATAACTCAATTTGGATAACGGCGAGCATTAATGAGAGACAGATAACAGCAAGAACAGGCCAGGAACAAAGAAAAGGAATGAGTGGAAGTCTCACAAACTGCAAAATTAAGTTTTATGCACCGCTCAATAACGCTAAAGAAGACCAGAATCATATTTAAAATATGCAAATTCACAGATTTTAACAATTAAACCAACAAAATGTCAGTTTTTACACAACATAAAGTTAAATTTTACAGGTTTTAATAGGTTGAAGCATTTCCAGGACTGCATGTTTTGTTGCAGCATCTTCCCCAAGACAAATAAAGTTTATTTGTAAAATAGATTTTTAATTATTTCCTGGTGAAATAAAAGCCAATAATAATGTAAAAGCAATAAAGTTTGTGTACAAACTTGGCAGAAATTGTATATCAGTGTTTTTTTTTCCTAATTGATTATTCTGAAGCAAAAATAACTTGGAGTAAAAAGTAAAACCTCGTCACAAAAACACATTTTATCCTAAAGTTACACAAACGCTGTAAAGTTTTCATCTTCATGATGGAAACCGTTCAGTGGAAGAAACGTTGCTTTCAGATTCCTGACAGATTTTTATTCTGAGACAAGTTGTTGAATGAATGAATGAAAGAAAAATAAGAGATATTTCTTTAAAAAGCAAATTAAACAATCAACATAAAACATTCTCCGTTTTTATATAACAGCACTCTTGTTTTTTTTTTAGTTTTTTAAGTATTTTTATAAAATACAACTATATTCAAATGTTTTTTTAAATATATTTGATGAAAAATATGTTTTTTGAAAACACACAATGAACTTGAGTATTAGTTGAATATTTTTTCTACATAAATATCTTATTACACTTGAATAAGACAAAACTAACTGACAAGCAACCTTTCAGCAAGATATATGAGCTTATTTTAAATTAAAAATGCCTTAATATTGATGGAAAAACTACCATTATACATAAAATAATCAGTGGGAAAAGATAAGTTAACATTTCTTGTAATTATTGATTTAAGTTAGTTTTGTCTGATTTAGACGTTTGCGCTAGAAACTAAACCAAATCTGCTTGGTAACATTTAGTTTTGAGCTCGATTGCATCAAGAGCAGCTCTGAGTGGAGCCACTTCTCTTCTTCATCCAAACAAACGGTTTGGGCCAGTTTGGGCATCTGGATGGGATTTCTTTAGTCGCCTTTCTGAGGAACAAATATCCTCCTGGAAAATGGCCTTCAGGCAGAACCAGGACTCTGTTTGGGGTGGAGAGCCTCGTTTATACGCCGTCGGTTTGTAGGTGGGAAGGGGAGCATCTGGGGAAAGTTAGATGTGACAAAATGAAAGAAAAAAGTATCTTTGATTCATGATTAGTCACCTTTTTTTAACGGTAAAAGGTCTAAAGAGATTAGATGAATCCAAAAAGTAGCAGCAAATTTAGCATAGCATCGTGTCGTCGTTTATCTGGATAAGACGGGGAGGCAACGAGTCAGGCAGAGCGCAATGTAAAGCTGAAGCAGCAGCAGCTGACTCGCATTAATGTAATTAACGCTCAGAGGACGACGGCTCCTTTCGCTTCCTGCAGCCGCTTTTTACGTCCTGCGAAGCTGAGCCAGCCACCGTTTCATGAGCGAGTTCCTGATGCTGTTTTTAGTCCTCATTAAAGAGTAAAACAACAAATCCTCTGAGCTCTCATCCCGCTGCACTGCATGAAATAAAGATGCATTCAAAGATCCAACGTAATCTTCATTGTTAAAACATGACGTCGTCCTGCTGAGGTTCCCTCAGGCAGACCTGAAAATCAACACATTATTCACCTTCTGCCTCAAAATCACATCAACTCAGCAGCTTAAAAAGCATCATCGATCATCATCATCATCGTTGCAGTGAAATCGAAGCTTCTTGCCCTTCAAACATGCTTTTGATTTGCTCTTTACTTGGCGTTTCAACGCTTTACAGATCAAACGCTTCATCAGAATAATCATTACAGCAGCCAGATTTTTAGTTTCAGTCTGTCTGAATGTAGTTCGTAGCAGCGATCATTAGAAAGCTTGACTGGAGAGAAAATCTGCGTTTTATTAAAGAAACGTGGAAAACTTGCAAACTTGCAGGGTGAATTTCCCCAGAACATAAAACTCCCGAATAAATCTCAATAGTTTTCACCAAAATTACATTTCACGGGCCGTGTTATGACATGAGGCGAGTTGTGAAACTTCTGTGAAATTCTGGATTATTTCTCAATTTGCAGGTTAATCTGAGGTGACAGGAAACCGACAGAGCAGACAATAAATCTGACGTTTTCTCACGTTAATTTCAGGGATCCTGACTAATAAACGATCAATAAACATAATTTAATACATATTTTAACATCGTCTCTTGTAAATGAGAAATGCTCCGGAATGCAATACCTGCTAAATAACATCTATTTTAATATTTTCAAGAATTTTGCTAAGATTTAGTTGGTTTAGCATCTGAGTAATGTCTCAGATTTTTTATTGTTTTACTTTTTAATAGCAAGCCCCAAACAGTGGACTAGTTAGCAGCTATAATTTATATTTATAAAGTAAATGTTGCTTTCAAAGCTTGACCAAGTGCTGCCAATTATAAAACATCCGGGTAAATACTGACTGCAGAGGCGTGTCAAGATATTTTAGGGGCCAGGTGCTCAAAACACATGGAACCACCATTTGCGTGAGAGATTATTTACAATTACAGCTAGAACATCATTTCTAAATAAAATCAGTAGCCATGTTCTAACCGACGTTGCACAAAATGCACAAAAGAAAAGCACTTTCTTTGTCCAGAGGAAAAGGAGCGTTGTCTGCGTACGTCTCTGCTTGAATGTGAGCTAGAAAAAGTTCAACTAGAACATCCGTCCATCGATTAACAAAACTGAAGTTATTATGTTTGGATCTAAAGAGCAACAATAGACTCAACGCACAGCGTCGGTTATGAGAGCTGGAGAACAGAGATCAGGGGGGAAATCTGTGACCTGAACATTCAGAGCCACATAAAGACAGTCGCAAAGTCGGCCTTCTGTCACCTGGAGAACATCCCCAGGATTAAAGGACTAAAGTCCCAACTAGATCGAGAGAAACTCCTCCATGCGTTTATCTTTAGTCTTATTGATTCCTGCAGCAGCGTCTTCGCTAAAACCTCAATCCAAAATAAAGCAACAAAGAAGAATTAAAATGTAACCGTTGTAGCTGGATGCGAAATGTCTTCACCCCGATTTGTGAGACGAATCTGAAATCTTTTTAGATATGGCCCAGATGTTTTTTTCTGCTCATCTGGATCATTGAGCAGAATAAAGACTTTGGATGCGTCACGTCGCAGTGAGGTAAGAGGATGATGTGTTTGAGCTGCTGCTGCTGTTCTGACTAAAACCAGGAAGACGCAGCACATCGCTCCGGTTCTGCAGTCCGTACACCGAGACAGCGGACTTTAAATTACCGCCAGTAGCTTAAAAATCACTGAACGGCTTAAGGAGCTGCTGCTGTTGTCATAGCAACCTTCCAGACCTGAGTCTGGTTCTGCGGCAGAACCAGAACCAAACAGCATTCAGCTTCTATTGTATGTATTTATTTGACTTGCCTTCCAGAATTGCTGTTTAAAAACTTTTGTTGCGTTTTTTTTCTTGTGCATAAAATAAGTTCTGATTCCGATTGATTGATTGATTGATTGATTGATTGATTGATTGATCGATCGATCCTTGGCTGCAGATGCTTGGTCCTGAAATGTGGAATATTGATGCATAAATAATATTTTATTTATTCTAGTACAGAAGAAAAAGAATCGAGAGAAAAATGAAAATCAACCAAGCAGAAATGTCAACATGTTTATTACAATTGAACTTGTGTTTAGAAAGAAAGTCAGAATTAAATTTTGGATATTAGATTTAAAATAAGAGCTCCATTTAATGGGAACTAAAGGACAATCATTTACTGCACCAGTTTCAGCAGCCTGGATGTAAAATGTGCATGTTAGCTGAAACCACTTCACAATTATTGCCTATACTTAAAATGTGCTAATGATTTTCAGACCTTTCTGGTTAATTCATCCAGCAGCTGGAACAGCAGCTGTGCTGAAAATCCTGCGTTTTGACGGCTCGTCAAAACGCAGGATTTTCCTCTTTTCTCATTTTTCCATCTGGCTCTCTTCTTCACATTTTAAACACGCCGCCTCGCTCCTCCCCGTCGCTCCTCGCCGTCCAGCGACGCTCCGTCTCACCGTTTGGTCATCGCAGCAGGAACTAATTTAAGGTTTCATTTTTTCTCCTCTGCGTTTCAGTGAGACGACATTGAGGCTTTTTCAACCTCGTGGTGAAATTTATTTGGATCTGAAGGTTTCTGGGATGCAGCCAGTCATGATCAGCGGCAGCTGGTACCGTTTTGTTTTGAGTATATTACAATTACTATTACTATTACAATTACAAGTTTCCTTTACCTTACAGAAGAGGATTATGGTCACTGAAGAAAAATAAAAAAATCTGATTTCTGGATGTAACCTCAGAAAATCAGAAAAGTTTCAATTGTTTTTGAACCATCGGGCAAATTTGGGACAAGTTGTCAATGTTGATAAAGCAAAGTTTTATAAAACAGTTCTGATTATTTTCATATTCTAACAACACGACTGACATACAGTCAAGAATGTTTGGTCAAAATTCTGAGATCAAAGTCAAAATTTAGAGAATAATGCCAGTATTCTGAGAAAAAAAATCTGAATTTTGAAGAAATAAGTTGGAGTTCTAAGATTGAAGTTGAAATACTGTGAGTAGAAAGTTGTAATTCTGAGACTAAAGAGAAAAATTTGAGAAAAAAGTCGGAATTCTGAGAATAAAGAGTCGCAATTCTGAGATTACAGTCAGAATTCTGAGAAAAGAAAAATACGAAAGTTGAGAAAAAAAGTCGGAATTCTGAAATTAAAATCAAAATTTAGAAGAAAAAAAGTCGAAATTTTGAGATTAAATTGATAATTTTGAGGAAAATGTCGAAATTCGGAGAAAAAAGTTGGAATTTGGGTTTAAAAATCAGAATTCTGAGAAAATGTTAGAATTCTGAGGTTAAAATCAGATTAAAATCAGGCCCTAATCCTCGTCTGTATCGCCCAGAGATCCAGTTTGAGAGGAATAAATGTCTCCTTCTCTACATTCCTTGAAGGGAGTCATTGTGAGACCGCAGGAAGCCCGGTGTGTCGCCGTCCACAGGTCCACTTGGACCCGGTCCGAAGTGGACGACTGGAATCTGGACTCGGCCCGGTCGGGTTCTCTTTCTGCTCTCTGAATGTGCAGCTGAGGGCAATTTCCTTACAATCACCCAGAGTGGTTTCCTCCTTCCATCATTAATCCTAATGGTGAGGATGGCTGCAGCGCAGGCTGCAGCACCAGCTGCAGCGCAGGCGGACGCTCTTGCAGGACCAAACAGCACGGAGTATATACTGCAGAAAACCAAATATACACTCTGCAGACGCAATCAACCCCTCAACCCAAACAGCTGACGGTTCCCCACGTCGTTCTCATCAGGAAAGAAAAAAACCAAACCGTTTTTTCGTGACTAAAAACCCTGTAAATGTCGGTGGGCAGCAGATTCTTAGAGGGAGGTGAAGATTTCTGGGTGGAGAGCGTGCAATTACTCCATGTGGAGCTCTGGAAGCAATTATTCCTCCATCCAAAATGCCTCTGAAACAATTTCTCAGCTGCCATCAAACACACTCACGAGTTGTTCCTGCCAGCATATTGTACTGAGTCACCACATCGAGAATCACATTAACCTCATTTGCTTTGCGTTTGCTCACACTAAGTAATTGAGCTGGAAAATAAACAGTTGGTCGACTCGGATAATAACTGGCAACATGCAGGACGGGTGGAGGCAGTTTGGGAGGAGTTGGGCAGCGAATGGTAAACAAGGACATGATAATCGTTTACTAGCAGTACCACTCCTTGTTGCCATTGAAATGATGCATTCGTAAACATGATAATTGCAGAACTGCGTGTTCTTCAACACGACACATATTGATAAAAGCGCATGCACCCCTCTGGTTTATAGCAGCTACAAACTGAAGAGCAGTTTTTGATTTGCCAGGAGAAATACACACCATGAATTTATCAATATTGTTATTATTATTACGTCCAAAAAATGTTTTATTGTGTTTTGTTCTTTCCATGCAGCAAACCAATAAGAAAATTCCTGTTTACTGCAAATTAAATGTGACTATTGATAACTTGTGCTCCAGGACCACACAGGAATTTATGATTCTTCCCACTTCAAAACGTACTGAAACTTTGAAAGAGAACCAATCTGCCCGGTCTGGTGTGAAGATTAAGGCTGAATTCACACCAACCCGGTTTAGTCCAAGTCCGGTTTGCTTGGGTTCGTGTGAACGCGCAATCAGACTCTGGTCCGCCTAAAAATCTACGTCTCGGCTCAATTAAAGTGAACTTTAATGCCTGTGTGAACGTCAAGCGGACCGGAGACCACTTTCAGCGCATTGCATTCTGGGTAAATGCAAGCAAGCCGAGCTCGAGTACCTGAGGGACACCAAAGAAAATCCTCCAGATTGTTCCTTAAAGTTAAGCTTAAAGTATTTTAAGTACAAGATTAAAACACTGCAGGTGAATTTACTTAATTTGAACCATTTTCTTCTTTTTACAGGAGAAATTCAAACTGTTGTGGTCATATTTGCTCCATTAATTACAAGTTTCAAAGCGGCTGCTGATTGGTTAAAACTGAGTTTTTTGTTAAAGACCTGAAACTTGATTTAAATCCTTACTATTTTTTTTTTACTGGTTTAAATATCTCATATTTTGCATGAACTAAATCTTATGAAATGAAACTTGTTTAAAGGCTAAGTTGTGACTTTTCTTCCGTTGCTGTTTTTAGAGACTCAAATTCGTCTCTTTTGGCCAAGTATAAACGAACCCACTTGGTTGCTGGAGTTAATTATACCATAATTTAGACGTTTTATATTTTTTATGAACACATTCCAGCGCGTCCAGGTTAACCTCCTTTAAAAAATACACATCAGCTGTAATGAAACCAAATCTGGTGGTCTGAAAGCACTTAACCCTCAAAGGCTCGCCTTGAAGTTTGATTCTCAGCCCAAACGGCCGCGGCGGATTCAAACTCACGCGTCCGCATGTGTGTGTGTGTGTGTGTGCTGAATCACAAGACATCCACTGCTGCAAATGTGTGATTCATCCTTGGAGAGGCAGTATTTTTAAAATATCCAATTATCCTGAGAAGCTGCAGGTCCGACCGTCGCTGCGACGCGTCGCCCCTCCTTCCCGATCCGGTTCCCCCCGAGAAGGAGGCGATGCTGACACTCTGCAGGATGTAAGTCTCCAGCAGCATCTCAAAGAGGGGAGTAAATCCAGTGCTCGGATGGGACATATGGAAGTGGTTTGAGGCGAGGAAGGTGTCAAGGCGGGTGCACGTCACTGCTGGATGCCGGGGATGAACTCGGTAACAGCGGCCACCTCTACGCCCACTCGGAGCCAGGAGGGGGTTTATAAGGTAGGGAAGAGTGATCCGGGATCAGAATTACTTACTGTGTGTTTAATGAGATGTTACATATTTCCGACACGCACCATTACGCTCCTTTCACACCTCGCAGACGTAGAAGATAAAGGCATTTACGACAGACTGCCTGGATCTCTGTGAGTGAAGAAGAGGTGGAAAAAGAAAATCGGAGTGGTTTTGTCAACGTGGCGTTTGTGGCTGTGTGGCACTCTGAGTTAAGATGAAGTCCAATAAATTCACCTTCACAAGTGGAGCGTTACGGCTTTCCCACGATGATCTACTTGACATGAAAGTTCATGAGAAATTTATTTGGGTTCAAAGGTAAAGGCACAGATGTGATGGTGTGTTGGGATAAAAAAATATGGATTAGATTAACCTAATTAGCCTTTTCAGAAGTTTGAAAAGTCAAGAATTTTGACATTAATCTCAGAAATGTTGTGGAAGAAACAAGATTTTTGAGCCTCAAGTTTAAAATTTTGCAGGAAAAAAAACAATCTTATAAATGTTTAAAAGTTTCAAAAGGTGAAAAGCTTTGACTTTTGAAACTCAAAGTGTTTTTTCTAGAAAATTTCTGAGATTAACCTCAAAATATCTGAGTTTTTGTAGCAACTCAAGCTCTAAATTTCAATGCTTTTCCAAGTAAGTTTCAACAATTGGAGCCCAGAAATCTCCTGTTTTTTCCAGAAATTTTCTGAGATTAATCTCAAAGTTGTTGGCTTTTATGGCACAAATTTATTCTTTCCTCCTTTTTTTTTCAATAATTGCCTGAATTGGACAAAAAAAAATAAGAAAACAAAGGAAATAATGTGGGAAAAAGGTTTAAAAAGAAAGAGAGAACACAAGTCCCAGAAAGAAACAAACCCTGAGAAAACAAACCTAAGAACCCACAACAACATATATGCAAATATTATAAATAACCGTTTTAATTGGAAAGCAAACGCTACATGAGGATATATTCTTGACCTACAGAAAACTTGAGATCTTTGATACAGAGTTCAGACAGAACGGGCCTAAACCGAGACCGCACAAAAGGAAACGGCGTTCTGCCACAGCCTCTGTTCAGCCTGCCAATTCACTTCCTGAACAGAGAGTCTCTTCCTCCCTGGATCGTAACATCCGGGTCACAGTTGAGCAGAGCCGTCTACAACAAAACCCCGAGGCTCACGATTTGTTTTGGAGTTTCGGCGCTCTCGGGGCACCTGATCCAGCCGCGGACCGTTCCCGCGCGCCCCGTAAATCTTTGCAGCGTCCAGTAAAACATGCCAGACGAACCTTTGAAGCCGGGCCCACTGTAAACAGCAAATCCTGCAGCACCAATATTTTAAAAATATGGCCAGGCATAAACACAGCGGCTGAAGAAAGAAAGGAAAGAAAGGAAAGTAGCGGCAGAGGCAGCATGTGCCCATGCAGGGGTGGCAGCTGGACTGTGTTAGAGCGTCAGAGCGCGTTATCGCCGCGACACAACACAAAGCAGGCGCACCAAGCATTCTCCCTGCTAACCACTGCCTTTACTTTAAAGACAGGCTTTGGCGTCTTAGCCCTGAACTGTGGGCCCTTGGAGACCAAACACAGGCTGACAGAGTGTCTGCAGACAGAGTGAGAGCGCAGCGTCCTGCTGGCTCGCCCCGCTCGCCCGTCTGGGCTTCGTCAGAGCATGAGGCCACCATATGGACCGGAGAAGCCAAAATCGTTGAATAGACGTAGGTACGTGCGCTAAGTGACTTCCTGGATGCTTTTAGGATAAAGGATGAGTAAAGTAAATGAGAGAATATGCATCATGGGCTTTAAATTATGATTAAAAGCAAAGATTGGAGAGAGGCACTAAAGCATAACAAGAGCATTCTGGACTTTACTGAGTTTGTTTCCAGTAAGATGCTTTCAGCAGCTGATCTGTCTCTTCTGTTAAATTACAACCGGGATGGACGTCAGGCCTGCAGGCTGGAAAATTCGGAACAGATCGAAAACATGGAGGAAAATGACTAGAACCTGTTTGTATAGAGACCAGAAGTTTCTTGGTTTTTACTTTGTGACTATAAACCATCCATCCTGCTACTTCAAGGTCATAGTAGGAGTTTATCGTGAACCCTCTGTATTTACAAGGTTAACATTTGAAGCAACCTCTAAAAACTGTAACTATAAATGCAGATTTTTATCATTCAAACAGCAAAACCCAACCTGTGAGTGAATTCAGAGTGTCTGACACGGATCTACTGGCTTCCTTATTTCTACTTTTGGGAGTTCAGCCAATCAGGACCAAGAAAAATAAACGCAGATCCTGGACTGGATGCTTTGCCGCAATCACCAGCCGCATCGCAAGATATTGTATAATTTATATTATACAATGTTCTAAAAAAAACAACTGAATCAGTGACAATCAGGGAATTTGCATCAGACCTTCCTGTCTTCATAAACCAAGACATTAAAGTGTAACTAACCTCCAAGTTTGTTTATTAGCATAACTTTGTTTATTAGCAAAACAAAGTTGGTAAACATGTATAAAGGATTCTATCTTTATGTTTCTGTGGAAATTTTGAATCACAAAAATCTTCAACAGAAGAAAGTCTAGATTTGTCACTTGTTTTTTGATAGAAAGTAGTTTGAGGTATCTGGACAAAGTTTATGAGTAATTAAGTGTTTCTTTCTTCCAGAGTATAATTTTTGGGTTCTCCACCCTCCTCTGGGTTTAAGGCAGGTAGAAATCAACCCATCTACCGTATTTTCCGGACTATAAGTCGCAGTTTTTTTCATAGTTTGGCCGGGGGTGCGACTTATACTCCAGCGCGACTTATGTGTGAAATTATTAACACATTATTATATCATATCACATGTTATTTTCACACTAAACCGCCAGAGGGCGCTCTAGGCCTGTGTTGATAATGTGTGTGGTAGAAGCTACGTCCGGAGTTAGCCGAGTTGTTTACAATCGACACCGAAGATGAAGATTTAGTGATTTGGAGCGACACGGATGGTTTGGTAAACTTGTTAGCATGTTATTTATGCTATAGTTATCTGAATAACTCTTAATATGTTATGCTAACATACCAGGCACGTTCTCAGTTTGTTGTTTATGTGTCATGTAGCGTTAGCATACCGTACAATTACTCAGCCTGTTGTTGCCTCTATTCTATTTTTATTTTAAATTGCCTTTCAAGATGACATGTCTGTTCTTGGTGTTGGATTTTAATAAATTTCCCCCCAAAATGCGACTTATTCTCCGGTGCGACTTATAGTCCAGAAAATACCTTAATGCTAAAAACCACGGCCTCCTTTCTGAGCACTGTGATTCACATTTCATTCCCACCAACTCTCTTCCGCAGGTTGAAGTCACGGCTGCTTAATGGTCGGGTGCAACATTCACAATCAGCGATCACACGACTCCCAGTGATGGTGCTTCACCCTGACTCGAGTTTCTCCTCCGTGACACCAAATAACACGTTTCCTCACCTGTTTGGGGGCCGTTTACCTCCCCGGTCGGACAATAGAGAGCAGCACAATGACTGCTGATTAAAAACCTGGTCTGATTATTCCTGAGGCATAGTGATTGTGACTCTGAAAGGAATTGCTCTCCCACTCGCAATCACGGGCGAATGCAGCGATTACAGGTTGCAGAGTCCAATGGATCGCCTTGATCCGAGGTGAGACAATGAGCAGAGAGCTGCTGAAGATACCAGGAACATAAAATTAACCCCATTTATCTTTTCATATAAAGGGCATTCTTACTTTAATTGCAAGCATTCATCAAGACAGTGGGGCCAATTAAACTGTGCCTCAACAAAACATGCAAAGACAATGTAACCGAGCAGAAGTCAGTTTTATCAAAACTTTTTTTTCCCCAAAAAACCCCCCACAATTTGACAATTGTAGTGTTTCCATTACATAAGAAACTGAAATTAAAACCACACACAAATAAGTTTGTTCATGTGAGAAGTCATTAAAAAACATGATCATCTGACCACTTCCTGTCTTCTTCATGGTTTGCATCATCTGGTTGTTGATCATGTGACTCGTGATGCAAAAAACGTTTCCACTGCAATTTTACAAAAATAATAAAAAGATCATATCTTCTCACTGAAACAAGTTTTTCCATATTTTTGGTTTGCATTAATGTGAAACCCACAGTAGAAGTCCATTGCTATTCAAATACAGAACTGAGTTTGACATAATCACCACTGCTGAGCCTTTAAATGTTGTATAAGCTCACAGGAAATGCAGCATATTCATGAATTCATTCATCGCTGTTCGCAGACTGAACACACTGAAATGAGTCAGTTTGTCAAAAGGCCATTTAGACTGAATGACATCATGAAAACGGAGGAAGAAACATTCCTGTTTGCATCCAAGAGGTGACAACGTCCTCTTCATGTTTTCATTTTAATAAAGACTGATGACGTTTTGGTTTTAAGGCAAGGATGAGAAGCAAAATACTGATAATAAACCATAATTACCTTTTCCAACTTCACAGTCAAAGTAAAGCTCTCACAGTCATGTTAGCAGCAGCTAGTTAATGTGTAGCCTAACCTCTAATGTGTTTGCACATCGCTGCGGATAATTGCAAGCCTTGTTTAAGGTCTAAGATAAATTATTTGGACGTTTTGTAACACCAATTTTCCCTCGGAAACGACTTCTTGACATTTTTCTGAAAAACATCTTCAGATTTCTGAAACCTGTGTTTCAAGCAGCCGCATCTCTCCATCCTGTAATCCCTTTGCCTCAGAGTCGGGTGAGACAGTCGCCTGGTTGGTTCGCTAATGAAAAGTTGCACTTCCTCTTCTTTTCCCCCCACAGAAGAAGATAACATTAAGAAAGTTTCGCCTGTAGTCGTCGGAGTGAGAGCTCTCCGGTGGATTATCTCTTCCTCGGTGCAGTATTTATCTTTGAAGCAAACCCATTGTGACACACTCATTCACTCACTCAGCCACCTGTTTTTTTTCCACACACACACACACACACATCTGGCAGCAAACTTCTCCAAGTTGAAAGCAGTTGAGCGGCGGTGGAAGTGGCCTGTTTTCAGCTCGGTCGGGGGTTTTGTAGCCGCGACGCGGCTGCATTAGGAGCGGGCCCAAGGGTTAATATCTGAGGCCGAATGAGGCAATCTGCAGCTTTTACATACTGCTGGGGAAAAGAGATTGACTTGGCATCATTTCACGGGTCACTACATCTGCAGAAATTAGATTGGGAGCAGCGAGGAATATCAAGGTGTGTGTAAATGTTTTTAAATGTGAAAAGCCAGCGCGGCAAGGGACAAAAACGAAAAGAAACACAGCAAGAAACTCAATCATCAGTTACAGCAGAAGGACTTCAATTTTCTTTGGTAAAAATCCATCAAGTTCACTCCACTCAGTCATCAAAAATAAATAAAAACACATGGAAAAAAAAATGCTTTATGCATTTGTGAAGCTCACAAATACGCTGAGAAACTAAGAGGAGAGGCACGGCTTTTAAAAAGCAGAACAAAAAAACTATGACTAATACCTTAACATCTTATTTCGTCAACATTTTTCTCCAGTTTTAAAGTTAATCATTTAAAAAACTGTCTTGGCGATGCCTTCAGGTACAAGAGCAGATTCGGGCGCCCGTTTCTCACGACGGGGCATGATTGCTCTGTAAGGGTTTAAAACGGGAATAAAACTTCTGTCAGGAGGTTTCTGCTGATTTACCGTCCATAAAGCAGCTTCTGACTCACTTATACATTTTCCAATGTTACATGAGTTACGTAACTTTTAGTTCTCGCCACAAAAATGTTGGAGTTTGCTCAGTTTAACTCCTCCCTGACCGCAGTCTTTGTCAGATGGTTACACACATATTGGGGAAAATGTGAGGAAACCAAAGCTGCACTGCAAAAACACAAAACCTGAACAGATATTCTGGTCCAGTTTCTAATGCAAATATATTGAAACACTTGAATTTATACTAAATTAACTTACAGGTGATGAAAATGTACCAGTTGCACTGTCGTATTAACGTATAATAAAACATTTTTTCTGTCAGCGGAACTAGATTTTTTTTATTTTTTATGATTTATTTCTGATTTTTAACACAAAAATGAATACCAAATTTAGACACTCAGGTCACATTGTGACAGTAATTTGGAGAACAAACACAAAGCAATAAATTACAAAACAGAAACCAAAAATAAAACGCAAGAAAACAGAAATTATTTCCGTAAGTAGGTGAAAAGCCAACAAAAAAAAGAATAAAATATACATGAAACAGAAAGAAAACTAGAACTTTTGCAACAATATTTAGGAATTATTAACTCAAAACAACCTCAGGTGTCCTGCTGAGAAGTTACTAGTAATTTAATTCTGTTTTAATTGAAGTGAACTGAGATATTTGGAGTAGAAACTACATTAAAGATGTGGAAAGATTTTGTTTTTATGGTGAAAAACACGCCAATGCTTCGTGTTTCTTTGTACGACATGAAGTTATTGTGACAGAAATATGGAAATACGTTCCCTATATGACTTATTTCAGGCTGGTCTGGATCCAGAGTTCGGCTGCAGTGACGATAAAGTTTAATACGTGTGAACACGTGAGCCGAGTCCGCTGGCTTTCAGTTATTATTCAGGAAATAATAATTATTCAGACAGGAAATATCTAGTTGTAAAATGTTTAATTTATTCCTGAGAAAATCGTCTTGATTGATTAAAGTTAAACTGTAATGGCTCAGATCTGGAGAGTGTTAAATTTGAAAATGAATAATTTGCTTATATTCGCTGTAGAAATGCATTTTACACGTCTGAATATTTTAGACTCAAACCAACAGATTTATTTCTCACTGTACAAGGTGAATAATAATACAGAAATCAGGGATAACATGACTAAAAACAAACTTTGGGCGCGGTTGCTAGGCAACAACCAGCAATCTGCTGGTGGTCGACATTCGGGGGATGCATTTGGACAGAACCTGCAAACGGGTTTAAAATCCTTCTCTTTACCGGTAAAACATTAAAATAACGTTAAATGAATCACTTAAAATATGTGAAAAGTGTAAAAATGTCATTTAGTTTGGTAAACTAAGCTCTATTTTTAGCTTTTGCTAATGTTTTTTTTTTTTTTTTTTTTTGCAAAACAACCAGAAGCAGCTCACTAAAAATGAAAGAAAAAAAAAAAACTAAACGCTAAAGCACTTTCACCCTGGTACGCCTAATTATAAAAAGAAATAAAATCCTTCTAATGCAATTTGTGATCACGGGATTTTATTAAACTTTTAATAAAGTCTTTCATCCAAACAGGGTGTTGATTGCTTCATTATTTCTCCCCTTTAATCAGGATAACGTTGGTTTTTGCTTGTGAATTTAACGGAAGGTGTCGGTCGTCCCCCGTCTGAGCGACTCGGCGCTGCAGACAGGAAGTGAGACGTTAATGTCAACGCCGCAGCGTGGCCACATTTGGGAGGAGGGAATCTGCTGCATGCGTACGACAATATGGGAGGCCATCAGTGCCGACAGATGGCCAGATGATGGATTGCGACTGGACGCTGAGCAGAAAGCATTTTATTCGCCTTTCAGTGAGTTTTAAACTCTGAGGAGGATTTAAATCGCTTTGTTACGAGGTTTTATTTTTTTTTGTGAAACATCAGAAATCAATAAAAATGCTACATTTTAAATATGAGAAGTAAAAACAATTATGGATGCCATAACACACTGTAAAACCTACTTAGTTCTCCTTACTTAAAAATAAACGCCTTAACATTTTGTACTTTTTATTAAATTAACTGATTAAGTAACATTAACTCGACAACTTAATAAATCTGAGTTTGCTGAACTTAAACAGAAGACAAATCTTTAATTTACTTATGTAAATAAACCACAAACTTTTATGAAGACACTAACTTGACACTACTTTACATGAAAATAAAATGACTTGATTGAAACAATTTTGTTTTTTTGCTCAAACTTTGACAAGAAATATGGAAAACAGAGATAATTTGCTAACATTTTTCTGTAAAACAAGCATGAAAATGAACATCAGACTCACTTATGCTGCGTTTTTATGTATGCAAATGTAAAAATGTGCCAAAAAGTCTCTAATGAAGCGTCAACTTCCAACTGTGCTAAGTTATATCTACTTGTCTTTTTCAGCTAAACACAAAGTTACAATTTACAGTGCATCTCACTGAATGACCTGAAAACTCATTTAGAAACTAAACATGTGGATTCTTATCAAAGGTCACGCTAACGTCACCGGACCATCTGAGGTTCTGACCCACAGATCAGGCCTCATGTTGCAAAATAAAACGCCTGACTCATTTCTGTTTACGGGAATTATCATGAACGTTCGCAGGGCCACTTCCTCCCTCCATGCAGCAGCTGCTCCGCGGCTGGATGTGGGAGAACCAGCAGACTTAACGCAACCAAACAGGTCGTCCAGACGGGGGTTTCCTTTTTTATTGCGTGAAAACATAACAACCATTTCTTAAAGCGAATCAGAAGGAATACATTACTTATTGTATTTAGAAAACTATTGCAGAAGTTTGAACTGTTTCACTATGACTCAATATTTTTATACGGAAGACAAAGAGTGTAAAAAATAAATAGAATAGCTTTGTTTCATATATGTAGCATTTTTGGTGCTATAAAATGTCACTGGAAAATAAGCAAATAGGAGATATACAGGTGAAGGAAACACCTCACCTACCTCTCATATTTCTCAGTTTATTTTTCACATTTCAAACTGCAACTCTCCTTATTTTAACCCCAGATGTTCAGTTTTCTTCCACCACCATAAATGACACAACAGAATAAGTTTTATTACATGCAAAACTGTCTTTCATTTGACATCCTATTTCCATGTATTCCCATGAGATCAATTTAACTGTCTAATCTGATGGGACAGATTAGACAGCTCTAATTAGTAAACACACATATTTTTATGTGGGAGGAAACTGGAGCATCTGGAGAAAACCCACTCAGGCATGAGAAGACCAAGCAAGCTCCTCACAATCAGAGGAGCTCCTGACAATTTCCGCTTTAAATGTGCTCAAATCTTTGTCCATGTTCTACTGATGCAGAGAAAATGCGGTTATGCAGCTGTGGGGTAAATTAAAATCACACGTGAATAAACTCGTTCACACAATAAGTCATTAAAATTAACAACAGCGATGAATGTAACATTTACATTGATATATTTATAATTCAGCGCTCTCCATCTATCAGCCAATCAGAGGAGACGTCGCCGTCTTATTCAGGCGTTGGAGCAAGAAACCTTTAATACTAGGAAGCGGCTACGTGTGCACCGTTATGGGAAACTGCAGCACTCAACGATTTATTGTGAACTGTTTGATGCTGAGAGTTCAGCTGCACATTGCATAAAAAAAAGAAAAACAAAAAATCATCTTGCCACTTCCTGTTGTCTTTTTTGTCGTTTTCGCCAGTAGTAACATTTTTGTGATGCAAAAAGAGTCTTTCCTTTGCAGTTTTGCCAAATGTATGAATTTTACAGCTGAAAAACCAAACCACCTCATCCTAAACCAATAACTTTCTGTCGAATAATCTGCGTCTCTTCGAAGACGGTGTGTTTCCATTCAGCGGATTTATTTTTGTAATTCTAATTTCCACAATTTTACAGTTAATGGAAACACACCTTGTGTTTTCATCCAACTGCGGATTGAAAGCCAGGTGCTTTCCCAACCGATAACTAGCTATAGTTAGCTTCTGTTATCAGCTGTGATTCTTTGCTCCAGTGTTACTTTACGCATGTCTTAGACAATGATGAAGGCGCTTCCTCTGTGTGTCTAATCTGCATTTCAGCGGGACGACCAGGAACAACTTTAGGACATTTGATTATTCACTTGCAGCTACGCTGTGAACAATTCTCACACAGCTTCTGATGCCAAAAATCAGAGGTTTGCAACCGATGGGAATATTCAAAGAATCCCCTCAGGACTCTGACATCTGAAAGCAAAAGTCTGATTTTTCTGAAACAGAAACACAGATGCCATAAGAGTGTTTGTGTGTGTGTGTGCAGAGCAGAGACACACACACACATTCACAACAAAAGACTCCTTTAAGTGGAGAGTGGAAGTAGGCGGAGGTTCACTCTGTTTAGTGGAAACCTTTGATGTCCGACGAGATAAGGGCTTCAAAGGGGAATATGTCTTGAATATTGCTGAGATAGAAAAAAGGCACAATAAGAGCGGGCCAAACACAAACTTAATCAGCATGCCAAGGCCCAGAGATCATCTGCTGCCTCCATGTCTTACGCTTTATGGGTTTTCCATCAGCTGGAGTGTTTCCATACCCTCCAACTTTAATTTTATCCATGTCTGAATTAAGAAGTTCAGTCCATAAAACAGGAGAAATATGACTGAACATTCAGGGTTTAGTGTGAACCATGAAAACTACATTAACACCACTCTTTAATTACCGCCGGTGAAAATTAGCGCTTGGCTGAAGCGGATCGGCGAAGGTCGGAGTTTTACAGTTAGGCTACAGAACTGCTAATCAGGTGATGGACGAACCGCAGCGAACGACTGGAAGAGTCAGGATGTAAACAAAGAGCAAGAAGATTAAATGCACAAAGTCAGCAAATAGAAGAAGATATGAAAAATAATGTAGAAAACGTATTTAGTAGCGAACTAATTTATGGCAGCAAACCCACATTTTGCGAAATAATATTTAAGTACAATTAAAACTTGTTTCATTAAAGTAAAGAATTTCACTACTTAAATTTTTTTAAATTTTCTATTTCACCATTAAAGTCCCACTGAGATTAAAAATCTCTTTTACAAGATCATAACAAGAAGTTACCAAACATTCACAGCAAAAACAGAAAAAGCAAAATAAATTTAGCAAAATAAATTCATGTAAAAGTTCCTCAGTTAAAACATTTACAGAAACACGATTCCTCCTCAAAACTAGTAAGATTTATTTTATAAGTTTAAAGACATTTAACTTTACTTTTTGAACAGTCTGTTGCTCACTGGATTGTTTATCAGAAAAAAATATCTGTTAGCCGTTTAACCGGTAATTCAAGACTGTAAAAATGCCGTTATAAAGTGTTTTAAATTATTAATATGCTCAGTGGAAACTTTCGGGGTGCAGCCAATCAGAGCCAGGGGAAATTTATGGCACGTCCTGATTGGCTGCTTGGCAAACGATGGCCAACAGTGCGTCAAGTTGCAAGCTGCATTTCGGTTTGAATATTTTAGATCCGTTCTACAAAACAAAACAATAATAATAATAATAATAATAATAATAATAATAATAATAATAAAAAATCCAGGAATGAGAGAATTTTCTGTGAATAATTTGGAATTATGTTGCACAGAAAAATCCACAGATAGGTGAATTTGTAAATGTTGAACCACGAAGAGGTTTCTTTTAAATATGCTAAAAGAAAAAGATACATTTAAAAATTAACAGATCTTGTTGGAAGCCATGTTTATATTAATGCTGTTCATTGAAAATGTGGAAAATGAGAAGAAGCTTTTCCTCCTGCATCGCGACGTTTCTTTATTTATTTTTCCCTGACAGTTTTTGTCAAAACATCCTGTTCACAGTGAGAACATATTTACCTCTAATCAAACAAATAAATGACATATTTCATTCAAACAGCAGAATTTATCCCAACTTACTGAATGTCTATTGATTGGAGCTTCCAGTCAGGGGATGAAAACTCTTCCAGTTTGAACCAGTTGGCTTAATTGGTCACAGCGTGCTTTTTATTCATTCAATTAGATTTTTTTTGCTGAGGGGAGAAATCTGTGAAAATTCAAGCTAAGAACAGCAAGTAGGTGTTAATTAAGCATCGACTGTTCTGCTTTAATTAAATTGTTGTTGCATCCGGGAGAAACGGAGAGACGGGAAGCCGGCGACAGATTGCCGACTGGTTCCCCGTTTGCTTTATTTTTTACCGAAGCGTGTCGGCTTTGAGTTGAAAACACGGAGGAGGGTTCTGCAAAGCGTTAAAAGATGAAGCTCTGCGTCGTTCGTGAGTAAAACGGGGAGGAAAATGGATGCGGACGTGACATTTTCACTTCAAAAGGTCAACGTGTAGAGAACATTTTCTGCAGCAGATTTATCTGGGTTTTTATTTCACTTTCATCTCCAGAGACATAATCGTAGCCGTGTAACGTCCGAGCTTAATGCTTCTTTAGGATTCCAGCTGATTAGCAGTTTCACTATTTTAATTTGAAAAAAGAGATGAAATTAACCAGTAAAAATGTCCCTGGTGTTTGTTTAAAAAAAGCCTCCGGATGAATTATCTTTTATAAATTAATTTAAATCTGTTATTCTTTGACACCTAACCTGTAATAAGCAGAAGATCATGAATACATAGATGTACAAATATAGATGCTGTTCCTCTAGGTTTTGTCTGAATGAGATGTTTATATTTAACATGAGTTTTTTTTAAAAGTCTGTAACAATATCTGAACATCCTGAGACTCTGCACTGCATGAACAAACGCAAAAAGTTAAATCAAACTGTAAAATATGAGTCTATTTCACTATTCATGTCGTTGGTTTCCGATTTGTTTCCTCTAGAGGATTTGTACAGCTTCAGCTTTGATATTATAAACTGCAGCAAGGTCAAAAACACCTTTAATTAGAATCATTCAACATCACAGTTTGACTTTGAATTATAAATTATCTGATTAGTATTTTTGCTATAATTTCTGAAAGTGCCTATTATCCAATTTAGCATATTTGATACCAAAACGTAGCAGAGTCTCTTTGAAAAGAATTGGCAGTTTTGTACTAAACTATACAAGAAAAGTGTATATGAAGAAGCTTCCTCATTAAAATGGAGCATATGGTGCATTACGATGGTACCAGAGGAAAACCAGCCTAATAAAATCCTCGCCTGCATCTCCCTCTCAGCCTCATTGACACTCCCTGGTTGTGCGTTGGCTCTGCGCTCACGGGCAACTGGCTGCCAGTACAGAGAAGAGGATTTGGCCTTGGCCAGCCAAGATGTGCTGCCTTCAAGTTTCCCTAAGGTTCATCAGCCCCTCCTCCATGCTCTCAATTAGGAGTCCTTCCCCTCGTTAGGGCCATCTGCATTGGAGATAATTAAAGGGAGGCAAGCTCTAATGCAGGAGTGGGCTCTTGAATTGGCCCATTGATCTTATGTCCCGGACATTTCAACCGGCAAAAATTCCCCTACTGCATCAATACTCAGCTGCATGCAAATAGTGGAATGACTTTATGTTGAGTGGGATACTATTGGCATTTTTAATGATCTCTGTTTGAGGAAATCTCCAGAAACGGCCTCTGAGAGCAGCGGCTATTGACCTTTAGGGTGAGAAGTTAGCTTAGCAGCAGGTTGTGCACATGGTGCCTCACTGGCTGTGTTTCCATTAACCACATAACTGAACAACTTTACATTTCTCAAATGAATTAGCTTAATGGAAACGAGGCAGTTTAGTAAAAAACTCGTAGATAAAAAGGACGAGGTGGAAACTGGTCACATGATCAACAACCGGATGTTGCTGCTGGCGGAAACCACAAAGAAAACG
The DNA here is from genome assembly GCA_010277075.1 of Poeciliopsis retropinna. Classification (NCBI taxonomy): domain Eukaryota; kingdom Metazoa; phylum Chordata; class Actinopteri; order Cyprinodontiformes; family Poeciliidae; genus Poeciliopsis; species Poeciliopsis retropinna. The sequence goes on along the minus strand of VMRM01000037.1, from coordinate 3,446,825 downwards.
ACAGGAAGTAGATGGAGAATGTTTTTTTTTAATGACTTATGTGTGATTTTACTTGCATTTCTTTTTTCATAAAACACTGCAGTTGCAAATTTGTTTATTTTTTTTTGACATTGGTGGAATATTGACAAAGTTTCGTGGACCTTTATAACGGAAACGCAGCCTCTAAGCTTTGAATGGCTCTTGCAAGTGATGATGTGAAGAACCAGACCTGACCTTATTGTGTTGACAGGGATTTTGGTGGTGACCGCTACAGAAACCGTGTTCGCAGTGCTTCCCCATTGATCTGCAGTCAGACCGTGACACAATCTCAATGTCTGACTCTTAGCCACGTCAAACAGCTATAAGGTTGAGCAGGAAGGGCGGTCAATACCTCACAGCCTCCTCCAACGCCTCAGCAGTCTGTTTACACAAGGGGCCTCTTCCGACTAATCACTGGTATTTACAAACCGTTACCGTCGTTAAGTGAATTAACCGTGGGCGAGACGTAGAGGAAGACCGGACATTATCACCTGCTACCAGCTTCTTATGGGGCGACATTAGAGCTGATGGCAGAAGACGCAGATGGCGGCGGACATTAGAGGCAGAAAAGATGGTGCGTTTTTGGCAGGCGAGATTCCTGCAGAGCCTTGTTTCTGCTGTGATGAGGTGAAAATGGGGCAGATGGGATACAGGTGATGGAAATGGGCTGAGTCCAAGCTCCGAGGCGCTTTGTGGCGCTGACGCGAGGCGGGACCAGGCTGCGGTGGGAGGCAGCGGCTAAAACAAAGCTGAGGTCAACACATTGGGAGTCTCAGCGGAGGAAGAGCGAGTGACAGGTGCATTACGGCCTGCTGCTGCGGCTGTATGGCCCGAACTCAGGGGAAAGGGAAAGGCTGCATGGCTGTAACGATTTTAGAGTCAGCGTGACAAAGTGTGGAGTGCGAACAAAATCTCCTGTGATGCTCAGACCTGCTGAAAGCCGATGCTTCTGCTCTGCAGTGTTGCTAAAAGCAGCACCAAGGAACTGGTGGCAGCTGGTGGAAAAGTTTCTCCTTCCAAAAGTTGAGGAAGGAGACATCCAGAACCATCAGCTGCTGAAAATGATGCGGCACAAAAACACTGATGAGAGAAGTTCACTAATTATGCTCTGAATCTTTGGGTTGCATAATATCCAGCTCTAAAGGACTTAATCGCCGACTTTCATTAGCTGTGCGAAGGCTAATGATTTTCTCCCACGTTGACGTTGTGATTCTGTCTCTGAAACAGAGACGGATCATTAACTTCCACCGTAATATTCCTTGTTCTTAGTGATGCAAACCCAGACACATAAACGATGCACCGCTCCACAGGGACCCGATTATGGATCACAGGGGCCCAGTCGACCCGGCACACGCAGCCATTCATTTGTCCTGGCGGGACCCAGGTGACGGGGTAAAGGTGTGCACAGGGGCGCCGCAGACCTTCAGCGGTGGAAACTAATTACCCTCAGTAGTAATTATGAGAGCACAGCTCAGGTCTGACCTTGGCAAACTGATTTTGTGGCATGCAGGGGAGAAATTCATCACCTGATGTCACAAACGATATGAAGAGCAGAATCCTGTTGGTTTTGGATGCCGACATGCTGGAATACGGTTTTATTTCGCCTTGCACATGATGCGGGGCTGCGGTGGGCGGCCAGCGTGTCTGAAAAGTATGCAAAGTGGCAACATGCGTGCAAAATAAATAAATAAATGCATAACTGGGGCAGAAAAAGTGGCATTTAGATTTTCAAGCCTGAAGAGTTGCAGCTAAATTGATGAAAAGAGTGTAGCTGTGTTCAGACAAAAGCTGTCTGCCTGCAAGGTCACAGCACTTGTGTTTGAGGTATTTGGTTACACAATGCTTGTTTTGACTGTTTATGAAAGTTTTGACTGGATCTAGGATTCTCTTTTTCCAGTAACGGACTCATGAAGCTCAGGTTTTATGCAAAGAGATGAATGTTTAACAGGCAGAGTGTGAGGTACGCAAGGAAGTGGACGTCCACAATCTGCAGCTTTTTCAAACCAATTAGCAACAGCACTCTGACCACTGACAGGGGAGGTAAACACTATAGCCTTTTTCATAAATCACTGTCAACCTGGGCCCAACGTGCCGTCGTTCTGTCATTGTGTGATTTATTTAACAACAGAACAAGTGTGGGAAGGAGACGCCTGGTTGGTTGAAGTTGACTTTCCAGTTTTGTGTCTCTGAGACACAAAGAAAGGTTAATCAGAGAAGCACCTTCTGCTACCGTGACTAAAAACTTCTCGTCTTGGTCTAAAAATGATTTAAAACAAATGAAATCAGGATTCTGCATTGATTCTATATTTCTAGCAGCAGGCGACAAACTCACTTTCATTTTGGGCCAAATCAAAAATCTAAAGACTTTAAAGGGCCGGTTGCGTCAGAGTCTATTGATAAAACCCATTAAACTGTTAAAACATCAATAAATAATTGTTTGTTTCAGCATCAATAAGTGTTTCTTAAAATTAAATATCAGGATCCATCCAGGATTTTGGTTTGTTTGTTTTCTTTGGTCCTTATTCAAAAATAGCATTTTTGAATAGAATAATAAGCCACTATTTCTATGGTATTTGATGAAAGATGCTAAATGTGACTTTTTGTTAATTGCCGTATCGATCAGGATATAATCCTATGTTTTTGGACAATTTTTAGAAAAATTTGGAGTAAAAATAAGAAAATAATGTAGAGATCTGTTGATTTTGTGTGAACTTTGCAGGTTTGTAAAAAACTGGAGGGATTTTCTTGACGTAATTTGGGCCTCATAAAACGATTTGACTCATGTGTTCCAGCACATATTTACTTTCTATCTGCTCAGACATATTGTGTCTTAGTGGCACTTTTTGACATTTTCAAATAAAGAAATCCATAACAGCCTGGCTTGGTGAATTAAAACCAACACTGCTCACCATCTTTTTTTATTTGGCTCATATTGGTGATCAGTTATATGAAAGCATTACCAATTTACCATCAATTAAAACAGAAGATCAGATAAATGAGTTATTCTGTGGATGTTGCCAGGTCTGTATCCCCCAAAAACTAGCAGCAGAGCTCAAGAGCATATCAGAAACTCTTTAACAAATCAAAATAAAAAAATAAAGCGGTTCTATTCGAACTGACCCAATAAAAGAGCTGCTGTAGCCCAACCAGCTGCTTCAGATCCAGAAATAAAAATGTCTGAAAAAATGGAGAAAGATGCTCTGATTTTATAGATGGTAAATCGCGATGTTAGATTTGTCTTTCAGTTCATAGATCCAGTTTCAAACGCTACTCACAAGAAATAGCTCTTCAGCCAAGCAGGTCAGGGGATTTATTTTGTTTCTGGATTTTTTAAATTGCTGCACTGCTTTCTAGTAACAGAGTTACAGCGATTTGAAAAGTTTTTGACTAAAACAAGTAAGGATCCAGATCTGCAATTTGCTTCTTGACAGAGAAACATTACATTCATTATAAGAAGCGGCAGGGATTGCTCTAAATGTATTGTGTCAGTTTATTCTGCTTTATATTCTCGCCGTGCCGTTATAGTCTTGGCATAAGAGGTCACAGGTGGAGACAAGCTGTGACATCTGCCAGGCTGAATCCATTCATGTCTTCAGAGGAAAACAGAAAGGCATCAGTCTTTTGAAGCTTTATGGGTTGGCTCAGTGGAATGACAACACAGGAAAAGGAAGCTCTGCATGATAAAAATTTACTGCAGCACCGAGAAGACCAAGGATGAGGACAAGCTTTTTCCTCTCATGTGGATGTTAAGTGGTGTAGAACCTGTCAGTTTTAGCCACGACTCATAAACGAGTGTTTCCCATGAACACACTGCTTCACATTTTGCATGTATTGCATATCTGTCATTACAAATTTGCAATGTTAAAAATCACAATTAAAAAACCGAATAACTTTAGACGAGTGCTCAGCAGGGGTCTTCAAATATTTCAAGGTGAAACAGAAAAATAGCAAACAAAATGCCTCCTTTGGTCTTCACAGGCCACCGTCACTCGGCATCATGGTACAAATTAGCCCCTTCGTGTTGCTAACGCTACGACTGCATGAATGCTACGCGTCTGCTTTGACTTGCTGCTCACATATTAAAATATCACATTGTGAAATCTGCGTTAGTATGTGGTACCGGGTCCTTTGATACGGGCTGCCAGGTCCCGGTGTGACCGGTGTCGGGAGTCTGGTCCGCATTGCCGGCAGGAAGTCGGGCTCGTTTCCGGTGAGGGTTGGACTCCGCCAGGGCTGCCCTTTGTCACCGATTCTGTTCATTACTTTCATGGACAGAATTTCTAGACCAGCCAGGATGTTGAGGGGATCCGTTTTGGTGGCCTCAGGATCGCATCTCTGCTTTTTGCGGATGATGTGGTCCTGTTGGCTCATTGGGCCGTGATCTGCAGCTCTCGCTGGAGCGGTTCGTAGCCGAGTGTGAAGCGGCCGGGATGAGGATCAGTGCCTCCAAATCCGAGGCCGTGGTCTTGAGCCGGAAAAGGGTAGAGTGCCTTCTCCGGGTCGGGGAGGGAGTCCTGCCTCAAGTGGAGAAGTTCAAGTATCTCGGGATCTTGTTCACGAATGAGGGAGGTAGGGAGCGGGAGATCGACAGGCAAGGCACAGCGTCTGCCGTGAAGCGGCGCTGTACCGGTCCGTCGTGGTGAAGAGAGAGCTGAGCCAAACAGCGAAGCTCTCGATTTACCGGTCGATCTCGTTCCTACCCTCATCTATGGTCATGAGCTTTGGGTCGTGACCGAAAGAACAAGATCTCGGATACAAGCGGCCAAAATGGGTTTCCTCGGTGGGGTGGCTGGGCTCTCCCTTAGAGAGAGAAGCTCGGTCATCCGGGAGGGGCTCAGAGTAGAGCCTCTGCTCCTCCACGTCGAGAGGAGCCAGTAGAGGCTCGGGCATCTGGTCAGGATGGACAGCTCCCTGGTGAGGAGTTCAGGTCCCACCAGGAGGAGGCGCCGGGAAGACCCAGGACACGCTGGAGGGACTATGTCTCCCGGCTGCCTGGGAACACCTGGGATTCCCCCGGAGGAGCTGGAAGAGGCTGGGAGAGGGAGGTCTGGGCCTCCCTTCTTAGCTGCTACCCCCGCGACCCGACCCCGGATGATTCATTGGCAGACAATGGATGGATGGATGGAAATCTACGTTGAATGAGATGATCTTAACTTTGCAGCCGTAATAACCGCGCAAATGTGCACAACAAAAATGCAGAACGCAGGACTTCCATACTAGATTTATTGGTAACACTTTATTTGAAGGGGTGAGCATAAGACTGAAATAACATCTGTCATGAACATGAAGGAATCTTTATGAAGGTTTATGACTGTTGTCATGATGTGCTGACACCTTCAACAAACTTTCACTGCAAGTTTTAATGCAACTTTGCATTAGAAGTGTCATTATTTTCTGAATAATGGAAAGTTGACCTTTTCAATGAACTTTTAATGAGATTTTGCATTAAAAGTGTCATTTTCATGACAACAGTCATAAACGTTCATAAAGACTCCTTCAGGTTTATGACAGTATATTATTCACATCCCTTCAAATAAAGCGTTACCATTTCTTTTGTCTGGATTCTCTGCTCTGCCATCATTTCTGACCAATAGGAGCAGAAATGATGGCTTTGCTTACGAGGTATAGTTCACTTGCAAAAAGCACAATGTGAAAGCAAATCACAACAAATGTAAAAGAATAAAGTCTGGACCAAACAAGCCAAACCAAAGGTCTTTCCTGGTGGGATTACAGGTTTATTCATTGATTCAAATGATAGCCAGAGTTTATTTAAACAACAATTTCACCTGAACATAAATAGCAGAAATCTGACAAGACGATGAAAAGACCACCACTTCAAAAAGAAAAGTCTAAAATATCCATAGAGCTTTTATTAGCCAACACCATGGCAAAATTTATTGCTAAAACAATCACTGATATAATATTTTGTAATGCTAAAAAGATGAAACCGTTCAGTAAAACCTCATGGTGGACTCAGGTATCTTTTAGTTGCAGTGTAGTCATTACGGTCTTTCATCTGATGACTCGGCAGATGCACTGCAGAGCTTCGCCATCTGTCCCAGGATGATCGCTCTGATAAAGATGCCGACGTGAGCAAACCAAAACATTTCCATGTGTCACACAGCAAACACAACATTAAAGCAGTAGAAGCCAAAATATCTTTTAACAGCTTTTTGAGCCAGAAAAAAACCCCCAAACATTGTAACCCTGTCAGACTAGCTAGCTAGCATACACAAACACAGAGACACACAATCCTCTTTCAGTGATTTCTCTCTATTGTTTCTCACAGCCAGCCTGCTGTAAGATGGGTTAAGCATGAGGTGAATCACTTTCGCCTCATTTACATTCCAGGCACACGGCTGAAGTCTACAGTTGGCATTCAGGATGTCTGAAGCTCAGAGCCTGCAGTCTGTGCTGAAAGGTAGCGTAGCATTCTGACTTTAAAGCACTGAATGACAGAGGGAAGGACCAGAAGCCGCTCAGCCTGCACTGATTGTACTGAACTCACAGCTTTCTTTTATTCCTATTCACATCCTGCAGAGATCCATGTCATACTTTTCTTGTCGTTTGATGGAAAATTCACTGCTTTCCAGAGATAAATATTTCTTTCGTGTTCAACTGCTAATGTCTAGTTGTTTGTTTGGATTTTAATTCTGGGTTCTTCCATTTCTCTGACATTTTTAAGGGCCTAATTATTTATTTATTCCCAAATAGGACAAATAATTTTTGCACTATCACAGTATTAGCAACAGCTTAGATATTTCTGCCCCTGGAAGTTCTCAAACTTTGCAGATGTTGTGCAAACGCCCAGCGTCAGATTGTACAAAATAACAGCTGATATTATTTGGAGCTAATATAAAGCAAGATTGACTGATTTAAGATGTTTTCCTGTGTTTATGCGTCTAGTTTTCTTAAAGTGGCCAATACTTATATCCCTGTACCATCCCACTTGGTTACATATATTGTGAGCTAATTTGTGTTTGTATTTGTGGTTTACTTGGGTTGTTAAACATCTGATCTGAATTTTATATCAATAGGCTAATAAGAAAGAAAGTGTTTAAAAGTTCTCTGTTAAAAAAATGCAAATGCAAGATCTCCTGTTTATTAAAACAAGTGTTGGAGGTTTGGAGATTTAAAAATGCCTGTTATTGTGAAATAGAAGGATTTCTTTGACATTCTCACATATGGAGACTCCAAAAAAGGAAATAAATGTGTCGTTTCGGTTCTATCTTTGCTATTCATGACAAATCGCCATCCTTGACGCATATATCCAGGAGGTTGACACAATCTGCACTCCCTGCTGTTTCAGAGAGAAAAAATAAAATAAATGAAACCACAAAACTTTTCCGAGCCTTCCAAACATTCTGCTAAAAATATTTCCTCCCTGGAGAAACAGTAAGTAATTTCCCACTGGGTTTAAATCCGGGCAAATAAAAAGAGTACACATACAGATGAACACAGATATATACTCTGTAGAAAGAAAAAAATCCTTTTCTGTCCAAACGGAGATAAGATTAGGGGCATCTGCTGAGATATCTTCTGTGTTTTGGGAGACCAGAAATGATCCGAGAATCATTATCACAGGAAATCTATATTTTTTTAGGCTGGGATAAAAGGCAACACAAGAAGAAATAAGTCATTTTAACAAAAATAGCATAAAATAGAATTTGAAAAAGTTCTCAAGAAGAAATTTTAATTGTTTTAAGACAAAGAAGCACAAGTCATGTTGCTGCAGGAGGGACTGGTGGACTTCACAAAATAAGAAAAATAATTATTTTTGTCTTTAAAGTGAAAGGTTACGAGTCAGTACTGAATGTCTATATACAGAATATGAGGAGTAACAACTAAAAAGTCACTCAAAATTATTTATATCTGTGAATTTTTTATATGTTTGTTTAATCAACACCACTGGTTGTTTGTTCATAAAAAATATATATACCTCATTTGTTTGTTTATTGTATACTTGCCACTTTCTCAAAGACGTTTCTTTAAAAGAGAGAGAATGTGAGGACAGGAAAAGGAACTGCTGTGAAAAATCAGACTTCAAAATAAGAGCATGAATATAAACATCTCAAAATAGTATTTTAACACAGATGTAAAACTTTATTCAACTGAAAACTTACAAAGCAGATGATTAAAATCTGCTAAAAATTCTAAAATCTTTTTTAGAATTTCTGAAAATTCTAAAGCACTAAATTAGCTCCCCCTAATTTAGGGGAAGCTAAGGTAGCAAAAGTGCTTAAAAAATAGCTCTGCTGTTAGCAGATTGGCTAAAGTTTGCCTTCTTTCGTTAGTTTTTCAACAGGATTCAGGATGGGTGTTTGGGAAGGTCATTCAGGCAGATTAATTTTCATTAATTCTCCAGTTTGAATCTATGCTAGGATCATTGTCTTGTTGGAAAAGTTTTGTGCCATTAGGTCAAATCAGCAGACCATCATGCATCGTTAGTCATCTTGTGCATATCATCAGCTTGCAGGTTGGAGATTTATCAGCGCCTTTACGCCCAGAATGATGCATCGCATTGGTGCGTGGGCGGACTGCGGTCCTCCACCGATGCTTCCTCTACATTACAACACAGAGCACTGACAGGTCAACTACACATACAGTCTCACATGTTTCTGCGGACACAGAGGTCACGGTCAACTGTGGGTTCTCCTCTAATGGAGGTTAAGGCTACGCATATATACGCGCGGTCACACACCCACACATTTCCACACACAGTTACACCGTGTTAGGTCATTGCAATTCATAGACGGACCTTTCTCTCAGGTCAGAAAAACATGCACACAAAGACCTTCCCAGTTGAGTCTGCAGCTCTCCCAATCAGGCCTCAGGTTTGCAGCAACAGCAAACTCCTCCACTGAGACCAAAGCCAATTTATTTCAGTCAGGCTGCCAGTGACAGAAGCGGAAGCTTTAACAGAGGTCAAGCTGACCAAAGTGTCCACGGGGAAATATCAGCCAGCCCATATATTACATTTATATACCGGGGAACTGAGGCATTTCACTCTGTTTTACCAGAGTACAGGTAGTTTTACAGTACGTCGTAATAAACCAGAATTAGGGCTTCACAGCTGTTAGGCTTGAACACCCACTGAATGGTCAGCTCTTTTTACAACGGCGCAAAAATAGTTCTGATCAGCATATATCAACTAATGATGTTTAATATTAGCGACTTCTGGCACAGTATATTGCAGAAATTTTAATAGACAAAAAAAAAAAAAGGAAGGCCTAAAATGTTAGATATAAATCACCTTTTTTGTTCCCTGAATGTTTTTTCTCTAGAAGAACATTAAAGTGTATTGGTGGAAATTATGTTACTGGAAATAAATAGCAATGCCAACAAAGTATTAAGGAAAGCCAAACAGAATGAGAGAATGAACTAAAAGGAAAATTGGATTTTAGCAACACTATTTGTACACTGTCAACTAAGATATACACTTTTTAATACAGGATCATAACTCTCAAACAAGTAAATTGATTATGCATCCAATATTTATTACGGAAAAGCTATGAAATTGTAAGATTAAGTCTAAAAACTTTATAGCCTGCCTCGAAGTACATTCTATTAGTGGCACTTTAAATACTGAACCTATAAATCCCAGAACCATGCAAACATGTTTATAGCAGCAGGAAATACTCAGTTTCTTGCAAACATTCGTCACCTATGAGTTAATAGTTTGGTTTTCCAGTTTGCATTCACGTTGCAGGTACAGCCTTCCTGGTTAGACCGCAGCTTTCGGGTCAAATCTCCGTTTGCAGACAGCTAACGCAAACCGTAGCCGACTGCTAACATGCTGCGTTACACAAACTCTAATCTCTTTAACAGAATTATTTTCCCTCAACTATTATTTAACAACCCCGACCAGACAGTCGAACGTTTCTCACAGGAAGTGGGTGCCTGCAGCACGTGCAAAGTCTCACACGAAACGAGTCTCCGCTGTAAAGCTGGTCCAGTTTAACGGCCCCTTGTAAGTTTGTCAAAGCGAAACCTCGGTAAGTTACAGTCGAGGAAATGCGAGTCAAGAGTAGACATAAATTACTGAATTCTTCACCTTATAGCAGAACAGTAAACGCGGACGGTAGCGACATCAGCTGATAGGAAAGACATGTGCGGCTCTGAAACACACTGGATTGCTTTATGGATTTAAGCAAAGCCTAAATGTTCACTGGGACATACCTGACCTGCGCATTCCTCAGACATTCAGCACAGTATGAAAATCTAAAATTAATTTACAGCTCAAATAATAAAACTGCCTGCTTTTCTTTTACATCTTTTTTAACCTTTTCTAAACTCAAGAGATCAATTTCATCTCACACAAAAAAACTCTTAAGAAAAGGTTTCTCTTGGCCAGCAAGTTGTGCTGATGAAAATGTTTTAATTTGCGCATTTTGTGGTCATATGTGCAACTGAGTAGATAAAAATGCATCTAAAGATCATTATTATTAAAATGATCTTTAACGTAGGATTCTTTTTCTGGGTCCAATTGCAGTGAGGCTGAGATTTGTGACTATCTGGTGCATTAATCCTAACAAAATAACTAAAATAAAATAAGAAAAACAATAAAATTAGTTAACGGTCATGTTTGAAAAACAAAGAATATAGAAGTATATACCGAAAAACCTCTAAATCTTCCCACATTTGTGCCTAGTTTTAGTGTAAATATCTTCATCTTAAAATACTATCTTACAAGTATCTTGTTTTACGTCAATAATTCCCTAATATTGATGAAAAAGTACCAGGTCCACCAGCAGATTATTTCACTTATAATAAAGACATTTTTCCAAAGTTAAAAGTGAAATAATCTGTCAGCATCTTTTTCAATAACATTAAGAAATTACTGACTTAAAAAGCTCCTATATCAATCAATAAATCAAATTGTATTTGTACAGCACATTTCAGCAGCAAGGCATTTCAAAGTGCTTAACATCATAAACACAAAAACACAAAGTTATGCAACACAGAATAAACAATCAAAACATGACATTAAGTCAAGTTCCATCAGTAAATTTTTAATTGATTAAGTTTCAAATCCAACTCTAAACAGGTGGGTTGTTAGTTGTGATTTAAAGGAACTCAGTGTTTCAGCTGTTTTACAGTTTTCTGGAAGTTTGTTCCAAATCTTTGGTGCATAGATGCTGAATGCTGCTTCTCCATGTTTGGTTCTGGGGATGCAGAGCAGACCAGAACCAGAACCTGAGGGGTCTGGAAGGTTGATACAACAACAGCAGATCTTTAATATATTGTGGTGCTAAACCGTTCAGTGATTTGTAAACTAACGACAGTATTTTAAAGTCTATTATCTGAGCTACAGGGAGCCAGTGGAGGGACTTTGAAACTGGTGTTATGTCTCTATCTTCCTGGTTTTAGTGAGAACACGAGCAGCAGCGTTCTGGATCAGCTGCAGCTGTTTGATTGATTTGTTATCAGGCCTGTGAAGACGCTGTTGCAGTAATCAATGCGACTAAAGATAAACGCATGGATGAGTTTCTCTAGATCTGGCTGAGACATTAATCCTCTAATCCTGGAGATGTTCTTCAGGTGGTAGAAGGCCGACTTTGTAACTGTCTTTATGTGGCTCTGAAGGTTCAGGTCAGAGGTCATCACTACTCCCAGGTTTCGGCCCTGATTGCTGGTTTTTAGTTGTAATAACTGAAGCTGTGCATTGACTCTGGATCGTTCCTCCGTACACACATCCACACATTTATCTGTTCTAAGCATTTATTCAGTGATCGGATGGGGTCAAAGGTCACCTGGTGACATCGTAATGTAGAGCTGAGTATCATCTGCATAGTTATGGTAGCCAATATTATTTCCTGTTACTACTACCTTGCTTACTAGTTACTTGCGAGTTAATTTGGTCTTATTTCAAGAACATAAAGATGTTTAAACAAGAACCCAAACCCAAAATACTTGGTAAGAGTTCGTATTCCTTCATTACGTGTTAAAAACTGTGAATCTTTGGGATAATAATCGAAGCCAGACCTCTTCATCACCTCTTACCAAACTCTTGGGGAACATAAGTAGATGGAACGTTATGGAGAAGATAGTAAAAGACAAGATCAAAGAGTCTGCTAATGAAGCGTGTTAAAATCATGCCGCGAGGCGGCTGCTTTTATAAGAAGATGGGCGTGTTCAGAATCACTAAATCAGCTCTCTGAAGATACAGTCCTTACATTATCGACTATTGATGGGAACAGAAGATGAAAACATATTTATGAGATTTTTTTCTTTATGCACTTCAGCTCAACAGGAAAAGCAAACACTGGCGCACAGGGCTGAGATATTTTGTGAAAATCTGAAATCTTTTGTGTTTTATCTTTAATGACTCAGATTGCAAAGTTTGGATGGTCACAAAATAAAATAAGATTGTTGAACATTTTTTCATCAGATTTGCTGATTTTTTGTGTAAATCATATCTAACATATTGGGGGGGGGGGAAATGCAGCTTAGGAAGCTGAAATATCTGCAGAAATGCTTCTTTTTGGCACCATTTATGTTCCTTGGCGCTGATTGTTTGGACCCCCAGCATAGAAGACAAGGAACTCTGTATTTACTAGCTTATATGGCCTTGCTAGGACGGTTTTCACTGTTTAATTTAAATTTAGTTAAAACTTACTGTTTGAAACAATAAGCAGTTATACAAAAACAACAGAGCACTTTGGAGTAGCTCTGCACTTTTATTGAGATCTGTTTCTTTTTCAAACTTTCACTCCTGCCTTTTTGGGAAAAAATATCTTTATTTGCACAATCATTCCTCTTTGTTTGGGATACTGTGCAGTTGGACTGATTTCTGGCTATGTTTCTTATACTTTACTATTTTCTTATGATGTGTATGCAAATACGGATTCTTCATAAAATCCAGAAAATTATGGACAAGCCTCGCCATTGTCTTCATGAGACTGCCTTGGGAAAACACCGTCTGTCTGAATTGCCATTTAATTTTCTTTTTTGAATCAAGAAAGTATTTTTGAGTTGGCTTTGAAACTCCACAAACACCCAGGGTCAACCGTAGTTCATTCTGTCACCTTCTTCTAAATTAGCCTTATGTATTTTAGTCTGTTTTATTTTCTTTTGTTCTGTGTTTAAAGGTGTGTATTTATCTTCTTCAGAGCCTATTGCAAATATTTGCCACCACCTTGTACCGACTCCTAACGCATGCTCACGTTTTAAATTCCTCTGTAGTACGTGTCCTTCTTTTTCTTCCTTTTTCCTCATCCATCGTTTAAAATCCAAATTAAACGCATAAGGTTTTCTGCACTTTAAATTACATTAGTATTTACTGTGTTCCATGTAAGGCAACATTTCACCATGTAAAACTTCTGACTTTGTGTAAAACCAAATTCCTTCAAACTGACTCAACTCCTTTGGGTGCTGGGCTCATTGCAACATTTTAACGAGGTGTATTAGCTGTTGAGGTTTAATGTTAGCAGGAAGAGAGAAACAAAACTCCAGTCAGCACAACTCTGCCACACAAGCTCACGTTTCTCACTTTTACACGACAGCAGGTCGGTATGCAGGGGTGCAGTAAATTTCTATAACATTAGATTAATTGACTTAGTGAGTCACCTTTGCTGAAAGTTCTCAGGAAAATGATTAATGACCCAGGTGTTTCACTCAAGACCAGTGAGCTCGGAGCAACGGACGGCTAATATTGTTGAAATAATACAAAGCGAGAGACACAATTAGCTCCATTCATACGATTCAAATCTACAGAGAAACTAGTTTGTTTTTTTTAAACTAACAAAATCAAAATGTGCTTCTTAATATTTGGATATCTTTAAGTAAGTGAAACGCGAGTCGACGCTGCATTTCAAATGAAAGTTTTCTCAGGGTTCTGGCAGCAGCTCGTTAATACGGCCCCAGCAGTGAATCTTAGAAACGAATTCATATTAATCAGATTAATCCTGCCATGCATACAAACCTGCTTTGTCACTTAATGCATTAATTTATTCGTGTCAAATATGAATGTATAATTTAAGCTTTATCGAATTTTACTCGAGCATCATGAGGATCATGGAATAAGGCAGCATATTTTAACTTCTATTAAAACTGACTGCATGCATCATTTTATATCAACAATTGAAAATAGATATTAAGTAGGGCAAAAAGTAGCTATTTCTGAGAAAAAATAGTTAGTTTTAGTGTTATTTCAAACAACTCACTGCAATAAATTGGCTCCTTTTTTATATTGTAAAAAGGTAAAGAGCGTTTTAAAGAGATTTTTTTTTTTTTTGCCTTTTTGTCATTTGACTCGATATGAAAACATCTTTAAGTTTAAGAATCCACCCATTATCTACACTTAAAATGTTTCTGATCAAATGTTGTTAGACAAAGATAACCTGAGCAAATATAAGTTATTTACTTAATAAAGAAGTAATTTTAATTGCATGAAAATTAAGTACATGAAAACTTAATTGCCCACTAACTATAATAATTGGGCCAGTCTCTCTTTTTGTTAAATAATAAAAATCAACATAAACTGAGGTAAATGCAATCTCTTTTAATAGATGGTAAACATTAAGTTTTAAAACAGTAAAAACATTAATCTGTACTTACACAGGGTTTTATTGTGATATTTCTTTTTTTCACTGCAGCAAATCTAGCAATTAGCCTGTAGTGAATAGAATAATTAATCACTTTTGTCCATGCTCTGATGAAAGCCGGTATGCCTCAATGTTAGGATAATGTAGATTCCTGCAGTCTTGTTACCCGTTAGTCTTCTCATGACCTTTAATGTCACTCGGTTGACCTTTAGGTGCTGCTCTAATATTAACTGTCTTGTCTGCAGAGTTTAATTTCGGCACCAAATCCATCAGTCCAAAAGTGGCGTTTGTTTTGCGTTTTGAGCAGGAAGTGAGTAGGCGTAGCTCTATCCTTCACATGTATCAGGAAGGATGATGAATCATTTTTATCGTCCCTGCAGAAAAACCCACACCAACATTTGTCTTCTTGTAGCCATGCCAAACAAATCATACGTTTCAGGACACTCCTTTCACCGTTTCCCTGCTGCGCTTATAGTCTGCTTGTTCTTCCACTGCCTACGTCCGCGTCCTCCATGGATTCCTGCTGCTTGACAGCGCAGAACAGGAGGTCGGAGGGGGGATGAACAGAGTTTCACTTACTTCTCTTGCTCTACGCATCCCCCTGATTTCCAGCTAATCCTCCTCCATTTAACTGCTACGGTCTGTTTAATCACAGTTAGGTTGGATAAACCCCGACGTTGGTCTGTACAAACATGATCTGTTGAATATTACCATCTTTTTACTTTGTTTATTTTGTCACATTATGAAAACTTGTGCATTTTCCCAGAAAATTTTAAATTATATACACACATACAGGTTTTCCTAAATCCCCACTTTGTAGATAAATTGGTTTTAGTGGAATAATTCAGACTTATTGTGTGAATAAAAAGACAAAACGTAAACAATATGCATTTCCTTTCCTTGACATCCAGCTATGTGTGGATTTGACCTCCTGGTGTATGATTGTAAAGTCTTAGAAAAATGATAAATGGATTTATAATTTTCCTATGAATGAAGACATAAACATTGTGACATGGACATGAATGCAGCCCACCGCAGTGCAGCCCATAGGGATCGTTGTAACCAGTTTGGTTACAACTTTTGATTTAGATTTAGAAAAGGCTTTTCTGACGTTTTGCAGCAAATCATTATCTGGATTTAGATCAGGCTGGGCTGCGCTAAATTCAAACACTTTGACCTAATTTTCTCTTTGGATCAATGATGTATTTTTGAATTGAATAGTTTCTTTTGTTCCTTCGTGTCCTCCAACAGATTTTTCTGCAGGATTATCCAGATCCATCAATCTTCCTATGAACTCTGACCTTCCGATAAACCCCAGACTATGAAGCTACTGTTGCCTTGTTTTGCTGTGAGGATCTTGTCTTCAGGGTGAAATGCAGTGGTAGTTTTTTTTACTTGTGTTTTACATGGAGTCCGTACAGTTTATCATCAGTCTTATCTGACCTGAAGACCCTCAACGCATTCGCTGTTCCTCGTACTTGGCTTTTTGTTCAACAACGGCTTCCTTCCTGTCAGCAGGTTTTATCACCTGAGCTGTAAATCTCTGCATTTCCTCTCATTAGTGTAACGTCTGCCCAGAATTAAGGCCCATCATGAAGTACACTGGGGTTTGTGGTAATAACAGATTGGTTTGTAAAACATTTTCTCAAACAACTTTCTTTTCAGACGGTTTCTTGAACTGGTGGCACCCTTTCCGATATTTCCCATATTCTCCCAATGCTTTAACAACCGTTCTTTGTGTGACTGAAAGCTCTCAGCAGGTATCTTCTTTTTAAAAGAAAAAGCGAAGTGATCAAAAGCACAGTGGGTTGTAACTCCAGCTCCTTGATGCACTCAGAAAGCAGCCGTATACCACCGTGCGGGCGATCACATCAAGCGGCGGCCGTAACTCTCTCTGGCCCCATCATCGCCCTCCTTCTTCACACCTGGACTGCGCCATCAAACCACGGCCTGAGGCCGGCACTCGCACTGCATCAAAGCGTGACCTCTGACCTCCCCGACCGGTCTGTCTGGAGTGACCTCTCCCGACCTCGACCCCTGATCCAACACATTCGCTGTGAATCTCGGGCTGGCCGACCAGGAGGCGTCCACTGTCACTCCTCTTCCTCCGCAGGGAACAGTAACATGGACAACACTCACTCAAAAGGCTAAGTGCTTCCCTGTTCTCCCAGTATAACCAGACACTCTCTGGGGATGGCAGCAGCATTTCAGAGGAAACCCAGTCACAGGAGCTAATGCGTCTTCACAGCAGCTTTAAACAGGAACTGATCTGGGTTCTGCATGTTGAGTACGGATTCTCAATAAATAAAAAACCCCAACAATACCAGCATATTTAACCTCCTACAGCATTTCTGATGTTTCTGCTACATGTTTCAGATTAAAGACAAACCTAGCTAAATAAAACAAGTTTTTTGATTAATTAAAGGGGCAGTGTCATATAAAATTATGTTATTCTCTCATTAAAAGCATACCTGGAGTTGATTATTTTATGCATGTTTGAGAAAATACATAATACTGCCTCTGTAATTTGTTAAGCGATTAGAAAAGAAAACCCAAACCAACTGGACCATAATTAACTGTATTTATCCCAAATTTTAGATTTGTTTCACAACCCACATGCAGGTCTAATTAGTGCAAGACTTGTAGAGTCAATAAATCACTTTAAAAAGTCTCTTTGGTAACAAGGAGTGTACTAAAAGCCATGGTGCCCCGATGTAAAGAAGACCATCCTAGAAAGTGTTGCAGAGTCATTAATAATGTTTTATTCTGTTTGTTGAAACTCACTTGAGTTTTTCAGGAAGATAAAAACCCAAGAACACCAACAAGCTGCCCTCTGACTGGGTCAAAAACACCCAAAAGCTAAAAACAAAAATCATGATTAGTCAATGCCAATTAATGCTCAAATACTTCTAAATTAAAAACAAATCTGTGAAGGAAAGTGGGTCAAAATAAGCAATTGTTTCTTTAGAGGATGATTACTTTTTCGCACAGGGACAGGTCTGTCTGGATAGATTTTTTTTTCTTCTTGTGCCTCATTTGAAAAAAGTGGCATGTAATTACTGAGGTATTAACCTTCGCGACCAAACGTATCGGCAACGATCCAGCCAAATCTGCAGCACCGCAACGCCGCCGCATTTTGCGCTAACTGAAAAAATCCCAACTGTTTCTGAAATGGGAGACGTTTCCAACCAATATCTGGTTATTACGGTAATTTCACCCCTGTTTTAATAGGGAGTGAAATTAATCTGGCGCTCTTTTAGTAGACGGTAAATTGCAAAAATAAAGAAAGATACTGAAAGTTCCAGTTGTTATGGATAAATGGGCAAATATATTTACTTACTAAAGAACTGTGAACAATTAAAATGAGCAAAAATATCCAGGTGGAGATTAGAAACTTGAAACATTTCCTTGATATAAAACTTGTAGCCCTTTCCATACCCATATATAACATTTAAAATCACATCACACTGCAAAAAAACACTAAGAAAGTTTCAGGGTTTTTTCTTTCCTAAAGAAAGATGAATGCTCTGATATGTACAGCAACATGGAAGAGAGATGATCCACATGTGTCTTCCACTGGGCTTCGATTTGTATCAGCCACAGATGATTTGCAGAGTTTATGTGCATCAGAGGCGGGGGGGGGGGGCGGTGTGGCGAGTACAAAGAACGGATCCCAGAGATAAGATGACGAAGATAAAAAAGGAAAGGAACAAGAGGAATGGGAATGAAGGTCCGCTCTGCCTGATAAAAATCCAGCACTTTAGCTTGTTTGGGCTGCTGTGATTTACACAAACCTCTCCAGGGGTCACACTTTATTTGTTTGTGTTTCTCAGTATGCTGCAGCTCGGTGCACGCTGTACTAGAATGGTAATGGGTTCCCTTTGAAAATATTGCAGATGTGGAAGTGTTTACATAGCCAGCGCCGAGCATGGAGGGTAAATGCGCTGAAGAGAGAAAACTGTACACAGATAAGCAGCTTTTAACACATGTCTGTCCTGCTTCAGGGCATCATCAACACAAGGAAGGGGAAATAACTTCCCAAGCTGGTGAATCAGAATCTACGTTATGGGAAACGTTAATATACAAGGCAGTTTGTGAAATATATAGCAGTGCACCTCGATAGAGCGGAAATAATTCAAGAGTTTGCGACAGTAAAATATCTCTATCACATATTTACCTTGTATTAAAGCTCAACCAGGTTACCAGTTCAATAATATAGCGCCAATTCACAACAAATGTCATCAAGACTCTTAAAAAATGTCAGTTTAATCATACATTTCAATTAATCCTAGTCATCAAGCAGTTCATTAAGCTCAATTAATTAGTTTAAAACTTTGTAACGCAGCAGATTACGAGTCATTAACTTCACAGCAACGCCTCGTTTTTAACATGTAGCACAAAGCCGCCCAAAAAAACTGACCCAATAATGTTATGAACACTGTAAAAACCCAATCCTACCAAGTATTTTGGTTTAGTTTCTAGTGCAAGTATTTTAGTACACTCTGGTACACCAAGTAACTTTTCTGCAATATATAGGAGCTTGTGTTAAGTGAATAATTCCTTCATATTGCTGAAAACGTTCTAGTTCCAATGGTAGACTATTTTACTTATTACCTGGAAAAAATGTCTTGTTATAAGTCATAATCTGCAAGTAATTGTTATACATTTTTAAGATTTTTTCACCAAAAAAAAGCTGAAAGGTTACTTGTAAGATAGTTTTGTTTTATTTAAAGTGTACTAATATATTTGCACTAGAAACTAGACTTTGTGACTTTGCAGAGAAGCAAATTTATTCACAAATGCAACATTCATTTGCTAAAGTTTCCACAATCTGTTATATATGAAAGGAAAAAAAATCACTCTCAATTTGAAAGACAGGGAGTTAATGTTGCTCCAGGTGTCTTCCTGAGCTTTTCTGACACATCATGATGGATATAAATAAGGCAAAACAAAACACCCATTCCAGACAGGAAAAAAAAAAAATTATTATCTCTCAGCAATGATTATTATTAATGTAGAATTATGAAATTCTGAATAACAGATTCCTCCCGTCAGTATCTGGATGTAGGAAGAGAAAGCCGCTGTAAAGAGATTTAATAATATTAAAACAAACTGAGTCAATCATAATTCATCAGGAATTGATGCCTTTCCTAAATACTTTATCTTTAAAAGCTGCAAACATTTTTCTCCAGTCTCTTCAACGAGTGAATAAAAATCCCCATTTATTTTTATTTTTTTTATTAAAGTTCTGATTTAAGAGCCTCCCCTGCATGTGAACTCACTGATGTTGTGAAATATGTTTCCACTGAAACCCCTCAGTTATTATGCATTAAATCACCATCAATTAGTCAAGAATTTCTCATTGAAAGTGATCAAATTATCTGTGACACTCTGAGGAGTATTTAACGAGGTTTCTGCAGTTATTTATTGGGTGATGTCATCTTAACTCAAATTATTAATAAAATTACCTCCAAGGGAAAGATCCCTTTAGCAATCACTATTTCTTCCTGTAAAACGCTATGAGTGAATCTTTATGTTCTCTTGCTTTCTGTTAAAATTATACGGTCACACTAAGAAAAAAAAAGGACATTCTTAGAATAGAAAGTCTCTAGTCTTTATCAGATCCCTGAATTATTTAAATATAAACCCAAAAGCCTCCAAAATCACAGTTCCACTTATTAAACCAAAGTGGATTAAAAATAGAAAAGCTGTTCATGAAAAACTAAGTACACCCTTTCTGCTTCGTAGGATTCAAGAGGGAAAGTAGGAGCAAGGAGCTGAAAGTCGAAAGCGCTTGAGTTTCCGTTAACCACCTAATTTATAACAACTGGAATCCTGAAAATAAATTTGCTTACTGGAAACTGCAATTTCAAAAAACACATTTTGTGATAAAAAGTTTTTGCGCGAGGATGAGGTGGGTTTTTTGGTCGTATCAAAATCGGTTTATTAATCTATTAGACAGCCACAGAAGACCATGAGTTTCTCGTTATGCCTGAAGTGTTGTAGAGATAAGTTTGAGTCCATCTGTTTTAAAAGCTACACCTCGGCCTAAACTGGGTCACCACCAAGAATCCACCAGGAAGTGACTCAGCCTCCCTGAATCTGGAACCAGATGCTGTTATTTATCCCGCGTATAACATCCAGAAGATGTTTCCATGCTAACTCGTTGTTCCCACATTAGCCTTTATGCTTGATTTCAAAGAGCATTCATCTTTGTGATTGTAGAGCTGGAATGCGAGTTTGAAAGTTATATAGAAAAACAAACAATCCAAAACCTCTGGTGGTATCCAATTTAAGCCTAACCTTTCAGTCTCGTTTCTTTTTATGTTCTCCAGGTTTAAACCTGCTGTTATCTGATTGATGACGAGATTTTATCAACGGTTTTCACCCCATTATCAGCCATCAGCCATCTGGATTCGTCCTCTCGACTCCTCAGCCTGTTGCATGTCATTCGGAAACCACGTAAAGTTCAGAGAAGTTGTTCCAGCTTGTTGGCTTGGTGCACGTCGGTGTTGGCCCGTCAGTCCTGGTCAGAAAGCAATCTGGAGACGCTGTGTGGGAGCGAGTGATTTATGGCCTCCTTGTTTGTCTATAGAATTAGCGTTTGATTGCTTCTTTCCTTCCAGAGCCCCATGAATCTATGCTAATGAATAGAGTGGTTATCTATCAAAGCATTAGGGAGGGAAATCCAATTGAGCTTGTTAAAAAAGGGGAAAGAAGGCAAAAAGGAAAGGCAGAAATACAGTTTCAGCAAGTTTCCAAGGCTTGAACGTTGTTGTTGGACCAAGATTATTTTGTTTTTGATGATTCCCTGAGTCATCAGAACATTAGGATTTATTATTGTTTTATTTACTGAAGGTGTTCCAGCCTCAGACGGAGACTTTCTTGGCAAAGATCAAGTGCGAGAAGAAAGAATCAGACTGATTAGGCATTGAACAAACAGCAGCTTGTGTCTCCCTGTTTGAAGAGTCTTACCCTTATCTAATCAGCACCTGACTGGAGAAACAATGGTGATATCTAAGTCAGCTACTCAAGAGACGTTTGTTTAAACTTATCATGTTCTAACTTCTCCGCTGCTTCACATTCCTCTTAGAAAATTAGAGCAATGATGTTTTGCTAATTGGAGAGATTTCAAACAGTTCACCAATCTATTGCAACACCTTCAACTCTGCAAAAACAACACTGCATGTTATTTATTTAGTCTTTGCTTTCATTTTTTTTTTTTTTTGCGATAGCGCAGACCCAACGAATTACACTTCAAAGAGCAACAATCCCACCGACACATTGGGAGCCAAGGCATTAATCTTTTTTAATAAGGGATAACTAGCTGTAATCACTTTCACTTGTTTGAGGCACGTCTTCAGAAGAACCGTGCCAAAAATAACTCCAGCAGCCCTGCCTGCTGCCGTGCAGCGACTGTCGGGGCTTCGCCTGGCTAAATTCAAGAAGTCAAAGTGTCAAAAATAAAGGACTTCGTTTCACTGAAAGCTATCAGATATTCATTTGTGCTAATATACTATTGGTGAGGATTAGCTGCTATTTTGCTGATGGAATATGTGAAATTTTGCCTCTTTGCTACTCTTTCACACATCCATAGTCCACTTTTTCTCCTCTTCCAGCTCCCCCTGAGAGATGAAGAAATATAAAGTCCTCCCAGTGAGTTCTGAGTCTCCCCCTGGTTTCCTCCCAGTTGGAGCTGCACAGATGCCCGAACCACCTCAACTGACTCCTTACAATGTGAAGGAGCAATGAAAATATACTTAAGAACCTCCATACAAACGGGATCAGAGACGAGTTGGAGTCACATAAAAAATGTAGCCGACTTTGTGCAGAAAACCTTTGTGCAACAAAAGTTCTTAGTGATGCAGAGACCAAAAATCCCCCTAGCAGAAATACTCCCAAAGCTCACGCCTATCTTGAAACAGACTGCAATATTTAGTTTTTTTTTTCAAACATGATTGGAAAATAAGAGCGTAAAAGAAACATAAATAATTTAAATAGGTATACGCAATAGAGATTTAAATCTAATTACAGCATAAGAACTCAGTTTCATGTTCATATCGAGATATGAAGTATAAACTTAATTTTATATAAATCCCAGAGTGATGGGCACACACCTGCTAATCTGCTAATTTTTTGTTTAGCTCTTTTGCCAACTGTGAAAACATTTAGCACCCTTAGTTTTGGCTAAATACATTTTTCTCGTTAAATTCTAAAGTACCAGTTTACTTGGCTGTTTTGCAAACTTTCAATTGAACAAAGTTCAAGATTTGTGTTGAAGTTTCGGTCATCGATTGTTTCTTCAAGCAGCTAGCCGTTTATATCCGTGCTCTTACTTTGAAGTTCAACACCACGGAAGTTGCATTTCCTCCCCCCACGTTCTCAACATGAACTGCTGAATTTTGTTCATTTGATTTTGCTCCAAAATGATTTTTGAAAAAACTATGTGCATGTCTTTCTGTTCTGCACAGAGATATGTACCCTCCTCTCTGCAAGAACAAGCAGGTAAAGACATTATTTGGTTTAAAAATCTGCTCTTCTCTATTAAGTGCAAAAATAGACTTGCAATAAGTGAGGCCGTTTTGAAGCGGTGCATATAAAGGCCGTGTTTTCAGGGTTACACAGATACTGAGAGGATTTCAACATTTTTATATCACCATAAATCACCCATAAATCCCCATTTTAAGAGGCCGTTCTTCTTTTCTTTGTTTTCCTGTGTAGTTCTCTGTGTAACCCACATTTTCAGGCAGAGTTCACTAATTCAGTCGCTGCCAGATTTAAGATGAGCTTTCAGGCCTATCCAAACAAAGCAGATCAGCTTTAGTGATCCCTTAGAGTTTTAAATTATGCTTCTGGTGTTATGAGTGTGGATATTCCGACTTCATCTTTAAAAAGGACACATGTATTCACCTCAAAAAGAGAAACCATTTCTATCCTGAAGCTTCTTATTTTCTACACTGGTCAGGAATAAAAGAGGATAATTTTTGAGTAAAGACTTTACATATAGAAAAAGATGTTTCCCTATATGTTCAGATTAAGGATTATCTTCCGAAACAGGTTTAAGCATTTACAGTTTGTTATTTGGAAGAGTAAAAACATTGTGAACTTGCAGTATTATAAGCCTGCATCAGTATTTTTGTTGACTGTGAGAAAATTACACTAATATGAAAAGCATTAGTGTCATTAGAGGGGTACAGATGTGTGTGGCACTGGGCTTAACTCACAAAATATCCCTGAAAACATAAAAGGAAAACATAGTTGAAGTCTCGGTCATAAAGTTAGAGTTTTACATTTGCGTGACAGACTGAAAAAGATAAAGAAAAACGATTAACCTGGTCTCTACGCTTTAATCAGCGTGGCTAACTGCAGTGAACGTCAACATTTGATCACTGATGCAAGGAAATGAGGCGCATTTTAGCCGAGCTATTAGCACGCATAGGTGAGGGGGGTGAACCGGTTGTTGTGTTTTTCCTGCAAAGGTTCTATTCTCGGCTCTCCAAAGTGGGATTTTCAGCTAAACCAGTAACCTGTTTTGCAAATTGGGATTCCAGCAGAAAGCTGGCGTTCCATATGGTTGCATAAAATCAGATTTGGACCCAGACAGCTGAGGCAGATGTTTCCATCTATGGCTGAGCAGCTCAGATAAATCACTCTGACACCGCGTTGGGCCGAGGTTCGTCAATGATCTTCCGCTCTGTGCTGAGAGGAATTTTATCGTTTCAGGATTTGTTGCAGTTGGATGGCTGTACCGGAGGTGAAACAACGCACGAACCACCAACATCTAAGATTAGTTAATTAAATTGTGCTGCAAGGTATAATCTCAAAGGTCATAATAGATATCAGCTCTTTTTCAGCTGCTCTTGCGACTGTGCTCTATCAAGGACGACATTACCTCATGTTTTCACGGGGATATTTCTTAATTATTTAACAAATCACTCAAATTCAGGATGATTTGGTGCCATTTGATGAACTTCTACTTTCTGTCACTCTCTTTTTTTGTATTACATCACGTATGTTAGTTAACCTACGAAAATTACTGTTATGCGTTTCTATTTACTTATTTTCACATTTATTTATTTTGTGAGTTGCTGTGAGCCCACACCATCATCACGCAGAGGTGAATGACTCTTCATTAGTGCAGACAGAGTGTCTGCATTGAACATCAAGAGATTAAGTAATGGCTCTAGATCTAGTTTTGTTTCATACTAGTTCATACAAGTATGATGCTCCACAGTTGCACATCTTATGCAACATTTTTTTCTGCCCTATCCATCACTTTTACTGCAGTCATGCTTAACTGGAGATGACATTGTGTATGTGGTAGTGGAGTTTTGTTTTCCTTATTTTGATTTAGTAGGCGTGAAACGCAGACGGGATGGGATGTCTAGCAGGTGTAAATGAGATGGAACGGGAAACACAAAGATGTCCTGAGGCGGACCGGCATTCCTCGGTACTGAAGGCCCGATCAGAGGGTTGCGTGGAGGATCTGGTTGGGAAGGAAAACATGGGATCATCGCTGAAATTATTCACTTTCACTGCATTTTTCTGCTCCTTCTTGTTTTATGTGTCTGTAAAAATGCCGTGATTATCTCACCAATGTCCCGGAAATTTTTTGGAAATCTAATTTAAGAGTAATGCGATTTGCTGTGCAAGTGCAGACACGTCACATGAGTTGCATTTCCGTTGACCATATAATTGGTCAACGGAAATGCAACAATTTAACATTTGGAAAATGATTTAACTGAATGGAATACGGCAATTTCAAAGTGAGTAATTATTCGATACGTTTTGTTGGTTATTGGCCATATTGGTTTATTTTGAAAAACTGTGAGTGATGCAGCGGTAAGCCACAACCCACATATGGAGACCTTAGTCTTCGACACAGGTTCAAAGTCCAGCCTGATGACCTTTTGACCTTTGTCTTCCCCCTCTCTCTTTACCTACTTTCCTGTCTAACCACTATCAGATGAAGGTTGATAAAGGCTAATAAAACAAAAAAGGAAAACAACACAGCATAAAATTTGTGCAAAACTGCAATGGAAGCACATTTTCCACATCACACCACTCACATAATCAACAACCGGATGTTTCCACTGGCACAAACCACGAAGAAGATGAAGACAGGAAGTAGTTGGAGGGTTATCGCACAGCATGTCCAAATTATTCACTTGTGATTTTAATTACAGTTCCTATTTAATGGAAAATCAAATCAAATCAAATGTTATTTATATAGCACATTTCAGCAGCAAGGCATTTCAAAGTGCTTTACATCATAAACATAAAAACACAAAGTCATGTAACAGAATAAACAATCAAAACATTAATTTAGACGGCTGTCAAATTTGTAACTTGTTATCCATTTATCTAAGTGTTTTACTTGGTGCAGATCCTCATCTTTGACTTCCAGTTGTTTGATTTTAGACTGTCTATTGGCTAATTTTTACTGATCCCTTTCCCGTCACGTCACAGAGTTTAAGCGCCTGTTTTCACCAGACTCCGTTGTCCGTTTTACCACGGGTATTAGCCGGGCCCCGCTGCCCACAACAGCACAAGGTCTCAACCTTGCAGCACCAGGCTCCGTACACCTTTACACAAAATTTTGCGCTAGGACTTCGCCATCCTTCACGGATTTTGTGCATTATTTTTACCTTTTAGAGTCTAGAATATACAGGGTTTTCAGTACACGCAATGACCCTCAGTCACTCACCACTTTTTAAAGACATTAAGTCAAGTTTCATCATTAAATTTTTAATTGATTAAGTTTCAAATCCAACTCTAAACAGGTGGGTTTTTAGTTGTGATTTAAAGGAACTCAGTGTTTCAGCTGTTTTACAGTTTTCTGGAAGTTTGTTCCAAATCTTTGGTGCATAGATGCTGAATGCTGCTTCTCCTCGTTTGGTTCTGGTTCTGGGGATGCAGAGCAGACCAGAACCAGAACCTGAGGGGTCTGGAAGGTTGATACAACAACAGCAGATCTTTAATATATTGTGGTGCTAAACCGTTCAGTGATTTATAAACTAAAAACAATATTTTAAAGTCTATTCTCTGAGCTACAGGGAGCCAGTGGAGGGACTTTGAAACTGGTGTTATGTCTCTATCTTCCTGGTTTTAGTGAGAACGCGAGCAGCAGCAGCGTTCTGGATCAGCTGCAGCTGTTTGATTGATTTGTTATCAGGCCTGTAAAAACGCTGTTGCAGTAATCAATGCGACTGAAGATAAACGCATGAATGAGTTTCTCTAGATCTGGCTGAGACATTAATCCTCTAATCCTGGAGATGTTCTTCAGGTGGTAGAAGGCCGACTTTGTAACTGTCTTTATGTGGCTCTGAAGGTTAAGGTCAGAGGTCATCACTACTCCCAGGTTTCGGGCCTGATTGCTAGTTTTTA
The DNA here is from genome assembly GCA_010277075.1 of Poeciliopsis retropinna. Classification (NCBI taxonomy): domain Eukaryota; kingdom Metazoa; phylum Chordata; class Actinopteri; order Cyprinodontiformes; family Poeciliidae; genus Poeciliopsis; species Poeciliopsis retropinna. The sequence goes on along the minus strand of VMRM01000037.1, from coordinate 3,419,874 downwards.
GTTGTAATAACTGAAGCTCTGCATTGACTCTAGATCTAGACTCTAGATCTATGACTCTAGATTGTTCCTCTGTAGGTCCGAAAATAATAACTTCAGTTTTGTTTCTGTTCAGCTGGAGAAAGTTTTGGCACATCCACACATTTATCTGTTCTAAACATTTATTCAGTGATTGGATGGGGTCAAAGGTCACCTGGTGACATCGTAATGTAGAGCTGAGTGTCATCTGCATAGTTATGGTAGCTAATATTATTTTCTGTTATAACCCGAGGTAGTGGGAGGAAATAAATACTGAATAAGAGGGGTCCTAGGATTGAACCTTGGGGTACCCCACATGTGACCTTTGACCTCTTTGATGAGAAGTTTCCAATTGAAACAAAGAAATCCTTATTCTTAATGTAAGATTCAAACCAGTTGAGGACTGAACCAGAGAGTCCGACCCGACTCTCCAGTCGATTCAGTAATATGTTGTGGTCGACAGTGTCAAAAGCTGCACTGAGGTCCAACAGAACCAGCACTGTGGTTCTCCCACAGTCCATATTTATATGGATGTCATTGAATACTTTTACGATGGCAGTCTCCGTGCTGTGGTGAGCACAAAAACCAGACTGGAAGGAGTCAAAGCAGTTGGTTATTGTTAGGAAACTATTTAATTGTTTACACACAGTTTTTTAAATAACTTTGCTGATGAATGGGAGGTCAGAGGTCGGCCTGTAATTCTGCAGTAGTGATTTGTCCAGATTGTTCTTTTTTATCAGTGGTTTGATAACTGCTGTTTTCAAAGCCTGGGGGAAAAGCCTGATGTGAGTGATGAGTTTACTATTTGGATCAGATCATTAGCAATAACAGGCAGGACTTTCTTAAAGAAATGTGTGGGTAGGACATCCAGACAGCAGGAACTGGAGCTTAATGGCTTATAATTTCTTCTAAAGTTTTATAATTAAGTAGTTGAAATTGGGTCATTTGTCCTGTATTTGTTTTGTTTGGGTCCAGCATTGGTCCTGACTTTATAGTTGATGCGCCGATTAATCCTCTGATTTTTTTAATTTTCTCTGAAAAGAAGCTGGAAAACTTGTTACAGGCAGCATTAGATTGAAATTCAGGCGGTAACGTCATCGGAGGGTTTGTGAGCCTGTCAACTGTTGCAAATAAAGCTTGAGCATTAATGTTTTTGTTTATGACATCTGCAAAGAAAGCCTCCCTTGCCTGTTTTAGTGTTGAGTGATAGTTAAGTAGCCTTTCTTTGTAGATGTCACAATGAACGTGAAGTTGAGGAAACACTGCAATTGCAAAATTATGGGTTTTTTTTTTTTACGTTTGCCCAAACTGTATCTCCTCCAATCTGTCTGTGCCGAGTTACAACAATGGATCTAATCACATATAAACCAGTGAAATAGTTACTGACAGCTAATGCAGAACATGAAAGATCATGTTTGAAATCTTGTTCGTCTTTTAATCCCACCTGAGACAGAGAGCTGCAGAGAATCCTGGTCCAAGAGCGGTTTGACATTTAAAATCCTTTTTAGCTGAAGCATTTTTGTAACAATTCAATCCATCTCATCATCCAGACTCCCTGGTGGATCACCTCTAGTGTAATCATTGCCCAGAGAATGCATTTGCCATATTTATCAGCAGTAATGATGAACCAAAGTGCAAAATGGTGATACAAAATGAACATAAAAAAAAATGAAAAGATGTGATTGATGTTTGATACTTGGCAAGCCGGCACATTGGGGAGCGGAATAAAAGATTCCCCTTTGGGCAAGAAACTCAGAGGGAAGAAATTTAGAGCACTTTTAATGTCTGTGTCTCCAGTTTTGACATCTACATACATAGACACACTCACTCTCTTTCTCTCACACACACAGAGTTTTATGTCCCCGACCCAAACTCTCTTGCTCCCTCTCCTGCTCCCTGCAAAGACTTTAATGTCTGTGTTCGTCATTTGATTTCCATTTCACTTCTCTCCCATGCAAAGTCCTGCAGGGTTAACCCTCCCTCCCCCAAGAATCATGAGCTCGCACACGGACCCAGCTCCAGTAACGCTGTTGGCAGACATCTGGAAATGTTTTGGCCCTGCGCTGGCGGTCACTGTCTGGACCAATAGAGACCATAGCTCAACCTTCACATTGTGACAAGACTTCATATATCTCTCTGTGACCTTGTGTACAGTATAGGAACCCCCCGTTTCCCTCAGGGCTGCACCCCGTGCCCCTCAGCTCCCTCCGCCACATGCACCCTTCTCTTTTGTTCTTCGTGCCACACAGGGAGGAGCGTTTAGCTTAGTTTGCAAAATTAAAATGCAGGTGAACGATACCAAGACAAAAATAAAAAACAAACACAGGAAGAGGCAAAAGCCCATTGGGGTTATATAAAAACTACATCCACATAGTATAGAAAAAAAAATCCAAGAATATAATAAAATACAATCATATAGAAAACAGAAACATAAAAATCCATCTAAGTGTTAAATTGGCAGTATTGTATGTTTTCCAGGCACATGGTGCCGATTTGTAGCACAATCAGGTAACTGTTATCTTGAAATGTTATAAAAATGCTAAATATAGTTAAATATGACTTCAAATAATTTAATACCTTGGAATTGGGCCTCTGCTTCTGCTCTTTCTGAAACTCTGCCTTCAGGACGTCATCACAACATGTCTCCTCTACTAACCCTTTAGCATCATTTTTACCAGCGTTTCACTGAGAAGTAGCTCGTACAATGAGCTCAGCTGATGAGCAGCTACTCCAGGTGTTTGCTAACTGCTGCTGGCTAGTCTGAAGGAGCTGAGAAGAGGAGATACAGAGGAGGCAGAAGCTCAGAAGCTTGGAAAATGCAGCGAGGAGGAGGAGTCATGCCTCAAAGGCGGAGCTAGGTCCACCCTGGTGTTTTGCACAGCTGAATGGTTGCCATGGAGATTGAAGGCTTTCTCAAACATGCATTAAAGAATCAAAGCGACATTATTGTTATTTTCTCTTCTGTTTTTGAAGAGGAAATATTATAACATGAGGTAAAGCTCAAAAAAGCCAATTTTACACAATGCTTCCTAAAGAAAATTTAAAAAGAAGCAACAATGACAAAAGCGACAATTACAATTCTTTAAGTACAGATTAAAATAACCTTTACACTCTTTTACAGAAGCTTTGCCTTTTACAAAGTGCAAAAAGCCAATCTAACCTTTAGCATCAGAGAGAAAAACTGACCTCTACTGGTCTAAAATTTAGGAAGATGAAGCACTGAACACTGGGGAGTTAAGAATGATTGAAACTGCATATTTGATCTAAAGTAATAGTATATCCTCTTGAATTTCAGAAATTTAACAAACAAAAATGCAAATCTGAAAAATATATTAATATAGGAAGTAAGATTGTGTAGATTCTTAGAGGAGCAGAAGGACGATGATGAGATTTATGCAAAGTTGTGAGAAAAATACTTCTTCAGTTAGACTGCAATAGGATAGATAAGGGTATATCAGATGATAATAAAATGCAAACAAACATTCTGCAGTAATATAATGCCTAACACTGTATTATGCCAATGGATTTATGTATTTTTAACAAATTTGAGCTCTCCTCTGATAATATCCAATCAAACTGAGACAGGGACCAATGGAAGTCGAGGTCATTCCCATCATTCCTCCCTGAATGAGGGACGAGGAGCATCCTGCCGCTCCGCCGTTACCTTGCAACACACAAATCCACTGATAATGGAGCAGCTCTCATGTGGGGAGCCGGTATGTTCTGACTGTGTTTTTCTGCTGTGGTTTTGTTGGTAATCGCATCTTTGTGAGGCTAACAAAATTTAATATACTGCACATTAATCATCCCTGTTATTAACTGGTGACTGTTTGTCCACTGAGCTGTGGTAACTCCAAACCTCTAATACTGTGGGACTGTTTTATATTTTATCATTGTCTAGAAAAGAACTGCAATTTGATTTGACCCTGATAAGAACCATTTCTGTGAGTTTGAGAGCTTCTATTTCCTGTTGATCAAATATCCCCAAATATATACTTTTATTTTTCACTCTGCAGACAGCTGGCCACCGCTGTTGGCAGCTTACAGTACAGTAATCATTTGCATATTTGTATTACTGATGCAGGTTTAACATTTCAGGCACCATTTCATTCTGTTCAAAACTTATGCACAACCCTGTTAAATTGCCAGATTTTGTTGTGATGCAAAGCCTTTGGCTCGTTTGGCATAATTAATCTGATTAAACAAAAATAAAGTTGTAATTTCCTAACAAAATTACTCATTTCCATCCTGTTGCTAAAGAATTGTTTGCAGAGAGGCTATTGTAAGGGATCAAAAGAACATTATTTCTCAAAGGTATCAGTCAGGAGAAGAGTACAAGAAGGATTATTTATACACCAGGCAGGGAGTCAAGTCGGGGTCTACCAAGATCAAAACCGAGACCGAAACATTTCAGGACTTTGAGGTATTTTTGCACCCTAAAAAATGCAAAAATAATGGAAAAAAAAGTTGATTACTTAAAACAGGTCACTTCTTGGTATTTAGTTAATAATTGTCATAATAAACTAATACAAAATTTATTAAATGCAATCAATCAGCTTACATTCAACAATAGTTGTAATAAACTTAAAAAAGCACAATAGTTATAATAATTTGTCATAGAGTATGGAGTTAAGAGTGGCTCTTCTACAATCAAGTCAAAGCGCAAGACCCGGAAGAACATGGTGAAGCACGGAAGTGGCATCGTCATGATCTGGTGGTTACTTTCATTGAGAAGAAGCTGTTCTCCCGCTCTCTTTTTTTGTTAAAGGTCGATAAAAGGGTGAACAGATCAAATTACCTGACGATCTCTACATATTTTCTCAACATCACACTGAGTCAAATTAATACGAATATTATTTCAAAAGAGGAAAACTGAAGTTTTTGACGTCTGATCGATTGGGAAAACTTGCAAGGTAAAATAAGCAAGTACTGTCAAGTCCAGATGTGGAGTGGAAATATCTTTCCAAGTTGATTCCTATCTGCCAAGGTTACAGGTTCCTGCTGCAGTTAATCTTGTCATGATCAAAGCGCCATCTGAGAAAATATGTTTTTATTTCTCTGACTAATTTAACGCCAAATGGATTATTTAGATTGTTAGCTCAGAACAGCTGCAACCTAAAGTAAAAAAAGTTTGTGTTTGAATACCATTAGTGGTATTTGCTTCAGGAACAACAGATGAAGCAGATGCTGAATGTTAATGATAGAAAAAATGTAAACACATTTCAATATTCAATGTGTCGGCTGATACTGAGGCCGATTCAGCTGCAGCTAAAAGATATTTTATTACAGAGAAACCAAATCTCTATTCCTCTCTTTTCTTTAAGTTTACAGTGACAGAGGAAAAGGAAATAGTTCATGAAAACAAGTTTAGATTCCTAACAGATAAATTTTTAGAGGAGAGAGTCATTCTGACCTTCATTTGGAGCTAGTTGGATTTCTGAACAGAGTCCTCAAAATAAGCTGGTGTGAAATAGTCTGTAAAAGTCTGCACTGCTAAGCAGTTAATTTTTTCTGTGGTAAGAGAGAATTTTATTAATTTTTTTAATGAAAGCAATAAATCCTTTTTTCTTATACATTCCATCCCGTGTTTGAGCAATCTCTCCATCTTTACGGCTTTCTGTGCCCCGTTAAGATTTCACTTTGTCCTTGACGCTTCCTAGTCTGGGTCTGTCCCAGGATCTACCATCACCTCCAATTCCCCTCCTTCATCCTTCCAGTTTACTCCACTTAAGTCGGAGCAAAGTCATATTTTAAGAGGCCTTTTATGTTAAGCTATTTATCTACAGAGACATGAAGGAGCGAGGCGGGGAGGGATCGGAGATTAGCCGGCAGAGACGGACGCATTTATTTGGCCGTAACGGCATGTGGAAGGCACGAATGGTAGCAGATCCACAGTTTGTCAAAAAAAAAAAAAAAAAACAGTGACCTTTACTGGGAAACGGAGTGTGTTTTCTGTGTCATGTATCAGATATTACCCTTCGGTGTCAGCGTAACGCATGAGTGTTTGTGCGGTTCAGACCATAAGATGGGTATGTGTTATTTTTTTTCTATTTTATTTTTGTACACGGGGAATGATGTACGTTCCATGCAGAGAGAAAGACAGAGTGAGCAATCGAAAGGATGTGTGAAACCTCCAAACTATTTCCCTGGGCTGCTGGTGGAACAGACGTATTTTTCAGGAAGTAGCAGCATGTGGGCCCGGGCGCTGTTTATCCAGGATGACACCCTTCACATCCATTCATCAACGTCCCGTCAGACCTCCACTGACCTTGGGTCTCCGCCTGCGAGTCCGGAGAAAAAAAACATAAGGAAAGACGAGTTTGAAAGGAGTGATGGAATGTGGTCAGTTTTTTCCTTCATGGGTGCTATTTTAATTTGTGTCTCAGCGGGACAGTGGTGTCCCCGCTAGCTGCCCGAATAAAAATACAAAATATCCAGCAAATTCAGGTAAAAAAAAACCCTCCACAATAATCAAGGGTAACAAGAAGAAAATTGACTCTAAGTAATGTGTCTTTTCAGTTGTGACAGGAGCATTTATCACAGAAAGAAGTGTGAATCCGTGTGAGCCTGAGTGAAACATAACAGGACGTTTGTTATTGCAACGTCTTAATTTTATTCAGCACGAGGCTCAGGGCCCTGCAGGTGCCCAGGTGACAGATGGTCGAGCCGGACGGGGGTCCTTGCTTCTGTAAAGTTATAGATGGACGTCTTGTCCAAAACACACATGATCGCAAGGAGAAAAAGGCAATTAGGGCTGAGATGGGAGTGCATGGGGAAGCTTGGTAATGAGTTTTACATCCCACACCTTCAAGCCTGACATGTTTCTACAAAAGGGACAAACGGTGGTTTCTTCAAGGGCAAAAACATTTAAAAAAAATGAATTAAGTGATTATTATGCATCTCTTTAGTTCTTTGATTTTGACCAGTAGGTGGGTTATAAGATGACAGTTCAAGTTCAATCAAAAAACTATAATAAACATAGCTTTAAAGAAGTTAGAAAAGGCTAGTTTTTAAAAAGTGATTGTGTCTAATCCTTGGAAAATATGCAAAAAAAAAAAAAAAAGAAAAAAGAAAATTGACTTTATATTTTAAAGTATCTCCACAGTTTTGATGCTCAACTGGCCAGTGGTGGCACTGCACCAAAAACCATTGAAGGAAACAACATGAAGAAGACATTGAGCATCACTTCCTTTTTCTTAAAACATAAACCAAATATGGAGTAACATCAGATTTTAGCAATTTCTCCTTTGTCTTTGGTAAAAGACCAAGAGCCACTTCTCTCGCTAGCACTAGATTAGCACGTTTGTTTGTATTTACCCAAAATGCCCTGCGGTATAGTCCACTTCCTGCTTTTAGAACGGTCTCCGATCCATTTGCATTTAAACACGTCTTTGAACCGCACCAGAGATCAATCCAACTGGCAGACCGGAGTTCGCATCAGGGTTTGGTTATGCATTCACACTTCTCCAACCAAACCAGACTTTCTAAACAAACGAGTCTGACTCAAATGGACTAAACAGAAGTGATGTAAATGCTCTCTCAATCAGTTTCCAAGTGCCAAAATTTTGAGCCAATTAAATTCCACCAGTTGAGGTGAGAATTGTCTAACATAAGGGGGAAGACAGACGGTACATTTAAATTAGATATTCCAGTGAAGAGTCATCTATTTAATGCCTCCCACTTATACATAATTGGGTCATGGAGGTAAAATGTACAAGAGGGAAAACCCAGACATCCCTCACGCTTCCCAGCTCCTCCTGGGAGATCCCAAGGCACATTCAGATTACTCCGGGGAGCTTGAGATCTGCCCCAGGTCTTCTACCACTGGAATGTGTGCAACATCCAGGAGACATATTAGCTAAATGTTCAAACCACCTCAGCTGACTTCTCATGATGCAGAGGAGCAGCAACTCTGGTGAGAGCTGTTTGAGGTGAGGCATCTTTTAGGCAGAGCCCTGCCACCACGCAGCGGAAATAATTGTAGGTGATTGTTTATGTATGGCTGATACATAAACCTTCCTAGAAGTGAACACTTTCATTCATCATGGCATAAATTCAACAAGAATTGTGCTTCCATTATAAATGTGCACAAAACTTTGCGATATTCGGCTGATGTCGAAAAAACACAATTATAATTGCATAATTGTCACACGGTTTTAATATGAAACAATTAAAACGTCATGCTCACAAGACCCTGCCTGCATCTCCCTGCTGGAGGGCAAAAAGCTGTTTGCGAATGATGAATACCATTGGTTTAAGTTGAAAAAGTCAGGAAAAAGTTTTAACTAACAACACCAAAGAAGCGAGGGACAGGGAAGGAGGTTAGTTATTCTTGCTGGACTTTGAAGACCTCAGCATGTAGATGTGATGTGGAATTTGGTGTTTGAGTTCAAATAAAAAATAAAAAAGGTGACACCAACTCTGACATATCATCAGTAGAGAAGAAGTTTAAATTAGCTCATCTATATTAGCAAATAGCAAAGGTAACTGAAATGCAACAGCGACCACTTATTAATATTCGTATTATAAACAACCTAAAAACATAATACTGTAATGGACTGATGCCCTCAGCATTGTGCGCATGCGCGAAATTTAACGCGAAGGGGTCTATAATATGCTAAGTGACACAAAAGCAAAGCGTAAAATACTCTTCACACCAAATTAACAGACTGTACATGTCTCTGACATGTTTATGGAACTGATAAAGGCTCTTAGCAGCAACAGACAAACACCCAGTATATATTATAAACACACAAACCGGAGTATTAGCTTAGCTTAAGCGGTGCAGGCTAAAAGCAAAGGCTAACACAACAGCATAACTTAACTGTCGATTTATCTACGACGTAGCGCTCATTTCAGTCATCAGTGTCACATGACTTACGCAGACCAACGTGAGCGAAACAACTGTCCGTCAGCAGGATAAAAAAAAAAGCCGAAATGTCTCGGTGCTCAAGCTACTCTCTTCCTCTGCCATTACGAGCTGAATGGATCGCTAGTAGGTCAGGACGCCCTCTGGTGGGCGCACCAAGATACTGCAGCTAAAAGAAAATAAGTTACACAGGAGCTCTTGGACAAAAATCACACGTAAATAAGTATGTTTATGAGAAAGGTCAAGTGTACGTGTGAGAAACCATCTGGCTTTAAAAAAAAATATTGGTCACGTGGATTTGATATTGTATCGAAGGTTCCTTCCACCATGCAATTATATCCCACTGGAATATATTTGTTGTTTTTGTTGTTGATCAGTGTCTTAGTGCAATGTTCTGTCAATACGCCCACCAGACCATCTGCAACGATCTAATAAAAACGCCCTGCCACCTCTAAACATTCCTCTACATGAATCTCTAAATCCTGAGATGTTGGCCATAAAGACCATAAAAATGTTTAATGGCAAGACACAGCTAGGCAGTATGAGGTATTAGAATTATTTCTATAAACTCTGATTGGACTGTAAAATTGTGATTAGTTTCACCTCCCGTCTGATATTCCCCTTGTGTTTTATTAAAAGTTATGTCTCTGTATACATATATTTTTTAAACTTATAAATCCAACTCTAACCAACTTTTAAAAATGTCCAGTACAAACTTTAAAGAAAAAAATAAATAAATCAAAATATTCTTTGCAGAAATGCACTTTTTTCGGAGGATTTTAAGGAAATTGAAATGCTTTGATAAAGCCCTTTAGCCTCCTGCAGTAATATATCATGCAGGTGCTGACCTGTATATTAGCTCTTTATGTCGTGTTTATGACCATCGACAAATCAGTTAGTCCACAGGATATTTACACCAGGTTCCTGGCAGCCTCCTCCTTTCTCAGTGTGCTCAAGTTCTCTGTGAGACTGCATTATGGTTAAACCTTTCTCCACCCAACTAACCCCTAAAACACGCACACACACACACATATATATATATATATATCCACAGCTTTTCTGGGTCCAGTTATTTATGGTACAGGGGTACAACCACCTTCCATCCAATTAAAGCTGAGTGCTGGCTTTGTGCAGGCCACTCTTCATCATTCCCCTCAAAGGGGTTGTTAGGACAGGAGGAACTGTGCTCTCGGTTTCCAGCTCAGCTACTTTCCAGGGTCGCGGGAGTCTGGCTTTAAGAAAAATGTCACTGCTCATCACCTTACAAGCGAATTATTTAAATGCCGCTCAGATGATTGAGGCCGAAGTTGAAAGACGACGCAGCTTGATTCATTCCAGATCAATGGAAGTTAAAAATCACATTTAAGCCAAAACTACTTCAACATAATTTTTTCATATTATAATAATTGTAAATTTTCCACCCATCCATGAGTTATTTTTCCCCACTTTTTTCAAAGGAGTGCCTTGTCTGCAGAAACCCTAACGTAGTAAAAAAGGAGCTGAAAGGAAAAGCGAAGCTCTCGCTTCATCCACGTCCAAACCTTCAAAGATGGATCTAACACCTGGATCATCACTTTAAGAAGATCCGTAATACCAGAAGCTTCCACTGCAGGATGGAGAGGCTTCGGCTTCGCGGTCCACAAGTCGAACTGTCGACGTGCGGTCATGCAAGAATGCACAAGAATGACTATTACAAGTTTACAAATTTGTAGGAGGAGGAAATAATTGACAGACTGGAAAATCAAATTTTATTTTTCACATTATCTGGAAAAAAAGAGCAGGAAGCGTCAGTGAGACGTTCTCCTGTTGCATCGGATCAGAAATGAGCAGCGGGAGTTTAATATTTCAATAAATACTTCCTCATGACCGTCATTAAACACTTTGTTTGGAGGAAAGATTCATTTAGACTGTTTGGAGTCATAAATAAAAAAAATAAAAAAAAACTCTTGTGGTTCTCTGTTCGGTTTCACTGAAAGAAATTTGACCCAAGATGCTCTTTAAAAAAAATAAATAAATAAATAGTTCTTGTCCAATTAAAGAGAGTATAGTCACTTTTAAAGCACTCCAAACATTTTGTCTTTTACTAACTGCTGAAATTACCTCTTCAAAGTGCAAAAAGGAAAAAACATGAAGCAAAAAGTCTCAACTGCTTCACAGTTACAGTATCCGAATCCAGCAGCATCCAGTTCCTCTGCCGGGCCAGTTTCTCTCTTTGTGTGTCTGGAGAACAATACTTTTCTGTTTGCAGGGTAGGAGCATTAAAACGGGGAACAGAGTCGGCCAAGTCTAACATCATAAAAATCAACACGCTGTCCGTTTCTGCCGCAGCCACCGGAAAACCACAGAGCCAGGCTAGCCTGACCTCCATGGCCCGGCGCGTTCAGGGGAAGGCCTGAAAACACTCAATTTATTACGGATCATAAACGTGTTGCACAACAGGGATATTATAAGGCTCTCAGAGAAGCTTGGATAAAGCTTCAGCCTGGAATTCAGCTTTTAATGACTATTAATGGACACAAACGGGCCATCAGAAAGCTCCCACTGGTGAACTGGAGGTCGTTCCTCTTCGTTGAATCAGGAGGTTTTGCTACCGGGTCACGGCAACTGGGAGAACGCAGCAGAACGTGGAGCGGCTCCTGACCCGTTTCTGTTTCAGGCTTTTGCATTTTGTTCACCACAGAGACGAGAAGGCAGCCAGGCTCAGTCGTTTCCCCTGGCGCCACATTCCTGATTGGCTATATCAGTAAGAAAGCAAACAAATTTGTATGCTAGGAAACAAAACCAAAAAAGTATTTAAAATATTAGCTTTACCTCCTTCTGCTGAAAGCCACACTGAATACTTATTTAGAGACAGACTCTTAGAGAAATATACAGTTTGTTTGTCAAATAGTTTCCCAAGAAGAAGAAAAACCTTCTTGTTCCTTCAGATCTGAGGTTCATCCTATTCCAGCTGGAGAAAGCATCACTGTAATAATGAGGCAACTGCTTAAGCTATGAAGTCTATGGAGATTTAATGTAGACTAATGCAGAAAAAAGTAAATAATAATGAAGAGTTTAACTTTAATTGTTACATGTACTATAAAATTATTTATGCTGTATTTAATTGGTTTTTGGTTTGATTTTGTTACCATTATTCAACACAAACTACACTTTCAACACAACCATAGCAATTATGACTTAGCAATCTGTCACCAATAGTATATTTTTATTTACATATTTTATTTTTATCCATTTCTACAATTTGGTTGATACAGAAGAGGATTAAGACCTTTGGAAAAAAAGAATAGTCAGATTTGTGAGGAAAACATCTGATTTTTTTTCTTTCTTGTGTATTCATTGGCCCTAATTGTCTTCCGTAGATTAGTGATATAAAGCAGAAAAAATTAAAAAGGGGTCAAGCCCATTTTTTTTTCTTTTAGTACTTGAATACTCCTTAAAACACCCACAAATATTCAGTCTTATTTCACCCTGAAATATAAGTTTTTTTTCCTGAAATTTGTTTATATGGCACCAAATCAAAACAGAACAAGAGGAATTGTATGGAGGAATTTTCCTGCCATAATTCCAGAGTTTCAGTTTGAAAGCAGGGCTTCATGTCTTCCTTCTCAAAACTTTGAATCCTTGTGCTGAAAACTTTTGCTCTCGTTCAAATATTCACTGTGCTTCCTCAAACCTTTGAGAACTTGACTTGATTAAGTCTCCGCTTGTAAACTTCTCTGAATACGATATAGATACAAATATGATTCTGTTCCATTCAGAAAAGTTCTGTTGCCTGGCAACCTCCCAGCCAATAGAATGAAAGCGTTACACTGGGTGCGTTTGTTTCCTTCAAGTGGGTGTGCCTGTGTGTCCACTAACTCCTTCTTTCAAATTGAAAATGTAAGCACAAGCGTTAGCAGTTTTGAGAACAAAAGACATAATATCCTGCTTTCAAACTGAAAGACTGTGCTCTTGAATTATAGCAGAAAAAATTTTCCCCACAGAATTGTATATAGAAACAAAGAAGTCCAAATAAATTCTCAGTCGGTTTGAAGTTTTTATGAAATTACGAACGTCCATCCATCCATCGGTTCATTGTCGTTTCCAGTCTGATGTTGGCATTCAGAGAAGGAAAAGCCAAGAATCCAGAGAGCATTTCAAAGCATTTCAAAGCAATGCCAAGGGGTAAATAGTTCACAACAGACCAGAGCGATGCTTACATTACTGCCGCAGAAATTCCCACCGGCTCACGCAAATTACAAGCAATCCAATTCCAATCTGTTATAATAACATTAACGGCGATCAAATTCAGTAAACTGTAAAATGATCATTTCTACGTTCTTCCCTCCAGGTGAAGAACTTGAGGCTTGAAACGAAGCCTCATTTGCATTTTAACACATTCTAATTAAACATTAGTTGCTTATCAGTGTGTGTATATGTATAATAATAATATGCGTGTATTTAGCTGAGTGTGACAGCAGCACGGCCTGTTTCAGTGTTTACGTGTGAAGGAGTCGGGTCGGGGTATCAGACACCTCTCCGGGACTCAGACATTTCCCATCAATCATATCTGGGAAATGAAATGTCCATCTTTGGCTCCACAGTTTAATTTGACACAGGAAGCAAACACGCACAAACACACGCACACACACAAGTTTGACCTCTGTTTCATCACGCTGCTATGCTATCTCATCCTTCACTCCACCTTCGTTCTATCAGCAGCCGGTCTCCCACAATTTCCTTCGTTTTCTCTCTGCTGCTCCCTTGTGCATGATGCCGGCTGACAACATTTTCTCCATCAGGGCTCTAAACTGCCTCTTATTATTCTGCTCATTCCCCTCAGATATTCCTCCTTGTTTGTTTCATTTTACATTCATTTTTCTCCTCTCTCACCCTCTTCCCATTTCTTTGTCAATTAAGTTTGTTTCAGCAGAAACTTTCCTGGGTTGTCAGCTGGGGATTTGCAGTTGGAAGCTTAACGCCTGGCTCTAAAACTGAACAAATTTCACAAAAGAACTTTTTTTTTTCTGTTATTACCCATAGAAAAATGTTTGTGAAACGCCACCGTAAAGGTGCAATAAGAAGACTGAAAAACAGAGGTAATAAGGCTGTCAGATCCACAAAATCACAGTCATGACAGGGACTTTTCACAAAGCGATCATAGAAGATGCCAGAGCAGGTCTGAACATAAGAGATGAGCAATCAGACCATTTAAAATGTTCAGTAAAGACCTGATGGAGTCCAGAGGCAGTTCTGATTTGATCCGAGATGACGTCAGATTGGTTTAAATTAATCAGGTTTAGAAAGCAATAAGCAAATTCACCTTTACAAAATACTAAATCTGAAAATAACCCAAAAGAATTTGTCTAAACTTTATTTTCTATTGAATAAACTCCAGGTCATGCGGTTTCAGAAACTTTTAATTCATTAGTATATTTGAAAGTCTGACAGTAAAAAGAAAGAGTTCAACCTGTCAAGGTGTTTTCTGATCCTGTTCTGTAATTTCTTTGTGAAACGGTTAAAATTTCTGTAAACATGATGCATTCATTTAAACCCCCTGCCTCTGACTCACTTATTCAAATCTTAGCTGGATTTTTGGCCACATAAAAATTGAAATTATATTTAACAAGATTTAAAAGTAGATTTAGATTTACAAAAAACAGTAAAAAAAATTAATTCAGAATTGGTGAACTTCATAACTGGTCTTTTTTTTAGAAAAAATCTTCAGTTTTAATCTAAAATGATGGGAATATTTACTGGTAATTCCTCATGATTGGCCCAGTTTGTCCCAGGGGTCACCGGAGGTCTGGCCATCGAAGGAATCAAACGCCAAAGTCCCCAGACTTGGATTCCAACCCAAGTCATTTACTCAACTGAAACTAAATTTGAGGTTTGAAAATTTTGTGGAATTTGGTTCATCATATTCAAAGAGTTGGTGCTGGGATGTTTTCTGTTATGTTTTCTGGCCATATTGAGATTAGTATATTTTGCAAAATTGCAACGGAAACAGTTCTTTCCAATCACACAAGTCATGTGATCAACAACCAGATGTTACTGCTGGTGGAAATGATGAAGAAGATGACAGGAAGTGGTATAAAGATCATGGTTTTAATGACTTATTATGTGAATAAATATATTCACGTATGATTGCAAATGCAGTTCTTTTGTTTTGTTTTTGTCTTTTTGCAAAGCTGAAAAAAACATCAGAAAAGAAAACTCAGCTTGTATGTTGATGTCGCCAGGAAAGGTTCCAGATAAAGGCAGTATTAACAGTCAACATGAGTGTTTTCACTTTTCCATCTGCTTGTTTTCAAACTTTTTTTGATGAATGCAGTTGACAGAACAGAACAAATAGCAACATGAAATCATGTTTATTGTATTAGCAGTATGTGACCGCTGGCTGAAGCCCAGTATGACAAATTGTTCTATATTTCTTTTCCTTTCAACTTTTCTTACCCTTGTTCTGTTTTATTCTTCTTTTGAGAGAGTTTGGCTGTCACATCTACAGATGACTGACGACCCAAGCTGGAACGGGCCATTCTAAATATTTAGCTGTCATTCAGACAATGTGTGTGTGTGTTTGTGTGTGAGGCTGCAAGAGAAAGCACTGACGCAGCACTCCAAGCATGAGCCGGAGTATCGCATCAGCATCAACCGATGCTTAGATTTTACACTCAATCAAAAAATTCAATGTTGTCCTCTGCAGCCAAGGAAATGATTCCGCCTCCTGTGTATCTCTAAAAGAAAATCTTTGGAATGGAGAATATAAACGAGAGCCAATTAATTGGTGGAAGTAGAGAGCGGCGGAGGTGGAGGCAAGAAGGAGGAGAGAGGGGGGATTACAACCAAATGTCACTGACAATTAATTTTCTATTGCACAAAGGCAGAAAATGAAGAGAGGCATAATCTGTTCAAGTCAATCAGATCCTAAATCCCTGTGACAAGCACAATCTATGATTAAGTGTCTGCTGCGACGCTGAGGTACCTTAATTAATCTATTTTTCCTTGTCATCATTTTTTGCTTCCTCTAAGCTGTTAGAGCGTACCTTTAATATAAAAAACAAGCTTCTGTCAAGGGGAAACAAGACTTTTATCGCAGCGACTCGCTTCCACATCGAGAGGGAAACAAAGGATAGAAGTGGCTTCATCAGGTTTTTTACTCAGAGCCTCATGATCAAATGATAAGTTATGACTTTTAGGAACGTCGCAGTTTACTAAAAACTATCATTTGGAAAACTAACACTTCCCCAGATTGTGTCATTTCCCTGAGCTGATCAATTACTAAAAAACACTAATATAAACCATCTGACACTTTATGTTACTTCCTTTGACCCCCTTAACAGTTGGATCATAAAAGTTCAACATTTTTTGTCACATATTTTAGAAAGTGAAACTTGAATACACATAACATGAATTACTTCAAGCCTTTACTTGTAGCTTTGTTGATTTTGAGTTTCCATTTTTGAAATGAGAAACAAAAAATCTGATTTTTTTTAAATGCGCAATACAGTTGAATTCAAAAATACTTTATTGATCCCAAATGGAAATTAAATAAATATAACTAAAAGTTAATTTACTTCTGTTGTTAAGCTAGAAAATGAGAAACTCTGGTATCATATCCAATATCTTATTTGTGTTCATTTATTTCCTGGTTCGCAGATTTGGTTAATAGAAACAAGTCAATTTGAAACATTTCTTCAGCATTCAGTCAAGTCTTTTGACTCCTGCTAATGACCCGGTTATTGATTTATTTTTGTTGAATTACAGACACAGCTAGTAGGAAACAATTGGACTTGTGTTGACCATAACATAATGCTGTAATTTTTGTGAAAAATCACTTTTCATGTAACTGAGTTTAGCTGTAATAATCAAAATAAGGATAAAAAATACATTTCAGATGGTGTAAAGTGTGCATAAGTGTGATTTTTTTTATTTATTTCATCACTCAATTATGTTATATTTTTAATTATATTTAATTATTCACCATCAGAATATTGTACAATAATAACTGTTGTTGTCCATCAACATGAAGGGGTGTAAAAAAAAACAAGAAGTTCTGCGAATCAACATATTTTAGCACCAAACTGACACTGGGACATGTCCATAATGCTTTCTCCTTTTGCTTGTCACAGGACATTTGCTTCCTTAACTCAACCCATCTGGAGGCGTTTAAACAGTAAAACAGTTCAGCGCCATTGAGAGGAAATCTCTTCCACTCCGAGTTGGGTTTTATTTACTCTGCTTATCTCCCCTCTGGAATCAACATGGCCCCGGCCCAGAGCAGCACTGTTTATTCAAACCTCGCTAACAAAAATAGAGCTGCAGCCATCAAATCCAGGAGCCTGAAGTCATTTGTGTCTGGCTTAACAATCCGAAACCACATGTCTGACTTTTGTTCAGACTCTCACCTACTAAACTCCAGTCAAGCTAATTGCTAGTCGTCCCTGGTGGAGCCCTCTGTGTCTTAGCCATTTCCCCCGTCTGCTGAGATGTTTTGGATTTTCCTCCTATGTGTCAATTGTTGTGAAGAGCTAATTATGTTTCGAAATGTGTAAACCACCATTCAACAGACGCTATTGTCTGTTATTAATAGCAGCAATATTAATGCAACCACATTCAACCGTTAGTTCAGTGCCCATGTTGACACCAGCATTTGTTGTCTTGATGAATTAGCACGGTTGCTAATTAGAAAGCTAATGATGCAAGTATGCTAAGAGCTGCCGTGGAATACAGAGGATCAAAAAAGCTGCTTTAATTGTGAAACTAATCCTTTTAGATTGGGAATATTATCCAAAAACATGAATAACAGGAGTTATAAGTTAAAGGTTATCTCTAATGTATGAAAAACATTTTTGTGGATCTTCTGTTTTGTACAATGCTTTGAGAAATTTGCTAGATTGAGATTTATTGATTTAAATTCAATTCAATCTTAGTCATACTTTGTCTGGAAGCTGTTATGTGGCTTTTGTTTTACTTAGATAAATTGGAAAACAGATACATTTGTGCACAAGAGGAGAGATTTGACCTATTTAAATTCAGAACATTTCCAGAAAAAAAAAAACCCTCTCTGACCAGGGAACAAATTAAAATATTTTCATTTCATTCTGGTGGATAACCACTTTGTAAGAAAGGAAAACAATGGTTTCTGTCTCTGAATCTGACATGATTGTTTGGCCTTAAAATGTGTTTTCACTATGTAACTCTATATTTCATAAAAGACCAAAAAAAAAAATCAAGTGCTACACCAAAATAATTTAATATTCGCTGTTTAGCAAGAGCTGATCTGCTCTCAATTAAAACACAAATTGATGCTGCACCCAAATTAAAGCCCCAATAACAATAAGATAGCATTTACAATAGAAAGACTTAAATAACTTACTCCAAATCCACATCTCCAGTCATTCCTAAAACCTTCCAATTTGGAGAAAATGATTCGTCCGGACAATTCTGATGACTTAAAACTCTCCTGACGTGACAATTTCCACTGGAGATGTTCTCTACTCAGCCCACTGACTTTTTCGGAACTTTTTTCCTCCGACAGAACAATGGAGATTCTGGTTGAGATACGATGTGGACCCACACAATTTAAAAGGTTACAGACGAAACTCCACCAACATTTATGTCGATGGCAGAAACTAAAAAAAAGAATTTTCCTGTCATAAATCTGCTGTTGATGCAGTTACAGATTGATATTTAAGTCTTTTTCATCACAAACATCAGCAAATTCCAGATCACAATCAAAGTGACCATATATTTAAAGATTTGCTTTATTCAAAATTTTCCCAAATCTATTACCAAAGGTTGACCATGACATTAAGATTCAGAGAATATCTGCAGCCTTGTTTATGGACGCATTTATCCGACTGAATTGTGAAGAAAAGTAATTTATAGTTTCGTTTTTTTGTTTTGCTTGGACCAAAACTGGGTCTGAATTTCCCCCTCCAGGTCCATAAACACAAGCAGCTTGGAGTGTTTCATCACAGTCGTTATTATCTCAACCGAACAACAGCGTTCCACTCAAGAGACGTACAGTTTTCACAAGAGCTTCACAGGGGTCTTTACTGCAGCCGTCTGCACACTCTACCCTTAAAAAAAAAAAAAAGAGAGAGGAAAAAGTTGTAAAGTGATTTTTCACAATATCGGTGCACTTGTGTGTCCTTGAATTTCCTCGACACAATGTCTGTCTCTCAAACTGAGACCAAACTAAGGTTTTTGGAAGGGTGCTGCATCCAAAAGGAAAACAAAGATTTCCTAAATTCCACAGATAAAGATAAGCGAAACATAATGCAGGTATAACATTACTACTTTTCAGTTTTCTTTACTTTTTGTGAGATCTCTTTCAGCGGGTCTGTTCCAGGGTTGTGGTTCAAACTGATAAGGTTGTTAGAGGAAGTCCCGTCCCAGAGTTAGAGAGCTGGTGAGGAAATGGGAATGGGGGAGGGGGGTACTCAGTAATGTCAGATAAGCTCCTGCTTTCTGCTCTAACAGGGACTCTATTTATCAGATCCAGTTATAAGAGGAACAACAAGGAAACAGACAAGGAGCTGAACGAGAAGAACACGTGGAAAACAACTGGATAAGATGAAGGTTCAATTCGGTTTTGATTTGTAATTTTAATCTTGTATGCCGTCATGTATTGGAGGTGAGTCTGCAAGCATTGAGAACTCTCAATTATTTACGACTTGCTGCCTTTTAAGCAGGATCCAGACATTTTAAAGAGAATGATTAAGATTTCCTTCAGTATATATGAGTGGATGAAGAGCCTCACTGCTGTTCATGCTTCATGTCCAACGTTTCCTGTATTGTCATTACACACTGTCAGCTCATGTCTTAGTGTTTTAATTTTACCTGCTGGTGAGTTTAGCTAATTTTATCTTGTAAAAATATGTAATTGTTGAATATTTTTTCAGTTTCTGTCCAATTATTTGTTTTTAACACCAAACCTATCATATCTTTTATTATTATTATTATTCTAAATAGCATAAATTCATTCCAGTGTGTACCACTATTAGCACATTAGCTTATGTGCTAATGCGCTAATAGGAGAGCTAATTTTTAATGTGTTTTTGCTCATTTTGATAATGTTTAGCACACCAGATTCCCCTAAATTAATTTTCCAAACAAATTCTAAAGTGCAAATTTACTTTTGCTGTTTTGATGGTTGGATAATTTATAATTTACCTGGATGGTGAAGCCTGGGCAGGTAACCAGCCCACCACAGATAAAATACAATAATTCATGTTCATTGTTCACTACCTAAATATATTTTTAATGAGTTAGCAGCTCCAACCTGAACTTCTTCTCGCTTATTTATCACATATTATCTAAATAAAAGTCTAAAAGGACAGATCATAACATCATTCCAGAATTAGCATGCGTATAATTCACTTAGCGCTCATCCATTTTGCTCTCTACTGTTGTCTTTGCTGACATGAACGACATTTTATAGCTGCTTATCTTCCAGAACAGCTGCTCTCATTCACAAATGTAATAATTTCATCAGCAGGAATGAAAACTTTAAATGTTGACAGCTCATTTACCCGACTGCAATTGTTGTCACTTATTAACATCAAGTCAGTGCAGGCAGGATTTGGCATTAGCCGAGAAAAACCTGAATTGGGAAAAGTAAAATGAATGGAGCCTTTTTCTGCAGAGGTAATTTAATTTCCTTTAAATGCATTACTTTTTGTTTAAATCCCAGAGCTGAAAGAAAGATAAATATAATTCACAATATTAAAAGAAACAATCAAGCCGACTGCAGACGGGGTTCTGACGCCGGCTCATTTCTGGTGGGCATTTGTGTTCATCTACTGCTGTTCCAACAAACTCCAGCAATAACCTTTGTTATGCTGTAGGTGACTCAGTGTTTGCTTATGTCCTCTAATGATTGCGTGTGTCAGCCAATTAGTGGGACTCACTGACATAACAGGAACAATGTGCAAATACGCTCACCTAACAAGAATAACTTAAGATTTTACATGTTTTGCACTCCTGGATAATGTACATCTCTCTAATGCAGGGATGGGAAATCCTGGCCCTCGAGGGCCGGCGTCCTGAAACTCTTAGGTGTCTCCCTGGTCCAGCACGCTTGAATTCAACAGCTGAATTACCTCCCAAGTGCAGTCAGGTTCTCCAGAGTCCTGCTAATGACCTCATTATTTGTCTCAGTTGTGTTAAAGTAGAGATGCATCTAAAAGTTGCAGCTGCAGGAGAACGGCCCTCGAGGCCTGGAGTTGCCCAATCTGCTCTAATGTGAATGTTTTGCTTTTCAACCATGACCAGCATCTTTACTAAAGCCTCAATTTGGTGGTTTCAGATTTGTATTCACCATGTTTACCACGTATGGGTTCTCCCTGGTTACTCCAGTTAAAACCCTCATGTTAGGTTATGTGGGCTGATGAAAATGACATGTTTTTCAGCCAGATAAAACACAAAATATGTTTAAAAATCATGTTCTATGTGCCTGGTTTAACTTTGTGCACCAAGATCTCTCTACACAACCTCATACCTCAGGCTCATAAAGCTCAGGGATTAATTAATTTGCATAGAATCGCTTTGTATAATAACCAAAGAAACTCAGAAAAAAGGTTCAATGAGTGCAAAAATAGTGAAAAAAACCCACATTTCTATTTAAAGTCACTTGACCATGACTGCAGATAAACACAGTGAAATTATAGATCTGTCTTGAATCTCCTCATTTACAGAAAACTAAAGTTCACCTTCAATCTAGAAGTTTGGATTTGCAAATAAACAAACAAAAAAAAACTTTTTCATAGGAAATAATTCTCATGTATAAACTAACTAACATAAAATCAACTGCACTGCTGCTGCAAAGTGAAATACATAAGTAGTGTTGACTCTCCTGCTCTCTGCATCAAACATGGGGTTCTGCTCATTGACTTAAGCATTCACTCTTAAATAATAACAATTTGATGACCAATAATCTACATTATATGCACAACCGTTTTGAAACAAAGGATTCTAAACATGAGGCTGAACATTGAAACTTACATTAAAGGTAAGAATGATCTCTCTCCTTATTTCAACATTGCTCCGTTTCTAAGCACCACCATCAATCTGCTTGTCATTTTTCTCTCAAGATGAACCCATAAAAAACACCATCAGCTCCATGACCATCCAATAACAATGACCTGTTGAGATGGAAAATGAGATTGAAAATGCCTCCATTGCCTCTTCATGTCTATCTTTTTCTCCATTGTTGCCTCTCTGACCCGGGTAAAGGAGGCCCTGACAGATTGAAGCTGCTATTCCCCGAGATGAGCCCTGGCTTTGCATATTACCCTCTTCCTCCATCACTGTAATGGAAACACCACAGAGATACCTGGGCATGAATTGATACCAACACCCCAGAGTGCTGTGATATCTTCATCCATCTCTCAGCCTGATTTCACCTGGTCTTAAACGCATCAAATGTGGCTCCACAAAGTGCAGCAAGCCTCTGCTTTCTGTGCATAAAGTAGAAATATTATAAATAAAACCTTATTGTCCTGTCAGTCAGTGGTGAAGAGCTTTGCATGGTGAAATATGGCCCAAATATCAGCCTGTTTATAGTGACTGTGGGTATGCAATACTTGTAAAACGGCACAAGAAAAATGTTACTTCCTTTCCATCTTATTAGCTGTGGCTGTTACCAAACAATAAAAAAAAACTTGTTAAGCTCTAGTAAATCAATCAGTGTCTAAAGTTTCTAATTCTGTTATTCTGGGTGACAATAAAAAACACAAGTTCAGACAACAGAGACGAGATTTAGGATTTGAAAACTGCTAGAAGAGCCTGACACTAGAGCTGGACAATATGGCTGAAGAGCTTATCACAACAGAAACATTTCATATCAGTCGATATCAATAATTATTGATCAGTTTTTTTTTTTGTGTTTTAAATATGTGATGGTGTGACCTCGCCACGCTATTGAATTTTATTTTTAAGCAGTTATGAGTAAATTGCAGCTGCAGAAGTTACACAACAGGTTGTTGCTAGGTAACCAGAAGTTACGGAACATGTTGTTGCTAGGTAACCAAAGAGTGAGCAAGTTAGTAGATTCCACCAACTTAGCTTAGCTAGAGTCCCAGAATGCTGTGCGGTTCTGGAATGAAACTACTGACTTTCCTATCATTAGTATCGCATATTCATATTGATCATGTGTCTGTCATGATAGTTATTGTTATTGATTTATTACCTGGCCCTTCCTGACACGTTTCTTTGAATTAGCTGATCTTTGAAACAAACAAGATGAGGACAAAAACTAAACCTTCTCGGTTTGTCTGGCCCTGTCAGGTACAGCTGCTGCCGTCACTATTTAACAGACAAAATGAAGAATAACAGACCGGGGGATTAGTAAGTCTTTCTGATGTAATGAAAACAATATGGCACAAGTTTGACTTGTTTCTCCACCTTTACCGCACAAACACTGACATGGGAAGGTTTTGAAAACTTTATAACCTAAAACTAAACCACTATTGAGACATGAAAGTATCAAGTAAGAAAAGACACAGCAAGAAGAAATCAAAATTAAAACAGGTGTGCCGACTAACGAATTCAAACAAAGTGAGAGGAAGAATAAGCAAGCGACCAGAACTATAATTTAAATAAATATTGGTAAGTATCTATTGGTTCATTTACTATGAGGGCTTGTATGTTGTAAAGTCTGAAGCTCAAAGGATCAGCATCAAAGGAGAGCTGAAGACTTTGTGAAGTCCATCAGGAGCCGAACCCGGTCACGCTCCAGCGCGTCTATTTCAATTTGGTGCTGATCAGCCACCAGGGGATTCCTGTTTCTCCCTGCCTATCCTTCAGCCTGATGAGTCTTAATTGTAAAGTCAAACACACCTGATGTGTTGTTTTAGGCCTCGGAGGAAACGGAGCGAGTTAAATCCCCCATCATGTCTTAATCTGCTCAGGTTGTCATCCTCTCAGTGAATATCTTTGTAGATCCAAAGCTGAGGTGTTACTGCATTTATTTCAAACTTGTTAGAGTCTCCCGCATTCTGTTCTCATCCTTTTGTTTGAGGATGAATCTCAATGAATCTTGATTGAGGAGAAGAATCTCACCTTCACTAAGGGCAGATGTTCCCACATTTTACGAGGCAGTGCTTTGGCGTTTTAACTTTTCAAAGTAAAACTCCATGTTTTACTTTTCCAAGTTTGGAAACTTGCAAAATTTAAAAACATTCTAAAAATCTAGAGACAGTTTTTTAAATCAGGACAACTTATAGCCCCATCTTTCACTTCCAATTTGTTCACATTGTACCAGATTTTGATCCACTGTCCAAGTGGAGTTATTGAGGTTGGGCTAGGTTAGCTAATCACTCCTGACAGACATTTGCTAATAGGCTAACCCCAAGGTGTAGCCCCGTCTCTTAGCCTGGCCCATTGCCTTCCTATGCCATTCTGCTTGATTCTCATCTTCCATTAGTATTTTCTCCCATTGACTTGGATTTCTTCAGTAGAATTCCGACTGGGCCAATCAGTGAACAGAAGAAGTTCTGAACGATGTCGCTGATTTTCTGTGCTGTTTACCATTGTAGCATGGCAGTGGAGGAAGCGTTGAACTGCCGCATTACACATGTCGCATTAGCAACGGCAAACGTTAGCGACTGGGTAACATTTAAAACTTCAAGCTATCAATACAGGGCCAAGTGTACAACAATGGGTCGCTTTTTACCAGGCTAGCTATCTCTGCGACCCAAGCTATCATAAAAAGCTGTTTTTTATTAGCATTCAGCACATATTTTCCGATCATCACTTTGGTGTCACTATAAGGTCTCCAATTTTATACTGCAAAGCTGTTCCAAGTTACAAAAACTGTCTTTAAATGAAGAATTATGTTAAATTGTTGATCTAAAAGACAAAATATTTTCCCAGCAGAGACCACCACAAAACTTTGGCGACTAAACCTGATCATATGCTTTCTACGACTAACTCGATCATGTTCACAAACAGCTCACACAAAGAAATCCGAAATTTTTGCCTAACATTTTTCCGACCTTGTGAAACTTTCAAGCTCCATTAGGAACAGAGTGTTGCTTAATAATAGACAGAAGCTGTCAAGCAATTTCACAGTGTGTGTCTGCTATTACCACAGCCGGACTCATACCGAGCAACTCCTTATTTGTTTGTTTAATAAGCCAGAAAAAAAATGACTAAATTGTATATTTGACCCCTGAGAATGGAAATGGCTCTGGAACTGTGTCATTATCTAAATTACAGGAGATCTTCTCCGGAAAATTGAAATTAATGTGGTAACTGTGGCTGACTAAGTAGATTCCTCACCTTTCAGGACTCTGGGGAAACATGCGAAAATTCAACATTGCAAAGTTATGAAAGCTAAATTGTTAAAATCCTTTATTAAATATGAAAATTACTTCCTCAAACAGGACAAAGGAGCGGATTTTTAATAAAAAGTGTTTTTCATCCGTCTTCTATGTGATTTTGTCAGTTTTAAAAGGATTTCTCATCCTACACAAGATGCTCCTAAATATAAGTTTCTTTTTCTTGCTAAATGTTTATACTGACCATTTCAGACTGATTCCACTACAAGGTCATCATGATTTTGAAAGAAAAAAGTCTCTACAGTCTCTGCCAGCTGTGATTAGAGAACATGTTCAAAGCCCTTTTCAAATGTGTTTATAAAGTCTTCAGGGAAAAAATGTCTGTTTTAACCTTTTGTTCTTGAACATACTGTTTGAGTTTTAAGCACTCTTTTGACAGATGAATATATCTAAATAGGGATATTGCTGGCAGATTGATAAAAGCCCTCTCGGATGCTTTTGTAGCTTTTTAACAACTCTCCTTCGCTTCATTCTGCAGCACTTGAGAAAGTGTTTGGCAAACTGGCAGTAACCTTTAGAAAGAGTCTTCCCTGAAGATGTACTTGATCCCATCAGCGGAGAGTCGGAGTGACGTGCGGCTTTGGTTCTCTGAGGGAGTTTGGCACGCCGACGTTTTTAAGTTCACACCGAACCGCAGGTGCAGGCAAAGAAAATTACTGTGGGAATTTAAGCAAAATCAGAGTCAAAGATAATAAAAAAAAGAATAAAGTCTATCAGGAAAGCGGATTTAAGGAGCGATGTCTTTGGTTTGTTTCAATCATCCAACCGTAATTTGTGAAGGAGGAGGACTGACTTTTATTTGGCGTGTTGGTCCTTGCATTTAAATTTGAGAAAACTCCAAGGAACTCTGTTATGAAACAAGAGAAATGCCTTTTTCTGACATGGTAGTGCATTTTGTCAGGAAGAATTCATCAGTCTTTTACACGCATGCTTTCAGGTAGGACGACTCCACCTGTTGGCGGCTCCCCATCAACAGGACTCAACACATAAACACTGAACAGCTGAGTATCATATTAACAACAACAAAACAGGTCTAAAATTATAAGATAAATCAGAAAAAATTCTATGATTCACTGTTGACCTGAAGACTTTAATAATTAATATTTCATGTCCAAACTGGATATGTGGGCTTTATTCTGTCTAGTGGCCAGTGGAGTCCAATCTTTTTAATTTTGTCCTGGTCATTTCTACTTTGTTTGATTTTGACTTATTCCTAAACTTACTGAGATGCTGAGAAATTAAATCCCTCTTCAAGTTTCTACTGGACACCTGGAGGGCTCAGGTGCAAACGTTAAACTTTAACATTTTATCCACCTTTATGAAAAACCTGGCTCTTTCTGGGAAAAAAAAAAAAAAGCAATCAGTTTTGATGATGCTGCCATCACTATGTTTGGTGTTACCATGGTTACAAACTGCGTTCTGTTTTCTAACACATAACAGCCGATAAGAGATATTTCATATAAAAAAAAAATAAAGTTTGCAGTTTTTTGGGGTTTTTTACACAAATAAAAATACGGCACTAGCAAAAACACACACACGCACATACACACTTTCCCATGTAGATTAGAGCTTCACCTCCACCACCAGAGCTCAGTTTGTTGTCAACCTTAGAAACGTTTCATATCCCATATACCGTTGCCATGACATGCAAACTGAAGGAGGTAAAATGATGAAGTATCTCTGACACACAAATTACAATGCATACACAAATTCAAATCAGTAAACAAGCAAATTCACACACACATAGCTACACTTACACAGGCTCCAATCAAGTGCATGTGCAGATAAACATACGAACAATGACTTCAGGTTACCAGGTCAGCTGATAAAAAGACAGGCAAATGGCCATTTAAATATAATTTCCATAATTTTGACTATCAGAAGCAAATGAAGTATTTTTTTTCTGCCATGCACCATTTCATTTTCCTACCGCCCACCGCCATGAGCGCCGCAGGGCAAAGGTGCACAAACACAGAGGAGCCCAGTCAGGTCTGAATCGGCAGAGGCAGTCAAAACAAATGAGTGGGATAAATGCAGCAGCTGTTCCAGCTCCTCGTTTTTCACCAAACAGTCCTTTTCAGGTGCGCCACAAAAGAAAAATAATAAAGTGGCACAATTAGTGACACGCTCTCAAAAAATTTAAAAAAAAACTCTCTCCCTGGGCTAATTATCAGCAATTTGTAAAGAGAGATGGAGAGAAGCGCAAAGTGGGAACCTGTGAGCTGAGGTCAGTCCATCGACAGGTTAGCGCTGCAGGAGAAAACATGCAGAGAGTGACCAGATCCTTCAGAACAAAGAAGGAAAATATGTTTTTTTTTCTTAGATTTAAATAATCATTTTGACTGTCAGTGAGTAATTTTGCTCAACCTCTTTTTGCTCGCCACATTAACAGAGGGCACAGCGAAGCACTCAGCTTTTTAACGTGGTTAACAAAGCATTAAATGGTGCGCTTAAATGGCTGATTTAGATGGAGGAAGCTTCTCCACCGCCGTGTCAAACACAAGGCCACGTCTGACAGGTTTACACTAAAAAAGAGAGAGCAAAGAGGGAAAGATACTTTCAGGATGCAGGAGAGGACAGTGTTTTCCTCAAAAAGACAAACAATCCAAACTCCTCACTGACTGTCAAAGCATCCTGTACAACACCGGCTGCTTCACGAATCAGAATCAGTTATTTTATTCTTAGTCTTCTGACGTATAAAAAGTGGAGCCTTTATCCGAAGACCAGTTGAAGATTAAGCAGAAATTCCCAGAGCTCATCCGGTGGGATTCCGAGGTATTCCCAGGCCAAGCGTAAGACATAATCTCTCCGCTGTGTTCCAGGTCTGCCCAGCGGCGTCCTCCCAGTGGGACCTGTCCAAAGTACCTGAGGTAGGCAGGGCCCGAACCACCTCATCTCCCTCCAGCAGAGACAGGCAGACTGAACAGCCGAAAAACTAATCACAAAAACACAAGAGTGTTTTCCACTCCTATGGAAAAAAGATATTATAAGCTGCTTCTGCTCATAATTTTACATTTTCAGCTCCTGCCAAACGTTCCTGATCCTGGTAAAAAGATGATGTCCCAATATTCCAATCAATAGAGCATTTATCTAATTCTATGTTTAGTTTGCTTTAATCAAACTCTAGTTTGTTTGCCTAGAAAGTCCAGTTTGTTTGTGGAAGTATGAATGCTAATCAAACTCTGATGTGGACCAAAAAAAGCCTACGCCTCGGTTTGGTTGAAGTGAACGCTGCATATGTGACCGCAGGCTATAGCACACGGCATTCTGGGTAAATACAACCTAAACAAAAGCTTGAGTTTAGCAGGGAAAATGGTTCGTTGTCTTTTGCCAAAGATGGACTAGAAATCTTACTACTGCTAAAATCTGAACCCGCTCCATTTTTGTTCACGTTTGTGCTCATGTCTTCTTTGGAGGTTTCTGTTGTTTCCTTCAGGTGTTGTTGGTGCAGCGCCACCACAGGCGAGGAGGGGAACTGGTTGCTTAATTAGTTTGTATAACTTTGGTTATTCAGTACAAAATCAAACCGCAGCAGCTAAAATTGCAGCAAATGTGGCAATTCTGGTCCAGTTGAACTGAGTGTACTGGACCATCAGGTATGACAGCATCCTCACTGACCCAATAAGGAGCAGATTGCTCCAGCTAATGTTCCGGGCGAGAGCTGGGGTCACCCTGGAAAGGTCGCCAGTCTGTCACAGGGCAACACAGAGATAGACAGGACAAACAACCACACACACACACATTTAGAGAGACCAATTAACCTAACAGTCATGTTTTTGGACTGTGGGAGGAAGCCAGAGTACCCGGAGGGAACCCACCATGCACAGGGAGAACATGCAAACTCTGTGTAGAATCAAACCCAGGACCTTCTTGCTGCAAGGCAACAGTGCTCCCAACTGCGCCACTGTGCAGCCCTGCTTTATGCTAACTTCCCCCTAAATAAACTGAAACAAACCTTTTACCTGGCAGACACTTGACTAATGTTATTATGTTGTTTCAAAGTGCGAGATCAAACTGGAGTGCCAAGACAGAACCTATGTCTGCACATGCAGGGATTTGAACCCACGACTTTGTGACATCGTCATGATGTAAAGTAATCAAAGTTTCTCATTTACGTTTCCTTAAAACTCAGTTTCATTTCTCATGTCTAGTTGAACATTTTTACTTTTTAAACCTATACCTAATATCTAATGTTTGAAAGTTTTTATTATATTTTATGTGGTGTAAATTGGTTTAATACGGCCTGAAATGTGTAAACTGAAGAGAAGGCGAGCTGCACTTGAAAAACTGATGAGTTTAGAGGATGTCTGTATGTAATATAAGAAACAAATGGAGAATGAGACAAACCCAGAAAGCCTAGCTGCAGCTAATAAACAGGGTTTATGTGGGCACTTCATCATTACAGTGTATGATTTCAGTGCAGACGTAAGGAGGTGTTTTGGCTTTAGTTACTGCTGAGAAAAAACAAAGTATTCTCCGTAAATGAATTTTCGAAATCCCACCAATTAGGGGGTGCCGGCACTTAGATAAAATATTGTTTCTGGATCACGAAGGAGCTGCTATATTAAATTCCACCAAACTTCTGCTGACTCTTCAATCTGAGCTGGAGCGGAGCGCCGACACAAAGCTCGGAATAGGAAGCCGCCTTGCGTCAAGACCCTTAAACTCTGCGAAAAACCTGGAACTGCCAGCTTCTGCCCAAAAAACAAGTCCAACCCGGTTTGACCCCCAGAGTCCCCCAGTGTAAAACTTCTTACCTCATTTCTGACACTGAAATGACTCCACCCTCCTCCAGACGCAGAAGAAAAGGCTTACAAAGCAGAGAACACCCTTTTTTTAAAGTCTCCCCTTTGGTAGTGCGATGCAGTAAAATGACTTCCCCTTGTTTGTTTTCTCTGAGCTCGGACAGAAAGGATGAAAAAGACATTTGGCACGGATGAGGATGTATGTTGGTGCTGATCTCGTTCTCTGCTCTGGGCCAAGCTCCATGGCAGAGGTATCTCCTGCCCAGCTGGAATAATAAGAGTCCGGATGATGTTTCCTCCATAAACAACAGTAGGAAGAGGTAGGGACGGAGTTTGGGGAGCATCTCTTGGAAGCCTGCCTGTGACATCTAGCGAAAACTATCAGACAAAAGGTGGAAGGAGGGACGATGACAGAAAGGCTTCTGGCAGAGCTTGAAACGCAGAAATGTGACAGTTGAAAAAAACCCGGTCCTGTTGGGAGTCAGTGTCATGGAGACGACGTTGTTGCACGGGTGTGTTTCATCAAAACAGGCTGAATTTAGAGATACATGGGCACTTACCCAGGGCGGCATTGGAAACAACACCTGATTTTCTTTTGTCTGTTTAATCAATGAACCAATGAGGGAAATACATGAACAGTACAAGTTTTTGATATATATTTTCTTGATTTTTTTTTTTAAAACGGTCAGTATTGTGTTAAATCAACTTTTTGAGCTTCACATTATGTTACAATGTTATTCTCTCATCTAAATCATGCCTGGAGTGTTTCCTTGATTCTATTTTGAGAAATCATTTAATCTCCATGGCAACCATTCACTTGTGCAAAACGCCTGAGTGGACCGAGCCCCTCGTCTGAGCTGCAGTCTCTGAGCTTTCACAGAGCAGCTCTCCACTCAGCTCCTTCAGACTAGCCAGAAGCAATTAGCAAACACCTGGTGGAACTGCACATCTGCCGATCTCATAATAAAAGCTACTTCCGAGAGCAACGCTGGTAAAAACTTTGTGGGAGTCAGTAGTGGAGCCATGTTTTTATGACTTCCTGAAGGAGGAGTTTCAGAAAAAACTGGAGCTTCTTAAAGAGACAGAGGACCAATTTCAAGGCAAAGTCAAATTTGACATAATGTAGCATTTTCAGAAGGTGACATAGTTAATTGATTGTGCTATAAAATGGCGCTATGTGCCTGGAAAATAACAGTACTGCCCCTTTAACAAAGCTGAAGGAGGTGCTTGTTTAGGGGGGCATTATGGGAGGAACAGCCACTGGTTGTTGAGATAAGAGACGGGTAGTATCCTGACCCATTCTTCATTTCTTTATATTTAGCTGAGAAATACTTTCCAGTATCTTTTAAAGTGGTTTTGAGAAGCAGCTCTTTATGTTCTCTGGGGGAACTAAGCTGCTTCTAACTCAGTTCAAACTATAAACATTTTCAATATGTTTGATGACCCACTTTGCTCTGACAAACGAATCATTCAGGCATAAAAAGGGTTCTGTGAAACAGCATTTTGTCAACAGAAGACACACCCGACAAGAATAATGTTCTTGCAGCTGTAAAAATTTCCCAGCAACTCACTGTATTTCACATCGGGGTTGGTGTGTGCAGACTGATGTGCATTGTTTTTTCTCCACTGTTACATTCCCTGAAACTATCCAGGGAAAAATATATGTAACAATAAAAAAACACCCACGAATGAAGAGCCAAGAGATGGTCAGTGTAAACTAAAATATTTGCGATAACACATTCAGCAATAAATACAAAGAGCCCTTAAATAGATGCTTAAATAACTCAGATACTGCAGGGAAAGAAGAAGCAACAGCAAATCAATAAACCAAACTGACGACGGAGGAGTAACAGAAAGAGCGGGAGCTTCTTAAAGAGACAGAGGCCTATTTCAAGGCGACAAATCACAAAGTAAAATTTATTTTAATCCTTTTTAGATATTTCCAGAATTTTCATGATAACTGAATGCAACATAAGCTGCATTAACATTTATTATAAATTTGCTTAATGGAAATATGTCAATTTAAAAAACAATAAAATGTTTTGAAGCTAGGATTTGGCTGTATTAAATTTGGTTTATATTGCAAAACTATGATGGAAACACATTTTTTTAAAACAGGAATCATATGATCAACAACCGGATGTTACTACTGGCACAAACAACGAAGAAACGATGGATGATGACACTTCCTGTTTTCTTGTTGTTTTTTTAATGATTCATTACGTGAACAAATGCATTCCTGTGTGGTTTTAACTGTTTCTTGCGTTATTTAATCAAAACACTGCGGTCTCTTAAACATTAGTGGAATATTGACAGAG
Organism: Poeciliopsis retropinna; assembly: GCA_010277075.1. Taxonomy (NCBI): domain Eukaryota; kingdom Metazoa; phylum Chordata; class Actinopteri; order Cyprinodontiformes; family Poeciliidae; genus Poeciliopsis; species Poeciliopsis retropinna. The sequence continues at coordinate 3,387,599 of VMRM01000037.1, read as the reverse complement.
TTTTGTACGCATTCGTAACAGAAAAACAGCTATAAAATGGCACCGTGTGCCTGAAAAATGCACAAAACTCTCCTTTTATACAATTTTTCTTTGTGAAATAAGCTATTTCAGGTTACTAATTACATTAAGTGGTGCAGTTTTATTACTAATTAATAATATTTTAAAATAAATAAATGTTTATTGCAGGAATCTTGTCACTTACAGGATTCAGAGCAGAGCTACACCCAAACTTAGCATGCGCCTCCGTACGTAGCATCAAAACAAAACGTGTTTTGCATGTAGGCGAAACATTTAATGGCCTACAGATAATAAAAATTACCTATTAATATCATCAGGCGTCCCTTTCTTCATAAAGTATGCAGAGAGTGAATGTAGGTGGTTGGAATTAATGTTTGGTATGCTAATCACTCTGAGAAGCACCTTGCAACACCTGCAAAGTCCACTCATGCTTTACATTAGGATTTAAATTAAATTAAAACACTTCCCTGGGGCTGCTTCACTAATAAAACTGACTACAAATTTCCCAACTGTCTCCAGCGTTATCACCTCCTTTAGACCCAGACAACCTGCACCATGTTGGTTTTCATTAACCTGATATCCCAGCGACCCCTCTCCGACCTCCGGGGAAATCCCCCCCGTCATGTTCGGCTCGGTGAGAGTGAGCTCACCTGTGGCGGGAAAATGCCAGCCTCTGTAATAAGATTTGTGATGAATATCTGTGGCACGGCCTTGAAGTTCTTCCAGCATCTCAGTCATGTCACTGCAGAAAAAAAAAAAAAAAAAAAAAAAGCTTTTCAGTTATCTCAGATATGGAGGACTAACCTTGTAGACAAAACAAAATATATTGTCTTTGTTTTCATTTATATTCTTCTGAAGCAAACAGATGAACAAATAGTATAAACAACTTGTCAAGAAAGATTTTCACATTTAAATTCTGTCTTTCTAATCTGAATAAATGACAAAATCAATCCTAAACATTTTTAGCTGAAAATAACTAAAATAGGCAGGTTAGTAATTAATTTATCAAGTTGCACAACCGAGTCTTGAGGGAATGAAAGAAGGAAGATGAAAGGTGATAACATTAACACGTTACTTTTAAATACCCCATTAAGCACCATAAAAAATAACGTTGAGGTTAACAATGTTAAAGCTGCTTAATTAGGTTTTATGGTGACAGGATTGCCTTGCAGCAACAATGTCCTGAGTTTGAATCTCAGTCAAACTCTTTCTTTACAGAGTTTGTATGTTTTCCCCAAATAATTATGTTTACTTAGAAAAACCAGCAACAAGCAATTTTGGTTAAACACCAAACACACTATAAATTAATTTTATACATGATTAATTATCCTGTTCACTGTTACAGAAATTGCAATAGTACAGAAAACAGATGAATGGATGTTGCTTTAAGATGCAAGTCAGATTATCTTGCTTCTTCAGTTGCAACTGCAGAGAAATATAATAACAGCATTATATTTAGTTGATGTTAATTCACCAAAAACAAGCTAGAAACACCAAAGAATGATTTGTGAGGGTGTAAAGTCATTGTCAACGAATGTTAGAAGACGGCAACATGCAGATGCAGAAACATGACGAGACTGGAAAATAAAAACAGTCTGTGGCCAGCAGAGCAGTAAAGGTGATGACCTCTGAGGTCAGGCAGCAGCTCTGGCAAAATCCAAGAAAATAAATCAGATAACATCCAAAAATATACAGCAAATATACTGAAAAAAAATCATTTGAGCTTAAAGACAACTGTTTAAAATTCCCCAATGTTATTTAAATGGCAGAACATCTCTATTAATGTATGCATGACGTGATTTTTTTAATATAATTATTTTCACAGTTTTGGACCAAGACTGGATCCAGTGTTAGCAGAATTAATTTGTACATACATGTAAATGACAGCTTGCATATGAACTTGTAGTTTTCTGACAGACTGATGAGACGTTAAGCACTTGAAGTCGGTTCATGGACACAAAATGTCAATCAAAATCTTATCAAATCATCGGGATTTATTTGAAAACACTGACAGAAAAACGTTTCCCCCCAACAGCCAGATTTCTCTTGGATAATGTGAACATGATCTCTTCTGTCTGTTCTCACTCTATTATTTCTCTGAGTCTGGGTGAATGCACATGGCTGCTTTCATAATCATTGCTTTCAGTTGAATTTGTGATTACAGTTTGTGAGCCGGTTTAAAAACACTGTCTAGTCTTTTAATGTGACCAGCTGCTGTTTATAAATCCAGACTAAGACAATGTGTGGGACTCCTGTTTATAAAACCTGATCTCAGATCAGAAAGGAGATTTCACAAACACCTGTTCTCTTAAAGAGTGTTTTTAAATCAAACTGCTGATGTCGGTGTGCGCCGTAATCCTACACAGAAACTCGCGGTCCCTCGGAGGGAGGGTCAGAGATTTACTGTGAGAGACAGATTTAGAAAAACCAGTCCATTTCTGTTTTTACCAAGCCAGCTCTCACACGCTCCTGGTTTAGCGACCGCGGTGCTGGAAAAAACAAATGTGTTTGCCTGTGCGTCTGAACCGGTAGTTCCAAACTTCTCCTCATTAAAAATTATGAAGCCACCTTTGGTTTGGGGCTCTTTCAATATTGCAAAAGTACACTGCGTCCTGCAGCAGATTTGTGCTTTAACTCAAGCCCGCCTCGCAGGTCTGCAGAGGATTCTCTGAAACCTTTTTGGTTCTGCGTTTCAGGCAATTTATTACATCATGCTCTAATCATGATGAACATTTGCCATGTTTTCGGCATGCGGGAGAACAAAACAGCTAAAATCAAATTAAAGAAAAGCTGGCTTCAGCTTCATCTTCCACTCAAAACTTTCATATTTACTTATTTTCATAACTTTTCCCCATCTGATTTGAAGTGGCTACGAAGATAAACTATAAGGTTAGGATGAGCTACATGTGCTTAACAGTAACTCTAGGAAGAAGTTAAGTAACATAATCCAACAGTAACACGGTATGTGTGTAAGCACCTGTTGTTCCCACTACATTTATGATTAATTTAGATGTAATATTTGAAACATCCTGAGTGCTGTTTTAAGAGGCTCTCTACTTCAGCTGAACACGGATCAGTCAGAAAATGTGCCTGTTTGTTTCATCTCATATAAAGTGCACTTAAGACAAAAATGTCCCACATCAAATCCATTCGGTTCGATCGAGGATCAAGGAAAAGTAGTTCCAAGCATTTTGGAAAGCTGTCAACATTTCTAAGTGATAGTCAAAAAGTACAATTACTGGGAAATTTTGTATGAAATTTAAGGGTTGCCAGTGCAGCTAAAAAATCCACCACTTTGTAGTTTATGATGTTGATGTAAATTTATAATGTCAGAAATGGAAAAGTGTGAAAATATGAGCAAAGTTCAGGCCAAAGTTGTTGAGGGAAAAAATGACACGTTTAATAAAACATTGAATATGGATGAACAGCAGAACGGGCAACCAAAATAAAATAAAGTCTGTAGCTCAGAGGTGTCAAACTCGAGGCCCGAGGGCCAAATCTGGCCCGCCGCAGCTTTTTATGTGGCCCTCAATAAGTCCCTCCAGTTTTTCACAAATCCACAAAATTCATACAAAATCAACAAATCTCCACATTTTTTTCTGATTTTACTGAACATTTTCTCAAAATTGCTCCAAAACATTGTCAGTTATAGTCCGTAACTGACACAGGGAGTAATAAAAAAAAAATCATACATTCATCATCATACATCAGCTCAAATATTGTACAAATTCCTAACAAACCTTTCTAAATTGGCACCACAAAATCTGTAATTATGACTGCACAAAAACACTAAATGTGTTGAAGATGCTGGAGCTATTTGTTGTGGCTAAAATATGACTTCAAGCTAATGCTACATGTGCTGGACGGACAGGGAGTTAAAATCCTCAGATGGCAGCTGCAGTACAGTACTTGCTTCTTTATTTGGCACATAAGGAAAAATAACAAAAATGCTAATGGTTCTGCACAGTCATGCATTATTATCGTTTGGTCAAAGAGGTTATTAATATTAAGAAACGATCCGGTATTTTGTATGGAGAGAAAACATAAAATACCTGATCCTTATTAACAACACCCACTGTTATCTCAATTATCTTGCTTCTGTTTTTACTTGGGGTGTAACTGTGTCATAAACTTTATGTCTTTCCCCTCAATTTCAATCGTTTTCTTCATTAAATAAAAGTAAAAAGAACTGCTTAGCAAAACTGCAAACATTAAAACCTTTTGAGTTTTTCCACTTGTTTCCCATCTAAGTCTAAATAATGTGTTATATAGGATCATGGTGTAACGTAAGAAAGCTGAAGTTGCTAAGTAATATAATAACAATGGACCCGGGAGATGCCGAGTCAGCAGGGGAAGCCCACTCTTTTTCTCAGACTGGCATGAAGAAACACAGACAGGTATTTAAGACTCAAGCAAACATTCACTGTGAGGATAAATATGAGTCATTTCAAAACCATATCTGAGTCCGTAGTGGCCGAACCCTCTGGCGACCACACATGTAAATTTGTATGTCTAGAGTTTTTATCTCAGCGACACAACAGGGTAATTCCAGTTTTGTGCTGAAGAAGTAAAATGCTGAAGAGTTTTCACCGTCTGCACTTTAAGGTTATTCACCAAAATCCCCCAATTCTCTGGGAAAAGTTTTCAGTGTTTGTGAATTGTGTAAATACCGTGCAATGCATAACTACCCAAGTCATTTCCACTCTGTTTTATGTTTTAATCTACTTTGTTCTGTGCATTTTCTCCAAAAATATAGCTAGAAGTCAAGAGGGAAATGGAAAAATAATAAGATGAATAAATCTTTTGAATGGTGATGAGGGAACTTCAATATGTTTGCACTGTGACAATAAAAAGGAAAATGAAAATTATAGTGGACAGTTTGTGGAGGTTAGGGAAAACACCTCTAAAAACACACAACTGCCTGTTCTAATAGTGCAATAATCAAATATACATTAGGATATTCATGATTTTCTTTATTTCCTCTTTTTGAGTTGCAGCCAATCAGGAACAGGTGAAATAAAAGCTGCTTCTGGATTGGATGCTTTGTAAATACGAGTCAACTGAGAGTCAAGCAGTATTATACCTACATTTTTCAGTTTTTTTTTAATTGCATTTAAGATATATTCTAAAATCTGTGAATAGGTAAATCCGCAAATCCTCAACCTCAACCACAACTGGTGGTAAACTTCACTAAGAAAAGTGAAGTTTACCTAATACTTCACTTCAATCTTCAAAAATGTATATATTATACATTATACATATACATTATCTTGATCCAGTTGGTTTGTGTGCTTTGGTTCCTGAAATCTCTGAAATCCTGAGCTGTTCAGGGTAATCTGGTACACCTGTTCTCTGCTGGTACCTGAAAGCACCTCACCTGAGACCTTTAGAGATCACACGTACAACTCCTTTTTATTCTCCAGCATCTGCATCGACGAGACGCGGCTCAGATAACTCACAGAGCCGTGTTCACGCTGCAGATGTTTGTCATAAATATTCATAAAGGCGCCTAATGGCAATCATTACTCCAGTTTGGTCTCTTTGCCTTGGCAGAGCCCCCAGTGTATCCCGTTGCCAAAATGTCTCTTGAACTCTGCACTTTGGTGGCTGCTCTGATTGATTGGGACTGTCATCGAGGGAATCCTCCAGTCGCGCTCGCTCACACGGCCGGCCAGACAAACATATGATAAACACAAACATGGAGGTACCACACTGGCACGGATACTCGGCTTACTCAGTAATGTGTTCAGCCATCAATCTCACAGTCCCGACACGCTTTCTGAGTGTGGGTTTGCTGTCACGTGCTTGCAGCCGCGTGTTTACACCCTTTTCCTGCCTATAATCTTGTGTGTAAAGCTAAAAACAAGCAGGACCGAGCTGAGGTCAGGATGGGTGGAAGAGGTTCACCTAAGGATGCCAGAGGAAAAAAAAGAAAAAGAAGCAGAAGACGATGGACGTTTGAAAGACTTTAAGACAATGTGGGATGTTGACTAAGAGCTTAACGGCAGCCCAGGATGGATCATGGCCGGTCTAACTGTAAAAGCAGTAATGGTAGGCTATAAAAGGGTGAAGGGTCTGCTCCTTTCTACCTCTTTCCTCCACATTTCTTTGGTTTGTGGCTGAAGGCCGACGTCTCTCTCTGTGACGACGATCTCTTCTGAGAGCGAGCGCTTCATAACACCAGAGGGATTAAAGCGGCTGTGGGTCGCCTCCAAATGAGGCTCGAAAATCCACAGGAGACACACAGAGGAAGTGGAGGCAAAGACAAGAAGAAAACACTTATTTTGGCTGGCAAATAACACGACTTGATGAATAAACAGAAATATAAATCTTTCAGAAGGAAAGCACAAGCGGAAATCTCTCAGAAACGCACATCAGATCGACTCGTTTCATGTTAAATTTATATTTGCTTTCAGGTCAGATCTCTTTAGAAATACTCCAAGGCTTTTGATAGCCAGGAAGAAAAGCTGAAGTTCTTTCCTGACAGCAGATCCAGATTTGATCCAACCGAGGCGCCTCTCAGAGGGCGCCATGTTGGGTCGCAGTCAGGTGGCCCAAATTTCAATCTTTCTCTTTTGAATTGAACCATTTCAAAGTGTCTCTTGGGACGCAGCAGTCGGTTGGACTTTGAAGACAAATGGAAGAAGTGAACATGCTGCAAACTGTTGAAAACACAGAACATCAACCAGAGGACAAGACTTGCATCTAGTCTTTGCCATTACATCTGCTCTTGTGGTTGATATCCGATCAAAAGGTTCAAGAGGAAAAGGAGTTTCATTTTCGTCCTTGCTGGATGAACTGGAGGGTAAAAGTGGAGCATGCTGGTTTTTCTTATTCCACGATGCTCAACGGGACAGAAATGCTGAAGGGTTTTGAGTTGCATCTTGTGGGTTTTTTCTCTTTCCATCGCTCTCTCTGACTTGCAGAACAGAGTAGGGCAGCAGGCTGGGGAAACATTGATTAATCAGCTCCTGGGGGCCATGCGGGGCCCAGCGTTGCACATGAAAGCTTTGGGAAAGTGAACACTGCATCTCTGGTTCCTGACTGAGATATGATGTCTTAATTTGTCTGTGTCAGGATCAAGAAGACAGAAAGTGGAATGTACCGTGTCTCGCAGTGATTAATCTCAGCTTTGTGTTTCACAGCAGAGTTTTAAAGGTGTCTGATATCCCGGTTGGGTCAAAGGTTACAGGCGAATTGCTTGTTGAGAAGGAAGGTGAGCCGCAAGAAAATCTATACCGCTCCAGTTTGTCACCAGTCCAAGGTATGCACTTTATTATTTCAAACAATTTCTTACCAGTAACTTCTACAGTCTAATTTTTTTCCATATAAGATGATTTATTTCAGTTATTTCATTAAAAATGGGAAATCATTCTTTCAAATTCTCAGCTGGGCTTTGGATCAAAATCCTCTCACGCCTGCTTTTATTTTTGATGCTTGTGTCTTATTCCAGTGCACTTTTTCCTTCCACTCATCTTTCCAATGTTGTGTGAACATCCAACTTCAGCAACATGCATTATGGGTAATCTCCTGTCCTTTGCATCTGAGCAGGATGAAAACTAAAAAGATCGGTCTTCTTCTCCAGTCAAAAAAGTCAAATGCAACATTCATTGCTGTTGATAGTAATATTTATGAGATTTAATTTTTAATTTTGTTTTTAACGTTGGGTTCTTTGAAGATGTGGCATGTTAGTTTTTTAAGCAAATGCCTTGTCAGTGTTTTTCATCAAGTACTTTTGAATTAATTTTTTTAGACGTGCATCTTGTTTGTGTCGACATGTAAAAAAAAAAAAAAAATGTTTGCCATAAAGCAGAGCTTTGTTTCAACAATAAACAACAGATGGCAGATGCTGATGCACGGATATCCGCATAAGTTCCCTAAAGATGTCGCCTGAGCTTCGGGTTCTTTCAGACATTCTGGCATTTATTAAAGAGCTGTATGTGAAAAATCCAAAAGAGGGGAAAACAAACTCTAAAGATGTAATTCCAAACAGTGTACACTCAGGGCTGTCTGTGAGCTTGAGAAATTTACACATAATTGTTTCAGTATGGTCCAATGGCATCTGTTTGTTGGAAATAAACACCAGTTTGAGAGGGGAAAAGGTCCTGAAACCCAATATTCTAATTGCTTGAACTTCTTCCATCGGCTGAGTGTTTCTGCTTTAACAAATCAGAACTTTTGTTTTAAAAGCAGGAGTCAATTGGACGGATCAATCAGTCATTGATTTTACTGGTAGAGTCCAGTGGGAGTTTCACAGAACATGCCAGAAAAACTGCTGAACAGAAATTAACATTCTGTATTTTCTGCCATCTATTGAACGACCTCTAAGAGCAAAAATGTTTCTCTCAAACCTGTAATCTTCCAGTGTTGCCTTTAATATGTAAGAGGTTATTAAGTTCCAGAAGGAATTATTGCTGCTCTGTTTCGCCAGGACCACAAAGCGTTGCTGTGCCAACACTCGTTTATGGAAGAGGCAATCATTTCTTCTGATCATACCTTACATGCACGATGAAACATCTAAAATTGATTTTGAACTAAAAAATATACGGTTTAATCCACCATTAAATTATATTGTTTTATGTTTTGGCTTTTGGAAATAATTTCAGACTGGAATAAACTTTAGTTTAAGGGAGAGGTCAGCATTTTGAAAGTCTCTGTTAAAGTCAAACATTTAAAAACGTTATTGGAGAACATACTTTTAACAACAGCATTAAATCTTCATTTAGTCATCTGATCTTCTCATTTTACATCTTGATCGAGTCTTCAACAACTAAAACATGACATCGTAAAATCAATGCTGCATTCAGGGTACATTTTATGCAAAATAATTTCTGTGCATATAATTAATATTTCACCTAGAGTGAAACACTGCCTTGTGTTTGATTAAAGGTCATTACAAAAAAAAAAAAATCTTCCAAGTTAATTAATCCACTGTTTAAAATCCTTAGTTGTCCTTAACAACCCAACAACCAACCTGTTGAAATTTTCAATAATCATGATTTTTTTTTCACATTCTGGCATGTATGGAGCCAAAAATGGGTCATAATTATAGCAAATATAAACACAAGTTGAAACAGAAAAATAAAACTTGAATATGAACATCAAATTTTAGATTTATGAGCTGAAAACAGTGTTCAAGGAGGGATTTTTTAAAAAGTTTAGTAATTTTTAATTAGACTTCATATTTTACGTTGTTTTTGTAGCAGTTTAGATGTCACATCTTCACATTGAAGTCTGTTTCTATCAATTTTCTAATTAATAACTTTCAGGTTATTTTTGTCTGACTAATTTTGACCCCAATCTGAAAGGAGGAAGCATAAACTTGTACTAAAGAAAACACAATTTTTATTCTCCCAGTTACAACTAGTTTTTTCAAACATACAGTAATTATGACCCTTTCTTGACTCCGTACCACAGAAAACTGGTAAAATGTTATAAACACTCCATTTAGTCACCAACATAATTTCTCCTCATGAGCCAATTCTTTTATTACCAATCAAATCAATCCAAATACATCTGTAGTGCTCTTTTCATTCAAACAACGACGTCAGCCCAAAGAGTTTGGTTTGGCCAAAAACACACAAATTGCTAAATAAATTTTAAAAAGCGCCATTGTCACTTTTATCACCTTATTTTCCTCCAGGTTTCTCATTATTTATGTATATTTGACATACTTTTATTGCATACTCTAGTAGAAATCAGTGTTATTTATTTTATTGGTTGTTCTCTCTGGCAGATTTCTTTCCTGTAAGGAGTATTTGCCACTGACTTAATTCCTTAAAACTTGCCAAGACGCTCCGGAGTTCCCTGAGTTCTCTCAGCCTGACACGGTCACACACATCCATTCAGGACGTGACGCAACCTCGCCAGCCTTCATTACAAGGCCAAGGTTGCCAGCTCTGCACGGTATTTTCATTTAACGTCAGTGGCTCGATATTAAAAGGGGCAGAGTTAGGCCCCTCCAAGGCAACGTTCACACTTCTGAGCCATTAGCCCCAAGAGGTGCATCAGTCTGCTCTTTAAGGGCCGTCTGCATCTGGTTTTGGTTAAAAAAGCGTCATAAATGTGAAGTGAAAATATGCCAAAGTCATGACAGACAGATGGTGCAGTAATGATTTTTAGAGTTTGGGCCAGCCGGTATAGGAGGAAGTGAGCAGGGCCTGCTCAGACTCACGCCTCACTGCGCTTACTGTCGCTAACACAGCTTCTTTCAACGCACAGGCCTGAAATGTTCATTTTAACCTTCAAATGGATAAATTGTTTCGAGTTTTTCTACTTTCTGAGAGCAGGGAGGGGCAGTGGGGTAAATTAGGTCCAAATTGCAGCATATTCATCCAATATTATTTACATGGCTGTCATTCTGACTTGCTGTGGGGCCACTCAAAGCCCCTTTTTATTTCCATTTCTGCTGACAGCTTCAGGCTCATCCCTGAACTGGTATAATTTGCTGCTCTGCCTCATGGTGCTCCGTCTCGAGCCGAGGCATGCTCCCTGCCTGCTGCTGCTGGATTCCCACAAACACACACAACCCAAACATGACTGCAAGGCATCATTTTCTTTCTATCACTTTCCCGCAGCTCCTCCCTCCCTCCTCTACGTTTTTTAGCTAACACGCTTGGAAACCTTCTGTAGATTTCTGTGTAGGAGTTGACCAGGGTGAAAGCGGCGCGGCTGGGAGCCAGAAAGTTCAAACACATTGTAAAAAGACACCATTTATAACAAGATGTGGCAAACATGCGTGATCAAGCCCTTCCACCGACACACAGCTAAAACAAGTGAATAGAGATCACACAGTCATCTCTTCACTCCTCGTTCCTTCAGTGCAAACCTTTAAGGCAGTGACCTTTCACCTCCCTTACTTCCACAGAAAAGTTTTTCTAGTGGTTTTAATTGTTGCTTTCCTCACAAAAGACACTTGGATAAATAATAATCAAGCATCAAGGAGGGTAAAATACAAAAGCGAGACATAGACGTACTCTCCGGTCTGGGCTTCGACTCCGAGACGTTTTTGTCACAAATCAAAACATTCCACATGAGCGTGGAGATGAAGAGGAAACCCAGGGGTGAAGCCTGCTGCGATTGTCTCTGCTCTCTGAGCCCCGCAGGCATGCGAGGTGCCGCAGTCCTTCCTGCCTCCAACAACACGGTGTCTGCAGCGCCGCGGGAGCCGACTGACACTGACTGACAGCTGGTGTGCTTCGGCGTCTGATGAGCTTTCGTCTTGTTTTTCCACCTTCTTCCCATCTGCCGGCTCCCATTTGTGTCTTTGAGGGCCTATTCACATTTTATTACAATATTTTTTTCTCTCTTGAAGGTCTAGTCACCCATCAGTAACTCCTAAAGTTATGACCAAGGACAGGTGAACTAGATTCATGTTAAAAAATGAAGACGCCACATTAAATATTAATTTCTCATTGAAGATATCATCAGATATTGATTGTTTGGTCTTATTTATATCTCTGGGGAACAGTTTAATTTCATTGGATGAAACAACAAAAATGTTGCCCATTTTCACAAAAGTAATTGTACAATTTTGTTTGCTTGGTAGAAACATCAATGAAACTTTCTGTTAACCACTTTCTGCCATTGGTTTAAGGTTGGTTTGCCCCAAGAGTTTATTCCATTTATAGACCATTCCCAAAACCCCACAATTACTCAAAAGGATAAAGATACAAACTTAACTCTGGCCAGGACTTTCCACTTCCTAATTGTCCACTGGTGGGATGTTCTGGGACATTGCTGGGTCCAATTCTCAGTCCTGAGCATGTTGAACCATCGTTTTTCTAAATACTTAGCTTGAGAATAACTTTCTGTCAAGAACTGAAGATGAATAAATACAATTTTAATTGGTAACAGGTGAGGAAGTCAAAACTGGGTGTAAAAATAAAGCAGTGTATGCCTATGATTTATGCAGTGGATATAAAACAATAAAAAACACTTAAGAGGTCAGTGGGGACTTTTGTATATATAAAGGCCAGAGCAAGAAAGCAGCTTTGACCTGCATCAAAGCGGGTCGATGCTTTGATGCAGGTCAGAGCTGCTTACATGTAAGTCAATGGGTTCATTAGGATTCTGCTGTCATGACTGTGAAGGGGTTTAAAATAGTAACCAGCTAGAAGCTTAATCCACAAACGTAACCTGGAACATCTATACCAGAATCCATAAATGTTTAGTGTTTCTATCAGTGCTTGTGGTCCAGCTGTTTTGAGGTACGTTTCTGGAAACAAAATAAAGTGAATTCATGTTTTTGGAAATGTAATATCCAAAATACCTCAAGGAGTTTTTGCATTTTAAATTGCAAAACTAGACTCTTTGTAAAGGTGTGTTTCATGAAAACCAGTGTGTGGTATTCCACCATTGACAAAATGGTTCAGTGCTCAGGATCCATCATGGAAACCCAGACATTCCTCTTTCCAGCCAAACTATCCAACAGATTCTGGGAACTACACGGCGTTTGCAGGCCAGAAGGGATACATAGTTTCTCTAGTGAGTTGTGGGTCACCTCCTAGTGTGATTTTCCCAGAAAGTCTCAAAAAAGAAGGCGTCAATGAGGCAGATGTGGACGAGAGAGTGTGTGTGTGAGCATTTCAAGTTCCCTCTTATTTCAAAGGTAGCGCTGGGCCACTGTACATTTTTCAAGTTTGTAATTGAACTCCAAATGAAGACTGTCTTGTCACATAAACAAGACATCAAGATACTTGAACTCTTCTTCTGGGAGCAGAAACGTACCCCAAGCTTATCTGTGATCACACATGCAATGTCTAAAAGTGACTCTTTACCATTTCAGTGATCTTTTGCTAATAGGTTATGGTATAATAACCCTTTGACATGGTGTAAGAGACCTCCCCATCTCCTGAATCCAACAGGGAAATCAGTAACCGGCAGCTATTGCTCACCTCTTGTATGTTAGCTTTGCCTCCCAAAATCCCTACCTGTCACTGTGAAGGGACAGATTCTGAATATGGCTCCAGCTTTCTATTTAAATCCATAACCTATGTGAAGGATAAAAGTTAATGACCTCTGCATCTCATTTTCTGAGGTCCTGTCCGTGCCCCTTCTTCCTTCAAGATCACCCTGCAGCTCAATGGGACAGAACAGACGAGAGGAGCCATCGTGCCGTGGCATATATAATGACATCTTCTGTTAGAGACCCGAATGGTTATAGGCCATAAAAACACAGGAGCTCATCTTAGAATCCCTGGTTGAAAAGGAGATGTGGACAAAAGGAGGATAGCCGGCATGCAGCTCTTTGTTATGCATAAATATCTTCCCTAAAACTCCAGTTTAAAGTATTTCCCATCTGCTTCAGTTGTTTATAGCCGCCTTGTCTTTGCTGTACAGTGTGAATCTCAATGTTAACTCTCCCTGCTCTTGTAGCTAATGCGGCCTGGCCTCAGTGTATTATCTTAAAGTATCAAGGGTTGTAAATCAGAGGTCTAGGGGCACTCTAAGGAGGCTGAAATTAAATCAGCGTTTCCTCCCATCAGTACGAAAACTGAAACCTATCCCCGAGATGCTGGGAAACACGCACACACACACACCAACCCGAGCTCACACATCCAAAGTCGTTAGCTCCAGGTACTTTAACCCTGACGGTAGAGCTGGGTGGGAGCCAGCGCTTTCAGTCATACACCCAAATTTTCGCACTGCTCCCACTTTTTTTTTCTCCTGCTCTGACATATAGCTTTGGCCAAGCTCCCAAACCTAAATGGCTGAAGTCATATATATGCTGCTCAGTATGGGGAGCTTAGCTGAGTGGTAGACCAATTTGTGAGAATAAAAACGGAGCCATATGGCTATACGATTTCAGGCCAATGTATATAGGTGATGCAGATTAAAACCCAAAGGATTTATGACTTATAAAGTTTGATTATTAACTGTAACTGACAGCATTGTAGTTTTTAGGTGGGCCAGACCTTGTATCCTGGGATTACCAAGCCGGTTGAAGGTTTTTATTGATGGCGCTTTCAGGAAGGCGGATGAAAAACTACATATCAAGGAATGAAGGACAGGCTTAGTGTTAGCTGCACACACACTCCAATGCTCATTAACATTAACCTCAGCACTTCAACAATGTCAAGTACCATTAGGAGGCTGATGCAATGCAACAGAGAGCTGGTGTTACAAATCTGAGTGTGTCCCCATCACACAGAGGCCTGGCACTGTGTCTTGTGTAGTCTGCATGAATTTAAATAGTGCATTTAAAAATCTGCCTTGCAACAAATCACTGCTGTTTTTAAATTGCCTTTTACACTTGCTTGACACAAAAAGCTGTTTCAGATCATCAAACTAAATTGAGGAATAAAGTACTGAAACCAACAACTGGCTGTCTTTGCTTTGAACCAGACATAACAATATTCCCTGTGTATCATCAGACCACAACATATTTTTTAAAATGTTCTTTTTGTCTTAGAATCATAAACACTGACCGTGAGGAAAATGAAGCTTCACATGTTGATTTCGGTCCATTTCTTACCCCTGGAAAAGTGACTGATTGAAATATTTGAGTAATTTTTGTAGGCCTGCAACTGCTGGGAAGATTCACTCTAGTTTCATGTCTTCTACATTTGTGGTTGGGGTTGATGTTGGAGAACAGCTTACCTTTATAAAATTGTATTAGGATAGACAGAGAACTTTACAACATGTCAGCAAAAGTTTATCTACAATCAAATTTCTCCATGTGATTCTCAACCAGAAAAGGGCAGAAGGCCCCCTGGTGGTTTGGAGTGGATTTCTGCCTCAAGTATCCTGTTGTCTTGTCTGGAAATGGAGCAAGAGATGCATGGATCGATTGGACGGAAAAAAAACGAGAGCATTGTTCTATTTTGAAATATCATGCAAAATAGAACAATATTGTTCTATTGTTCCCACTTATCCCTGGGTATAAGTGGCTCTTTAGAGTGAACAATGTCTGCCTAAGAGAAGTTTTTTCAGTCATTTCCCACAGTAGAAGACAATAATCAGTGGAGAGCGACTATCACCTGTTACCTAAGAGGTTTTCAGAGAAAAACCCTTGAGATCCAGAATTAACATTTACTGCAGGGAGTACTGGTAATTTATTGTGATTTAATCTGACCAAATTATTTGCATTCTTTCTGGTACAACTTTTAGCATTTTCTTATGGGTCACCAAAAGCACTTTCATTCATTTATTTATCTTCTCCATCCTGTTTAAGTTGGGAATTTAGGAATTTCTAAATAATATCAAATACATATTTAGTTACAAACTTGATCTCAAAAGCAAAAGCAATTATAAAAGCTAAATTCCTGAGAGGTTTTCAAGATAACCCCAGAAAAATAAACACTTTTCAAAAACATAAGATTTTATTTAGTTCTACTCTTAGAACCGCAAAAATACCTGAAATTAATCTTCTTTCTCCACCAAAACTCTCCTGGGAAATCATATGTGTTTGCAAAATTTGGTATAAATAACCACAAATCAGAAGTGACACTTAGCACACAAATAATAATCAATTGTTTATTCCCTTTGTGGGAACTGCAAACTGCAGGATAGATCAATAAACACAAACCAGACAGTCTCTTAATGTGCTTGGGTTTAAGTCAGGTTTCCTATACAGCCATCTCCCCTGAGAAAACATGAGACCCATTCTCCATGGTGTGGAGATCAAAGCAACATTAGGTGCAAAGCTGCAGCTGACTGATTTCCTTGAGTACAGATTTAGAAAATGAGCAATGTGTGTTAATGCATCAACCAAATAATTTATTTACATCTAATCAAATGAAAGAACCTGAATGATTGGAGGATGAAGCATCAGTGAGTAATCCAAGCTTAGATTTGGATAAATGTAGCACCTTTTATCTAAATATAAGTTATTTTATGTCATATTGGGTAATGTCATGATACCTAAAAACCCCTTAATTCTTTAGCGCCATCTGTTGTCCAGTGTAATCATCAAATACCGCTCATGTGGTCGCCATCTTTCTCAAAATAGTTATATTCTCCATGAGAAAAATCTATTTATCCCAAGAAAGACAAATAAAATGTAAAACTGTGGCATATGTTGCGTTTTTTTCTTACAATGCACTGATGATCCCAATTTGTAACTCATGCATTTATATATATTTTGGCTCAACCCAACCTTTGCCTAGAGCTATGCATTAGTGAGTAACAAAGCTTGCGCACCACAAACAACAAATTCCCAAAATTTTGCTCCCCAAAGTTTACTTGCTCAGCCGCGGAAGATAACAAGCCGTGCACATCACTTGTTTTCTCTTGTCTGCACATCTGGCTGCACTTTGAGGGCCATTATAACGGCCCCACACATGTAAAAGAAACACATGCTGGAAACTTCTCTGGCACAGTGCAAAAAAAGTCCCAAACTATTGTGTTTCTGTTGGGTTGGGTGGATTTTTGCATGACGATTATTAGATATGCTTCTTCAAAGTCATAACAATAATGTGGACCAGGACATCAATAACTTTTTACAGAATATTGTGCAAGTAAAAGAGCCAAGACAGACTGAATCCCTTTCTACCACACACACACAAAAATTGGCGTAAGCTGATGGTTTGGATTTTCTGGTGCTGATTTATGCAGAATTATGAATGTATGTCATTTATCTTTCTTTTTTTTTCTTGGTTGGTATTTTTTTTTACAAACACCAAATTGTGCCAAACTCTCACACAATCACAGTAGATGGTCGCTGAACCTACTTATGGCTCTACTAGAGATTTATTCCTGTTAAAAGAGAGTTGTTTCTCTCTACAATAGACCTGTGCTTAATCAAGACACCAAACTCCACTGAAGTATTTTTGGTGTTGAACTGCCTTGTTGCTGAAATGTGCCATTCAAAAAAAGTTCATCAATTAGATCTGTTGGTCAATTTCATGGTTTTCTTAGATGTTTTTGTTTATCAAGTAGCAACCATCCATGTTCTGAATCAACCTGATGTCTCCTCCCATTGAAACCTCCAAAGCGAGATGCCCAAACTATCTCAAGTATTTTCTTCATGATGCACCAAATTCTCTAAGCTCTTCACTTGTTTAAGGGCAGACAGAGGAAGCTTCTTACATCCAATTGTATCCAAGATTGTGTTGTATCAGACACGATTGATGTCCTATCACCAACACAATGTCTGGATTATAGCACACAAGGCCCCGACGCATCAGTCCATCTCCTGTTCCAACCAACAACATAATAAAGCTGATCTGCATCAGGCAGAGACTCACTCCCAACCCAAAGAAAGCAGTCAACCTTTCCGTGGAGCACATGAAGGAACCACTTCATGTTCCAAAAGTAACCACTTTGCTGTGCCCATATCCAAAGATCCTCTTCTAAAGTAAGGATTGAGTCTCTGCCCATGGAAACAAAACACAGGATCAACAACAGGGAGCAGCCTGGGTCCTTAGAACAACCTGAACTTGGACTTTGTGCCAAGAATGCAGACATAACTCTTACTTTGGTCATCCAAGGAGAGGTTTGCCCAAAGCTACATTTCCTGTACCTCATACTCCCTGCAATCCCTCAAGAAAATTCCTCAATGGACATCTTAATCCTTCTCTGAATCCACAAACATACATGGAGTAACTAAACTCTGATACTCTACACAGGATTTCTGTGAAATGTTTCAAAGCTGTAGTCACCGAAACATTAGCCCATAAAATGTCAGGTAAGTTAAATGATTTTCTGATTGTAATTTCCCTTTAAACGACTTTCAGTGGAGCAGCGATTATTCCTTTCATTACTGCGAGGGGTAAACCATCAAAAACTGGAACCTTTCCTATGACCACCAATGCTCAATTGTGGCTCTTTCATCCCCAACATCCAATTATAAAACACAGCTCAAGACATCTGAAGCCTCCAGAGCAGACATGGTGTGAAGAGAAATGTGCAATATGATTCCCTCTGTTCCTTCTCAGGTCATACTGACATCTTTAGCAAATTTGTCATCATGTTGTGCCAAGAGTTTGAGAACAGAGACAATGAGCAGTTATCTCTGTCATGTCGCGCTCTGTATTTTGAGTCCCTTGCCTCAATTGTGCAGATGTGCAACACAAAGGAAAAGCAGCTCTCAGAAGAGGTCGACAACAAAGCAGATTCAACACAAACAGGCTTTCTTTGTGATTGTTCAATGGACAAAACCTGAAGTAAACTCCATTATATAAGAATTTCTTCGTTTTTATCCATCTCTTTCATGTTGGTCTCTTATTGCACAACATGCTCCTCTGACCCACCGACTGTCTGCACATCTGCATTACTTGTTTTTAAAAACCTGTTTGAAATAAATAAATCAAATCAAAATTAATCATCAATTATTCATGGAAGTTAGAAAACGTTGAAACAATGAATTGCTCTTATGATGGCATGTCCACAACTTCCTTTCTGTTGAAGCTCCTCTAAAAATAACTGCTGAAGTAGCCAAATGCAAGACTTAAAAACGCTAAATATAAATAAAAACAAATGTTTTTGATGTTCTTTAGGTAGAAGAAGGCAGTCAAATAAAAAAAATAATTACAAAAAATGCACACAAATCAGGGAAAAAATAAAAAATTTTCACAACTAATATTTAATCAAATGTAGCTTTTTATGACCAACAAATTTGCTTACAATTTAGTGCACTACACTACTAAATGCATATATTAAAATTTAGATGTTGTCTAATAAATCCAGTCAGAAGTAAGTTTCTTGTGTCTCACAATCTGAGGTGTTCCTGCTCAAATGCAGCAATCTGGTTTGTCTATTAAATGCTTCTGTTGCAACTCCTGGTCGTTATTCACCATCGAAAGAATTGGAAATCCACATTAAACATGATGTATTACAAAATAAGAGCATATTTAATGTCTGTGGGAAGCAAAAATATTTTAAAAATAATGTTTCAATAATGTTGATTTTATGATTGCTTGGCAAAAATCTAAACTTAATGATAAAACCAGTTAATTTTTAAGATCCAGATTGCCCTTTCATATATTTTGTCAAGTATATAAACTATTCCTTCTCCCCATCTGATAGGCCGACAGAAACTTTACTCGATTACTTTTTTCTGTAATCCTTCAGCAGATTTGTAAACTTTGCTGGAACACAGTGAAGAACTGACATAACAGTTTTTCAGGATTCAAAATAACTCGTGAAGAACCCTGCTGGGAAAAAGGAAATGTCTTTTATGTTGGCTGCTTTCATTAAATAAATAATTCATACTACAAATCATCATCTGATAATTTAAGCTGCTTTTGTTCCTGTAAATACTTTCATGTCAACAAATACATTTTAAATTCCCATTTGTGTGACGCTGGATGTGTTGGGATTACTTTTGTCTCATGGATGAAACATCCATGTATTTTAATGCTTCCATGATAACAACACTGTCAGCATCAAAGAATCACTAATTATACCATGAACTATTCAGGACTTTACTTCTGCAGCCAGTTGTTGGTAGGTGTAGGATGATTCTGCTGTAAGGTTTTTTATTGCTTGTTCCGTTTCTCATTTTCTGCTAATAAATACAAATATTTTGCTTGGAATTTGGAGACATGTGTTTGAATAGGCCAATAATTTTATAGCAGGTCACAATAAAAAGCACAATTAATATCCAGTTTAAAGGCATGGCAATAAATTCCCACTCTTCAACCAATGACGGTTAAAAACTCAAAACTTGTTAACCAAAAACATGTAGGTGCTGGTATGACTAAAAAAGTGAACAATAAATAAACCAATAAATACTTACAACATTTACAATCCCTTAAAAAGACACAACATCATACCATTTAAACTCAGTGGCTAAAAATACAAACAGTTTCCATCGACTATAAGACTAATGTTCACTGACTAATATAAGCTTTTCCTAAGATTCCCCATTGCAAATTAAGTGAAGTAGTAAGTACAATTCATGCTGATATCAATATCAGTATCGGTAAATACTAAAAGCTGCAGTATTTATATCGTAACAGAAGTGAAAAATTTGTGTCGGGACACCAATAATGCTAAAATACTCCCTTAAACTTTAAACAAGCTGACGAATTTTATGTTTCTGGGTCTCCACCATCAGTTTCAGCTCTAGACTAAAAATGAAACCTAAATTTAAGTTAAAAACTGCATGAAAGAATGATCCTGTGTTCTTGCTCATTAATAAATGGTGACAATAATGAAAACGTCCTTCTGCTTAAACTAAGAGTGTGGCAGTGAACGGACGGGAGTCATGGGACGCACTAGACAAGTCACTAGTCTATTATAAGACGGGCAATTGAACTGAGGAGTTTCTTTTGGCAAGGCTTCAGTGCTAACATTGGTGCTACTCCTTTTAGCCACAGGTTTCAAATCTAAGCTTCTATGAGAAATCCTCAGCCAACCAGGCATGCCAGAAGACACAATGAACTCAGGTTCAACTCAGCTCTCCTGCTGTCACCACAATATTAAAACATAATGACATTACTACGCGGGTTTTTCCACTTACTCAAAACACTTGGGACGCTCTCATATTCTTTCAAGATGGAGAGCCCACACCGTTCTCTACAGCACCCTGCAGACCTCATCAAGTTGGTGTAGAGACCACCCATCCTGGCTGATTCTTTTAACATTGAAGTGTGGGCTGCATGCTGGGTAGCGACTCTGCTACTACATGAACAATTTGTCCAAAATGGTAAGAAGTAAATAATTACCTGATTGATGTCTTGGGCATTTTGCTGTATTCATATTTTAGGTCTTTAGGATAAGAAATGTAATTTTTGTTCTTGTGTTTCAGCTTTGATTTGCGAAATGTTCTGTGAAACCTGCCTGTAAAATATTATGGACTGTAAAAACAGTAAAGACTAGCACTTTTTCATGGCTTTAGTTTTAAACTTCAAATTTCTATTGAACATGATGGAAGGTCCAATGTCGAATCAATACTTCACATATTTTCTGCTGCTTTTAAACTCCATATGGAAGTCTTCTGTCATTTTCTTACACTCGGCAAATAATGTAGTCAGTCTCTCTTTCCTGCGCCTGGGAATTTCTGCAGCAGCTTCTCACTTACAGGCTGACAACTTTTATGACAGACTTCCTGCCGTTTTTAGATCGAGGTTCTCATCACCTGTCGATCACCTCCAGACTGCACTGATTATCCCATGACACAACTGTAGACATATTCAGCACAGGAGACAGGAAGGGGAGAATGTATCCGTGGGGTAAATTTAGTAAAACACATAGCCATTAACAGCAGTTAATGTTTCTAATTAATTTAAGTGATTAAAACTAGCGGTGTAGATGCTACGTTTTGGGTGAGGTGACTGTAAACCCTCGACCCAAATGTTCCATTTTTATCCACCACCAGATGGTTTGTACCAGAAACTACTACAAGTCTACAGGAAAATGAAACTTGCAAGAGCTCATCTCATGTGCAATGCATAACATATCATACAGTTGCGTGTTTTGAAATGGAAGCCACACCAGTTCCTTTCCTCACTCTATTACTTGTAGTCTTCGACAAAATCAAAATGGTCACAGGACTCAGATTTAAACCCTGCAATATTTATGCATGTGGAGCCCCGCTTGGCTGAGCCCACCTGAGCCACTGAATCTGGGCTGCCACTCAAAAGGACTTGGATTTCTTTTATCTTGGCCTACATGCGTTTGTAGTTTTTTTTTCTTTATTTCTTTCTCCTGCCAGTTGTGAAATGAAGTCCTGTCAATTGCTTGCCTTGTGTTTGTACTTCTACATACAGAAAAACAATATGTATTTATGCATATCCATGTGGCTGAAAACATGTCCAGAGTTAGGTATTTTATAAAGAGAACAACAAAGCTGCAGTACCTCTATTTAATTGGTAAATCAGAAAAAGAAAATGGTTTTGAGGTGAGATTGTACTTTATAGGGCAAGGTATAAATCTTTTCAGAGAACAGATGGAAGAAACCCCCAAGAGATGATGCTATACCCTTGTGTGAATAGTAAGGGACCTACATATTTTGTCAAGGTTTGGACCAAGAAACACTGCCAGGTGCAAAAGCTTATCATAAAAAATAAAAGTTCATAATGTCCAAACAATAGTCTGTAAAGTAACGGACCAAGTCAGGATATTTAGGGAAGTAAAGGATTAAAGATCGAGTTTGGTGCTAGCTGCTGTGCCTTTTTTGTGGTACTCAATCTAAAACAACTTAAATTTAGACGTCTAACAAACATTTAAAAATTATTCTACATGTTGAAAACATAATCTGGTGGAAATGTTGTGTTAGTAATTCAGATGTTATAATTTATGGGTAGTTCCTCCCTGTTAAAATAAGCCTATGTTTGGATTTCAAGCAAACATCAAAAAACACCAGAAAAATTCTCACATTTAAATAAAAATAATCCATGTTTGTGAATAATTTAGACATTAATCAGACTTTAATCAGTCCAGACTGAAAACACATTTATTTTCTCTGGCCTTCAACACCAATTAAAGAGAAGAAAATACCTGCAGCTAAAATTAAGTATTGTTTATTTTTTCTTCGTATTATCGTTTGGTATCTTTGTCAATTGTATAACTGTCTTATTATTATTTTTTTTTTTTACTTAACTTAATTTTATTTTCTATTTTATCATTTATCTATTCGGGATATTGTGAAGCAATTTGGTCAGCTGAGGCTTCTTTAAATGTGCAACATAATAAACTCTGACTTGAAATTGGTCTCACTTGGTCCCCTTTCTTTTTTCAGAATCCAAATTTTAATATTCAGAAATTCAAATAGCTGTCCATCTTGTTTTGGTGCAATTCTGGTCCTGCAGAAAACTGTAGGTTTTATTTGTGGGTAGCCAAACCACAAATAAAAGTCTGTGTTGTGAATTAAACATGCTTCAAGAGTTGCAGGTCAGCTAAAGTTATGGCATATTTAATCTGCAGAGAATGGACTGATATCCAGCCCATATCAGTCCATCTTCCTACATAACATCCAGAACCTGTCTGGCCTTTTATGACACCACCAAATGCTAACATAAGCGATTATGTCACACATTTTAAATCAGGACAAAACAAAGAAAAATAAAAGAAACACAAACCACCGACTGACTTGTGATTAATAATCAAAATGCATAACAATATGTAGGTGTATTACAAAAATAAAATATTTAAAACTCCAAGAATGAACAAGAAACTTGAATAAAAAGAACAGATGGAAACAACATACCTGTATAAAATGGAAGTCAACATTTCAGCAGCACAGAGAATATTCAGCCATCAGTCCACCTGCCATAGCAAAGAAACGACATTAAGAGCCGTCGGCTAGCTAACTCATACGCGGCAAAACCATGGTTCAACACTCGACAAATACATCCATTCATCAGCCAAAATATATATAAAAACTGAAATCAACATTATACAAACACACTATCTAAACGACAGTGAACCATTTTGTCATCTACAGCAACTTTTAAATAAGATACCGACAGAAACTACGTGAGAAACTCACCGTCCGCCAGCCAGGAATAGGCAGGTGGAGGAGGAAGTGACGTCACGGGTTATGACCGCAACAATAAAACAAGATCCCAAAATTATTACATAAATTTTGTCTAAAAAAAAAAAAAAGAAAAAAGAATAAAAGAAAAATTAAAAAATTAAAATACATAAATACATGTAACATTTTTGATGTAATGCATTAGGTTTTGTTTCTTCTATGCTGCATGTGCAGTCTTTTCCATTTTATATTCATGGATACTGGATATATTTGACAAAAGATGTTGAAAGTTGAGCGATTAGGGAGGACTAAAAATGTAGTGGTAGATGTAGTTAAATTGCTGACAGTTTGTGTCAGAATGACGGTTGGGACAAGATCAACAGCCGTCATTCTGACGGCAAAACTCCAATCAGGAGTTTTGAACAAATTACGGGAATGAATTTTCATTAACATTGGGGCTGTTGCTACTTTCAAAAACTGTTAGTTGGTTAGGTTGAAAAAAGGCTCAAACAAACAGTTTTTGCTCAGATAAAATCAATTTGTTGATGCAGCAGCACTTGATAAATTGTGTAGATTTACTGACTGGGGGAAAAAGTTGTAGTCACTTTCTCCTTAAAATGCTTTTTGTCTAATAAATTTGTCCCTTCCAGTGTTTTACACGTGTACGCACAATGCCATAGGAAAGCTGCATGGTAAGCAGCAGAAGGGCCATGT
Organism: Poeciliopsis retropinna; assembly: GCA_010277075.1. NCBI lineage: Eukaryota > Metazoa > Chordata > Actinopteri > Cyprinodontiformes > Poeciliidae > Poeciliopsis > Poeciliopsis retropinna. The sequence continues at coordinate 3,363,505 of VMRM01000037.1, read as the reverse complement.
TGGGGAATCAACATTTTAAGAGAAGGAAGTGGGAGAGGCAGGATGATTTGACATCTGACAGGTTGCCTGTATTCCCAGATGACAATGACTGCAGGCTGCCTGCAGGAGCACAAAATCAATGAACTAATCGGGCATTTGCAACAGTTTGGTTGATGGCTTTATCTGGTTTTGTGTTTCTGACTTTGACATTCTCAAGCTAAGGTATTTCTATCAGAAAGGTCATGGCCAGCCATCTTCTTTGTCGAAGTAAACTTCACCTCACCTGGAAACAGTTGATTAGCAACAGCAGGAAGAGAGAAAACGCTTCTGCAAACTGGTGTTTACGCTCCATATTAAGGGAACATTGCACATCTTGTTTCACACTACTGCTGATTTTAAGCCAACTTCAAACATATCAAACTGTTATTTTGTTCTACATTTTTCTCATTTACAAAACTAAAGCTTGAAGTTACAAATTAAAAAGCTACAGTTTAAACAACCTCAAAAACAGCTGTCTGGAAAAGCATCTTGCATCTTGCTGCTGGACTATAAGAAAGGGCATTCTAGATTAATGTGTATTTATTTATTTCATAAGGGTTGTGAATATATACAGTGCCTCCCAAACATAATGTAACACTTTTTAAAAATGAGTAGGAAGTGATAAAAATAAAAATAAAAAAATCAACCACAAGTCATTTAAATGATTTAGTTCTGGGGACAGGGATGGCAGTGGAACCATTTCTGTTTTGGTTTGATGTTATCATGCTAAAAGAAAAAAACAATACTGGCCCACATTAAGTTATCTGTCAGGGCACAATCTATTTTTTCCTTAAAATGTTCTTTTATCATGATGTCATTCACTCTGGAATAATATCAGACCACAGAATCGAATCTTTCATCAAACTAAACAATGGAGATCAGAGGTTGGTTCATTTATTCATTCATTGCTTCGTCCCACACCAAACTGTAAAGTTTGTTGCTAAAACAAAAATACTTTTTCACAGGAATGCTGTGTTGGAAGAAGATTTGGCATTTCCCATTGGTGAGAGACTCAGAGCCAAACCAGGAATTTGTCCAAGTTTCCCCACTTAGACCAGTTTTCATCCATAACTCAAGTTATGGAAAAACCGATGAGAATAATCATAACATTCTTCCTTTTGATCAAAGTTTGCTAATTGTTCTTTTCTGTAAACAAAAAATAAATAAATAAAAAAAGTTTTATGTAGGATAAGAAATTAGGGATTTTGTCCCTTAATAACTGGTCCTGTACTTGCAGTTCTGCTGACAAAGTTGGTTCTATTTGGAGAAGCACCGGCTGATTTATGGGTCAGCTACGCAGCAACTGGGGTCCTGAGACCCGACTGGAAAACGGCTACAAGAAAACTTTATTTGGCTTTAATGACAAAATGCTTTCATTGGCCGATGTGTCCAATCAGATTAACACTGAGGCTTAACAGAGAGGTCCAACCATGTCAAGCAAACCACCCACACATATCATTAGCATGACATTAGCAGAGACCTTGACCATAAAGGCAAAGAATGGAGCCAACAAAGTTATGCAAAACAAATGTAAAGATGCCAAATACAACAAAGCAAAATATGTGTTCTGATTTTTGCTTTTCTGTGGTCTACATTTATTAAGTTGAAGTTGATAGTAGCACAAAGACTTGCATTTTACTACATATCTATAGTCTTGTAAGGGTTTCACAATCTCCAACTCTCATTTCCCATGAAATGTGACCATATGGAAGCCTAAATAGTTCAAGACTTGCTCCATTTGTGTTTATATCACATCGCTGTGCTCAGATTCTGAGAGCAGCTGCATCTGGCCTCTCAGCAAATTGTGCCTGAAATTGGCAATGTGGTCCGAAACAGGTCTGGAAGTAAATGGAAAAAAGGTACAATGCAGATCTCCCACTCCTCTATACCCACCGCAGGTGAATTTCTCACAGATCTACAAGACTGCCTTGTTTTTCTGTCACAACTGGTTCCCAGAAAAGGTCAGTAAGTCTTTAAATGCAGAGCCGAGAGGCCTGGAGTGATCCACACACAAACACGGCGCCTGCGTCCTTTTCTTTAGTCCGTCTCTTTCTGCTGTAAACTGGCTTGTTTTATAGATGGGATGTCTGTTCTCCAGGAAAAGTTTGAATTTCACCGATCTAGGAAAAAAATATTTAACTGAGTGGCATTGTGAGCTGGCTTTCATTATGAACTGAAATCCATTTAGTTTTCTGTTTTTTTTCCCCCCGGTTGACCATTCTCTGGGGTTTTGAGTCCAAGAGTGAGCAGGAGATACGTCTTCCTTAGCTGGACACAAGCTTTGGTTTTTACAGAGGCAGTAACTGGAAACACGGCCATGCATCAACGCCAAAAGCTTGGAGAAATGTACCTTTTGTGGTTAGTTTTTGGAGGGGAGCCAGCTCTGTGGGCCACGCTGCTACTTTATCCTTCCAGTTTCAAACCTTGAGTATGCTAAAGCTGCGGATGAATTCAGCTCTTATCACTTCGTACCTCATCTCTTGCATCGTGAATAACCATCCAGTGCAGATCCCTCGCTTCTAAAGTTGAATTACTACCGTGACCTTTGCATCAGAACCCGCTGTTGTGCCAAAAATCTTATTTTTAAAGAACAAAAGAGCTTAAGGGCATAAATCGCTAAAAAAGAAATGGCTAAAATTTGGACACAACTCAACAAAACCTATTTGCTTTTACATAAAACCTTAATTCTCATCCCCGTCTGCCCCGAGGTAATGAATAAGTTATCTGAGCAGAACCGCTTGGATTACTGAACTGACCCAATGGGAATAAAATCAGAGGCTGTTTGGCCGTATCTACAGCCTCAGTTTCTTCTAATAAGTTTTTATTTCTTGTGAGAAAGACATTAGAGCAACTACACAGACCTGCAGAGACAAAGACGAAACGGGGAAGTAAAAATGGGGTAAGAATAAGGACAAAACAGCTTTGTTCTAAGCTATGTCAGGTAATTTGATATTGTTTCATGAAACTATGATTAAAGAAACAAATAAAGATAAAGACTGGGAGGTTCTCTTTATTGCCCTGTGACAGATTAGCCACATAGAAAGTTAACTTTCCTACAACAGATCAGTTTCATGTTTTTAATCACAGTTCTGTTCCTCTTTAAATTTTAAATTGGGTTTTTAGAAAAAAGATTGACCAGAAAGAGTCTTAAAGCACATGTTTAAGGCACAACCCAAGAAAAAGAGAAAACATTTTCAGAGAAAACATTTGCATCCTCTAAAAACTGGTGATAAACTCTGAGGTTGGTTTGATGACGCAACAAATTCCCTGCAATAATTTTCTATATATTCTATATTATCTGGTGATCAAACTGCATAGTAAGGTAATAAATAGTGTGACAATATTTTGTAGTCCTGTGTCTTCTTATGTCGTTGAAATTAAATGCAGATATGGTGCAGAGTCTCACAGCATTAGTGCAGTTGGGTTAGTTTATCTTTGACACTAAGAAGTTGATAAAAATTTTATTGATGAGTCCAGATTTGAAATCTAACTAATCCGTCAGGATGATAAATTATTCTAAGAGGTCTGAATCCTGTTTCTAGATACTACCTGCGTTTCCTTATACCTTAAAATTGCACAAATTGGAACTGGAATTACAAAAATTAATTTATTTAAATTCACCAATTTAGAAAAAGACAAAATTTTCAGTAAGATTTTTTGAGCTACAATGCGATGGTTTTCAGCGGTATCGAAATTAGTGCAATTCTCAAAACTGCAATGGAAACACTTTTTTTGCATCTCATGAGTCATGTGATCAACAACTGGATGTTACTACTGGTGGAGATGACAAAGAAGGCGACAGGAAATTGTAGGAGGATGGCGGCGACTCTTTTTTTTTACTGACGTATTGCATGAACAAACTGATTTTAACTGTTTGTTATTTAATGGAAACAACTGAATTATTTCTTTTTCATTAGCAGAATATCAAGAAGGTTTTGCGTAAATTTGTTATGAAAATGCAGCAACTGAGAACTGAGAAAACATGATTCGTACCAGGAAAACCCAGCACTGAAACAAGGTATTTGTGCTTCAGTGCTCCAGTTGAGTAAATTTCTGTATATTGTATTAAACCAAATGTGGAAAATGTCTAAGTTTTTCCATTGTTTGAGAGAGCTGAGTATTTAAAATCCAGTGGGAGGCTGTGATATGACAGATCTGTCACAGCCAGCCAACTCACTGTGGTTCTTCAACTGAGAAATGCCTGAGCTAGAGGCATGCCCTTGGGATGTGCTCTTAAAAATAGCGGCCGAATATGCAGCTGCATAATTGGAATATTAGATAAACTCAAAGAAATGTGAGTTATGACAACCACCTTGAAGGAGAGACAGTAAAAATAAAAAATAAAAAAACCTCGCACTGGTGGAGAGAGAGGCAGAACGGGAGCGACGGAGGGAGGACAGGAGAGAGGCGGAGGGGGTGTAGCGATATATCTTTTAGCCTCCCCAGCCCTTATTTTCCACAATGATTGGAGGCCCTCTGTAGATGATGAGGGAGGCAGCTGTGAGAGTGTAGAGGCTCTGCAGGTTCACAGCAAAGTCAACACCGTTCAATCCCTCTAAACCCTCACACCGCTCACCGCAGAGCAGCATGCCAAAATAAAGCCAAGTCTGCCTGTGCAGAAATGTGGCTTGTGCTTGGCTTGTGTTTCCCACTGCCTCTCCATGTTCACGTGTGTTCAAAAGCCTCAACGCTCACGTCTAATCCAGGACCATGTGGGGTGCAGTGTGCCTACAAATGTTCTCAGTTTCTGAAGCGAAGCCCGGGGTTTGATATGCGAGAGCACCTGTGGCATTCACTTCCCCGCAGGATGAATCCTAATCTTCTAAAACCTCCAGCGCTGCAGGCGGGTTGTTACCGTGTTGATTCAGATTTTCCCTTTCAGTGGAAGGGTCAGCACATAATTGACGTTAATGAGGATTATTCTGAAATATTGCTCCATTTACTCCAAACCTCATCCAGCCCTGATTTCATAAAGAGTCGCTAAAGCCCAAAACTGTTCTGCACAAAAAATCTCTGAGACTGAGTCTCCATATTGAGTAAAAGAAAAACATAAGGAAGATTGTAAAAATGAATCTATATGCTTTTACAGTATTGAAGGGGGAGTTAGAAGTATGCGGATCACAAACCCATGTGTTTAGAAACCAAATTACTCTGGGCATTTATGAACAGTTTAGAAGTTGTTTGCATGTATTTTAAATCACATACAGCTAACTAGAAACATGAAATCACTTTGGACAATAAATATGTTTTGACTAAATGAGCAGAAAATGGGAAGCTGGAGTTTTATGTGACATGTAACTCATCTAAAGCTGAATAAACAGCAACAAAAGATAAGCAGCGCGTAGAACATTTTCATTGTTCTAATGATATTGATGTATTCTAAAATATAGATAAGTACTCTTACACAAAGACACAACAACTCACTGCGGTGTCAAAGGTCACAAGTCTGCAGATTCCGTATGTTGAGTGCAGGTTTGGTCATGTTGCATTTATGAGGCGTTTTTCTGTTTCATTAACTCATCCAGCCAGAGAGCTGAGGTTGCCTCAGGTTGCAATCCCAGTCAAAGAGAATAGAGAAAATATTGTGTGAATCCCACATCCAGCTCCTGCTGCAAAGCCAGTAAAGAAACAAAGCTACACAATATTTGCAAGTATAATTCGGTCTCAGGGGCAGAGACTGTGTAACACTGCTTGTGCTGTGAGACATTTTCTTTGGTTTTGGATTTTTTGCGGCAGTTGCAAATGGAGATATTGACCCCTCAGATCTTCCCTCCGGGTCAGCGCGGAAAGCTCAGTGGATGCGCTCACTGTAAACAGACAAGGCACCGGGTTTGATTGGAGACAAGCAGCTTCTCTCTAATCAGCTCTCCATCCTCTCCAGGGCCTCTGTTTCCAAGGCAGCCGTGTGCTATTCACACTGTTTCACTCGGCTGCAGAAATAGAGCCGATAACACTGCGGGTGAAGAATGGAAGAATAGAATATCTACTTTGAAGGTGCTAGATGACATTCTGGATAACATTTTCAATTACTTGTTGTTCAAGTTGATTGCTGAAGTGATATCTCAACTGCTGCTTGTCAGATGGCCATGAAACGCAGCAGCAGCATAAAGCGCGCGCTGTCCACCACATTTCTGCCAACATATAGTTGTTTTGAAGTATTGAAAAGATAAATACTGATCTTCCTCGTTCAGTTTTGTTCTATTTTTGCTCATAAACCATCCACAAGAGACGAAGTCTTTGATCACAGCTTTGAATTAATGTGGGTTTCATTGATGACAATGAGAAAAAAATAAATATTTTCCTTTTTTTTTTTTTTTTTGGAGCAGAAACTATCACATTGTCACTTCCCTAAAATAATTGCATACGTCATTTTTTGCCAAAAGGGATTTTTTGTGTGTCCTAATCATCTTTTGGCGATTAAGACGTTTTTTTTTTGTTTTTTTTTGCATAAATAACTTTTAGCAAAAAATGACTCAGACCATTCATTTAGGAAGGGGTGAAATCCAAAGCTGTTATTACTGGATGTCAGAATGCCCATTATTGTTCTGACAAAGCTAAAATAACTCATGACTACATTTGGCTTTAGTTAATGAAGCAGCATCGGATCATTTAGCACAAAACTGCTAATGATGTAAAAAAAAAAAGAAGAAAAAAACCCCATCTTCAATAGATTATAACTACCAATATTCCTCCTACTTTGTACATACAAAAATAAACAATAGTTAATAATAAATGATGCAAATAATTACAAAATGTGGTCAAGCAAGTGGTCAGCTTTGGCTGTAGTTTAACCAATCAACCAATCAACCAATCATTTAGTTTATTCCCATAGAAAGTTTCAGCATCAAGGCAGTTCAAATAAAATCCTCATAAACACAACATACAGTCAACACACTGCAAAAACACAAAATCTTACAGAGTTCAGTTTCTGTGGAAATATCTTAACAGACTTGAAGTGCAAGAAAAATAACTTACAAGTAATTTCTCAGCAAGATATAGGAGTCAATAATTCCTTAAGGTTGATGAAAAAGTTTTGGTTCCATTGGCAGATAATTTCACTAAAAATATGGGAAAAATGTCGTTATAAGTGAAATAACTTGCCTATGGTATTTTTTCACCAATATTAACAAATTATTGACTGAACACAAGCTCTTCTATCTTGCTGTTTTGTCTTGTTTTAAGTTGACTAAAGTATTTGCACTAAAAATTAGGCCAGAAATACTTTGTAAGATTTTGGGTTTTAGCAACACAATTGTGAAAACTGGAAGCATTTTGTCAGGCGCAAACATTAAAACCATCAATATAAAATGAGCAAAAGTCTCATTTTGTCGGGTTTCGAACCACAAATACAATTTCTTTTAATGGTCATAAGCCCAACATGAAATACGATGCAGTTGTGAAGGATTTGGTTTTCATTTTCCTTTTTGTTGCAAACAAAAATGTAAAAAAATTTGACATGCTCTTATTTTGAGTTAACATTAGTAACTCTCTGGAGGAGCTGCAGACATCCACGGCTCAGGTGGAAGAAATTGTCATCAAGACAACTATTACTCATGCCTTTAAGAGGAAGGTTATCTTCCTGAGTATTTTAATTCTTGTTTACCAATTTGTTAAAAAAAACTCCTGCTTCTACAAGGACTTTGGTTTTCGGTGACTCTGAGCGGTTTTCTATTTTTGGCTTTCTTTGTCAAGCTTTGGATGAGAAAGCCAAAACATCTACATCATCTGAAAGCTCTGAGTCACACAGAAATGTCTTGTGACCTTGGAAAGCTGAAAATAAAAAACATTAGTTTTCAGAATACGTCCTTGTTTCCTCTTCACCTGCCATCCTGGCTGATGCTCTTATGTTTCTGTGTTTTTAAAGGAATGCGTTAAGATGCTATAGAGGACAATCTTGGTTCTTGTTTTCCTCAATATTGTTTCTGGACCTGAATTAGCCTTTTGCAGATATTGTGACATCGGTAAAATCAGAGGTTTCAAAGTTTTCTGCGGGTGTTTATCCTCCCAGACGCCTCTGGACGCAAGAAAAGAAAGAGCCAGAGACAAAGAATATGTAAGAGTTTTTCAAACGGTTCGTATTTCTGCCTTCCATATGCCAAGCTGCTTTTGATTTTTGCGCTGGAATGGAGAATTTCTGCAGAACTTTTATAGTTTTCAGTTGTTGCGAACGTCTGTGCCGCAGTATGGAAACTCATTAACCGCCAAAATGGGAGGAGTTTTCAACTGTTCCTGATTAAAAAGAAATACACATTTTTTCTATCAGCGGAAAACACTCAACATAAACGTTTTTGATCGTGGCTCCATTTCGACCCTCTGACTTTACCCAGTGAGGCTTAATAATACTGTTTCTGTATCCACCTCTACAGTACAAGCAAAAAAATAAAATAAAAAATAAAAAAGCCATCACAGGCACTCATCTCTCCACCCTCAATCGTTCACGCTCCACTGCCAAGTCAGAGGTCTAATTATGCATTTGAGCATGAGAGTTTAATTTGTGCTTTTCATTTGGAGTGATTGGCACTCGCATAAGTTATGCTGAATGCTGTTTAACTACAGAGGACGCAGGCGGTATTCACCGAGCTCCATCACAGAGGTTATTCCATCTGCTGCTGCATCTATGCTGCACGATCTCACAGCAAGCAGGACGTTTTCAACTAAAAAGGCTCTGCTTTACTTTACAGGACGCTTGATTCCATCAGAACTGGTGATATGTAATGGAAAATTAATCATCGTTATTGTTAAAAAGGCTTTGAGATCAACCAAACAAAACATTGCTCCATGAATACTTGCTAGATTTTCCTTTTTTATGTTTCAGATCATACTATATTGCCAATCAATATTACAATATGTTCAGATAATAATAATAACATATAAATACATGAAAATCTGATTAGCAAGTGGAGTAAACACACATTGTAAATTTAATAGGCTTGTGAACTAATAATCTGGTTTATTAAGCTTAAAACAGATTTGCGATTCCTTTTTATTTACCTGTAAGTACTGAAAGTATGAAAGAAAATATTCTTGGTAGAATAAATAACATCCATATGTGGCATTTGATTACATGAACACTTAAGTCACATATAATAATGTTTTTCTTTACAGCATTTACATTTTTAAAGCAAGCTCTATCTGTACAAAACATCACAGTAAATGTCTGCAGAGACAGTCTGATGATATATTATTTCAACTTCTTTAAAATAACTTTTGAGGCTAAAAATTATGTAGTTTGTGAAAAAAAACAAACAAACATGTTTTTGATTATTCTGAGAGTTAAACCCTCAGAATAAAACACAAACTGGTTATGTGGAAAAAAGTGAGACTTGCACAACCACTGAAATGTTTGCTAACATAAAGTTAAACAATATTTTTGACACAACGCCTCTGTTAATGTGGCAATATTGCCAGAGAACTAGAGCAGAAATCCCAGTTTCATCAGTTTGGAGTTTTTAAATATTAGTTTTTGTAACAATTTGTCACTATTTATTGTGGAGATTTCCTCAAATAAATCCACTCTTTGAACCTGGACAGTTATTGTTCAGGGAACTGAAGTCATAGTTTGACATTTTGAACATGACATTGTTCTTATTGTTTTTATTTCTTTTCACTGTTAAACATATTTGTTACAAGCATAACATTGTGAGGGAAAAGAAGGAACACAATTGAAAAATAAAACCTGCACAACTGATTTGATTTGCAGAAAACATTTTCCAAATTTTTTTTCGTTGAAACTTACTTGGATTTACTGGACCGTCGGGGTCCAGTAAATCCAAAAACATTTATTTTAGCTGCAAAATTCACAGTCGATATTATTTTAAAGCCATTTTTGTGGAAAGCGTTTAGTTGTTTGGAAGCAGGCATTTGCAGTAGAAGAAGACGATGATTTCTGCTGTTCTTGGCAATCGGTGTCCTGATTGGACTGAAATGATTGGAGCTGGACTCCTTGACTTTAATGCAGTCAGCTCATCTTTTTGGCAGAAAATGTTGTCATCATGAGTTTTGTCGGAGGCCTTCTGCATCTGATACTACCACACAATCATCCTAATAAAAAAAAAAAAACTGTAATAAACAAACATTTTCAGCAACAGCTGCAGTTATAGGGTCACAAATTCCACTTTAGTTGCTGGATATGAGTTTGATTCAGATAAAACAGGCTGAAATAAATGCAAAAATAACAACTATGATAAAATGCATTTTGACTGTATCTCTCTGAAACTATAACAATCTCACACCTTCCTCCACCTGTAGTTTTTCTGCCAGCAGCGCCGCCTCCATCCTGGAGGTTTTTTCTTTCAGTCTCCCCGTCTTTCTCTGCTCTCTCTCCTCCATCCCCCCGTTTTTCTCCTCAGCGCTCCCCGCCTGAAAGCTGCAGCACCGAACAATTTCCTTCCTTTCCTCAGAAGCAGATCCCCATGTGGTCAGACACATTACAGGAGAACTCCGCCTGTTTCTGGCTGCTTATTACCCGACGCCAATATGTTTTCATTTTGGGTGCACAGAAACCCCACACTCACAAATAATTCCCTGATTAAACAATTTGTAAAAGGGAGGAGGCAGGCAGATGTTGGCAACAGAAAATTGCTGCTCTCAGGGTTTGGAGAAGCAGCAACGGCTCTTTGTAATCGTACTCGCGTGTCTGTTGTGATTATATTTAACGCTGTGCAGCTCTGGCTCCATAAACTCCTTCAAGGAGGTAATAATGGTGACATCGGTGAGTTGAGCCTCAGATGTCAGTTATGTGTCAGTCAAGCTTTGTGTGAAGAAGAAGAAGAAGCCCAAAGATCCAAACCAGAATTAGAGAAGGCAGAGGAGAGAGTTTGTGCTTTGTGTATTTTCCTCAAAAGGCACAGAGCATACTTGTTGTTTTTTTTGCCTCACTTCTTTTCACATATTTGCTTCTTCGCCTGCTCTGTGCACCTGGTCCCGCCGATGGTGGAGGTCTCAACAACCAGAGCTCTTATTTTGTGTTAGATTTAATTCTCTTTGCTTTAACAGCCCTGGCAGCAGGTGAGGGATGACTTCAGCCTCCCAAGTCTCAACTACTGTTTTCATTTTACTCCTGCCTCTGATCTCTGAGTGTAGAAAACACTGGATGGATGGGGCTCCTTCAGATACAAGTCAATAATCTGCTGTGTGTTTTTTTTCAGAACAGCTTGTGATGCATGAACGTTCGGGTTTCTGGAAGCCAACCAGATATTGTAAACACTGAATAAGTCAAACATATGAGACCGTAAGTCCAGATCTACAGATTGAATTAGCAGAATAAGAAAAATATGAAAAACAACCACTTAATGAATGAACATTAATCCACTAAATTAGGTGTCTTGTAGTAAAAAATATAAAATAATTGTTCAACAAATGATTAAATAAGTGAATATGAGGCATTTTCCCCCATCAGACTTCCTGTTCCACTGCTTTGTCATTTATTCCAAAAATATTTAAAATTAGACATATTTATATAAACAGCATTATAAAGTACTAAATGTTTGCTGTTGTAAATCAGGAGAAATTATTCCTGTCTGTCTAATGACTTAAAATATAAAAAAGCGATAATTATATTTTAGAATAGAATAGTACAGGTTATACTTTATTAATCCCCTTGGAAAAATGGCTTATCTGTTGAAATACAACCAAAATTTAAAATGTAAAATTTATTAAAAATATCAATACACGAGTGCGATATTGTAATTTAAATATGACCTAGATACAAAATAAATAAATGGAAAATAGAAATATGTTCATATAGAAATACGTCTATAATTTAGTCCAGAGTAAATTTGGTCTTTAAGACACTAAGAGTTCAGCGTTGCAAAGTTTGTTTGATTTCCACAAATAATTTTCTGTGTTTCATTTATTATTAATAATAATTATAGAAATAAAAACATGCAACACAATTCCTAGATAAACTGGAAAACCCTAGAAAAATCAACCAACCAACCAACAAACCAACCAATCAAGCTTTGTAATTTCTGTTATTTTACATTATCTGATTTCAGTAGATACGTTTCAGGATCTATTGGATCCCAGCTGAACAATGTCAAACATTTATCAAATTAACCTTCTTTAAAGCATTTAATTGCATCGGCTTTTAAACTGAACATCGATCCTTTACCACAAAGAAAACTTCCAGGAATGCAGCAGAGAATTCACCAACTGTTTCCCATTTTGTTCATTTCAAATGCCATTTTTTATTCCATCAGTGAGTCTCTTCATCCCTCAGACGCGGCATGACACATGAACACAAGCGTCTTTAACGTGCTAAAAAGGCCTCTTAGCCTCCCTGCGGTGCTGATTTGTTTGCATTTTTCCCTCCGTCCAGCTGCTGTTTGTCCACAGACCTCACCACAGGTAGATTGCTTGCTGAATTATTAAATAAACTGGATTGGGCCGTCAGAGCAGAACGAGCTTGGAGGCAGTTGTTTGCTGTAAAGGAAGAGAAATCAAGGAAAGTAGAAGCAGGTGATTGGTTGGAGAGAGGAGCCCGGCTTCCTTATTCGCTTTAGGAGGGAAGGATTGATGATTGACTGAATAATTTCTAATCTTAGAGGACATGCAGCAGAGGACGCGGGATAAGACGATGTTTATTTATGAAATCCGGGTGCTGAGTTTGACCCGTCCACAGAATCTTCCTCACATGTTCAGAATATTCTCATAAAGCTGCTGCAGCTCTATGTTAGGTAGGGAAATAATTAGTGTAACTTCTTTTAGCTGTAGATGCATCAACTGAAATGTTTGTCCGTTTTTCTTTTTCATGGTTTGCATGTTTCAAACTTACTTTTTATTTCAAGTCTTACTTTTCTTTTTCCCCTCAAGGTTTGCACTTCCTCTCACCTGACTAAAGTCTCCATCAGTTTCTCAGCTGCTTTTTCTGGTTCAGGTTTTTCTTGCTGGTTTGTCTTAGTAGTTCTGAGGTTTTCTCTTATTCTTTCACCTTTCAGATATTTAATATCGTTTTGTAACCTAATCCTGTTATAAACAGCCCCAGAACTGTGGCTGTCTTCCTCGGTTTTGTTCACTAATGTTTTCTAAATGTTGCATCAAAAAGTCAGACCTGAATAAAGAGGTTAAATTACACAAAGGTGACCTGAATTTACTAGTAAAATGACATCTAAAGGGAGTTATATACACTGGGTTTTATTTAGGGTTATAAAAGTAAAGAAAACTGAAACAGTTCCTGTTCCTTCCTCCTGACATTTATGTATAAATATGCGTTCTCCAATCATATAAACAAAATAAAATAATGCTCACTGACGTTAACGTAACAAAAAGTGAGAAATATAACATGAGCAGCATCAACAGATTCATTTGAATTCATTCTTGCTGGTTTTTCCTTGACAGCTAAAATGAATTTATTCCTCTTTTATCCAAAGTTTGACCTCAACTTCCTCTGCATCTATCCGCACCGCATCATTTTTCTTTGTGTTGTATCTTTAGGTCTAATCCTTCCCGCTGACCCAGACGCTGGAAAAGTTATGAGTGGAACAAACAGTGTGTGCAGCAGAACTGCAGCCTCCACGGCTCCTTCGTGTTCCCCAGCAGGGCTCCGTTGCAGGGAGGCTGGTGTTTAATCAAGGCCCTGGTTTCAATTCCCAGCAGGCCCCTGTTCCTCTGACCTCCACCATCTGTGGAGGCCCCATCCTGGACTACCTGTCCTTGGGCGTACTCCAGTTGTTTCCTGGCTTCAGCTGACATTGCTAATTCACAGAATATATATATATACATATACTGATATATATAAACCTTCCTAGCGTACACACTTGATGAACGAATGCAGTTGAGAGCAAACCTGGAAATGATCAATGGGGTTTGCAGGAGAGACAAAGACAACAGCCCAGGATCAAGGGCAGGCATCCAATTTAGCTCTTAGTCCTTTAACAAATCAACAGAAACATAATATTACACAACCCAGTGCCCTAATTTAATGAATCTCCCAGTTTGGCTCTGAGAGCAGCAAAGACAACCCGTAGTCAGAACCACAAATATTCCTCTAATGGTTCTCGTCCGTCAGCGGTGCGTTAAGCCTCTGAGTGCTCCGGAAAGCCGTCCGGCCCAAAGCGAACGGCTGTTCCTCTGCTCCTCATCACGCCTCGACCACAGAGAACATCTTATCGGAGCCGCGTCCGCTGCCGATCTGAAGCCCGGCTGACGGATTGCGCCGTGCCAGTCAGGGGGCTCGACTCTGAAGCAGATCCATATCGAGGTGATTGAAAGACTTTGGGCTTTGGTTGGCAACTGCAAGTGCTGCTGGTGCTGTTATTGCTTACACAAGTGGAGACGGCGACACGATAGCTGCGGTGATGGATGGACAGGCGGAGAGAAGAGAGGAGAGGGGGGAAAATGGAAAGGAGGCGGAAGAAGAGGAGCAGGACGAAGCTAATAAATTGAAGGGTTTAAATGTGAGGAGTGATTTAGGGCGCATGTGTGTGACATTTATTGCATGTAAAATGGATGTCAGTCATTATAGCCTCAAGTGAACTCTTCTTTATTCACTGTTCAAGTGGACAGGATGAACATAATTACCTCTGAAGTGAAAGTGCATGAAGTGTGACATTAATCAATACAATTATCATTCAACAAAGGGCCGTAAATAAGGCGTTTTGGATGAGAGGTGAAAGTACGAGTTAATGCTTGTTTCAGGCATTTGTGCATTCACGCGTGGAATTTGGATAAAACAGAAATTAAAAATAAATTTCAAGCGTAGATTTAAAAAAAGTGCAACAATGATCGACACGACCCTTCTTTGATTGGGTTTATAAAGGAGTACATTTTTGTCAAATTTGTTACATTTCTTATAATAATCTCAACATTTTATAGCTTTTCTCTAGCAAATTTTTGACTTTTCAAGATTGAAAATTTCCACATTTTTAGAGATTAATTTCAAAATTTTTGAAATTTGTTGCAGAAATGTACTCTTCCTATTTTTCTGTCTGCAATGCACATAACACATGGTTGCACTTTTTTTCTTTTTTGGCATTAACACATTAAAAAAAAACATTTAATTCACTTTGTTTCTCTTAATTTGATTGTTTATGTTTTTATTGTGTCACTTCATTTCTCTAACCATCACACAAACTAATCTAGGAAATATGTTGAGCATTTCAGGAGCCTTTCATCCCAGTGCGTTTACTCATGAGATTTAAAGTTTGTCCCTTTAAATCACTGCAACATAAGATTAACTGTTAATACCACAAATATGCAAAAGAGACATATAAACTACTGGAGCTCAATTCCAATTACGCAGACTGGAATTCATCATGCTCTGCAGGTGCAAACACTTCATTGATTAACTTAAATCAGAATATATTGAGTTTATATCAGCCACATGATTAAAGTGAACTATTATATTAAGTGAAAGGCAAACTTTGCCTGTTGTGTCGGTGCAGAGTCAGTCTGTGTGACATAAAAAAAAAAGCCTGAAAGCTCCAGCTTTCACATTTAACTGGCCAGAGAAGGTGCCATAGCTTTTAACAGACTAAAATATATTAAATTTAATCAGCTGAAGAATCAAACAGTGGCAGCATGAAACATCGCCTCACTTTGAGTTAAAGAAACCAAACCGCTCTGAAAGGAAATGTGACAAACCTACTGAGGAACTCCCCAAAAACACAAACCCATAATGACGACAACCTGGGATGACATTACACTGTACTCTGCAGACTGCTGCGGTTTGATAAGCATGACTTTTTGGGGGCAATTAAGCTGCTTTTCTTTTTGATTGGTCTGCAAAAGCAAAAGACTGAAGCAAATTTAAGCATAAAAGCAACCCGAGTGTCGAGGAAAACCTCTTTTCTTCAGAAAAGATTCAATAGTTTCACAAGCATCATGCCTGAAGTGGAAACTGGAAGGTCGTAGTTTAAAGGACAATAAATGCTCCAGATGTGGTGGTTTTATTAGTGAGAGTCGCCTGATTGAGTCTGAAAAGAAGCGAGTTCCTAAGTGGGCGCAGACAGAGCCCAGAGGAACGCCAGGGCGGGAAGGAATGCTGTTTTTCCAGGAGATAGGATATCAGCTCCGCTTATCAAAGCCGTTGTAAGACGACAAGACGAGGCTCAACTGAGGTAGTCCAACATTAAACCTGAAACAGACGATGATTGAACAAAGATAACCATCACATTTGGAGCTTTAAGAAAAAACAAATCTTTCTGTTTGAGCCTGATAATCAACTTACAAACTCTGTACTTCGGCTCCAGAAGAAACTAATTATTGTTTTTTTTTACGTCTAGTTTCATAGACGTAAAAAAAAAATGTAATCCTGCTAATTGGTTGGAACAAATAGAAAAAGAAATAGGTGCAGCTTTGGCAATGTTTGAAACTTTCTGTCACCATTTCTACCATTTCCTGGTGAAAACCAGGAAGCTACACTTTTGCCTTGTACAGAGAGTCTGGATCTTCAGCCTTTGCTTACAGGAGCTGTGGACTAGTTAAAGTTTTAAACAACGGATTTGATTTTACTCCTAACCGCTGACATTGACCAGGATATATGTAAAGCTCCAGTTCGATTGTGAAGGAAGCTACGCTATGAAACAAGCATCTTTGCCAGAAATAAAATGTCTTAATGTTCCTCTATTTTCAACTTGACTGAATGTTCACTTGCTGCCATCGCCAAACAACCGTAGAGACGCTACGATTCAAAAGCGTTTGCAGGAAATGCTTAAAAAAGGTAATTTTAGTTATTTTTCAGCAACAAGGCAGTCCAAGTGCTTTATAAGAATTAAAGAAAATACAAACAAATCAACAAAACCAAAAGGTAAAAGTAACAACAAGAAAGCTAAATGTTGGATCTCCATGTTTAGTTCTTGTTCTGGTTTACTAAATACTCCACAATTTATAAACCAACAGGAGTTTTTCTAGGTCTTGTTCCGGTTTTAGTCCTTTTAGCTTGGAAATGTTCTTCAGGTAATAATAGCAATGATATGAATTATAACGGTGTTGAAAAGACAACATCAGGAAGGACGTCATTATTCATAACTTCTTCTGTTTGCTGATTGGCCCCAATGAAATCCTTTGAAATCAAACTCAATGGGAGAAATTCCAGACAGCACACCGAAGGGAGATGAGAATCAAACAGGATTGCACAGGAAGGCAAAGGCCAAGCCGTTCCTATGCTATAAAGTCCTTTTGAAAGACTCAGCAGAGACAGAGCTGCAGAGACTGGAGCTTTTCTATCTATATAATTCATGGAGTTCTGACACTTCTGGACTTTGTGATGAAGTCCTACTTCAGTTCACGCCGAGCATCAAACCCAGCAGGAGAGACGATGCAAGGTGTAGCTGAAAGTGGCAGGAAAGTTGGTGGCAGATCACTGGTCTGTTTGATGATCTGCTGGGATTTCCACACCCTGCCATCAGTGAGGCTCAAACACGGCGGTCTGAGGAAGAGAAACTGTCCACTCTGCAGCAGCTGCACGGACAGAATCAGTTAATGACGTCTGAGCAGAATCAGCAGATCAGTTTGAGACAAAAAGAAACAACAGCAGCTCAAAGAACCACAGACAAACTACGACGGATCACATCTCTGAACAAGCATTAAGAGAAGAAGCTGTGGAAAGTAACTGCTGTGGGAGTGACAAAATGTGTCCTAAAAGTAAATATTTAAACTGAGGAGGATGATTCATGGAGCCTGAATCTGGTGAGTCAAACAGACTAAAAAGAAAGAAATAATTAATCACAGGAATGATTTTAAAAAATCACATAAATGGGAATTATAAACTCTGGGAACGCCAGACCATGTTCATATCTTTATTGTTTCCATCCTTTGATGGAAACACCATGACAACAAGCTCAAACCATCTTAAACTGGTTTCTTGATCATTACCTCAGTGGGTCCGCAGTCACTGTGTCTCAAAGCGATGGAGGACTGGGACAAACGAGCCACAACTGTGAAGCTCTGACCAGTAGATAAGGACAAAAGCGTGCGATACTTCACTGAATCTGTGCCAAGATTTAAGGCAGAACAGCAAACCAGCAGGGAATCTCTAATGAAGTGTGTAACTTTAGACATAAAAAGTTAATCTGCATATTATTTTTGAGCATCAGATTGCGTCTAAATTAGACTGCAGAATAAATCAAATCTATTAAAGTGTTTCAAAGGTAAAGTTTCCAACATTTGTACCATTTTACGTCCATCTTAGCTTAGAAACACATAAATTAGAAATTTGAGCAATATTTTCTTCCTGCACAGCTGAAACTTCACGTGTTTGGGTTTATGGAGTTTTAAATCATGTTATAAAGAGTTAGAGATTCAGTCTGAGGTGTGATGAAAATCACTGCACAACAACTTCAGGCTTAAATCAGGCAGCTGAGTTTGCAGGGCAATAAAGCTTTTAAATGTCCACCAATAACCAGTTTTACATTATTTTCCATGAAACTGTGAACGCTCTTATTTTTCTCTCCTTCTGTTTGCCTTGGTTGTTTAATAGTTAACAAGTTTTAGACTTTCAGACAGAATCTGTTAATACTACAAATCATGCCAAAATCTATTTTGATGCTAAGCTGTTCTGCCAAACACTTGGAAAACTCTCAAACAAACAACAACAACAACAACAAAAAGAGATTAGTTTTCCCCTGATTTTCTTTCTGCTTTGTTTCAGTGTGTCTACATTCACATGGTAATATGAGAATTTGACTCGCGATGAGAAAGAATCACACGTTTCCCAGATTTCTAACGTCTGATTGAAGCTGCAGCGACCAAAACAAAATGTGGATAAAAGCCAGTGGCTGAGAGCTAGCAGGCAGTGCAGAAGCCACATAAGCTTGGGAGTAAACACTCAGCATTCTGTTACTATACGTTTTTTTTTTTTTTTTTTCAATACTTACTCTATCAGCATCGCAAATAAGAGCTGTGACCCCTCATGACCTGGCCCTTCACACAGATAAGCACTGCAAACACAGTGTGAAGTGGTTCCGGCAGCCGTGGTCACACACAACGGAGCACGCTAAGCCAGCTGTCCCTCCACTCCGACAGACGGCGTGTGTGTGTGTGTGTGTGCGTGTGTGTGTGTGTGTGGGAACAGAAAGTAGACGAGTCTCTCCAGGAGTTAAGTGTCGTTCAGGTTGTGTGTCCACGCTCGCACGCACACATGCGTGTCACTTCCTATTTGTTGTTGGGATGTGTTTTTTTTTTGTCTCACCTCTATCACTCTTGCTACACTGACAGACACATCAGTCTCTGCGCTTTAGAGCCACAGGAGGAACAAGGTAAACAAAACCCTGGCGGAGCAGCAGTCATGTTTCTCTCTCATGGTCGGGAAAGACAAACCTGAATTTATGGATGGACTAGTTGGAATTGCCGATGCGAGATGCCATTTGGTTGGCCTCATATGGTGAAGTAAGTTGAAGTTATTATTATGAGTCACAGATGTGACGCCGCATGTTTTATTTTGACACCCCGTTGTGAGTATTAAAGACTTTCCGTCGTCCTGGGAAACTGCTAAAAGAGCCTCCACTCCAGTTAAACTATTTATGCAGCAGGAAAAAAATGAAATGGAGACAAAGCGACAAAGAAGTTATGATCCCAGGCTTGGCCACGCCCCTCTGTGCATCTTGGCTCCACCCACTTTGGTTGAATTTTTCCAAGAGGGTGGTAGCTACACTTTAAGAATAAATAATTATTCTTATTTAAGCCTTTAAGCATAGAAATAGACTGATATTCTATTAATATTATCCTCAAACCACCTTTTTATCTTTTGGCTGTTCCTGACGTTGGTAGATCATTAACTTCACACAGAGCTGGAGATGCTACCATGAAACCGTCACAGTTTAATGCTGCTCAAATAAATTCATCATTATTTATTTTCTTTCTGCCTCCCAGCAAGATGTTTTTAGTGAAATATATCCAGTGAGAAAAATTCTAATTTTATTTCAGATTAACTGACTTAAAAATGCTTTTTGAAAATCGTGAAACTACGGCAAGTTACAACAACCACAGACATGTTGCATATTATCGTTTACACCCAGAAATTTTGTGCATGTTCTTTTGCTAACTGTCCGTTAGCTGTTTACCTGGATATTTAGGTGTCATTAATTTGGAGCGAAGGGAAAAATAAATCAGAAAAACTGTTCAAGAACGACCCAAAATCACTCGTACTCTTCTTTTTTCTCGCCGTCTTTGTCGGCTGACCTATACACAGACCCGTTGCCAGAGCAACCGACTGACAACAGCTCCACTACCGTATCAGGAAATCGCGCAAACATTTCACACACAAAGAACAAAAACATTCAGTCTGTTTCAGTGTTTGTGATTATTAATAACTGATCGTCTGATCAGGTAATTTAAACACCTGATTATTGATGATGTATCAAAGAGTTGGTGTGTGGGTTGACTCTGTTTAGCTGAATCGAAACACACAGAGTTCTGCAGCACATCTACAGGTGAAGGTTGTCAAAGTCAAGCTAGCATAACAGACCTACTTCCCTCTACATCTCTGTTTTGTTTTGCAAAGCTACAGATAGATGGATTTCATTATTACTTTTCTATTTATTTTTTACATTGCTTAACAAAAACTTGATCTATTGGTAGAGGTCAGCTCACTCCAGTTATCGTTTTTTTTTTTTTTTTTTCTAGCAAGATGCTTTTTCTTCTTTTTTTCCCAGCACATGATAATCCGCTGCACTTAACCAATCACACAATAACAAAGCTGTCAGGCCTCGTATAGCTGGAAGCGTCCGGCTGGGTCACTCCTTCCAACAGATGTAATGGGAAGGAACGAAATAAGGGAAAAGAAGAAAGAAATAAACCGAGACGGAGTTTGTTATCATCCATCTCTGGCTGGTATTTCAACCTCCCGCTGCCACTTTCCAGCAGCCATTGTGCTGCGTGGGACAATTCTTCTTTCTGCTCCTCAGAAACGATAAAGAAGTGAGCAGTCGTATTGTGAGAGAAACCGGAGTCAATTTCCATCTTTTCTACCCACAAGCACAGCATTGTGGAGGTCAGCTGCTTGAAAGCCGTGGAGGCTAAAAAGAAGACGAAGGAGAAGAAAAAACACAGTTCCATGTTTATTTTCAGTATTTGTCACCAACTACTGTTAGATCTCCCACCATGTGCACAGCAAACAGAAGAAGCACCAAGTGTTCTGCTTTGAAAAGTTTCTGCAAATAAACAACATTTTTTTTTATTTTTTATTGCTGTGTGTTGAAAGTTTAAAAACTCCTCAGTAATATGGAGCTTTACTGTCCCTGCTGTCAAAGTAAAACAAAAACAGACACAGGAGGGAAAAACTGTGTGTGGTTTTATTATTATTATTATTTTTTTTAGCGAATTGCCTGTAAATGACCAGAGACAGGCAATTCAGAAATCCCCTAAAGACGGCGATTGGACAGATATGACACTTCTATTTATGCGGCGTCTGTAATAACTTCGGCCTCTTCGATCCCAGGGGATCCGATCTGCAGTGAAAATGGTATCCTGTCCCGGCGTAATGATGGCTAATAGAAGCAGCAGCCAAGCCCGTTTATCAGATGTCATTTCCTGCTACGGCTCCCTGTCCGCTTCTTTATGAATTTCATCCCACGTTCCAGGGATTAGATGTGAAATAAGATGAAATGCTTGTATTCCTCCTCTCCTTCCTCCTTGATAGTCAACTGTAAGCTCCTGTATTTCACCTCTCTCTTTCCCAAAGCGATGAAAATATCATAGTGATGGAACAATTTAAGCATTCTCCTCACATCCAAGCCCACACGCCGGAGCACTAGACAGGAAAAGGTATATGTCTGAATGCAGGTTTCCCCATCCGTGGGTCTGGACACGCTGGAGGCCTTTTCACTGCCAGATACCAAGTACAAAGAGCTGATAAGGATAAATCCCATCTGCGAATCGAGTGAGTATAATCCTACCTCAGAAAAAGTTAAGAGGATGTGGAAAATGCTAAGAAAAAACCTGAGGTTGTACAAAACGTGGTGCATTTGCAATTTCTCATCAAGGAAATTGAAATCATGACTTTGAAATGTTGCAGCAAAGCAACATTTCAAAGAATCGCACGAGCTCGTGTGAAAAAAACTAGATCTCAGCGGGAGATATGCCAAGATTTCTTTCCAAATAATGCGACCGTCCCAACGCTTTCTCGTCTGTGTTTCTTGGTTTTCCCTTCACAGCTGTCTCTGGTGAGCGACTTTTAACTCGCTGCGTTTCCATAGACCGTATAATTGCACAATTTGACATTTCACAAACGAATTTGCATAATGGAAACGCTGCAATTTTGAAAAAAAAAACCCTCTTTTGACATGTTTTGGCTCCACGATGAGTTTTTTTCTGGCCGTGTTGAGAAAACCGCACTGGAAACGCTTTCGATGACCAAGCAATATTGACAGGAAGTAGTTGGAGGATGATGGCGCTGCATGTTTTTAATGACTCACCGCGTGAACAAACTTATTCATGTGTGATTTTAATTGCACTTCTTATTTAATGGAAACATCGCAATTAGCGGATTGTCGACAGCGATTTGCGCTCATTTGTAATGGAAATGCAGCTAATGCTGGAACGGTGATATTTTTATGGTTTTGAAACCACAGCTGTAAAATACTTCCTTACAACATGATAACCAAGCTTTTCCAAAATGGCTCCCTGCAGGTACTTGGTGCAGCTCTCTGGAGATGCATCAGGATGCAGCTGTACACTCAACGATCAAACCGCCTTCACTTCTGCCAAAGTGAGATCATTTTCTATGCACAGCATGTTCCTTCTTGCCTTTAAATTCTTCATGACCAAACTCAAAGTGTGCACTGATTCCAAACGGGTCCCCTAAATGCCGCCACTGCTGGAGAAAACCATCACATTTTCATCCGGAAAGTGCTGAGTTCAAACTAAAATCGTACCAAAGCCCAACATGCTTTGTCACGTGTGTCCTTATAAGACCCTAGAAGACAAACATCAGCATCTTTCAAAGGTTTTAAATGTTACTGATGATCATAGAAGGTTATTTAAAAGTAGAAATAAAGCCATATGTTTGAGAAGCTCTGGTGTTTGATTCAAAGTCTTTCAACATGTTGGAAAATCCCCAAAGCTGCTCAAAACAATGAGGAATCCCCCCAGAATGTCAATGTGTGAAATAATTAAGGCGCTAATTCAGTCTGGACGAAAGTGACAAGCTGCTTAATAAAGCCATTATATTAGCGCGTTGCTATGCTAGGGCCTATAATATCACTTTGATGCTGCTTCACTTTAATCACTGAGCAAAGACTCACAGGCCTCATACCATCTAAGAGCTGCTGCTGGGCACCATCGATTATGTTTGGACGAAGCTACAAGACAAGTTTAAAAAATGAATAAGGCACTTTGTGTGCAATTAGTCTTCAAAGAGGACTTTGATTGTAGCCTGAATATACATATAATGTTTTGATTCCATCTGAAAATCCTTGAGTTCATTTTTATTTGCAAAGTTGCTGCTGGGATTCATTTGGTGCAACAAGATTTTTATATATGTTATCAGCATTTAATCCCGCCACCAAACCAACTCTTTCAAACGTTGATCTTCCCAAGTTCAATATTTATGACAAGATTGTTTTAATGTTTTCAGGTTTTATTTGTTTGTGTCATCAGAAACCCACCTGTTGTGTTTTTCTCCGGCTGATGAAGCAGCAGATCAGGAATGAAAAGTTAAAACCAGAGAGGTAATCAGAGATGTGCTTTGCATAACCAGACCTTCTGTGGAAGAAAGATAAGGTCTAGAAACATTGCTCTAATGCGATCAATAGATTTTGCACAGATTAACATTGTAGTCTTTAAATGGCTGACTGGGTGGGCTTTGTTCAACGCCGGCTGACACCGAGGGGGGGAGCGGTGTCAAGAATGGGAAATCAATGGGAACCACGGACACAGACGCCGGATATTTGTCAGAAGAAGATTCCTTTGCTCACACCATCTTAGGGAGTTTCAGGGAGATCAATTTCTGTGCAGGTGTTGGGAAAAAACCCCAGAAAAATAAAAGATAGAGCTAGATGATAACCAAATACCAGATTGTATCAGTTTCATAGTCATTTTTTTGTCTTTCTCTTCTGGATCTTTTAGAAAGTAACAACAAAAGTAATCTGAGGGAATCCTGCAGTAGAAAACACATACATTTTATTGCACTTATCGTAAAACTTAACATCTTGACAATATGAAAAGGAGACGTTGTTTCATAAATCTCCCATCCAAAGCAAACAGAAGCAGAGGTTTTGGAGCAGGAAAAACCTTCACTGGTTCCAGGAAAAGCTCTACTCAGTGCTGGGACCTTCCTCTGGCTCTGATTGGTTGTTTCTGACAGGGAGCTGAGTATTTCTGCAGATGGCAGTAGGACTACTGGAAGGAAGCAGAAGACAAAGAATTATTCACAGGTAATCTGTCACTGCTGCAACCATAGTAACATTTCCACTAGAAATTTACACAAGTCTTTGTCGATATTCTGCTAACGTAAAAAAACAAAACACAATTTCTCGATTGTTTCCATTAAAAAAAGAAAACAAATTAAAATCAGATGTGAATAAGTTTGTTCACGCAGTGAGTCATTAAAAATGATGTAAACAGTTGCATGAGACATATTTATAATTCAACCATCATGCTAGCGCTCATCAGCTAATCAGAGATGTCGTCTTCTTTGTCATTTCTTCCAGTAGTAACATCCTGTTGTTGATCATCCTCATGTGATGCGATAAAACTGTTTCTACTGCAGAAATACATCGACTTCAATACAAATAACTAATACATTTTATTGAAAAACTGTTACGTTTCCACTAAGCACATTTATTTTCGTAATTTTGATTTGAACAATTTTATGATGACTGGAAAAGCGGCTAAACCATTATCTCCTGGTGAAGAACGGTAAGATGTATATGTTGCTGAAATGTGACTGATTGGAGTTCAAGCCTGGAGAGCCGTTCCCCTACAGAAGCTGGGCCCCCTGCTTAGTGTCCGTGTCGATCTCCAGGCCCCTGGGACTAATCTGCCTGGTCACAGGCTAAAGGGTCAGGATCCGATGGAACCTCCTGGCTGGGATTGGTTCACATCCCTCTTTTCATTTCAAAACACCTTCCTCCATGTTGTCTCTCATTACTCTCCCAGCACAGGGGCCTCTGAGCTTCCCATACCCCCTGGTACCTGGGTTAAACTGAGTCATGCACGCCCGGAGGGGCGGGTTCTTTCTGGAGCCATAACTCTACTCCTGGGCCCCGGAATGGAGACATTCCTCTGGATGAGAGGCTGACCCGAGGCCCGGGGCTCGGGACCTGTGTGAACCTGGTTTAATTATATTAGCTGCAGTATTTTGACCCTTTGGCCTTGGCTTTCAAAAGCACTTTAAGTCAGGACGGTTTTCATCACCACCTGATTTGCAAAGACCCCCTGGTGTTTTGGTGTGCTGCACTAAACCCCATCATCAAAACTATTTGTCTGACAAGGTCACGTCACATGAACTTGATGTGCACAGCCCCGTCCTCCATTTCTCATCTTTCCATCACAACCTCTTTTGTAAAGAGAGCCGTCTGAATGGCAGTCGCTCCGGGCCAGTATTCCGTCTGCAGAGCCGGGTGGTCAGGATTATGGACCGTTTTCCCCGACATGATCCGTGCAGATCAGGCTGGTTGTTTCCCCGCCATGGAGCCGCCTCTGGTCTCAGACTGTATGTCATAATCCCAGTTAAAAAAAATACCAAAATGATTAAAAATCACTTGAAAGCATTAATGTGCGGCGTCTACCTTTGCTTCTTTGCTCTGTGCATTATCATTTCCCAGCGGAGAAGAGATTAAATTAGCGTTCTGTTCCACCTAATTGCTCAGCTCAACAAATTAACATGGCCTCATTCAACCCTGTGTTTGTGAAATGCAATTCACGCTGTTTGTTTCATGTTTAAATAAACATATCTACATATGAAAAGATTATTCAGCTCTATTAATATCAGTAAATGCCTCATCCATCCTGACTCTGTGTGGCTTAGGCACAGTTTTTACTGACAGACACAAAATCCAGACCTGTGGTCCATTAAGGGCTCAAAGAATTACACGCCGCTCCTCCAGCTGGAAGGAGGGGAAAGCTTTTTCAATCAACGCATGCGTTTCTGTTACTGTTAATTGCGAGAACAAATTAACGAGATATACTGCGACCTGATAGCTGCCTTCGCAGAAAGTTTGTTTTTCTACAAAGCCCCTTACACAGCACAGCGGCGATAATAAATACCGAGCTTTCAGCGTCGCTGCGGGGAGGGAAAGCGCTTGATTGTATTTATGGTTCCAGTGACAACAATGTCAAATATTAAACGTTGGATGCCAGGTGGATGAATTTTTATCACTAAATCATGAAACACTTAAAATCCGAAGAGATAAAAACGGTGAACAGGAGGGAGGATCTTTTCTCCATTTGACTGCTGAAGTCAACATTGACCATTAAACTGTAAATGCAAAGACTGGCAAAGAGTTTGTAGAATCTGTAACGGCCACCAGAGGGCGTCATGGGAGTCACGGTTCTGTTGGTGGTACAGGAAGTTACCTGCCAATCGAAGGCGAACCCCCCAAAAAACGACTGTTGTTTTGTGCTGCAAGTTTATTAGTAACATAAAAATGCGTCAGCATCCGATCCCAGGTATCACCTCTGGGTCATTATCACATTTTGTCCTTCTGTCGGCCATCTTGTCCTTTTTTACCCAATGGAGGTGCAGGAAAAAAATCCATAAAGAATCACAATTCTCAGTCCTGGGAATTTTGAACCAATTCAAAATGCTCAAAAATCAGTTTCAAGTTGTTCGTCTTTGCCGCTCCTTTTTATTTATTATTTTTTCATTTACGAAAAAGCCAGACAGCTAAGCTAACCTAATGCTGGCAATTTAAGCCACAAACCTATTTTTGTTTAATCATAAACTGATGGAATTGATCCAGTGTGGAAACTAAATGTTCCATTTGTTTACACTCTTTTCCTCTTGTCTGCCACATGATTAAACTCAATTTCTAGATTCAAAACAGCTTTTGAAGAGATAAATTGTTTTCTGAATCAAATCTTAAAAATTGATGACGGCCTTTCCCTTCCGGACCTGCTGCAACAGCCAGTACAGTCATTCACTTTATGAAGTTGATGTTTAATCTGCGCTCCCTTTAACAGAATTAAAACTTCAGTTCATTCTCCGCCGAATGCTTCTGACCGTCTCTGGCTGAGATATTCCAGCAGTGAAGGTTAAGTTTTTATTTTTATTTATACGACTTTTAGTAACAAAGTAATTTACCTCTGAAATGGAAAAAAAAAAATCTTTGTCTTGATGTAAAACTTTCAGTTTACAAAGTTACACAATGAAAACAGAAGATAATTAAAATGTGTATCTATATTTCTAGCAACAAGTACATAAAACTGAATCAGCTTCAAATAATTATAGTTTTGATTTAAACTTGAAAAATGAACTTTTAACTTTTTCTGTTTTATCTGGACACGATTAGCCGGAATTACACTAAAATGAATAAATTAATCAACAAGTCATATCAATACAGACTGAAAAGATTGTTTGCCACTCAGGAGAAGTTATGCTATTAAAAACAGAAAGATAGGACTTTATTACAGAGAGCATCTGTGTGCCAAGGCAGACATATTTTTACTCCTTTGACCAATATAGATGAGGTTTTGTCAGAACATTATGGCATATTTCTTAGCTACATGTTGAGGGAACATATTGGGAACAACGCCAAAGAAAACAGACTGCAGCATCCTGTAAGTCACTGAGTGTAGTGATGCACAACAACGACACCATTTAATACTGATGCAACATTTTCATGAACATTTACTACATGTAGCTTCCATGGCATCGATTTGAATGAAGTATGAGATTTAGTACAGGTCAATATTTAGTCAAGAATGACTTGGAAGTGTAGACAGAGATAATCACAAGCACTTGGAAATCTTTAGGTCACTTTAAGATGAGTGACTCATATTAAAATGATCAACAAGTCATATCAGAACAGACTGGAAATGCTAAAGATTGCCTGCATGCTTTTATTTTTGCAGCTTGAATTTGAGGCGAATTCACAACTCAAATCATCTCTGGGATTTCTGGCTAAAAATACCTTGCTCTCTTTTACAAACAATACCTCATTATAAATGATAATGTTATAGAAAAAGCACATTTATTTCAGTAAATTCAATAAATGAAACAAATCCTATGGGGTAATTCCACCCAAGCTGATGTTTTCAACCCTTTGTTTCAGTTAAGAAGGATCATTTTCCACTTAAAGCTGAAGAAAAACATAACAGTTATGATTAAAATACAATCAGGCCAATAAGAAAATTATAGTAAAAATAGTAATTCAGAGATGTGGACTGAATGGAGATTACGTTTAATGCCTTTTTTTTTATTTTTTTGGTTTTTCTGACAAAAAAGCCTCATTATTCTCATTCATTTAACATGATTGCATAGCAGATAACAAATTACTGACCATTTTATCAAGAGACAGTTGGTTGGCGTCAAATTATTGCATGTTTCCTTCAGAACAGGATCGATTTTTTTTAGGTTTTTTTTTCTCCAAACATGCAATAAATAAATGAACGTGCATCAGGATGGCTGGAAGCAACATGCTTTAAAAGCTGTGCAGGGTCTAAAGGTGTGTTGAAAACGCTGCAAACAAGAAGCACATTTTCACTGAACCTGCAGATCTTTCTGACTTCTGCACATCACTGTGCGATAAAACGCAAGCTATATCCTTGTTTATGGCACTTCGGCGCAACCCCCAGCGCCATCCATTGTTGTTGGTCCATATACAAGCCGCCTTGTTGGAGGACTTCCAGTAAAAATGAGCTGGAGGGGGCGAATGTACTGGAGACCGGCATGCATCAAGGCCAAAGAGATCTTGCATGTGTGAAGCAGAGAATTAGCAAGTAGGAACAGATTTGAGAGGATAAAGTGCAAGGAGAGCAAACGGGGGAGGGGCTCTGCGTGTTTGGAGTGTGATTAGATGTATGTGTTGCTCTCTGAGATAAATGGACTGATCGGGGAGTTTATGATTTATTCACAAAGTCCTGCAGGCCGCCTGAATGCAGACATGGAAACAAACAGCTGACCGGCTCTTACTCACACACAAACAACCCAAGGACCATCAATTTATCGACTCGCGGCGTTCTGCGAGAGCGTCGCCGTCGCATCACTTCGCCCGTCCTTGTGTTTGCCACGCAGCAGTCGTGTAAAATCAGTTTTGACCAGCGGAAGCCAGACAAACAATTTGCAATCGGATTTGATTTACAGAGGCCACTGCCAGGAAGCTGTCCGAAGGGATTTGCTTTACGGTAAAAGTGCCCCGAAAACAGCAAGAGATATAATTACTGTTCAGGGGAAAAACATGGATGATTATGCAAACAAATTTCTAACATTCTGTGTTAGAAATCTATTTATTAAGCCGCATTCATGCATGATTAGATTTTTTTACAACCCATTTTTGTCTCAGTGCTAAAAGTGGAATTCAGTCAGGTTATTGTAAGAAATGATGTTTGTGCCTTTACAGTTTAACCGTCCAGTTTACTCCACTCTGTTCTGCTGAGTTCAGAGAATCTGCAGAGCAGCAGGAGACAGATTAGATTGGGCACGCAGAAACACACCTCTCTTTGTACCTTTGTTTTGCATCGCGACTGATTCTGCTGCAGCTGGCAGAAAATTAACCACCTGAATGTCTTTTTATTATCCTTGAAGTGAAAACAACTCTTGAGTTGCCAACGGGCTAAAACATGCAGCAAAAACAACAATACCATGGCAACAAAACGGAAAAGAAACGTTAAGCTGCAACGCAGAGGGAATTGGAAAAGGTAATGTTGATTGCAAATTTAAATAAATTCACCTGTCAGCAGGTTTTAAAGCCAATCCAGGGGGTTTCTTTATAACTCCATACATTCAGCTCTGATCTTTAAGGTTATTTAAGAAAGCTGTACTTTGGAGAGGCTTTATTTAAGTTTGAAAGTCAAACCAAATCCTGGAGCTTCCACTTAATGTCACAGGCAGATTCTGTAACAAAGCTTCACCTTCAGAATAAAACACTTTGTGTATATCTTTGTGTGGTAGCTGTATCCCTTCCTATAGTGGCTGACTGTATACTGCTGGAGAAACTTTGATACTGGTAGCTATTCATCAACAGTATAAATCTGGATCCACCAATCCTGGAAACTGCTGAACCATCAATATCCTGTCTAAATGGTCCTCATGTCAAGATTAGGGAGTAAATCAGGAACCGAGCTCTGATTTAAGGAGCGACGGCTCTCAGGAGTAACAGCTTCCGGCGGTTTGGAGGGTTTGTTTTGCATCTACTATTTGTTTCATTGTTTGAAATTTTGCCAACCGATGAGGCTGTTTTTACGAAGGTCCGATAGGAGATTTCATATCAAACTACTTCAAAATGTTTGACTTTGTACACAAACGTTCTATTTTATTCCACCTCCCTCAGTCATGATGTGCGTGTTTGTTGATTTTCTGCTGCCACAGAGTTCAGGAAACACCCTGGATATGACTTCAACACAGAAGAAGAGGCACACACACATTCACACTCACCTGGTTAGCCGGTTAGCGACCAGCTAACCTGACGGTCATGTTGTTAGTCTGCTACAGAGAGCTGGAGAGAGCACACAATTACATCAGAACAATACAAAACAACAAGGATTTTGCTTCTTTATACATTAGGTGAAAAAAAATCAGCCCTATATAGCAGCGTACTTTAGTATCGTAAGCAATAATTGTATGTAAATACCTTCCTATACATTGTTATTCGGTACCTGATTAATGGAGGAGAATTAGAATCCATTTATTTTGTAAGTTAGAATTTTTCATTTTTAAATCAAAAAGATCATCTGGAAGATCCAGTAACTATAATAACTGTAATAACTCTAATAAGTGACAGACTGCTGCATCCCGGCTGCACAAAGGAGCGTGATCACAGATCCTTCCTACCAGCAGCTTTAAGATTCTCTCACCAGCAAAGTTCCCAATAAACTCAAACTCACTAAATCACTTCTTAAAACTTATTTTTATTCATTGCAATTTAATTGAAGCCGGATACTGTAACTTTTCTGATGTAATGTTTTATTTTTCTTCTTCTTTTAATAAGTTTATTTTATTTTTTGCGGCACTTTGGTGCAATTTTAACCTGTTTTTAACGCCGCATCGACGTTTACGACCCGGCTGGTATTTACAATCTTTACAAAACCTTCCTGTGAATATTGCTGCTGTTTTCTATGCACATTTTTAACAATCCCACCTCAGTTGCATATTTCTTTTTTTAATAACTAACATGGTTCCATTTGTCAACTTTAAACTCTGGACTGAAAATCATATTTGTATTCTATTTTGACTATTTTCTAATATTAAATTAGATAAAATCCACATTGTTTTCAGCATCACAAGTCGAAGTTAGTTTGGTCGCAGGTGAGTTTTTGTCAGCTTAATTCCTTTATTTGACTTAACCCAGGTGATGAAATGCTTCGACATTAATTTTCTTTGACTTATTAATAGATGAGTAAAAGTTAAAAGAGAAAATAAAGAAAACAAAGAAACATTTCACAGCCTCCTGATTTGAAGCAACAGTTTGCCCACTGCTCCTAAAACTTTGCATCCGCATATTTAATCTTTAATAATAAGCACATCCTTATTTAATACGATTTACATTGGCGACACTCCATAGTTTCCTTTTTTTCTGGTTGCACATCGTGCAGGAAGATCAGTGGGGACCCTGAAGGCAACATCTTCTTTAATCACCATGAATCAAGCATAAAAGACTTGTTCCTTGTTCCTCGTTATATCCGCCAGCATTCCCTTTTTGATATGCTTTTGCTCCCTCCCTCTTTTTCCCTCCTTTTTTTTTTGACTCACTCTGCAATCTGTTACACTCTCTCTCTCCCTCCTCCATGCATTCTTTCTCCTTTACTCTCCCTCCCGTTCGCATGGATTCGCCGTGCCGAGGCTTAGGGGTCTGGAGAGCAGCCTCCTTCAGCGAGCTTAGGTGAATCAGTTGCCATGGCAATCAAACCCAAATAACCAACAATGGCATGTTAATTATGGTTATTACTGTACGAAGACTGCTCCAAGAAAATGAGCGACGGTACTTTTCTTTGTGAGGATTAAAGAAAAGAAAATGTCAGAGGTGAGGCAGCTTAGACAACATAATTCATAACAGAGCCTCGGCTGCAGGAGTGTTGGGCTCTGCGAAGGGCTGCGAGGCGCCTCGGCTGTTGTGCCGCGAAAATGAAGGGTCCACAAATAAGCTTAGTGGCCTTGGCTCCCAGAAGGGGGGACAGGAAAACCTGCCAATATCTGCGCCGAAAAACTGGCCCTGAACAAACCTCGGCTGTAGCTGCCCTGAAACCCAATGATGTCACTGGAGCGAAAGTACCTTTGAACAAATGGAGCTGGAAAACAGGCTTAATAAAACAATAATGTGGGTCGATATAATGTTCGGTCTTTATGGCTGAAGTAAATTTAAAGTCTGTTGTTAATGTTGACGTCTTTATTCAGCAGGTTAAATCGTTAGATTATAAGCTTTTGGATATGAGTCAAGACTCTGCCTCGTTGTTTTAACGTACATTTCTATACGCTGCAAAAAAATAAATAAACTTTAGGTAGAAATATCTATAAGTTTTATCAAATCTCTTCTTTCTCTGTAACTTACTGGATGCTAACCTCATTCAGGGCGTCCATGAAAATATGATTCACTCTGAATTAGTATTATCCTCTGCAAATAGAAATTTTATTTCATTATATATTTACATGCACTGAAGGAATCTAATTAGCTCTGCGTCATCTAACCTAACCTACAAGGCGGAGGCTGACGTTCAACTGTTGTTAACACATAAGCAGATTTTCCTGCAAGCTAAAAAAAAAACAAAAAAAAAAAACGTGACTGATGTAGAAAAAAAAATCACATTTTTTGCTTTGGAAAACACAGAATCTCCCTTCTGGTTTCCTGGAGGCATTTTGAACACAAACACTAAGTTTAAATTTATCTCTTCAGTTTTAAAGGCAGGCGAGTCAAAACAAACGGTTAGCTTGTTGTATGCAAACTTAAGCTAAATACTTTCTGAAGTATCTGTTGAGGTTCTGAGGCATTTAGCTAAAGCTATATTTTTCAGTTTGCTAATGTCATAAACTTGCCTTCTGAAGATTTTTTTATAAACCTTCTCAGTATAACCAACCCACAGTGTTTGTTTCCTCACCTGCTGCAATACAAACAAAGATATCTCTTAATATGTATATGTGATATTTATACTCTAATCCTTGTTACTGACACATGGTGTTTCAGCTTCCAGAGATTCATTTTCTTTAAATATTTTAGACATGCTTCACAGAAAAATGAATCCTTGAATGAACCCTGAAAAGGCTGGTGTATAAAAGAGGATCCTTTCTTCTTCGTAAATTAAGAGCAACTTAATTTTTAATATAATTTATTACAGTAAAGTCTGTGAATATTTTGAATATGTTTTTGCAGTGGTGTTACCTAAAAAACAACACTTAATTAAACCGTATAACTATGTGAGAACTGCTTTTCGTTTGCACTCAGATGCCATCAAGAATGTCACCATTTTTGGTTTTCTCTGCCATTTTCTCAACAAAAGCGCATTTTATCTGCATTTTCCTTGAGTGTGAGGTGTTTTCTTCCTCCTCTCCGATGCTAATGGACCTCCCAGGTCTGCTAATGTACTGTAGCTGCTTCCTGTGCGTCCCTCTGGCAGGCGCGTCAGCGGCCCTCGCCTTCATGCGATATTCCAGCTCTTGAGTCTTTCTGAAAGGCTTTCATAACATCCATGTTTACCGCAGCGTGAGGGCCCACGCTGCCGGTGAGCAGGAAGGAAGCCGGCGTCTGGAGATGAGAGGAAAACAGGAGGTGGATCAACAACGCGACGCCTTGCCATTTTCCAAACCGTCTGCTCCTTTTTGCATCTTGCCATTACCAGAGTTAGCATCTCATTGTCAGCTTTCTGGCTAATTAGATCCAATGCTGTCTCTCTCTCTCTCTGTGTGTGTGTGTGTTACAGTGGTTGCCATGGGAACAGTCTTCCTCTATTACCCCACTAACAGAGCGCCGGCAACTTACTACCTTTCATACACCCACGTTTTGTTCGCTAACATGTAAGTCACTACAGCTTGTGGTGCTTGTTTACCGAGGAAAACAACTTTCAGGATGGAGTTTCAAACTCTTGACGAGAACCCGAGGAACTGATCTGGAGGTAAAAAGCGACGGAGGATGATGATGGTGACTGTTATGCAGGCGGCCTGTTTGAAAAGCAGCTGCTTCAGCTCGTCAGATAAAATTCATCGACGCAAATCGCCAAGAGAGGCTGAGATGCAAATGTCGGGTCGCGGGGTTAGGCGGAGAGGTTCAGGGGTCGAACCCTTTAACTGGTGTGTGTGTGTGTGGATTTTCCTCGCCGTTCTGCTGTTCTCACAGGGTGAATGTGTTGTGTATCGGGGGAAGAGAAGGGAGGTTTAAGCTGCTGTCAGTCAACGTCACTCTCCGCTATTTGGATTCCAATTACACCTGTCAGCTCAGTCTGAGCCCTCCTCCGTCTCTAAGCCCCCTCACACACGCTACGTCCCCGTGTTCAACAACACCACGCGCTCATTCTTCTCCTTTCTGGTTCGCGTCTGCAGCCTCCCGCCGTGTCACTCAGCATTACCGTCTCTGAGATCCTCACTCCTGTGTATTCATCATCGCTTTAATCCGCCTCCCGTCTGCATTACCTTACTGTTTAATTCCTGACAGATTTCAAACGTGGAGACGGGAAAACAGGAAATGAATACTGCAGTTGCTCATGGTGGCGAGGTGTGTGTTTCCAGTGAGTTCATAGATGGTGCACTGCAAAAACAAACTATTTTACCAGGTAATTTTGGTCCAGTTTCCACTGCAGTTATCTTGAAAGAAGACAAAACTAACTTAGAAGTAAGTTTTCAGCTAGATATAGGAGCTTGTTTTAAGTCAATAGTTTGGTTCATTGGCAGATTATTTAACTTATAACAAGACATTTTTCCCATTTTACAAAGGAAATAATCTGCCAAAACTTATTCATCAATATTAAGAAACTATTTGTTGATGGAAAGTTGCTTGTAAGTTAGTTTTGTTTCATTTCGAGAGTACTAAGATATTTGCTCTAATAGACAAACATACTTGGTAAGGTTTTGTGTTTTTGCAGAAGAAGAGAGAACTCCGTCCTTCAACTAAAGGTTAATGAGATGATCCTATTTAATTATGGAAGTCATTTTTAACAAATTTTAAATTCACATTAAGAATATTCAAAGCATCTCTCTGTTCATCCATTGTCTTCTGCTTATCTGGGATCGGGTCGTCGGAGCAACGGGTTGAATCCAGAGATCCGTCCCCAGAGACTCTGTCAGGGTCCGCAGCCTGCGGTTCCTCAGCCCCTCCACTGGGGGGCAGACTAAACCAAATAAGACTTTTGTTTCTGACGTAAAAGCAATAAGAAATGTTGCTGTTAGCATTTGTTTTCATCTAGTTTTTGCATCGAATGTGCAGGACCAGTGGTCCAAGGCTTTTAAAAGTCATTAAATGTTTTTTCTTGCTTCGAAAAATGTTGACCTGCTTCATAGTTTTAATAAGAACATGCACAAACTCAGAAAACACAAATGACAAAGTATCTGGTGTAAACCAACTTGATAACGCAGGAAGTGCAGAGCAGAGAACCATGTTGTTTTTTTTAACCTTCCTGGTCTTAGTGCGACGCTAAGGAGAAATGTTCCGTCAGACCGTCAGTTCCCGAAACTACACACAAATAAAAAACCTTGTGAAACCACGTGGGACCGCACACAGAGTAAAAAACTCAGGAGATCCTAATTACTCCAGCTCTTAAGACCGGGTTAAAGTAAAAATTTCAGGTTTTCCTCAACCTGAAGCATCTAAACTTTCTCTTAGAAAACTCTGAGTTTGCAGCAGCCGCTCACTTCATAACAGATTTCTGTTTGACGCTACCAAAATGAGCTGAGTCCAGTTCAAGTCCTCAAGTTAAAAAAAATAACAAAACAAAAAACTAAGACCACCGAGGAACAATTTAAAGCTTTAAAATGCATAATATTGATGATTGCAACAGTGAATCCATAAATACGAGCAGGCCGGAGAAAAAATGTGTTTCATTTTTAGCATTTGCATTTGTATGCAAAAACACAGAATTATATCAAAATATGCAGATTTTTTAAATGGCATAAAACGGCAAACAGCATAAAACCCTGCAGTTTCTGCGTAGCCAAGTTTTGGGTCGAAGGTCGCCATGAGGACAGAGGCCAGGAAAAACTGTAAACAAAGATCTGAGCTCAATGTTACCGCATTTTCCTGACTATGAGTCACAGTTTTTTTCATAGTTTGGCCGGGGGTGAGACTTATACTCCGGAGCGACTTATGTGTGAAATTATGAACACATTATTATATCATATCACATGTTATTTTCCCACTAAACCGCCAGAGGGCGCTCTAGGCCTGTGTTGATAATGTGTGTGGTAGAAGCTACCTCCGGAGTTAGCCGAGTTGTTTACAAGCGACACCGAAGATGAAGATTTAGTGATTTGGAGCGGCACGGATGGTTTGGTAAACTTGTTAGCATGTTATTTATGCTACAGTTATCTGAATAACTCTTAATATGTTATGTTAAGTTCGTTGTTTGCTATGTAGCGTTAGCATACCGTACAGTTATTCAGCCTGTTGTTGCCTCTATTCTATTTTTATTGCCTTTCAAGATGACATGTCTGTTCTTGGTGTTGGATTTATCAAATACATTTCCGCCAAAAATGCGACTTATACTCCGGTGCGACTTATAGTCCGGAAAATACGGTAATTTGTTGGCTTTAGTAAAGTCACGCTGATGTGGATTATTCCTCCAGTCAGTCAAAGTTTTTCCCTCAGAAATTCATTTCTTGTGATTTCCTATGTTTTATGCTTGATTCATGTTTTCTTGCTCCATTTCCGTTGACATTTATGCCGTATTTAACGGATCTCGTTCCACGCGCCGTCATGTTGAAGCCAACCGGTTGAAGTAGATCCACCGTCACTCCATCCGCTCGTCCATCTCTCCAGGCAGCCTTGGCAGATCCTGCCGTGGTTTTGTTAGGTTCCAGCTGTGTAGCATAATTGGCACTTAATCATAAAATATGTCCATTCCAGTCCATCCCTGTTCTCTTCAAAAACCACCTCCATGCGGTAAAAGTATGTTGTGACAGCATGAGACAGAGAATCAGTGAAAAAATCCCTGTGCTCCTGCACCCATCAGACACACCAGAAACAACCAATCAGAGCCAGGAGGAGGGTCTTAGCGCTATGAATCACCCTCGTGTACACACTTTGCTCTCTGCTACGCTAGAGCTAATTCACCGCACTGTGAATGCTAAGGCTAGTTAGCATGGAAGCCGATGACAGCCAAACCGTTTTCCTGTGACGGTAAGCTGCTAGCACATTGAGCAGCGTGTACACCAGCTTGACTAACAGCGCTAACATCATAACATTTATACTGCAGTTCCTGTAGTCTCTAACCATGCTTAAAATTGTTCTAACAGTGAATGAAATGAATAGGAGAGAATGTTTGCTGACAGATTGACAGTGTTTGTCATAATAAGGAGGGTTTTTTCCACAGCTGCTGAGGTTGACATCAAACAGACTGCCAAAAAATAAATAAAATACAAGGCCAAATAACCTAAAATACTCATTAATTCAAAGGAAGTAGCTGCAGTGAGATGAAACAATGGAGACGGCGTCCTTGGACTCGGCTCGCCGTCAGAATGAAGAACATTTCGGAAACTAAACTAAACGCCCGCTGCCAGATTTAGCTCAACGGTGGGACTTTCATCCCGCTTTTTCCTCCAGTTTCACTCTTTATTTCTTAAATCTCTATTGCCTAACTGAAAAATGAAACAGTGGCAGAGGCGTTATTAATGTTGGAAAAAGGAATTAAACTGAAATGGGTCTGCTCGAAAGGTAGAGGCAGAAGCAGAATTTAGAAAGACGGAGCCAAAACAAAGTTTAAATCCTTTAAGTGCTGGGAGTGATTTTGAGCCAGAAAAAAAAAAAAAAAAAGAAAAGTTTTCTGGATGGATGGAGTGGCGTGGCAGGCGGGGAAATCAATAGGAAATCGGGTATTCGGCTTTATGGATGGATACATGCTGTGCAAGCAGGATGGATAGATGGATGGACTGACTAATAGATGGATGAAGGGACGTATGAAAAGAGGTCTGCAATGCAAGATGGGCAGCAGGGTGGAGGAGTAGATGGATGGATAGACTGATGGAAAGAGGCTGGCGAGGTTGCCCTGAAGGGGGAAAAGCATTAATCAGGACTTTTGACAGTTTGAGTGACTATATCCTGCCTGTCTGAACCTTCGTGGCATAACCTACCGCCCTGCAAGAAAAGATGGAGGCTGAGCGGGGGGAGGAAGAGGAAGGAAGAGGAGGAAGACGGGGTTGTGGAGGGGGAGCCGCTAAATTGGATTTGAGGAATTAAGGAGAATATTCGACGTTTCCGACTCCACTTAATAAAGTCTCTACTTGTCGCCTCTATGGGTGAAACGGGGGAACCAAAAGCTGGAAGATCCTATTTCCAGAACAACATCAAGAGCGCAGTTCAGAGCGTCGTGACGCAGCCCAGCTTGCACGCAGTGGTAATAAAAGCGGCGCAGCGATTCGGGATGAAGGGCGCATGCCTCTGAAGCGATGTGTGCAACCGCTGCACGCAGAAAGCCGTCAGGCTCCATCTGCGGCGGATGATGGCGAGGCCTTTCTCTGCCACAGCTTCTGCCGCTCCATAAATCACAGACATCTGAAGCTCCGCCGCCGCCGCTGGGAGTCGGAAACTGTCGGCCACATGGAAACAAAAGGAAGAGCTTCGCTCCCAAACCAAATTCATTCACGGCTTTTGCTTGTGAAAACGGCAAAGAAATGCTAATAGTTTTCAGCTGCAGTGACGTCACGTTTGGTTTTTGTTTCACTACGTCGTGATTTCATGATTGAACTTAAAAATCGAGCTCAGCTGAGAATATTTTGCGAGTGACTCAGGTTTCCTTTTGGTTTGAGCTCAATTATAGCTGAAATAATTATTTACCAATCAAAACACCTCAACCTGCTCTTTCATGTAACCGTGGCAACCTCTCATTAGATGCCAACTTTCAGCGTTTAACACAACCTGAAAATGTTCTCTGCTGCCAAAATGGTAAATTAGATGCTCTTTTTTTCAAATCGTACTTAAATTGTCTGCAGTAGATAAAATCCTTTCTTGTTAAACAATTTAATAATAAAATATATTTGTGAATATGATGCAAATGATACAATATTTTCTAAATCCTTTACAAAAAACTTCAAATATGTTGACAATTTGTTCCACCTCCTTTATTCTGATACCTCAAAGTAAAATCTAATCTAATCATTTTATTAAATGTAGTATACCTGGATGTAATTTAACTGATAAAAGTTGCTCTTTAATATCTAGAACATTTCTGGATATTAAATTACATTCTTCTTCATCTGTCACATGAAACCTGATTAATTTCCCTCCAGTTTGTGGTTGTAATGTAACGACATCTAAACAAAAAAACAACAATAAATGTTTCCATTTTTACAAAAAGTACATGTTCTGCAGCTGACTCGTACATTTTAACATTTTAAACCAAAGTTAGGCATCGAGAAGTGTCAGCCTGACTTCATCAATTTCCAGTGTCACATTATAGCCGTGCTGTGCTTGTGCTTGCAGAAACAAAAGTAAACTGTTGCTGTTTTGCATCGATGGCGGTGTTCTTAAACACATTTATAAAACGCTACCCCCACTAAAAAGAGCTAATTAACTCCTTTAACATTGCCCCGAGGAACACGCAGCATTTCCCCTCATTGCTCAAAGCTGCAACGTATTTAGACACGGAGTTATGACTAGCGCGCCGCTTCCCAGGGGACATGCCTTGACAGCATGAAATAATGGCGTTACAACATATCCTCAAGGTTGTTTTGGGAGTTTAGTTTCTTGAAATC
Source organism: Poeciliopsis retropinna (assembly GCA_010277075.1). Classification (NCBI taxonomy): domain Eukaryota; kingdom Metazoa; phylum Chordata; class Actinopteri; order Cyprinodontiformes; family Poeciliidae; genus Poeciliopsis; species Poeciliopsis retropinna. Next base: position 3,323,568 of record VMRM01000037.1, on the reverse strand, counting down.
GCCAAATTCTAAAATACTGAGTCATGGAAATGTTTGTGATGCCGTTATAAAGTCCTCCTGCAGCAGGATTACCTGGTAAAATGGTTTAGGTTTTAGTTCAAATGTGTTTCTGAACCGAAGCCGATTCAGTCACAGTCACATTTAATTAAAAAAAGAAGCTGGAATAAAATGTAATAATATCCCGATGAAAATAAAAATGGACATGATCGTTTTAAAGGTTATGTCAAAAACAAAAATAAAACATTTACCCTTTATGGTACATCAAATTATGGTTATTTAGGTGTTACATTTTCAGCTTACAGCTCAGAAAGTCTGACCCCCACAGGTTTAAAGTGATAAAGTCACGTCTCTTTTGCATTTAAAGGATAAACATTATACTTTGTTCACAAAGACAGTTTGTAGGTTTCTTCTGTGAAAAGGTACTTGACAGGACGAAATGCATTTTTATTTATGCTTTTATATTTCCGATGGCTTTGATATTATTCCCTGGTAAAAGTTTCAGTTTCAGAGGTTTTTCAGACGAAGCTCCTGCGATGCAACCCGACCCGTTTGCAGAAGTTAACTGCAGAACTGCAGAAGTTAACAACTGTGAGTCGTTGGTCTCCACTGCAGATATCATCCAGTATTGAGAAATATTTAAACTATTAAAGGTGTTTTCATGTTTTCTGGGACTGAAGTTAAACTGTATAACAGAGTAATTTTACCATCTGTAAAATATGTGTAAATTCACAAAATTTTACCAATTCCAAGAAAATCACATTTCTGCTGCAGAAACGTGATTTAAACTGTAAAATTGGTCCAGCTCTTAGCACATATTTTTATAAATTACATTAAATGGTGGCTGAAAATCAGTGCTGACTGCATGTCACAAAAAGCACAAAGGTGACGTTTGTATTTTGATCCATGAGGGAACCAGTTAAAGCATCTGACTTAGGAAAACTACCAGAAATGTGATTCTTTACAGACACACCAAGCATCTTTATACACCTTTTCCTGCTTGCTGTTTTTGGCAGATGATTAAAGTTACATCCTGAGGTGACAACACTTGCAATCTGATGCAAAACAGTGCAAACAGCTCATATTTTAGCACATGTTTTCACCAGCCTGTCAGTGTTATTTGCTTTGCAAATTAGATGCAAAGACTAGCAAAACCTAAGCAGGCAAAAAACGTGTAAAAAAAAAAAAGAAAAAGTGAAAATTAATACCTCGTAAAGTGAAACTTTCTGAAAGCAATGCATGAATAAATGACATGGACTGACATGAGCATATCTTGCTTCTATACATTCCAATATCGTCCAACCCCTGATGTGCAGCAGCAGTCACGTTGCGTTAGCGCTGGCTGTTAATATTCAGTTCGTGTAAGACGTCGCGTGCCAACTCAAATGCATGCATTATGACCTCCAGCTGAGTTTTGTGACTCATGAGGAAAACGCTGCGGCGGCTGGAAGTCCTCTCCCTTGACTTGACCTCCATCCTTTAACAGCATCCGAGACAAAAACCAGCGCGTTGGTTTGAATCATGATGCAACCGAGCAGCGTCTGTTCAACCGTACGCGTCGTCATAGAAACACGAGTCACATGAATGTAAAGGCGCTGATGTCCGGAGGTGACTTGTGGGAAAGGTCGCTAGCAAAAATGAGAAAAATATATAATAATCTGCAATTTTCAATTCAATTTACTATAAAAATAAGGCAAAAGAAATGACATATTTACATCACATACTTATTTTAATACAACATTATAATAGATTCTGCCCAGACAATAGATGCTTTCTTAAGGGTAACTCTGTCATATCCGCCCTCCTGGTGTTGCCCCCACCAGCTCCACCCGACAATGAAGACAAAAATCAACCTCATGCGACGTCTAAGTGGGGCATTCTGGACCCTGACAGCCGCCCACCTGCCTTGATTGATGATATTGTTTTTAAAAAGTGAAAATAGTTTAGACGGTTTTTCCTGAGTGGTGGAGGTGACGGCGTGTGTGTGTGTGTGTGTGTGTGTGTGTGTATGGGGGCTCTTACCAAAAAGTCACATTCCATTGGGAATAAAGGCTGGCATTGTGGAGACTAATCCACTTCAGTAAAAAGACTGCTGCTCTGTGCTGCGTGTGTGTGTGTGTGTGTGTGAGGACAACAACGGCGTTATCTTCTGTGGGTGTGTGCAGGTCTGAGTGTGTTTATTTCTGGCTGGTACTTTGTTTAAATGCAGCACACTGAGCAGCAGGGGGGGAAGTACTTTAAATGTCAGCGTTTCTCTCACTGCTAAATATATTTCAGACGTTTCTAATGAAATCGGGTGTTTATAACGGCCCAATTAATAATCCACAAGTATAAAAATAATGAAATAATTACTGAATTTGAAAATCCTTTGTGAAAAAGCAGGTTTTTGTTCATCTTAACTAATGTGTTTTAATCCATTCCTGAACAGAAACTTTCCTTCTTTCTTCCTGTGAACTTTGACCTTCAGTTTTTCCCACTGATTTTCTATTGAATAAAATTTGGCCAATCCAGACGTTTATTACTCCTTGTTCTGAAACCAGTTATTTTCCAAGCATCTCGTTTAGAAATCCACTCTCCTCTCGTCTTCAGATTCTTGGCATTAATGTTCTGCTTTATGCATATTGAAGTTCCCACCTGAGATTTTCCATTTCGCCGTGACGTAGCTGATGTTAAATGCGGGACTATTCTTCCTCCAAACATCATTTCTGTAAATAAAACCTCTCAGCTTTAAACCTCAGACTATTTAAGTTTCAGCAGAAAACTTTAAAGGAGCAGCAGTCTATGTTTCTGAGAATCAAGTAGCTAAGAGATGTTATAAAAATGCTACAAAAGAAATTTGATTTCGTACTTTAGAACCTTGAAATTGGGCCTCTGCCTCTTTAAGAAGCTTCTGCTTTTTCTGAAGCTCCACCTTCAGGAAGTCGTCACCACACGGCTCCTCTATTAACCCTTTAACGACGTTTTTACCAGCGTTTCACTTTGAAGTAGCTGCTGTAATGAGCTCAGCAGATCCACCAGGTGTTTGCTAATTGCTGCTGCTAGTCTGAAGGAGCTGAGTGGAGATCTGCTCTGTGAGGTGGAAATGCAGAAACGTGGAATCTCTGTTTCCAGAAACAGGTTTTCTGGGAAGAGAAAACCTGTTTCCAGGATTTCTGAAGCTGCTTTGCTTATTATTTTAAATCCTCGCCCATAAATGTGACAGGAAGCTCCTGGATGAGGCCAGTTGGTGGTGAAATAAAGTTTTTTCCACTCATAGATAAAGAGGTTTATGAATGCAGCTGCAGTGTTGGGGAAAAGAATTAGTTACAGTTACCAGCTACTTAAAAATAACATTACTAAATCAGTTACTAAACTGTAAAGGTAACTAATTAAAGGGAAAATAAACGTAAAAACATTCTAGATCCTCTTTTATTATAACTTTTAAAATATATGTTGTTTATTGTAAAACTGAGTTAATAAACTGAACTATGTGTTGCAAGAGGAAAGCTTTTGCATGAACTTTTCTTTGTTTTTATCAGCATTTATAACTTTAAACCATTTGCACATTACAGCAGGAATGTTCTGTAAAAGAGAGAAGGCCAGAGGAAGCAGGGGGATTTTTTTCCTTCAAGATAAGCCAGTGATGAGGTTCATTTAGAGGCTGCATGAATCTATCTGTAGGTGGAGTTTTGCTTTTTTTTCAATGGATGCTTACTTTTCAGAAATCCAACATTTTTCATGCCTTTATAGCCATTTTGGTGGGTGGAGCAAATCCTCGAGCGGAGTGAGACCTTTCTGCTGACCTCACTGCAGCTTAACGTTCTCGCTGCTCAGCAGAATTTCCTAAACCACCGAAGCCACCGGAGCGTGACCTTCAGAATCAAGAGTGGTTTATTTCCAACTCCGAGTTTCGTCCTACGAGATATTTTCTAATTAACTGGATTCCGAGCCAATTACAGGCCCAAAGCCGGCCTTTATGGGAACAGCGTCAGTCCTGCCCCGGAACTGTTTGGGATGCAGATGGATGTGAAGCAAAGCCTGGAGAAAACACGGATACCTGCCTTTAAAACGCTGCCACGATCATTTTCAGATATTTGCAGATGAAATAACTTTTCTGCTTTCAGTCCGACTATTTATTCCTGCCGTATCTCAACGGCGGATCAATAATCGCCAAAAACCAAATCGGCGAAGCGGTTCATGAAGTTAGGAAGACGGTTTATGAGTTTTCAGGAAAACGGACAGGATTTTAAACATAACCACCTCTTATTATTATTATTATAATACAGCTGTTATTATCACCAACATCTGCCGCCTCATTCTTCCATCCTTTCTTCTCTTTCCCTCTAATCTCTCCTGCTCTCTTCTCCTCACGCTGCCCTCATCGCTCCTGCCTTCCCCAAGTGCCTCTCGTTTTCCTTCCATTCATCTTGGTTCTTTTTCACACTAATGCCTCCTCCTGCCCCCTCCCTCCGCCTCGTTCTCCCTCCTTATCAGAGATGAGGATGAATGGTGAAAGGGTGAGACTCGAACCCGATGCCTCGTGTGTGGGAACCTCATTGTGGCTGCCGACTCTCACAGGGAGATGCAGCTAAGGTGTCTCACTTCTTCCCAGTTTGGTGGACAGAGCAGACCCTCTCGTCTTTCCACACCTTGAAAGGCGTCACTGTGTAGTGATGGGGGAGGAGAGAGGGACTCTTCCAGGTTGTGTTGCACAACCTGGAAGAGATGTGGGGGAATATTTTAATCTGCCCAACATTCTCAGAAACATGTTTTTGGGTCAGCAGAACAACAAAAGCAACGGCGACATTTTCCATGAATAATTTTCAGAGGAGTGCATTGAGCAAAGCAACTGGGAATTGGACTTTTTCCCAGCTTTCCATTTCATTTAGCTGCCATAAACTGCTGATTCTGGTACGCCACATTCTTCACTGTTATGTAAAGTCAACTTTTTTGAGCTTTACATCATGTTTCGACGTTATTCCCTCATCAGAAACTCACCTGGAGTGTTGACGCGATTCTTTCATGCATGTTTGAGAAATCCTTTAATCTCCATGGCAACCATTCAGCTGTACAAAACACCTGGTTGGACCGAGAGCCTCACAGAGCAGCCCTGCCTTCGAACCCACTCAATTCCTTCAGACTAGCCCAGGTGGAATTAGCAAACATCTGGTGGATGTTGAGAAGTGCGAGCCACTCCTCAATGTAACGCCACAAAAAAAAAAGGGCGATAAAGGGTTAATAGAGGAGAGATGTTGTGATGACTTCCTGAAGGCGGAGCTTCAGGAAGAGCAGGAGCTTCTTAAAGAGACAGAGGCCCAATTTAATGCGCTAAATTATGAAATCAAATATGATTAATATAGCAATGTTACTGGAGGTAACTTGATAATACTGCCCCTTTAAAAGTTTATATTCAGTGACTCTGAGCATGAGCGTGTTGCTGCAGCGTCTCATTATTAGATTATGCACCTTTTACAAACACAACAAAATGGCAAAAACAGCATTTAAATTTAAAAGATTTGTTACGTGGGATGCAGAAGTTTCAACAGCTGATGGAGACGCAACCGCCTGCAGAACGTTTCTATTCATCAGGCTGCGACTCTTCTGTGATGCTGCCACCTTAATAAAGGGATGTGTTTTTCTTTCATTTCCTCATGTGGGTGACGTCACCGAAACCACGACTGCATCAGCACTGGAATATCATCTTTGTAGGATTGTCTCCATGTCTGATGGATCACATGTGGAAGTCGTCTTGTGATCGTTTCACCTGGTTAGGATGAATCAGAAGCTCTGCCTCTTAATCAGACAAATCAAAAGTGGTAAACTCATGAAAACACAATTTTAGTCGTTGTAATTTCAGACTCCCTTTAATCTGAGACAGACTTGACTCTTTCTCCATAAGCGGCGCTGTGTGTGTGTGTGTGTTCAGTCGGCACTCACCTGTCCACTCCTATCAGGTTTTGCAGTGTGGTGTGTGTTCATTCGGTCGCACTTTAAAACCTCTCCTATCTGCGCCAGTGCAAAGTCTCTCCTCTCTTAGCATAAAATATTCAGGCAGAAGTCAATTAGCGATAAATAATTCATCTTCTAAGTGTCTGTTTTTGGTAAACAATTTCTTGCAGCTTTTCACGGTCCTACAAAGTGTTCAGCTTTGCCGCTCTCAGGCCCAGACATTGTTTTGGTATTCAGGGATCACTCTGTAAAACATTCACCCCGGCTTCAGATTTGGCTCTGATTTAATTATGCTACACTTTCTGCAAATGAAAATGCATAAAAGCGACGTAATAGTTTTAAGAATGAAGGCAAAAACACTCCAGAGAGCAAAGGTTTTCCCTGAAACTTGACATTTAATACAATAACTCTGTTTTAGTAAATGTATAAAGAAGATTATCTTATAAAATCTTTGTTTAGGTCCATCCATAATTTCAACTTCAGCATAAAAAAATCCAAGTAAAGCCGTAACGTGGAGCATTTAGTGTGAAGCAATCAGCTGAGTGTCGCCTGAGCCTCGGATCTAAGCTGAACTAGGAGCACAATAGTTGTCCAGAATTTTGTCCTAATATTGCAAAAAATTACTTTAGAAAACAAACAAAAAAAAAAGCGTAATATTTTCATGCAGGTGTTTTCTATCCTGGACACTTGAATATTTTATCAGAACAGGAAACGTCATGAAATAAAAACATGATTACATGGTGAGTCTGGGGGAATGTGGAGTCAAAACGGTTCTGTTTGTAGGAAAATAACAAAAAAACTGAACAGAATCTCTAAAATGATCTTTCGCTGCTTGGAATGAAACAAGATCAATCTTTCTCCGTTCTTTAGCTACGGATTTTAAACCGTCGCTTATACTTACATTATATTTAACCGAGTTCTTGACGGGCCCAGTAGGTCGATGCCCATTGGCTGAGTTTAGTAGGTTAAATAAATATTAAAAATGTTTTATTTGCATTGCTACTTGACTTAATGTAGTTTTTGATGTTGCATGACTTTGTGTTTTTATGTTTATTATGTAAAGCACTTTGAAATGCCTTGCTGCTGAAATGTGCGTACAAATAAAATTTGATTGATTGATTGAAGTCAATCTACCCATTTAATGAATAACTTTCCAAATGATGTCATTTTTGACTTCCCTTGCTTTCAAATAACAGTTTGGAAAAAAGACTATGATTCCATTAAAATGTAAAAAGTTTAAGTACAGAAATAATCCTTCTAAGTGTGAAAAGAAACTTTTGTTTTCCTCTGAGCCTGAGTTTCCCCGGACAGAAAGAAGAGCGCCGCCGCCGCCGCCGCGTTGTCATGTCAACGGACGCAGCAGCTGGTGGAGACGCAGCTCATGACATAAATGGGAAGTTCTTGAAAGTGCTTTTGGAGGAATCCGAGCGCGGAACGGATGCCGTGGGTGAATTAACTGCCTGAATCCAGAGCTAGACACAGATCAGCTGATGCTTTTGCACGAAGCTGAGAGAAACTCAGCAGGAAAACTGCGACAGACGTTTGGCTGTGATCTTTGACTTTATTCAGAACCTGTCTGGATTCCTTAAAACTTTTGTGCATGTTTTGTCAAATTAAAAAAAAAGTAGAGCAAAGATTTATTCAGCTGCATTGAAAAGTAAAGCATAGAAAACGTTCAGGTGTTAAATGTCGTTTTCGCTCCACATATCAGTTTTTGCACCTTTTCAGACACAAAACAAGGAACCAAAATCTTTCTAGATTTCTTGCCGAGGTGAAACCTTTATGCATTCATTGTTGTGAGAAAATATTGACCCTGTCCATTTGTCACATTTAAATGATTAAATATATTTTAACGATTCTGCCTCTTCACAAAAAAATTGTAATTGTAATTATTCTGTGTTGAAAAATGACTGTTGTGTTGATTCTTTGTTTGTTTTGTTGGGTTCTGGTAGTGATGATCTGGATAATCAAATAGACAGAACCCGTCTGACAACATGAAGTAGGCTAAAAGCAAAACATTATAGCATGATGTAAATAGATAAAAGCCTGAAAAGAAGCGCAAAGATATCAGGTAGTAAATCTAGGGGTCAAATACTTTTTGATATATACATATTTGTCCCAAGTAATACATATTTTTTATTTTATAGCCAATTTTTGGCTTTACTTGGCTCATCTTCATCAGATATTATGGTTTGTTTAATAATCTGAAACACGTAAAGTCATAATTAAAGTTGTTTGAGGACCCAAATGTGAAGCCACAGATCCAGCAGGGTGATGAAAATGTAGAATTTAATAAACAAGATGAAACGGGAAATCAGCATGAACGAAGCAGGAAACTCAAAATCCAACAAACTGTGACATGGAAGGTGACAAAACCGCAGAGAACAGTAGATATATTTAAGACGGGGCTTTACAGCCTGCAAGACTTTTATATCTTTGTTCTGCTTAAGCAAAAATAGCACAACATGTTGAGATGCTGTCAGATTAGCAGAAAGCCGTCTGAGAAAAGGGTTTACACAGATTCTCCTCCCTTACGCAAAAGACGAGGTGCTTAACCCCTGCAAAAAAGTTTTCCTGTCGGGTTTCTGCTTAGTGAACAGAAGCTCCAGTTCTGCTCCTGGATGGAAGCAGCAGTTTAAGCATTAAAAATATTGCATTATATTTTTATACTGAGTCAGGCGACGATAGGAGCAGCTATTACCAAACTAAATGGATTTAATCCCAGCTGTGTGAAGAAGTCACTTTGGTTGACATCTCTGCATGAGGCAAGTGGATTAGTGCTGCTTCCTTTACATCTCCCCTCCTCTAATATTGCTCTCCTTCTCTCTTCTGTCCCTTTTGCCTAAAATATTGTCCTTTTCCTTGCTTGCTTATTTTCTTACAGTCATTATGTTTTTTATTGTCTTCATCTTTCAGCTCAAATGCATAAGCTAACCTCTTCATCCTCCTGTTTCTTTTTTTGTTTTTCTCTGGCTGTCTCTAGCATTTATTTGTGTGCATAATAAAAGCCTATAATCATATTCTACACCCCCGCGTTCTGTGTGAGCCTTTAAGCTTTGGCGTCAGTAAGAACAACAGAATCATCATATTAATGGTAGTGGTGGAAGATCCTCATCATTGTTGCAGTAATGTTTATTATCCACTCTGTCTATCAAACTTGCCAATTATTTCCTCGTCTGACTCACGGAGGAGGGAGATAAAGGAGAGCAACAGATGCCTTAGAGCACCGAGGCGGAAAGCAGTGGTACAATGAGGGAAATCAAAAAGGCAGAAGAAAATATCATGTCTGAAAATGGCAATATCAATGTCAATATTTGTGGTGATACAGCCTCGTATTTTTCAGCAAATGTTGTTTTTTTTGTACTTATACATCTGCTGTTGGTTAACTGTTTATTTTTCTGAGCTACTGGAACCACAATGTGATAACAATCTTCAGAACAGAAGTTGTTTCTGAGAGAAGCATGGCTATGAAGTAAGATGTATTAAAAGATAACGTCATTATTATAATTATTGAGACGTGTCTGTAGTTTAGACAGATGAAATGAAGACTACTACGAGCCCAGTGGAGGCTATTTCCACTTGGAAGCTAGCTGCTGACCTGATTAATGACTGGCTGGCACCGCTAACTTAGCAACCGGCTCTGGCAAATGACAAGGAAACTAGTAGCTTGCATTAGCTTCAATCGGGGGCCAACTTCTGCTCCGTATGGTACAGAATGTTTACACTTGGATTCCTACAAAATGTCAAAAAGACACATTTCAACGACTCTAATGTATGTAGCTACAAATATTGCATGTCAACCGTTTTCTTGAAAGAAGAAAGTAGGAGTCGTGGTTGACAGGGCTAAATATGCTCAATGCTAGCTTATTCAAGGCTAATGCAATGCAACGCCAACGCTAATGCTAATAGACAGCAGAGGAAGAAAGCAAACCAGTAGGTGACCAGCTTAGCCGCAGCTGGGTGCACAATAACCCAACTGCGCCATAGCAAGAGAGAGCAAGACTGTCAGTGACTAACAGGAAGGCTGAACTGATTAAGGTTAAGGTGATTGATGCAGAGAGGTGTTTTTGAAATGCTAACGGTGCTAATCGCTAAAATCAGATGTAATCATTTTGTATTTGTTTTCAAATAATTTGTAAAATCCTTTTCCCAAACATGTGGCACAATGTTGCCTCTGTTTGAAATGTAAAAATATAAAGAACCCCCAGGCCAGGAAGACTTTAAAAAATCTTTAAAAGACGTTCATACATCTTCCCTGCTATTGTTATTAAAATACAAAACTGACATTGGCTAGAAAACCAGTTATTACTTTTCATTCCCAGTCCATGTTTGCTTAGGATAAACATATTGCATCAAAGTAAAAATAGAAAACCATCTGATGGGTTTTTGAATCTTGTACTGATTGTCCTCAATGTCATTGCGAGCAAATCCATTTCAGCGAGGTCAAACTGGACTCAGAACATATTAGACGGCATCAGAGGAAACGTGGACAACAATTTTATGGACCTGCTTTTATGAAAAATGTCCTGATTTAAAACTAAATAAATACAGCTCTAAATGCTTTTTTCCCCCACATTTCTAGATAAAGTTATTTCAAATCAATCAACGCATCAAGATAGAACATAGATCCCATTAAACTGATGTCTTTTCACACTAAGATATTAGTGGTGACTCTAAAATAAACTCTATTAAATCAGAATGGATTTCTGTGCACATATTCATTCATGAATTGCAAAAACCTTCTCCACACACCAGCATGCAAACACTGCAGCGCTCTAAAAGCACCTTGTGTGTACATGCTCAGTATGTGTATATTTATCTGCGTGCATGTATGGATGTGTGTCATTTCCGAGCACCTCGCTTTTTTGTCCCAACCCCAAAGCTAAATAAATAGCTTGACACTTTTCCTGCCTCTCAGGCTCGGTGAAAGACCGCTCTGTGGGGGTTTTTCTTGCTGTGGGGTCTGTCGTCTGTGCTGAGTGTTGCCTCGCCTTCACTGTTCCCCGCAATGCTGCAGAAATTAGTTCCTACGCTGCATTTAAATCACTTCTTCTTAGTGGGGGAAAAAAAAAAAAACTGCACATGTGAGTGCAAACATCAGTGCAGAACTTGTTTAGACTTGATATGAAATTGATTTTTGCTGCAGAAATGTTGAGACTGAACATATTCAGTCAGAGGAAAGTGACTTCACTGCTGACACAAGCTAAACGATGCACCTGTTCACAATTAAAGGCAGAGTCCCACCAATGAGTCTGAGGAATCCTCTGAAATCATCTTGAACCGGTGGGTGGTTCTGTAAGGAAATTAGATTACAGAAGGCGGAATATTTTGTAAAACAGAGCAACGTCTTAAATTCAAAATGTTGACACATGAGGTGATGCTATGTTAACCGATCGTAAGCTAATCTTTCAAGAAACTTGTTTCTACATCCCTGTCACATCTATTATAAATCCTGCCACTGTTGAAAAATGACGCTCAAGCATCACTTTAATGTCCATTTGAAATAACCACATAAAAAGTTATTGATGCTAACCCTATAGCGCTAATTGTAGGCAACTAAAGCACAGCAACAACACCGCATTTAGCAGAAGCTAATGCTAAAGCACTAACTTCAATTCAACTCATTTCTGCACCTGGAAGTCCACAAATCTCAAACACCAATTTAATTTTGTCATTGCAGTTGACATGTTTTATAATGCTCTTAGATATTGTATTTATTTTTGCATCTTGCTCTCTGCTGTTTTACTATGTTGTAGTTTGTTTCTGTACGTTTATTGTTTGAAATAAACTACCATATTTTCTAGACTATAAGTCGCACCGGGGGTATAAGTCGCATTTTTGGGGAAATTTATTTGATAAAATCCAATACCAAGAACAGACACGTCATCTTGAAAGGCAATAAAAATAGAATAGAGGCAACAACAGGCTGAATAATTGTACGGTATGCTAACGCTACATGACAAACAACGAACTGAGAACGTGCCTGGTTATTTATTATTATTTTTTATTATTTTTTTTTTTTTTTTATTATTTATTATTATTTAGATAACAATAGCATAAATAACATGCTAACAAGTTTACCAAACCATCCGTGTCGCTCCAGATCTCCAATCTTCATCTTCGGTGTTGCTTGTAAACAACTCGGCTAACTCCGGAGGTAGCTTCTACCGCACACATTAGCTAGAGCGCCCTCTGGTGGTTTACTGTGAAAATAACATGTGATATGATATAATAATGTGGTAATAATTTCACACATAAGTCGCTCCGGAGTATAAGTCGCACCTCTGGCCAAACTATGAAAAAAACTGCGACTTATAGTCCGGAAAATATGGTAATTGGGGAAAAAAGGAGAGGAATCAAAAAAGAAGAGCTTGAAACATCCAACTATTGGAATCAGTCATTTAAAAAAAACAAACATCAAACCAGATGCTGAACTTTATGCAATTGAAGGTTTTAAAAAATAAATTATTGCTTTAGAATTCAACTGGAAAATCTAATTAAGGGTAAGCTAACAGCGCTAACTTTTAAAGTTAGCAAAAGCGTTAAGCAGAAAATGACTCAAGACCAACCAAACTCTCTTTAGCATCATACAAAGCCTTTATGAGCTTTAGCATCTCAGCTGCTAACATACATCTGGTGTGAGCATCGAGGGTAATCCAAGTTAATAAATTTATTGTCATCCAGAGTTCGACTGCACAACACTCATTTAGTGCCATCCTACCAAATATTGCATCCTACAAGTCCTTTGCAAATGGGATATTGTGTATCTCTAGAAAAACCATGTTTTCCACTTTAATACCCAAAATAACTAATTTTGCTATGGCTCCAGTTCAATTCATACTGTATAATGTGATGGTCTACATTCAGAAGACTCTTCCTTTTATCTGCTGTGTTTGGTTTATTTTTCTCTTGGCCGGTAGTTTTGGGGTCGGGCTCTTCCTGAAGGACACTTTGAACTTGTGAGGAAAGAGCAGCTGGGTTTTCAAACCTTCGACCCCGACTCTAATGGCCGGGCCCTTCTCCCACCTGAGCCCCCTCTGCGACACGAGCTGCATGTTTTATTAAGCAGCTGACGGTGTGTGTGTGTGTGTGAGCCGAGTGCTTCAGTGTCATCATGAGCAATCCATACTGTGCAGAATATTTAACATGAAAAGTTAATTTTCCGTCCTCTCATTCAGACGGAATATATACACAAACACACATGCAGAAAACCATCCGCTCACTCCTGGGGCCAATTAGTCAAGTTGAAACATCTTCATTTTTCATTTGAGTGTTCAATGATCAGTATAATTGGAATTAATAAGCCAATTTTGTTTGGCGGAGCTGGGAGTTTTTTGGCACTTGTTCGGAGCCCCATCACAGTTGGTTTACTGGGGAAGAAACCACAAAACAAGGGTCTCATTAACTGGGTCAATTATAGCTGAAAAACATCACCTTATTAATCTTCCACCGCCTGACATAGTAAAGATGCTTTGGTATGCATCTCAGGCTGCGTTTATGATGTATGGTGTTTTCTGCATCCCAAGCCATATGCTCGCTCCAGCAAAGCAATTATGCAGGTTTGGATCTTAAGTGGATTTCTTGGTTTTCACAGTGTGCATCAAACAGTACAGGCACATTTATTGATTTCAGGGCGATAACGGTTTATGGAATGAGTCGAGAACCTCGATTGTTTTTAAATTCCTCGAGCAAATTGTCTGCCTTGATTATATTTTACTGTTTGGGAAGCCGTATTCCCACCGAATGATTATTTGTGTTGCACAACACTTAGTTGCTGCCTATTAGCAAACGTCCTCTTTCCCCCAGACATGATCAGTTTCCACATCATGTCAGAGGAAACAGGAAGGATTTTATTGACTGATGAAAATATCGGGGTTATTATCATTTTAAATTCAAATAAGCCCCAACTCAACGTTTATGCTAACAAGCAAAAATGGCTGCTGACAGTCTTTGAAAAGCAGAAGTGGAGTCTCCTGCACAACCAACAAGAATGCAGCCAGTGGTTTCTGGATGATAAATCAACAACAAACCACTTGTCTTTTCCAGCACCCATTGTACATTGTGTGATGTGCGACGTTACATTTCAAAGGTTTTGAAACAAATTATTTTCAAGACACATAAAAATATAAACATTTGTGATTGGCTGTTTTTGGAAGCAGCAGAAACTCAAATGGAAGTAAAACAAATGTGTGAATTTTGCACAATATGTCCCCTTTAAACTGATGACACACAATACAACAAAATTTCTCCCATAATTTCTGCGTAATTTTTGTTCACGTTGACTTATAAAGTGAACTATTATTGCTAAGCTTAATTTTCTAAGCTGCAGATATGAACATTTGGGCAAAAAATGTGGACGATTATTCATCCAAATAATCAATTAATTGTGTCAGAAGACTGATCGGAAACTTTCCTTAGCTTTAACAAAGGTTTTATTGATTTCAGCTGTTTAACCCGTTGACATCAGTGGCAGGCAGACTGGAGTCTGTTCCAGCAGTCAGTGATCTACAAGCCCAGTCAGATTTCAACCAAGAAATTTTAGAAATTGTATTTGGACGCCCCGGAGTCATCCTGTTTGTTTTAGGTAAGTTGGCTCTGATGAGACGGGACGGCGTGGATTTGAAGAGATGCTTTAGAGACGAGATGTTTGTCGTTTCTACTCTCTCCTCGTTCTTTCATCCTCTTCCTTCCCACACTCCTGCCGATGAAGAATGCGTGTCCTTTCTCTCTCTCACGCACACGCACACGCACGCACTCCCAACACATCTCGGCTCCTACTTCTTTATGAACACATACAAAGGGCGACACACATGTAGTGAAGCACAAACTGTTCCCAGCTCACAGTAATAAGAACAGACATGTTCGCGCTGCTTCTCATTTGGATGCCTCTGCACGGCCTGGCCTCCTTTGCTTTATTAAAAACTCAATTCCTATCATTGTCAGAGCTACAAACAGATGGCGGCAAATCTGCTTGGCTCTCGCAGAGGTCATGTGAAAGCTGCTTTTTTTTCCTCCTTCTTTCTTGCTGGGTTTATTTTGGGGGCTCCGACTTGAGTCTCCTCTCTGCATTAAAAATGATGCCTCTCATGTAGAGTGTGACATCTTTGCGAGGGTGCAAGATTTTTATTTATTTTTTGCCTCTTCACACCATATTTCCTCGCGCTCTCAGGGGTGGTGTTTTTGCACTCTCAAAAACATTATAAATAACCCGGTTTGGATTGAGTGGATCATCTGCCCATCTGTCGAGCGATCTCATCGAAGTCTCTCAGCGGTTGGAACTCAAATAAACTTGCGAACGCGTAAATGCGCCGACTGTGGCGCAGTGCATTTAAACACGCATGTTTGTGTGCATGAACCATGCAAACACGAGCAAACATGTCCAAACTGTAACCAATGTGGGTGTGATGTTATTGTTTCTGGCTCGATCTTAAAATCGGTGACATTTGAGTCATATCTGTGTGGTTCGTTTGTTTTCGCAGTAATGAATCACGAACAACTCCTTTATGTTTAAGTTCAGTTTAGTTGTTAATAACTCTCCCTGATTGAGGTCATGCAGCCTGAAAACGTCTCACTGCTGATTTTAAAGAGGAATATCTTTGGTGATCACATTGTCATCACAACCAGATACCAACTTCACTCTTCTATCAATATGTTTTCTGCACGAATTCAACAATTTCAACGGTCAAAATTGCTACATTTATGCATTTTTCCAAGAATGTTTGGTCTTAATTTTTAGTGTAATTATCATTATTCACAAAATAAGACAAAACTATCTTACAAGTAGCTTTTCAGCATAAGATAGGAAATTATTTTATGTGAATAATTCCTTAATATTGATGAAAAGCCAGTGATTATTTCACTTTTAACGTGGGAGAATGTTAAACGGTGGAACTAGTTCTTTTTAAAATCAATATTAAGGAATTACTGAATTGAAATATTTACCTAAATCTTGCTGAAAAATAACTTGTAAGTTGGTTTTGTCTTATTTAAAGGAAACTAAAGTATTTGCACCAGAAACTAGACCAAAATTACACGATAAGATTAGGTTTGTTTTGCAAATAAATGTTTAAATCCAGGGGAAAACGGCGACGTGAAGCAGTGCACACAAATATTATGCACTCACGTTTATTATATTTCAATACTAATTATACTGAATTGAAGGAAGTTGGTATATGTTGGATTTTGAAGTACCTATAAAATAGTTGCAGGGGAAATAATCTGCTAGTGGATTTAGTATTTTTCCATCAATATTTATCCAGTAAGCTCCTATTTCTTGCTGAAAGTACATCTAAAATTAGTAAACTCAGTCAGAATTACTTGACAGGTGTATCTTCCTTTCCTCGTTTCTGAAAACATTCAAACTGGTTTTCTGATGCTGTATTGACAAATTGACCAGTTGCAAAAACTCAACAGGTTGAACTACACATTTTTACACCCCACATTAAGGACATATTTTAAAAAGTTGCTCTTATAAACGACATCAACATCTGGCAAAAACATTGATAAAATAGGAGAAACCACAGTGCTGCAGGACGCCTGAGAGAAAAGCCGATTCTGTGAAGCTTTGTTCCCATCGGCAGACATTTTGTGGGAAGCTGCTGCTTTTAGCTGAAAGCATGTCACACTTCATCCACTCATGCTGGAAAACATTCAAACCTTCTCCGCTCTCCTCCTCCGGTCAATATGCATCACAGTTTCTCCTCTTTGTTTTCCGTCTGCCCCGGCTCAGGCCTGCCTCAGCTGTTATTGTAATAATCAGCGGCCTCATTGTAGACGATAGCAACATAATGACCACTTCTGAGTATGAAAGAAAAGTTTTTTTTTTTCTGATTTGAAGGGAGAAGATTGCAACGTTGTACAGCACTTAGCAAGAAAAGCACTTATGTCTGATATTTCACCGAGAAAATTACAAGATCATTGTTCCTATAGAGGTGAAAAAAAAATACATTCCTGTCTTTAAACCAACTGATGTAAGAGTCTTCAAGTAGAGTTATATGAATATCAATGTATTTGTTGATCACTTTTTAAAATATCTTTTTGACAAAATTATTTTTTAAAGCAAATTGTAAACACTGAGTGAGAAAAACAACAAGCATTTAGCATCCAGCTCAGTTGTTTTGCTTAAAAAAAAATAATTTTATCCAAATTATATTTGACAAAGTGAATAAAAAAAATACCCATAGTGACATAAATCTGCGTGAATATTTTATACTTCTGCAGAAACTACAAGTCTTACATCAGTTTTCTTAGTTTGCAGACAGGACTGCGTTGAAACAATGTTTTCATTTTTCAGAAATCTTCCAGATCTTTGAGAAACGCAGAAAGTTGATTTGACTTGGTGAGGCATCATGATGTCCTGTGATTTTGTTGGGCTCTAACAAACAGAGGTCAGTACTCAGACGTATCGATCCGAAGCGAACCCTCCCGCCCCCAGGCGGCGGTGGCCCTGCTACAAAGCACACAGCTTATAAATATAAATGACAGTATTAATAAAAGATGACCTTTTATTGATATTCTTTATTATGCATGCAAATAGGTTTTAAAAAGAGAACACGGGCAAACCGTGATCTAATGTGCAAACTGTAATAGTTACATGGCTGCTGACCTGAAATCATTAATATTAATTAGAGGGATTGTTTGAGTCTCCGCTGCAGCCGATGACCTCAGACACAGGTCAGTTTAATTTCACTTTTCATCAAGCGCAGTCTTTGAACAGATAAAGACATGCGCAGCTTCTCTTTAGAGTGCGACTAAAATTACAACTCTGTGATATTTACACTTATTCAGAAAGACTTTGCGGTCGAAGTCGGTAAAACTGACATTATTTTAACCCACCGCAGGTGCAGAGAGGATGCACATGTAAGCTCAGCAGGCGCACAGGTGAAGATACATCGACCTAAAGTGCTGCAGATGCAGAAAGGCTGTAAAGGTTTAACATGAAGCGAAAGCCACCAAACACACAACAAAGGCCACAGAGAGGATCTGAGAAGAAAGAAAGAACCTGGAGGTACAAAGACTGATGGCTGCGGTGGTGATAATTGTTCAGGTGGGCTTATTAGCACCAGGTGTTTCACACTGAAAGAGGAAACGGGCACGTAAGTGCATAAAAATAAATACAATAGGAGGTAAAGTTAGCTAAAGGGCTGAGATTAATGTACGAGAAAAATATATGAACATGAAAACTGGCTGCAGACTCTGGAAACAAATAAAGATAAAGTTTAAAATGCCCGGCAGAGGCAGATCCTCGGTCCTGGTCGTTAGGAACCTGCTGGCCTGCAAGCTTTTGATGTTTCCCTGGTGTGTCGGAGCAGCAGAGCATCTGAAACCTGCAGCTCCCCAAGGAAAACTGCTGCCACACTCTGAGAAAGCAGCGGCAAGCAAAAACACATTTGTGTTTCTGATTCCAGGCTGCAGGGTGGAGCTCTGGTTCTCAGTGAGGTCCGGCTGATTGAGGATTTTTAAACGTCAGAGGTATAGTGAACACCACTCACCACTGGTTTTGAACATGTATGGAAACACGTCAACAGCTTATATAGCATGAACTAATGTTAGGATTAAAATGTTTATGTAGATGATTTGTTCTGAAGTAAGGAGGGATGTAAGAGTTTGGAGTCACGGACAAGATTGGATAAAATGATTTGAACTTCTTTCTTCTCTCTGCATCAATGAAGCACTATTTCTGACTCCTCTGGGGTTTGGGGTCAAAGTTCAGGCATTATATGAGCTTTAAAGGTGGTAATCCACCACTTCCAGTCACTGACACGGTTGGGCATCATAACAAATGTTCAAAACTAAAAGAGCAAAAGTCATTTCAGTCGAAACAAATCCAAAACTTAGGAAAGAGGATAAATCGGGATTATGAGTATTTTTTTCAGAGACGCTGGTCCTAAAAACAAAAACCTCTTAAAACCAGAGATTATTTGTCCTGGCTTCCAATGTCTCGTGCAAAAAAACCAAAAAAATAAAACCACCAATCAGAAGTAACTGAACTACATTATAGAAAACGTATCTGTCTAATAATCTGACGTCTTTTCTTTGTTTGGGTTATTTGTGAATCATGCAGATTATCTCAATCTGACGGTCGGGAGGGACGGAGTACCAACTGAGGCGTTTTCTGCAAGTGTTTACAGAAATCTTTCAGTCCCACAGAAAGTTCTGACACAACTCCTTGGTAACATCAACAAGAAGCTGAAAATGTCTCAACAACAACATCAGCAGGTGCAGCAGCAGAGGCAGCAGCAGCAGAGGCAGCAGTAGCAGCAGCAGGTGCAGCAGCAGCAGCAGCAGGTGCAGCAGCAGAGGCAGCAGCAGAGGCAGCAGTAGCAGCAGCAGGTGCAGCAGCAGAGGCAGCAGCAGCAGGTGCAGCAGCAGAGGCGGCGGCAGCAGCAGCAGCAGCAGCAGCGGCAGCGGGTGCAGCAGCAGCAGCAGGTGCAGCAGCAGAGGCAGCAGCAGCAGGCGCAGCAGAGGCAGCAGCAGCAGGTGCAGCAGCAGAGGCGGCGGCAGCAGCAGCAGCAGCAGCAGCGGGTGCAGCGGGTGCAGCAGCAGCAGCAGGTGCAGCAGCAGAGGCAGCAGCAGCAGGTGCAGCAGCAGAGGCAGCAGCAGCAGGTGCAGCAGCAGAGGCAGCAGCAGCAGCAGAGGCGGCAGCAGCAGCAGCAGCAGCAGCAGCAGGTGCAGCAGAGGCGGCAGCAGCAGCAGCAGCAGCAGCAGCAGCAGCAGCGAGGCGCAGCAGCAGCAGCAGCAGCAGCAGCAGCAGCAGGCAGCAGCAGAGGCAGCAGCAGCAGCAGAGGCGGCAGCAGCAGCAGCAGCAGCAGCAGCAGGTGCAGCAGCAGAGGCAGCAGCAGCAGCAGAGGCGGCAGCAGCAGCAGCAGCAGCAGCAGCAGCAGCAGGTGCAGCAGAGGCGGCAGCAGCAGCAGCAGCAGCAGCAGCAGCAGCAGCAGCAGCAGCAGCAGTGCAGCAGCAGCAGCGGTTTACACGAAGTTTCTGAAATCCGACAGATGATGTTAACAAATCCAACACGAAGACATTCAATCAACACAACATGCTCTCAATCCCAGTTTTATTCCAGCTGCTTTCATCATCTCTGCTGGAACGTGATAATGAGCAAACCTTCCTGCCAGTTTAGCGACAGCCGCGTTTCCTTTACTTGTACGTATCAATTTGATAATTGGGAGTTTGATGAAGCTCAACGTGGAAATGTGGCAAACTCAGTTCTGTTCTCCGTGTTGTTTTTCTATGAAACCACCTGTCATAGGTTTCATGCATTTCATCATACTGTAACCTCACTATTTATAGACTTGAGTTGGAGCTTACAAGTTCATGAAATTTCAAACGAGTCTAGATTCAACCTCGTCTCTTTCTCCAGTTTGGTTATTTTTGACAGCTAAAGATAGAAACCTCAGTTACTGTTCGCCTCTCCTCGTCTTACAAGCTTCGTTTTCTGAATATGCTTTGAATAAACGTGTCTACGCTTCCTTATTACCCATAACATCACTCATTTTTGGTAAACGAAGACTTTATAATAAATGTATCATAATGAGAAATTTCAATTCCTTGAATAACTCTTAAGTTTATTTTGTATCGTTTGAGTGGAAACTATTTCTGATATTTTCAGCCTGAGTTTGGTTTCTTACAAAGCAGCAAATATTTTTAAACTTTCTATTATAAATCTTTGAACATTATTTTGTTTAATTATTGCAACGGCATAGCAGGGCCACTGTAGTTAGAAAAAGGATTAAATTTACAACACAATTTCTGAAATTTAGAGGTTAATCTTGGAAATTTTTTTCCAAAAAAAAAAAATTCAAAACCAGATTTGTGAAGAAAACATCTGAAATTTTGAGATTAATTTTGATAAAACTTCTAGCATAAATAGTTGAACATTTTTGCCTTAATTAACTCAAACATGCATGATTTTTACATTGTTTTTTCACGTCCAGTTTTTCTAGAACATTTCTGAGTTTAATATAAAGATTGTGACATTTTTTTCCCCCTTAAACTTTTAACTTAATTCATCTAAAACTGTTTTGAGTTTTGTGTCAGAAATGTACTCCTTCTTTCGCCCTCTCTACAAAGCCCATAATTCACCGTCCTAAATTATTCATCTTTTAAACCCTCATAAATCTTCCAGCAGTTTTACGCGCTTACTCACCAATCAGGTTTTGTATCCCGTTAAATGTGGCCACAGATTGAAATAGTCCTGTGCTGAGCAGGATTTAACAATGCAGTCTGTGCAGATGCTGCTTGACTTCCACCTCCTCAATGAAATATTAACATCTGCTTGCACTTCGATGGCACTCCAGCTCCTGTGAGGTTCACTTAAAAATCTATACTGCCACAAACAGACTGAGTTTCCTGACCCGCATGCCAGTCTGAGATCTTTGTGTCTGCGTCTCTGTCACCGGGATCTTTAACACTGCAGTTGAATTATTCATCAGCTGAGGCCTGGATGTGTTTACTGCCTCGCTTCTGTGTTCAAAATATCGAACAAGATATTCGTCGCAAAGTGTTTTATTATTGCACTTCGAGCTGCTGGCTGGCTCCAGTCATTTATCCAGCTGGTGCCTCAACAACTTGTTCTAATTTCCTCCTAAAATACCACCAGTTACTTGAAGCTTTAGGTAAACGTTTAATATGTTTAAGAAATGTCTGCAATGCATTCTTAGATCGGCCACAGACTCTACATCCTGGTGAGTTGGATAATAACACGTAAAGATGACATCACAAACTTTATTTTAAGTGTACTATAACAAATACCACAAAAAAAAGAAGAGAAAAAGACAATTAATCGTCAAGGTAACAAAGAAACCACAATTTTACCATATAACTGACTGTCTGGTATGCTAATAATAAACAAATCAAAGCCTTTAAAATACATGTTTGTATTGATATTATAGTTTTGATCTTCATGTTTTCGTCCATCTTGTTTTAGGACATTTAAACACACGCGCTGCGTCAACAGAAATGGCTTCAAGTCGACTTTCACTGACATTTAACGCGTCCATCCATCGTCTGCACTTGCTTATCTTTGCAGGGGGTTTCCGGGGGTGAAAGGCTGAAAACTGAACATAATATGGACATGTACAAATATTTCGTTCAAAGTTAAAGGATTGGAAAAACTTTCAGTTCTGAATTCTCCATGAAAGTGTTTATCATTCTTAATCAAACGTCTGTGTTTTAAAATGCCTAAGTGAATGAATTCCCTCTCCTGGAAGAAGAGCCGGCTCTCCAATCGCTCTTGCACAGCCTCGCAGACGTCGTCACAGCAGGTTAAGAGCAACTCAGAAACTCGCTAAATGAGAGATCGCTTCCCCCTGATACTTCCTGCGTTTTGATGGATGTAATTAAGGGGATTTGTTAATGTTCCAGACCACCAACGTACGTTTGATCTGCCGTCAATGAATCCAACAGCAGAGCGAAGCGGGAAGAACAATTGTTGTTTTGTTGTTCTTGAAAATGCTGCCAGAAACCTGCATTTTTCCCCAAGGACAACATGCCTGTGCCGTCTGCCAGAGCTGCGCTTCGCTTTAATTCACTTAATCAAAACTCTCCCTCAGCACGCTCCTGACTGTGGGAAGAACAGGGATTATGAAGTCAAATCTCAGCTTTGTGGATAAATTTTTTCCAATTTCCGATAAAGGGAATTACTGTAAAATGTTTTGGTTTTTTTCCCCCATCCTTTGCTTCGAACCTTTTGTTTTCGAGACAATGCAAAGTCCTGCAAACGTTGTTCCTGAGGCTAAATCTTTTCACACGGTTGTGTAATCCTCATACCTTTGCAAAAAAAGTATCTAATATTTTTCTATCATAAGGATTGTATGTGCTAATCCCCTGTTGTAGTGCACTCTGTTTACTACTGTTGGAGGGCTTCATTCTGACCTTCAAGCCCAAGAAGTCAGCATTTCTCCCCACACACACTCTTCCTCACTTCTTCGCTCACTTGCCATCAGTCCACATAAACAGCCTCATAAATGCCCACCCATGTTCAATAAAACCTCCTGAAGAGAGCAAACATTCCTGCTGGACCCCGTGCGGCGCGGCGCTGAATAGAACCCGGGTCTCCTGTCACTGCCGCGGGGGAACCTGGCACCTCTTCTGTCCCCGCTGTCAGCGAGGCTGAAGGTTTGGGTCGGAGCCAGAACAGAGCCGCCCTCATCCGGGCGTCCGTCTCACTTCATTCAGACGTGCGTCTTCAGAGCAAATTTACAAAAGATAAGATGGCGTCTTCCTGTGCATGTGGGCGTTTTGGATCATTTTGTTTTGAGTGGGGGACTTTCAATCTCCCCAAATCCAAATCACTGCTTGTTTTTTTCTGGAACTTTAGAGAGCAGATTAACGAAGATAAATAAATAGAAACATAAACACATCATGTGGCGAGCATACGGTACGTTACGCTAGCATAGAGAGAATGGGAAGGTGAAAAATGGCCCACAAATTACTTTTTGCAGTGTTCGTTCCTTGACGATTGGCTGCTCATGACCTTGTCATTGTCACCTTTGACCCCTCTTAAAAATACAGAAAAGCTGTGAAGTGCGAACAACCTAAAAAAAAAAAAAAAGCTGCGGTTTAGTAAATCGCTCCGATCCTGATCCACTTTCAGGACAAAATGTTCATTTCCCACCCAACGAATCCCACCCACTGACAGGACCCGTTAAAGACTGACGAAAGGAAACCAGCGGTTTTCGCTTCATGTACCTGCGATCATCATGCCGTGATCTGCCAGTTCCACCGGAGACCTTTCACAAACGCAGAAGAAAAACTGGTTGCACTTTGGTGATCAAAATAAACGGGCTGCATTGGCGGAGCTACAAGGCTGCAACTCGGACCTGGACGGGACATCAAACCCAAATGAACCCCGTTTCAGCTCCAACTTTAGAATCAGGGTTATTTGCTGATTGTTGTGTTGTGTTACCGTTCTAACCACCGCTGGTAACACAAACTAAAACCTAAGTGTTCGAGCAGTTTGTCAAGAACTCTGTGTACAGAATGTTTAATGAGATTTAAATTGCCAAAAAGGTCATATACCATCTCTAAATCTTTACCACATGGAAGCGGTTCTGCATTTTAAAGTCCGAGTTCATTGGAAACTTTGAGTTTTCAGCTCGAAACTGTGACTTGCTGCTTCTCTGTTACTTGCAAACATTAAAACTCTGACCGTGTGAAAGTGAAACACGTTATTAAAGCTTGTCATTCGACCAATCAATTAGTGCTTGGAAGGCTGCGTATTCACAGAAATGGTACTTGCTGCTCTGGGTCGGGACGTGACTGAAAGCAAACATGTTGCTGCTGACAGGCTTTTCTCCAGAAACTCACCGTGGCTGTGAAGAGCTTTTAGAAACGATGAAGGTCATCACATTCATATTCATCCATTATCTTAAAAACAGTCGTAATTAGCAGCATTAGCTCCTGATTGACACAGTGCGACTCAATAATGAAAAATGTAAACGATTCTTACGTTTTAACGAGTTCGTACGAAGAGAATCCTCATCACAGATTCAATCCAGTGTGTCTGAATGAAGTAATAAGATTTTTAATCTCATTCATCTTTAATTGTGAAGGTTTTTCAATTCAATTATCTTTGTCAAAAGCATATTTATAGCGTGTCAATATTTGGCGCAGAGTTTTCCCAGAACGAAGCATCGAGTTTAATCCAAACGCGCGTGCGAAACGGCGATAGCCGCCCTGCTTGTGGCGGATCTGCACTCACAGCAGCCTCAAGTGGGCTAAAAGCTCTGGTTCCACTTTATCTGATGAGTGTGGCTGGGCACACATGGCCGAAATTCTCCTTAATGATAGCCGTTTGTGATGAGGATAACTTGGAGCATGTGCAGCCGCCGCTGCACCACCAGCAAGAGAGAATCCCAGCAAACGCCATTAACAGAAAACTGGAGATCGTTACGTTTGTTTGGACTCAAAAGTAAACGACTTGCACCGACTCGTCGCGGCACAATCTATGTTTTTAATTACCTGCACAAAGAACTGTACTTTTGCGAAACTTCAAAAACCTAATTGGTGCTGTGATGCGGAGTTTGCTGCATGCCGTGACGAATGGCTAAATGGCCAGCGTATGCAAGAGTTTTAGGGGGAAAGAAGAGGAAGAAAGGAACACAAATGAATCGCAGGTGTTGCTCTTGTTGCGATTAATTCAAATGACAACCTGAGGAGAATAATAAGAGTAATAATACAAAGAAATCTTCAACATGTCTCTTAAGTTTTCATTCCTTGCAGATGACATTGTCAAAAGTCACAGATAAGTGCTCGGCATGCTGGGAAGGAATCTGGCCAGTCAGTTGGCCAGGCGAGCGGCCGGCTCAGAGCGCCCCTGGTGCCACTTAAGAATCATGGGAAAAGAATGTTCTCAGCTCTTTTTGTCCTGATTATATCAGATGTGGAGGAAATGGAGGGACTCTGGGTGGATGCCAGCACCACAGGGCCCTGGGGACCGGGGCAGGGTAGGGGACAGTAAGCATGGGAATGAGAAGACAGTGGTGCTCCGGACCTCCAGGGACCTGAGCACCACGATTCATCAAAACTACTCAGAGCGATGATGCCTGCACGCAGCCCAGGGCTGAAGATGGATGCAGAGGAGGTCTTCAGGAGTGAGCAGATGATAAATGACCTGGTAAATATGTTATATATCTTTTCTTAACTCTTAAGGTCATTTTGTCCTTATCATTTAAGTCCACAACATCCTGCTCACTAAAACAAGAGATGCGGAAGTAATTTGGGAACAAAATAATGGACAATGTGTCTCATTATAAGATTCAAGATAGGAAAAAAAAAGGCCTTCACAGTTTAGATAAGATTTCTTTTAGAAAGTAGAACAACTTTCTGAATTAAGAAAGCAAAAAAATCATGTACTTTGTTCTCTGACCCATGAAGAAAACCAATAAATGCTTGATTGTTTCAAAGTCTGTGAGGTTGCAAGAAGGCATCCATAAAAACTTAAATATTTGTGCTAGAAATAAGATAAAAGTTTGGTAAGATTTGAAGTTGTTGCAGAGATAATTTGAAGGTTATTAGCAGGCTAACTGATGCTAATTGGCCTGTATGCAACTTTAGTTTAAAATCACAACATTCGCTTCATAGCAATGATCTAAAAAAAACCTTACCCGTCTCACAATTATATCAAATAAGTGAGTTTTATTGTTTTGTCTTTCTGAGGCTCCACTTGCAGAGCAGAACATGGACCGGGCCGGTCTGGAGTCACAGCATAAAACTCTCACTGACATGGCAGCTTGACTTTAACTCCATGACACAGAAGCTTTCTATGTCAGGCTGGATGCAAACACACCAGCGGCTCCTGCATGCCTGTCAGGCTTTTCTGATCTATGTGCAAATGGAGAACGTACTCCTCAATCTGATACGCTCTGCGGTAACGCTCCTTGCTGTACTTTGTCCTGTTGCATAACCGTCGTAATGGGACTCTGAGTTTGCCCCTTGACCGCACATGTGGAAGCTGCATCAGTGCATAGATTTGTACTGATGTACATTATATATGTTTAACTGACTTTAATCCAGTCATGAGACCAAGAGTTAAAATATTCTGTGCTGTTTTATTCATTTTCTGCACAGGATTTGTGAAGATGAAATAATCACATTGTCCTGTTTGCAGAATATAATATGATCTTATTGTAAACTATTTTCACATTTGAACAATACAATCTGTTACCAACATATTCATGTTTGCATATTAAACCAAAAATGCTAACTGGATCAAAATATTTCTTATGTTTGGAGCAGAAATTAGTTTGTTCATATATCGTGGATATTATATCGCAAAAACAAGAAAAAGTTTTGTTATGATGTGACGTAAGCGCTGTCAATCAAGCTCGTGTACACAGATTATCTGTCTCGTTTGTTGTAGCTTTAACAAACATGTAAAAAAAGATATTTTCTATGGAAGTTATAGGTGGGAAAAAGTTCCACATTTAGAGGCTCGATCGCTAAGCAGCTCTGTGATTTCTTTTTACAGTTTACCACACAAAAACAGATTTTTATTTTCTTTTTATAGAAATAGAATACTGCAGCTTTAATATCCGATGATGTCAGTTTCCAAACAGCAGTCTAGCAGACTCGGGTCTCGTCTATAAACGCTTTAAAACTTAGCGTTAGCTCACAGGTTTCGATTTTGATTCCTGAATTGCTTTTGAAAAGCCGACCTGCACAGGACAAAACCCTGGACAACGCTTCCCCCTGCTTCAGCAGAAATCCAACCCCTCCAAGACGTTTCGCAGGCAGTTCTGTGGGCTTGAGGTCCAGCGCACTATTAACGAGTTAGTTGTAAACTTTTACAATGATGGGAATTTCCCAAGAAAGGAGGAAGAGAGCGCAATGTCACCGAAACATTGACTGATTTTACATCAAAACAGCAACATTTGATTAAAACCAACTCTGCTGTCTCAATATTTTCTGAGATCCATCAATCAGTGCAAACAAATGCGGCGCTTGTTTGGTATTGTCAAGCTAACGTTGGTTTTTCTGGGGCGATAAAACACTGAGAGGGGACACTTGTTGTCGCTGTGATCAAACTTTAAGAAATGAGTAGAGAAGTTATTGTCTGAATGAGATTGCTTGTTTACAAGGAGCCTGAAGAGAGGCAGAAGGACGTTATCTCGTAATACGACTTGATGTTACAGATCTAAATCTTATTTCATCCTCGCGGAGTTTTATTTCTCCACAAAATGGCCTGGAGGGCGAGAAATAAAATGTGACAGGATTAAAGCTACAAAACAAAGAAAATAGGTGACCTTTTCAAAAGGGATCAACTTTAAAGAAGAGCTAATTAAGACAAAGTAAACAACTCATGACTTTCAGGATAAAACCAGAGCAATATGGCTTCATTGTGTTATTTTCAGCAGCAGCAGGGTGAACTCACAGCCTCTCCCGTTTCTATGAGATGCATTAATTTGTTTACTGGAAACTCAAAGAGTTTCCTTGTTTTTGGTGAGTCCTAATTAAAATGTTGTGAGCAGGTGCACCAGGAGAAGGAAGCAGCTGGTGGAAGAAGCAGGAAAACATCGCAGTGACACATGTGGATATTAAAAACAGGAGTTTACATAGGGAGGCTTAACCAAACGTAAAATGTCACAGAAATTAAAACCAAATGACCTCATGCTGAGCTTTATCAGGAAGAAGGAAGTCAACAAAGTCAACACGAGTTTGCATGTCTTTGCCAAGCATTAGTAAAACGAGCGAATCTGAAAGTAACTTCCTCTGGACTTTATTTAAAAACGATTTAGGGAGCAGGTGACAAAAAATGTCCTATTAATTTCAGAACTGTTAATAAGTAGCAAAGTATTTTGCTGGGCAAAAATGATAATGCAATAAACAATTTTAATGGTTTAGCATATACTTACGCACACACTACTTGCATAAATGTCAGCAAGTTAAGGAGAAACCGAATTTCTGGCTTTTTATTAGACACCGACTCCTTTAAACTGGTTACTTTACTGACAACAAGCTGAGTTTGAGGCACAGCAAATGCATTTTCAATAGGATTGAGATGAGAGCCCAGCACAACCTTGGACACACTAAAACACGCGAGTCCACTGTTCACAGTGAACCCAATTACATCACAACAGCTTGAGACAAACAGAAACAAAACTATTATTACATCTAGAAACTAACAGTAAGGCCTGAACCTTCAGAGTCACATGCAGACGGCTACAAAGACAACCTGAAGAACATTTACAGGAAAATCAGGATTTGACGTAAATTTGTTGTAAAAGTATTACTGATTAAACTTTAGCTTTAATAACATAAAGCTACATAATTGTTTAAAGTTTAATCAGTAGTACTTTCATAACAAATTTATGTGAGATCATGATTTCTCTGTTCATGTCAGGTTGTAACGAAGACGTTTTGAATAATGTCAACGTTGTATTAAAAGTGTCATGATTTACCAAATGACACTTTATGACTTTATTCTATTCTATTCTATTTTATTGTGCTTTATAATGCACTAAAGTAAACTTTCGTCAAATTCAAAAGCTGCACATGCATCACCTCCGCCCTGAGCTCTGGCATCAGCTTGTAATTTTTCTTGTCAAAGTCTGTTTGTTCCCATCAGAGGACAGAGATCAGACAGGCGTTGGACATAAAATCGGCTCCGTTCCTTTATGACAGCCCTTCCAGTGACTCTGATGCAGCTGGTCAGGTGAATTAAACAGGTTTAAATGCAGGTTTACATGAAGGTGGACATTATGTGTGTGTGCGGCGTGAGGCTGGGGCTGCTTTAAAACATTTTCCTCCAACAGGAAGCAGGAAGCTCCAGGCCTGAACACACATCTCAGAGTGATCTGTAATTTAATAGCAACCATATCTGTTTTTATCTGCTTTATTTCATGCTAATCTCTTTCCTGCATCTTAATCTTTTCATTTTTTCCAGCCCCTTTGAAAATTTAATTTCTTCCTCTTTGTTGTGCTAATCTTTCCCCACATTCATCTGTTTTCATCGCTCAACTTCTTTTTTCCCCTCGTAGTTTTAAAACTTTTTTTTTTCCTTTCCACCCAGCGTCTTTGCTGCTCTTTACATTTAATGTCACAGAGGGGGTGAAGAGCTGATTAGATTTATGTGCGACACATCCTCTGCATTGAGATCCATCGATTTCCAGCTTAGCGAAATGCCAGAGATGTGTGATGGCAATAAAGTCATGCATCACAGAAACGCTCAGAAACGTCGCATTAGTGGACGTGACGGATCTGCAGAACCGTTCCGACGTGAGGACGCTCAGTTTGGAAAGGTTACCCCAGCAACCATCCACTTCCCTGATTTAGGACAATTATTTTTGATTAAAGACCTTGTGATTATATATTTGAACACATTCCTCTAGATGTGACTTAAAAAGAAACCTTTGCAGCAGTGAATCTTCAGAATATAATAATATCCGACACAGAGGTTTTATGAACATCGGCAGTCAGTGAAACACTCTATAATCAGTTACGACAAAAAAATCTGTCACATTTAAGTAGAAAAAACCCCCCAAAAAACCCTCTATGAGTGAGAAGATCAGAATGCTGAGATGATTTAATGAGGAACGTTTTTTTCCTCGCTTTCTCACACAGTTCATGTGGTGATTAGCTCAGCCTCGCACCCTCATTTAGGCCAAGACAAGGTGATAATTAAAGTCACACTCTTGGATCTAAAGTGTGTGTGTGTGTGGAGGTTGAGACACCGGAGATGTGCAGCATCAATTTTAAGAGTTTAATCAAAGAAAAAATAAAGTTTCCAGCTTTGTCCTTCTCAGGTTGATAAAACGAAGCTCTTGAACGCAGCAGCTCTTCTCCCGTCTGCGTGTGACGTTTCGAGTCCCGACAGATGAACCGAAGTCGTGCTCGAACCAACTGTTCCGCTTTCTTAGTTTCAACACGCCGACGGTGTTAATTGGCAGACGGGGAAATGTGAAATCGCCCGCCATGTGTCAGCCGTCGCGAGATACAACGACCTAACCTCGTTCAAACACACAATATGACTCCATGAACGGCGTGCAACGCTGCCTGATCTGCTCTCTGCCGGACGCTACTGGTGACGTCATCGATGACCTGCAAGCTCCTTACAAACCAAAACCTTTAGAAAGTCACCGCTGGTCTGGATAAACATCACACTCATTTAAAATCTAAAGTTTTTTTCTGTGCGTAGAAGAAATTTACCAGAAAATAAGCATAACCGTGGATATTCTGTCTGTAAAATGTTTGATTTTCTTCAGAGTGGCAAACATTTTCAGAATCTGCATCTCAGCTAAAGCAGCATGAGACTGGATTACTTATTTTAGAAATAGATGAAGAAGAGATTTAGGATCGAGGTTTGATGTTTAAAATAAAGTCCCTCAGATAAAGGGAGGATGGAACTATAAAAATATGAAAGCTGCATCAAAAATAAGAGTTTTAGAAATAAATTTTCCAAATCACAGAGCGTTTAAAGGGAGGTTGTTTACAGTGCAGGAATCACCATCATCATTTATGGGATATATCAAACTTTATAATCGTTTACTGGAAGTACAGGAGACCTGTGGGAGTTGACCAGCCCGGCTCATTCAGTGATTAATATTTACATTATCTGCATATTTTCTGGATCGCCTTCAGCTATTCTGTTTCCAAGAAATCAGCAGGAACTCATTAAGATAGCATAAAACTTACCGTGCAAACTTTAAAAATCACAATTTTATTTTATCATTCGTCATCGGGACATTGTCTTTATAAGTTAATCCATGTTCCCATAGCAACAAACGAACTCTCAGTTTTCTTGGTTGACATTTAATGTCTCCCTATGAGAAATAATAATAATAAGAAGCAATAGATAAATATTTGTATCTTCAACACTGGCATTTTAACAACTGGATTAGAGCTAAAAAAAAATAAAAAAAATAAAATATAGTAATTATACTAAATACCATATTAATTATGTGCTTTTTTAACATTTTAAATCATTTTCTCTCACACAGAAGAAACATGGTAATACTTTTGGAAATCTCTCATGATTAAAAACCAAAATAGTTTTTATTTTTAACTTCACAACAGCAACAATAACACCTGAACAACTAGGGATTTGAAGTGGAGGCCTAATATATGCAGTCGGACCGAAGACCAGAGAGAGAAGGAAGATCAAACTCCATCTATCGTAAATGAGCAGAATCAAATCCCCAACTCCAACATCTTTCCAACCGTACGGAAACACAGACATTTAAAGAGGAACAGCAAAACAAATGAGTTGGATTAGCACAACTCTTCAGCAACCGATGATGTCATCCAGGACCTGTCGCTTTAAATGTTGACATGCTAATGCTGAGCTGCTAGCATGTCATGACGAAACACAGCAGCATACACCAGCAGCGTCCTATATGGGATTATACCACGTCTGAGACAATTTGTTATGCCTCTGGGATGAATAAAGCATTTCAGATTTAATTTTTATTACTTAAGATTCCTGATTATTTGTCCCACTAGGAGAGAAAGGGACATTTGTTTAGGTTGTAATCCAGAAAGTCTGTTTTAAAGTGGATTGTCTTGCAGGGGCAACGTTGATGCCACGATAAAATAAGACATTCATGGATCGTCTAGAAAAGCCAGAACTGTATCATGAGTCCAAAAGTGCTTAGGCTGCAAAACAACTAATTCTAGTAAAGCTTTCTAATACATCCACAGAGTCATAAACATAAACATCCCCTCACGTAGTCCTTAGACATGCGCTGAAAGACAAACACACGCGGCCGAGAGTAAAAATACAAGACGAGAGAAAGAAACAAGCAGACTTCTCATCTTCCCCAAAGAAAAACATATGGATCCACCCACGAGCGCTGGATCTCTCCCATGCACTGTATATTATTGCCATCCATTAAAACAATCACGGCAGAAGAAGAATGTGCCAAAGCGTTTAAGGCGATCCGGTGGATGGGTAATGACCCATGTGTCCGACACATGGGACACCTCACTAACCGCTTCATGAGCTGAGACCGAGCCGATATGCGTGTCTGTCTGTGGCGGCGCTCGTCTCTTTGTTAGTGTAACGTATTGGAATGCATGTTATGTGCGAAGCGTGCGTAGAAGATGCCAACGCAAGCAAAAGAGGAGCAGAGACCAACACGGCGGGAGGACAGGCAAACCAGTCAGCAGGAATCCTGCAACAGATAAACTCTGTTTTCAAATTCTCTTACGCCTTTCCTTCCCTTTTAGTGTTGTTTTTCTCGGAAACATAACTACCTCAGGTGCGAATTGTGACTTTCTGCATATTTTGGACATATATTCAGGTTGATCTTGTCAACCACAGACTCATCTGGACCTATTTTGTCCTTAACAAACTACAGATCCTTAATTTGATTGACCTTTCTGGAATATGGAGAAAAGCTCAACATTATCAAACTGGACGTTCTGCTCCTTTACAAGTGTTTCCGGTGGCTTGTCCTAGCAGATGGAGGCTTACAGTGAACTGTTTTATTGGAAATAAAATGCATTGTCTTATTAATTCTCAGTGCAGTGGCTGTCAGAAAATGTTTAGCTTCTGTCACGACTTCTGATAAAATGCATTTTATGCTTTACCAGATAAAGAGACGCAAAAGGTTGTCAGTGTCAGTCGGAATGATTTTGTTTCTCCTTCTGTATTACTTCGTCCCTCCAGTTTATCGCGGTTCCACGATCACAGAATTCCACATAAAATCAAAAGGTTTTTCGGTCCCAATTTATAATTGTACGCAAATTTTATGCAAATATTGTCAAAAACATTGGGATTATTAAATGCTAACTCCCTCATCTTTATTGTAGTCCGTCATTGATGTGGCGGGTAACAAAAATCGAGCTTTTGGATTTCTTTAATGAATAAAAATGTTTGTATGTCTATTATGTTTGTTCTTTTTTCTGTACGTAAAGTTTGGATCGGGTTTTATGAGAAAAAATCTCACAAAATTCCTCGCAAATATTTCTAAAGTATCACCGAAAAATTAGAGCTTTAAAAAGAAATTTTAAAAAATCGCAAAAGCAACATTTACTGATGGCTCCACTGACAAAGTGCAGATACAAATTTATGATAAAACAACAAATTAATAAGCTTCATTTCTAAGTGCTCAGGTTTCATTGTATGAAATAAAGTGAAAGAAGCAGATCCACCTCCGTTCCCTTTAGAGACCAAGAGAGCGCAGAGGGAAAAAAAACAACATTTTAGGATTAGTTTCCAATTTACTTCTGTTATCAAGCCATCGCAGGAAAACAGCTTACGGTAGAACAGTGAGAGATTGTTTGCAGAGGAGGATTACAGTACTAAAAGGATCAGAAGCGCAGGTTCAGATGCAGTCGTAGGATGATGGAGGATGCTGGACTGGAGCTGAAAACACGCGGCTCCATCGAGTTTATTTATTCATCTGTGTACACAGCTACCTGGTGCAGTTTATTTTTGGGTTATTTTGATGACAGAAGCGCATTAATGGTGTCAGGACTGAGCACAACATATTCAGAATCAGTGATTTTATTACGAGAAATTATTAAAGGATGAGAATCTTCCTGTATTCAGCGTCCAGCAGCTGGACAAAAGCACGTATTCTTACAGATATTGCAGCCATTGAACACGGCTGGCATCTTAATCTGACATGAACAGTCAGTGGGCTTGTTGCTCGGTCCCAGCAGCTCAGATGACTAACAGATGATGGCCTGGTGGCAGCTTTGACTGACAGAGTCCGGCTAAAAGCTGCACAGGGCTCAGAGTCCGGACTGACACCTGCAAACCGCCTGGCTGCAGAGACGCAGCTTCGACGTGACGCTGCAGCCACGGGCAAAATATCAGCCGGCCCCGAAGAGTCAGAGTGAGCTGCACTGAACATGGAGATGTTTCCCTCCAGGGAAACCGGACTCCATTCCCAAATCTGGCTCTTTGAAAAACATCCATCTTTTAAGAGATTTGTCTTTTGGCAGTTCTCATTTGATCTAAGACAGGTGCATGTCTGATGACTGAAAATTAAGCTCTACTCAGTGATGGAAGGAAAAAAGAAAAACCAAAATCCCAATTGAACATAAACTGTTCTTTTTATTTCCTTTTTGCTGCAGTAAAAGCCGAATAACCTTGAGCGCTCTGGAGGAAGCACGCTCGAGCTGGATTTACTGGTTAGCGCTCAAGTCCATTAAGATTGCAAGGATTAGGTCAGCAGATCAGATTTCATGTGATCAACAATAAAAAACCTCGTCACCCGCCAATGCTTTATTTCCCCTTATTTTTCTAAATATTGTGGCTGCAGCTCAGCTGCGTCCAACCAAGCAAAAAATGACCTGACTGGCTGTAAGTGTTTGTTTTCCCTTTGGAAATGCAGCATGGGCCGTGTGTGTGTGTGTGTGTGTGAGGGTTCCCGAAGCGTTTTCCAACGCGCGTAAGGCCTGAGAGTTGTGGTGTGAGGTTATGTTACATGTGATGGTGCCAGGCTGTTAGCGGGCAGCCAAAAGTGACAATAAAAATGGCGTCCGCGGGGTTGCAGCGCACGCTTCACAGTATCGGGAACATTACTCATTCCTTCCTTTGACGCAGAATTCAGCTGCTGCGTTCGCTTCAAAGTGCGTGGAAGAAACGACAACGCTTCGGTGGACGTTTGACTTTGTTCCCGTGACCCGACCCAGGCGCCGCTGCTTTCCCCTGCATAGCTAATTAAATGCACAAACGAGATTCTGCGTTCTGACTTTTATAACCTTGAGCTATTGACAGTGGAATAAAAACGATTCTTCCACCAAACTAAAATAATAAATGGCTCTTCAAATGATCAAAGGAGGAATTTCTCTTGATGAAAACCCTGTTTCTGATTAGTCTAGTGGTTTGTTTACCAGATGTCTGATTATGGAAACAAGAGAACCCTCCGTCCTTTTTCTTGTTTCTAAATGCCTGAAAAGGGGAACGTATCATTTGATTAATAACTTAGTCGAATTCAGTTTTCTTTTTGCTTGTATACTTAATGAATGTGATCAGTAAAAGTTCCTCCTTGGTGTTACTATATCTTCAGTGGATCATCCTTCTTCATCTCTCTCTACATCCCTCCTCTGTCATTCCAATTTTAGCCTGTTTTTTTTTTATTTTAATGTTTCTCAGGGGCTTCATCTGTTTTTTTTTTTGACCTCGTTTAACATTTGAATTTGTGGTTCAAAGCAGAGGGCTTTGCTAGATATACTAGCAATTTTGCTCTTGTTCAACATCAAGTGGATATACATTTATTGAATTGCGCAGCGCGTCAATTAAAGCGGTGAGAGCGGGTTGTAAATACTGCAGGAATGGGCGATAATACTGAGAAATTCATCTCATCTCTCAGACTTTGTCTCTTTCCAGGTCCTGATATTCTGACTAAACATTCCTGCACTTGTTTTTTTAACCTCTCTTGTGCACCAGTCCTGGTTTTGGACGGTTGAGTTAAGGTATTTAAACTCATTCACCTTCTGAATCTATTTATTCTGCAGCTCTGCTGTTCCATCTGCATCCCCATCATCTTTCTGATGTTTTCTCCAATAACAGTGTTTGTAGTGTCTGTGCATCTTGCAAAAGTGCTTATTCTGAATTCTGCTGAAATTGACTGGTCACAGTATAAATCTACTGAATTTCCCTCCAAGCTTTAGTGAGTTTTTCGTGTTGTTCTCTTATGGTTGTGAAGATGGAAACAGAAACGAGTGGGGTACTTCATTTTCCCCCAAATAGTATTTTAAATCTCTAGTATTCTAACATCTACTTGATACTTTATTTTGGTCATTTGCTCACCTTACTTAAACAAACGTTTGTCATTTTTATGTAAGAGCGAGGCCACGTTTATAAAACTGAAGTTTCGCATTTATTCATTTATATTTGTGTAGGTTTGACAGAAAGTGTGACGAGGTGAAAGTCGGCTCAACGTGTCCTGCCTGGGCTTCTGTTTGTGTTGCATTAGCGCAGCCATCATGTTTAGTCCTTGGAAGGTCAGC
Source organism: Poeciliopsis retropinna (assembly GCA_010277075.1). Taxonomy (NCBI): domain Eukaryota; kingdom Metazoa; phylum Chordata; class Actinopteri; order Cyprinodontiformes; family Poeciliidae; genus Poeciliopsis; species Poeciliopsis retropinna. Next base: position 3,287,238 of record VMRM01000037.1, on the reverse strand, counting down.
GTCACTTTCCTTCAGAAAGGTCACGAGAGGTCACACATGTAGGGGGCGCAACCTGCAGCTCCTCTCAGTTTTTGGACATTTCTCTGATAAACATTTTCCTTCCTGTGACACAGATCCCAAATTTCACTCTTATCCAAACATCACCTGAAATTGCAACTGATTATTTTTAACACCCAGAATTTACTTAATAATTCAGACATTTGTAAGTTTGTTGTTTATCAGCTTAATCCTCTTTTTTTTTTATTTCTTTCTTCAGTCGTTTAATAGTGCTAATCCAGCTCTTTGGGGCAAATAAACACATCATCTGTTCAAAGGGTGTAGTTTAATTTCTGCTCAGCTGGCTTAAAGGTTTTATTTTTTGGATTTTGAACCAACCTGAACAGCAACTAAAAGGAAAAAGGCTAATAAATAGATTCACAAACATGGAAACAAAGGATATTATATATATGATTTCAGTATGTTTTAGTTTTATTAGGCTTGATGTAATTCCAGTTAGTTATAGTTTCTCCCTACTAATTACCATTTTCATTTATTTCAGTTAACAAAAATGTTTTCTCAACTAAAATAAGGTTTATGTTTTCAACATTTACTTCATCTAATGTAGATGGAGCAATTTTACAATCCCAGACAGTTTATGATTAAAACCTGTGAAACCGGAAGTGTTAAATGCAAATTAAATACATTAATGAAAATGTAATTACAGTCGCTCTTGTTTGCTTTAACGCCGTCATCAAACTCCGTCTATATAACCGTACAGCAGGTTCTCCCTTCCTGAGCCTTCAGCCATTTTCCCTCCTTCACTGCACAACTTCCCCAATGCAATTACAGAGAAACATGAGATCAATTCAGCTGAATAGTGGGGTTTATGTTTCCAGTGTTTTGGGCCTCAGAGTGTGCGGAGATACACGTTCCAATATGCTCCTTTGTGCCTGGAGATAATTCAATCATCTTCACTTCCAGTTACTCTGAGGGCCAATGAGCAACCGCCTCGGGTTCGCTCCGATTCTCGTAACTGGACAGAAATGTGATTAGGCTTCAACTCAACAAACATATAAACAAACACGTTATATCTTTTCTTCGTATTTTATTGTTTTAGATAAGCACAAATCTCCTTCAATAAAACATAAGCTCGCTGTTTGCCCGAGGCTCTCCGAGGAATAACCGATGAGTTATGACCTTGTCCAGCACCGTCCGGCTCGCCTATCATAAAATCTCCTTCTTTATGTCTTTGTTTGTCTCGCCCCGCGCCGCCTCCAGGTGCAAATTAACCATCATCAATTTGTCAACCCGAAAATATAGAGTGCATGACCAGGAGCTTTGGTGCTAATGCATGGTGTTAAGTAGGAAGAGGAGGAGATGAGACGCAGCCAAAGAGGCAGGCGAAATTATACAGATCCAGAGAGGTTTGCCATTTGTTCCATGCTAACAGCTGCTTCCTGCGTGACAGGCTGCACTTACGGCCACAGAGCCGGCCAAACAACAAGACATTTATACCCGCCTCGCATGTGAACCAGGATGAGTGGCCGGGCAGCCGCAGAAGCCAGAGTGATGGATCCCCTTCCTCTTTGCAAGGAAGCTGTCGCCTATTATATACTTCTGAGACGAGCTTTGACAGCTTTTGGTGTTGGAGGCAAACCAAAGGTCTCTGTTTGCTGCGGGGTCATGGCTGCAGACGTGCAGCACGAAAAGGAAAAGCTGAACAGGAGTATTTCGCCGCACAGCGCGGCGTTCCAGCGAGATCCCCAGACAAAGGTGAACTCCTCCACCGTTCCATCGTCATCTGCCCATCCTTCCTCACTTTGTTTGGAGGAAGAAATGGGTGGAGTCGTTTCTGGGTGTAGGGGAGGCTGTGCACTGGAGGAGGGCGGTGATGGATTAAGAGACAGATTCTCCAAGCGTCGAGGAGAGAAAGTGGCCAGAATAAGGAGGAGTTAGATAAAACAGACCGACCCAATTATTCACTGATGTTCACATTAAGTAATCAGTATTTAATTCATAAGATACTACTTAGAAAACTAATTTCTATTATCATGTACATTATGCAAAAAGACTCATTCCTTGTTAGAGAGTTTGATATCTTCTATTTCTGATATATTCAGAAATTGTTTTTTTTTTTGTCTTTCTTCCAGTGTAGGCTTTATTCATTAAAGGATTTTAACATTTTTAATACATTTTTCTCTCATCGTGATCTAAAGTACTTCAATAGACATGTTAAAAGGGAGAAATGTTTAAATGTGCCATGAAAGGAGAGCAATGTAGTTCTTCATAAAGCGGTGAAATAAAGAGAAGTAATGAAAATTAGCCTGGAATTAATCAACGATCCACTTATTATGACTCAAAGGAAGCTCTAAACAAATGAGTTTGATTTAAGGGAATTTCTGCAGTTTTGCAGTTTTCTGGAAGTTTGCTCCAGATTAGGGTTAAACTCCTGGTTCTGGGGATGCAGAATAAACCAGAACCAGAAGATCTGAATCGTCTGGAGGTTTGATGCAGCAAAAAAAAAAAAATGTTTGATGCATTTTGGTGCCGTTCAGTGATTTATAAACTAACACCAGCATTTTAAAGTCTTTTCTCTGAGCTACAGGAAGCCAGTGGAAGGACTTTAGGATCAGGGTGATGTTTTCTACCTTCCTGCTTTTAGTGAGAATGTGTGTGTACTGTATTGTCGACACCAACAGGGTTTGTTCTTTTCTCCTTTTAATCCCAATATTAATATAAATCCCACAGATCACTACATACATAGAGAGGCATAACATAGCATAGCATAAAATAGCATAACCACTTATAGGCGTGCAAATACCGCCAGGTCTTCATCATGTGGTCAGTTGGCTACTTTTAATTTGTTAGCTGGAGATTAGAGTAGTTTCTAAACTGAAGCTGTTGCAGGTTTTTTTTTTCCTAACCTGCAGTGATCTCTTTTAGCAAAGCAATGCTGATGGTGTGGGAATGACATGAGGAACACAACAAGGCTGGTGAAATTAGGATTTCTGAGCATTAGAAGACGGATCCGTGAAGCTAATATGGCCAGGAGCAGTCAGATTTAGAGAAGGAGAACTGAATGAGAGACAGAGTGAGTGCAGGAGGTTTGAGCCTGAGAGGTGGAGCGGTCCTCTGAGGAGAAAAAGATACAGTCTGTGAAAGAAAGTACAGTGGAGGTAGAGAGGAAGAGAGATTGTACTACAACAAAGAGCTGCTGGGACGGTCAGGCGAGATTGGAAGGGAAAATGGAAGAACAGGAACAGCAGACAAATGAAGGAAGTTGAGAGAACTCAGTTCAGAGAGAAAAATGTGAAGTTTAGTACCCGGGAGTCCAATACTGGCCTGCCCCTGCTGATAACAGACACAAAATAATGTCTTCATCAAATAAGGAAAACTGTCTTAATGTGTGTGTTTGCATGTGTTTAACTGGTCAAAATACACATTAAGTACTTTGGAAAACCTTCATAGAAGTGTTTAAAAAGTGTGAAAGGTTAATTTACTTTAACCGCAAAGTATTTCTTTCTTTTTTTTTTTGCTCCAGTTTGTTTGTCTTGGACAAATTTCCAGAATGTATCCAGGATAGATCCGGACCCACCCCAAAAACGACCCTCTCGGTGAGGGGGAGCAGCAGCTCCATGTGCCGACAGAGGTTGCCATGACAACACCCTCCTTGCAGTAGCAGTGCCGTCTCGCAACCAGTAAGCCAAAGGCTACGTCTGGAAACAAATTACCAATGTTCCTGCGTAAAACTGTCATAAATCATCCACATTTCATTTGCTAAGAACAACAAGAAATAACGGTTAACATAAGGATACAAGTTTAAAAGCATCTTTTATGCAGCATTTAACTTATTACACAATATTTTATTCATCTGACATCCTTCCCCAACATTCTGTTCTGCAGTTTTTCCCTGTGGTATTTAGGCCGTCACTCAGTCCATTAAGCGCTTTTCTCTCAAAGAAATAATTAGCAGCTCCACCCGGCCTGCGCTTTTCATCTCCTATTAAAATCTTTACCCTCTAATTTTGAAATAAATCTGATCCATTTGGTTGCACAGGAACCGAATGCACCGGAGTTAAGTTTGAAAAATGTTAATGTGGAAACTGTGGAAGGGAGCAGGGTTAATTAGCTGAGCGTGATGGGATGGAACATTTACGAGGGAAGTTACATGAAGCAGGTGATGTCTGTGGGCGCATAATTCACCTGAAAATGCACAAAAATGTTAGTCTGAAGCCTCAAACGGTGGTTATTTAACTTTTTTTTTTTTTTAACTACATATGCTATTAACAGCAATACAGCAGTCAAAGAGGAAGCACTCAGACTCAGACAGGCTGAATATCTGCCTGCAGATGAAACTGCTCCCCAATATTTTACTTTCTAGGTAATTCTGGGTGTACAATTATGTTTAATGTGGATGCGGCGGTAAAAAGCAAGTCCATCCATTATTGTCTATGAGAGCCATTTAGTACATTAGGAGGTTACGTGCCACCAGATGAATGTAATTATCGATTCAACCCCAACACTGTAATTTGGTTTCTTTCTTTTAAATGTTTGCTGCTGCTGAATTTTGCTCATAAAAGCTTTGAAACAAGTTGCACAATTCATTTCAGCGCAGAAGGTTGGCCTCTCTGACTTTTCTCTGTTGAAACTTCAACATTGTTACATTTCAAATATATTTCATGGATATTACATGAGTAAAAGTAAAAAGTATCTGTCCAAGAAATCACTCCAGTAAGAGTAAAAATGCATCTGGTAAAAACTCGACTCAAGTACTGAGTACCAAATTATCAATCATTTAATATTTGAAAATGAAATCATCAGACGGATACTAAGGTACTCAAGTAAATGCAATTGAGTAGCTATTTACAACTCGGTATTTCAATAGTCTGGGTTGCCAGTAACTTGGTCAGACTAATAAGAAAAGAGCAAATTGGTTGTCAGCTCTAACATGATTTCTGTCCTTTGAAATGAGGTCAGCAACAAGAGCGACCTCAGTTTCAATCCAACATGTCGGCCATTAACTGCTGTCAGCAGAAAAATCCTGGGGATTTATTTAAATTTCAGGGTTTGTAAATGTTGAAGGGAACGCGATGCACAGCACTGCAGCTGTGTTCCAGCGCCTGTCCAAAACAATTCAGATGGATGATGCAGACAAATAGGACATGCTAAATGCATTGTGGTTGATGCTGTGTGTGTGTGTGTGTGTGTGTGTGTCTAAGAGGGTGTTAACTTCAATTTTCTTTGAAACATTTCCACCATTTGTCATCGATTGGTTTGTGCATGTATTCAGCTGTCCAGATCAGGCTTCACTGAGATTTACTGGACTCTATCTGTCCTCTGACAGCATAAAGTAATATTATTTTGCAGTCGGGGCTTAAAAAATAAAATCCCACCCCAATTTTTACAGCATCAGACTTGGCAGCCATGTCTAAAGGGCTTGGCACATACAATACACACACACACACACACACACGAAACCAAATACAAGCACCTCGTTACTATCTCCACCTCATCATCATCTGTGCCATCATCTCCTTTAGATGTGGCCCTCTATGCTTACATCAATAAGTCCCTCCAGCTTTTCACAAATCTGCAAAATTCACATAAAATCAATGGATCCCCACATTTTTTCTCATTTTACTGCAATTTTCTCCCCCAGAAAAATTCGTAAAATTGTATGATTTAATATCGTACAGTAGCACAAATATTGTAAAAATTCCTTGTAAATAATTCTAAATTAGCACCACAAAATCTGTGATTTTGATTGCACAAAAAGCCACAAACAGCTATTTATTGATATTTTAACAGTTTAATGGGTTTTATCAATACCTTCTGGCACAACCGTCCCTTTAAGAACACTCAAGACTTTTGATTTGGCCCAAAATAAAAATGAGTTTGACATCTGAGCTGTAAATGCTCCAGAAATGCGGAATAGTCAAACTTAAAATGACATTTAAACACAGTTATAGACTTACTAAACATTTACTGTCGGTGACAACATGAGACTGAGAGATTCATGAAAAGCAGAGCACTGGACTTTTCAAATGTGGATTATCTTCTCTCCTCATTTCCAGGTAGAAGATGCTCTGAAGATCGGACTTGGTGTGACTGGAGTCTCTTTAGCTTTGGGAGTCGTGATGGTAGCTTTGCTAATCAGGAAGACTAACCAGTCAACCAGTAACTGACAGTGGGAATCTATTCTGTATGATCTAGACACAGTTTAGGTTCTTAACCTGTTTTAGTTTCATCCTGATCATGGAAACAACAAATATTTTGATTATTTCAATAAACGTATTTTGTTTTGTAGGAAACTTTATGACCTTCAATTTGAACAAAAAAAGTGAGAAATGCCAGTAAAATCCTCCTTTGCACCACAGAATATAACAATTAAGACAACAAACCAATGCAACAATCCACTATGAACACTCTCTCCTGTTGCATGAAGCCTGAGTAAACAGTTTAAATAGTCGCAATAATGTATTCTTGCTTGCTTTCTGCATGAGGCATGTGCAATACAATGACTGCTGACACAGCGTGACTTCGACTGATCCTCCCTAAGTAGCACATTAATAGCATTTGGTGTGATGCTAAATTCCAGTGATAAATGACACTTTCTATGGACTAGACTAGCTTTTGACTTGTTACATGTGAGAAGATTTATATTAGTGTCTGTTGTATCATTATTTATAAAATAAAATAAAAAACCTTGCAACTTTAGTTTGCTTTTGTAATGAATTGTTTGAAACTTGTATTGTATGTAGGTGATGGGCTTCTGAAAAACGTCCACTCGTCATACTCAGACATGTCATGAACTCTTTCTCCTGCAGTCATACTGATGGACTACCTGATGTACCATGGATGGATGGATGGATGGAGAAATCAAAGTGCAGATGTCCGTTAGACAGTAGCAAGCGTGGCCCGCTGCACAATGAATGCGCACACAGCTCCAATTAATCACACATCAGATGACAAATGCAAAGTTCAGATTGTGAGGAAACGTGATGCGGAGGCCATGACTGCCTCGCTATCTTTGTGACAAGATATAATCAGCAGGAAAAGCTATTTGCACGCTACTAAAGCTAGACATTTCCTTCAGCCTGAAGCAGGATATCAAAATGCAACAATTTAACAAATAGTGATTAAATAAATAACACCTCATGTGCACCTCAGACATCTTCTATAACTCTAAATCGTGTCATATTCAGAAATACGCCAATGACAGTGCCATCATGGGGTGCATCAAGGACAGCGAAGAGGAGTACAGGAGCCTGGTGAGGGACGTTGTTGTCTGGTGCCATAGAAACGGCCTACATCTAAACACTTCCAAGACAAAGGAACTGGTCATTGACTTCAGGAGGGACAGAGGCAGTCTACAACCAGTTCTGATAGGACGGGAGGAGGTGGAGGTCATGCAGACCTATAAATATCCTGCGCTGTGGCTGGACAACAAGCTGGACTGGATAAGCAACACCAAGCAGATTTTTTATAAGAAGGCCCAGACCAGGATGTACTACCTGAGGAGGATGAGATCCTTTAACATCTCATCCTGCTGCTGGGGTTGTTTTTCCAGTCTGTTGTCGCCAGCGACCGCCTATATGCTGTGGTGTGTTTGGGTGGAAGCATCTGTAAGGCAGACCTTTCCAAGCCGGAGAAGCAAATAAGGAGGACTGGTTCGGTGGTCGGCACAAGGCTGGACTCTGGCAGCAGTGGCAGAGAGGAGAACATTACAGAAACTCAACGCTACTATGGACAACACCAGCCACCCTCTGCACACCGACATCAGCAGCCAGGAAAGCAGATTCAGAGGGAGACTGTCAGTTGTTCACATTATGTTAATATTTAATTTCAAGTTAACACATGAAAAGTTTGCTTGTTGTGTCTAATTAATTAATTCTAGTAAAGATAACATGATTTTGTCACACGTTAACCTAAAGAAATAATTTTATTTCGTGTGAACACAACAAAATTTTGTTAAGTGAATTAGCACACCAATACCTCTCTTGGCCATAAGGGGGCAGTAATGCAACAATGAAACTGCACGAACAGAAAAACCAGTTTAAACCGGATTACAACAGTCGTGAGCCCGCCACTTCCCGAGTTTATGTGAACTTTCTGACTTTTGTGACTCGGGAGTTTTTTTGTGCTTCAAAACTACTTTTAAGATTCTGCTAAATGTAAGAAAACAACCAACAACCAGCAAAGACATCTGCAAGCTTACATCCAAGATAACTTGATATTTCTTGATGAACAGCTACTCATAATTAGTTTTGTACAATTTCAAGTGGACTAAGATATTTGCTCCAGAAACTAGACTAATACTTTGTCAGATTTTGTGTTTTGCACTAGTAAAAGTAATTACAAAAAAACTGCTTGATTTTACAATAAAACAAGAGACGTAGCAATCCTGAAACTCTAGAGAATACTTTGCTGTGATTATTTGAATATTATATTGAAGCTGAAATATACAGAACTGAATTTTGAGTTTGAGCGTAGCACTACAGTTTACCATTTTGATTACAGAGAAAATGTAGCTGGAAAATCTTTAAATGTGAGGGTATGATTAAAAGCACAATGATCCATCATTCTACATGTCTTAAGATGATAGCTTGACTTCATGCTGGCAGATTTTGTTTTGCATTTTTCAGTTGAGTGAAATGTATTTTTATTTTTTGTTGTTCTTTAATGTAATTTTATCCTCAGTGGTTTAATCTTTCTGGCGTTTTGAGCACATAACAGTTAACAGAACAACCAGTTTGACTGAAAAAGGAAAAAAACTAAATTCAAAAATATAGAGGCTAAAGTGAAATTGAACACACAACCTACTTCCTTCAATGAGATTAACTTTAACTTTAATTGAACAGCTACATGATTGTTAATATTTTTGAAGCATGATAGCATAAAACACAAAAGCTACTCCCAGATATTTTTTACTCCAAACTGCAGAAAACAAACTCACCGTTCAGCAGAGACAGACGTCCAATACGTCCTCGCAGGTTTCTTGTTTGTTTTGATTTGATCAGTCTGACTGGTGCTTTTGGTTTCCTTGGCAACTAATAACAAGGACAGTATAAAAGACTCATATCTGAGACGTATTTTGGATACAGAAATGGAATCGGCTTTATTCAAGTTTCTGGAAACTTGACCTTAGTTCCACTTTGCTCGACATTTTAAATATAAATGTCTAAAAAGCAAGAATAAACTATTATTTTGTAAATATATGCAGCTTTTATATTTTCTACAGAGCATATTCAAATTCACTTCAAAAATAATTTAGCAATCCCAAAGGCAAATTAAATGTCGTAATTCATTAATTTAAATTCTTCAGTTACTCTCGATGTGAGGATTTGAGTTTTCTTTGTGTTTATTTTAGGTTTCTGTGTCTATTGAGTCTCCTGTTGTCCTGTTTACCCCTCTGTGTCTCGTTTCCATGATTACCCTCTGTGTATTTAATCCCACCTGTGTTCCTTGTCTTGTCTACCGTCTTGCTGTGTCAAGTCTGCTGTCAGATGTTTATTGTTTACCAGTTGTTGAGCCTTAGCCTTCCGCTCATTTCTGTGCTGCCTGGACTCTGGGCTGTTGTCTCTGACATCTTCGTTAAAATCATCAGTTCTTCATTTTAATCTGGGTCCACAGCGTCTTCCTCACCACTTCTACTAAAGCAAAACACGACAGGAGATAGTGATGGCTGTTGGCAGGAGAGATCTCTTGTAGCAGTCTGTATTACAGTGGCTTTGAAGAAGCCTCTGACTGAAGACACTGGCTCATGAAGAGGATGCTGACGGTTGTCAAAGTAACACCCCAGGTGTGTTTTTGATGACGGAACAGCTTTCAGGTGCTCAGTTTAAACTAACTTAAACTGAACACCTTTGTACACTTTGTAGAAATAAAGAGAGGCAAATACGGAAGCGAAAGCTTAACTGTTCAAACAGTCACAGTAGGAGTATGGTGAGATTTTAGGATTTCTATGGCTAAGCCTATATCAACAACCACAGCTCACCAGAAAACTCAAATATTAGTTGTTTTTTTCCCCCCTAATGACTGTTTTTCAGTTATCCTGAGATTTCCAGAGAGTTTTAAAACTCTTGGGGTTTTGGGATTGCTCTGTAGATTTCTTTCACTTCTACGATTCTTTGGATTATTATTAGTGAAGGTTGAATTTGTTTTGATTTAAAAGCTGCTGCGCTTCAAACAGCTCATTTTCCAAAGAAGCTCCCTGTTCAGGTAAAGATGCCATCGCCCAAAGTGTTCAGCTGGAGCGTATTTTACAGACTGATGTCCATTTAAAAAAAAAAAAACACACTCCACTGCACACTCTATTAACCTCATTGATTGGAGATATTTTACCAGCAGCTGAAAAATCATTAATAAACCTAGATGTTTTTATTGCTCCATGATGACCATCCATCTGCTGCGGTGAGGCAGGGAAACGGATGGCGAGGCAAGAAAAAGTTGCGGTTAATAGATTTTACTTCCTTTCTGGAGTTTGAATTATGGTTTGGAATTAAATTCAATAATTAGATCCGTTCTTCCTCACAGAGAATGCATTTGTTTCTAAGAGGACTAAATAAAATCCAGAGATGAAGACGAGCGCAGCACCTGGAAGGAGACCATGATTTATGAATTTCTTCAAGAAAGGATGAGACTATCAAAATTTATGGTTAAATCTGCGTTAGTGTGCCAAGTAGTGACTCAAAGTATGTAAGTGTTTGAAAAATGACTCATGGCATTGAAAAGTTAACATGATTTTGCATTAACCAAAACCTCATGAGAACTATAGTATTTTTGGACCTTGGGGAAACAAATTTCCTTTTTCCAAGGACAAACCCGAGGCCCGAGTTATTGGCTAATTAGGCTAATACAATCCCGCTTCTCACAATTACAACCATGCCGCGTTTTGCTGCATGTGGTTTTAAAATCACCTCATCTGCCGTCAGAGGCGGGACGAGTGCAGACAAGGCCAGTCGCTGTCAGCTGCCGTGGCAGATATAACTGAAGCGCCGGGGCCTCCCCAAGGACACGGGGCCCTCCGCCTATCGCCGCTCTGTGATCGCTCACGCAATTCCTCTCTAAAAGCACCAACAAACATCGGCCCTCTTCTTGTTTGTCGGCTCCCTGGAGCTCCGAGCATCTGCCAAAAGTTTTGTGAGTGGGAGCGAGGGAGAAAGACAGAGGGAAGGCTGCAGAAGCTCTTTATCGCTCTGCTCTTTAAACCCGCAGCGATCCTCCAACGGTCTATCGAAGGAGGCAGAAGAAAAACGGTCAAGTGTGATTTCATGATCAAAAGCAGCTTTTGCAGTCCACGGGTAATAGTTTGTTGATTTTCTTCTGGTGTGTTTATACTGTGACTGAGAGGATGGGTATTCAGCGACTGAATCAAGGCCTATTGTGTTGGAGAGCTTCTCCAATCCAATCCACAAACAATCAGCACAGCACACTCTGCGCCCGTGTGATGGAATGGTACTGAGGCTTGTCGTTGTTCTGGTTTCTTAATGCCTTCCTGCATCTTGTTTTCTACTTTTCTCATCTTCCTTTGTTCTCTCTATTTGAAGCTTTTGTGAAGCAGGTAAATGCAATTTGTACAACTCAGAGGCCAAAGAGAAAGAATCGATCTGTGTCTGTGAATGTAATACAAAAAGAGGCGAGCATCCTGGGAATCAGGAAGCACTGGAGGTTCGATTCTTGAATCATCCTCGAAAAAAAAAAGAAAATGCACAAAATTACAGACAAATAAAAACTGAAGATAGATCAAAGTATTCACCTTACTGTCAACATGCACTGTGCACACAGGAAAAGTAGGATTCAGTTCACACTTGTGTAGTCAAAGAAATTTGTGGCTCAGACTTTTCACTTTGCACTGTTATTGTTGACTCATGAAATCCTGTTTAATGCCTTGAAGGCATTGGAAGCTCTGGAGTGTAGTAAAACTCTAGGAACTAACGAATAATTCCCCCAATCCCTGGAAATATGTGGAATTTCCCTGTTTGTATGCTGAACCATAAGAACAAGGAGTATAAACAATGAAAACGTTCCCACCACATTGTCCACATACGGTGGCTGCAAAAAGTCCTACCCTTTAACCTTACTTACTGTCAAGTTACAGCAAAAAACTTTTATGTATTGTATTGAGATTTTTACCTCCGTCTTACACAACCAAGTACAATCTACTTAAACCAATTGGCTCCATAAATAATCTAATTAGTAAAAACATCAGAGGCAAGTTTACAAAAATTCAAGAATAAATTGCTTCATGGAGACCAAGGAACCAGCAGACAGTTTAGGGATCAGGTTGGAAGAAGAAGGTTGGTCAACTTTAAATATATCATAGAGCTCTGTTCAATCCTCCATTCAGAAATGGAAAGGGTCTGGCTGTCCACACAAACAAACAGGGCAACAGATCATTGATCCTGGAAGCAGAGATATAAACCTCCAGAGTGAGTAGCCTGGGAAGCTAAACAATCACAAAGGTAAAGCCTGAACCTCAATGCTATGGTTTATATCAAAAAGTCAGCAAATCTGTTTGGCCAAGTCAAAGTAAGAATCTACATCCTTTTGAGTTTTAGCAGCAAAACTTTCAAATCACTGTTTTTAGAGGCTCTGTTGAATCTGATTTAGTTAAAAAGACCAACAGCAGAGCCGGAGAATAACATCAGCTCCAGAATCCGCCTGATATTCATTCATGAGAAATATTAACGTCACGTTTCTACGCACACCTTCAGATTTATTAAGATGGAAACACCAGAAGGATGTTCATCAGCAGCATGAAAGGATGCAAGTTTGCTATCCAGATGGCTGAGCAACACTAACTGTACCATTCTGCAGGCGCCATGCCTGTCGTATTAATTATAATAATCAGTTCTGTGAGGTTGCCTTGTTAGAGCCAATGAGAAGGAATCATGCACAGTGTTTCTGAACTGATCAGAAACATTAAGTTGCTTTTCATTTCCTACTCATAACAATAAGATTCTGCCACATGACAGTTGATCTTTATAACATGTCGTCTTTCTCCTCCTTTCCTCCATGGCCTGACGGCAACACACTGCAGCATAAAACCTTCGACCAGCAGGCAGAAATGTTGAGCCCGGGGACACTTGGGAGATGTGCAACCGTCTCTCATGATGGAAGTCCCACTCCAGTGAAGTGTGGATATAATGCAAAAGGTTTAGTGCATATAGCCTGAGCAAGGCACGCTCATATGGTGAGTATGAATACTGGACGTTTAGTTCACGCTCTAAGAGCATAAGAGTTCACTCCAGGATCTTTTCTGGCTGTCAAGCATCAGAAAAGACCTCAACCCTAAGACCGTCCACATGCTGCCTGATGTTTAACAATGAGGCATGCTCTGAAAAAAGATACAGCCTTTGTGATGCCTAAGTCTGCAAATGCTTTACCTGATATTTGGTTGAAGCACCTTTTGATTTAATTTCAATCTTTTTGGTAAAAGTGAGATGTCACTTAGCATTTTAAGTGGAAGTTATTTGCACCTTGCAAAGGTTTTCCAAATCTGTCCGATGTTCAGGAAATCTTTGAATCTTCTGAACTGTGGCTTGACTATTCTCAAACATTCGTTTTCCTTTCATCCTTTTGATGATCTGAACGTATGTTTGTCCTCGAAAAATAAAGTCCAGCTTCTGTTTCAGTTTGCCTTCAGAAACCTGAAAGTTTTAGGCAAAAACTTTGGAGTTGTTTATATTTTCATCCGTCTTGACAGAAACCTGGCTCAGTCTGAAGAACGGTAACCTCAGATTATAATTCTGCCACAACCACAGTTCGCTGTAAGGAAGGTGTTCCTTTGGTAATGCTTTGTGTTCAGCCTTGGTTTCATCAGACCATCACACATTCTGCCTCAAGGTTTTGAACATTTCCATCAGTGTGGATGCTTTCTTTGAGCAAAGTGCTACTGTGTTGTAACTCCACTCTTTAGACCAGGATTTTGGAGAAATTAACAAATATTGGGCACAAGTAGAAAACAACAAAGGGGAAACATAAACTTTTTATTGATTTAACGAGGCTGTTTTCCCATCTCCTTTCCTTTAGGGTGAAAAAATGATACTGCACAATATTTTTCAAACTGATTACGTTTCACGATCAGATCATTTTAATCATCTGTAAACTCTCTGTAAACTGTGGCTTTGGCTACGTGGTGAGAATTGGACAAAGTAACTGGACTTGGTTTCTGTTTCATCAGATTCTCCAGAATTGATGCTAGATGTTTATAAAAGAAAAGGAATGCTGAAATTTTTTTTTTTTTTTTAAATGAAGGGTGTAAACACATGCAAACTAACATCTGGAGATTTTTTATTTTTCCTTTAAAATAGTTTGTCTTTCTCTTTAGTTGCCTGGAATAAATATCACATGTTGAAAACGTTTTAGAGTAATTTTTCATGATCTCTGAAATCTGTAACGTTTCCAAGGGTGTGTGCACTTTTCAGGCAAAACAAAACAAACTCCTAAATCTTGCTGAAATGTTACTTGCAAGTTAGTTTTGCCTTATATCAAAGATATTTGTACTAAAATCTGGACAAAAATACTTGGTAAGATTTGCTGTTTTTGTAGAGAAACTAGTGTTAAAAAAAGTTTTTTAAAATGTGGAGAAAAAGGGATTTTTAAGGATTAGATTATTATATGCAGGTAATAAAGTTACTAAAAAAATGCAAAACTGGAAACAAATGGGACAACATATACTCTTCACATTTATACTGACATCAAATAGAAAAATGTGTGTTAGATGAGTCCCTTTCTGAACCGTATTCACACATTACAAGATAATTTATGGTGTCGGGCAGCTGGTAAAACATGCCTGAATTTGTAGTTGACCTGGCAGGGCAAAGGGATAATATCATATATCACTGACAATATTATATCTCTCCATTTGACCCAATGTAAAAGCGGAACGTCCAAATGTTTAACTGTGGATGTGTTCATCAAAGAAGAATGTCTGTGTATGATTTCAGAGCTTTTCTGGCCTCCAGCACCTGCATTTGAGGCTTGTTAAAACTTTATGAACAAATGAAAGGTCTGGCCTGTCTTTAATATGACATGGATAGCCCTGTAGAAGTATGATGAGGTTAAGTGAATGTGCAGGGTGGTGTTTTATTGAAGGAGGTCAGCACTTATATAAAGAGGTGAGTTTCGTTCCTCTCCGCCTCGTGGACGGTGCCTACTTTGAAACCCGATGGTTGTTTTAAAGCAGAAACGGTTAAGAGTGGAAGAACTTTAACAGGAAGTCGTAGCAGCAGAGAAATATCAATGTTTCGCTGCGTGGCTGAAAAGAAGATTTCAACTTCCAAAGTTTTGTGAATATCTCTATAAAAACATGAAATTCAGCACTTTGCTGATCTTGGCCATAGCAGACGAAGAGACATCAGCAGGGACAAATGTTTCTGCGGAGGGTCCAAAGGACATTTACGACTTTTATTAAGTATATGATTCTACTCAGAAAAAAATGAATCAACATGTGCAAGACATTAAGGACAGATGCCAGCCTTCCAGTCTTCCGAGGAATGGATGTCTCAGTAAATACGCCCACTGTGTGGATGTGCCAAAACTTTCTCCAGCTGAACAGAAACAAAACTGAAGTTATTATCTTTGGACCTCAACAGGAACGATCAAGAATCAGCCCACAGTTTACAGAAACCAGAGATCAGACCTGACATCTGGACCTTCAGAGTCACATAAAGACAGTTACAAAGTCGGCCTTCTATCACCTCACAGACCTGCGGTATCAACCTTCCAGAAGCTCTCAGGTCTTCTGGTTCGGGTCCACAGAACCAGACCCGAACATGGACAAGCAGCATTCAGCTATAAACTTGACTTGACTTGAAATGGGCGGTAGATTCTTCACATTTTAGGTCCTTCAGCTCTGCAGAACTGGTTGAATATTTGGTTTTGCTGTGTTGCTGCATCATAAATACAAAACAGACATTGTTCTGGTGTTCCAGACTGTTGGATGAGAGTCTGAATAAAGACCATTTGATATTTCATGTATGACCATGTGTCAGTAGATGATGTCATGACACGGAGCAGGTCCATGGGCTCAACAAGAAGTCATCAGTCTTTCCTTGCCAAGACTCTGCTACCTTCATCTCCTCCTCCTCCTCTGCTGGCTGAGCGCTAAAACCACAAGGTCAGGCTGGTCCAGGTGTTGTGACTTAGAGAGCGTCACTTCAATAACATCACTGCAATCAGAGTCCTGCACAGCAGGCTGCCTCCTCAGTCAGGAGGCGCAAACAGCCGGTCACAAATTAGTAGGCCTGCACGCCTCATCCATCATCTCCTTCCTTATTTGTTTCTTCTGATTTTCTCCCTCTTTTCCCCTCCCAGTCCGACTTATGTAACCGCGCCATATGCTGGCTGGATTAATGCCAAATTAACAGAGGAAGAAATAGCAGATTGAAATCTTTGTTTGTCCTCACCTCCGTTCTCCTTTTCCGTGTTGCCTGCTGAAATGAGTCCTGAGGTTGCAATTACTCGTCTGATTAAAGGAGGAAATTGCAGCTTTATCAAATGGCATTTATAAATGACTCCTGTGGGCATCGATACTTGGGGATAAAGTGCCTGTCGTGGCGTTAATACGGCAAAAACAAGTGCAATCTGCAACAATCACGCAATCGATATGCAGAGTCATGTGGTCACTGTACTGGGGTGGCATCGCATTGATTTATTCAGTCTGCTGTAAAAAAGAAACACTTCTATATGCTGCCCCGTTCCTGTCTCCATATGCATCACAGTGTGTGTGTGTCGGGGTGTGTGTGTGGGGTCATGTGTGCTCTCTGTTTACTCAGTTGATTTGGCTTTGTGCCTTCTGAGAGCGTGCCTTTAACACATATGTTTACCAGGATTTCCCAGAGGCAAAGCGAGGAATAAACACACCATGATTATAACCACACATCTCATCCAGTCACTCCTCCCGAAAAAGCTAAAAGCACTCACCCACGGTCGATTTTCCAATCAATAACCGGGATATGTTTGCGATGACACAATGGCTTGCAGATCTCCCGTGCAGGCAGAAATCCTGCAGTGGAGCGTATCAGATTCTGCACACATGCACATGCCTGCGTATTGCCATTAACTCCAAATGGATGTTCCTAATCACCTGAGAGGTGGATGCTTACAGCAAAACTTTCTGACACCAATCAATAACTCTGAAAAGCAGAGTTAAGAGAACTTCTAAACCTAATGCTGGAGAGAGAAGGAATGCATGGTGTTCAAAAGCATTTCGAAATACAAAGTATTTAGAAATTTATTTCTAAAAAGTTACTGACTTCAAATGTAGTCAGTAACTTTCACTGTGGCTGTGTATCCATTGACCTTATACTTGGACAATTTGACATTTCTAAAATAAATTTGCTTCATGGAAACACGGCAATTAAAAATAGTTTTTTGAGTAAAAGTTTTGGCAATAGGACAAAGTGATTTTTTTGGCCATATTGATTGGTTTATTTCACAAAGCTCCAAAGGAAACATTTTTCTGCATCACAAGACGCACATGACCAACAACCACAAAGAAGAAGACAACAGGAAGTTCTTGGAGGACAATGGAGTGGGATGTTTTTTTAATGATTTATCATGTGAACAAATTTATTAATATGTGATTTAATTGTGATTCTTATTTAATGGAAAACACTGCAAACACTCTGGGTTTTGTGGAAGCACAGCTACTGAGTGATCCACCTAAATAAAACCTAGAGGCACCAACTGACTTCCGAAGTTGTCTAATTTTTAAATGCAATCCTCCTGTGAGTAATTTCATCTTGGTATAAATGCAGCTGTTGTGTGAAGGTCAAGTAGCATCATGAGTGACAAGAAATACAGCAGACAGGTCAAGGATAAAGTTTAACAGATATTTAAAACAAGGATAAGTTATAAAACATCCTCAGCTTTGAAAATTTCATGGCACTAGTAAATTCATCATCCAAAATGATAAGCATGCAGTGAAGCACTTGCCTATTCATGCATTTATCCATTCGCAGGAAGGATAAATTCATCTATTTTAATTTTTTGGGGATGATAAAATCCATGCATGCACAGGCATATGTTTGGAGTATAACTGCACCCCGTTTAGAAATGGAAACCCTGGCTCTGTAGAGAAGACAGAACCAGAGCTAACATGGCGACAGATGTCAACCACCGAGGGTCAGACACGGCGTGGCGAGGCGGAAATTTCAAACCCAGAGAAATCAGAGATGAACTGGCGAAAGTAGCAACATTTAACGTATAAATCAATGAATCAGCTCTTTGTGTTTTCATGTGCTGCATAAAATATACATAGAAGCCATATTTGATTATAGCTAAATTATTAATATATTTAAAAGTATGTCAAAGATCAAAACATCTAGATAAATGGATAACAAGTTATAAATTTGACGGCTGTCTAAATTAATGTTTTGATTGTTTATTCTGTGTCACATGACTTTGTGTTTTTATGTTTGTTATGATGTTAAGCACTTTGAAATGCCTTGCTGCTGAAATGTGCTATACAAATAAAATTTGATTGATTGATTGAATGATAAAAGTATCTGTTTTATTTCTTTCCCTACGCTGATTGATTGATTTTGTATCAATGGGCAAATACCGGATTTGGCAAAATGGTTATTTCCATCCACAGTCCCACAAAACAAACACAAGATACAAACATTCATCCAGTTTCATACATTAAAATAAAAAATACAATGAAAACAATAAAGTCAGAAAATATTATTTTACAAGGCTTATATCAGAATGATAATTTAAAACAGTCTTGTGTTTTTGGACTGTGGTAGGAAACCAAAGTACTCAAACACGCAAACTGCATGCATTAAGACCGCAGGCCAGGATTCAAACCCAAGACCTGCTTGCTGCAAGGAAACAAAGCAACAAACTAGACCATGCAATTGATGTTTTTGTAAATACTATGAAACTATTCCAGTTTTATTCAAGTTCATAATGCTGTGAGAATCTCAACTCCTAACCTTCCCCAGTCCGTTAAAAATTGGCTCCAGAACCACAACCTCTAATCCCGATCTAGTCTGATCGGGATTAGAGCGACACCTGTAGCTTTTCACTCCAGGAAACCCAGGCCAAAAAACCACCATCACACTCCCACTTAGTGCATCATAATTTAAGAGACAATTTGTTTTTCTTGGGGGAAAAAAATGTTTTGAAGTATGCTTTATAATGTTGATTGATGTACTTGGCATAAAATCATAAGAAGCTGTCTGACACATCAAACATTTTCAATCATGCAGGAGAAATAAGCTGAGTCACTCTTTACAAAACGCTGATTTCTCACTGACAGCAGCAGCTCACTCGCGCTGGGTTCTGTTGTGAGTTAACGTCTTATCTGCCGCATTTCCCACGACGCTGAGAGCGTTCCAGGGTGGGAACGCAAACCACAACGCGGCTGCATCTTCAGCATATGTGTGCAAAATAAAGGCATTCCAGCTGGCTGCCGAATCTGGATTCACTTTGTAATCCACAAGTCTGTACCTTCAGGCTCACTTCTATTATGTTTTCACGCGTTAACACGTTCAGCCCTGGTTTTCTGCTTTTCTTTTGTTTGTACTCAGGTTGAGTAGGAAAAGAGGGGGAAGCCTGTGGCAGACCACCTGTGTGGTTTTTATTGTTTGTGTAAATCACTAAGCAGAGGAATTAACTCCTGTGTGAATGTGTGAGAACATAGTCCAAGAACGAGGTGCGAACGACTGGAATCTGTTTGCCTAAGATAATAAAACGAAAGAGCAGCATGTTTGTCTGTTTACCTGTGTTTGCACTCTGGTTTTCTAATCATTTTAAGATTTCCTCATTCCACACTGATGCATACTACGTGCCTCTCTATATTCATCTTCATTAAAGAAGCCCATCCATAAATGCAGAAGCAGAAAATCACGTCTTTTTTTTAATGCCTCATCTCTCACTGAATGTGCATCCATCGCACTTTAAGAGCAATTTAAGAAATCCATCAGATTATATTAAACCTTTTTCAGATAACGTGACAAGGAGATTTTTTATTTACTAAACAACAGAACATAAATTAATCAATTTTTTAAAGTATTTCATTAGTTTGAAAAATCTAATTTGAAGGTCATTTATAAGCAATAAAATGTTTGTTCTTTTCTGATACAACGGAGTAAAATGGCCATGGTAGATTAAAAAAAAACAACTAAATATTTAAGAAAAAATACGTAGACATTCTCTGTCAAACCCTAAGCAGTTTTCTACACAATTGTTACCAAAATTCCTGTAAGTAATATTAAGAGGTCAGTAATTAGTAATATTAAGAGGATATGTTTTGGAAATTTTCCAAAGTGTTAGTGGTAAAATTTCCAGAAGCTACAAAATGACCAGTTCAAACTTAGAGAGTTTTCCTGACCTTACAATCTTATAAAACTTCTTTTACATAAATTTTTCTTTCACATTTCAAACTTTACAACATTACATAATATCTTACTGCCTTTAATAACGGAAAATGAAATGGAAAACGACATCAGATAATGTCTAAGGTTTCTTTTGTAAATGGGAAGTTGATCTAGAAATTTCAGGGTTTTGGAGTCGTGTCAACATTATTTAATTTTATCACTTCTTTGTAATTCTGCCATGTTTCTCATCTCAAACATCTGCTGTGGAGTTCGCCATTTTTGCTTCATTAACTGGTGATTACTGCAAATGAAGCGCATAACCTAATAAAGAACAATAAGAATCTCCTTTGTTGAAAATTAAATAAGGAAAATATTTTGTAATTCCTTTCAAACTGTTTCACAGATTAATTGAAATATTTTCACATTAAGAGAAACAACAGATTCTAGACAAACTAATCTGTAGACACAAATAATGAGATTATTAACTATGATCAGTACAACATGTTTAGTAATGACAGCAGTAGCTTTAAGGAATCAGATATTTATCTGTTGACTAACGTTAGTTTGTTTTATTTTTGTGGAGCTAATGGATGACAAAACACTGAAGCTTTTGATACCATGTTGTTGTTGTTAGCCAAGGTTAGTCGCTCCAATTGGATGCAGCTTTGAGCCTCAGAGTGATTTTCTTGTGCAGATTGTTCGGCACGTCACAGCCACCTAAAGCCCTCTATAGAGCAATTTCCCCTCTTGTCTCCTTTTTTTTTTTTTTTTTTTTTTTATCCTAATGGTCCAACAAAAGAAAGCAAACACTTTCTCTACTCGGTGGAAATGATGAATTGATTGCCTCGGATGCATCTGTGACTGAAGCAGTTTCATAAGCAATAAACAGCAAACGCCAGCAGAAAATACCTTTATCCCAAGGTTTCATCAAACAGATTTATAACTTTTTGTTCTTTAATGGATTGTGGGAGTTACTCATGTACAAGGACATACAATCTTACTGCAGAAATGATCTTAATGAGCACTTAGTCTATCACATAGTTAAATGAAATGGGGCTTTGTTCAAGGTTTTCAGCAGAACAAATTGGGAATGTGAATCTTGAAGCATGTGCTTGATGTATATTCTGTCTTTATAGAAAGCCATATGCATTTAAAACTAATGACTCTAGATAAATTGCTTAATTTGTATGTAGCTGGTTTATATTTGCATCTTCTATTCAGCTTGATTCATATCTAATTCCAACAGGCTGTTTTTTGATGTTGTGTTATTCAAGCTTTCATCTGAAAGGACAATTTATCTTCAGAAAAACAGAGATCTTCAAAAAACAAGAGGTAAATCAAGAAATACCGTCACGAAGCTTCATAAAAATGAGAAAGTGAATTGATGAAAAGAAATTGACTGTTAAATTAACCTTCTTCATATGCAAGACATTGTTGTACCATAATTAACTGAGTAATGAAACCAGCAGCAAAGAGGTTCAGTTTTACCAAATGTTAATGAGACACAAAATCAAAAGAAAGTTAAGTGAAATAAGTCAAAAGACAAGAACCTGGCGGCTCAGTTTGTCTCTCCATTCAGAGATTTCATTCCCTCCTACTTCACTTTCCAGTCATTTGGTAGAGAGTACTTCATTAAAAACTTAATGCTTCAAAGACATCATTCATCAGACTCATGTAAAATTACATTTTTGCACGTTTTCGTTCTTCCATTTGGATCTCTAATGCTTCTAGAAAGAGTCCAAGGGATTGAAAAAAACATTCAGTCATTTTCTGGCCAAAGGTTAATAGTTTTCGGTGGAAAACGAGGCATTTCAAAGCATCAGGCATTACGCCTGATGGATATTAAATCACAATGACCGGGTACCGCGCTGTTACCTAGCAACTCACGATATTTGGTCAGCTGGTTTTATGGCTGCATGCCGGAAAAGGCAAGCGACCTGCTCTGTACTTCCAGAAACCACTTGCTTCATTCTTGTTGGTTGTGCAGGAGGCCCCACTTCTGCTTTTCAAGGCTGTACGGCTGTATAATTCTGATTCTGTTTTCAGCCATTTTCAAGTGCGAGTGTAAGGGTTGGGTTGAGCTCAGCTCATGGGATTTAAAGTGACAGACTACCCTAAAACAGCTCACAATAGGCAGAACTAAAGCACACTAAAATCTCATCATGCAATGATATGTCTCCTTTAATGTATACAAATACACAACTATCACAAACATGTGTTTTCAGTTTATTGCATTGTTTAGAGTATTTTTGATCATACAGACGGTTTTTCAGCCTCTCAGGTGAAATCTGGTGCCTCTAATTTCAGACAGGTGTCTCAGTAAGTGACGCAGGCGGCTGAGCAGGCAGATAACAGGAAAACAAAGTCAGCTGTGGGGCCTCGTCTCATTAACGGATGAGCCGAGTGCCTCCCTGCAGGCTCTTCTGACTCTCCCAAGCCCTGAAGGTCGCTTTATTAAGCGTGGCCGTGCTTAAAGTTTGATGCATGCCCATCTGTGAGGGCGTTTGATTTTACTTCTCATTTGTTTCTAAAAGAAAAATAAAAAAAAGAAAAACTGCCTCCATCAACAAAACTCCTTTCAGTGGCGTTCGCCCTCAAGTTAAAATTAAACGCTGTAAATTGAGCTCAATCACACAGTCCCAATGCTTTCCAACTATCATATTGTCACATAATTATATGAGTTTTGCATAACTGGGCTTCTTTTGTGGGCACTGGGTCAGCCACATGCGCGTTATACTGGCTGAACATGGAATGCTGGAAGCACCTCTCACTATAAATACTAGAGCTTTACTGCAGCTGTGCAGCCATTTGGATAAATACCTTCACCAAATCTTTTGATGCATCACACCAATAATCACTGTCAATTAAAAAGGGCCTCTGTGTTTAAACTGAAGACGGCTTTGTTCCCACAGAGCAGAGTTGCTTCATTAAATTACATGTGATCAGTGCGGCTGCTGTAAAATCAGCAGTCTTCATTGTGTTCTGGCCTTGCTGCTGTTAAACAGCCGTATGCTGGAGCTTTTTGAGCAAACTTAGTAAAGCTGCTTATGCGTTTCCCCAGTGAAATGGAGCATACAAGACTGACTCTGTAATCACATGAAATTGGACATTACCTCCTGTAGATTATATTAAACAGGGGCATGCTGCGTTATGGCTGTCAGGTTCTCTCATTAGCTGCATCTGATGTTCTCCGAGCTTTGCACATTTTCTGTTAGCATGACTTACTGCAGTGATTTCTGCATGTAGAGGAGCTCTGCTCATTATGGAGTGAGTAAAGACACTTCACATTTAAATAAGATTATCTAAAACAGCTGACAAGCTTAGCTGTGTTCAGCTGATTTCTTTCCAATAATAAAAAGTCAGTGGAGACATGTGGACGTCTCCAACGCGTGTCGCACTAAGTATGAGTAGTAAGAGCATGCATTTGTGCTAAAAGACCTTAAAACTGCCTCGATGAATGAAAAACATGCATAATATTTTTGTAACACAACAACTAAACACGTTTCTGCTTATGGAAAAGTCTCTTTTCTGATACTCCGACGTTTATAGATAGAAAAAAACAAGTAGTAATTTGCCAAAAATGTTCAGATTAATGTCAGTGTGACATGTTGCGTTGATTATTTAAATGGGAATGTTGCCAACAAGCTATAAAAGGTTTTAATCTAATTTCTATAGTGAATAAGAGTTAGATTCTTAAAATAACTATTTCTTTAATTGGGGGTTAGTAACGTGGGCATGTGGCCAATTACAGCCTTTCACCTTGAAAATAACTATAAACCTTTTTTTTTTACTCTCCTTCTGACATATTTCCACCTTGTATTTCTAAAATGCTCCTTTTTATACATTCGTTGAGCTTTGGTTGGTAACTCTATAGCGGAGCAATAAAAACATCATGTCTGTTTGTATTTAACAGTGTGACAAAGTTCAACTTTACAGGTTTGAGTCAGAACCTCCAGTTTCTCCCTGCAGCTACTAATGCCACTAAAATCTGTCATGTGTGACGGCACTAAATATAATGTTTCAGGTCGAAGTTTCACCAACAACATTTTTCTGCAGAGGCTTAAATCTGTCTGAGAATATAAAACACTAAACTTAAATTGCAGTTGGGCCAAACAACATTTGAATCCATCTAAAACCTCCTGCCAGACACAAATATACAAGAACAATTGAAAAGCAGATTGCGTACAATTTTAAATTGAAATCAAAACTGCTTTGAGGCACCCAGGACAACAAAGAACGCAAACTGGACTTGGGAATGTTTAGACAACAATTACAGAAAATTACACAAAACAAAAGCCTCCTTTGGTCTGGCCTCAGATTTGCAGAAATATGATTTTTTTTTTCTTCTTTTTGCTTGGCGAGCTGCTGAATAAAGTGCGTTTAATGTGTTTGCTGAAAGATAATAACAATCCTAAACTGAAGTAGTCTTAGTCCAGGCTCACAGGCCTCAGGTGGAGGAGGGAGTCAGGCTTTCAGGCAGCTTTGAAGCCTGACAGTGTGGATTATCTCCATCTCCTCTCCTGGTGAGAGGCAGCAGAAACGCATGCAGTCTGTTCAGTCTCCGTCCTTGGGGAGAAGGATAAGTAGAGAGACAATAGACTCAGCACACATACATAATTGAATCCCATTTGCCTCATCCCTGGACATCCATCGGGGTATAATGACAGCTAGAAACCTGTGGCGAGTTGCTCCGGTGGTAGACAACCATTTACAGCCTCATCTTCATCATTAGGATGTAGGGAAGCATAGATAATTGCTCGTATCTAATGGCTCGATAATTATCAGTGTAAAATTTGACAGTGGTTCTGCTGGTTCTAAAAATACCTGCTGACAGGTGCAACAGACGAAACCTTCAACCTCTGAGTTCCTGTTCATACAGTAAAAGTTCTCTCCCATTTCCACTAGTAGGGATGCACCGATCCACTTTTATTCACTTCCACCTCAAAATGGAGAAGTGACCAATAAAACACTGAAAAACAGCTAAACTGACATAAAAGAATTCCAATAATCCTTTGTCCTGCAAAAAATTGGAGACCAAAGAACCAGACTGATACATTTATCAAAGAGAAAAGCAATAAATCGTGCAAATGCGAGTTTAAGATATAGCTGCGATTAACTGAAGTACTGCAACGGGCCAAACTGAAGTCCAGTTGTTTTTGATCACTCTGCACCAATACAGAAAACTTAAAAGTATAAAAACCAATGTAAAAAAAAAACAAAACAAAAACAAAGAAACTGAAACTGAAACAATCGGTTGACCGACTTGTGCAAACATGAAAAACTGCAACAAACCTTCTTTCAAATTGTTCAGAAAGTGCAATTAGAACTTCTATAAAGCGGACAAACATAGAATTAGACCGAATAGATCAGACCTTATAGATCGATCACATTGTCACCAGTATAACTGGATCCTCTCCCAATGCACAGCAGTGTATGTGTTCCTGCCCAAATGTATGATGATAATCCCTTCAGAGAGAATCCTCCACCTCTGTACAAGTACTGCTTTCACAACAAAAGCTTTCGGTCACTCAGTAGCGCCGGCATGCTAATCGGAGAAACGTTTATTCATATCAGCAAGGTGAATGGGCTAGTCATTAACGATAATAACTTAATGAGCTCCCACTGAGGGAGGAATAAAACGAGTGCTTGTATTTGGAATTCATAATATGATCAGCCTTTCATTCGAAAGAAAAATGGTAAACATTTCCATTTCCAGCTTCCTTTTTTCTTCAAATTCAAAACGTAAATTCTTATAATGAGGGTGAAGGCACGGCAGAAAAAAAAGAGATAGCATACCACGCTTACAAAACCTCGCAGTGTTCCCGTTTACGACCAACGCATTCTGTTTAGGCACTTTATTTTATTGTTGCGGTAAGTAATGTAACTGCACCAGTGGGACAAGATGGGAGTGAAAACGCAGCAGCATTAACTGGGAGCTGTAATTCTTGCTTTGTACCTCGGAAGTGTGCGCAGCTTCCGAGGGTGCTCATTTAATGGTCAGTTTAGCAAATGCTGTAATAGCTGCAGAGAGAGGATGTGTAATGACTGACTCACAGGCCTTATTCTCATGAGCTGAGCCGCCACAGTCTGGCTCTAATGAGCGCTCTCCAACTTGTAGCTGAGTCCACTTTCTCGGCTGATTCCCGGTTGGACTCCTCCGACGCTGCCCTGTGTGGTGTTCATGGATCTCAATGCACAGGCGTGGAGGACAGGGAGTGTTGTGTCTGCACCACATATAGCTGCACTATCTATCTTCACAGTTAAAAAAAAAGACTTGTTTGGTTTTCTTCAATTTGTTTGTCTAGAAATATTGTCTTTTTAGCCCATAAAGCCATGAACACATAACAAAAACACAAGTAATTTGGTCTAGTTTTTAGTACAAACATCTTTACTTTTCAATGAGACATAGAACCTTGTTTTAAATCAACAATTCCTTCACACTGGTGAAAAAGTACTACCGTATTTTCCGGACTATAAGTCGCAGTTTTTTTCATAGTTTGGCCGGGGGTGCGACTTATACTCCGGAGCGACTTATGTGTAAAATTATTAACACATTATTATATCATATCACATGTTATTTTCACACTAAACCGCCAGAGGGCGCTCTAGGCCTGTGTTGATAATGTGTGTGATAGAAGCTACGTCCGGAGTTAGCCGAGTTGTTTACAAGCGACACCGAAGATGAAGATTTAGTGATTTGGAGAGACACGGATGGTTTGGTAAACTTGTTAGCATGTTATTTATGCTATAGTTATCTGAATAACTCTTAATATGTTATGCTAACATACCAGGCACGTTCTCAGTTCGTTGTTTGCTATGTAGCGTTAGCATACCGTACAATTATTCAGCCTGTTGTTGCCTCTATTCTATTTTTATTTTAAATTGCCTTTCAAGATGACATGTCTGTTCTTGGTGTTGGATTTTATCAAAAATGCGACTTATACTCCGGTGCGACTTCTGCTTTATTAAGCATTTTATGGGTGGTGCAGTGCGATTTATAGTCCGGAAAATACGGTAATTCCATTGGCAGATTATTTCACTGATTACTAGACATTTTCCCCATGTTATAAGTTAAATCTGCTAATAGAACAAGTACTTTATCAATATTCAGAATGATTGACTTAAAACAAGATCCTATCTCCTGCTTAACAGTTACTTTATCTTATTTCAAGTGCACCAGGATATTTTGCACTAGAAACTATAGACCAAAAATATCATAATTTTGTCTTTGCAGTGAACACTGGCAATACAACAGAAAGTATAAAGAATTTCCTTTGCAAACTACAATGTTCCGCTGCCTAACTGACCACACACATAAAGGATACCAAAGTAAATGTACCTTAATAATCTACATTATTAATTTACAAAACAACCACCGCTAGCATCTCTGTTAGCATTTGGCGCTAGCTAACGCTAACGTTAGCATACAGTCACGTTCAGGCCATTATCCAACATCGTTCTAAAACCTAATAAAGTTAATAAACTTTACATATTTATAAACATCGCAGTTACAACAAAAATAGTGACTTACAGGCTTATGTGGACCGAGACTCCGTTCATCGTCGCACTTTCGCCAGCAAAGAATTCACCAGTTACTTCCTCCTGCAAACATAACTTTCACCACAAGAGGGTGTAAATCAATCAATCAAATTTTATTTGTGTAGCACATTTCAGCAGCAACGCATTTCAAAGTGATTTACATAATAAACACAAAAACAAAGAATCAACAATCAAAAACTACATTAAGTCAAGTAACAATGCAAATAAAACAACCTACAAAACTCAGTTAAACGTGATTTTTATTCTACAAAACTCAGTTTAATGTAATATTTATTCTATCAAACTCAGTTAAATGTAATATTTAACCTACCAAACTCAGTTTAATGTGATATTTAACCTACAAAACTCAGTTAAATGTGATATTTAACCTACAAAACTCAGTTTAATGTAATATTTATTCTATCAAACTCAGTTAAATGTAATATTTATTCTACCAATCTCAGTTAAAAGTGATATTTAACCTACCAAACTCAGTTAAACGTGATGTTTAACAATGCTCATGTGTCATACAACTACTCTAATATCTAAACATTACATCAATAACTACACCAAGTAAGGTGTCTCCTTTGACGAACTGTTATCCAGGAGATATTTGGCTGATTTCACTTGAGCTTGAAGGTTTTAGATCAGCAGTTTTAATTTTTTGGGTTGGCACCATTTTAGCTCATGGCAATGTAAAATACACCTACGCCTTCAGAACAACCAGTGTTCTCATTTTCTGACTTTTACATTAAGCTGTGATTGATTTTTTATTTTTTTCACCCTTTCACAGCAGTTCCAAGAGACTTTCATTTATATAAAAAAGGAGCTTACAATGTGACCGAATAAAAAAAAAAGAAAAAAAAAAGAAAATCTTGAGTGCTAAATGAGTCAAAGAAAAGTTAGGAGAATTTTTCCTATTATTGTAAATGAGTGGTGTAGCCTTTGATATTAGTCATTTTGACATTAGTCATTCTGTGCCCTTTAAAGACAGTAAACGCTGTAATTCTGCACTCTTCTGTTCATATTCGAGTTTAACTGGGGTTTTAGTTGAGGAACAGACGAACTGGACGTTTAATTTTAATTGCAGGCCAGATGAAGCTACTGCGATGACAGTTGGCTGAAAGAAATCAAGCAATAAATGGGCATCTGGTCTTTGTGGCTGAACTCATTGCTGGGCCAACAACACACGAAGCAAACGCCCTTCAGTTGCAGACAGAGAAACTAGCAATCAGGTAAGATTAGCAGGTGCATTTGAAGAACAGGCTTTCAAATAAAATCAGTTTTGAAACAGGAAATAGGCAGAATGACCTGCAGTTACATTAAAGTGGGAAGAAAATATACGGTTCGGTGAGGCACTCCATTGTTTTAAAGTCATATTCACTTCCACTGTCATTATTCTGCTGGATAAGCTGCGCATTTTTAATTACACTCCACGCTCGGCATTTAAGCTAGGACCTCATCTTTATCTTTTCCTCTTTTCCCGTCTCTTCCAGACTCTTTTCTTCGTCTTCTGTAAAAGGTTTAGAGACACGCCACGCTTTTTCCAGCCAGGAAAGCTCTGAAAACCGGCTAATTTTAGCTTGCCGACTGTCTTGTCATTCAGAGCTAATTGCATGGTTTAGCCCAGCTCTGGCAATTACAGCTGCCCTCCTTTTGTGTGAGCGCGATAGCTTTCAGAGGTCTGGCGGTTAAAGAAGATTTTTCTTTTTTTTTCTTTCTTTTTTTTTTTTTTCCTTGCAAGATTCAGTTTGGTGTTTTCTGTGGATGCAGATGTGTCGCAAAAGTAGCAGAACAAGGTTTGGGGCCAAATAGCTGGAAAGCTACTGAAATTAAAGTAGATCAGATCATACAAATTATTAGGGAAGCGACGTTGGGGAAGAAGCTGTCATGTTGTACGATACGATTGGGTGAATAACTTAATCTACATGAAGTTATTTAAACGACCCGTGAATTTGCCAACGTCAGCAAGTGCTGGGTATTTATTGTGAACACACACACACACACACGCACACACACACCCACACACACACACACACGTCCGATTCAGCAGACGTGGAGCCTCAGGGGTCAGCTCTGTCTGGTGAAAAGGTCAAGTGTCTGCTCTGTCTTGTTTTTAAAGACACGTGAGATGCTGAATACAAAGTTTCGTGTGTGTTCTTGTTCTTAGCGGCGCTAATTACGTGATTCGAGGTATTACTGCTGCTCTCTACAGGAATATTCACAGAGCAACCCCAGGGCGGTCAATTTCCGATAAAAGCAGGAATAAACAAACATAAATAGCTGCATCCAAACAAGCAGAGCGAGGTGAAAATGCCAGAGGCGTTCGCCGGCAGGCGTCTCAGAGAATCTCACACGCTAAACAGAGGAAGCGCCGACAGGCCGTGAGCACGCACAACGGCGCGGCGTCGGCAAACAGCGGGCACCTCCCAGGAGGCTTGGAAACAGACGGAGGTGGTCCAAGGGCACTTGGGTTGGAGCCCACTCAAACAAGACTAAAGCTAATGACTCCTTCGTTGGATAAACCAGAAGCTGATTGAATCCGTTGTTTTAGTCAGACAGCCAAATGTAAAGGGATTACAGAGGAATGCGGCTGTGATGAAGGTTGACTTGAGATGCGGAGGGCCAATTAAAAGATCATATTAGCTGAAGGTTCAGGAAATGTTAGCAGGATACGTTGAGTAAAACAGCTTTTGTCTTTACTGAGGAGTATTATTAAGAAAAGACAATTATAGACTGGCAAGTCGAGGCAGATTTAAGTTTAAACTTGCAAAAGCTTTTACAATTAAGTCTTGCATAACAAAGAAAAAAGTTCCACGAATCAAGACTTTTAACAAAGTAAAATAGTTGGTAATTAAACAGAAATTTTAATGTTTATAATACATTCTTTCAATCTTATGGCCACTTGCAGCTCTCAACTAACTTCAATTTAACGTTAAGTGTTTACACATTGGTAAAATATGCATACATAAAGCTTAAAGGCCATTTAGTTCAAGTACATTAACTATTCAAATATGAAGGAACTTCTTGCTTGAATCTCAATAAAATGATGTAATTAGTTCCTATTCGATGGTTAAAAGTGTAGAAAATTAGGGAATTAAATGTTTTGCATTTTACAGGTGATGAATGTTTTTTGTTTTTTTTCAGGTTTTTATCAATTTTTAAGGCAAAAATATAAATTCTTAAAAGCTCAGTTAAGTTCAGTCTATAAAGCACCAAAATATAAAATATATAATTTGATTAAAATCCTGTTCTAGTCCAGTCCATTCAGAAATAATCATATTATTATATAACCTAGTTAGAATAGAGCCAAAATGTCCGTCTACAACTTTTTAGAGTTTTGTTTACATCTTGGACATGGTTGCCATGGGGACAGTTTTTTCTTCAACTCTTTGCTTTATCGTTGAACATTTACCGATTTTGTCCTTAACTAATCAGGTGATAACAAAGGTGAATCCTGTAATTTGTCATTCATGAACCTATTAGAAAATCTGTGAAGTTTTTTCTCTGATTTCACTTGAATTTTAACTTTTTAAAATGAATGGCTGTGTTTTTATGTTTTTATGTTTTACAACATAAAAACAATATTTAATTTAATACGATTAATTGTATCAAAATACAATTAATGTATTTTAATTGTAGCCTCTTAAAGGTGCTGCACGGGTTTTTAATTGTCATCCCAGATTAATTTTTTATATTCAGGAGTGCAGCTAAGCTAACGTTCACTTAAAGACTCAGTGTATTCTGACTTTAGTTAGACTACAATAAAGTCTGAACAATTTTGAAGTGCTGGTCCAACCAAAAAAGGTTCAGCAATAAAGTTTTAAATAATTCAAAACAAAGTGGAGCTCTGTTGTCTAAAAACTTATAAAACTTAACGAGTCAGAGACGCCGTCTTCACCTCGAATAAACATTAAGATTTAAAAGCTGACTAGTTGTCAGATTTAACTGGTATCAGTACAAGGTGCTGGAACAAGCGTGTGATCTTGTGCGTGTTCATTTTGGGAGTCAGTGGTGCTATTTCTAACACAATCAAAAACAAACTCCTCTGGCACGTTGGCGAGTTATACATCAAATGCAGAGCTGTTGGAAAATAATTGAGCCAGCAGGGATTAGCAGAAAGTAGCTGCAGAGTGGGGTTGCTGTTGGCGGTAGCTGGGATTGCTGAGAGTTTAAAGTAGATATGCATACTGATAAGCAGCGGTATTAAGGATGGCGGTTGGGCGTCGACTTTGAAGAGGAACGTGATCCATCGGGTCCCATCCGTGAGCGTGATGTGAGAGACGCGGCGGCGCTTTGGTGGTTTGCTGATGTTGTGCCAAGTTAGACACAAATTCATACTGTGCTATTACGCTGCAGCGACACAGTTACTTCTAAAATGAGTCGAAGCAAGATATTCATGAGGCTCAGATGATTGGCGTAAGGATGTCTGTCAGTTTAAAGGAACGGCATGAGCTCATGTAAATTAAAACTGTTAATTTGGCGAAAAGATCCAACAGATTCTGATTCTGAATACTCAGTTAATTTAAGCGATCTTTTACAAGAAATACTAACATTGTCACAATAAACATATAAAGACAGTAAAACACAGTACAACGTAAAACAATCACATTTCTCCAACTTGAATGATCCCCCCCAAAAAACTAAAGCCTTCAGCAGAAAAGATTTTATAATTAGATGAAGCAAATGCCAAAATTAAACAATGAAATGAGGAATATTTGGAGAAGCTGAGGGTTTGGAGCCGTGTCTATGGCAGCATCATGCTGTGGGGTTTCATGGCTGCCTGTGGTCCAACTGCACTGCAGTAAAGAGTAAAGACGGACTCTGCACACGTTCCTTGACTTCACTTAACATCAGTTTTAACTGAGATTTGAAACAAACTGGTTTAAATTAAATCAACGGATTTTGCTGAATGAATGATCAAAAATGAAATCTCCAGGCAGAATGTTGGCTTGAAACTCATGGATTCAACTTTCTCAGCTAAATCTAAGTCATGACTGCAGGTTTGGAAAGCTGAATTTATTTGGGCTGTCTGAAGCAGTTTCAAAGTTACAAACCGTATTGGTTCTTTATTAAATTTGGTGGTTGAAAATCATTGATTACGTTGGCAGTGACATGGAGCCTGGATTCCCATGATTGAACTGGATACTGTTTTTCTTGTTTTAGTTGTGAAATTATTAGAGTTGGAGACGTGACTGTAACTCATCTGGGTCTGTTCATGACATCCAAAATCCTTAAAGAAAATAAAAATGTTGCTGTGCTTGGAATTCGTTTGTTAAGATGATGAGGAATATCTGCTACAAATCACTAAGCTGTCCAAAGTTTGATGGTTTTTTTCATCATTAAACATAAAAAACTGTTAGGTTGGATCTCACATATTTTCAATCTGACTGATCCCGAGTTTTAACATTGAAATAACAGAGCAACATTACAAAACATGGCGTACTAGTGCTGTTATTTATGTTCTATGTCTTTTACTTGCTCCGCTGTCAGATGTTTCCCCGCTTCTGTCTTGGGCAGCAACAAACATCCAGGGTGACCTTCAGGCTGTCCGGCCATTTAAAATGCAGCATCCAGTTTTGTGCTGAACAGCCAGATTCATCTCCCAGGCCCCCATGACACATCATTATCTGCGCAGGATTTAGTCTGGATCACTGCCTCCCATCCTCCGGATCAGCGGAGCCCCCACATTGCCTTCCTCAGAAATGCAACAGTCAACTTTCACGTAAAATATCGACACGCTGAGCCAAAAGGAAAGTAGCCTGGGAACTTTTGCAGTCCGTCAGAGGTTTATGGCACAAAGAGAGGTTGTACAGATGTTTTAAAGTTGGTTTAACCCTCATGAGATCCTAACAAAAGCCTCAAAATAAAGCAAATTAATTAAATTTTAAATCTAAAATCTATTTTGCATGGTGAAACAATCTGATATTTATCAATTCGACTCAATTTAATTCATTTTTTATTACAAATTTACACATTTTTTTTCTTTTTACCACAAACCAAGTGTTGTTGCAGTTTTCTTTTACACAGTAAAAGTTTATTGCTGTAAGTATACAAATGTGAAGTTATTACTTCTGAATTAATTATCCTGAAACGGAACAAAAAGTCAACAATTTGTAACTTTTTAGTCAACGGTTAATTCTTCTTTATTTTTTGAAATATAAAAATACATCTCGTAGCGCAACAAAACAAAAATGTCGCTTGATTTTGCGAACAATTTAACATCAGATCTCATAATTATATGAGATGTTCAACGCAGGAACATCTTCTGCTCAACACGAGGTGTTGAACATCTTGTGTGATGCGAGGGTTTTGCTGCAGATTGAGAGTGCAGGTAAAATGCAAGTTCATACATTAATCCAGTTTATTTGAAATGTGTGTGCAGGTGTGTGTGTGGGACAATAGAGAAAAATGTCATTCTTTTCTTTTTCCAAATTATTAACATAAAATGGCAGTATGATGTGCTCATAAGTCCACTCATATAGTTTTACTTCATAAATAAATAAAAAACCAAACTTATTAGCTGAAAGTTTGCATCTCTACATCGTAAATAGAAACAAGGAAACATCTCCTCCTTTTTAATAAGACTATCTTGACCTTTTTGTCCTCCTCCATTTCAAGAAGATGAAGATAAATGTGGAGCAGACATGGAATAATTGTCTTTACATTTTCAGTTTTCTCATTAAAGAAAGTAATTAAAGCCCTTGGGCCAGCATCGCTCGCTTCTTTTCTAGAGAGAGTGTGAAATGAAACAAGAAAACATGAAGGTAGGGGAGCGATGATGGTGGGCGCAGAAGATGTTTTGTCAGTTATTATTCGTTCCCACTAACTGAGTTCAAAGTAAACTGTCTTATTTATTTATTTATGTATTTATTTTTGCCAACCTAAAGCTTGGTGAGAACAGCTTAAAGTATATTTTTTTGAAACTGACGTTCTGGGTGGCGGTAGCAGTGGGAGGCGGTTGCTCTCTTCAGCAAGAGAGGAAAAAACTAAAAAGAACAAAAACCCAAAAAATGAAATGAGGATAAAAACGTGCAATAAGGCCGTTTTATTCGAGGCTGCGGCGTCGTCAATCACCTCAAGCAGCAATTTTGGTCATTCTGGAAAACAATGCGACCGGTTAATTAAACACCTACGACGTATGCACGCTCGGGTGGCTGAATTCATGTGGGCCAGACATCCATCATCATCCTCTGGTTTCCTGCTGCTGCCACAGGATCGGGCTTCACATCAACTCACCTCACTGCCGTCCCCAGGAAGCTGAAGGCTGAGCTGCCGCCGATGCTTTTAGACTGCGGTTCGCCGGGCTGTGCGCATCTGGCCGGCCGCGCAAAATAACTCCAGAGTTCCTGTCCCGACAGGCTTCCTTTTGAAATGATCAAAGATATTTATGATTATTGTCAGAGTCCAGTTAAATCAGAACAAGAAGGAGAGAAAGTTAAAAGTGTTGCATCAATGGAACGGAAACTGATCCAGGTTTGGACCGATGCTCAAACTCTCCCCCAACAGCTGCTTTTAGAAATAAACCTTAAGTGCAACATCTGCAGCGCTGAACGTCTGCTTGCAGCTGCTGATACAACCGAAGCGATTCCACGCCGCTCGTGCTGGCTGCTTTCCTCCAGCTGAACTCTACCATAAAAACGCAGCCTGTCGGTGCGCTGCAGATCCAGGATTTTAAGAGCAGCCATTTGTAGGGCGAGACTCAAAGACCGATGTGTATCCTGAACAGTAACTGCTTCTTGTTTTTCACACTTTTTATGATCCACACTTGTGTTTTACAATGGGTTTATTATTCAGTCCTGAGCAACAACACTCTCCCAGTGCTTTGTGTTCAGTATATGCTGAACAAAGTCATGGTGGGAAGAAAGCACAACATGATATATGTTGGTAAGAAATACATAAAAAAGTAAATAAATTAATACGGTTTGAGTCTTTGTTGCACCACAGGAAAATAATGATCTGCTTTTGTCAGGAACTGGAGGGATTTTCATAGCAAAATGTTAAAGACTGAAATCGTGAACTCATTGTGTGAAACATTCAGATCTACATTGTTGTTATTTTGTCATCCACTTATTATCCAGGTTCTTAGAATGAAAAGAAGTTAAAATTCATTCATTCAGATTGGTAGGTTAAATATTAAAAATGTTTTATTTGCATTGTTACTTGACTTAATGTAGTTTTGATTGTTGATTCTATGTTGCATGACTTTGTGTTTTTGTGTTTATTATGTAAAGCACTTTGAAATGCCTTGCTGCTGAAATGTGCTACACAAATAAAATCTGATTGATTGATTGATTGATTGATTGATTGAATGGTAAATGCTCTCATGCACAATCAGTGAGTAATCAAAATAATTATAAGCTGAATTAATCTGAAAGTAGGTCAGACTGTAACAACCCTTTCTGTTTTTACCCATTAAGCGTCTCAAGGCGAGTAAATTCTCATCAGTGCAGACAGAGCGTTTGCATAGCATAACATGAGATTATGCAATAACGTTATTGGGTTGTTACTTCAAAATTTGACCACAACTTTGCAGTGGCTAATGAGTCTAATATAGTCTTGTGGTGACATTAATATGCTAAAAAAAATTATTGACTCTCTGATTTAGCTTGTGAAATGTGTGCAAAACTTTGTTGCTAGTGTTGAAAAACAAAATTTTATAATTGTTTCCATTAAAAAAAAAAAAGTAATTAAAATCACATGTGGATAAGTTCGGTCACGCTATATATCATTTAATACGTCGGCTTCTTCTTCGTAGTTTGAACCAGTGGCGACATCCGGTGGTTGATCATGTGACTCGCGTGATGCGGGTTTTGCAAAATAAACCAATTTTGATAAGGCCAAAAAAAAAAAAAACACCTGATACTAGCACCAAAACGTTTTATTGAACAAAAGGTTTTTTTTTAATTGCCGTGTTTTTATTGAGTGACGTTATTTTTTAAAATGTCAAATTGCACAATTATACTGTTAATGTAAACGCAGCCACTGTGACTCCTGTAGCCTGTTTCATGTTGTCAGACTGTTTTGTTGATTCTTGGGATAGTAAGAAACTCAACTTTCATAAAAAAAAAAGCTTAATCATAGTGTTTTTATTCTTTGTCTGCTCTGTACTGTATTTTGGAGTTTTTCCACCTAAAACCTGTTTTTATAATCCTGTTAAATTCCTTTAATCCCGCAGAGGTTTGGATTGTTTTTTCTCCATTTCAGTGAAACCATTAAAGTACTTTTTGTATTTAACAAGCTTTGGTCTGATGCCTAATTTAGTTTGAAGTTCTGAAACATTTTTGCGTGACAAAACAGGGAACTCCTGTTTATTTCAGTACTACAGAGCAAAAATGCTCAAAAACGCAACGTGTGTCAACCAGTTTGGTGATATTTAGACAATTATTTTCAAGGGTAACAAAAGAAATCCATCTGTGTTGACAAAAGTGTCTCAGATTCTCACTAAATAGTTACTGCTGAGTGTAGATGTTGTCAGAAAACAGCAGAAAGTCGTATTTAAAGCCGTTTCTGAAAGTCACTGGGGATCCGCACAGGTTTGTGTCGATGCAGCAATAATTCCTCTGTGAAGTGGAAACGGCTTTATTAAGAGTTAGTGGTTAACTTTCAGAATTTTCCAATCCTCTCTGCTGTTTTTGGCACCTTGGCTTTTGGGTGTGCGTGTGCTTCACCTAATCATCTCTGGAGTCCCAGAAATCACTCGTACTTAGGAGCGGGTTTCTCGGATTTCTATAGGTCCTTTTCCCTTCATTCGCATCGCAGGCTCACTGTTCCTGTGCTTACTTTGACAGATTGCCTGTTCTCCATTTCTGTTTTCACAACCAGTGAGTCTTTGTGCGCTGCGTACTGTGCTGTGGAGTGTTTCCCACCTGGAACCTTTTCCGTCTCCTGCTCCATTTTGCTCTCTGGCTTTGACTGTGATGAGGTGTGTGCTTTCTCCCTGTTTTGTTCTCTGACATTTCTCTTCTGCACTGTGCTAGAAACTTTTATTTTTATTTTTTTTAAAAGTTAATCCTCTCACTCTTAAACTGACATTTCCCTCAGTTTTAGTTTTTTTTTTTGTACATTCTGTACATTTTTTTGTACATTCTGTTCGTCTGTAAAGTTCAACATTTTAACAGAAGTGTTAGTTTTGTTTCCATATCTTCTGCTGAAACCAGACAGTTTAACATAATTTGGACTCAAACACAGAAAGAAAACAAGATATTCATGACATTATGAGACTTTATGGAAGTTCTTTCCAGAAAATGTGAAACATGGCTCATAGCGTGATACAATTTCCTTTTTTCTCTTTATTTCCTGCTTTTTATTCCTCAAGCTGCATAAGAACATGTCTGCTGAGTGAGTTCCTGCACTCACTGCACATTTTCCCAATGGATTGAACGGAAAGATAAAAACTATTAGCGACATCTTTGTTTAGAACATCCTCACTTCACTTTCAACACATTAAACTTGTGCATTGAAGCATTTTCCCACTTCATATCCGTTGTGGAAACGTTTTTCCTGTCATTTTCTTTGAGTAAAGTGAATCTCTTTCTATTTTTGTTCCTTTCCACTCCCCGAATCTGATACGGAAAGTGTTGAAAACACTGAAACTAACAATGCCAGTGATGTATTCCAGCTCCCAGCTGCGCGTCCCAAATTGAAGCGCTTCATTTTCGTGCATTTGGGAGATGAATGGAGAGCAGGCCGAGTGCAGACGGAAATGCTTGATGATGCACTGCTCACCGGATCTGACCGTGTTAAACTGTTTAATGGCTGGTGTTTATTTATAAAGCGTGGATAATGTCATCTGTACGCGGCTGGCTGTGTTGATCCTCTGTTCCCGTTCCCTCTGCCGGTTCCTCGGTCAGGCTATCAGAGGCGGCCATGACTCCCGTGGCGGTGGAAAGCGGAGGCCTTCATCAGTCATGGGTCATTAGTTTGATCTTCCTCGCTGTAATGAGGTCACTGTCACCTCGACTTTTCATAATTCTCTAATTACTCTGTGTCTAGAGGTTGACTCTCATTAGACTGAAGGAAGGAAGGGAAGTTGTGCTCAACAGTGGGATTTATTGCTTTAAAAAATGCTGATTGAGCCGTTCTTTAGTTTCATACGAAACTTGCCGCATTTAACTCAGGGGTTAAAATAAAATTTAAGTTGTAATTTCTGAGTTTCTCTCTGGAAGTAGAGCAGCAGAGGATAAAGTTCTCAACGCAGAAATCCAACTTAGACCATTTCCTGTCAAGTGACTGTCAGTAATGGGCTTCCGTACTGAAAAAAACCCTTTCAACAAAGTTGCTCTTTCTGTATTTTCACTTTTAGGTACCTTTATGGCTTTCGGTGAGCAAAAACTACGCTTAACACAAGACCCAAACAATTCTAATCTCTGTTTTGTGGAGGAATTTTGACCCAGACTTCCTTCAAATAATCATCCAGTGAAGTTTGCAGGTATCTGTTTCTTCTCGACTGTCCAGGTGAAATGGCAGCATGTCAGTCAGCCTGAGGTCTGGTCTTTTGCAGATTTGTCAAAAATGTGTTCAAAAACAGTTGGATTGATGTGCTTAAAAAGATTATTTGTTTGCACTCCAGTGATAATTTCTTTGCGCTCTGCAGTATTTTGTTGTTTGGTTTTTCTTTTGTTAAGTATTTAATCAATAAATGCCTATTGATTTTGTCCAAGTTCTTTCTAAACCTAAAGGTAAAATTTAAATGACAATATCCAGCATTGCACACCTCAAGTATCTGGCCAAAGAAAAAAGGAACATAATCCTTTTTTCTAGTGGATTTAAAAAAAACACAAATTGTCTGAAAATGAAGTCATGTTGACTTTGCTTTTAGCAGTTTCTTCCTGTTTTTTGCTTTAACACTGCAGTTAAAGCAACAAACACTAGAAACACGTCTGTGAAACTTGTATCCTCTGACATGAACAGCAAACTGTTGTTGCGCTTGAAGTGAAAATGTACGTTGCATATTTCAAACATGAAATCCAACCTTTCTCTTGGACCCAGTGAAGTGGAAAACATGTCTTCCTTCCAGTCAAAACTTGAAAATTCTTGAAATATCATGTTTTGGAGCGCAGCTTAGCAGGAGTGAAGGCTCACATCACTCCTCCTGCAGAAAGCCCACTTTATATAAAACAAATGATTTAGCTGAGTGTTATGATTCTGCGTCACCAAAACACGGGCAGAGGAAAATCCCTGTGGCCGTTCTGAGTCTGCGGCGGACAACCCAACTGATCCGAAATTACTCACACACGAACCAGCAACACACATATTCACGCGCACACATTAAGGACATTTATCATGCTCCTTTATGCCATTACAGCATTGCCCTCATCTGGGACATAGAAACAAATCAGTGCTTGGAATTAAAAGCCGCGCTCACTTCCTGCTCGGCCTCGCTGTGCAGCTGGAACACTTCCTGGAAGACGGATCTCACCTCCTCACCCCGTCTTCTCGGTCTTCTTTTTGCCTGTTAGGACTCAGGCATCTAATCCATAAAACAATTCTGCTTCAGCTGTTGCTCTATTACAAAACATTTCCAGATATGAAGAAAGATGAGAGTGTTTTGGAAAAGGTGCGACCTCCAGTCACTCCCCACCTCCGGCCTTTCATAGAGGAAGTTATTAGACAGTTGGAGCCGTCGTCCTCCAGCTGCTGGCCTCATCGGTACACAGTCAGTGAAAACATGGTATTTTAATGGGACTGTGGATTGAATTATATGAGATGTCAATCAGAGCTTCAGGTTGAGGAACACCTTTGTCAGCACTGACATCCAACCAACCTTGAGGAAGGTTTCTCATCAGAGGCACTCAGGAATGTTTTCAATGATTTGCTGCCAGGCTGCCCAAAAAGGAAACACATGATGTACTTAAAAAAAAAAAAGTTTCCAAATGCATACGGAAAAATTCCCTTTAAATTTACGAGAAGCGGTCAATTATGTGCGGAGCCCTTCAGGGGACAAAAGCACTGCATTCCCTTGCAATAAATTAGCAAACACACCCTAGTCTGTTTTGTATACAGTCACAAATGTCAATTTAAAAGTGCAAACACACATTTAAAGAGCCTCAGTGAAAACGTGTTCACTCTGATGCAAAACATTGACTGAAAAACGATTTTCACTGCATGTTTGTCTGTTTGTGTAAAGTTGAGAAGGAACTGCAGATGCAAACGGCCTTTAACTAACCATTCAGACAACCAACACAAACAAAACTACCAGATAACTTTGTTACTCCATAATAAAAGCTCACAGGGTAATAAACAGAAACTTTCTTTCTGTTGATAAGAAGGGATGAGGGCGACAGGAAGCCCATGTTTGGCCTGTTCTGCTTCTGCATTTTGCACAAACGTTTCTGGTGCATTTCTATCCTAAAGAAAAGACAAGTGAATTCAACTACGATGCATGAACTGATCAGTTCATTACTGCGAGTTAACGCAAAACAAAAAAAAAAACTCCACCGTGCCCCCAGGGGCCTCTAATTATCCACCTGAGCCCCCCTGTACTAAAGACTTAAAATAACTGAAATTACAGATAAAAGAGAAATTTAAGCTTGCTTTTAATCCCGCCTTTTCATCATATGGTATCTCATTCTGATTGGGTAATTGCAGTTTCGCCAATTCGCAGAGCAATTACACAGCAATATGCGTGATTACTAATCGCCGAGCTTTATTTAATCCAACAAACCAGCAACAATAGAAGAAACTCATTGAACATTCCCATTAGGGAACATTTTTACAGTCTCAAGTTAATTTCCTCTGTTTGTAGCAGCCAGGTGTGAGCCGAACAATAGCTCTGTTGATTGAGCAACCTGAACCCAGAATTGGTGCTGAGGAGGAAGACATAATGAGGTTTTAATCTTGCTGTTGTGGCAAGTTTCCAGAGTTCAAGGCCATTTGCAAGAGTTAAACTGAAGGGTTTTCTGTTCTTCTTTAAAGTTTGGGAGTAAACTGTATGCTTCGTTTCTGACATGCTGCAGCTGAAGCTCAGTTTGGCATCATGTACACCAGCATTTTCCTTATAAAACACAAACTCCCTGAGCACATTATGAGTTACACCCATTTAACACAAGATGGTGGAAGCAGCATGAAGGTTTTGATCCATTTTGCCTTGTATCAGTGGTCCAGGCTGGTTCTGATAGAGTTATGCTGCAAAGGACCTTTTTTCTAGTGTCATTGCTGATCAAGAACGTCCTTTTATGGAAACAGTGTTCATGTTCTGAAGCTCAGATCTCGATCCTGGGGCTCATTGAGGGGAATAAGGGACCGACTGCATTGTGTGTGTTTCTTTCTGAAACGTCTCCATCAGCCCCCGTCTGCCTTTTCTCAACCCATCTTCATTTTGAAGGCTAATGAAGCACCTTTTAAACTGCTGCATTAATTCTCCAGCCACCATGGAGGTTTGTACGTCGCTCATAAAAATAAAAATGAGGTGCGCTGTGGACCTGAGGCCTTTTAGATTCAGATTCTCCTGCAACATTTTAAGGATTTGTGACGAATGTCAGAAATAATTTAAGACATTCAGATGACGAGATGATTTCTCAGAACAGATATTGTGGGGAAAAAAACCAAAAGCCCATTCATTAGTAGACACATATTTGTATAAAAATAATTGTTTTACCTGCCAGTGTTTTAAATCTGTTGTAACAGTAAAACAATGAGGAAGCATGTGACTGGAAATGGGGATAAAACTCAGTACTGTAATCAATAATTTCCCAAATATGATAATTTAGTCCAACAGTTGAAGGTTTTGATTGCACCAAAAAAAAACAACAACTTGTCATCTTTTTTTTATATATATATATTTATATTTTGTCTCTTTCCTCAGATAAGCCTGTCTTCTTCTCCCCTGTAGTTAATTTTAAAATAAAGTTTGGTTTTCTGTGTAAAAATACAAAACATTTGTGCTTTTACCAGCATTTTTTTTGTAATAAATGCTGTGGTGAACAGTAGTATAGACTACTTTAATAGGTGTGAAAAATGTTTCTCAAAACTTTACTTTAGAAAATCTAAGCAGAATGTTGTAAAAGACGCCAAAGTGACCAAGAAAATGCACAGAAACACAGAGTAGAGTGCTCCGTTTTGTAATTGTGTTGTGACACACCAGCATGGAAATGTTACCCAGCTTGTTGTCTCACTACTTTTCGGTTTGGTAATCTTAGAAAGCTGCTTTAGTTTGACCTTAAAAGTTCTGCCATCTCATTGTGTTTGTCACAGTGTCGGGCAGAGGCTTGGGTACAAAAGCCCCAGCTGTTATATCCATGTCTCTGCTCTTGTAAAACAACATTTAATTGGGTTATATCCATGAATGTCTAACCTAAACGTCACCTAAAACAGTGGTGTCATTTTCAGCTGCGACGCCGGGTCAGCCTCATCCTGGGGTAATATAACACAGGAGGATTTGGGTTTGTTTAACCCACCATGACATGTTTCATTTCATTAACTTCGGTGCACTTTATTGTTGGTTTTTAATCTGTCACAATAAAGGTTTAAGGATTTTATGTGCCACATTTCTGGCAAGGAGAGAAAAAAAGTAGTGTAATTTTATATGTTTTGTCTCGGCCTTACGGGGGATTTCTGTTAATAATGCAGAGTCTTTCTGTGCAGAGCTGCAGCGATGGGGTTTGTTTTATCGTGGTCGAACCAAAAATGTTTACAAGATTTCAAGCCAAGGCATTTTTCGCTAAATCTTTTGTGCTCGGGTGATTTTCTGGCTGTTTCAAAATTTGCGTATCTCACAAAACGTAACAGAAACATTTTCTTCATCCGACTGTTACTACTGCAGAAAATGACAAAGACGACGACAGGAAGTGGTAGGGAGATAACAGTGGATGTGCTTTTTAATGCTGTGAACCATGTGAACTAACTTATTCAAGTGTGATTGTAATTGTGTTTTTTATCTAACAGGAAACACAATTGGGAAATATTGTTTTTTTTTCCAACGTTAGCAGAATGTCGACAAAGTTTTGTGCATGTATCTAATGGAAATGCAGTTTTTGTTGCAGTGGCATGATGAAATTACGTGGTTTTGTTCCCACCAACTTGTCGTCCTCTCCTTCATGTGACAACTCAGCTGATAAAATTACTGCTTGATTGGCCAGAACCTCGAGGTTTTGTTAGTTCATTGGGAAAAGCTCTGG
The DNA here is from genome assembly GCA_010277075.1 of Poeciliopsis retropinna. Lineage (NCBI taxonomy): Eukaryota > Metazoa > Chordata > Actinopteri > Cyprinodontiformes > Poeciliidae > Poeciliopsis > Poeciliopsis retropinna. The sequence continues at coordinate 3,243,269 of VMRM01000037.1, read as the reverse complement.
GACAGAAATGTGGACCAAAACACTGAACATCAGAAAACACTGAAGCAAACACATTTATCTTTATGTTAAACATCACCTGCTGATGGATATTTGTTATTCATTCTATCTCCGTTTAAAAAAAGATGCTTTTTATGCTCTTTTTCTGGGTTTCAATGAATTTACAAGCAACTCAACCATGCAAAATACAGAAAAAGAATAAAACAAAAATCAGATATTAAGAAGTTATGACGCACATCTCTTGCAGAAGGAGTGAGTCGTAGTTCTACAGCTTGTATTTTCCTCCTGAATAAGCCCTGAATAAGCTCCTGAGCTATTGTAACATCTGGTAACTCATGCTGAAACAATGCCGCCCCCCCACAAACCCACTGCCCACCTTCCAGACCATTAGCAGGCTGATGAGTGAACAGTTAGCTGGATCAACACGGAGCGTCTGGTTCTGCAGCCCGCTCTTTAATCATTCCTTATCTCTGGCTACATTACCACATCAGCGTCCTTTGCTTTCCCACCCTTTCTAATCCTGCTTCTGTCACATCCATCTCACCCCCCCCGGCCCCCCCGCTCCACATCTGTGGCCGTGTGTTTTCGCGGGCGGCGCTGTGTTTTGTTTTCTGGCACAGCTCGGCGCAGATTTGCGGTGCCACTGCATGTTGTGTCTGGAAACCATAGAATGCCAAAGTGCCAGGAAGTGATGAATGCTGGGTAAACACACGAGAGCCGGTTCCCGAGGGATTCAGCATGTTAAATCTTCAGCCAAGTCTCTCCCCAAGACTTAGATGTTGACTTTAATAATTGGCTATAAATCAGGAAATTCTTAAATCGACTGATGTGAATCAGAAAATGAAAACTGTTTGGATTAAACCAAGGTGAACGAAGATGCATGGAGTAAAACATCGACAGAGCTAAACCTCCGATGGTTCATGTGAAAATGTCTTCATTGGTCAAAAAAGGTCTAGTCAAAGTCCAGCCTCTGTTCAGTCTGACATGTCAATGCAAATTGGGGCAAAAAATAGTAAAACTGGAAGAGCCTAGTCAAAGTTTTCCAGCTGTAAATGCAGGAAAACAAAGATTTACAAAATATTGAGCTTGAAACCTATAAAAAATGTTTTTGCACTTTTAAGATTTTAATTTGAAAGCCAGTTATCGAAGCTCCATAAATCTAATGAAACCAAAGTTTTCATTGTTTCCAAGCAACGTATGTAATTTGAACAAAATATTTTATTTGGTTAGATGTCCTCACTGGCTGTAATGAATCATGTGTTCATGACAGTTTCAGTATAAAGTCAAAACTGTTTGTGGCAGCAGAACCGTGGAACGGTTCTCAGATTAGAAAACAGAGATTTAAACTCGTTTGCTCGGATTTGACAGGAAAATGAAAGAATAGTCAGGAATCTGATGGGTAAATTGTCTAAAGAAAGGACTTCTCAAAGCTTCACTAATGAGACAATTTCATCCATAAATAGTTCTTGGTAATTGTCAGTTTTAAGCAAAAGTACTTTTATAAATTTACTGAGTTTAAGTTTTAATTTAAAAACTTAAACTGAGATTTGTTGGTATGAAACCTCATTATTAAGGTTGGATTTAAGAATATTTTTGTAATTTTACACATAAATATGTCAATTTGTTTCTTTGCTCATAACTATTTATGGATACAAGCCAAAAAAAATAAAAAAATAACTGTGTCGTTGTACAACTGAAGACAGAAAGTCTCAGTTATTTCACCAGATTTGCAGGAGTTCAGTTCTTAATCCAGAATGAGACTCCCAACTTTCAGACGCAGGCCTCCATCTTTTTTTCTCACAATGAAAAGACCACTAATGCTGAAAAGTCTTTTAAAATAATAAAAATGTTACTTATTCATCACGCGACTCTCAAACTGAATGAAGAAGTGTGTCCATTTTCACCTTCAAGTCTTCTTCAACGCGCTCCAACCAAATTTATCTCTTGTGATCGACTTCGGTGGAATCGCTGTCTCCTCACTCGGACTCTGTGCTGGTGTTTCTTTCCCCCCAGGAAGGACGCCACGGCTTTAATTGCCATCAGGTGATGAGGAGCAAAGAAAAACAGAATTAACCTTGTCAGCCCAGAGCCATCCAGCTCCGTCTCCTCGATCCGATGTATCAATTAAAGCTGAGCCTCTGTGCTCCCCTGGTGTCCACAGGCTCAAAGATGCCAAGACAAAGAGAGGAGGAGAGGTGCAGTACAGAGGGGAACAAGTGGGGTTTACAGAGGAAGAGAGAAGCTGAAGAACTGACAAGGTGGATGAAAAGCGAGAGATCGGGATACGAGACAATGAGCCAAAGAATGACAGACAGATCGACTTGGCAGATAGACCGCGGGAGGGATAAAGGGGGATTCAGCTCTGGAAGGATTAGAAAGAAAGGATGATGGCACAGAGGCGAAGAGAGCAAAAATCTCAAAAAGGGGGTAAGAGACACCAGGAGATATTTGTCAATCTGAATGAGGGGAGAGGATCTGATGGAGGAGTTATGAGTATAAAGCAGGAAATAAAATGATAATGTAAAAAGAGAAATGTGAGATTGCTGAGGAGTTGTAAACTGTAGCTGCCTTCAGACAGAATGGCTCTCGGTGTTCCCAAAGGCTTAAAGGGCCTGCGGAGAATCCAGAGAGCAACATACCGAAGCAACGCAGACGAGAACACGATGGTGTCCAACTACAGTCTGCAACACGACTGAATCTAACGAACAGCTCCTCACCAGGCCTTTGGCAACATGGCGGCATGCTGAAGACACGATTCAATCATTCGATTCAGATGTGATGCAGCAGGCATGCAGCTAGACGCTGGAGGAAGGCAGACAGACGGAGAAAAACTGACAGATTTTCTTCTTCAGATGAAGAATTCAGTGGACGGAAGAACGTTTACTGCTAAATGTAACCTTTATAAAAAATATTCTTCTGGATATTTGTTGTAGCATATGAGACAGATATTGTGGAAAAAATTTATCTCCTTCTCCCAGGGCTATTTACAAACAACCAATCAGAGCCAGGAGGCGGGTCTTGGCGCTGTCAATCACCCTCAGCTTCTTCCTGTCAGCAGTCTAGTTAGCATGGCCACTACAGCATGCTCCTCCTTGCTCTGATTGGCTGTTTGGTTCTGGAGCGGTGCGTTACATCATCTCAGGGATGAACTGATCAATGTTGTCACAGATTATCTGTCTCAGATTAAAGCGTCACCACGTTGTGACAGTTTCAACAAATACGTGAAAAACACACACACTGTTCCTACACACTGATTAACACTGTAGTATGTAATTCCACATTACAGCTTCAAACATTGATTTATGGTGAATTTATGATGAATCCGACCTCCTGCTGAGAGCTGTGGATCCTTCATCCGTTCGGTTCTGGGACACCAGAATATATTTTAAAAATATAGCAAGCATCTTATCCCACAGTCTCTACAGGAAGAGAGGACACCAGAAAACCTTGGAGTTTAAGATCTTTAAGGTTTTAAAGGTTTTGTAAATGCAGTGACATCATGTCAGCATTTAGAGTTGTCCCATAATCTGCAACCGTCTCTATGGAGGTCAGTGCTACTTGTATTCCTGTAAATGTACACGTCTAACACACGTTACAGTTGCAGTTCACTCGGTGTGGTGCAGCCGCTTTGTGTGTCTTCTAATGGGACACAGCAAAACCCGCACAGACAGTTCATGTGAAGAGACCAGCTAATCTAATTAACTAATAAATGTCTGACATCAAAGCTAGAAGACGCTTTAGAAAGTGGTCAGTTGGTCGGCTGACGCCCCGCTGAGCCAGTCGATGGTCTAATAAGAAGCTGCCTGAAGTTACCAGCCCAGGCTGAATGAGCCGTCGCCTCCTCATACGCCACGGCTGGCAGCTCCGCTCCCATCTCATCGCTGGCCAGAGCAGCAGCTGGGCTCTGCAGGCCTCTAGCCTCCGACTGCAGGCCTCTGCCAACTGCTCAACAGTCTTGATGTTTGTCCTTTTCAGTTTTCAGCAGAGGGGAGATGAGGACGCAAGGCGGTTCTGATCTCGACCAAGAAACAGTTTGACACAAAAGACTAAAAAATTATACCACACAACCACAGAAACCTCAAAGCCTGGTCTAATATTTTGAGAGGATATTTGCAGATTTGTGTGTTGTGTTAATGATTTATATGAGAAATCACTAGATTTCTCCAAACAGAAACCCAAACATCTCTCTAACCGGATACTTTCCAGTTCAGACAGGTTTGGAAAACATCAATAGACTGAGAGCTTTGTTGTTGCTCCCAACTCCAACTCCAGTTTCTGATTATTTATGTACAATGGTCCGTTGTGTCTGTTTTCTGAAAATCTAAGTTTTATTTGCTTTATTATACTTGTCAGAAGCATCTTGGCTTGAATCCTGGAGTTGCCTGCGTCAGGTTCGCTTGTTCTGCGGTTTCCTCTGCACGTCTTCAGGTTATTTCTCAAAACAAACATGTCAAATAGTGTTGTTTGCTGTACCACCTCCAAAGTGAACTGCAAAAAACTGCATACTTGAGACTCGGCAAGAGAAACCGAACGTAGTTCCTGATATTCCCCATTGTGACGCTGCAGCTACAAGTTGACTGAATCGCGTCTTCATGAGAACAAACACAAAGACAGTCAGTTGTGTGGGTTTCACCTGTTTCCACAGTGCCGTCTTTATGTGATCCAGTAGACCCGTGACGCCAGGGCTGTGCACCCTGACAGAGTGATAATGGAAACCCTGCACACACAATCACACACTCAAAGGACCTGGGAGCTTTTAGCCCCTCTCGGTTTCAGCCCTCTCACCGTCTCCAGTCGCATTCTTATCACCTGCAATTTAGCTTCTGCCCTTCTCTTTCTGACACGTACACAGACCAGCTATTCACATGTGCAGTTTGCTGCAGGTCGCATTTCAACGGTTTTTTTTCTGTCAGATATAATTCTGGCAAGCTTACGGCAAAAGTGTTACAATATTGGCAGTATTATTAGAAATATGTTTGTATTTTTGCATTTGAAATAAGAATTTGCTGCAACACATGCATTATGATTATGGTAATAATGATGATGGTGGTTATTATTAGTCATTTAATCTTAATATTGCACAATGGGGCAGGATTTAACAGTAAACAAGTCAAACTGACAATAATATTACTGATATTGTAAAACAAAAAGTGCTTAATATTGTACATTTTTTATTTTTTACATCGTTTGAGTTTTTCTTCTTCTTCTCCTTTCTTTTGTTAGTTTGTACATGAGTCAGTCCTTCAGTCCATCGAGTAAATATGTGACAAATATAAATTATCATCTGCAGTTTGTAAAAATCCTCCTCGAACTTTTCCACGTCTATGTTTTACATAAAACAACGTCAAAATTTTGTGTATTTTGCATGGATTTTGTGTAACATCCAACTCAAATCATAGATAAAAGTGGAACAGAAATTATGTAATTTTTAAAACATTTTTAAAGAAATATAAACCACATATTTCTTTGTGTCCATTAGTCTCATTACTGTGTGTTGCAGCTAAAATCCACTTTACATCGTAATGAGTCCCAATTTAAGATTAATGCATTTTATAGCTTAATTCTAATGTAACTCCAGAAACTGGTTCATAACTTCATGAAATATTTGTTTTTGTCTCCGACAGTGTGGGTAACTTATTGGAGTTTGTTGCTCAGACAAACAAAAAGGAGCAAAGGTCAAAACATCGAGTCAACTCAACCATCCTGTGTACATTAATTAGCCTTATGATGCTGGTAGCGCCTGAATTAAGCCAGTTAGTGGGAAGACGTGTGTGAAAGTGGATGGGTGTTTATCCCACCCAGCCATATGTGCATGCAGCAACTTCAGCAGGCGACACAAACAGCAGGGCATCAACTAGGTGCTCCATTTCAGACGTGAGCGACTGTAATTAAATCAAGAAACTGGTAAGGCTGTTATCTTATCATGACGTCTTTCCCAATTATCCCCCTCTTCCCTTTCCTGCCTCCCCTCCCTGCTTGTCTCATTTTCTATTACGACTTAATTTGTTTCCAGTTTTGACCCTCGTCATTCTCTAATTCTGGGAAAATATTTGAGCAATAATAACTCCGTCCTGCTGGATGTTTTGTGTCAAAGCGCCGAGGCCACAATTTAGATAGCAACTGCACACGGGCCCCGCCCCTTCCTGCTCCGTTCTCCCTCACCCTGAAGCACTTAACCAACTTTCACAGGCTGATAAAAAAAAAAGAAAAAAAAAAAGTAATTGCTGCCCCAAGGGTGGGGGACTCCAGATACATTAGTAGCACAAAGAGGAGAGCTGGGATCACGTTACACCGAGTTCTGACACTACAGTCTGCAACCTGGAGAGAGTCAAAAATTATATCTGGTCAGCCATCAGGGACACGGACGCAAGGAAGAAGCACGTTAGTGTGGATTCACTCACCTGAGAGTGAGATAGCATTGCTGCAGGGCCAAGAAAAAAAAGAACGCACTCAGTTTGTTGCTTTGTTACTTCTTTTTTTTTTTTTGAGGCCGGTCTTCTTGTGTTTCTGTCTGTGTGCCAGAGAACCTCATCGCTGCCATGCTCCACTGCAGAACAATAAGACAGGGTGGAGGATGCAGGTAGGAGTGAAAGGGGGAGTCGGCGGAGCGTGACTGCTGGAAAGCACTTTCGGTGGAAGCAGATAGGAGAAGGAGAGCGTCTTTTACCAAGCTGCTGATCAGATGATATCACAGGAGTTACAATGTGTGCTGGGTCACAAAAACTGCCTCAAAATGTTCACTTCTCACTCAATCTGTAAACCTGAAATCAAACATACTTGATGTTCCTGATGACACAGAAAGTCCGCGATATGCTAGCATGCAGCGTTTCCTTGATTACTTTTTGAGAAGTCCTTTAATCTCCATGGCAACCATTCAGATGTGCAAAACACCTGGGTGGAGCTAGCTCCGCCGTCGAGACAAAAGCTCCACCTGAGGTCTGCCCTTTCCAAGCTTCTGCACTTCCACCGCACAGAGCAGATCTCCACTCAGCTCCTTCAGACTAGCCAGCAGCAATTAGCAAACACCCGGTGGATCTGCTGAGCTCATTACAGCAGCTACTTCTCAGTGAAACGCTGGTAAAAACGTTGTTAAAGGGTTAACAGAGGAGCCGTGTGGTGACGACTTTCTGGAGGCGGAGTTTCAGAAAAAGCTGAAGCTTCTTAAAGAGACAGAGAACCAATTTCAAGGCAACATCAAATTTCTTTTAAGTCATATTTGATATGTAATGCTATAAAATGGCACAAAGTGCCTGGAAAATACATAAAAGTGCTCTTATGATATTGTTACTTTTATTTGAACTAAATCTCAAAACATGAGATAATACAAGAACAACGTCCCACTGGAAAATGTTGCTTTCTGTAATATCACTAAATTGCTGAAAATGTAAATGAACAAAAAAAAAACCAATAATAGAAAATCAAATAATCCTGAAAAGATGGAATGGATGAATTTACAGTTGAAGTAAAGATTGTTGTTGTAATTTCTGCAATTTTGTGCTTTAATTTTCTTTGTGTGATTGAAGGTATTTCCTTTCCTTTTGTAATATTTGTAAAATGTTAAAAAATATTCTAATTGTAAGATGGTTGATTTGAATTTTGTCTTCTGATTTTGTTTCTGCCTCAAGGTATTTCATTATGTATCTTTTTTTTCATAATGTTTGTGTCGTGGACGAAGAGTCTCTGCTGGTGTGGAGGCTCATGTGGATCCATAAATGTTCTCATAATAACATAATGGTATGGCATTTCCCATTTTCAGATGTTCATCCATTGTTTGGCTTTCTGGCGATTGGTATAAATCCATCATCCATTTAAAAATATATCCTATCACTTTTCCATTAGTGTTGCACTTTAATTGAAAGGTCAAGAGTAAATCTGTGAGCGCTACTTGCGTTGAATTTAATTAAGCTTTCAGAGTTCGAGAAGCTCTCAAAGCATTTTGTGAAATCAGCTGAAGAGGCAAAAACTCAAAGGGTGCAATCAGGAGCTGCAACAATGGAGCTGTCTCTGTTATTTCATCTGTTTTTCAGCAGAACAAACAAGCGGACAAGATAAAATGGATCGCAACCCAGACAGAGGCTCAGGTCAATGCAGGACAAGCTTTCTATATCTGAAACCAGCAATCCAGTGAAATTACACATACATTTGGTTTCACCTCTACAGCTTTTAACAAAATCACTTCTCTCTCAAGTCTCCAAGACTTCCTGCAATTCTGTAAATGCACTTTCCAGCGACGGCCCTGCTGGAGCAGAAATTGGCATTTGGACTTTGTAATGACTGCAAAGTTCTGCTTTTTTACTTTTATCTTTTCAGGACTTTCACTGTGGTTTGCGAGTCGCGCCCAGACGGGTGATGCAGAAAAAAACAATCTAATTTTTCCAAGGATGCTTTTAAACATTAAACTGCCAGCTGACACTAAAAATTCAAACATCTTCACCGTGTTTCACTTTGCACAATACAATGAATCTAATTCAAGATTTTGAAAACTTCAGGACTGATTTTGAGTCTTGAACCACTGTCTTTGTCATTTTTTCTTTTCATTTTAGGGAGGATGTTGTAACAACTCTAGAGTACAGAGTAAAGGTTAAAGGTCACCACTTTGCAACCTTTAGGAAGAGACGTGTTTTGAGGCTAAACTCTGACGACTAAGTTCAGTCAAGAACTTTTCTCTTCGAGTGCAAGTTCCAACAAAATGTTGATTTCCTTAAATACTCAACTTTTATTAACTGTTTTAGGATCTCCGGATCCCGCCCAAGAGTAACAGGAACAAAAAAAGACGTGGAGTACCAATTAATAATTGGGCCATATTTGTCCAATTTGACATTTCGAAATTAAATTAGCTTAATGGAAACAGTACTTTTGGAAAAGCTCGTTTTTTGTTAAGACGTTTTGGCACTGGGATGAGTTGAGTTTTTTGGCCGCGTCAGAACTGGTTTATTTCATGAAACTTTTTCACATCATAAGAGTCGTTAACAAGTGAACGCTGCCAGAGGCGCAACCCATGAAGAAGAAGACGACAGGAAGGAGCCAGAGGATCCTTCCTTTTAATATTGCATCGTGTGAGCGATCACATGCGGTTTTAATTCAGTTTCTTATTTAATGGAAATCCTGCAGCTGAAAAATGTTTTTTTTTTTTTTTTGGCATTAACAGAATATTGTCAAAGTTTTGCACACGTTTACGATGGAAACGCAACTACAGATGCTACAGGAAACCTTGTAACGCTAATGCTCATTAAATGAACCAAAATCTCAGAGGAATTTCTCTCACACCTTGCTAAACTATTTGCATGAGCAGAAGAGATGTTTCTAAAAAAGAAAAAAGATAATTATGCACCTAACTTTGTTTGTCCTTTAGTAATGCAAATGTTTCCAAATTGATTGTTGCGTCTTTTAAGACATTGTAACCCGACTAATCAGCACTACAAACATCGCGACCTTTGACTCTTGGCCGTGTTTTAGAGTTTGAGTCTGGACTACGTTGTTAGCCAGCTCATGTTATTTTTTCCGTCTGAACCAGCATACTCAAATGCAGTGTTGACTCAAGCTTGCGCTTAATTACTTGATTAGATTAATTGCCTCTCCACCAATGCTGACACAACCAGCTTCTCCCAGCCGGGTGGAGACAGGAAGGAGGAGGCGGGAGGGGAGAGCCGGAGCGCAGAGCTTCCCTTTGCCTTGCAAAACGTTTATTGGTTTATTTTTAGAAGGGCTGATGGGGGGAAGTTGGATGGGTCCAGGGGGAGTCGGACAGGTTAACATCACACTAACGAGAAAGGTCAAGACAGCGCCCCCTGTCCCGGCACTCAGCACCCCAGAATCCACTCATTAGTCTTCACTAAGAATCCCTTCCCAACTTCTTTATTCACCCTAATGTTCCTCTGTTTCTCCGGGGAATCCTCTGCAAACAGGTTTCATTTACTACAGACACTAAAGTGGGAAGAAAACATTTGCAAGCATTCTTAAAGTGCCCCCCGAGGACATGACGAATTTGTTCCCACATAGAAGTTGGCTGAAACTCCCTCATCGATCACTTCCAAGCAAAGCCGCAAATGGTGCAGTTTCTCTTAAAAGCAGCTTATTTTAGTTTGAGCTTTTACATGTAAAATAAAGATGTTTTTAACATGCATGCAGAACTGATAAGTTACATTTTTCCCACTTATCAAGATTCTCCATCAGGAAGTTAATGGAGAGGAACATTTCTAAACGAACGTTTAAAACAAAATGGCTTCCTTTAAACCTTCCTGAATACAAAAACCTGAAAAACGGAGAATCTTCAGACCATAATACGTTTTTGAAAACATGCACGTGAAACCCTTCAATGTTTGTCTGAGGTAAAGTCCCTTCACTTCATGACAAACGTTCAGGTTCAATTAATTTATCCTCACAAAAGAGGAAGTCCAGTTGGTGGTTAGCGTCAGTCCAGCAGCTTCTGCCCCTAAGCATTAAATAAAACACAATGAATAATCCTACAAAGCAATACTTGTAAATTTAAACATACCTAAATTGGATAACATTAATAACAGTTAAAAACATACCAAATGCATCAGCAGACACTGATTATGATTAAATTTGTCCAAAATATATGTTACTATATAATAATTTTAAAGAAACAAAGCTGAGCTTAATGCACACCACAGTTACAGACAGCAACGGCAAGAAAAGGGGAGGAGCCATCAGTTACTGGTTGCTACGGTAACCAAGGAGGCTGACCTTAATAGACCGGCAAAAGTCTGGAGAAACAACTTCTTGGCTAAGCAAAATAAATTAAAAACACAGATCAACTTTGACAAACTAGACGTCTATAATGTTAAAATAAAACCCTGTCACCCCTGCAGACACGGGCAGTTGCCCAGGGCGACATCACAAAGGGGCATTGAAGAACTAGAAAATAAAAACGATCCCATCTGTCAACAAGTGTGCTGCTACTTGTGTGCCTGTGCAGTGGGTGACAGTATTACATGTTTTTGCTGCAAAAAAAATCAGATAATTGTTTGCATATTAACGAGACGGTTTGCCCAAAATGTATAAAGTTAGGGATTATTCAATAAAAATGATGCCACGATGTGATCATGGGAGCGTATCAGCTTTCTTTGTTGTCATTTCTTTCCTTTTGTTTCTCTCCTGAGGATATTGATTCAATGCAAATAAGCATGTCGCAATATGAAAAGTATCCTTCAGAAAGACGGGATTCTGACGCCTCAGTAAATTTGTCATCCGCTCTGTGGTTTCACCGTTTCCATGGGTGTGAAGGCATGTGCACATCAGATGCACTGACAGCCAGAATATTTCTACATAAAGTTTAGGGAAAAAAACGCTATTTATAGGTTTTAAAGAGTGGGTGTGTGATTGATATAATTCGACAGAGTGAAGACAGGCTGACAACTGTCGGCTCTGCACAAAGCCAACAAGACTCAGATCTTCTGAAAGTGTACTCTCATGTGTATCTGTGTGAAATGTAGGGTATGGTAATGTGGCTTGATGGTTACCACTGAATGAACAGCAAATAATCCATAAATTTAATCTCTTCCACTTATCTGAGATTTGGTTCCAGGAGGGAAACCAGAACTCCTCTCCCCCTATGAAGGCTCTCCATTTTCTCTTTGGGTCAATTCCCAAGAAAGGAAGAAAGAGCACCCCCGATTCAGTTCTTCAGTTTTACTTATCGGGAAACAAGAAATAAATGAATAGTGAATGACAAATAGGCAGGGTTCCACTGAGTTAATCCCTGCAAGTCGTCCAGTTCCTATGGTTGCAAAACAACATAAAACATCAGCTGCTTCACTGGCTTTAGAGAAGACGTTTTATTCTTAAAACCTTCTAAAAAGAGCCTCTGGTTTTCATTTTAATATTAAACAAACTAAATGTTCATTTTTTAAGAATCATCCCTGTCTACATTTAGCAAGTTTTACATTAAATTACCTGTTGATCAACCAAAGGTAAATGTTAACATTATTTTGCTTCTGTTTATAACTTTTTACAGTTGAATAGTTGTTATTGTTTTCATGCCATGTCAGACACAAAAAGAACAAAAACCTCCTAACTGGTTACAGTTTCTGGGTTTGCGTTACAAATGTGTCCAAAAGCTTGTCAATGTTCCATTAATGTCAAGTAAAACACAATTTTGTATTTGCTGTGTTTTGATTAAAGAAGAGACACATAAGTAAATAAATGTGTTCGCACAATAAGTCATTAAAAAAACATGCATCATTATCGTCAAACTGCTTCCTGCTTTGTTCTTCCGGTTGTGTATCATGTGACTCGGGTATTTCTGAACACATTTTATTGATTCTTGACATTTTAAACCTTGAAATTAAAAAAAAAATAAAAATCTAATTATCGGGTCAGCTGTGGTGGCTCTTCGCCGAATCAATTTTTCTGACTTCTTTTGATGTGAAGATGCAGCACAAGCGTTTGCGCTTGTATCTGGGATCCTGTTTTTCAGCCATGCTCCAAATATCAAACTGGAAATTTTCACGGAAAAAAGGGAATCCGTATCACACAATCCGTTTCTTTAAAGAGGAATTATTTGTAAATGTTGACTCATTTTTGTTGGTAGTGAATGTCAGAATAATTTACACTCAGGCATGAAACAAATTGGGATCTGGATGTCAGTTATGACCTAGAGTATTTATCTTCCTAATGTGCCATCCATCTGTCGGAGCCATCTGTGGCCTGTTGCTGACTAAAGAGTGGGTTAAACTACAAGGTGTCCCAAATGGGCTTTGATTGAGTCGAAGAGTTGAATGACTCCTGATTAAATGGGATTTTAGGTGGACAAAGGGGGGAGGCCCGGGACACCCCCGGCTCAGCGTCTGGACATTCAGTCATGCCTTGCTGGATTAGGCAATTACGTTTTGGTCATTGCTTCTGTCCCGGCCGTTTGTCCCCCTCCCGGTATCTTCCTGCTTATCTACCTGTCGGCCTGTCGCAGGAGAGCTCAATTCATGAAGAGTCTCTCTGTACTCATCTTGTCCTCGACACACACCTCTCCCTCCCTCTGACTCCATCTCGCCTTGTTTCTTCATGTCGTCCTGCTGTCTGCTCAGCACACAAAAAAACTAATCACTCCAAACAGGACAAGGCGAATGGCACAAGGCTAACGGTACACGGTTAATGGCGTAAGGCTAATAGCATAACAGTACAAGGCTAACGGTACAAAGCTAACAGCACAAGGCTAACGGTACACGGTTAATGGCGTAAGGCTAACGGTACAAGGCTAACAGTACAAGGCTAAAAGCACACGGCTAATAGCACAAGGCTAAGAGCACACGGCTAATAGCATACGGCTAATGGCTGAAGACTAATAGCATAACAGTACAAGGTAAGCAGCACAAGGCCAACAGCAAAAGGCTAACAGCACAAGGCTAACGGTACACGGTTAATGGCGTAAGGCTAATGGTACAAGGCTAATAACACACTGCTAATAGCATACGGCTAATGGCTCAAGACTAATAGCATAACAGTACAAGGTAAACGACAAGAGGCCAACAGCAAAAGGCTAACAGCACAAGGCTAACGGTACAAGGCTAGTAGCACACTGCTAATAGCATATGGCTAACGCCTCAAGACTAATAGAATAACAGTACCAGGTAAACGGCACTAGGCTAACAGGACAAGGCTAATGGTACATGGTTAAGGGCGTAAGGCTAATGGTACAAGGGTAACAGTACAAGGCTAATAGCACACTGCTAATAGCATACAGCTAATGGCTCAAGACTAATAGCATAACAGTACAAGGTAAACAGCACGAGGCCAACAGCAAAAGGCTAATGGTACAAGGCTAATAGCTAATAAGCTGCTAATAGCATATGGCTAATGCCTTAAGACTAATAGAATAACAGTACCAGGTAAACGGCAGCAGAGACTAGCAGCACAAGGCTAACGGTACACGGTTAATGGCGTAAGGCTAACAGTACAAGGCTAAGAGCACACGGCTAATAGCATACGGCTAATTGCTCAAGAATAATAGCATAACAGCACAAGGTAAACGGCACGAGGCTAACAGCACAAGGCTAACAGTTCAAGGCTGACGGCTAACTTAGTTTTGATGCTAAATCACAATCTCGCTAACAGTAAATCAGACCATTTTCACGGCTACAGCCAAAAAACACAGTCAGATGTGATAATTAACATCCACATATTTATCATCTGATTATTAACACTCCTCACATCGTCAGTGACTGCTGCACCGCTCTGAACAGTAAATAAATCAGGCGAATAATGTTAAGAAGGAAGAGGAAACTGCACAAAATAGAAGATCTACTTCAAAATAAAAGCATGAACATGAAAACTTTTTACTGTTCAAGAATTATTAACAATTACATGGGAAAAAAAACCTAGTACCCAGCAAATGAGATCTCATTCAATGATGTACTGAATGGCAGTGATTCTTCCACACGTTCTGCTTTTACGCTTTTTGTCAGTAGATATTTCAGATCATCAAACTTTAATATCAGTGTCAATTCAGAAAAATGTTTTCAATTTATAAATTTATTCAGGTTAGCCACACGTTTTGGAAAAGCAGAGAAACATTTCACACGCCAATAACTGGCAGACATGTAGAAACAAAGATCCCTTTAATGCAGCTTTTATGACAACATGAAGTTGGATAGAAGATCCCAAAAAGCTCTGCATCGAACCCTGATCTGAAAAAATGAAAGAAAATTAAAAAAAAACAACTGGTTGACAACAATATCTCAACAATTAAAGTCTAGTAAGTGTTTGCAAAAGTACTAATTAGGTTTGGATTTTTTTCCAGACATATTTGTCTGTCTCCATCCAGAAAAAAATCTTATGGTTGTGACTAAATAGTCATGAAACCTCCGATCTTTAAAACAAGTTTAGTCAAAACGTAATAAAGAAGACGTGGAGGATTGTCAGAGGACTTTAGTCAATTGTAGTTTCCTGTTTCACTGCTAATAGAAGATAACTGTTTGCTCTGATGACGAGGGTTTAGCTACGTTTTTGTCTTTTTCGCACATTGAATTTAAGGATTCTGGGACGCGTTTGACAAAGAGCGGCAGCGGCGGACACGGGAAAGAGAAGGACAGGATGGTACGTTTTGACTTCAAAGACATGCCGGGTTTTAGAAGATCAAAACAAAGCAATAAAAAACCGACAAGATCTCATTTTCTAACGTGGCTCCTTCAGAATTTTAAACATGCAAAGATCTGCAGACAAATCCCATCAAAGAGAGACCATGCAGCAGACTCATTGATCCTAAATAATTGTAATCATTGACTGTTTTCATAGTGTTGTACTTTGTTTTGAAAAACTTACTGGACTGCTGTCTGACAAAAAAAAATCCATAACACTGCTTTGTTATGTATTAATGAAAAAATTAATCAAAGTACAGAAACACTGTGAAAGAAAGAGCATTCTGACAGCCGCTATTGTAAGTTATGGAGTAAATATCAGTTATGTGCTGCTGATTAAAACAACTCAGTGCGAGTGTTTCTGAAAAGGTGGCATTAAAACGATGCAAAGGCAGAAACACATCAAGGACAACAGACAAGAAACCGATGCCACAAAAACACCAATCTGGAAGGGTTTATAGGGTTTATCATTTCCAAACTATTAAACATCCATCATTCTGTAGAGAGGAAGATTTTATGGAAATATTTAGGAGAGTCGCCAGTTTTCCCAGGAGTGGCTCAAACCAAGATGATTGCATGAAATGTCCAGAGAAATTACAAAGACTCTACAGGCCTCAGTTAACATGAATAAATATGGTCGATGTGAAACGGTTTAATCCTTTGAAGCTTGTTTGACGTCCAAAAGATGTTTCTGAATAAACCTCAACATTTCTGGAACAGTTTTCTCTGGTCAGGAGAAGCTGCAGTACAGCGGACCTCCAGTACTCAGAGACCACAACCATCCATGAAATACAAAGATTTACATATTTGAGAGCTGCTCTTAAAAATCTTATGCATGCTGAATTACCTCAGCATGCAGTCAATCTCTACATATTGCTGCTAACGATCTAATTATTTGATTCATGGCCGTTGAAGCAGAAACACCTCTAACGGTGGCAGGATGCTGGAGTTTGAGATCCCTGCGTCTGCTCTGAAAATCAACATTTAAGATCCGTGATCCAGTGATTCCAGTGAAACCAGAGGAATGGCAGCAGATCTCCAGTTTGGCAGCTGAAAACACGAGAAAGACACGGCAGGCCTCGGCTTCCCCGTCTCAACGCGGGACATTTTGGAGCAACGTGTTCGGCAGTGGCCTCCGACGCCATCAGGAAAATTCAGAATGAGGGGATTTAATAATGCAGAAGTGCCGTCCAACGCTGCACAATGATCCACGGGGAAAGCAGAGCTGGCAGCAGGGAGCAGATTCTGGATGCTTGTGACGAAAACTTTCAGTTAAAGGAAGGAACAATTATTGGTAAAACACAATATATAGAGACTTTAGAGGTGTACCCACTAAGATGAGAATTGTTTTGTTGCCATAAAGTCTCTTTCTTTACTTATACAGGTAGCTCTGATCTCAGGATGAATTTTTTTTTTTCTTTTCTGATTCATGGATTGAGATTTTCTGGAGATCTTTACGCCCACAAGGCGATCTCAACTGGTTTTAGTGGGAGGAAGGTTTTTTATTCTTTTAAGCTTCCCAGTGGGTTAAAGCTATATTCTTCTCTGAACTTCAGCAGCTCCTTTATGTATGTTTTCACCAGATCAATGGAATCTGATGCCTTGAAGTAACTTAGGCGTACGTGCAATTATTTACCTCTGCGCGTAATATTTAGCTTCCTCAAAGTCTGGCTAGCAAATAAAAAGGTGGAATGATGACGGGCGAGATTCTGCTTCCAGCCGAGGAATTCAAGTGTCTTGATGGCTTGTTGCAGATAGATGGGATGGGATTTCTTCTGCAGTGATGAGAAATGAAAACAGAGAGATATCCTGAATACAAATGGCTGCAAAAAAGCTGAGATAAGAGGGAAACCCAGAGCGGAGCGGTTGCTCTAAGTCAGAGTAAGGTAGCCTTGATTTCAAAGGTTTTCCAGATATGTTTAACTTGATTCTGGCCAGGGAAGACCTTGGGAACATCACAGAGTTTTAGTTTAAATCCGCCTTTCATAAGGATGGATGGATCAGAAGTAAATCCCAAAATTATAAACCAAAAACTTTGAATACAGAGGAAAAAACTAAGAAGAAAGAGAAAAAACACAGATATAAAACAAGCATAATATTGCCATCAGTGCACTGTACTGCAATGAGCCGTTAAACATTGATAATAAAATTACAAAAGATCTGTCTCAGCAAATAAGAAACCTCAAAATAATAATAAAAAATAATAATCTTCCTTTCTTTCCTGTCTAGAAAAAGTCCGGCTTTAAGAAATACATCTGCGTTTCGACTGAAAACTCCTGAGGTAAAACAGGTAAGATTTTAGCATATTTTCATTTTCACACAGAGCTCCATTAACAGGTTTGAATCTAATATCCCAGGTTTAAAATTACATTTTAAAATTTTACAGGGAGCAGACAGGCCAACGCAGGGGAAACAGGATCTCTGCTGGTGGGTCCAGTCACATCTTTGGCTCCATGGAAACATTTCCAGGGAGTTTTTTTGGAAACCCAGATTAAATGGTGCAGAAAGTTTCCAGCAATGATGTGGTAAATGCCTTGACATGTTTTTATGTTTTAAATTTGTTAATTTTACAGATGAACACGTCTGTAAGTCCTGGTAGTTTCCTGGTAGCAATTGAACAAAACTTTCCTGCAGCTGGAAGGGAAAAGATTTAAATACCAGATTTTTTAAAAAATCAGGTATTTTTTTAAGTTTTGAAGTTTTTCTGTTTCAGTAACTCTTCAGTTCTTTTAACACAAAAAACAGAAAAAATGACAAAATGATTTGCTGTTTCTGACAGTAAACAGTATTTAACAAATCAATCAGTCACTTTAATCAATTTAAAAAAGTTAATTTGATAACTTAGCAATGTCCATATTTTGGACATAATTCTACTGGTTATGTCCAAAATATTTGTTTTATCAGTGTGGAAAGTTTTTGTTTAAACAAGAAAAGGTGGATCTTAAAATTATCTTCTAAGATCTTTCGTATTTAAAAATAAATTTTGAATGAACCTCTCAAAGTGTTTCTATCTGTATAAAATATTTCTATTACACAGTATGTATTTGTCACCTACATTTTTCTTTTCATATTTATATGTATATATTTCATTTCAATCTCCTGTCAGATTTAGCAACAGGAAACCTAAACATGAAATCAGATCATATTTATTGCTGTATTTTCCGGACTATAAGTCGCACCGGAGAATAAGTCGCATTTTTTGGGGAAATTTATGTGATAAAATCCAACACCAAGCACAGACATGTCATCTTGAAAGACAATAAAAATAGAATAGAGGCAACAACAGGCTGAGTAATTGTACGGTATGCTAACGCTACATAGCAAACAACGAACTGAGAACGTGCCTGGTATGTTAGCATAACATATTAAGAGTTATTCAGATAACTATAGCATAAATAACATGCTAACAAGTTTACCAAACCATCCGTGTCGCTCCAAATCACTAAATCTTCATCTTCGATGTCGATTGTAAACAACTCTGCTAACTCCGGAGGTAGCTTCTACCACACACATTATCAACACAGGCCTAGAGCGCCCTCTGGCGGTTTAGTGGGAAAATAACATGTGATATGCTATAATAATGTGTAATAATTTCACACATAAGTTGCTCCGGAGTATAAGTCGCACCCCCGGCCAAACTATGAAAAAACTGCGATTTATAGTCCGGAAAATACGGTAGATTATAATATTGTTTATGTAGTGTGTTTTGTTCGTCTTTCTTTAGATGACTTGAATTTCAAACACATATAGAATATATTTTTACCCACATGCTCAGCCTCTTCTGTACCTGTCCTAATATACCATTTCCCTTTTTGCAAGATTCAGTTTTTTTTTTTATGATGATGTGTTTTGTTTTTTTTGTCTTTAAGACTGAGGTTTGGCTTGATTAAGTATTGATTGGAGATGTATCGTCATGTGAATATATAACAAAAAAAGTGACAATACTGAAAGTCAGTGAATCCACATCTGTGCCAAAGGTAAAAAGTTCAGACATGTGCAGTCATGTTCAATATTGTACAATATGTATTCCCTTATAGCTATGATGTCTAGATAGATTTATGAAAATGTTCAAAATATACATTTTTAATATGTCAGAAAGAAATGTTGTATTTGTCACATTGACTTTTTTTCCCTGAAATACAGTAAGCCTCTGAAAACGAGCTCTGCAACATGTCAACACCGAGTCTGAGCTGCTTGAAGAGTCATAATGAACAGTAATACAGTCGTGAAATGGTAAAAAGATGGACATGAGCCAAAAAGGCATAAGAAAACAAAGACGTAAGAACAGAAAACGAGCAGCGAGTCGGCGAGAAAACATTTGAGAACAGACAAAAGAGCAGAAGTGGGAGAGCGAAGGAGGCGACTGGGGAACAAACCAGGTTGGCTTCATTTCTGAGACAATGAAAAATTCATAGCACCTTCACCTGCTGCCAGCCTGAATCAAAGGCCGATATGCATTGCTGACGGGTCTTGCAGGAATGAAATCAATTTATCTCCGATTTCACGAGAGGAGTTAAAAATATCTGCATCACTTATTTATGTCTGCGTCGTCCCCTGACACCCAAAGAGAGAGGTGACAGCTCCTCTGCTGGGAGCTATTCTGCTTCTCCGCCCCTTTAAGGATGCAAATTCACTCAGACGCTTGCTAAAAGGGCTCAAACATGACACACACGCGCACATACACACACACCCGGCATCTTGCCTCTGATGCAATTAACAAAGAGGCTTCACGCTCCCAGAGACGACAAAGTTTGACTCGGTTTGTGTAGTGTAACAGTTATATTTTATCTAGGCACCATCAGACGAGGCTGTGGCTTAATATTTGATGTTGACACAAGTTGTGTTCTGACATGAACATGATTCATCCATGTTTACTGCAGAGATTTAGCACATTTGATGTAGATTAATGTCAGATTTTTTGGTTTTTAGAAAACCGACAAACTTTCCCATTTTGTTGTGTTACGACTTGAATTTATTGTAATGGTATTTTATGTAACTGACTGACATAAAGCAGCAGAAATAACACAGAGTAACGACTTTATTCACTAATGGAAACCAGAGCTGTTTGTAATTAGTTGTTGCTGTCGGGTTGCTGGTGGAAAGTTTACATTAAAGCAAAGTCCAGTGTCAGAATGGCCCAGTCAAAGTCCAGAGCTTGAACTATTTCACAAAACATGAATTGGGACAAATTTTATATATGTGCGAAGTTGTTGGCGATATTATTGGCCGATGGGATTGAAGGCGTTGAGATCAATGGGTGTGATTACGTTCTGAGGTCGCTGTGTTTCTCTTTATAGTTTGTATAAAAATGTTTTTCACAACCTATCAATGTAAACCAGACATGTTCAGATCTCCTGCTGCTGCGGTTGTCAGCCTGCTGGACTCCACTTAAATTGACCTTTTAGAGTTATTGACGCCGTCTTCTCGTGCGACCATCTGCTGCTCACCTTTGGTCAAGCAGAGGAGCGGATGTCATCAGCTGATGAGGTCTCTCCGTGCCCGCACGTCTGAGTAATTGAAAAGTAATGGGCCTGGCCCTCTACAGCGTGCTGAAGATATCCACCACATGTTAGGTCATTAGTAAAAGCGAGCCTCTCCACCGAGGGCATCAGATAACGAAGGAGATCCTTCATCTGTCAGGATGAGACGGAGTACCTGAAGCGAAGGAGCTGTGCATGCTAACCACGTGCTCTCACATCAGAGTATTACCTCTGATCAAACTCAATTTGGAAAATAATTTCTGAAACACCTTTACATGAATGTACAAAAGGAAAAGCAAAGGTTATCCCACCACCGTTGCACTTCTGACCCAAGCAAACTCCTTAAAAGAAAGACGGCAGAATGCTAACATAAAATTAATTCACTTTATGCCTTCCTGTTGCGTCGTAGTTTCAGAAATGGCGCGCAAACATTTTTTAGATTTTATTCTGTATTTAAGAGCACCACCATTCTTCTTTATGCGCCACAAATCTGGAACAACCTTCCAGAAAACTGCAGAACAGCTGAAACACTGAGCACCTTTAAATCAAAACTAGAACCCAGCTGTTTAAAGCTGCTGTTGAACAGTAAGAAATGGAACATTAACCAACATTTTCATGATTTTATCACTGACAAAAATGCAATGTCTGTTACCGCTTTTCTCAGTTGTTGACAGCATGATATGTTTATGATGTTTTTATGTTTGATGGTGTAAAGCACTTTGAACTTTGTTGTTACTGAGAGAAAGCTTAACGTGAATTTAATAGAAGGTTGTGAGGAAATCTTGGAGTAGAGACAGATGTTTTTGGGAAAACCGTCTGTTCAGCATTTTGTACCAAATTGTTCCTGCGACAAGAGGAAAGGAGATCAGTTCACTGGAGCTGGGATTGCATTGGACATCTGGATTCTCTGCATTGGAGTCTCACTTTGTCTTCTTACTGATTAAACTTCAAACACAAAAGAAGAATTTTCAGCCTGAAAAGAATCAAAAACCTTCATTTTGAGTAATGCTTTCGCAGCTGAAGTGTCGTGGAAAGAAATCTTTTTCTAAAGTGACGAAATATTTTGTGGTGAAGATCAGTGTATGATATTTCATCTACCTGTTCTCACCAAAGCTGAACTGTTTGGGATTTCAGTTATTGTGGAATTCAGATAGAAAAGTTTGTTTGAAACAACAATTAATTTTGTAATAATATTCAGAGGACTCCCAAACTTCAGCTGGTGCTTGAGTTTTGTTTTTTTTTATCCCAAAATGTTCAAATTGTTTTAAATTAATGTGCATTAAATTACAAACAAGTGTTTTGTTTCAGTAGTTTCTACTGAAGACTTCCTAATACCTTTGAAATAAAACAAAAAAATCACTCGTTCCACTGGCAGATTATTTCATTAATAAGATATTTTTCCTATAAGGAACTAAAACGTTTTCATTAGTTAGTGATGTAAAACGAGCTCCTATTTCTTGCTGAAAGGTTGCATCTAATTTGGTTTAGTCTTTTTCCAAGTGTGTTAAGATATTTGCTACAAAACTAGACACAAAATACTTGGTAAGATTTGTAGTTTTTGCAGTTTTTCTGCTCTCTGTGGCGGCTGAGGCTCAAACTTCATAAAACCACACATGAGCTTCGATGCCAGGCTGCATTACCGGAAGCTCCTCCCGGAAAACAAACCACCATAAATTGGTTTTCAGTCACCATAGTAAAATTGCAAACAATCAAAACACACAGACTGTTAGCAGTACCCACATCTATTAATACAACCATGTTATAGTTGGACAGTCTGGCTGCATATGCATGCATTTTTAAAAAATGATGTGGCAAAGCCAAACAGCCATCGCCACAGCGTTATGGAACGTTCTATAATCAGTTTGTCTATATGAAGCTTTGGAGGGTTTTGACATTCTGTGTGGTATTGTCCTGTGATAATACCAAATATGTAATATAATGCATATTTAGCTCTATTTATTTCTTTGTAAATTTCCATTTTGCGGCTTTTACTTCTTCACAGGAGGATTTATCCGTGTGTTTTGGTCCAAAGTAGAGCTGCTATGTGGTTTGCAGGAAAAGGAGCGTAAACACAGTTAGTCTAAATGTTCAGCGGTTCCACAGAGGAACCGCCTGGCTTCATGCAAACCTCAGACCATCACCAACATCGAGCTCTGTTAAGTGTTCGCTGGGCTTCTCTCACTGGTCTGGATGATTGCTAGAACATCTGCCAGGATGAGACGTAGCGGTGGAAGTTTATTCATCATTTACATTTATATCACTCTGTTTTTTTGAAAAGGGGCACTTTTTTTTGAGCATTACATCACGTTACAATGTTATTCCTTCATCTAAAACATACCTCAGTGTTGCTTTGATGCAAGATTGCTCTTTCATGCAAGATTGAGATATCTTTGAATCTCCATGGCAACCATTCAAGCTGTGGAAAACGCCTGGTTGGACCCTCAAGATGCAGCTCCTTGCCCACTCAGCTCCTTCAGACTAGCCAGCAGCATTTAGCAAACACCTGATGGAGCTGTGGATCAGCTAAGCTCATTAAATGAGCTAGTGGTAAAAATGCTGTTAAAGGGTTAATAGAGGAGCCATGTTTTAAAACACATTCAGTTACGAGGTCAAATTTATCATATTTGATAGATGTAGCATTTTTATAATAACTAAAGGTGACGGTTTTCTTGATTGTTCTTTAAAATATATGTGCCTGGAAAATACATAGAACTGCCCCTTTAAGCTGTGCTGCTATTCTTGGCAAATGTTAGCTTAGTCACATTTATGAACTTTAAAATGATCGAGCATAAAATACTCAATGAGTTTTATGATGAACAGTGAAACAAGTGCTGAAAAAGCACAAAAATCCCAACCTCAAATATAGCATGAGCGCTGAAGTGAAGAACTGTGCAGTCACTTAAAATAGAGGAGTTCAGAAAACTATTTCTGCTGGCGTCGACATTCGCTGCCCCTTGGTGCGCCTGCTGTACGCCGGCTCTGAGCTCACACTCTCTAAGACAATCATTTTCACACCTCAGCCTCTCGGAGGAAATGCTTGAAGCCATTCCCACCTGAGCGCTGCACCTGCTCGGCTTAACTGCAAGGGAAATTGCCGGTTCTATGCGAAGTATTCATGGCATGCAGTGTTGCTCAGCAGACTATCAGAGGTGGCATTTTCCCACCTCGGATGGTTTGCTAATGCGCATGCTGCAGGGGCACAGTCTGGACGGGGCACCAGCTCCACGTCCTCACAGCCTGTGACCAAGTGCAATTTCAAGGCTTAGCATGGAGACCCAGGACTCCCATCCAAGAGAGCTTTTGGCAGTCGGACGTAAGAGGTTCTGAGAGTCACAGCAGAAAGGCTTAGCACTCCATTATTTATTGGAACCAGATTTAAATAAGATGTTTTAATCATTGAGAGGCTGCTCAAACATCCTGATGTCACGGCTTCTGGAGAGTGTCTGAGAGCAGGATATTCTATCTGTTTGTAAGAAGGAGGAAGGGCAGAAGAAGTGAAAGTCGTCGAGGGTCTTATTTTCCTTGGCCTCTGTTGAAAAGATGTTTTTCAGCTGGAGCTGTTATCCACCACGCCACAATCCTCTGGATCTATACGTTTCACCGATGAGTCTGAGAACAAGCTCATCAGTTAGAATAATTTGCATTGAAAAACGAGCAGCTTTCTGTGCTCAGGTTTCAAAGACCTCTGCTTTGAAACATAAACCTGTTGTCCTGGGATTCCGGAGGGCCAAGACGAATATTAAATTATTCAATTCAAGCTGTTTTGCATTACTCAGATAATTCTTTATGGGGTGCAGGCTGCTGGGATAAAGGCACACCAGGGAACATGAACAGCACTAAAGCAAATGGACGTAAACAGAACCAGACAAGGTTATCTAACCGGTTACTTCCCTGAAGCAGCTCGCACATTATGTACTTTTAATATCCTAACCTTTGAGTTATGGCAGCGTTGTGTCTTATGAGACAGCTTATTCAATAAAATCGCACCAGGTTCTGACTTTAAACGCTGCCAGAGTTATTGGGACATGAATCTGGAAGACATCTGCTTAAAAGTCACAATAATTTCAATTAAAAATACAAATGTAAGTGAGAAATGGATGCATTCAACAGTGCCAGTTTCAAGCAATATCTGTCTAGATTTAGAGGCTGCAGTCTGGTCCACATGCAGAACAGTGATGGCGACATGAATTTGGCCACTTCTGCAAGGATTTAAGATTTGGATTGTAAAATTAGTACATCTATATGTTGTGGTTCAAATTTTTTAATCGAGTTATTTACAGGGTCTCTTATTAATTAATTGCATTCTAATCGAAAACAATATATATCGACAAAACAAGCAACATTTTCAATTCTAAATTACTGAATAATAAAACAGGTGAGCCCAGCAACAAAAATATTTATTGTTTTTAATGGTTTATTCAAGTTGGTGAGCATCAGATTGGCCCAAAGTGTTTCAGAAACCACTCATTATTCATAAAACTTATTTAGAAATGTGGACTTTGGTTGCTGACATTAGCATTGGGGACGACTGCTGCTGCTGCTGCTGCTGCATGTTTAGCATTGAGATGCCATCTTAGGTATGACTATCTTCATTGACAGGCTAACTTGCAGGCGTCAATATTCTGGATTGTTTTCTGAAGCGAAAATAAACCATGTTGGGCCAAGAGACGCAGCCTGGACGTTCGTTGCTGTTGCTATTTTTCGTTTGTGCGTCAGATTTACCGGTGGACCAGAAACGTAAAGGTTCCACTTGGAACTTGTGAATGAAAAAAGAAACGAAATAAATCAAACAAGGGACTTATTGTGGAAAAATGCTGACCTGTCTGAATTGAATTGAATTAAAGTCCTGTCACTAGATCAAATTTGCAAAACGGCAAAGTTTGGAAATGATCTGCACCTGTAGAACTGTCTGGACAACATGAACATGCTATGACTGATTCACATGGCCAACATATAAACACCTCTGTGTCCTTTAAGCACATGCTTGTATCATATTTTAGCAGGAAACGTTTCATCCGTTGTGTCTCCGAGTGTCCATTCTAGGAATGGACCCCTCTTTCAAATCAAGTCATTTACAGACATTAATGCTGGTCTGCATGCAGGACATGTGTCTGGATCTCCTGTCTTCAGATGTAACATAACATTTTAGTTATTTTCATCTGAAGACCAAATCTTAGGATGACGCTTGTAACTGTGCACTTAGTGATGAGTCAAATGTCAAATTTACTTGACATTTAAAAACAATAATTGACCAAAGTGTTCCACAATTTCACAAACAACCATTTAATAGGACACAGAAGGAAAAAAATAGAAAACAGAACAAACTCCTAACAACTAGTGTCTCATACTCAAAGGTCAAGGAGAAGAGATGAGTCACATGGAAGAAAGGAAAACATTGTTCTCTGTCTCGTCTTTGCTTTAAAGTAGAACTGAAAACCGTTTGAGCCTCTTAGCAAGTTAACTAGAATGTTATCGCTGCGTTTCACCCCACTTCATTCAAGAACCATGGCGTCTAATTAGTTCCAAAAGTTGCGAACTTGCATTTTCTGTTTGGTTAAATAACGAACATGCAAACACGATACGTGTGAGGAGGTTAAAACATACGTCTCAGCAGGGAATCAAGCATCTTTTGAACTAAGTAGAAGCCGCAAAGGACAAAAAGTAGAACTTATTTCTTCTCATTCATATCTACTGAGCTTCCATTTCAGTACAGAAATCAAAGCTAACTAGCTAATCTATTTGGCCAAAATAAAAAGTTCAGGCTTCAAAAAATAGAAATGAGATGTTTGGTAAAAGTCTTTTCAAAGAACATTCAGACTAATTGCGATCGTGACCAGAAACCGCTCTGAACATGTGGGTTACCCGCTTCGCTCCACTTGGGTGATGGTCAGTTATTTGGCAGTAATCGTTAAACGTGTTTTTGAAAAGTCTCTGCCGAGGCGGGAGCAGCTCGCGTCTGCCCCCGTCCCTTACTCTAAAGGGTGGCGGTCGCTGCCACAAACGGCCTTTTTCTGCAGCGTCCCGGCACGTCGGTCCCAGATGAGCTGGACGGAAATCCGGTTTGTTCTGTTGGGTGTGTGTGGAATTATAGCAGCTCATGTCTTTTAATGAACCCAGTCTGCATTCACGCAGAAACCCAGGAAATATTTCTGCTTCACTTCACAGCTCAGGCTTCCAGTGTGAAAGTAAAATTAGGCCACGGAGTGAGATCATTACAAAGGAAGAGTGCAATTTAGCTGTAAGCAGCTTGATTATTAATAAAAAATAAATAAAAGAGAAGGTGAATTTTTTGCTCATGATCTAAAACAGTCCTCTCTGTCTGGGTTAATGCAGAGTTATTACATTTTCTCACATTACAAAAACCAGTTTTTCATTTCTCACCTTTCCATCACAACTGTAGAATATTTTTTTTGCAAAAATGCAGGAGGGGAAGGAATGTTTGGTTCAGGAAATTGCTTAAAATGATGCTGCAAGCTTGCGTTATTGTAATAAAAGAAGTCATAAATGTAAAATGTTTTGCTCAGTGTACATTTTATTCTGCTCTCACAAATGAGAGCAGAGTATTTCCCCCTTTTTCATTGCTGTGTTTCCCTCTCTTCTTTGGACATTGTTATTGTTTATTGTGCAAAGCCGTTGCACATTTTACGTCACATTTCTCAAGGAGTCCGTAACAAATTCATTTAAGCGCTCGGTTCGTCTGAGGGAGCGTGCAGCTAAACATGACTGTCACGCCACAGAACTCCTTTTTTCATCTGGGATTACTTTTGTTCTTTTCCTGAAGGGGCTGACCAATAAGATTTAAGATTGTGGCGGAGGCATTAATGCAGTTTTCACATTTAATTAACATGCTTAAAATACTGCAGCGCTCACACTGGGAAGCAGCAGACCTCATCACATCAGTCATGTCTTTATTTAGCCTCTAAAAGAGGCCAAGATAACAGTTTCTTTTTACACTGAAATGTTTTTTACCCTTCTGCTATCTTCCTTCAAAAAATACGGCAGAATATTTTACTCATTGAAAGATGAAATAAACTCAGTAGGTGATAAATAAATGATTCTGAAACAAAAGGACACTAGTTTGTTTTTATTAAACAGATACTTGCGATTCTATAAGTGTAGTTTCTACAGCGGCGAATAAAGGGCAAACCCATTAACACATCAGCTGTAAAAGGTTGAAATTCAAACGTTGATTAAAAGCTCCTCAATCCCAGTGGAGGAAATGGACCTTCAGAGGTTTAGCAGAGTCGGTGTTTGGCATCCGTTTTCATAATTAGACCAATAAGACAAAACATAAAGAGTCGAAACAAATGCATGTTGGACCAGAGATGGGAGCAGTTTCACTGGGTCTTAAGAGCTTTTATTTAACTCTGCCAGATAATTAGGCATCTGCCTTCTGTGTCAACGATCCAACTGAAACATAAAACACACTGGACACTGTTAAGTTGATCACCAGTAAGTGAGGCTGCCATGCATTTCGTGGACCTGATGTATTTATGACTCGTATTCACATATGCGATGAGGCAAAAGATCAATCTGACTGCAACTGAAAAACATCTCGGCAACGAACGACGAGTCATAACACTTATTAATCTGATGTTGCTCTCGAGATGCTGGCGTTATGAAACTGAATGTGAAGCTAAACAATCATCTGACCACTTTGAGAATTGATGAGAAGATACTTTAATCTAAATGAAGTGTGCAATATTGATCCGAATAGATACATTTATCAGAAAAGGGATTGCTTCAAAATTTATTTTCAAAGACGAACAAAGCCACATTAATTTCCTCACATTTAGCGCCATGTGCATCCAACAGCACCACCAATAACGTGTCACTTGCTTTGAAAATTTGCTTGCCATAAGTTTTTTGACACACCAGGTTTTGCAGCTTCAGATTTATGTACTGATAGGGACAATGTTTCATGTGAAAATATCATTACAATTCATTAACTGCAAATTGCAAAAACAAAAATTAAATAAAATAGGTCCTGTTCTAGTCTGCTTTAAATTTAGTTTAGGGTTAGGGTTAGTGAGTGAGTTAACTCAGCTTAACTCAGCTTCAATTCAAGAATGTCAACAAAACGCCTCTGAAATGCTACAGGAAGTAGAAAAATACACAGCAGGACTCTGGAGAAAAGTTATTTTATCTTTCTTATTGTACTTTAGAAAAGATGAGAGCCACCGTGAGCCATGTGGGCTCAAGATATTGAGATCCAATGAGAGGGTTTACTTCCCATCCAAAGGATGTTTCCAAGAAACATTTCCACATAAAACTCTGTTCTTCTTCAAGAAGTCCAGAAAACATTGTGATGGAGCCTCATGTCAAAGGTTAAAGTGATAAAATGGATAAAAAATCTGATCTCAAGGTGAAACTGAAACCAAAAACGTGAAGCTATCTAACACCAGAGTTACTCATGTTGTCCTGTTTTTAAGACTTTTTCTAAGATACCAATAAAAGCAATTCTTCATCTAATGACCATAGAACCCACCAAATTCCATGCAAAATAACTCAAATGTTTTTAATCTAATTTAATTAAGCTGTGAAACGTTGTTTAGAAAATGTGGGGACGTTAAAGCCACAGCTTTGTGTCTCTGCTGTGACTGTATGTTACAGTAATGCTTCTTCCACTGACTGTTTACAGCAGCTGCGTTTCGGTGAGTCTGCGGCTCCATTTCCATCAAATTGTCAAGAGAATTTTTCAACAAACCTTTTGCATGTTAAATAGAAAACAGACTTCTGGCGTGTTTCCATGATCTGGTCTGGAACAGATGTGCTGTCAGAAGGTTGGAGTGCAGACTGTGACATGTATGGTTCCAATGAACGCTGTACTGTTTGTTAATAGGAAACAACATTGTTGAACCAAAAAACCAGCCTCCTCTTGACTTCATGTTTATTCTTTAATGGCAGCCTGTTCTGGTAATGCTTTGCTGCAACATACATCAGATCACTTATGTGATCTTTAACCGTTTCTAATGTCAAAACGTATTTTCAAATTACGCCGTTAGTTCCTGGGATTAGTAAACAAAACAAAAAAACTGTTTCCTACCATGTTCAGCTTAACTTTTTATATTAATGGCAACATAATGTTTGTATGCTGTTTGCCTTCACCGAATCCTGTCATTTATTTCTGAACAATTAGTCTTGAATTGCTGGATTTGCACTAACGAGCGTAGCCACGACGATAAAACTTTAGATTGACTGCTAAGATTATTTGCCTGGAAGAATTGTGCTGATTTGAAATTGCAGCTAACCCATGCAACACTTTATATAAGATGCAGTTTTATGCTGTAGTTGATTTGTACTTGAAACTCAGAATTTCTGGGCAATGCAAAAAGTGGAAAAAGCCATTTAGCATGTCCAATAAAGTTTCATTCTTGTTGTTTAAGGGAAATTCTCCAGAAAAGTTTTCCTGCTTTCGCATCATCCTTTTAAATCTGTTGCAACCAATCTGTTCATACTGAAACTTACTGGATCAGTTCATATTGAACCACGATGCAGCAAAGGAGCAAATCCAGCAGGACACACATTTTGACTTTATCTTTTAAAAGTCAAAAAAGTTCAACTTAAACCTAAATGTCACCATTTGACATATTTCCCCTGCTGTTCATTCTGCTCCTTGTTTCCTTTACAGCCTCTTTTTTTGTTTTTGTTTTTTCCTCTCGCTGCATTTATATAAAAAAAAAAAGCTATGAAATCAATGTTGTGCTTCATCA
Source organism: Poeciliopsis retropinna (assembly GCA_010277075.1). Lineage (NCBI taxonomy): Eukaryota > Metazoa > Chordata > Actinopteri > Cyprinodontiformes > Poeciliidae > Poeciliopsis > Poeciliopsis retropinna. Next base: position 3,212,987 of record VMRM01000037.1, on the reverse strand, counting down.
TTCATGGACATAAAGCCAACAAACCACCATGCAAAAAAAACACAGTGTGTGTCAATCTTTCCAGAGCATAAAATCATTGGTTCTGCTTTGATATGGTTGAGTTACTTGAAAAGATAATCCATGAAAAGCTCGGCTCGAAACACTGACGTGATTGGAAGTGTTTTATGGCTCTCTGTTGGTGTCATTTGAAACTGTTTGTCACCAATGAGATTTTCATGCTTCAGAGTGAATGGAGGAGGAAACATTACATGCTGTCATGAGGAACCGGTGTGAAAAGGCCGGCCCTCGCTCGCCGCTTGACATGGAGGATTTTCAACATCACTGATCCTGATGTAGTTTATCTGCACGACTTTTTCCTCAGCTGTCAAAAGTCTGTAGTGAAAATGCTGGAAAATGCTCTAAATACAGATTCAGGTTGAGCTCAGTTTATATTGTAAAACACATAAATTTGGTTGAGTTTATCATCCGCTATGACACTGAACTGGTGTAAACTGAGCCCAATTAATCTGTTAGGAATTAACCCAGAACCCTAAAAAAATAAATAAATAAATACTGCAGGTTGTTTTTAATCCACACAGGTCATGTTCCAGATTGGGATTATAATCCAGGCAGGAGTTTAATGCCCTCCCACACACAGTTCAAAGAGAAACAAACATTTTTTTCCCCCCTCCTTGTTTGGTATCAAAACTTTTCCTATATTTTCGTTTGCTCAATTCCAGAAAAATGTGATCATTTTATTTTTTTTTCCAATTCAGAAAGTGACAAGCTAAGATTAATTTATCTAGTTATATTCTTACTGTATCTTTAAAACTGGGGTTTGTCTAGATGTTATAATTTTGGGGAACAGTGTTAGCATACGACTGACACGAACATGAAGGAGTTTTCATAAATGTTTGTCATGGAGTTTCATTTGGTAAATACACTTTTAATGCAAGTTTTAATGCAGCTTTACATTCGAAGTCCCATTATTTACTGAATGACACTTAAAGGAGTTTCTTCACTTTTATGATTTCATACCAGGTTTGTGCAAATACAGGGTTACCCAACTTTGTAAGCTGCTGATTAAAAAAAAAAAAAAAAGAGTTCATGTACCTGAATGTGTCAACTTCATCTTTTTAATCTGTTCAAAAATTTTGTGCAATACAAACACCATCTGAATCTTCATTTATTCTGTGGTTTAGGAACAAGACAAGCTCTATAAACTGCACAGCAAAAACGAGAAAAAAAAAAAGAAAAGAAGACCTTATGAGGACGCTAGCTGCAGCTCACACAATTCATCTTTTTCCACTGCTCAAGCCGCTAGGAAAGAAGCCATTTTATGTTGAAACATAAAAATCTAAACGTATGTGGGACCCATTTGGGTCGAGAAAGGTCAGAAAATATGGGCTCCAAATGGCGCCGTCTACAGGTCAAACAAAGCCCATGTCAACAGACCAGAGAGGCTTAATGCAGAATAATTTGGCAACAAATTATTCTGCAGTTTGAAGAGCAAAACTCTTATGGATACTATATACAAATTAATTAGCTTTAAGTGGAATTGCTAAACAAAGGACTAATATTAACACTATAGGTTTAACACTGTGGGCCTAAACTGGGTCAGAAAGTCAAAATCAGTCTGGAACAAACATTTAAATTTGTAGCAGGTGCTCCATGAGAAATATGACAAACTGGAAGTGGGATTGTTCCTGTGTTGAATGACTGCTCTGTGTTATTAACCTATATGGATTTAACACTGAACTCCAAATGGGGCCTAAACAGGAACGATAAACAAACCCAGCCATTTCCACATGGGGACAAAACACGGGATTTTCCATTAAAGTTTCATGTTGTACGCATCTAAAGGTATGACGCAGGACGACTCTGGATTAGCAGGGTAAGAAACAAACATCTGGAACGTACATATGAGTCCTGAATGGGTAGTTTATGGGGACACACTGAGGAGTTGTGAAGGATTTAGAAACCGAGTCCAGTTTCAGATGAAACGTTGCAGACACGCTCTTGTTTAACAGTTTCTAACTACACCATTTACTTCCTGTAAAGTCATCCTTTTAAAAATGCATTTCAATCCCTTAACCTTACATTCCAATTATGTTACACATTTTAAAGACATTACATTTCAAATATAAGTAAATATAAACCCCCAGACTCCGAGTCATTACCAATATCAGCCAATGAGGTCGATGGATATTGGGGATTTTCTACAAATCCAGTTGAGAACAGACAGTCGGGGCAAACCCAGAAACAAATGTGGGGATTATATATCCAAGCTGGGAAAGTTTTGGGAACATTTACAGAACGTCGTCTTGGATCGAGTTAAACAGGATTCTGACAAGCAGACCAGAGTTTCTCCCTCATCCACTGCAAATATCAGGATGAGGGAGAACATTTTGATGCATTTTCAGATAAATTTGGGATTTAAAGGTTTCACCAGCACTTCTGAAATCATTTTAACTTTCCATAAATACTATGTCAAATGAAACCACTGGACTCTTGAATACAACACACAGTCAAACTACTCACATCCCGTTAGTGTTGTCCCTCATATTGAGCTTGTCGGGTTTTTATAGCGGCTTAAATTACAAGGTTCTTCAGATGTTCAGTGAAGAATTCAATGTCTGAAAAGTATTCAGTAATTTCACAAAAGTTGTTTTGCCTTCCATTGAGAGTTTTGAGAAACTACAAGGTTAAATCCCAGAAAATTTAGGGGAAATGTTCAAGAAAAAATAAAAGTTACAGGCTGTCCACAGCGACACTGAATACATGTGTCCTTTATCTCACACACACACACACACACACACAAATTTAAATAAATGATGCTACCAAACAGTTATGCTCCTCAACCTCATTTGAAAATGAATATTCAGAATATTGATCGTCTTTGCAGAGATTCAGACAGGCTAGTCAAAACTGGACAAAAGCAGATCAGGAAAAACATTTAATGAGTCAATTAAACCAGCAACATCCAGATGAAAGAATAAAAACAATACGAAGAAACCAATCATCAAGCGTTTTAGTGGCTGTCAGGTTTTCACACTTTACTTCAGTTTTATTTGGCCATGTGGAAAACCTTCAAACAGAAAAGTTAATTTAAGTTCATCATCACAGAAAACTATTTCAGAAACTTACATCTAGGTAGAAGGTGAGTATTTTTAAATCAGAAATTTTAGAGAACATTTTTAAGTAAAAGTAAAAAATGTGCAGACTATTTTGGGGAACAGTCTGTACATTTTTAGCCAAATTATATTTTACTCAATTTCAACCAATTGAAATTAACAAGGGATTTAATTTATTCTTACATTATTTATACACATTAATAGAAAACCTAAACAGTTAATTTAGTAAATTTAACTTGGTTAAATCCCAATTTACACACCAATGACAATGTATTATTTCAACTTCATCCAGAACACATTTACACGTTACATGTTTGCCTAACTGAACAATACAAATTAAACCTTCATCCAAAAATAAATGTTCCAGAGTCATTTTACCGATCGTCCTTTAAGTTTAATGTCCTGCTTCTGTCACAGAGTTTCAGCTCCATTGTTTGCTGTTTTGTCTCCTGATTGTCCTCATTCAGTTCACCTGGTGGAGAGATAGTTCAGGTTGTGGGCGGGGCTACCTCTGGTCACGTGGCACCAGAACCGGAACAGATGGGTCGACGACACATTTACCTGGCACTTTGAACTGCTTTGTTGCTGAAACTTTGATAAATAAATACATTCGCCTCACCTAAATTACCGTATTTTCTAGACTATAAGTTGCTCCAGAGTATAAGTCGCCTTTTTGGGGTAAATTTATGTGATAAAATCCAACACCAAGAACAGACATGTCATCTTGAAAGGCAATAAAAATAGAATAGAGGCAACAACAGGCTGAGTAATTGTACGGTATGCTAACGCTACATGACACATAAACAACGAACTGAGAACGTGCCTGGTATGTTAGCATAACATATTAAGAGTTATTCAGATAACTGTAGCATAAATAACATGCTAACAAGTTTACCAAACCATCCGTGTCGCTCCAGATCACTAAATCTTCATCTGTCGCTTGTAAACAACTCGGCTAACTCCGGACGTAGCTTCTACCACACACATTATCAACACAGGCCTAGAGCGCCCTCTGGCGGTTTGGTGTGAAAATAACATGTGATATGATATAATAATGTGTTAATAATTTCACACATGGACCCACCCCCAGCCAAACTATAAAAAAAAACTGTGACTTATAGTCCGGAAAATACGGTACCTAATTACTAGTCAGGTGTAATGGTGTGAGGGACTTTGGACTCAGCTGACCTGAGTATTGCTAACCATCACGTCTGTGAGCGTAGCTTCATATTTTTGCAGTTTGATTGTATCCATGCACTTCATGTTTGGAAAATGTTCTATTTATCAGATAAATCCTTTGGCTCTGGATTGTTTTCATAATAGGCAGATAATGCTAAGAGAACAAAAGAAATCACATTGATTCCACACTGTAGTGATGACAGTGGGGTTGATATCCGCAGAGACAGAGATAATGGGAATCGCTCTCCTCATACATACATAATGTCTTTAGAGGGCAGACGTGAGGGTCTACTGGGGTAATACTGCTTTACCTCTAAATTGACTGAAGAGACGGTACACTTTTTCAGCTTTTCAGAACCAATTCCTTGTCACTGTTAGTGCTGCAGTACAACAGAAGAGAGAAAAAAAAAAGGTTGTTACTCAGAGCTATTAGCAGATTTTCATCTGAACTTCAGTCAATTCAATTAGAAGAGAAGAATTACTGTCTTATGAATCAGGCCTCCTATCACTGCAGCCCTGCTAAGCTGGCTCAATTTGGAGTCTGGTTCCCAGTTGGCAGATTACCGAGATTTCCGAGGCTCTTAAACTAATAAATCTCATACGGAACCTTCTTTTTCCCCTCACTCTGCTTACTATCGAAGAGCGATGTCGAAAGCATCCACAGAGTTGCTCCTCTTCTAATTTCTTAATGGCTGCAGTCTGGTTGATGTACTGTCTTAAGCCTGGTTTGTATTCAGATGTGTGAGACGAAAAATCACTCAAGACAGTCAACTGGAAAGGAAAGCTGTGCTGTGTTTCATATCTGATTATTGTTTTTTTTTAAATCTGATTCATTTTAATTAATTGAGAGCATAAAATTACGTAAATTGTCACGTCACTGGTTGGTTCAGGTAAGCTGCTGATTTGACATAAAGGTAAAGGAGCTGATTCAAGGTTCATTTTACACCATTTGGTTGAGATAACCAGGAAGACACTTGCAGTCGCTGAAAACGTTTGCCTCAAGCCTTCTGATGCAAAAAATGTTATTTTTTTAAATTTATTTTTTGCATATGTAGCCTGTTTCAAGTCACCAATCTACAAAATGTATCTATTAATTACTGCACAAAACTTTAAATGTACAAAAATAATTTTTAAGAATTGCCTTTTTAAAAACACCTCTATAAATTCTCTGAGAATATTTTAAAAAATAATGGCAAAAATAATTAAAACAGTAAATAAACATTATTGGACAGACATTGTATTGACTTCTGTTGTGTCTTATTTACACTTATAAGTTATCAAGCATAATTTACATTATTACTATTCACTGAAATTAACATTGTTCATAATTACAAGACAGTGAAGTGAAACATATTAAAGTGCAAAGCATTTATTTAGGAGAGGGGAAGTCTTATTTTGAAGAACGCTTAACAGGATGTGGTTTAGTCTTTGCCACTATTCTGCCTTTTGTTGACTTCGGTTGCTAGGATACGGGCCGCCATTGCTGTCATCCGCTGTCGCTGTTTGTTGAATAAAAACTGAAGAGAAAATGTGCAGCAAAGACATCTGAGCCTCCGTTATGATTGCAGAAGTGGAAGGATATTTATTTACTGCTCCAGTTATTTTGTATTGACTTCCACTCATTTTTGTTACAGGATTTATGCCTAACCCAAACATCTTCTCTCACTTTAAACTAAATTTAATTTGCATCATACCTCAAAATCTAACTATTAGAGCACAGAAAAAGTACTAAAAAGTGAGGACCAGGAAATGTCCTCAATCTCCACACAATGGCCCCCATTTGTGGAGAAATATTGAGAAAGTTGCCCTCTATTTGTAGCATATATAAGCATAAAAGATGAAGCAAGAAAACCGAGGCAACTACAGGAAAATAACTGAATAACTGAGGAATGAAAAGCTTTAAAATAAACATCAACGCAAGCAAAAGTCCAGAAAACTAAATCATTTCATACCATGCCAGTAGTTCAGCATGACGTTAATAGGAGCATATTTGTGATTGTACGAGATAATCTCTGAAGGGAGATTGTGGTTTCATGTTTACAGTGAATGATGAAGGGGATCTAATGCCAGAAAGAAATGAGGCCTTTCTGAAGGCAAAATACGGTTCAGCTGAGCTGCAGCTTATAAAGCGGTTACTGAATGAAGATACATGAACCGCAACAAGGTTAGTGTGGACTGTTTACATTTCACTGTCCATGTGTGACAGGAAGCCAGCAAAGAAATTTCAAGAAACCCGAAAGGAAAAGTAGCCTCAGACAGAAACCTCCTTTCATTTTCCTGTTTACAATTCATTCCCCTCAGCCTATGAAATTTTATATGTGTCGTGATCAAGCTGCAGTTTAGGCAGATGGAGCTTTTACAATTGCCAAGCCACGAAGGCTTGTGTACATCTGTGATTTTTCCCCCCAAATTAAATTGACCTACTGCACCTAAGAGCTTAAAATCAAACTGCAGATTACAGATTTAACTGGATGATAAATTGCACTTTACAGTGACCTCCTAAACTCTCTCTGTTCACATTATCGTACCCTGAGCCTAATAGTCCCTCTGCACTTTCTCTCCTCCACTTTATGATGCTTCATATTCAGCCATCTGCCAGACACACTCTGACCGAACGTTCGCCATGTGTCCATAACAGCCACAGCGACAGAGTTCCTCACGCTCATGTCTTCCAGTGAAAGTTTGAACAGAAACTTTAGACCAAAGAGTTGATTCCCCGGAGTCGTACGCACCGAAGGAGACGACGGATTAACCCTCAAGAGGAGAGAGAGAGAGCTGAGGGATGGGAAAGCCATGTGTGGACATCCCTCTGCTTATGAAACACAAAACCTTTTACTGCGAGGTTTTGCACGTGTGAATGTGCGTCGTCGTATTACACACGCTCGTTTTGTGAGCCGTCTGAGGTGCGACTCCGGTCACAAATCTCCAGGTGTTTGTTATAATCATGACACCCAAGTGAAATTCAGAATGCACATAAAGCTAGTCGTTAGCAGAGAAGCCTCCATTGGAGCAAGAAATTAATTGGATAGAAGTGAATAACTGATAGTAGAAACATCAGCTTGTTAAGTCATGGGTTCTTTGACAGAACCGGACCAAGATGAACTACAATCACAGTGACCACAAAGTATTTTACAGCATCTAACACTCTTTATTCTCCTTTCAACGTCGTGGCAGTTCAAGCTGCTCATCTTTATTGGAGACTATTTAACTTTACTTCAGGCCCATTGACATTTTACCAAAAGCTATATTTAAAGTACTCTTGAGCCTACTGGGCCTTTCTTGTTCTCCGTTATTAAAAGCAGCCTGCACTCCACTTCTGTTCCAGTGTGATTAAAGAAAAGTTCTTCAGGCCTTTTAAGGGTCTCATTAACTTTAATTAGTAAAAAAAAAAAAAAAAACAGCCCAATAAATACTTTTGTGATTTTTCTAAAATTGTCACTCAGTTTTTTGACACATTGCAATTTGGGTAAACCTAAAAGGCACAATTATGGTACATCAGGCAGATCCTAAGTTTGGCACCTGCAGGTATACAACGGATGGATGAGTCGCTGTTACAGTCACTGGCCTCCAGGGGCGCTCCTCAGCGGAGAGCTGTTTCTCCTGAGATGTGTTGCTTTCCCCAGCCTCGATCTGCAGTGATCTTGTCTGTTTGCTGCCTGCTTGTGCAGCCTGATGTGAATATTTCTGTGAGCATCTGAAAAGTCAAGATTTTCTGTTTGTTATTTTACCCTTGGAGACCCTGAAGCACAATGCCGTGTTGGCTCTTTTTCTCCAGTTTTGGTTGTTTTTTTCCTAAATTGTCAAATAAAATCTGGTTTCTGTTCACACCAACCTAAGAGTTTTTATGCTACACAGTGCTAGAAAACATCTGTAGAGTTTTACTGTAGCAAAATAACGATGGCAATTTTTCACCTTTGTGAAAAGGTGAAAACATTTTACTGCTCCATTGAGACAAAACCACCAACTGCAATGAGAAGAAACATAAGAAGTGAAAGAAGAGTAATGATAACCTAAAGCTGGTAGTGCGGCATCAGTTCAGTGAAGCCCGTAAATTATGTCTGCTTTGTTTTAAACACTGTCATCTTCTAATGGAGATTTCCTTTTATTTTCTCATTTCTTTAACTGAACAAGTCCAATGTTTTGTTGTTTTGTTTTATTATTATTATTTTTTTTATGCTGAGATCAGCCAAGATAAAAAGATTCACAGAGAACAACAAAAGATAAAAAGATGCAAAATCAAAAAATAAATATTTTAAAGATGATTGACCTTGAAGGGATCAGTCTATTAATGGAAATTTTGGGACAAACTATATAAGTGGTGGATATACTGAATATCACCAATAAGTGTTTTTCTTTGGATAAAGATGCTTCTGCATGAATGTTTATTCAAATATTGACAAAAACGACTGAGCTTTGGGATACACTTCGTTTAAAAAATGTGCCAGTTTAATTGTTTTAGAGGTAGAAATAGCAAAAGTGGCCAGAATGATCCTCCTCCATACTACTGATTTTCCTTTAGATGTGAAGTAAGGGTCTCCGTCCTGCAGCAGGTGACCGGAGTGGAGCTGCTGCTCCTTCACATCAGACGGAGTCAGGTTAGGAAACCATAAAATAGTCCTTTTGACTGCCTCTTTCGGGAGGTTATTTGGGAGCTTCCCACTGGGAGGAAACCAAATGAAGGAAATCTTGGAATGCCTTGAATCCCTCAAGGGTCTGAAGTCTGATACCTGGAGCCTTGTGTCCACTTGGCAACACAGCACAGGTCAGTGCAGTTTGGTGCACCATTTGGTCGTTAAAAGGACAATAGTATGCTATTGTTACATACTAGTGTGTCTCATTCTTTTAAGACGCAGCATTAGACGTTTGGATTTAATCCCGCCGACCCAATGAGAGTCCATATCGCTCAGTGGAAACGAGGCAACCTGTTGGCTCTGATTCCTGAACTCAGAGAAGTGAAACACGGAGGTTTAGTAGATAAATAACTGTATCTTAACAAAGTACCGTATTTTCCAGACTATAAGTCACACCAGCCATAAAATGCATAATAAAGCAGGAAAATACATATATAAGTTGCATTTTTTGGGTAAATTTATTTGATAAATGCAACACCAAGAACAACATGTCATCTTGAAAGGCAAGAAAAATAGAATAGAGGCAACAACAGGCTGAATAATTGTACGGTATGCTAACGCTACATAGCAAACAACGAACTGAGAACGTGCCTGGTATGTTAACATGATATATTAAGAGTTATTCAGATAACTATAGTATAAATAAAATGCTAACAAGTTTACCAAACCATCCGTGTCGCTCCAAATCACTAAATCTTCATCTTCGGTGTCGCTTGTAAACAACTCGGCTAACTCCGGACGTAGCTTCTACCGCACACATTATCAACACAGGCCTAGAGCGCCCTCTGGCGGTTTAGTGTGAAAATAACATGTGATATGATATGGAAAGTGGATAAGATATGTGTTAATAATTTCACACATAAGTCGCTCCGGAGTATAAGTCGCACCCCCGCCAAACTATGAAAGAAACTGCGACTTATAGTCCGGAAAATACGGTAAGTGTTGGTCGTTTAAAAAAAATCTAATAAAATTGTTACAATGATCAGATAACTTTAGTAAAATATGACTGCAGGAAATGCGAAACGCCAACCAAACAGGTCAGGCAGGTCGTGGTTCGCTGGGTTTTGTCCGGTCTGGAGGGAACGTTGCAGCTGCGGTACCTCCGTCTCCTTCAGTATTTCTCTGCTTTAACTTTCATTTCTTTGAACGATAAAGTGATCTGGATGAGATGATGTGATTGACGTGGATGTTAAAAATCTCTGCTGCTTTTGTCCTTAAATTTGGTGTATTACATTTTTAACAATTAGCTGCAGCTTTAGGCTTTCGCTGTTACTCAGTCATTAACACGAAAAGGTTTAAAACCCACATTAGGTCAAAAGGTATTTCCATAATGAGGAACATCAGTCACTGTTTGGTTATGTATGAGCATGTGAGCATATTATGTAGCTACCAATGGATGAATCATGTTGCCCTTAGCTTTGATACCTTCCACTATTTTAGTCGCTCATTAAAATGACAAATGTTCCACACAAACAATTGATTATCACAGCTTTGTTTTCTTTGTGTGTGTGTAACGTCCTCATTGTTGGAGAGATTCAACTTGGGTATGAACAAAAAAACCCAAAAAACTGTCAAACTATGGAAGAAGAGAACAAGGAATTAATAGATTCTTATTTTATTCAGAACTTCAAATGATCAGGGAGCTTTTTTTTTTTTTTTTTTTATCTCATCACACATAAAACAATCGCAGAAAAAAAGGAAGGTTAGTTTTCCTTTTTACTACAGATGCACCTTCACAAAAGCAATAATTTGTCTTCATCACTGAATTTCAACCTGAAATACGCAGAGTTGCTGTCGTAACTTTTCGAATCCATTTGCTGCTTCAGGATGGATTTGTTATCAAAGTCTGCAGGAATACTTTTACAATTCAAAGAACTACATACATTTAAAATAAGCAAAAATATCCAGTTGGAGATTTGAAACTTAGGCTTAAAGAACCTAGAAATTGTCTTTTGGGGACCATGTGGACTCCTGCAGGCCTGAAACTCTTTCGCTCACGCTTCATTTCTCCCTCGCTCTCATCACTTCAAAGCAAGGCTGGAATTACAAGCTGCAACAGACGGCTTTGCTGCTCATTCATTATGAATGAAGGTGCAGCTTCATGACTCGGTCCGCGCTAAGACCCCCAACCGTAGAGCCTCGTGCTTCAGAATCGAGCTAATTGTGTCACCTTTGACTCCCAGAGGGCTGCAGATCGGTCGTATACCTCTGTCCGGTTTTATCACACGTTTGACAAATGTCTTCATCCTGTTGATGTGTAGGTGCAGGGAAAAGAAAGAGGGAGACGGTGAAGGAATATCCACCGATTGGCTGCTTGTTGAAGACAAATGAATAGAAACTAATGAGAACTTTAGCAATCACAGAGGCAGAGAAAGAAAATCTCCCTTTAATGGCCAAACGGAGCCTCCTCTGTTCTTAGAGGATGATCGCCTCGGTGACCTGACTGTTGTTAGCGTTAGCTTCAGGTACCAGATGAGCCATAGGAGTGAATAGCGCTGACAGGAAGCTGCGCGCTAATTTTGCCCCAGGAGACAGCAGTGCAGCTCGGTGCTGACTGTGGCAGTCAAGCTGCAGCGTTTTTATGACTCTTGAAAAAGCCTTTGTGCTCGCTTCACATGACAAATGAAAGATTCAGGAGGCGACCCGTCGCTCTGTTGGTTTCCTTCATGCAGCACGGCTTTGAGCTGTATTTATGAATTTATTCACCGGGACGATTTTGCTCATTTTGAGACAAAATTAGGAGTAATTTTGGAATAAATACAAACTGAAAGAGTTGAATCAGAATCAGGTTTACAGAGGGGATGCGTTTAAATATCTTTAAAAAAGTCCAGATTGTAAATAATGACATATTGTATTTCCCTTCGAATGTTTTAGAAAGACCTTGTCCAGATTTAATTCTGATTAGGATTTTTTCTCATGATATTAAACAAGTTGTTTCTTGTTAGAAAAACATCCAGAGAGAGCAAAAAGTCATTAAAGCTGAAATAAAAAACAAGTTGAGCTTGTATCCCCGATCTTTTTACACAGATTTCTGTTTATGGACATGTAAAATAAGACATGTGATGGATGCTAGAGTACAGAATAGCACCTCAAAACCCAGAGATATTTAGGTTTAATTGTATCTTTTCATTTTACGAATAGATCCCTTCTGATAGTTATTAACATCAGCCTGCAGTGGCCTTCTTCTGATCTGAATCTGTTTAATAATCGGTGGAGGAAGCAGAAGATTAGGATGATGGGAAGCAGGACAAATATTCAGAACCGCAGAGGAAATATTCAAAAAGCTGCTCAACTATTATAAGAAACGTCTTATTGAAGAAGTGAGTTTGCTTCATTTAATGAAATGTGAATGAAAAAAGGTTTGCTTTTCAAAGTTACTTAGTCCTTTGCATGGATTTCCAGTTATCAAATGCGATCTTCTTGGCTGAACGAAAATAATTCAAACAAATTTGGGGCTATGGATAATTTTGATCTTATAAAAATCTAAACATTTTCATCTAAAATATTATTTCTTTGAAAACCGAATCTGCCCAAAGTCACAGAAACTGAACAGTTTTCAGTTTTGTTGCTGGGTTTGTTGTCCTAAAATGTGAGCAATCACGCTGTGATTGATTATAGATTTGTGTTTTAATCAGTTAATCAGTCTCTTCTCGTGCTAAATTTAGAAAATCAATACAGTTATTGAGATATGATGCTTATGAACATGAAAGGCTGATGCATTTGTCCCCAGAACTGATCCATTAAAACATGTCACTATGTTTATATTGACCCAATCGAGACATTTAGGAAACTTTTCTTACGTAATAAACACAAGTCAAGTGGTTGAGACTTAAATAATCTATAATGGAGAGCCCGATTTGTCTTGAGGAAAATGAAATACTTGTCTTTGAACGGTGCTGTTTTGAGTTGTGGCTGTGAAAAGATTCAGTTTATGTGTTTTATCAACTGACTGGAATAACAGGGAGTTTTTCCTGAACTCATTAGTGATTCTCCTTTCATGTCTTAACTGTAAAATGAGTTGTTTTTAGCCAACTCATTAAATCAGTATTTGATATTTTGTTCATGGATGATCTGAGGATGTGCGGTTTGGAGAAAATCAGCGCTGCTGACCTACTTTAGATATTACTAAAATAACTCTGGACTTTTACCACCAGGACTGCATTTTTTATTTTTTTTTTATTTCTTAATACATACCATGAGTTTTAAAGGCTTATTAACTTGATGAAGCTTTGAACTTGAAATGCAAAACTTTGAACCAGATAGCGTTTCCCGCTGCACAGCCACAAAAGTGCTTTCAGATATCAATCTCCTGGCAAAACAAATCAGCAGCCATACAAGCAATGGCACACAGCTGCAGAAAAAAAAGCCAAACAATCAGTCTCTATGTTGCTCTGCGGGTGAAGCAGAGTAGCAGATTGATTTTGAACAACATCTGAGATGCTCAAATACAACCTTTCCTCTCCAGTTCCCGGCTGATGATAAATGTGGCCGTCAGGCACCCCCCTTTCCCCCCCCCCCACCTGACCCTCCGGGAGCCTCCATCTTTTTGAACACAGAGCCTGATTACCTTTGAGGACACACACTTCAATTCATACACACACACATGCACTCATGGCGGTCTTCGGGGAAATAAGAGTGAGAGACGGATCATTCTGTCTTGTCCTCTGGTCTGGGCAGGACAAGTGAGCTCTGTATACAAACCCCACCTCAGCATCAGGGCAAAGAAATGATCTGATGTTCAATTTAAAATCCTGCTTTTACGTTTGCGGAAATATTCAGAGGATTTATGCAACGAATGAGGCTTTGTCTGACGGAAGTAGTGGACGCACCGATCAGATCTTCACGTTTTCTTAAATCCTTGACCTGCTGATAACAATTTTTGTCTGATTTTAGTTTGTGGGAGCCTTGTCGCACCCCAAGGCAGACGTATTACATTAACAGTCAGTTCACCGATCTCAGGCAGGAAAAAAAGAGCAAAAACATGAGATGAAAACAAAATAGTTGCAAGCTGCACTGCAAAAACACAAAGTCTTAAAAGGTATTTCTATAGTTTCTGCTGCAAACATCTTAGTAGACTTGAAATAAGACAAAACTAACTTGCATGTAACTTTTCAGGAAAATATAAGTGAATAATTTCTTAATATTGATGAAAAGATTATTTCACTTTTGAGAAAAAAATCTTATGTTATCTACACCCAATATGTCATATTTTCTAAAGATGTAAGAAATAAAACTGGGCGAAGGAATTGTCCAGTTATTTTTTTAATAAATATAGCTGTAACAGATCTATATAGATTAATATCCACTTGGACTTTACAGTAAAATATGATCCTAGCACAGAACTGGGTGTCGCCTTTACACCGACTGCAAATAACTTCATTCTGAGGGCCGACTGCGTTCTGCTTGTGGGGGTTTGAAGGCGAGCCGATATTTAACCCTGAGGTGGCGAATGTTGGGCTCATGTCAAGCAGAAGCGAGCCGGAGAAAAGGATGCCCCTTGAATAATTGAAGGCACAAAGAACAAAAGAGTCCCTTCAGATAAATGCCACCCCGACCTGCTTCCCCTGAGAGGATGTTTATCAGTCAGCCTCCTCACAGTGCCCCGAATTCACACAAACACACAGGAACAAAGAAATATTAGCATCCGCTGGTCGTCTCTGATGAAAGCTGCAACAGTAAAGCATGATGGAGGCAGCCTCCCTGTCCGCTCGGCTTAAAGTGTCCCAGGAAAAAGATTTAAGGTAATTCATACGAGCACAAGACCCATGAATCAAGCTCCATTCAATTTTCATGTGGTTCTGGGTTGTAAAGGTGAATTAGCCTGAATTATCAAACCTTATATTGGTCAGCTGGTCCACGAGCACAAGCTCATGCTGCAAATGCGCCGAAATTTCCAAAGATTTTTCAAATGTACCTTTTTTCCCGATGTTTTCCAGCAATATAAACACTATCATTACTTCTAAATAGGGTTGCTGCCTGACATTTTAGTTATCAAGAGTTTTCTCTTGAAATATTGATTAAACGCACTGAAAATCTCTTTTTGATCACTTCATGTGGTGAACAGACGTTTGAATGACAACAGTTTGCTTGTAAATTCTGGACTGTTTTTCAGTTTTTTTCAGTAATTTCATGTCCAGCGACCAGAGATAGTGTCTCAAGTCTCAGACTTGAACTTGATTTGGACATAAATGTCCAAAACAAAGACTTGACTCAGACTCGACGTCCGGGACTTGAGCTTCGTGAACAAAGCGTGTCTCGTGCAGTCAGCAGGTACGTCAGCGTCAGACTGCAACCTGGAGGAAAACATTCACATCATGGGAGAAGAGAGGTTTCATTTATTACCCAGGGTCGTTTGCAGCGTCGATGCTGTGAATATTTCACAACTAGCTCTTCTTTTCAACCTTCACAATAACGATCACATGGATTTCCCTTGAACTGACCTCCAGTTTGACCTCAGCACTTTCACTCCAACTTGAATTCGACGTCTTATTCTGACGATGTCCGTGTCTTTAAATTTGTGTTCTGGTCTTTTCAGAAATTTGACATTTAATTTTATTTACTTGCTACAGGATCGACTCAACAGTAAACATTTAAAATGTAGATTTGGAAGATAATCTGTAAAAATTCTGTTCAATTCAGATGAAAAACAATTAAGATTTGTTTTTACTTTGATAGTAGTGCTCAGTTTAGACTAGTTTGAAAAATACATTTTCAAAATAATGCCCATTTTATTAAATGTTTAATTTAATGTAATGGCAAAAAACATTATTGCAATGAAAATGAATTACCAGAGGCATCTGAGAAAACATTCGCTTTGGTCATCGGAGGGTCGACTTGATGAAAAAGTCGGTTCCTTTCATTGCACAGATTAACATTTTTCTCTTAAAATATCTATTCACGAGGGTTATCTTTTATTCCAACAGTTCTCCATGAACAAAAGACCTAATTAATTAAAATAAGTTTTTTTTGATCCACTATTTAACAACAACAAACCTGTCAGATATCTTCAGGCAGTAAAATATTTTATTTTCCCATCTTGAAATGCGATCGCTCAGGTCATCAAAGCACAGTGGGGGTCAGTCTGGGACGTAAACAGAGTTGCTTTCATCTTCCTTCGCCCTGCCCCACCACATCTACCCCTTCTACCTCAACGTCTTGTTTTGGCTAATCTCCCCAGACCGCGGGGGAGTTGGTGGCGCTGGTGCAGGGGTGGAGCCCGGTGAAGGTGCCCCAGAAAGCACCCTGTGGCCAGAGGGCACCCCCTCCGCTTTCTGCGGTATGTGGCGTTCCTTAAAGGACGCATCCGCGTCTCACTTCCTGGCTGCTCCCAAAATACGCCCCCCTGCAAGCTTCCTGCACATAATTGTCCCCAGCTGTAACACCGGGGATAAATAGGGCCGTGGGGACAACAGATTTGTAATTTCAGGGTGAGAGTGAAAAGAGGGAAAATTGGTAGCAGGCTGCACAAATTTGCATTCTTTTGGCTTTAGAGGGCATTAAACATTAAATAGCTGCAAAGTCCCATAAGCATTGAGGTCTTAGGAGAGAGGGTGCGAAGATGAGAGCGAGCGGCGGTGGATGTACGGGGGGATGAAGGCTTCAGAGGGTTTCTGTTCGGGCCACAGATGGTAGTTTCACTCCACTACCAGCCTCCTGCAGCGCTCAGCCCAGGAGATGGTACAGATATCCATTATTGATGCTTGTTAGAACGCTGGGCTTTGCTTCGTTGGCTTTCACTTATCAGCTTTCATGTGTCTGTCACATACACTGCAACTTGTGGGTGAAAACACACAAACAAAAGAACGACAGCAACATAAACTGGAGGTTTTGCTCCCAGACCCGTGTCTCTTTCTTTACTCTGAACTCTCTAAATAACCGTCGAGCTCCGCTAGAGATCCGGTTCTGGCTTCAAGAAGTGCATGATGGTTTCTGCGATGCTAACTGAGGCTCGCTTTGTGAAAACAATTCATCCTTTTTAACAAGACTCTTTGTCACTAACTGTGTTTCCATTACAAATGTGCACAAAACTTTGATATTCCACTAATGTAAAAAAAACCCACCACTTTACAATTGTGCTTTTTTTCATTAAATAATAAAGAAAGGCAATTAAAATCACAGGTAAATAAATTTGTTCGAGTGTTAAAAAGTTAAAAAACATGCCATGCCATCATCCTCCAATTACTTCAACATCTAATAGCAAATATCTGGATCCTGAGCAGGAGTCTGTAAAGCCTGAGGAGACGGGTCGACCGTTTGGTTGTGTGGATCAGGGGAACCGTTAAAGTCTCCGGACACCGACCCTCCAGGACTGCGAATGTGAACATAGACCTAACAGAGAGTGTGTCGGTTTAACGCCAGGGATCCTGACGAAGTTTCCAAACAGAGTTCAGAGATAACGCGATTATTCCCTCGCTAATATTTACTGCAGCTTCATTCTTTCAGACTTGCTCTTTATATGAAAACCATGTAAACTGCCTCAATGAGCACGAAAACCAGTAAAACAGAAGACTGTATGTCTGTACTGTGGTTTGTTGCTTCCTTCATTACCAGCCCTGGATCAGGCATGTTTTATGGATTAATATCATCTTGAAGAAGTTGCATCATTTATTTACCACTTTACTTGTATATGTGAATCTGAGAGGCTTTAAAAGGAACTGCTCTGTTGCTATGCTGACATGCCGGCCAAATGTAAAAAAACGAGAAAGTAGACAGAAAAAGTGTGTATTCAGACAAAGGGAAGAGAAACCACAGAGCTGCAGCCCCTCAAGTTACTCCAGAACCAGACCGATGTTGGGCCACAGCAGCGCCGGCCGGCGGATTTAACCAGATCAGCGCCATGAAGGACCGAGTCTACCAAACCTTTCTGAGTCCATTAATGCTGACAAATGCATAAAACGCAGCAATGACTCTTTACAGATGGATGGAAAGCAAGCAGCACCTGCCACCCGGCTCAGATGAAGTAATTCCCTCAGATTACATCAAATAATGTGGAGGAAAGGATTAAAAATGGCATCAGTTCAGCTGAAAGTGTCGTTTTGTTCTCCACATTTAAACACGATAAAATTCGTGGTCGAACGATTCCTTCGCTTCGGTTTTGAATTTTCAGTCACTGTTTCGCTGTCAGGCAGGAATGTTGACGCTCGATGTAAAATAACCACAGAGGGAAAAATTGTGGGAAATGTCAGCCAAACTGCAGCCACAGGCTAAAGGTTTGTCACTTAGCTGACATTTACAACAAACCTCTGTCACAGTTAAAGAGAGTCAGCGAGGAAAGCCGAGTGTTAAGGCTACTAATGAGGTGCTGGACCCGATACCTGGGTGAAAAGCGAGCTGCTGGTCGGAGAGTGTCGACTGGAAGCAGATTTAAAAAACACATTTTGTCCTGGATGTACATTCCTGTAGGGTTTTAGGTGAACTGTCAGTGCAGGAACTCATCTTTTCCAGATGTTTTGATGAGATGCAGTGGTCTGAAACCAACGCAATTCTACTTTATTCTCAGCATTTGCAGCATAAAATTATGAAATTAGCGCCTCTCCTTCAGTTGGCGACCTTGCTGTGCCCTCTCTCTCTCTCTCTCTCTGCCATGATGATCCAGGGTTTAATGGAAACCAGTAACACTGTCAGATGTCAGCGACTTCAACAAGCTGTATTTGCATAATATCAGGGGATGGAAATGGAGCTTAGATTAGGAGCTAAATAAACCTCTAATTCACTTTGCTTTTTTGAATCACTCCGTTCTAGCATGTGATGTCCTTCACTGATAGAAATGATAAATCCTGTTTCAGTTACTCACAGAAATTAACATCTGCATTTAAAAAAAAATCAGTTTTAAGAAGTAAGAAGACTCATGCTTCAGATTTATTCCAATAAATCAATTCCTCATCATTAGTTATGCTACAATGTGTGGAGGAAATACCCGAAGCATTAATAGTGCAATAAGTCAGCATAAACCCAATAATAATAATAATAATAATAATAAAAAATTCCACGTATCATTTCATTTTTGTAGTTTACAGGTTTGCTTGTAATGTTTGTTTTTGCTTCTATGTTTATAATGTTTCTACTGAGCAGCTGCAGCTTTAAGCTCCTGTATGTATAAAATAAAATCAACAAAGTATTAATCTCAGTTATTCCTAGAGATTACACGTAATAAAGCAATCTGGTCTTAATTTGATCTTTTTTAGCTTCTACACGGATTTAATGCTAAAATAAACTTAATTTTTTTTCACAGGTACTATATTTTCTCCTTATTCTAAAGAGGAAAGCACATTAAATGTTAGGATAAAGATGTTAAATGTCTTTTTATAAATTATTTTTTTCAGTTTTTCTACTTAAACTAACCATTTGTATCCTTTTATAGTGTTTTGCTCAGTTATGCTACTAAAATAATTATTGCATAATGTTTCTTACTGATGCTCTTTAAGCTGTTAAGCTCCTCCCCTCACATCTTTTGCAACAGAAACAAAGTCCTCAATATTAAAGAAAACAGAACATTTTTAATTTAAGTGGTTTTAAAAGAGCTTCATCTGCAATGTTTGTATTTATTTATACAACATAATAGATGGAGAAGATCAATCAGGATGAGTAATTCTCTAAATATAAACGTTCCTCTGCAGTTCTTTGTTGCAGGAGTCGGCAAAGAAATGAACTTTCAGATGTGAAAAACTCTTCTGCACTCCCAGAGCAGAAATTCAAGGATATTTTTTTCATTTGTCACATAAATATTTATGAGTCTTTGGTTTATAATTTATTAATCTAAATATGCAACTGAACAACTTTACTTCTAAAAATAAATCAGCAGATCCTGCAAAGCGGCACTGGAAATAATTCTCAGTTCTCACTGATGTCTTAAACTTTCCAGTGCTGGTTGACATGATTCGCATCACATTTCTCGCTTAATCTGCATGCAGCTGCTGCTGCAGCAGCACACAGGTGCTAAAAGCCTCCAGTCTTCTCACAAACTCTTAACTTTCTTCTTTTCCAGCACTTCCATCGTTTAGCGTTCTGAGTATTCGTCTCGTGTGTAAATGGACAAGATAGCTGCAGCCGGCTGCTCTCATAAAAACAGTGAACGACAAGCAGAGACTTGATGCATGTCATTAGTATGCAGCGTGCATTATTTGCATGTCATTGCACAATTTGAAGCAGGAGAGGTTGACATCCTGCAGTCTGCTGGGAGAAAAACGCTGCTGCGCTAACAATCTGTGTCCCGTCACATCATAACCGCATGACATGACTTAGCTTTATTTGCTAATAGGATGACCTCCAGAACACCAGCCACAGTTTCCACTTATAAATTACATTCACATTCAGCTCCAGACAACAACCACAGGTGAAGTTCATGCCTTATTTATGTTATGACTCTGAATATCACAGGAGCCACTCTGCCACCTCGCCGCAGAGCTTCTGTGATTATTTACAGATTCATCATTGTGTCATTTTTGCCCTATTGCGCAAGTTTTTATTTTTCAGAAAAACACAGACTAATGAGGAAACATTTACTGGCTCCGAGTGGAAGGTCAGACGGACCTTCTGGTGGAACCGGCGGTGCTGATCCGGTTTGTGTCGGTGATTTATACTAATTCCCCCAAAGGGAAGCGGCTCACTCTAACATTTATTTTATCGTCGACAAATCCTCAGGAAGAAAATCAGCAACATGCAGAAAACATCTTTAAATATTTAAAGAAAAATCGTTGACATCACTTCAAGTCAAATGAAACATGTTGGTAAATATAGAAAAAAACTCTGTAAAGCAAAAACTTCACTTAGTGGTATTATTAATTACAGGAATCCATTCAACTCTTACTAACTAATCAATCTGTCATTTGTTTTTCAGTGTCAATAAAAAAAGGCAAAATATGTTTTTTATTTTTGTCTTTCAGTTCAAGGAAGCAAACAGTTGTTTTTATTGAACAAGTACAAAGTATAAAATAGTGATTTTATTTCTTGCATTAAATGTTTGTAACGAATATCAAAGAAAGATAAGAATTTCCTCTCTTTATTTAGGTTACATGTCTTGAAATAGTTGAAAACAGTTATTTGATTCTTTGATTATGAATCTCAGAACATTTTGTAACCCGAAGCAGAACTTATTTTAAACAAACGTTAAAATCTTCAACTCAGAACGGAAGAATTTTGACGCCAAATGATTTGTTTTTCAGAACGGTCGGTTGCTCTGGATCTTGGTTTTATACTATAAATCAAAACAAAAAGTTGTTTTTAGCTTAAAGTTTCTGTATTGGAGACGAATGAATCTTTATTTCTACTTGAAGAAATGAGATTGTTGTTCCAGCGTAAAGCGTGATTTGCACAAATGTAATGTTTGCTTTTACTCTTTGTGTCAAATAAATGATTATATTAAAGTGGATCCAAAGTGTGGCATATTTTCCTGTCAGTGGTGATAACATGCGTCATTAATATTCAGGTAAAGGATGCCTCCTGCCGTTCTCCCATCCCCTCTAAAGTGGTTATTAATTCAGAGCCAGAGGAACAATAATCCTAATTGTATCTGATTGTTTATCTCACTTGTTTATTTGTATGACTTTCAGCAAATATCATTATCATGGGAGGCAAAACTTCACCTGAGGCGTCTTCGACATTTGTGCCAAACAACGACTTTGTTCCCTTGAGAATGAGGTCAGGATGTGACACGGCCCGGCGGTTTAATCAGACTCTGGATCAACACGGATGCTCCACTGTTCACTTTTTACTTTATTAGCATAAACAAGGCGGTAATGGAGGCAATTAGGCTGAAATAATCAGACACCTTTAGCGGCGTTTGTTGTTTTCCTCAGAAGAACATTTGTTCATTTCAGTGAGGATTAAAATGTGAGCAGATTCGGTGCAGCTGCTTTCGTGAATAATGAAGTAAAAAGCGTATTTCTTAATTTCCCACACAAGTCACAGATATCGTGGTTGCCAGTTTTGTGTTTTGGGTGAAGAACTCCAGCAGAAAATCACAAAATCTGAAAGAGATGTGAACCAAGAAATCCATCCGAACAACATTTAAACTGCCTGTGTGCATCTTGGCCAACTGAGTTACACTTAAAGTTTAACAGCGTGAGTTGAGTTTAATATATCTGGTTAGATTAGGCCAAGCCTGGCAAGTGTTAAAAGTGTTAAACTCATCAAGTTTGTGTTTAAAGTTCTGCCTCGGATGCAGGTGAGTTAATGAAACAGTTTCATTGCAGGAATCCATATTTACTCTGATCAAGAGTAAATGGATTTTGATGCGACTTTACTGCAGATAAGTGGGACTCAGAGAAGTTGTGATTAATGTTATAAAAACAAGATGCTACAGTTTAATATTTCTATAACGCTTCATATATTATTTTATCTGAACATAAACTGAACATTGTTTGGTTAAAAAGTATCTGAAGCTTTTAAATTCCACAGAAAATGAGCAAATAGATGAATTTGTGAACAGTTTGTGATCCAGAACAAGTGTGCAAATTCTCCCCTGAGGAACAACAGAGAACAATCAGCAGTTGCAAAAATACTCACACCTGGTCTAGTCTCTGTTTCATTATTGTTGAAGGTCGGGGACCATAAGCGCAGCTTGCACCACTTCCTCCTCTCTGATCTTCCCTGGGGATCTTCTCCAGGGAAGATCAGTCTTCCCTGGATGGGAAGACTGATCTTCCCATCCAGTCTCTATTGTGTCGTCTGTTCGCCGCCATCTTTGTCTCCCCTCCAGTTGCGTCTCGTTAAGTTCTGCAGCTTCCACCTTTCGTCATTGTCCGCCTACAACAGTTCACCTCGAGCGCCGTCAGTCTGTCCGTCAGTCTGCAGCTCTCAATGTCTGCGTCTTCTGGCCGTACAGAGCCACAGGTCACACCAGCATCATCACCTGATGATAATCAGCGCTGGCCTTCCTACCAAACTCACCTACATCCCGTTTCTTCCCAATGCTGAGGCTCAGTTTTATCGTCACCACGTCCTTTTCTCCACTTCTTGCCTCAACATTATTAGCTGAATCACTATTTGTGTTTCCAACAATTGAAATACGATAAACTGACTTTACAGTTAGGGTTTAAAATTGAGACGTTGGTATACTTTTAAATGTTTGCACGAATCTCTTAAGGCCCTGAACATTTCATTTACTCTGAGCGACGCTACCGAGCATTAAGTTTTCTTTTTATCAGAGGACAACGCATCACTAAGTGGAAAGGAAGTGCAGAAGCTCCAGAGACAAACAGTAACAAGAACCCAACAATGGAGAGCAGAGGAGGAAACAGTCATCTGAGGCAACAGAGGGAAACGCATAGCAGCAGATGAGCTAAGAGAAACAAAACGACCGGTGGAGAAATCTGAAACAAGATCACAGCTACGGAGTGAATGAGGAAAGAAAAACAGATTAAACTCAATAATGGAAACAGGAAAAAAAAAAAGTCCAACAAAACCAACTGAAGCAAAACTAAACGTGCAAACCTCCAATCCGTGCAACGAATGCAGAAATATGACCTGCTAATTCTGAATACACAGCAACAAACAAAACCATTTCAGATAACTCCACAAACATAAGGCCCAATTCCAAAGTCTGTAACAAAGGAGACTCATTTCTCCTAATGATGCTTTATGGTTTCATTCTGTTCACACACGCAGTCAGTTTAACACGCATAGCAACAGGAGACACAACGCAGCTCGGCTGCAGAGGCGCTCTGAATATTTACTTCCTTCTCGTCGATCCTCTGTTTCATTTTGCACACAATAGCGGCTTGATGTCGCCTCCTCTGCGCGGCGTGACAGAGCAGGCTCGTTTGGCGTGATGTGCTGCTGCCGGCTCGTCTTCATCGTGTGAAGGTGGCTGGGATTACCATGCAGATGCCTCATAATTGAGCTGCAGACGGCAGCGGCATTCATCTAAGTCGAGGCCAACCGGGATCACACACATTCATTTGGGCATTAAGAAGGAGGATTATTTATCTAATGTGCATTCATGCTTTTATCCTTTATGCTTGTAATTGTGTTGAGGAAAAAGGAATGTGACACAATGATTGTGCCTTTTTACCTAAAGGGAATTTTCTCCTTTTTGCTTTTGTTAGTCGGATTTAAAGTGTGAAGATGTGCGCCGAGGTGTAAACAAACTTATGGTTATTGTGTTTAAAGTCAAGCAGGCCGGTGTGTGCCCTAGTGTCTCCTTTTGTTGAAAATAATTACAGTAGCCAAGTTTTTAAGCTTCACGACTGTATAATAATTTACCACCAATCTTCTAACATCTGTAAGTGAAAAGTTGAATATTTTGAAATCCCAAGAGAAAACGTAAAATATTACGTTTCTTGCAGCACCAACATTTTCTGTGGGTTTCTATTTTTCTGTTAGCTTTGCTTGTTGTTTTTCCATCTGGGGATGGATTTCCAAGAAGCAAAGAGAACAAAACGATCGGACGTTTGAACCTGCAGGCAAATGTCGAAGGAAACTAATACTGCATGTAACATCCCATCATCACCATAAAACATGATGTGGAGATACATTTCTTTATTGATATGGAGGCTAGTTGTTGGAAATTTTTGCCAAAGATTCAAAATCCAACAGGGCAATAAAACTGGACACACAATCTGCAATAACGTTAGGCCAAAGTAAATACAGTACATGTGTTAGAATGACCTAGTCAAAGTCCAAACCTGAATAAAATGTGTTATTTTTGGCAGGATTTTAAAATATTGAACTCTTATGGAAACAATGAAATGGGACAGAGATCTGGCATAAAAGACGAAGACGACAGGAAGTGTTGGATGTTTTTAATGACTTTTCACAGGAACAAACTTATTCATGTTCTGATTTCACTTGAGTTCCTTATTTAGTGCAAATTTTGTTGTAGTTTTTTTTTTTTTTTTTTTTTTTTTACATTAGCTGAATATCAACAAAGTTTTGGTCACATTTTAATGGAAAAGCAGCAACTGGCAACAACACAACCCTGAAAAAACAAACAAAAAAAAAACAAAACAACAAGTCTAACTGATTTTTCTATCCTCATTTTATAAAAATGAGGATTTTTACTTCTTCTACTTTACGATATGTGCCATGTTTTGCTGATGCATTATATAAAACCTCGCTAAGTGTATCAGAGTTTATGCTGGTAATGTGTTACAATCCCATAAAGTTCATTGGGCGTGACATTTTGCAAGACACTGCACAGTTAAAAAGTTTTGATCCCAGCAGAAACAAACACTTAAAAGTCTCAATTATTCGTTCATTCAAGTCACTTTAGATGTAGATTCAACTTGGACAATATTCCTCCAGACACATTTTCAGAGACTTAATGCGAACAAGGTTCAGCCAGTGAAACATAAAATAGTCTTTCATGCATGGAAATTGAACGGATCAATGTTTCTGCTGAAAGTGAGGC
Organism: Poeciliopsis retropinna; assembly: GCA_010277075.1. Lineage (NCBI taxonomy): Eukaryota > Metazoa > Chordata > Actinopteri > Cyprinodontiformes > Poeciliidae > Poeciliopsis > Poeciliopsis retropinna. Next base: position 3,187,716 of record VMRM01000037.1, on the reverse strand, counting down.
AGAGCAATGAAGCGCTCCTTATTTCTGCGTTTGCATCAATGCACTTGATGATACGTCTGCAGGACCCGAGTGCGAGAGTTTCTGACACGAGCAATGCTTCAGTTTGCAGGATTTTAAAAGAACACACACTGGCAGGGCTTGTTCAAGTGAAGGATGAGCTGAAAAAAGGCCATGCGTTTCTCTCTGCCATTAGGAAGACATGCACAGACAGAATTTACTAAAATTGAATAAATTCATATCCTGCCTCCAGTCCCTGAAGCATTACAGGGAAACCATGGATTCAAATTAATGTCCAAGCTATCAAAGGATGCATTTGTTTTTGTCTTAGAGCGATCAATGCTTCCTGTTTGATTCCGACGAGACAAACCTCGATGAATTGTGGAAAAGCTCAAAGCACATATCTCATTACTGGCTTTTGTTTATAGCTTTGACTCCGCATGAGAGCGCAAATGGATTCTCTCGTTCTCTATTGCCTCGGATTCATCCCCTTTTGTGCTTGACAATTTTCTGAATTATTGGGGTTTCATGGGAGGTATTTAAATCGCAGCTTTAATGGAAAATTCGAAATCCACACATCCGCAGTCCACCTGAGGTGACTGCAGAGCCGCTGTGGAGACTTTCACACTCATTTCAACGAGGACAAGACAACAACTTCTTTTTTCAGATGTTTTTTTTCTGCATTTATGTCAGAAAATATAGACACTACATTGCCAAAAGTACTGAGAGAGCCTTCAAAGTTATTTATTTATGCTGTTTTAATCTCTTCTGGTGCCAAAGGCGCATAAAGTCCAGCTCTGTACGCAGGCTGACGGCTGCTGCTGCAAACATTTCTGACTGAGAAACTGATTGAATTAATTCTTTGTCTTCAACATGAAGCTGAAGACAAAAGTTTACATGCATCAATTAAAAAGATATATATTTTTTTTCCCCCTCGCTGTCAGAGGTTAAATCAGACCAAACGACTTTTGTTTTAGGTTCTTTAGGATTATCAAAATTATTCCTATTTTTCTAAATCTCTGACATCATCATGTGGTTTTTCCCTCACTGCTCACAGAGATAGAAATCATTCTGCATGCAAACTTCTGAATTTGAAGAAAGTTACAAGGAAAAAAAAAAGTTTAATTGAACAAACTTCAGATAATGAGAAAAAACAATTGCATGTGTCTTTATATTTGGTGTGTGTAAACTTATGCACTCATTGTTCATCCTGTATGAAAAAAATGAAACTTTTCAGGAAACCTTTTGATAAATGAGCGAATCTATTAGTGAGTGATTGTGGCTTTTGTTTACGTCTCCAACATGCTTCGTGTTTGTTGCCTTCTTTACGTTTAATTTAACAAATATTATTCTCTCCATCACCTCTGACTTCACTGCACACCATAAAAACACTTTACAATCTGTAACTGATGTTATTAATGCAAACATTTGTTTGGTGTTGTTCCAGTTGCTGGTTTAAAGAGCTCACTTTTATGCATAAAGAGGTTTATGTGGTAGTCCATCAATAGCATAAAAAACAGATTCAGTGCTTTATATTACAGTCTTCTCAAAGTGAGTGCTGAGCTCTTATTGAAAAAGGTATGAGTCATTGTTTTCAAAAGCATTGTTTCCAGAGAAAATACTGCCCACCGGAGAGCAGAGCATCCTTACAGACTGAAATATTGGCCAACTATGGGAAAGAAAGGAACATAATGGGCTTGTTGTGAGTCTTAGTTAGCCTCCAGAGGACACCGGAACAAGCTGAATGTGCAAAACAGAGATGGAGCAATTATTGTTTATCATCAGGCATTTCAAAACCATCCATCCATTTTCTTACACCCTGGTCCTTAGTGGGGTTGGGAGTTGCTGGTTCCTCTCCAGCTGACGTTCCGGGCGAGAGGCGGGGTCACCTGGACAGGTCGCCAGTCTGTCGCCGGCGTTTCAAATCCTTTTTCTGTAAAGCAGTCACAGATTGTGGCTGTAGAAGAGGTGAACTGAGGCTGGATGACAATGAACTGTTCACTGCAACAAACATCTTTTAGATTGCATAACACTGTAAAAACACTGGAGATTAGTTACAGTTTTGAAGCAACCAAGAGAAAAATCTCTCTTGACTGCTGAGTGTCCTGCTTCTCTCTGCCTGACCTGTCAGAATAAAAGCTCAGCTGCAGTACATTAGGAAAACCTTGTTCAGTATGAAGTCAATTCACAGCCTGGAAGCCTCCAACGTCGATGTGTGACTCTATCGCGTCTCAAAAAAAATAAGTTCATTCGCTTAAATAAATAACTCTAAAAAATATTTCTGTTTTCAGAAATATTACAAGTGGCTTAGATGACCAGTCCTTGCTTTATGTAAGTTTTTGTTCGAAAATATCATCGATGAATTCTACTTCCGGTTTCTGGCGCGCACTTCCGGTTTTCCAAATTAAAATACGTGAGTGAATTTAGCATTTTTATGACTGTTTATTTCTTTAATTAACTTAATTAATTAACTGCAGAGAAAATAAATAAATAATACGCAATAGTTTAAGTACATTGGTTTATTACGGTTTGTTAGAAATACTAAAAAAATGTGTCAAAAAAAAAAAAAAAAAAGCATCTGCTTTATGCTCATGTCTCTCCGCTGCCGCTTTTGGAAATAACACACAAAGTTGTTTATAAAGGCAAATTAATCCATGCAACTTTGACAAAGAAGCAACATCTGTTTTTTTTTGTTTTTTTCTTGGCTTGTTTATTGAAGAAAGAAAAAGTGCCAAAGCCAAAACCACACAGGATCTGATTGTATGTGTATGAAGGTAACAGATGAGTGAAGTTAATGGGAATTCTCATTCTGGCTTTTTGTTGATGACTTGTGCAGTTTGAAAGTCCCACTGCTCCTGAATTACCCACAAAGCAAGCATTCATGTCAGGAGAATAAGAGGACTCAGTCACAGTGAAAACAAACATCAGCTGCACAGTTTTGTGCTTTGTGGTTATTTTCAAAGACCTGACAGAAGATGGAGTCAAAGGCGGAGGGGGAAACAGCATGATGGGTGTGGCAGCGGAGTCAAATCTAATCCTGTCAGTTGGATTACTTAAGGTGTTTTCCAGGTTTTGTTGACAAAAAAAAAAGACGGTAATCTCCCCATTTCCTCAGAGAAACCTTTCGACTCTGAATGAGCCTGAAAACAAAACAAAAAAAAACACCAATTCCAATCTCTCCGCACCCATCACCGTCACCACAAAACATGTTCGCCGGGAGGCTCGACATAATTGTATTAATTGTTAACATAATGAAGCGTTTATGTTTAATGCCTACCTTCTGGTAATTACCGAGCTGGAACCTGAAGGCCTGGAACCTGTGCCTCATTTTCTCTTTCATGAATATTGCTCTCTTTGTTATTACTGTAGCTGACGCCTTTGCAGCTTCAAAGACTTTCATTATTTTATCTCTGGTAACTGGTTTCTCTGCCCTTTCACTCTCAAGTGCGCCAAAGAAACGCCTTTAAAAAACCATCGCAGTTTAATTTGTCTGGGATCCTGTGAAGTTCCTCTGACATGGGATTGTAAATTGGTCCCATTCATTAAACTTTGAAAAGACAAAGTAAGGAAGCAGGAACTTTCCTTAAAGCTTCTATTTGCTTTGAGTTTAAGCTTGCCGTTTTGAATAAAAGCTCATTAATGAAACATATTGGTGCTTAGAAGGAATGAAAGGAAGTGATGATTCAAAGGGAATGCCAATTCTCTGTTTTCCAGCGGTCTGTGAAGAAACCACATGGCTGGGTGTGTTCGGCCTGATCCGACATATTGATTAGGAGCTGCTGGAAATGTGATAAAGAAAAGTTACAAACATTTTCTCCAGCAATTCAATAAAATGTTTCATTTTTTTTTTGGTCCTTGGGATTTTCCAATGACATTATTTGAATTATTACGTATTTATTCTAAGAAGCACAGATTACAGGTAATAATGAAAACCAGAGCTGTTGTTCGTTTCTACTGATAGCTCACGTTAAGTTTGCATCTTGAAAACTTAAACAGCTCCTTGAATTTGATCAACACTGAGTCAGATGATACTGAGGTCCATAAACATTTTGCAGGTTTTGAGTCTTCCAGCAGAAAGTGAGATCTGGGAGTGACAATGAGTGACTTAAAGGTGTTTTAGTCTGAAGCAGACGACTATATATAGCTGTTCTATCAATCAATCAATCAATCAATCAATCAATCAATCAATCAATCAAATTTTATTTGTGTCGCACATTTCAGCAGCAAGGCATTTCAAAGTGCTTTACATAATAAACACAAAAACACAAAGTCATGCAACAATCAAAAACTACATTAAGTCAAGTCACAATGCAAATAAAACATTTTTAATATTTAACCTACCAAACTCAGACAATGGACGTTGACCTACTGGGCCCTTCAAAAACTCGGTTAATAAACATTAACCTACTTTAAGCAGACAACGCAGTCAGTATTGGATACATTTGCAGCACTTTCAGCCAATAATCATTAAATTTGTAATTGATTACGTTTCAAATCCAACTCTAAACAGTTTTAGTCGAGATTTAAAGCTGTTGTAACCGTTGGATAAGCTAACTGCTATTAATAATAGCTTTAGAGTGGAGCCTCGACTATTTGCCTCAAATTCACCTCGATAGTCTGTTTGTAGACTATAGATTTTCCATAGAATATGTATAAAATATTCAAATGAACACCTGGGTGCAATGCTACTTGACATGTGATTGGCTGCTGTTAGCAATGCGGTCAATTCACAAGGCCGTTTATTTTCTACTGTTCTGCAAAACAGACGAGACTAAACCTGGTCTGTTTCCAGTTGCTTTTGAACAACATTCTGATGTGAAATGACGGCACTTGACAAAATGTAATGTTTCAATTGTTGACGTGTGCTCTGACTTTGTATTTTTGTGTTTTCATAATGTAAAGATCCTTGAACTGCCTTGTTGCTGAAATGTGCTGCACAAATAAACTGGAAACTTGACGAGATCTTTGCTTTTCTGTGGTGGTAAAACCATTTCCACTGAGCATTTTAATGCACATTAAGGTAACTTTAAGCATTTTTAGAGAAGTATGACTGATTTACTCAGGCACAAACTGACAGAAGAGCCAAAAACAGATTATTACAGCTATCACTACATTTTAAAAACCAGCATTTTAAGGTCAAAAGTTATGGTTGGATGCGTACTGAAACGTAATGTGACGCGTACTAAACGTATTAACTGCTCCGCCATTGGTCATGTGCTATAAATAAAATAAAACGTATCAAATAAAATATCACAAGGCCATGATATTCGTTCTCTGAAACCATAACCTGAAATCAGATCTCCATGCATCTGTGGGATGTTCTGGAAAAACAAGTCCAACCTAAAAACTTCCACATGTTCTTCCAGAATGTGAAACAGCCAATGTTTGCTGCAATAAGTGATTTTCGGTCAGTCAGATTTTTTCGCTTAATGCAGTTTAATTAGGCTTCTTAAATCAAAGCATTCCTATGCACACAGTTTTACACATTTATTGATTTCAGTGTCTTGCCACATATTGACTCAATTCTCCTTTTGTATGCGAGCTGTCATGGAGGCAACAGAAAGACTCGCCACAGCATGTTAGACATTATTGCTGGTATTGATGACTCATTGATCCAGCAGGCATGCCAGAGTAATCAAGCACAACGTCTCCAGGCGCCGCAGGGATCAAGGCCTACATCACGCTTCCCCAGGCAGGGCAGCTGCTGCAGGAGATAAGCGAGAGGCGCGTGTGTGCGTGCGGATTGGAGGTGATGTCTTCGGGATTTCCATTAGAGTCGAGTATTTTTTTGGAATTACATTTGCTGCTTCACGTGTGGATATTTTTATTCTGTGCCGTTCTCACCATCTGAAGAATCACCACAACCAAAAGGCAGCTCTTATTTCATGATTTGTTGCAGATCCCGTCGTTTAGCTAAACCCTAGAAAATCAATCGTTTCAAGGGCAGCGGCACTAAGCTGACTTAGCACATCAAATGCCATGTGTTTGGACTGCATATTACATATGATAGCTTTTCAAATAATATCGATTTGTGATATAAACCCATCAACAGATGATGCATGGCTCCCATACCGCTGTGGAGTAACGCATCACAGAACGCAGCCGTGGCGCTTTTCTTCTTATTTCGCTGGAGAAACTATTTGACAGACCTTCAGGAAAGCCTGGAAAACTATTGATGAGGACCTCTGAAAGATTACAAGAAAGCCTAAAGTTGAACATCCAAACAACAACCAGTTCAATCCGTATCCTTACGTTGCACACCTCAATCAAAAACAACATCAGTCTTCTGTCCAATGATCCCACTACATTAACCTTCCCACGAGCCAATCGATGCCACGTCACTGTTAATCTTCTCTGCGCATATGTGACCTTTTACAGACTTCGCTCCCCTTGGTTCCAGGTGATTAATACCAGTCTGGGTAATTGGATGATAATTGGAGGCACTATTGACTAAAGCCCCGAAGAAAATGGTGATCGAGTGATTTGATGATTCCTCTTGTATTGACAAGGAGGCGTGTAGGCAGAGGGAGACAATTGCCATCTGATCGCATCCATTCGTCATCATTATGACTGGTTGTTTGTGAAAGCACAGGGTCTTGTCCTCGCTAACAAATTGTGTGAGCTATCCCTTTTTGTTCTTCCCATGAGGTCGGGGTACCGGTCGTTGCCGCGGGGACTCTACTTTATGATGAAAGCTTAAGAAATGTCATTTTCCCCAGAAATTAGAAAAACCTTTGGCAGGATATTGCCTCTTGTAGAATGGAGTCATCAGCTTCTGTCATTGCGCTGCTTTACTTATTGTTGAAACCAAGTAAGTATGTGAACTTTAAATTGGTGATTTAAAGTTCTCTGCACCTCAATCAGAGGACAGAGAGGGAAAAACACACAAGTTAAAATGACTTGGGCCAAAAAATGTGTCTGCTAGGAGACTTCATATCCTTCATGAGAAACTTTTATTCTGAAGATGGGAATTATGTTAGAAAGAAAACTAATAACTGGTGACTTAATATAGAAGCATTAAATCACAAGGCCTTTTTATTAACAAACTGATGTTCTGAATAACTTGACATCTGTTGAACGAGCTAAAATGCTACATAAAGTCATTATGGCTCATACAACTCTAACTAATGTAATTACATTACTCTGATTTTGTGTTATCTCCTTCCTACAATAATGGTTTAAGTTATTTCTTTTGCCAAAATATGAATTAGGTGAAGATAGTTATTATGATAAGGTGACAGTGTTACATGTCAGACCCTCTAAGGTCCAGTTACTGTATTTTCCGGACTATAAGTCGCACCAGCCATAAAATGCATAATAAAGCAGAAAATACATATATAAGTCACATCTTTGGGGGAAATTTATTTGATAAAATCCAACACCAAGAACAGACATGTCATCTTGAAATAAAATGACATGTCAATAAAAATAGAATAGAGGCAACAACAGGCTGAGTAATTGTACGGTATGCTAACGCTACATGACACATAAACAACGAACTGAGAACGTGCCTGGTATGTTAGCATAACATATTAAAAGTTATTTAGATAACTGTAGCATAAATAACATGCTAACAAGTTTACCAAACCATCCGTGTCGCTCCAAATCACTAAATCTTCGTCTGTCGCTTGTAAACAACTCGGCTAACTCCGGAGGTAGCTTCTACCACACACATTATCAACACAGGCCTAGAGCGCCCTCTGGCGGTTTAGTGTGACAATAACATGTGATATGAAATAATAATGTGTTAATAATTTCACACATTAGTTGCTTCGGAGTATAAGTCGCACCCCCGGCCAAACTATGAAACAAACTGCGACTTATAGTCCAGAAAATACGGTAGTCCTAACTGAACTTTGAACTCCAAAAGAGAACCAACTGAAAACCAAAGTCCAACTGATATCCTGTGACTTTTTTGTTGGATTATATTACTTAAATATCACAGGGATTTTAGGTGACCCTGTGATATTTACACAGGTTACATATTTAGGTTGAGGATCAGATCGTTTGGTGTAGAGTTTACCAGAACAATCAGTTCAGTGGAGTTCCACTAATGATTGGTTTTTGCATATATAACTGAGAGTTATAAATTAGACACATGTATAAACTATTCTTAAATGTCACAGTCATTCAAATGAGTTCGAATCTGTGGTAAAACTTTGCAAGAACGAAAAGTAAAGCAGTCAAAGCTCTCAAAAGCTAAACCGCCACATCTTCACCGCTGCGTTTTACAGCAGCTGTTTCGTCCTGACTGGATTTCCTCTTCATCTTGTTCTTTGGCGTTTTTAACCAATGTTAAATTTAAAACCATGTGGAAGTAGCTCACCTAACCGAGCTTCTCAACGTACGTCTGATATTCTGACAGACAAACGGCGCCACAAATTGCAAAAACAGACAGCGCCTGTGCCGTACTGCCTTCAGGAGCTCATAACTCCCATTCTGATTGGATCTTGAGAGCAAGACAAGAAAGCTGAGATTCTGGGCAGTTTCTGGTATCTTTTCTGCAAAATTGCCCAAAATCGACAAATTGCTTTACAGCTTTAGTCGGTTGCATTGTTTACTGTCAGTTGCACACCAAAGTGGTCTGGATATACTTTTTATTTATCTCTTTGCTATGGGAAATGATGGTTTACATTTACAGCACAGAACAGAATCATCTAACTTTGTTTCTTGGAACAAAATCTGGAAACATTGCATCCCAGAAGCTGAAAATGAAGCTAAAAAAGGAAATTATTGTTGTTGCCGTCCTGATTAGAGGTTGGTAGAGCAGCCGACAATTTTACTCAAGCAAGAGTCACATTAATTTAGTGGATTTCTACTCTAACATGTAACAGGAGTAAAACATATATTAGCTAAAACGGCTACTCAAGTACTGAGTAACTGTTTGACTAAGCCTTTTTTTCGTAAAATGGTGGACAAAGCATGAAAATACGGTGAGAAAAATAAAACTACACAATATCAATATAATGTTTAAAATATTTCTTTTATGGGGGGAAAACATCTGGCCAACTGAAATTTCTTAAACATTATTCATATAAACCCACCAGCATTGAATTTGTATTCATAAATCTAAAATAAAGTTCATTGCAGGCGTCAACACACAGATCCAAAGACATGAGGTCACTGGTTACCTGTCACACAAGCGTGTCTTTGTCTCCCAGGAACTAGTTGATTGGGAACCAGCACAGCTATGGAGGTCCTAAAAACAAAAGCCCACTGATGGTCTTGGAAAGTATCCACCTGGTGATGCCGGAGGCAGGAAATTCAAGGTGACATGGTTAAAGAAGCACACCTGTGAAGCTAGCAGCGCCAGACGCGGTCCGACTGCGACCGTTCAGACATGCACACCCAGAAACGCCCGTGAGGTCAGAAACGCTTCGGATAGCAGCTGAAGTTCCTTCTGTAACGTTCAGGGAGATCCTGTGACATGTACAAGACATTATTAGCAGAGATGAACAAAACAAGATCTTTATTCAAACATACTTTTTCAAAGTTCCAGTAAGTACAACATTCATGTGTGGATTTAAATTATTTTTGTTTGAACCTAATATAGATTTTTTGGGGGTCAAAAAAAAACAGAAATTTATTGTCTATAATCAAATGTAGTCATTTTAGATCTATTACCTAAAGTTTTGCTGAACAAAACAAACCTTTTTTTTTATCTGGACAAGAAATTAGGAGTCACTTCTTTGCTGACGATTAACCGATTTCTAATTCCTATCAAATGTTGGATTATGAAGCAGCTAATAACAGTTTTCTGCACTTAAACTTGATCAGTTTTTTTTATTTATGCTACTCAGGACCAAATATTAGGACCAGAGGTTCTGAGAATAATACACATTCATTTTAATTTAAATAAACTTAAGGAGACAAAACCTTCCAAATCTCATCAAATTCCTCTTTCTGCACACAGAGACACAAGTCAGTCTTTCTTATCCATTTGTTTATTGAAGGTTTGTCCATTGTTGTCAGACAGAAACATAAAACAGTACCGAAACCTCGGAAAAAGAACTCAGTGTGTTGTTTTAATATTCAGTCCTAATAGACCATGTTGAAAAATGTTCATCTGCTCCATTAGTGATCTGAAAAAGACAGTCAGAGGAAGGTGAAGGCCAAAAGGTTCTGGAGGAATAAGCTTATTGATTCTGACATAAATCCCTCGTTATTCTCTTCATTACTGAAAATATATATCTGGACAGGCAAACACAGCTGAAATGAAACATGTTCCATCTGTAACAAGACAGCCATGTTCAATGTTTCTTACCAGCTAATGCTACCTATTACTGAGAAACTTGTCCTGTTATGTTTTGTTGTTTTTTGGCCTTAGAGGGAAGGATGTGAACCTGATGCATACAGACGGAGAGATTTCTTACCCTCCATTTGCCGGGTGGAGCATGTGGCATGTCACAATAATTCACTGCTTCCCACGGCGCTGGATGTAAACTGCTCACTGGGGAAGGAAGGACACACAAGCTCTTCTGGTTATGCATGCTGCCTGACAGGAATCCTTCAAACTCCTGCCGAGCAAGGAAGGCAGATTGAGATTTTGGCAGAGTTTGACTGCAAGAGAAGGAGGAAAACCCCAGAGACGACATGGTACGAGGAAACAGGGAATCTGTGGCAGATTATGATTTTATGCTGCAACAAACGTGATCAATATAAAACCCACAAACTGGAGCACTGCTAATCCAAGGAGAGTGGATTGTTCCAGAACAGGCATCAATACCCGACTTGACTTTTGCGCGGATGTTTTGAGTATTTACAGTTGCTGGATGAAACAACGCTTGCTCACTGCCCTGATAATATTCATCTGATGACTCCTTTGACCAGTTTCATTTGGGCTTTTGTTCTGTCATGCTTAACTTGTCAATTGATGGCACCACTTTGATGAGGAAACAACAAAGAAAAATATCCTGGCAGGAAGTCTGGAGGGGGAATATAATTGCTGCTGTAGCGAACTGAAAAGGCTATTCAAATGCCATTCTGCGCTCGGTGATTGGCTTTCTTCTCCCTCTGCCATTTGCCCTCTCTCAATACTTTCTCTGTCATTCAAAACGTTAGGAGGCCCTTTCACGAGCCTGGAATAGTGTGCATGGCAGAATAACAAGCTAATTAGAGGTCCTCCAGTGATGGATGGCTGTGAGAGGGTACGAGATGTGGGCACAAGGGCAGCGCAGCACCCTGGTTCTGACACAACCATCTGCCCCACTTTGACGGCTTAATTGGAGAAGTGATGGGGAGTGGGGAGGCTGTGGGGGGCGCGAGGGTGAGGGGCTGCTCAGGACCTGGCTTTGCTTTAGTGACGACCCCTTTTGTAGAGAGCTAATGCTGTTTGCACCTCGGTTAGACTTATTGTTATAACATGAAGCGTTCTCTAAACAAGATGAAAAAATAATTCCTCCATTGGCAAATTTATAACAAGACATTTCTGCCATGTTATAAGTGAAATAATCTGCTTTTTCATCAATATTCAGAAATTATAACTCTTATATCTTGCTTGAAAGTTACTTGTAAGTTAGTTTTGTCTTATTTTAAGATATTTGCACTAGAAACTGGACTAGACTGATTTTGTGTTTAGATGAAATTAACTCTTTCTGTACATGGGACACAAACTATTTTCTGAATAAAAAAAAAACAAATTTTAATGGAAATATGCTGATTAAATATTTGGTAAAACAGGAAAAACACTTTTCTTACAAACATCACTGCAAAACAGAAAGTTACCAGCACTTATAACATGGGAAAATGTCTTGTTAAATGTAAAATAATCTGGTATTTTGTCGTTAATATTAAGTAATATTTACTTAAAACGAGCTCCCATATCTTGCTGAACATTTTCTTGCAAGTCACTTTTGTCTTCTTTTAAGTGCATTAGAAATTAAACCAAGAATAGTCGGTATAATTTTGTGTTTTTGCAGTGATTACATTAGGAAATAATCTCTAAAATTAAAAGCAAGAATTATGCAAACAGGGAGATTGTGATTTTGGGAATCATCAGGCCACACAGCAAACTTTGACATCTCCTCATCCGAATAAATAACAATGTGAAACACATGAATGAGTTCTATATTACAAAGAACGTCTACTGTTGTTCTAAGATATTTTTCTGAGCAGCTGGACTGAAATACTTTTAGGTTTTAGGCGTTTTCGCTGTGATCACGTTGGAGGAAGCGTCGTCGAGCTCTGTGGAAGTAACCAGCACCAATGAGGTGAACACAGAACATTGTTTGTGAGCCAAAATTGATCAGATAAGAATTTTTTATGCTTCCTCTGTCAGTGCAAAACGTCTGTCGCATTAATCCATTACGGCTCCGTCCAAACGATCCGCTCGCTTGTTTAGTAATTAGCTTCAACGGCAACATTTTTTGTTGTGTCTGTGCCAAATTAATTAGTGTTTCACCACAGCTGCAGTTTGACTGTCTGTCACTAGTTTAACCTTTCATGCTTTACATGAGCGGCAGTACCTTGAAGTGCCTCTTTTGGGTCCAACAACATGTTGGTGGATAAACGTCCCACAGACAAACCCTGAGTGGACGGATAGACAGACAGGTCACTGTAGTGTAATTAGAAACCAATCTGTTGCAACGTTTGTTAGCATAAAGTCGGCCATTCTGGTGACTGTCAGAAATAGTTCAGATCTGCGTGCAAAACTCTGAATAGATCAATCTGTGAATCCTGAACCAGAAGGAGGCAAATCATCTGGTCACCTTCCTGTATATTTTATTTCTCTGGCTCCTTCTCTTTTGCCCATTTAGAGTAAATTGCATTGCTTTGAGAGGTGAGATGCTGACGGGGCAAATATATTATTAAAGACGCATTAGACTGTAAGAGAGATAAACTGTCTCGCTCTGAGCTATGCGTCAGATAAATGGCTTCAACAGCTTTCTTTACTCAGCTTGTCGTAAAAGACACAGAAGGCTTTTGTGCACTGTTAGCAAACGTTTGATCACTTATTTCGGTCTTTTTCTTCTTGCTTTTGTGGATAAATGGCACGGGTTGAAGATTGAACGCTATAAGTTGGGCATAACAAATATTAATCATTTTGTTAGTTCTGTTAAACATTCGTGTCAGTAACTTGAGCCAGACTCGAGTCCAAACATCATCAGTCGGGGAAAAATTCCTGAACGCTTGTAAATTCCTCTATGGAAAATAAAAGGCACATACAGTATTTCTGAAAAGAAGCAGATGTCTATTACATAACGTCAGCCTTGGTTGAGATTTGCTTTTCTTATAGGAACAAAAAAAAAAATTTTAAAAATCGTCAAACTGTTGGGTTGTTGCGATGTTAGCTTCTGCTAATTCTCAGCTTCATTTCTTGATTGTGTCGATTCCTCCCGGAAAAAACAATGGGGCCATCTTACGCACGTCCGCAGGCCGTAACGATCCAGTACCCCGCTGCTACAAATCACAAATTATTCTCCAGTTGACCATTTGGAGAGTGGGAACATGACAAGAAAAGAAATGGGGGGAATGATCCAGCAGGAGCAGGCTATTTCTGTCAGCCACGCTGAGCCTGATTCATAATGTCATATTTAAAAAGGAGAGGGCGACTGGCCCAGTCTGGTCTTCATTAGTGCGTATTTGGCTTCAGGTTAGAGTCATACCCAAGCCTATTGTCACACCGGATCAAATTGCCAGTGTAAACACCTTTAATCAAAGTAGTGTGTCTGGTCACCGCTGTTTGCAAACGCAAAGTGGCAGCCGCGCTCGGCCTTACAGTAACCATAGATCCGCTGCAGCATTCCCTCCTAATGCAGCCATCACACTCACTTCAGCATTTGCGTATTTCCCTCCAGCCGCCCCTGCGCCACGCCGGGCTGGTGGTGTTCCTCATTAGGCATGAGGTCACCCGCAGGAGGGCGGACCACCTGGGTGGATCAAGTTGTTGTCGCCGTCGTCCCTCTGTCCTTCCTGCACCCACCGACTCGTGGATGCACACCAGGGACGTCGGCTGCCGCATCGCAAGAATAGCTCTGCCGCCGGCCCGTTTGTCGCCGGGCTATTATCAGGGGAAGTTCTGTTCAAACACACGGAAAGAGAACAGATTGGAAAAAGATTTGATGCGGAGGAGGAGCGGCGTTGTGGGGGACTGGAGGAGATTAGTGAAAGGGAAGCAGTTATTTAGAGTGCACAGTGGTAGTTTTGGGGTGATAAGTGAGCGGAGAGCCGCGGGGGTGTGGCGTGTCTGCTGGCGGATTGATGAGCTGGCGAACTGGGCCTGCTACAACAGAACCCTGCCATTATCTGGAAATGACTTACACGTCTTCCCCCTGTGACCGTCCCGACACACACCCCTCCGTCACACACCCCTGACTGAATGATAAGAGCTGTCCACCGCCTCCACCGGGGGACATTAACATAGATGTAAAAATGAGATATTTCTTGGCTACAACTGGAAGCTAAAAGAAGGCTGATTTATGATCTTTTCAGTGAGCGATGCTGGCCAAAAACAAACTCTGGCTTGAGGGAAACTCCTGCACGAATTATTAAAATCAGGATAGTAGAACGTAAACTAAACACACAACAAAACAAGAACCTGAAAAAGGTTTGGAGGTGACCCTCACAGGGAAATTTACCAATCTTCAAGGCTGGATGTGGCTGCATGGAGGTTAAACTGAGCGTCTCCTGCAGGTTCTGATTGGACCTCATGAGTTTTTGTGTCTCCTGCGCCGCTCGTTGGGAATATCTGATGAATTTCTCATCCTTCTGAAAGGAAATGTGAAGGTCCAGGATTTCGTTTAAGTAACTTTATTCCATCCTGTTTTATGATTCCGGGGTTCCTCCAGTGAAAGTTGCGACTTTACATGTGAATTAGATCAAAATTATTTGCAGCCTCACAACTTTAGCTTCTTCTTCTTCTTTTTTTTTTTTTTTAATCCCATCAAGTTTCCAAATTCCAGTTGGTGGGTAAAAGTTGGGTAATTTCTGCTCGACTACTTTCTACAGCATTCACCTCTTTGACCACCGTAAAGTGCAGCAGGAATATCAATATTAGCCAGACTGCTTTCATGATCGATGGAAAGAAAGCATTGGCGTAATGTTCCTGTAAGCTGGAAAATCCATTTCAATTATCTGCAATGATTATGAATAATACATGGTGAGCAGTCTATGGGTTCCTTTAGTTATTGCATTGTTAATGTTTCTCTGAAAACATGTTGTCTGACCTCTAACCTTAGATTAACGTACTGGGAAACTCTGTCCAGTTTATATGTTTATTCTTTATCTCTCGGAGCATTTTGGAGCCGCCTGAGGCTCAGGATTTCTTCCTGTAGAGACTCTGTTGCTCCAGGCGTTTTTACCAGTAGCACAAAAAATATTTTTTGTAGCCAAAACAGACACGGAAGCAGGATTTTCTCTTTACCCCGATACCTGACATCTTTTGGAAATAATACGATTAAAGCACTTGAAATAACTGTCCACTGGAAACTGGCAGGGATTGCTGTTTAGCTCTGCCTAAATCTGTTATTAGCATTCCTGTCTTATCTATTTTTCACACGAGTGGAAAGATTTTTGAAACGTTCAGCCGAAAAGTCTTTGCTGTCAGAGTAGAATAGAGCTGATGTGCGGCGCTTTGAGACGTGGTTCATAAATCTTGAATCTTTCCTCTTTTCACCTTATCACAGCAGCAAACTTTCATTTACTTGAAACCCACAAAGTGTGACTGTGGTACAAACACAAACAACAGTACATACTTTATTTTTTTTTGGACTTGTTTCCAGTGTTTCTTTTCTCACAAAGAAGTTCGAGTCTGACAAAAATAGGTGTAAAAACTGGTAATTTGTGGATTGTTGCTGCTTTTAGACGAACTTGTCAGTCTCTGAGTTGCTGTCATGCTTAACGTTTATTTGTTAACCCTTTCCAAACATATTCTGCCTGGTAACAGTGACCAGCCTTTTTTCTTTCACCAGTCGCACTGAATGGCAGCATTTTGCTTCGTTTTATGGACTTTTTGTTTGGACAAAGTTAGAAGTTGCTCACTTTTATTTAAACTCGTTATTTAGCAAGTTTGTTGTGTTGCTGAAATGAAGTCCTGCTGTTTCCTGCTGGCGTTTCTTCCTTTGAAACGCTGCTCGGCCCGGAGTGAAGCAGCGTTTGATGCTCGGAGATGAGAGGCAGAGAAAAGCTCGCTCCTGTAAGGCAGAAAAAGCAACTTTCACCAGAAAATTATTTTTGCTTCATACCTGATTTCTCGGCCCATCAAAACTGCTTCATCTCTCCACAGGGATTATTTGATTGGTTATCCAGTCTTAAAGCAGTACATTCAAAAGACGCTTCATGGCCAAATCTGACCCAAGATATTATTGTTCTTAAATAATGTCTTAATATCAAATCACTGCCAGATTACATCAGTTAGTCCCTCCAGTTTCTTATGAATTGTTGTGCAAGTTTTACGCAGAATCAACAAATCCTCACACTTTTTTGTGCTAATGTATAATTGTGAGCTTATTGCAGGTTTATTAACAAGAAAATCTTTGGGTTTAAGTGATGAACGAGACAGCTGCCTCATACGGCAAAAGCATCACAATTTACTGTCATACATGAGCACAAATATTTCTAAATTACTTCAACAAACACTGATTTGTTTTTTGCAAACAATCACAAAATCCTGGAAGGACTAATCAATGTGAAAAGATGGTCAATATAGTTTGAGTTAATTGATATATTATCAGTTTGCTCACAGGTTTTATCAATGCATTCTGGATTCTTTATTCACAGTCTTGATTCGGCCCTAAATGACACCGGGTTTTGTGGCCTGCAGACGTTTGATGGCCTCTGCTGGCCGTGTGCCTCGGCAGCCGCTGACCCCGCTCTGCCACCGCTCTGCCACCGCGCCGCTATCATCACAGATTGCTTCCACTTTGCCACAACACCAGTAAAGTCGGACTTATTGCACAGGTGGCATCCTGCCGCAGCTCCGAGCTGAAACTTCCCGTGCTCCGGAGAGTGACTCATTATTTTACAAATGTTTGTAGAAGCAGTGTGCATGCCCAGGTGCTTGATGTCATCCACCAGGGATCAGGGAACTGATTGGAACAGCTGTGGTCAATTATTTGGAGAGATGAGCGAATGCCTTTGGCAGTATATTCTATATATAATAACAATAATACAGCTTCATCCATCAGGAAACATTAGAAGCACAGTTGGTGACTAAAACAATACATGAAGCATCAGCATTTCCAACTTCAGCTCACCTGATTTCAATCGATGGCGGCTTTTTGCTGAACCACAATCCTCTGAATCATGTGAGACAAAAAAACAGCGGCTGAACGACCACAGCAGAAGAAGAACAGCAGCTACTCAACCCAAAATGTAGTGATATTTACAATGTTTCACTCTTGATTGGTCCTAAACATCCTGGTCTGACAACTCAAACTAAACTGTTTCAATCGTAACGTCCTCTAAGGCTACGTTGGGGGTGTTAGCCTTAGCATCGTGTCGTCATCAGACCGTAATCTACAGCAGCTCAAACCCGACTGGGAGGCGGCCGGGATGAGGATCCGAGACCCGGTATCTGTGTTTTATACACCGTTTGGGATAACATTACTTTCTCTTCAAGATTTATTTACTTTAACCTTTGTATGGAAGCCTTCTGAAAGTATTTGTTATATAAAAAAAAAATTAAAAAATGTTATTTTAATTGAAATCAATATTTTTATTTAAGGTTAGCTCTGAAAATATTGATAGGTGTTCACATGTTGTGTTATCCTTTATTTTAATCAATCAATTCAGTGTATTTGTACATTTCGGCAGCCGAGCCTTTCAAAATAATACAAAAAAATTAAAGTAATTAAACATCATCCAGTCGACAACTGAGAAACCAGTGACAAACATTACTTATTGATGAGTCAAAATCATCAATACACGCTGAATATATTTGTCAATATTCTATTTATTATGATTCAAAAGCAACAGATGAGTTTTAAGCCTTGATTTAAAGGAGCTCAGTGTTTCAGCAGTTTTGCAGTTTTCCCCATAGAATCATATAGTCCATATATTTGATGGGTTTCTTGACGTGTTTAGATCAGTAACATTCATTTAGGCAAGTTTTATTTAACGTTTGAAATGTCTTTTATTATTGTAGCCTACAGGCTGAACTGTATGGAAATGAATGAATGAATCAGCAGCAGTTTCACCTGCGTTCATACCGGAGCGGCTTCGGGTCCGTCTGAGCCGCAGGGCGTTTGGACGCAGGAAGGAAGGAAGGAAGGAAGGAAAGGAAGGAAGAAAAGGAAGGAAGTGGCCGTGAATGACAGGAAGGGCTCCGGCGTCAGAGCTGAAACTTCGGGCTCCAGACGCTGCCAGGACAAACCCTGGGAAAAGCTCAAGACACCCAAACAATGCAGCTGGGTGCCACTCCAGCAGCGGGCCCCTCCCAGGGGCCAGAGCGGCGTAAGGTGCATTCTGACTGCAGGTGGAGGTTTGCTCCTGTTCGCTCTCATGTTGCCTGTATGCGTGTGTGTGTGTGTGTGTGTGTGTGACAGCATTTGTCATATCTCTCCTTTTGTCTGATAAAATGTCCTTCCACTTCAGTGCTCTCTGTAACACAAGAGCGCCCCCTTGGGAGGAACATGGATATTTCAAGATGAGTAAGCTGCTTTTCTGAGCATGAACACATAGAGAGACATCTTTATTACAGACATTTTGAAACAGTGATCAGACCTTCATTTTTATTATAACCTCAAACCAGACTGGATTTCTAATGTATGGTAAAACAAAAATAACTTCACATGAATAGCATAAATATATATATATTTGTTTTATTTTTTATTTAACCAGGTAAACCCCTATTGAGATCTAGAAATCATTTTCAAGATGCTTTTATGCATCTTGAAAATGCATAAAAGCATTTGTTAGTTTAAAGTGTTAAGTTTTGCATCACAAAACTTAACACTGAACATGTTTATGTTTCGTTTTCTGAAAATCGATAAAACAGAATTACAGAAATATGCATCAAATTAACACAATTTGACATTTATGCAGCCATGCAGTCCCTTGTGAGCAGCTCCAGAGTCTTGGGCTTTAGATTCTTCTTAAAATATTCATAAAGCTTTGTTTTACAGGTGCAATTTGACATTTTGCCAGATTTAAGCCGTAGTTTAAAAACAAAAATTGATTTTGAGGTGCTATTCTATAAATATGTACCGGGAATTTTGCAATATTTTTCCAGAAACCCCTTCCAAAATCTACATATAGAAAGAACATTTTTATCCTTTAAATATCTCAATATTTGTCACCATGTCGATAAGTGAGGCTGAGGAGCAGAGAAGAGGAAATAAGAAACACTGCCACCTGCAGGTTGGAGTTAGCAGTAATAAAAACCTGAGATTTTTGACCATATTTGCAGAAAATTTGAAAAAAAAAAATCCTCACTGGTAAGAATTAGCGCAAAAAATGCGGAGGTCTGTTGATTTGTGCCTAAATTTCCACAAATTACAAAAAACCGGTGGGACAAGTTTCTGTATTAGACTTTCCAAATGTTAGTTTTTGGTGAAAACGGTCACCAGCCAACTGAGATAAATACTTTGGTTTGTGATCAGGACAATCAGTCAGAAGGCTCAGACAAAACCTGCTGGATGCATTTTTCACTACATCTCAGTTATTAAACTGCTTCTAATACCAAAAATCTAAAATAAAAAAACCCAGAAATTGGAAGTTAAAACTGAAGACTTCCTCCATTGAGAATCTGAACCTGTGATTAGTCTTATTTTGACAGTTTCTCTGTCTAAGCTAAATTTGCGGCTGTCACATTGTGCTGATTTTGTGTATTGTGCATCAAACGCAGCCGCGAGCTCGTCGTCAAATTACCCTAATATTTCATGTTTGCAGAACATAATCATTTCTTGCACTCTGACACCAGTTTATTAAGATCACAAGTGAATATAATTTGTTGTGGGAATACGGAGGTAACTCCACACCAGCTGGTCCCCCCCCCCCACTCCGCTCCCACCCGCACATTTTCAAACGCGAGCCTCTGTGGAAACTCACACTCACGCACACCTAAAACCAGCATGCATGTTCTGGACATGAACCCGAACACATCACGCACACTGCGGATCACCTGTGTTCAACAAGCGCTCGCAGAAAAACACGGACGTGTTCACACACACTCAAACTCCCACATACTCTCCCGCTGTACACGTTTCAGTCCACCCGGAGGGACTGTCACACTTCCCGCGTACATAGTCACACTTTCCAGACTCACACAACCACTCACTGACGACACACACCCGTTAAAAGCAAGCAGACGACACAGTTCTCCCATAAGCCGATCGTGTAATATAGAAAGCCAGTGTGTTTCCCTGCCACACAGCGTTTTATTTTCCCTGGACAGCATCAAGCGGAGCCTCTAACCCCCGAGGACCTCCTCATCCAGGGAGCAGCAGCGTCCAGACGCAGAGCAGGGGCCGCCGACCCGCAGCGCCTGCCTATCATTCCCTGCAGGGTGTAAATCAGCCGCGGTTCTACTGCGCGCCTCGGCGCCGACAGATTTATGAGAGGGCAACCTCTTCACAAACCCGGCCCGTGCCGCACAGCTGACAGCTGCTTCAGCCGGCAGCAGAGGCAAGACGCTACCGGAAATAAAAGACACAAGAAAAACTTCAGCATTTTTACGCTAGAGAAGCTCAAATTCAGCTGGCGCCGTGTGTCTGGATCTAGATTAAAACCCCACCTGTTAGAGATGAGCCATTATAAATAGAACATTGATTAACATATTTTATAATTGTTAGTCAATGTGATGTTTCATATTTAGTTTCTATCTGTTAAAGGAGAGTTTTTCCTCTCCACTGTCGCCGCATGCATGCTCAAAATGAGTGACTGCTGTAAATGCAATGACTCGATATAATCTGCTGAGTTTCCTTAGACAGAAACTTTTATAACTAATTTGAATAATTGATTGAGCTTAATGTACAGTTTGATAACCAGTGGAAAATGTGTCTAACTGAATGGGAAAGGGATTTTTTTTGTGAAGTGCTTTGAGGTGACATTTGTTGTCGCTCTGTAAATAAACCTGAATTGAGCTGAATTGAATTTACGCGATGCCTGATTAGAAACATTTTCCACAGGTAGGAGAATCAGACCAACTGAAAGTACGATTCATTGATCCGGTAGCGCGCCCTGCAGCTGCAGCCTCTCTGACACAGAAGCCTTAACAATCAGAATCTACTCGTTTTAACGTCAAATCCTCTAATTATTTAAACTTTTTTCGACAGTGGATTTTTTTTTAAAACTTGGCTCCCTCACATTAAATATAGATTTTGTGCTGAAGGCACAGTGAGTTGATTCTATTCTTTTAAGAAAGGTTAAAAGCAAGGGTAAGATTCAGGATTTCTTTTTTTTTTTTTTTCTAAGAGCAGGTAATCTTTAATAATGGGCTGCAGGAGGCAAAATAAAAGAACAGTAACCAAAAAATAAATCCTCTGTTTTACTGACAGCACCGCTTGAAGCTCACAGGATTTAACAAAATGTATTCTGAATCTACACATGTGCTCAGTTCATATCACCGTCTTGCAGAATAACAGAGAAACCACCGGGAGGAAAACTCTGGCGCTTTGCTCGGGGGTATCGGGATGCAAAACCATAAGCAAATAAATATTGGAGTTGTGCCGCATCATCAATGTGCTGCTGTATGTTTAGGCTACCAAACGTGACCCTTAATGCTAGCAAAGCTCGCGCTGTAGATAAGATAACCCCTGACCCCTGTCTGCGCATCTGGGAGAAAGTGACACGTTAACTGGGAATGTGCTCCAACAAAGGAAAATAGGCAGCGACGTCATGATGGTGGAATTACATTCGTGATAAAATAGGCTGTAAAAACAAGCGACCCGTAATGGTGTTTTTGCCTACAGTGGGCGGAAACTTGAACAAAAGCTCGTGTCTTTTTCTTTTCCCTTCCGCTTTTTTTCTGTCCCCCTGTTTCACTTCCTGCTTTTAACCAACATTAAATGCAGACTTAAAACCCTGCAGCTCTGCCTGCTTTAAGAACGAGTGAAGTTAAGAGTTTCCTTCCTTTCACACACAATGCGAAGCCAAGTCCTGACCAAACACATTCTGCATAAACCAGTCACTCAAGGACACATTATTTAAAACAATTATTACAGTTTAAACCTACTGGAGCAAATCTCCTTTAGTCTTTTCTGATTTATTAAGATTAAAACATGAAGAAAAACAAGAAATGATGGAATTGAATTGTCATAAATCTTCTTTCAGGTGACATAGAAACAGGTAGAGGTTTGTATGACCCATCTCCACATCATGAAAAAAGTCAACAACCCTCTTGTCCAATTAGGAGCCCCCCCGCTGAGCCGATGCTATAACAGGAAATTGTCACCAAGGTCGAGTTGAGCTAGGCCTTTGTGACAAAAAGAAATCATTTGCTCAATAATTTAGTACCAAAAATGTTCAGAGCTGTTTGACTTTTTCCTCCATTTTTCACATCATGACCACAGATTTAGTTTTATTAGGATTTAGTTTGTCAAACCAAACCAAAGTATTTCTTAGTTGTGATAAGAATTGAGGTGCAACACTTTTTTCCCCAAAAGGAAAAATCTAAAATTATAATAACCTTCCCTTCAGTACTTTGTGAAGCCAACTCTTTTGCAATCACAGCAGGATTTTTTATTTTTTGGTGTATGTCTTCCAGCTCAGCTCATTTTGTGACTGAATATTTTGCTTCTTCTTCTTCTTTGCAAATTATGGAAAATAACCTTCGAAGAGCCATTTTTAAATCTTTACACATGTTTTGATTTATTTAGACCTGGACTTTTAAAGCATTGTTTTTAATCATTACATTGCAGCTGCAGCTGTATGGAAGGAAATCATTCCCGTCACATGACGCTGCCTCCACCCACGAATCACCATGGCAACTGCGAAAGACTTGCATCTCGGCCAGAACGTTCAGTTTTGGTTTTGTCTGAGCAGATCGTCGTCTTCCACATGTTTGCTGCCTGGTTTCCATCCACAAAGGACAGTTTTGTGTTCTGCATGACTGAAGGTCATCCTGTCAACAGATCCCCCTTCTGCAGCTGATCCAGATTTATCAGGGATCGCCTGATTAATGCTCCCCGCTCTGTGGGTTTGGGTGGATGGCCTCAGTGGGTTTGCATTGGGCTTTCAATTTTCAGATGACAGATTCAACAGTGATTTGTTTTAAATCCTAACCTTGCTTCGAATTTCTGTTTAGTCGTCTTTAATCAAACTCCGGTTTGCCAAGAAAGTCCGGTTTGTTTGTGGAGGTGTGAATCGAACTCTGATCCTCCTGAAAACCTCGGTTTCGGTTCGGTTGAACTCTGGTGTACGGTTCAAATTCATATGTGAACACCAAGAAAGCGGGAGACCGCTCCAAAAGCAGGAAGTGAACTGCAGCACAGGGCATTCTGGGTAAATAGTTGGTCTTTTACTAACAACAAAAGAAAAATCCTGCAACCACTAAAATTTGACTCAATTTCTGTTTACGTTTTATGAAGAAGGAAGTTGCATTCAGTGTCTTCCTCAGAGCTTTCCGTATTGGTTTAGTGGGTCTTGCTGCAGCGCCCCCACAGGCGAGGAGGTGAACAGGTTTATGAAAGGCTTTGGTTTCTTTGACGCAGTGCAGCGTGAAAGAGAAACAGCAACTGGAAATGCAACAAATGTTGCAGTTTTGATCCTCAATTGAACCCAATCTACCGGACTATCAAGTGGGAAAATACTCTAACCTGTTTCTTGTTTTCTTTAGTTTTTATGATGCTGTTTGTTTACTCATGTTTTCTACCAAACCTTCACAGAACAGCTGCACTTTTACAGAGATTAAATTAAACACAGGTGGACGCAATCTGTCACGCTCTTTACAGTAGAGCACAACTTCAGGTTTCTGGTTTTAAACGAACAAAAGATGAGGCGGTCCTGTAGGTCCACCGTGAAACGGTCCAGACCTGTGAGGAGAAAAGAGAGAAGCAGACAGTAAACATGTTCCGGCCTTAAAGACTGCGGCGGTTCCTTCCACTGTTCCATCAGCAGCAGCGGCGCGTTAAAGTAAACACCGGCTCTCCACAAGCCCAGCCGCGGGCTGCGCAGGTCGTAAATGTAAATAGGAAACACAGCGGCACTGAAGAGCCTTTAGAGTTTGCACTGACAGATGTTGTATCATTTTCTTGTTAGCGCCACACCTCACCTCATAAAACCACAGACAGAAACCTTTGAACAAAGCCTGGCTTTTTCTGTCACCGTAGTCAGCTTACCACAAATGTCCCAGTTAGTCTTTATGCTACTGAACTTAACTTTAGAGAAAACCTAAAAAAACTTGCCTTAGATACCTAAATATTAATTTGCACTTTCCTTGCGGTATGCACAGCCGCCTGGCTGCCAGCATGTTGCTCCGGGCTCTTTGGAGGGTTTTAAATCTGACTCTCTGACACCTCGGCTGCTGGCAGAGTCTTCTATTAATCCCAGGTTTTTAAAGCACTTTTGAACTTTCAACAGGAATCTACTCCACTTTCCTAAACCGTCTGGATAACAAGGCAGTTTCAACTTTCTCTAAGGGTTTACAGTAAAAAAAAAAATCTCTTTTTAACTGAATCTGTGTTAAACTCCTCATTCATTAAAGCGTTCACTAACACACAGGCGTGGCCTCACCACTGGTTCTGTCTAATAAAAAGGTTTTTTTCATCGAAAGATTACCAACGAATGAGACGATAAATGTTTCTTGAAATGATAGATTTTATTTTTGTTCTGAGTCCTTGCAAATGATTACAGTCTGTAACATTTCTGACCCGGATTCATAAACGACCCTGAACCCAGGAGTTACACAATCAGGTTCAAACAGGATTTATGAACATCATCAGCATCATTTTTTTTTGTGGTTCTACATTTAATTACTTTGTTGGTGTTGTTTGTTTGGTTTCCTTTTGTAATAATGTGAGCGCTGGTGCATTGCATTTTAGCCACTAATTCACTTGAAGAAACATTTGATGGCTGATCCACCGACAGTCCTTCAATCGAAAAGCAGGTTTTATTCAACTCAACCAGAAAAGAGTCAATGCTGGGATCCTGATTGTTTTCAAAACACTGTTCATATACTCGCGCTCTCTTTTGGTACATTTTTAATTTATCAGAAAAACTCTTAACTAATAAACAGAGCCACTATTTGTGAAAATACGAATCCTTATTTCAGTTATTTTGATGATGAATTTCCTTAGATGACCAAAACAAAGTCTCCACATCACAGTGTTTCTGTTGTTAACGTTGCTGTGGCAATTTACAAGTTTCTTTTGAACTGTTAAAGGTTGCAAAGTTCCTGTAGTTCATGTTTACACAATATCATTAGAGCTGCTGATGTGGGAACACAAAGAAGCTCTCTAACTATTGTCTGCGTGCGTGTGTGTGTGTGGAGGTGTGTGTGTGTGTGTGTGTATCTCAGATGTTTTCCTCGCCCCCCTCAGAGCCAGACAGCGGCGGGCCGACGGCCTGTGATCTGTGCCGGATTGTTTCCTTGATGGTATTTGAAGAGTACAGTAAGACGAGGTGGACGATGAATTATTCATTATGAATCATGTTTTGTGTTTTGAACGTTTCTCCTCTGAGAGCTGAAATCCTCACATGTTTGCTTTCCAGCTGCATATGGATGTTGTGATCCAACATGACATTTCTGGACTATTTTGAGATATTGTTGCTTAAAGTCTGTTGGTAAGACATGTGGGATCCATTTCAACAAAGTTAACCTCCATTGCAAAGTGTAGAAATGTTGATGTGATGTAAGTTTAAGTCGTTTATTGTTTGCGATAAACTCAGTGAAATGTGACAAATTCACCTGAACTGTTACCAAATATAGTTTTGAAAGGCAGAAAAGAAAATCTAAGGACTTTAAGCTGCTATAATTCTGTTCTCTACATCATTTTTGTTTTATTTTCAGAATGCCAGTATAATAATTTAATTTCAGCTGAAATTATAATAACACGTATCTTCTTTTACAATAGAAATCTGATTTATTCCTTTATGAATTATGTAATCAATACTAAATGAATTTCCAATAAATTCCTTACATTTTATTGTCCTTTTAGTTGCTTAAAAAGCTCGTTATGATACAGTAGCTTTTGTTTCTCCGAACAGAAATGAATGAAGGAGAAACATCTCAATAAAAACTGGATTTTAGACACAATTCACAAAAGGAAATATGCTGGTTTTAAACTGTCATTGTTGATTGTGGATTCACAGAAATCAGGTTTACTTTGGTTCTGTTAAAACACAAGCATGAAATTTGTCTCTCGCCATCTTTAAATAATGAAGAAATGATTGAATAATTTGCAGACTGTTGGTTCGGAGGCGCTCGGTGGGACCCATTAAGCTCTGAGCAGTGTTTTGTTTTTTCCTTTTTCTTTTTTTTAATTGGTTACTGCCAGAATCTGGCTTGCTGGGCTTCTCTGATTAACAGCAAATTGGAGGTTTATTGAGATAAATGTGAGTTCATCGCATGTGTCATGGCACGAGTGGAACCAGAATCGGACGTCCTCAGCCTCCATGCATACAGTCTGTTAATAAATTGCTCCCTCCTCTGTCGTCTTATCTGTGTTTTTGTCTGGAGAGCACTTAAAGCGACCCGATCCTGTGTCACTCTGCCCAGAGCAGCTGAAAGATTTGTTTGATTTTATTGGTGTTTAATAAAGCCATGAATCAGTTGCTGATGGTTCTGCAGGACAGCCGGGATGAAAACCTGAGAACAGGAGGAAGGGAAACCCTCTCATTGCATTGAGCCGACTGGAGGCTGCAGAACTCTGACCTAAACGCACGAACCGCTGAAATAATTCCCTCATTGCTTTTTAAAACGTCGGGCAGCTTTTTTACGAAAGTGAACAGAAGAAACTAAATGTATTACCTTCCTCTAAAGGCCTAAAAAAAGCTCCTTAGATGTTGGTTTGATCATCTTACTCACTTACATGTGGAAAGATGAGATGAAAAAGATCCCACTTTAACCCCAGAGAAGATTTTTATCAGGATCTTTGATTCTCATTAAAAGCTTTGAAAGCAGGATGAAAGTTCTCTGATTTGCTCATGTTCCAAACCAAATTTGGAAAATTAAAGCCAATTTTGAGCTCAATATAGTTTATTGGAGTTAGAGACTCTTAAAGGGGAAGTGTTGTGTATTTTCCAAGCCCAAAGTGCCATTTTACAGAACAATGAGCAAGTAAGTTACCTTCAGTTGTTATAAAAATACCATATATGTCAAACATGATTTCACAATTTAGCAGTTTGAAATTGGGGCGCTGTCTCTTTAAGAATCTCCTAATCGTTCTCACTCTCCGCCTTCAGACCATCATCTCTCCGTTAAGCCCTCAGCGATTTTGCTGCGTTGCACTGAAAAGTAGTTCCCATGATGAGCGCACTTTCACCAGGTGCTTACTCGTTGCTGTTGCTAGTCTGAAGGAACTGAGTGGGGAGACTGAGGAGGAGCTTTGTGGGAAAAGGCGGGGCTAGGTCCACCCAGGCGTTTCGCACGGCTGGATGGTTGCCATGGGAGATTAAAATCAAAGCAACACTCCAGCTATGTTTCTGGTAAGGGAATAACATTATAACGACATATAAATCTAAAAAAAGGGGTACATTTTACATAATCTCCCTTTAATAACACATCCTGTCTGTTCTGCTCGTGTCTGTTTGTGGGTTAGAGAAAGAAAAGGATTCTGGTCAATAGCAGCAGGCGCGTTTGGCCTATTTCTGTTGTCTTTTCACCGAAAAGAAAATCTGAAAACCAGGTTGTTTACTGTAACAATTCCCACATTTCGTTTCAGCAGCTGGGAAAACGGGAAAAACTGGAGCGTCAGTCTGTTAGACATGCTGCTGAGCAGAGAGGAGAATGAATGACTGAATCAGTCTTATTAGATCATTTCTGTTAACAAGGTCTGCGGAGAACAAATGTTTTCTCTCGCCTCTTCACTTGAGCATAAGTTAATGTTGCAGAGCTGCACTGTGGTAAAAGGTTCACTTATTGCAGAGGCTGGATTGAGTCACTATGGATCTTCATTTGAAATATTTGCCCATTTGTAACATTTATTTTTGTTTTCAGTCACAGAAAAACAAATAGAAATGTTAATTAAAGAGAAAACCTTTAGTGCAGACATTGGGCATCTATTTTAATTAAAGCTGTGTTTGTCTAGTAAAAAACAAATGCAGATTAAAAATAATTCTTGTTCCATTGGTAGGTTTTGTATTTATTTATTTTTATTTTCATCTTGTTAAAAAGAGAGAGACTTTATACCCTCTGTTGCCACGTAGTAATATTAACAGGAAGATTTTATTTCCACCCTGTTTGGAGATTTAACTCTATAGACACGTCACAGCATGAACAGCTGCTCCTTTTCCTTATGACCAGTAAATCAACGTTATATTTTTATCTGTCCAGTGATGACAAATCCATTCTTTCCATTCAGGAACGTCCACAGATTCTCAGAAAATATATTCATAGCAAATGCTCTGAGTTGATATTCATGCTGGTCCAACTCAGCATGAATATGAGTTACTCATGATTACTCATGATTACTCAAATAATTATGAGTAAAAGCATCAGAGTTTAATAGTGTCACAGCATAAATACGTGAGCCAGGTGTCCAGAATGTGTCCGATCTGCTGAAAAACTGAAAACAAGGCATCCGGAAGGAGGACTTGGGGCAGTTTTCCACAGAAAGAAACACACACGAAAAATTCAGATCAATCCAGTGATAGGAATATTTATTGTGATGAGAAGGACGACTGTGAACAAAATTATGCAATTTTACTCACACAACTAAGACACCGAGAATGGATTTGGGGATGTTGACTCATTTTGATTCACAATACAATCAATTTTACAACAAAATAGCCAAACAAATTCTATTAATCTCAATTTTTTTCCAGCACAAAGCCCTTCAATGTAGCAAACAATAACAATTCATACATAGTTCCTACTTTCTTCTCTTATTAACAGTTTCTGTATGCAGCCAGATCGTTGAAAAAGCTGGGAAAGTATGATTATTATTATCAATGTTGCGTATTGGCCGCAGTCTGCTGATGTCTGCCAATTCACCATTTCTGTTAAATGCAATATAACAGACAAAAATCATAGTTAATATGATGTATTTTGCATGTATTTTGCATTTTGCATCAAACGGCGAGATGGATGTTTCCTTCCTTCGATATATTTTCCTCGGCTTTGTTTTCCAGCTGGGGATGAGAAATTGTCAGGAGTGCTTCTATAGCGACTGTAGCGTAATTAGTAAATAATTAGAGAATGGTGATTACATTTAAGAAGGAGCTCAGGGTGGAATCACAGCAGGCAGAGCTTCTGAAGAGACCACCTGCCGTCATTATCCATCGCTCACACAACTGGAAACAAACAAGTGACACGTACACCGACATCATGTACACCATTACTGAGTCATTCATTTATAGAAGTCCCTAACACAAACATATCATCTGCATGCACACATGCTCTCCAGGGTCCGCGTTCATATATTTACCGTGCTGATAGCGGTTTGCCGAATTTCCCTGAAGAAGCGAAGCTTTATGCAGCGGCAGCAGCCGGTTCAGGTTAACGGTTGCATGAAAATAAAGTTCAAAATCTGCTCAGAGGGTTTCAAACTCTTCTTTTATTTCACAACAGAGGTCAATTAAAAGCTCAAAGCTCTGATTTTTGAAGGACGAGGCCAATCGGCTGCAAACAACCGACTGAGTCAAGACGAAACCAAATGCATCATCTTTAGATGCATCCTTATCGCTATCAAGTTGAGCAAAGCAGGACAAGGAGCTACATGGCTATGACAACACATGACAAGTTAAACAGTAAGCAATTTATTCAGCTGAAACTAAGCAGAGAAAACAGAAAACGTTTCTCTTTTTACAGGAAGGAAAACAGCAAACATTTGCTGCATTGATGAAATAATCATTACCAGTTTGACCAACACTATAAAAGCTGTTTTATAGTTCAGGTTCTAGTTCAGAGCATGCAGGTTTGTTTTACAACATTTCCAACATGGAAAACGTTTAGAAATGACCTTAGAGAAGCAACTGTCTCTGACCAACAACCTGGGAGAGTCGTAAGGCCGTGAGGTTGTTAACTAATGACACAAACATTTGAGTCAGTCCTCCAGTCCTCCCAGCAGTGCAAGTTTTGGATCATTTTACCTAGGACAGATTTCGCAACGCTCAGAAAAACACCAAAAACAACAAACCTTCATCTCTACAGTCTTAAGTCAGCATGTTGGGAAGCAAAGCCAAAGGGTTTCAGCAACAGGTCAGTGAGCCCAACAGCAGCTAGAGATCAGCTTATTGCAATGGCCCAGTCAAAGCCCAAAGAAAGAATGTGTTAACCTGAATTAACTAAAGCAATTTGAGGAAGAATTGTTGCCCAGAATCCTTTGCAACTACGCAGAGGAAGAAGAGATTCCGCCATATTTTGCTTAAGGCTGTTCCACTGATGGTTCATAAACTGTACAAAGAGAATTAAGCTTCAACACTGCAAACACACTAAAACTTAGCAAGTATTTTTGGTCTATTTTCTAGTGTAAATATTGCAGTATATTTGCAAAAACACGAAACTAACTTACAAGTAGCTTTTCAGTAAGATTATAGGAGCTTATATGAAGTTAATCATTTCTTAATCTGACAAACTCCATTGTCAGATTTTTTACTCAAAACATTTTTTCCATGTTATGAAATAATCTGTCATTGGAATTAGGACTTTTCCACCACTGTGAAGGATTTATTGACTTAAAACAAACTCTTAAACTTCATATATTTACTTAAATACTTGCAACAAAGTAACTCATTTTTTTAAAGTTAGACCTGTTTTCTTTTTTTTAGTGTAATGTTGACCAGATTTGTGTTCCGTAAGTAATGATACGGAGTACTGTTATGTCACTCCTGATAAGCAGATGAAAGGTTTTGGTTTCTGCTAAACCTAAATCCTTTAGGTTTTTAAATATAAACCTTTCCCTAAAATGATTCATATTCTACAGATGTTAATATAAACTTAAACAAGCCCACATGCAGCTTCACGGCTCACCTCGGCGAGGACCAAACCGCATCCCAAACGCCGGACCCCTCCCTCTCTGCGTTCTCGTTTGTCAGAACGTACCGCTCAATCTATCAGCGCCTTCCACGCAGCAATTCCCCGCAGGCTGGCCGAGTCTCACGCAGCGTTAACACACGTGTTATCCTCATCAGCCTGCGTGTTAGAAACTCCAGTAATCTCACGTATCTGGCACTTCTTGCACCTTTTCAATTTCCTGGTAACTTAATCCTTTCTGTCTCTCCATACCTCACCGTGTTCTGGGAGGAGAGGCAGGAGGAGGAGAGAGAAAGGATAATAAATGTTGCTTTTTGATATAAGTTGGATTATAGAAACAGTGGACCCATATGTACACACTGACATGGCTGAGTTACGCTATCGCAAAGGCGAAGAATCAATTGTTGAATCAACATCACGTTGTAGAGCTCAGAAACTTCAGGAAACTAAAGAATAAAGTCAAAAGACTAAATTGGGGACAAAGTAAAGAAAAGAGAGCAGGTCTGAAACCTTCTTTGGGAATTCTTATCCATGTTGACATGATGAGACTCGCTCCACATTAGCTGCATTTCCATTTGTTGATATTCAGCTTAAGTAAAATAAATTAATAAACACACAATTCCACAATGGCATTGTTTCAATTAAACAAGACATTATAGTTTATAATCACTCTGTTATGGCGAACCAACTGTAGCGAAGCAGAGAGCAAGGAGGAGAGCGCGAGGCGCACATACAACAGGGTGATTGACGGCACTAAAACCCTCCCCCTGGCTGTGATTGGTTGCTTCTGCAGACACAAACAGATCATCTGTCTTATATTAAACTGTCACAAAATAATCACAGTTTTAACAAAAATGCAAACGTTGCTATTTGTTTTGTGTTTCATCTTGAAAGGTAAACTTCATAAGTTGCCAGGTCTGGATTTTACAATACTGAGCAGGTTCTGCAGTTTCATTAGTTGAGCCCAGTTTTATTATGAAAAAACACACAAAAAGAAAAAAAAAACATATCTGGGACGAGCAAGAACTGAATAATCTTATTGTTTTTACATTTGGAAGAGATAAAAACAAGGAAGAAGTCACAACATGAAGCCTCAGTGTTTGTGAGAAGCTAATAGCAGGAAGGACAGTTTCCCACCCAGAGGACGGCGTGAGGGCACAAACTCTTTCTATTAGCAGGACGGATCAGAGGAGATCCGGAACAACAGCTGCCTGACAGGACCGGGACTTTTATCTTCGCTTTAAAGATACTTGATGAGATCAAGCAGCACCAATTGAGTCTGAGATGCTTTTGTAGCCCCTTACATTCATTATGTTCATTAGATGTGACAGCGCAGAGGAGCTGACTCAACAGGCTCTAAAATCTAAAATGCTGCCTGCATATATCATAAAACATCCATCTAGACAAGAAACGCACATAAGTTTATTTTATGCACCAGTAATCAAGATTGAAACTGGAGACATTTTCTGGCATTTCTTTATGGTAAACATCTATTTTGGTCAAAATGCATCATCAGAGCAGACATCACAGTCCAGTCTTCTTATGATGCATTGTGTTCAATATTACAATGGAAAGCAACATTTTTCTGGTTGGACACATTTTCAAAGAAGGAAAGCTATAACTGCAGGCTGCCAGTCTGGCTTAGATTATATTAGGCATAGCATTGGATATATTGTAAATGACTTTAAGGATGCCCTGTCTGCCCCAAAGAAGGCTTTAGGAAAGACGATCCCCGTCCCTCTCACTTATGGTACTCCCTGAATAACCACTTCAAACCGGTTGTAAAGCAGCTGGCACGGCTGGATCTGGGCTCTATTGGAAACACATTGACTCCTAATCTATGGCCTCTCATAATATGAAGAGATCCCGCATCAGTTTCAAGGTCAAACACCAATAAAACCAAAGACGGTAATTTGTCAGAGTCTGCGTCGTTTCCGCGGTCGGGCTGCGACGTCCGTCTGCCCCGGACGCGTTCTGGTGCAGCGGCGCTCCGGCGTGTTCGCTGCAGCCGTCGCAGAAAGTCAACAATATTCCTCCTGTTCAGCTCAGACCGGGCCAATAATCTCAACGACTCTTATCGACCAGCTCTGATTGAGGATCAGAGCTGAGAAATAATGATTTTTATTATAATTTAGTTTAGTTTCGTTGTGACATTTTTGTCTAACTCGGTTAGAGTTAGTTTTTAGAGCACGCTTGCTAGTTTTTATTAGTTAAATATTGCTTAGTTGCAGATTAGTTTTTATTAGTTATTGTAGTAGTTTTTGTTTATTCAAACTTTTTTGGTTATTTTTTAGGTGCAAAATTCAAAAAGGTTAAAGTTTTGTTTTGTGATCGACTGGATAATGAATCTAAACAGAATCAGAATCACTTTTACTAACATTGTCAGTATTGGTGCAAAAAATTAAATAAAAATAAAAATGTAATCAATTATTGCTGAACAACAACTTTCTCTGGCGTTTCCTCCCAACTTTTGCGGAGCAGCATAAGTGGCGCCAGGAGGAAAATGGAGCGCCGGGATTTCCTGACATAAACTGCTGGTACGGGGAAAAAGAAATCTATTTCACATCAGTTTGAAAGGGTAATAAATAGATACATAAACATAAAAACAAAGTACATTTAGCGGGTTTTATAATCGCACTATATCGTTTCAGTTAGTTATAGTTTTTCCCCATTAATTACTTTAATTTCACAGTTTTCGTGACCTTGGTGCAGAGGTAACGTACGTCCATCCACAAACAGCCTGGTGCTGCGACTTCATCAACAAACCGATGCATGAAAGTGACCCGATTGGACTTGAGAAGTGTTTTTTCTCCGTGAAGCGGAAATCTCCTGAACTGTGAATCGCTTCTCTTGCTTCCCGACGTCGGAGCAGAATTCCTGGGCCGTCTGCCTGGATGCTTTTGTGCGCTCTATCAGCTGTAAAGCAGAAGCTCGACTTTCTTCCTGACAGGTTTGATGATGCCCAGCAACTGTCATCTGTCGGCAGCATCTGTGGGAAGCAGCTTGTTTTCGGCGATTGTGGGTTTTTCTGGCCGTACCTGTCAGTCTGACTCATAGGGGCTCGTAACAGATGCGGCGGTACTTTAAACTCATTAACTGCATCCCACGTCGCACGTTGGTTGTCTTTCACTCGGAGTGACATTCAGAGATTCTTGGTTCAATGTGTTTGAGTTCGAGCCAAGTGTGCAAGTTTGGAAAACAGAAATTTAAAGAAAAAAAAAAAAAGCAGTCTGAAACTGCCAAACATATGGTTGTGGTTTAGATTTTTTACTTTAATATGGCATGTGACATATGAATAACATAAATCTTGCTTAAACTGGCTCACGTGGCCAATTTTTGGTCAAATGAAAAGAGAAGAGGAAAGTCTTGACTAATTGAAACAAGTTGGAACACTCTGATGTTTAGCTTGGGAAAAGAAACAACTTTAAAAGGATAAACTATATCATAAATGTCTATGAGTTCCATCCTAATAACATGGGGCTTTGGAAGAATCCTTTGCAGACCTGAGTAATCCCTTTGACGAATGGCTGCGGCGCAAACCTGGCCTTCCCATGTCCAGCAGCCCTGTTCCTGGACCAACTGGCAGCATCCATTAGGGGCGTTCACATACATTTAGATGATCCCACTGTTTGCATTACCCAGGCACAGATAATCTGTGTATACAGTGGGAAATTAGGGCCGAGCGGCCCCAGGCGTAGAGGAAAGGGACCTCCACATGTAGACATCAAAGGGGCCGCAGCTGAGTGGAAGCAGGTGGGTCCTGTCTATAGGCCGGCGCAGGGTGGGCCAGCGTGGACGGAGGCCCCTCAGGCTCATTTCTGCTCCCTGCAAGATGGGGAACAGTGCACATGTCTCAGTGCATGACACAGAAACAGCCACAATAATGACTTCTGCAGGATAGCATGGAGCAACGTGCAACACGCTTCAATGCTACAACAGATAGATCGCAGCAAGGAGCCAGTAGATTGTAGCAGTTTAACAAAACAGGAACTTAACAAAGAGCTAATTTGCTCAGGCAAATGAGCTGTGGAGGAAACTTAATTGCTGCCTGATTAAGTCATTGCTAAGTTCGTGACGAACCCAAAAACATGCATCGGCGCAGGAAGGACTGCAGGCTGTACGATGCCCAAAAACATCAAACCTCAAACCATCCAGCAGGCGGGAAAATGAGGAAAAAGTAAATTAAATCAAAGAGAAGAAAGACCAGAGAGCGAATCATCAACCTGTTTGGTTATTTAAATTACTAATTGATAACACACAACCACCAATTTGTTCCTCCATTCCCTGTTTTCTGCCAGTGCAAGATCAGGCCGCAGGGGTCTGAGGTCAAAACAAACATTACACAATAGCAAACAAAGTTTTGATCTACAAAATAACCAATTGGATAAGCAATAAGTACAAATTATAATGGATGCATTTAAGACAAAACACAGAATATCGCAAGAAGGCAAAAAGACGATTCTTTAACTTTCCACCTGCGCTGCTGCGAAAGAACACTCGTCTCCACTGGCCAGACAGATCCGTTGCCATAGCAACTGACTGACAACAGCTCCACTCCTGTATCAGGATTCAAGACCAAGAAACATGCACACAAAGATCAGAACATCCAGTATGGTACAGGATAATGTTGATAAAGCTAACATAGCTAACCTACTTCCCCATATTTTTTCTTTATTTAAACTTTCTCCTGACCCGTGAGATGTAATGCCCTTTGACCTTTTCCAGTGGCAGTAGTGTTGACAATTAGTAGCAAAGCCCTGCGTCCCTTTTTATGCCAGGCCTACATTTCAGATTTAGCACGTTAAGTCGACACCTTGAGAGCTAAAACCAAAGCTAGTCATCCTCAGTGAGCAGTTTTTGGTGACCTAGTGGAGGGTGAGATCTTGCACATGTTGCAGCATTTCTGTAGACCCTCCAGTGTCGTCCAGATCTTCCCTGCAGAAGACGATTGAGCCTGCCTACTGGATGTGATTTCCTAAACCACCTCAGCTGATTTCTGTTGACGTGAAGAAGAAGTGGCTCCTCTGATGACGTCGGTTTTTTATCTCTATTTCTAGGATATGTTTAGCCACCATACAGTTGAAACTCATTTCAGCCACTTAAACCTTATACAAAAAATTACCAAGTTGCTCCGATAGTATTTTTCCACCGTGTTATTTTTTTTAATTTGCAAAAAATATCCAGTTCCCTTCCCGAGGAGTCCCACCAACTTCCTGCTTTGCTGTGCAGGAAGTGGAAACCAGAAAGCCCTTAAAATCAACCTCTGTACCTCATGCCGCCACAAAATACCTCAGCAGACCCGGTTCTAAGCCTTCGCCTCAACCGCAAAAACACACATGGAGCTGGCGGCTAAACACAGTGAAACATTCAGTCCACTGTGTTCAACCACCAGGACGAAATTAGTCAGATTCTCCTTTCCAAGCCTGGAGTTTGCTTTCCAGAGGAGGATGAGAAGCTTGATGCTCCAATAGGTGGAACACTCTGTCCTTCTTTCGCCTTATTTAACAAACTCGGACCACCACCACAGTGCAGCACAGCTGATGTTTCACAAAATAACAATTTTACTCAAATTTTAACAGATGCAGTCATGGAAAGAATTATGTGCTACAGAAGGGATCGATGTCTTGTCAGACATTAAACATTATTTCTAATTATGTTAAACTAAATGAGAACATCCAGAGTCAGTGATTATTAAATAAAGTCATGCATGTCATGTTAACCTTAATAAAACGACATGTGCACACCTTAATCCTACTTTTATGACACAAAATCTCAATGCCACTTTTCTCACCAGGTTTGTCCTTCAGGATGAACAGCAATGTCTTATTTTCATCACAATCTGGGAACTCTTGTCCCATTAGAGTCACTTCTCCGATAGAGACCTGAAAATAAGAAAACAGCAACACTAAGTCTATATTTTCTGATCCCATGGTTTAAGATTGGTCCAGTAATCAACCAACAGGAATCCATTTATACGACATTTAGCAGCTTCAGGTGTTAATCTTGCCATCAGCAACATTAAGGTTCATCTTTTACATATCAAATGTTCACAGATTTAACCTTAAAATACCTTCTTAAAATGTGGTTGGATGTTAAAGGTCAGGAACCTGTTCTCCAGATTTTTAATGACTTTTTTATGAATAAATTCCCTCTGAAATTTCTTTCATTCATAATTTTGTTCTATTTCTGTTGTCAGGTTGCATAAAATGAAGGACTGAATGAAAAGTAAAACATTTGAACATTACTGTTAAATGTGATAAATAGTAAAGAAGAAGTGAAAACAAACTGTTTGGTTGTTTAATTATGTCATAAATATAACTTGTGCTGAATTGAATTTCAAGCTTTAGCAGCTCGACCAATTTAATTATAAGGGGTAACTATTTGCAATAATCAGTAGTTTGTTCATTTTATTGCATTGTGTAAAACATTCTAAACGTTACACAACATAAAATCTCTGCAACTTTTCAATAAAACTTTTTGCTCGTTTTTGCAAAGTTTAAGACGGAACCAAACGCAGACGGACGGACGGACGGACGGAGTCGCGTTGGTGACAAAACTTCCTGGATTCATTCATGACTCGGTTGGCAGCTGAAACCTTCATAAAACAACTGAAACCTAAAAATGTCAGTTTCTGTTTTGCTTTACTGCAAACTGAAGGACAGCCTGACACCTGAATTAGGACTTCTTCTTCTTCTTTTTTTTTTTTTTTCATTCCCATTTGTTTGTTTCTTTGTTTTTCACTCTGGGCCTTTCCTGTGGTGCGGCAGAGGGAAGGGAAGAGAGCTGAGTGGGAGGGGTTAATGCAGGAACAATTTTTCATCAGCTGCCTGAGTTGTGAGCTGCTTGCTGACACCGTAAATAGCTGATAATGGTTCATCTGGAGGAAAGCTGTTCTTCAAACTGCCTGTTTCCTGCCCTGACCTCATGAGGAGGGCTGTTTGTTGGTCCTGACCAACAAACAGCAGACCCTCCTCATGTGGAGGCACGGTCACTGGCGTTAGTTTTCTTATTTATCTGCAGTTGTCTACCACTGAAGAACAGGAAGGGTAAAGAAAATCTGAGATTCTACAACTTAGACGTCCAGAAACAGATCTCCAGGGAGCTTTTTCTATGCTGTCCTTCCTCAGACTCTGCGTTTTCAGTCTTTTCAGGTTCATTAAAATGCGTTTGCAAGCTAAGCATGAAAAACATTCTCATTGCTTCAGTATGTCTACAGCAGAAACTGACCCACTCTGGAGAGTCTGTCCAAAGTGGGGGGTAGGATTAAAGGACTAATGACCCAGCAAGATCTGGAGAAACTCCTCCATGTGTTTACCTTTAGACACATTTATTACTGCAACAGTGTCATCTGCATAAAGACATCAATCCTCCAGCTGCTGCTGGCGTTCTGACTAAAACCAGGAAGACAGATAATTATAAAGAATAGATTCTGTTAGTTTATAAATCACTGGAAATTGCTGCTCTACATAACCAGAACCGCAACCAAACAGTAAGAAGCAGCATTCAGCTTCTATGCACCACGGATCTGGAACAAACTTCCAGAAAATGTCAAAACTGCTGAAACACTGAGGCCCTAAATCAGGGATAAAAACTCAAATGTTTAGAAATGATTTTGATTAGCAGTAAGTCAAATGCTGATCAACATACTTGTTTGAGGATTTTTCATTTGACTGTTGTAATGTTTACTGATTGTTTCATAACTGGCGACTGGATGCTGTAAAGGACTTTACTAAATAAATAAACTTGGCTGGTTTTGTATCACAGGTCACTAAAATCTATCTCAGCTTAGGACTTTTCAAAAATCAGTTCATCGATTAGACATAAACTTTATAAATGTCAAACTTTTCATAGAACCAAAAGTAAAACAAAGTGCTTTGCACAAAGTTAGACACTGAAAGACAGATTTTAAGAATGATTTAAACTGTAACTGACATTTCTGAGCCTGTATTTTGGTTAGAAAACCTTCCCAGTTGTCTCAGATTTGAAGACGATAAGTTGTGGGTTTATATCTGGTAGTCCAGTGTTTTTCTCTCGTCCGTTTTTAAACGTGCGCTTTGGATCTTGTGAGTTTTCTGTTTTGTTTGTCTCCTTTTTATTTGCCTCGAGTTGTTACAATTCTCTACAAGTGCATCTGATTCATTCACATCAGAGATATTCTATTCACAAAACTGTTGCTAACGATGGAGACCCATCATGTTGCTAATTGTTGTTTTGCACTGGAACTTTCCACAGAGCTCACTGTGAGAAACACAAAAATATAGATATATATTTTCTTGCATTTTGGTTCAAACATCACTGTGTGGGTCCAGACCTCCAGTGATGGGTTTAAAAATATTCCAGTGTCAAAACTTTGACCAATCGATGACGTGCTCATAAAGTGCAGAGCACACTCCGGGATGCATCTTTATTCTGTTGACATGTAAAATGATCCCTTTTCTTGGGACATTCAGCGGGTTTGGACCTGCACACTCACTCCTCTCACTGCCCTCTGGCTTCTGTTATAATCACAGCTAAAGCATCAGGGAAACATGGTTTTTATGGTCTGACAAAATAGCATAATGTATATCCCTGTTGCACTCAGTGCTCACAAGGTTTTAACCTTTGGGCACTAAAGTACTTGGAAATATTTATATTCTCCTGAGCAGAGGGGCTGTAACTTACTGCAGGAAAGCTAATTTCACATTCTGGAAGTTCGTTTTCAGCCAAGCCTGACGTCCCCACAGTTCTCAGTCCTCCTTTGTCTGCCGTCTCCTCGCCTGGGTTTGGTAATGCATGCAGACTTTCTACAGCAGAGTGTGTGTCCTTTTCCCAGTGATGTAAAGAATTTCCTTCCTGTTGTTTGCATGAAAAACGAGGGGGATTTTCACGCTGTAATTGTAAGGTTGACGCTGCGCAAAGCCATTTTACTAAGACTTTTCCACTTCACAAGTTCCAAATTATTCCACAAAAACATAAATAAGGCACAAAGTCCTAAAATATTAACTCCTCAAACTTTTTTATGGACTTTCACAGAAAATTCAGTCATTAAATTTACTGTAGTTAGAACTGCATGTCTCCACCAGCCTCACCCAATTAATAATAGAGATTTTTATTTATTCCTTTTGCAATATACATTGAGGTCAGTCAAAATGGAGAGAGAACATTTTGATTAGCAAATTTTACATTTTGTCAAAAAGAATTTCCTATAGAAATAATTGCTGTAGATACTGCTATCTGTGGACAGGAGGAATCTCCTGTAGCAGTCTGTGTTGCAGCGGTTTTGTGGAAATTTTATGACAGTTGATGGGATGGGCTTTTCTTCTTGCCACACTTTCATAAACTTTAGTATTGTGGAGTCCACAGCTAAATAACTCTCACAACAATTACCATAATGTTTCCATTTCAGATGAGGAATAAAAAAAATAAATTATTCATGCAATTTTAAAAACTTGAAGTATAATCTCACTTTGCTTTAACCTTCTCTGCAAATTTAAAGTCTCATGCTCTCTTACAAAAATCAAAAGCTTTCAAAGAACATCTAAGATTTAAGTTGAGATTAAACTGTCTGCTATCTGCCAGTCAGATGGAAGAAGGGAAATGGTTCATGGGATTTTGTTGTTATGGGTCACAGATTTTGTTGCATTTTTCTTTGCCTTAAAATCACAATAAAATTAAAAGTTTAGCCTGACTAAATGTAAAGATTTCTAAAGGTCATCTCTACTTTTCTTTGCAAAACTTAGAAATAACATAAATTATTCTAACCTGATGTTTAGTCTGCCATGGTAAAATGGCCAATTAAATGCATTACGTGTTTATTCTGTCTTTTCTTTGCCTTTATCAGTTTGATGGGTTATGCTAGGTGGCTGAATTTTGTCATTTTACCTTCAAACGAAGTCTGACTTTATGAGAGAAGATTTCCCAGGAGACTGAGAACCTGATTTTATTCAGTCTGTGTGAAAACGAGCATCAAGTTCCCTGATATTTACTCAGCACATCCGATTTTCACATGGAAGATGTGCCACCATAAAATACCTGGAATTGTAATTCTGATTTTCGTGGCTTTTCCTGGAGGGAAAAAGGTCAATCTTTATAAACTCCCTGGCTGCAGAGTGGCATTTGCTCAGCGCCGACACTCGATCCTCATAATGTCCGTGATGAGGTCACCAGAACATCCTGGAGATGTGTGTCTGACAGAGGAAGAGGGGAGCTGCAAACGGTTTCACCACGTTTGTTTACGTCCAAGAAATCTCTGAAAAATTATTTTTTATTGTTGACATTTGCGTTGTGAAGTGAGGTTCTCACAAATAACGTTAGAAAATGTTTTCCACCGTTAAGTCGTTTCTATAGAAAACGTTTAATCTGCAGATCGTCACATTGCAGAAACCAAAATTGTAAAATCAAAACCGTCTCACTAAGGCAGATTTTTACACCACTGGCATGTGATTATGTCTGAAATACAAGTATTTGTATTTGAGTTACTAAAGGTTCCAGTCAGACAATACAGAAAGAAACAACCAGCTTCAGGCAAACCTAAAGTTTGGTACCATTCTTCTTCTTCTTCCAGAGTTATTAATGCTGTTTAAACAGCAACAAATTAATCTTTTCTATTTCTGCTGAAGCTCAACCTGCTGCTAAAGCCCAAAATTATTCTCATTTTACTGCTAGCAACAGTACCGACATTCGTAAAAAAGTGGGGTTTCCGTTATGAACGTCAATAATACTCAAATGTCATAAAACACACAATTTTGCAATTGTGGAGTTTCCATTAAATAAATAATAAAATAACACATAAATAAGTTTGTTTAAAAAAACATGCTATGCCATCTTCTTCCTCCTACCACTTCCTGTCGTCTTCATCATATTTTCCACCAGTAGTAAAAAATTTTCCATTGTAATTTTGCAAAATAAACTAATTTTGATACAGCCGAGAATCCACTTTATCCCAGCGCCCAAATGATTTATTATAAAAAAATTTAGTTTTTTCTAAATTGAATTAAATTGTTTCCATTAAGCAAATTTATTTTTGTATTTCCAATTTGAGCAATTTCTTTTTTTTTTTTTAATGCAGATACTGACACTGAAGAGTAAGTTAGAGTTTCCAGTTACTAACATGCTTTTTTCCAGCCTGAGGAGGGAAACTGAAGCAAATATCTCACAACAGAAAAGCTCAGATGTGAACCCAGGAAACAACAATCCCATAGAACCGAAGCATGCAGAATATTGTACATGTCTTCATCAAGCTCTGTAATCACCACTGAACTTCAGAGAATATCCAGACCAGCAGTTCATTATGGAAACCAGGGCCACAGACATGTACCTGCAATGATTTGTGTTGCTGCTGGTGATTTTGGCTCGTATGCTAAGTTTCCCTTCAGCGTGAATAATATGGTACCAAACTGTATGTTTATCTACCACTTCTGATTGACATACAACTTGAGCTTTGTGCCTCCATAAACAGCTGGGTGCTGCTGGAAAAACACTAACAGAGCTGTGAGAGTGAAGCCAAGGTGGGAGCTGGAGGCTGTAAAAGAAGGAATGATGAAATAAAACAAGCTGGGAAGCAGAGAGGAGGAGCTCGCTGCTGAGTCATGAGCCGTTTACCCACTGCAAGCTAAACCTTTACAACTACACAGCGTCTTTAGAATCATTGTAAACCTGGAGGAAATTTAAAATGCAAATTACAAGTGTGCATACAGCATTGTTATGTTTGTATAATGAACTGTTTGTTTTCATTTGTTTGTTTTCATGCAGTAGGTTTGGTACCAGATCCGTTTTCTCTCTTTCCCTGCATGTTGAGTTTCTCATGAATAAATGTTTTGTTGACTGAGTTTGAACAGCGCTTGTGTGTCTGGAACTGAAATACAACCGTCATCCAAAAAAGCCCAAGATAATATAAATAATGATCAGCCAAATCAGTAGGTCATGCTGTCAGTTTCGCTTTCAATTTTTTGACATCCCGAGGTGAGTGAATCTTCAGCACAGAGTCTTTGCGTAGAGTAGCATGAAAATGAAGAGTGTCATTATGGGGTCATCCACAGGACTATATGACTTAAATGTGATCCAAATTATTCTAAAATCCTTGACTCTTTTTATCTTGAACCATTTTTGAAGATGTGATTGTTGGAATGCTACTTTTTTGTGTGTTTTTAATGTGTTTAAGGAAAAGTTTTGTTGAAGAGCAAGAGTCAAGTGTTGTACAACTTCATGGCTTAAAAAAGGAGGATTTAAAGATACTTCAGGATTTAACTCAATCTTTTTTATTAGCACCGGTGAGCAGGAATCAATCAATCAATCAAATTTTATTTGTATAGCACATTTCAGCAGCAAGGCATTTCAAAATGCTTTACATCATAAACACAAAAACACAAAGTCATGCAACATCAAAAACTACATTAAGT
This sequence comes from Poeciliopsis retropinna, assembly GCA_010277075.1. Taxonomy (NCBI): domain Eukaryota; kingdom Metazoa; phylum Chordata; class Actinopteri; order Cyprinodontiformes; family Poeciliidae; genus Poeciliopsis; species Poeciliopsis retropinna. Next base: position 3,144,333 of record VMRM01000037.1, on the reverse strand, counting down.
CAAGTGCCATAACAATGCAAATAAAACATTTTTAATATTTAACCTACAAAACTCAGTTAAAAGTGATATTTAACCTACAATGAATAAATGAAGAGGTGAAAACCTACAAAACACAAACATTTTTAAACATACATTTTATACATTTGGTTTAAAGTCAATAATTTATCTTAATGATCAATTCCATAACTTTAGACATGCATTTCTTTCACAATTTTACCCATGAATTCAATAATTAAATGATTGAATCATGTGTTTGGTTGAATCAAACAAATCCGACAAGTTAAACATTTTCCTGAATTAGAATAAAACGTTTTTTTAACATTTATTAAATATCTTAAATATGCATTTAGTTGAGCCAAACTGTAAAAACCATGAGTGCAAACTGTCCCTTCAATAAACTCTACATTTCTTTTACTCCAATCCAGTGGCGTTTCTAGCCTAAAACTGTATCTTAGTACCTCTGAATAGGATCGCCACCCATCCCGTAAAATACGGGGTCGTCCCATGTGCGTCCCGTATTGAACCGATGCATAACTGTCCGATGTACACGCCGATAATAAACACATCAACACTAAGTTTAACAATAATGGCCAAAATAAAACACAGGCAATATCAAGGTCAGCTACACTGTCATGGCGGGAGCTGAAGGACCCCTGAACGCTCCGGACCGACGCTGAACGTCACGGTTGCCTAGAGACGGAAAGTACGCAGCCGCGGTGAGCTGCTAGCAACCCGATCCCATGTCTTTAGAAGAAAAAACGCTCTAAAAAGTACAGACGTGAGTGAAAAGACGCGCATTATCAGCTGAGGACGGATACGGTGAACATCGATCGACAAAAACAATGTGACGCAGTTTGCAGAGAGGATCGGGGATTTTGTCTGCCTTCTTCAGCTCTCTTGCAAAACCATGCCAAAAGTTTGGCAGATTCCTTACATTACCTGAGCTCATGGTGCTGCTGATTGGACCAGATTTCTTTCACCTGCTGCAGAGAGGCACACAAAGTGAGTTTCTGCGCCCACATCTGCACCCATCAGCAGATCTGCACAGGTTTAAGTGAATTGGACACATGTAATCCTGCACCTGTAGAGACTACAGCGCATCAGTTTAAAACTTGTTTTTAGATTTTATTGCTTTTTCTCATTTTTCTCTATGCTTCTTTAACAAGAACGTTTTCCAGAAATATCTTTTCACCCAAGAAAATCAAATAACTACAGAAGTAAATGCTGCCATTTTCCCTGAGGGGCATTGTTCAGATTAAATGTACCTTTTTGAATAATAACTTTAGCCAAGTATTAAACATTTTTAATTAAGCCCACATGTTTTATACTGGTCTGATGTAATATTCAAATCTTCAATGTTTTTTTTAATTACCTGCAAGAAGAAAATAATAAAAATGAACAGAAATAAAGGCTTGAAAACGTTAATCTGTGTAACTTTTGTTCTGTGTAAAAACGTTTGGAACTTCTTACGAATCCAAAAATCTCCCAATTGATATGAGAGATTAATGAGACCATAAAACTGTATTGATTTTTGTTGTGTATTATGTCAGACTTTGCATTTGTCTTAGTTTTGGACATAAACAAAGTCCAATGAAGATTGTATTGCTGATGTAGTACTTGGGAATATAACTCATATTTTTATATTATTATTATTATTATAACCATACCTTTAAATAAAACTGAATGTTCCTGTTCATGTTGAAAAACAAATAACTCTAAATCTTACAATACATTAGAAATCCAAGCATATCTTAGAATGTTTGCAGCAAACATTTGGTGCATTTTGCATCAAAACGCTACATGCAAAAGAGCCACTTGTTAGCAGCATTTAAATATGCTTAATGCTAATTAAATGCTGTGTCAAATAATGCTCTGATTGATGGAATGGGCCTGATTGTGAACAGTGTGAGTCTGATTGCATGACTAAACGGTTATGGGATCCCCCACCAGCAATTTCAGCTAGTCTAGCCACACAGTTTCAATCCCCGTGCTTTTTAAAATCCACAATTACCCTCTGAGTCGCCTGAAATGGTGATCTATTTCATTTCAGGACTAATATAAAACTCGATTGCTCTTGATTTCCAGCAGCTCCCATTTATACTGAAGGTCATGAATGATGATATTGGGGTAAAAAAAGTGCTGAAAAGGCAGAACAGAGCAATCTATTTATTTAAGTATGTCCGCATGTCATAAGTCAAGTACATTACTGAGGCTTACACATTGGAAATAAGTTATTCTATCTATAACTATCTAACTGGTTTTAAAGATAGATAAACATTCAGGAAGATCTGAGTGTTTATAAATAATAAGTATTACTAGTGAATACAGATTTTTGTGTTCGACGTCCACTGACGCTCACAGAAATTCTGAGTTTTATTTGAAAGGGAGCATTGAACCTGCATTAATACGTGGTTGATTTGGACGCATGTGTTGGCAGCACTGTTGCCTTGCAGCAAGAAGGTCCTGGGTTCAATTCCCAGGCCGGGGTCCTCCAAGGTAACCAAAGCACAACGACAGAGAAGACAGGGACAAACAAATACCAGTCGGATGGAAATAACTTCAACAAAACTTTCTTTGTTCTGAATTTTTGCTCAAAATGCTAAATTTGCTCCATCCACCATATTTTTAATGTTTATTCAAAACCAGTTTATTTTGCTTGGCTGTAGAAATCAACTGGCTGATTTAACATACTGACCTTATGGATTATCGTTCCACATGTTTAGTTTTTGTGAAGTTACTTTGACATGTGAGATTCAGTACTTTACAACAGACAGGATTAAAAAGCAAGATATTATCATGCAAATAAACAAAAAGCCCAGTCTGGTTTTTATCACTGGCTGGACTCTGGGAGTTTTCTGTCTTATCAGTCGGGTGATGAGTGAGTCAGTGATTTGGTGGAGCGCTAAGCTAACTTCACTGCTTACACTTTTCACATCAGGAGCACAAAAGGTGCTACCAGCTTCTGGAGTGACACCAGTAAGAGTAAACTGGTGAGTGTTTGCTGGTCTGGGTCCGGCTCCAGGTCCAGGTCCGGTTCCGGCTCTGACTCAAGATAAATGTAAATTATCCCAGCTGCATCTGATAAAGATTTAAAATCCACAGATTTTAAAAACGCTGCAGCCTGAAGGAACAACGGATCCCTGTGGAAAAATGACTGGAGGTTTTTCTTTAAAAAGTTGAGATAATTTATTAACAGCATGAAAAAACAAATGACTAATTATTTAAAAATGATAATAATATTGATGAAAATAAACCGCATGACAGAGACAAAATAATATGCAATGTAGATGTTCTTGTTTGTTGAGAAAAACTAAAAACTCAACTCAATCAAGGTCACAGCAGAAACACTGCTGTTTCTTTTTTATGTCTTTATTTTCAATCGTAATTAGATAATTAACCCAAAGTGATTTAGTTCATCATGGGTTGAATAATTAAAGCTTGAATAATTAGGTCTCCTGTGAAATAGTCCAAACAAATTAGAGCAGTCCAAGTTTTAATCCTTCATGTATTTGAATCATATCTCATAAAGCTGCAGACATGCAGCTGATTAAACTGCTGTTTTATTTAGGCTGAACGATTCTTCAGTTAAAACTGTAGAAAATGTATATATATAATTAAGAGACCACCTAAAATGACCAGTTTTTCTGATTTTACTCTTTCTAGGTTTGTGTTTGAATAAAATGAACTTTTATTCTACGAACTTCTGACAACATGTCTCCGAAATTCCAAGCAAAAATTTTAGCTTTTTTAGCAGAAAATGAGAAATAACAAAAAAGATGCAAAGCTTTAAGACCTCGAATAATGTAAAGAAAACAAGTTCATGTTCATTTAGAAACAGCAACACTAATGTTTTAAGTCAGGAAGAGTTCAGGACTCAATATTTGGTGGAATTTGTTCCATTGCTGTACACATACAGACTTTGCTAACTTTTATTTTACATTTAAAACCGTTTAGCAAGAATAATAAATATAGATTTTTCCAACTCAACACACAATAAACAGAATCTTAATTTGTTTTTTTTATGAGTGCATCTACCCTCTCACCACATAAACTGGATTAAACGTTGAGAGAAAACTCCAGAAGCCATTGAAGGTGCTGGTTTCAGACCAGTAACACGTCTGGAACGGATCCATCTGCCAGCAACAGGATAGAAACAGTTCCTGGGAATATTTTCAAAGCATATCCATCTGTAAACTCTTTAACTCTTTAATATTTAACCGACACAATGCAACCGCAGGTCTGAACTCCGGATGATCGGCAGCTGCCTCAAATGGGAATAATCATGTTGGACGTTTTCGCTCCACAAAGAAAAATTCACAAAATTCCTGCTTTAAAAGAGGCGATTAAACCTTCTGATAATTTATTGATCAGAGCTTTTAATTAGCAGCGCTGGCTGCTACTTTCCTTCAGAAATCTAATGGAGACATTAATGGTGGATTTAGTGTTTGCTATGACTATGAATGATTTAGTCCATCTTTAATATTCCTGCCTTGCCTTTCTGTTCCCACACACCTGATTTCAGCAGTTCGTCCCGGATCAGGGAATGATTCATCCGGTGTGGAGACGCTTACGATTATCAGTCAACCCGCATCGAGATCCAAAACAACTCAAAGCAGTCTGTCCTCACTTTGCTTTAAATTAACAAGCTCCAGGCCTCGTTTAATGGCCGCCGCGACACCTTTTCAGCGAACCTCCTGCTGGAAACACCTGTCAGCCGCGCAGCAGCGCCACATCCTGAGGGCCAGGCAGCACTCTGCTCGTGTTAGATAGTAAGAGAGCAAAGGGACGGAGAGATGTGTGAGAGGATTTGTTTTTGGCTCCCGTCTAGCACCTCCGCTAATCTCAAGGCTCTAATGTTAGCAGCTGCTGCAGGGGGAGAGGAGCCAGGAGCCAAATGCTATCGCTAGGTGAGGATTAAACAGAATAAAGGCTCCGCACAAGTGTTGCACTTGGGTGTTGTCTAACTTATAGCCTGTCGGAAATATTTGGCGGGTAAAATATAAATGAGACGTTTATTTCCATGGTGACTGTGACTTGTTATTGAACTTAATCGTCACGCAGCTGCCACCTGCTTTTAGAGGAGCTATTTCTGCATCAGAAGGCGGGAGGACGACACGTGAGCTGAAGTACATCAGAACAATAAAGGCATTTAAATGCATCATGCACACACATGAATCTGTTTTTCTGTCTTATATTGTTTTTATTTTCCATCATCAAGGTGTCAGCACGGTTTCTACATTTGCTTACGGGAAGGAGAGCAATGGCCGTTTCCAAGGAAACCAGGTTTTCATCTTAAGGTTTTCATTGTTTTCTTTTTCATATTCAAAGGTCAATGAGTTGTTTTATGGAAGACGACGTTCAAACTCTCCTTCGTGTCGCAACTTTAGTGTAAGGAACATTAAACACAACACATTCTGTCACGTAAGAGAGAAAATGTGTAAATAATACACGCATAAATGACACTTAAGAAACTCTAATGTCTTTTTTAGTAAGATGCAGAACATAATGTAGACTCTACAGTTTCTTCAGAAACAAACTGTCAACTCTGAGCAGAAGATAAAACTGTCTGAACAAATTCGTTGAGCAGATTCCTAACCCAGAACTAATTCTCCTTTCTGGACAGATTGTCTTATGGTCTTTTAAAGTTTTCTTTGCACTTTGGTTTTCTTTGGACTCATTTTCTTGTACCCAGCGCCTGTCAGAGCAACTCTAAGGCAGAAAATGCTTCAGAGTTCAAGGAATTAACCAGTATCATATCCACATAATAGACACTATGATATTTTACTTCTTTCCTGAGACACTTCTTGCAGCCTGTCACAATTAATTATAAGCCTGTTTTTTTTTTTTTTCTCAAAGTGCTCTTATGTATCTGCAAAGTGGAAACATGCCAGAGAAAGCAAGAAAACACTAACAGCTTATGGAGACGTGACAGACCAGCTTTTCCTGGAGGTGATGTCACTACCTATATTTGTATACTCAGTTTGAATTGACCTGACTTGGCAACTCCTATGCATTCCTGCTGCCCTTGACGTTTCTTATGCATGCCAAAATGTAGCGTGAAAGAAAAGGAAATATGAGGAGGTTGCGAGACTCGCTGCTGCTTTGTGGTGTCAGTTCAGTAAATATGTTCAGGGATGCTTTAAAGGGAAACTATTATGCAAATTTCACGTTTTTGTACTTTCATTTTGGTTTCTACTGATTCCAAAAACAGCCCAACCACTTTATGAAAAAATACAACCAACTGTTTTTTGGTTATGACTTAAAGATTTTTGGCGTTTGGAAAATGAGCCGTTTCAAAAACCTCCGTAACGTAGCATCACAAATCAGCAGGTGCTGCCCCTCAGCTAGCAACCTCAGTCAAGCCTAGCCTGTTAGCTAGCAACCCAAGCAGAGCATCAACATGTTTGGTTTGAGTTTTACGCTGTATGTGCTGTACAATGGCTGCTGTTTCGATTTTGACTTACCGTCCAGAAACCACTTGATGCGTTCTTGCTGATTGTGCAGGACGCTCCACTTCTGTTTTTCAAAGATGTACAGTGTGGGTAATTGCACACCTGTTGGCAGCCATTTTTATGCGTGAGTGTTGACGTTGAGCTGAGGGGGCGTGGCCATCTGGAGCTGACTTGAATTTAAAGTGACAAGACGCCCAAAAAAATGTAAGAAGAACTGAGGAAACTGAAATCTCATTATCGAAGATGCACAAACTCATAGATACCTAATAGCAATTTGTGTGTGGGAGGAAACTGCCGTGTCTGGTGAGAACCCACATGTTTGCTGATTCTCCTCATCATATTCACCAGGATTCACTCAAAACCAGAGTCATGAAAACAAACTTCATTCATTTTCAGTCTTGTAAACACTGCACTGCAAAACCAGTTGTATACGATGAAAAAAATCCCCCAAAAAAGTCTCTGAAATGCTTTATGTCAGCATATTTTGGGTACATTTTTAAGATCTTATTAAATTTACACCCCTAATACTGTTAACAGTATTAGTTTTACAGACAGAAGAAATGACCTGTGTGGAGTTTTGCCCAGGTGGGATCCATGCTGCCCATCTTCAGATGAAATTACTTTCTGCACATTAATTTTATTACTGCAAAGTAAAACACATTATAGTTTTATACATTCTGACTAAATTGGCTTTTGGCACTATCGGTTTAATGTTTGCTGAGCAGGCGGGGCCAAGCAACTCGTGCCGCTTAAAAAGAAGTGGTGATTAAAAAAAAGTGGCGTTGTTGTTCCCTGCTAACAATACCGGGGAACAAAAATGTTGTTTCAACAGAACCGCCACTTAAAAGCGGATCAGGCCGAGGTAGTGGAGTCAGGTATTGGGTTTAGATCAATGCCCGGAGGCGACCAGCGTTAGCCAGCGCTAACACATTTCCCCCCCCGACATATTAGTTCCAAAAACACTGCAGTGAAGACGGTGTCTGCACACACACATCATCGTGTTTGTTCAAGTGTGGATGGTTTGTGCCCCTGTCATAACGCGGGACTCTTTTCTGCCATGTGTGTTGCATACCAACCCAGGCAGAGGATTTGAAACATCTGTGGGGGTACGGCACCCCCGGAGGGCCGCGGGCGGGGCATGCATGCATTCCTCCACAAAGACCATATCCATTTTCAAATGTGATGCCGACACGTTTTCACCACAGCAAGAATCAAAAAGCGCAGTGATTAATATCGCAGAAATGTGTCTCCGTGTTTTTATTCCAGTGTTAAACAATGAAGATTAAACAAATCCAATTAACATGAAGTTTCTCTGAAGGACAACATGGGTACGATGGGAGTTTCATTAGGTTTCTCACAAGTAAAAATCATGTACAGGTTTGTTGCCAAGGTTTTGAGAGCAACAGTATTTTTCTGCCATTAGTGGAAACGTTTCAGATTGTGACAAAGGACAGAGCATGGCACAAAGCTGCAGCTCAGCTCATTTACTTCACTGACTTAATTCAAAGACTATTGATTGCACACCGGGATAGATTTCCTTTCATTTCCATGGTTATGTTTTGCAGATGATTAAAATTCAGAGTAATACATCAGGTCAATGGAAGAAATATGTTTAGTATAGAAATGTTCAAATGTAGCAGTATTATGAGGAAGAACGCCGTCCAGCAGATAGCCAGTCTTCCAGCAAGGCACACGGTCGTCAAAATTAACAGAAATAAAATCTCAAAATGTGTCACTGTGTAAATTTTTGGTCTCATTTAACTTCAGAAACCAGTTCAGATCATTATATATCAGACCCAAAACAAAAGCTTGGTCTAATTTTAACCTCAGACAGTGGGAAAAAATGTGCATGTCTTTTTATTTGCTGTTTTCAACTATTTAATTTGCAAACTGAACAGTGAAATAAGATGCATCCTTGGTAAGATTTTAATTTACTGGTAAGCACCTGCAAAGAGATGTATAGAAATTTTATAAGGCTTAAAGTTCCTCCGTTCTGTGGGAGACCAGCCTGCCACACTGGGCAGAAGTGTTTGTTAATGTTGCCATTATTCCCAAACAGAGCAGGAAAACTCAGAGCAGGACAAAAGTCCCTTTCTCAGAGCTGCAACAATACAGCGATGACATTGGGGAAACACTGCTAATGTTTACCTTAGCCCACCATGCCAACTTCCTGCTTTTCTACCTACAGTCATGTTTGTCAAGAATTGTCCCAACACAATGTTGCCATCTGCCAGAGCCTTCAATGCGTCGGCCCAAACTCAGGTCTGATGTCAGATGTATGAGAGAAGCAAGGATGTCTGACTTTGAGTTAAACAAAAGACGCTGGACGCAACAAATCAGGTTGGCTAAAACAATATTCAGAAATATTACTCCCCCTTCTGCACCTGGTTTGAATAGAAACTCACAAGTAACTGTCATTTGTTCTGCACAACAACGCCGCAGGTCTTTGTTCTGGGTCACACTCTCTAAAGTCGAATGTCCCCGTCGAGCTGTAAAAGTCAAGAGGATAACCGTTCGGGCCGGGTCAGGACAACGCAGAGCAACGTGTCGGAGAGTCGGTGACAATATTGCTGCCGTCGGCTTGACACTAATGCATCTCCAGAGGAACGTAAGCGTCTCCTCGTTCTGTTAACTTCAAAGCCCGTTAAAAAGAAACTCCTACAAATGCCTTAGAGAGTCTGTGACACATAAACTTCAAAGTCACATTTGCTTCTTAAATGTGATGCACACCAGAAGAAAACAACTCTTAGATGTAAAAGCTTTTCACGCATCAACCGGCTGAACAAAACTGTCACGTTAGCAGCTGTTATCTGCTGAATTTGTTATCCTGCACTTAAAAAAACTCACAGCTCACAAAGTGTTTGAGTTCAATCATTATTCATCTGTAATGAAGATGCACAGATATCGCCATTAACTTTGCCTTTTATTTAAGATTCATAGCATTTCCTCTATTACATTTATTGTTTGTTTTATTTGAAGATTTTTGGCAACTTTTTATATTTTTACCTTTTTTAATTTGCTAATAATCAAGGCAAATGTTATGTTTTAACTTGATTATTTTTAGATTTTAATTGTTTATATATATATATATCAGTTTGTTACCTATAATCACAGGAGCATGCAAACGTTTTGCTCAAGTAAGAGTAAAAAAGTCTAAACTGATGAAATTATCAAGCTTTACTATTTAAAAAAATATATCATCAGACATTTCTAAATATAAAGTTAAGTGGAAATTTTGCTATTTTAAGAAGCAGAAGGACAATAATTATTATAAGTATCAGAAAATATGAAAATCGGGCAAAAGAAAATGTTTCCAAATTAGTTTGTTTCAGTAAAAAACTGATGAAACTTTAACAAAAACTGCAGGTGTGTGTCTGGATCTGGTGAATGTTTGGTTGAAACGAGGTTGTTTTTCATTCAGTGGGTAGAAAATCCAGAAATTTTCCTCAAGTAAGAGTAGAAATACTCAAGTAAAATTCAAAAATACTTCTAATTTTTCCAAAAAGGTTACTCAAGTAGACGCAATGAGTAAAAGTAACTAGTTACTACCTAACTGCCTATAATTACTTGTTTTTTCCTTCTGTTTATTTGATTTAACTGTCCGGTTGGTTTAGATTCCTGCAAGAACGAGTAAAAACATCTTGGATGGAAAATATGAACAAACTTCTATTTCACATTTTAAACAGAGTTAATTAAGTTATATGATTCAGACGGAAGCATCTTTGACTATTCCTGTTCATAAATAAGTTTTTCTGATTAATCTCTTATTCGCCACATGTTTGGAGCACTTCAATGGAAAGTTCTTTTGTTTTTCACATTTTGCAGAATGGCTAAAGGAAATGTTATATTTATACCAAATATAAAGTCCTTAATTAACCAAAATGCCTGAAAATGTGCAGAAAATTCAGATAAAAACCTCTAAAATGAGTGTTTGGTTTGATTTTTCTTCAGATTGTTTTCTAAGGACAGCAAGTTCAAAAGTACAGGTCAAGCTGTGACCTTATACACTGAATTTATGGAGACTTTTAGAAACGACGACGTAGCTAACGTCACACAAAACCACAACATAACTGCTTTACGGTTTTTATGGTATTTTCCATATTTCTTTCTTTTATCCCAAAGATGTCATGAATGTCCAACAGGAACAAATCCTATGAACTGAATTTTGAATTGTGTGCAAAACCATGGCTGGATAAAGACATCAGCTGAAACTATTTTCCTAAACGTTCCTGGGTTTTAGAATGTGAAACAATGGAAGTCCTCCTTCATTCGTACTTACTAGAGACTGAACCAAATAGTTCAGGATTTGAAAATGAAAAATAAACATAAACTGAGGTGTGATTAAAGTCCCTCCGGAGGCAACGGCTTATTAATGTGTCGCTTCCAATAAAGCTCTTGATATTCAGATTCTGGTCGTCATGGAGATCTCAGTCACTCCTGAGATGGAGGCAAAGGTTAGAGTGGTGGTGCATGACTCCTGCAGCATGGAGACAGATTATAACTGCTCTCCTGCCACTCAGGCTGAGAGCTTTTTACTGAAAGGGAAGAGAGACTTCCTGAAGCAGTCGAACAACGGGAATCAATTTTTCACCGGTTGGAAATCTCCCCCTTTTTTTTTATTCTGTCTGTCATTTCTCAGAGAGATTTCTGAGGAAAATCTATCCACTCCTGCATGGCTTTATTGTGATGGGGATGGACGAGCCTGCTGCTTTTAAATCCATCTCTTCCTCACATCTTTTGTGTCTAAATAATGGATTGTTTAAGATTTCTTTTGCTAAAACAAAGAAATGGAGCACATGGTGCAAGGCTAGCTTTCCTTACCCCCAATACTTCAAAGAAATTAAGATTTTAAGTACGATTCATTTCAGCAGGCAGTTATATATATTTTTTGGATTAGCTTGAGTTTCTTCCCCATCCAGAAATTTTTAACACGAAAATATTAAAATGTACTTGCACCATTTTCTAATTGCAATTTAGAGGCTTATATTGTTTTTATTTTTCACTTAGAGTAAAAAAGCTGCAACATTCACATTTTGAAGTCTACATTTTCCTTTTGCAGTGTTATTGTTGACTTAAAATTCAAGCTTGAGCTTTGTAAAATAAACAAAAACCCGGCTTTGTTCTGAGTTCTTATTGCCAAGGAATTTCAAGCTTCAGCTGAAAATTTATACTGGATAAGTTGGCGAATAATATCAGTTTATTAAGTCCATTAGTCAATGCTTTTCTACATCTTGACCTTTTCTTTTGAGTCGTGGCGCCAAGCTCACTTTGCCTTCATGAATCTTTAAAAACTGCAACGTAAATGGTTGTTTAGCCTCTATAGCGGCGTCCATGTTGCCTCTCAGATCTGTGCACACGGACACCAGTGTCAGTAAATATGGATTTCATTCACTGTTATAAGTTTTTGTGAAATATTTAGCAACATGTACTCCTTCAAGTGGAAAAAATAGGCTCTTATTTCTCTAAAGCATATTTTAAAATGCTTTGATTGATGCAGATTTGGAAATTATCCTTTAGTGTGAAGATGGAGAAGTGGGGCAGTCCAACCTTTTCATATGCAGCCTGGCGCTGAAAGCATGGATCATACTGAAAAATGTCTAGTGAAAAGAAATGACATGGACAAACTTACGAAAATCTCCAGGAGCACAGGGAGCCAGAGCAGAACAAAACATAAATCACAGGAACCAGGGAAGTAACAGGATCCAATGAGAGAAACCAGCAAGGAGGAACTGAGAATGAATTGCACAAATATGTAACGGGGGGGTTGATTACCGAAGGGGAGAGAAAGAGAGAGAAACAAAGAATAACTAGACATAAGAAATAATAAACTGGGATCACTCAATGAAACAGAAACAAGATTGATTTAATCAAAAAAGACTAAGAATGATTCAACTGCAATGGAAAAAATGTAAACACCAAAACAACCCAAGATCCTGACAGAAGTTTTGCCAAAACAGCAGCAGCTGAATATATTTTTCAGAAAACATAAGTTTAAGTTTCCTCTCCCTGCTGCTTTAGTAGCTTCCATGTAAGGAACAACAATCAAGCCAAAAATGGAACAACATACAATTCAGAAATTGCGTGATTCAGAAACTCTTCATTGTCTTTTGAAGCATCGCATCAGAGAAGCCCTCCTTTGTGGCCCAAAACAGAAATGACAACACGTTCTATTTTTAGTGTCTGAACAGAGATTACCCAGGGTTCCCCAGGCTGGCAGGCATTTTACTGGAAGTACGTTATCAAAGCCACTTCAGAGGTGAAGTCACTTCCTCCTCCAGCGAAGCCAGATAACAGCACCCACTCTGACGCTCAGGGGAATTAAATCCTCACCAGGAAGTGGCACAATGGCCATTAGCTCTCAGTCAGAGCCACGTCGGCCTTTAAGAAGCGTCCGCCGCATCCCGCCGGTCTCACCAGGTCAGCGCTGAGAATCCCCCCCACACGCCTGCTAATGGGCTGCTTGGGTAAAAGCTTTTGTTTTTTTGTGCATGTGTGAGTCTGGAGGACTGTTAGGGTCATCAGGGCTGATAGATGATTATTGTGTTTAGGAAGGAACTCTAATTACTCTGAGTAAATCATCTGGCGCTGCTGTGACAGACAGGAATGCTATCAGGCTAAAGATTGGTGCAGTCGATGACGAACCTCCGGATCTACAAAAAAAGAAAAGTGTTTTGTACACAAAAGGTCTAAAAAGAACAGTCGGGGGAACCCAAAACCTTTGCAGCATATTTTAGTAATTTTGTCCGATGGGTGCGGCCGACGCTCCAACAAAATGGATGCAGTCACGATTTTTCATTTTAGTACAAATGAAAACATTGAATTAACCTGGAAGAGCAAGAAAAAACCCATCTCTGTAGAAAACTGACAGCTAAATCAGAGCTGAATGCTTTGGTCAGAGAGGAGGGACACCCAACACCTGATCCTTCAGATTACTGCCAAATATAAACACAAATAATGAAAGAAAGTGGAAATTATTACAGCATTGTGCTATTTAGAAGCACTTATTTAAATTTAATAGAAGAGATTATGTTGGGATCAAGAAATTAAAGACTTAATGCCATAAGCCAGGAGGTGATCCATAACCAAAATATGCAAAGTTTTCAGATATCAAATAATGCAAAGAAAACAAGTTCATGTTCATTTAGAAACAACAATATTAACGTTTTAAGAGTTCAGGAATCAATATTTGGTGGAAGTTTTCAACAGCGTTCAGTGCAACAAGCTGTAAATAAAAAATAATTATTTACTTAAAACAGGCATCTACATATTAATCATAAGTCATTTTTGTCTTATCCTTGGTTTTTGCTTCTCCGCTTTTGGTAAAATAAGCCAGGTCACACGACAACATGATGAATCGACCTAATTATATTACAGCTACAGCTAATCTCAGATAAGGTCTCTGTATCCACAAATGGAGACACGGGGACAGAAGTGCTCATGTAAATCCTGTCTGAACTGGTCAGAAACGAATCCAGCACTTGAGCAGAGGTTGAGATTCTTGACCTTTCCGTGTAACATAATCCCGTGTTTGGCTTCGTAAATGGACACGACGTCGTCGTCTCGCGCGCCGGAGCCGTTTAATAAAATCCCTACCTCCCAAGTTTATCAGCGATCAGGCCGACGTTTTAGGTCAGCCGACAGGAACATCGCTCATGAATATGTGAGCTCAGCCAGGCTTGTTAACATTCCCGGCGAGCCGTCGGCGGACAGGTGAAGTGCAAACATGGAGCCTTTTCTGATGACCCTGTTGGGATAATCACATGGCGCAGAGGAAGGCCTGGATGTCCGCTGGTCCCTCAGAGATTGCACTCCCTGAATGTTACTGTAATCATTTCTTCTTTCCTCCAACAGTCAAATCAGTTTACCTGAGTTTCATCCTGCTCCAGTTTTTATTGAATATTTCATCACAGCATCAACCACAACCAGATCAAGATTATTTGGATGCTCTAAAAATCTTGCTAAAGTCAGCTCATAAGTTGCTCTGATGGTTTATTATTCATGGTTTTATATTTGTAAAGTTGAATAACTTTGTGAAAATGATGTAATTCTCTGTTGCTTTCATCTTGACCAGAGCGCAGCGGGAAATTAGACTTTGCATGTTATAACCCGTTACTCTTTCAGTAATAATGTATGAATGAAACAATCATTTTGTCTCTCATGCAAACTGAATTATTTCAGACTGATTTGAGTTTGAGCCTAATGCTTAAAGATTCAGCTTGAATATAGTTCAGAACTGAGGTAAGAAGTATTATTTTTCTTTTTTAATTCATTCCAGTGATTATTAAAATGAGATGATGTATAAAAAAAAAAGTTTGTGTCCATGTTGAAGAAGAAATGAAGTGGGAAATGCAGGCTTAAGATTCAGAAATGTGTGACACTGCAGGGTAAACCTTTTTTGAGCAAAACTAAATCTAAAAATGAGAATCCGAAACAGAAACTTATTTCAAAATGCTGAATAATAATCTTCTCAACCTAATATGAAATGCAGAAGTGGAGTTTTACCCACTTTAAATAGGAACAAATATGGGGATGTCATATTATATCTATTATAATATTTTTATTGCATTGTACAAGAACTATAAGGGATTTTCTTCAGTTTGAATTTGTTTCTTTTCTTTGCATTTATTCTGGTGGAAAACAAAATTTCTTGATCTTCGTGTTAAATCTAAAATATAAGAAACGTTCTGCTGCCTGGTTTTTACTCCGACCTGAAATCAGTTTCTTTAGTAAAAACCAGCTTTTGTTAAACTGATTTCTCAAGTTTTCCACCTGGACGTGTGGAAAACTGAGTTTTGAGCTCGGTTTTCACGGTGAGGAAGATTAGTTCCCACTCGTCTTCCTGCGTGTGACCTCTCCACTTCTGCTCCACACACTGAGACAATCATCAATCATGGATGAAACTGTGTCTTTTCTTCTGCCCCTACCAGGCACTTGACCTTTCGCAGACCTTTTCTCGGCGGTTTCTTCCTACTGTAGCGTCTTAATAAAAGATAAAGAGATCTTCCCCGTGCCCCTCCGGAGAGCGCACCTTTCATACATACCAACACTCTGAATCCAGGGATGCAGCATTCCTCCGAGGAAAGTCCAGATTGTGTTCTGAATTGGTTCTTCAAGCCTTGCCTGGCAGCTCTCAGCAGCACCTAACAACATGTGTTGTCAGTTTACGAGAAGGCCAACCTGCAGTGGTCTGCAGGCGGGACACAAATCCACCATGAATTCATCTCATTAATTCATGGCGGATTAATGAGCGCTGTGGTTTCCATCTGATTGCACATTTCATATAATGATGTTTTTCTTGGTATAAAGCAATTTGTGAAAGTTTTGCTCCCATTTTGATATTTTCTCACTTCACTTAAATGCACCGTGTTGGGATTTCACACAATAAGCCGACACACAGCAGTGCGCCTGTTCGCTTCCTCATGAGCAGGACCACCACTGACTGAGAGCTGCATCAGTCTGGCAGCAAGAAGAAAAGTATTTCTGAAAATAAACAGAAAACGTGGAGAATCAGCTTCTAAATCTGGAACAAATTCCCCGAAAACTGCAAAACAACCGAAACGCTGAGTTCCTTTAAATCTGGACTCATAGATCTGCTTTGGGATCATTATTACTGGAACATTGATGAGCAAATATGGTGTGTAAATGTTTCCAAAATGAAACTATCTGGCCTGTGCACAAATGTTTCTGCACCACGTTTTACACTGTAAAATGTAGCGGCAGCATCATGCATGAACAGGAACGTAGATGAACGCTGGCAGGAAGCTGGATGGAGCTAAAGAGAAGAAACAAAAAAAGGAAACACTTTAAACTGAGGAGGGATGTGTCGGAGCAGCCTAGTCAAAGTCCAAACCCAGGATGCCAGTGTGATATGTGACTGGGTTTCCTTAAATGGAAACTTTTTAATCTCCTTTGAAAGATTATTTGAACTTCCTGAATAACGAGGACCAACTGGACGCCCCGGCCCTCTGACTGCACCACTCAGCTCCTTCAGACTAGTCAGCAACAATTAGCATCAGCTGAGCTCATTACAGCAGCTACATCTCAGTGAAACGCTGGTAAAGACCTTGTTAAAGCATTAACAGAGGAGCCATGTTGTGATGACTTCCTGGAGGCGGAGCTTCAGAAAAAGCAGAATATTTTTAAAGAGACAGGCGCCCAATTTCAAGGCATTAAGCTACTGAGTCCAATTTGTTTGGTATTTTTGATATTTCATAACAACTGAAGGTAACAGTTACTAGATTGTAAAATGGCATCAGGTGCCTAGAAAATGCATAGTGCTGCTCCTTTAAAAAACCTCTGAATGCAGCACAGTACTAGATTTACCTAAGAAATGTTTCTATTACAGAGAGACAAGCAGCCATGTAACATATTTATACCAGCTGATTGAATGTGCATATTCTTCAAACATCCATAAATGAACAGTGAGATCTTCCCTAGAAGTTTTTTTCCCATCAGATGACCGGTGTGTGACCTGAAGTTGCTGCTGCGGCCTCCTTCCTGTCCAGTGGCTCTTCCCTGTGGAGACTCTGCTCCCCGTTTGCCCCGTCCTGCTGGGACCTGGCCTTTTGTGGCCTTCTTTCCCCGGCTGCAGCAGCCCTGTAGACGCTAGCAGCTAGCCTCTCTTCGCCTCCAGACAGAGGCCGCTCCTCACTGAGCGCGCTCAGACGGCCTGCTGAGGCTCCGCTCCCCGTCGGCTGCTCATTTCTCCCTCTGCTCGGATAAATCCGGCTTGGCAGCAGAGGAGAAACTTCTCTCTGAATGTTTGGGATTTATCTGGACCTGTCTCACTGTGTGTTCTGTGAAAGCCGAGGGGGGATTTTGAAAAGTTCAAACCCGAAGAGAAGCACAATAAAGCTCAGAAATTAGCAGCAAGATGGCCTTCTGCCTTAACGGCCGTATTTCTCTTACACATCAGCTGAAGGTCGGCGCTCACAGCGAGCTGGTGCCGCGACAGAAGCTAAATCTCTCAGAGTTTAATCAAAGAAGGTCAGAAGATCCAGCACACAATGGATGCTAAAGGACAGCAGCAGAGAGCCTCGGCTGGTGAGCTGCAACTTTTAAATCTTCATGGTAATTTCAGGAGGATAAGATGGACAAAGGGGTGAAGCTTATTCTGCACTCAGCATGAAAAACTACTTCTAATCTAGTCGATTTTCGTTTTCTTTCTTTTTTCCCTATTATAGTTATCAGCACCACTCTTCTCTTCCTCCCAGTTTGTGTTTTATTGTGAAGCCATGAGTCACATTTGGCTCAGAAACGTCCAGAGTCGGAACAAATTCACATGAAACAGAAGGCGAGAGGTGGAGGGGTCAGCTCCACTGCCCACCCATAAATCCCTTTAACGAAATAGGCCAGTGCTGTACGCCGTCTCTGATTGGTCGGCGAGCGGTGGGGGGGGAGGCCAGAAATTTCTAATCCCTCGACTGTCCACGACTATTAGATCAGTGTCTAAATCTGATCAAATGTATTGCTATCTGAGCGGCTCAGCGGCCAGGAGTTGCCACCTACAGCCTGTCCTGATTAAAGCTGCGGGTAAAAAGTCTCTGTTTTCATCCGCATTAGAGCGAGGGGAGGAGCCGGGATTAGGGCTGCCGCGGGACGGTGGGAAACATTTACAGGAATGTTACTGCTTTGATTTCCCAAGACTGTAAAAAGTCTCCGATTGTGTATCGGCCGTGTTTACAACCAGAGGACAGTCGGGTCATGGGACCTCAGGACGGAAGTCGGAGGCTTCTTCCTTACGGAGAGGAAGTGTGAGAGAAACTGGCAACAAAAATACAACAAATCCAACCCAATTATAGAAACTCCGTCTCAGATCTGAGTAACTTTGATGTGCTTAACCTTCTCAGAAGTAGAGAGTGTTGTTCCTTATGACCTCTGCGAAATCCAGCGCGATTCAATTCCATACATGTTACTTTTGATTGCGAATAAACCATAATTAGAAACATGATTTATACGATTTTTCTATTATGTTTGAGGGTGAAATCGGTATTTAGTGTGTTTTATCATGTCCCTGCCTTGAACCAGACTGGGAGGTTGTAAATCTGCAACAATAAATTGAGCAGTGCATGCTGTAATTGGCTTCAAGCTGGCAGAGATTTGGTCTGAAAACACTTTAACTCTGAGTTATAGCTTCACTTTTAAGATTTTAATCAGTCTTTGCTTTTTACACACAGTCAGGATTAAATAGAGGATCTGCTCTCTAATGTTTGTCACATTAAAAGTCTCTTTTGAAAAATAATAATTTGTGTTTTCATTAGTTGTAAGCGGAAAATCACCATAATAAACATAAATAAATGCTTAAAAACACCAGTGTGTGTGTAACTGATCTGTGCTTGTGGTTTAAAGTGAATTATGTGATTTTCTTCTATTTTCTTAAGTTTTATTTTTCAATCACTGAAAGATTTAGTTCTTTTTTTTTTCTTTTATTGTTTTTCTCATTAACAGCCATGATGGCAAGTTAAGAGATAAAAATTATGGAAAAAATGGGAAAATTTCACATAATAAAGGTTTAAATTGAACTCAATATAATTCCATAAAGATGTGCGAAAAATTACTTAATATAATATTTTGCATGCAGCCCACGTGTTTATTTAATTTTTAAAAAAGTAATTGGTGAAGTAAGTTTATGCAAGCAAAAATTATGGAAATCTTTAATAAAACAAAATGGATAATAGTTGTTTTTTTTTTATTGTAAAACATTTTATTGGACCCATTTGTTGTTAATTTGAGCAGTGTCAGTCTTCCATACATGCATTGTCACAATAAAAGCACCCCCTGCTTTGGTTTTACATTTTTTTATGCTTCATGTACTTTCAAAGTTAATTACATGCAAACATTTGTCCATGATATCCCTGATGTTGTGCATCACAGAGTCGAGTTCTGAGACCGTTTACAACTCCTCATGTTTCTGCATAAATAGATCACACCAGCCCAAAAGATGGTAAAAAGCAACATGTTTACAGAGAAAATCAAATCTTCTGTGATCATCAGCCTGTGCATGTGTGCCGACGGAGATTCTGCAGGTTTTTCAGATCTCCACCTGTGTGAACGCGTTGCTGCAGCTCATTGTGTCTCAGCGGTGGAGTGAGACTGGAGAAACGGCTGTTCATTACGTCTGTCTGCAAGCCTGCGTGTGCGTGTGTGTGTGTGGCATGTGTGTATACGAATACCTCCTTGTTTCAAGACTAACAAAATGGAACCTCAGAACCTCCACATGGCTGTACAGCAGAGCTCTGCTGCCCCCTCTGGTTGCAGGTTTGAGTGCAGCGCAGCGCCGTTGATGGCTGCGGTCAGAGTTCTTTTCCTGGATGTAACTAGATCCAATAATCATCTCAGACTCAAACTTAAACATCTCTAAATGAGCAAATTAGTAAAACAAAATAATTTATTTTAACTTTTTGCCCAATATAAGATGTAAACACACATGAAACCTGATGTATTATCTGAGCTCTGTTTGAGATGGAGGCGTCATAATGAATATGAGATGATTAAACTGAAAGGTTTTACACAATAATTATACTATAGAAATAGACTGTGTGAATGTGGATATACAACATTTTATTTTATTTTATTTTTTATTAAAGTGAAACTCTTCCCAAAATGTTTGAGGTGTTTTCACACCTGATAGTCTGGTAGACTGGTTTGACTGGGAATCAAAACTGCAACATTTGTCCCATTTCCAGCTGTGAACCAAACCCTTCAAATGACCTGTTCCCCTCCTCGCCTGTGGTGGCGCTACACTAAGAACCACTGATGGAGACGACACAAAAACTGCTGAAGAAGTCACAGAGTGCAACTTTCTTCTTTATGAAATGTAAAGAAAAACGAAGCAGCATTAGTTTTCAGCGGCTGGAGGATTTTTTTGTTATCTTCGGTAAAAGACCAAGAGACGTTTCTTGCACTAATGCTATACACTTGTGTTTGTTTTTACCCAGAATGCCTTGCGTCGTAGTTTGCTTCCTGCTTCAGGAGTGGCTTCAAGTCCACTCTGTTTGCATATGCATTGAAACTGCCAGAGTTCCCTTCAACCAAACAGAGACGGGTTTCTAGGCGCATCAGTTTGCTCACAGATTCATGTCTCAGAAAACGATCCGGACTTTCTAGACAAACGGACTGGAGTTTGATTAAAGTGAACTGGGGCTGGTGTGAGGAAAAAATGTAAAACAGAATGTTCATTCACTGCAATAATGGAAAAACCTCTTATATGCAAAAGATTTTATTATGTTCAATGCATTTCTGAATCTGAGCATGTGGAAGGACTTGAGTTTTTCTGGGTGTTTATTTTAGGTTGTCCTGCCTTCATTGTTCCCAGGTGTGTCTCGTTCCTGCGTATTTATACCCACCTGTGTTCTTGTCAGGTCTGTCTGTCTGTCTTGCTGTTTTGCTCACATCTCATGTTTTGACCAGTTGCTACCAGAATTACACCTTAACCTTCGGCTCATCTGTGCTGCCTTTATTTTGGGATTTTGGACTTTGGATTTTGCATATTTCTTCATGAAATCATCACTTCACCACCTGCTTCACCACCTCATCCAACCGAATGTTAATGTCAGTTTTTATTAGAGATTAGTTTGTGGATGCAGCAAGTCTGGACTCTCAGAACTACTGTCATCGCTGCAGCTGCCATGTCTCCTTTGGTGTCATGGCAGTTGTGCCAAGACAGTTTGTTTGGCACAACTATGTTCAGAGATCCTAGCTATGAACAGCCCAAGCAGCACTGCCGACACAATCCTGCGTTGGACGGATCCAGTGAGGACGAGAAAAGACCACAACTTTGTGCTGAGAATGTCAACTCTTGCTTTGGTGACAGTCATGAAGGAGAGCTTCAGAAAGCCACTTTAGTACCTCAATCTTTGAAAACAAACCAATAAACTCAACCAGTTTCAGTCAAAAGCCAGCTTGTCCAAACAGACCTGGATTTAACTGATGATTTGTGTCAAAGTCTGAACTATAAATGGCTTCAATTTGATTTCTTGAACTCTTAAAATCACCTTTGTATTGATCCTGTGGGCGGATTTTATTCAACACTTGCTGCTGTTTGGTAATGGAGGAAGCCCTTCCTGTACGCAGCGCCATCCTTCTTGTTCACTCTGAAGCTGCTCCTGTTTTTGTTCGCAATCATATCTGTCTAAACCCGCAGCACGATTATCATTTCTGCACCTGTGCCAAGTTATTAGAGAGGGAAGAGCCACAAATACAATTACGATAATGGGCCGCAGATAGCAGAGTGGATAATTGCATATTCTTTAGATGAACATGAGTTGACATTGGGAATGGAGTCCCAGTTCGCATCTGCTGCACATCGCTCACTGCCTTTGTGGCCGTTTGCAGCTGCAAAGCAGCAACTCTGGAAAAGTGGAGACCTGTGCGGTTTGAAAGCAGAGCGGCTGACGCCGGTTTAACGACGCGAGGCATCCGTGTTCTTACTCAGCAACTGCGGATGAATTGTGCGACAATGATGACAAATCAGCAGCGGGATGGAGTGGGAGTCGGAACAAGGAGACATGAGAGAGAAAACCTGGCTCCGTCGCAGATGGCAAAAGGCCAGTTTTAGTTTGGTTTTGCTCCCAGTTTGTTTCCTTTTATTCCGCACTCAAGGTAAGAACCATTAGTCTCATTGAGCCAGGATGCCATCAAAGTGAGTTATGTCATGCATCATTTCCATAGAAGCAGGATAGATTAGCTTTAACCGGGCACTGAAGCGATGTCACACACTGATGTGTTAAAACATGAAGCCAATACAAGTTTGATAAGCGTGAGAATGAATTTATTTTAAAGTTGTCTATTTATGCGTTTAAAAATATTTGTTTTTTCTGCAGATTGTTGTGACATTTGTCAAGAAAAAAAGTTTTATTACTGAGATGAGTCGGGTCTCTCTCTCCCTCCTGATCCCTACAAATACAAACGTTTATGGATTTTATTAGGATTTCAGATTAAAGGTCAATTAAAAAGCAAATAATTGTGCAATAATGAGAATTACTCATTTAAACAGAAAGTCACCACTGAGATCAAGAATCTATGTTTGGGAAAGTGGTGCTTGCATTTGTATTGTGCCACCTTTAGCCAATCTTTTAAGCACTGTAGCCGTTTAATTTAAGAGTGTAGGACAAGGGATGCATGTAAAAGTAGCTGGACTCTGGCCTCAGTTTGAGATGTCTGGTCTTGCTCGGTCTGCACTTATTCCAGATCCTGTGCACTTCAGGATAGAACAGGTGAGATTTTATTAACAGATCAACCTTCAGTTTCAGCTTCTCAGCAACTTCATCCCTGAACTGCCTTGCTGAGTTTTTAGGACTTCACGATACTGTATGTATTTAGGAGTTGTAGTAAAGCACACAGTTCAGAGTCTTTTTGGTTAAAAAAGGATGCTATGATGCAGCTACCATGAAGCAGGTTGCCACCATCAGCGAGTTGCAACCTACCACTCACTGAAAGTAGTGTAAAGTACTTCAGTATCCTCTGGACTTGCATTGTACAAGTATAAGCCATTTGTACTTGGCTTACCGTTTATTTCCATGTCACATTTACAGACTGCTTTGTGGTGGTCTGTCACATAAAATCCCAATAAAATCCTCTCAATTTGTGGGTGTCTAAAAGTCCCTTACATTCAAGAAACACCCTATTGGGATTCACCAAACTCCTTTGAGCGCAGAAGAACATTTGATTGTCAACACATCCTGCTATAAATGTAATGCTGCTTTTTTGGAGCATAAGCAAATAAAGAAGCTCTCCAGTTTGTAGAAATTCCCAGCGGAGACGATGGTTTACTGTCTGCACAGACACCCTGCAGGCAGGAACCCGTCCGGTTGGAGCGTGTTTTCCCATCTGGTGCACCTGCAGTCCAGCCACCCAAGTCGTCTGTCTGATTGCTCTCTGGAGCTCACATTTACAGTGTGACATACCCATTGTTGCCGTGTGTCACCAAGATAATTATGGAGACAGATATACCAACTACGGCACGTTTCATGTGGACCACAGGCACCATGGCAACAGCACACACAGGATGATTGTTTCCTCCTTGAGATGCTTTTTTTCTTCTCTTTTTTTTAAACTGAATACACAATTCCAACCAATCTGAAAAGGCCTCCAGTCTGTGGAAAAATCAAAGATAACAAGAAGCACTATTCAGCCTGAAAGCATCAGCGGCACCTTTTTTTTTTTGCCGCGTTTGTGAGAAGAAGCTGAACTCCTGCACTGACTTTAGTGCCACTGTATCACTTTTTTGAAGGAGATGAGAAGAGTCGGCTTTTTGTTCTGCTGGGGCTGCAGAGGCTTTGTGGTGCAGGTGAAGAATACGGGCGCCGGCTTTCTCAGACAATTCTGACCTGCATCTGAATAAAGGCCAGGCCAGCTGGAGCCCTTTATTTACTGCTGAAATATTGGGATGCTCTTTGCCAGGTCGTAGAAAGAAAAAAAACACTCCCAAGGCTTTGTAAAGCAGGAGCCGTGACAGACTGCTAATTTAAACAGCTCCCTGCAGCTTTTATCTCCTACAGATTTTCTTACTTGTGTTTAGTTGAGTGTGGAAATAAATTTGCAGGCACATCTGCAGAAGCAACACCTGCATGCTGAGTATGAATTGATTTTGGTTAAGAGAAGCCAAACAGTAACAGTAGAAATCACAACGGAGAATTTATTAGAAAACTGATTTATTTCGCAGCATGGTAATAAAGTTCAAATTAAAACAAAGAGAAAACAGATTTTAATGGGGGACGGATTTATCTAACAATTTTCACATTAATAAAATTTTTTTACTCAGTTTATTTTTCTATGTATTTTTCAGATATGTTCCTAACATTATAACCAAATTTTAAAGTGGATCAGTTTATATAAAATGATGTAAAACCTCATTTAAAGTTCCTTATTATGGAACAGATAAGCAGAGAAATAGCACAGCAATACCTTAGTGTGTGTAGATTAATTCATAGTAATAAAACATAAACAGTAAAGGAAATGGAGACATAAAAGAAATGTTTTTGTTTTTCTAATTTGGCATAAAATTAGCAGCACAATTTAAGAAACTAACAAAGTCGTCACCCTGATAAAAGTCACACACGCCGATGTTTTGGCGGATCACGTTTGGCTTTGGTTACACGTTTCCTGTGTTGTTGTTTTGACAGGTTTCTTTAACTTTTCACTTATGCTGCGTTCACACCAAACACGTCGAAACCCAGTCCGACGCTTCGGGTTCGACGTGCGTGCGCTGCGAATGCAAACACTTGACACTTCTGCTCAACACCTAGGATTTCCAGCATCGAGTGTCTGGTGTAGTCAAAGTCTGTGTGGGGGAGTTAGACGCGTCAAAATCACCCCAGCCCTTGTTTTCCGTTGCCAGCCTATTTGTCAGACACGTTGGACGCTCTTCGTGCATCAAATAGTTCAAAGACGCACAAAACTCGCCGCCACGGACCCTCGATGCTCCTCCACATGTACTGTGAATGTAAACCACCTGACGCTCAACATGCCTGAAGAGTCCAAAACCTTCTGCTGCACATCCCACAGACTCTCAGGGGGTTAAGGTCTGGACTCTGTGGTCCATCCATTTATCCTGCTGAACCCAGTGAACCCAATGACTTCTTACATTACTACATCTCACATACTACTTTTCCTTTGGGCCCATGACTTGGACTGGACCAACTGCAGCAACCCCAGATCCCGGCAGACTCCAGGGTGCATCACTTCCTCTGCCTCTCTCTGATGGACTCATCACTCTGCCTGAAGGTAAATCTGGACTCATCACATCACATGACCTCCTTCCTTCACTCCCGAGTCCAATCTCCAGGCTCCCTCGCAAACAAACGCCTGTTTCTGCGGTTATTCTCACTGATTAGCGGTTTTCTTAAGGCTACACAGCTGCTCAGCCTCAATCCCCTGAGTTTGCTTCACGGTGAGCATGTGGAAAAGCTCTTACTGTTAGACGCCGCCGCTGCTGTGGTTCTTCGACTGGATTTTTCTAACCCAGTTAGAGTCATATCTGAAATCTCTGTTGTTCTCTCTGCTGGGTGCCAATGATTTGACCCGTCTTAAACAGACATGGAGAGACGACGTGTCTTTCAACATGGCCGCTTAAGAAACGAGAAGCGACTCGTTCCCTGATTTGGGCATAAGTTGGATGTATCGGATTCCTTCAATTAACTATTTCAAAACAGTTTAATAAAATATTTCACCAAAGCATTTTCCGCTCCACTACTCTTTCATCATAAAGCCAATTCTCCACACAAAATCATTATAACAGACGGCAAAATACCAGAGTGTTTGGCGTAAACACCTGTTGACCTGCAAGCCAACAAACCATGAAATGAAAACATGGCTGCGCTTTGAAAGTGCGCAACAAAGAAAATGTAATATTAATAAAGCAAGAGCTTATTAACTTGGGAACAGCATTCCAGTTTGTGGGGAAAGTAATAACCTTTTTAAAACAGAAGACAGTAAGAAAGTTGTTGTTGGTATCAGAATACCTTACTAGCATTTCTCTGGGTTCTCCGGCGTCTTTCCAGCCTTCTGGTTTGATTGCAGGTTATTTCTTTTGTCTACGGGACGGATGTGCAAATCTTTGGACCAACAGTCCTGCGGTGGTCCAAAGATTAAGGTGGAAAAGAAAAGAGATGCGCCGATAGGTCACGTTGTATAATTTATGATCATTTATTTAACTAAATTACATTTTTAAGGTGCGAAAAAACAATCAAATGATGTTCGTTTTTGCAGAAATACCTCAAAAATGTCCTCCGAGCGCTAGTTTGAGAACAAAAGCTAAAGAAGACACTTTTCATCTGCCTGGTTTTATTGCGTGGTTTTATTGTGATGCTCGGCTCAACTGACAGGATCTGCAGACGAGAGGAGGCGCTCAGGGAACCCGTTAAGTCAAGGTTGTTATGCTGGCTGGCATTTTGTAATATAGTGAGGGATTCTAATCTTTATCAGCTTTAGTGGCCCTGACAAGCTAACATTTATTAAAGTCGGATCAGAGGCACTTCACTCAGGCAATAATGTGCTGTCAGTGACAGTTAGTGCCACCCAAGATGATCTTGTTAAAAAGCTTTTTAATCAGCAGTGGAACTACAGGAAGACTCATGCGGAGACATCAGCCCTGTCTGGACAGAGACGGAGGAAATCTCAACACGGAGAAACCGGCATACCTGCATCCGAGAATAACGATTCGTTATTGCACATTGCATCCCGTCCCGCGGTCCGCCGGCGTTACTGTCACTGCCTCTGTCATCCTCCTCCAGTCAAGCAAACACTTGTCACAGCTCTGACTCCGCCGCGCCTCCTCAGACGGACGCGCAGGGCGGCTTTGTCACACCGTCATTCAACCGGCCCAAAGAGAGTGAGAGGTGAGAAAATTTGCTCCTGTGCCTTTCTATTTGACCGGCCTCTAGTGTGAAACCACTCAATATTCCCTGCCTGGAGCAAAGCAGCGGATTCTGAATGCATTAAATGTGGAGTGTATGTCCAGGCGCGGTGGAAATGCAAATATTCCATCCACCTGAAGTTAAATCATTTCAGCGCCTTTTGAACCCAAGTCGTAATGTAGTTTTCACCGGTATGAAGATCCAGATGGAGAGAGTGGATGAACTCAGATCAACCTTTTTCTATTATCTCTAAAAAAAAAAAAAAATCCCAACACCTAAAACTGTATAGAAATAACTCAGAGACGTTACTGAATCTTACTGTATTTATGTCAAAGTTATTCTACTTAACAGTCGGATGTCCTGCAGGCACCGGGTGGATAATCTTCGGTTTAGATCGGAGATTCAGCCTCTGTTGACAACTTGTCAAGGTTTGCCGCTGATTTTAGAAACTTTCAGGCTCCTATGGTGACGTTATTTAAAGGCAAATCGTGACAAATCTACCTTTTCCAGGTAATGTCAAATCTTTCTGTGTGCCTGAAGAAGCTGCTGTTTGGCAACAGTAGAAATTTAGACATTTTCCTCCCATTATTTGTTCTCAGGTAAACAGCAGGAGCCAACTCAACTGGTTCTGCGTGTCCTGGTGGATCGGCGTGTAACTGGTCCCAGCAAGTATCTGTTGAATGATTGATTCCTGACCTGCTGTCGATCCGCTCTCTGCCTCTCCAGCTGGATCTGCACACCTGGATTCCTTGGGACCAGATTCATGTTACCGTAACTCCTGCTGAGGTGTCATCATACGCCTCTTTTTGCAGCTTACTTTTAGATAATTAAATAAAATGCTTTAGGCCTACACTGCTTAGTTCTTGGATTATTTAAAAGTCACTTGTGTTTTTAATAGCAAGCTGTTTTCCGTACATCCAAAAGTTTCAACAACCAAAACTTAAGTTGTGGCGCTGAAAGAGTAAAACAGACATCTTGGTTGGTGTTTGTTTGTCTGACATTTAAATTAGGCTTGCATGACACATATTAATGCAGTCCTGCAAATGAGCTGAAGAAGCAAATGACATTTTACAAGCAGCAAATTAGTCAAACGAGAGACGAGAGTCAGAGAGAGAGACTCACTGAAATCGTTGGTCAGGTGAAGCTTTGTGTCGAACCCCAGCATCAAGGTGCAGAAAGAGACCCTGGACCAGCATTTTACCTGACATTTAACTGGGAATTAACTCAACATATTACAGTACAGCTCATAAAACGAACTCGCTTTCGATCAAGCGCTCTGACGCCCGTATTTCAGGGAACCTGGATAAGGTCAGCTGTCACGGAGGAATGTTTGCTGAATAAAAATTGACGCATAACAAGCTGAAAAGCAAGTTGGAGTTGGGCTTCCTCCCCTCGCAGGCTGCAGATCCTGACCTTTAAATTATACTGTTCAATAAGGTTTTGGTATATGTGTGTGTGTGTTTTATTCTGTCGAATTAAGAAAAGGCCCTTTGGGTTCTTCGTGCCTTGGAGCTTTTATTTAATTTGCAACCCTTGCGTCTTTCTTACTCCTTCCAATTTGCAGATGAAGCAAAATAAAAAGTAATTTAATTATCGTCATTGTTGTTTTATGGCTGTTTTTATTTTTCGTACCTGTCTCAGTGGAACATGTGCATGCTCCGATGTTCCCATCTCTTCTTCTTTGGGTTGTGGGTGGAAGGAGACAAAGCAGCAGAGCAGGTCTGAGTGTGGCGACAGAACATTTTGACTCCTGGTAAAATAATCCAATGACTCTGTGTTGGCAGCTTGGAGCTGTTTGCAGCACATGAATATAGGAATGCATCATGAAGAAGAGCCATTTTTCACAGAGATGCAGGAATGAAACATTTCTGTTTTGATGTCGGTTAATTTAAAAACCCTTCACTGTAAAAACCCAAAATATCTCTTTACACTTGAAATAATACAAGACTAAGTCAGAAGTAACTTTTTAGGAAGACATATGAGCTTTTTCATTTTAAGTTTTTAATTCCTTAATGCAGATAAAAAGGAACTTTTTCCTTTTTTACCAATATCATTGACTTAAAACATTCTTCTATTTTGCTAAAAGAGTTCATTTTGGCTTATTTCAAGTGTACTAAGATATTTGCACTAGAAACTAGACCAAAATACTAAGTAAGACTTGATGATTCTGCAGCTGCTATCAATCCTTTGCAATATCTACTAATGAATGTTTTTCTTCACTACAGAAGAAATGTATCCCGCTCTTCTTTCAGGGTGGTTTTTATTTCACTTTTCCATCTTAAACTGCCTCCTTAGGGTCGTTTAAGGAGTCATAATTCCCTAAAGAGTGGCATAATTTTACTTTAATTATGCCACTCCAAAGCTTTTGTTTTAATTTTTAGGGCCATTTGGAGGTTGACCAGGGTTGTGCAACTGGAAAATTATCCAGTTGCTTTTACTCTGGGCGTGAAATAGTGAGGCAAATGGTGGAGCATTTGTCTTTTAGAGTAAAAGTAATTTTATAGGTTATGTCACTTGCAACAGCCATGAACAACAGAGAGTTGCATTGATTTTCCAAGCAGTTTGCCCTTCAAAGCATCATCTCCAGTTGACACAAACACAAAAACTGCAACACCAGTTGCAGAAAATAATCTGAGAGCCATTTTTGCAGCTTCAAAGTGAGTCTTCTGGTAAAGCCTGCATAGGCGGGAGGCCTGGGTGGGACAGAGCCGGACGGTTTCCAGATCAGAAAGTTCTTCTTCGTCCCTCTTTCACTGTCAGTGAATTTTTAAGGTCTTTAATTTGGAAAGAGGAAACTTGGTTGTTCAATATCTGGAATCAATTAACAAGCTCCTGCACTCGACACCAGAGCATAGACGGATCCACCCACATGTGTTTTACCTCTGACACTTAAATAGATGTTTTTTAAGAAGCAGATTGGATCTACCCAAACAGAAATAATGCACACAGAGTAATAAGCATTGATCACTGACGGCACCGGCTAGCAGTTGTTGAGTTTCCCAAACTGGAATCTGTTTCCGAACTCCATCTTAATTAGAGCCGAAGTGTGAAGAAGGAAGAAGTGCTCCTCTGTGTGAGAAATCTTTATTCATAAGGGCTTAACTGTGACTGGCATGGCCTCGAGAAGCGCTGCCAGATGTTATGGATATTCACCAATAACTAACATTTGCATGTCGTTGTGAGGCAGAAGGGGAGATGCCGGTTAGGTGGGATGATCCGCGATAACCCAACGTTATCGCGGTGTGTGGGCTGAGGTTCGAGTGCTGCATCTGTGTCCTTTTGAGGCGACGGCTTGTTTCTTTTATTTACCGGTGAAACGGTGCATCCGGCTCGGTTCCACCTTCCTCCGTACGTCTCGATTGGGATGTCGAATCGTGCATCGCGAATGTCTGCCACGTCCCTCGCCTTGCTTCGATACTCACATTTGCTTTCTCTTAGCTGCGTTTGTTTTTGTTGTCTCTTTTGTTCGGGCAGAAAATCCGCAGTGTACGCAGCTGTGGACTGTGGTTATACGGATGGCAAATAATGATCCACTGAACTGTACACAGAGGTTTTTCTGCAGAGCCATTGTCTCCATGGGATTGATGAGAGGAAGAGAGGGGAGAGGGGGGAGAAGGAAACACACAGGATGACTAATACTCTAAACTGCAGGCCGGCTGGGGGGCAATCATCCAAATTAATGAGCAGTAGATTGACAAGCGGTTCAGTCTGGATGCTCATCCTAATCAGAGGCCAGGAAGGGAGGAAAAATAGTCCCCCTTCAAAGACGAGCAGAATGAGTTTGCAATGTATTTCATATTCATGTAAGTGAGGCTTGGCAGAAGGATCAGCCACCCTTCCTTTATGAGGTGTTTATTCACATGAGGGGCTCATCGTCAGGCCAGTCAATCAACATCCTCAGGCTGCTGTTATATCCGGGTCCAGGTAGCGGATCAGGTGGCAGTTTAATTACCCCGCTGGTAGGGGAGGCGGCGTTGGACAGAACAAAAGGCAGACGGACGCTTTGACTTCTTTTATTTGGGCCAGGTCATCCGTTGCACCTTGAGAGCCCTTCTGGGCTGGAACGGGCCGCTTCTCTTTGGACGGTCTGAAGAGGGTAAGAATCAGAAATACAGCCTGGAGTGTTCACCTTCATGCAGGCGAACCCCTCTGACCTGCATCCATGCTGCTAATAACATGCTGCTCTCTCTGCAGCGACGCCCACCTCCCTGAACGCACAAACCCCAAGCAGCTGGCCGTCCATCTGGGGCTCATCAGTTGCCCTGGAGAGCAAAATTAGTCCCCGCCGCACCAGACTGGGCATCCGCTCCGCATTTTCACCGCCACCCATTTCTTTCCACTGCATCTCTGCCATGCTAGCACCCCGCTACTCCACCGCCTGCTGTCCCAAAGCCACAGCAAAGACCCGTCATGCTCCATCATCCCAAAAACACTGTCGCAGAAGGTATTCTGATTTGAACCAGCTCGGGGGAAACCCCAACACGTCGGCGCAGGCGAGAGCGGGAGCGGTAATGAGTGCGGTCGTCGTCAGAAGGAAAGAATCACAGACGAAGCTCGGGGCCCGGGGTCTGAATGAGCTATTAATGACGGTGATCAGATGGTGCTTCCTCTGCTGAACACCCACAGAACGACAACATTCATGTTTTCTCACAAATTCAAGCAAAGTTTTCCAAAATATCATCAAATTAAACAAGCACTTTCATCTGTCATCGGCTTGTAAAGAGTGAGAGAATGAAAATAAACAGGAAATTAGTGATGGCTTGCTATAAAGCATTGCTTTGGGTGATATTGTGCCAGGACAAAACCCCGCTTGTTAAATTATTCCCAGTTTTGCTAAGAGAGACTCGTTTACTTCAAAGGCCTCCGACGTCCACTGAACAGATATTTCCATTTATCTGCCTCAGCTGAACAGAACCTCTGATAGTATTTCCATTTTTCTTCAATAGTTAAAAGCGATGCTTGACTTCAGAAGGGACACTGAAATCGGGTGTCAGCATTTAATGAAGCAACGTAACTGCAGTGCTGTGAAGTTGCCTGGTTGCAGAGATGCGTTTGTCCTTCAAGTTAAAATGTTTTCTGGC
This sequence comes from Poeciliopsis retropinna, assembly GCA_010277075.1. NCBI lineage: Eukaryota > Metazoa > Chordata > Actinopteri > Cyprinodontiformes > Poeciliidae > Poeciliopsis > Poeciliopsis retropinna. The sequence goes on along the minus strand of VMRM01000037.1, from coordinate 3,112,446 downwards.
ATTTAGGTCCAACACATGCAATGAATGAGGCGTGCAGAAGGTTTTAGCTCCGACTTGTTGCCTCAGTCTTAATGTTTTGCTCAACTGAAGAGTGATTGGGTTGCCTGTTGATTGGCGACAACCTTCAGCTCCGGCCCTTCAGCAGTGGATGGTTGCTGCAGAAAACTGGTTGATATGAATGTTTGCAAATTCAGAAATCGTATCTATTGCTCTGTTTCTGTTACAAATGTCTGTAAAACCTTGTCTGTAGTCCGCTAATGTAAAAAACCCCACAATTCTGCAATTTAATGTGTTTCCATTAAACAAAAACGCTATTATAATCACATGTGGATATGTTTGTTCACATGATAAGTCATTATAAAATATGTGGCTCTTATGTTTCTCCAACTATTTCCTGTTTTCTTCTTCCTGGTTTTCCCCAGCAGTAACATCCTGTTGTGGATCATGTGACTCGTGATGCTAAAAAATTTTTTTTTGCAGTTTTGCAAAATAAATCAAATTTGAAATGGGCCAACAAAACATCATCAACACTTTCTATTAAAAAATATATATATATTTTTTTCCGTTATAGCAAATTTATTTACAAAATGTGAAATTATGCGATTATATAGTGGATGGAAACTCAGCTATGGATGCTAAAAAAAGATGGATGTAATTTTCAGAGAACATTTTTATTGAATAGTGTAAAAGTGTTGAAGAAAAAGTTTTAAATGTCTTAAATGAAAAGTTTGTGTTTCGAGTGGCGTCCTTGCAGCCTGGTTCGCCTCGCCACAGCGGTAGAAATCACCAATTTGGCTTTTAAAAACACTAATTCCTGAGTTTATTTCCATGGTTCTTATTCCTAGCGGCTTGCAGCCACCAGCCTGGCTTGGAGGTGATTGCTCCAGGCAGTGGTCAGCTTCCCAAAAACCACATTTTTGTATTTATGTCAACCTGTGCAAGCGGGACAGACATGAAGGGAATCAGAGCTCAGGGCTTCCTCAGCAGGGCCTGCTCTCCCCAGATGTCTTGTCTCGTTGCTAGGCTTGTAATTTCAACCGGCGCTTATCTCCAACAGCAGACCGTTTCTGCCGTCCCTGCCGTCGTTCCCGGAAAACACGGATGACACCCACGCTTAGCAACCCTCCTGGTAAGTGATGAGGAGTGCACAATAACTCGAGAGAACAAAACTGCGCCGTGGTGTGTGCATCAAAAAAGCCAGACATCTTGTGCAAACACAGGCCTTTGTTTTACGGCGTGAAAAATTTCCCTCTTTGATTCCTTTATTAAACTCCAGAGTTGTGTTTCTTCTTGGAGGTGGCCTTTTAGCAGAACCTGTGAGGTTCCACATGGATGCGTTCATCCCCGAGCTTCAGCCTCTTACGGGGTTTTATTTACATCCTCCTGAGCTTCAGTGATTTATAGCTGCAAAAACTAAACTTCCTTCTTAAAAGTTTTCTCACCAATTTCTATCTCTGAGAGTTTTCCTACAGGGTTCAGTGAATCAAAACAAAAACATGACAAATTGGCCAGTTTTTTGGCTCCTAACTTTTCAATCATTAGCAATTAGTAGAGCTTATTTTTCTCTTGAGGCATAAGTGTTGGAACATACGATCTGCAACCCTGGCCATGTGTAGGAGTGGGGGATTGAGTTTGATTATTTCTCCACATACGTCCTGATGGAGTGTATATCAAAGGAAGTCATGTAGAACCAAGCAAACAGGGAGGGGAAAGGCATTCCTGCAGTGCAATGATGTGAACGCCGCCAAGCGTGCTTCGAAAAGCCCTGATGCTTGTGTTGTGATTGAAGGTTGTGTACTTAATCACATGACATGTTCAATGACTTCAGCACACCACTGGACAACGGTAAGAGCTGGCGTTTCACTAACTTAGTGGGAGCAGAAGGTGAAATCTTAATTCTACGGCTTTAATGTGGCGTTTTATTTCCTAAATCGGCCGAATGTCTTAAATGTGTTGCCTAATTTCTAGAAGAGTGGAGAGTAAATGCAGGTATACTGAAGTAGAAACTATGTTCAAAACAAAAAAATGAAGTAAAGCTCAAGAAGAGAAACAGTTCAAATAATCTGCAATAAAAAACAAACAAAGTATTTTTATTCTACACAAGTAATAAAAGCAGAGAAAAGCAGGTAGATTCGCCAATAAAGACCCAAAATAATTAACAGAAACACTGGATTAAGACCCAGATATGTAATATATTAAAATTATATTTTTAGATGATTGTAGAAATGTATATCTAGTTGGTTGTCTGTTATTTTGCGATAGATAGATAGATAGATTTTGGTATTCAGTTATATTTCGGGTGTTTGTACCGTGCAGCAGTTGGAAAGCACACCTTCACACACCTTCACGTCAGCTCTGTGAGGATTAGGTTGGCTAATCCTCACAGCAACTCAAATAGCAAACAGATCCCCATGTTTCCCTTTCTCTTGTCCTCCATTTTGTCATCGATGTAAAGCGTGTTCTTTGTTACAGCCGAGTTGTCGAGCAACACAAATAAACTGGCTGGCTCACGGGCCTGATTCATCTCACACACACCGGAGTGCTTGTTTTGTTTTTCCTCCAGTTGTGGACACGGGCAATTTGCCCTCTTTCACTCCAGCAGAAGAAGAACTGGAAGAAAAGCAATACACTAACAACAGGTTTGTCTTGTCGTCCAGCTTGCGCGCTTTGTGTTTTTTTTTTTTTTCCTCAGAGTCGCATGAGCGATGGAGGTACAAAGGCTGTGTATTTATTCATCTGACTGGAGAGGTTCTTCCTTTGAGAGAAGGTTTGTGATTGGAGCAGCACATGGTGTTTGTTTGCTTTGGAGCAGTTTCAGTCTGTTTCACCGAAACGTTGCTAATGAGACTGTAGACGGCAACAAACCGAGGATAACAATAACGACGCAACAGCAGCAAAACAGAATGAAACCGATGCATTTACACAACATGAAGCTTATTGTTCCAGAACATAAAGGAACCTTTTTACAACTTAAACTGAAAGCAACTTGTGGAAAACTATAAACTGTGTGAAATATTCTTCTTAAAGTCTTCATACACGTTTGACTGGAAGTGCGAAAAGTTAAATGCAAACTATGGATTGTGAATAATTAGATTGAGAAAAATTGCAGAGTAAATAGTTTTCAATAAAAAAGTAGAGGGGAGGAATGTTTGGCAGGACACAAATGTGGTTTGGAGACGAAACGTTCGCATTGCATTCCTCTCTATTTCTCCTCAACATTTCATGTTTTCTAGACTGAATTATTCCTTTCTTTCCTTTTTCTCAAGCAGCAACAGGCAACGCTGAAGAAGAGCGTCAACCAGACTGACCATCTCTGGGCGTTACAAACACATTTATGACATTAAATCTAGTCAAACTTTTCATTTTAATGTCAGTTTTCTCAATGCCAGAATCACATTCTTTAAACTCAGAAGTCTTCCTACATTATCTTAGCACAATATTTATATATAAAGTTTCCTTTTAAGTTGTACAACCTGTTTTGAGCTTTGGAGATTCTCAAACACAATAAAATCTCAACAATAAGACTTAAGCAAAGACATATTTCACTTTCTTTGGCCTTCCATCCATGCGTGGCAAGAGGTCCAACATTGCTTGTTGTTCGGTGCTGAGGTGTGGAAACTTAGAACCAACCAAACAGGCCAAGTTTCTGCATCCCAGCAGCTCGGAGCTGGAGAACTGTGTCAGGCATGCAGCGGAACGTGCAGCTTACCTTTCCAGAACGTGAGCTGCATGTTCTGCATGTTCTGCAGGCGTTCATGCTGTTCAGAGTCTCTGCTGTTACGCTGCAGTTCTATCAGAAACCACTGGGTTACAGAACCGCTGTGCTTCAACATGCCTGGTGAACTGCAGCATCCGCAGCTGATCAGAGAAATGTGCTCTTTGTGTGTATCCTTACCAAGAGTTGAACATAACTGCTACGTAGCTGACATATAACCACTTGTGGGCCACTAATAATAGATATATGAAATTATCTCGCAGGCTGGCTGCAGCTGCATCTCTGGGCTCATCAGTTTTGACCATTCCTGTTCTTTGAGACTGAAAACACTGACTTTGCTCTGCTTAGATCACGCTGTAATTAATTTATGCTTAAAGTCATAGTCTATTTGGAGGATCTGTTTGTAAGCGTTACTTCCTGGCGGACGTATGTTGGTATCACTTAAATATTTCCGCACACTTCTCATTTCTCACTATGGAAATCCCTGCACCGGTTCCTGAGATCGATCCTAATTCGCATAAAACATCAAAAGTTTTTCCCTTTTTTTTAAAGAAAAAAGTCAGTGAGAAAAAGAGGTAAGGTGCATCTTTAAGGTGCATAAATGTACAAATATTTGCAATCTTTAATATTCACAAGTTGCGGAAGTTGCAGGAAATCAATAGCAGGAGAAAACAAGAACAAAGAAAAATAGAATTATGTTAACACAATATGAAAAGGACCAGAGAGATCGCTGATCCTGTTTGCTTGGAGAAAGACTGGAGCAGTAATCATATTACGGTAAAGTCTGTCTGCAGACCATCTTGAAAAGGTCAGCAGATATTAGTGCAACTAAATTAATCCGTTTCAGTGAAACACAATTTTCAATTTAGCTTAGAACAAGGCAAAGCCAGCTTGTCTGTAATCACACAGGCTTATTCAAAGTTTTTAATTCGCATATTTATTCAAATCTGCAAGCAGACGACTAGATTTTTCACTTCAGAAAACAAAATGATAAAGGACAGCGACCGTTGTGTTCGACGTGGTGATGATGACATTCACTGACAGCATTTCACATGCGGTGCAGTGGATGTTTTTCTCCTGGTGTTCTTTTTGTTTCTCAATTCAAAAAGTAGGTCAGAAATTCTCTCAAAATGCTGTTTTATAAAAGTAAATACTTGCATAATTTGTTTTTTTTTTTGTCCACTGCAGCACACAGTCCATCACACCAGAACAGCACAAACATTTTCTCGCATGGAAATCTCCGGCGTTCCAGTCAAAGTATTCCATTTGGGATTAGGGCATGTGTGGCCTAAGGTGATATGAAATCGAGCAAACGACCTGACGGCGCTTTGGATGCATTTCCGCAACATGAGGGGGGGGAAAAAAAAAACGAGAGAAGCAAATTTGCATATGAATAGAAGCAAATTGCAAATATGGAGGTTAGTGAAACAGCCAACTGAAGGGCAACGATAAAGAAAATGCACCTTCTTAATCCTTTTGACCAATTAGAGCGTCTTACGCCTCAAGCCAAACTCACACACTGAAACACAGAACAGTTTATGTCCACTGGCTCAGTCTGTGCTGGACTCTATTGTTGTATAAAACAGAACAGTGTTAGAACGTCAACATCAACTAGAATTTCACTGATGAATGCTCTTCACATTGATGGAGTCCCACATGAGTCCGTCAACCTCTGCGGAGTGAGAATCTGGACAGTTCAGTAAAAATCAGCTGCAGCTCGTTTCCACTCTGTGGAATCAAACTAATAGAAATGCAGAAAGTAATTGGAAAACAGTCCAAAATGATCTTTTTGGTTTTGTTTGCTCCAGGTTTTATTCTTTACTCCCATTAGGCAGCAGACTAAACAGGAGTTTTTTTTATTTTAGATTTTATGACAACTGGGGCTTTTTATCCAAAAGTCTCTGAACTCACCCGTTCTGCACTGGTGGTTACATTTTTCTGATCTGCTTCTCTGAGGAGGATTTGAACTCTTCCTTGGAGCCTTCATCACTATTGGTAGGTTGAACAATTGACACCACAAGGATTTGACTTAGATTAACTTGTTTTTAAGTGTAATAACCCAATAAAACAAGACTAAAGGTGGAATTATTATGTAAAAATGATTTTTTTTTTAGCTTTGCATCATGTTATAATGTTATTCCCTCATCAAAAAAACAAAAAACAAAACACACACCTGGAGTGTTGCATTGATTCTTTCATGTATGTTTGAAAACTTCTCACTCAGCTCCTCCAGACTAGCGGCAGCAGCAATTGACAAACACCTGCTGGTACTGCATGTCTGCTCAGCTCGTTATACAAACCAGCTTAAAGAGCAAACATTGTTGTGAGGAAATCCTGAAGGCTCAGTGTTCTTAAAGAGACAGAGACCAATTTCAAGGTTGTAAAAGTCCAATTACTTTAAGTCATGTTTGACACAGTATTTTTATAATAACTAAAGGTGACATACTTACTTGATTGTGCTATAAAATCCACCTTTAACTCCAATTTAAAGTTGCAGGATCGTGTATGAACATTTGCTCTCTCAGTCATCAGAAGATGGTGCTTCTTTTATCCTTTAACGATGTTTTTACCGTCCCGGCACTGAGAAGTGGATCACATAGCGACCTCAGCAGATGCACAGTTCCACCACTAACTCTTGCTGGCTAGTTTGAAGGAGCTGTGTTGGGGTTAGAAGCCATGTTTTGAAGGTGGAGCTAGGTCAGCTGAATGGTTAGTAAAAAAAGATCATTTTAACTATGTCTGCCCCTGCTAGGACAAACTGCTAGCTCCATTCTTAACTCTCCCACAGTTTGGGGTCATTAAGACCCCAGGTTTGTGTTTTTTACTCTGTGCGCGGTGCGGTGGGGTCGCGCTGACCCTGTGTGCGCTTTTACATGCTTTTCAGTGTGTGGTTTCGGATGCTGACGGGCTGACGGGAAAACTCCGCCCACTTCCTGATGTCCGCTGTTTTGACGCACTAAGACCGTGGGATGGTTAGCCTGATGCTAACAGGTGGGATAAAGCCGAGCACAACAAGCAGACGTTCCTGCCTATGATCAGTGGTTAGAGACTCAACAACACTTCTGATTTAACCATTGCAGCTGTCTTGTAAATCCCAAAAAGCAGCCACTTTCACCAGTTAAAGTGGCAGCTTCAGGAATTTCCACTCTGGGCTTCTGCCAGAGACGACAAAGGAGCCAGAGCTTTCATTCAGCCAGCGGCACAAAGCGCAACGCTACTGCTGACAAAGAGACAGGGAACGGCTTCATGATATTCATTATGTGGGATAAATATGTAGCCTGACCTCATAAACCCAAAACAGAAAGTAACAAATGCTACAATAAAATGTTGCTGAGGTTATAAAATGTATAATTGGCGAACGAGTGAAGTTCTTTTCCAGAGCGCAATCCCAGCATCACAACAACCTGCCTCAGCCTCAAATCAGCGCGTTCGCCGCGAAGTGACAGCGGCTGACACGGACATCATCGCAGCGTGAGCGTCTCAATGAGGGGCGCGGGTTGCTAGCACAACGCCGGCCGTCCTGGCTGGCACGCGGAGGCCAGAGGGATCACACACACCTCCTCCTCGCAGTCGCCGTGGCTCAGTCTGCGTGAGCTGATCAAAGGCATCCGACTCCTGCCACGCGGGGAGCTGATTGCATCCATGCACTCAGTGACACCACGACGCGGCTGAAGATCCTCTAATTAAACTGGAGTGTGGAGAAGGAGAATCACAGCTGCTGCAGAGCTCATCCGCTGTCTTTAGCCACGTTATTAAAAAATACACACATCTGGAACAATAGCAACAACCTCAAATCTAAAGATGCAGATTAAAGGAGTAGATTTATTTGCTGGCAGGTTGCACAAGTTGTGTGATTTAACTTAATTTAAATCTCAGTGTTTTATGCAGGTGGAACTGTATAATATTAATATTCCAAAAGTGCATTTATGTTCTTCTAATTTAGTGAAATATATGGTCCATATTCTTTAAAAAAAAACATCATTTTTTTACACATTTCATTCATTATGCTGATTAAAGATCCTTACATGCATCTAAACTTACTCAAAATATAGTCTACAATTTCCTGGCTGCACAAATAGTGTAATTTAGATCATTCAAATATTCAGTGTTTTCTAACATAATATGCAGAAGAAACTGCATTTCTGTTCACATATATTCGTGAAATATGTGGTTCATGTCATTTTCTTTAAGAAGCAACATTTTCACATCAACAGTCGTGAGAAGTTTTCACAGGTGACAATAAATCAGAAACTCTGATGCTGATTAACAATCCCTATGTGTTTCTAAATTTAGCCAGAGTACACTCTGTAATTTTCTGCCACCTTCTGTATTTGTTGCTCATAAATCACTTTGTGTTTGAATTCCAGGAAGTTGCAGAGACTTTTTCTGCTGCAGCACGAATCCTGCGCTTCATGTGTTTTCAATCCGCATCTGTGTCTTGTAATCACAAGCGTTCCCACACAAATAAACTGGCCCGAATGTTTGTGTTTCCTAAACACTGATGTTGCTTTTCTCCTCTTTTCACTATATTTGCGTTTTAAATCACAAGTTCAGTTCAGTCTGAAAACGGCAGAATTGGTCGCCGGTCGTCATGCTTAAAGTCACATCGACATTTGAAACAAAATGAATTGCACTGACAGTATCAGCCTTCCAACAAAGCCACTCCTTTTCACATAAATGTTTGCGGTTGTTAGAAATGAAGAAAGTGAGATAAAGTGTAGCTGTTAAAACTAAACTTTAAATAAAGAACTGAATGAGTTTGATGCTTTGTTTCATTAAACTCGTGATTTTATGTAGTTGGAAAACCTCCACTAACAGATAAAATCAACATAATTATGCACTGTTATCTTAGCAGTATTTACATCTAAATTAGTCTGAAAATACAATTTGGAAGTGCAGTAATGATTACAGATGTTTGCAGACGTGTAACTGCTTCACAGCTGGACGCCAGCAGAAAGCTTGGCGATTGTTTCCGACGGGCTCTTGTTCTGTATCAGGACAAAACGTCTCCACGCCTGATGGTGAGGAAGAAGCTGCAGCGCGGCCTCATCGGTTCTGGACCCGGGAAATGTTCTGATGCAGGGAAACGACCAGGATCCGACACTCACACTTCAGAACAGATCCGGATCCAGATGCACCATTTCCTGCCTCAGTCTTACAGTCTGAATATGTCCTAATGTTAATATTATACAGTTTTGCCATTTATCTGGAAAAACTTTTTTTTTTCCTAGCAAATGTTTGACTTTTTAAAGAAAATGTCCCAAAAATCTTAGCTTATTAGGAAGTAAAATAATCTTTATTTAGTTGATATTGGCCCTAATACGTAGTTGGAGTTCCTCAGGTAAAACTGGCCTTGTTAAAGGTGCAGTTTGTAGCTTTTATAAAAAATATTTTTTACATATTTGTGTTGTAATAGTTTTTAAGACAGATAATCTGTGGAAATAAAAAGAGCTCCTCTGTCTTCTCCCAGTGTTTCCAGTGCAAATTAGAACCAACCACTCAGAGCCAGGAGGCGGGTCTTAGCGCTGCCAATCTTCTGCCAGGTGACGCTGCTCATTCCACCTCTTCTGCTCTGCTACGCTGCAGCTAGCACAACCTGTTGTGAATGCTAGGCTAGTTAGCATGGCCACCACAAACAGGATTAAAAGTTTTCCTGTGACAATAACTTGTTTTTCTGCCATTATAGCGTTGAGCAGCAAGTACACGAGGATGACTGTCAGCGCTAAGCCCCTCCTCCTGGCTCCGATTGGTTGTTTTTGTCAGATGCGGAGCATTTCTTCAGATGGGAGGAGGTGGAGGAAATCGATCTTTTCACAGATTATCTCATAACATTCAGTAATGACATGCTGACAGTTTTAACAAAAATGTAAAAAAAAAAAAATGGAGCTTTAAGCTGAATAATTCTAATTAAAGTAATGAAAAATTCAAAATACAGTACCACATATTAGAACTTCACTTTTATTTCCTCTACATTTCAAAAAAGATTTTAGTGTAACTGCTTCTGCATGACAGTTGACAATCTTTAAAATGTTGTCCAATGAGCGGTTGTTGAACTCTGACCTGGCGGATTCCTCAGCAAACTGTCAGTTCATCTCAGAGCATCAGAGTTTTGGGGTAGCAGAGAAGCGGATTCTCATCAGTAAGCCTGGCTAACGGTCCGAGCGAGAACAGAGAGAACCTGTCTTCAGGCCTCACGCCAACATCCATATTCCCCAGAGAGTCGGAGTTTATCAAATTTCTATTTAAAATTTCAATAAGCGTCAGGGGGAGGCGGGAGTTGGCGGCCGTACGGACTGATTCAGGTAACCAGGCTCTTTGTTGGTCGTTAAGCATGAGGAATCGATATCATATCAAGGCCTGGTGGAACACCTGACAGTTCAATTTCACAGCAAGCCTCCCGATCAATACTTTCGGAATAGTTTTGGACTTTACCAAAGGCGACCGACTGGAGTTAATCTATGGTGTCATTAACTGTGGTCACAGCGTGCACGGCCATTACACTGTGTAACAATAAATGTTCATAAAAGACGACACTCTCTATCCCCCTGCGCTCCACTGCCGCCTCTAATTGAAGCAAATTCATTCATGAGGCGGAGAGAGGGGTCCCGATCGACTCGCTCCCCGCTCGCAATTCCTGCCTGCGACGATCCGGGGGAAACGCCGACGTGTCGCGCCTTTCCGAGGGGCGCGCAGCGCAGGAAATTGAACAAGGTTTTATCAAGCAGAAAATGTTTTAAACTGTTTAGCCGGCTCCAGATTGCTTTGGGGAAATATTGTTTACCCTTGAAACACAATGATGGTCGATGCAGTTTTTCTCCAAGTGCTTCAAACAAATAACTCCTTAAACAGGATGTGGTTTTTTGGGTTTTTTTTTACAATGACTGCATCTACTTATATTCACCCATCATCAACAAGAACAAACCTTGTGCAACCTTGAACAGCCGCCCATTACTAACTAAAACAGCAGGTATTTTCCAGCAATAACAGGGTATGAAGTGTTAATGTCAGGCTGGAGAAATAAACAGAGACATTTCTTCGGTCGTGCCAGTTTATGGAATCCATCGAGCAAGACTTGGGCCAGATAGCACGTAAATCCTGATGAGTTCTTTATTACTGTCGATTATAAATTAAAAGTCAAACAAAGAACAAGAGCTTCCCACCTGTACATGATAAGTGAGATGAAATGGCCTGAGGAAGAAGGACACAAGCATCATGACACTGTGGTTTTTGGCCAGGGTCCACTTGAAACTGAAGTCTATTTTCCCCTCAGTGGAAAGTCTAAAGGGAAGTGTGACAACAAATGGCCAAGAAGAAGACTAATGGCAGATACCCTGAGTAATGATGATGGCTCTGGTGTAAACAAGGTCAAAGCTTTTAGGGAAGAAGTAAAGTCATGTGGACTCCAGTAAATGTCACATCTGAAGCTTTGATTCTCATCCTCAGAACTTTCCTCAAACATCGTCTGCAAACATGAGAGTCGGGCGAAAGCAGAATCGTAACGATTTTCCCTTCTGTATCACACGCAGGCCACTGACAGGATTTACGCTGCAGCACAGCATATTTGGACACTATAGTTCCCAGGATATCTGAAACTGGCTATTTTCAACCCAAAAATGCAGAGGCTCGGTTGAAACCTGGCCCCATCGCCCACATTCTCACTTCCTCCATATCCTCTGTTTAAATCCTAACTGTATAATTTTAAGAAAGATTTAAAGCGGTGGTTCAAACTTCTCAGTTCTATTCCTCCCGATGCCTGCAAGTATTCATTTGGAGGCTTCGCTGAAATGCGAGTAAAACCAACCCAGGAGGTAGAAGGAAGAGGAGTTGGACAGGACAGAAAACGTTTCTGTTTGCTCTGCAATCATTTGAAATTGTCAAAGTGGGTGAGAGGACGCCTTTAGGTTCAGCTTTTTTAACGTCGACAGCATTTCTTTCTCTTTCGTCTCCTGTCAAGCGTGTTTTCAGACAATTAAAGCAACTACCCCACAAATGGCAGAGTGATATGGGCGTTAGCTTTAAAATGATAGTAGCAGGAAAAAGAATACCACAGCGATGCAACAGTCGGATCCTTTAGCATGTCATAATTTGGCTGCAAATGTGTGCAAAACATACCGACATTCCGCTAATGTTAAAAAAACTATTTCTATTAAATAAGAAATTCAATTGAAATTTCATTAAAAACACGTCTCCTACCACTTCTGTCGTCTTTTTTGGTGTTTACAGCAGAAGTTACTCGTAAGATGCTACAAAAGTGTTTCCATTGCAGTTTTGTAAAAACACGCAACTGTTTATCTATTGAACTTAATTTGTTTTGAAGTAGTGTGTTTATATTGAGCAAATGTATTTTTGTAATTCCAATTTACGCATTTTGAAAGACGCCATTTCCAGTTTTCCGAGGAAATGGCAACTGATGTTATGTGAAGAACATATGGTAGTTTTGCAAGAGTTTTTAAAACTGTAGAAACAACAGAGAAAACTAGTCCAATTTGGAAGCAGCTTAGTTTGCAGGCAGAGCAGTAATGAGTAAAGTATCTCACACAGTTAAACCCTGAAGGTCGTCTTTACACTTTACAACCACAACACAACCAGGCCAGCCGACAAACAGAGAGTTCATCGCCTCGTTTTATCCCACTGGAGGTTATGGTGACTTTTACTAATACATTTAATTTAATTTAAAGCTATAAAACTATTTGAATACTGTATGTGGCACATTACACTTTCCATTTGAAGACAGTAACTTGTCTGTCTTGCGTTTGAAAGGCCTGGGCTAAAGAAAAGCCTTTGTTGAAAGAAACAGGTTTAGGAAACTGGACAGATTTGATTAGAAGACATTTGTGGTATTCTGCTTTATTTTTCAAATAAAATAAGTTTTCATTTGTACTTGTAATGTGACAAAATGTGTACAAATATCAAGGAGTGTAAAAAGGTTGGATTTTTGAGGTCACAATAGATGCATTCCTATTGTTCATACAACTCCACAATTTGACCTTTTGAAAACAAATTTGCTAAATGGAAACACGACAGTTCTGAAAAAGCTTGGGCTTTTTTTTTTTTTTTTTTTTTTTTTACTGTATAGAAATAATTGGCCTATTTCACAAAACTACAATGGAAACACATTTTTCGCTTCACATGACCATCAACCGGATGTTACTACTGCAGGAAATGACAAAGATGACAGGAAGTGGTAGGAAAACGGTTTTTAAAGACTTGTGTGCATAAGCTTATTTACGTGTGATTTTAAATGTGGTTTTTATTGATCAGAAACACCGCCATTGCAAAATTGTGCTTTTTTGACATTAGCAGTTACTGACGTTAGCAGTGGAAACTCAGTTGATCTGTCTGATCTGCTGTCTGATTTATCTGAAAGGCGTTCTCTGTGACCTGCTCACTCGTGTCACTCATGTCCGTTCAAATCTGATAAGTTCCTGCAAATCACCAGCCGCAGACCGAAACCGATTCCAAAACGAGTCAATAAAAATGGAAAAGAAAGCATCACAATGCCGTCTCACCGTACACATTCTCAGGATTTCCTTGAAATATGAGGCTGAACCGGAGCGACAGAATCCATTACAGTAATAAATGTCTTCAGAACAGAACAGAGGCGCATGTGTTTTCCACTGAAAATATGGGAGGTATTAGAGGCTTTAGGCTATTAAGGACCTCAGGCCTCCCTCCAGTTTATGTATTGATTACAATCATCTGTCTGTTTAATGATGTTTTACGCAGGTCTTGCAATTGCTTTAAACGATGGCAGAAAATTGTCCCGCATCTATAAAACTCTGCCTAACAGAAGCAAATATACGTGCCGCTCGTTTTACTTCGGCGTGAAGCAGAATCCTGCCGGCCGCCTGCGCACGGCGCTCGAGCTTCACGCCGAGGCTCCTGCGGAGCGACGGGCGCTGCGGCGCGAGTCAGAAGAAAAGGATGACGGCTGCGTAAACAAACGTAAACCGTAGGAATCACGAGCGACTGAGGACAGTAAAACACGAGGTAAAAACCCGTGTTCTGTTAAATGTTGGGAAAAATAAATTCCATCTCCAAATGTTATTTTATGAAAGGAGTTAAATTAGCAGATTGTTTAGCCTGAGGCTGGTAATTTAGGTTTAGATTTCTGCTGTATAAGTTTCCCTGCGAATAAAAAATGATGGCCTGTCAGATGCAGCAGTGGACCTGGAAGCAACACAGTTTTAGCAAAAGAAAGATTCTTTCATCCTAAAGTCATTTATCTTGTTTGTAATGGCACGCCACACATTACATGCTGAAAGTCTCTCTGGAAGAACACATTAAACTGATTGTACTGAATCGTTACTTTACAGGAATACAACTTTGCTCATTTATTTCATTTTTACCCAGCAAACTGATTCACCCCCAGGCAAGTTTGTCGTTATATTTATGTATTTATATGTTTCAATGAGATTTAATTTGCTTTTACCAAACCTAAATAAAATGTTCAATGTTTCGTTACATTAATACCCAGTTATAGGAAACTTAGTTTCAGTTTTTGAAAAAAGAAAGACATTTGCATGATTGTCCAAAATTATATAAAATGCAAAAGAAATATAAAGTGGTAACTAACTGAACAGCATTTTTTCTCTTGTATGTGATATTTAATTTAAAGTTTTTTCTGTTTTTCAGCAAAAAAAAAAAAAATCCTTTAAGCAGCTGAAACCTACTTTACAATAAGCAATTCACTCTAATTAATAATTGGTGTGAACTCAAGACATCTGCTTAAATTAAATCAGAATGTTCATAAATAAAATATAAATTAGTTAATGCGTACAAACTTAAGCAGGCAGGTGATGTTTTACTTAAAATCGTTGTTTTAAAAACGATCATTTTGGAGTTACAGCAGACATTTCTTCTGTTGTCTAATTAAAAGGTGAAATCTGAAAAACAGAAACCAAATTTCCTCTCCGTCCGGCGCCTCAGTGCCACCGTCTTCGTTAGGCCAAATTTGTGCCTTCCATTACATCAACATTGGGAATCACTTCTGCCAGTTAATCAGCCCGAGCTCTGCTTCCAACTCTGCTCTCACAACTTTCCTGGATTGCTCAAGTTGGCAATTATTTTGCCGCTCTCCATTAAAAGCTGCCAGGCTTTACCGTTTAAGCTTCTGTAGAAATCCCTTTACATGCATCTCCTTCACCGTGGAGCTCCACTAACACTGCGGAGAGCCGTTAATTACATGCTATATCTTACCCTGGGATCATGTGCTCTCTTTCTGGGACAAGAAAGCGGCTGCAGCCACCGGAAAGTTGTTTTTGGGAGTGAATTTTTCCACGCCAGAAAGTGAAGACTTGAACATGTCACAGCTAATCTGGCTGTGTGGATGTCTCATGGTTAGCTCAGCGCTCTGCGTTCTGTCACTTCACTCAACGCCCGACGAGCCGTGGGGTCAGGCGCACTCTGTCGTTGCCTTTAATGAAGCAGCAGATAATGGCCTTGGGGCCCAGGAGAGATTTGACACAAAGTGCCCCGTCCTTTGACTCGGATTAGTCTTAATTACTGTTCCCCTCGGCAGATCAATGGAGTCGCAGCCAAACACATAGAGGCCGCGCCGTGTCACACGCCAAGAGCCAAACACTTGTAAGGCCAAAGTTGGGTCTCACTCCATCAAGCCTGAGTCTGGACGACATGACGCTGAGAGCAAATATCAATGTTCCTTTATGATTTATTTACTTTCAAAAAGTCTTTTCAGTCAACAAAAGATGTAAACATACCCATATGTTAGCCCTTATAAGAGGAGCAATCGTAGGAGAAGAAATGATCACAAGATGAAATCAGTGGCATTTCTCTTATTCTTGTATTAAGTGTAGAGAAGAGTGCACTAGTCCCCCTAGTGGACTCTTTTGACTATGGCGCCAACGCAACGCTTTTCCAGACAAAAGACCCAACTACAGTTTTTTCCGGACTATAAGTCGCACCGGAGTATAAGTTGCATTTTTGGGGGAAATTTATGTGATAAAATCCAACACCAAGAACAGACATGTCATCTTGAAAGACAATAAAAATAGAATAGAGGCAACAACAGGCTGAATAACTGTACGGTATGCTAACGCTACATGACACATAAACAACAAACTGAGAACGTGCCTGGTATGTTAGCATAACATATTAAGAGTTATTCAGATAACTATAGCATAAATAACATGCTAACAAGTTTACCAAACCATCCGTGTCGCTCCAAATCACTAAATCTTCATCTTCGGTGTCGATTGTAAACAACTCGGCTAACTCCGGAGGTAGCTTCTACCGCACACATTATCAACACAGGCCTAGAGCGCCCTCTGGCGGTTTGGTGTGAAAATAACATGTGGTATGCTATAATAATGTGTTAATAATTTCACACATAAGTCGGTCCGGAGTATAAGTCGCACCCCCGGCCAAACTATGAAAAAAACTGCGACTTATAGACCAGAAAATACGGTACATCCTTTGCACATCACAAATCAAACTAAACTCATGCAGATAATCAAAACAATTGAATTTAATACTCTGCTTCCAACTCTACTCTCACAACTTTCCTGGATTGCTCAAGTTGGCAATTATTTTGCCGCTCTCCATTAAAAGCTGCCAGGCTTTACTGTTTAAGCTTCTGTAGAAACCCTTTACATGCATCTCCTTCACCGTGGAGCTCTGTAAACAAATCTGTATACCCTGCAACACACACACATTTATTTTCTCACTATCTGAAGTTAAATCATACCAAATGTTTCTTGTTTTAGCTTAGTTAGAATGACGGAAATTAATTCTATTTGCTACATGCCAGAAAACTTGGCATGGACATTGTTTTGAGAATAGTTTTTTGTAAAACCTTGCATGCATTTGGTCAAAGCTTTTGGACTGCAGAGCAAAACAAAGTTTGGTTTGATTTAACTTCCTTCAGAAAGTGAGAAAAACTGTGGATGTAAAAATCTGGTTTCAGCCGTAAGTGAAAGTGGAAGTTCCTCATTTGTCAGCTTTAGGGTTGTTGTTTGTAAGTATCCACATCAATTACCGATAATCAGGGGCAAGTTTGGGTTGAAATTCAGCCCAAGAGTTTGGTTTGGAGAGGAATTTCTTCTGATTACACAATGGGCAAAAGTGGAACCATAATTTTAAAACAAAAGAACTTTATGTGCCATATAAAACCGCTACGGTTTTTCAACAATCAAAACTACCGCTTGTGTATTTAATAGCAAAATTACAAATAAAAATCAGTCAACAGAAGTATATTAAACAAGCAGCTTATAAAAATGAAAGCAAATATCAGGGAACAAAAAACAACCTCCAAAGCTAAACAGACCCATTACATCACAAAGGGAAATTAATCACTTTTAGATTGTTTTCAGATGTAAAAAAGCCGTCGTTTGGACCACAATCCTTTGCTCTTATTGTGTAAAATTGACCTTTTTGAGCCTTATGTAATGTTATAATGTTATTTCATCATCAAAAGCATAACTGGGGTGTTGCTTTGATGTTTTCCTTGAATCTCCTGGAGCAACCCTTCGCCCAGCCGTAATATTTCTGTTTGCAGAAACCGCTTCTGCACCAGCTCCGTTTTACTCTTTAATAATCTGAAAACGATGCAGTTTGGTTGTTTTACTTCATTTGCCTCCTTTATGATTTCATCTCATGTCGGATGCATTCACCAACGTTATGATGCATGACTCACATATTTTCATTTTTTAGTTTGTCAATCCCAGCCTCTATGATGCCATCGGGAACAAAGCGTATTAAAGTGAAAGAATCACTTGAGCTTTTTTTTAAAACATAATGTCAAACTTTCTATTACAATCCAAATTATAAAGCGTCTGTGATTGGCGTCGTCTCAGTTTAATTTCCTTTTTCATCTGCTTTTATAATCCCGTTCTACCCGGATGTCCTCTTGGCCTCTTTTCACCAGGACAGTGACTTTTGGCTGCGCTCTCTTCATTGGTTTTAATTAAAGCATAAAGTCAAGAATGTAAACCCAGGGCACAAACAGACACGACACCCCTGGTTTCACACAAGATGAAGAATGGGACTTAATTAAGGAGTTGTAATTTACAAGATAAATACGAGTGAAGTGTTGCTTTATAGCGTAACGACATTAACCTCTGACCTCATTCTTAGGGCGTTGGATATTCAATTTAAAGACCAACACTCTGAGTTTTTGTCTGTCAAGAGAAAGGAAACCGTATGAACCACCCAGAGACGTTTTAAAAGCTTTTTTAAGACCACTTCTCACTGACATTTAACTCAAGTGGAGTTTATTACTGTTTTTAGCCCAGTGGGTTTCAGCTTGTTGTATCTCTTCAGCCCACCTTTTATGTTTTTATTGGGAAATTATCTCAGTGCCTGGAGTTTTAATCCTTTTCACAAACAGGGACTGTCACTGTTCCTTGCCGTTCCCTTTTCAACACCTGTTTTAGTTTTACAGATGATTTATTTGCAATTTTGTCTCTTTTTTTTTGTTTAGTTGACATTGTAATCTTTGGAAATGAAATACATACAAATATAAAAATCAATATTACTAAACAGACCACCTAAAGACGGTTACAAAGTTGGTCTTCTATCATCTAAAAGCATTTCCAGGATTAAAGGACTAATTACTCAGCAAGATTTAGAGAAACTCATCCATGCGCTTATCTTTAGTTGCATTCATTACTGCAACAGTGTCTTCAAAGGTCTGACTAAAAAATAATTCAGTCCTCCAGCTGCAGCTGATCCAGAACGCTGCTGCTGCTGTTCTGACTAAAACCAGGAAGAACCCAGTTCCAACGTCCATTTTCCTGAGAGAACGGACTTTAAATTACTGTCGTTACTTTATAAATCACTGATTTCAGACCTGAAAGGTTTCTGGTTCTGCTCTGCATCCCAACCAGAACCAAACACGGAGAAGCAGCATTCAGCTTCTATGCACCACACATCTGGAACAAACCTCCAGAAAACTGCAAATCAGCCCATTTAAACACTGAGTTAGTTTAAATCCAGACTAAAAGCCGGCTGTTTAGAGTTTCCTTTGACCCTTAATAAATGAAACATTAACAAACATGCTGATGTGCAACAATGCCACAAGACAAAATGTTATGTCATGTTTTGTGTGTTTATGATGTAAAGTACTTTGAACTGCCCTACAAGCAAACTTGATTGATTGATTTATTGACTCTTCTCTCACCAACAGTTTCCAGTGATTCCTGGGTCCGTATGGATGCTCGGACATTCAGTTGGTCCAATGGGATGTACAAAGAAAACTTTCATGAAGGGACCAGAAGGAAACCAACCAACATGCCCAAACTCTTCAACCGAGACAAGAAAAAACACGCAAGCTCACAAACCCAATTGCATCTCGTGTCCGACATTATTTTTAAGGTGAAATCATCTGAGCCTGTTTATCTTTCATTGTGGTTCTTGCAGTTCTCACAATCACAAGCCGCTAAGGTACAAAATATTCATATCTGGTTACAGGAAACATAACTTCTTAACTGTGCCCCCCTTTTTTGTCTACTGGTGTTATGGCATCATATTCAAGGAGAGAATATTTCTGTCCTCCTGTCTACCAGAAGGGATTTTAACCAGATAATCAATATTTTTCACTCCTCCTGTCAGTGGACAGAATGTCATGATTGATCGGAGTGAAGTGAAGAAAGGACACGAATCCAGATCGTTTGATTAATTTGTGACGTGAAGCTTTTGAAAGAAAAGGTCACACGTCCTTGACATTAGGAGAAGATCTGATGGAAATAAAATGAAGCGGCTAAAAACTGTGTAACTACACGATATTAGGTGGGCATGTTACTTTATAGATGAGGTATTTTTTATTTTTTTATGTTGTAGGCCTGGACTGAATTCATGCAGATATTATCAACAAGTGCTTTTTCATTTTATTTGCATTGTTCTGCCTCATTTTCAGTCAACAAAAGACGTAAACACACCCACATGTTAGCCCATATAAGAGGGACAATTGGTTCTCACATATCTAAACAGACGCAAAAAATTATTTTAAGACCAAAAGTGTAAGGATTTGGTTGTTTCTGTGTTTAGGTGATTTATTACACCTGTTTCTTGTTCTTTGTCGGGTCCTTGTCTTGTCAAACTGCCTAGTCGTCTGATCTAATCTAATCTAATCTAATCTGCCGTCAGTTATCAGCCATGTGAACCAGTTGCTACCAGCAGATGAGCTTTAGCCTTCTGCTCATTCTGTGCCTGGTTTTTTGGACTTGGTGTTTCTGACTTCATCATTAAAATCATGATTTTCTTCATCTCGGCCTGGATCCGCCGCGCCTGCCTCACCACCTTCAACACATTTCGTGAAGAAAAGTTCTCGTGTTTTCGAAAGGAATGAGAAAGCGTAAAAGATTCAAGTGTTAAAATGGTATTTATTACAAACAAATATTTATTTAAGACTAGGTTACATTGAAAAACATTAAATAAATGCAGTTACAGGAGAGAGAAAAAGAGAATTTTAGTAAACAACTGATTTATGTACTTATATAGGTAAATATGTGTATATATACATATACATTAGAATAGACATAATTGACATAATCCAAACTGACTTAAAATAGTTAAAGTTTAGTCTTGTATAGAGTGTAAATATATGATTTCAACTGTACAAAAACATATTTTTATACTTTTATGCACCAAAATATTTTCACACTTCATCTAAAGCAATGTAATTCTTTTGCAAAAACCTGAAAGGTTGTATGAATTTACATTTATAAGAAAAGGCGCTCAACGCCTCTCAAACGGAAACACCTGCGACATTCCAACTTCTTCCAATCTTTGGAGTTTGCGGATGGGATTTTCTTTTTTTTTTTTTTTTCTGAACAGCCGCCGGAGGACGTGAAACGGAAACGCCACCGAGTCGCTTTCTGAGTGAGACGGAAGCGGTTGGAAGAATAAGAAAGGTGATTGGATTGTGTGGTTGCACAGCATGAACCAATATCCAGAGGTAATGGGAAATTTCTTCCTCCTTCCATGCTGCACTTCCTGTGTCCATGGCTGATGAGGACCATAGAGGTCTTTGGAGGCCTCTATGGTGGAAGTAAAATACAAAAAAAAAATGCCAGTTTAAGATCCTGGAGGATGAGAGAAGGTTTTTAACCAGCACTGGGAGTGTACTGGGAGAACTCGCCAGTAAAATTCCCAAAGTTTACCAGCTAAAAATGGTGGTAATGATCAACAATCGAAAAAATAAGGTGATGTACGGCTTTGATTGTGTTATTCTGCATGTGTAAAGGTGTTTGTGTATTGCGTGATATAGATCTGTGACCTTCAGAGGTCGTTTAGAAAGCAGGAGAGGAGGGAGGTCGGCCTCACAGCCCACCTTATTGAAGAAGGAGGCTGACAAATGTGGCGGTGTTCACACGTAAGCTTCAATTAATCTCTCAAACGATGGAAGGCCTAATGGGAAATGGACTCAGGAGAAAACTCTGCTGCTTGCTGCATTTTTTTTCCAGGACACCAGGAAAGAATGATGTCCTTTTGCAATCAGATAACTCCTTTTGCCTCTATTTTCTGACAAGAAGGTAACTCTCCCTGTATTTCATCCTTTTCACAACATGGCTGCTGTTTAATCTCACATGTGATAATTTATCTGAACTGTAGCAGGATTTTTCTTTTTGGATTACAATACCAGCTTTTCCTGATGGAAGGCGAGTGACAGCATTACGTATTTCTTGAAGTATTTCACCAGAGTACATGATACTGTTGAGAGTACCAGGCGTTTAAAAAGCAACAATCTAAAAATAGTGAGCACTTAAAGGTAATCAATAAACGTTTACAGAAAGAACTTAGCATCGTGAATAGTTTTATTATAAATTGACCTGTTTAAGCTACTTTTCTCTTACTGATGAGCAAAACCACATCTGTGCACAATAATCTAAAAGCAATGCGACCTGTAAGCATTAAGCTGAAGCTGCAGAGTTTGCAACATTTGTCTCCGATTATTGTTTTTTCATAGTTCCTCGTTCTTTGCATGGTGGCTCTATGATTCGGTTTCCGGCAGAACGCTGCACAGCCTCTGGTACAGACTTTTAACATTCGTAATAATCTCAGGTTTTCTCTCATTTCAGCTAACAGCGGTAGAAAAAAACTAATTTGACATCCTGCTTGTAGGAGGAATGTGTTTGTAGGGAGAAAAAGGGGACACAGAAGTGGGTTACTGCCCATCCATATGGCTTACAGAGGGAAAATTCAATAATGTTGCCTCAGCAATCTACAATAACAAAAACCCTCAGAGTCAGCAACTCCTGTCTCCCAGGTCTGAAGAGGACTTTAGTATCAGTTCACTGGTCTGCTTGCACCTGCAACCTCCGGACTATCTCATTAAAGGCAGAACTGATGCAACACAAAGAAACAAACCCTTCCTGAGGGATGGGCTCAGAGGGAAGAGGTTCAGGTCTCCACACCAACATTCACAGCTCCAGCCCGGGCTGCACATTGGATCATATTTAGAAACATAAATGGAAAACATTGAACTTGAAAGTTTTGGGTGGTTTTAGCTTGACTGAGGCCAGTTTCAGAAATGTCAGACTGAAAATAGCGGGAGAAAAGGCAGGAGGGCTGAAAGCTGGCGGACGGCGCTGAGAATATGACTGTGACATTTGCTGACAAGTCGGGGCAAAGCGAAGCCTCTGCAAATCCACCTCCGGCGATACCTTCCTGACCTTCCACCCAGCACCTGAGTTTCAAAAGGCCTCGGATTGTTTCTGGAGCGGGAGCCTTTTTGTCGGGATCAAGGTCGGGTTAAATCTTTCTTCCTGACTTGCAGGTAGCGTCTTTGATACTGAGGTTTCTTTTTATTTATTCAGTTTTTTTTTGGTTTTTTTTTCAAAATGTCAGTCTTGTGCTTTTTGCACAGCACTTTTGCAACTACAGCACTGAGGAAAAAAGTATTTCCCCCCCCTACAGATGTGTTTTGTTTTTCCATTTTGGTCAAACTTAAATGTTTCAGATCACCAAAACTATTTCTATTTTTAGACAAATACAACTGGAAATAAGGGGCATTTATCAATTATTGTGATTTTTTTTTTTTAAATCACAATAAGAATTTTGAATTATCATTATTATGATCATTTTCAGTTTTTCATAAATAAAAGGAAAACTGACAGGATGATCCAAAATGTTATTTTTTTATATCTTCTCTACCATTTATTTCTTGTGTTTATAAACAATAGTAGATTTGAAAATATGATTAAACGCAGCAGTTCAGTGATAAAGAAGCCAATTTGAAATGGAAATGTTTTCCAAGAAGAATGCTTGTTTTTCATGCTATGAATGGTTTCCAATACTTTGACCTAACAAAAATAATGCAAGTTGTTTCTGGATGATAAGTAAAAAACAAAACACTTTTCTCTTCCAGCAGCCATTGTACAGCTGACCATTTGTGCTGGAGCTCGACTGGTGTTGCCAGGTAACGGCGCAGTGATCGTCAAATGTGACAAATGGCTCATTTTCCAGAAACTATACAACATTTTCAGTGACTTCTGGCATTTGTAGACACAAGAGACACATTTTTAAAGCTCGACTTAGAAAGCAGTCGTCTAAATTAGTCTAAAGACGTTGAAGCCAAAGTGTTTTACCTAAAACAGGCCTTAATGTGAGCCTGTGTAACTTCATCTCAAGAATTCACCTAAAACTGAAGCGGCAGCCCAGCCGTCTGATTAGTGAAATAATCTAACCAACAAAGAAGCTGAACTCCTCCCAGAGACAACTTTAGTCTACCTGCTCTGCAATAAAATACCTTCAGTCACTGACAACCTCATTGATATTCTGAGAGGAGAAACTAAAGCATGCGAAGTAAACTGTTACGGCCTCCGCGTGTCTGCTGCAGCGCATGAAACGAGCAAACAAGAAAAAAAGTCATTGGACCGTAAACATGAGGCTGCTTAAGGCTTTGTGTCAGCATGACACCAGGGCCTCGTCCAAAAAGACATTTACATTTTTACAAGTTCGCTTTCACTGCCGCTGTGACGCTTTGATCCTGACATCAGGTTCAGTCGTCGAGCGCGAGTGCGGAGCAGAGGAGTGAGCTCTGTTTGTTGGGAGAGATTTCCTCAGAATGCTGTAAACGTGGCAGAGGAGGAACAGACGATCTGGGAACGCGCAGAAAAAAGAAAACGTGAGAACTTTTTCATCCAGTCCTGGTGGGTTTTTATGTGGATAGTTTTCTTTACTCCGCAGCTGATGGATCGATGTGATGTGAAACACTTGGGGATCTCTCCTTGGCCTTTCCTTCAAATATTCAGTGATTATTCTGCATCTCTACATTTACATCCTTCGTTTATGCACACCAGTGCTGGGGGGGGAAATGGCTGTCTCTTTAGTTGTGGTGATTAGAGCCACGTTTTAACAGCCTGGAAGTGAAAATCAGCTTAAAATTCCTTTTCATTATTGATAAAGAAAACCACGTGTGTCCGTCCTGATGGAGAACACCAGCTAACACAGTGCAGGTGGTCCAATTAGCCGACAGGGACCAGGCGTCGAGGGGGAAGCGAAACATAAGATGAGTTGAAACAAAGCAGAGGACATGTCAACAGACGTTCAACAAGCGTGTGCAGCACGAAACAGAAGCAATAAATCAATGGTAACCCGATATTGTTTTTAAATTGTGAAATGCAAATTCTTAAAAAGAAAAAAAGAAACAGAAATATGCTAAAAAGCACAGCTTTAAAAGCCATAAATCACTCTTTTAATACAGAAATGAATCTGAGAGCTCAGATGTTGCCTTGTGTCCTCTGGTTCTCTCCCACTGTTCAAATCCATGGTTACCAGTTTACCTGGTCTCTATAATTTGCTCTTGGATATGAGACAATGAATGGATGTTCAACTATATATAAAAAAAAACAAAAAACACTCACTTTTTTTATTTAAATTAAGAAAACAATTT
Organism: Poeciliopsis retropinna; assembly: GCA_010277075.1. NCBI lineage: Eukaryota > Metazoa > Chordata > Actinopteri > Cyprinodontiformes > Poeciliidae > Poeciliopsis > Poeciliopsis retropinna. The sequence goes on along the minus strand of VMRM01000037.1, from coordinate 3,087,877 downwards.
GACTGAAGCTGCTGCAACGAGCTAACACTGGCATACTGACAGTTTAATGTTCAATGCAGCTGAAATGATCAAATAAAAGTCTATTCATGAGGCCAAAGACTTGGACTAAACCATAATGATTTAGTTTAATCATTATGGTTTTGATAATTATATTTAAATACACATTTAAAATACCATGATAGGTATGCATCTGTAGCATCATCCTTACAGCTTGGCTGTATGTAGGGGGGTGATGCTGCAGGTGTTCAGAAATCTTTGGTGCATCCATCTTAAAGTCTCTGTTCTCCAGTGTTAGCTTAAGGTTATACACTTTCACAATGCTAATCTGCAGAATGCTACGTTTCTCCACCTGAGCTTTAAAAAGCGCCAAGGACAAGACGTGTTCAAGTGGCATCTCTTCCATTTTTAATGTGTGCATGAAGTTTCGGATACTTTGGGTTTGTGTGAACCTCTCTTTCACCATGGTGTGTTTTTTTTTTTCCTTCATATTCGCCCATTTTATATCTGATGCCTGTATTTGTCTGCTGGTGGTTTTCATAAATCAACCTTATAAAACTTCTTTAAAGGGATTGTGATATCTTATTGAGCTGCAGTGATGATAATGATGAAGAAGTGGAATAAGTGAATCGCTCTCTCAACACTGAACTTAGCTTGCATCAGTGTGTGTGTGCAGCTGTGCAGTTTGGTGTGTTGAAGTGCAGCTCGTGTACTGGATGTACGGCTCAGAATCAAAACAACTCCAAAGTTATTCAACACTTCTTTTATTATTGAAGTCTTATCTTATTTTATTAATTGACTAAATCTAACCAGCTCTCCAGTCAGAGAGGGAACTCAGCCCGTTGTCTGGTTCAGGTGTGTTGCTGCAGTCGCTCTCGATGACTTTGAACGTCGAGAGCTACTCGATGTTCTCGAGTAGTTCTGGAGAACATCGCATCTGCAGGTGCCCTTATGGGAAGTACTGCAAAAAGACCCGATAGGAGCATTTAAGGGGTAATTGTGTTTTCCTTGGTATTCCCATTGGTACATTTTAAGTACCATTATAGAAACACTTTCGCTGCTCCTAAAGACTCTCTAAATAGGTTCTCTGTAAATAAACGTCTTTATCTTTCACAGCCAAACATTCTCAGTATGTAGATTTTATTTTTGACAAACTTACCAGTTATTAATGCTGATAAAATCTTCTGTCATGTTTTGTCTATTTATTAGTCTAACTTTCTTTGCCTAGGCCTGAAAACATAATAAACTCTGCTGGATTGTTTGAGGAATTATTGCAATAAATTATAATATTGTTGTTTTGAGACCATTTTCAACTATTATATCCCTACAATAAATTTAACTGCCCCTGATATTACTATGACAAAAAATAATATCAGGGATATGACACATTTTTTGTGTAATATAGTGATAATGTATCATATGCAAGTTTGCCCTCTCAAAAACTGATTAACTTTGTACAGAAAACTCCACACCGGAGCTGGAAGAAATTTTAAATTTCCAAAATAAAATACAATCAAAATCAATAAATAAAAAGAAAATAAAAGCCACACGCCACTGGAACCATTAAAAAATTTGGATTATGATTAAACTAAACAAAATATTTGTCACAATAAAAACTGAGCTCATTGATTTATCATGAGATTTAATTGATGAACTGCTTATTATCTATCATTTATTTATTTCTATTTGCCTTTTATCTCAACAGAATATTAATTCAAAGTTTGTTGAAATGCTGCTTAAGAAATGCAACTGCATACTACATATAATCCAGTTGATGTTGTTTTGAACGTCTTGTTTACATGTGAATTGTCTGCTTTTGTGTCAGATTTCCTCTAGAACAATGTGTAGGTTCTTTTCTGACAACACGGATTATCGTTTATCAATCAATCGATCAAGTTCAGCAACAAGGCAGTTCAAAGAGCTACACATCAGATAGTCAACAACAGTTTAGTTTGAAAGATTGAGACTTCAATTCACGCTTGGAATCTTATTCACTTTTGACAGAACTCGATATAAAATATTCAAAATATTCCAGGTTGAGCAAGTGAGCAGGCAGGAGAGTCAGTGTGGTGAATTCAGCCTTAATCAGGTGAAATGCATAAAGGCTGCACTGAGTTGTGAAACAGAATATTCACTCCTCAGCTTCAGTTGTGGTTTTTTTTTTTCTATCCTCTGCACCAAAACTTCAAATTGATTCTGAATTCTCCACACACACTCAGGCCACCAGTGACCCCATTTCACAGGCAACCTGCAGAGTTACAGCACAGGGCAGGCAATGCGGCGTGTAACCTGGTTTCTCTGTGACTGCTCCTCCATTTGTCTGCCAGTTCTCCTCTTTCAGCAGGTGCACGCTGTCCTGTTCCCGCTCGGCCCACTGCTGTGCGCTAAAACTGTCCGCGACATGCTTAGGCACTTCCTGCACCGGCGGCGGCGGCGCTGAGGCGAAGGCGATGTGTCAGAGCAGGAACGGCTCTCTTACGACAGCATCATATATTCCAAGCACAGAAGCATTTTCCATCAGAAACATTTCATTTCATTTGGAGAGGCCACCTTCTTGTTTGTTAGGGCAGGTGAATCAGCTCCAGATTGATGTGGAGAGTTACCAGGTGACAGCGCATGCCGGCTGTTGTTTTCTGGTCAAATTGCATTTGCTGCGACGACGTCGGTGCCGGGAGATGAGGTGTGGTGACCTCTGAGGATGATTAGAAAACATCATTATTTCCCAGCTGTGGGACACTAACTGCTTATGACCGCCGGTGATTCGTTCCGCCGCCGCCGCGCCGCCCTCTCCCCGCGTCGTCGTCGCCGTGGCCACCGAAACAAGGTGTCATCCGCGTGGAAAAAATCCGCTTTGCCAATTTGTCCTCGGCCCCGATTTCAACTTCAGCTTTGATCAAGAGGCGAGGCTGCTGATGGGAGCAAAATGCCGCAACCTGAGCCGCCGCTGGAATGTCTGTCAGACAGCCAAATGATTTGCTATGCAAACCATTATTCATATCTGACAACATGCCGAGTGGCTACTTTGGTATTAATGGACCCTCAAACTGGAAGGCTCTTATTGATGTTGACAGCCACACCTCCTAAACAGCACGCTCATCACGCCCGACTGTGACATGACTAATGAACGGAAGACTGATGGGCACAGAAAGCGCGGGCACACGGAAAACTGGAGCAGCCTGGCACACCTGTAATTGAAACTATATTGTTAGTGTCAGTCACCGGCTGCATGTGGACATTATTAGTGAAGGAGCTTCGTCAGGATCAGTTTCTCAAATGCGATTGAATGGGACAAAAATGAGGATGGTGCAACATTATCAAATAGAAAACACCATCAGATATGTAGTTCTTTCAGATTAGGTGCTCACATAATGAGGTTGAGTCATATTTTACTCATTTCTGGAGAAGAAAGTAATTTAATTTCACTCAAACTACAAAATATACTACATTACACATTGAGAAAAAATATGAGCAAACTGGACTTCATAGCTGAGGTTAAAGTTAAGACATCCTGCAACTCTAAGCTAGTCTTACCCCCTACTATTATTATAATTGGCATGACGCCGGTTATGCCCCCATGTGGAAGAAGAGCAAATCTAAAACACGCCTTGATTCTTTCATGCATGTTTGAGAAATCCTTTAATCTCCCTGGCAACCAATCAGCTGTGTAAAAGGCCTGGTTGGACCTAGCTCCGCCTTCGTTTCCAAATTCTGAGCTTCCACCTCACAGAGCAGATCACCACTCTGCTCCTTCAGACTAGCCAGGAACAATTAGCAAACACCTGGTGGAACTGAGCATCAGCTGAGCTCATGCTGTAATGGCCGACATAGTGGAACTCAGTGTGTTACCCGAGACACTTTATGATTCATTTTTGCCTTATAAGCAACCACTGAGGCAAAAAGAAATCCTCCAAAGCATCCTACGTCAGGTTGTTAGCGGGAAACAACGGAGAAATCAACGAGGAGGAAAAATGATCAGCGACACAAAGTCTCATTGGATGCATTTTGCATGTACAAAACTGGTGAGTAATGACTTAAATAATACCAGCTTGTGAAAATCTGCCTTCAGGAAATGCTTGAAAATAAACAGTAGCATCCTTAAATGTAAATACCGCAGTTACTGCAGCACGTTTTCATGCTGCCATAGAGCTACCGTTGCATTTTATACACATAAAGATCAAGAAGAACTACCTTCACTTACTGAACTTTGATTTGACTATCAGTAAGTGTTGTTATGACAAAACTGGGATGTTTGCAACCAGTTTGCTTTCGTCCAGGGGGCGTGTACGTCCGGATGAATTGCGACTGCTGACTTTGTCCAAACGTTTCATTAGGATTCTTCCTCTCTCCGGAGGTCTAACATCACCAGGAACATCCACTTTAAAAAAAGTTTTTAAAAAAGTCTCCAGCTGGATGTAGTCATGCAAATGGATGCAAGCCTCCGATTGGATCATTTCATTCAGCCGGTTATTTAGAATCTTGTCGAAGCAACATCGCAGTGAATGTGCACAATCAAAGCGAAAGGCAGTCCAATGAAATCTTAGAGTGTGTGACTTTTTTTATGCATCCCTTCAGATGTGGGAACGCCGTGGAATGACTCATGAGGAGCTGACATGTCGGACCCCACGAGCTGTTCTGGGACAGACAGACAAAAAAAAAAAAAACAGCCGAATGAAAGACTGATGGACGTGTCTCCAGTTAAAACACGGAAAAGCAACTTTTTTTTGTCCTTAATGCTGACTCATCGCTCTTTGGGTGCGCTTAAAAAAAAATCGAAGAACCTAAATTATCATAAAAACCGCGTCCTTTCATGTTCTGGTGAAGAAGGATGAATCTCAAGATTTTAATGGCATCATCTTTAGAAAACAAAAATAGTGCGAGAAACAGCCTGGAGGCGTCTGTTACTTTATGTTTTTTAGTTTGTGGAAGGAGAGATATGACTTCAGCCTTTCTATTAATCTTTTCCTCCTTCTCCCTCCAGGCGAGTGTGTAGGGCAAAAACTGGAAGGAAAAATCATCCTTTTCTTCTCCTTTTTTTTCCCCTCTGTGCCCAACCAAGGTCAGCCGGAGCAGTGTGCAGAGCTTTAAACAAATTAATCCCTTACCTCTGGGGTTTGGGAACCATCTATCTGGGCTGTAATGTGATAAGGGGCACAGGATGGAGAAGAGGGATACAGCAGGTCCTCAGCTCGGCTAACACACTCTCATTTCATCGCCTGACACCGCTCCTCTCCCTATTACACCTGCACCTCAACAGGCTCCGAGGTGACTGCGTCGCAGTTACAGGAAATAGGAAAATAGCTTATTCTTCCTGCTTATCAAAACCGCTCAGAAATAAGCAGATCTCCTGCAAATCCCCGCGGCATAAGGGGCTGCAGCACCTACACCAGCATCGGCGCGGACAGATCTGCTCACCTGCATTACGGCGGAAATCCGGCACTTACATGTAGGTTGCGAGCAGCTGGGCTTGTGTGGAGAGTATAGATTATGGGAGCTTCATGTGTGAAGCTGCAGGCATTAAGGCAGCTTGAATAAAGCCGAGATTCCAGCACAGTTATTTGGGTCTGCACTCTGACACAATGACAGAAGACACTAAAGGGGAAAAAAAACGAAAGCTCAGCAGAATGAGGGAGAGAATAAGGTGATGTATGACCATCTCAATGCCCTTATGACATTTCCATCAGCCTATAAAGACTTAATGGAGAATGCATTGTCGCTTGTGAAATACAAGGAGAAAGAGGAGACAAAGAGAGACACTTTAAAACGGGCAAGATGGAGGCTTGATGAAAGAGAAGGAGGCGAAGAAGGGGAGATGTTTAGCAGCTTGTTGTCAGGTGAAATAGAAAAAGCACATCATCATAAAATCCTTAGAGGATGTGGTTAAGCCTCTGCTCGTCCCGTTTGTCTCCTTAAATGGAAGGATCAGAGCCACGTTCTAAAACTTACATACAGCACATTTAAATGGCTGTGTTTTTCATTTGTCCTTAACTTATTTAAAGCTCAAAGGCTCCAGGACTCATCAATGGAAAAAAAAAACATTTTGTCGACATAATTAGGGACATTGTCAGCCAGCCATTTTAAAGGGACAGTACAATGTCAAGTTATCTGTTACCTTCAGTTGCTATAAAGAACGCTATATATATTAAATATGACTTAAATGAAATTTGACCTTGTAATTTAACTCCTTGAAATTGGGCCTCTGTCTCTTGAAAAACTCCTGCTGTTTCTAAAGGAGCGATAACTACATCAATTAACTTTTTAGCAGCATTTTTACCCACGTTGCTCTGAAAAGTTGCTCGTATAATGAGCAGATCCACCAGGTGTTTGCTAATTGCTGTTGGCTAGTCTGAAGGAGCTGAGTGCAGGGCTGCTCTGATGTGAAAGCTTGGAACTGCAGCTTAGAGGAGGACGTTTGTCCTCGAAGGCGGAGCTAGGTCCAACCAGGCGTTTTGCACAGCAATGGTTGCCATGGAGATTAAAGGATTTCTCAAACATGCATGAAAGAATCAAAGAAATCCTGCAGGTTTGTTTTGGATGATGGAATAACACTATGATATGAGAAAGTAAAATATCAATTTAACTTAAAATTTGTAGTTCTGTCTATTCTCTTTATTTATGTTCCTCAGTAACATCTTGTCTTCAGATTATAAATCCCTCAAAATAGCTGAACAAAAGCAGAACTAGCCGGGTATCACACCACTTCAGACAGGAAATGGATGCAAATAAAAGCCATGGCAAATAAAAAGATCAGAAAAACTCCATGTGAGGCAATGAAAGTCTTACATTTAGGCAAAATGAACACAGCAAAGCAAACAGAAACTCTGTCAGTGGCAATAAACACCAATTGACCTCAGTTTGGTCTAAAACAGATGAGGCCAGACAAATAATGACCCCCAAAAAAGCCTCGACATACGGCAGCTGCTCGGTTCTCCACTAATCACAGGGTTGGTGGTTCAGCCTCCGGTTTCTGGGCAACCCACCGAATCCAAAGTTGCTCCTAGCGGCAGATGGGCTCTGTTCAAGCCCACGAGCACGTCTGTAGACATTTTATGTTACGTCCTTTGTCCAAACTCAAAATTTCAAACTTCTGCGTCATTTTTATTTAAACTAGACAAACAGATGGACATACAGAAGGGTAACTGCCAAAAGGAGAATTGGACAGAAATATCTTGTGCTTAAGAAAAGTATTAAAGAGGCAGTATTATGTAAAACTGACATGTTTTTTTAGCTTTACATCATGTTATTCTCGCATCTAATACACGCCTTGATTCTTTCATGTATGTTTGAGAAATCCTTTAATCTCCCTGGCAACCAATCAGCTGTGTAAAAGCCCTGGTTGGACCTAGCTCCGCCTTCGTTTCCAAACTTCTGAGCTTTCACCTCACAGAGCAGTTCACCACTCTGCTCCTTCAGACTAGCCAGGAACAATTAGCAAACACCTGGTGGAACTGAGCATCAGCTGAGCTCATTATAGGAGCTATTTCTCAGAACAACGCTGGTAAAAATGTTGCTAAAAGGTTAATAGAGGAGTGATGTAGTTATGAGTTTCAGAAAGAGCAGGAGTTTTTCAAGCGACAGATGCCCGATTTCAAGGTGTTAAATTACAGAGTCATATTTAATGCATTTTGTATAACAACTGAAGGTAACATAGTTACTTTATTCTGCTATGAAATAGCCATATGTGCCTAGAAAATGCATAATACTGCCACTTTAAAATGCAAAAAATGTCATGAAAATTCCTGGAAAATGTGGAAATAAGTCAGAAACTAAAGAGTTAAGGATCATATTTCTGTACTATAGGCTGAATAGATCACATACTTATTTTCAGTCATTGGTTGTTTGAATTCTCCCCAAGTAGGTTAGTCGGTTTTAAACATTTTGTCCATTCTAGTTGCCTAACAAAAGAAACAAAACGACCAGCGTCCCTGAAATGGTTTTACTTTCTAAGCAATCAGATGAACACTGGGTGTGATGGTCTCACAGGTGAGAGGTGTGCAGTTCGTCACTTCCCCAGAATGAAGTGACTGCGCTTCATCCTGCGCTGACACACAGCCCTATCTTCTGATGTCTGGCAAGTTTCACACTTCCTGCCGCCATCGCTCATCAGCTGTGGGGAAAACTTGAAGCAGAGCAGGCTGCGAGATGTCACCAAGCCGCTGATGGATGGCAGACAGCTTGAAGCCGCGTCACTCCTGCTTAGTGCGCTGCGATTCCTCAGAGCTTCATCAATCTGCTGTTGCTTTGCTTTTCTTTTTCATTTGTGCAAAGATCATGGTGAAATATGAGGGTCTGAGCTCGCGTGGACAATTACAGACTGAGAGTCAGCGTCTTCGTGTGAGCGTCTGTGAGTGAGACGGAAGAGTGGCGAGATGTGAAATGAAATTCACTTCGGCGTGCGGCAGATGGAACGATTCATCTTCTTGGGTTTTGAAGTGACAAAAATCAGAACTAATGAGGAAACAAGATCTGCATGTACAAATTGATTCAAAGGAAATTCACAGCGCACAAATCGAAGACTTCTTGTTTTTCTTTTTGCTTGCCGCATGCTGCGTTGTTTACTAAAACTGCGTCCTCGTTGTCCGCGCACGCAAACTTGTGCAGCTACGGGTTGTATACTCTTATTTGTACATGCAGCCATGTGCCAACACGTCTCCCTGCATCACGCCGCCTCGCTCCCAGGAAGTGATAATGAGCTCACGGGGAGTCAGAGGGAATGGAGATGTTGTCGACGTTAGGGGAACATAAAGAGATATGGCATACTCAGGGTATCGCAGCCATAAAGCAAAGATGTGGAAGCCATCACTCTCCTCTTTACAGTCATGCTGGGTATAAATCTCCTTCCTCCAGGGTTTTGAATAGATGTCACCTGGAAAAAAGCAATGTCAAAACAATGTCACCTCTGCAGTTACAGTGAAGGTCCCGTCTGCAGGAACAAGGAATGTTAGAAAAGAGACAGTAACTTGCTAAAAGGACAAGTTTGGCTCTACTTTTATTATATTATTTTTTCCTGGAGAACACAGAGAATGTGAAACATGTTAAGACTCGTTGCTCAATGCTGTTTGAAAAGTAAAACTGTAACCACCAAAACAAGGCAAACAAGAATCAACGAATCTGAATCGACTTCAATTTTATAATAAAATGGATGAGATCGGGAATAACAGCAACTCAGTCACTGAGTAGGAGACCAGATGAAATCCCAAAGGGGGATCAGTGGATGCTTTTCACAGGGTCAATAACTGCAGACCTTCGACTTCATGTGACCTTGAAGTTTACTCAACAAGGCCTTGCATCAAGTGCAATGCAAAGTGGAGGACGCAGTGGCGTAAAGCCCGTCGCCGCCGGACTCTAGATCAGTGGAGCGGAGACGTGTTTCTGGAATCACAAATCATGCATCTGTCTGGAAATCCAGTGGACACGTCTGGGTCAGACGGTCATCAGGAGAACAGCTCCTTCCCTACCGCATTGGGTCAAGTGTGCACAGAGGAGTTTGCTGAGTTCTTCAGGAGTTTCAGAGAAAACTCTTAAAATCTCAGAATACTTAGACATTTTTTTTTTTTTTTTTTTTTTACAAATTCATGTTCCAAACTTTCAGGGAGTAGATTGGAGTTCATCACAGCAGTTATTCTAACTTAGACAGAACACAATCAGCTCCAAATGCTAACGTTAATCATGTTTCCTCAGACATTAAATGCAATATGTTCAGCAGTGTGTAAAAGACTTTTCTGGAAGAGAGGACATCTTGATTACTTTGAAAACGTAGACAATAAAGGAGAAAATTAAACAGTCCTCCTCAATATAAGAGACAAAACTCAATTAATTCTGCTGATTTCCACGTCTGTTTTAATTATCACTGCATCAGCAATGATAGAAGATACATGACAGGCTTGCTGTGCAGGTGTGACCTCGGTCCGTCTTGTCTTTGTTTAATTACCGGCAGCATGCGCAGAGCTGTGACTGCTCATCTATTCTCTCACTCCCTCATCACCTCTCTCTTTTGCTGGTTTTGGCAGTAACTCTGCTGCAAGACTGCAGGGGGAAAGTGCCAAGGGGTGAAACGGGGCAGATGCGCGTTTCAACACAAATAGCATACGGACATGCTGAATCCACACAAAGAAGACATAATTACTCTGGTGTGAACTTCCTGCACATCTGTTGGAGTCGAGGTGGAGTGATGCAAACACAGATTCTTCCATCTGATTAGATCCCTGCAGGAAACAGGAGAGGTTCCCTCTGCATTCTCAAGTTTCACTATTTAGCAAGCCCACAAGAGAAAAGGTTTTAGTCACAACGCCAGAAACAAGGCTCGATGCATTGTGAAGGAAAGTCTGAAAGACATAAAGTCAACACATGGTGTGAGAAAACACACCATCCTGATGCAGCCATGGTAGCGTTTCAAAGAAAAGAACATATCAGGGCAATTTACCACCATCTCAGAGAAAACGCCAACGTTACAGGTTAAAAGTTAGATTTTATGACAGCATAACTCCAAAACAAGTATGGCTTGTTCGTAAGGGTCGAAGTAGAAAAGCGTTTCTTTTTTTTTTTAAAGCAAAATTTATGCTCTAGTCAGTTTCCATTAAGCTTCGAACTGAGCAATTTGGAATGACGTTGCTTAATAGAGACACAACAATAAAAAAAAAAAGAATCAAACTTCTGGTTTTTGATAGAAGGTTTTGCGGCTAGGAGAAGATGATTTTTCACTGGTGGTTTCAAAATTAGTGTATTTTTCAAAACTGCGATGGAAACACTTTATTCTCATCACAAGAGTCATGTGATCAACAACAGGAAGCAAGTAGAAAAAAACGATGAAAATGACAGAAAGTGGTCTGAGGATCACGGCTTTTTAATAACTTTAACAGGCTTATTCACATTCAATTTTAATTGCGTTTCTTATCTAATTTGGTTCATTTTTAAGAAAAATTATGAAATAAAAATTATGCCTGGCGCACAAATTTTAATTCTTTATGCATTCTGACTTAAACCTGTATTATCAGCCTACCGTGATAAACAAATATCCCACAACATGAACGAAAAGGGTAGCTCTACCTTTCTTTCTCTTCAGACTCAAATAAGCTAAAAAGGTTGAGGAGAATCTTTTTTTCTTTTTTCTGATCCCAAACCAGATTTAATGACAGTGGTTAGTCAGTGCTGGGCACTCGCTGTGCTCACACACACATCCTGAGACTTCCTGTCTCCCACATTGAGACAAAAACACAAGTGAGTGTTATTTTACCTACAGCCACTTCAGAGTCCATTTAGGCTACAAGGCTGCTCCTACCCAACGTTTATCCTTTCAGCATGTTCTCCTTCCATAATTTTGGTCTGCTCTCTAATAAGAAGCTCTCATCAGTTGCCATTGGAAACCACGTACACTGATATTATCCCCTCAGAGTGAAGGAGCTGCACAGATTTGATGCAAGGACTGAGAAGGTCTGGATTTCTTATTAGATTTTGGGCTTTTTATCCCGTGAGAAGAAAAGACAATCAGACGCAAACAGAGAAAATAACTCATCGCGGCTCATAGGGTGAAGGAAAACGACAGGCTCATGTCAGTTTGAAAACAGAAATGGATGCAAAATATGGAAAGCGGGAGCGAGAAGAAAAAGTTGCTGATACAATAAAAATGTGACATTTACGAGGCGCAAACCCTGCCCTCTGTTTCATTACCAAGTCATATTTGCCATGCATGGCCAGCTGTTTGCGAATCCGTGATCAAGTACGCAGATGTCAGCCTTTTCTTGAATTTAGATAAACCAACACAGCCTGAAAGAAAATCAGCATCCGTGGCTCCTGACTGTCGTCACGAAGCATCGAGAAACAAAAGAGGGAAACAGGGACAGAAAAGCGGATTCTAATCAGATGAAACAGAAGAGCAGAAGTGGTAATCAGCTACAGAGGCGGCAGACTCGATGCATGCCGCATGCTAACACACACAAAGGAGCTCACTTATTAACACTACATACAATTTGCACATTTTACAGCTGGTCTGACAGGGAGAAGCAGATATTTTTCTCGATGTCGGGGGTGCATTTCCACCAGTGAGGGTTTGACTTTCGACAGCCTGGATGTAAACTGGCTTTGAAGGCTTCTGAACATCACAACATTTGGTTACATTTGGTTCACTGCGCAGTGTTTCGATAAGAGAGCCCCTGTGTTTCTTCTCGGAGATCTTAAAGACACGTGAGGACGCAGCAGAGTCCATCTGACATCATGGTTGCTCATTAACTTCATCATGATGATAAAACGCCATGACCTTTCTGTTCAGGCTGTGGCCACGCTGCAAAAACACAAACTGTTACCAAGTATTTCGGTCTAGTTTCTAGTGCAAATATCTTAGTGTGCAAAACTAACTTAAAAGTAAACCTTTCAGCAAGACACAAGAGCTTGTTTTAAGTCAATAATTGTGTTACTTTGGCAGATTTTATTCACATAAAAAATGTCTTGCAACTGAAAAAAACTCTTTTATCTGTAAGAATTATAGACATTTTTGCCTAAAAGTTACTTTAAACATAAAACACCTGAAAAAAGATAAAACTAAGATATCTGCGATGACAAAAAAAAAAAAAGAAACATTTTAATTTTCTGTCAAATTCAACCGCATACTTTTTAAGTACTAAGTAGTATTTCTAAAGAGCAAAGAAAATATTGTGTTTTTTGAACAATAACAATTTGTTGCTAAGAGATGAGCACATTTTCTGGTAACCAATAGCAACAAAGTAAACATCAGATTGTTTAATGTTTTATGATACTTTTCTGTAAAATTGACTGTTTTACTCTAGAGTAATTTTTTGATGGATACTTTTTAGTTTTACTTGACTAAAAATATGTTGAAGTAGTGCGACTCTCAAATGAGTAAATTTATTGTCCTTTTTCGCTTTCTGCCTTTTTTTCTTCTCTTCCTCTTTTCCTGATTTGACTTCCTACTCTGTTAGTTATACTAGACCCAAACAGACCGGACTGGTTTTTCTCCACCAGCGCATTAGATCTGTGTCCATCAGTCAGGAATTCAGTCGAAAACATCTTGGAGGCCGGTGACTTGTCACCTGACGCTGAAGCATCTGCGGTTCAGAGGCGGTCTGATGTTCGCCCTGAAACGCCGGGCGAATGCAGACCATGGAGATCCGACTCTGGGCTTGGCTCAGGTTATTCAGCTGAACTTTTTCCTATTTCATTCAGGTAAAAGCAATGAGTCATCTCAGACTGGAGAAAAAAATTAATTGAGCACATTTTAGTCTTATTTTTTGGGCACAAAATGGAGCATTTCCCAGTTTACCTCTCGCTACAAATAAATTTTGTATTTACGTTTTACATGTTTAAACCTTTTCCCCTTCCATTATAGATGTTCAGTTTACATATTACAACCACTGTTCATCCTATGTTTGATTGTCCATTCTTTTCAGTTAGTCAGAGTTGGGCACTAACTAGTTACATTTACAATTACATTTACTTGAGTAACATTTTTACTAAGCTGTACTTTTTAGTTTAACTTGAGTCGTTTTATTATTTACTCTTTTTTGAGTAAAATTTCTGGATTCTCTAACTACTGTTTGTTTTTCATTTTAACACATTTAACATCTATGTAACATGTGAAGACATATTAAATGTAAATATTTCAAAATATGCTAGAAAAACAAAGGTTTCCATAGGCCTCCAATTTTTGTGACTGTGTGTATCAATTTTTCATAACTTTACTGTATTTATAGTAATAATTTAAAATGTAGTTAGTCTGAAATTGCTCATGTTGGTATGAGGAATAAAAATGTTTAATTGTAAACATTAGACTTCCTTTAATGTTTGCTGATAAACTTCTAAAATAAAACTTTTATGAGTTCATCATATTTTTGGTTCAAATTTATTCTTTATTTTTATGTAATGCAAAAATAAAAAAATAATAAATCTTCAGTAAAACATGTTGAACTACCCAACCTTTTCTATCACTACGTTTTTTTCTCAAATATCCTTTGTGTAAATTTATATTTCTTAATTATTAAGTCTCAGAAATGCACTAAAATCAGATAAAAACACATTTAACTTTCTATAAATGCTTTTTTTAATCGCGTCACCCACGAAGGAAGAAAAAAAAAAATAACTCAACCGTTTAACAAAAGTGATATGATGAGTCTGAAAGTTGCATTCTTAAATGAGCAGGAGGGAGTCCCAGGAGCTTTCAGCAGTTTGATAACCACATGCTGGGATTTCAGCTCCATTTAGCTCGCTTCACACTCAGCATATCAGAGTCGCGCTTTTATCTCCGTAAAATGTGCTACAAACTCAAACTCTTCCTGCGATAACTGCAAGGCGATGCCATGAATTTATAGAGCTCTGAGCAGGAACATTTTACCTTTGTTCTCCAAATCTGGGTAAAGCTCCGGAGGAATAACAACGAGAGCTAAAAGCTGCTGGTTGTGTAACCAGTTAAGCAGTCATCATTCAGAACCTTGTGTATCAGCTTGATTTTATTAGCATAAAACTTATTACTTTAATTGTGGTTGGCTATTTTCTGTAAACTCAGTATCAGGTTTAAACAAAGCAGGAAATCGGCCTGGTTGTGACATTCTGTTAGCTTACAGGCAGCTTGATTTAAAGGGATAGTTCGGGGTTTTGAAGTGCGGTTCTGTTAGGTCGTAAGCATGTTGTGATTCTGGGTTGTTGTTGTCGTTTTTCAGCTCATGATTAAAGTTTCCACCGAAAATTTAATCAAAAACATGTGAAATTACTGGAAACACCTGAGATTACATAAAGTTGAAAAGTATCCTTCAAACATCCACTTTGGCCATTTTATAGTTTTTGGCTTTGGGGAAAAAAAATAAAATCACCTCCTGTTGACAAACTGTTAAAACAGGATTGTGTTTTTGTTTTTCATGCATTATGTCTTTCAAAACATTTATAGCCTTGCATATTATTAAATAAAACTCGATTCATTCAATGCTTCTTTTTCTCTGGTCTCATACTTTGTGTTTGCAAGCAAAGCTACAGCCATATTTTCCCTGTTATTCTCCTTATGAGGTGAAGTTGAAGCTGCGGCTGATGACTGTTTGATCCTGAGTCCACAGAGCGTCCGCGGAGCAGCAGGTATATCTCAGAGATTGTTTTCTCTCGGATTAACCCATTTACCCCGCTGCGACACATGCGGCCTTGTTTAAACCCTTGTCAAACACAACAGTTACCGCCATGCTTCCACTCGCTCTGCGCTCTTTCTGAACTACTTCCACAATCTCATCAAGCCACATAAATCACCTGATTTTCTTCAGGTACTTCTTAGAGTCGGTCAAACAACAAAAGTGGTGCCGTTATAAATCTAGCACCTTAGACTGCGACTTTGATAGAGAGACCTAACGGAGGTTATTTCGCTGGCTGCTGCTTCAGGGACTCTGCTGACATGGGCCTCCTTTAGGCAAACACTGTGAGTGTTTTTATGGCCTGGACAGGTGTGACTGGTGCACTTTATATCTTCCATTTACTCCATTAGATTGGTTTCCTTCCAGGAAGGAGGAAGGAGAAAGTGAGACTAAACAACGCTGGTCGGCCAGATGTGGAACATTTTAGTCTTTTTAAATACAACCGGGGTTACCTTAAACATGCATTTGTTTCTCTCTTTGTTTCATTCACTTTGTTTTGTTCTTTCATTATATAAATCATTAAGGTTGTTGGATATTTTCATCATGAGGAAGACTTTTCTGTAATTTTAAATCTGAATTCATTGAGTTTTGAATGGAGGGGCGTCAAACTCATTTTCATTTTGGGCCAAATCAAGATCATGGACGCTCTTAAAGGGCCGGATTGTATTTACAAAACCCATGAACAAACTTTAAAATATTAATCAACTCAAATTTTGGGTCATTATAATGAAAAGTTGGTCGTTATATTGACATAATTATATTGACCATCTTTTCACATCGGTCATTCCTCCAGGGTTTTATGATTGGCTTTGTGATTATATGCAATAAAATTAAAGTGTTTGTTTTACTAATTTAGAAACATTTGCGATAACTGCACATAAGTATGACGGTAAATGCTTGCTATATAGATACCGTATTTTCTGGACTATAATTCACAGTTTTTTCATAGTTTGGCCGGTGGCGCGACTTACACTCCGGAGCGACTTATAGTCCGGAAAATACGGTAATTATAATTTGATATAATTTAATTTGCTCTCAAGTATCAGGAAAATTCAGCTGTTTTTCTGGAGGTTGTGTTCGCGTCACTGTAATTTCGTATCGAACATTTTAAAGCTATTTCTATCTCAATAACATAATCAATAGGTTCTATTTGAAAAATCTTAAACAACTACTCTTAAATTCCCATTATATCTAAGCTGCACATTATTTGTTTTGCACTGGTCATTTAAGCAGAGGCTGAAACCGCATATAATAAAGAAAAAAATTTCAGAGACTCTTCTAAGATGATGCATCCTTGAATTATTATGAATTCATCTTGAATTAAATGATTCAGCAGATGGAATATGAACTGGGAGATGCTTATTTCTTTCACTCTCATTCAAAAACAACTCCTTCAGCGTAAACTCCATTGTTCTGCCCCTACCCTGACGCCTAATTGGATGCCTTTGATACTGTATGAACAGAGAGAGGGACCCAGTTGGTGCGGATCCTCTAATGGACCCTCCAGTGGCTCTCACATTGATAACTCTCTCTGTGAAGACAGGCTCCTCGTGCGTCATCATACAACAGGCAATCTAACATAAGTGGAAGAAAAACTAAAAAAAAATTAGAGTTGATTTATAATATTGGATGCTGCCAAGGCTGCCCAACATCTGACGCCCAGAATCCAACAGGAATACAAATTATGCTAATATAAACAATAACTTCAGGAGCCCTCCCACTGGGTGTTTACGTTTCAGTCAAAATTTATATGTTAGGGTCATATCAACTGTTCTATCTTGAAGAGGCTCTCTGAATAACTTACAAGTTTAGATTTCAGGAGTTATTTGCAGTCTTACGAGTATCCAGGTTGTATTTGTTTCGTCATTAGCGAGTATTTGGTTTGCATTTAAGAGGTAGAGTAGAGACGGTCTCTAAATCCTCAGCAGGCGATGTAGGGTCTGCGCTCGCTGTGGCCAAGTGCTTGTCCAGCGATACAGGTTCTGTACCCCCCAACCGCGTCCACCAAACCTCCTTAAACACAGCACTCCTGTGAGCTGCAGAGAGGGGGAAGCAGCGCCGATGAAGAGCGCTGTTGACATTCTCTGAAATTGCCTGAAAGCATTTTTTTTTCTCTAGGAGCTGGAAGAGGAAGGCTTCAACTGTTAGATGGTGTGAAAAGAGCTGAAGGCAGACGCCGTGTCGGAGAAAAACACCTAAAAAATGGAAGGAGACATCATTTTTATGGAGTGTACATTAAAAGTACTGTCAAGGTTAGAAAACGATAAACAAGAATACATCTGTTTATGCCTAAATGTATTGTTGCACCTTTAATCAAACACATAAAACCATCAGAAACTAATGCAACGTTCTCTAGCTTTTGGAAGCATGTTTTAGAGGGGTTGAACATCAATGAGATTAACAAAGAATTTCAAAATAATATGCAAAATCAACAGAAAAAATAACCATACAATATTCTGTAGATTACAAGCCATATCTTAGCACAGTTAGTTTAGCATCTGGACTTTAGAAATCCAAGCTAAAATCCTAGCTTTGAGCAGAGTGGTGCATGAATAAATTTAAACAAGCACATTCATTAGTAGATCGAAAGCTTTTTCAGACTTCTATGCAGTAGCTAACTAAAATTGTAATTTTCCTAACCCAAGAAAATAATCAGAAATTTTAGCTTACACAATATTTAGAAGATGCTAATGCTAAAGCATTAAAAAACTAACTTAAATTTTGAGCAGGCCTTGAAAGATTACAACCCTCCATCACCTATTTAATTTTGACCGTATTTTTTACATGTTTTATTTTGCACTTAGGTTTTGCATTTATAGATCTTATTCTCTGCTGTCCCCCTTTCAAAATAAGACCATGAATATTAACGTCTAACAACTTGAAGATTTTTAAACAGTCAATAAACAAAATGTCTGCAGAGATATTGAGCTTTATTTAGCTAAAAGTCTTCAAAGCAGGTGAATACTATGGCAGCAGAAACTTTCAAGTCTTTTTCTTTTACAGAAAAGAATGATTTTCCCTCAAAGGCCAGTGTTTTATGGTTGCTCTGTCTGCCTGTGGGCACAGTAATCTGGCTTTGTGGGGAAAGGTGTATAAAATATGTATCCCTCATGCTTCAAAACTACCAGCATGAACTAAAGGCTGTATCCTAACCAACTGAGTTTTTTCTTTTCCTTATGCTGGTCGAGAGTCTGCTGCAGACAGCATAGGGGTGGGTTTGCAGGTAAAGCTGAGATAGATAAATCCTATCTATCATGTTTGCCTCACTTTTAGACATAAGTGAAAAAATATTTTATTTTATTTATACTTGTAACATTCAAGGTCATGGGGTTTCTTGGAAAGGCTTTTCACAAGGTCAAGGAGTATGTTTATAGGAATATTTTATCTTTCTTCTAGAAATGCATTTGTGAGGTCAGACACTAATGTTGGTTTGAGGTCAGAACTCTACTCACCATCCAAGTTCTTATACATCGAATCTGATCATGTCTTTATGGATCTTGTTTTGTTCATTGATGCTCAGTCGGGTTGGATGATCCCCAAACTGTTCTCACAAAGCTGGGCATAAAATCGGCTGAAGTTGCTTGGTGTGCTTTTCACTGGACCTAATGGGAGGAGCCTGTCTTCTGACAAACAGTTTTTCACCAAAGTCCAATCAGCACCAAACTTTACACTTCAGTTCATGCTGCCAAGTGATGTTGCCTTCTGAGCTACCAATGCAGACGGAGAAGTTTATAACTCCAGAGAGCATTTCTTCTCAGCTCTGGAATCTAGTGATGGTATGTTTCACACTTAGCATTACACCTGGTGATGTAAGGCTGCTTGGCCATTATAACCTCTTTCACAAAGCTCTTGGGGTAATCCGAGGGTCATCTGAAGTTTGAAAGTCTTCAGCTATTCACTCCCCTTACTGTGCATTCAATGACACAGAAGAGTAATTTCCTGGTGTCTGCTACCTGTCTTTGTAACAACTTCCTGTTTGTTACAATACCACAGGGGAATATTTAATTAGAAATTCTTCCAACTCCTCACAGTACCACACTGGAATTTGCTGAGCCATCCCATCACAAGTGCTTTTCAAACCAGCATGCATGCATAGGTACTGGAGTTCTGTGTATTGATGACCATGGAAGTAATTGGATCACCTGAGAGGTGCACAACAGAACCCTGCAAATACTGAGTTGTTTGCTAAAATGACACAAACAAAACAAAGTTATAATGTATCATATTGAATTTTTCAGGCGTTTGTCTCTTCAAGCAGCCTATTATATGGACTCAAGTGCAGAAAATGATTAGTTTCATAGTGCATCCCCCTTTAATACCAGTTTTCTGTCAGCATAAATGCTGTGCCATTGGTCTCTTTTCTTCTCTTACTCCCTTAATTGCCTCTGTGCCTTTCTATGTTGTTATTTCAAATGCAGCGGCTCAATCTCTTGTGAATATATCAAAACTGCATTATTACCCGGGTCAAGCCACGAGGTGCAGCTTAAATGATAAGCATGCAAATGAAGTGATGTGTTATTCCATTTTGTAAGGCATACAGCGCCTATAATGTCTGGTGCTTGGAGGACCCTGGGGCACCTGCAGCGTAACATCAATTACTCACAGAAAACGCAGATGATTGAACAGGTAGGTGGCAACAGAAGATGTTGAGTGAATTGGATGATGAGCAGACGTGAGGATTTTAATGATCACAAAAGTGGGAATATTGGAGAAAAATTGGTAGCTGGCATGACAGACTAGTTTATTTACTTGCGCTGAGAAATATGTAAGAAGGATGGAGCCAGTTCTGGAGACACTAAAAGCATCGAGTTGTGCTCAGTGAATGAAGACCCTGTTGCAATGTAAAAAGGAGCGTGGATGAACTTTACAGGGTTTCGGTGAGGAACATACTAAGAATGTTTGAGTCACGGTGTGTGAGAGTTCCTGAGGGTTTTAGCAGACACAAAGGTTCTACATAGAGCTTTGAGGATTGTTGTTGTGACTTATCCATGACATAAGGACCATGCATATCAATGTAGCTGGCATTGCTTCAAGCAAAATCCTGCAACGGTCTTGGCAGAGTGATTTTTATGCCCTCTCTTGCTCCAACCAAGAGGATGGTGCATGCTCTGATCACACTGTCATGCTCTCCAGGGGGTAATAGATACTCTGCCATGCTCAAACGACATTCAACTGCTATTTTGGACAGAAGGTAAGAAGCTACACCAACTGGATGAGGGAGAAATTAAATAGCAGAAAACTCTGTCATCTCCATCCGCCATCTTGTCATACTGCTGATTACTTGATTATCACAGTATGCTAATTCATAAAATACTGATGATCTCATTATGACAGAAAATATTGATGTTTATTATTCTCCAGAGAGCTTGTCTGAAACTGATTGTGAAGACGTAGAAACCGCCATTATAATAGATATAAACCGTGCAGCCTAAGTTAGGAAACGGTTGGCGTGAAACTGATACATGTGACTGACAAAGCCAGTTATCACAAACACTTTACCACAGTCGTCATGGGAAAGTTATCAAGTTCATGAGGCAAATGAGTCTTATATGTATATAGTATAAAACCAGGTTATAATTTAATTATAATTTAAGAACTGCATTTTAGATCTATTTTGGTTTAGAGAAATTAAGAATATAAAATATGTAATTGGGATATAAAAGCAAGAATGTAAGCAATCAGAGGTGGAGTATATTTTCATAGCACAAGGAAATTATAGTGTGTAGAAAGTGTAAAAACTCTTTAAGATGATACAAATGAAAATACAGTATACTTAGAGATGGGAGTCTTTCCTGACTAAATAGCTTTATAAGACTTTCCACAGATTATCTGTTATATCCAATTCAGAAAAAGTCATTGGCAGTGACTGTAAGCAGAATGAAGCAGCAGGGGGCAGATTGCTGGTGCATACACTGAACAGTGCAGTGATGTTAACAAATTAGCTTAAGTTCTTTCACATTAAGCAAAAGTTTTAAATATATTGTGGCCTGCTAATGGTAGAGATATTTTAAGTACATTAAAAATCTTAAAATAATCATGATGACATAATCAGTTGTGTAGAGGAATGAAAACAACCTGTTACAAGTAATAAAAACACTAAGTATAAAAATATGCACCCCGACATTATTATTATGTTTCTAGCCTTAATTTACTGTTGTAATAAGTTCATTAGTGTTATTTTAGTTATTCAGTGCAAATCCATATACAACCACTAGGAGGCGCGAGTCGCATTTGTGCCATAGAGAAGGTTAAGCACACAGAAGAAGAACAATGTTCGACGCTAAAGGAAGCTAAAGTACGGTCAGTAAATGTGTATTTTGATGCATAAATGTTGGTATCCTTTAAGAGTTGAAGAGGTTATTGAATCGAGAGTCATCTATTGAGTCACTTTATGCAGTTTTGTGTAGAAAACGGGACGTATTTCCGGAGGCTAATTAATGCTAATGCCACCGAACATTGTACATATGTGTTGAGCTAGCTGAGAAACAGCTAGCTCAACAGGAGTCGAGCTAGCTGGACTATTGAATTCACTTTGAACTTACTGTATTTTTCACTTTTCGAAAGGTAAAATACATTTTTCTGGTGTCTTTTCTTTATGGGTTTTTGCAACAAAAACAAAAACACAAACAATGTTGTCCAACTCAATGAGTAAATGGCTGCATAAAGAGACGGTATTAATAGCAGTTTTGTAGTTTTTTGTGTACGAGATAAAATATTGTAATTTTGTTAAAACAATGGATACAGTTAAAAGCTACATTGCTTAAATATTAAAGTATATGTTGTGCAGAATAAAAATTGTAAAAGCTTTTAAAATAGTTAAAAGCAAATCCATCTATTTCTATTTTAACAGTTGAAAATCAAGAAGGTCTGAGAAAAAAGCACAATATATTTGAGTTAAAACAAAACTTTGAGTTTTATGACAAATCCACATGAATTAAATGATCGAAACTAATGTTCTCACTGCATCTTTGATTCATTTTGTCCAGGTGCAGACTGTTGGACTCTGTCCAATCAGAGTCAGGTATTGTGTAGTTGGTGCTTTTAATCAGTTTTCAGTTAATTAAATCCAAGTCTGCGGAATAAAAATGTCACTAAAATCACTGTCGTTCTAAAATATTTCAGAAAATCGTAAAAGGGCATCAAACCGTATCGAATTGTATCGTTCGCCAAATATCATATTGTGATCAGAATACCATATATTGTATCGTATCATGGGGTTATTATTGTATTGCCACACCCCTAATACAAACCTTGGTCTTGTTTCTGTTGAAGTGAACTCTGGTGTGGTTTGAATGCATATGCATTCCAAAAGCAGGAAGTGGACTATAGTTCAAGGCATTGTGGGTAAATACAATCAGAACAAACCCGAGAGTCTAGCACTAGCAGGACAAATGATTTGTGGTCTTTTACCAAAGACAATAGAAATACTCTACAACTGGTATAATCTTTTTGTTTTCATTTTGTGAAAATGGAAGTTACACTCACATCTTCTTCTGAGGTGTTTGTGTTTTTAAGCAGTTCTTGGTGCTGGTGCGCCCCTACAGGAACAGCTTTTTCAATTAGCTTGGATCATTTGACACAATGCAATGTGAAAATGAACCACAAGAGCTTAAAAAGTAACAAATATTCAAACTGAGTCTACTGGACTCTCCGGTGTGAAAACACACTTTGTAGGTGGGTACTGTGATCAGAGAGCATCGATGTTCACAAGTCTTGATCAAATCAGAGGGCTTGATGAAGTGTTAGTATAAAACTATATTTCTTAAAAGTACAACAAGCTCGTCTGATTGTTAGCTTGCTTTGTGGAAGCTACTGAAGTCCAGAGGACAGGCAGCAGAGACGGATGAAAGTACTGAACATAGGAAACTTTCCCCAAACAGACCAACTCCATGTGAGGAAGAAGAAGTGTTTTTTTCACAACTGTCCTTTTCATCTCTCGCACTTTCTCATCTCTTACTCTTTCTGCTCTCTCTTTCTCTTCATCTCACTCCAGGGAAGATGAAAGCGAGCGCTGCCACTGGCTGTGAACTCCCCTGGACATGAACATACTACTGCTTTGGTGTGTTTGTGTGTGCTTTGGCTCATGCAGCTCAGATAACTTTTTGTTGTTTCCACTTGTAACCAGAAATTGGAAAACAGTAGAGCTATTCTTTGAAGGACATTTATTTGTTGCAACTACTGCAATATTCTCAGTAGAGATTATTTTTTCTTCTCATCTCTGAATATCCCTGTTTAATCAAATCAAATCAGTTCTTAGGTAGTTTGTTTTGCTTTAGAGTAATTTTTATTCAGATTAATGTCATAAAAAGTGAAACATTTTCATCGTTTTCACAACATTCCAGGTAAGGATTACAACACTGGAGTTTTATCTGCTGCGCTTCAGTTCCTACCGTCAATCTTGCCCCAGGCTATGCTGACGACACCTCCACTCCTGAGGAAAAACCCCTAAAGATTTTACACAAACCACCTTTACGCAGATCCAAAGGTGGGTTCAGGTGAAGCAACACTCCTTAAACTTAGGTACGTACTCTCAGTATGAACAACTTTTTACTTGAAGAATGAATATTTCAGGGGCACTGTGAGTTTTGATATCATCTTTTTCACTTTTATTGTGGACCTAATCATTGTCATTTTATGTAACTTTATTAATTTTGGGCTTTTTACCTCTGGTACATTATAAACAACACCGATACTCATTAAAAATGACTTTACATTACAACACCTTGGTTCTACTTTCTCAGTTTTGCGGTTTTCAAAGCTAACCTATTACTAACTTACTTAGAAAAATGGGTATACATACATATATATGTTTATGTATATGTGAACAAAATCACATGCGGAGTTCCTCAAGGTTCCATTCTCCTTTGTCAACATCTACATATATGCTGCCCCGACTCAGTTTATGCTTTATTTAGATATTGTCTCTCACTGTGGTTTACATTGACAACGCAAAACCTTATGGTTCTTATTAATCTTGTATTACTCTCAAACTACTCAGGTCACTATGGCAGCATGTTTTTTCCTTCGATTTGGTACAGAAAATGCTGAAACTGTGAGTTCTTTTAAATCAAGGCTAGAAGCTCACTTTAGAGTTGCCTTTGACTGTTGATTTGTAAAATTACCTTAAACATTTTTAATTTTATCCTGTAGTCCAATTTTACTTCCCTTTTTTGTATTATACCACTTTGAATATGAATAAACTTGCATCATCTTTGTGATAAGCAGCATCATTGTTTTGTGTTGGTAACGTTAGAGAACAACACTTAAAACCACAAACCGTAAGCAGCTGCAGCTCGTCCTAAATATTGTGCTTAGATCTGACTTATTTATTTAAATATAAATTTGCATTTTGCTACATCTTTTCAAAAAAATTCTATATTATAATAAACATTTCTTTAAACAACGCTGTAATAATTGATGATGTTGATATAAACCTGCTTTGCTTTTGAATTGAATTTCCAATTTTTATTTCGAATCCAGTCGTGGTAAGCAATCATTCAGTAGTTGGTCGTTTTTTAAATTGGCCTGTGTGTAATATTAATGTCAAAAGCTTTCGATGTAGTTTTTTGTAAAAGTCTCAAGAGGTTTCTTTCTTTCTTTTTTTTTTTTTTTTTTAAATCCCTGGAAGCAACATTAAATTCAATATTGAAAAATTGAAAGAATATGGCACCATCACAAGTCTGCCAAGAAAGAGTAGACCACCCAAACTCAGAGAGCAGGAAAGGAGGGCCACAGGCCAAAGATAACCCTGAGGGAGCCGCAGAGCCCCACAGCAGAGATCGGCGTGTCGGTCCACTGAACTACTGCACAGCGTACGGTCCAAAAAGCTGGACTTCATGGTAGAACGGCCAGAGAAAAAAAGGCTTGGCTTAGGAACACTGATGGTATCGAATATTGGTGGCGCTGCTTTTACGCTTGGTGGGCGTGTGATATTCAAGCCGCATGGACTCTAGTGAAAAACAGATTTACTGGTTTAAATGTTAAAAAGCAAGTCGCTCTTTTTTTTTTTTTTTTTTTTTAAGTTGCATGATGGATGTCAAACAATGCAATGTTGAATCAAGGCCAACTGTTTAAAAAATAACATCTGAGCATGTTTCATAGTAAAAACAAATCAACATTGGTGTTTCAAACTGGTATAAAAGAAAGTGCATCTCGGATACATGAAGTTGTAGTACAGTAAACTAACTAAAGAACTGCTCACATAGATAACAGTCCAAAAAAAGTTGGATATTTGGAATTGGCTCCATTACAAAAGTACAAGGAATAAAAATAGACAATCAAAACAGCTACTAAACTCTACTTGCACTTAGGGCGGGACAATATGGCTGAAAAACTTATCACGATATAAACACTTCATATCAGCCAATATTAATAACTGTTATTGATTTTTTTTTTTTTTTTTAATTTGTTTTAAATATCTGCAATACCACCAAACTGGTGTTTCAGATATTTTTAAGCAGTTATGAGGCGAAACCTTAAACTGCTGCTGCCCAAGTTACTCAGCAGGTTGTTGCTATGTAACCAAAGTTTGGGGGAGGGGCTTGAAGCTGCTTGTTGCCCAGAAACGTGTTGTTAGGTAACCAAAGAGTGAGTAAGTCATTTGATTCCATTCAGTTCGCTTAGCTGGATGTGAGAGGTTAAGTGGCTAAAGCCTTTCCTCTGCCTACATCTCCCAGAATGCTGTGCGGTTCTGGAATATTCTATATATTGACTATTTAATAGTCTAGTAGAGGTATCATCGATTGATATTAATCGCGCATTTATCGCAATATATATTGTTGGGGTTATTTTTTTGAGTTGTGCTTGCATTTCTTTGCAAAGCAGTAAGAATATTTCCAAAAAAGCAAAAAATATATAAAATACAGCAATAATTACTGCTGAAAGGGTGAAAATGACGGTGTGAAACAACAGTATTTGTTTCATGATTTAAATTCAGATTGAACATTTTTAGTTTGTTGATGTTTTATTTCCTCTCCGGAGCGTTTTTAAGAGGGAGGGTGTGCTGAAAGTGTGGAGCTCTTTTATGTTTTTAGGCCACTGCACTGAATGTGGGTCTCACAGATGCAAGACTTGGGTGGGGTGGATGGGTGGAGGTTCGGTGGGGTTGCAGCTGATGACTTCAGAATCAGAGCAAACAATGCAGCCCAGCTGCTTCTTCTGCTGAGCTGTGCAAATGTCACGTACAGAAATAGAAAAGTTGAGCACGTTGCTGTGGCTGCGCTGCAGAAAAGCACTTTCTCTGCAGGTGTAGAAAATCTGTGTTGGTGGCTGTGGACCAAACGTGAAAAATGACCAAGGATTCCTTAAAAGCCCAGAGACGATCAGCCTCTAGAAACAAACTATGTGAAAGATGTCACAATGTCAACAAGAACTGAAAGGTATATTATTACCGTGCAGGTGCTGGTATCTTTAGAGTATTCCAGGTGAACTGAAACAAAATCTTGTTTTCAGAAAATTTGTTCTGCTGGGTTTGTTATCAGTAGTTTCAGATTTTATTAACTAAAAAAGGTGGTAGAAAATGAAAAAAAAAAAAAACAAACAAACATTGAAACTGTTCTTGGTTGTGTATTTGATAAAAACACATATTTATTAAAAATTCAAACACACCAAACTATTGGTTTGGCAGCAGAAGAAAGGAACGCATCATTTTGCATCAGCCAAACATTATAGATGGAGTTAAATTATTCCAGGATGCCAATGTTTTTCTAGATTTCCACTGTCCTTATTAATGTAAAATAATAAGTATTTGGTGTTTGAACGATAAAAATGGCAGTTACTATATGAATACTATATTGTATCAAAATTTTCATTAAAATCGTCAGTAGTTGAAGCTAAAGTGTAGTGTGTCACTTTAGGCCTTCTTAAAGTAAGATTAAAACCTGTAAAAAATAGTAATATTTTAGGTTTTTATTTATTTCTTTAAGCCATGCTTTCTGAACCATTCTCATGAACTAAAACAAATGTCTGAGGAAGGTTGTGTTCTGTTCACAAGTTGTAAGTTTCAAAGGGAACTAAAAACAGTCACTCATTTTTATGCTTTTGGCTCTTGTGTTTTCGGGTTTCTGTGTTTTAGGTTTTCTGTAATTTGAGGGTCTGTCAACAGAAACCAGTTGACAGATGATAATCCGTGACTATTTGGCTATTTTAAAGCTTTTTAAACACAGTTTTGAAGGTTTTAGCCAGACTCTGATGACTAAAATTAAATCTTGTATATATAAGCTTTCTGTTTAGTTTGTTGCGGTTTTCCACACTTTATTTCCTCCGCTATGATTTGATTGGCTTCCTTAATGTGGACCTTGCAAGTTTGCACCCTCAGTTGTAATGCAGATGTCATTAGTTTTCTGTGCCATTACTGGATTTTTAATCACAGTTCCCATAGTCTCACTACATAAAGCTTTTTCCCTGCTGAATATGAACAAAACTCTGTAAATGAAGTCTTTTCTTCAGGTTTCCAACCTTTGAGACCGTTCTGGTTCCACATCAAAGAGCTTTTAAATTCTTCCGATTCTTGTGGGACTTTGCCAGTCAAAATTGTTTAGCTGATCATTTTCCAGGGATTAGGGGAATTTTTCCTGTTTAATGTGAATTTTAGTCTCCTTTTAATCAGCGGGTAAAAGGAACAATCACTTACATCACTGAGCCGGGGAGCGCCGCTTCACCACCAGGCCACAGCGTACTGCTTATTTATCCAGCATCTGAGGCTCTCTGGGTTTATTTTATCAGAGTGAAACTCCAGTATCTGCCCAGATTTCTGTGGAGTGGCGTGCCTCATCTGGCCTCTTTGTTTTGCAGCAGATGTGGAGAAGTGGACGGGAGATGGTGTGAGTGTGGGGCAACCGGGGGAAAGAATCTGCCCACTGAGGCCTTTATAGTGGAAATGTTTCAGCCTTGAAGTAATTGGATCGCTTAAATGCTTGCTGACAGATACATGAGTAAAAAACCCACGGAGCTTGGCGAATTTAATACTTTTGAAAAACAAAACTTCTTCGGTTGTATATGTATTGGGTTCCATGTGTTTGTCTTGTTTCATTAAGTTTATAAGCCAGCGAAATGATTGGTTGAAATGAGAAAACATGTGCTACATTCAGAGTTTTTATACAATTATTCACCAGGGCACAAGTGCACGTACTGAAGACGTATTTGTTGATGGATTTAGCAGGAACAAACTGTAACCATTATGTCAGTTAAAGTGACAGTGGGAGTTTATTCTCATGGCTCATTTCCTGACATGTCTGGAACGTTTTGCATGTTGGTTGTGTCAAAGGTCGTGGATCTTTCCTGGTGCAGCTTTGTTAGACAGACCTGCGCACATTTAGGTAATCCAGTCCTGCTGTGGACAGGCAAAAATCAGAATTCAGTAATCATAAAGTTTTTATTCAAAACACAAATCCAAATTTGCAACTTCTATTTTGAAAAATGTTCTTCTGAAGAACATTTCCAGGCTTAAAGGATGCACATCAGAGCAAGACTTAGAGAAACACCTGTTGGTTTTTAAATTGTGGAGTACTTATCAACCCAGAACAAGAATCAAACATGTAGGACCAACATTTAGCTTTATAACTTGCTATTTGAGAACAAACTTAGAAAATACAATCTACTTAGAAACCCAGAACAAATTTTAAAGTGTAGTTTTTCTTTTATTGTTCTTGTGGTGTTTTTGTTTTTCTTTTATTTCATGCAAAGCACTTTGAACTGCCTTGTTGCTGAAAAAGTGCTGCATACCTAAAACTCTTTATTTGGCTGCTTACATTCACAGTAACACTGTCTCCACTTTTTAAATTTGAATTTCAAAAACAAATTTGCGTAATGAAAACATGCTAATTTTGAAAAAGATAACATTTCTCTGATAAAGTTTAGAAAAATGTGTTTTTTTTTAGTTGTATTGAAATTTGCGTATTTGGTAAAATCTGCAATGGAAATACTTTTTTTGCTTCACAGCAGATTGCATACAACAGCAGTGTGTTGGCCGACTCCACCCGAGGTCTTATCAGCATTATACAGTTCATCAATGGTTGCGTTTGTTAGCAAAAGTGTTGAATCTGTAGCTCTTCTGTAAAATCACAGAATGAAATTTCCCCAAATACGTAGCCATTCCAAATAACGCGCTGACATCTTCTCTTCACTTCACGATTTTTGGTGACTCGTGAACACACTCTTATATCTGTGATTTTAATTGCAAACATTTGGTTGTCGACATTAACGCCACATTAAAAAAAGTTTTGCGCACATTTATAATGGAGACGCAGCTTTTGGTTTGTATAAAACTATCTCAGTTGATAGTAAAAATAGAAATAAAATGATACAGATTAAAGTGTTTAAGAATACACAGATTTCTAAGTTAGGGCTTAGTGTATTAATAATATCTCAAATGAATGCTTAGTGTGCACTATTTGTTGATTGTTAGATCCCAGATACTAGGTCTCAATGTTCATCTAACTCCAAAACAGATTATAGTGGCCAAGACATTAAAGTATCAGTGTGTTGGAAGCAATAATATTAAAATTTTCTGATATCAATAACATATTGAGTATTAGTTACTGAAGTAAAAGGCAATGTGGCTTTGTTTGTTTAGAAGAGCTTGCTGTTAGTGTGTTTAAATTTTATATGATGTGAGTGAAATACAAAAACTGTGTTGCCTTTACAGTTGGATAAAAGCAAGAGAAGTGTTTTAGAGTTCAGTTGAGATGAGGACTGCTACCAGCAGCCAATACAAACCAAATTTAGAGTTTACTCCCCTTATCTTACAACAATGGGTCAGTCGATGTCTGATCTCTATTCAGATGAAGAAAGATGGAGGAACCAGGGCGACCTCCAGTCCGTAGACACACACACCCTGTCACATTGAAAGACGGGACAGGATGTCACTAACTGGGCGCTGTGCTGCCAGTGTCCCATGAATCACCACCAGTGGTGACCTGCTGTCGCACCCTAAGGCTTCCCGTCAAATAAAGCCAGGAGGAACGCTGGCATGTCGCTGTGCATCACCGGCAGGAGAAATGTTGTCACCCGTTTGGTCTGTCATACGAACCACATGATCTGTGTGAGACACAAACAAGAATCACTGCTGAACGTAACATTCATAAATTAGTATAGATTGATCTATAAAACTGATTGGTAACACCCCTCCATGCCTTCACTCACTCATCAATACTCACTAATTATTAGAACTTATTACGCAAAATCTTTGTTTCATTTTTGCTGCACCATTTTTGCTAATCCTCCAAAAAACTGGTCTTTAATAATAAGATACAGTTTTCAGAGAAATTAAAAATTATGAATGAACTTAATGATTTTTTTTATTTATTTACTGAGATTTACCTGTAGTTTTTGGTTTTGTTTTCTGGTCTACTGTAATATAATCACACTGCAAAAACACAAAATCTTACCAAGCATGTTTGGTCTAGTGTCTAGTGCAAATATTCAAGTACAATTGAAATATGACAAAACTAACTTAGAAGTAACTTTTCAGCAAGATATAGAAGTTTGTATTAAGTAAATAATTACTTATTGATTAAAAATGACTAGTTCCACAAGCAGATTATTTCAAACAAGACATTTTTCCCATGTTGTAACTGAATTAATCTCCCAGTGTGTTTTTGCAGTGCATTCTGAGAAAATACAGAACATATTTTTGTTCTTTTTCTGAAAACCTTTTTGTTGTTGAGATCATTTTTAACCCTCTGACTTTAACAGTGGCACGGTTACAGCCTCCAGTTTCTCTAAAGACAAACAAATGTGTCAGGATTATATCAAAATCCAGCTTTCACCCTTTTACTGAAGTCTGATGACTTGATTATTGCTCTTTCTACGTCCACGTTGGAGCTGTTTGATTACAGGAGCTCTGCAGGTTGACGATGCAGCTCCGACCGTTCAGACGTCCTGATTGGTATCAGAGTCCCACGGCTCAGCTGCAAAGTGGTGGTGGATGACGGAGAGCGTACAAGTGCAAATACATTGCCATCATAAGTAATTCAACATCTCTTTTTTGACATAAGTCAGAGCACTTAGACAAATGGCGACACAAATACCTGGTATTGTCTTGTGTGACATGACTGAAGAAATGTTTATTTTTCTGGTTCCTGCTTCTGCATTTGTTCTCATCTGTCCCCAATTAATTTCTAACTCCTCCCTTTGCCACATAAGGGCTGGTTAAGTCTTTGATCTGTATTAGCAAAGTGTTAAATCTGTTTGATCTCTTCGATTAGCCCCCAACTTGGCGTCTAGACACAGAGAGCAGCGGGCGAGGAGCCGTCCTTCGCCGCCGTGCTCCCTGAAGCGCTGTGTGCTTTAAAACACAAAGAGATTAGAATGAGGCACTTCTCCATTCAAATTACACATTTTAAATTAGCCGGCTATCAAAGTTACACGTCCTAAGATGAGCACTGGAGAGTTTCAGTTGCTTCATGATTTATGTTTCTTTACTCTGTTTTGTTTCATCAGTGGAAATACTTCAGCGAAACCGAGGAAGTAATGCGGTTCTGAGTCAGAGCGTGATTTCACCTTGTTGGAGCTTTTCAAAAAAACTGCAACCATCTTCCTACAGTTATTGAAGAGATTCTGTTAAAAGAAATATAATCCAACCTTCATCATACATTATAGCAGAAACATAATTCATAAAGAAGCCTACACTTTAAACAAAATAATTGCCCCCTTCGTTTAACCGAATCTTTATGGTTTTGTGCCACTTGTACAGATATTTGTGTGAATTTATTTTCTGGGTTTGTAGTTTGGTTCATTTATTTGTCCTTCATTTTTCTTAGATCAATTTGGTTTCTTTATTTTAGTCAGTTTTTTTTATTTTTATAATATCAATACTTGGTCAGTATAAGTATTGCTGCTTAAAGAATTATTAAAACAATTTTATCTTGCTAGAAAAATTATCCCTCCAAATCACAAAAAACAACCAGGTATTTTTTGTTGCGTTTCTAATTAAAATATTTTAGTACAGTCGAAATAAGACCAAACTGACGCTGAGATTTTGTGTCTTTGTTTAGGATTTTTGAAAATGTCGATTCTTTATTGAGTTTGGCTGCGTTTCTCTTCTCCGCAGTTTCTCCTGAGATATTCTAGTTATTTAGATTTATTCTCATGTTTAAATGCAAGCAGGGGAAAAACAATTCCCCGTAGTTGTAGCTGCGATCCTGTAACTGTACCTCCCATGCTGAGCGCGGCCGCTCCCTCTGGTCTCCCCCATCTTAACGGGTTTTAGCCTCTCACAGCTTGAGGGCTTTGCTGCATTTTAGTGAAAAACAGCAAGTCCTTCAATCAGGGCGAACAGTAAGCAGCCGGGGCAAAAACAATGCGTCAAGCAATGGAGAAGAGCCGACTGAATACTTTATAACTCGCAGAAAGAACAGCAGCAGCAGGTTCCCACCGCCGCAGTAACAACTGTGAAGAATCTAATTCCTCCTGCCTCTCCCGCTCAGACTGGAGGATTAAAGTCGGAGAGGCTCTGCCGGCTACCCGCTGCTCCCAGTCCGGCTCTCCCACTGGACCCCACCATACAGGAGCCATTCAGAGGGTGGCCCTCCCTAAAGCCTGACTTATGCCCACGATGCCATTTTAGTGACAACAATTCGCTCTAAACTCCTTCTCTGTCTCTCCTTCTAACCACATTTTTCGCCCTTTTCTTCGTCTTTTTTATTACATCTAATCGGGATGACACGTCTCACCTTATTCATGCCGCCTTTGTGCTGCGTTTTCACTGTTTACATTCGTGTGGTGCCTCCTCCCTGCTGGGGCATTGATGTGGCATTATGCAGCCGGGGACAGGAGAGGCACCGACTAAAAAGAAGAGCTCTGAATGTGCTTAACGCAGGCGAGGGCCTGCAGGAGCACAGCTCGTCCCCCTGAGCTCCTCTTTTTGTGCCGTGCTCCTGATGGGAGCAGACTGGGTGAGAGTGAGGAGAGATTAAAGGTGCTCTGTGTGCTTTCAGACAGTTTGTGTTGCGTTTGGCAGTCAACAGCATCCCTACAGGTCATTCCCAGAGCTGAACACAGCCCATGATCAGAGATGGATCTTTTTTTCTTTTTCCACATAGCTGCCAGCCCCCACAGTCAAATACTACTGGGCTGAACTGACATGTCCCAGTTACTCCAGTTAGACTGTGCCTGTGTTTCTTCCTGGACTGATTGACATGTTGGATATGAAGCAGGGCCCATGAGGTGGCTGGTAATTTACCATCACTGCCACATCAGTCTCACAATGCACTTCTATTCTGGGTATTTCTTTGATTTATGCTCATTGCTGCACCAGAATTAATGTTGAAAACCAAAAATAGTATAAAAAAAAAAAAAAAAAGAGCAGGCTGGGGTTGAGAAAAGCATGCTGAAGTCTTAAGTCAAATTGATTTCTGCACCATATTTCACTAACAAGGTGCTTTGTTGGTGAAATAACTGGTTGTTGTTATGAAACAACCAGTTTCATAACTGATTGTTTCATAACAACCAGTTATGAAACAATAATAATTCATCAACAGTATCAAATATGTTGATCAGTGTCCCATTTATTATAAAGTGGGTTTTGGTCTTGACTGAAAGTTACTCAGTTTTTCAGCTGTTTTGCAGTTTTCAGAAAGTTTGTTCTGCATAGAAGCTGAATGCTGTTTGGTTCTGATGCAGAGCAGAACCAGAAGACCTGAGAGGTTCTGGAAGGTTGATCCAACAACAGCAGATCCTTAATGTATTGTGGTTCTAGCCCATTTAGTGATTTATAAACTAACAGTATTTTAAAGTCTATTCTTTGAGCTACAGGGAGGCAGTGTAGGGACTGGAGTAAAATGCTCCATCTCCCTGGTTTTAGTCAGAACAGCAGCAGCAGCGTTTTGGATCATCTGCAGCTGTTTGATTGATTTGTTAGACAGGCCTCTGAAGACGCTGTTGCAGTTATCAATGCGACTAAAGATAAACGCATGGATGAGTTTCTCTAGATCCTGGAAATGTTCTTCAGGAACTGATGGAAGGCCGACTTTGTAATTGTCTTTATGAGGCTCTGAAGGTTGCAGTCTTAGTCCATCAGTGCAGGAGAGAGGACGTCTCTCTGCTCATGCACTGAGTCGTTCTATTCTTGGCTTTGTTGGATTCACCGTCACAAATTTAAATCTTTCCATTTTAGTGTTTTGTGAACCATATAAAATGTTTCAGGGCATCATTTATTTATGAGATGCTTGTACCGATGCCGCCATCCGACCAAAAACGTGGAATAAAAGTAACAGATAGGAGCAGGAAAAAAAAGAGCCTAGCAGGAAAATAAATACTCTGGATGCAGGGAAAAATCATGTGCTGCTAATGGAAGGTACACAGAGGTGATTTCAAAACACTTTCTCCCTCCATTTCTGAAATGGCCGCACAAACTCTAGAGGAGTAAATAATGTGTGGAAATAAAAGCTGGCTAAAAATACAGTTGTAGAAATGTCCTGAGAAGAGTTGTTTTTCCATTTGTCCGATTGCGTGTATGTATTATTTATTTCTGACAAAATGTAAGCAAGGAGAGGAGCAGCAGATGCAGCAGCAAAAGAACCAGAAAAACTCCCAGAAAAAGCTTTTTAAGTTTCACAAACTCTGGGAAAAGGAGGTCAGCTCTGTTGCAAACTCGACGGACTCAAAAACCCAAAACGTATTTGAATTTAATTTCATGCAGGTTATTCTTAAGTTTGTAAATCTAATTCCTTTATTTATGCTTATTTTTTGAACATGTCAAAGTAGAATAGTGATTATTGATGTGGAAACAAGCTTTTTAGGAGACGGTTGAGGTTTCAAATTGAAGAATATTTAAAGAGAAAGTAATTTGATCATTTTCACACTGACGACATTTTGTAATCCAGTTCTGACAAAGTAACTCATCACCTGCAAAATTTCGAGATGTAAAGACTCAACATTTTCACCGCTTCCCGTTTTATCCCACTGAAAGTCCAGATGTCGGGGAATCTATTTCCAAAGTCTGATTTGAAATGAGATTCTCACAGTTCTCATGCAGACGGCTGCCGTTTGTGGAGAGTTTATTCGTTTAAAACACATGCTGTCTGCCGTCTCTCATGTTTCATGTGCTGTGCTCCAAAACCTGCTGCTCCCGCCAAGCAACAAAGGCTGATTTCCACTCAAATTTGTCTGTGACACTTTGAAAAAGAGGAGCCATTTATCAACCTGTCCCACAGACACTGGAGGTGGAACTGCTGAGGAATCTGCCGATGACGTAAAAGCTAAATAGACCTTTCAGAAACTATCGGATGTGTATTTGGTTTAGTTCATGAAAGTGGTGTAAAAATCGGAAATTGGACGTTCAGATTGAAGCGAAAATAACATTAAGGTCGCATTTGGCACATTTCATCCAACACCTACAATGTATTTAAAGCGATGGGCCAGCACAAAGAAAAGCACAATTTTGAAGTGTACAGAAAATTATACATAATTTATATATGTAAATAAATTCTCAGAAGTCACACAGTTAACCGTCAAACTGTGTAAATTAATCTCAGTATAAACAGAGGTGTTTTATAACCTCTATAAATATAAAGAGACAGTATTAGAAAATAAACATCATCATAAACACCAGATAACTAAGTTTCTACAGGTTTGACCAACTCAAATGTAATACCTTTTGTAGGCTGATGTGAACAAAATTTAAGAAAAGTATGACAACAAAGACGTACAAAAATTGTTTAGTTTATTTAGATGAGTTTTGCGACAGACGTGATTAAATAGTCCTGTCACCTCAAAATTTAAGACCAATGATTATTTAAGGCCAATTTATAATCTATAATACATTTGAGACATTTTAAGGCCTTGATTTTAGAAACATGGATTTAAGACTTTTTAAGGATGCTGGTAAACCTTTTAGCGAAGCAACGGCAATCTAGATCGAATTAAGAGTCTGGTAAGACGAATGAGCAGCAATTTTCTAAATAATCCCAGCTGGTGGAGAAATCCACAAAAAAGACTTACAGCTGTAAAGTGATTCTGCAACGTTTTAATCTCACTTCATCAAACTTTTTCTTGGTCTATCAAATAAAAACCCAGAAACAAAAACTGAAGTTTGTGTTTTAGCAGTATAAATAATTCAACAAGAGATTTGTACACAGATAAAAATAACTAAAATACAAAACGCAAACCGTGAAATGTTTTTGAGTTAATTTATTGCCCTACTCACCACATTCATGTGAAGCTAAATGTAAAGTGCAACAGGTTCCCGTTTCCAAGACTGGGATGAAGTTTTAAAGAAATATTGGACCAGAAATACGGATGGGCAGATCCAAGTTCGGGACGAGGTTATGAGGATTTAACCCGGTCCCACTGCTGTAATTTCTTTTACTCAATCTGCCACAACTGTGACTGGAGGCTTCGTTAAAGGGTCAGAAATCTGAGATTAACAGAAAAGTGAAGGGGGAGGATTGCATGTAACCCCCCTCCGTCTCACCATCCATAAACTAGCGCCAGCTGTTGCCTCATGCTAAACCCAGCTTAGGAGAAACAGACCTAAAAGGCCTCATTACGAGCTGCCCCACGGTGAACCTGCAGCGCCCCCATCGGCTCTGGTGGAGCGCCGACACTGCAGCCCCGAGTTGCATTTCGATGAAACTCCTGAGACACAAATCCCGCTGACGAACAGTGTGAGCACAGTCAGTTCTCATCAGTCGGACGTGGGCAGCGCAGATGAACCGAACACAGAGCAAAAGTGGGATTTGGTTTCAAATAATCAGTTAAAAATACTGTAACATGTTAAGAGCGTCATTATGTTTTGATCTAGAAAGTAGGACATCTTACAAATGGTACTCAAATTGAAATTATGTTGGTAGATGTAGAATTTTGTTTTAGTGGCACTGGGTGTTTCCAGGGATTTAGGCTGTCACATTTTTTTCACGAGTCTTCTTGTAATCCCAGACTAACTTCACAATGTTTGTATCAGAGGGGATTAGTATGGAAGAGGATTAGGGGCACTAGTAAGAAAAAATAAAAACTAATAAAAATAAGATTTATAATTCTAAGTTTGATCTCACAATTCTGACTTTTTTTTCTCAGAATTTTCACTTCTTAGAATTCTGACTTTAAAATCTGA
Source organism: Poeciliopsis retropinna (assembly GCA_010277075.1). NCBI lineage: Eukaryota > Metazoa > Chordata > Actinopteri > Cyprinodontiformes > Poeciliidae > Poeciliopsis > Poeciliopsis retropinna. The sequence goes on along the minus strand of VMRM01000037.1, from coordinate 3,050,713 downwards.
ATTCTGACTTTAATCTCAGAATTCAGATTTTTTCCTCAGAATTTTGACTTTCTGAGTCATTCTAATCTCAAATATCCTTTTTTCTTACAATACTGATTTTAATCCTAGGTTAAAGTTGGAATTCTGAGATTAAAGTCAGAATTCAGTCTTATTTTTATTTTTTTTCAGAGACCCTAATTGTCTTGTACAGGTTAGACCATCAGTCTGCAAGAACAAAAAGTGGAGAGACAGAACATGGAGGAAAAAGCATTTTACCCGGTTGGGAGTAAAAGCACTCCACAGAGAGGTTGGGCGGCCGTGGGAGGGGGCGGCCGCTGGATGGGACCGACGATCAGAAAGCATGTGACAGTTTGGGGGTGAGGAAAAGGCCTGTGGGATAAACGCATCCCGAGTTCAGGCAGGGGTTAGTGTGGCAGGAGGCGGGAGCCGCTGACGCCGCTCTGCCATCATCGGTTCGCCAACGCCATCTCAGAAATCGCCGTCCATAAACTCTCTGTGAACCCGGACGAGTCTGACGCCGTCGTCCAGGTGTCCGGAGGTTTTTGGGTTCTAATCGCCCCAAAAACTGAAGGTGAACCAGAGGTCGCACCAACCAGAAACATCCGGTCACTCAGCCTGAGTCAGGTTCACAAATCTCTGAAATAACTGATACGGCATAAAACAGATTAGTAGTATTTATTTATATAATCACATTAACTACATTTGGTATATGTGATAAAAATCTTTTTATAAAATCTAAAGATTTTCAAAGTGAAATGTTCAAAATGTAACCACTATTAACATCTCTAAATGGTACACAAGCAATGAATATTTAGGCCTTTGTGATTTTCTTTTGAAAAATAAACATTTTGGACACTGAAATCTCAATTTCACACAATTCTAGATGTGTTCAAAATCTATTATTAAAATATACTTTTTAATATTTAGAATAAAATGTACAGTGCAAAAAGCAGTGAGTAAATGAAATTTATCATAGCAAACATTATTCTGAAACAATAAAATAAATTTTTTTATTGTATATAACAAAGTACAGATTTTAAAAATACATATTAAATATATATAACCGCTATCTACACACGTACATATTATTACTGAGTTATCAAAGAACGATACACAAGTAAAAAGCACATACACTTTTTTTAATTAAAATTTTTTTAATGATTTTTTTTTCTGAATAATTGGGACACAAAATATTTAAAATAGTTTTTCTATTTAAAGAATTACAAAAAATAAATTTGTCAAAACATTTAAAAATGCTTTTGAAAGCTTCACTAATGTTTACCTTAACTATGCATATGTAAACTTAATTTGCTGCTTTGAAATCAGATAATTTATAATTACATCAAATTATTAAAGCAGAAGATGGATCTGATTTAAAATCCTGCATCTGTTCAACAATAGTTTAATTTCCAGCTTTATTCTGTAGAATAGCCTAAACGTTTTATGGTTTATTTCTGGAAATGTTTTTATGTAATAAGTTATAAAAACAAAACTTTACTAATAAATTTATAAACTTTGCGTTTTCAGAAACCAACTTGCAGAATTTGGGTGAAATAATGTGATAATTAAAAAGCCTTTAAACATTTAGATTTGTTGAACGCAGCGTGGGGGCTGGAGTGTTTTTGGAGCGCTGATGATTCCCCGAATTTATCTTCAATAATCTCCTGAGTACGGAGCAGCGGCCTTGTCCAATCACTCGGCTCGTCTGCTCTGCTCCCACAGATACAAGCGAGTTCACTTCGAGTTCATCATGGCCGCCGCCCTGGTGAAAGATCGACTGAATCTGACCGCACCGCGTCGACCGCGCTGAACCTTTCTGTTTCGCCGCTTGGCTCGTTTCTGTTGCTTCTTTCGTACCTGTTGACGTGGAAAAGGTTGCTGTAGGCGTCTGGATCGTTTTCTGCTTCCCATGCATCTCACCACTTCTTCCTCTTTTGCTTATCTCTCAGTCTCCTCTTCCTGATCCAGTAAAAATACTAACACAATCAGAAACAGGTGGTTTGTGAATCCCTGACGGAGTAATCTGTGTCCTGCTTTGGGATGCAGAGTTTGACTGGACGCCATCAGCAGGGCGCCCAGCGAGCCTCCTATTTTAAATTAGAGCCATCAATCAAAACAGTCCTACATTGCATGCCACAGGAGACAGTCATATTCCACAGCGACCCCTCTGTGACCTCTGGACGATGCGGTAACATGTGAAGTGGCAGCAGGACAGGGGACCTGCGTGGACAGCGTCCCCGTCCCCCGTGAGCTTTAAACGGCCGACACCTTGGAGGCAAACGGCCATGAAGGAGACAGACCGCGAGCTGACCTTTCACCTCTCTGCGTGTTGAGCCGGGACCGTGGCACTGTCTCCAAACCGAGCCGCCGTGCGTTGGCGTGACATCATTAGGGACTGACTGATTGAATTTAGAAAGTTTTCCCTTCTGAACGCTTTCACGCTTCATTAACAAACACCTTTAGGCGTAATCTGTGCAAGATGTCTGACTCTTCTTGCAAATGAAAAAATAAACAGGAACATCCAATTATCTAACAGGAATAAAGAACTGTACTTATTTATTAGTTTAACATATAAAAGTAGTTGGAAGAAAAACATCCTATATAGTCTACCCCTTCTCTCTATGTAGCTAAGAATTACTGACTTAAATCATGATCAAAAAGTAGATTTTTAAGTGAAAAATGTATTTTAGATAAAACTGTCTGGCTGTGCTTATACAGCAAGAAAAATATATTTGAAACCAGAGGGAAAAATATTGAAAAATAGCAAATGATTTCATGCCTCACTAACAAACACCTTAGAGCGTTAATCTGTGCAAGAAGCTTCAACCTCGTCTTGCAAGTACATGACAAAAAATAAACAGGAACACCCAAATATCAAGCATTAATATTTAATTCATTTACAGTTTAATATGAACACGTATGTTGATAAAAGCTAAAATTTTGAGTGAAAAGGAGAAGTTCCAAGAAAATAAAATCTTACATCGTCTTCCTCTTCGCCCTAAACAATTAAGTAATTGTTACCAGAAGTTTATTTTTATCAATGAATTTATTTTGGATATAACTGTCTGATTATTCATGGCTACATTTTGATAGAGAACAGAGGTAAAAATGTTGAAAAATGGCGAGCGCTTTCATGCTTCTTCAATAAACACCTTTGAGTGTAATCTGTGCAAATATAAAAAAAAAAAAAAACTGCATCATAAAGAATTTATTTATTTCCTTCATTTGCAGTTTAATATGAACATGTTGATATAAACAAACGTTTTGAATTAAAATTAGAAGAAAAAGTCCTATATGGTTTACCCCTTTGCTCAAAAATGAATTTGTTACACCAAAAGCAACTATGCAGTTATTATTATTTTAAAATGATATATTTATTTTGGATCTAACTTTCTCATAATTCAGAAGTTTATTTACTTGGCAAGAAAAATACATTGTTGATAAAACGGAGAACAGAGGTTTTATATATCTGATAGATCTGCAAAATAACATTTTAAAATAAATTCTTCACTATGTCTGTAATTTGAAATTGGATAATTTGTAATAATAAAATAAAATAACTTGAACTTATTTTTTAGGAGCTCAGATTTTCTGCCTAGACTTTGCAAAATTCAGCAAAAGAAGTGATATAAAAACAAATATAATATGTATTCCTGCCAAAATTCCCTCAAACATACAGTAGGAATAACTTGAATTTTAATCAGCAGAAATACATACAGCCTTTGCCCTCAGTCCATGTATTTTTAATTATGTTTTGTGTGGTGATTTGTATGTGTATTGCTCACATTCATTTTCCGTTTCTACAAAACTAAAAAAAAAATAAATAAATAAATAAATTTTCTCAGATAGACAGAAAGTTTTCCCCAACACAAAACTTCAGACTCTTTACATAGTTGCATAAAATTCAGATTCATGCATCGTATAAAGACGCAACGACTTCGGGCAACAGCAACGTCAAACGCCTGAAGAGTTTGAGCTGCGATCTCGTTCACAGCTGATAAAATCCCGCAGGATGTTAAAGGAAATCGAATCTGATTGAGAATCACTGGTCGCCACAAACAAACCAGGAGAATGAATTGTATCTGACAGTGTTCGTTCATGATATGGAAGTAATTCACTTCTCAATAGGCGCCCAAGTTTTCCACTACAGCATACAGTGCTTGAGTGGAGAAGCTCAATAGAGTTTAATGAGTGATTTTCATTAAGTATTTGGGCCGGCGGGGCTGATGGAGACGCCATTGTCTTTATTTCTGAGGATTCTGTCATCGGATCTGTATCAAGGTGGACGACGAGTTCGCAGCAGCGCCGGGCTGCTATGTAGGTTAGCGCCACAAAAGCTCTTTAATCCAGAGTGGAAATAAATAAATAAAAATGTTCGGGGAGAGGTGAGTGCTCGGTCAGCTTGTCTGCACAACCCCCCCCCCCCCAGCCCACAACACGCACACACACACGCACACGCTGCTTTGGTTGTGTCATAACCGAGTGCCGCCATTAGGCCTGTGCTGATTTTAATGTGGAGCGAGTGTGCCGTCTACCGAACAAACCGGGCGCCGATGGGAAGCCGCGATCCGAACCGCCTCCCCTACACCCGCAAATTTAAAAAGTAGAAACGCAAACGTGGGTCCGATCTGCCGACCCCGCAGTCAACGCATCACAAAGGTCACGGTAAGCGTCTGAACTGCTGCAGAAATAAAACACTCAGAAAAATGACAGAAAAACTTATCAAGTCTGAATCTAGGCCACGTGCTGGAGCACATTAATAATTAATGAGACTCATGAAACAAATATTTCTACTAAAGAAAGAGTGAGAAAACCGAACTTACAATTTTTTACTTCAAATATTTTATTGTGAAAACATGTTATTTTAAATTTTACAGAAAAGCAGATGTCCACCAATAAAGTTTATTGCAAACACCTTAAATGCTAGCCATGATTAATTTCATATTTATGTAGTTGGTTTTAGTTATATTTATAAGTGTTGTTTAATTTGAACATGATAGATATAATTCACTTGTGTTTTTGTTTTAAATTAAATTAAAACTAGTTTAAAGTAAAACAAAAAAGATAAAATGTAAATTTTGAAGAATTTAGGTTCATTTCATATTTATTTTCTTCAACATTCTGCATATTTGATCTTCTGTGGTTTGCTGCTGTGTAACTCGGGTAGATTTAAATATTAAAAATGTCTTTCCTCTTCTGGATTTATTTATTTTTTACAAAGTTTTTTTTCCAAGTTCGCCTTGCAGAAAAATTAGAGCTGACAGTTTTGCAAATCACAGCACATGTGTGGAGGAAAACCTAAGCTGGCGGCGCTCATTTTACACCACATTCCTCGCCGTTCAGCAGCCATACTTCTCCCATGCTCTGCTCTTTCTCTGCAATGACAGTTCGGAGCCGAATACCAAAGGTGAATTTTTATGGGCGTCTACCTGTAGAACCTCTGGTCTAGTCCAAACACGGCGCAGGGCCAGAGGCCGTCGTCGGTATGGAGAACGAGAACCCGGGAAAGCACCGGAGTCAGAGAACGTACCGCTGGGGGAAACGCAGAGCAGCTGTCTGCCAGCTGCAGCACGCAGCACTCCGAGTCCCCCAAAACCCACGGCAGCCATGGCACAGAGAAACGTCCACAGGTGGATTTGATTTGTGCGATCGTTGCTCCTCTGCCGCCGTGTTGAGCACAACTTTTTCTCTGTGACCTCACGGCGACCTGACACTCCAACACACTCAGAGTTTAGAGCTGGGAAAGAATGAAAAACACAAATGTGCACCTTTTTGTTTTTTCTCTGTTTGAGTTTCTTTTTCTTCTGCCTGAAAGATAAATGTTTAATGCAAGGTGACATTCAAGTGCGCGGCGTGTTCACGAACTGCATTTATAAATAAATGTAAGGTCAGAGCAGCATCAGAAAACACAATATCTATAAAAGTGCCTGCAATAATTCATGAAGAGATATTTATTAAAGCAAAAATAAAGATGCAATTCATTTTCTCTTATAGTCTATTATTTTTTATTTAAATTCTTGCTACATTTATGACTTATTTATATTTCTATTTAAGTTGTTAATCGTGTTTGTTTTAAGAATATTGCTGTTTACAATTTCAGATTTTATTATTATTCAGGTTTGCTGTGTATTATATTAACATTTTATTAATTCTAATAATTTCACATTTCCTATCCAGCATTTCCTCTCTAATCAAATCCACACAATTACATTTCTAAAGTTGCGTTTTCTCTACAATTGATTGATTTCTTTCTCACTTTTAACTACGATCAATATTTACTTTCTGTTTACTTTAATTTAAATCATTTTATTATGTTTCTCGGTCTGATTTCTAATCTCTGTCTTCCTTTTTCAGTTACACTTGAGAGAATGAAAGTGATTTAAAAATAAAATAAACGGATAAACACAGTGCTCAGAATGGTGATCTTACATTTTTTAATATTTTGCTATCTCATTTTAAAATGTCAACAAAAACAAAAAAAATTACCTGAAAAGTCCTGGAGCGTTGATATTAATTTTATTTTATCCAATAAATTAAAAAAATACTTCACCCAACCTTAGAGCTACAAAATAGCAAGTAAATATATCAAGATGTGACATTTTAGCTTATTTTGATTTTGTTTCACCTGCAGCTAAACTCTGTGAATGTTTAATCACAGAAAAAAAGTACAAAGGTAGAAAAAGGTACAAATTTTGTGCCTTTTTTTATTTTTCTTATCTCATTTATTTTATTTTTCTTTTGCTTGAATTTGAAAATACCTATATGTCAATGTTAAGTTTATATTTTCGTGTTAAATTTGTGTAAAAAAAAATGTTGAAAACATAATTCAACGACATTTTCGGTGCGTGGATTTAACTTGTCAATTACAATTTATGACACTCTGAACCCGTTTAAAATTCTCCTAAAATATAAAAATATAAATACCTTTTGTTCATATTGGATAAATATAAAATAAAACAAGCTAAAGCAAGGCTCACAAGTTAAGAGATCAGGAAAACGCTCAATTGAAACTGCAAATAGCCACAAATCAACTAAGCTTTAAATTTAAACATAATCTCATCATGTCATAAATACATATTCCCATTTTTTACTTTTAATTATGAATCAATTTCCATACGGTTTTTTTTTTTATTTTTCAAAATTTGCTGCGGATATTTTTATTTTTTCACTCTCGTATTAAAGCTAAGTTTAAAATCACAGTAGATAGACGCTCTAAATTAGACCCGAATAAAGTATCAGTAGTTTGATGAATTCTGAAAGCATAACTTTGCAAAGAGTTTTGCATGTTTTACAATGAGAAGCATAATAAACTGAGATGACTTTATAATGCGACATGACTAGAGTTAACCATTTTGGGGCATTTCCGATGCAGATAACATGGAAATTGTATACAGGCTGTTTTGTAACACTGTCTAATTACATTATTTACCCTGTCTGTGCTCTTTACAGTGGGTTGCACCTCATGCTAATCTGAGTAAACAAGTCCGAACGCCCGCAGTGACCAGACTCAGCTTCACCTGGTTATATAACGGGAATACGACCAAATAGACTAAAACCAAAGGAAGTTGGACGACTTTAGAAAAATGCTGGCCTACAGCTGACGGGCCGCCGCTCTCTGCAGCACATGCTGCCCTACATACAAGCTGACTGAACCTCCCTCCCCATGCTTAGTGCGTATTCCTCCAAATATAATATAAAAATGAATCCACGCTAATGGCCAGAGTTTATATTTTCCACGCTGTCTCTGCGCAGCTCTGCAGAAACACAATAGCATGCAATCATGTAGGTAGGGCTCCATTTGCCTGATGATAATTGCCAACCTTTGCTCATCAGGATGCTCGACTGGCTCACCCGCAGCACGGATCATGTTCTGCTGCTGACAAACATCTGACTTCTGACCTCAGCTTCTATCCGCCCTCTCATCTTCTTCTGGCGGTGACTAATGGTGAATCATAATGTCGGTCTGCAAAAGGCTGAAATTTAAGCGTGAGAGCTCCGTATGTGTGTAACCACGTATTCCCAAGGTTAAATAAAGTTTGGCTAAACTTCAAAGCAGTTCTGATGGTAACGTTAGCAGCAAAAGGAAGAGAAAAATCTGTAGTTTGATCATTGAAAAATTATACATATTATGTTTAGCTTAATCAAAAAATAGTGTGTAGGCATGAGTTATCAGGAAGGAATCTAAAAAATAATATTGCCATACATTTACAGATATTGTTTTGTGACGGTTCAAGAAGAAAACGTGCTTCGGTATAAAGCATTCATGTATAAAATGCGACATCTCTTAAGATTATATGAAATTCTGAAGTTGCAGTGATGGGAGACAATCACAGCTTTACACGAGTCACTTCAGGTTCAGTTGGTTCTCTGCGTTTTTATTTTCTTTAAATAGAAAAAGTCGCATTTCTATATTCTGGAACGTCTTTAGCGATTTATCCAGCGGGATAGAGGAGCGGATAAACCGAGGAAAAAAAAAAAAGACGAGGGACGGATTCCAAAGTTCACTGCAGAAAATAGGTCAGCCGGTGTTAATGTGCTTGAACTTTTGACCTGACGGGAGAGCAGCTAGTAGCTGAACAACAGACTCCTCTGACTGCCGGAATCCAACCGCCGTCTCCCGATCCAGAATTAAAGATTCTGCTTTAATTTCAGAGAGGAAGTGGCGAAAAGGCGGCGAGTCACGAGGACGCGAAAAGGAATCCACAAGAAGCTTGTAGGTCTTTACTTTGTATTTTCAAAGCTAAATGTTCCATAATCTCTTTCAGATTTTCTGTCGTAACCCAAAGAGGTTTTTTTTTTTCTCCCCCTTCGGTTGTTTGCGTCACGTCTTTACGCCGCCTCTGACCTCATTTCTGTCTGCAGCAAACCTCCATTTAACAGGGCAAGCGGCTGCTCTCTGTTGTGTACACAAGAAACAAGATGGCGGCATACGGTACCTTACGTTCTGTTCGTCTCTTTCGCTTTGCTTTTCATTAAGGCCGCCAGGTTGCCATTTCTGTCCGTCGGCGAGTTTTTAACTCCACGCCTTTTTCCAGATCGTTGGACATTTCTCCGTAACAACAACATCAAAATGACGATAATGAAAACTCAGCCGTACTGCAAATGAAATAATTTGACAAAAATGAGCTCCGGTAGCGTGTTCCTCTCCTGTTTCTCTCGCTGTGATGTTTTTTTGGGGTTTTTTTTTTGCCTTTTCCAACCCCCTGTTCTCTCTGCAGCAGGGCTCATAATATCAGATTGCACAGCCGGTCTTCGCCAAATGTGAATTTTATACTCTAGTGAACACAGGCTTTACACTTTCATTAGCTCACATTCTCCTCAGCAGTGCAAATGCCATGTCGCTGGTTTGGGGAGGGGAGAGGGGAGAGTTTTCACTGCGCCTCACATGGCGGCGCAGGACTGCAGGGCGGGACGGGGAAAGCATCCATATCGGACGTTTTCCCCCCCTGGGGTACGGACAGCCGTTCAGAAAGGAACGGCTAATTCAGAATCTACCTCACTGAACACATACGGACGATGTGCAAACTACAAAAGCATGCAGAAATGCCAAACTGTTGTTGTGACAGGATGGATTTCTATTCATGGATCATGCGTGTGTCATGAACAAATTATCTTAGTGCTGAGGACTTGATGCAGATCTTATTAATGGACCAATGTTCTCCTTGGGAAACGTTTACTTTTGTGTGAAATGGTGAGGAATATTAGTAAACTGAGGAAAATTAATTCATAAGTTTGGGGTTTTAATACAGTTACATATGAAATCTGAATGGTGGGGATTCAAATGTTTGATAACTTCCAAAACTTAAATACAAAAAGTGTTAAACAGACACTAATTTAACACCAAGCGGTGTTTATTATGGGATGTTTAACGGCTAAAAACAGATTATTTCTACAGAGTTAAAGGATTTTTTACTCCTTGCTGATTTTATGTTATTTTTTTGTTTTTGTCACACTTCCATGTTTCAGATGATCAAACAAATATTGAAAAGCAAAATGACCTGAGTACAGCAGACCTCCTGTAAGTTCAGTTTGGTAGTCACCGATTTTCCTGTGGAACGTAACTCCAGATTATATGTGGAAATGTTGCCTATTTGTGGCTTTTTTTTTTTTTTTTTGGAAAAGTTAAAAAGAAAATGCAGCTTTGGGAGGTGAAATATGTAAATTCAATGATACTTGATGTTAAATTTGATGCCGTTTCCAAAGCAGCCAATCAAAGAGCGCGATTAATTCTTCTTGGCACTGATTGGCTGAATCCCAAAGATCAAAGATATGAGAGAGAGTCCATGTTAGCTTCTGCGGTAGAGGCAATGCAGTTTCCTCTGTGCATATTAACACATATTAAGGAATATTTGGAATATAAATGTATGTAGAGAAGATACTATTTCCACATTGCAGTGTTCCCATCAAATAAAAATGAATAGGTTTGTCCACGCAATAAGTTATTAAAAACACGCCGCGTCTTCATCGTCCTCTAACCACTTCCTGTTATCTTCTTTGTCGTTTCCACCAGTAGTAACATCCAGTTGTTGATCATGTGACTCGTGTTTCTGTTGCAGTTTTGTGAATACGCTGTTTTCAATAAAGCCAAAAAACCGCCTCATAGCACAAAAACGTTTTAGAGATAAACATAAGTTTTTTAAGCAAATTAATTTTGGTAATTCCAATTTGCGCAGTTATTTATCATGTAGCTTGATGTTGCTACCAATAGCATCTGATGTTTACAATTAATATTTCAAACAGGTTGGTCTGGACAACTTTTTCTTCCCCAAATAAATAAAATAATCCTCTGAAAAAAGCAGCTTGAGTTTAGTCAGGAAATAAGGAACCTTTTCAAACTATTTTATTTTTTCCTTAAATGTAACTATAAATATGTTTTCTTAAAAGTTTTAGATTTGCTCATGGCATCAAGCTCCATGTTTTTAAATAATTTAGTTTAAACTTGTTTTGATAAATTAATACTAAAGATTTTTTTGCACCGCAATAATTCATAATGCCATTTCATTTTTATGCTGCTGGTAAGACATTTGTTGTGAATGTAAGGGAACATCTAATTACAGTCTGAATCCAGACACTCTCCCAGTTGACAGTGCTAATTAAATTGCACACTCACTTCTGTTTTGTATTTCTCATTCAGTCAGACGATTTGTTGAGGAACGGAGAACATCCAGCTGCCAAAATTAAACTCTAACCAAGCAACTCATGCTTTGCAACGTGTAACAAATTGCGCTCTGCGCCGCTCTATGAAAAACAACTTATGAATGTATAATAAATATTAGATAAAGCTGTGGTCACTGAATCGGGACAGGGTGCCAACATCTGAACCTTTCATCCACTAAATCTTTATTTTAACCAATAAGAAATGGAGGACAGCCAGCTCTATTTCCATTTCTGTCTAATTTCTCCCTCATTTTTATATTATTAATCTCAGTTATGTAACAATTAATGTCAATATCAGTCAACTTTTACCAATTAGTTTAATTTTAAGACCATTTCTTTACCAAAGTTTGTCGTTATTACCTAAAGAGTTCCTGTTTATGTCACTTATTGGAGAATATCTAATTTAATTTGCAGACTAAACTCTAAACCTTTTGTTGGTCTCAGTTTCTATGCACCACGAATCTGGAACAAACGTCCCAAAAAACTGCAAAAAACAGCCAAAACACTGAGTTCATTTAGATATGAAACCCTGACTTCAGCACAGACACATTCAGGTTTATAACATAACAAATAACCTTAAACAAACTCCCAATGAGAACTTAGCAGCAGGTAATAATTGTAAAATTAAACATAGCTAAAATGGACAACGTAAATAATAATAACACATATCAAAAACTCTCATGAAACACTGCATATGATTGAATTTGTCTAAAATATATGTTAAAATATAATATTTTAACATATATTATATTGCATATGTTAAAATATACAATATTTTAACATATACTTCTGATCTAGAAGTCAGATCCGAAAGTTTCAAATGGCAACAGAAAAAGGGGGCGGGGCTGACAGTTGCCGGTTACTATGGTAACCACCAACTGTCAAGAGCATCTAACAAAACTTTGAACAAATTTTGACAAACATCTCGTCTTGTTAGATAAAACCCTGTTACAGATGAACGCTAAAAACCCACCTGGTCACAGTAACTGGAACATTGATCAATATGTTTGAATTTATTGATGATTTTGATGATATTTTACAAAATGTTTTTGTTTATTGAGCTACTGTTTTCTGTTTTGAACTGTCTGCTTTCTGAAATGTGCCGTACAAACAAACTTGACTTGTTTATGTTCTGCCTTGTGCTGTTTTCTTATATTAATTAATTTTATTTTAAACAGTTTTCACTGCAATTTGAAGGTGTGAATATGTCTGAATATGAAGATAAGTTATTTGAAAAACGCTGCAGTGATATTTTGACAAAAAAAAGAATTTTAAATCCTCAATATGTGGAGATAACAGATCTTGATTTATCTTCAAACTGGATGTTTCTTTGGCCCCATAAACAGACACAATAAATGCAGCAAAAACGGTTGAAAATGGGAGCCGTTTATGTTTGTTGTTTTACTTTAAGAACAAACCAATCTGCGTGGTTTGGTGGTCGATGTATAAATACCAGGGCAAAAGAGAAACAATCATTTCCGATCAGTTTGAACATTTCGGGGGAAAAGATAAATCTGCCTTTTTCTGTCCCGGAGTGAATGTTTGATTTAGAGAAATATTTACTATGTCCAGCTTTGCACATGCTGCTTTCAAACCCTGTCCAAGTAAGCCTAAAATAATGAGAAAATTTAATTATTTTTACCTAATGAAGCAATGCAGATCCATCTGAAACAATTTCACTCATAGTTACACAGCTTATCTCAATCCTGATTGTGGTGAAACGGGACAGTAAAGCTTCGGCGTTTCTGCGTTTCCTCATTAAAACCCACTTTGCCCTCTGGAAAACTCTCCTTTATTGGCTCTATTTTCATACGTTTCCTGCCTAAAATGCTTACTTGTGTAAATGCATTGAAATGTAATGATAATTACAAAAGTGAAGTTTGCGGCTCGTCGAACGGAGGAACAGCAGAGAGGAACGCAAATGGTTTGTGTCAGCGCTGCCCCAGAGAGATGAAAGCAAATGCTGGATGTGTCCGAAACCATTAGGGTAAGAGGCGCCGTTCGCCCCGAACCCCAACACCTCCCGGACCGCTCCGCCAGACATGGACCGACAGAAAATAGTGCCTTGCACAAAGCTTCTCGCTTCAGAGAATTAACTTCATGACATTGCAAAAACACAAAATCCTACCAAGTATTTTTGGTCTAGTTTTTAGTGCAAGTATGTCGGCACACTTGAAATAAGAAAACTAAAGTACATGTACATTTTCAGCAAGATACAAGGGTTTGTTTTAAGTCAATAATTCCGTAATATTGATGAAATGGTACCATTGGTAGGTAATTTTACTTTTGGGGAAAATGTGAAATTATCTGCCAATGGAATTAGTATTTCTCACCAATATTACAGAGTTATTGATTTAAAACAAGCCCTTTTACAGTCTTATTTCAAGTGAGCTAAGATATTGGCAGTAGAAATTAGAGTAGAAGTACTTGGCAGTATTGTGTGTTTTTGCAGTTCAGCGGCTCTGTGGAAGTGCAACGTTTGGTATTTGTGTGACTTTTTGCACCGCCATGTTTCCAATTAGCCGCCCGCTGGACTGTGGCGGCGAGGGGATGATCTAACGAGATGGTGACATCTCCTGGGGGAGCCAGTGGCTGACGGCGGCGGGTTTCTGTCGCTGACCTCTACTGCATGCGAACACGCTTCGACAGGAAAACCTCCCGAATTCAGGAGGCGAGGACGGGGAATATTGTGACAAGGGAGGTTTGGGGTCTACTGGAGTGAGACAGATATTAGCCACTTTTTTGTTACGGTTTGTGTCCTTCTGATTCTGTTGTTGTTGTTTCCTGCTTGATGAAGTAGAAAGAGGAACAGGTTCACGCAGAGGACAGCGGTTACAGATGTGAAGGGAGCGGAGATAGAAACGTCTTCAGGGCACAGGCTGACCCGTCACTGTCGCTTCCCTGGAGTGGATCCGATGAGTGACTGGTGAGTGACTGAGTGAGTGTGGCCGTCCTTCTTTCTTCCAACTAAAACTTTCCTCTGTCCGCGTCACCGTGGGTTCCTCGTTCCTCGTTCCCGGCCTCGCCTGTTCGGGGTTGGCCCCGCCCATTACGCCGCCCCCTCCCCACCGCCGCCGCACACACACAAACACACAGAGTCCATTGTCAGCAGCGCCGAAAGCAGATTTGCTCTTTAAACTAATGGCCCGTTATGTGAAACAGACCTGATTACTGCCTGACAGAAGGAATTAAGGCCATCCAGCGCCAAACGAGCGCGCAGCATTCATGACCTGGCACAACCACTTAGAGGGAATTTTTATTTATCCTGCGCCTAGTAAACATGAACTCAACGAAAAGAAACAATAAACTTGACTTTGGTGCTTTGTCATATCGATTCGACTTCTTCTAAAGGATCGGCTGTAATTTAACAAATTAAGAATGACAAACAGGGACGAGGGGAAGATGGACGTTTTTCATAAAATTCAGCCCCTGAAACGCACAGGGGGAATTTATCTGCTTCCTCTGATCATAACCTCCATTTAAAACAAGGACAAGCCGAACATTTTAGCTTTTAACTTTAAATTATCTTCATCTACGTAATGGGAAAGAGGCTAGTCTCCAAAAGGACACTTTAATGTGTCACTTTTGGTTGTTTGTGAGATGAGATGTTAAAATATTTTTTTTTTTGTATGATTGATTAGGTGGTTGTGAATGACATTGATTGAATTGAACTGAATTTATTCTTCATTAAAAATATTGTTTATTTTATTATTATTGATTTAAACAAAATTGAATTGCAAAAATTCTATTGTAAAAAAATAACAAATTATGAATTCATCAGTAAATTATAAATTCCCTCATCCTATGAATCCCTACATTTTGAGTTTTCCCACATTTCTAGATAAAAATCTGATTAAAAAAAAAAAAAAATTATCATCTAAAGAAACATTTACACCAAGTTTTATTTTTAAATACTTTTTTAAGGAGTTTATTTTAGGGTATCTGATTTTTAGCTTTTAGAAAATGTGATAAAGAACAAACTCTGAAAACAGCAACATAATTTTCATATTTTATTTTCTTGTTTTTATTTTGTTTTTCAAATTTAAGACACTTTTTTGACATCTAGCACATTTAATAACCAGTTCTCACTTATCAGAAACTAAACATTAATCAGTCGCAGCTACTTTTTCCTCTAAATGGCTCAAACTTTTCCACAAAATTTTTTATAGCTTTCAGTTACTGATTTTTTTTTAATTGCCGTGAAAGTGTAATAATTATTTTTTATATTAAGCTGTGTAGATGGCGTATTTTTATTGTAATATTTGCTTTTTGTTAGTTTTTTCTTTAATCACAATCTAAATACTGTGGAGTAATTTTAGTCTCTTTGGTGATTCTGGCTAATATTTATGAAACTTTTTTATAAATTAAAAATTTCACCATTTGCAAAGTTTGTCAGGCAAAACTGTAAACTATTTTACAATGTCGTTAAAGTTTGTACAGCTCATACTTTCTTCTATAGAACATCTCAATTGTTTATCTGCCGGTAAACTGCAGTTTTTTTTGTTAAACATTTTTCTAAAATTAAATCCTTTATTTGCATCGTAAGCCGCACCGTTAAAAAGAATTAACTCAGGATAAACTGAGTGACAAGACTTCAGTTGGTTGAATTAATTGCATGGATTTAATATTTAACGTCATTTACGGAGTAATTCGTTCACCACAGGGACTCTGTTACAGAGATGTGCAAACTAATTTCAGTATTCATTTACTTTATCGACATCTGAGATTCAATGATTATATTAATTTTTACTTATTGCACTATAGATTTTCTCACTATTGTGAAAAAACTGTTTTTTTTTATGACACAAATTTTCTGATATCTAAAAAAAAACGATTAACAATTGAAACCGATTTGTCATCGTACGCAGCCGAACGATGCTTTGCTTTCTTGAGGGTTTGTTTGGACAAACTAACAGAATTAAAATAAAGACTTAATGTCAGTTTGCTGATTTAAATGTAATAATGCAGAATGACTCATGACACTTTTAATACTTTTTGGATCTCACTTTATTTATCTAACTTTATTCCTTGGTGCCCTTATTGACCAGGAATAATTATCTAGGTGCCACTTTTGAGATTTTACTGCCACACACATTTCACTTTCTTTGACAAAAACCTCAGAAGAAAGTAAAAACCAAAACAATGAGTGAAAACTGTAAACCATGCGGTCAGTGTTGAGTAAAAAATACGTGAATGTTTGATGTTTTAAGACAGAAAAGGGGTTGTGGTCCGTACTCAGACAGATGGTTTATTTTCAAACGGCACCATAGAACCGTCACCAGAACGGGTCCAATCATGTGCAGGGAGAGCGAGTGGTGGCCCGCTGTGGGGAAGCCCACCATCCCCCTCTCAGGTGGAACGGCTCCACATCCAAAGAGTTATGGGTCACATTCTGTCATCCCTCATCTGTCAGCGACCACCAGCTCTGGCGAAGGCGGCTTCAGAGCGGAGGGGGGAGCGAAGATGCTGGGTGGAGGTTGGCAGGAGGGCAGTCATGTGGCCCCAAACGCCCGACGACGGCTTGGCGACCTCGCAGATCTGCAGGTGTTGAAGTGGAAGCGATGTGACTTTCAGCTGACCCGCAGATACAAGCGAAGTCATTCGGAGGTTTTCTTTCACAAGGTGCCATTGGAACGCGGTGAATTAGTAGCAAATACCTCAAATTCTGTGACATGAGTCTGAATGTGAAGTAAGACAGAAACAAGATGTAATGAGGCGAAATATAAACGAGCAAGTTTCTAGATGTAGTTTCATCCGTTGTTGCGATGGCATCCGTCTTTTCAAATTTCTAATTGTTTCCAGTTAAAAAAAGTTATTTTCCTGCCAAAATGTTACGCACATATAAAAAGTTTTGACAATCTGTCCTGAAATGTATCACACATTAATCATATTTCACAAAATGATCCCGTCTCGCATATTAAACAAGAGTATTATCTTAGCTAAATTAGGCATTTTCGCCTCCTAGGCACCAGGGGGAGCCGTCGAGACAACTTAAACGTTCTTTGTACTATTAAATTTCAAAATAAATTTCATCTTGCCTGTAAGCAGAGACGTCAAATTTTGATCATAACCTACAGGCGAAAAAACAAAATGAGTTTTACCTGGAAAATGATTATGATACACTTTACTGTCAGCAAAACAATAAAATGTGTTCAAATTCATTAAAGGACATGGCGACCGTAGATCCTGTCACCTAGCAACCAGGACGGCGCTAAACACAAGCGCCTAAAAATAAAGCTTGAAATCTTGTGGCGTTATTCTTATGTTTTGTACATGAGGACGCTGTTTCATAGATTTGCTGCTGCATTTGGATCAATGTCCTGTTGATGACCCGGTTTCAGCTGCCTCTGATTTTACACGTTGCTTTGCAAAGGAGTTTCTGGATTACTCAGTGGCCGCTTGGTGCCTTGGTACCAGTGACTCGTCCATTGATTTTAACATTCACCACCTAAATTAAACTGTAGAGTGAGTCTCAAATGGAGCCTCAGCTTACATGTGGACTCCACGGTTCCTTAACAAACATTGAAATGTATTGTGTGTTTTTGTTCTCTTGGGGTTCGGATTTAAATAATTTAATAATCTGGTGAAGACACTTTTATTACGCGGCTTTATTTAAAACCCTGGAATTAAAACGGGTTGGTCTTTCATTTTACTGCGGCTGAACACGAGGTCACGTTACATGAGAAAACAGTGAAGCTCTGACGTTTGGGTGGCTGCTCCAGGGCCCAACTGAATGTGAGCTCTGTTATAAAAATATTTTAGGCGCGGGTTCGGGTTTCATTTGCTTTCATAGCACGCCTTTCCATACACTATCACTCCAGTTTCACTGGAAAGTTTTGCTATGTCTACTTCAGCCAGGATTATTTGTTTTACTGCTTGCTTGCTTTTGGTGCTGCTAATGAGGAAACCCGAGCTTCTCCTACTGATGTACGCACTGTACGGTGAAAAGTGTCGTTAAATAATAAATTCAAAATAAATGGCGGCTGAGCTGAGAACCCCCCATGAAGAAGATGTTGGGGTTTGATGCAGAAGCTGTAAGCTGTGATATCTGATGCAAGAAAGCTCTAAATCAGATGGAAAGGAGGCAAAAAGCTCAGATATTTGAAAGCTGCGTTGGCAAAATCAGCAAATATTTAGGATAAAAAGAGAATAAGACACATCTGTGTGTAAGAAATTAGAAGAAAAATAAGTTCAGGTTTTTAAAATTTGGTCCAAATTCTTTAATATATTATATAAAACAAACCAAAAATTATTCAAAATGTGTGTTTTAGCTACATTAGTATTATTCCAGAGGAATTTGACCACAGAAGAGAAAATAGTTTCTAACATTTTAAAAGTAGAATCATGCATTTCTTTTCTACATTTTTCTATATTTTTCTATGTTTACAGGCTGAAAGTGTTGCCTCCTTAAGCCTGTAAATGTGAATCATAACTCCAAATTATTCATTTGGAGTTGTACATTTTCATTGGCTGCCAAGCAGAGGTGAGGAAAGTTGTGAATATTAACTTCTGCGGTCGTTCTAAGACGTTTTCCACCATGGATATTAATGCATATTAATTTCAATTTGGTGTTTTTAACTATTAAAATAGGCACATTTAAATGTGACCTTCCACTAAACAGCGTTCGGCCTGACAGGTTTGCTCACTTTAAGCATATAAATTCAGCAGATTTTCATCTTAAATTTCTGTAAAAATGTAAAAAAAAAATCAAAAATAGAAAATATTACAACCACAAATAACTTCTGCAGACGTATCAAAAAGTCTTTTTTAAAATATCTATAAAGTTAAATTTTGTATACATACAAGGTTTATTTGAATTACATGAATAAAAACCTTGATTTAAAGATTATAATGATGTCACATATTTAAATGCCCACATCACAGAATGTGTTAAAAGCAACATTAAATTATGACCCAAACATGGCGTCAGCAGCTGGATCCGTTTTAGCAGCGCTGGTGACGAGTTTCTGCGTTTCTTAGCGCAACAGAGAAAGTCAAATCTTTCAACTAATGTTTGATTTTAAAGCTTCTATTTATGTGAAATAAACACCCAATGGACAAAGTTGTGCAAACAATCATTAAAGCATTTTATTGGACATGGTGTTTAAACTAATTAAATGTAATTACCTCTGGGCGTAAAAATATGTCTCGTTTGTTTTACACTTTTAATGTGGTTGTGGGAAAAAGAAAAATCTTGTTTACTCTTCAAAACCCTCAAATAAAACTGACCATAAAATTTGAAATTGCTGTTTTGCTCCTTCAGAGGGCCACACTTACGAGGCCGATGTTGCCGCTTTACGGTCGTCCTTTAGTTCTGAGTCTAATTAGGTTAAATAATCACACCTCCGCCGCCGCTGTCGGATCTCGCAGCACACACCTTGAAGCTGCTGCAGCCTCGGTTGTCACCACTTCCAGACAAGGAAAGTCGGCCGTGTTCAGAGTTTCTGTTCACGCTGTGAAACGGCTCTGAGGGTCCAAAACGGTCACGCTTTAATGACACAAAGTATTTCATTTACTAACTTGAGCCTGGAGAACGGTAGGAACAAAACTTGGGATCAAACTTTCTCTCAGCATATATTGAGATTATTAAAGGAGAAAAAATGAGTGTAAATGTTTTGATGGAGAAGTTATTTCGGGTCAGGATAGCAGCTCTCAGCTGCAGAAGCGTTTCGGCGGACTGAAGTTTGTGTGAATTATGTTTGACAGACAGCCTGACGGGGAGAACGGGGAGTGGAGGATTATATGACACAGAATTTCATAAATATGGAATAAATTTGTCACAAAAACGAAGGCAACACACAGCCCTCTAAAATAATCCCAGTATTCTTTTTGTTTTTGTGTTTTTCTGACGCAAGTCGTTTCAGCACTGATGACCGTTCCCAGGCTGTCCGAAGTGAAGACGTTTTCAGACAGGAAGTCTCTTTCCAGGCTTCATCCTGCTAATTAAAAGCTCCATGTGCCGAGTAAAGGGCGGCGGCAGCTGGCCCTTTAAGCCCGCTGCAGAGGCAAGGTCGAAAGAGAAATGAAAGTGCGTCTGTTGAAGCGACAACCGACCATCGTTCTAGACGTTTACCGTCCTATAAAACACAAATGTTAAACATAAATCTTTTAAAAAACTCAATTTACGGCGCAGTTTTACAGCCACAGACAGCGGAGAGAGAGAGCAACACGACACAGATAGCAAGAAGACTTTTAACCTTTGAAAATGGACATTTTTATAAGTGCATGACAGAGTGTGCTTATTTGTTGATATTAAAAAGTTAAGTTCCCGTAATGTTCTTGTCTTCTGGAGATCTTGCCAACAGAGAGAGAAGCTTTAGCTGCAGGGCATGCTGTGCAGATTACAGAAAAACCAAACTAATTTCCACCGTGACGGATCTACGGCGGTCCGATTTCTGTTTAGGGACTCGGATGCAAACCGAACTGCGGTCAGGGAAGAAAGAATACCTCTTAAAACTCTTATCTTTCTCTCTGTAATTCTTCAAGATAGGAGAGATCCTGCTGAGATAACAACAACCAAGCCATTATCACCGTGGCAAAAAGAAAAGTTCAATAAAACTGCAGTTCTAGGAATCTTTATAATAATTATTTCTCCAGTTGTAGTGGTGCGTACATTAATGTTGGCTTCATATATTTATAATTTCTTGTTCTTGTTTAGCTTTCAGAATCAGTTCTATCTACATAAACTGAACCAATTGGAGCTGAAGGTCAGACTGCAGTGAAACAAGCTTTTTATCGACACGAAAAGCTTCGATCCGTTTGTGTAAATGTCATCAATACTTTGAAATTTTACACAAAGCTTCCTTTAAGGACTAAATCTCTGACTTCTTTGCATGTGATTGTTGTTTTCTCAAGTATTCGGATTTTAGCTGTATCTCCAGATCTGTAGAGCCTGATTTTGTCATTTTGAATTTTTTAACAGTGGGATCTTCTCTTTGTCTGTGTCCATCATCTTCACTCCATGTTCCAGTTGTAACACCAGTGACCACCAGCTGGATTCCCAGTAATTGCCTTCTGGTAAAACTGAGACTCTTTGAAATATTTCCCTTCCTGTCGAGACGTTTCTCATTAATCGAACATCAATGTTTTTGAACAGCTTATCATTTTTGATTTGTGGTGCATGTTAATAATAAGGGTGTCTTCACACTTGGTTGACTCTCTCCAATTGGAGACCAAAACTGGAGCATTTGTTGCATTTCTAGCTGCTGTGGTTCTCTTTCTCACTGCACTGAGTCAAACCAACCAAACCCTATAAGAACCCTCGTCCCCTCCTGACCTGTGGGGGCGCTGCCCCAAAAACCGCTGTAGGAAACAACATGAAAACCCCTGAAGAAGACACTGAGCCAGATTTTAGCCATTTCTCCTGCTAGGGCTAGGACTTGTGCATTAGTTTTGGTTGTATTTCCCCAGAATGCCTTGTTTTGTAGTTCACTTCCTGCTTTTGGAGCGGTCTCCGGTCTGTATGGTGTTCACATTTGCATTTGAACCGCACCAGAGTTCACATCATCCGAACCGAGACGGGGGTTTTTAGACGCTCGCTATTTTGCGATAACTCCACGAACGAATCGTATTTTCTTGGAAAACAAACTCCGGTTCAAATAAAGCGAACTAAACAGGGCTGGTATGAATGCAGACTTACAAATAACCGATGCCACCAACACCAGGACGCCTTCTTAGTCAAACTAAAGTACTGACATTACTGATGGCAACGGAGGTTTTCTAAATTTGCTGAAATAGTTGTTGAGTCTTCTTTGACTTTAGACTGGATCTTAGTTGCTTTGTTTTATTCCTTCCTCTTGGCTTGATGTTTGGTTTTCAACTGAGCAGCAGACATGTTAAAGTTGAAAGGTCAGGAGTTGTACATTGTTGTTAACCCATTTGAGTGCCAGGCTCCTCTTTCTTCAAGTATAACGAGGCTTTTGGTGCTAATTTAGTGGTTATGACATGTGAATAGTTTAATCTTGAAGCAGTGTGGCTCTCCGCTGGAGGGGAGGAATGATCAATTTGCTCTGGGTTTCCTGTTTCTGCTTCTGCTCTTTCTGCCTCTGTTTACAGAAATAACCAAGTGAGGCTCAGCAAACAAACAATTCAACAGAAAAGCGGAAAATAACCATAACATCCGCGTTCTGTGTGTTTCTGCTCTCCGCTAAATTAAACATGTTTAATGTTGGACAGCCAAAATAAGCATTATATAGCATATTCACTTGTTTCTGCTCTGTCATTGTGGTCTCTGAAAATAACATAAAAAGGCAACAAGAATTTGCCTGGCTCTGTCAAGTCTGGTTCAGTCTGCAGCCTGGCCCTCAGGACGCTTTGCTGACCTCTTGCAACCGGCCAAGCGTTTGGGCCCGGCTGCTGCAGAACCGAAACTTTACATTTTCCCAAAATACTAAGAATTTAGCAGATTTTATCCACAGGAGGTTTGACTTATTGCGGTCTGTTGACATACCGCAGTCTTTGGGTCACACTAGGGGTTTACAACATTTTGTTGTTCTATTATGATAACAATAAAAGTGATAATAAGAACTTTTTATTTGTTTTTACATTTTTTTAATGTAATATTAGGTTTGGCTGTGACTGCATACACAGCGCCAGAAAAAAATAAAATTCGCTTCTAAAGGACACCGGTCACTTAAATAACTATAGTTTCATCATATTTTCAAATTTATTGATATTTATTGATATAATGTATTGATATAATTGAATTAAAAAAATGTGGAGAAAATTGTAAAACTAACAATCCCAACAATACAGACAGTTTGAGAGAATTTAAACATCTTTAATTGTAATACTTATCATGATAAACGATACGATAAAAACCCAGTCTTTGGTTGTACCACATATTCTCAGTTCCATTGACAACTTAATAATGATTTTTCTGCAGTTCTCTTAAAACCTGGTTTCTATCCGTCCTTTAGTCTATAAACCAATCTATCCATTGGTCCATTCATTTACTATTACTTAGATTCAATCTGCTTCTAGCAGGTTTATTATTAAACCCTGAATGCTCTAGGAAAATAGGCAGCTGTTATTTGTAAAACGTAAAATTCAGGAGATGCCCACATTTTAGTCTGGAAAAAGTGTGGAATATTTAACCCTTCACCGCCAGGCGACTACAAATGTGACTGACCCTTGATTTCTAATGTTTTTATTTATTGTTTTACTTTTTGTGTGCTGGTCTGATGAAAGGTGGGTGAAACCTCAAAAGCCGTCTCATCATCCATGACTGATGCAGGCCGAGTTCTCCCGGTGTTCCTGACGCCACTGGAGCAGCATCGCTGTGCAGCACAAATCTCTTCCCATCCACTTCCTTCACCTGTGAGCAAAAAGCTGCCAGAGGTTTGCTGATTCAGCCGCAGGTCCAAGCTGACTGAACACTTACCCTGGCCTTCGTTCGCCATCTCTCAGGTCAGTGCTTTACTTGTGGTGACATCCTCTGCAGCTATTCTGTCCGCGTGATTGGAGAACCCAAAGGATGGACCTTATCGGACAACTTTTATTGCACAAAGCTGGGTGTATTTCTGACACTGCAAAGACAAAATCTTAATACACTTGAGACAACAGGAAGCTAACTTACAAATAATTTCTCAGCAATTATGAAGTTAATGATTTAAAACAAGCTCCTATATCTTGCTGAAAAGTTAGTTTTCATTTAGTTTTGTCTTATATCAAGTTTTCTGAAATTTGCACTAGAAACTAGACCAAAAATACTTGGTAAGATTTTGTTTTTGCAGTGTAAGAAGAAGCATGTGAGATGTAACAGACACAAGAGAACACAAAGTGGGAATATAAATTAAATAAACTTGCACAAAAATGAGCAAAAAATCAGAATTGAGCCTCAACATGTGCTGTGTGAACGCAGCAGGTCTTGACAATTGTTCCACCTTTAGAAAAACACAGAAAACTAATGTTTACATCAGCATCTTTCTCTCTCAGGTTTGTCAACTTCTTAGTTTTTCGTTCCCCATTAAGATAATTTGAAACGTGTTGTTGCATTTATGAATCTTGGTACTTCAGACCTGATCTGAGACGTGTTTTTCAGTCACATTTCTGATGTTAAAATGAACTGGAGCTCATATTTTAAAACTGGGGGTTTCCCAGCAGTGTTTTCTTGCCGCTTATTTACACACTTTGTGTGTGCCTTCGCATAAAAACAAGAATTGCTCAAGTTTAACTTTGATATTTTCACCAGTTCTGATTAATATTTGTTCCACAAAATGTACCGTACCCTGGAAAATCTGAGCTGCATTCCCTTTCTTTGTCACTGCTCCCATAAATGCAGAAATCTAATGAAAGCTGCAGCAACAGATGAGATTTGCTCTAAAGTCAGTCACTCAGGCAGATCCCTTCAGCTCCAAACAGCTGAGTCTGGTCTGTTCGTACTTTTCACTGCATAATAAATAACTTTAATAAATGATTTAACGTCTTTGACTTTTCCTCACACTTTTGTCTTTCCCCCCACATATGGAAGCACAAACGTGCATGTTTCATCTGTAGCCCCGAGACTCCTTCCAGCAATTTACGGCAACACTCTGTGTTTCATTACGGGTGACAGATTTATAACCCACGGCTGGAACTTCCACCAAATCTCAAGTTAGCCTCAGTTTGCTGCACAACACAAAGTTTCACCATCGGTTTCCAGAGCCACTCCTGTCTTCAAAAGCCTTCCCTGCATTTGGGGGGGAAAAAATCTCAACTTTTACAGCTTTTTGAATTAAAGAAGCCGTGTTGCTTTAAATGTCTATCTGAGGTTTTGCTCTGAGGCGTTGAGTCGGAGTTGTTAAAAAGAGAGCAGATGACAAAGTGAATGCACTTATTTCCGTTTCATTTACTGATTAATCATTAATTTTTTCTTAGTCTTAAGAGAAAACTTTCTGTTCATGTTCTGCTAAATGAGTCTTTTGGAAACAAAATTATTTGTTTCCAGAACAAAGAAGCAAAGAAAGAGTTAATATTTAATCTTCTACTAATGGCTAAAACCCAAAAATCTTACCAAGTATTTCTGGTTTAATTTCTAGTGCAAATATCTTAGTATACCTGAAATAACACACAACTTACTCAGGATCAGTAATTCCTTAATATTGGTGAAGAATTACTAGTTAGATTGGCAGATTATTTCACTTATAACAAGACATTTTTATCTTATTATAAATGAAATAATCTACTAATGGAATATTTACTTTTCCACCAATATTAAAACATTACTTACTAAAAACAAACTCACAACTTGCAGAAAAGTTACTTGTAAGCTAGTTTAGTCTTACTTCAACTGTACTAAGAAACTGGACCAGAAATATTTGGTAATATTTTGTGTTTTTGCAGTGAATATGTTACAAACTGTGACGTTGGGAATCCTCAGGCCACCAGTTCACACATAAAGCTTCAACATCTTCCCGTCCTGATAGATAAAATGTGAAACACGTTAATGATTTCTATGATATTGCAAAAACAATCTTTTGGAACCACCTGCATAAAACATAAATCATTTTTTTGCCAAAAAGAGATTTTTCTTGAGTTTTGGCCAAAAAAACAGACTTTTGATAAAAAGAGAGACTCCTATTATTTTAGGAATTATTTGATGCATTGGAGATTTTGATGATGTCCTTTGACAAAATGTGATGTTTGTTACTAGTTTCACAATTGTTAACTGTGTTTTTATGATGTAAAGTACTTCGTTGCTGAAGTTCGGAGTAGAAATAAACTTGATTGATCGATTGATTTTCTTATCTCTCTGGAAAAATCCAAACCCAGAGAAAACTGTCTCTTTCCCGGTTTTAGCCCAAATCATTTTCGTTAAATGATGACTTTTCTCCGAAGCGGTGATGTCAGAGTGAACATTTTCCTCCTGGTCGGAGGAGCGGTGGCTGGACCGCCATCTGACGGCGGCGCTGTGAGCGGTCCATTACTGCTGAGGTCACGGCTGTCAGAAACATTAGCTCAGAACGGGCAGATAAAAGCCAAAGCAGTAAGGACAAACAAATCAGAGCAGGCAACGCAGAGATGGGACCTGCAGATGTGCCGGCGCTCCCATTCCAGACATAAAAGCTGCCTTCGTGTCCAGATCCAATTACATTGCTCATTTACGCAGCAGAACCAGAGCTGCCTCTTTATTGGGCCGGGCGAGGGCAGTTGGACAAAAGATCCACATTATCAGGTCTGAGCTTCACATGAACAGCAGATGCTCAGCAAGGTGAGACGTTACACGGTCCAGTAATTCCTTAAGCCGTCCATCAGCGTCCGAACCGCTCAGATTTCCTCCTGCTGCCGCGTTTCCATCCCGTTTTAGGATTATGGAGGGAAAGCAGGTGTTTGAATAATCCCTGCTCTGCTCCTGTTTTATAGAAAGCTTCACTGCGATGCCGTCTCAAAGCGGGTGATCGAAAAACATCAGAAAGAGTCAGCTTGTGACATTTAACATTCTCCTTGAAGTTTTCTTTTTTTCTCTCTTTTACTGCCATGAGCTGCATCATGTTTTATTGGGATTTTGATGTGATGGACCGGCACCAGTCGGACAAACTCGCTCAGAATAAAAACTTGATTATCTTAATTATAATTTTACGATCTAATTTCGAAGACTCAAAACCAGTTTATGATGGACACACAAGGTCGCATAGCGCTGCATTCAGCATCCACCGGTCAAGAGTCACCATGTTAACTTTAAGAAGAAATATTTAAACATTTTTGAGCTTTACATCATGTTATGTTATTCCCTCATCCAAAACAAACCTGGAGTGTAGATTTGATTCTTTCATGCATGTTTGAGAAATCCTCCAGTCTCCATGGGAACCATTCAGCTGTGCAAAACGCCTGGTTGGACTTAGCCCTGCCTTCAAGACGCAGCTCCTCCTGCAAGCTGCAGTTTCCAAGCTTCTGAGTTCCCCCAGCTCCTTCAGACTAGCCAGCAGTAATTAGCAAACACCTGGTGGATCTGCTGAGCTCATTACAGCAGCTACCTTACAGTGAAACGCTGGTAAAGACTTTGGGAACGTGCTCCCTTCCTACGACCTCTAAAATCTGACACCGCTCCGTCTGAGTTTACATTTCATGAAGAGGGAAGTTGAGCTCTGTTGTCTTGTTCAATTTTCTGATTTTTCAAACATATCAGATAATAACCCAATGCAGCTGATGTTGACAGGATAAAATACGGAGATGTTCAGGGAACATGTTGGTGAAGAAATGCCTAAAATTAGAGGTAAAGTGATAAAGCCAGATAAGTCTTGGCTTTCCTTTCTCCTCAACATCAGGACAGTCGCGTCTCTTTAAATAGTGAGTCGTGACGCAGAGAATCGACTCTGGAAGCGGCTGTGCTGGACGGGACGATCCAAACTCTCTCGGCTCTTCCTGCTCGTAGCTTTGTGCCTTATTAGGAAAAATGGGTGTAAAAAGTGAAGCTGCCAGGAGCTGATGACAGGAGACGTCTGGAGAAATTAATGAGGTCGGCCGCTCTGATCGGTTAACAGTATTATTTCTCTGTGGGTGGGCCGGGCTGTTGTCTGCTGCGGGGGACGAGCTCATGACATCCACCTAATTAACTTGTGCCACTGGTGACGATCCAGACTTTTACATGCGTGGCGGGAAGACGTCGGTCACTTGGGCTGGCGTTAAAGCCGTCATTAGAAGAGAGGCTGTCGCCTGGTTTCTTTCCATTCTGTCAGATTCTGATTCTCATCTGCTCTTTGCTCTCTTTGCAGCAGATTATCAAGTCACGGCGTTAGCTGAGGACGTGTGCAGACAGGGAGGTGACGTTTGCGTAACTGTGGTGAGAGAAGAAGAACTATGTCAACATATTTTTGCTCAAGTAAAACAAACTTGCTATATATAAATAGCTATATAAGAAATTATTCCAGTAAGAGTAAAAAGTCAAGTGATGGTCAAATTATCAGTCATTTAAAGTCTAAAAACTACATCACCAGATGGACCAAAGTGGATTTTTTTTTTCTATTTTAAGGAGAAAAATTACAGTAATTCATACAAATAATAAATAAAATCAGTTAAAAGAAAATGTTTCCAAATCAGCTTCTTTCAATAAAAAAACTGACGAAACTTTAACAAAAAGTGCAGTTTTTGTTTCATTCAGAAAATCCAGAAATGTGACTCAAGTAAGAGTAGAAATACTTTATAATAAAATTACTCAAGTAAAAGTAATTGAGTAAATGTAACTCTGAAATTTCACAAATAATTTCACCCAGTGGAAACGGCAATTTGGAAAAAACTCAGTTTAGACTGAGATGTTTTTATTGATTTGTGTTTGTTTTATTGATTTGTGCGGCCATCTTTAACTCTTTGAAACATTGGTTTAAAACTAAGCTGAGGCATTCTCATATTAAATGACTTTGTCCATTTTAATTATCTGCTCTTATTATTTCTCCTTCTTGTTGTTTGCCAGTCAGCAAGAGAAAATAGCGATTTTGCTAACTGGCAGATTTGCGTCCATGCTTCCTGCTGATATGTTGATTAATATGCATTACAGACAAATGAAAATGAAAAAGTATGGACTCTGAAGCTTCATTCTGAGGATTATTTGTGATTATTTTGTGTTTTTATGATGCAAAGCACCAAAGTGCTGTAAGAACATGAGACTAGAATAAAATAGAAGAGAAATATCCTCAGTGGGGAAATGTTGGCGTCAAAACAGAAGCAGAGGGTGGTTCAGTTATTAAAATGAATGTTGTTTAGCGTAATGTTGCTTTAAAATAAATATGTTGCAACTTTGTTTCTAAAATAAAACTCTGAAAATGCATTAATGCCTATTCAGTTGTAATTCCTGGGATTACCCTTCACAATGGATTTATTGCTCAGTCAATTGTGGCGTTTAACAATGCTAAGTGCTTCCACAGCCGTGTGACACTGCATCCACCTTCCTTCATTAATTGGCTCATTGAAGGAGCGGATCATTTCCCCGCCGCCATCGCTGCACGCATCCTGCTGCTCTGCCAGGTCCCTGCTTATCTGACAAGCCCCCAGCATCATAAAGCTGATTGGAGTGGCAGACCTGCGCTCCTCAGCAGTGGAGATGGCTCCTTTAGAGGCCGTAAATGACAGGCTGACTGACAGCCTTGGATTTAACCCTAATTACACCTGGGAAAGCAGAGCCAAAACAGAGCATTTATAAAGGGAAGCCTCGCTCCGCGCAGAGTTCCTGCAGCTTCTCTCTGGCTCTTTTCTTTCTGGCCTCTTGGTTTTTAAACAGCATGGAAAATTAAGACGATGGTTATCGCAGAAATTAATAAACGGCACAAGCAAGCGCACCGCGAAAACACAAAAGTCTCACCAAGTAATTTTGGTTTCTAGTGAAAATATCTTAATATAAATCTAATTTCTAGTGCAAATATCTTGGTATATTTTAAATAAGTCACAACTAACTTATGTGTAAGTTTTCAGGAAGATAGAAGAGAATGTTTCTAGTCAATAATTCCTTCATTTTGACAAAAAAAGCAGATAATCTTACTTATAACGTGGGAGAAATATTTTCTTATAAGTTAAATTACCTGCCAGTGGAACCAGTACATTCTCACCAATAATAAGGAATTATATCTTGCTGAAAAGTCACCTTTGATTTAAGTTTTGCAGTAGAAATTAGATTTAGTGTTTTTGCAGTGTGAAAAAGTTTCAGTTCATGAAACCAAATGATGGAAGTGAACTTTTGATCAGAGGTTTTGTTCTATTGAGGTTCTTATAACCAAAACCAAACCTTTCCCTCTGCATGGAGATCACAGCCCGGCGGTTTTATTGAACACAATCTCCTCCTCTTTCTTTTTATTGACCGCCAGCCCACCCTGTCTGCCTAAACCCTGCTGCAACCCATTTGTCTTCATGTTCACGCAGTTATTCTCATGCACTCTCTGGACAGAAACGCTTTCTGTGAGCTCAAACATGCCAACACATCTGCAGAACCAAGATGTGATGTTTGAACAAGAGGACTCTCTGTCAGTCTAAGAACTAATCTGGAACAAACTTCTGTTTGGACAGAAATCAGTGGAATGCTCTCTGACTGTGTGCAGACTCAGGCGTTTGTCAGATTATTATTAGATATCAGAATGTTGTTTGTTGTTGTAGGTTCTCGGATTTAGTTTTTTCTCCTTCTGCAGGTTTAGAGGCAGACTGTGATTCTTCCTCTCTTCTATCTCCTTCGATCTTTCTCCCTTTCTTTTCTCTCTGTGCTACATTTGAAATAAACCCAAAATATTTCTAATACAGTTATTATATCTATATATATCAGTGAAGTGCAGTGAGGTGCATTGACTTCATCATAATCATATTTACAATTATAGACCCCCTGCATGTTATTGTTTACATAGGGAAATGTTGCGCATGCGGACAACGCTGGAGGGCAAAAAGACGATTCGTCTGCATGTCATCCAGAGCCGCGCTGCCATGGTAATGTAAATTCATTAACTCAATGAGACTTGGACATGCAGATATTATTAATTTCGTGCTGTGCTCCACGGCAAAAGGAGAAACCGTTAAAGTATAACTCAAAACCACTTCTAGATAGAAAGACTATCTTGATGTCTTGGTCCTAAATGATCACAGAATAGCAATCCTCTTTCTGTGGGTTTGTGGCTATAAAGTTGGGCAGAGATGTTGGAGTAGGGGATATGATCCTTTGCCCATTATGACCAATGAAGGAGACTTTTTGACTCTGAGATTTGGGGTCATAGTCGAGGTATTATTTGATGCTAATGCCTGTAAAAACAAAACTTGGTTGCCATGGTTGTGCATCATAGCAGTTCTTCCAGCTCCACAGCATCTAAAACCAGAGGGAGTAATTTTCCAAACATCCAACACCTCAAACAAAAGAAATCAATCTGAACTAACAGAGCTACTCCAACATCCTGCCACTATGAGCGCCGTAATCCCGGATTACCACTTCCGACCTTTACCTACCGTCATGAAGACGAGGATCTTCAACAAAAGAGGAAGATCCTGACCAGATCTTAGCTTGATGTTCACCAAAACCGAAGACACAGAAGGTTTTACCAGAAGTGTTGATGCTTCTGCATAGAAGTTGAAGACCAGATGCCACTGGGTGTGGGATGTTCAACATGGAATAATAAAGAAGTATATTTTAACACGTGTAATGCACTGTTAGTCTGTGTTGTCCTTCAGAGACAAGATGAGGAATGTCTTCTTCCAGAGGGATTCCCGTCAGAACCGATGAATACATGAAATATCCCGTCTGGCCCTGGAGCGCCTCGGGATTCCTGGGGAGTAGATGGAAAACGCCACTGCAAAGAAAGACGATGTTTAGATTTCACACCGAGGTCTAATCCATCCGTGGTTTGGGATAAGCATGGGTGGAAAAAATATATATCCTGCATGGTACTGCACACGTACAGACACATGTACATGCCATGTGGGTCCTGGAAATAAGCTCTGCTAGAGGACACGGAGTTCACTCGGCTACAAACAGAGAGGCTCGTGTCAAATCTCCTCTAAAGTTATGAATGACGCCTTAATGGCAAAGTAAATTGTCTGAGGAGAAAAATCAATTTAGAAAATTGCCTGAATTCTTGCAGGCCTGTTCCATCGTCATTAAGAGGTCACACCGAAACGAGGGGATGAGATGAATATCTCCTTGTAGTCTGCGGGCAAGTGCTCAACATTTTCAGCCACGTCTGAAGACTTATTCATTCTGTCTCTGTTCCAGCGACTCTCGCTGGCTCTTTTAACGCCATTGTCCAACAAGAGAATGAGTTTAATCAATGGGTGACTCCCAGGAGAAATTCACGACGTGTCAGATTTCCCGACGCTAATGAATTATGTCTTAGTTGTTCTTTCCTAAGAAAAAAAAAAAACATAAACTGCTTTTTTTTTTTGCATCTGATGTTAACAGATTTCAAATTGCAAGCACTGGCACAAAGTGACGGTACATGGCTTCGATACGCCGTGATGGCGGAGGAGTGAACAGATGCTGCTGTTATCTTTAGTCAAGATGTGCACAAGCCATGAATTCATATCTCAGTTGCTCCCTTCTCTTTTCCTCCAGGCTTTGTCGCCCAACAACAGCTTAAATTAGATCACTGTCCAGTGTTTTGCTCTGGTGATTAGCTCATAAGCTACTGCAGGCGCCCATGTTCACTGAGGCATAAGCGAAACAAGATACAGTGGAGAGTGACTGGCTGTCATGCACAAGTCCTCCAATAGCCATCTGTTTCAGGATGTAAAATCACTCGGTGTGAGGATGCTGCATTTCCCCTGGGAAACATATTCAGCCAGAGAGGAAGCACAAAACTCCTTTTGCTGCTCACCTTTAGCTGGCTGTACGTTACACAGAGCTGTGGAAACTATTTGCCTCCTTAAAGATTTATTTTGAGTTATCACAAAAAGAGTTTTTCAAATTGTAGTTACTGTATTTTCCGGACTATAAGTCGCACCGGAGTATAAGTTGCATTTTGGGGGGAAATTTATGTGATAAAATCCAACACCAAGAACAGACATGTCAACTTGAAAGGCAATAAAAATAGAATAGAGGCAACAACAGGCTGAGTAATTGTTCGGTATGCTAACGCTACATGATACATAAACAATGAACTGAGAACGTGCCTGGTATGTTAGCATAACATATTAAGAGTTATTCAGATAACTATAGCATAAATAACATGCTAACAAGTTTACCAAACCATCCGTGTCGCTCCAAATCACTAAATCTTCATCTGTCGCTTGTAAACAACTCGGCTAACTCCGGACGTAGCTTCTACCACACACATTATCAACACAGGCCTAGAGCGCCCTCTGGCGGTTTAGTGTGAAAATAACGTGATATGATATAATAATGTGGTAATAATTTCACACATAAGTCGCTACGGAGTATAAGTCGCACCCCCGGCCAAACTATGAAAAAAACTACGGTAATACGGTATTAATTAAAGCAAGTAACTTGTGATTAGCTCATCACAAGTTATGAGGCAACAAGATACAGTGGAGAGTGACTGCATGTGGAAAAGATTAATTGAGAAGAAATAATAAACTAATTATTGACATGATCAGTCTCTTTAGGGTTTGAGACTCCAGTAAAAATAATCATTCACACAGAGAAAAACATGAAACAACGAAGAACCCTCCAGGACCAAAATTACTCCATGAGTGCATCCAATCATCCAAGAGGTTACAAACAAACTTTAAACGACATCTTAAAGTCTGCAGACATCCCTGAGTTATGGTCAGTATCGATGAGTCAGCAATCAGAATCAGTGAAAAACTGAGAAAAAAAAAAACACCATTTCATAGCCAATGGTCAAACACACGTTTGCTGTAATTGTTGCAGCCATAAATTCGTCTCTAAAACCAAAAGAAGAATGTCTGGCCAACACTTTGTGACTTTAAGCTAAAGAGGATTATCCCAAGCATAACAGCAAATCCACCTCTGAGTGGTGGTCAAAAGGTAAATAAAGGTTTTGGAGTGGCCTAGTCCAAGATGCCATGGCATGTCCTTGAACAGGCTCAGAAATCCCCCTGAATGATCGAACAAATTTAATTATCCAACGGAATCAGGAGAAAATACCTCCTTGTCAAACTCGGTGTAAAAGATTATTTGCTAATTATCACAAACAACTGATTGTAATTGTTTTTAGAAGGAGAAGCACAAACTATTTAACATTTGTTGGGCAGCTTTTTTCTCTCATTTCTAAGGTTATATTTGTCTGGTGTTAATTTTGTTTAATATGAAAATGTTTAGTCTAAAAACAAAACTAATAAACGACAAATCTGTTTTTTCACCCTGTTAAGAACATCCAAAGTCACAAAAGATTCAATAATTTACATGTTTTCTCTCTATTGCTGGTTTTGTTGAACATTAAATGAAATGCTTTAATAGTGTAACTTTTTGCAGATGTAGCTTCATTTTGTTCAGTTAACTTAAAACTAGAATTAATCTTATTAAATCAGATTAACGCTGGTGGTGGAGACACATGCTGGACATTTTGGTTCTTCTGTTTACATGTTGCAGAGAAAAGTACACGCAGCTCTAAAAGCTGATATTTTATGTGTTTTTTCATGTCTTCAGTGTTTTCTTTGTGACTCTAGATTAATTAGAGTTAATCTAGAGTTGATTAACATAAAAACATAAAAGTTCATCCAAATCACTGAAACCTCCTGCTGTCATGTTTTCGGCTTCAGGATAAAATTCTGGCTGATTTCATTTCAGTTGCAGCTTTAAAATACATCCACAGATGAGCCTGTGTCAATTAACCTATCAGAAGAGTCCAAAGCCATGACATCATCAGGGCTTAAAGAGACAGGAACCATTCTGGATGACGACTCCTGAACTTAAAGAAAGTTAGAAAAAAATCAGGGTTTTTTTTATGCAGCAAACAGAAATAATTTTGGTAATTCTAATTCAGCTAAAACAAGAAACAAATGTCTAATTTGACTTCATGTAGTGAGAAATGAAATGTGTGTCAATGAGTCAACTTTATTTATACCATTAGGGAGATTTGGTTACACTGAGGTGAGGCAACTTTCCAGACAGGAAACTTTACTTATAACAACGTAAAAATAACATCAAAATAATAATAATAATACTTTTAAATATTAAAAACCATAAAATAGTAAAAATAAATAAATAAATATTAAAACTATGCTAAATTTAATTTTGGAGGCTTATGGCAACAGAAACAAACTCTTGGTTTCATCTTTTTATTTTTCTTCTGATTTCAACTATTTGTATTTTAATGAACTTTCTTTGCACTAATTGTAACTGGGGATAATTTATTCCATTATATTATTTGTCTTCCATCTTCCAGGCCTTAAATCTTTGCGAGACTCAGTATTTACAGATGACAGATTTCACCCCGCTGTAATCGCCACATGTGCAGCGGCAGCATGTCGCGTTCACATGTCGCGTTCACATGTTGTCAGACTGCAGTGGCAGCGACATCTGAGCCTCCCCGACCGCAGGAGCGCGGTGATGAAGGTGTGAAAGTAAAGTCAGGCTTTCTCGGGTTTTAAACGGGACATGTTGTTTTTCGGTGGATTCCCCCAGAGTGGGAACGAGCCTCCGAACGCGCCGCTCCACTGTGACTAACAGGAAGGTTTAGTTACAGGGTGTTTGCTTTCATATGCCGAGTCTCTGTGGGCTGTCATGAATATTGATCGTAGGTGTGAGGCAGTGGGCTTGTGGGTAACGTGTAAGCATGAGTGAAGGCTGCATGTTAGCTGTGGATAAAGTTTTATTTGTTTAATTAGAATCTGCTTGTGCTGTTTTCGGTTTCGATGACCCAGTCTGCTGGGAGCTATCATTAAAAATCTAATCAAAGCAATAAATCAGGGTTAATTTACTTTCTCAGTAGTTTATTATCAGGTATTCCCACAGATGTTGTTTAAGTGTTTTGATTCTGTAATTTATGATCTACAGGAATGCAAATTTAGAGAAAAACAATGGAAAGTTTGTTGGCGAATTAATTTCTCCTGTCAAAGAAAGTGTTGATGGATAACGGAGCCACAAGTTGTCAGGTTTTATTTTCCGCTTCTGTCTTTTTAAAGCAAAATTGTACAACTTACAAAGACAGTTGCATCCCTTTCAGAAACCAGATATTTATATACACTCCTAAAAGACACAGCCATTTATTTTCACTTTTCTGGTTTTGTGACAGTTAGAAAAACCAAGAATATTATTTCTGTTTCCTAAATGCCAGTGTAACCCCCATATATATGTGTGATACTATTGTTAGTAGTATTTTGTATTTTATTTCTATTGGATTTTGTTTTGTTATTTAATGCAACCAGCAAATCAGTTATATTTTAATTTTGGGTTTTCTTTTGATACCAGAGACCGCCAGCGGGTGGCTTGTGAGTTACATTCTGGTTTAGACCGCAGAAAAAATTAGGAGAAGGAGAAAAAAAAAAAAACCCGTAGCTGGCTGCAGCACGTTGTGCTGAGCTGTTGCAAGCTGAAAGATAAAAGAACACGTTATATGATAAATTCTGATGAATTCCGGTAACGGTTGACAGAAAAGAAGATAAGTGACCCGATCCTTGCAGTAAAATCCATTTTTGCTGTTATTTTCACCGGTGAGTGTTGTAATGTATTTTTGCAACCTGAAATGAAGCTAATGCTAAATGGCGTCACAGGCATTACTGCTCGTATGTTCCGACAAGGAAGAAAAGAGAAACATAAAACCAATCGGAGAAACGTGTAACATTGGAATATTAGAATGATTTTCACTGTATTGCATTTTTGTTACGTACAAACTTATAATGGTTTGCATACAGTGTGATATGTTTGTTTTTTTTTTTGCAAGCTTACCATTAGTTGAATATTATTTTTGTGATAAATGGGATTTATTGCTCCTGCATACTTTTGGACTTTAATAGTTAATTGAGTTCTATATATATGCAGGTTGGTTTTTTTTTAGAACCACATTCAGCTTGGAAGGTTGTCCAGCTGCACAGCACCGCAGGTCTGGATTGGATTGCTGAGCTCCAGGTTCCAACCCAAGACCTGGGATTGTTGGACCGCTGTCTGCTTTGCACTGGATAAGATAAGATTTTGGATCCAAAGAAACACATGGCCATTTGACAAAGACTTGACTGACTGACTTGAATTACAAATACTGAACTAAAGAGCTTCTAAAGGAAGGAACTGAACAATAAGGGATCTGAACTAAAAGAAACCACACTACCTGTTATAACAAGGGTGGACACTTTACGTTGAAACAAAAATTGTACAATAATATTCCGTTTAAATTTTGTATTAAACGGTCTGTTTATTATTCTTGATAATATGGTTGTTTGTGCTTATTATCCTCCTTTTTTTGAACTTAGAAAGAGGACTAATTGTAACTACAACATTGAAATCTAAGTTTTTTCAACCTATCTGTTTGTAAGTTACACTAATTGGTTACATAAGTGGCGAGCCAGCTATGCACCAGCTTTAAACTGGACAGGGTTTCAGTAGGGGGACGCACTGAGGCCTTACCAGAGTTTAGTCCCAATTCAAAACAAAATCCAATAGAAATAAAATACAAAATACTACTAACAATAGTATCACACATATATATGGGGGTTACACCAGAAATACAAAGAGATTTTTTTATAAATCGTTTATTTCTTGCAATTCAGAAGATTAAATGCATTCGGTTTAAACATATGAAGGGGCGACTGGATTTATTTCAAGGCAAATCCGTTGCTTCCATTTATGACGACAGAAAAAAAATCTAAAGAAATCAGAAAAAATATGGCCGCTCCTCGCATCAACAACAAGCTTTGATGGAAGTATGTTTATTTCAACTAAGAGTGGGTCTAAAATTAATGTTGCATGTAGTGCCTTGAACTCGGGACTGAACAAACTAAAAGTGTTGTTTGCAAAGCTTAAAGTGATGTTTGTAGCTGGTATTGAAGGCAGCGGCTCCATGTTAAATCTCAGGGAAAGCTGAAAAGTCTCAGTTTATTAGCATCATTAGCTAAACAAGATGAAAGTGATGGAGGTTTCTAAATTCAGTTGATTTGTAACCAAGTCGTGACGTCCTCCAGTAGCTAACTGTTACCAACAGGGCAGAAATATTTCCTTCATAAGAGTCTTCAACATGGCCGCCGCACACCAAGCTGACTTCACTCCCTATAATAATGACTAACACTTTATCATAGCGCACAGTCTGTCCTTGTTCCTCAGTGTTTTGCCCTCTGTTGTGTGGGGAAAATGTAGGGAAACCTAAAGATCATCACATTGTCAACTTTGTTGGTCCGTCTGGAGCAGCTCAGTTTCTCCACAGGGAAAGTGCTGGAGGTGGGGGCCGGTCCCCGTCCGCACCAACTATTACATGCCCATGTGTAATGGTGCCATCCTGTGTGGGTGTTTGAGCTCCGTATGCAGGCATTGCAATGATAGTCATCAATAACGGCCCGGCTAGCATCGTGACCCGCGTACCCTGGCAGACCCATTAGAAATACATCAGCCTACCTTCTAACGGCTCCCCAGCTTGTTATTTCCTCCCCTGGGCCTCCATGCAGCAGGCAGGGCTAAGGGCAGCAGGAGTCCCATATATATCTGCTCTGGGAGGTGGAGTCTGAAGGTGACAGGAAAAGTCTCCATCCCTCCAAAGTGGCTCAAGGTTGCAGTTCAACCCCGAGGCCTCGGAGAGAAAAGAAAGGACAAAATGACGACTCTCGAATTAAACAACCTGTTCCTGAAGTAACTGAAAGGAGACCCGGCTGCTGAGTCCTCTGTTCACCAAATTACAGGATCGTCACATGTTTTCATCAAGCTGTTTACTTTGGACAGAATATATGTTGGTGGATCATTGGTCTTTGTACTGGTGGTATTATGGATTTTACAGATGGGCTTTTGATAACATTTTTAAGGATTTCTAATCATTTGTACATCAAAATCCATCAAAGTTTGGGGGTCCAGTAAAGCCAAGCAGTGATTCAAGACAGAATAAAACCAGTTTGTGACACCAGTTGTCCGTGTCTGATGTTGACCTTTTGTCCCAACTCTAAATCCAGTCGGCAGGACTATGGTCTGTATTGGCCCCTCTATCCATCAATCAAATTTATTTGCATAAACTTCTTATTGTCAAAAATTGTGAAACCAGTAACAGACATTACAATTTGTCAAGTGCCATCAGTAAAATCTTCAATAAATATCAATTAAGTTGATCAATATCCTATTGATTGTGGGTCAAAATCATCTCTAAGCTGTTGGGTTTTCAGTCTTGATTCAAATGAACTCAGTGTTTCGGCTATTTTGGAGTTTTCTGGAAGTTTGTTCCACATTGGTGTTGCATAGAAGCTGAATGCTGCTTGACCATGTTTGGTTCTGGGGACGCAGAGCAGAACCAGAAGACATTTTATATTGTTTTCACACAATATTCAGTCACTGGACACATTTTGTAATTGGTGTCATTGGTGACTCATATCAAACCAAATATCTCTCACATATTTGCAGTGACTGGATCTACCTTGTTAATTGGAAACAGGTGATTTTCTGTGTTCATAAACACTTTATGAACTGTTTTCATAAAGTTAATGTTTGCAGAATAAAATGAAATGAGGAGTTAATTATCAAAATGTGTTTAGAAGAAAAAACTTAACATAGGTGTATTGATGTAGGTGTTCTGCTATGCTAAGAGTTCAGACAAAAAAGTGCTTGTTCACAGTTTTAAAGACATTTCAGGTGATGAAAACTTATTTCTCTTCATGAAACCCTAAAATAATGTCTGCACTTTGGAACATTTTTAATTAACCACAAGTGGCTTCGGTTATGATCTCTTCCAACTCAGCTCCTCAGATTTGGATAATTGCTCAGTTAATTTTTATTTTAACTTTTATTTATTTATATATAAATAAATCCTCTGCTTGTTTAGACTGCACATTCAGAGCCAAGCCCTCCAGTCGTGATACAAATTTTATATTTTACTCATTTTGTCAGACTTGCCACATTTTTGCTGTCATTATTTTTAACAGGATGATGCAGAATAATTAATTGCATTTCCTGGATAGTTAAGAAAGTTTACTCTATAACAAAATATCATTTTTAATGAATCAGATTGAGTCATTTCGGTGTATTCAGATCAAAGTGCAGCAATGTGCTTGAAATCTGTCTGAAATGAGAGTTGGGCTGAGTTCAGTTTGACTATTAATAAAAGAATAAACAAAGTTATACACAAACAAAATACGTTTTAATCAGTAAAGTATATTTACATGTTCAAAAAACTGGGTGGAATTATGAACTGATTTTTACATTATATCTGCAGCAGCATCCAATAGGTTACTATTCATATTAGCTTGGTTTTAACAGTCTTAGTATTTTCTATATCTACATATATCTGTATATCTGCATCATTTTAACATGTTTAAAAATGATTTCTAAATGAGTAGTGAACAACAGCCCACAATTTGGTGAAGGTCTGTGGATGTTTCTGCACAGATTAGAACCAGAAGTCTTAATAAATTGACTGAAAGGTAAATTAAAGCAGATATTTTGAACTTGAGGTCAGGAAACGCTTTGGTTACTAACCCCAGTGAAAATGTCAACTGAGATCAACTCAGAAAGAAAATAATTTGATTTCATGTAAGACCAAAAAATAAATAAACTTTTCTGTCATATCCAAAGCCTGTGGTCAGAGCTGTGCTGTAGTTTCGTCTGTAAACTAATTATTAAAGTAGAAATGAGTAAATAAGAGGAGCTACTCGGATCCCTCCACATGTGAGCCAGTGTGTGAAGCTCCAACAAACCGACTGCTGAATGCATTATTCTGATCTGAGTTACTCTCTAATATCCTGAGCACTTCCAGGGAGTGTCGGTGGCTTCACATCGTTAGCAGAAACAAACAAATCAGCTTACATAACCATGTTCCTTCAGGGAGCGCTCAGTGTTACAAACGTCTCCGTTTATCTGCAGAATTAAATGTTCCTGTGAAGGAGGCCGATATTACATTAACATCTGCATCATTCTGTCTCTGCGTTTACATAAAGAATAAATAAAAATTGGGTTAAACCAGCTATAGAGCATGTCTGACTTTAAGGTGTTAATGAAGACAAATTGTAGAGAAAAACTTTCTGGCTTTTATCAATTTAGTTGCTCTTTTTCTACATAAATTATGAGAGAATTTGATCATTTCTGGATTATTTTGACTCTCTATTTCTTTATCCAGATGAAAAATATTTTTAAAAAAGTAAAATCTGAACATTGCCACTGATTTGTTGATGTAATTAACATTCATAAATGTTGTAAATTTCATAATCATTTCAAAACTGATAAAACAGTGGAACCTCGCTTAGTCGTTCGTAGATTTACTCATTTGCAGAGGAATGTTTTTCCAAATGAAATGTTGTAACTCAAATTATCCGAGTTTCAAGTTTCTTTAAAAACTTGCAGATGCTCTGGACAGGAAAGATCTCCTGTAGAAGTCTGTGTTCCAGCGGCCCTGAAGAAAGGGCCACTGTAAAGGAACTTCTTCCTCTCAAGGAGATGTTCAGAAAATTCTCCAAAATAAAATTGACAAAAACCAAAAAAAAAACAACTGAAAGCCAGTAAAACCAAACTGACCGGTGGAGTTTGTGTTTTTCTTCTAATAAACCATTTAAAGCTTGAAAGATTTAATTGCTTCCATTTTGTTAAACCAGTGGCTCCCAAAGTTTTCTTCTGGGCCCCCCAAAAAGAAAAAAAATAATAATAAATCAACCAGACGTAAACCTTTACACATATTTTGTTTTCAAACTCCACTGAAGTTTATTTCACACTTCAGGTTGCAACAAAACAAACTACAAACCATCTTTACAGTGAAACACTTTTGTGTCACTGGTTTTTATTCATCCATTTCGCTTCCTGCGCCCCCCTGCAGTGGCACTTCGTCTCCTCCAGGGGGCGCGCCCCACACTTTTGGAACCACTGTGTTAAACCGAATTGGTTGCGACATTAAGATCAAATTAAATCATACGTCCATTGTCTATATCCACTTATCCTTTTAGGGTTCTGGTGACGGGGACAAGAGGTGAAGTGCATTCTGGGAAACTTTAGGAGTCTGTCAAGGACAACATGTAGTAAGCAAAATCTTACTAAGTGCTCTTGGTCTAATTTCTACTGCAAATATCTTAGTACACTTGAAATAAGACAAAGTTTATCCAAAGGTGACTTTTCAGCAAGATATAAGAGTTAGTTTTAAATGATTTATAAAATTAACAAACTTATTGATTGTGTTTTCTGTTTAATGGAAACACAGAAATTATGAAATTGTGTTTATATTGACAGTTTTACATGCATTTGTAATAAAAACACAGCTAGAGACTCGGTGAAGTCCACTGCACCTCCATGTAGAAAACTAATTTGAATCATTAAGAGCTTAATTCTGACTTTCATAACCAGAATTAGTTGGATTGTATTTGTAAATGAACTGAAATGATGTTTCTTGCACATTGCCGCTAAATTTAACCTAGAAGGAGTTTCATTGCTCCTTGTTCCATCCGTCTGTGTCTCCATCTTGTTTGAAGACTTTTCTGCAGTGGTCGATAAGTTAAGGACAGTCAGCGTTCTGTCCTTTACGTTTGTTTTATCGGCTGTATCTCTAGTTAAAGTCAGCAGTTAATTGGTGTGTAAGGGATGAGGTAAGCCGTGGTGCGTCCACCAGGGTTTTCTGGAGATCCGTAATTGGAATGCCGAGCGCGTCGGGCGAGGATACGCGGCTCGGCTTCGCCATTCTCTAAGTATGAAATGTTTTATTTACGAGCTTGGCAGCAGCAGATAAACAGATTCATCATTACGGGGGATGTCAAGGGGACCCGGATCACACCATTGGTTGATGCATTTCAAAAGCAATAACAAACTCTGTGGTGGCTGCAAAGTCATATTCTCCAGCTTCTATAGACGGCAGCGCAGGAAGTGGAGCAAAGTCATGTGGTCAGGCAGTAATAATGATGTGCTGTTTGTTGGTCACAGAGGGTTGAAATAAAAACAGACAAAAGGAATAAACAAGCTCTTTTCCGACGCTTCCTGTTTGTCTGTTTACGTCCATCAACAACAATGTTTACAGACAGACTAAAGTAATTGCTTGTTGCCCGTCCCCTGCTTTACGTTTATCTGAATTGCATTATGTGAGATAGAAGATGGCAGAAAGCTGTTTTTATCCCAACAGAGTCCGCATGAAACGGCAATATCTGGAAATCAGACTGATGCTCCCTGCAACGGTGATAAGCAAAGAAGATGCCAAACACATTAGAGGCACACGGTGGAGCGCTCCGTCCGAGAAATAAATACGCTTCACAGGGGCATGATGGGATGTTTTCTACTCACAGTGGCATCAAGCTTGTTTTGGACAGAGAACATGTTGCTGTTAGCTCCAGTGGAGATAAACCAATGCCATCATTAATCAAAATGAAAAGGTATTTTGGTGTTCCAAAACCAAATAACATTTTCTTGAAGGGGCAGTATTATATTTTCCAGGCCATTTTGCAGCATAAGCAGGTAACTAATCTCGCTGCAGCTGCTATAAAAATGCCTGACATGTGTTTGACTTGTCCGTAAGTCTGTGCAGCTCTTGATGGACGACCAACAGCTTCACAAAGTCCATTTCTCCCCCAGGTCGCCATGTTGCTTCTAACAGCAACATGGCGACATGGCTAGGAGTAAATGTGTCAGCCTGATTCTGCTCGTCTATTTTGCTCCAATGTTAGACCAATGTATGTTGTTTTATTTCTTGGACTTATTTCATCTTAGTGTAACTATGATGACCTAAAATGTTTTCCTGGCTCATATGTGTGGCGGTGAAGGTCACGCCCTCTCTCCATGTTTAGCCTCCATATATATTATGTTTTTACTTCGCTAACATGGAAGCTAACTTTTCTGATTATGTCTCAGAATTAGTTTAATGTTTTAATAAACAGGAATGGCTACATTGTTTTGTTGTTTTCAAATGAAAAAAATAAATTTTTATCCCAAAGAAACAAGAATCTGGGGAAAAGAAGAGACATAAATGAACTTTGTCATGCTCACTTTAGGTCATAAATAAAGCATCCTTACACACAGCAGCCGCTCTCGCTCACACACACACACACACACACACACACACACACACACACACACACTATGTGCTATGTTGTCACATCCTCTGACAGCAGCAGCCATAAATGCTTGATGTTATGTGCAAGTGAGAACATGAGGATTAGCTTTTAGCAGAGGTGCAACCGAATCTGACAAGACAGCAGTGAGCAGCACGACTCGCGGCGGGCGGCCGCGGCGGCGCTGAGGGCGGGGTCACGCCGATTCCCACGCAGGAACGCTTACACGCACCGCCGCCACAGCTTCA
The DNA here is from genome assembly GCA_010277075.1 of Poeciliopsis retropinna. Lineage (NCBI taxonomy): Eukaryota > Metazoa > Chordata > Actinopteri > Cyprinodontiformes > Poeciliidae > Poeciliopsis > Poeciliopsis retropinna. The sequence continues at coordinate 3,006,815 of VMRM01000037.1, read as the reverse complement.
GCCGCCGATGAATTACTTAAATCATCACAGGTCACATTTTTCGACTTGAAATATTTAGCAGCTCCGTGATAAACTCTGACCACAGAAAACACACATGAACCCCGGCGAGGTGCAAATAAAGGCCACACAGATGACGCACGTGCAAAAGTCTGGTAATTTTATCTTTTTATTGCTTCGTATTTAATTATACTTAAGCATAACAGATTGATAAGAAATGTGCAAAGAATTAAAATGCTTTGCAACTTAACTGTTGCTCCATCCAGTCTGAGTTTGAGCTGATTTACGAAGAAGAATATTAGACATTTCAGTTTTCATGGACAGAGTGGCCAGAACTGAAACTCCAGTCGTCTTTGTGGAAACACTGGGATGCAAGTATCTTTTATACTTTTTCTTTTTTTATTTATTTATTTGTCGTAGTTTTATCTCATGCTTTTGTTTGGTATGTCTGTTTATCACCAGTTTGTTGAATAAATCAACCAATAGCTGCATTTCCATCACACAATTTGTGTAAAACTTTGTCAATATTTTGCTAATATCAAAAAATACAATTTCACAACTATTGTGTTTCCATTAGAATTAGAATTGTAATTGTTGAAGAAAGCACAATGGCATTTAAAAACTCTCAAAGGCATTTGATTAATAGCCTCCTGACTACCAGTAGTTCAAATTTGTCCTCTGTAGAGGACATTTGTAAACTTGAAAATCTCCCACCCACTGCATGCTACTGAATTAATTCCTCTTGGTATCTACAGAGGACATTTAGGGCTTTTCAATGATACCAAATGTGAAGGGGTGGGGCTTTTGAAACTGCTTTTTTCTCATTCAGAAAAATGGCATCCATCAGTATTGGCACATTTCATGGGAAGAGAAAAAGTAAGTGCATAATACTTTTTATTGTGCAAATTTTGGTTTAAAATTTTGTTGGCATGTTCTAAATAAGTCTCTTAGTAGCTTATTAAAACATGCTATGAAGTATTTGGATTGTATTTTATCTTAGTATTTGAAAGTTGAAAAATTGTCCTCTGTAGTGGACATGTGTAGTTACATTTGTAGGTCTTTCTGCACGGAGTTTGCATGTTCTCCCTGTGCATGCGTGGGTTCTCTCCGGGTTCTCCGGCTTCCTCCCACAGTCCAAAAACATGACTGTCAGGTTAATCGGCCTTTCTAAATTATCCCTAAGTGTGAGTGTTTGTCTCTGTGTTGCCCTGCGACAGATTGGCGACCTGTCCAGGGTGACCCTGCCTCTCGCCCAGAACGTTAGCTGGAGATTGGCACCAGCACCTCCCGACCCCATGAAGGACAAGGGTGTAAGAAGATGGATGGATGTATTATTGATGGAGACTCAGATATTGAGAAGGTGAAACATCAGGCTTCTGCCTCAATTTCAAATGTATAGTGTTCTGGTGTCCACTGTAGTGGACACATAATATTTCAAAACTAAAAGTATTTTAAAAAAAATAATGTTTTCAGTATTTAATTACCTTACAAAGATTGTGGAATTTAAAAAAAATGGTGATTGGACAATATTTTTTTTCCTGGTAGTCAGGAGGATAGTATGGCATAGCACCAATGTTATATAAAACAACATAATATAAAAACATAGTAGAAACAGCTGGAATGTTATATAAAAAGTGCCACTAAAGTCAGTTTGTCGTGATAAATCTTCCTCCAACTACTTCCTGTGATCATGTGACTCAAAAAAATTGCAGTTTTTCAACATAAACCGATTTCAATACAGCCCCCCCCCAAAAAAACACCTCATCCTGTCACCAAAACTTATTGTAGAAAAACAAGAGTTTCTGCAAAATTGATCAAATTATACAGTCAATGGAAACGCAGCTGCTTTCACACTACTCTGTGTTGGTCTAGCTAGCATCTAAAAGTCCCTTCAAAAAGCATGACTGGATCAGCTCGGTGCTGTTTGGCTCCAACGAAACAAGTGGAAACTGTTCATTAAACTCCAATAATGTTGCAGTGGTAAAGGTCCCAAACTGCAGGCCTGACAAGAATTTGAGAGGACAGATTAGTTGATGCAAACCTCCAGGCGAATATGTGGCGCTGAGCTGCGAACACAAACAGGACATGTTCAGACTGAGTCATTCAGTGTTTGCTACAGTTATGTTCCTTCATCCAACAGCTGTGATGACTGAGGAGAAAACGTCTGGATGAAGACGTGAATCTGGAGGCAGGAAAGCAGATTGTGTCTCCGGGTCTGAGCCGGAGCTCGTCTGCGTTCTCCTCCAGTGTGCAGGGCAGCAGCCGTACCCTGCAGAGATTAGACAAATTAAAGCAGCACTTAAAGTATATGGACCCGATTAGCCTCCGTAATGGAATCAGGCCTGACACGGCGGTTCTCCTTTTGCACACACTTGTATTCACGTTGCCTCTGATCTCGCTTTGCTCTCCATCTAGCCCACAAAGCTCCATTCTGAGTTGCTCACACACTTGCTCCCTCTCACTCTCTCTCTCTCCTCCTCCTTTCATTTTCTCGCCCTGCAGGCGTGAGCCACCTCTTCGTCTCCGACCCCCTCCGCTGTAACTCCCTTCTTCTTTTTCTCTTTCTTTTTCCCGCTGTCTTCTCATTTCTGGAGTAAGTGTGCTCCCTAGTGTTGCATCCATCAGAGAGAGTCCAACAGAGAGAAGCAGGACTGAAATGCAACGAGGAGGTTCAGACTTTGGTCTCAGTGATATTGTCATACTAACAGGCTTGTTTCTATCAAAATATCAATTCTGATTCACTCTCTGCAATATGTCTCTGTAAATACCATACGCTGGATTTGTTCTCCTTTGATAAGTTGTCTGCAGCTGTAAATAGTTAAATTGTTGCATCATTACCTCTGCGCTTCAACATGAAATATGAAAGTGACGTAATTTGAACGAAAAGCTGAAGAGTGGTCACTTCTTTTTAATTAAGGAGGGATTTGGTCTGGGTTAGTGCCGCAGAACGCGCTAAATCTAAAAAAAAAAGTTACGACAAAAAGAGACAGACAGAAACCAGGAGAACCAGAATGATTAAATATTGTGAATTTTTCAGTTCCACCAGGATCTCATGATTTTTTTTACCATTAAAACATTGAGTTTGTGTTGCTACTTCAGAAATATTTACACTTATGTTTCTTAAATGCCACTTTCTGTTACCACATCAATCATAGGCTGTAACTGGAGGCAGCAGTCTGTTATACTGCCGCCTGCAGGTGGGAGGAGGCATCACTCCGCTGAATGTTTCTGACATTAAACAGTAAACTCACAATTATGCATTAGCTCAAAAAAAAGCAGGATCTGACGATTAAAGAAATGAAGCCACTGATTTATAGTAACAATTACTGAAACTTTAGAAAAGCCACAAAATAATTACATGTAGTCTGAAAACCTAACTCCATTCTGTAATTCAAAAAGTTTAATTTTACATGAATTTATCAGTCAAAGCATTTTGGTCCTGTGTCTTTAAAAATGTCCCAAATCATCAACCCTCCACCACCGTGCTTGTCAGTCGGCGTGAGTGTAGATGTGCCGTCTTGTCCGGGTTAAAGTAGGTGAATCTTAGTCAAGCTGCCATATTTCAGGACTCTTGTTTATTTCTTAGAAGACTGCTGCGCCTCGCGCTACCAAACCTTTCACTGCGTCCACACACCTGCAAGTTCTTCAGCAGCAACCAACCAAAAATCCTTTAGTGGAGCTGCTCTGGTAATGAGTGTACGCAGTTCAAATTGGTGAAGTTTAATAGATACCTGTGCCTACATCTGGTTATTAGTCAAAGCTACTGAATGTTTTGGCAAAGTAAATGCAAAAACTCAGAAAAATACCCAAAGTTTTCCAGTTCAGGAAGATTTTTCTTTAAAAATCTTGCCAAATCAAGATCTCCCTGGAAAAAGATTTTTTATCATAAGGGAGTTCCTTGAAAAATTTAAAACAACAGTAAACTGGTTGAGGAGAAAATCCTTCCAAGTGCCATTTTTAGAGCTAACACATGCATAACTGTGCCATGTTTGCATGGAAATATGTGTTGAAAGGGGGCAGCGGAGGGCAACACATCGTTATGCAGCAGAGATGGAGGCACCGACAGGAAGCACTAACTGCTTCTGCAAAGGCACGAACACAGCTCCACAAACCAATCTCATCCTACTTTCTCATGAATGCATTCGCACAATCATGCACACACGAGCAGCATCAGCTGCGTGAAATGACTGTGTGTCACGTTGCAATCCAACACCATTCAGCCCCACAGCTGCACTTATGCTGAAAAGCAGTCTGTCGTCAAGCCTTTTTATTTGACAGCTGTTCCAAAAAGACTCCGGTCTTATCTATTGCTTTTATATTATCAACATGCTCTTTATTTTCAACGCGCTTTAACACTTGGAGGGCTTAAAGGATAAGGGAAATAGCGTATCGGTTACTCAAGCTCTGTGAAAATGCATGTAATGCTCCCCGTAACCTCATTGTTAATAGAAACAAATCCGAGAGCCACCGCAGCGACGGCGACACGTCCCCATAACTTTTATGGAGTGACGGTCATTTCCATGCCGGCGCTCTGCAGCTTCCATCTCCTCTGATTTTAATTTTGACCTTTCAATAAATTCACACCCATTTCTACTGCAGCCACTGGTCAGGGAGGGAGGGAGGGAAGGAGGGAGTTCTCAGACATTTTCAATTGAAAGGTTGTAATTGAAGGAGTGCCTGGAGCAGCGAGGAGAAATTATAGGATGTTCATTTTTTATCTTGATACCCCTGAGAAAGGCAGAGATAAGAAGCGTGTAAGGACATCCTGCATGACGGATAAAAAAAAAGGAAACAGCAGGTCCAGTTTGCTCCATTAAAGCTACACAGAACAGTATGCACACAACTCAAGGTGGTGCCCTGTTGTAGTTTTCATATACCGCAAATTGATGGTGTTGCAGAGGCGACCAGGGGCAACTTTATTGCCTTCTGCAATTAAAAAACCCACCAATAGAGCGTCGGTCTCTCCTTCCTGTTGCCACACAGGAGTAATTTGAGAAAGTTAGCCTGGAGGCTGTCCTTTAACAAGCTCTCCCTGATCACCAGAGTGCAGGCCGCAGGCTGAAGGCCGTCTGAGAAACGCACACCGACACGTTCAGATCTGAAACCCTGAAAGTCGCAGAAACCAGGGTTTGATAAACCAGCTGGTCAGAGCTGCTACAGGGTCTCTGGATGTTCTTGTAAAATGAAAAAGTTCTGCAACTCTTTGGGAATAAAATACACTGTACACAGTGTTGAGCATTTCCCGAACCATTTGTCTCCACAGTTAAGAATAATAGAAATCTATCAAGAGAATTATGCACAGGTATGAAATGGAAGCGTTAGAAAAAATGACGATTGTTAGGATTTGGTGAGCCATTCAAACTGCACATTGTTTGTTTGCATAATTTCTGCTTTGTTTTCACCAATTACTACGTTTTCCTTCTAACATCTCCTGCAGTTTTAAAGAAGAACAGCAGCAAGTGTTTTCATCAATACCCGCCTGTAACTCTGTGACAAAATCAATCTCCTTTCATAATTTGGCTCCAGATGAGTCAGATTGGGCCCCTCGTTGGTTTGAGATCATTTTGTACATATAAAATAAGACACAGATTTATTGAATGTCCAACTGTCATTTATCAAGCAGTCTTGTAATCTCGGGGTGCTTTCACACCAGTCCTGGTTAATCCGCTTTGATCCAACACTAGTTTGAATTCCGGGTCGTTTGAGTGAGAACAGAATCAGAACTCTGGTCCTCCTGCAAACCTCGGTCTGGGTTCGGTTGAAGTGAACTCTGGTGCGGGTTGAATGCACCAAGTGGATCGGAGACCGGTCCGAAAGCAGGAAGTGGACTACAGCGCAGGGCATTCTGGGTAAATACAACCAAAACAAACATGCTAGTCTAAAGACATAAGAGAAATCCTAAAATCTGACATTTCTGTTTCCATTTCATGAAGAAGGATGTTGCGCTCAGTGACTTCTTCAGAGGTTTGTGTGTTGTTTCCTTCACTGATTCTTGCGGCAGCGCCCCCACAGGTGACTTGGAGAACAAGTTGCTCAGAGGGACTGGTTGGTTTGACACAATGGTGAGAAAGAGAAAAACAGCAGCTGGAAATGGAACAAATGTTGAACTTTGGTTCCCAATCAAACTGAATCCACCAGGCGTCAACGCAACCTAACAGCTGAGGGTTTGATTCCTCCAAAGCCAGATTTGCCCAGGTTTTGGTGAATGAATGATTGAAAGTGATCCTGTGAATGTTTAGAGTGGTTGGTATTAGAAATTGATATATTATAATTGGCTCCTACCTGCAGATCCACCAAACCTTCTAACATCCATTGGTCTTTACAGCAGATCATCTTCCTCCCTCCTGAACATCTTCCTCTCTGCATATAAATGTTCTTTAGAACTGAGAAACTTAAACGTAATGAGTTCGGCTAAAAACTGCAGTGTATTCTGCAGGCAGCTGGTTCTGTTTGGGCCTATATGATTGTCAGCTGGCACTCAAGAGTACTACTCAATAAAATAACTCGTGAGATGCATCTTTGAGTCGTTTTGTTGACCAGTTCGCTCTTTTTTTCCTGCTGTATCGATACCGCCTCATGAGAGGAAATGTTCTCCAGAAATGGAGCCAAAAAAAGAAGGAGAGAAAGGGCAACTTCCAGCAGAGAAAAGGAGAGTAAAAGGGGAAATTTTGCATAAAAAGCAAGAGGGGCACTCCAGGCAGAATGTCTTGTCAATTTGATTTGCAATTACTCCCCCCACCTCCTCTTGTTCAGCCAGTGTTTGAAGTTGATTGGCCTCCTGGAGGAGAAAGTCCTGAAAAGGCCCTGACTAATACTGACCTCCAGGCGAGCACCGTTCGACCTGGGAACCCATCAGTCATGCAATCCATCCTTGTCAGACATCAGACAGCAGATGTCGCTTCCTGTTGGCTCCATCTAACCCATCAACCCTTGACCCTGCCACCACATGGACTGAAACTTATTCATAGGCTTAAATGAAACACACAAACATCCCAAAGACGTGAGCGTTCACGCCCCACATGCTTGCATGGTGGGACAGAAACCTCACACATTCTTCGGATGTCTCTTCGCAGCGAAACAGACAACCGTCCCCTTAACACCCCTTCAAAAAGCACCCTTAAAGACAAATCTAATTAACCTGCTGCAGCCAAATCCCATAATGCAATAGAAACTTAAGCCCAGAGATCACCACTGATGGAGAACTAATGCCATCCCTGCAGCCCAGCAGATGACCAGGGTGTGTATTTAAAAGGGAAGATTTGATTATCTTGTGTTTGTAATTGGCTAATGTGTGAAATTGGAAAGAATGTGAGACGGCAAGAGGGAATACACCGAGAGGAGTCCGTCCCCCCTGCAGCTAAAACCGAACCAGAAGCACAACAGCAGCATGACAAACGGCTCCATTGTTGTCAATAAGCAAGCCTGTCAACACTATCATAAATACCAACTGTAGTGCAGCCTGATATTAATCAGTAAGAAATGTTTCTGACACCTTTTGTTTTGATTTTGTCTGCAAGCGTCGTGCCAATAAAAAACCCTTTGGATGTGAAAGGGAATATTGAATGGAAGAGCTGAGAGGCAGATGGGAAATTGAATGAATTCTTACTGCCTTTTCAATCTCAACTGTCTCCAACTATTTTCTCCCCCTAGAGCCTTAATTCCCCCCAGTCAATATTAATCTCCTGGCGGTGACGTTCGCAACACCGTATTTAGATTAGATTTCTTGATTTGCTTCACAATCTGCGGCGGCGGCCGTCGTTTCACTTTTCTTTTTCTTTTACAACTTTTAGATTAAATCGCCTCTCCTGTTGCAGAGCTACGGTAGATCCACGGTTTTCTTCATCAGCAGAGAGAAATAATAAGCTAACAGAAAGATGGAGTCAATCAAGCATGTGTCTGAAAAGGAAAAGGTGCAGATTTATGTCTTGTGGCCATAATTCATTCACTGAGGCAAGGCCAGCTCACTTGTAGCTGCAGTTTCATTCAAGTTGCTCTAAATGAAATAAAGACACAAATATAACCCAGATTAAACACCAGAAGTTAAAGAGGATTGACCCTTTTTTTGTGCAAAAAGATTAAGACGAAATGAATTCTTCTTAAAATTACAAATATTGGCAAAGGCACAAAATATTTGTCTTTAGTTTTGCATTATTCTGTTTTAATCCATAGTAAATAGGGTCACACAAAACCTTGTGCAAAAACAAGACTTTCATTAAACTTGGCTGAATAAAACACGTGTTGGGAATAAATAGAATAAAAACAGCAGAAAAATGGAGAATGGAAATTTAAGATATTGTCTTTCTTTCTTTTAATACATCACCTGTTTTGTTTGTTTGTTTTCTCGTTAAAATATGCTGTATTTATCATCCACTTAACTCTTAATGAACCCTGGAGGCAATTTGAGATATTTTCTGATGAGCTGCATCCTACGAAATACAAAATTATTAACTAAATACAGCAAAGGCTGCAACATGTTATGGATTTACACATTTATATCTCTAATCTGTTCCTGAGAAAGACTTAATATCATCATTACAATAAATAAAATCAAGCATTAGAGTTTTTGTTTAAAAAACATATGAAAAAATAATAATTTCTTCTCACTGATGCTCACAGCATAACAACATCACTGCTTGTTAAATGATACTTTTCACTCTGTATTATTCCATGACACACAGTATATGTCCAGTTAAGCTTTTATGTTACAGTCTGGTGAGACAATAAATAGGCTTTTACACAGGCATGATTGGGAAAATTCATGCATCAGCCTTTATCCACTTTAGGAAAATAACCCACGTCGTCATAACGACGGGAAAACGCCCATTCATCACAATGAGCAACGGTGTAATTTTTTCGCTCATCAAGCACCACTGGCCCATTGGATGGGGGACTTTATTACAGATGGCACTTTTGTGAGCAGGCCAGAGTTATGGCCATGCAATATCAGGTTGTTAGAATTAATGTACAATATCATCCGGCCGCTCTATATGAGCTCCAGCCGACTAAAAGCCACAGCAGGGTGTGATATGATTGGAAAAACTGTCTGTTGTGAGGAAATATCAAACTTTATTTACTTTATTTACATGTAGAAAATTGTCCTGATGGTGTTAAATATACTTAATTTGATCACTTTAAATCAAATGTTTAAATCTTTGTGTTTTAGACAATTTCTTTCATTAAATGTAATGTTCTAGTTTCAAATTTAGATCACCATTTTTCACATTTCTTAAAGGTTAGTTAAATACATGACCACCAACTTTTTTCTTCATTGTAAATCTGTATCTGTATTCTTCTTTTAATGCTTTTTACAAATACTTTAAAAGCTGATGAAACACCAAAAGAGATGGTTTCTGTTTCTGATCTAAAGAAATGAGTTCAAAGCTTGTTAAACAGAAACGGAAATAAAGATTAAATCAGAAACTGTGTGTAGAATGTTTGGCTCTGAATAAAATGGAAGAGAAATAAAGAAACACAACATCCTCAGTTAATTCAAATCCATTTGTTTCTGATAGGAGATATGCGGTTGTTCATGTAAAAACTGGTATTTTTGAAAAATAAGAAATTAAAATATGACTCCATCACATAAATTTATAACTCAAAGTTTCACACTTTTTTACTCTTTCTTCCTACTGTCTGTGATAAACCCCCCATAGTGTGTTAAACGTGGCATCTTTCATTTAGAAAATCCAATATTCTCTTTCCAAAATCTTAAGTTAAAAGGAACAGAATTCACATGTTTATAAGACATTTTAATAACACATTCTTAACTTTAAACAGGCCAGCATTTTATAAATGCAACATTTTTTTTGCTTTACATCATGTTATAATGTTATTCGCTCACCAAAAACACACTTGGAATGCATAAAACAGCTGGATGGACTTAGCTCCGCCTTCGAGGTGAAGCTCCTCCCTCACTCGGCTCCTTCAAACTAGCTAGCAGCAATTAGCAAACACCTGCTGGATCTGTGGGTCTGCTATAAGAGCTACTTTACTGATGAAAATGTTGTAATGACTTCCTGTAGGAGGAGTTTCAGAAAGAGCAGGAGTTTTTAAAGAGACACAGGCCCAATTTCAAAGTCAAATTTATTTGATATTTGATATAAACATCCATTAAAAGTAACTTGATTGAGCTATAAAAGGCACTTTGTGCCTGGAAAATTCATAATACTGCATTACAGTTTAATTTCACACCTGGGAAACAATTACTTCACTAACTATAAATGTAAATCCACTGAACAATCGCCCCACAGTGGGACAGTCAGCAGTGTCATCATTACAGAGACAGACAGGAATATGGAAAAGGGCTGGCTAATGTGCTGCAGGTGTTTCTCAGGCTGGGGGAAAAACCGCTGACAGACGAGGTAACAAAATCATTTTCCCCTTTCTGCACACAGCTTCGGTCACACGATGCATAAACACAGGAGCGCATGCAGCAATTTTCTCCTTCAATCTGCCGTCCATTCAGAGCAGCAGTGGTGTGCCAGTGTGTGAGGTTTAAAATAATGGCTCGCCCAGTCGGTGGCTGCGGGGGGGTTGACAGGGCGCCTCCCACGTATTAGAGTAGCACAAGCACACTGATGAGGCCTGCTGAGAGACTAGCGAGCGGCCTCCTCTGGGTGAACGGGCTGCAAAGCGGCTTGATGAGACGGGATGTTATTCACGGCTCCTGACGGCGTTCCAGCGCACATTTCACATTTAACTCGCATGTTTTCCCAAATCGGGCTGATGGCGGTGGGACAGGAAGCTCAGGGGTTCGCCTGCAGCAGATGGCAATACATGGGGAATCTGCTTTTGGATTGGGTTGTGGAAATCTATCGGAGAGGCGAGTTCATAAGCTGAAAAACATAAAACCTTTAAAAAGTTCACCTTCTTCCTCGATCCTTTTACCCAATCAGACAAACACACCCCTCACTCCAAATGTGAAATTAAGAACTTCAGTGATGATAACACGTTTACTTTTCTGTGTTAGAGGTTGCAAAAAAAAAAAAACCAATAAGATTGGAAGGTTGGAAGGATTTAATAACTGCTCCACAGCGCCCCCTATGTTTCTGATCTTTAAATTACTTGGAAAGTGGTACATGTGTAAAAACACTTCAAGACGGACTAAAAGCCTTTGGAGGAATTCGTTAGACCCAACAGGATGCTGCTTGAGTAAGACGGCGTATTAGAGCGACACTAAGAAAATAAAAAATATATGATGTCATTAGACTTTATTATCGTAATTTTAAGACTTCAATCTTCAAGTATTATCACTTTATTCTAATATTATGACTTTATTCTTGTGCAACCTTATTCTGGTGATATTAAGACTTCTCTGAGTTTATTCTTGTGATATTGTGACTTTGTTCTCAGAGTTTTATGGTTTTCTCTTAGCTTATTCTTAATACTCCATCGTACTTGTGTCGCATCAAAGACAATCAATTTCGAAGTGAGATTTTCTCAAATAATGTGACCACAAACTAACTTTTCCACATGAAACTATTACAACAGTAGATGCACATTTGGTCCTTCTAGACAGAATGTGACTTATCATTGGTTACTGAAAACAGGAAGTAAATATGTTGAATTTAGTTTAAACTGTTTTCAAATCTAGAAAACAGAAACACTTTGGGTATGCAGCTGTTAGCTGATGGACTGAAATAAGTTGCAGAAGGGCTGCCAGCTTCCTTAGTTTCTTTTTTATCTTGTTTCTCGTTCACTGCACATTAATTTGTTTTTTATAGCTGCCTGAATCCCCCTCATGATAAAGACAAAACACTGGGAAGATGGAGTTTCTTGGCCGCCTGAGTGTGTGAAAGTTGACCACCCTGGCACTTATGTGCAGGGGAGTGGGCCACACTCAGGCTTACACGCTAATGTAAAAGTTATAAACAGGAACCAGAGAAGTATTACTCCGGTAATTGCTAATGGCTGCATGGATTCTTTCATCCAGAGAGGAAAGCTGGAAAACGGCCAACTAAGCGCCGACTCCAAATGTCCCGTCAACAACAGTTTGGCCAACTGAATAAATTGTATTTTCATGACGGGAAATACTGAAAGTTTCTACCCAGCTCATATTTGTCTAGACTTTCTTTCAACACAGAGACAAACAGGACAAACAGTCATGCATTCATACTTAAGAGCAAGTTAGGGAAATGAATTAACATTTATGCTTTTGGACTTGAGCCTGGATGAAAACCATGAAGCTCAAACTCCATGTGTGGTCATGTGGGCTCGGTTTCTTTTTTCTTCCAAGTTCATTACTTTGCTGTTTGGATTGTGTGTTATATTTTGAGGTAATTTTTATACTTATTGGATTTAGTTTGGGTTAAATTCTTGGTTTGTTGTGTTGCATGTTTTTCTGATTTTGTTTTGCTTTTGAGGCGACGTTACCACTCAGACCCGGAGACGCCCACTGCAGCAGGTGTTCTCCCGTTAGCTCGGCAGCGTGCAGACCGGGAAGCCGGTAATAAAGAGGGAGCCGGACTGGTTACAGGTGTAGGAGCGGCGGGACTGGAGGACTGGCTGGTTGGCGACGGGAGGGCCTGAGCGCCGCAGAGGACCGGGCCCTTCCTTTGACTCATCCATTGATTCTGCTGCTCATTGTTGCCCTACGTCTTTTAAAATAAATTAACTTTTATTCCCTGCAGTTTTTATTTATCAAATCTACCACATGCAGAATTCCTTTGCAGAACCTGCTTGCTGCAAGGCAAATATTTTCTTGCTTTAAATTAATGCTAATTTAGCTAAAAGTGTAAGAGTTACTCCACAAAAAATATAAACATATTATTAGTGTGGAACAGGCTAAGAGCCAATTACTTTTTTTTCTGAGAATTTTAATTTTTTTTCTCAGAAGTCTTAATTTTATCCACAGAAATTTTTTTTAAATTCTCTTAGAATTTAAAAAAAAATTTCTAAGAGAATTTTTAGTAGAATTCTAACTTTGTTCTCAAAATTAATCTCAGAAAATTAACGTCAGAATTCTTTTTTTTTTGTAATCTTTTTCCTAAACTTGAAAACTTTGTTGCCAGGTTCAGAAAATAAACTTGTTCAGAGGTACAAATTTCAACATAACGAGGCTCAATGGAAGAAATCAGAGATAAAATGTGATTTTTTTTTTCTTACTGAATAAAAATCAACCTGATTTGATCACAAACTGAATCATCTGTTTTATCTTTGGTAAATACAGAAGGTCTCCACAAGTGACAAATTGCCAGATTGTTAGCAATTATTCAATAGTTATAATTTATGTTATTCTACATCCATCAGTAAGTTTGATCTAATTCTCAAAGACTTTGGCCAATGGGAAGACAGTAACTCCATTCAAAGTGTTAGCCAATGGTAGAACATGGATAACAGTTTAGTAGAAGCCATATCATGTTTGTTATACGGCTGTAACATCTTTATTGATACTTTATTGAAAGGACTCAATCTTTACTGGACAGAAACTGGAGTAACCATGAAGTTTTGTCTGGAATGTGTTAGTAAAACTGTTGGAGTTTAAGATGCAGAACCATGAAATCCTACAAAGAACGGAAAGATAATCGGTGAGCCGACATCAAACCGTCGCGAAGATGTGACAACGCGGACGCAGTCAGGAGCGAAAAGCTCTGGTGTTTTTTTCACGGAGCGGGTCACAAGAAGTTCAGGGCGCATTTCGCCTGGCTCAGATCAAGGGGGTGAAGTTTTATTTGAGCCACAGGGGCTGGCTTTAAGGGTGGAAACACTAATCTGTCACGCCCTCAATACAAAAGGCCATATCGAAATCCTTTCATGTCTCATTCGGTTCTGCAGTCTCACGCCTGTTGGCTAATGGGTTAATCAGCTTTCATTTCGCCCTCAAATTTGGGAAAACGTATAAAGATGACAAGCTTGACCCTGGCGAGCGAAGGCAGAGGTGGGCGGTGTAAACATCAGCTGGCAGGACGTCCGCACCACAAACAGAGCGTTCATGACAAAGCCCCGAGACGGGACAGGAAGCGGCGACAAATATCGGTCATCGCGAGGTTTCTGGGTCAATCTGAACTTAATGCTGAATTATTCGGCTCAATATATTTTGTCAACAATTGTGATAAAAGGCTTTTGGGCGGGGCATTCTTTCACATGTGCAGATGCGAATCATTATCCCACATTTCAGCCATGTTGGGTTCATTTAGAGTTCACCAGTGAAGAGCGCACTTAGATCATGAGGCATTAAAAAAAAAAAAAAAGCAGATATCGCCTGCAAGGCTGAGTGGTCTGGTTTGCCCCCAGTAAATATCACATTTTATCTCGCTCCAATTAAGGCACGATGCATAAAGTCATGACAAATCTCCACTTTTCACGGTGAGCGCTTATAATTAATTCAACAGCATAAGTTTTACCGACTTGTGTTATTATTGTGTTTTTATCAGCAAAGTGTGTCAAAAATTAACAAATATTTCTATCTCTGGTGTTTTTTATTCAAGTTTTTGACTGAAACACCAATGAGACACTAGTTCACCTGTGTGGGGTTCCTCAAGGCTCATGCCTCTTTTATTAATATTTATGTGCTCCTGATAGCTCAGATTATGAAGTGATGGATTATTTTTAAGAAGTATTTTGCACAGCCTTCTATTTTTGTATCCATAAGTGGAAATGTCAGCATTTCTCCCAATTCAAGATGCCTACATTTTCATTTTTCACTCTAAGTGTGCAAGTACACAAGTTAAAAACATTACTAGAATAAAATACTTCATAGAAAAATGTTGTTTCTGAAACAAACTCCCTGAAAACCTGAAATGTTCCAGAAACGTTTAGTTCATTTAAATCAGGACTGAAAACAAAACACTCTGGGAAAACAGATTGAAGCTCCAACTTTAAAAAAAAAACAGATTTAATTTGTAATCAAATTAAGTTTCTTCAACATGACAACTCAATAAACCTAATTTGGTTACTTGTAACAAATTAACAATCATTTAGTTTAACAATCATGTCCAAACTGATTTTATCAGCTCATTTTTAACTTGATTTAGGTTGTTTTTTTTCTTCTACATGTAAATTTTAATGTTCCTTATTTCATGCCATGCTCACGTTTTTACAATTTTACCGTATTTTTTGTTTTTGATTAAACAATCTTCACCTTTATTCTCCTGTACATCACTTTAAACTGCCTTGCAGTTTAAATAATAATAGTTTGCCTCTCCTTACATGTATGTTTGTTTGCTTCGAGGCTCTGTGTCTTGTTATTGACGCAACGCCTCTATTTAGTCCTAAGGTGCCTTTTTCGGATCAACAATACTTTTGCAAATACAAAGTCTTGCAAAAGACACCATTACAAAAATATCTGATTCCACATAGTTCTGTAAGGACCGAGCTAAACGGCGCGTCGGCGCTCCAGTTGAAGGAGGTCATCGCAATGAGCTCCAACGGCTTCGAGACGCTGGTAAAAAATTTATCAGCAAAGAGAAAACGGCCAAAGTGTTGCTGTCAGAGCCGGTGCGGCCCTGTCGCCGTCTTGTCACTCACACTGTCCCACAGCAGGGGCAGAAACAGCTCGGATGGAGAGGAGAGGAACGCTTTGCATTCATTATTTAGTACAATAACACTGAAGAGGAAACTTGTTGTAAGGGAGAGTCCAACTGCAAGTTCTTTAAATATGGAGGCGAACATGAATGTTTTACAGGACGGTTCGTTCAGTCGTTTTTTGGTTCAGGAGCAACAGAAGCAAGAAGAGGTAAGATGGATGTGCACAGAGTTTTAATTTCTATGTTAGCATGTGAGTCAATCCACATATGAGTCACATATGATTGTAGTTTTTATTAGTTAAATATTTTGTGTTTTCTTAGACATAGCGGTAGTTTTAGGTTTCTGATGGTGTGACTGGTCCAACCTTTAACTCTGTGTCTTTCTATTGGTGCATTAAGGAGAACAAGGCCCAGATCTGCGTTCACCATCTTTTACTTTATCTCAAAAAGAAACAGCATTGAGCGCGCCACACAATCTGGTCCAAAATAACATCCAAAATACAGAAAAAAATGTAAACTCAAACAAGAAAAACCTGCCACAACTGCCTGAAACCAAGCTAAAGTAACTCACAGTTCATAACTGTTACACAGGAACTAGCATTAGCCATTAGCATTATCCATTAGCTTGGTATACATGTAAATAAAACCTAATTTCAGTTCATATAGACCACATAATATTAAACGGTCAAAGAAAGTATCTGTTCCTCCAAACATAGGCACAAACTTATGAAATGTGGATTAACCAAGAAAAGTGTTTTACTCGTAACTCCTGCTAGCGCAGCGCAGCATTTAATGTCCTCCTGCACTCATCAGTCTACGTCACTACGCTGCGTGAGATGTGGTCCAGCGTCAGCAGGACGGGTAAGGAGCGCCGTAAACTGCGACAGCTGGCGTAAACCGCTTGTGTAAGGAAGAAAATTCAGTTTTACGTCCGTTTGAAAAGCGTAGATTTATAAACACAAAAAATAATGATATAATGCGAGTTCGTTGTATAAATGCATGATATAGTTTTTCTTCATGAATTACCATTTTCTCAGTTTCAGTCGGGGTTATTGTGTTGGTTTTAGTTAACTCTGATGACCTTGCCGCTTCATCGTTTGCCTAAAAGCTGTTTGTGGCGCAGCAGTGATGGTTCAATGCACTCACGCGATGAAGTCATCCTTTTACACCAAGAAGTCTTGTCAAAAACTGCTGTAACTGACATGCTGGAGACAAACGCCAACACATTTAACAAGCCGACACTTTTCCACCCATCGCGTTGGCATCAGCACTCTGAGCTCTTGTTGCTCTCCCATCATTAATCTGCTGTTTCTTTCTTTCTTTCTTTGTTTTGTTTTTTTTCCGAAGCTCTCCGACTTCACATGTGAGCCGTCAGGCTCGTCGGCGCTTCCTCTAATCCCCCCATTTTAATGCTTGTCCACATTGGGCTCGGCCACATTAAACCAATGATTAATGATGTATTGATTGGGCTGTTTTGTAGCAGCGAGCCAAGGTGCTGAGTTGACAGCACACTTGCTTATCTGAGCCACCCAGCTTGCCAGAGGAGAATGTTTCCTGCAGGGAAATAAAAGCCTGGTACACTCCGGAGAGCCGAGGAACATTTGTACCACTTTTGTTTTCCATCTATGCAAAACAAAAAATAAAAAACAAAAAAAAAATCCCAGTGCAACTTTAATTTGTTGACGTGATGGATATGTCACACTGTCAAATAAAATTAATTCTTCCTATAATTATCTGCTGTGCTTCTCATGCTAATTTTATATTAAATTAAAAGATTGCTTAAAAACTATTTGGAAAATGAGTTTTTATTAAATACAGAATTCCTTTCGATATATTTGTTCATTTTTGAAATTTGCATTAATTTTAAGTGCACAAACAGCACTTTTTCAAGTTTTATTTATTTCTCATTGTGTGTTTTTTATTATCACTGTATTTATTTATTATTCTTTAACATCAACCTGCTAATGGTATTACAGATGGAAATTATCCACCATGGTGTAATCTCAGGTATTTGCTTCACTCCCAATAAACAAAAAGTTTTGTTTATTCATACATATTGTCTCATTATTAAAAGTAAACATGAGCTTGACCTAAATATATTAAAAATCTGCCCTGTTTTCCAACACTTTAACAACCTTTTTGACGTGTTAAGCAGGTTTGGTAACATTTGATTTTCACATAATTCAAAAAAATAAAAGTTTAGGAGTTATGAATAATCCCAAATAAGTTTACCCTCTGGACAAAAGAAGGACTGCCACGCATAATGCACTGTTATTAGCTGTGTTTCTATTACAAAGACGCACAAAACTTTGCTCAATTATCGCAATTAACAAAACATGCAGCGCCAACCACTTCCTGTTTGTCTTCTTTGTCTTTTCCACCAGTAGTAACATCCGGTTGTTGATCATGTGACTCGTGTGATGCAATAAAAGTGTTTCCATTAAAAATTTAGCAAAAAATTCTAACTTTGATATGACCAAAAAAAAAAAAAAAACACTCACCTTAGCACTTTATTATTTTTTACAATTTCCATTAAGCTAATTTATTTTCATAGTTCCGGTTTTCATTATTGAATGATAAATAGAAAAGGTCAAGAACTAGTCAGTGGTGAGAAAAGTGTCTCCATTGAAAATTTTGCGAAACAAATTAATTTTTACACAGCTGAAAAACCGCAACCAATCCAACCCTGAAATTGGCGTCTTTCCATTACGCAAATTTACTTTCATCGCTCCAATTTGCACAATTTCTTGGTTACAGCTGCTGCAGTGGTCAATTTATTGTCACCATTTCACTTGTGTTTGGCCAAAAGTGCCAGAAATAAAACCCAGTAAAACACCAGTGTCTGGTAGTTGTGATGTGATAAATTCAGCAATGTTGGCTCATATATTTGTCCTAATTGGAGGATCATCAGACCTTCCCACTCCTCATTACAGCGTGAAGATCCATAAACCGACGTCCTGTCCTCTCTTGACCCTCATCATTTCACGTTTTAAGCAGGGTGAAGTAAATGACCTGCATGCTGATGACATTTCCATCTAATAATGTTCCCTTTCAGTGGTATCTTCCCCCAATTGCACTTAAAAAAAAGGTCTGATGTTCTATTTCCATTACATTTTTGTTCTCCACTTCTATTCACCCACTTTCTATTTGTCTGAGTCACACTTGCTTTCCCGCTGCACACCCCCTTTCTCTTTCATGAACCAAGGGAGTTTTTTTTGCAGCAATCTATTACCTCCCTCACATCCTGCTCTTTTCTGGCCCACAATCTGAACACGGTGCAGTCTCCTGTTTCACCTTGTATTTCGCTCCGTCTCTGCCGCCGTCCTCCTTACCCTTCCTACTCCGCGTCCGACGTCGCACTTCCTCCAGTCTCTTCACCTGTGATTTGCTTTTCCTTATCTCAGATTCCCCCTCTGATTGGCAGATAAGTATCATTTTGGAGGGCCTCCACAAGTCACTGCCTTCTCATTTCCTGGCGGAAATGGCTTTTTCTGCCCATTTACACTGTCAGTGATCATACGGAGCGTTTCCCTGTATAAAGCATTGATTCCCATCTTCTCGGCGGATACAGTAAAGGAGGTGGGACGATTTCAAAAGGCACCTTTTAAAGATGGAGTTCTTAAAATGCCACCTTCCTCTCAGGAAAGTGGGGTTTTTGACTTTGGTTTAGAAACAGAAAAGTCAGTCATCATCTGGATGAAGCTCAGTGCTCAAAGAGGCAATGAGGGAAAATGGAGAAGAAGCATTTTTCTACCAGAACTCACCCAATAATTATGTTTTTATCATTTTGTTTCTCAGTAACCAGGGAACTGCAAGATTGACTCAGAAAACTTGTTCTTAACGCTCTGTAGGAGTCTTAATGCACATTAGATAGTATGTTTATTTAGATTTCTTTTGTTGAATAAACAAATACAACAGACATAACTCTTAAGTAAAATGCATAATAAAGCAGGAAAAGACATATATAAGTCGCACCGGACTATCAGTTGCATTTTGGGGGAAAATGTATTTGATAAAATCCAATACCAATAACACACATGTCATCTTGAAAGACAGTAAAAATAGAACAGAGGCAACAACAGGCTGAGTAATTGTACGGTATGCTAACTCTACATAAAACATAAACAACGAACTGAGAACGTGCCTGGTATGTTAGCATATTAAGAGTTATTCAGATAACTATAGCATAAATAACATGCTAACAATTTTACCAAACCATCCGTGTCGCTCCAAATCACTAAATCTTCATCTTCGGTGTCGATTGTAAACAACTCGGCTAACTCCGGAGGTAGCTTCTACCACACACATTATCAACACAGGCCTAGAGCGCCCTCTGGCGGTTTGGTGTGAAAATAACATGTGGTATGCTATAATAATGTGTTAATAATTTCACACATAAGTTGCTCCGGAGTATAAGTCGCACCCCCGGCCAAACTATGAAAGAAACTGCGACTTATAGTCCGGAAAATACGGTATATGCACATGACTTAAATCTGAGTTTGACATGTGCAACTATCTACTAGTTTCTACTCTAGTGCTCAGAAAATATCTTATTAATGCATATTAATGTATATTTGGTGTTGGAACTATTAAGAGAGGAAGTTACAGGTGTTTTTAGAGGACGGTTGAAGTCCTTAACTAACGTTCGGGGTTTACCGTTTTCATGTTCTGAACAAAGATGTTGATGTAACACATTTCCAGTAAAGACCGCCGGAGTGTTTTGTCCGTTGGGATTCTTTTTTCGCCTGAAAGATGTTGCTGTCCCCTGGCTCTTCCTGTCCTCAATTTAAGAATCTGAGTCCTCGCAGTGCTCTGCCCCTGCTGACCCAAAGCTGTGAATCCTGTCAGCTTTCCAAATGTTGCTGTTAAGCGCCAAGCTGCATGTTTCAAGCTAATGCCCGCTCAGGGCCTGGCTGCTGCCCGCCCCACCCCGGGCGCGCTCAGGAGGGGAAAGTAAGTCATCGTCCATCCTACATCTGCAGAGCCGGCAAATCCACTGAGATGACAGGACGTGACAGACAGGAAGAGACGGAGATTTAGAAAGATGGGGGATACGAAACCGAGTAGAAGAAGAATAAGGCCAGGGAGATGAAAGCAGGAGAAAAAGAGAGGCAGACAGCTAAGGGGAAAAAACGATAGATGACAGAACTTGTTGAAAAGGCAGACAAGAGAATAAGATCAAGAAAAGGGAAAGAGAGAGAAGAGGATAAGGGGGTTATTTGTTATTTCATAACAGACGAGGTCTGATGGTTATCATGCGCTGCATCAGTACAACATTTACTGGCTGTTTGCTTTCCGCAGCCTAACAGACTGAAATGATAACCAACATCAACATTCCTATCACTTTACCAAACATAATTTTACAATTAAAATCACATTTAAGAGCTGAAAGTAATGAGATGAATCTGTTTTTGACTAAACTAGTTGGTTCAGTTGGATAATCACTGCATGGGTGATCACCTGTCACCTGGAAACAAGTTATTTAAACCAAAAGAGGCAAAGCAGCGATGAGGAGATTCTCCTTTTCTGTACAATCATGTGTGGAAAAGATGTTAGTTTGTCAAACCATTGACACCAGCACTGCAGAAACTACAAAATCTGGGCTAAGATCCATCCAACGAATTGTTAAAAGTATGACAGAAAGTCTTTAATGAAGAAATGCGGTCAGGAAAAAAGCTTCAATTTGCTAAACAGCATCAATTTACTGCTCAATAAAGGCCGATGGTTGCATCAGTGCAACCTTATTTACAAACTCAGATGAATGCTGTAGAAAACTATGTTTTAGTTTTATAAAGGCATGAACTTTATAGAAATTATTCAGAGGCTTCAGGACAAAAAGCAAAGACTGAACCTGTATCATTTATTTGTAGAATAAAAGAGACCACCCTTACAGTGAGAGCCTCTCTTGCCTTCTTGTGTGTTTTTCATGTTTTCTGTGAATAAACAAACCAAAGCGCCACGGTGGAAGGATGAAATACACGTAAACACATGAAAGTGAACTCAATTACCTCCGTATTCTCCTATTTCAGAATCCTCTGGTGCTGTTTGAGGACAAGGCGCGGAAAGAGACCAACAGGTGGGTGTGAGTATTTTAATCTCACAGTTTCTTTTCTCTCCAGGAGTTTTCACATGTAGTGAAACGTCTGAGGCGGACGCCGCTCGGCGTCACGTTTACAGTCGTCTGCTGCTTTACCTGCTGGCTGCGTTTTTCAGGGAATATTAATGAAAACCAAACAAACTGAGAAACGTTATAGTATCCTAATAAATCAGCCTGAGCTTGTATATTTATTATTTTATAAAATGTAGCATTTGGAATTAAATAATAATTAATTTTACTGTTAGTTTTTTAGAGTGTGTTTGCTAGTTTTTATAAGTTAAGAATTGTTTGTTTAGTGTTTTTAGTTTTTCACACTTTGGTTCATTTTTTGGTGCAGAATTCGAGTCAAAGTATTTTATTGTGATGATTTTTGTGTTTATGTATTTCAAACAGCTTTTAAAAAACAAGAGACCAAGCAATCAGTCGGAGAAACATGCGCATACGTAACCAAAAAATTTAAAAAACAATTATTTAATCCAACCCATTATCTCAACTGAATAAAATACATTACCTACTGACCCAATAATTATAAAAAATGTTTAATTAAAACAATGATATTCAATTCACAGTTTGATACACTGTGCTAATGAGCCAACCAATGAATTATATTACATAGACAAAATGGTTTCAACTGGTTGATCTAGTTTAACAATAAATACAAAGATGTTTGGACACTGTTTTAGTTCCATATTCAGTTTTTTCCATTTTCTGACTCCAGTTATAGTGATGCAAAGTCTGTTTATTAACCGAGTTTTTGAAGGGCCCAGTAGGTCAAACATCACATTAAACTGAGTTTGTAGGTTAAATTTTAAAAATGTTTTATTTGCATTGTTACTTGACTTCATGTAGTTTTTGATTGTTGATTCTATGTTGCACGACTTTGTGTGGTTTTGTGTTTATTATGTAAAGCACTTTGAAATGCCTTGCTGCTGAAATGTCCTATACAAATACAATTTGATTGATTGATTGATTGATTGATTGATTGATTGATTGATTGATTGATTGATTGATTCAAAGTTGTTCGGATGCCACATGCTTTACATTCGTAAAGTATTACCGTTTTTATTCATTTCAGTTAACAAAAATGTTTTCTCTGTTTCAGTTTTTGTTGTTTTTTTTAGTTTTAGTAAAATATAGTAACCTTTGTTGTAACATCCCTCAAACTGAACTAACACATGCTAACCCGTAGACGTTCTGCTTGTCCGTTTGGACCTTCTGACAAACCACATCTGATTCATGTCTGCAGGATTTATCTGCTTGGATATGAAAACCTACATGCATTTATCTGTATGTTTCATTTTGAAGCGTTTATGGCAGTTGACTTCTCTGAGTGCAACAAGGAAATCGCTTCTTAATGTTTCTATTAACTGAGCAGTTAAATCCACTTAGTCCCTGGAGAAGGGGCAGTGTACATATAAAGTAATTACATCAATGGGCCATTAAATTACAGCGCTTTATTAAAATGGGGCCTAATGTTGCTCAGCAAATGTTAGAAATTCACATGATGCGCTGATATTTCTGGCATTTAGAGGTAATGTTTAATCAAACCGTAATTACGAAGAGAAAGTCGATGCTGTGATCTTTGTGTAAGCGGAGATAAACTGTCCATGCAGAAAGCGGGTTTGTTTAAAAAGTTCAAATCAAATAGGTGAAAAATAGCACCTGTTGGGTTTTTTTTCCTACATTTTGTTTATCTTTTCATTCCTGATTAAGCATTTTCTGCTTTCACAGGAAAAACAACCATACCAATTAACCCAACATGTCATGTTTTTGGATAGTGGGAGGAAACTGGAAAGAACCCAAAGATGGACATGCAAACTCCAGACAAAACAAATCCTCAAGGCCAGGATTCAAACCCAGAACCTTCCTGCTTCAAGGTAGAAACGTTTCCAACTGCGCCGCCAGGCAGCGCCTAACATCTGTTCTGACCGGAAGATGTTACAATTTGACCGTCCATAATCTGGGTGAGTTTTACTGTCACCAATTCCCCAATTAGGACCATGTTACCATGGTAACAAAGCACCATGCCCTTACTAAAAAGGTTTTATGGATCTTTAGAAGCCTTACAGGTGATCTATTATGCTTCCTTGAACAGGTTAGCATAGATTTATGAGCTATAAAAATATGTTCATGCCATTTTTTTGCACAAAATCATTATTATATGATGAGATTTCAGCTGTTTTAGAGGCTCTTATCACTTTAAATCCAAATAAGCTGCTACTGGCCACGCCCCCCAATTCACACTTAAACATGGCTGCAAACAGGTGTGCAATTACACAACTCTATATCTTTGAAAAGCAGAAGTAGAGCCTCCTGTACAGCCAACAAGAATCAAGCAAGTGGTTTCTGAATATTAAGTCAACGACCAAACAGTTGTCTTTTCCAGCAACCATTGTAGATCGCATACAGATCGCAAAGTGCTGGGGCTCAGCTTAGCTTGCTAGGTAACAGGTTGGTTTTCACTGGGGTTGCTAGGTAACGGTGCAGTATGACTCAACAATCGGAAGGTTTTGAAATGGCTCATTTTCCAGACACCAAAAAACATCGATTTAGTGGTTAGGTTGTTTGTAGAAGCAGTAGACGACTAAATGGAAGTATAAAATCGTGCAAGTAATGAATTTTACATAATATAGGTTCCACTTTAAGGAACTCTAATTATCAATGGGTTTTCAAAATGCCCTCAAATATACGGCTCGCAAAGACTGCCAGCGTTCTGGCCAAAAAACACAAAAAGAGAAATGATTATTGTACAGATGTATTTTCCATTTAAACATTCAGGACTTTCCTGATATTTTAGTTCTTT
Organism: Poeciliopsis retropinna; assembly: GCA_010277075.1. Lineage (NCBI taxonomy): Eukaryota > Metazoa > Chordata > Actinopteri > Cyprinodontiformes > Poeciliidae > Poeciliopsis > Poeciliopsis retropinna. The sequence goes on along the minus strand of VMRM01000037.1, from coordinate 2,982,454 downwards.
TTGTAATTTAGAAGAAAGTTTGCATCCCAAGGCAGAATGACCAGTATTACTCAAATGTGGTGAAACCCTGTAAGAAAATTACAGCAAAGCAGAGAATGTTACTTGGGCCAAATTATTTGCCTTTTCAGAGCACTCAAACAAATTAAGAAGTTGGAGAAGGGAGGGAACAAGGAGGCTGCTGTAAAGCATACTCCTCAGACAAATTTACAGTTGAGCTTCTCAGACAACGATACAGCCAATAAAGCAATTTTAACTGCAGCTGCCCACACTGAGCATTTGGAAACGTGTGATTGTAGCAGTTTTGCGGTCAGCGCGGGGGGGAGGGAGGGAGGGAAGGTTACCGGAGCTGACATTAGCAGCCAAGAGGGAAACTGACAAACATTTAGATCGTATTTCAGTCAGTGAGGCGTAAAATGTAAAGTTGTAAAATCTTCCTCGTGGTCACCCCAGAGGAGAAGAGAAACTTTGGAGTGAAGAGGGAGAGAGGAAGCAAAAAGAGAAGATAAATTAGAGCTGCTTGGTCATGTTTGGTGTAATGTGAAAGAAGCTAAATCAGCAGCAGAACTCCCTCATGGCACAGATGGAGGTGATGTACAGAACACCGCGGCCCACTTCTGAAATAAATTCTGTGGGTAAAATAGAAGACAGCTGCTATTTCTGAATGAGTTCACCAAATGGCAGAAAAGCAGAAACATTAGATTGCGCACCAGTAAATGTGTAACAGTGGAGGTACTTAAAGAAGAATACAAACACTGTGACTGTTTTAGGCCTCAGAGCCACAAGAGGTTCTGGAAGCATTTCTGCTCCCTAATAACATTTTATCTCAGGTTCTGTCTGGGTTTGGAAACAAAACTCAATATTAGCAGCAATGACATCAATCAATGACTTCCCTGAAGCCCCTGACACTAATCATCACTCTGCAGCACTTTCCACTGATGTGTCAAAAGCACTTGATGGGATAAATCACTCACTGTAGCTAATGGTGTCCCTCAGGGCTCTGTCATTGGACAACTCCTTATCCTCAGTATCAATAACGTTGACAGCAGCGTCCCAACTGTAAATTCATACGTTTCTGCTGATAATGCAATTATGTGTTACTCAGAAACCAATCCGACTATTCTGAGCTTTTATTATTCTAGAATAATATTTACGTAACTTAAATCTAACGTTAAACTCGGGGGGGGGAAACAAAGCTAATGTCGCATAATCAACCATCAGTTACCTCTGTTAATGGTTGAGTTTGTTTCCCAATAGAAATATTTTGATTTTCTTTCTTTAGTTTGTGAAAAAGTTTTCTGTTCCAAATACATTCTGTTTGTCGTTTGAGTCATAAAAGAAGGCTAATGCTGGTACAGACACGTCTGTATTATATCATTATGTGACTAATGTCACCGTTTCTCAATGCCAGAATTGTTCTAGATTATTATTCTGAAGCTTTTAGATTAGACGTGAGATTAACACTTGGTTGTTTGTTTTTGTTTGTTTGTTTGTGTTGGATGGTTTGATTAGTCCAATCAATCAATTAGTCCAATCAAACCAGCACAAAGATCAAATCTTTTTTGCTATTTGTACCAAACATTCATAAATGTGTAAATTAAATGTTACATGAAAGTTTTAAAAAAAGAAAAACCTGTTATTTCCTGTCTGTTGATAGTCTAATTGATCTAATTGATGATGATAATAACAATGTGCCTTCAGTCAAATCAACTGACTGAACCCTTTTTTTGACCTTGAGAGGTTTCCTTGAACAGGTTAGCATAGTTTTATGAGCTTTACAAAACACGGTTGTTACATTTTTGTGCACAAAATCTTTAGTAGATAATAAAGTTTTAGTTGTTGTAGAGGCTCTTATCACTTTAAATCCAAATAAGCTGCTGGCCACGCCCTAAAATTTGGACTTAAAAATGGCTGCATACAGGTGTGCAATTATGCAATCCTATGTCTTTGAAAAGCAGAAGTGGAGCCTCCTGCACAGCCAACAAGAATCAAGCAAGTGGTTTCTGGATGGTAAGTCAATTAGTAACCACTTTATCTTTTCCAGAAGCTATTGTACAGCTGACCAAACGTGCTGGAGCTCAGTTGGGGTTGCTAGGTAACGGAAAGTTTTGGAAATAACTCATTTACTTTCTGCGAATAAATGACTGGATAGTCAAAACATCTGCAGCCAGACCTTCGACCTTGAGAAGTTTGTCCCTTTGAGCATTTCCAAATCAAATTTTCCCAAATTCTTGCTGGTTTTTGTCCACCAGTGAGGGTTGGACAGATTCTCTGATTATTTGATGATGTTCTGAATTTCTTGAACTTGATTTTGTCGGTTGTTATGAATGCATGAGAGAACTGCCTCCGCCACCTCGGCGTTAAAGATTTGACGTTTTCAATGGACAGAAATGGACTCAGAGATCCAGATGTGTCATAAAACATTGGCGAGTTGGGCTGACTAATTACTGTAATGAATTTCAAAGTAAAATTGCAAAATAATAGAAACAGAAGTGCAAACATGTTTGCAGACATTATTTATTGACGTGAACATGGTGGAGAAGGTTTAATGCTGTAAAAGAGAGTGAAATATGGATGCTGTTTCTGGACAAAGAGAGCAGATGTTTGTGCAGCTACCTGATATCAACTCAAGCAAAACATCTCTGGAGATTTTTCCAACATAAATCTGACCTCGGTTTTGCCTTGAATTATTTATTACAATACAATATTTCAAAACTTTATTCAAGAATTTACACAAAAAAAAGTACTTTTACCTCCAGCTCAGAAAAAAAAAACCTCCTCTTTTTGCGTATCTCTGCTGTTTATTTTACAGCTCATATCAGTAGTTTTGTGGATCAATAAGGAAAAACACTGATAAATCCTGTTGGTATTCCTGAATCATTTTCTGGGTCAGAACCAATAAATTCATTCTTTCCTTTTGGAATCACAGCAGCTAGTTCTGTCGGATAAAAACTCTTCCCTCAATAAACTTTAACACAACCGAGAGGAACACGGACCCAGTAAAGTCTGATGTTTATGGAGCCGATACAAAGCAGATCAGTCACTGGTGATTTAGAGCTTATTTACCTCCCTCTGGCTAGCAGTTAGCTTACATCAGTGTTTCTCTTTAAAACTCCACAGCGAGATTAATGACTGACATGTTACAAGATTGAGCCTTAAAGGTGGATCAGCACCAAGAGCCGAGGAGGAGCAGCGAGATGAAAACTGTCTTAATCACACGTGGAGAACACGTTCTGTGGTATTTATTCCCTCAGTTTGTTTGTATTTGCAAGTTTTTGAGTCAGATGATTGAAGTTTGTCTATACAGATCGAATCAATCAACCAATCAGTCAAGTTTGTTTGTGCTTTTCAAGATATTTTACATCATAAAAACATGAAGAAAAGGTTATTAAAACATCACACAGTCACCAGCTGTGACAAACAAACATCAATATCCGTCAAATATGTCGATCAACGTGCCAGAGATTATGGGTTTTGTGTTTTTAGTCTCTCGGTGTTTCTGCTGTTTTGCAGTTTTCTAGGACTTTTTTCCGGATTTGTGGTGCGTAGAATCTGAATGCTGCTTCTCCGTGTTCTGGTTCTGGTTCTGGGGGTGCAGAACCAGAACCAGAACCAGAAGTATGAGAGCTCTTGGAGGTTGCTACGACAACAGCAGATCTTTAATGCATTTTGGTTCCAAGTGATTTGTTAAATCTTTTGTTTCTTGAGATGTTGGTAATCATGGAAATGGCAAAACCTGCACTGGTCTTTATATCTACGTTAAAAAGCAGCTTGGTTTCTTTTTTCATTTTAGCCAAAGTTCTGTCACTGTGCTATGAGCGTGTGTGTGTGTGTGTATTCAGACTTCTTAGTATCCAAACACATGTAGATGAAAAGGCAGATCAGCCGTCCTGCGTTGCTCTTAGGTGTTGAGTGAGTTCATATCGTGTCTCTGTTACCCTGCGATGCGCCGCATCCTGAATACTTAACACTGGAGATAGGAAGCAGCATCCTGCAACGTTAAAGCTCAGTTTGGATCACTACAGATCGGCCCGACTACATTATAGAGCTCAGGATGTTACAGAATCAGACACTTTTTCTCTCAGGCTGATCGCTGAACATCAGCGATCAGCCTCAGAGCGTCTGTGTTGTGGGGATGGACCGTCCAGCTAGATGGAAGTCTGCTGAGCACTGTGCATGTTAAAGACCATATATTTATATAAATACCACTCCAGCATGAGAGGAGAAAATCCAGAGCTGTGGGATTTTACCACCATGTTAAGTGGATAAGTCATACAGAGACAAGGACTATGAAGCAGCAGAGCAAATTCCCAGGTGCCCTGAAGTCAAGCTGCTAATGCATTTGGCCCGTCACGTGTTTCTTCAGTTTCGCTTACAGTACAATATATTTTCAGTCCGTTTCGTAAGAGACAGTGAGTTATACTGTTGTTGCTTCTACTGCTGCATCATCCTGCTGCTAACGCAGTGATTCTGAGCCTAATTTGAAATATCACAGCACATATTTTGTACTAAAAAGATCCAAGATTAGTTGGACATGTTTTCCTAAAAATGTTGTAATTTTCCTGTCCACTCAACACGTGCTGTTTGTTAAATGTCAAAACTCATAAGTACTTAAAAAATGTATATATTTTGTTATATTTTTGTATTTTAAAACCGACAAAGGCTCTAACAAGTGCTTGTTACCTTAACGAGCTAAAAATAAATGCCATGCTGACAGTTTTTGTCCACAAAGCTCTCTAGCTGCTTCTGGGAGAAACATGAGAAACGGGCAGCACTGGGAGCTCATTTACATGCTAACTAAGCTAATGCTATTGCCGCCGGTACTGAATGTGAAACCACGACTGACACCGGACCAAAGACTGGACCTGAGGTAGGTGTTACTGGACCGGACACAGAGCTAAAGTCACTGGGTGAAACATGTGAAACACCGGACCCTAAACTGCTGCTACCGGGCCAAACACAGCTGCAGAACCACTCAGCGGATCACACACCTTCAGCATCACGGTTTCATTTAGGAATCTGAAGGCAGCAGCAACAGCAAACACCAGCTCCTATGGCCAACTCTGTCCTCTTCCTCTGTTTGGTTCTCCTCATCTTCATCACCTCCAGTGATTTCTACATTCTGATCGATTTCAATGAAAAGGCTTATCTCTGCTTTAGCTGGATGCAACCGGAGCAGTTGGACCCAGAATGGATTGCAGTGTTAACAACATGGCGACACTCTTTGACAATATTTTATTAAAATCTATAAAAACTAAACAGCCTGCAGTATTATTACTGTATTGTGTTCACATCTAAGGTAAATATTTCTCAAATAAAGTCCATTGTTACAACTAACCACGGATCCCTTTCAGATCGAGCCCAGTTCTAGGTAACGGTCCTGTCACAGTATTTTCCAGAATCTGAGAGTTTGCTAGATGATATGCAAATGAAAAAGCTGCCAATCGGCGTCTCCTGGTCCCTCTTTCCTCCTGCTGTCTCACTAGCTGCAGCGGGACTTATTCAGTTGATTACTTTCCAGTGTCAGATGTTGTCATTAAGCCAAATCAAGAGATTGCAGAAAAGGGAAACCATTTGGGAACTCAAGAGTACAAAGACGAACCAGAGCAGGAAGTGGACAGGAATCTGTGGAAACAAACTGAGAACTGGAAAGTACAAAGACTGTGAGTGTGTGATGAACAGGACGACAAAAGGATATGAAAAGTCCTTTTTGGCAGGTTTTTATGATGACTGGAGCAGTGTTGTTGTGTCACGGGGGCAGACAGCACCTTTTCAAGGCCTGTCAGCCTGGTGGCAGTGGAAGTTGAAGTTATTTAGTTTGGTTGGACAATCTGGGTCCTGCAGGAGAGGAGAGGAAGAGACGGCACCAGCACTGAAACTGGCTCTGAAACTCAACGGACAGCTGAAATGCATCCTGCCACTATGGAACCGTCTCTCACTTCCAGATATTTTTTGAGGATTTTCAGATGTCAGTCATTTCTGAGAACGAGTAAATAAGATCTCAACTGGAAATAAACAGCTCACTCAGTAGTTCAGGCAGTTTTCACAACAGAAACCGAAGGCTGGGACACAAGGTGGACAGGATGTTCAGTCATAAATATGTTCTTTACAAGAAGAATCATAGTAAATATATATAAACCTAAACACTGCCATTATTGGCCAAACAAAAAGGAAAACAAATAGAAAAGCAGTCAACCCTGAGAGCTTCCACAATGATACCTTCCCTCCTGACTTTGTTTAGAATTATGCTTAAATTAGGCTACTTGTGTTTTTTGCTGTCAAGACAATTAAAACACATTATTTTAATTTAGGACATATAGGAACCCGTCTTTGTTTTTCAGTTTCAACTCGTTACATTATTCAAGAAAAAACTGATGAACAGCATATATAAAATATTTAAATGAAACTACAACTTGGTGAGCTGAAACGTCATTGGCTGACATTTTCAAAACAGCCAATCCAGGAGCACCATTCATTTTCCTAGAGGCTGATTGGCTGAACCCACAAAAACAGAAATAAGGAAGAACACAGATGCTATCTTTTGAGGTAAATGGTTTCCACCGTGTGTATTAAAGCATATTAACACATATTTGCTGTTTGAATTATTACTAAAGTTAGTTACAAACGTTTTTAAAGGGAGTCTGAAGAATTCACAGATTTAAATCTCATTATTAGTTGCCTTATTGCTAAGTTATCATTTAAGCATTGTGCAAATTAGCACAATTGGGCATATTTAGAGATAATCCTGACTACTGGGATAACAGCAAAGTCTTCCAATATGTACTTGGTATGTGTTGAATATGCATCAGCAGGCATTGGTGGTATGCAGGCATTTCTTAAGCTGTGGTTTGAGATGGATTTAAGATGATAATCTACAAAGCTGTTGAAGGAAGGACTGAATACATTAATTAACTTTATGCCAGATATTTATCTCAGATATTAGAGGGATGGAGATGTAGAATAATCGAAGTTTATAAAATATGAAAAGCATATTTTCCACTGTAACTAAATTTTTGTCTCATAAAAATAAGTGTTGAATCTGTTGTGACATGAGGTGATTTTACAGCCTGACTCCTCTCTGTTTTCTAGTCTCAATTAAAACTAACACCAGACATGTTTTAACATTTCATACATGACAACAGGAACCAACTCATTGTGCATTTTAACTCTTTGCTCCTGAGTGAAACAGCTGTTATTTCACCACAGTCAAACAATACATTTAATACAGTGAAGCAATTTCCTCTCCACCTGCCCTGGCTCATTATCGGCACTCACTGCAGCTCATCTCAAACCTAGCATCTGACATTAGGGCCGCATGCAGCCCACGCAGCAATTACCGCAACACGAGTTGTCCTCGGATTCTGACATTTGGGTCGGATCAACACCAACTGACGCTGAAACTGAGCCGCTAAGTGGCCAAATGTTTCTGGAATGATGCCGCGCTGTATATACAGGAAATACTGCAGACGACGGGTGAAATATGTGACATGAAGTAAAAGAAAAGTCACATTTACAGTATGAACTATTTCATGGCTAAAGTGCATTGGTGTTCTGTATTAAACAATTTAATTTAACAGATTCAGTGAAACATCACTTGTGAGGAATGAATCCTTTAACTATTCCAGGGAACAATTCAGATTTTAAAACACACACTGATTAATTCAGCCAAAAACACAAAACCGGGTTTTAAAAAAACAACACTGAATCTGTTTTTACAGGGGAAAGAAAATGGTTTCTTGAATTTAAAGAAAATGTTCATTGGCTCCTTTGGAGTTTGTTCTGAAAAAAGCAAAACAGTAAAGATTCAAACATTTTAAATTTACATCTGCTGTCTTACGGGACGATCTTGGTAATTCAGCTTAGCCAGTTATATGTTTTAGTGGAAATGAACTGGACACAAACCTCTAAAGGAAGATGCAGAATATGTTGGAGAAACAGAGGAAAGACAACTTGATAGAAACTTTACACAAAACTTTAAAAAAAAAAAATTAAAAAGTCACAAAATTTGCCAGACATAAACATTTATTTCAGCCAAAACCAAACTTGGACAAACTCAGTTTGATCTGATTTGAGGCAAAAAACGTTCACCTTAAAGTTAACTTATAACACATCATTTTAACACATTAATTCAAACGTTCAAACATTTTTAAAATCTTCCTTCTGTTTTTAAAGAAATTTAGACTCTTCATGAAAGCGTTTCATCACTGTATTTTAAACTTCCCATCTCTTAAAGTGTGTTTGTGTTTTTACATCCCAGCATTTGCATTTTTTTTTTTCTAGGTTTTGTTTTAGAAGTGAGGAATGAAATATTTGAAACGGTGACATTGACGACTTTAGTTTCAGTAATCTCAATCAAACGCAGCCTCTCCTGTTTTCCACACCTTTTTCCTCCACATGTGCATAAATTGCTGCTGTGCTAGAAAATCTATTTCTACCAAAGCAAGTGGCGGATGCTGTTTTGGGCCAGTTTAGCTCCCGCCGTGGAGCCTGCGGGCTTGGAGTCTGCAGCGCAGCAGGTGGATACTGTTTGAGGAGGAAATGAAGGAAAAAGTTGGTCAGTCACACAACGAATATCACAATGCTCAGTATGAACAGAGCCTCATGTGGCACCCACTGAAATGTGGATGTTGTGCATCTGTACAGTCAAAAGTTTCTTTGCTTTTTTTCTCCTGTCTTTAAATTGCAAAAAAAAAATTTTTTAATTATAGCGCAGTAGAAAACATGTTTTAAAAATGCATGATTAGAGAAAATGTTGCTTTGATTTATGGTTGACTGAACAGAGGTTTAGTCAACTGGAGGAAAAGCAACGCCTCAGACTTCAGGTCTACATTTGAATACAAAAAAACTGCTAATGGGGCCAGAAAATTACATCAAAAAACTCAAATATTTTGAAACTAATCTCAGTAAGAAGTTTTTTTTCAAAAAAAAAAAAAATATCAAATACATTTTCTGAGTTCCAAAAGTCAAAAAAATTTTTGTCTAGACAATTTCGGAGATTATTCTCAAAACTTTTGAGTTTCTTGAAGCAAATGTTTGACTTTTCAAACTCAAAATTTTCAGTTTTTTTTTATTCTGACATTAATCTCAAAATTTCAGATTTTTTTCCAGCAAATTTTTGAGCTCAGAAATTTCTCTGTTTCATTCTAGGAAATAGAGATTTTTCTATAAAATATTGGACTTTTCAAACTCTGACATGACCATTTTTAATGGTAAATGGACTGAACTTATATTGTGCTTTTCCAGTCATTTTGACCACTCAAAGCGCTTTACACAAGAGTCACATTCACACTCATAAACGCACACATTTATACACCGATACGCAGACCCGTAGGCAATTTGGGGTTAAGTGCCTTGCCCATGTGGCAGGAGGAAGCTGGAATCAAACCTACAACCTTCTGATCACAAGACGACTACTCTGCCATACAGCCACAGTCGCCCTAATGTATGAGGTTATTCTTACATTTTCTCATTTCTGACTTGAAAAACAAAATCTGCTTTTTCTCAAATTTCAGACTTTTTGAGCTCAGAATTTTTCTTATTTTTCTAGAATTTCTTTAGATTAATCTCAGAGTTTTTCTAGAAAATCTTTGATTTTTCACACTCAGACATTTCCAAGTTTGTTTGTTTGTTTTTTATTTCTGAGAGTATCCTAAAAATGTTCTGAGTTTAAACAATTAGAGCTAATAAGCTTTAGCAAAATATAATTTCTGAGTTTCACCAACAAAAATCTTTGAAACAGTCATATATATGGTTCACAAAATCATGTTGTGCTCCTGAATCTGTGTTTTTGTTCATGGTTATGAAAGTAAATAAAACTCTTTATCAATAGCGTTTATTTCAGAAATTCTTGGGGGTTTTAGTAACTGGATGTTTTCCTGAATAGCAAGAAGTAAAATACCTGAAAACAAACCTTGACGTTACAGTCAGACCCTACATTCAGTGATTATTAACACCTCGTCCTGAACCAAATGGCCTAAATAGCTTTTTAAAAAATTCTCCAAAAGTTATTTTAGTTCTCAGCTTTTTCCCAGCCAGGTTAATATCACCCAGTTCACTGTGACACCAATTCACAGCCCTCGTTGTTTCCATTTGGAAGCTAATCGGAGTTATTTATTTCAAGGCTGACTCTCTGACATGGACTCCTGTGTTTCCCAGCGAAGGCGTCAACGTTGCATCGAGCTCTGAGTCCGATCACGCTGTAGGGCCGCGTGATTGGATAATAAACGTCACGGAGCGGGGCCCGGCGAGGCCGGTGATCGGAGGCAGGAAGTCGGAGCGATCCGACCTTCGCTGCTGCTGCACTGCGTCCATAATGGAGAATGAAATGATGTCTGTCAGAGGTCATCATTTCATTGGATGGGAGGAGCAGAAAGAAGAGCCGATTCTGGGCTCAACCTGCTGAGGAGACAACGCAGGGATGTTTTTGTCTTTAATGTCAGCCGCTTGATTTATTCCTTCTGTATGCAGCTCGACATTCAGCTTTACCTGAAACCCTAAAGGAAACTTTTCCCACAGTGTGAATAAATTAAGACATTTAAACTTGAGATTTACTAAGAAATGTTCATTTTTCATTGAATATGAACTGTCTGGTTGTAGGCTGAAGTGTTCATGAACTTAAAGGGCTCTATTACACAAAATTCACATTTTGCACATTTTTTGTATGTATGTCAGGCTAAAAACTGCATAAATGTAAAAATTAAAAAAACAAAAAAAAAACCATTAAGCTGTTAATGATTTTGTGATATCTGAAAAATCAGTCTTTTCAAAAATGTTACAAATTTACAGTCTCTGCCCCGTCACCTAGCAACCCCAGCCAAGATTAGCTGTCACCTAGCAACCCAAGCATGTTTGGTCACCTGGTTTTACCGCTGCTGCAAAAGACAAGTGTTTTGTTGTTGACTTACCGTCCAGAAACCAGTTGCTGCATTCATGATGGTTGTGCAGGAGGCTCCACTAATGCTTTTCAAAGGTGTGCGGTTGTATAATTGCGCTTCTCTTTGCAGCCATTTTCACATAGGAGTGTAAATGTTGAATTGTGGGGCCAGCAGCAGCTTATTTAAAGTGACAGACGCCCTAAAACAGATAAAATCTCATCATGTAAGAACGATTTTGTGTAGAAAATGTAAATGAACATGTTTTATATAATCCTCACCTGTTCATTTTTGCTTGTCTTGATGGATTGAACCATTATTTTTTTAGGCTGGATTGACAGTTCAGCAAGTAACTGTAATGATTTACAGTAATAATGCTTACTTTACTGAAGTCAATAAATAATAAATTACCAGAGTGGAAAAGCCCGAGCCGCTGCATTCCTCCTTCTCGCGCCGCTTGTTGTGACTGTATTAATTTAGCAGTCAGATACTTGGCGTGTGTGCAGATCTGCCGGTGGTCAGCTGTGTCAAAGTCGGGCCATTCTTTGCTTTCCCTCACCAATAAATTAGAGCTGCTCTCAAAGGAAAGTCCACACCTGGTAAATACTCTCCTCAACCTCTGCAAGAAACAAAGAGGGGATCCACAGAAGGAATATATGAGCATCGATCGGCCCTTGTGGCCACGTCTGCTCCACACAATAGCATGCTATTGATGTTGTGGAATTGCTTTTGAAGGCAGACAGATTGATATAATGGAATGGTGTGGGCCCCTTAAGGGCCGGGCTCCTGCTGCTCCAGTTTGATTGACTGACCTTGGGTCAATCTTTGCATTTGCATCCTCCCTGTTTGGTGTTTGCGCTCAGACACACAGGGTCCTTCGGGGCTGGAGGATGGAGTCTCTTTCCGAAAAGAGCCTCCAAACAGAAAATTGACCCTTATTACCCTCGCAGTTGATTTTTACTGCAAACGGGTTAATGCGATTGATTTTGTGACTGCTGTAACCTGTAAAAAGGGATTCAGTGGCATCCGGAGGATCTGTGTGCCGCAGCGGGTTCAAACGGCAGCTGAGCCTCTCCGGCTCTCTTTATGCTGGGCGACAGACTGAAGTTACTGATGGAAAATAAACACAGACACACTGAAGGAGTCTCTGTTTCAGGATTGCTTCACAACTAATTCCAACTTCTTCCAGAATTTATGCAAAATTCTCTTTTAGCAAATTGTTGTTATTCGATTTGTGTTTCTACTACTTAAAAAAATCAGCCAGATGTTTTTTTGGCAATAAGTTAATGTTTTTTGATGTCTGGAAAATGAGTCTTTTCAAAAATATCAAAATCAGCAGGCACTGGCCCATCACCTAGCAACCCAAACAAAGACCTGCCTGTTACCTGGCAACCCAAGCAGAGCTCCAGCTCAGCTAGTTTTACCCTACGAACTGTACAATGGCTGCTGGAAAGGGAAAGTGTTTTGTTGTTGACTTACCATCCAGAAACCACTTTGTTAGTTGTGCAGGAGGCTCCACTTTTGCTTTTCAAAGACGTACGATTGTGTAATTGCGTGTCTGTTTGCAGAGTTTTTAAAGTGTGAGTGTAAACGCTGAGTTTTGTGGGCGTGGCCAGCAGCAGCTCATATGGATTTAAAGTGACAAATGCCCTAAAACAGCTTTTCGTTCAATTATCTGAGAATGATTTTGCATAAAAACATAAATCAACATGTTTGGTACACTTGTAATATATTCGAGGAAGTATAATAGATCACATTTAAGACTTTAAGGTTTCATAGCAACAACAAAAACAGTTTCTTCTGAAACTTGAATTTTTTTCCCCTTAATGTCGTCCTGACAAGCAGAAACTGAAACTCTGGAAGTTAGTTAACCAACAGTAACACTGCAGAGCATCAGTTTAAGGTTGAAAGCTTGGTGGTCTCTGCCTGATGGGTTCTCCAGGAGCCTGGCTCCAGAGGTGGCTCCGGGTGTGCAGCCGTCAGCTCCAGCCGTAAAAACCGGCCTCACTTCCAAACTCTGGCTGCGTTTCCCTCGTTAGACCCTCACCGGCTCTGAGTTGTGTCTACTTTTATTATTTACCTGCCAGAACCCACTTCCACATCTCCACACATAAAATAGTTGTCGTTTAAAACAAAGATTTCTCAAAAACCTGTGAGGAATAAAACCTTAATAGTTAAAGCCGAAACTGAACTTTGCCCAACTTGATCTTTTTTGTTTGTGTTTAGTATTTTCTCCAGGAGTTGTACGAAGTTATTTCTAAAAGTGCTGACAGAGTTGATCTGGTTCCCTGAACTTTGTTTCTGATTTCTGATTGGGATTAAGACGGTGGAAGTGAAAACCCGCCCTAAAGCTCCCAGGCTGCAATAAGAACGGATCGTACGGCTCGGGTTATTACTCGAAAGCTTCCTCCTCTCCACGTCGGAGTTTCCAGCCGAGATGTTTCTGTCTGAGAAACAAACAAAAGGAGTAACTCCAGAACAGGATTAATATCTTCAGCAGCAAACAGCCGCAGTAGGTGGTCTGTGTTTTTCCCTCCAGAATGAAAGCAATGACCTTATGCGCGGACCTTGCTGGAGCAGAGCTCATGTGATTGTTTTTAGCTTCAGGCGCTTCTTTTCTTGAACTCTGTGTATTTCCCAGCTTCTATTTTACTTTATTTACCCCTCTTGATCTCTCCTCATCCTCCTGTTTCTGTGACCGCGGCCCAAGACCTGCTGGCTCCACTGAATCCTGGATTATGTTCCAACTCCTCACGGCTCCATTCATTCCTGTCATCTTTTCCTATTTATCCTGCTGTACATGTGAGGAAAACTAGTTTTTTTTATATATATTTATTTTTGGTTATGCTGTTTTCTTCCCATGCTAAAGGCACCAACACACTTTTCCCCTTAATGCATGAAGACATACCTGAGCAATATTCCAGAGTTTGGGGGAAAGAAAGTTAATTATCATTTCAGGAGAAAAGTCTCTTTGGAGCAAAGTCGGCGCTTGAAGTGAAGTCGTCTCCACCGAGTTTCATTGCTTGCACTTTTCTCCCTCATGCTTTGTGACTAATTGCTTTTCTTTCATGTCAGAAAAATAAGAATGTTAAAGTTTTTGTGGTCCTGCACTGGCAGCTGTGAAAACATCTGCTCTGGATGGTGTGACTGGGACGCTGTGCAGAGAAAAGAGTTTAAATGTGCGTCAGTAAGTTTTCCTTTTGTTGGGTTGGATTATTTAGTTTGTTGTGGCATTTCTTGAACATTGCTGTGGATGTTTTTCACAGGACATTTTTAACAAACCTGACTGCACTCAGTGTCCATTAGATCTTAGCAAAACAAGGAGACAATGTTTGTTTCTTTGGGTTTTTTGGATGCTGGTTTACCTGCACAGAGATTTTCAATAAGTACTCATCTAGCTTTACTTTTTGGTACAATCTGATTTCTTTTTGCATGATCATTCATGCTGCTAATTAATTACAAATAGTTTACAACCCCAAAGCAACCAACATGCGCAGAAGAAGAGCAATAATAATAATTGCCGGCATCTAGGGATCGATTTTAAAGTTTATTCATTTTGTTTCGTCACAACATCGAAACAAGATGAAGGAAGCTTTAAAAAACAAAAAAAAGCACAACTAGTAGTAAAGTCTGTTCTGGAACCAGATTCCTGTAGATCTTCATGTTCTCACTGTTTGTTTAATATTTTTTTGTTTATTTTCTCTGGTTTGTTTGAGTGTTTGCTGCAAAAACACCAAATATTTTCTTTCTAGTTTCTGGTGCAAATATCTTAATTGAGACAAAAGTAATTTAAAAGCAACTTATCAGCAAAATATAGGAGCTTATTTTAAGTAAATAATTCCTTAATATTGGTGATAAAGTCCTTGTTGCATTGGCAGATTATTTCACTTGTCATAGGGGGAAATTGTCTTGTTAAAACCAAATGTAGCTGCCAAGGGAATAAGTACTTTTTAACCAATATTAAGCAATTATTTACTTAAAAGAAGCTCCTATATTTTGCTGGAGAGATACTTGTAAGTTACAAGACAAGAATATTTGGTAAGACTTTGTGTTTTTCTGTGTTCTTACATTTTTTATGCGCTTTATTTGGCCTCCATGTTTGGATGTTTTTATAAGTCCATAAATGAATCAGAATTAAAAGTTTGATCACAGAGTCAGAGGACTGGCTGATGCTTTCTTGTCCATCGTCAGTCGGATGTGATTTTGCTGAATTACTGAGGGAGATTCATGGAAAACAGGATTAAATCTTCATATTTTCTTTTCCAAAGCTCCTCAGCTTCCCGCTGAGGAGTCGTGTTTACTGTGTGTCCAAAATCATTTAAAATCCTCACAAAATCATCATTTCCTTTTTGTTTCATCTAATTTTCTTTAACTCAGTTACACAAAAGGTAGGGAGAAACTTTGTGCTTTAATTGCGTAATACTTTCCTGTACAACATTGAGGTTTTGTTTGTTTTATTTAATTATAATCCAGCCAGAGATTGCTTGGATAGAGTGCAGGATAGTGGTGCACACGGCTGCCATGGCAACTCCGTGCCAGTGACCATTCGGTCTCCAGATGTCTTTGAAATTGTCTGTCTGCATGCGCTTCAAACAGTGCATCACATGGCGAGCCCTCTGAAGTCTCCCTGGTCTTACCTCAGCCTTTCATCTCAGCCTAAATAAGTCTTTCCATTTACCCCACCAGAGCAGGCGAAGAGCAGGAAAATAATCCGGGCGTGCCGGACGTTCACAACTAAAAAGAAATGATGCGTGGCCATCGTTTGATTCAATTGCCTCATCAATTCACCCCTGACACACACAGACGTGTTTCCATCGTGTTTTCCTGGACTTTAATCTCCGTTATTTGTCCATTTTGCTTCACGTGAGAAAATGGTGAAACTAAAAGTCACAATATAATCACTATAAATCCTCTTTGTCCTGTTAATCTGTTAACTTTCTGACCTAACACTTAAAATAGTGTAAAAAAAAATGTTGACTTATTTCAGCAGTTGGATCTAAAAAAGCAGAACTCGTCTATTATATGAACTAGTTTTGATGTTTCAATCAAAGCTGCTTCATTAAAGCGCAGATTCAGTGGAAGTGTGTTTTTCTGCCTTCAGTTTTCATGAACCCTGGACACAAGCCGGCGACTGAACAGAAATATCCGACGCACGCTGCGAGTCGGCCTCAGAGCCGCAGGAACGGGAAAACAACGCAGGTGGAACTGAGGTTTTCCTCTGTGGCTGTAGGTGAAAATCCAAACAAATCTGCTTTAATTGCAAAGTCCTGAGAGGAAAAAAAAAAAAAAAGCGTTCTGCAATAGGCCGCTTCTTCTCATTAGATGGAGCCAATGGGACTTAAATGGCAGGATTTGCCACACTGGGAAAGAGAATATAAATTGCAAAGCCCATTAAAACCAGTATGCCTCATTTGACTTGCAGCTTTGTCCATGGCTCACAAGGTTCGGTAATGATTATGGACACTCTGGCTTAGTGGGGATTTGTTGCATTGCATTGATAATGGCAGCCAAAAACAGCCATGTTCGATTAGTTATTTCCCCTTTTCTCCTTCTGTTAACTTTGACAACTTTCTGCTTTGGAGGCAGGAGCGTCTTTTAAAGACACCCTTGGGCTTCGTTCCTACCTGCGTGGCATGCAAAGGGTGTCGTATTGAGCATCACAGCTTGGAGCGGTTCTGGCTTATTATCGGCTGCCAGCTGGCTCAATGGAGAGTCCACTTCACCTCATAACACAGGCCTCATTCAGGTACAAATGTCCTTCAACGCAGAGATGATTCCACGCCATCTGCTCTCACTTACTCTGATTTGTAGCTGTTTAGCATGGAGGCCTAATCGCAGTGTGACTTACAAGCACAAATGGGAAATGTTGGAAACGAGGAAATGGAGAAAAGTGGGGGCATTTCCAACAAAATTAAAAAAGGCTAAAAGAATGCAAGTAGATTTTTATGTATTTTCATGGGATTTAAATTTTACATTCATAATGTGCAACAAAAGGTTTGATTTGCCTATAAATGACCGTTGAAGGGAACATATTTTGCAAAATTCACATTTATTTCACTTTTTTCCACTTTTTTGGGGCTTTCTACTGTTCCTAAAAACAATTAAAGCATTTTAAAACAGACATCCAGGTTGTTCTTTCGGTATCTGGAAAATGAGACGTTCCAAAAACCTCCTGGATGTAATGCCACAAATTAGGAGGAAACTGCACCGTTACCTAGCAACCCCAGCTGAGCTTGGTCAGCTGGTTTTACTGCTGCATGCTCTGTACAATGGCTGCTGGAAAAGACAACTGTTTTGTTGTTGACTGAAAGCTCTTGTTGGTTGTGCAGGAAGCTCCACTTCTGCTTTTCAAAGATGCAAGTTGTATAATTGTGAGTCTGCTTGAGCAACAGCTCATAGGCAGAACTGAGCAGATCAAAATTTCATCATCTAACATCATTTTGTGCCAAAAGAAAAAGAGTAATGCACATAAATCTATCCTAACCTGTTCCTGGAAGCGAATCGCATCATCTGCAAAGCTTGGCAACCCAAACATTCTTACATTCTCGGGCGTACAACAATCTGAGACGGGTCATCTCAAGGTCAAGGTTCAGATTAAATTCAATTCAAATTCAGAAATACTTTTTTGAGCAACCATGTCACAATACTGTGCAGAAGTGAAAACAAGATCCTTATTTTCGTAAAGCAGTGCTTCGTTTAATAATTTGGACGATTGATTCTTAATTTACGTTGGTAAATTAGTTTGGTTCTACATCTAGACACTTCATTTCTGTCCATTTTTCTTTGCAAAACAACTCAAAATCTTGTTATTAATTATAAATTAGATTCTTGCTCCGATCTACAACTGAACTATTTTCACACTTGGATATAATTTGATCGAAACCATTTCACCTTGGAATGAATCATGGATGTATATATAAATATATTTTACCAGCCTAAAGCAGATTTTCTTCCTGGATTTTTCCGTATTTTGGTCCATCCGTCTTTTTAACAGGTTGTTGTTAATTGAGGGTATCAGAGTAAAGGGGTCTGACGGAAAATGCATCTCAACTTCTTCAGATTTCTGTTTGCTAAAAGCAAAGTTATTATTCTTCCACTTCACAAATATGCATTAATTTATGATGCATTGAATTTTGTGGTTGTAACATCAAAATGTGAAGAAAAAAAAAATCAAGTTGTGTTAAAATTTTCTATTTTAATAGTTAAAATTTTTTCCTCAAATGCTTTAAATTCCAAACAGTATCGTTTTATGCAGTTTGATCTTCTCTGATGTCAATAAAAATGGTAACATGAGCAGAATAAGAGCTCATATTTTCATCCAAGGAGAGTTAAAAGCTCTGAAACAGACAGATGAACTTTGACCTCAGTGAATTGTCATAATGAACTTTGTGGCGTTTAGCAGCTCTGAGGATGAAGAAGGGAGGGGAACTAATCAGACGTACGGCTGCTCGGCGTTGTCGCTTCGCTCTGACTGCAGGGAGCGAAGCATTTCCTAAACAAACGGGTTCAGTAATCAGCAGAAGTTTTGATTTAAGAGCTGCGTTATGTGGGGGTTGTTATTTAAAACCTCCATGTTTTCGCTCGCCCTTTGTTAACTGTTTGACTTTGAAATGTTAACATCCAGAAGGAATCTATCGCCGGAAAAGTCGATGATGCAACGCGAGGAAATGTACAATGCAGCTGTGAGGATTGTTTTTAAACCTGTTTTCTGTTGTAGGTTTCATTTTTCCTGCTTTATTTTTTGTCTCTTTTTTTTTTCTCCCGGTGGTCCGACAGAACTCGCCTCACGCGTCTTTAAAGGAAAACTCAGTGAAACACCTGACTCTGTTTCATTATTCAAAGGTTTGAAGCTGTAACCAGGTGTTGAAAGCTCAGCAGGACCTCATCAGAGCGCCGCGCTCTGAGACGCGGATGGAAATATTCTGCAGACTCTTCATATTGACACAATCTTTGCTCTGCAATCCTGCATAAAAATATTAATGCTCCGACACTTAGATACTCATTTTTTTCCCTTCAAACTGCAGATAAATCTTGGTTGCATTAGTCATTTCAGTCTCCATGCAAATGCAGCGTCTTTCATCCTGAGCAGCATTTCTGCAGAAATCAAACACTTTGGTTTTATTCCAGCTGTTCCGGCTCACACCGAGAAAAAGAGGAAATATTTTAGTCTTGCAACATGTGGTTCTCATGAATACCCAAGAGTTTCCTCTATGTAGCAAAGACAAAGAAACACAGGAGAAAACGTCAATGCTTAACGCTGAGCAAGAGAACAGGTCGCACCCGAACACTGGCAATAAGAGAGTTTATAGCTTTCTGGATAAAATAAAGGACAGAATATAAGTTCACTGTTAACCGCACTGCAAAAACACAAAAGCATTTTGTCTAATTTCTAATGCAAGTATCTCAGTAAACTTTAATTAAGACAAGACTAATTAAAAAGTAACTTATCAGCAAGATATAGAAGCTTGTTTTAAGCTTTTTTCATTCCTTAATATTGGTGGAAAAGTACCATTTTTATTGTCAGATTGTCACTTATAAAATGGAAAAAATGGAGATAAGTTCACTTATAACATTTTCAATATCAAGGAATTATTGACTTAAAACAAGTTTCTATATCTTACTGAAAACTTGCCTATGCATAAGTTTTATTTCAAGTGTGCTAAGATATTTGCACTAGAAATTAGATCAGAAATGCTTGGTAAGATTTTGAGTTTTTACAGTGCACTGCCTCATCTTTGTGTCTTCCTCAACCCATTTTCACCACCATAGTCTTCATCATCTGTCTTTATGAAGCTTGTTTATCCCCCTAAAATATATTTTCATCCCCTTTTTTAATACCGAATCATCCCAGTAATCATTCTTTTTAATTTTTTTGTCATTTTTATTCACATTATACTCTCCACTGTTGTTTAAAATCCTCCTTTTATCTTAACTCTTCCTCTCTAAAAGCCGTTTTTATCTTCACAATCTGAATTCATCCCACTCATCCTCACCGTTCTCTCTGAAAACCCAACTTATCTTTTCCTCCTCATCCTTACATGTCTTATATAATTGTTCTTTGTTGGTTTTACGGCCCTCTTCGTTCCTCATTTTCACTTATTTCAGCCTTTTGATTCCTCTTTCCAGCCCGGTTTCTCCCTCTAATTTGTCTTTATGGTGTCTTTACATTTACATGAACAACTTTTTCATCCATAAAACACTTCTTCCCTCTCATCCTCCTCATTCGTCTTCCCACATTTCTTCCTTCTCCTCGTTTATGTTGCCTTTAAATCCTCCTCCACTTTCCCCTTTAAGACCTTTTCTTTTACCCCATTAACTCTTCCCATCTCTCTTTATGACCCGTTTTTATTCCACTCATCGTCCTCATCTCTTTTCAATCAATTAAAATAAAGAGTGACTATAAAAAACAATGATTGGTTTTCTATTATCACACAGACAGATGAGTTGAAGTGTACATTGAGTCAGGAATGTGACCACAGCTAAAGTCATT
Organism: Poeciliopsis retropinna; assembly: GCA_010277075.1. Taxonomy (NCBI): domain Eukaryota; kingdom Metazoa; phylum Chordata; class Actinopteri; order Cyprinodontiformes; family Poeciliidae; genus Poeciliopsis; species Poeciliopsis retropinna. Next base: position 2,962,096 of record VMRM01000037.1, on the reverse strand, counting down.
ACGGCTCATCGTTTATGGGTCATTTTCTATCTGACAGCCCATAAATGTATGTTTTTTATGTCTGTGGGTGTTTAAAACCTCTTCATTAGTTCATTTATTCTCTAAACTCTCTTTACAGACGATGATTGCATCCTGGGAATCCTCAAACCACAAACACATCAGGACTCTTTAGAAACCATCAGTGACTCCAGACACAAAGAAACAGCAGCCATTATGCTCCAGTTTAGCCGTAAGCTGTATTTTTTCCGGCAGCAGGATGTTTATGTATCCGTCATCCGTCTATCTAATTGTGCCTGAGCGGCTGCGAGGAAGCTGTCACCGTCTACGTCTCTCTGGGACGCCGCATGCGCACCGATAACGCGCTCGCCAGCCGCACCGCGGGATTCAATCATAAAGTCATCAGACGAGACGCTGCATCCACAGACAACAAGATTTATGAAATGGTCAGTTTTATTAGTGGATTTCTGAACACTAAAAATGACTCGAGTACCAAAAACAAGCAGGAAAAAGGCACAAAAAAAGAGATTTAAAAAGAAACTACGACTCCACAATAAAGTAAGTTGCATTGCTTTAATTAAACGAGTAAATTAACCTGATTAAAATTAAAAATGAAAATCTTCAACCACCTGAGCCAATTTGTGATGATCTTGAATTGGAGTGGCGTCCCACCAAATCAGGCCAGCGGCCGGGACAAGGCCCGCGGGCCGCACTTTGGACCCCAGTTGGATGTTGTCCCCTCCATGTTTCACACCGAGGCTGCAGGTTGTTGTTAATCTCACGCTGACGGCTCTGACCGGCGGCGGCAGAGGAAACCGGACTCATCACAGAACGAACGAGCTGCTCCCCCTGCGGCCGCCTGGTGATTTCTTCTTTGGCACGGACGGAAATTAGAAACGATTCGTGGACACGGCCTCACCTTGTGATGCGAGCTGCGTCCGCTGATGAAGTGACGACATGGATCCCTCAGTGGGGGGGGAGACACTAAGGAAGCCGTTATTTTTCTGTCTATTCTTCCTCAGGATGGTTATGGTGCTCACAAACATTTCCGGTTTGAAATATCTGTAACTCATGCATAATATTATTGGTCCAGTTTCACCCGATGACTTACGGCGAGAAGAAAAACTCAGCTTCAGTTTTAGTTTCCGTGGTTTATGCATCACTTGATTTTACAAACACATTTCTGTGTTTCTGATGCAAGATATTTACAATTACACTATTAATGATCGAGTCCAAGCTACAGACTTTTTATGCTTTAGCATGAAGGTTGCAGATGTGGACAGTGAGCATATGGTTTCTGATGCAGCCGTCATGAAGGCATGTATTATTAATCACTTTTTCCAGATATAAGAAACAGCGCATGGATGTTTAAGCATCTCCAGATGAGAACCTAGGTGATGCTGAAGACTTATGAAGGAGTTTTATTGCCTTCATGGTCCGTCTGTTACTGTGGAAAACAAAAAGGACGAGTCAGATCCAGATTTATTGCAGTAAAGCCGCCAAATATCAGTTCAGTTCCCCAAACCCTGCAGAGAAAGTTCAGTTTTGTTGGTTTGATCATGAAGAAAAAACATTTAGAATTCAAAGGACGAATAAAACACTAAAGTCCAGAGATTATTGGGATCTTAAAGGTGATGATCCTTTAAGATCTCAGGAGACTTTAAATGGACGAACAGATGGATGCCGACCCAGCCGTCCCACCAGAATCCACCAGCGTTTACGTCCAGAATCGTCCTCCTGCCTCTCGGTTTGAACCGTCTGCAGATAATTTGTCGATCGGCTCAGATCTGCAGCGATTCTCCCCTCAAGCACAACCAGCCAGGTTTGTCTTTGTGCCGATTCAAAAGCCTCCACCAGCCGTTTTAATGTTAAACCTTCTTTACTGCGCATTAGCTCTGATTATTGCTTTTGATTAAAGCAACAAAGCGACTAATGAAAATGACACAGTTCTTACTAACTGGCTTTGTCTCGGGTGAAAGGCCCTCACACCTGGCGGGGTTCTGCTCACACCTGTGCACCAAAGAGCCAAGCAGATGGGAAAGTCAGCTTCGATTTTATGTGACTAAAGTATAATAAACTAACGCAGCTTTTGATCACGTTGCTTCATTTCTGTGTCATTTCAGGGAAATCCAACATTTTTAAACGCTTTGCAGATCAAACCGTTTGTTCACTTCATGGTTTTTGGTTTATGATCTCCATCAGGCTGACGAGGCCGGCACAACACAGCCTCATTACCCCGGCGAGTCAAAGAGCCAAGCTGATTGTCTGCCCATAGGAAACATCAGCCACATTTAATTCATTCATTTTGTGTGAGAAAGGAAGTTTACTTTAAACCAGAACATTTCTGAAGACATTTGAATAGATAGCAGCATGTGGGGCATCACAAATATGTGGACATTCATTGACTTTCTTCATTTAGCAAGCTAAATGCGGCTAATATATCAAAAATGTGCAAAGCTGCTCATTTTTGCTGTAAGGCTAACATTAGCATGTAGGGCGACCAGCATGTTGATGCTATCGGTAGGATGCAGATTACCACTAGTTAAAATTAGCCAATATGCTAAGGTTAGCTTAAATGCTGTCAGTAGTGTGTTGACTTACATCAACTAATGCTAAACATAGCGTCTATTTCAAAAATTAGCTAAAATGCTTGTTTTAGATACAAGGCTAATGTTAGCACTAGCATGTTGAACGACTAGCGTCAATATTTAATTAATTAATTTTGTGAGCAAAAGGAAGTTTAGTTGAAATAATTATATTTATATGCTTTTACTTAAAAGAATTAAATAATTGGAAAAAAAATTGGGTCATATTTGACTTCATACAGAGAGAAAAATGTTTGTATTTAAAATCTGGTGTCATCTGTAACATCGTTTTATCGAGTTGCCAAAATGTACAAGGTTATAAAAAATAATTAAGTTTAATATGTTTTAACAAGAATATTTTTAAGGAAGGAAAGCAGTTGGATTTAATCAAGTTTTTTTTATTTATTTATGTCTTTTTACAACAAATTACATTACAGAACATCAATGCAAATGTCAAAACTAGCACAGACAATTAATTACAGGCAATTAATTGTCTGTGCTATTAATTGCCTGTAATAGTTCAGACAATTAACATTTCATTGTCTTATCAGGAAAACCAGGGTCGCACCCTGGTGAGGGGTTAAAAACACATTCAAAACAAAATTCCTCATGAGACAATTACTAAACTTTTAATTTTTCTAAAACATACGTCAAAACATTGTCCTTAGAAAGAAAACTGCCGATCCTGAGAACAGCAACAGAAAAAAAGGGGGCGGAGCTGTTAGTTACCGGTTGCTATGGTAACCGCCAACAGTCAAGAGCAACGTAACAGAACTTAATGCATCGATAATAAATGTTTTATTTGCATTTATTCAAAGAACAAACAAATTTTGATAAAACTTCATATCTGCAGTGACGTTAAAATAAAACTCTGTTACACTGATTTGTGAATCTTATCGAATCACTAAGATTTAAGATTTAAGATGAGGTCTGATCTTGAAAAGGTTTGTGGATCTTTCTCTTTTTTTCGTCTTAAAGCAGCTCTGAGTTGCACTGGAAACAGCGCGCCGCACCTTATGATGGAGGAAATCACGTCGGGGTCTAATTCCCTGAGTAAACATGGCCGATAAACAGCCATGAGGGAAGTCCAGTGATCACAAGCAAGCCTCTCTTTCTTCCTGTCTCTGTCAGGATCCTGTCTGACTCCGTGTCTCTGACAGAAATATCATTGTCTGAATCCCCTGACAGCGGCTGATACCGGTCAGGGTGAAAATGCTGAACAGATGTACCTTCTGACCTTTTTTGTTACGTTTCATTTTTCTCAGGGAGATAATTCTGCTTTGACAGTACGAGGTTGTAAAAATCCACAACGTTTACGTTTGTCCTCATCCCTACAAGAAAATGTTGCATTTGTGACAATTGCATGTGGAAAATAAGTGATTTAGTTTAATGCTACATGCTAGTCGCTCTACACGGTAGCCCTCATGCTAGCATTAGCCTAATTGAAATAAGTGTTTTAGCTAATGTTTGCTGTATTAGCTACACTTAGCATACTGAATGTAGTAAATCCAAATGCTAGTAATAATAAAAACAGCATTTTAGCTAACCTTTACTTTTAAGCTAGGAGTGTCCAAATGTTTCCCCCAGGGAAACCAAAACTGGGTCACAAAATTCATCAAATTAAAAATGGAAAACTTTGTTTGTAATTTTTAATGTTATTTTATTTGTTTTAGAAGCTCAGTAATTGATAAAAAAAAATAAACCTGTATATCATTAAAGATCCAAACTATTAAAAATAGCCTTGGACTGTTGCCTTATTAGAAGAAAAACACTTTTTGGAAGTCATTAATGGTTTTCTTGTCAAGATGTTTTCACCTCTTAACAAAAGGTTGAGACCAAATGATTCTGTTTGGTCAGAACAGAATCATTTCAACAGCCACAAACGTTAATTTAAGCTAATTGCAGCAGATTGTTTGCAATTTCAGTGGAGTGAGCCAATGCTAGTCAAAATGCTAGTTATACCTCGGAGAATTTTAGCTAACATTAGCATTGTTGCTAATGTTGGCTTACACATTATTTTAGTCAACATTTCAGTAAACCTTAGCATTGTTGCTAATTTTCAGCATCCGATAGGCTCAGTTTGGCACAATTCCTTCAGATATTTCCTGGTTTAGGGTTATCTAAACCGTCACGTGCATTGCTTGCTCGTGACAGATGTTGCCTTGCGGACAGATAGAAGAAATTATTGAATGAGGGCTGAACTCCAGAAGGATTTTGGCTCAACAGGAAAACTTCTATCTGCAGCAGTCTTGTGTACACAAAAATAAATCCCTCCACTCTTGGAAAGAACCGGTTTAACTTTGGTTATGGAGCTGAAATCACTTATGACAGCAGAAGTGTCACTGCTGGCAGATTCCCCCCTATATGCAGATAGATTGTAGAAGTAGAGGCTTTATTGTTATGTGCTTTTTCCCCCTGCTGGCTCCAGTGCAGGAATATGCCAAAACCGTTGCGTGTCCCTCTATCAAAAGTCCATTTTCTTTGCGGAGGCTGTAAATCTGACTTCTTTCCCCGCTCTGAGTGGAGGACCATCAGCAGCACTGAAGCCCCCTCTGCAACAGAGACTCCCATTCTGTCTTCCTGCCTGCCAGAAAAGCCTCCTGCGAGAGGCATCACAGCTCTCTGTTTGATGAATATGAACTATTTGAACTCAGCTTGACATGCCGCTGCTATCTTCGTGCGCTCTGCCTTTCACACAGCGACAAATGTTAAAGCTACAAAAACCCACAGAGGAGTTCTTTCTCTTTTTTCGTCTTGGCTTTTCGAGATCTGATGTTTTCATTCTCAGCTGAATGAAGCACCATAACTCTTATCACAAACTGGAATGTGTGTTTTAGCGAATGTAAAGTGTAATAATAGTAATTTTCAATTAGGATCAACTAATTCACTGATTTATATAAATTCTGTGGGTTTTCTCCCACCTTGTAGTCTGGTACATTCGGTTCAGTTGGGCATTTGTTACATTTTCAAACTAATTGAAAAACCTGTTCACTCCCTCACCTGTGGGGGCGCTGCACCAAGAACCACTGAAAGAAAATCCTCTGAAGAAGACACTGAGCGCAACTTCCCCCGTCACAGAATGTCAACAAAATGGAGTGGCGTCAGATTTCATCAGTTGCAGCAGTCATTTTTCCTGCTAGCGCTAGGCTAGCACGTTTGCTTTGATTGCATTTACCCAGAATGCTGTGCGCTGTAGTCCACTTCCTGCTGTCGAAGCGCTCTCTGGTCCACTTGGCATTCACATATGAATTCAAACCGCACCAGAGTTCACCAGAGCTTTTTTGGTTCGCATCAGTTCGATTAGCATTCACACCTCCACAGTTGGATAAATGTGAACTTAATAAACTATTCATACTCCTTTAACTTTGCATTCTGTTATATTTTAGCCACAAACTACAATATATTTTATAGGAATGAAAAGATTGGGATTGCACTGTTCCAACTGCAGAGAAAATCGGGTTTGGATCGCATTCCTCTGCTGAAGATAGTCGAACGTCGCATGAGAACTTTTAGGTCATATTTTGCCCTTTTGTTTCTGTAAGTGTGTCTTAAAATTGTTGTTGTCGAGAATTTAGAAACCAAACAACGTTAAAAAGATGATTGAGGAGCGCATGGGGCCCAGTCACGCAGCTGTTCCTCATCCTTACCTCACAAAGTGTGAAAAATCTGGTTATCTGCTGTTAAAGTGGGAAAAAAGTGGTGCAGAAAGCAACTCATGTCTGTAAAATCTCTGCTGGACTTTCTGCATTAAAGCCGCCGTCACAGAAGTGGAAATGAGTTTCGCCAAAGGCGCCGATGCAGCAGCAGCAGCAGCGCCGCTCCATCAGTCGGGCTTTGTGCAGATCTGAGCTTCTTTGAGCTTCACATCCCCAAGTGAAGCATCGACTCGTTTCTGAATCCAAGGCTGCAACCCACTTTTTCCACAAACCCGAGGCCGGCTTCATCAGACCCATCAATACAAACCAAAGTTACAACATTCCTCTATTATCATGAACCATTTAAATCTGTTTTAGAGGAAGATCAGATCATATTATAACATTTCATGCAGAAAACTTGCTTCTCCTGAAGGATTCATAGGATTATTCTTATCACTGTTTTCAATAATACTCCCCAGCGCTCAGAATGGAAATTATGGATGAAGTCAGTGGAGGATGTGTGTTTAATATTCAACATTATTGAGAAAGTAGCCAACCAGGTTTAAGCATCAGCTTAAAATGTGATCAATATTTTCACAGCTTTCCTGCGAAAGCTGTGAAAATCGCTGGAAACGTCGGTTTCCATCCCGTCTTCAATGCCAGTTGACTGATTAATGAAGAACAGACATGGAAGGAGCCGACGTTGTTCCAAGAGGTGAAATAAGTGTGAGAAGTTTTAAATAATCACCTGAACCTGGACGTGATTTGTTTCTGAGTTTCAGCTCATCAGACTGGCTGCTAGTTCCAGGGAGGGAAAAGTTTGATCCAGTTTTTCAAGGTATTTTATGATTGAAATTGTTTATAAATGCTCAGTTTGACCTCATGAATTACACTTTCTGTGAAGCAAAGTCTGGAAACCTCGTCCTCCGGCTCGAAAATCTCCAAAAGTCGCTGAATTTACAGCGACTTTTGAGTGATGAATCACATGCAAACAGAAACCTGCAGAGTTTAATGCAAACATCAGCAGCGGACGTTAGGCGCTGACCAAAACCTTACGAGGTTATGAAGAAAGTTCACCTCTAAATTGGTTAAAAAACAGAAACGTAAAGTGTTGTGGCATAACTTTAACCGGTCTATTGAGTGACGCTCTTCTTTCCATTCATGCATGGCAGCAATAAAAGCCCCACAAGCTCAAATCTGGGAAAAACTTCTAACCCCACATTATGTAACAACGCAATAAAGTCAGGATTTAAAATGTAATAAAACATTATTAAAACTGCATTATGTAATAATGGAGGCAAAATGTAATAAAAAATCCTTCAACTTTGAATAGTTTTGCCTTGACTGACATTAATACCGAACGTTCTGCATATTTTATTGGACACATTTGGTGAACTTAAGTGTTACGTTTCCCATATTTCCCGTTTTGAGGAGCACGCAAGAGGTCATAGGTTATAAGTTAAATATTGTTACGTGCTCACGTTTGCCTCCGTCTCCTGATTGTTTGTTTGTTGCTTTTATTTTGGCACCTTTGACGGTTCACTGGAGACTTCATAATTCACGTTGTTTTGTTTATTTTGGACATTTTAAATGTTTCCCAGTCCCAGTGTAAAATGTTTGTCAGAATTTAAAGTTTATTGATCTTTGAGAATATTATGTCACTGGAAAATGTTCTCAGAACAGCAGTAATATCGTTTATCGCAATAACGCCTGGGAAAATGTATCAGCCAGCAAAATTTATGATAATAGGCAAAAATAAATAAATAATTCCTGCAGGAACTTTTTCAAAATTAACTATTTATTTTTGTGAATTCATGCAGCACAACATAAACGTCCTCTGATGTGATCTTGAATCTTCTTCGTCTCTTTCTCGCCCTTACTTCTCCTCTCCTTCATCCGTACCACCCTGAGTTATTTTGGCCTGGACGTCTAAAAAAGCAAAAAAACCCACAGCGATGGCATCTTCATCTCACTTTCCACAGAGGTGCCCTTCATCTGCAGGCCGGAAAATTCAGCCCTCTATCTGTTTCTTCCACTCAGATGTATTTGGATCCAACCTGCAGTGACAGACTCGCAGTGTGAGGTGAGTTATTGCATATTTCAGACCGTTGTCTCCCTGTCAGCTGGGATGATGCATGCTCCTGGTCTGTGAACGCTCCGTTTCGTTTAACGCTGACTCATGAACCCACAAGCCGTCAGCTGATCGGAAAACATGACGGCACACTTTTTGGACAAACTGACAGATGGAACTAAATCAGATTAATCAATTAACAAGGCGAATGCTGCTGCTCTGCAGCAACTTCAGCAAATGTACATTTAATCTTTCTGTCATAGTTGCAATAATATTCTTACCAACAACAAGGTTTAAAGTATTTTTATGGATTTTTTACGATATCAACACAAACAAAACGTTATTGTGAGATGTTAGGAAAATATGTATATTTTTTTAAAACTCGATACATGTTCTATTAATATCAGAACTGAATTTAAATTAGTCAAGTTTTTTTCACACAAACAAGAAATTTGACTCTCAAGAAGGACATTTCAAAAATAAATAAACAAAAAAGGCAGAATAAAAGAAAATGTTGATCTTTCTTAGGAATATGTGTTTTAAAACTGAGTATTAGGGTCAAACTAAGAAGAAAAATAGTAAAATTATGAAATTAAAAAATAAAAAGGCAAAATAAAATCAATAAGGTTTGATAGAAATGTATATGAGAATAAAGTGAAAGCAATACAAGAAAAAAACGAAATTATGAGAATAAAGACATAATGTAACCAGAATAAAGTTATTTTATGAGAACTGCCTTACAACAGATTAAGTAGTCTGCATAGGTAAATACTTTCTCATAATATTACTCTTTTTTCTCATATTTTATTTTATTTTTCTATTTAAGTTATAAAATTAAGAGAAAAAGTTAATAAAAAATAGTCATAAAGTTACAAAAACGCTTGTATGAGAATAACATGGAAGCAATACGTGAAAAAAAATCAAATCATTATGAGAATAAAGTCATAATGTTACCAAAATAAAGTAGTTTTACTATGAAAACTACAACAAAAAACGCTAAACTTACAACTGGTGAAATATCAACAGATTAATAAGTAAATACTTTGTCATATGATTTAATTCTCATTATTTTATTAGATTTTTTTAAATTTAATTTTATTTCTTAATGTGGCCCATCATAATATTTATTGATTTCATTAAATTAATGCAAATCCTGTTCCGTGTTTATCAGACAGGAAACCAGGGCTGAGTTTTTAAAATAAAAGCTCTGCCGCAGTTTTTACACAAACTGTAAAAGTCTTCACAGTTTGTGTCCAGGATGTGCGTGGTCTGCAGAGACTTGATACAACCTTTTCCTGAGCCTTGACGATCCGATGGAAAGAAAACGTCTTTTAAACTGAAATGATCTTTGTCAGGTTATAATGTGCAGATCTGACAAATGTTAAATTTACTGCTTTATTAGCTGCAGTGAGACTTTTGGCCACATGTTGTTATTTCAGCACCACAGATTTTTAACTGCGCTCCACCTGAAATGTGCTGATGTTACCCCAAGTAAAACACAAACCCCCTCCACCAGCGTTCGTTTTTCCTGTTTTAATTATCCTGAAAAAGACCTTCAGAGGTTCCATTAGAAGTTATTGCTGCTTCATCCTTTACATACAAACCCTAAAAGCCTGTGTTTACTTTTAAAGTCAACGTTTCTGCCAAGACAGAAGTTTTACAATCACTTCCACGTTTACAAGCGGAGGGTTTAGTTTGCTCCTCCCTGATGAACTTTAACTTTTCTCCAAGCATCAAGTGAATTGATCATTTACTTTTATTCCTTTATTCCATTTTTAAAAGAAAACTCTCGTCTAAACCGAACTTTTAAGAAACCCAAACACCACATCCAGTGATTTCGTGCAAAAGAAGGAATAAAAACGTTTTCAGCAGATTAGATTGTTTTAATCCTTTAGCCCGGGGGTCCAACATGCGGTTCGGGGGATTTATTTTCTTTAATTATTACTGTTGTTCTACAATGGTACATATTAAGTACAACACAAAGTAATTATCTTTCAACAACTTTTTTCTTTCTCTCTAATTTCATCAGCTGACCTTTACCTAGCAACAGACTTTAGAGAACCCAAAGTATTAAACCTCAGAAAACGTTTTTAAAGCTGTTTATATTGCTGAATGTTTCTCTTCATTTTCTCCATCTGAGCCCAAAAGAATCTTTCTTTAAATAATGTGGAAAAATTTAATAAGTTTTGGATCTACAATGATTTAAACTTCCATTTTCTACAAGAAATAGAAACAAAACTAAGTGATGCTCAGTTTATTGTTGAGCAGAGAAAGAAATACTTTTTTTTTTTTTTTTTTTATAATTATTTTTGATTTAATGATTTTGGCCGTCATGACAAAACGTTTGGACACCACTGACTTTTATACCATTTAAGAAATTAAATGAAAACTTATACAGTGGAGGAGTAAAATCTAATTCATCCTGTTTTTGTGGTGAAATAAAATCCAACCAAAATGTAGAAAAGCAACAAATTCCACAAATGTACAAACCGGAGTTAAACAGAAGCAAACATGTCCTTAGATGGAATGAAAAATGAATTTACATTTATGTTTTATGTTTAAGTGTTAAAACTGTTTATCTCTTGTGAAACATTAGCAACAGGCCTTTGAGAACAAAGCTCCTCCTAAAAGTTGTATTTTCACATTTCTGAGCAGCGCTACCCCGCCCAGCTCCTACAGACTAGCCAGCAGCGCTTAGCAAACACCTGGTGGAACTGAGCATCTGCTGAGCTCATCATAGGAGCAACTTCTCAGTGAAAGCCTTGTAGTTTTTTAGCATTTCAAGTGTAGACGTCCATATTAGAAGCCAGACAAAGAAATAAATAAATACTTTGTGAGATTTTGTGTTTTTGCAGTGCAGATCCCTCTGCTTCGTGAGTACTGTAAAACTTTTAATTTTAATCAAAGTTTTCTATTTGTAACTTTCTAAATGTGTTTGTTGTGACAATGTGAAAACCTGAACTTCCCATGAAAGAAGATGAAATAATAATAACAACCAATAAAGCTTTCCGGCTCAGCGTGACTTAAAACTCAACTTTATAACCGACTGAACATTTCCCATGATGCTTAGCGGTATATATTTTTGTAGTGTGGTCGAGCTTCATAAAAACGCCTCAAAATGAAATTCTCTTCTCTCTGAGATATTTGCGCTGACCCCGGTCGGCCTTTGATTAGTGTGTTCTCCAGAACGGGTCCTGTTGCCCTTTCCTTTTATAATCCACATTCACTCTGCACTCACAGAAATATTAATATTTCATGAAGACCAGTCGGAGGAATCGGAAGATGAATTCTGCACATGCAGAAGTCAAAATGCACTCGTCAACCGTAAATTGGGCCAGTGATGTTTGAAATGTTCCTTTGGAGCCGAGGGTCCAGCCAGAGGCTTTCCACATTTTGTCTGACAGAATAATTCAAGAATGTTTGTTTATTTAATATTTATACTTTCCATAAAGGCGAAAAGATGCTTGAAAACAAAACCAGGTTAAAATATGTCTCAACTTTCACCTTTATTCTGATCCATTTTATGGCATGATGTTTACAACCCCTGTAATGTTTAGTATGTTTGAAATGGCGTCAAATATTTCTGTTTTTTATTTTACTTTATGAAGTGTTTTTCTCATTCCCATAAACCTATCAGGCGTTTATTTTCCTTATGTTGCAACCTCACACACACAACATAGCGTATAATTTCCAAAAAAAGATCTGAATAGTGTAGCTTTTAAAAAAATATAAATAAAACAACGAAAAATTATGTTTTTTCCCTGGTTGAACAGACGGCTCCTGTTTTAGACATTAACAAATTTTACAAAGTCAATTTCCAAACGTTCCTTTTTGTTGCTACGAAGCTAAATGTGTTAGCCTAGCGCCACCAACCATCATAAAACAAACTTTGGACCCATTTACACTTAAATAAAGGTTTGTGCAGTTTAATGTTTCGTGTGCTTTGCATGAAGATGGACACATCTTAATGCAAATTTTTGACTTTTAAAACTTTCTTGTTTTTTCTAGAAAATTTCTGAGATTAATTCAAAATGAGAGTTTTTGGTGGAAATTTACTCCTTTTTTTTTGTTTTTTTTATGTTGTTCAATCCACAGGAAGAACTTGTTTCCCCGACAGAAGAATCCCCAAATACTTTGATTGAAATCAAAGCAAGTTAAACTTTCCAAATCGAAGCAAAGTTCATGTAAAACCACTCAAAAGACAGATGGAAAAACTGATTACTGCTGACACCGTTGGTTCCTGGTTCTACACCAAATGGGAAAGAGAAGATTTGTTGTTTGATTTTTGGCTGAAGCAGATCACATGTTGGTAAAATAATGAATCTCATTTTCAGAAATTCAAACACTCCCAAGGCTCAGATCTGCAGGAGAGTTTTATCTCCCGACATGGGGAAGAATAAAAATGTCACTTTTTGAAAAACCAGCTAGCATGTTCAGAACCGACTCCATCGACCGCATTCGGTCTGATTTACACATACGAGCCTGAAAGCTGGCCTGATCAGTCGGGGTGAGGAAATTACAGGTCCTGGCAAGGACAATCCGACACGAAGCGTCGGTTAACTCATCGTGCTAGATTAATTAAAATCACAGCTTGCTCTCCGGTTTAATCAAGCTATCACATTGCAGTAGATAAGAACTGGTGTTGTGCCAAAACGTTCCAGGTGGAACTCCTGTTCTGCAGGTTTCTCTCGTCTCCGAGCTGCCTGGCACCATAAGGGGCGCCGGAATAATGTTCTGCAGGTGTTTTTAATGCTCAGCCTGATCGGTGCAATTAGACTGACTGTAATTATTCAGTATAAAGCTCTGACTGTGAGACGGATGTTCCTATTGCTCCAGTTCTGGTATTTACATAAAGAATTTTGTGAGCAGAAAAACAGAACATTTTCCCCTGAAGATGTTCTGGTTCTGCCCGGTCCGTGACTGGATGCGATTGTGCCAACTGTGTTGCATAAGGAACATTGTTCATGGTTCAGTGTTTCTTAGGGAATATTTTTGCCCCAGGATTTTGTTGGAGGACAACAGCGAACGAACAAGATCATGAAGACTAAACACTTCAGTTAGATTGAGTGCGTTCTGGTTTAGGCTGGCAGGTGAGAAATGCCTCCAGCTGAAACCATGTGATGTTATGTTTCATAATATTTCTTTTAACTGTTCGCAGCTTGTGAGTTAGGCCATAAATTAACATAAACTTAATGGAGAGTTGATGACCCAACCCTTAAATGTAGTGTTTTGTTCACTTGTTTTCTTTTCCGTAGCATTTTGTTAGCAAAGCTAATTATTTCTATGTGCTGCAGATAATTTACAAGCTAATTATTTGCTTTAAGAAACATTTTTGGTCCCGTTTTAAAAACAACCCAGATGCTTTTTAGCAACAAGTTAAAGTTTTTCTGGTGTCTGTAAAACGAGTTGTTTCAAAAACTTCCCACTACGCCGTTTGCTAACAACGTCGGGCTCAGCTCAGCTCGTTACCTAGCAACCGTGGCAGAGGTTCAGTACAGTTGGTTTTACACAGTACAATGGCTGCTGGAAGAGGAAAGTGTTTTGTTGTTAACTCGTCATCCATAAACCACGTGCTGCATTCTTGTTGGTTGTGCAGGAGGCTCCACTTCTGCCTTTCAAAGCTGTTCGGTTGTATAATTGTGCATCTGTTTGCAGCTATTTTCATATGCGAGTTCAAAGGTTGAGTTGGAGAGCGGCGTGGCCAGCTAAAGCTTATTTGGATTTAAAGTAACAGATGCCATAAAACAGCTAAAATGTCATCATCTAATAATGATTTTGTGCTTCAATGTAATAAATATGTTTTGTATAGGCCACATAGACCTAACCTAATCTATTAAAGAAAAACCAGCATGCAAATAATGTCATTTAAATCTGTTTAGTATTTGTAGTGAGTAATAAGATTTAAACAGCCATATTATGTTTGATAAATGAAGATTTTAATCTGTTAAAATCTGGTAAATCTCTAGAAACAGATAATCCTCGGTGAGAGCGACCAAGCTTTGTAAACATGGTAGTGAGGCGGCAGGACGGTCAGAGGAAGACTCGGTCTGCTGCTGAACGGTGGAGCCGGAAAACCTGCCAAGTTGTTTCAGAAAGCCTCAGCTCTCAAAAGATTAAGAGGATTAAAAACAGAACCCGGTTTTGTCCAACCAGCGGAGCTTCAAATGGGCGGCCCTCGCTCCGACGGTGTTTGGACAGTGTCCCCGGGGACGAACCCGCCGCTGTCTGTTCCTCCCATTTCAAATGAGCTGCACAAGCAGAGCGAGGGTTTTAGGCTCCTCGCTGTTTGTTGCTGATCAGAGTCAGAATGCAAAGCGTTTGCCAGTCCGCACTCCACGCTGGCAGAATCAGAAAACGGGCTCCGAGGTTTGTTTTTCAAGGTTTCCTGGCCTGCGCCGATTCAGCCGATCATTCAGAGCGTTTAGTGACTCAGCCGCTCTCTAAGCGGCTGTTTATGATCCCCAGGTGACTAATGATGCTGCAGAAACGTTCCCTCTGTTAGTCGCTGAATTCAGCTGATGAGTTTCTGAGTTTCCGCAGCATTTCGCTCCTCACAGATGTTTCTCTTCTCATTGTGACAAAGGCTTCACGGACTCCATCACCATAGTGACATGGAAGACGACTCACTTGTGTTGTTGCTATAACAACCTTCGAGAGTGTTTATTTATGTGGCAAACGATATGAAAGCGACTCCAGAAAATTGATTATATGAAGAAGTTGACTGTAGAACCGTGTGCTGGCTCTGCACATCAATCAGATGGGACATGTGCGGATGTAAACTCGCTGCTTCGTCCCTCCGTTTCTCTGGTCTTTCTTCAACGTAGCGTTTCCTTTCTGCTGCTACTCGCTGCAGCTAATTGAAGTGTTTGCATTGAGAGACTCGTGGAAGGGCTTCTTTAATGAAGTGTGATCTCATTAAAAGATACAGCCGCCACTGTGAGCACAGAGGGAAGAAGAAAACATGCGGGACAAAGGACGGGAGGCCACCGAGAGCAGCGGCGGATTGTTCTCCTCATAATGAAACGCCGATGTTAACAATGTGAAAATTAAGGAATTAAAATGTGAGGAATGAGCGCGCTCGTTTTAATCTGCATCAGGGTTATTGTCTTACATGCTCAGGACGGGCGATGTCTGCATCTGATGATGCATCCCACTTCCAGCTAATGGCAGGAAGCGCATCCTCTGAGTTTCTAAATGTTTCATCTGTAACTAAGGTTTCAGTCACTTATTCCCAATAAACATTCAACAGCAGCAGCACTGGATGAATTAAAGCAGCTCCAACCTGCTTTGTGTTAAACAAATACATCTTGTTTACTGGCTACTGAAGTGTTGAGTGGTAACTAAATGAAAGTATCTTATCTTTATTGATTTATTCCAGTAGTGGTAAATAATTTACACTCAAAACCAAATTTTCTTTTGGCCAATTAACAGGTGAAACTTAGCAACATTATGTGGCTGATTTAGCAAGCTAAATATTTAGCTAATATCGCAAACCAACAGCGTTAGCGCCGAACTTAATATTTAGTTTCAAGCTAAATATTTTCATATTAGGTTGGAGCTAAGCAATTAAATTACAAACTAGATCTTTAGTTTATTTATTTTGATATCTAAATATTTAATTGTCAAAATAAATATTTAAACTAAAAATCTATTTTCCCAACTATATATTTAGCTAACAAGATAAATAAGCTAAATATTTAGTTACAAGCTGAATATTTGACTCTGTAACTAAATATTCGGTTTGGAGTTAAGCCGTTAAATTACAAACTAAATATTTAGCCTCCTCGCTAAATATTTAGTTTGTAAACCAAATATTTAGTTTGAAAATGACATAAATGATTATAAATGAATGAGTAACGTAGAAAATACAACTTTGGAAAACAACCTCCATTTTTGTTAATTCTTGACTGAACAGCTTTACAAATTTCAAGTCAAGAAAATGTACATTTACTAAAAATATCAGCGTTAAATGACCCTTGACCTTTGACAACCAAGGGTCATTTAGAGCCTTTGAATCTGTGGTGTCCAGCTGCTGGAATGGGCTTCAAACATGGCCGACATTTTTAAAATGAATACGTTAGCGGCAGGCATTATTTTTGCTGTATTTGTTGTTGCGTTTAATTTGTGCATTTTATCATAACTCCACCTCCTGGTGTTGAGATATAAAAGCAGTTTGAAGCTTTAGCTCAAGCGAAGCAGGATAAACTGGATCAGCAAAATAACAAAGAAGGTTAAAGAAAAGATGAGAAAGTAAACGATTGTTTTAAATATGTGGGATATTTAATTCCTAACCCTGGACAGAAATACGGGTTTCCATGTGTTTGAAAGCCTTCCTTCATGACCGTGACAAATCCTGTCACCACCAGCACCACTTCCTGTCCCTGCCTGACCAGGCGCTCGCACATTCTGGCCTTCACGTGTCAGCGAGGCGACACCGGATCCTAATTGGCCACTTCTGCAGAGACGGTGTCGGCTCTCCTGACTGGGAGCTCTTAAATGCCACCTGTGAAACCCGAGGCTCATTCCTCCCTGGGCGGGGGATCAAAAACGGGCAAACACAAACAACCAGCGCTCCGGTTTTGGCCCGGGCACGGCGGACGCATCAGAAGCCCGGTCCGTTTTCTGTCCTGAGAAACTCGCTCCGCTTCATTAAGCGCTCCCCATTCCAGCCTGTCAGCGCACCGAGTGAGCAGGGAGCAGTTTGTGGTCCCACCTAAAGGCTCGGACTTACAGCGTAAATACTCGCAGATCTTTACGGTGCCCCTGATAATGATGTGGTTATGACTATCAGGGGAAATCCTGGTGAGTCCTGCTTTGGCTGAAGGTGTTAAAAGGCTGTAAGTGTCGAGACGAAAAGCTTGTCTGCACTTTGTTTCAGCCACTTTCAAGAGCGCACTTGGAAATATATGAGAATC
This sequence comes from Poeciliopsis retropinna, assembly GCA_010277075.1. Classification (NCBI taxonomy): domain Eukaryota; kingdom Metazoa; phylum Chordata; class Actinopteri; order Cyprinodontiformes; family Poeciliidae; genus Poeciliopsis; species Poeciliopsis retropinna. The sequence goes on along the minus strand of VMRM01000037.1, from coordinate 2,944,893 downwards.
AGCTGTTTTTAGGTGCGAATGTAATGTTTTAAATCCAGACACAGTGACCTTAAAGTACCTGGTCATAAACTTATTCTATAAAAGTCGACTAGAGATTTTTGTTTCCCCATGTGGCTGAGAAAGCAGCACTATTTCAAGTGTAGAGTCCTCATATCCAATTTCTCTCTTTTTCACACTTGATCCGAACTCAAAATCCTCCTCATGTTTCCCCGTTGAGTGGGTAAATTTAGGATACGGCCCACATCCACAGCTCTAATTCCCACCGATGCAGCAAGTGTTGCGTCAGGATCTCCACTTCACCCTAAACCTTTTTAAACCGCCATCAAAGAAGTGAGTTTTCACTTGAGAAGTCTCGCAGCTCTCCCAGAGGGCTTTGAATGTGAGAACGACAAGGAAGTGTTGAGTTTTGTTGACAGTTTGAGTCAGAGACCGGCAAAGCCGAGCTAAACATAGTGTTTCTGTTGACATCCAGCGATGATTATAGCACAACTCTGCTCAGCTGATAGGCAGCAAAAGTTCACTTTAATTCAGACTTTTTTGTATATATATCTGTCTACTCCTGACAAAAGTCTCTCATGTGGATTTTATTAGGGTCCAAATGCTTTTTTTTTTTTTTTTTTTTTGTTGCAACCTTAAAACTTCTCTGCACAAAATTACAGGTCGCCTCTGAGGGAGAAGACATGTTGTTGTGTTTTCATACCTGGCCGTCCAATAGGACCAGAGTTGCAACATTTGTTACAGTTTCAGCTGCTGCAGTTTGCTTTCACACCTCACTGTGTCAAACGAACCAAACACTTTGAAAAACCTGCTGCCCTCCTCGCCTGTGGGGGGCGCTGCACCAAGAACCGCTGAACGAAACGACAAAAAAACCTCTGAAGACGACACTGAGCGCAACTTTGTTCCTCACAAAATGTACACACAAACCTCATTTCATTTCTCCCACTAGCGCAAGGCTAGCATGTTTGTTTTGGTTGTATTTACCCAGAACGCCTTGCAGTGCAGTTTGCTTCCTGCTTGCTGTTCACATATGCAATCGAACCGCACCAGAATTCGCTTCAACCGATCTGAGGCCGAGGCTTGTAGGCAGAGCAGAGTTCACTTTTCGAAGCAGACTTTCTAAGCAAATAAAATAAAGTCTAATCAAAGTAGCCTAAACATGGCTGCCGCGAACGCACCATTAACCTGCAACGTTTCGATCATAAACGACAGAGTTCTCTGTTAGCTAATCTTGCTTCACTTCTAGGTTAATCACATCCAAAGTTTCTCCTCACAACATTCCCAAAGAAAGACTCAGAAGGACCAGGGTTCTGTTCATCTTATCGGATCGTTTTGGTCTAATTTCTAGAGCCAATTCCTTCATACACGCGAAATTAGACAAAACTAACTTAAAAATAGCTTTTCAGTAGTAAATATGTGCTTAATATTGATGAAACTGGCAGATTATTTCACTTATACCTAAATATTTTCCACGTTTTTAGTGAAATAAACTCCCAGTGGGATTTAAACTTTTCCATACATATGAAGAAATTACTTACTTAAAACAAGCTGAGTAGTTACTTGTAAGTTAGTTTTCTCTCATTTCAAGTGTATTAAGAAATTTGCACTCGAAATTAGACCAGAAATAATTGATAATGTTTTGTGTTTTCACATTCATTAATAAAAAGATACATGCAGTTAATTGTTTCTCCCTCTTTGGAGTTAAATCAGACCAAACTTCTGTTTTTAGGTCACTTACTGAAATTATTTGTTTAAATGCAACAACAACGAGAGAAAGAATATATTAGAGATTTATGTATTAGTGTCTTCAAAACCAGAATGATAACTGTCTCTTTCAATAATGAGGGAAAGCCCAGATGATGATGATGATGTCATGACTTTGGAAGCTTCTGATAGGCTAACTGATGGATTGTAGTTGTGGATATATTTCCATGTTTTTCATTCCTCATGTCGGTAAGTTTATTCACCTTTTTCTCTCTAACCTAAAAATCATTCAACATCTCATTTATTTTTTTGTAATATTTCTATGCTCCGGTTAACGCGGTGCAAGTTGTGGACGTTGTGATGGTTGCGGCCAGAATGCAGCTGCTTCCACTCCAAGCTTCACAGCTGATTAAAACTGGAAGAGCTCGTTCCAAAGATGGCCTGATCTCCTTCTGACGATCATTCAAACCGGTCATAATCATGAAGATGTGAGCCTTTGGGGCTCTTCAATTAATACTCGCTCAAAGCGCAGATAAAATTTACATGATGCAAGTTTCATGAAATCTCAAGAACTTGCAACAATCAGAGATCTAAACAGCCCTGGTGATTTTAGGAGTGATGGTGAAAGCCATTATATTGGCATGAGCTGAAAGTAAACGCAACGTCCTCTAGATGTACTTGCAGAGACAAGGACAAATTAAACATTTACCTTAATGGAGGAGGAATAAAAGCAGGATGATCTGTGGCTGCAGTGAAAGAGGCATCCGACTCGATCTGACACAGTCCTTAAAAGAAAGCAGCTATAAAAAGATGATTATGAGGTGATGAGCGAGAAGCGGCTGGGAATAAAAGTTGGGGGGAAAAAGTGCTGCTTGGTCATTAGCTCTCTTCCTGAGAGCTTGTCACGCAGCATAAAATCATCTGAGGGAAGCAGTAGTTACAGGACATGGCGACGGTATCCATTCAGGAAATCTCCCACAGATAAATAATGGAGCAGGATGAATTATTAAATAACGTGTCCTCTCTTTGCGGCTCTTTTAGGTCGGCGGCTTGGCATGATGAAACCGGCTGAACGAAGAAAGACGTTCCAGCGCTGCGGAGAGGTCAGACCGCTGTATCATCTGATTCTCGCCTCGTTTAGCTTTTATTTGCCTTCATATTCCTGAGCCTCATCTTCACAAATGTCCTGCTTAGTGGGATCCTTGAAGGATCGTTATGGCACCAAACACCAAATTACAGCACAATGATGTCTTAAAAGACTATTTTTATCACTTTAAATGTTGGTTTTTATTCCAGAAAGTCACTTTGAAAGCCATGTCTTGAATATAAGCTTAAAATAATCGGTGTGCCCCTTTCTCCTTCTCCAGATTGTCTTCCTTTAGTTGTTATATACGTTATTTTCCTCTTCAAGACGCATTTTTTGACTGATGCATTAAATGTTAGTCCATACCAACGTGACAAAAAATGTCTTATAAGTGAAATAATCTGCCAAAGGAACAAGTTCATTTTCATCAAAATTAAGGAATTATTTACTTGAAACAAGCTCTTACATCTTGCTGAAAAGTTTCCTCTTGTCTTAATTGAAGATATTTTAACCAGAAATAAACCGAAATAAAGACGTTGTGGTTTTGCATAATCTGGAGATTACGGTACCAATTGTTTTGGGTTCTTACTGGTTGCTTTGTGGATTTTTTTTGTGGCTTACATCTTGTAGTGTTCGTCTGGTCAAAGCGTGAAGGGAAATTACTGAGAGAAATTAACTTACAAGATCAGATCACCACATTATTTTCAGTGGTGCTTACAGTTCCTATGGTGACCAGGTTTGTGAAAACCCCCCAGTGTGGACTGGGGGTGTAGTTTTCCTGCCTCCCAGTTTATGTCCAGACCCTTCAAACGTGTAGATCTGAGAACGAATGGGATTTGATTCAACTCACATTCCCAGTCTGCATGTAAACCAAATTCATTAATAAAAACAAACCTTTTCTTCTGATTGTTAACATGTCAGCGAGTGTAATTAGTGTAATCAACCTTTCTGCAGGGATAAAACTGAAGCTCTTTGCTTTTTCATGCTTCTCCTTACAGCTGCTGCTAACGTCCTGCTTCGCTCAGAATCCCAGATAAATAATCGTCCAACTTTAAAAATATTAACCAAACTTCTGTTACTGGCCAGACCCACTTCACCTCCAAAGCGAGTTTCCATCTGGGCTCTTTTGAGTGACAGTGACTCTGATGGAGAAGGAACGGGAGGCCACAGAAGTGGAACGGGGAAGTGGGTCACCTTCTCCGACGCTCCTCCACCTCATGAGTAATTTAGGAGAGCTGCTGTACACACGGCGGACTGACAGGCAAACAGAAGTCATATTCTTCCTCAGAGCAGCACGTAGATACCCAAACACACAAATATTGAAACACTGTGACCATACAGAGCATCAATTATTTTGTTTCCCTCAACCGTGGAAGAAAAATTATTATTCGGGCCGAGTTACACTTTGACCACATTTGTTTTTGGAGCGAGCCGTCCCGCCCATGCTAATTCACCTGGAGAGCTTTCAACTTTCCAAAGTGGAGCTTAGAAACTGTTATAAAATTAATGGGTTAAATTAGCCCTGGGTTTCTCCCAAGCACATTTGTTCTGCTGCCGTCAAGCATATAACAGGGTGTCTGGGACAGCTTGCATTTTGAAATAGGTGCCAAACACGTTTTAAAGCAAATATCAAAGCCTGCTCTATGGCAACACGGTTAGCCGTCAGCGGCCTAATTAAAATGCTGCGTTTGCTTTGGAGAGAAAGATGCATACATCAAGAAAAAAAAAAAGAAAAGAAAGAAATCACTAAGCACAGTAAGAAATACTGAGGTGCCAGGCAGCTTTGTAATGGTCTCACACTTGTTTGGCTATAAAGTCAATCCCCCATCAGCCAAAGCAAACTCCCCAAGGCCAGCCTCTTTCTTCTTACACCATCTCGGCTCTTGCTTCAGTTGGTGCAGCTGCATAATGACATCAGATTACTCAGAGACATGTCTCACAACATGCCGCTGCAGCTGTCATGTTTCTTCTGTAAAATATGCAGAAGAAACACTGGAAAGTTGCGTTCGCTCAAGTATCTGCAGCTTTGATGTTGTCTCTGTGTACGCACTCATTTTACACTTTCTATGTTCTGTTTTCGAAGACAGATATTTGCTTTAAAATTCATCTAGCAAGAAATGTCATGGAAAACTAATTGTCGATCCTCACACAAGAATGCACATCTTCGAGAAAACATCATATTTTGATTTTTTTTTTTAGCTGACAAAATAGTGTTGTGTTAATTAAAACCTTACTTTTGACCAGGACTGGCATTAATTTTGATCAATTAAGTACATAGAATTTAACACACTAAAACTTTTAAGGGCATTAATAACATTTTTTCTGCCAGGAACCTTTGTATTCGCATGTTTCTGGTACGCCTGTAAATCCGACGCGCAGCCAACATCCACCAACAGCAATGGATCACAAAGTCGCTTTTCTCTGCCCACTCGGGGTCAATTTTTTCTAAAACAAAAACGATCTAATGGGACGCTGGGAAACACTGAGGCTGTGTTGAAGTTGTGCTAACTGGACTTAGCCTTTCAGTGAAGCTATTCAAGCCTAAAATAGCATCAATGCTAAACTTTTTGCGCCTAGCGCATTAGTCCCCAATGCTAACGTCGCCAATCTGGTTGCTTATTCTGTTGAAATTGGCACTTATTCCACCACTGTGCATGTGAGCAGAAGATTTCACTACGTGTTAAAACCCCGAAAAGCAGAGATAATGACGACAGTGGGTGTTAGCTTCTGTGATAAAACCATTTCCACTGTGCACAGTAATGCACATTAAAGTATATGTAGTGTTTAACTATTAGTTCAAAAAATATCTTAAGTTTTATCAGATTTTAGCTCAGGTAGCCCCTGATCCCCGTAAACAACAGGAATAAAATGTTTTGGCCGTTTCACGCTGTTAAGGTAACATTATCAATGTTCAGGTTTTCAAACTGTGGCTTCAAGGTGCAGCAAAAATCAAATTATTTCATCACTATTACAGCTCACTCACCGCTGACGCTCGGTTCCCTCCGGTCTCTGCTGTTCTGCCTTTTCCTGACAGCAACGGACAGTTTGTCCCGACTCGACTTTCCGCTGGTCCAACAAAGGTTAAAACGGAAACTAAAACATCTAAAGTAAATCAGTCACATGGAGACGTCCCCTTCTCCCGATTAAAAGGCCAATAAGTGAACTGATCAGTTGAGAAAATATTTTATTAAAGCAGTGACAGTCACTCATTTTTACAAATTAAATTCTAACTAAGTCAACTTTGTAATGTTTATTTTTTTTATTCTATAATTTTTTGTTTTGGCAACTTTAAACATTTAATATTTTGTCATAAATTATGTTAGTGAGTCTAAATGAAATGTTTCAATTTCTGTGCAAAATTATAATTTTACAAATTCCCACCAAAAAAACCACAAATTCAGTTCTAATTTTTGAAAATCCACATCTTCAAGTGTATTTTTTTTTTAAATCACTAAAAACATGTTTAGATTTCTTTTTAAAATGAAAATAAATAAAAAACATTTTAAAATTATTTCAGGAAATAATTAAAAATTTTATTTTCTGAAAAACAACTTTTTCAAAATATTTTCCGAACTAAAATAATTTGAAAAAAATTGACTCTTACTGCTGAAAAGAACAAAATGTTCTTAAAACCTGCTTACTAAAATGTTAATAGCAAGAGTCCATCTTTCCAAGTATCTTAGAAACTTCAGTGTTCCCTTTTGATCAAATGTTTTAGTTGTTGAGTGTCTCATATGCTTAAATAAGAGTATTTTAATAAATAATACATGGAAAACAAACATTTAATTCACTTAGTTAGATGGGATTCAGCCATGATTTATGATTTTCTTTATGAGAAAGCAAGTCTAAATGCTTAACGTCGCATCTTTGAAGCAGGACGATCCGTCTGATGAAATCATTTCCGAGACACAGAATAAAAGTTGTCCTTTTTATGTCAGTAATAAATGTTGCTGTCTATTTGATAGTCATTAAAACTCGATGATATCAGCTCTGAAGTCCCTCTCAGGACCTTCAGCTCCAGCCAAACTCTCACTTTCTTCTGAGTGTCATTAGTGGGCCATCCTTCCTTCTCTCCTTGATGGCCCCATTTTATCTTAATGGTGCTTGGTGCAATGATACGGAGACTGTGATAGGATTATTAGCCACAATTAAGGACAGGGTGGCTAATGGCTTCCAACGAGGCATTAACTAGAGGAGCGGAGGGAGGAAGGAGCTGCGTTTGGAGGGGTGGGGAACATTGGCTCACTTTATTAATTGGATACTTTACATTTTAATGTTGATGTCTGCAGATTTTTCTGTTTCGTTTTTCTTCATTTTGTTTCTTTGCTGGTTTACGTTCCACTAACCTTTTGCTTTTGTTCCATTTATAACACCAAACTGTTTGGTTTCAGTCAGTTTTAATTTGATTTGTTGCTTATTGGGACAGGCTTTTTTATTGATCAGTATTCATTTTTTTTCTCTGAGGTAATCTTGGGTTTAGTTTGAGATTTTCAACTGTTTCACTTCTGACCCCAGGTTTGTCACCATGGTAACCTGATCCAGAGAAGATTACGTATCCGGATTGGAGATTAAAGGCGACTCATTATGCTTCCCTGGACAGGTTAGCATAGCTTTATGGTCTATCCAAAACATGTTCACTACAGTTTTTGCACAAAATCATTCTGAGATCATGAGATTTAGCGTGCTGGCCACGCCCCTCCAGCCGTAAACAGATGCACAATTATGCCACTGTACGTCTTTGAAAAGCATTAGTAGAGCCTCCTGCACAGGAGGCAAGCCGGTAACTAAACAGTTGTCTTTTCCAGCAGCCATTGTACAGCACATTCAGCAGTGAAACCAGCTGACCAAACATGCTGGAGCTCAGCAACAGCTCAGTGTGACTCAACAAGCCAGGAGGATTTTGAAACGGTTCATTTTCCAGACAGTAAAATAATTTGGGCTTTTTTTCAAAGCTGTAGAAGAAGAATAAAACACGCAAAATGTAAATTAACACACCTAAACTCACCTGACATTTTTTTGTATCTCTTCCAAACTGACTTACACCTTTATGTTACAAATCTGGAAACCTATGTCCAGAGACTGATGTTTGTTTTTTGTTTTCAGTTGTTCTGGAACACGTCAAATATGTGGAAAACGCATTGAAAACCTTTAACATTCTGTATTTTCTTCCTGGTAATTTCAGAAGGGATTATCTAGACTTCTAAGAGCTACTTAAGTAGTCATAAGCAATGCTCATGAACCCCCAGCGTTAAGAGGATTATGTTTCCTTTTTTTATTTGCTAATCAGGCGACTCACAACATTTATTATTTGCCATGTGACACAAGAAGACGAAGATGCTTTCAGTGAAAACCGAAGTTTCTCGATTCGTATCCAAAGGAAATATTTGGAATGCCGCCTTCTCTGCGTCCTCTCCCATTAGAATGAAGGTTTTAGGGTTAAAAACAGACTCTCAGAAGTTTTTAAAACATTGTTATGAGACGCACAATGTGCTCTTTTGTGCTGCAGGTGCCTTTGATGCAGAAACGGCGTTGAAGCCAGTGACGGAGGTGACTGACACCTGAGTGTGATGTCTCTGAGGACGAAGCTGAACTGAGATGGCTTCTCAAAGCAGCTGACTGACAGAATAAAGGAGAGATAAAAACACAGACAGTCTGCATACCTGGGCAGCAGGCATTTGCATTTGACATTTCAGGCCTTTCAAAGATGCTCTTAAGAGCTGAAAACTGTTGCTTCAAGACGAGCAAGCTGTTCCACCCAGGGTGAGTAATGAGTTTACGTCCAAAAGCACAAAGATAATGTTGGTAATCACGCCTTAAGAGTTACTGCCGTTTCCTTTGTCTTCTGGCTGAGATCTACGGAAGACCAATAGGGCCAAAAAAACAAAAGAATTCTGACCTTTTTTTTCTGCACAATTCTGACTTTAAACTCAAGTTTCTGACTTTAATCTCCAAAAATGTCAACTGTTTTTGCAGAATTCAAACTTTTTCTGTCACAATTCTGTCTTTAATCTTACAGTTTTTGTTTAAACCTAAACTCTAACTCAGAATTTTGACTTTTTCCCCTCACAATAATCTCAAAATTCTGACTTTTTTTCTCAAAATCCTGTCTTTAACCTCCGAATTGTGGCTTTTTTCTCGAATTCTGACTTTTTTTTCTCAAATTTCTGGCTATTATTTTTCCTCCAGATTTTAAACTCGGACGACGGAAGTAAGAATTTTGAGAAAAAACTCAGAATTCTTTATTTATTTTAATCTTCTTCCATAGACCTCGAACCAAGAGACGGTTTGGCCAAAACTAATGTTCTGTCAGGAATCAACATTGACAGGAATTTGTTGTTTAGGCTCAAATGAACTGAGCCGTCCACGCAGAGGCTGATGGCTGCAGCGGGTCCAACCAGTTTGTCACAGTATGTCAGAGCAGCTAATTAAATCCTTAAAACTTCCTAAAAAAAAAAAAAAAAAATTAAGTTATCTCTTGCTGACAGGTGGTGGCAACAAATGAAGCCTTGAATTTCTGACTTTGGCAATCCGAGAGCGGGAGACGATGAAGACGCTCTGAATTCTTTTAATCTCCGTGGAAAGCAGAGAGAAGAAGGACGAGATTATCGTTTTGTCATTTTGGACAGATCCTTCCAAAAGCCAGCTCAAGTTTTTGGTTTACTAAGACTTTAATCAAACAATTACTTTGAACAAAAAGGATGATTTTTCCATATGAACCATTTATTCCCTCTCGCACCTGTTGATTGCTTTTCCTTCAGAAACTGAAGTCTCGCTGTTTGGCGCTTTGTAATTTCTGCTGAAAAGCTTCATTATCAGCTAACTGAAAGCCGTCATTTAACCCAACATGGAGGTTCTGATGGTCTGTTATGTAAAGGAAAAATACTTCTCATTCTGTCCACTAAATTTCAAGATTTGTGCAAATCCTCAGTTATTTATTTTCTTTGTTTGATGTTGGAAGACAATTTTCCAATTTTCTGCCTCAAAGCTGCACCAAACCTTGGACAAAATTCACATTATAGCGTTTTAATGCAGCTTTGATTATTCCAGTGTTTTTCTGCCTTTCTAAGAGAGATTATTGCACTGCCAGTAAATTACACAGCTTTTAATCCAAACTACATATTTTCTATCTTGAACATTGATTACTGAGGTACAAATGTATCAGGAGAGTGACTGGGCATTTGTTCGTACATAAAATATTATAATTTCAATCAAAGAAATTATTAATATCCAGTTGGTTCCAGTAACACATCATTAATTTGGAGAGTTTTTCTGACTTTTTTATTAATTATTGTTATTTTAGTCTTTAAAATACAAAAATTTCCACTCAACTGTATGTTTTGCTCCATCTAATGATGTAATATTTAAATAATTTATAATTTACTCAGTACTTGGATACATTTTTACTTTGTTACTCTTGCGTGAGTAAAAACATGTCGAAGCATTGCCTCTCTTAGTTGGTTATAATAATAATTCGGCGTTACAAGCATGAAGCCGTTTATTTCACAGTGAGATTCAGTTTCTTCACCTGGACGTTGGCTTCATGCGAACAAATGTAAAAATGTTTCATTGGCCGCTAATGTTTCAACAATGAAGCCGTTGACTCCACCTTTCCTGCGCGGGCGGAGGCGGAGCGGCCACCTCGCCGTTTCCCTCCTGAGCACACAGTGACTTTTGTTCTCGGGGAGAGGTTAGCCGACAGATTGAACGTCTGTTGAGTTCTCCTTTCTCCTCCCGGCTCTTGGTTCTCTTCCAGCCGCGTGTTGGCGAGAGTCTGTGGCAGCAGCCATTAGGATGAGGAATGACAGGGAATTCTGGGCCAACCTTCCGGCTTCGCGCAGAACACAGAACACACGCAGCAGCGGAGGAGATGTTCTGTATAAGCAGATTCTTTATTGGTTTTGTCCTTTACAAACCATCAACTCCAAAGTTTTGACAGTTGAGATAAAGTTTGACCCGCGTTGATCTAAACTTCTGTCCGCAGAGCCAGAAGTAGAGATGCACTTCTCACTTCACAGCTGTTTCACCTCTGTGATGAATTATTTCCAGACCACAGCGATTCACCATAAAGCAGACAATGAATCCTCTCTGGCAGCCACGTCTCCGCGCTACAAGCTCAAGCGCTCGTTATGGAAATGAGATGCAACATTGCAAATCAGTCTTCAAATTGCAAATGAGGGGCTTTGAGGAGAATCTTTTCACATCTGTGACTCGGGAGGAAAGTTAACCCAGCTTTAAATGAGGTTAAATCTGCACAAAAACACAAAGATCCAGCATTCACCGGATGATATGGGAGTCGCTGATGAGTTGCTGTTATATTCTGACACCGCCATTTTGCTTCAGACCGGTTGGCATCGCATCATGAAGCGGATGAAGGATTATTTTATGAGGCAGCGATCCAGCCAAGTTAATAACTGAGAGAATATCTTATGGCTTGCCAAAGTGGATGATCTGGCAGCAGGGAAGCATCCATCACGTCTTCCATCATCTCCTCAGCGCCGAGGCCACAATCTGCAGATGCGTCCGTTGCCACTTCCAGCGGACGTGGAGAAATGTTTTCCCTTCCTGGATCCGTCTGCGCAGAGTCCCAGCTGAAGATGGAGGCATGGTCGATGCGAACACATGGCGCTGCGATCAGTGGGACGGAGGATCAGGTGGCCTTGGCCGCAGCTGAGGGACGCCACATGGTTGTAATGGAGCTAAGGAGAGTCCCGGAGGACGTTCGCTCGGTTGGAGACGCTTTCCGGTTCATGGAGAGATGCAAAGAAACGCAACAACACGTCTCCGCTGCAGCGTTTTGAATGCATTACCTCAGGTTCTCCAAAGTGAAAGGAATGGTTTCAACCAGGTTTATTTGTACAGCACATTTCAGCAACAAGACAGTTTAAAGTGTTTTACACCATAAAAACACAAAAATCTTAAAAGACACCATGCAGTAAACCAGGAGCATTACATTCAGTGAAGTGTCAGCGCTCTGAACAGCTGGGTTTTAGTCCAGGTGTAAAGGAACTCAACGTTTCGGCTGTTTGACAGTTTTCTGGAAGTTTGTTCCAGATTTGTGGTGTAGCGTCGTCCCAGGACCTGTAGCTCAGAGAGGATAGACTTTAAATTCCTGTTGTTGGTTTGTAAATCACTGAACGGCTTAAAGATCTGCTGCTGTTGCACCAACCTTCCAGAACCTCTCAGGACTTCTGGTTCCGCTCTGCATCAGAACCAGAACCAAACATGGAGAAGCAGCGTTCAGCGTCTTCGCCACAAACCTGGAACAAACTTCCTGAAACCTTCAACTGAGGAAAACCATAACTATGTTTTCCTGATCCCAACAGGTGGAACAGAGCGCTTCATTTGACCCTCAGGTCATCTCCATAACGATATATAACAACAAATGTCATAAGCTGCTCTCCCATTGACCACATAATTACGCAAATTGTAATTACGAATATTGATTTGCTTAACACTCACGGGTTATTAGAAATCTAATTTTTCGCTAAAACGTTTTGGCGCTAGGATGGGATGGTTTTTTCAGCTTCATCAAAATTGTTTTTACTTTGTTTGCGTCAGAGAAGTCACGTGATCAACAACAGGATGTTACCTCTGTCAGAAACGACGAAGAAGACGACAGGAAGTGCTGGAAGGACTCTTATCACTCAAACAAACTTATTCCTGTGTGATTTCAGTTGCATTTCTCATTTAATTGAAACACTGCAATTGTAAAGTTGAATGGTAATGATCCAAATAAATGTCCAGGAAAACAAAATGATAATCCTACAACACTCTTTGGAAACGCCAGGCTCCATTAAAACAAAAAACAAATCATTTTCAGGCATAAATAATGTTAAAAAACTCAAATGACTGCTCAAAGTTTTCATCACAAAAGCCTATTCTTATCCAAAATCAGCAGTTTAATATAGATAGCCCTTCCTACAGCATTAACTTAATTAGCTGTTTCGACTGAGACTTACTAAAACACTTTGTGAACTGCAGCCAAGCTTCCTGAGTGGTAAAATGAAGGGAATATATTAATAAGTGCATTAAAAAAAATCCCAAGTGTCATATTGGTTTGGCGCAGACCAATGTGAGATAATTAAAACAAAGAATCCAATAAGGGTGTTACTGACTGTTTATTAAAAGCTGGAGAAGCCACTGATTTTTATTTGCGATTGCAAATTAAACCTCATTAATATCAGAGAATGTAGAGGAGAGCACCTTCTTAATAATCAGACATTTACTGTATTTAATGTCACTGAGGAATCACCAACATTGATTATTACTGATTGAATCAACACATGCACAACTGTACATATGTAGAAAAAACAGGACAGCAGAACATAACATTGAATAAAAACTATTTTAAAAGTTCTGCGTCTGAAACCGACAAGGGGAATTTAGCATGCAGTCAGGCGTAAACAAATAAAACATTAAGCTTTTATCAAACGAAATGTTCACAAATTAATGACGTTAAATGCTAATCTTGCTTTAAAATGCGACTCTAGGGTCTTAAAATACAGTAAATATAACCTCAGATTATTCTCTAACCTACCGGTTCACTGACATTATGATGATTTTTTTTTTTTTTTTTGAGTCATGGAACCTGTTCCTGGTAATTAAAACCATATTTGCAGCTTTAGGAAGTAACACCACCAACCAGCGAAAACATTGATTTTTTAAAAACGTCATTCCCTCATCCCTAACGTTTTGCAAAAATACACAAAAATCTGATTTGAACTCTCTGTCTAAACAGATCCTGGCGGAGAAACACACATGGTCAGATAACGACGGGCGGACATGACGTTACCTCCCATCCATCTTCCTCACTCCTCTTCCTAGTTCTTCATGGCTCATCTGTGTCCCGCTCCCCTTGACCCCATCCTGTGACCTTCTCCCCGCGCCTTTCCACAGTCTGTCCTTCCAGACTCACAATGATCTATGTTTCTGATGCTGTGTGTGCTTGTTGTAGCTTCACCGCGAAGAAATGTGACTGGGATTAACTGGTTCTCTGGAACCAATCTGTCGTTTAGATGCAGCTGTAATGCTGTGGATTAAAGAAAAAAATAATTCCTGTGAACTTCGTTAGATAATCATCCAGAAATGTCAATTCTGGATGTTTTTCCACATCTTTTTCCATAGATTCTGCAGGAATGGAAGTTAAAACTTGAGAAGTGGTAAATGTTCTTCAATTCTAACAACTATTGAGTTAAACAGGTGGGGAAATATTTGTAAACAGATCAGATTTGATCCCTTCAGATACTTTAGTGTATACGCTGCAAAAACATCAAATGTTGCTCTAGTTTCTTCTGCAAATATCTTAATACACTTGAAATACGACTAAAATAACTTACAAATATCTTTTCAGCAAGAAATATGAATCAATAATATTAATGGAAAACTTCTAGTTGCCAGTGGGACGTTTTCCACTTTCAGATTATTTCACTTATAACTAGAATATTTCTATGCTAACTATTTTTCTTTTATGTCAGTTGTACTAAGGTTTTGTGTTTTACTGTGTGAGTTTGGTCGGATAAGGAAGAAGTCAGCGATCGAGTCAGAATTTGACAAAATTTGAAGAATCTAAAGTAAACAATCTGTGGAGTTAGAGATGATTTAGTTAATTTTAGTGTCTTTTTACCAATTTTAAGATAACTAAAAGGAATAAATCAGGTTTAACTGCGTCATATTCTGATTTTACACAAATTTCTGTAGGTTTAAGGAACTAAAGTCAATTTAAAAAAATTAATTAATCCATATTTAGGTAAGAAAAGCAGCATTAAAACTGAATTTACTTCTGCAAGAAAACAGTCTGAATTATTTGTTTCAAAGCCAGAAGCTCATAATATTTAATAAAAACCAATATTTCAATTTACCCTGAATCTCATCGGAGGAATTGAAATTTACTCTCAACGTCTGTTTACCAGTTTTTACCTCAAAATGAGGAAATATTTTAATTCCCTCAAAACTTAAAAGTACAACAGGAAGTTAATTAAATTTGTAAATGTCCAGATTGCAATCATTAACTGCACAAGTAGCAGAAAGGGAAAGAAAAGCTCAGCAGCAAATGTTCCTTATAGCCACCTGAACTAAAGAAGAAAAACTCCTGGATGTTATTGAAGAGAAAATCTCCCAGTTCAAAGAGCCGAGGCATTTAATGAGACGCCAGGACTTTATCAGCAATTACGTTACTCGTCTCCAAATCACACCATCATCCTGCTTAATTGCACAGAAATTGGACACATAATAAAAAATAATTAAGCTGCCACTTTCCATCAAAGAAATGAATTAATAAACCGATAGAAAAAGACGTTTTCCGGGGTTTTTTGCTGCGCTGCGCTCATCTGCAGACATTCAGGACTCCGTGGCTTTCATTGTATTTCAGTCTTTTGTGATGTTTTTGGAGACCACCTGCTGCTATCAATTAATTATTGATCAAGTATGTCTTCGCAATTAAATCTGTGATACCTCGATATTCTTAAAGCATGTAATATAACCAGTTTTCTTAATGATGACTTAAATTTTAATCCTGTTAGAGCCATACAAAGTGTCCAAGACAACAGTGCAGCCAATTAAATATTAAAGCCATAAGCCCTAAAAGATTTGTACTTTGACATAATTCAAACATATACTCTTCAAAATAAGAGTTTTAGGTCTTATTTTCCATAAAACAAGCTCCCAAATTATATTGAAATGAACAAAAACAAATGAATGGGTTTATTTTTTCAGGCTTGCATTGATGCTACAAAATGGCTTTAAAATAAAATCTTCTATTGGTTTTATCCAAAAGAAGATTTTTGATTTTAACAGATTTTTATTCCCAAAATAAAAAAAAAAAAAAAAAAAATACAAATGGTTTTTATTTCAATCATGCATTCTCAGCCTGCTGTACAATGGCTGCTGGAAAATAAAAATGCTTTGTTCTTGACACTTTTCTGCATTCTTGTTGGTTGCACAGGAGGCTCCATTTCTGCTTTTCAAAGATGAGCATTTGCGCATCTGTTTGTGGCCATTTTGTGCAGCTTGAACTGAGAGAACTCGTCTTCTCCGTGCCTTCCAGGTTAAAGTTGTTTGGTTTCCTCAAAAAACTCGAATCCTTGTAAGACCCCTGGTGGATTATCATCAGCTCAATGAACGTCCACGTCAGCTCTGATCCGCCCAGATCTTCCTCTGCAATTCTGTTTTGTCCTTCGAACACTAAACCACCTTTACTTATCCTCCCTGTTTAAGATTCATCTCCATATTTGTCCTTCGCTCCGTTTGACCGATTCTTTTTCCTCCAGACGTTGCTGAACCATGAACTCAGAAGCCATCCTCAGTTTTGAGCTTATTTTTGTAAATAATCTCCCTTTTACCTTCTTTATGATTCATGTGGGTCAGAAACGTGGCTAAGAACATGACAGGGAGAGTTTAATATTTGAAACAAAAGAGACGATGTGATTAAAAATGAAACAACGATGTAAAAAATGAAGTCAAGACACAGCAAAAGATTTAGTCCTGTTTCAGGTTTCTGAAACAACTTTGTGGAAAACAACTTGCATCTTTGGTTTTCTGTGAATTAGAGACAAAAACCACAGAAGTGCAACCCATTAACTGTAAAAAACAAAACAAAGAAAAACATGAGGCTTCAGACAGTCTGATCGATAATTTAGTCAGCTCTATTGAGAGCAGACAAGAGTCCCACTCACAAAAGTTTTCATAAGCCTAAAAGACAAAAAGTATTGTGAATAAAACATTGCAGGTTCTTCTTAAGAAATCAGCCAACTTGAAAATGGGAGCAGAAAACCTCTTTGTGTCAGAGGCTTCTCTTTTTTCAACGAGGTGCAAATGGGAGAGCTAATGCGTTTCGAGCGCAAGCGTGTTTTATCTGCCCTTTGATGCAAAATTCAATTCAAAATAAAACTTTAGAAAATCTTTGTGGTATCTTTGACCAGTTATTCATCTGGTTCTGAGTTGAAACATTTCACATTTAAAAAGAAAATCTGTTTTTGCAAAGATCTGAATGCATGATTTGTTCCTCTTTTAGCTTTATTGGTGCATGAAAACCTCACAGGTTAGATTTCAGTGTGGAAACGTATTAAGACACGCAAAGAAAAAAAGAATTATGAGAATAAAATCGTACAAGAATAAAGTCATAAAACTCTTATTTTATGAGTAAACACAGCTTTAGGTCTTTATTCTGGTAATATTATGACTTTATTCTCATTTTATTATGACTTTATTCATATATCATTGACTTTATTCTCAAAATATTTCTTTATTCTCATCATCGTATATCTATTATTGAATTAATTTTGACTTTATTCTCATAATATTTACTTTATTCTGAAATATGGACTTTATCCTCATAAAATTTTGACTTCCATAAACTTTATTCTAGTATTATTTCAACTTCATTCCGAAAATATGACTTTGTTCTTGTAGTGCTCATCATTATTTCGACTTTATTATGGTACAACTTTATTTTTGTAATATTACAACTTTAACATCATCCTCATAATTGTATTTTTTCTTCTCTGTCCACAGTAGTTTGGGCGTCTCCCTCAGCAGGTGTGGGTTGGCGGTTTGGAGCGTTCGTCGCGCAGGTTGTCAGGATGCGCATTGCTTCGTAGACACCGGTAACCACGGTGTCGATGCCCGTCTCTGAAAGCCAGGTAAGACTCATCCGCCCTGCTGTCTGGAAGAGCTTTGCTGCAAGTAAACCGCGGGATGAGAGTGCAGGGTTGTTTCCATGGCAAACCGTCGGCTTTCTGAGCACAGCGACAATTACAGTCACTGTTAGAGCATCAAAGGCCAATTTAAACCCATTTCTGGAACCTTTAGGCACAGAGAAGGGGAGCCTTTTTGTTCGCTCTTCTTACAGGAAGGTGGATTACGCAGAAACAGGTTCAATTTATCAGTTTTGTGCAAATCTTATAATTGCTGTTCTTCTTCTAAGCAGCAGTGGGTTCTTTCATCTCGCAGACGCAGCTTTGGTGAGAGTTTTCTTCTTCTTCTTTTTTTTTTTTTCCATCATCGGCTTTTTGTTTTATTATTAATTAGCAAGCCTTCATCCTCAAATGCGAAGCTGGGCACAGAGGTCTGTTAAGTCAACCCTGACTTTCATTCTGCCAGTCCAGCCTGGCCTCAAAGTCTCCAGAAGCACTTCATTATTCCTTCATTATTCACTTGTCCCTTTGAGTAGCAGCGGCGCAGTCTGGCTCTAAAGCCAGCAGCCATTTTTTTTCTCTGCTGTTCAACATTAAATCACCAAACTTCCTGCTGTCATGTAGGTTTCTGACCAAGCAGGAAAGGTTTGGTATCGACGTATCAACCAATGTTCACAGCTCTCATGCGACGTCACACTTCGGTGAACCGATAGCATGTGTTTGCTACGGAGTTGCTATGACAACAGTAGAACTCGCTCTCACCTTGTTGCTAACTTTTAACCAATACAAGTACACTGCAACTATTACTCGGTCACAATTTTTGAGAACTCCACCCACCGCTGCGTAATACTAAGATAAGTGATATTTACTGTAGTACTTACTGCCGAACTAGCAGCATTAGCCTAGCAGCATTAGCTTAGCTTTTACCTGTTAGCTAAGATGACATGTAGCCCACATGACGTGTAACTTTCAAAGGAATTAATAAAATGGCAATAAAAGTTTCATTTACACTATTAAAAAGACAATTTAAGACTATTAAAGATATCAGGTGACTACAGGCAATAGTAGATGCTAGCTTCTGCAGTAGTTTAAGATGGCGTACATGCTTGTACACACTTTGCCAGTCAGCAGAACTTCATATGAAGAGTCTGTACGTCCGTTTAAAATCCATTGACACAATGATTGTATGTATCCCTCGATTTCAGGTGAAGCTCCTCCGTTTTGTACGCGCTCTTTGTGTGTCATTCTCTCACACGTTGCTCAGGAGCGTGCACATATTTGATTATTTTGGTCTCAAAGGAATGGGTCGGCTCTGCGTCGCGCTTGCCTTCCAACGTGGCCACTGATCACTTCCAGTTCGGACTTGTGGGAGCAACGTTCGCTAAATATCGTCTGTTATTTGTGCTGAAAGTTTAGATCATATCCTCAACAGAGGAATCTTAATGAGTTGAAAATGTATTTTCTGATGCACTTTACCTCTGGGCTTTCGTTTTACTGTGAAACAGCATCACACTGATCCCAAACACAGATTCTCCAGCCTGAGTTAAGTCTAACAAATGAATGATTTGCCTGTTAACCTCCAGGCCTGCGGAGGGAGATCATTTCAGAGAACATTTCCCAGATAAATCTGTCTTGTTTTTCCCTCAACGCATTAGCAGATAGCATCTTCTGTCTGTAAATTAGACCTTTTATCAGTTTCTATCCCTACAAACCTGAGTGGGTAAATTTGGGGTCATGACAGGATCATGCTTAATCAGATTTTAAAAAGATGATTAGACCATCGTCATGATCAGAATCAAGCAATCGGGTTGCAGCTTTAAATTACTCACTAAGATCACATGTCCAACATGAAATCTGATGCTAACTATGTATTACCAGGCAGATTTTAATAGCTTTCAAAAATGTTCTATATTTTATATTTTAATATAATATTCAATATTATATTTCTTGTAAGAGAAAAATACACAATTTAACTAAATTGTTTTCTGAAGCAGAGAAATAGTTTAAGGCTTTAACTTTCAGCTGAATAAAGTTTGACTTTTTTCAACAATCAAAACTTCTGAATTGAAGTTTTGATTATCGACTTGTAAGAATATTCAAGTAGTTTATACTCGTGCTCTTATTTTGAAGTGGGTGAAGACAGTAGGTAGAATTTAAAGCTAGCACTTTAGCACTAGCTTTAGCTAAATACTGTGTTGCTGTATTGCTTTGGCATTAGCAAAACTAATGTTTATGACTAGCATTTATCTTAATTTTTAGCTAAGCACTATGTTTTCTGTTTTGTTTAGGGACATGTTGCATTGAAAATTTACGTTAGCATAAAATCCTTTGTTTGTTATAATCTAATAGAAGATCTTAGCCATAACGACAGGACCAGCAGGGATAAAACTTTGACAAAAGATGGATTAGTAACAAAATGTTTCAACTTTACCTCCCAAAAATTCAGTATTTATTTCAGTGTTTATTATTCTGTGTTTATTGTAAATTAACATGACAGGTCATAAAGGCTATTGTTTGAAGCTAATGAAGGTTTTAGCTACAATGACAGGACTACTGGGTGTAAAAAAATGAAAAATGGATGGATTGATAACAAATGTTTCAACTTTACCTCCAAAAGCTTGAAAAAAAAAACCCTAAAAAACAATTTTTCATTGTAAATTCACATGCAGGAATGTTTGAAACTCCGGGTCAGAGGTTCTGCTCCAAGTGTCGGATCCCTCTGCCTCCTCTCGGCGTCATCGCTGCGATGAAACTCTGCTTGATCCAGGAGGAGCGAGTGATGAGAGAGAAAACGAGGATGTGGGAGGAGATGACGACCGCATTCCGCCTCAAGCCCTCGCCGCCTCTAAGGACCGACTTTTAAACTCTGAGCCGCGCCCCCCGAAGAACCCGGAGCCCCCCGAAGGCCCCGGGAACCCTTGGTGCTGACGGATGTCCAGGTGGTTGACCGTGAGGGAGGAAGGGCCCTCCAGCAGATGGATGAGGGACCCTGACGCTGATAGGGTTGGGGTGAGACGCGGCGCAGCTGACGGAGGCAGCAGGGGTTGTCATCATCATCATCATCAGCCTGAACTGGACCTCCATCCCCATGCTAATTACACGGAGCATACACAGGGAAAACCACTGACAAACGGCGACAGCTTGCGGAGGCCATTTTTCTCTCGGATTTCACCATTTTGTCAAATAAATTTGCTGTGCACATGGGAAGAAAGCAGTTTATCATCTCTGTTTTGAAGTACACTACCAAAGTTTAAATAGGAAAGCTTTTGAAGGCGCACACCCATAGAGATAAAGCAGGAAGTTCCCCACACGTCCTCCTGAGTCATGTTTAGGTTGCAGAGTTTTGACTGAAAGTATAAGCTTGTTTGACAGCAACACTTCCAAATAGTAAAATGAAACCGCAAACATGGAGCAGACAACGGAAAGCCTTGAAATCCCTCTGCTGGGACCATTTCCTTCTGCGAGCTAAAAGCACCAACACACACGTAAAGAACTTCCTGTGTCCCACATTGAGGCGTTGCCTGCACCAATCGGGCATAAATTTATTACCCCTGCACTGCAAAAACACAAAACTGTAAAGGAACTCTGTAGGAACTTATTATTTTAAGCAAATAAATCCTTAATATTGATGAAAAAGTTCAGGTTAAAGGCAAAATAATCTGCCAGTGGATCAAGAATGTCTTATCTTATATCGCTTACATTTTTATCAATATTAAGGAATTAATTAGTTTTAAAAAACTCATATTTCTTGCTGAAATCTACAACAAAACAAATGAGTGATTTTAGTCAGTTATTTTTCTCCTTAAATTGAAATTTATGGCACCTGTCCAAACCATCAGAACCAATTCTGCTGAATTTTTACAAGAGCAAAAATGTTGGATTTTATCACTGTTGGCTGTGCTCGTCGATCGTCACCGTGATATGGACAACTAAAATAATAACACAAACAATAAGACAATAAGTATCAGTGTCAATTTTGTTAGCTGACATGTTGAAATGGAATCAAGGTAAAGTTGGACCACCGACATTCAGGATTTAGGAACCACAGCGAATTGCTAAAATATGTGAACAATAACTCCAAAATCAAATTACTACATTTAATTTATTTATAAAGCCCCAATTCACAACAAATGTTATCTCTATTCAATTCTACTGAAGAGTTGAAGCGCATGCAGTGGCTCTTAAATAAATAAATAAAAATAAAATGTAAATGTTAAACACCACCTCAGAAAATGCTTATAATGGCCTATTTTAATAGTTAAAACGCCAAATATACCTGAATGTGTATTAAAACTCAGTGGAAATCATACCAGCACTAATGCAGAAACAAACATCTACAGTCTTCCTTTTCTCCTTAAAGTATTACCTGTAGTTACCTGATTTTGTTTGCTTAAAAGTCTATAATGGGTTTTTTTATAGCATATTTCACGGTAAATTAAACTTTTATTGATATGTCACTAATTCTTTTGACAAGTTACAGCGGTATAATGCAGTAAATTGTTTAAAACAGATATGTTTTTTAATAAATCCGATTACAGTAAGTAAAAACATCTTGTATCTAATTATGGCATATTTAGTAATGGAGTCTAAAGTGTTTCTGTCAGCGCTGATGGATTCGGGGGGGAAATCTGCCGTATTGCAGATAAGCCCCGTATTGTTTTCCCAAACTGGAGAGAGGCTTCATAAGCAAAACTGACCTAATCTAAAAATATGTTATTAAGATTGTGTGAGGATATTTTTTAAAGATATAATCTCCCCTGACGAATTGTCTTCCAGGCTGGTCGCCATGGGAACAGGATTAATTTGTTTTCCACTTGTGTCACGAGAAAAAGGGAAAACAAAGAGGAGAGGGAACGTCACTGGATCTGTTCCCTCGTCCCTGGGTGTGTTTCATTATCTCCCAGCTGTTCAACAGACAGAAAGCACACAACACAACCTGCACTTTATTTTGCCTCCAATTACACTAATGTAAGTTCCTCTGTAGGCTTCAGTGCTTCCAAATTGTTGAGCGAAAGAGGAAAAGGTTTGGGCTGAAGGGTCCATTGTGCTGGGTAAATCCTTGGCTTAGATTGAGATGAAGACTGGACCGGTTCCAATTAGTTTGCCTCCTTTGCTGCTTCATATCTTGCCAGGACTGGGATTGCCCAGTGCAAGGAGTCATTCTTCTAAAATACCAATCTTATTCTTTTTTTTTTTTGTCTTGTTTATTGTGGAAACATCTTAGTCCACTTAAAATAAGATGAAACTAACTCACAGTGACTTTTCGGCAAGATATAAGAGCTTGTTTAAGACAATAATTGCTTTATGTTGCCAGTTCCACTGGCAGATTATTTCACTTATAACATGGGAAAAATGTCGTTATATGTCAAAACACGCCAGTGCAACTAGTACTTTATTTATTTATTTATTTTATCAATATTAAGGAAAAACTATTTACTTCAACTTGCAAAGAAATTAGACCAAAGTTACTTGGTTATATATTTGGTGTTTTTGCAGTGTAGATCAAAGGAAGACACTGCTAAACCACTAAATCTTACCAAGTCTTGATTGGTGTAGTTTGTAAGTAACTTTTCAGCAAGAAATAGAAGTTTTTAGGTCAATAATTATTGAATATGGATTTTTAAAAAGGCAGATTATTTCACTTACAAGAATACATTTTTCGCATCTTATAAGTAGAGAAATATTTTTGCAGTGTGGGACAAATGAAGGGCTCCCTACGCTGCAAAAACATCGAATCTTATCTAAGTATTTTGATCTAGTTTCAAGTAAATTAACTTACAAGTCAGCTAGAAGAAGTTAAAGCTTGTTCGAGGTCAAAAATGCTTGAAATAGATAATAAATGACTAGATTTACTGGCAATTTTTTTCACTCATTAAAATACATTTTTCCCATGTTATAAGTGAGCAAATCTGCCAATAGAACTACAAGTTTTTCACCAATATGAAGGAATTATTGACTCCTATAAGCCACTTTTCAGCTATATATTGCTGAAAAGTGGCTTATAAGTTAGCTTGTCTCATTTAAAGTGCGCTGAGATATTTGCACTAAACAAGACCAGAAATCCTCAGTACAATTTTGTGTTTTAGCCTCTAAAGTGACACGTTTTGAGTAAATTAGACAAATGAGAATCACAAAAGCCAGACGGTTAGCTGATGCAAAGGAGGCTAGTAGTTGGGTATTTATGCAGCCACTGAGACCAGCTATCTGCTTGTATAATCTTGAAATAAAGGTCAAGAATCTGTTAAAGGAGGCCGTTCTGTCCTCAGCACTTTGGCATGTGCTGTTTGAAAGACGGCAGAGCATAATGAGCTCAGATGAATGGGATTAGCCACATGGAGGCAACTCTGTGTCACAAAGGTTTTCTGTCAGAAATCACTGTTTTTAGGGGATTTTTGGAAATAAACCAAACATGTCCATCAGTAATCCTGAATGAGGAAAATATATGGTTGAGAGAAGGAAAAAGATAAAATGCTGCCAGTTCTGCAGGACAAGTTGCCATTTCTAAATGTTTGCATTGACCTTGGCTTCCAAGCTTGTTTTCCATTTTAAATCAGATTTTTTTTCTGCTGTGTGGGTGTTGTCTTTGGGAGGTGGGTTGTTCACACTTCAGTGAGCAGACTCTATAGCCTCTCGCCCAAAGTCGGCCATTTTCCCAGCCCTTTGCCCCGCGTGAATAGATACCCTCTCTCCTCATTCACGCCCACCGTGAAAGGAAAAGGCCTTTAATAATCCCTCCTTTTGCGCTAATCAGCAGCGCTCAGAGGGATTCTGCAGAACCAGGAGGTTCCTGCCTTTGTGCCGGCCTTGACCGTCTTCATACCGTTGGCATTTTCTGGCGGGGTCTGTCACCCGGGGGCTTTTTCATTTGCTCTCTATTGACTTGGTGTTAATTGGGTTGGGATAAAGATGCATCCAGATTTCAACCTCGGGTTCAATCATCTTAAAGCTTCATTGAGTGTTTTTTAGACGTTTAACAAGCAATGAGCGGATGTTTGAAAGGAGGAGATTGGCGAGTGAAACCAGGGAGAGGCAACGGGGGAATCGATGGGAGACTGAAATGTTTGTTTGAGGAAAATCCCTCAAAATTTCAGCATTTTTATCAAATTCATCGTTTTGCCATGATGAAGCTAATGCTCAGTTAATTAGTCAAGGTACTGACTGCAAACACAAAATCTTGCTAAGTATTTTTTGTCTAGTTTTAGTACAAATATTTAAGAGACGAAACTAACTCACAAATAACTTCAGCAAGATAGGAGCTTGTTTTTTTAGTCAACAATGCCTTAACACCGATGGAAAAAGTATTTGTTTTTTTGGCAAATTATTTAATATAAAACAAAAAAAACATCCAAATTTTGAAACGGATAATAAAATAATAATCTAACATATCAGTCACTTATTGATAATCACATTAATAATCGCAACGTAAACATCAAGCCTAATAACATAATACTGTAACGAACTGAATGTCCTTAGTGTGCGAAACGTTGGCGCCAGTTGCTATAGCAACGGGCCGTTGCTTTGAGTTATTCTTCAACGGGTTTTCAGCATTAAGCTCTAAATTAATAACACCTACATCTCCATGTTTCGCTTTGTGAACGGACTACACGCTTCCAGGAAATTTCTAACCGACAGCCATCTTGGCAGGCGGTTACATGGAGTTGCTATGACAACAATAAACAAACCACAAACTAGCTCTCGCCTCGTTCCTTATGAACACTGTAAGTACATTACAACTGTTACTCCGTTGCTGTTTGTGAGTACTCCATCCTCATCTGCGTAATACCAAGATAAATATCTGTGATATATGCTGTAGTTCTTTCTGTCGAACTAGCTAAATTAGCTAAGCTAATGTAGCTTTTAGCTGAAAGTTAAAGAATCGTCTTTTTGTCCTCCAGCGTTGCGCACAGACGCGAAATTTCTGTACGCAAACAATAACATGCAACGTGTCTATATGGTTTGATGCACCATAATGTCAGTTCATGTATTTATGTCATTTAAGTAAGGTATTGGAGATTATCTCACGGATAATCTTGCTAACACATCGGCGCATTACGCTAAACTAAGCTAAACTGAGCAGCATCTGATGTATTTTAAGTATCATCTGCCTGAAACAGTCTTTGTCTCGCCATTACTGGGGCTAGCAGGGTTGGGCTTCAGGGGTATAACTGTAACAAATAGAGTATCCTGTTAAGAGCATCAGGGTGTTTAAGTGTGTAATCATTTGTTGCCTCTCATCCCTGCGGACCCAGCAGCCAGATGGAGGGAAGTCAGCACTGGAAGACTCATGAAATCCCAGCAATTTGAGAGTGCACCCCAAGGAATCTCATTAAAGCAGCTCCACACGTCAATGATGCAGCCCCGCTCTGCTGTTTTTCTTACTGAGCAGGAGCTGTCCATGACGGATTAACTGGATAATGGTATTGGTTTCACATCAGCACTGCAGCAGGAACACCACAGTGGATGTACTAGGATAGCCCGGCTCTTCCCTCTGCCTCCTGCTTCTCAGCTAAGTAATTATTCCTTAAGCCCACCTACCCAGGCAAACAAAAATAAAATTGATTTCCCATTATGTGAGGCATTGTTCCTGCTGTGGAGGTCCTGTAAGGGTGACCAGGCAGGTGCAAACATGTCTAACCTGCGCGTCCTCGGCTGGTGTGTCGGATCGCACGCTGCAGCCCTCTGAAGAAAACACCATCTAACACCATTTCTCCACAAGAGTCGCTCAGGCTCATAGTGAGAGGGCGGAAGCTGCATGTTCACAATGACACACTGCTGCTTTGATTGAAAAAGACTTCCTGCTCTTACAGCTTATCCCTAACTGGATCTTCTCCAGTCTTTGACTTTGTTTCAGACTAAATACATCAAAGGATGTTGGTGCTGGCTGATTTTACATATTTAGATCCCACATCACTCAGTAAATTAATGCACAATGTCAGAAAAGTATTTCGGGAAGTGTTTTTATGTCGTTAAGAAAGGGGCGGATGCTGAAACTTTCCTTTATTATGCTTCTCCTAATTGGCTTGCAGTGTGGGATACACAGCAGCACAACACACACATGTTGAAGGACTGACCTTCAGGAAGAAAGTCATATTTTTCACTGGAAGCAAATATGGACTCTGCTGCTCAATATTTGGTCCCTTTACATCATGAAACATAAAAGCCGCTGGACTGTTTTGAGTGCAGGAAGGATGATTTCTTCCTGTAAACAGAACGGCCGTGTCAAAACAACAACTGAATGACAAATTCTTATAATAAAAATGAGTTTATTCATAAAAAGCTTTCATACAACGTACTGAATGGTTACAAGGAAATGAGACAGATAAAGCAGTAAGAAGGCTTTGGTGTGTTAATTGAAAAGTATAATTATTGGTTAATAAAACTACAAAAAAAAAAAAAAAAAGCTGCAGTATGTGTTTTATGGCGATATGAATTTTGCATATTTGCTAAAATTATCCCCATATCTTGAGATAAAAAAATCGAGCCCTGTGGTCCTACTGCCATCTGCAGAAATTCACCTACAACCAATCAGAGCCAGGAGGAGGGTCTTAGCGCTGTCAATCAGCGGGCGTACATCCTGCTCACAACCTGACTCAGAAAGTTTCTGCATGCTCAAGATTGCTGTTTTTCTCCATGCTAACTAGCCTGTGCACTCATGGCAAACTCAGCTGTAACGTAGCAGAAAGCACAAACACAAGCATGATTGACAACACTAAAACCCTCCTCCTGGCTCTGATTGGTTGTTTCTAACCGGGAGCTGTGAATTTCTGCACACAAGAGGCAGCAAAGGAGCTGTGACACTATGGTGACAGTTTTAACAACATGTAAATACTTTTGGTCCACTGTATCTTGCTTTTCTTGTCTGCTGGGCAGGACACTGGCTGTCCAGTAGATAACAGTGTATGAACTTGTTTTAAGTCAGTAATTACCGATATTATCTACGTCCAATGATTATTTAATTAAAACAACTTCCTGTAATCTTCCTGAAAACTTCTGTGTAAGTTAGTTTTGTTTTATTCAAGTGTACGTCCATATTTTCACAAGAATCTAGACAAAAATACATGATAAGCTTCTTTTTCAGTTGCTACACACAAGAAAACGTGTCTTATCGACAAAGTTGAAAAAAACAAAAAATTTATAAGTTTGTGTTTTGTCTGACGCATAAAAATAAATATAATAGGATTTATTTTCTTTTCACTTCTTATTTAGGGAATATTTTTGTGCTGTTGCAAAAGCAGCATCCATTTTAATTCACAGCTGCTACGGCCGCTGAAGCAGGCGTCAATCACAGCGGGCCAACTCGCCCAAAGCCTCGAGTGGCTGCAACTCATTAGAAAGAGCTGACCGTGTTTTGGTGCTGTCATAGTTTGTTCATCCAGGGACCCAATGTGAGACATTCCTCGGGGCGGAGAGAGGTTAATCAGCAGGGCGAAAACAATGAGCTGAGGTCCTGCAGGAGGGGAGGGATGGAGGCGGAGGAGGAGGAAGATGATAGGTGGTGTCCGAGGGAGTGCGAAGGACGGCGCGGTGGGTCGACTGTGAAATGAGAAGGGTGCGTTTGGAAATGCACAAGGACGTCCAGGATGCTGCTCCTTTCTGTGCATGGAGCAGATTTTCTTTTTTTAACTGAATACAAAGTCACAGCACACCGTCTGTGTTGAATTACAAAAACTTCCACTTCTGTCACCTGTGAAAGATGCTGCGTTATTGTGAGACTACAGCAGATCCTTCTGTTCACTTCCATTCCCCCAACGCTCTGCAGAGTTGTCATCTTGTGACGCAGCGCATCTGTTCGGAGCGCCACACTCCTTAGCGTTATTGATGGCAGAGTTAGGATGGCATGACGGGAAAAAGTCAGACGTCTTTACAGGCAGTAATCAATAGACTGTATAAAATGAGCTTAAACGGAAAGAAAGGACTCTTGAAGAACCTCTGCAAAGAGATTAATTCCCCTCTTCAAGTTAAAACAACACATTTGTGTTTATTTTATTTAGGTTTTATGTGATAAAAGACAAAATAGTGCATAAAGGTGAAAATTATATGAAGTGCATTTCCATTTGGAGGCCTTCTTATCTATTTTTCTTCCAGTTTTTCACATATATTTCAGTAAGGTTGGATGGAAAGCATCTGTAATTTACAACAATGTACAGGTCATGGCACAGATTTAGGTTTTGATTAGGCCGTTTTCTTTCAGTTGTAGCTTTGTTTGTTTGTTTTGACTCATTATGACAAAGGTTCTCCTTGGTCTCTATTTAGTTCTTTGACTGAATGACAGAAACATTAATGTTGTCCTCATCTGCAGTAGCAAATATTTATAAAGCGTTGACATTTTTTTGTTGATTGGCTGCAATTGAATGATTTTCTTGACCGGAGATAATTAAAAAATAGAAATATATGTAGATATGTGTATGAGAACATCTCATAATATAGCATAGGGTAAACAAGTCAAGTTTATTTGTATAGCACATTTCAGCTTGTTGAAAGTGCAAGGAAGTGCTGAGTAAGCTCTACCCATTTCAAAATAAGAGCATGAATAGAAACGTCCAACTCATTGATAACCAAAACTTCAACACAAATGTTAAACTTTACTCAAGTGAAAGTTTACAAAACAGCCAAACAAATTTGTGTTTTAGGATTTATCCAGAAAAATAACTCAGGGGAAGCCAATTGCAGTAAACTAAAAATTAGCGTTGCTATTGGCACATTAGCTGACGTATGTCTACCACTGCAGCCGTGTTGGTGCATCAAATAAAATAAAAAAATATGCATTGAATTTAGTGGTTGTAATGTGACAAAAGGGAAAAAAATGTAAATATCTGGAGGACTCTATGCGGTCTGCGTTGTTTTTAAGTTGTTCGTACCCTATTCAGTTCTCATAGGAGGTTCCGTCTTTGAAACATGGATGATAATATAAAATATATGTGAGTGAATAGCTCTCACAGTTGGATGCATGCGTTATAGCCCCACTCTCGCCACTAATGGCTGAGGCCCAGTGCCGGTTGATGGCCGGTCCAGCTGTAAAACTCACTGTGGTCGGCCTTTTATGAGACGCCTCTGGCCCCCGGCCCATGCCAGGCTCACCACACCGCCCCAGCACAGCCACTTATACGCTGCAAAAATTACCAGCAAACCCAGCTATGACAAAGAATGATTCAAACCAGACCAATCTGCCAGGAGCTGCCTTGTTTGTATGGCTGCTGGGTGGATCATTTCTTTTCAGGAGATAATGTCAGCAGAGGAAATCGCCAATACATCAAATACCGACACTCACCCCTCAGCGATCTTACAAACATGTTAATATGACCCACCTACCTGTCTGCAGTTCTCTGGATCCACCTGCTGCTGCTGGACGCATTCATTAGCTGGTATCTGGACATGTTTGCTTGTTAATATGCAGAAGTCTTAGTCATTAATGCCTTAGTTATCAGGCTGAGCCATATGCTGTGTAGGTGGTGGCAAGCGGTCCAGACAGATCCGCTGGCAGCGCTCTCTGCAGCGCCCCCTGACATTTTCCTCTTAGTTTGACAGCAAAACACGAGTTTAGTCTCATCTAAACTCGTGTCTGATATCGCCGGGCTCTTCTGTTTCTGTAGACATTAACAACTGAAGAAGGTAAATTAAAACATCTTACTGTGGAGATGCACCGATTTCTAATTGCTGATTATTTAAAGCTTGGATCTGCAGTATTAATTTGGCAAGTAACTAAATGCTTTTAATACTTTGCATTTTAGAAGTGACAGATATAAGTAGTGTTGTAGCAAAATACAAAAATTTGTGTAAGTACGCATTTCGTCAATATATCTTCTACGGACAACTTGCAGCGTGACGTCACGC
Organism: Poeciliopsis retropinna; assembly: GCA_010277075.1. NCBI lineage: Eukaryota > Metazoa > Chordata > Actinopteri > Cyprinodontiformes > Poeciliidae > Poeciliopsis > Poeciliopsis retropinna. The sequence continues at coordinate 2,914,647 of VMRM01000037.1, read as the reverse complement.
CTCCATCTCCCTGCTGGAGGGAAACAAGATGCTTGCTGTCGATGGTTTTAGCTATTTAGTTATCAATATTATGCACTAAATCTTAAATGTACTCCTGATATATAACAGTCGCAGTGCTTTACTAACTGTCAACACCTCAAAAACTAGATAACAGGTCAGGAAGAAGTTTTAATTAAGGAAAACAGCAAGGCAGAGAGAAGTAATTCAGTTATGCTAGCTTGACTTTGAAAACCTGAACATGTAGCTGTGCTGTGGAATTTGGTAAAATTCTGACAGATCATCAGTAGAGCAGCTGTTTAAATTAGCTAATCTATATGAGCTAATAGCAGATAATCTAAGCAATCACTTATTAATAATCACAAAATAAACATCATGACTAAAAATAAAAAATTGTAACACTGCATTTCCTTTTGTGTTTTGATCATTTTTTTGATGTTTATTTATGTGTGAAAATACTTTATTTTTGTTTATTATTGTTAGAAAGGTGTTGCAATTGGAGTTTATTTCTCTAGGTTTAGGTTTGCTTAGTTTGCTTTAGTTTCCTCTGTGTTGTCTTTACTCATTGCTAGTTCCTCCGTCCATTTGCTGTTTTCCTTTTTGTCTTTCTGAAAGTTTTCCAGTTAAATTTTTAAGCAAACCAACAATAATGCTGAGCTCTAGCATCTGTCTGCATTTTGTTTTTCCCCTTAATTCCCAAAACAAGCCAGAACCATTCTTCAAAAACCACAAACATATATCTTACAAGTCATATTTTACTAGTTTGTCTTCGTCGTACCTAAGCACAAGCCATTAATTTTCTCTTGAACTTTTCTATACGACCCGAGAAGAGTTAAGCTGAAAAATACCCTGAGCTGGTACAATAAACTGCAATTACGCTCTAATGGTGAAACTGGAAAAGAAGTCAAAACTCTAAGTTGTAAAACTTAAGCAAAGAGCTGCCAGTCCTACGCCAGCAGAGAGGTTGACAAGTTCACAGACTTGGGTTAGACCGGTCACGAAATGCTGACCAGACTTTCAGGTTTCTGCTGAAAACTATCACTGCTGCACTGCAAGTAACGTAGTTATCAATTCATCTATCGATTATTCTCACTACTGAAAAACGTAAATAGACAAATATGTCAATGCCTTTTTTTAAACAAGGGTAACATTTTATTGCAGAAAATTCAATAACTTAGCATTGCTGTAGTGAACAATAGAGTCATCTGCAGCTAAAAAATACTTCAAACTGTGAAAAGTTCAACGTTTTCTGCTCGACTTGAGGCAAAATCTGTTTGTTATTTTTAGGTTTAACTGACAATGATAATCTTGTTCTTTCATCAAATGTTTTTTTAGTCTTAATTTATTCGATGACTAAATTCTTTCAATAACCGATTAACGGTTTCAGCCGTCCTTCATTTTCATGCTGTGCGTGCAGAGAAAGTGAGAGTCTGAGCGGCCTGCTGTTTGTTGCTTCTTGCGAAACAGTCAGCCATGTTAGCTTACATGTTTTGGCCAGACTGGAAACGAGACGTCCAAATGAGCCCTCAGAGGCCATTTCTCCCAGGCTGTATTTACAGCATGTTGTAGCGGAGGAGCTTCGTCCAGAAGGCAGCTTCTGTCACCCGTCCTAATGTTCTGTGCTTTGCAGCTCCACTCATAAATCCCTCACTTCAACAAGACACCATTAGAAAGCTACTAAATCTGTGTATGGTGGCAGTTGAACTTGTTGAACAGCATTCTGGAATCTAAATGACAACCCAGCCCTGTGATTTCCCCTCGGTTACCTCATTAGGTTGGATATTTATTGGCTTGGCTAAGTCTGTGTTTTGATTTCATAAAGTATAAATGGGGCTTAGCTAACATGGGAATTAATCATTAATAACGGAGTGATTCCTTTAAGGTATGTGTGAAATGTAAAACAGATGGAGCTTATAAAGTCAAGCACTTCTGCGTGCTGAGAACAATTTTCTCTTTAATTCGTCTAAATTTGGCTCTTAAGCCGGTGAAATGCCGAGTCTTTGATGGGACTTTCCAAAGTGGAACTGCAGATGATGCTGCTGCTGTTCTGACGGCAGGACTGTGGTGCAAGTCCTATCCCAGCCAGTAGGGGGCGCGGCTGTTTTGTGATCAGTGTTCTGTTTTGCAGTGTAAATCGGCAGTAGCCATGTTTGGAGATATTTTATGTAGTTTCTACAAGTGTGTGTCCTTAATACTGGGAAGTTGCAATTTAGTTTGTGTTTCAGAAAGATAATTTGAACATTTTCTCTTTGCTCATTTTGTAAAAGCGATGGCTAAACTAAGCTAAGTTTTCCGTTAAACTACTGATTTTTATCATGTTGCTTTCTTTTGCTTTAATTAACATTACAAGTAATTGAGACACAATTACTTGTGTGGTGAGAAGAATGTTACCCAAACTGGTTTAGGCTTAGTAAAGGCTTTTGAGCCAAGAAGACATGAATGTGACTAATATGTTATATAGGCTGCTAATATGATTTATACACTGGATTGTAATTTGTCTTATGTTTGTTTCCTTTGTTTTGGAGAACCACACACACACAAACTCTCCTAAATCTACCTAAACCTGCCAATTAAAGAACCAGAAAATGTTCTGTCCTTGTCACTCGAAGCATCGAACCCAGGGTTTCTCCAACGTACGGCCGAGTTTATTGTTGTGGTCATTAAATTTTAATAGCAACTTTATTTCTTCTTCATAGAAAATGTTAAGCACAAAGTATTTTTCTTTTAATTTTAATTTCATCGTGAGCAGAGCTGTAGACATCTTGAGACATTTTTGACTCAAACTCATGTACTTGTTTTATTTTAGAACATTTCAGATTTTTTTTTTTCTAGCAAGTTTTGGACTTTTCAAATTCAGAGATTCTGAAAAGTCATGTTTTGCTTTCTTGACAATTTCAAAAGGCATCAGTTGGACCTTTTTAGACTGATCGCCGATTAACAATTTTTTAAAAAAAAGTCTGACCTGCCCATTCCGATTTTGGCCAATACCAATTATTTTTTGTCTGAAATGTTGCTAAACATAGCAAGAAAGTCGCAGACGGGCGACTATGATTAACCTTAAATGTGCAGATATCACCTGGTGGGCCGGTCTGTCGGTCCTCTCTGACAGGAGAGCAAAAGAGGACAGAGGTCGATTTTTAGACCTTTGATGAGGTAGAAAAGGTTTTACTCTTACTATGCTGAAATTTTTACTTTTACTCAGGTAAATTTTATTATGAAGCATCACTGTTCTTATTTAAACAGAATTGTCATTTTGTCTTTAAAATACCAAAATTTTCCCTGACCTTTATATTTTGGGCTGTCTGATTTTTTAGATATTAAATAATCGGTAACTGATAAAGTAAAATTTCTGAAATGAATCTAAAAATTTCTGATTTTTTCTAGTCATTTTTCAACTTTTCAAACTCAGAAATGTCAGAGCTTTTTCCTGTAATGTCTGGGATTAATATCAACATTTGAGTTTTTTGGTAAAAAAACTTTTTTTTTCTGTCTAAATGGCCCTGATATGGTAGTATTGGGTGGCAGCAGCTGACTCATCCACCGCTGACAGAAAAGTAGCATCAAACTTTACCTGCAGGAGCTCGATGGACTCGGCTGCAGCCGGCCTTCGGATGAAGAGAACAGGCTGCTCATGCAGGCTGCTTGGTCTCTGGCCAGATTCGCACGCTGAGAGAAGATCCTGCGGCCTCCCTCACATTTCACCAGCACTACATTTGTTCGATCTCCTCTCCACTTCCCTTACCATCTGTGGTCTTAATGAAGCCGTCACGAAGCCGTCATTCATTCACAAGCAGCTACGCCTCGCTAACAGGGAGGCGGCAAAGCCTGGAGCTGAAACACAAAGTTCCAGTGACGACTTTCGCCCCGTCTCCATTTTTACCTGCAACCTCAAAGAGTAAAAGGCGAGGCTTTTACTCATTGTAGGAATAAAAGCACATTAGCAGAATGAGTAACGACTAATCACAGCATGGCGTGGAATGTCTTGAATCAAATTGAGATGGCAGTCGTGAAGAACAAAAGGGAAAGTCTTGCTGTTGGAGGCGGAGGAGTCATGGCAACGGCCGACCGCTGGGAGGCTGCGGATCGACAGAAGGGATTCTGGTTCTCGTTCACATGGAGTCGCACATGGCTGCGACGGAACCGCAGGCTGCACAGATCGGCACCAATCCACGCCCTCTTGTTTGTTAACTATCAATGTCTTTTGTTCAGCAGGCAGTGTGGTGCCCACGCTTAGGGACGCTGACGCACAAAGCATCTCTGCACGCCGCGACGCGGCCGCTGAGGAGAGAGGAGCTAATCCTAAATTATAGAAATGAAATGTTAGAAGCTGAAAAAACAGTTTCTCACTCGCAATGAGAGATGCTATTTTTATTCAGTGTCAGAGTTTAACAGTATCAGAAAATAGTTAACATGTCAGATATGATTATAATAATGTAAAAGCAGAATCAGAAGTTTGGTTTAAAGAAAACTTTGGATATTAATTTTTCATAATTAATCAATTTACCGATGAAAAAACGAGGAAATCCATCCATCCATTTGGCGTTAAATCATTGAAAAACAAATTCAATTCAAGTCAACAAAGCTGCATTTATGTCATCCAAGTATCTTCAGAGTCATTGTGGTTATTTGTTCATGAAGGAACTTCAGAAACAATCAGCTTTCCAACCAAACTGACAGAAGATTATTGCTGTATAACAATCTGATGACTATCGTGACATGCTAACATCTCAACTACTGTAAAGCAGAAAGGACATTTCACAGAGATACGTACCAGCTAAGTAGTAGGAATGTGAGATACAAACGGTGTTTGATATAAACAACAAAAAGTTGGTTTCAGCGCGATGCTCAGGAGGAGTGCAGCAGATGTCACGGTCAGACAGCGAGGGGTAAAAACGCATGCGGGATCGGTGCAACCCCCGCCGGAATGCGCATCTGGTAAAGAGAGTCCAATGGGCCCCATTTCTAACCCTCCTACCGTCTCAGGGTAACGATCAGGAGGAGTGCAGCAGATGTCACGGTCAGACAGCGGGGATGCGCTGTGGGTGTACAGACAGTCTGACGGTCTTTTCGAAACCACAAGAAGAAAACGTCGTAAAAACGTACAGTGTGACTCCGCAGTTGTTTAAATGTCTCCGTCTGTTAAGACGGCGGGAGGATGAAGCAGTCAGACCAGGAGCAGAAAAATGTAATCTGCAAAGTGTGTGGAAGGAAATACGAGAAATTCGTTTTACCACCTTAAAACAACGTATGTAGTTAGCTGAATACCAGAAATACAGCTGACTACAAGAGCCAATCACAACTCTGGGAATAAAAAACAAGATTTAACACAGACATCCATTACATTAACTTACTGTGTTTCTCTGTAGAGATATATTTTAACTTATTTATTTAACTTTTATTTATTGCCAGATCTCCATTAAAATGAGATTTTTTAAGGGAGGAAGCAACATAAACAAAAATAGTTATAAAACAAATAACATCCACAAAAACTAAGTTTAGACCAGTTTTAACTCTTAGATAGACATTTACATTCCACTCAAATCTGTTGTAAGTTTTAGACAAATCATATTGTGACATTTATTGTTACGGCCACCCATCACAATCGTGATATAAATTTTCGTCCGTTATCTCACACCCCGACTAGACAGCGTCTCTGTTTCTATCATGGATCAGTTCAAATTGTTTGGTTGGATGACATTTGTACATTTCTGTGGTGCTTTAGGTCTTAAATTCAATTTATGGTGGTCTTAAAAGCCTTAAATTAGACCATAAATCTATCTTTCCATCTCCGATCAGATAAATTCACCCCATATCGGTTCCTATGTGTGAGCTAACAGGCTGTGGTTTTGTAAAACACAAAAGCAGCAGGAAACATCTTACTTTTTGTACAATTTAAAATGTGTTGAACTTGTGATCCAAGGCTGACACCAGGATATTCATCTGCCAATAGTGAATATCTGGAGAGCCTTTCAAGTGGTTTCTGTTCAAAATAATTACCTCACCAAAATGAGGCCATGTAGCTCCGCTGTGACCCTGAATTCAAGTAAAAAAGACTTTCCCAGATTTAAACGCAAAATAAATTAAACTATGAGGTGTTGCTTTTCTCACCAGAGAAAAGCAACACCTCATAGTGGACAAAATGCTTTTTTGCGAGTGTCAAATTGGGATGAATAAGCATTCCCAAGAGCCAGAGGTAGTTCTGGGCCGTGGGGAGTGTGGCCACATTGACGTTGGCCAGCGCTCTCCTTTTATAGACGCAGGCGGCCAAAGCTAGCAGGCCATCTCAGCAGCCGCTAAGCCTGGACAGGCACCCGCAACCGCAGGGCCTGGAGCGAGCTTCATGCTCCGTCCCTTTCATTTATCCACTCATTCTGTCATTTCTTCAGCTGCAGCATTCGCCCTCTTTAAGCATCTGCCTCTGTCAGACTCACCTCCCACTAACCCCCAAACCTTTGGCTGCATCCGCCTTCATGCTTTTTTACTTCTGGATCCACTGCTTGGTAAATTGGCTTTCAGAATTATCAGGAGAACATGCATGTGCAGGAAAAGATTAAGAGAGGGAATTATGCCCAGCATGGGGGGAGATATGACTGGGGGGTATTTATAGAAAACTAACTTTCTGGGTGCAGCTGGACAGCAGTGACGAGGTTCGGCTTTTTAGTCTGCAGCCAAACAAAAGACCAGCCATGTTGACTTTATTTCTCGTCTCAAGTTGTACAAATATTAATCTCAGAAGTTTAAAAATAAAGACGTTTATATTTATGAGTTTGAGTAGTGGGAAAAAAATCTGAAATTTTGAGATTAATCGCAGAAATCTTCTTAAAAAAACTTGTAAATTTCTAGGTTTGAAAAGTCACACATTTTCTAGAAAAATAAACAGCAACTTCGAGATTAATTTCAGAAATTTTCTAAATAAAAACAAGAAAATTTCTGAGTTTTAATAGTTGAAAAATTGCTTGAAAAAAATAAACCACAAAAAATTTCATTAAAAAAAGCAGAAATTTCAGTTTGAAAAATTTTAAATTAGCTAGAGAAAAAAAAAACAGAGAAATTTTTAGATTAATTGCAAAACTTTTATAGAAAAAAAATGTGTAAATTTCTGAGTTTGAAAAGTCGAAAATTTGCTAGTAAACCTCATCCGCCTTCATGCTTGGATGGAGATTCACCTTCCAGCATGACAATGTTCTACAACCATTAGTGCAGTGTAACGGTTTAAATTAAAATTGATTTATGGTTTAAAATGGCCTACTCAAAGTTCAGATTTAAATCCGATTGAAAATCTGTGTGGAGGGTTGAAACTTGGTGTTTACAGACGCACTCCAATCAACAAAGCTTGAGTTATTTTGAAAAGAATAGACTGAAATTTAATATGCAAAGCAGGACATGCTCTGTACCAAAACACTGTAACCAAGCAGTTTCAACAAATACTGTGTTGGGGCCACTGAGGACAAAAGCAAGTAAAATGTTTAGACTTTTATTTGTGGAAAATGGAAGAAAACCAGAAAACATTTTCCTCTCACTTTGTAATTATGTGTAGATTTGTGTTGGTCGAATAAACATGCCAGCGACTGAATTTTGTGGATGTAACTCGGCATAATGACTCTAAAGACTTTTGAAAGGTGTTTTATCCTCATGTTGGGTACTTCATCCAACTACTTTATGTTTTTTAAAACAACAAATCTCAGATTAGAATAGCAGACGTTTGTATTTTCCTCTTTTTCCACTTTTAAGGGGCATGACTGAAACAAGGCCAGGAGAAATTGGCTTTGCCGGTCTTTCCACTCTCAGTGAAAATCATGAATGCTTTTCTGGAGGCGGTTGAAAGAGTAAAAGGAATAACTGGAGCTGCAGTGTGAAGTTTTGTTCCTGTGGTTACCTGTTAATTGGTTGGGAAGAGTTGCTGAATGGTGGTGGCTCAGATGAGGTGACTGACCCTGTCAGCAAATGGTTTGAAAAGGTTCTGGGAGTTCAGTTTCATCAGAACCTTTTACTGACACACTGAAGTCATTATCTTCTGTAAGAGAAGGATCCCAAAGCAAAGATGATCGTAACTTCGATTGATGGAGCTCGAATAGACACCATGAAACTTAAAGGGACAAGAAGGACATTTTACTTGGCACCTAAAGGTTGAACAAAAACATTAAAAAGCTCCCAGAGTCCAAACAAATCCTGAAATCTGGTACAACATGCCTTCCAGCCAAGGTTAGCTCTGCTAATAATTAGCTTCCTGTATTGATGGTGCCTTACGGTAAAACATCAACGCTGGTGCCAATGCGGACGAAAAAACTGATGAATAATCAGAAAAGTATAAGCATAACCATCAAAAATGTCAACACATTGAACTAAAGACCGCAACTATGAGCTCCAAAACAAAGCAGAACTGCTAGCTGCTGCTAAAGTCTGCTGTTAGGAACATTGAGGACCTGCCAGGAGCGCCTGGGGAGCTTTGCTGTGGTGGCCGAAGTTTTCCCCTTCGACACAATCTTGAGTAAAACAAATTTTAAGTTCAAACTATAATTTTGTGTGAACATGGAGAAACTTTGGATTGTCTCTAATTATGAAGTCATGGTTGACGACGCTGTAGGTTTAAAAAACTAGAGCTGATAAATGTTGCAATGTTAGCATATCAGCGCCTATGCAATGGTGTGGCTTCATCCTCGGGGATTTAAAGCAGTACTGTCCAAGCTAAATAAAGCCCATACTGTCATTTAAGACGTAGATGAATCCTGAATTAGTCTGCAGGGGTTGATCGAGGGGAAGACTGTGGATTTGGTGGCTTTAGAGGAAAGAAAGTACTTTTCTTTACACCCAGGGAGTAAGTCTCAAACCCTTATTCTCACACCTTTACTAAACATTTGGCACATTCCTTAATATTTGGCTAAATTATTCTTTTTCAAGCATATACACAGCGTTGCATGTTCAAAAAACTATATTGGGCCCCCAGTATTGATGGGGGCCCAATATAGTTTATATAAGTTTTTAGGTCGTCCCTAAAAACTTCAAAAACCTGAGACTCCGTCTAAAAACACCTTTACCTGCCAAGATTAAACACCAAGTAAATCACACAGAGGAAAATGTCTTGGCGATAGCACAGAAAAGACACTGCCTGTGTCTTTTCTGTGATATCGGCTGTGGAGCACAACCAATCAGCACCAAGGAAAATGAATGCTGCGCCTGGATTGGCTGCTTTGCAAACAGCATGTCAAATACCACCGGGTAAAGGTATTTCAGCTTCCAAAGATGCGTTTTCTTTGGAGTATTTTATATATGCTCTATGTAAACATCCATGAATAATTTGGAGTCGCGTTACACTGAGAAGTCTGTGAATACTGAACCGTGTCTCGGCAGGGCGTGGTGTGTATCTGACAGATGTGGCATTAACACTGATGTCAGATATAAAACTTTTAGTCTGCCTTGAACATGGCATGTTATGCAATATTGGCTTTCATTTGGCCCTCTCCTACTTCTAGGAACAGCAACAGCGCTAAACAACCATTTCCTGGCAGTCAGTTAATATTATTGGTGTCTGGAAAACGAGGCATTTCACAATCGGCGGGCACTGCCCCCCACCTACCTGCTGTATGCTCTGTACTCTGGCTGCTGGGAAAGACAAAGTGTTTTGTTGTTGACTTTCCATACAGAAACTACTTGCTACATTTTGACTCCACTCCTGCTTTTCAAGAACCAGACATGTACCATACTTTCCGGACTATAAGTCGCAGTTTTTTCATAGTTTGGCCGGGGGTGCGACTTATACTCCAGAGCGACTTATGTGTGAAATTATTACCACATTATTATATCATATCACATGTTATTTTCACACTAAGCCGCCAGAGGGCGCTCTAGGCCTGTGTTGATAATGTGTGTGGTAGAAGCTACGTCCGGAGTTAGCTGAGTTGTTAACAAGCGACACCGAAGATGAAGATTTAGTGATTTGGAGCGACACGGATGGTTTGGTAAACTTGTTAGCATGTTATTTATGCTATAGTTATCTGAATAACTCTTAATATGTTATGCTAACATACCAGGCACGTTCTCAGTTTGTTGTTTATGTGTCATGTAGCGTTAGCATACCGTACAATTTCTCAGCCTGTTGTTGCCTCTATTCTATTTTTATTGCCTTTCCAGATGACATGTCTGTTCTTGGTGTTGGTTTTTATCAAATAAATTTCCCCAAAAAATGCGACTTATACTCCGGAAAATACGGTACTTACATGTTGTATAACTGTGCATCTGTCTGCAGCCATTTTCACCTGTTGGTTCTTTGGATGTTTTTTGTTTTTCAGTTTGTTCAGGTTGCTGGGAATTCTCCTTTTTGCTTCGCGACTCATATTCTTCCATTTTTCTCTCAGTTTTCGAACAGAGTGCCTCAGAAAAGATGTGTTTTTCATAGATTACAACTAAACACACTTTTCATGTTTTCTACGATGCTTGTGCACACCTGCGGCTGTGAGGGGACTCTGTATTTTTTCAAATACTGATGAAATATTAACAAACCTACCTGAGAGTGTCTGACTGTCCCTGCCTCCCTCAGAGCAGCTTTCTCCTGATGACACCATCCTGAAATATTTTCATCAGAGCTCCACTCCTTTCTTACAAAGCCTTTATCAGACTGCCTTTGATATTACCGCAGACATCCTACTTACTGTGATTTTCAAAGTGAATGTGCTATGAATCCAACAGGAATTTCTCCATCCAGTCGTAAATAATTGTAGCTTTCTTTATGGTTATTACGCTTCTTTTATGGTTTATGTCTTTATTGTTTGGTTAGATCTGTTTTTACCTCAAGTGAAGGAAATTAGACCTGTTTTTATTTTTGGTATTTTATAAATGTTGCAATGACCAAAAGCTCCTGCAGCAACACAAACGTGTTTCACAAACTCTGCAGCTGCAGTTGTGTATGTTGTTTTTAAACTCATTTTTATTACATTTTTAATTAAAAGCCAAATCGAGGCAGTAAAACATCCAAGATGAAGTTGATGTATCACTCTAATCAGCAGACTGATTGCTATAAAAAAAAAGGCTTTAGAGTGCAGTTATTTAAAACTCAATAGAAAGGTTAAGAATTTGCCTTCTAATAAAATTGACTGGCTTGATTTTAACATTATAAACAGTGAGATTGACTGGATAATAAAGTGATTAAACACTAGCCCTGTTAATCCAACTCCAGTCTGTCTGCCTGGAAAGTCCGGTTCGTTTGCGGAGGTGTGAATGTGCAACCAGACCAAAAATCAAACTCTGGTCCCCTACAAACCTCGGTCTCGGTTCGGTTGAAGTGAACTCTGCTGCAGTTTCAATGTACATGTGAACGCCAAGCGGACCGGAAACCTCTCCAAAAGCAGGAAGTAGACCAAAGCGCAAGGTATTCTGGGTAAATATAACCAAAACAAACGTGTTAGCTTAGCGCTAACAGGAGAAATTATTCAAGGCATTTTACCAAAGACAAATGAAAAATCCTGCAACTGCTAAAATCTGACCCCATCCCATTTTTATTCGAATTGTGTGAAAAAGGAAGTTGCGCTCAGTGTCTTCTTCAGAGGTTTTTGTGTTGTTTCCTTCAGTGGTTCTTGGTGCAGCGCCCCCACAGGTGAGGACTTGTTTTAAGTCAATAATTCCAATATTAAGTAATTATTTACTTAAAACAAACTCCCAGGTCTTGTCAAAAAGTTGCTTGTAAGTTAGTTTTTTATTATTTCTAATGTACTAAGATGTTTGCATAAAATCAAGATAAAAAAAATACTTGCTAAGATTTTGTGTTTTGCAGTGTAATGCCATGCTACTGATTAAAGAGACTGCCTGGTTTAAAAACAAATCAACACGTTTCCACATTTTGGATAACGTTTATTTGAAATTATTCAGTATATTTATTTCCATTTTACTGCGAAATGTTTTTCCTGAATTTTCCCCAAACCTCGGCACAGTTGCAGGATGTAACCGTAATAGATGCAGCACAGATTTATTCTAGCATCACCAGATGTGAATAATACCAGAAAGGATTCCTGATCACGTTGCAGAGCCCCGCTGACCTCTGAGCTGATGAGGACAGAGAAGGGGAACGAGCCTCCGGGGGGGAACAGATCCTCTCCACCTCCTCTTGCTCTCCCATCATGCACCTCTCTCCTCCTGCTCAGGTTCTCTCCCCTTGATGCTTCTTCATGCACAGAGGCCAGTCATCCATGCTGTTTCTACACCCTCTCAGGGCGCCGTGGCCCAGCTACCATTTCTCACCGGTTATCTGTACCAGCACCTTCATCCAGTCATCATCACAGCACTGCAGCCTCAAAGTACAAACACCAAACACTGGATGGAAGTCAGTGCAAGAAAACTGATTTACAAAATCACAGCAAATTGACATTTCATTTTTTCTAGATTTTATGTTGCAACCTTATTCCAAATGATCAAATTACCCTCAAATTTTATACACAAACACCCAGTAGTTCTGTTTCTATTAGAAAATGTGTGCTAAACTTTGTCAATATTCCACTAATATCGAAAAATACAATTTTGCAATTCCGGTGTTTCCATGAAATGAGAAGCAACTAAAATCACACGTGAATAAGTTGCAGCGCCATCGTCCTCCAACTACTTCCTGTTGTCTTCTTCTTTGTGTTTTTTGCTAGCAGTAACATCCCGTTGTTGATCATGTGACTCCTGTAATATGAGTTTTGAAAATAAACCAATTTCCAAAGGGCCAAAAAGCCACCTCATTGTAGCGCCAAAACGTTTTGCTGACGTGTTTCTATTGAGCAAATTTATTTTTTAAATGGTAAATTACGTAATTATATTGTCAATGAAAATGCAGCTAATGTTGTGGATCCACATTTGGCAGCCTCATGTTGAATATGATGCCACAAGCTTAGCTCACATATCTTTAGGCAGTTTGATCCATTCTTCTTCATCCTTAAAAAGTCTTAAATATATATATATATATATATATATATATATATATAGACATATCAAAATATATGGCCTTAAAATGTTGGCTGGACAAAGTTCGCATTTTTCTGTGGAGATATAGATCTTAAATTCCATTTAAAGTGGCATTAAAATGTCTTAAATTCATTTTTGGAAAATAAGTTGAATATGATACCACAGGCTTAGCTCACAATAGCCCAACACAAGTGTCACATTTTGTGTTGGACGATTTAATCTTACATATTTGATGTATTTTGTTTATCTTGCAGGACTTTTCTGTCAGGCAAAAGTTTGAGTTGCACTCCGACATCTTCATTGCTTTCTGTGACAGTTGAGGCTACCGCTAACTAGCTGCTAACATACCCCAGCTAGCTTGCTCGCTCGCTTTTTGCATCTGTGGTGGTTAAGTGTAATTTTCCTGCCAGTAAAAAGTGAAGTGGTGTGAATATTTTTACGAATGTACCATAAATCCTATAAAAGCTGACTGGGTTTCTGCTTTTATTTCATTTATTTTGAAGTTTATCTCTCTTTTTTTTTTTTACCTTTTGCTATATTTATAAGAAAAACAGTACAGAAAAAGTTGACAGACTAAACACTGAACTAATAAAAACTGATCCATGATGAATTATTGGTGAATTAACCACAGTGTAGAAAAGATCAATAATATATCAATAGCACAAGTTTGGTGGATTTTGTTTCTTAGAAACTTGTTTCTCTTTTTAAAAACGGTAACTTATATAGTTTGGATTTCATGGGCATCGCTGCAGTACCTGTGTAGATAAATTATTATTATATTTTTTTTTAGAAATAGGCCAACATTAATCTCATATCTTTGCAGCCTTGTTTATATCAGCAAACCACATATTGGGGTCATGAAGTTCCTCTGGCCTACAGATTTGAAATACATTCGCTTTTTCAGTTTGTGCTGCTGTAAAGTAAAAAGTATGGGATTTTTTTTACAGGGTAGAAAACCACTCTGAGAGCTTTTTGACCTCCACGGTTTTTTCTCTCTCTGGCTTGAGTGGGGTTGATGATACATTTGATTTGCTTGAAAAATAATGCTTAGCTTTATTATTTATTTAAAAAAAAAAGAGAATTTCATCTCATTTCGCTGAGCTGCTGTGGCCTCCGTCTGCCTGGGGCTCAGAAACAGAAAAGCCACCAGAAGAAGCAGGACTCAGAACTGTGCGGATAAAAAAATTGAATTAATAAAAACTGAGATGAGGCTAAGTAACAAGCATTAGGTCTGCCTCCTATGTCTGGCATCTCCTGGGAACTCTTGCAGAGCAACAGATGGTAAACTCTGAGTGACTCAGCCATGTCTCGTTCATGCACGGTCCTCTACTGGCACCTACTGGCCAAACACTGCAACAACAAACCCTGAAAGTTAAAGAAAATAACGCTATATGATGTTACAGAGCTCTGTTTTACCTCCAGACCTGCCTGGAAACAAATTTCTTGAATCAGTTTATCTCAGTAACTAAAGCTGAAGCATCTGCTGACTGACGATGATGAGAAATATGAAGCTTTAATGACAAACACATGTGAGTCTTCCCAGAATCTGGCCCAATCAAACGCAGCAGATGCTAAATAATCTGCCATAGATGTAAAGAAGGACAATGATAAAGCATTGGAATGACAGATGGAGGTGAGAATGGATAGACTGGGAACTGAAAACGTGTAACAAATGAAGCAGGCAGGGGAGCTGTGGACTGCCAGACCCGCTCAATCAATCAAAGCTCTAACAAGACGAGGAGCAGCAGCTTGTTGTTACTAAGAGGAGGAGATTCCTCGATCGGAGCAGAAATAAAGGGATATAAAGGGAAGAACACATGGACATTTTCTCTTTGGCTGCTGGTTTTATGGGCCTGAGCAGGATTCTGTTTGCTTTTGACCTCCCTGTTCGTTGGGATGCACAAGGCAGTAAGATCACTCTGGTCTACAGTCAAAAGCCATTCAACACTCAGAGCTGGGAAACAAATCAGCCAAAGATTTTCAGGCTGCGTTCCCACCAGCCCTGTTTCATCCGCTTCAGTCCAACTTCAGTCTGTTTGCCTAGAAAGTCCACTTCGTTTATGGATGTATGAATGCGTAATTGGACCAAAAAAGCAAAGCAGGAAGTGGATTTCAACGCAGGGCATTGTGGGTAAATACAGCCAAAACAAACAGTAACAGGACTAATAACTCGTGGTCTTTAGTTAACGACAAAAGAGAAATCTTAAAACCGCCACTCCATTTTTGTCTACATTTCTAGAAGAAGACAGTTGCTCTCATTGTCTTCGTTGGAGGTTTCATGACATTTCGTTGAGTGTAGCGCCCCCACAGGTGAGAAGGGGAACATGTTTTTTAAAGGGTTTAATTGGTTTGACGCAGAATTGAACCACAGCAGCTGGAAATGTAACAAATGTTGTCACTTTGGTCCCCAATCGAACCGAATCTACCAGACTGTCAGCCGTAAAAACATCCCAACTCTGATCAAATATAAAATATTGATTGCAGTTGGGCGGGAAAATTAGAGCACCCCCTGCTGGACGGAGACCAGAACTCCCTGAGGAGTCCGATGGACGGATGGAAGTTAGAAATCCTTTGTTCGCTTTCTCTTCACAAGTCCCAGAGGATCCGTTTCGCAGCTTAAATTGATTAACAAGAATCATTTGAAACTGAGAGACTCAAATAGTTTCCTTCTGCTTGCATCATAAATCATTAGTCAGCTGTGTCGCAAAAGGGCTTGTGCTGTCATCCATTATCGGTTTCATTTGGGAACGCTTATAACCTCAGGATCTTAAGATGGAAAAAATGAACAAAATTACTGCAGCTGCTCTAGACAATCTGGTTTGCTTATATCTGCATCCTGAGTGCAGCAGATGTGTCACAACTGGATTGTTTGTCATTTTACAATCACGTCTCTTTCAATCCTGACCAGGAAAAACACAAAATCTTTCCAAGTATTTTGGTCTAGTTTTTACTGCAAATAAAACAAAAGTAACTCACACGTAACTTTTCCATAACATATTGGAGTTTGTTTTGAAGAAAACGTGTAATTCCACTGGTAGATTATTTAAATTATAACATGAAAAAAGTCTTTTTATGAGTGAAATAATCTGTAGAAGTTTTTCATCAATATTCAGGAATTATTAACTTAAAAAGAATCTCCTATATATCTTGGTGAAAAGTTACTTGTAAGTTCTTCTTCTTCTTATTATTATTATTATTATTTATTTATTTTTGAACATTTTTAGTTTCAGAAGGCCACAATTATTGACTTTTTGAAATTTCTGAGATGAATCTAAATGTATTTCTTGCAAATCTTTTGATTTGTGGAACTCAGAAATGTAAGTGTATAAATATGAGTATTTTTACTACTCTGTACTTTTTACTTTTATTTGAGTAAATATTTGCTGAAGTAGCGCTACTCTTACCTGAGTACAATTTTCTGGTACTCTTTATAAGCCATTATAGGTTTAACAACTGATCATGTGTCGTGATTTTAATTGTATTTCTTATTTAATGTTAACACCACAATTACAAAATTGTTTGGTTTGTTTTACATTAGCAGAATATAGACAGATTTTTTGCACATATTTATCTGCTGATTATTTCCATTTCTCTTTCCACCTTGGAGAAATTCCTCCATCTTCATTCTTAAGAATATCTAAACAGTTTTTCACCTCTGCTCCTCCTGCGTATCTTTCTCTCCTCTCCTCCCCTTTGCCTCCTCATTGTCTCCCACACCGATGACCTCATCGCGCAGCACTGACCCCCACCTGCTCCACTGACGGGGTTGCAGGGCCCCATGTGGGCGGCTGGGGCGCCGGTAGCCAATCACGCACAATGTGCTGTCAGAGACCAGCGGGTCTCGATGAGCCATCAGAGGCCGTTTGGAGCAGAAGAGAAGCCGCTGGGGGGACAGATGACTCGTTTTCAGGGTCTTAAGATGTTCTTTGAGATGGGATGAGGCAGAGAAGAGGAGGAGGAAGGACGATGATCATCCTTTCATCCATAAAACTCGACCTAGAGGCTGTTCTGAGTGGCGTTTTCATGTTTTCGGCTTTCTCCTACAACCCAAAAACATGACTGTCCCTTTAAATTCCCCCCAGGTATCAGTATTTACTGGCAAATGGATGTTTTTATCAAGAAGGTTTAAATTCAGGCCTGACTTGATGTGACTTAGGAGGTTAAGTAATTGTTTTCATCTTTATCTGTAAGTTTATTAGCTGTAATAAATATGAAATTTAAACAGTAATTTAAACAGTATGTATATAGGGTGTTGTAATTTAAAATAAAAAGTGTGTTAAAAGTTTAACATGCCAAACTAAAGTTTAGGAACTCCAACGTTTTTTTTTTTTTTTTAAAGGGGAAATAAATTCTACATTTGTCTGGTGACCAACAATAGAGCCTTGTGGAACTCCATGGATAAATATTTATTTATGCGGGTGAAAAAACTAGATTAAATGGGGCGTTTTCTCATATTGTGCAGTAGTTTACAGTAATATTAGAAATGTATTTGGACTCTACTGGGTCATATGTTTTATCTGAAGTATTTTAGTCATTGGAGGATAATTAATTGAGTCGTTAGTCTGCATTTCTGATTAAAACTGGACTAAATTTAAAACAACTGATTTCTGAGAAGTAAAGAACATGATTCAGCCTGTGTGTGTGTGCGTGTGTGTGTGTGGTGTGTGTGTGTGTGCGTGTGTGTGTGTGTGTGCATACACACATACTCACATTCTTCAGGCTCCTCGTTCGTTTTCTGAAAAGGACCAAGAATACAGCCCTCTGGAACTCCCCTGATAAACATTCATTAATATGAACGAAAAACATGATTGAATTGGACTTTTTCCATATTTTACTGTATTTTACAGTAATCATTAATATTTATACAGACTCTCCAGGGCCATATGTTTTATTTAACTTATTTTCGAAGTACAGTAAGTCATCGCAGAATGATTAATTGAGTAGTTTCTGATTAAAACTGAAGGTTGAAAGCAGAATCTTCCATTTAAACCTCAAAATAGATTCAAAATGACAGATTTTTGAGCAGCAAAGGACATGATTCCCCTTGGGTTGGAATGTCAAGGGCGGTGCAGTAGAAAAGCTGCCATACTGACAACACCGTGCCTGCCTTCCTGGGTGTGTGTGTGTGTGTGTACACACACATATCCACATTCTTCGGTCTCCTCCTGGTTCCGTTTTTATGAGGACAGCAGTCTGAAACTGACGCAGCCATTATCCCCCCTGTAGTTGTCCCACACCCCCTTCTTTGTCTTCTCACAAAGGCCTGCAGAAGGTTTTATTGAAGGTTGCTGGTTGGGCTATAAAGCCATGCAGACACCAGGAGAAGTTACAGAAAAGCTGGTCTTGGATCAGTGCTTCTCTGAGAATGTAATCGTTACAGTTTGAAGATATTTTTTTTCTTCTTTCCCCTCTTTTGTTCTCTGTGTACATCACCCATAATACTTCCATTGACTTCAGAGGACAAGTTAACAATAAACCTCCTTTTAGTTTCTTGCTGCTGCTTATATTTAAGCCTCAGGGTCAGCCATATTTCTTTCTTAGACAATTGCAGCCAAGTGGAAAGTATCCTGCTTGCATTCAGGTCGCCTCTCAAAGCTTTGGTGTTATAACTCAAAGGAAGGAGTCTCTGCAGAGGGCCTTGCTTTGCTGCATCACCTTCATTAACCACCGCGCTGGAAGCTTCTCTGTCATCCCCGGGTCGATGAATCGCCTCTCCACTCCGGCTTAGCCTCCCCGAGTTTATTTTTCCACTTATCTGTTGTGAGGACAGAGGAGAGGGAGAGAAACGCGAGACATTCGGGGGCCTGAGATGTGTTTTTTAATCTGTTATTCTTCTGTATTGGCACGGGCGTCTCCAGTGTGGGGATTAAGAATCCAGACAGAGTGATGGAGCTCGGCGCTGACCTCGAGGGCGGATGAAGACTGCAGGAGGAGAAGGGAAGAACAAAATAAATCATCTTTGTGGAATGAAAGAAAGAAAGACAGAAACACAAAGGGGATTGTGAGTGTGTGTGTGTGTATGTGTGTGTGTGTGGGGGTGTGTGTGCGTGTGTGTGTGAGAGGGAGCAGCAGAGGAACGACGGCGCTGGAAGTGGCAGTGCTTCGGAGCGGTCTTAATCCTCAAACCTGACCTAATAAATCTGAAGTTTACCTCCCACAGCTGCTGAGCTGATAACCAGCGGAGGACGGGCGTGAACGCACGCCGCTGCGCTCACATTTCAGCGCCACGCTGATGAAGAAACAAGCTCGCATGAAGGGGATAAGCAAGTCTGGAAGTGTGTACATTTAAGTCATCGGCTGCAGACACAACGCAGCTTTCAGGCTCATCGTTTGAAACTGTTGCAGACAGGTTTTGGACTGGGTTAAATGGTGCAACAGTCTCTGAATCCGAGGTCATTTCTCAAGTTCCAGAAGTTCAAAAAACAAAAATAGCTTTTATCAAATAGTCTTCCTTTTAGAGGCTGTTCACACCTGATTGACCGGTGGATTCAGTTTGATTTAACAATCAAAACTATTTGAAACATGTGTTCCCCTCCTCGTCTGTGGGGACACTGCACCAAAAACCACTGGAGGAAATGACATGAAAAACACGTTTGTTACAAAATATAAACAAAAATGGAGTGACTTCACATTTTAACGGTTGTAAAATTTCTCTTTTGTCTTTGGTAAAAGATCTCGAGTTATTGCTCGTGCTAACTCGTGTGTAACTGCATAATCTGTACCGCTTATTTATATTCATCAAAATATCTCCTGTTATAAGAGAACCTATTGACCGAGACAATGTTAAAATTCTCTTAATGAATAATAATTATCATAAAATAGAATTGTGTGTTGGACTCAGAGCTGTTAACGTGTAGCTCGTGTTGTCTAGCTAGTCTAGCTACTAGCAAACAACATACTGTTAGCTTGTAGCAAACAGTCAAAGTGCCCTCTGGTGGATAAAACAAGACCTTTATTTTATTAATTATCATAATTTGGATTCATTAATTAAATACTAATTTATGAATCTGTTTTTTCTCTCGTTTGGTTATTGGACATCAGCACATATGCTCTTGATTTTCTTGCTAACTGCGGTTAAACCGTTTTTATCTTTATTTCCTATAATTCTCTTTAAGTCATATATTTTTATGATTGAAATGACGTCCAAAAAGAAAAAGGGAGCAAAAATACCGTTTGGATATGTGCAAATTAGCTGCTGCGGCTCTTGCTTCTGGAACAGACTGTTTGGTTTGCTTGTATTTACCCAGAATGTCCTGCTGTATGTCCTTCTTTTGGAACGGTCTCCAGAGCATTTCGCAGTTGTATAATATTTCTGTATCTGTGCATTTCTAAAGGTCCACCCACAACATTTCAATCAGGTTGAGGTCTGTACTTTGACTGGGCCATTGTAAAACCTTAACTTTTTATAATCTGACATTCTATTTGCATTATTGCTGCTTTGTTTTGTTTGTTGGGGTTTCTTTCATTATGTTTAAGCATTGGTAAGTTTGCTGGGACCTCCACTCCTGGGGTCTAAAATGCTTTACACTTGAATTTATGGTTGCTCATGTGTTGAAGGTTTTGCTTTATGAACCTCCCTTACGTTCCTGATCACCTCCTCTTTGAAGGCAGTAAATGAGAAGGATTACTTTTTATGATTCCTGTTATCTGTCAGGGATCTTCCCCAACAGTGAGGAAATGTAAACGATATAATAAATCTTAAAATGTGTGAACCGTGACCACAACCAAATGGAATGAGAGGTTCTCTACTAAAACCATCAGATTCTTTAAGAAAATCCCAAACTAAGTTGTTGTACATCTTTCTGTTTATCTAACTCAGTGGCATCTTTGATTGTTTTGATTTCATTTTTCAGTGAATTTATCTCTACGAGTCATTTCCACTGTTTTCGATTCTTCTTGGTCGTCCTGTACAATTTGTTTTAACTTCCTACATTCGTTCCTTTCTTCTTTCTAGTGTTTCATAACTTTTTCAGCAATTCCCAATCCCGTTTTTTTCATCAATATCAATAGATAATACATCTGATAGAATATTCAAATTTCAATATTTAAGGTATTCGCTGAACTGCACAGCATTCTGGGAGATGTAGGCAGAGGAAAGACTCTAGCTGCTCAATCTGTCGTAGCTAACTGAGCTAAGTGGGTGGAATCAAGTAACTCGTTCTTTGGTTACCTAGCAACGACCTGCTGAGTAACTTTGGTTACCTTGGTTACCTGCTGAATAACTTCCGCAGCAGCAGTTTAAGGTTTCGCCACTTAAAAATAAACAAAAATGTAATATTTAAAGCAAAAAAACTAATCAGTAATCATGGAACGCCTACATTGTGAGAAGTTTTACCGCTATTTGTCCAGGACTACTATTCCGTTAAACAAAATCTTGAAAATCTCTTCTGAACTCCATAAATTATATAAAATTCAACAAGATTTCAATTCGAGTCCATTTAAAAATACTTTTTTTTTTATTTCGTGTTTTTCTGTGTATTTTGCTCGATATTTTTAAAATAATTTGACCAATACTTTGTGAAAATTGGTAGGTTTCAATTAAGTAGGTTGATTCCTCCACACTTTGCCATTTTTATTCCACCATTTCAAGCGGTTTTTGTGTTTGTGACCCCTGGGTTTCTCCGCCATGTTGTCCTCAGAGTTTGGTTTTCTTCCTGCTGTCTTGTTTATCCAGATTGCTTCCTGACTCAAGGTCATCCCTCCCTGCTCTCCCTCCTCTTCCTCCACGTATTGATGCCATTCGGAGCCAAGGTCCTTGGCTGTTAAAAGGAAAATCGATATCCCTTGGTGCTTGCGCTGTAATGTCCCTCCAAGCTGCACCTGCCAAAATATTTATGCTGTATTCATGGGAGATGCTTAAGCAAGAGCATAAGAACGGAGAACGGTGAGACCGGGCGCCAGCTCCTGATTTATGCTGCTTGCAGTTCTCATTAAAAGCTGCAAAGCCGCTTTCCAATATGTTTGAGTCTCAGCTGCAGCTTCACTGTAAATTGTAACATTTTATTTAATTAAAAAGGATGATTGAAAATAACTTTGCTTTGGTAACAAAGCAAAGTCCAATAAGCTTAATCTGGTGAATTTCGGGGATTTAACTTATTTTTAACAATAAGTTGACGCCCTTTTGAGGTCCAAAAGTTTTTAAAATTAGCTTTAATTTATGTGACAGTGAAGATTCACCAGCATGGTATCCCACAATGCATTGTGCCACAAGCAGCAGCAATTAATTAAACCACTTTTTTATTTGTCACAAAATTTTGTTTTAGTGTGTTTAAGATGAAAAGCTTCATCTATGCAAAAAAGATGAAAAATAACAATTCTACTGGCAAACTGTTTCACTTATAAGATGGGAAAAAATATCTTATGTGAAATAATTAACCATTGGACGTTCTCCTCAATATTAATGTAAAACAAGCTCAGATATCTTGCTGAAAAGTTGATGTTTGAACTATAAATTACTTGGTAATATTTAGTGGTTTTGCAGAATGAAGGACGTGTCCCTCCACTGTAAAACCAACAAATTTTATCAAGTATTTTTGGTCTAATTTTTAGTGAAAACATTTTACAACAATTGAAATACGACAAAAATAACTTAGAAGTAACTTTTCAGCAAGATATTCAAGCTTGTTTTAGGTTTTTTGAAGACAGATAAAAAATGACTAGTTCCACATCATAAGTGAAATAATCTGCCAGTGGAACTATTATTTTCTCATCAACATTAATGGATTATTGGCTGAAAACAAGCTCCTGTATCTTGTGAAAAGTTGCTTTCCAGTCATTTTTGTTGCATTTCCATTGAACTGAGATGTTTGCAGTCGAGAACCAGCTGGCAGGATTCGGTGTTTTTGTGCTGCAGAGACGGAGGATGTTTTCCACAGGTGTTGCTCCTGACGGCCTTCAGCTCAGCCAGATGGACTCCAGAACCAATCCGGCCTCTGTGTCAGACTCCGGTTGTCTTCGCGGCCTGCCGGCGAGCGAGCGTGACAGCCGGGGGTGTCTGCGTGAGGCGCGCTGACGGGTCGACCTCTCGGCTTGATAAACTCCTCTGCACTTCATCCTGCAGGACCAACAAAAAGGGAGGAGCGGGGCGGAGGGCGCGGGTCATTGTGGCGCTGTCAGGCGGCGGTGGGAGGTATCAGAGGCTGGGCGTGGGGGGTGGAGCAGCGCCTCACTGGTTAGCATGTAAATGAATTGCTTAATGGTTCTGAAAGGTCACACAGGTCCAGCGCTGTGATAATTCGCTGATTATCATTGTTGTGGAGGCATGTGTGGGTAGCAGCAGCTGGACGGTTTTTCTAAACATTTGTGCTTTTAAAACAGTCTGATCCCAGCGATTTTAGACTCAAATCAAACCAAAGGTTTGTTGGGAAAAGATGCTTCCTGGTTGATTTACGGAGTGTGACATGGTGAAAACCTGGAACAGCCGGAGTTGTGTCATTACTAGTTACATTTACTAAAATAAAATACTTTTAGGAGTATTTTTACTTACTTGAGTAGTTTTATTATGACATATTTCTACTCTTACTTTAGTACAATTGATTTTCTACCCACTGCGTGAAAAACAAACATGTTTTAACCTGAGTGCACCAGACACCCTGCAGTTCCTGTTAGTTTTATATGCTTTTTATTGAAAAAAATGTTTCTTTTTTTTTTTTTACTTTTGTCTGATTTTGTTATTTTTTGTTACTTACAAAAAATAAGTAACAAAAAATTCCACATAACTTTATAATTTGGTCCCTCTGATGATGTCATTTTTAATTAAATGATTTGATTTTACTTTTCTTTTTTTACTTTTAATTGTTTTTTTGAAAGAGAGTGAATCCCACAATGAAAAGCGAAGAGCAAAGCAACAAAAAGAAAGATGGCGATGATGCTTAATGCTGTGCAGCTTGTTTGCGGGGTTGATATCTCTTTTTATTTCATCGATTTGCCCCCCTGTGGAGGTAAATGCCATCATGGCCCAGGCTGCAGATGTCTGCTTGCTGGACGATTGATCTGTTTGGCATTTGATCCCGTGGCTCGCGGTGAAGGATGGGCTGCTGGAGTCGTGGGAGAGAGCTGCCATGTACGGCCGCCCTCCGCCTCCTTTCTGTCCCTCATTTATCTGCCCGGCCATAAATCCCTCACTGTCTCGTTTCTCACACAAGTGCCTTTTAAAAACCTCGCTGACGTGAGGGTTTAAAGGTTTCATCTGTGCTCCTGTGGTGCTAAAAGCCTCGTAAACAGTGGACAGAGAAGAAAAAACTGCAGGTTCCCCCTGCTGTCAGACAATAAAAAGGGGGGGAAATAATGTAGCTCAAAGACTTTAATTTGCAAAATCACCTCTACAGCTTTCTTCCTGCTTCCTGGTTTCATTTGAACATCTCACTTCATCTGAGCCACATGTTTTCTAGTTGACAAAACTGTTAAAAATGTATTTTTAAAAGAAATTTTTTTTCTTTTAAAAAAGAAAAACATTTTCTGACTATCAATGATAGTCAACATGCTACAATAATCCACATGCTACTGACAGCAATTTAGCTAACCTTAGCATTTTAGCTAAATGTAGCTTTGTCACTCTAATCTATATACGAGAACCACGAGACACATTTATTAGAAATACAAGATGTCTTCTTTTAGAATGGTATGTGGCTTGATAGCAGCATAACCAAGTTAAGGGTCCAGGATTGTTTCTCTTTGCACCTTCAGATTTGCTACGGTGGAGCATTGTAAGGCGGGCATGTGGTGCTGGCAATGCTCTGAGCTACAGGAACCAGCTCTGGGAGTATAACGAGTTCGGACCAGCTATCGTCACGAGCAGAAATTTCTTCAGAGGATGTTTTTGCAGCAAAGCAGTCGACTCACTGCAGGATAAGAAGGTTTTTTGTGATCCATTCCCATCGACTTCTGAAGGTATAACAAGGCAAATAAACCCAATTTTACCCCGGGTGCAGCATTAGAGCGAATGCACAAGCGTTGGCCAAATGTCTAATAGTCCTGGGTGTTTCTCAGCGTGATGAAAAGAAGTCATTATCAAAACAACAGCAAGTGCAGAAACATTAAGACTAAGCAGTAGAAAGCAGCAGCAACACGGTGAGAGATTTCAGCAGCAAAGTGAAAAAAATGATAAATAATAATAATAATCAGGTCATTTCCATATATTGATTTCTAAAGTTAGCCCATATAATTGTAAATGACCTTATTAGTATTTTGTGTTTCCTCATATAAATAAGGAGTATTTGTTGAGATGAAAGTCGATGCTTTTATTTTGAAAGGGCTTGAAACGGAAAGGTGGTAATGTGAGTGATGCCAACGGCAGACAAATAACTGACAATTAACTGCTCGGTCATCGCGCAGAGAGAGAGAGAGCACAGGTTGGAGTAAAGATAATGGACCTTACCAAGCTCCGCCCGCTTTGTATCTATGTAAACATGGGGTCTGGTAGAGTATTTCTGAGTCGATTAGTGCATCATTTCTGCCGGTTTTCCACCAAATATCAGCTACAACAATGCACAGACGAGCTAACAAGTTCATGACATCAAGGTATTTGAGCCACACGATGCCTCCAACATTATGCACGGCACAGCAAAATGCTTTCGGTCGATGAGGAAAACTGCAGAGATAAACCTCAGCATCAATATAGCTGTGGACAAGATCACTGATGCCTATTGTTTTTTGCAAGGCTGGTTAGGTCGGGCATTCATCGTTTTGTAGGTTATTTTTGAAATCAGTGGGTGATTCCTGTGGTTTGTTGGCTAATGTTTGAATGCATCAGCACTGTACTCGGTGCTAGCGTGGCTAACACGAGAAACAGTTTAGTCCAAAGGCTTTTCTGCTAAAATAAAATATTTACTGTATGTCAGACACACATTGCATATTGATGTGTTTAGCTAACGTAAGACTGTGTAGCAGACAGGATTCAATGTGTAGAGTTAGTATCAGTACTGCCATTATGCTGTACTTAGCTAACAGGGATGGATGTGTTTATTATTGATTTTCTTTTTTTCAGACAGAAAAAAGCAAATCAGTAATATTTATACCAGCACACACTCCTTTGTTCTTGTTGATCCTACAAAGCTTGAGCTGCTCATGCGGTCATGCACAAGCTTTGATGCTAGCAAGGCATTCTGCTTCTGATTTTGGAAATCTGTGAATTTTACTACCACAAATACGATCAGGATCCCTGACATCACCAGTACAGATACCCCACTGGCTATGAAGAACCATTCCGTTTCGATTGTTGATGCAAAAACTTTCTGCTGGTCTGCAATGTAGCCTGGCGTTACATTAGCTTGTGTTTGTGAGACGGACACGCACGTGATCGCCGCGCTACTACGTAGAATGGGCAACAGCCAATGAAACGCGGCACATGTGGTAAGGTCCATTAAGGAGTGGTTCAGATTAGGGTGTGGACGGTCAATTATGTCTTTGTATTCGCAGATTCCACAGAGACATTCATTTGTGGTTTTAGGATTCACCCAAACAGAATAAAGAATGGCTGAGAAAGATTTACTAATGGCGAATGTGGACAGTTTGCAGAAATGCTATTCGAAGCTGCAGGAGGAGAACAAGCAGAAGCAGGAAATAATCGAGAACCTGAGGGCAAAGATGGAGCATCTGACCGGCAGACGAAACAACAATTCAAGGAGTTAAGCAGTCACAAAATGAAATGCTGCTAAATGAAAACAGGTTTTATAAGAGACAGATGAGAACTCTGAATACTGAATTGGACGAAGCAAGGGCGACAATTAGGCAACTTAAATCCGATTACAACACACTGTCAAGATTGAATGTGAAGGAGCAACGGATACAGGTAAGAATCATGAAAAATGCACGGGATTCCCTGAAAGAACGATCCAGACAACTGGCATGGCTTGAAAAGGAGAATGAGGAGCTCAACAAGGAAATTGTGACTTTGAAACTAAAGATGGACAGAATGAAATCCAGGGTGGCACAGAAATCAAGGGAAATTGAAGAGACCCCAGAAGAAGAGATGCTGAAAATTACAATGTTTCAAAGAGTCGGGCGAACTTTTATGAGGATGTACGAATCGGGAACTTTCCGCTATTGGGTGCCACCCTGGCTTTTTTAGTTTCTCCAAAAAATCTGTTTATCGTATATTTCAAAGGCCTGGCAGGCCCAAACATCTTGTGAGTGGGAAATGGCTGAAATGACTGTGATTAAAACTGTTTTAATTTTTTAATATGCTCAGTGGTTTTGTGTTAGCTTCCACTATTTTTTTTTTGTTGACTTTATTCATTTTCTTTCTCTTTGAATTGTTCTGTTGCTTTTTTCCACTCAAACCTGTTTCAAAGCATCACGTTTAAAATACAAAACACACAATACAAGAGCTAAAACTTCCACCAAGCAATATTTAACTACTAACTAATAGAAATGAGCTAATTAAAATGACCTGAATGGCTTCATTACTGCTCTGAATATGTTGAACAATGAACACAAAATCACTGCTTAATAAAACAGGACGATACTAACTCAAGATGCTGAGATTTGCTAGCCCCACCTCTCTTTTAAATATAAAATGATAAGCCTAAGAAGCAAAATATTCCAAATTTACACAATGACATTTACTAAAACATAAAATTAAATGTAAATTTTGGTATTTTAAGAACCAAAATTTAAATAGTTTAAAAACAAATAAAGTCAGACAAAAGAAAATTTTTCCAAAAAAGTTTCTTTCAAGAGCTTTTAAAGCTGAAATTTTACTCAAGTATGAGTAACGATACTTTAAAAAAAAAAAGTTACTGAAATAAGTGTAATTGAATAAATGTAACGTGTTACCATCCAACTCTGCATGCGGTGTGAAACTATAATATATTTTAAACCGGCAATAATTTGGACATCCCGAATATGAAAAGGACCAACAATAACCGTTTCGTACTATCATCTTAAAAATAACCGTTACTATGTGGCTAATTATGAGCTAACTACCGGCTAGCTTCTCTTAGTTTGCTAATAAGTTAGCAAAACTAATGAAAATGTCATATGGTGTGACATAATGTCGGTCGGTGTGACTGTTTCCAAAGGATATGAGAGCGATAACAGCTTATCTGTGAATTAATTTGTTCAGTGAACATACTATGAATCACTTCAGGTTGTAAAAGCCAGACGGAGCAGCAGGAGGACTGGCACAGAGTGAGGAAGGCGGATGTTCACTTCTTCGGGGATGCTTTTAGTGGTGTGCACCGCCACCATGTGGACGTTTGTACAAATTACATCAGTTATATCTGTTAAAACAGAAACTGTTTAACATATATAACTGTTAAAACAGTTATATCTTTTCTCTTGCCAAAAAATTTCAAGATGAAAAACTTTTGATGTTTTTCTTTTTGATTATAATCGCAAAAATTATATATATATATATAGTTACTGGTAATTTAGTAACTACTAAATTACCAGCCAAACTAAGAAACATTTTAAAAAATGTATTAAATTAAGTATGAAAATTATGAGAATAAAGTCAAAATACTACATCTTTATTCTAGTAACATCATGACTTAATTCTCATTTTATTTCAACTTTATTCTCATAAAAAAATTGTTTTAATAAAAGTAAAAAATTAGTTGATAAAAAAATTATCTATGAGAGTAAAGTCATAAATGAAGTCTATGACTATTCTCACATTATTGCAACTTTATTCTCATGTTAGTTATATATTATTCTCATAATTTTTATGTTTTTTTATATTAGAATGCACCTAATCCCCTGACAATATTTTAATGAAATAAGCAAAGCACTCAGATTTCTGTAGACGAGTGATGCACAAATTATTGTAGATTTAACATAAAAATAAACAGGCAGACGATTTTCTAAGGTTTTCAGGTTGATTATTTATTTTTTCACAATTTTTCTCTTTTTTGTCTTTCCAGCGACAAGAACAGGATTTTCTCACTCTTGCTTTAGTCTGTGAAGTTTATTACATTAAATCTGTATTTTAGTAAAAGTCACCAGAGGTTTTTCTGCTATAACTTAAACATCAATTAAATTAAAAACAGAAACCAAGATGAATACTTTGTGTTTTGCATTTTATCTCCTTTAAAGGGTCTGTTATAGAAATTTTTGTGCTAACATTATTTTCAATTTGCAAATCAATTCTTAAGGTGTGATCGAGGACCGCTTGAAATATTCTGAGGGCCGCAAATGGCCCCTGAGCCGCACTTTGAACACCCCTGCTTTAAAATCTGCACCAACTATTGATAAAACAAGATATTAAGGGAAAAGAGAAAATGATAACGATGTTTGGGAAGGAATCCAGAGGAAGAAGGAGGTCAGCAGCTGCTCCTATCTCTACCACCTCCTAAAACCAGATTTATGGAGACATTTCTTTGGCGTGCTCCTCTTCCACATCAGCGCTGTAATCCTCCATAATCCCCAGAACGGGTGACGGAGGCCGTCTGGGACAGAGCGGAGCGGTACCTTTCCCCCAGGATGGGAGCGGCTCACGTTCCAGAAAACGGGATGCTGGAAGCTTCTGCCGCTCCTGCAGCCATGCATCAACATGAAGGATGGAGCAGGATCTAAAACAGGACTCCCGTCGTAAATTAGGCTCCAAAGACCCATGCCATGTTAGATTAGAGCAAAGATTTCATCACTTGGTCTCAGTTTGACAAAATGCTTGAGAGACAGGTTGAAAAGAAAAATCTGTAAGCAAGTTTTTTTGTGTTGTGTGTGTGTGCTTAAAAAATATTTTCTAAAGTTTTTTGTAGATTTATTTTAAAACAATCTTGTGTCATTTTTTCAGAACATGGATTTTTCTAGATTTCACTCCTTAGTTCTGAGAAAACATGTCAGAATTCTGAGAAAAAAAATAAAATTCAGAGAAAAAAGTCTATATGCTCAGGAAAGAAAATCTAAATAGTGGGGAAGAAATGCAAAAATTGTAAGAACATTTTCAGAATTCTGACACAATTCTGAGAAAAACATGAAAATTCTGAGAAAAGAATCAAAATTCTGAGATCAAAAGTGAAAAGTTTGAGAAATAGTAATTTTTTTTTGCTGGCACTATTCCTCTTCTGTAAGAGTCAGAAAAGCCTCCAAGTTAATTTCAGGTTGCACAAATAAAATGTAATTGGAATTAATTTGACCTCCTGTACAAATGTAAAGAACCTTGCTGACATTTTGGTGTCTACTTTTAAAACTAGACTTGAAGCGTTCCTTAAAAAAATATTTACAAAAGATTGTCAAGCTTAGGTCTGGACTTTGACTAGACATCTGAATATACTTGAATGTAAACCATTCCAATGTATCTTTGGTTGGATGTTTAGGGTCGTTTTCCTGCTTGACAAACGCTGGATTTTGGGGTTGCACTTTTCAGATTCCTTTGTCTTTTACTTCACATGTTTCCATTGTTTTCTTTCAGTGTGTCACATAAAAGCAAAATAAATTGAATGTTGTGTTTATGACAAAACAGTTACAACTGCTTTAACAAGGCATTGTAAAATATGTTAGTCTTGTTAGTCATACAGTTTATTTGTTTTAAGATGATAAAGCAATGTATTAGAATTAGCAGGAATTTTAAGACCAGAAAACATTTGTAATTGAAGTAAGACTGAGTGATTTATCCGTTTAAATAAGTGAAGGTGAAAAATAATTGTCTGCTGCTTTTTTATATTTTTTGTTATTTTTCTTTTAGCTGAAATTAAAAATGTTTTGTTTTTTTTGTTTGTTTGTTTTGTTTTATTTTGTTTGTTTGTTTATTTGTATTTTGGGGGAGGGAATTTTGTGGACAAAGAGGAATCCAATCTCAAAACAGGGGGATTTAACTTTCTCTAAGGTGTGTTAATACTTTCGACCAGGAGGTGGCGGTAAGGAGCTACCGGCCAATAAGCGACGAAGAAGAAGAGTCATTTGTAAATATGGAGCAGTAATGACAGGGAAGAGGGAAAACTACATGCTTTAAAAACAGTTTTGTTCTTTTTTTTTCGTTGTTATTGAATTATGACACAAAGAGGGACAAATATCGATGAGGGAGTTTATCTTTTTTATGGAACAAAGGCTTTCAGTCGTAAGTTTTTGCTTCGCTGTGTATATTATCCGTGTTTTGTTACCAAACTGTTCAAATAAGGGATTTAATGGTGGGTTTGTTGTTTTCTGTTCTTATGTTATTCTAACACTATGTTAGAATAAAGGAGGCCTAACAACAATAAGAGATAAGAGATGAGAGAAGCTTTTAAAATGTAACAGTGCTGTAGTTTAAACACGTGGCGTCGAAATGTACTAATTAACTAATTAGTCACTTATAGGTGTGTTTGTGTGAAATCAGGGTGAAATTAAACCTTAAAGTGGACGAGATGTTTAGGCTAATTACATAGGATATCAAGGTAGATTTAAAATTGATCAGAAATCACAACGTCCTCATTTTGTCATTGCAATCAGTGACACAAAATTCAGAAAAAATTGGTATATTTTTCATTTATGATGAGGACTGAACTTAAGAAACCATTTGTAAAAAAAAAAAAAAAAAAGTAGATGCATAATATGTAATCTTATGAAAATAGCATTATTTTGTGTCAGAAGAGTCTCAGAACCAGGAAATATACGACAATAACTGAATGAAAGTAGCACTGGAGTTAATATTGTCGTTCACAGAAACGTCAGTTAATTTTTTGATTGATTATTGTTGGAGAAATTAATGTCTAGCAGAAACTGGGTGGTTTAAATATTCTACTTATTTTTGCTTGATTGTGATGAGGAAAGACACTTTGATCGTTTAATAAAAATGCACCAGTAGCATCAAATATATTTGAGCCTGACTTTTATTGTAGCAGACTTGTAAACACTGATCTGTGTGTGTTTCCTCAGCGTGCAGACAGATCTGAGGTCAGCTAAGGATGACGTTTTATCTCCAGGTCGCTCTGTGGCTTCGGTCCAGAGCTCCAATTCACCTCTCCAGTCGACACGTCCACAAACTCTCCTCGCTTCGAAAAGCAACCTCACTTCCTCCCAAGAAGCTGCAGAGCCTGCTGTACCCCTTCAGTGGCCTGGAGGTGCACCTGGACAGGTGCTCAGATGAGATTCTCTGATACATTCAACCCAAAATCTCAGCTGAGTGATGTTAATCAGCCAAAGTAATTTTTCAGGTCAGTGGACAGGATGCCGTTTCAGCTGTTTCATCCCTCTGTGGAGGACATGATGGAGGCGGAGAAGCTCTTCTGTTCTTCACCATCTCACCGGATTGATTACTACATCTCTGCAGAGAGGATGGACCACGCTCCTGCTCTGAAGCAGCCAGAGGTTTGCACGCCGCCTCAGCGTTTTTAACTGTATCGACCTTTAACGGAGCAGCACTATGTGTTTTCTAGGCACATGGTGCCATTTTATAGCCTAATCAAGTAACTGTTACCTTCGGTTGTTATATAAATGCTGTATATATCAAATATGACTTAAAAGAAATTTTTCTTCCTAATTTAACACCTTGAAATTGTCCGTCTGTCTCTTTAAAAGCTTCTGCTTTTTCTAAAACTCCGCCTTCAGGAAGTCATCATCATTCTTCTTCAACAATGTTTTTACCAGTGAAGTGGCTCTTATAAAGAGATTAGCAGATGCACAGTTCCACCATGTGTTTGCTAATTGCTGCTGGTTAGTCTACAGGAGCTGAGTGGGGGATTTGTAGGGATTGGATGCTGTTTGAGGCAGAAGCTCTGAAGCTTCTAAAGTTTCTGCCAAAAAACTCAAATTCTGAGATTAATCTCAGAAATTTTTGAGAAAAAAACTTGAACATTTATGAGTTTTAAAAGACTGACATTTGTTAGAAAAACTAAAATTTTGAGATGAATTTTACAAATTTGAGGAAGAAAATGACAATTTTAAATGTTAAACTTTTGAAACTCAGAAAATTTCCAAGTTTTTTCTAGAACATTTCATTTCATTAATCTAAAAATTTCAGACTTTTCTTATATACATTTTTTGTCTTTCCAACCTCAGAAATTTCTGTTTTATCTCAAAGATTTTTTTAGATTACTCTCAGCAATTTTGGAGTTTTTCTAACAAATGTTCAACTTTTAAAACTCAGAAATGTCCCTGTTGTTCTAGAAAATTCCTGAGATTTTTGAGCAAAAATGTTGTCTCTTTTTTAAATATAAAATGGCTGTAATATACTGTCATACATTTGAGTAAAAAAAATTTTAAAAATCGTATTTTTGTCACATTTTAACGTTGTGAGTAGTGGTGATATACTTTTCAACCAGTTACTGACGCAACTTTCAATCTCTCTTATAACTGAGATTAACATAATAATAATTCAGTTCCAGGATGTATTTTTATTATTGAATCCTGTCTGTAAATAAATCAATGAAGCTGCAGATTATGTCAGAGAGTAAAAACCAGTACAGCTGGACAGCAGAAGAACAGAAGAGCGAAACGTCCTATTATCTTCTTGAAATATAGACCAAGTCTGTAAAAAATCTACCATATTATCTCTGCAGTCCCTGCAGCCTCATGCATTAGTAAGCAGGCGCAGGCAGCTGATGATAAATGTGCAGATTTAGCATCGTTCAGACCGGACAGCATGCCAGGTCGGTTCCCACTCCATCCGTCTGCAAGCTGTCGGCGAGACGAATGAGTCCAAGTCGCGTCCAGAGACGGTACTCTGATGGGAGTAAAAACCACAAAAATACATCAGCAGGGCTTTTCGGGAATTGCTGGATTATTGGGATCCAGCGCACAGTTGAAGTGTTTTACCTCAGTTTGTGTTTTCAGGTGTGTTTCATCGGCAGGAGCAACGTGGGGAAGTCGTCGCTCATCAAAGCTCTGTTTTCCCTGACTCCGGAGGTGGAAGTTCGAGTCTCCAAAACTCCAGTGAGTCCGCCGGAGAAACTTCACCTTGAACCATTCAGCTTCTCTTTGTTTCTGCTCAGACAGGGTGATTACTTCTGTCTAGCAATAAACTGTCACTGCTCAGAATTACAGGGTTGATCATTTGACTCTTAGATCGATGTAAGTTATCGATCTAATCAAATTTGTCATATTTTATTTCACTGAAAGCTTTTCAAAATAAAGGAAAAAAATCACACAATGGATACCCTGTCCTGTCAACAGTGTCATGGTTTCAAGTCTTGAATTGCCACTGTTTCTTAATCCATTAATCAACCAAGTTTATTTTATAGCATATTTCAGCAACAAGGCAATTCAAAGTGCTTAACATAACGCATAACAATAAAACTCATAAAAAACACCATACAGTAAATCAGTAAACATTAGAAAAAAAATTGCTGCTGTAGCGACAAAATAATAAAATGAAACGGAGGTTGGATGTAAATAAATTCTTATTTTGAGCTTTTGAGCATTTTGTTCTCCCTCCTTCAGGGCCACACCAAGAAGATGAACTTCTTCAAAGTGGGCAAAGCTTTCACCTTGGTGGACATGCCGGGTTACGGACACAGAGCGCCCAGAGACTTTGTTGACATGGTGGAGCCTTATCTTTACACCCGGAAAAAGTAAGTGCTGGTCTAACATGTATATCCAAATATTATGTCACACAAAGCTGAGATCTTTCATTTCTTGCTGTGATGAAACATTTTCTTGGTATTTGTGGTTTTATCCACCAGGTGGTGCTGCTGAGCTTCTCACGTTTAGCTGCAGCTCATTGCTGTTTATGTTGTGAGAATTTATTTGGATTTGCTTTTTGTTTCCTGAAAGAAGATTTAAAAATTCATCAGTGAAGAGCCATATTTTTATTTTATTTCTGGTGAGTGATGTGATTAATTTGCTGATGTCTGGTTTCGTCCAGTCTGGCAAGGACATTCCTGTCGGTGGACGGCAGTGTTGGTCTGCAGAAAACCGACCGGATCGCCCTGGAAATGTGCGAAGAGACCAGATGTCCATATGTGGTAAAAATCTCACGATTTTATCCTTTGGAGTTAAATTAAACAAACACCTAACATTCATCTCCAACATAAGTCAAGGAATGTTTATTTGTATACCATAAAAACATAATACATCAATTATGAAACAAGCAATAAACATTTTATCAAATATAAAATAAATTGATCAGTATTCCAGTTAATATGGATCAAAGACCAACTCTTTAACTGTCTTTATGTGGCTCTGAAGGTTCAGGTCAGAGTTCATCACTACATTTCTAAACTCTACATTGTTTCTCTTTAGGTCCAAATATAACCTGAGTTTTGTTTCTGTTCAGCTGGAGAAAGATGTGGCGCCTCTTCACATTTATTGTTTAAACATCGACTTCAATGTGTTTGTTGTCGCCCGTTTACATTGTAATGTAGAGCTGTGAATCATCTACTTAGATACGGTAACATACTACTTTATATAACCTGAGCTAGTGGGAGTATGGAGATGTTAAATAGGAGGGGCCCCAGGGTTGAACCTTGTGGTTCCCCGCCTGTGATTTCTGTCTGTTATGACAGACAGAAATCTCAAAACTCATTTTTATTTTTTGGCTTTTAGTTGAAGCAATGTTTGATACTCTGTTTTTATCAATTTGTGTTATTGTTGTTCCTGTGCAGCACTTTGGTGCAGTTTTACACCTGTTTTTAAAGTGCCATATTAATAAATTTGACATTGACGTTGATGAGAAGTTACCTATTGACACAAAAAGTCCCTATTCTTTATTTAAGACCCAAACCAGTCCAGTACTGGTCCAGAGAGTCCGACTCAGCTCTTAAACTGTGGTCAACAGAGTCCAACAGAAACAAGACTGCGGTTCCACTCTGAAATCGCTGTATTTCAATCTAATACAGAGATCATAAAAGATTTGCATTCATAATTGACCCATAAAAATCCATAAACCATCTCTGGAAACGTCAGAGTCCGAACTACCCGATGTTGGACCTAGCAGAGCTTCTAGGGCTTTAACCCCTTTTTCCCTCCTTTTCATCTTCCGCTCATCCTTCTCCCAGATGCTCATTGTGTCCACAGTGAATTAATGCTGAACGTTCCCACTCAGCTATTTAAAAACATCCAGAACCGGCCCGCTGCGACGGAATAACGAAGCACCGGCACTCTGGAGGGAGTCAGCGTTCAATTATTCACGCTGTCGGGTTATCAAGCTCTGCGACAGATTGGGACGGCAGCGGGAAGCAGTTAGACCAAGCAGTGATGGAGAATATGGATCTATATTATGATAAGTTTTAACGTCATTCCTGCAGCTTCACTCCACCGTTTTCTAATGACAGCTTTTCAGAAGCCACTTTCTTATGCATCAGACATGGAACTGACTGTTGTTGTTAAAATAGCAGTTCATGCAACATCACAACTGCAAAAGATCCCTTTGATTCCAGGTTTAGTCAGATGATATGTGTCAAGAGTTGAACATTCATGCAGTTAAAAATGTTTTTTAATCATAATCAATAATTAAATGTTTTCTACATTGTGCAGCAGTAGTTGGGGCGACTTCATCGACTTTATCTCTGCATATTCTGCCATCTAGTGGGCAGACAGAGCAAGTGCACAAAATATTGTTGACATCAAATAACTAAAAGCAAATAGAATTATTAAAAATATCATGGACTAATTTTATCTTGGAAGGAAATTGTAATAAATGAAAAAGTTAAAATGTTTATTGTTTTTAAGCTCTTACAGCAAACTATCATCATTTTTTAATTTAACTGTTAGCCTGTTATTATTGCCTGAATAATTTGTAAGTTTGAAGAGCCAATGTGTATTTCTTTGGAAGATTTTAAAAGTCTAAACTGCTGAACTTGTTGCGGTTTAGATGGTGGTGACGAAGATAGATAAATGTGGACAGGGGGCGCTGCTGAGCAACTTGCTGAATCTTCAGGATGTGATCAAAACTCAGACCAGCAGCTGCTTCCCCCAGCCCTTTCTGATCAGGTGATGCTTTTACTTCCTCTCCTCACCCACACACACACACACACACACACACACACACACACACTTTCCACCTGCTGCAACATTAGTAAAACGACTAAAGATGTTCTTCAATTCTGCAAAATTTGCATTTGTATTTATAATAAACATGCAGAATGTAATTTGGTCCACATGCAGGCCAGCAATGGGGAATGAGGCCTTGAATGTCCTCCAGGTAGAATAAGTGTTGTCATCAGACAGTTACAGAAGCATCTGACAAAAGGTCAAAGGGCACAGATAATGCCTCATAAATAGCACAGAATGCATTACCAGCGATGGAGAGGGATTGATTGAATGATGCAGGCAGTAAATATCCAGGATAAAAGGGTTTCCACGCATCCTTAAAAGGTCTTAAATTCATGTATCTGAAATTATGGACTTGAAATGACTTAGATTAATGTAAAAAAGGAAGTTGGCCTAAATATGTTAATCACAGGTCTTAAATTTTGTTTTACCAGAATTACCGGTTTTCTGGACGAATTTGTACATTTCTATTGAGATAATTTTCTGACTGTATGTGTTCACCATAAACTGTCCTGGTGCTGCATTTACCCACTTCAGGGTTCCACCTTCTGAGTTCATGGAAATTACTTAATAAGTTAACATTAAGACTGAGGTCAATGTAACTTTACATTCCTTTCTTTTCTCACAGCTCTGTTAATTATTGGGGAATCCACCTGCTGAGATGCTTCATTACACATGTGACAGGAAGCATCAGGCTGAGAGAGACATCAAAAAGTTGATAAGACACCAGTTTCACTGAATCATGACCCTGCAGAGGGTTTTTTCTGTTGTCTGTCCTAAATTATACATGTCTGCTGCTGCTCCGGTTTTCTTTCTAATAAAGTCTTTAAATGTTCTGTTTGGTATTTGATGGATTGTTTTTCACATTTTCTTGAATTAAAAATCTTATTAATGTCCTGTCAGATATAATCAGCGGTGGGTAGAGAACCCAGAAATTTTATTCAAGTAAAAGTAAAAAGTAGCCATCCAAGAGTAAAAAAAATATTAAGTGAAATGTCTTCCCAAGTACTGAGTAACTGATCAAATTATCAATCATTTAATATTCAAAAATGGCGCCATGAGATGTTGTTTTAGTTGTTTTTCTCTGTTTTATTACGCTGCGTAAGTTTCCTCTTGTATTTTATAACTTTGTGAGTTTCTCGAGGATACAAAGTGCAGGTTTCTCCAAATAGAAACATTTGTTTTTTATTCTCCACCCTGTTGGATCGGAGGTTAAACACTG
Organism: Poeciliopsis retropinna; assembly: GCA_010277075.1. Taxonomy (NCBI): domain Eukaryota; kingdom Metazoa; phylum Chordata; class Actinopteri; order Cyprinodontiformes; family Poeciliidae; genus Poeciliopsis; species Poeciliopsis retropinna. Next base: position 2,876,651 of record VMRM01000037.1, on the reverse strand, counting down.
TTACGGCTGCAGTGGGTCTCTGCCCTTTTTCCTTGTAGGGTCTGGAGACAGGCCTTCTGCAGGTGTTATGTTTTGCCCTGATTAGGTGCTCTGGTGCTTTAAAAGCTCTTATGCATGCAGCAAAGGGGTTTTTTTTCCTCTCCCTCCTCAGAACTTCATTTGGTTTGGTTTGTATTTATTGATTGGGTTTTGTTAGGTTTGTTTTGCATTCTGCTTAGTTTTGGTTGGTTATAGGTTTTGCACTAATCTACTTTGGTTTCTCACTTTAGGTATTCCTTTTCAGGTTGTGTTCTTCAGTATAATTTAATAAATTAAGTTTTTATGTAATCTGAACATCCTTGTGTGGTCTCCTTTAATGTTACACCACCAAACGAGCCTGGTGGACGTAACAACACGTAATCATATTTTAGCTGATGCTGGTGAAATGCTGTGGTTTAAGACTGGATGAACATGCATCATGGTAAACCTTTTTAATGTTTAACCCAGACAGCAAGGTTCTCTATTGGTTATGTAAAGCAGAGGCAGTTTCAGTGTTTCACAACTTAGCAGCCAATGTCAAAAAAACTATAGGAAAATGTGCTGCTTTTAAATAGTCATAAAACCATAATTACAATGAAATATAAAAAAAATAAGCACTTTACCTAGAAGTAATGTGTAAAATAAAAACCAATCACCATTCAGTTATGTGTTTCATAAGCTTTATATGACCACATAAAACTTGTGTTACGCAACATTAGTAAACAAAAGAAGTTAAAACCATGAAGGCATATTGTTGTGTTACATCTTTACAGACTAAAAAAAGACTTTTATATCTTTCATCTCTTTCCATTTCCTCTCAACCAGCAGCTTTCTTGCTTGGTCCATGTATTTTATCAATCAGCTGAAATCTATCACTGGCAATAATAGATTGCAAACCAAACAGTAATACAAGTTTTAAACAATGATACAGTCACATTGATGGTCCAAAGTTAGCGGCATGGATTCCAGCTGATCTAACTAAATGTTAGCTTAAACTACTAGCTACCAAACTCGCTAACCTGTTAAACTACAACGTTGTCTTTTTTCCAAACCAAGTAATGTTGTAAACTGTTAACATATATGCCTCTGTAAAAACGAAGCACGTATGTTCATGTGATAAATTTATAAAACTGCATCGACTGTGCCGCATTAGCAATAGAAAGCTAAAAATGACCAATCATGGACATGTTATTGCTCTCTACACTTTCCTAATGTATCTTAAGCATGTAAGAGTTAATACTCGTTAGTGCTGAATTAAAATCTTGCTGCTGTCAAGTGTTGGCATGAATTTGGCACCATACGCAGCAATACTTAAATCCACTGATACCAAATTTGGTTACAATAATTTCTTTACACCCCTGATGGCTGGTGATGCACATCGTGGCCACATTGAAGCAAAACCAAATTCCCTGCTCTGGTGGCCTTCACTCATTCAGTCGACAACAAGACAAAGAGCTTTTTACCATAAAAACACAAAAATAGTCACCAAGTGAGAAACTAATAACATTTTGTCAAGTTCCATCATCAAAATACATCAAACGTGTTGGTCAATGTTCCATTTGTTATGGTTCAAAAGTAACTCAGTGTTTCGTCTGTTTTGCAGTTTTCTAGACGTTTGTTCCAGATTTGTGGTGCATAGAAGCTGAATGCTGCTTCTCCATGTTTGGTTCTGGTTCTGATGCAGAGCAGAACCAGAAGATCTTTAATGTATTTTACTGCTAAGCCGTTTATAAACCGACAGAAATATTTTAAAGTCTGCTCTCTAATCTGTGAAGAAGCTGTAGCAGTTCCTGCTACTGGATGAGTTTCTCTAGATCTCGCTGAGACATTAGTCCTATAACTTTGTAAAGTCTTTGTAAAGCATTTTGCGATATCTACACTTGTGTAAGACGGTAAATCTATTTTGTTTGTTTTTTTTACGCCTTAGGCAGCAGTGGAGAGGAAGGGAGGAATACTGCCACCTGCAGGTGCGAGTTAGCATCTTTTAACCCAACGTTTTTGACCTGTCTATGTGGAAAACTAGCAATAAACTCACAATTAAGCATTAACATACACTGACATTGTGTGAATTTGCGAAAAACTGGAGGGACTGACTGATTTGATTTGGCAGCAAGCAAAAAAAAAACCTGATTGATAAAATAAAGTTTAAGCGCATAAGGTTTTAACTCTGGAGTCCAGAGGGCCACATAAAAAAGCTACGGTAAGCCAGATTTGGCCCCCGAACCTTGAGTTTGACAGCCTTCAACTTTAAAAACACAGTAAAACTTTAATAACACTTTTAATTAAGTTCTTGTCAATTAGTAATGGAAATATTTCCAGTAGTAAAGAACAGTAAAGCCTCCTGACTGCGTAACTGAATTTGCTGAAACATAAAGGCGTGTTTGGTGTGTCACTCAGAGGAATGAGGAAGGGGGTCGTGAGCGTTCCTCAAAGACCTAATCGGATTTTATGTGAGTGACCAGCTTTTATCTTTCTGTCTCCATCGAACCTGTCCTTCATTCGGTTTGCAGTAAACTCTAAGTATCTGCTGCTTTTGTTGTGCAACTAGGCGTGCAAAGGTTCGTGTGCTGGCTTGGACGTTATCTTCTGAGATCTGCCCTCAGATAACAATCTGATCTGATACACCCACATTTTGCACTGGCAGAGCTCCACAATAAAACAAGAGAAAGGAGATAAAACATTTTGGGAATTTAACCAACTTACTGGATTGTCTCTCAGGTAACAGGAGGACTGCAGACAAAGTAAAGAAAGAGACATGGAGACTTTCCGCTGATAGACCTTGACCCTTGACCCCTGTAGAGGGTAGAGGTTAATCTATATAAAGATTAACCTCTACCCTCATACTCATGGATATAAAGGTATGAGTCACATTATATAGCAATGTGAATATGTTTTATGGTCTCTGTTTGAAATGTGGTTGGATTAAACTTAAAGGAAAACAAATAAATAAGGTTTTTTTTTTTACTGATGTGGAAAAATTAATTGGGATAAAATCTTGAGAGTAACTTAAACTCTGTAAAATTAAGTGTATGTGATGAATTTCTAAAAATTACTCTTATCAAGGAGGGATAAAAATCAGCCCATGTGGGTTTTCCATTGTCCTGAACCATAAAGAGTAGCGTGTCAAAGTCCTGCCCCAAGTGGAAAGAGTGTAAGGATGTTTTCGCACCTGATAGACCAGTAAACTCGGTTCAATTGGAACAAAGTCTGCAACATTTGTTGCATTTTCAGCTGCTGTGGTTTGCTTTCACACTGCACTGCACCAAACGAGCCAAACTAACCGCAAAACCTCTTCCCCTCCTCACCTGTGGGGGCGCTGCACCAAAAGCCACCGAAAGAAGCAACACAAAAACTTCTGAAGAAGACACTGAGCGCAACTTCCCTCTTCACAAAATGTAAGCAAAAATGGAGTGGGATCAGATTTTAGCAGTTGTATGATCATGAGCCATTTCTCCTGCTAGCACTTGGCTAACATGTTTGTTTTGGTTGTATTTACCCAGAATGCCCTGCGTGTGGTCCACTTCTTGCTTTTGGAGCAGTCTCCAGACTTGGCGTTCATATATGCATTCAAACCACGCAATAGATAACTTCAACCGAACCAAGACTTCACCACATCAGAGTTCAATTGTGCATTCACATCTCTGCAAACGAACCGGACTTTCTAGGCAAACGGATTGGAGTCGGATTAAAGCGGAGTAAACAAGGCTGGTTTGAAGACATCCTGAGTATCTCAAGGTCTTGTTCACAAATGAGGAAAAAATGGAGAAGAACAACTGATGGATTGGTGCGTATTGGTCGCAATACGCACCAACAGAGCCGAAAGACGAAGCTCTCGGTTTATCAGTTGACCAACGTTCCAACCAACTCTGGGTAGTGATTATATCTGATTTTACCTTTTCGCTAATGTTTTGCTATGTAATGCGGCAACTTCATTGTAAAGGAAGTTACGCTATGAAGCTTACTGGAAATTTTGTGCACTGTCCGCAACCCCATAGGAGTAAGAGTAGGGCCATCTTTGCTAACAATAAAATTAAAATGGTAAAGGTCAACTGAGTAAAGTTACCTTTGTTTATGCTGTTGAGGTTATATGCTTTTATTTTGGTAGCTTTCTTGTGAATGTAGCAATTCTGAAGAATTAACAGCAAAAAAAATTGGAAAAAATGATCAAAAGCAGCTCAGTTTCAGCTCCTTTCATTTATGGGAGAAGGTTACATAAAGCGGGACTAAAGTATATTTGAGTGAACGTTTACGAAAAAACCTGCGATTGCGAGAATTAATGAAAAGAGCTGAACAATTGTAACTATTGTTATTAGTTCCTGTCCAGCTCCAATGTTGGCTGATGATACGGATGGCGTTAATAAATTGGAAGAATTTTGAGTAATTTGATCAGCAAGTCAGGAGGGAGGAACTACGGGTCGGTTTCTAAGCTAACTGTTTCCAACTTTTCTAAATATCGCCGTCTGTGAGCCCCAGCCAGGTGTGTCATGTTCAGACACATTAGCTGGACTCGAACTCCCGTCCCTCGCTTCCGATGTCCGCCATGGCGCCTGGAATCAGTGACGCAGTTACAAAGGGTCAACATCCGACAAAATATGATATTATTTTAAAGATTTGATTTGCAAAAAAAAAAAAAAGCTAAAATTACTCAAAGGCGAATTGGATTCCAGTTGAGTAGGAACTTCTTTCTTCTGTGGGTCTGACTGGATGTTGAGCAACAGTTTGTTAAACCAACAGAAAGCTTTGTAATTGTCCTTTAATTGTAGTTTTTACTGCAAATGATGTGGAATTGGGGAAGCCGTCGCCATGTTCTCGTTAAAGTCGCGTGCCAGTAAAACTCCCCCCCCCCTCCTCCAGCAATAACTCTATGGATTTTATGTTCCTGTCACAAACTTAATGGCTTGTCCATTTAAAACACTGGGTAACCACGGCAACGCCAGCCCGTGTCACTGACTTTTTAACAGGTGAGACCAAAGTGCGAGTTGAAGAAGCGCATTTTGAGTGAGCGTGTAATGGCGGCCGGTTAAACGATGCACACGGCAGTGAGTGTGCAAACGTTTTCCCTCCAGAGAGGAGCCGTCATCAGCTGAGCAGGGAGATAAATTACACAAAAGCTATTTTTAATGAAGTCATAAAATGTTGCATTAAATAAAAAAACACATTCCACGTTGGAAACATTTTTTTTTAACAAGCTAAATTTCCCGTTTTAACTTCCATTTTTGTCTTAATGTTATCTGTATGTTGTGCATTTAAATGGCTGGCTTTGACATGAGTACAATTTCTGGATACTCTACTTAAGAAAAAACATGTTTTAACCAAAAACGCATAAGATTCAGACGCACACCGATAGTTTATGTCAAAGTGAGACTTCTTGTTGAACCATTTGGAGAAATTAAATGCACGATAAAACTTTATACCCTAGTCTAACACACAATACATAAATATTTTCTGCTGAGAGTGAGTGTGTAATTAAAAATATTGTTTAGAAAAGTATTTTGTAATTATTTGTGTCAATTTAGTCTCTAAAATGCCAGAATTTGAACATAACTTAATATTTTTGTTTGTTTACATCATGTTTAACCTGAGTACAAATATGTTGAAGTACTTCTAGTCTTACTTTAGTACAATTTATGGCTACAGAACTTAATAATTTCTCTGTTTTGTCATTTTCACCCAAATTACAGCAAAATGAAACCAAAAACTGTCGACTTAATCATCCTTATTTAATAAAAATCCTCTTCCATTTTGTTTATACATGCAGACATATTCATTAATTAGGATATGCGTTTTCAGATTAAAATAACCTTTAGGCATTTTCCCTCTGACCAAATTTCTACTCATATTTTTTATTGATTGTAAAATTCTGACTGTATTGTTACGTCTTCTGTCACTGTAAGCAGAAAATCACTATAATTAAGATTAATAAACATCAGATTATGTGCTATTCGTGCATACAACATGTTTAATTTATGGAATGGGTTTGTTAATGAGACAGTGTCAGGTTTGACACCTATTAGACACAAATTAAACCAACAGGAAAGACAAGAGAGTTAGATTCTTGTCAACTCGTGAGGAGAACAGACAGAGATGTGCTTTCAGTTACAAATCTCCTACTGCTCTGAAAACACATTTGCCTGCTTTTCTCTTTTTATTGCTTTCAGGATCCCTGTCACACAGAGCGTTGCAGCACTAAAAGGGAGGGGGAGACACTTCATCACATAGTTGCAGCGCTAATGACAGTCACTAACTAAAACACAAGGTATCTCGCACTAGATTATCTCGTTCCAGGCACAGGGTACAACAGAGCAAGTTGTACATCTTCACGGTGGCGTTTTTACAGCTATCTAACGGGTCAAGGAGGCAGAGCTTTCTGCAGAGCGATAACCCTGCAGGAAGCTGTTGTCACTGTTCTTCTTCAGGGAGGCCTTCTGGAAAGGAATCAGACTAATACAACAGCATAGAAACATTCTTAAAGCTAAGATGAAACAAGACAAAAGAAAAGCATATAAGGCAAGAACATTATAAAGGTACATGAAACAACAAATATTTGATAAGAATATATACATTTACCTAACAGATTGTGTTCTGTACCTGCAGCTACATGTTGTTTTAATGACTTTAAAGAACTTTTCAGATATTGCTTGACTGGTTGTCCTTTAACTACACAGTTAGGCATCTCTCCTTCAGACCGGAGCAGCTGCAGCTGGTCATGAAGGTAAAAACATTCTGCAGATTTGTTAAGATGATGGTTTCCCTTAAATATCTGACTAAAACTTTGGTGCACTTGAATTTGAAGAAGCGTTTTAATGTTTTTACATAAGTCTTATTGAATGTTTTTATTGTTTCCACACCTGGCACGTGCAGCTTATTGAACATCTATAAAACTCTTTCTTGGATGTTTTTTTTCCCCATTTATTGTTTTACAACCTTGTGAAACTCGAAATTGTTGTGGGAGGATGGAGAAAAAAAACATTTGTATCATTGCAAACATAAATGATATGTTTGTTTTTAGTCCAAAACGGATTATTTAACTAAAACTTTTGAGCTCAGCCACATTGGCTGCAAAAGCATCGCTGATCTTTGCAATTAATTTGATATTTATGTTTCTTTTTCTGTTGCCAGACACTAAATTAACACATTATCATTAAAATTGCAAAAAATATTTTGCTTGTTTTATGATTTCTCTGAGAGATTTCATCCACACATGATGGAAATGCCATCCTGTTTTGTTGGGACTGATTCAATTTTTTTTAAATTTTTTTTTATTTACTTACATGCATTTGAGATTTATAAATTTTCTAGCTCTGATAAATGATTTATGCTCTTTTAAAAAGCTCACTTTTGTCAAAACAAATAGTACTTTTATTGTTTTACAGGTTAAAAGAAAGAAATCCTGAATGTTCATTACTTTCAAAAAAGTGTTTTAAAAGCTTCTTTTGTCAAGTATTTGGAACTTATTTGAATATAAAGTAGTATAAAAATTAAAAATGGAGAATAAAAACGCAACATTCAGAAAATTAAACTGCGACAGAACCGTTCGATGGTGACATTTTCTTTTGAATTAGTTTTAAAATAGGTGTAAATTAAAGTATTTTGTTTGCACAGAAACTTTTATTTCTACATTAAAAGCAAACACAATTCCAATGTTTAGAGATATAAACTCTACACACTGAGATAAAACCGAGCACAAAATCAGTTTAAATCCAAACATTTTTGAAAATTTAACATGAGCAAATCTAGTGTGTGAAATCACCAGTGTAGACTCAAAACGTTGAGGTAAAGTCCAAAAAAACAGCTCAGAACTTTAACTCTGATTATGTAAAATGTAATAAAATTCCAGTTCAAAGCAAATTTCCATTTATGACGTGTTTAAACCTTGAATAGTTTTCATGCTGGAAAGCTTTGTTTTACAGGACTGGGCGGTTATGCCAAAATATTTTCATTTATGGAAATTTTTTATGCTTTTTAGGAATGTTGTAAACACTGTAGTATCACAGCAACAAGTTAATAGTGATAAAGTCACATGTTTTGATTATTTGAACACTAAGGGAGGAGCAGGGAACTTAGAAAAAGAAATCTGCTCAATAATGACTTTCCTATTGGTCGCATTAAGTATCCAAAAAAAGTTTTTCTCTTATTCCATTTTACAGGACCAACAAACCAAAACCCCAATGTTTGAGTAGAAAATCCAAAAATACCTCAGGCTGAGTCTGCTCTTTGCATTTTGATGGACTTTAAACTTTTTTCTCACCAAATCTTGTAAAAACAAACGTTAATCATTTCTACAGACCAAAATATCCTGATTGAACAACACACCCACCGTAAAAAATATAACAGTAAAATAAAACCATAACCTTGAGCTATTAAATGTTCAAAGTCATGCTGTTCCTTACAAAGGCTTGTTACGGCAATTGTAGATTAAAAAAAATAAAAAACACGAGAACATTTTTGCCAAAAAGACATTTTTAAAATAATCTCAGAAATTTTCTACGAAGAAAAACTTGGAATTTTTCCAAAAGTAAAAAAAATAGATAATTTTAAACATTTTCTGAGTTTCAAAAGTCAAAATTTTTCAACATTGAGCTCAGAAATTTCCACTTATTTCCAGAAGTTTTCTGAGAGTAATCCCAAATTTGTTTGTCAAAAATGTAGTTCTCTTTTTCTCACACATTTTAAGTTCCCTAATCCTGCCTTAGTTTGGACAATCAAATACATGCAAACGGTAATAATCAGTAATAATCTGATCGGTAATATTCTAACATTTTCTGACATTTTTAGCAAATCATCAACTTTTCAAACAGAAATTTCCACATATTTTCAAAAATGTTCTGAGACGAATCCCAAATTTCTGAGTTTTTCAATTGAAAATTTCCATGTTTTTTTTCTTGGGTTTTTCTGAGAATAATCTCAAATTTTGAGTTTTTTCCTGCAAATTTTCAACATTTCAAGTTCAGAAATGTCCACATTTTTCTAAAAGAAAATTCTCAGATTAGTCTCAACATTTTACAGGTGTTTTTTGTTAAATATTTCTGAGAATAATCTCAAAGTTTTAGTTTTTTTCTTTCAAATTTTCTACTTTTCAAACTCTCCTTCTTGTTTGTAGAAAATTTCAGTGATTAATCTAAAAATTTCTACGTTTTTTTTATGCAGAAATGTATTCCTCTTTTTAATCTACAGTGGCCCTAATACTCCATCGTAATCCCTTGTGGTTAAAATGTGCAAAGCATCTTTCATGAGGATGCTGCAGCAGCAAAGCTGCCCAATAAAGTTTTAATTACCCCGAGGCAATAAAAGGTTGCAGGCAGAGCAATTACATTCTATGTTTCAGTTGGATTTCTTTTTATATGTGACATCCTCTGAACACTGACCCCATAAAACTGTAGGTATTGGTTAATTTTTTATTTTTGTCTTCCTTGATTATCCCTCCCAGCTTTATTTCTCTGAGCTGTGGACATAAAGAGCAGAGAAGAGGAGTCTTCCCCTCACTTTCACCATCTTCCTCTGGACTGGGATCTAACCGCCTCGTTATCCACCAAGGCAACGATGAACTGCAGTTCTGTAGCCACTGTCTGCTCCGGGCCGGACTGCCTCGTCCCTCCCAGCGGCTTCAATGCCATCCTGGGCCTGGTGCTGAGCACGGTGCTCACGGTGATGCTGGCGCTGGTCATGTTCTCCATGGGCTGCACCGTGGACGCCTCCAAGCTGTGGAGCCACGTCAAGCGGCCCTGGGGCATCTTCATCGGCTTCCTCTGCCAGTTCGGCATCATGCCATTCACGGCTTTCGCGCTGTCTTTGGCTTTCGGGGTGCTTCCAGTGCAGGCCATCGTCATCATCGTCATGGGTTGCTGTCCGGGAGGATCCAGCTCCAACATCATCTGCTACTGGCTGGACGGAGACATGGACCTGAGGTGGGAAACATCCCAGATTACTTTGATTTCAAGTTATTTGTAGATTAAATTAGACTGGCCGCTGCCAGAGTTGGTCACATTTACTTGAGAAACTTTTTGGAGTAATTTTATCATGAAGTTTTTCAACTCTTACTGGAGTAAAATTTCTGGATTTTCTACCCACTGAATGAAAAACAAACATGTTTTAAACAAACATCCACCAGATGTTTGGATCTACACACCTGTAGATTTTGTTAAAATTCATAATTTTTTTCAATTGAAAGAAAAAATGTAATTTGACTTTTTACCAAATACTTTTTCACTCTTGAGTAATTTCTTGGACAGCTGCGTTTTATTTTAGCGACAAGGCAGTTCAAAGTAAAGCAACTCTCACCATGTGGTGTTTGTTGGCCTTGCTTCAAAATAATGAATTCATGTTAAGGTTTGTCCAGACTTTCTCTCTTTACAGTGGAGGGTGGTTCTTCACAGCAGGCAGTTTCTGGTTAGCTTAATAGCTTCAAAATGACGCATTACGTACGGCACGGACAAATGTTAACGATTGGGTGAATTTTAAAACTTCATCGCCGTTCATGCCTCCAGGAAGCAATCGCTTCTCAACATTTTAAAAAAAAGTTTCTATATTTGTTACACCAGGTGAGACAGATAATCTAGCAATAGATTGATGTCCTCCATTTTCTCTGTGAGCCACTTTTGTGATTTCCATTCCTAGTCAAAAACAACCAATCAGAGCCAGGAGGCGGTTCTTAGCGCTGTCAATCATCCTCATACATTCCTAAATGTGCTAATGGTAGAAAAGCAACTTAGTTACAGAAGAATTGTTTATCAGACGTTAACATTGGCTATGCTAACTAGCCTTAGCATTCAGAGCAGGGAGTGGATGAGGGCGTTCAACAGCGCCAATGCTCTGAGTGGTTGTTTCTAGTTGGCTCTATTTTCTTCACAGATTATTTGTCTCATACTTTACTGTCATGATGACATGGTGACGGTTTCAACAAATACGTTTAAAAAAAACAAAAAAACTTCTAAAATATACTACAGCTTTAAGTACACACATCTCTATTTTAGAAACTATTCCTACTGGCAGATTATTTCACTTACAACAGGGGAAAATGTCTTGTAACTGAAATATTATTAGTATTAGTCTTACTTAAATAAATAAGATATTTGCACTCTGAGCTTTTATTTTACTTTTATATTTTTATTTAAATGTATTCTCATTTCCTGTGCAGTTTTAAAGGTACACTGAAAAAAGCTAACAGCTGATCCAAATTTTTTTTTAAAGTTTTTAAAAGTAATTAAATTATGTTTATCCAAGTAAATATGTTAAGTTGTCATGTTAAACAAACAGAAATAAAGTAAATTTGACAAATATATCTTAATTTCTTCAATCTTTTCAGTGCATATATTGTGTTTTTAGACCTTTTGACCATAAATCCTGATACTACGTCTGGTTATTCACTGCATGGGACACATGGGGTGCCATGATAGAGTGGGCGCCAAAACGAAGCTGGAATAATTATTTCTGTTCTGCGTTTTCTGTATTCTGTGAACTTCAGAAAGTACTTGAACGCGTTCCTGGTTGCTTCTGTTTTTTTACTTCAACCCTTCACTGAGAACTTGAGCCAATTTATAATCGACTCGACAAAAATCATCAGTTTGATATTTACTCCTTAGTGCTTCAGTGCCAACATGAGTGAAGTCCAGAACTTTTTCTCCTCAGTTTGTCAAATCGTCTCATTGTGTGGTAAATCTAAACGTGATCTCCGCTCTCCGCCTCCACAGTATCAGCATGACGACCTGCTCCTCCATCTTGGCTCTGGGCATGATGCCGCTCTGCCTGTTCGTTTATACCAGCGTCTGGACTTCCAGCGACGCCATAAAGATCCCGTTCGACAGCATCGGTACGCTCACGGATCTTACTCACGTTTTGAATGCGTTGTTATTTGTTTCCAACGTTTTGTCTGTGTTTGCTCAGGAATCACACTCGCAGCCCTTCTTATACCCATTTCAATCGGGATTTTTGTGAAAAGCAGGTGGCCTAAATTTGCGAAAAAAGATCCTGAAGGTGGGAACGTTTTACATTTCCTCTCTGTTGATCTATTTGGAAATTCCTGGACAGACTTGGTGAATTTTTCTGACGACGGTTTTCAACAGGTGGGTTCCATCACTGGTTTTGCTCTGATCATCATCATCGCCGTGGTTGGAGGCGTCCTCTACCAGTCCTCCTGGAACATCGCTCCGTCCTTGTGGATAATTGGAACCATCTACCCCTTCATTGGGTTTTTCCTTGGTTTCCTTTTGGCCTGGTTCGTGGGTCAGCCCTGGTACAGGTGAGCGAGAAAGGGAACTACTCCTGTTCAACCCAGTAATGACAGGTTTTTAGATTTCTGAGGTTGCTCATTGTTTACTCTTTTTCTCAGATGTCGAACAATTGCGCTTGAAACTGGTTTCCAGAACTCCCAGTTGTGCAGCACCATCGTCCAGTTGTCTTTCACCCCTGCAGAGCTGGAGGTCATGTTTGCCTTCCCTCTCATCTACAGCATCTTCCAGCTGGCTGCGGCCGTCTTTGCTGTGGGCGGTAAGAGTCTCAAAGGGAAACTGCCTTGAAATCGGGCTGAAAAGTCACAAATTTGATCGACAAAAATCCAAAATTTTAACATTATTCTCAGAAGTTTTCTAGGAAGAAAATACATGAACATTTTTGAATTTCAAAAGACATTTCTGAGTTTTTTCTGTCATATTTTATTTTACTTTCCACACTGGAAATTTCCAAAAGGCAAAGCGTTTTGACTTTTGACATTTTCAGCAGTTTCCATGTTTCCTTCAAGAAAACTTCTGAGATTAATGTCAAAATTTACAAGTTTTTTCTAGCAATGTTTTTTACTGTTCACACACATAGACATTTCCAAGTTCAAAGTTTTTTAATTTTTAAATCCAGAGATGTCCATGTTTTTCTTTTCTTTTTTTTTCAAAGCTCAAAATTTTTCGACAACCACATTTTTGAGCTCCAAAAGTCAAACATTTGCTAGAAAAAGCTCTGAAATTTTTAATCTCTGAACTTTTCTGCAAAGAATCCCAGAAATCTCTGACTTTTGAAATTCTGAAATGTTCAGGAGTTATTTATAGAAAATTTGAGATTAGTGTAAAAAAAAAAAATTCATAATGTTTTCTTTCAAATGTTTGACTTTCCCAAAAGTCAAAAATTTTATCGGAAAAACTCAGAAATGTTTCAGTGAATCTCAGAAATTTTATAGAAAAAACTTAGAAACAATCAGATTAATCACGATTAATCGCTTTTTGAAATATGCTAACTTAGTAATTAAATAATTATTAATTAGAGTATACAGACTAAAACATGCAATTTGCCAAACAGAAACACAAAGAGCAGTAATTAAACTAAAATAATGCAAAAACTATGTATTTTGTATGTAAGAGGAAAAAAAACCCTTCATCTGTAAATATTTTCAACCCAGAACTCTTCAAGTGACAGTTTTAGCTTCATCTAGTCCAAATACGGTAAAAACACAATCTTTTGATTAAATAATTTATAATTTGATCATCAGATCAGCTCTACATCGATGGCAAATGGAAGAGAGCGTTTATCTATCTGCACACGCATCCTTTGCTACAAACACTACCATTTTGTCTTGCTTTTTTACCTAAAAAAAGAAGTTCAATTATTTGTATATTTGCATTTTTTTATGTATTTCAATTAATATATGCAATAATTTTGAAAAGTTAAATGAAAAATATGCACATTGTGCTATTTTTTATCAGATCACTTGATTAATCGTCAGAATAATTGATTAATCGTCAGAATAATTGATTAATCGTCAGAATAATTGATTAATCGTTTATTAAAATAGTTGCCAGCTGCAGTCCTATAGCTTGAAGTAAATGTTTTTACCCTGCAGATTAGTTTCTCACTGTGCGTGCTTCCCTCCGCAGCCTACCAAGCGTACAAGAGGTTTTGTGGGAAAGGTGACGGCGCAGAGGATGAGGCCACCAGAGTAGAAGACGAGTCTAAAAACACGAGCTACAGTCTGGATAACAAAGGCTTCGATTCCAGCGAACTGGGCGGCACCTACTCCTTAAAGCATTGAGACTCCAACATGCTGCAGAAAACGTTAGACCGCCTGAAGAAGCTACTATCACTGAACTGTGAACACACGCCGCCCCCTAGAGGTTGAAATGTGTAAATGTGCAAAGGGAAAATGCAACAGTTGGACGGTGCGTGGCGCCCCTGACTGACCCATTCTTTGTTTGAGCTTAATATTCTGCTTTCTTTTAATTTATTCATGTAGATATTTAAAAACAGCGCCAGCTGCACTGCAAAACCTGAATTTCACCAAGTATTTTCTAGTGTACACTTAAAATAAGACGAAACTAACCTACAAGTAACTTTTAGAGATTTAAATTTGGAAATAAATAAATAATTTCTTAACATTAATGAAAAAGTACTAATTTCACTTAACTTTAATCAATATTAAGGAATTATTTACTTAAAACATACATGTATCTTGCTGAAAAGTTACTTGTAAGATAGTTTTGTGTACTAAGGTATTTGAACTAGAAACTAAAAGTAGACAAAAATACTTGGAGAAATTTTGTGTTTGGAATTTTCTATTTTGTAGTTCACTAGCTACATATTCAGAGAAGAGAAGATTTATCCTGATATATTGGATCTTAGGACTATGAGATGATGGCATAGAGTCACTAAGGGGAACAAAGTTAAAGTTTATCATAAGCTCAATTTCAGGTTCTTTATTTAGTCAGAATTAATATATTTGAACATCTGAAAACCTCATGTAAGTTTTTTCACTAAATCAGCCAAACTGCAGTTATTATTCGTCTCTAATGTGTCCTGATGCTCTGATCCAACTCTGTGTTTCTTTGTTTAGATTTTTTACTTCTGTAATAAATTAAGTTAAATATTAATAAAACCATGCATATGCAATATTGATTATTTTCCAGCTACACTTTACTGCAACAAATATGTATTATTAAACACGAACTGGTTTATAGAAATAAAATGCTTGTACAACATGTAGCTTATCAACTGTTTGCTCAGAGAAATTGTGAATTTGTTGTCATAAAATGTATTTTTGTTGTAACGCTCCTGTTTTGATATGAATGTAAGTACTTTTTGAGATCTTAATAAACTTCTTTATCTAAACATTGATAAACTGTGATGAGATATTCTCCTTTACAGGCAGAATTATGTCAAAATCTTTGATGGAAAGTTGATGTTTGGACATCAAATTCAACAAATATTTACTTATATTAATGTTATATAGAATTAATTCTGACTAAAATTTGATTACTGTGCCCTTCAGAATTGAACAAAACTTTTAAATAAATCTATTATTAACAGGAGGATAATCTCAGGTCCATATCTATAGTCAGAGCAATAATAAGAATCAAAATTTATCTTCCACCATAGTGGAATCTGTCGTTTAATAAGTAGAGGCAGATGGATCAATCAGTATATTGATACCTCTGACCCCCAATCATCTCCTTTAGACTAACCAGCATCAATTAGCAAACACCTGGTCGAATTGTGCGTCTGCTTCATCAGACATGTATGAATGTTTAAACTCAGAATTAATTTTCATCTAGAGAAGTTTAGATTTGTGAAAAAAATGCTTTTTTATGGGCTTCAAGGATCCAAATTTGGCTCATTTCTTTAAAAAAAAAAAGTTCTTGCTAATGTTATTTTTGTTAGGAGGACTTAATAATTTGCCATACAAATATCTAATTTCGCTGATTGTTGATTCCTTTTCAGTTCCCTCCCAAGCATGAGTCAACCACCATGTTCCTGTTTTTTCTAAACTCTGATTTTTGAATTATTCATTCACAAAAGAAAAAAACTGGCTTTTCATTACAAAAATGCTTTGGTTACATTTATTTCAAAGAATATTTCTATAGAGGTGCAATAAATATATATATATATATATATATATATTATTTTATTTTATTTTTTTCACTAGCTGTGGTTGGGGGCCACAAATGGCCCACAGGTCGTACTTTGGATACGCCCCTGTTCAAGACATAAATCAAAATAAGAATGAGTGAAAAAAACTAGAGAAAACTGGACCAAAACATCCTCATTCGGTTAATGAGGCATTCACCAAATGGATGTATCCAGAATTTTAATTATATCCCAACGGAACATTAAAAGTAAAACATTTGCAGAGAAAATCGCATGGCTTCTTCGTGATCATTTTTTGTAGTTGTAAAATAAACACTCCTAAATGTTAATGGGGCTCGAAGTCCACGCAGTTATGGTTATTACACGTCCTCATGCTCTAACATGCCTCAACCACAGCAGTTTAGTAGAGACATGCTGTCATTTTAAATGAAAGTCTGTTTAAACATGCCAGGTTCTGTTCCATGAACGCCCCTCCAACTGAAGCTGCCTTCACTGCTGTTGTAAAACTCGGAATTTCCTCTTAAAACGTTGACGCTGCTGCTTTTTAAAGGTTGCGTGACATCAGCTAGTTACCTACCGTTTTATAACATTGTTATAGGGCTACTTAAAAGTGTTTGAGTCTGTTGGTAGATAAATACAACAGAACCAGCCTATCAAATTAGCATATGTGTTTATTGAGTGCTTGATAGTAAACTGGTTGAATATGGCTGATAGAAAGTACACAAAACCTTCGTGATAATGATTCTACTTCGACGTATCCAACCACGAAAGTTTTTGTCGCTGTATTTTCTAACGTTTAGTTGGAGAGGGAAAATTTCCGAGGGGTCATTGAAAGCATCACATGTTCACGTTCAGATTCAGATCTGAAAGTCGAAGACGAGAAGAAGACGAAGACGTCCTGGAAAGTTACCGTAAGAGTGAAATATATCTGTATTTTTTAAGCGTGTAGCAACGACTATCTTTTCATGTAATGTGTAAAAAAGTTTTGTTAGAAAACATAATGTTCAAAAAGGTTTTATTAACGGAAAAAACAGATTAGCGGTCGCAGAGAGCCCCCCCCCGCCCCCCAAATCTCATTTCCTTCTGTGTGGAGTTTGTTACATAGACAGAAATGATCATATTTATTAAACTTGGGAGTTGTGTGAGTTGAGACAGATAAAAACGAGTGTTAGGTTGTGTTTGTGTGAATTAGCAAACAGTTTTCCAACTAAAATGACTGCCCTGCCTCCTTAGGGCGGTATGGAGGACCGCTGTTTAACAAAACTGTTAACCGCAGGAAGGGTGTTTTTTACGATAGTTACGGTAAACTACGTCAAATACAGTATGTGCTGTTTGTTCGCTTCAACACGTTTTAACTGGAATAAATGACGTTATCTTCAAAATGTGGCGGAGCGTCCGACTCACATTTAAAGTAGGAGTTATTCGTGATTCTTAAATCACTTAATATTTGTTTACTATAACAAATATAAATAAAATCTGATTTGCTTAAATTTTAAAGCAATTAAAAAATTCTAATGCGCATTCAGCAACATTTTCTACCTGCAAAGGTTGCAAAATGATACAAACTTAAATGGAAGTTAAAATATAAACGCACCAATCTGAGATTCTGTAGCCGATCTCTGATAACAGATTTTATAAACCGATTTTGTAAATCAGTTATCACCGATACTAAAGGTAAGACAATGTTTTGTAGTATTTACTGTAAAAGTGACAGTGACAAATGTTTACAAATTCATCGCCGAACAAGTTGAAGTCAACACAAAAACATGTGTGTAAAATATTGGCAGAAACTTACAAAAAGCGAAACAGAACTGCCATCTTTTATCTGAATAATGCTGAAATACAGATAATAAACCAGATTGCTCCATATGAAAACATCTGTGACAATAAATTCCTTGTCATAAAATAATGACGCGCAGAATGTGATCCAGGTCTCACGTCACCTGGACCACATTCTGCGGTGTTAAATTATTAATCGACTGAATGGCTCAGATGTTGGAGCGTATCAGCCGCCAAATAACCGCCGGGGGGAAAAAAATAATTCAACCGATGTAGAAAAATGCACAAAAACAAAAAGAGATACAGCTTGTCTTGTTCAGATGTGTTTCTGGGTCAGTTTTTACCTGGAGGCTCTTGTTTTTTGTTTTGTTTTTTACATTACAGCTTTGGTTTTAGGTTTTGCATCATTCCTAGATTACAATTTGCACAAAGCTCATGTACTCAGAGTAATTTTTTATTACTAAGAAATGCGTTTAAATAATCAGAATTTGAGTAAGCTGAAGCTAAAACTGTCCCATGAGGAGTTTTACATAGAATAGGTTTACATTTTATCCTAAATTATAAATGTATATATTTTGTCACTACTCTATGTGTGTTGTTTAAGCAAAATTGAATTTATGGCGTCTGTCTGCTCCAGATAACAATGAATCAATTACTAAATTAGATGACGATTATTTCAATAACCGATTAATCATGATTAATTGTTTCAGCTCATCATTATCAATGATGATGAGCAATTATTCTAGTAGTTTATTATTCTAACAATTATTCTTAAAAATGCTTTAAAAGACGCAAGTAAACAAAATATTCACTTTCTTTTCCAAGTAAGAAAATAACCAATTAATCACGATTAATCGTTTCAGCCCTAGATTAGGTAGAAGTGTAGAGGAGAGACGGTCGGCTGTCGAAGAACTTTGTGGCTGCAGATATTTTCCCTGGAGTCTGGCTCTGGGTCGAAACATCTCAGGTGAAGGACCGAACAAACTGCAACCATGGCAACCGCTCCATAACACCATGCGTTGGGTGCGTCATCATCCCATTGGGGCTAGGTAGTTTGATCTCAGCCATTCTCCTGAGTGATACTGGTGTTATCACGTTTCTAGAATCAGTGTGGATTGTTTCTTTTTGTACATGCCGACCCAGATGGGCTGAAAGATGCCAGGTAACCCCTGCCTGTGGACGCCGCTCCCTCAGAGCAGCCCCTGTCCATGTGACCGCTACAAGCACGCCTGCTGCAGCTGCGATGGGGACGTCTATGTCCTGGGGGGAAGAGACAACAGCTGCCTGGGAGACTTCTGGAAGTACAGCGTTGGTAAGGGCCCTTCATGCACAGCAGAACAGGAATTTACCTGGTTACTGATGAGTAATCGTTTCTGTCAAACATTCAAACTTTAGGAAGTTGCATCTCATCATCATATTTTCACTTCTGGTTAAAATATTTTTTTTTCCAAATATCTGTAGAACCAAGTTCAAAAGACATTTATGACTCTTTTGGGTGAGAAACGCTGACTCATGGATCATGTCTAAAGCTGCAACTCATGATTATTCTGACAATTAATCGATTAATCAGATAAAAAACTGGAACATTCTGCAGATTTTTCATTCAAACACTTAAGCTTATTTTATTCTAGAAATACCTCAAAATATACAATAAACAAGTAATTCATTTTCTTTTTTAAATAAGAAAATAAACATTTTATTTCCTAAAATCCATTAATGTAGCATTCTTTTAATGTATGGTCGATCATTTGTTGCAGCTAAAAAAATCTAACATTACAGTAGAAAAATGTCTTTTTTCTTCACCGATTAGTACAAATAAAACCAACAAAACATTACAGACGAACAGAAAGAGATATCAGTCTACAAAATAAATAATCAGATAAGAGAATAAATAACAGCATCAAAAATAAACAAACAAAAAAGGAGGTATGTATTAACACAGATACAAAAAACAGAATATTATCAAATGGTGTCAAATTAAAAACAATTAAATTGTTTAACAGGTGGGTTTTGGCCTGCTTTTTTTTCCTTTAATCTTTGCAGTTATTTTCTGATTTGCAATATTATTTTCTTTTTCTAATATTCTTTGATTATCCTAGGGTCAAAGATATTTTTAGTAGAATTGAGAGAGAAATAAAAAAAATGAATAAATAAAAGTATTTGCCAGAACAAAGCAAAATAAAATAAAAATTAACTAAAAAGATATTAAAGAAAACCTGAGCAAACAGAAAAAATGGTTTTGTTCTGTTTATTTTGTTTCAGTGTTGGATAAATGGACCAGGCTGAGCTGCTCAGGCGAAGCTGCACCAGAGGAGCTGGAGCAGCACTCTATGGTGGCCTATAAGGTCCAAACCTCAAACACTTTTTATTCATTTCCTTTAAACCGTGCAAACATGAAGCAGATGTAACTTGCTCACTGGTTTCTGGGCCTCTTCAGGGTTTCCTCTATGTGTTTGGAGGCATGTGGGACTCTGCGTACACTGGGCGGCGATGCCCCCTGTGGGTGTTTGATGTCGGTGAGTTTCACTCAGGACGATTATTTTACCCTCTGCTGATCTTCAAGCTGTTAGCAGAGATTCTAGTTTCCAAAAAAACTCCTGTGCATGCTGGAAAACATTCAACCCCTGCTATGTTCAGCTTTTATTTACCTGCTTCAATACATGCTGTTTCTAACTAGAATTGGAGGAGAGATTTAGGTTGGGCTTAAACTATAAAACACCCTAAACTGTTTTTAAATAGAACATCATAAAATAAAACACAAAACAACATTGACTGGGAATCATGTCAAAGCAATGTGTGTTAGCGCATTATTTGTTTTTATTCTCATCTTCACACAAATAGAGTTTTCACAGCTCTCCGCTTTGGTTGGAGCTTTTATAAATAATCGTTTTTAGTGAACAGTTTTATGTGGATTAAAAGGTCAAAACATAAAAATATATTAACTTCCCAGATATCTGGCTTTGTGTGAACTAGACCTTAGTAACAAAGTGCAATGATTTAACAGGAGGTTGAATGTTTCCAGACCTGCATCCTGCATATATGCATGTATGTTTCACAGAAAACAGTCTGCAACATACTTTAACTGTTAGAGAACTATTAGAAATTCTGCAGCTTGTTTTTCTTCTTCTACATGTTTTCTAGTGAGGGTTTTCTTTAATTGGTTTGCTCTGTTTTCTGTTTGTTTCAGTAAATCAGAAGTGGGTTCCCTGCCAGGGGAAGACCAGCTCCCCTCAGGTAAATCAGATTTATTGCCTTAAACTATCTCAGTGAAATAATCTACATTTTAATTTGATTACATTCTTCTGGTGGGAAATAATCACAGTGAAAAATGTTTAGTTAAATTACCATTGCCACATTTACTGGCATCTCAAAACAAAAGTTTCCTGTTTCCCTAGCGGATAAATATAGCATGGCACAAACCCGCCCATTTCAAAATAGGAAAAACAAGAAAACATGCTGCTGTAAAACTGACCTCATCTACAGTCATAGTTTAGAAAAGCAACTTTAACAGCTGGGAGACAACCAGAAAATAAAGCAGCAAGAGGACTGCAGCACAGTGCATTTTGGGTAAATACAACCAAAACAAACACGTTAGCTTAGCGCTAGCTGGAAAAATGGCTTGTGGTTTTCTACCTAAGAGAAAAGAAATCTTACTGCCACTAAAATCTGACGCTACTTCATTTTGTTTACATATAGTGAAGAAGAAAGTTGCGCTCAGTGTCTTCTGTCGTTTCCCTCTGTGATTCTTGGTGCAGCACCTCTAGAGGCAGGAGGGGAACAGGGTTTTATAGGGTTTGGTTCAGTTCACTCAGTGCAGTGAGAAAGTCAACTAAATGGAGAATGTAATGCACTTTTGTTTCAACTGGTAGTCGAGTTGAAACAAAACTACCAGACTATCAGGTATAAAAAACCCTTGGTTTACCACAGTGTTTCACTTCCTGTCAAATTTCTGCACAGCTCCAAAACCGACTTCAGCTCCGTCTTTGTCAGTCGGAGACGCAGTCTCAGGGAATCGCCACTGGTTCGCAGGGTCCAGTTAGGTTTTAACGTGATTTCCAAGTTAGGTTGGATGCCAAAACGGATCCAGTGAGTCTTGGTTCGTTGCTGAGCTTTTCAGCAACAGACAGTCCAGGTGGGTCTGGTGTAAAACAGATAAATCCAAAAATAAATTCAACTCTCTTCCAGTCCAAATGCAGAAGAGAACTTATGATGCCATAGAAATTATTATTATATTTTTGTCCCACTGAATACTCAAACTGAAGGCAGGATTTTTAGTTATTTTTCTGTTTTATAGCATTTTTTTGTCAGTTTTCAGATTATTCCAGTACAATATAAAAGCTATTTTTTATCAGCAGCACAATGTCATTGATAACTGATCTTTTAACGTCGTCTTGATGTTTTGTGTTTCCAGAGCCAAAGGCCGACCAACCGGAAAGGCCACAGCGCCGTGGTGCTCGGCTCCTCCATGCTCGTCTACGGAGGCTTCATGGACGTAAAGGGATCCCTGCAGGAGTTTTGGAGTTTAAACCTCAGTAAGTTTGTTCAAACTAGAATAAAAAACAGAAAAATGAGCATTTTTAATCAGCTTTTTAGTAATTTCCAGGATTTCTGAAGAGAGTTAAATCAGGTGTTTGTTTCGGACAGATACGACGGCGTGGTCTGGCCTCAGCGGTTCTGATCGGGGAGCGTCCGTTCCTGGGCCCAGACACAATCACTCCGCCGTGGCCTACCAGAACTGCATGTTCCTGTTTGGAGGCCTGAAGGGTCTGTGGGAGCAAAGGGACTTCTGGAGGTGGAACAGCACCAATCACACATGGACCTGCCTCAAGTGAGCGCCAAGGTTTCCTGTCGCTAAAATTTGAAGCCAAGCTTTTATTTTGCAAAGCTTTTAGGCCAGATTGACATCCGGTTTAACGAGGAGTCTGAGGTTTCTGACTTTCCATCAAAGTCATCATATCAGACGGATTCCTGCACACTTTGGATGAAAGGATGAAAGTCAACTCAGGAGATTTTACTTGTCAAAGAGGAGCAAATGTTACATTTTGAACTTTTGGACTCCAGTCATGTTGCATAGTTAAGTCATTTTAACCTTGTTTGTTTTTAGCAGGACAAATTGAGATTTTTCCAGGGACAACAGATGAAAATTAATATCCTTTTGGAAAATTCTGTCACATTTACAGAAATGTTATTTTTCCTACCAAATAAATTTAAGTTAAATATTAAAGTTAAATTAAACCCATGTAATCTTGAAATGCATGTTTGATAAATCCTTGGGTCTCTTGTGGCCTTTCCCTAGTGGCTAATGCAAAGTAAGCTAACATTTAGCTGGAGGTGTTTGGTGTTTGTTAACAGCTTGTCGGTTTTATTAAACTATAAATGTAACAAAAGGTTGGATTATACTCTAGTCCCTCTGTGTGTAATAACACAGAACTTAGTCTTGTTCATATGAATTAGTGTGTAAACTGTGGGGCTGAAAGGATTAATAACAATGACTAGATTATATAAATAATTGAGTAATTGATAAATGGAGGCTCCTGTTGCTGTGCTCCGCAGGTCGGGCCCCCCTCGGCTGATGGGTCACGCCGCTGTGACCTACAGGGACAGCATGCTGCTGTTCGGAGGCGGTGAAAGCCAGCGCTCTCCCAGCAGGACTCTGTGGAGGTACAGCTTCTCCTCCCACACCTGGAGCCAGGTGGCCTCGCTCCCAGGCTCCGACGCTCCGGACCGGATTCACCACTGCTGCGCCGGGCTCGGCCGCAGCTACGAGCCCGACACCGGCGGCTCCGGACCGGCGCTGCAGCCGCAGGATGCCAAACCCAGACATTTCAAAAACAAATGCTTCCCCGTCTCCCACTCGGACATAGAGATGAAAACATTCAGCAAAATGTCTCCAGACGTGGACGCACAGAGCGACACTAAGCCCGATCCCCCGCTGACGGAGAACAGCTTGACGTTTGAGAATAAAGCCTTCAGGAGGCAGTGGAGCTGCGCCGACGAGCTGCTGCTCGACCAGGAAGACGGAGACATCTTACAGAACCTGCCTGACACGCTGCTGGTGCTGGGAGGACGACCTTACAGCAGACACAGTCCCATCTGCGTCTGGAGTATGACCCTGACCGACTCCTAACAGCCACCGAACCTTTACTGGCAGAGAATAATGCAAAATATTAACAAGTATTTTAGATTATAATGTGAAAGATGGAGGTAAATTTGACAAAGAGCAGCTGAAACGGAGCATTCCTGTTTTCTAATGAGGCTCGTTTGACAGGAGCTCACACTGCAAAAATCACAAAGTATTACTGTTTGGCTTTTACCGCAATTATCTTAGTGCACTTGAAATAAGGCTAAACTAACTTACCAAAAACTTTTCAGCAAGATAAGGGAGCTTGTTTTAAGTCTAATTCCTTAGCATTGATAAAAAATTAATAGTTCTACTGGCAGATAATTTCACTTAAAACAAGATTTTTTTTGACCAGTAAAATAGTATTTTTTAAATTAATATTAAAGAATTATCATCTTAAAACAAACTCATTTCTTTCTGAAAAGTCAACAAAAGAGCATGAAATGAAGTCATATTACTAGGCATTAGCATAATGTTAATCAAGATTACTTATGTTTATTTGTGTGGCATATTTCAGCAACAAACTGCTTTAGATCATGAAAACAAAAAACATAATGGAGTCACCAACTGAGGAAACGGTAACATCACATTTTGTCAAGTGTCATTAAAATCATCGACACATCAGATATGTTGGAT
This sequence comes from Poeciliopsis retropinna, assembly GCA_010277075.1. Classification (NCBI taxonomy): domain Eukaryota; kingdom Metazoa; phylum Chordata; class Actinopteri; order Cyprinodontiformes; family Poeciliidae; genus Poeciliopsis; species Poeciliopsis retropinna. The sequence continues at coordinate 2,852,260 of VMRM01000037.1, read as the reverse complement.
AATGTTCAGGTTATTAATGTTCCAAACCAACTCTAAACACTTTGGTTTTATTTTCCCATCGTTGCCCTAATAGTTTGTTGCAACTGAAATATTTGCATAAGAAACTAGACAAAATTACTTTGCAAGATTTTGTGCTTTTTCGGTGAATCAGTGTCTTTCTATCACCTCGTCTCTGTTCACCGTTACTGACGACCTGTACATAAGAATTTATAAAAACAGTTTTATATCATCTGGAGGTTTTTCTGTTTATTTATTCAAAACATGTCAAAGTATTAGGAGGACACAATCTTCTGGCTGTAGCTGCGTTTTTATTACAAATGGGTGTAAAACGTTTTTGATATTCTACTAATATTAAAAAAATATTAGCAGAATAAAATTGCATTAATTATTTATTTTAAAAATTTATAAATGCATTTTTTTTATTGCAACTTTTGCAAAATCTATGCCATCTTCTGCCTAACACTTCCTCTTGTCTTTGTCTTTTCCCTCAGTAGTAACATCCGGTTGTGGATCACATGACTTGTGTTTTTATTATTGCTTTGTTTCTATGAAGCAAATTTATATTTGTAATTTCAATATGTGCAGTTATAGAGGAATGCAGCTTATGTTACCATTGGTAAATGTAAAACAGAAGCATCATTTCTGGATGTATTTTCATTAAAACCCTCCTAAATCAGTCCTGCAATTGTAAAAATAGTGTTCTCATTGTTCAGAACCAAAAATGTTATAGTTAAGAACTGATGGTTTATATTAACTGTGATCGTGATGCTGACCAGAAGAGGGCGCCAGAGCTCAAATCACCATTAATCGAGAAGCAGGTCAGAGATCAGAAGAACTGAGAAAACTGATTGTAAAAATGTTTATTTTAGAAACCACAAAGTACTAGTCAATACAAAAACGTATAAAAGTACAAAAAAAGTTGGTCAAAAAATATCTGAGATGACAATATTTAAGGTGTACTAATGGCACTGTGGTTACGAATCTGAATACAAAAGTTGGTGCAATCAAAGAAGAAATTCACATTGTAGCAGTTTTTTTTGCAACCATCCTCTCGGGTCTGGAACACCAAGCTCCAGAAAACTAGCACTTAGCAGACGGTGAAGTGGCACACAGCTTCTTCTATTACAAACTAACAGACAACTGAACAGGCAGGTGCGGCAGAAGTAAACATTTCATGGTCACAAAAAACATGTACCGAAGAAAAGAAGCAACAGGTTGATCCAAACAGAAAACAAAAGGAAAACAAAAAACTGCTGCACTTTTATCTTTCAAACTGTACCGAACAGGTTCACTCGCAGAATCCAGAAAGCAGAGACAGTAGTGAACGTTTAACAACAATACTCAGAATACAAAAATAAAGAACAGTATCAAACATTTCAAAACAATACATGGCAATATCAAGAGTTACATGGTTCTTTTATTTCAAGCATTACCCAGGTTTGTTTGTTCCTTTGGACAAAGGCACCTCAAGTGTTCCAGTTACCTATAAGAGGCCTGTACTGCGAAGAAGGTTCATCGCTTCAAGATTCCTTCATCCTGACTCAGAATATACAGAGCAGCAAAACAGAAACAGCTCCACGCTAAGAGAGCACACAGAAAAACTATTGAATGCAAACTAAGATTGTTGAACTGAAGTTCACTGAATGCACAGGCTGGTTCCACAAAGGGTAGGACTAACCAACTGTCTTTACAGATCTAACTTGCTGACTTCCCTTGATCCAACATGCTGGAGGCTGTTCACCTTGGAGACCTGCGGGTATGGCATGGCGTGAGATTTACACCGGATTTTTCAATGACTAGCGAGAGCTCACCGAATGCCGCCGGAACCGTGACGATTTCCAGAGCACAAGAATGGATTCAACAATCGAAGGACGCAAGGACAGAAAGATGGAACCCATGGAAAGATGACAACGATGAGATAAAGTAGTAACAGCCCAGGAAAGAAAGGGAATGATATAAGGAAGACATGGTGGAAAATTTACACAATACAGGTCAGAACGTTGAAATACTGAAGACCAACTCTAGATAGCTCAGGAATCCCAAGAATCTAAATAGATTAGATTCTTGGGATTCCTGTCCCAGCTTGAACTGGTCTTCAGTATTTCCCAGATTGTCTTCCATCCAGTCTTCCTTGCTCCCTCTCGTACTTTTCTGTTATGTTACTATTTTCCTTTATGATTGCCATCTGCCCATCAGTCCTTGCTTCTTTCAATCGTTCCTTGCATCATTCTTGTCCTTTGTGGTTTTACTACATTTTGTCCTTCTGTTATTGCGTCCTACTTTCCTTCCCTTTTCATGCAGCCTCGGTAGTTAGTTCTATCCACTGTAAAACCATTTACAGTAAATTCAACCAAAACAAGAAGGGACTGATTGAAAGCCTGCAAAGACAAGGGAAAGTAGCAAAAAATGCAAGGATGACAGGATTGATACTGAAGACCAATTCTGGACAGCACAGAAATCCAAATAATCTACGCTATAAAGCATAACACCAAAGCCTTAAGGAGTTTGATCATTTGCTCAAAGGTTTCACTTTGATCTTGGAAATGGATTGAGTCCTGAAATCTGTGAAGAAACAGAACAACAGCTGCGCAGTACAGGCCACAGGTTCCAGGATTGGAAGTGTTGACCAGTTCAGGACCAACACTGACATTTAAAAAAAGACACTCGAGGGAAGCCCTTGTTGTGTGATGATCAACATCTTGTACAGTCTTCATAAGATCACAACTCCCAGTACCGGTGTTTGATTTGAGGCGCCCTGTTCAACCCTTTGCTCGCTTCTACAATCACTCTCACTAAGTACACACGTTACAAAACGACTGGCTGGGCCTTTCCGTAACAAAATTCCAGTTCAAGTCTAAAGGCAAACTTGAGATTGACACACCGACCAAAACAATAATAACAATAATAATAATAAAAAAGATAGAAATGACAAGAAGCTCCAAGTTTCTTAATAAAATATCCATATAGTATCTAACAGTTAGCTGCCCTGAGGGAGATGTACATGTCAACCGTTACCACTTCTGCTGCATGAAGGCAGTTAATAAGCACTTTGGGTCTGCCACGCGAAGTTCTGCACAGTGGGATGTAACACTGGAGGGCTTGGGGTCTTCATCCACCTCAAGCAAGTCCATCACTTCCCTTTTTGTTCTCATCGCTTGAGTTTACGCACGCAGACCTGTGAAGACATCTGTTGGTCAGTTTCCTTGGATAAAAGCCACGATTTATATAAATGAGAGAAGAGGAAATGGCTTACCTTTGTCACAGGTGCTGCTTTGTTTCTCTTGGGCAAAGTTTAGTCTGTTCTGCTCCACTGCGATGCCGTTGGACTCTGGGCTGCTGCTGCGGGGCGGGCTGTTCTCCTCGTTTTGGTATGCCAAATCCAGGTGCTGCTGAGCCAGTTTCAGGTGTCTGCGCAGCCTCTCCAGCTCCCGAGACGATGCTTCATCACCAAAGGATTCGCGACCCGAGTCTCCGAAGTTATCCCTGAAGCCCAACTTCCCGTTCGGGTCCTTCTTCAGGGCGGTGTGGTACCCTGGAGGGGCAGAGGGTTGGCGGCAGATCGAGGACCTCTGGCTGGCCGGCGGCGGGGGGCGAGAGGCTCGAGAGCGAGGTCGCGGCCGGCAAAAGCATTCCCGAATCCCGCTGAGGCCAAGATGAAAGATCTCCAGCATGGTGAAGAAGAGGCACAACGCGCTGACACCGTACATGATGAGCAGGAAGATGGTTTTCTCAGTGGGACGAGAAATGAAGCAATCCACCGTGTGCGGGCAAGGAGAGCGCGTGCAGACGTAGGATGGCGCCACCTCCAGCCCGTAGAGGACGTACTGCCCGAACAAAAACGCCGCCTCAAAGACGGCGCGGGACAGCAGCTGGAAGACATAGACCTTCATCAATCCGTCTCTCTTGATGCGACGTCGGCCGTCGTGCTTCTTTTTCGGCTTCTCTGCAACTTCCTTCTCCTTATCCGGCTCGATCTCCTCGAGGATCATGGGGTCCTCCTCCCCGTTGTCCTCCGCCTCTTCGTAGTCCCTGTTGGCGCCCCGACTCACTATCGGCATCTTCTTTCTGCCCTGTGGCCTGTATTCGTCGTCGTCCATGCGGGCGATCTTGTGCATGGCAAACCCGAGGTACAAGATGGTGGGCGTGGTGATCATGATCACCTGAAACACCCAGAAGCGAATGTGCGAAAGAGGAGCAAATGCGTCGTAGCAAACGTTCTCACAACCGGGCTGCTGTGTGTTGCACACAAATTTACTCTGTTCATCGTAGTAGATCGACTCGCCGCCGACCGCCGTCAGCACGATCCGGAAGACGATGAGGAACGTGAGCCAGATTTTGCCCACGAAGGTCGAGTGATTAGAAATCTCATCCAGCAGACGAGTGAGGAAGCTCCAGCTCATTTTGCTGCCGAATGAAGGACGTTATAAATCCTGCGGAGAGGAAAAAAGGAAAATGTCCATAAGAACGCGCCCTGAAAAACACACAATCTCTACAACTCTCTGAAATATTTATTGTATCGCTTATGATAAATTTCTTAGAATTGAATTTGTTGTCACAATGAATTTTAATTAACTTTTTTTTTTTTAAACTGCACGTATTGTTGGAATTGTTAATTTTACTTTCTCTTTTTTCATTAAGAGCATCAATACATTTGAAAAATATGATTAAATGCCGTTACTGTGAGCAGTTTAGGGACACAAATCGCATTTCTTTAGCTGGCTTTTCTCCAAAAGAAGTGCACTACAATTTCTTTAAAGCAGTATTTTGTTGCTCTGCCAGGCAGTTACCTTAAAATCTAGCAATAAATAGTTTTTATTACTTTAATTGTTATCACAATGATACTCTAAACTATTGTGATAAAAGTTTAAGTGCAAATCACCGACCTACTATGACTACTGCAGAGGGAAAAATTTACATTTCGATCTAAAAATATTAATCTGAAAAATTTTCTAGAAAAAAGAGAAAATTCTGAGTTTGAAAACTCAAAAAAAAAATTGTTAGAAAAACTAACATTTTTGGAATTAATTGCAGATTTTTTATAGAAAAAAAGAAAATTTCTGAGTTTAAAAAGTCAAAACTTTGGCAGAAAAATATATATTTTTTAATTAATCAAAAATTTTCTAGAAAAAAAAGCAACTTCTGAGTTTCTTTCTTTCTCCTGAGTTGAAGAGGTTAAAAATCTGCTAGAAAACAACAATTTTGAGATTAATCTCAGAAATTTTCTAGAAAAAAACAAAACAAAAAACAACAGGGAACTTCTGAGTTTAAAAGGTCAAAAAAATGCTAGGAAAAAAAAATTAATTAATGTCAAAAGTTTAAAGAAAAAAAATGGGAAATTTCTCAGTCTCAAAAGTGAAGATGTTCCACTTTTTAAAATTCTGAGCTTGAAGTTGGAAATAGTCGACTTAATTAATTTCAAGCCAGATGTTGCCTGCATTTAAACAAACGGCCACAGTGTGGCGCAAAATCACAACCAAACGCATCTCCCTCCTCACCTGCAGCAATGAGACCAACATGCTCAGGCAAAGCTCCCAGAAAAAGACTAAAAACCAGCCAACCGTCCAAACACAACACCCTGAAGACGCAAAAAGGCTAAAACTGTAGTTTTCCAGAATATCCAGAAGTTTTATAGTTGAGGATACACAAACTCTGACCGAGTTGTTTGTTATATTTTCTAGTGTCTTACTCAACAGTCAGTTCTTCAAGACACACACAGATGCAGCTGATTGAAGTTTAATAGGGTCTCACAATGACTAATATGCTGTTGTGGTTTCACAGCATCTAACAAACATCGATGTCTGCAGAGTCTTGATCTCACTTAATAAAAAGGCACAAAGCTCTTTGTAATGTAATAAACTGTTTGAGTAACACGGTTTATTACATTTGTCTTGTCTTAATCTACAAGAGTGATTTTGCCAGCCAGCTGATTGGCTGGCTGGCTTTAAGATGGAGAAACGGCACTAAACTTCGTAGAAACTAGTAAATTATAGACTTCTAAACCGCAGAACACGCGGCGTTCTGTCCCACTGATGTGACCAATTACAGTTTGATTCGGACTAAACTACTTTGTACACCTGACTACATTGAGGTTTCCAGCAGTTTGCAGAGTTGCACAACCCCAAATAACCTCCCTTATAAAAAGGGACTATCCCTTTAAGAACAGGTAGTGCAGCTGAAACAGCCTTAAGGCGTTTAGTGAAGGTGAAATACTCGGAACCAAATTTCTTCAGGTGTCTGGAAATCTGATCCCTCTGCATTCACATCCTGTTCAGCTTATTCCCGCTTTTTTTTTTATTAGTTTGATATTTCTGAATACTTGTAAATATTTTAAGTTGTCATGATGGGGCTGTTTTCCACCTCTTCTGGCATTTAAAGTATTTAAAAGTGATAAATATTTTTATTAAAGTTAGCTAATCAAACCTATTTTTATGTTGTCTTACAGACCGTTTACTAAATTTGACTTAAAAACCTAAATACATACAGATGCATAAACGTTACATAAGTAAACCCGTTAAATTATATTTAATTTTTCATGCAACTGTTTGCCAAAATGCAGATGCAGCAGTTCCACAAATTTACCACGAGTCAACGCTACATTTTAAAACCATATCTTACATCAATAACACCAACAAAACTCTCAATGTAGGACATCTTCCTCTACAGGAAGTCCAAATATGGTAGCCTGAATGAGCAAGAAACAGTCCAGTTTGACTTGATGTAGACCAGTTCAAGAGTCTGTTGGGTTAAGCTGATGAATAATGAGCATTTCTTTATGTTTGAACAGGATATGAACTCTTTCTCAAAGCATACAAAGGATAGAAAATCCCTCCAGACCTGTTGATCTGCTATGCGAATAGACAAACTTGTTGAACAATGCATGACAACTTGCTGATTCCAACTGTCTTTAGAAAACTTAATTGTAATCGTGAGTCATTGTTAAGTCATTGTCCTCGTTTACGGCCGTTTGCAGACCATTACACCCATGGGCGCGGCGGCAGCACCGGTTACCCTTAAACTCTGTCCCATCAGTTTCCTCGTTTGGTTCTTACATTAGCATTTTGTCCACAGTTCATGTCAGTAGATAACAGAAATGCTCCTTTTGTTGTTTCGCAACCACCAATCATAATTTCTTTAGTTTTTTTGGTTTTCAGAAATGGAACTGTTGGAGACTGTTAAGAATGAGATTCATTTATTTTTGCTAAGTTAATGTTACAGATCTAAAGTTACGTGAATGGTAGATCTATTGTTGTTCATTTATTTATTGTTTGTTTTGCTTAGACCCTCCTCCCTGTCAGTCGGCCCCCTGCTGTGATTAACAAGCAGAAGCAGCTGCTGCGGTTGATCTGGTTGTTTGGTGAATCAGAACCACGTTTCGAGTGTTTACCAGTCTTATAAAATGTACGGAACATTTCTGCCTAAGTTCTTTAAAAAAACGTATTGAAATTGAGATAAAATATCTATTTTTGGCAGCAATAATTGTAGGAAGGTTGTTGAATTATAATTGCATTTATGTTATTCAGTGTTTCTATTGAATATCCTCAGAAAAAATCAGATTTAACTTAGATGTGACTCCATGAAGTACTTCTGAAGTGTTGAGGTGCAATATTAGCGCCTTTATTTGTGCTTGAATGGTAAACAAGCCTCCAGCCACTAGGTGGCAGCAGTGCTAAAACAGGCTTTTTTTTTTAAACTTAGAAGAAGTTGAACCAGGCATAAAATGCTGACAGAGGAGACAGTTTGTGACGATTAAAAATTAAATTATGTTGATCAAGCTGACGAGAAACTCATATTTACAGTTTTATGTTTTTATTGTTACTAAAAATCCACAACGCAGTGAATCGTTTTCACTTTTACCCGTTTGAGAATGAAATGGACCGAACAGTTCTGGGTAAATGTTACAAACTGAGTTAATAAACCCAAACTTGGAAGTAGTTTTAAGACTTGATGAGAAAATGAGCTGAAATAATTAAAAACTTGAATTAAGCTCTTGATAAATAATTTTGCAATGACATCAACATGTCTGTGAAAGTGGACCAATGAAAGGCTTTAATCCCGTAGTTCTGACTTTAATCTCAGAATTAACTTGTTCATCAGGCAAATCAAGTTTTAAAACTCAACTTTACCAGAAAACCAGTTTCACAAATATAACAAACTGTTTTCATAAAACAGCAACATAATTGAAGAATTGATTGGATTGGTTAAATATTTGGATTTAGATGAAGAAAAACAAAATAAAATCAAAATTTGGAGGCAAAAGGTCATAATTTTATTCATCTTTAAAAAAAATTTTAATGTTAATAATCCTCTTTATGTACTTTTAAATTATGTTTTTTTTATTTCCAGTCAAGTTTAGACATTGGGACACTAAGCTCCAGTTGAAAATGTTCATATATATAATTTTTATTTATTTTTTTGAAATACTCAAAATCTTCTCCAGCTGCTCTTCTGGGCATTCCCATGTTGGACTCCTATTGATCTTTTCACATTGGCTACCTGTTCACTACAGAACGCAAAAAAAAAAAGAAAATAACTTTTTATATCCGTAAGTCGCTGCCAGATCAGATCAGAACCTGCTGTCTGATCCAAACCAGAACTCAATGACCTTCAGTCTGCACACATTTCTACAGCCTTTCTTCTTCTTTAACTCACTTTTTAATTCTTTTCTTTTTCCTCAAAAAAGTTTATTATTATTATGTAATCTGGAGGCCAAATTTTGAGTTTTAGTTCATTTATTTGAATCAAAATCTGACTCGATTCAACCGGTTTCATCTGAAATCACAGTTGTTCGTGTTTCAGCAGGATTTTTCCGTTTTGCATGCAGTCAGGAACATCTTATCTCCACCTCAGATGGGTGTCTGAATCACAGAGCCCTCTGCGCTGAGCTGATGCGGGTATTTAAGGGATTTGTGGCCCCTTTCAAGCATCGCGGTTCTGCAGAACAGAGACGCTTTTGTGGCCCCAACATCTGGGCGAAGGGTTAAAGTTGATACATCCCACCCCTTCAGCCTAAAGGGGGAAGGGAAAGGGCTTGAGAAAAAAAATTAAACTTAAAAGAAATAATGAAGTTTTGGAGGAATGTGCTGGAAAAACCAGAAAACTGACGCATGTTTGGGTTTAATGAAGCCAAGAATCTCATCATGAAGCAGCACGACGTGAACTGGAAACTAATCCCGTTTGCGGAGAATGCGGGAGAGAGGAGGGGGAAAAAAATCCTCCTCGTGGCAAACGACGTCACGGCGGAACCTCTCAGGATCCGAACTGGAACCGGGTCACCAATCTGTCCCGACTGACGAACTGAACCACTTTAACCACCAATTAGTGCAAAATTACAGCAAATCTGAGGATAAATGGATTTTAACAAGAAAGAAAAACACAAAACGACCCTCGTAGATTTTACTGTAATAATAAAAACCCCAAACTGGCATCTTACGTTACAATACTCAACACGTTGATTTAATTAAAGCCATTTTATTCCCAATCCGCAGGTAATCCCAGGTATTTCCAGTTTCTAATTGGAGCTTCCTCCCATCAGTTTGTGGGCTTCAACTCAAACTGGGTTTTAACCCATTTGATTCACTTTCCCAGCATATACAGTTTTAAAAACCAGTTTTATGGACAGATTGTAAAGCAGCGAGATAAAAACTAAAGTCGCAGACGCGTGTGTTGCCAGATAAAGCGCGGACCGGTGAGGATGCCTCCGCGCTTTGTCTGGGTTTTATTTTACCTTCAGATTGTCTTCTGGCTCCTCAAAGCTGTCTTCAGTTGGATTTCTGGATTTTAAGCTCCTTTTGAAGCCCTTCGAGTTGATTTTTTCTTCTTCCTTCTTTAGCTTCGAGGAGACAGCTGCTTCTCCACTGGTGCTGCGCGAACTGGGCGAGGACAAAGAATATTCCCAAATCCCCTTTTTCTCCTCCCAGTTTCAGCTCCCCACCCCCTTCTGCGCAGCCAGGAATCTGCAGCTTTTCTGGACCGCCCTTTATCCTCACTCCTTACAAAACTCATCGCACTGATTTATTTATTTATTTATTTATTTTCAGATTAGATTGCATCATGCTTGGCGCACAAACTGATGTATTCTTATTGTTTCTGCAGGCTGTAATCAGAAGCTGCAGTCAGTTCAGGTCTTTAAATCTTTGCTCTGGGGTGTAAAGAGGAGCACACTGTGAAGTTCTGCCCCTCTTCCTGTTCACAACAATATTCGGAAGTCGTTGCAGGAACAAATGGACTTCCTGAGTCTCTCTGCACGTCATAAAGTCTGTCTGTTTCAGTCACTATTAGCCCTGGAGTTCCTCAGGGTTTAGTTCTGGGCGCCATTTTCTCTGTGGTTTATCTTTATAAGACTTGATGAAATATCTTCACTGCTTTGGGGATCATATTTGATGGAGTTGCATAGTAATTATTTACATTTACTCAATTATGTTGAGTAACTTTTTAAAAAATTACTTTTAGGAGTTTTGTTTTCTCTACACTGTATGATGATTGCTGCTGTTATTTGAGTAATATTTCTGGATTTTCTACCCACTGAATGAAAAACAAACACGTTTTAACCACAAATACACACACAGAAGTTTCTGTTAGTTTCATAAGTTTTTTTTATTGAAACAAACTGATTTGGAAACATTTTCTATTGGCTGATTTTATTTATTTATTTCTTGTTATGCAAATTATTATCATTGTGGTCCGTAGAGTACAAAAATTTCCACTGAGCTTTATAATTTGATCCGTCTGTCATTTTTAGATATTAAATGATTGATAACGTAATTAGTTACTCATTCCTTCAGTAGACTTTTTACCAAATACTGTTTTTACTTGACTAAAGATATGCTGCAGTAGTTCTACTCTTACTTGAGTACAGTTTTTGGATTCTCTGCTCATCTCTGGTTTTTGACAACTTTTAAACGTTATGAAACCTTTGGAAACGGCATTTGTGCAACGTTTACATGATATTCACACCAAATCTGTTCTGTCTGCTTGAGTCAAACTGGTTTGTTTGCCTGGAGAGGCTGAACGCTTAGCGCCGAGCTGCTAGTAGAAACACCATGCATTCAAATCATTTCAAAATTCCTCTGGTAAAACATAAGTCAGAAGTGAAATGGTTAATTATTGTACTTTGTAAGAATTTATTATCTGTAATTATGTTTTTTATTTTGCTGTGCATGTTAAATCCGTCCTTTGATCTGTTTGAATGCCTTCTACTGTATGTGTGCGTTAATGATGCAGCTGGGTGTGAAACCTAAACAGTCAGATTGTTTTTGGAGGTGTGAACATTCAAACTCTGTCCTGCCTATAAACCTCGGTCTGGGTTCGGTTGAAGTGAACTCCAGAAGCAGGAAGTGGATTATAACACAGGGCATTCTGGGAAAATACAAGCAAAACAAATGTGTTAGCCTAGCGCTAGCAGGAGAAAAACAAAAGAGAAATCATACAACCAATGAAGTCCAGTTTTGTTTACATTTTCTGAAGAAGGAAGCTGCGCGCTGTGTCTTCTTCTGAGGTTTTTGTGTTTTTTTTGTGTGTTTCACCTCGCCTGTGGGTGCAGCGCCCCCACAGGCGAGGAGGGCAACAGCTTTTTCAAGTGATTTGACTGGTTTGACTCAGAGCAGTGAGAAAGTGAAGCACAGCACATAGAAATGGGACAAATGTTGCAATTTTGTTCCCCAAACGAACCGAATCAGAGGTTAAAGTATATTAGACACGTTTCAGCTCCAACAGGACTGAATACTGATGTTGTAGTTGAAGGGTTTTATTCAAGTCTATCGGATCAAATCTAAACACGGGGCAAATCTAACTTGGCTTAGATCAATGCTTGGACTGGCCCAGTCAATATTCAGACTCCAGATGTGGAAAAAACCAATTCTGAGAAACATTCTCCATCCAATCTGACTGCACTGGAAATAATTTGCATAGCAAAATGGTAAAAAGTCTCCAAAATTGCCAAACACCTACACACTTCATTGAATTTATATAACAAAGGAGACTAATAAGAGTCTCCTTTGAGGTGGTTTTTCACATAAAATCTAAATGTGTGACACAAAATAAACAACCTGGAGGGATAGGAAAACTCTTCCAAGTCGCTGTAACCCGTCTTCCTACTGATATTTACTCTTGCATTAAACCAAACTGAGTCTTTCTTCAGGAAACTAATTTTGCATCCAGCTGATGCAGCATTTTCCCTGAAGGTGACTCGAAACGAGCCGCATGGATTAAAAACGTTGCAACCAGGACGAACAATCACATTTTCCCTCCCGGATCTCTTCAGACGACAAGTGTTCATCACTTCATCACCTCTGTGATGCAAAACACATCAGCTTCTCATTCACACATTGTCTGGGAAGCCTCACCTCCCTCATCAGTGACCGGTATCGGTGAAAGCACACAAAGGGGAGCACTTATTGTTAAATATCTGCTGCAAACAAGGAGGTCAGTGGAGGAATGCATTGCCCTTCCCCCTCCTCAGGGTCCAGCTCCATTGTGAAGCACAAGCATGCTCTCATTCATGGGGTGTGATCTGGGGTATCCACTGTCTAAGTGACAGAGAAATATGACGAGCTGCCCTGCAGACGGGGAGCTGAAAAAGAGTCGCTTTGCTTGATTTTTCATCGATTAGTTCTGTAAGCAGAGTTTGATCATGCATATCGAGGCGACATTGCTCCCATTGTTAGTGGCTCTCGAATCGTTGCTTGATCTGATAAAGCATGTTCTGTCACACCCACCAAACCGATACTTAATCCGACATGTTAGACAAAGAGAAGCTGCAAAAACAAAGAGTCTTACCAAGTATTTTTGTCTAGTTTCTAGTGCAGATATCTTAGTAATCCTGAATTATGGCAAAAGTAATTTAAAAGCAACTTATCAGCAAGATAGAGAAGCTTGTTTCGAGTAAATAATTAATACAAGTGAAAAAGTACTTTTTACATCGGGATATTATTATTATTTTACGTGCATAAGATCAGTGTGACCAGGCAGAGAGAGACCTGCAGGAACCTCATTGCAAAAAAACAAGAATTATTGGTCTAGTTTCCAGTGCAAATATCTTACTACACATGAAATAAAACACAACTAACTTACAAGTAACTTTAGCTTGTTTTAAGTCAATGATTCCTTATTATTGATGAAAAGGTTCCAGCTCCATTGGGAAATTATTTTACTTTTAACAAGATATTTTTCCCATGTTAGAGGTGAATCTGCCAATGGAACTGATATTTTTTTTTAATTATTTTTACCAATTTTAAGGAAGTATTGAGTTAAAATAAGCTCCTATATCTTGGTGAAATGTCATTTATTAAGTTTTCTTTTATATCAAGCGTAGTAAGATGTTTGTGCCAGAAACGAGACCAAAAATACTCTGTAATATTTTGTGTTTTCTGCAGAGTCGGCTCTACAAACCTTCAAATAACCGATAGAAATGTTGAGTCTGCAACTGAAGCAAAAGGCTTTTGTGATGAAACTCTGAGCCTGGTACCACAAACGGATCTCTGATCACAGCGGCCCAACACTGTGATGCAAGTAAATCAAAGCCACCGGTAGCTTCTTCCTCCATTTGGTCCTCCTCATCCTCACTACTCGTGATTTCGACATTCCCATCGATTTCAACGCTTTGGCTCAAATTGAAAAGGCGTAACAACGTTACTGATTGGCAGGATGGAGTTAGCACTACCATACCGAGCATGTCATTTACCCAGAATGCATTGCAGTGTAAACAACATGGCGACGTCAATATTTCAGTACTTTCCTGCATTGTTTCTTCTAAAATTAATATTCCTAAATTGATGCCTGTTATAACTAATCATGGATTTTATTTTTTTTTAACCAAACACAAATGGCTTCTAACACCCAGTTTTACCTGTGAAGTTGTAGTAATAGAAACTCTTTAGCGTTTTCCGTGTCTTTCCACAGACAGATAAGGAAATCTCTGCAATGCAGATCTGATACTGCGAAATAAGAGGTGGAAAGTGGAGAGTTGTCCTGTTGTTGTTTTCCCAACCCACAGTGAATCATCCTCTTGCAATGTTTCTCTCGTGGTGAAGGATTCAGTCCAGACCTGTTTCTGGAGCAACTATCAGAAACAGTTGCTCTTTCTGAGCAACATGGCAGTTCAAACGTCTTTTACATTACAGGAAACAAAACATTGCGGCAGCAAAATGAAGATAAACAACACAAAGAGTCCACTGATGATATTGTAATGTAGAGTTACAGTAACCGATCTAATCACTTGTTATAGTCTGAGTCAGTGGGAGCATGTAGATATTAAACGGGAGGTTTGAGCCTTGTGGTACTCCATATGTGACGTCTGTCCACTCTGACTGAAAGTTACCTGTTGACACAAAGACGTTCCTGTTCTTTAGGTAAAACCAGCAGAGTACCGGAGAGTCCGACCCAACTCTCTAATACTGTAACATGGTGTGGAATGATGCGTTCAGGTCCAACAGAACCGGTACTGTGGTCCTTCCACCTGCTATGTTTATGTTTATATGGATATGATTGGGCGCTTTGATGAGGGCGGTCTCAGTACTGTGGTAACCATGGGAACCGGACTGAAAGACATCAAAGCGGCCGGTCATTGTTAAGAAACAACTTTTCAATTATTTTACAGATGAATAGAAGTTTTGGGATCAGCCTGTAAATCTGCGATTGTCCAGATTGTTGTTTTGTTAAAAAGTAGTTGCAGACAGAAAGGCCTTGACGTTTCCCCTTTTGTTCAGCTGTGGTCAGCTTTTTAAAACAACAAGGCGAGAGAAAGGGCCATGAAACTATAAAAAGACCTTGGACATTGTTTTTCCTCATCTATCCTTTGTTTCAAATATAACCACCGAGTTGGAAATCCTTTCATCTTCTGAATAACGTCACTATTGCAGGTTACGTGTAAACACGTGCAAAGCAGGGATTTCAGTGTCTTTGTGGCAGCAGAGGTTTTTGCAACAGGCTCTACTTTTAAGGTTGTATCACATTCTTGAAGCAGTTTATGTGGCAACAAGCCCAGAAAAATGCAGAAGTGTGCAAATCTTTTCATTAAGTTGCATTAGAGCAAGGTTAAATCTCCAAACAACGATGTAAAATACCAGCTGTGTCCATGCTTTGAACCAAGATGACTTTTCTTTTTCTCGTATTTCCTAGGCAGACGTCTCAGTAGTGGTTACACAATGTGGCACAGACTGAACACAATAAACAGAATTAAATAAACTTCTTCAAACTAAATATAGAAAGACAAAGGCTGTAAAATATGCATTAGAATTTATTGTATTTTAACCAACTAAAGTATTTAAATTTAAAGATTTGATTTTCGAGATTCATAGATTTAATTTCTATAATATCAACAAGTAGGTGTTTGCTAATAGCCAAGAAGAGGGATCAAAATGTCAACCAGTGAGAAACAACAGTTTAATCAATAACTTTCCTATTTTATCTTCTTCTTTAGAACACAAAATGGCAAGAAAACACAATATCAGTGTGTAAATTTGCAAAAAACGCTCAACACATGAGAGAAATCCAAAAATACTTTTAACACAAGACTTAATGCTGCATTTCTCTTCAAAGTCTTACCATGAGAATAAATTTACTGAAATATGTAATGGATCCAGAGCAGGAAAACTTACAACGTTTAATAAGTGACGTTAAATCCCAAACTAAGAATTGAGGAATTAAACAAAAACCCAGCGATATGAGAAGACACAGTTCTTGACAGATTAAAATGTCATTAGAAAGAAAGATGTATAAATCTGGTGTTTATACCTTTGTAGATTTTATGTTCTGCAGGGATTTGCTGCTCACAAGGCTTTTACACACAAATCAATGATTTACTAAATGTCTTGAGTTTCTACTTGGAAAACGCTACATAAATTCAGAACGGTTGAGCTCAGTAGAGGCACACCCATGAATGCAATCGAAGCCGCACCTTAAACTGATTTCATGGAAAAATGTACAGAAATGTAAGGAATGTCCTTTTAGTGGAGGCGTGACCTGATGACCGTTCGGTCAAAATGACTCATTTAGACATTATAGTTGCAGGAAAATAGGAGAAAGTTGACACCACCACTACAGTTGTGAAATATGTGGAAATATTGCTGCAGTATTTCCAGAGATGAGCCAGGAAGTTCATGCTCGTGCACAAATGGGTCTTGCAAAAGGACAATGATCCTGAGAACACAGTCAGCTATTTGGAGTTATTTCCAAATCCTGGGCTCAGTCCAAGAGGAAAAAAAATGAAGTTAGAGGTGAAAAGTGTCTGGCAACTTAAAAACCTGACTCGGTTTCTATTACAAATGTGCCCAAGACTTTGTCAATATTTCACTAAATGTTGAAAAACAACACAATTTTGCAATTGCAGTATCTGTATTAAATAAGAAATGCAACTAAAATCAAATGTGAATAAATTTGTTTACACAATAAATAATTAAAAACATCCTCTTGCCACTTCCTGTTGCCTTCTTTGTCATTTTCGCCAGTGGTAACATCCGTAAGTAGTAACATCTCATGTGAGGAGAAAAGAGTATTTCTATTGCAGTTTTGTGAAATATGCTACTATTGATGTGGCTGAAAAATCACTTCAGCCAGGCAGCTCAAAACTTTTTTGTAGAAAAGTGAATTTCTTTTTCAAAATTGATGCATTTTCTTTCAGCAAATTAAATTTTGTAATTTCAATTTGTGCAGTTTTATGGTGAATGGAAACACAATCAATTGTGAGAAGGTTGTCGACGAAAACCCAAAGCGTTTGATCCAAGTCAAAACACTTTAAAAGTCATTTCTAAAGTTAAAAGCAATTCTTAAAAAATCTCACTGCGCTGCTGATTTGGTAGAGTAGAAACAATTCGGCTTGTCAAACCACAAAAAAGCTTTTTTTTTTTTTTCCCCATTTACGTAAACATCTGTTTGCAACTGTAAACGCACGAACGGTAATGTTTACGCAGCAAATCTACCTGCACATGTGGTGTCACGGGCAATTTGTCCACTTTGAGAACAAATTAGCTAAATTTAGCAATAAAAAACCTCCTTCCTACTGCAAGATATCCATTGACAATGCAACAGAGAGGCTGAGTTTCTTGCCAGCAGGGCTAATGCGTTCCATCTGTGCGCTGTTGTGGAGTCGGTCTGCCTAATAAGGTTCTGCATCAGATCAAAGGGACTCACTTTAATGTGACCCTGCGTTATATGGAGAACAGGCAGATTAGACTGATTAACCGTCGTCGGGTGTTTTTAAAAGTCTCACAGGCCTGCGGATAAACATGCCATTCCAAATGTTGCAACACAAGTCTGAGGAGTGAAAGTCAATATAATTAAAAGACTTCAAGAGAAACTTGATTTTTTTTTTTTTTTTAGCGCTTTATTTGGATGAGATATAGAATAAAACCAGAGCGAGTCGTCGTCGTCTTTGTGCTTCATGTTGTTTGCTTGCAAGTTTACTGCAGCCGTTTCCTCCCAGTCACCTCCGGAGGAAGGGTGACTAGGCATTGCAAAAAAGGGGGTAGCTGGGGGTAAATTGCGAGGTCACCTTCTTGAGTTTGGGGGGAGGGGTTCTTATCTACATCCTATTGAGGGTTTCCACCACAGATCAGCACTTTCTTTTGGTGCAATCTCTGCAAAACAACCTTAGGTCTCCAAAACCCAGGGCCCGAAAAACTGAAAATACACAAAGAAACTTGCTTCTGTCATTAAAACCAGTCGCTTGGTTTACGGTTGGAGCCACACAAAAGACGCCCACGTCTTGCAGAGGGGAGGAAGGGCACACCGTTGCCATAGAAACAGACAGCGCTGACCCCCCCGAGCAGATGGTGGATGTTAGGATAACGGGGGCTGGGTGTCAGGACGCCGGGACCCTCTGGAGATGAAGACTGTTCGAGTCTTCTTCGCTGAACAGGTGGCTTTGTTCTGGAAACTGGAAACCAATTCCCATCAAGATTAAATCCAGTTTGGCTCAAACGAGAAATGCTGTGAATTTTGGATGAATTTTTTTTTAGATTTCTACCCAAAAAACTCATTTTTAGCCAAGAAATGCTGGATGTAGATGTATAGAAACAAGAACAGAAACAATGAAATGACCAAACTGAATCAATATGGCGGCTGCACAAGCAAAATGCAATAATTTTCTGCATCTCGGTGATGTTGTTTGAGCAAAATTATTAATAACAACTTTAAATATTCTTACAGTCATCTTTGATTTTTATTTTAAGACAGTTTTGTCTTTTAAAACCATGTTTTTGTTGCTGTTCTTGTGTCTTTTTGAGAATTTTCAAACTGGACGCCATACTTTTAATAATAAAGTAAACCTGCAAACCTTTTTTCAGTTTTGGATTTTCAATCATTTATATTAATTTCAAGCAAAATTGTAATTATTTAATTAAATTATTACATCATATTTATTAAAAGGGAAAAATACAAGTACATTAAAGTTAAAGATTTTGATTCATGTATCAAAATGTTTGGACGCCACTGCTGTAGAAACGACGACAGAAACATCAAAATTAAATGGGAATAAAAATACTGACAAGTTTTGGTTTGCAAAAACATTAGAATGAGAAAATGATGACAAAAGCATATTAGTGTCACACATAATCGTTATCTAAACCAAAAGAATATCCCGTGTGGCGCGTTATAGGAGCCAACATGGAGGTGCAATTTGGCTGCAGAGCTAGTGTTAGCATAGCAGCTATGCTAGCTGCTGGGGGAAAACAATTTACCATCTCACAAGATTTTTGTTTTAATGTTTAAGAAAAATGTCTGGTTTATTTTACTCGGTTCTGTGCATTTCTTGATTTTCATATTGGATTTACTCAAACTTTTGTCTATGATAATCAAAAATGAGTTCAGTAAAGACAGAAGGTTCTTTTAAAAGACATTTTGTTCTTTAGGATTATATCTGTTAATAGTATATTATGTCGCCATAAGGCCAGAAACTTTAACCTCAAAATTTAGACTTTAATATTTTGAGAGAAAAAAATCTGAATTCTGAGAAAAAAAAAAAAAAAAAAGTAAAATTGTGAGATTTGAGTCTGAATTCTGAGATTAAAGTCTTTTTTTCAGCGGTCCTAATCCTCTTCCGTAAGATCTTATTTATCGCAGAATGTCTCTTAATAATTAATTTCAACATACCTTAATATAGAATCCACTCAGACACAACAACCTTTAGGTGTCAGTAAAATATAGAAATGCGTTTTAACCTCCGATCACAATGTTTCATCGCCCCCTAAAGGCCTGGCATGTGCACTGCATCCTTTCCAGTTGTATTCATGCTTTCATCTGCAAGCTGTTTTCTTTATCAATTTTAGAAAATGTATTTTTTTATGAATCTGAATACCAAACCGACTTTTTAATGTGAGTTTTATGCAATCGTATTTCATAAGCGATGTCTCTTTTTTTCGCTGTTACACAATCTGGTCTTCCTGCTGTCTTGGTTGGGGCAACGTTCCCCAGAATGACAGGAAGGAATCTGACGCCTGAAGGGAAAGCAGCTTAGGGGCCAAAAGGCAAGTCTTTGAAAGAAAGAAGCTTTTCACGGGGCAGGAAATGCGCTCCGATGCCTCCACTTTGATGCTGCCTGCTCAGAAAAAATCACGTCCGCCCATTGGGATTGGACATGGGATTGGGATATTTAAAGTTTCCCAGCTCCACTGTTAAATGTTCTTGATCCTTTTAAGTTGTTTTTTTAATCTTTGTGAAGATGTGCTTGCATTAATGTTTCACTATTAAATCAGTTGAAAATGGTCTCAAGATGGCAGCTTTATCGTTTGTCGCAATAATTTGGGGGGCGATTTACTGTCCAGCTAAATTTGTTATTGTGACAGGCCTACAAATGAGCATATTTCATGTTTAACATAGCAGATTAAAAACAGCACAACCCAAACTAATAATCAGAAATATTCAGAAGTTAAAATCTTTACTCTAAACTAATTGATCAACTTGGATTTACAGATCATTTAAGAAAAAGTCACCAGCAGAACAGTTCAATGATCATTTTAATATCATTCTGTATTTATTAATATTGCAAGGCCTTCAAGAAAATATCTTTAGTGAATTATATTGAAAATAAAGATATTGGGCTCTGAAGTTGCCAATCAACCAATCACTGGACTTGGGTCCCTTCAAACTGCAGTTTATGGCTTATATTTAATCTATTTCTGAATAGCAGAGAGAATTAATGCTGAGTCATCTGTAAAAAGCCAACTCATAACCGGCCCTTTAAACCTCCTTCACGTTCTGTTCCTTTGCCTTTCACCCAGAGTACTTCTCCATTTTGCCCTCTTTGCGCGGTCAGCATTAAATAAATCCCACAATGCAGAAACTGTAACCGCCTCATTCATCCCGTTAAACTCCTGAACCTGTTGTTCCTCCGGTTATGTCAGCATGATTGTGCCACAAAATTCAAAAGGAGCTGGCAGCCGACCAGAGGTTTTTTCATCAGGTTTGACAAGGAGGAATTACCGGCTGCGTAAAAGTGCAAGCGTCACCACTGATTCAGCTCCGCTCCGCTGCATGACGGGAAAATGGGACCATAAATCAGAGAGGAGACTCCGGAGGAGAGCGTGATTTGTTTCCTCCTCACCACGAGAATGTAATATGAAGAATGAAGTTAAACATCAGCGCTCATTGGGTTTAATCCAGTTTAAATTTATTACAGTAATGCACATGTGTTAACTCCATTGGGCTCTGGCCTCTCATGTCTGAGCGGTGATGTCAGGAAAACAAGTTTTTCAAATCCCCACAACACAAAAACTGAGTCTTTGGAGAGACTGTACGTATGTGCGGTCTGGGCGGGACGGATTATACGAACTGCCCCCATGGTCAGAGTTATTCTGGACCATAAAAAACCGCCACTACAATTACAGGCTGCAGATTTATTTAAAGTTATTTTTCCTGGCGGAAATAAAACACATGCCGAGTCCTTGAGTCAGACTGGAATCCAACGAGACGATCTGGTTGAGTTGAGCTTTCAAAGTGATGGCTGGTTGTTAGATCCTCAGAGTACAGTTTTAGAAATAAGATATTTCAATAAAAATGTAAACGTCTCATCAGAGAGTCCTTCTGAAAGATCAGGTCAAACATCTTATTAACAATTCATCGTTACAGATTAGTGAATGTTCTGCTAGTATTCATGGTTCTGATCCGGTGTCTGTTTGTAAGTAACTTAACTATTCGTCCATCTACTCTTCGTTTCCATCCTAAACCTTTTACAACAAAGCTAAATGGAGAAGCACCTAACCTGTGTTTGAATAAAAACAATAAGTAAATCAAGTGAACTAGCTACATACATAAGCTAACAACTAGCTAACCAGCTATTCATCCATTTATTTTTCATCTTAAAATTTGCTTCCTAAATAAAGTTAAATGAAGAAGCAGCCAGCTTGTGTTTGAATAAAAACAATAAATAAATCTAGCTAGCTAGCTACATAGCTACCTAGATAAGCTAACAAGCTAGCTAACTAGTTATCAGCCGAGCTATTTGTCTATCTGTTCTTAGTTTCCATCCTAAACTTTGCAACCTAAAGCTTAGGAAATATATATATATTATATATATATATATATATATATATATATATATATATATATATATATATATAAATGTACATATATAATGTACATATAATAATTAAATTTTCCTTTTTAAATGATGACTTATTTAAAAATTATACTGAATTATTTATGGTAAATTAAATCATTTAATAATGTTTTTAATAATTTTATACTTGTTATTTATTTAATTTTCCACCTAAAACACTACATGAACAGTTAATTTAAAAAATGCATTTTTTTAGTTTGTTATTTTTAAATATTTCTTTCATTTTTCTACTTGTTCTGCAGCTGGTAACTCCTTTTATTACTATTTTGCCTGCACTGTGGCTAGAATAAGTAGCGTCTTGCATGTTTTCCTGTAGAGTCTGCACATCTGTAGAGGTCAACACTGCTTTATAAAGAGCAGTACAAATGTTCTCATCTCTTTTTTTTTTTTTCTGTGTTGGATCCGGGCTAGATGCGATCCAGATGTTTTCCCCCGTTAAGAAGAGAACTCCTCATTTCTCTTCAACGTTATAAATTAAAACTGTCACCAAAACTTCCTGTTTCTGTTTGCAGCTGAGGTTTTCCTCTGTCCGGAGGTTTTACGTAACTCTGAATACAACGAATTGTTGTTATAAACTTGGGGAATGGATTTGTCATAACAGCTGCATCATTTTGCCCAAGAATTTTTCTCATCCTTGCAGCCAGGCAACAGAACAGCTGCCTGGTTTACAACGGCAAGGTCCAAACCCTGATTGCACAACAGCCCATAAAAACAGAATCCAGAGCATTGACTTTGTTTTTCCAACACAAACAGAGATTTTTACTGCAGCAGTTTTCACATTTACATCTAATCTGGGAAATTTAAACTACAGGACACACAATCTAATAAAATACAAATGCAAAAATTTGTTTACTGAGGCTCCTTTTTTAGTTGTCTTGGTTTTACCTGATGAAAAATAAACAAAATGTATGAAATCTGAACATCATTAAAGAGCAAAAACTTCAGATTTTTGCCTTTTCAAAAATAAAAGGCAACATTTTTGAGGCAAATTCAGGAATTTTCTAAAAATAGAAAAAAAGTAAATTTGAGTTTGAAAAGTGGTAAAGTTCTAGAAAAAAATTTGAAGAAAGTACTTCAAATGCAGAAGTTTTGAGATTCATTGTAGAAACTTTCTAAAAAAAAAAACAAGGACACTTTTCAGCTTGAAAAGTGGAACATTTTCTACATAAAATGCATTTTTAAAATAATCTGTGTATTTTTTTTAGAGTTGAAAATGTATATAAAAGTGGAAAATTGTCAAGACAAACGCGGAAATTTGAGTTTCAAAACTTGACACTTTTCAACTCTTGCAACTCAAGAATGTCCAAGATTTTTGTCGTAGAATTGCAACTTTTCAAACTCAAATTTCACATTTTTTTCCAGAAAATTTCAAAGATTAATCTAAAAATGTCTGGGGTTTTTTTTCTCTCTCTTTCAAATGTTCAACTTCTGAAGCTCAGAATTTATTTATTTTTTTCTAGAAAATCTCTGAGATTATTTTTGGTGAAAATGGACTCATTGTTTTCTGCAGTGGCCGTGTTGTAAGGTGATTTCTGTTGACCTTTTGTGTATGTAGGAGAATCTATTAAATATAATGTAATCAAACTCAGCTAACAGCATTAATACCTTCTCTCAGTTTCCTACCAGAACCAATGAAAAGCTTCCCTCTCCAGCCATCCTGCAGCCCAGGGCGACCATATGGAAAATCTACACCCTTTTATTTCCACTGGAAACTGTTTTTCACCTCCTGACTTTAAATCCAGAGCAGACTTTATCTTTTTTCATCTGCTGCAGCTCTCCTGTTGTAGACATGTTGGTTCGTCCTGTGATAAGATCATGCTGTGCGTCTCTTTCAACTTTCCTGCTCTGGAATGCAAACTGGTGTCTGCGCCGCGGCGTTGTAGGACCTTTCATTAAAGTGTTAGTCCTTGTTCTGAATCAAAGTGACCTCCTATAAGGTTTTTCTGTCTGTTGTCCTCATGTTAGATGTGTTCTCGTGTTTGTTATGCTTCCTTGAATGTGAATAAACGTTAATCACACTTTATGCATAAAATCCTTCTGAAATAATGATATTTTATCTGTTTTAGGGCTTCCTGTGACTTTAAATCTAAATAAACCGCTGCTTGCCACACTCCCCCAACTAAATATTTAAATGGCTGCAAACAGACGTGCAATTATACCGCTGTACATCTTTGAAAAGCAGAAGTGGAGCCTCCTGCACAAACAAGAATACAGCAAGTGGTTCCTGAGTGGTAAGTCAACAACAAAACATTTAGTCTTTTCCAGCTGACCAAATGTGCTGGAACTCAGCTTTGGTTGCTAGGTAACAGGTGGAACTTTGCTGGGGTTGCTAGGTAACGGTAAGTGCCTGCTGATTTTTGACGTAGCATTTTGGTGTTTTTTGAAATGGCTGTTTTTCCAGACACCAAAAAGCAAACTGGGTGGGGGTTGTTAAGATTTTTTGGGGGCAGTTTTTAGAAGTAGTAGAAACCCAAATGGAAGTACAAACATAGTGAAAATGTGAATGTTGCATAATGTGGCCCCTTCAAGCACTGCTTTAGGAACCAGAAAACATTTCTCCAGAGTTAGATGGTGTGATAACTTCTTTCACCTTCTCAGGTAATCTGTGTGATCTGTTCAGTCACATTATGTTGCCTCAAGGATTGAGAGTTACATAAGAAAAACCACTGCTGCAGTTTGAGTGGCTTAAATGTTCAAAGTCTGAACTTGAGAGCTAACAGGGGTTTTGTTACAACATTTAGTGGTAATATTCAATACCAACTGAATGGGTTTGTTATATAACACAAGACTCTCAGAATAGAGTTGAATAATCTTGTTTTATAAAGTTTCAGCACCGTCAGCAAGGAACAACAGATATTAGCGTTACATAGCGACTTCCTTATTCTTATCCCAACAAGAAGAAGAAGCAACAGTGAGCCAGAGATAAAAGTCTGTTTTACCTTTGGCTCAAAAAAAGTAGAAACAAAAATCATCTTAATAAATCAGCAGCTAAGACTTAGAACAGTTGATAGAAACCACAGGATGTGTGTTAGTCTTTTTAACATGTTCATACTGTCACTTTCCAACCTTCTAGAATTCATAAAATGAGAAAATTCAGCTTCTTTGTAAAGCAATCCACACCAAATTAATGCAAGAATTAATGAAGAATGGCAGGCTCATTTTAACCCACTGCAAATGTGAGTAAAACTTTCTCAATATTCCACTAACGTAAAAAGACAAATAATTTCACAACTGCAGTGTTTCAATTAAATACGAAACACAATTAAAATCACATGTGAATTAGTTTGGTCATTAAAAACATGTGGCACCATCATCCTCTGACAACTTTGTGGTTTCTGCCAGTAGTAACTTCCTGTTGCTGATCATGTGACTCGTGTGATGGGGAAAAAAACGTTACAAAATGCCAAAGGAAAACAGAAAAAGTAAAATATAATTGTTAGGGTTCATAAATGTAGCACTTAAACTAAAGTTAATGTATCTCAGGAATGGAAGGATAAGATTGTAGATTCTTTTTATTCATGTTTACGTTGACACTTTGGTAATCTAACTTAATTTATGGAGACATGATGCAAATATTTATGTACATATCTATACATTTGATGGATGATCCAATAAATTATAACTTACTGCTAGAGTTAGTTTTGACACCCTGAAGCACAAACACACACACACACACACCTCCAAACCTGTGCAAAAAGTGCTTCGTCAGCAGATTGCGTGCATAACTCCAGCCATTGTTCATGTCTGAACTTGGATGCGTGACGACTCTGAAGTGATCGCTCTGTCCTCTCGTAACTCCTCACAAGGTGCTCATTGTTCTCAGCTGACATCCGCTGCTCAGTTTATCTCTAAAGAACAGCCCGATGATGGAGTTAAAGTAGAAACACGCTGTACTTTCAAAAGTTTTTATTTAAGTTTCCATTTCTGCAAAAATCTCCTGGATCTCTAGAGGAAAACTGAGACCTGTCTGTCTTAATCTGTGTTATCTGTCAGTCAGCTAATGGCTAACAGAGAAAAGATAGACTTTTTTTAAGACGTTGAATTTATACATTTGAATTTTTATCCCATGCCATTATGTATATATATATTTTTAAATTTAAATTTGCCAGAAAAAAATTCACAAGCAGAAATTTATTTGCAAAAATTGAACAGCAGAAATTTGCCTGCAAAACTCCAACTGCATAAACCCACCTTCAAAGTTTCCCCTTTTAACGTCAAAATTTTTACCTGCAAAATTCAACTGCTCAAATTTGCCAGCAAAAATTTCACAAGCAGAAATCCAACTCCAAAAATTCAGCTGCAGAAACTCACCTTGAAAAATGTCACCTGAAAAAATTTGCCTCTGAAATTTAACTCTCCAAAGTTCAGTTGTTCGCCTGTAAACGTTGCAGCACAAAGTGACACTTTGTCACTGCGTCACTAGAGGAAGTCACGCAGTTTCTAGCCAATGAAATTACTTCGTTTGCGTAACCTTTGCTGCGATAACCTGTCACGTGATTTGATTGGCTAAAAGCTGATCGGGTCGGCAAAAGGTCACTATATTTAAAGAAGAATTTTTGCAGGTGAATGTAGAGAAAAATAAATGATTTGTACATTTTTTTTAAACAACAACAAAAAACACAATCACATGTAGGCTAAAAATTCAGTCTTATAAATTCAGTATTTAAAAAAAAAGTCTGTTTGTATTGAGATTATATCTTCCATGCAAACACAGAAAGCAAACGGGTAAAAACAAAAAGATTAACTTAAAAATGGACATTGAAGAACTAAAAGTCCAGAATAAAAACCCAAGAAGAAGAGAAATGTGATGTAAACTCTGCAGAGTTTTGCATCAATGTAAAAGCAGGACTGACTTTCTCCAGTCCTCTTGCTGAGATGAACTGAGTTTCATGGTGAAACATGTCTGAACAGCTGAGCTCACATGCTCGGTTGAGGTGAAGCTCGTTAACAGCCATGCTGGGATGTTTTTGGTTCTGGCCCAAATTAACAGGCGGAGATATCAGGTGTGTACATGTTAGTGAGCCTTTCTAAAATTACCTCAGTTTTATTAGCATTCAGCTACAGGACATATTCTGATGCTGTCATTTTTGGCGCTCGGTCTGCGAGCATTTCTTGGATTAAAAGAGAGAAACAGTTGGAAATCATCCATGTCTGTTGATCATATCTAAGAACAAATGTAAAAAAAAAAAAAAAAAAAAAAAAAACAGAGGCGCTCAAGAAGACGCCCCTGAGGGATCCCACTGCTGATTGTGATTGAGGTGAACTGACACATTCCAGCAAACAGTCATCTGCAGATCTGTCCTGCAAATAAAAGTCAATGTTAAAAATGTGATAACTGGGCAAAAAAAGAGGATTAGGAAAATAAAAATAAAAAAAAAAAAAAAACTATTTTTTGGGCAGAATTTTTAATTTAATTTGAGAATTTGCCCTCATTTAGAATTCTGACTTTAATCTCAGCATTCCAACTTTTTTCTATGAATTTTAAATTTAATTTGGCCTAAACTCAGAATTTAATTTTTAATCTCAGAATTTTGACTAATTGTAGAATTATTGCTTTAATTTCAGAATTTTGCCTTTTATCTCTGAATTTTGACTTCAATCACAGAATCCTTTTTTCCCCTCATAATTCTGACTTTTGTTAAAAATTAGAATAATTTTTTTTTCAGTGGTCTGATTCCTCTTCTGGGTAAAAAAGTGAAAGGAAAAAAACCAAAACAACAAAAATATATATGTTTTTTAATTTTACCTCTTATTAAGGGGAACTTTTCTCCAAAATGTCCCAGAGTCATTAATCTATTCATCTGTTGAAAATATTCACATGCAGCTTCCATAACGTCTTTTAAACGGCTCCAGCTTAGAATGAAAAAGGCTTTCAGGACGTAAATCTGCCTCAGTTTGATGCATCTGCTGGATTATTTGTGACTCTGTGACAGGGAGCGAGAGTAAAAGGAAAAACTGCATCCTGTCGATACCTGGACTGAAATCAGTGAACAGATATAGGAGCCTTTTCCAGGAAGAGGGCCACAGCGATTTGTCAGCAACAAGTCTGATACAGAGAAATGCTTTTCATTCCTGAAACAACTGGGCAGTTAATCCAACAACAACAAGCTTCACATCACCAGCCAACAGTCACATGTCTCTCTAACAGAAAACAGAACAAACTCAAGCTGGTTAAAATGCTATAATTTCATACATTTAAAATCAGAGTCACTCCCAGTAAAATACAAGCATAGATGCAATTTGGAGATGTGCGCGGCAATCACGTTGAATATATAAGTGGTCTTCCAAAATGAAAATACATCAACCCAGGCAACTTTTTCAACCTCCTTTCAGATAAAAATCTGTTAAAAAGATGAAAAAAAAAAAAAAAAAAGTAGAAAAATAATAAAACTTTTTACTGCCTGAAACTTTCAATATGTAGCATTTCTTATCCTCTAAATTATTTTTCTGATTTCACAAGATGAAATCAGAAAAGTATTTAGCTAATAAATCATTTTCAGCCAAGAGAAAAGCTAAATAGGATTTAAAACCTTCTGAATGTTGCTGCTCACACCCATACAGTCATGTTTAATCACTTAATGTGACCCAGAAAGATGCAATACCATTACGTTATTCTCATAATTTTGTTTTATGTTTTTTTTCTTAATATGACTCAAACAAACAAAAAGAAATGAACAGCAGATGAAAATAACTGCCTATTCATAACTACTCCATGTAACTCCTCTTTTTGAAAAGATCCAAACTCTCAACAGAAACTTGAATAAAAAAATATAAAAAACTCCTCTGGAATTAAAAAATAACTACGAAACCTCAAAAAACTAAAAGTGTAAGAGGAATACCAGCTAAACTGGCTGAACTCTTCCTGCTGTCGCTGCTGGAACAGTGAAGTTCTCCACTGATTTGCAGAGTCCACATGCTTCTGGTTTTAACTCCAGTTTAAAGAGACAGGACCTTTAATTCGTGAGTCCAGCTTAACCTCCTGCAGGTTAAACAAACAGACATGGCAGGAAACGGAGGATCGTCCTCATGTTACAGACTGAATGGATATTTATCACGTAAACACAGTTTAAAAGTGTATAAAACTAATAATAAACTGATTAGTATTTTTAGCCTGCATTCCTTCTGTCTTCCACTAGGGGGCAATGAAGCAACACAAAAATTTTCACTTTTATCAGCCTTACCTGAAAAAGTACATTTTTATCTTATTCAGTGCAAAATGTATGGAGGATCAAAAGTGACATAATTCAAAATAAAAGCAGAAATATAAGTATTTTTGATTTCCCTGTTTTTTCACTAAATCTACACTTAGATTTACTCACATGTATATTTAATTTTCCACGTGTCATGGCAAAAACACACTTAGAATTTTTTTCCTAGAAATTATTTTAACTAAAATTTCTAACTTTCTCACATTTTGTATTTTTTTTCTAAAAAAAATAAATCAGACTTTATTTTTTTAATTTTTCTGAAAAAACAATTCTAACTTTTTTCTAATAATTCTGAGTTTTTCAGCTTTTTAAAAACTTTTTTCTAAAATGAAATCTGACATTTTTTCTAAAAAATTATGGCCTCTTAAAAATCTTTTTGACTTTTTCTAAAAATCCTGACGTTTTTCTCAGAACGTTTGACTTTTTCTAGAAATTGAATAAGAAAAAGGAAAAATAGTATACATATATTTCTGATTTCATTTAATATTTTAACAGTTTGTGAATAGGTTATTTGTGAGCTTAATAAAAACTCATTTCCTGTACATTTATGGCGCTCATTAAAAGTTTTGAACTTTTCAGTCATTTTGCTTCAGGTAATTTAAGAAATTTCAGCATTAAAGTCAGAGGTGAAAACTTAAGTGTTTACAAATATTAGTTTTTTCTTTAAATCTACACCTAGATTTAGTAACAGTTCCAGTTGAATCCCAGTAAAGTTCAACAAACTGCATGTTTACATGAAAGAAACGACTGAGCGTCGAGTTTCTTGTTTCTTGGAACCTTCTGGGTTAATAATGTTACTTAAGAGTTTGTTTGTGTCTTCCTCTCTCTGGGTTTGTCTTGACTTGTTTTATGTTTTGTAATGATTACTTAATTGTGTTCATGTGTGGAAATTTCCCAGTCGTTACACTTGTTATGTAACTATTAGTGGTGCAGATCTTGCCTGGTTAGTTTGTCAAGTTGTCCCTTGTTCACCCCACAGTATTTTTATCCTGTTTGGTTTTGTACTTTCTATATACTTTCTATTTGAATTAAAGGTTTTATTTGCTTATTAGCTCATTTTTTCCCACATACTCTCTCTACACCACAGGTAGTTTGCTTTGAATTTACTTTGTTGGCTTTTCATACCTTCGTTTTAACTCACTGCCACCAAAGGTCAACCTCAAAACCATCATTTGTGCAGTTTCTGTGGCGCAGCTTGAGAAGCTTTGAGTCAGAGCACGCTGAGTAATGAAACTAAAGAGCACATTTGGTTTCTTGCCAGACCTCTGTGTCACAATCTGCTGATGAAAGTAGCAGGCAGTCCAACGATGGACAAAGACTGCAGTCTTTAAAAGGGCCGTGTCCAGATATGTTAAGAAATGTGTCCATTAAGTGAGTGCTGAGAGCAGCCAGGAGATTGCTCGTTGATCACCAGTCAGTGATCCTTATGGGAAAACTGGAAGTATCATCTGTTGATTGATAAGCCTGAAACACTGCCACTTGTCTTACTGCATCCTTTTTCAAATTAAAACAATTTAATATTTGCAGATGCAACAGCTTAAGCTTGATTTATGCTTCCTTTTCCTCATAAAAGTCTGAATTGGAGGTAATCAGCGCCATCTTGGTAGGCAGCGCAATGCAAAGCGGACATATGGCTTCAAGACAAACAAAAAGAAAATGTATTGACTCTCTTGACCGATGTGCAAGAGAAAGATACATGAACAAAATGGCTGCTGTGAGGATTGACGTAAAAGGAAAATATTTACACTTAATTTTATGTTTATTTAAAGTAAACATGAGATGAAATATGTTTTCATAGTTTTTTAAAAAAACTTAATAATTTAAAAAAAAAAATTATTAAGTTTTTTTTTGGCAAAAACTTACTCTTTTTTTTTTTTTTCATTCCGTCTACAACTGCTTCTAAAAACAGCTTTGGTGCTTACAAAAACATGCAGCCATTTTTTTTTTAGCAATAGGTTCATGTTTTTTGGAAAATGAATCCTTTCAAAAACCTCTCAAGTGTTTACTCACAATTGATAGGCAGTGTGCCGTTTCATGCAACCCCAGCCTCGCTTAATCTGTCACCTAAACATGTCAACCCAGCTGACATGTTTGGTCAGCTGGGTTTACCGTTGTCTACATTGTACTATAGCTGCTGGAAACGACATGGTTTCTCTTCTTTACTTCCAGAAACCACTCCCTGCATTCTTGTTGGTTATGCAGGAGGCTCCGCTTCTGCTTTTCAAAAATGTATGGTTGTATAAGTGTGCATCTGTTTGCAGCAAGAGTAAATGTTGAGTTGGAGGGCATGGCCAGCAGCAGATTATTGATTTAAAGTGACAGGAGGCCCTAGATGACATGTTGAATATGATTAGCATGTTTTGTATCGCCCATAGATCTATCCTAACCTGTTCAAGAAAGCATAATCTTTAAGTTAAAACATATTTATCTCAATTGTCAAACTTGATCATTTCTTTTTCACACATTTAGGAAAAGTCACTTTAATACAGAAATAATTTTAAATCTGATTTTTAAAGGCTGAAAAGTTACTGTGAACAAAAGACTTTATAACTTCCTGTACATTACAAGAAAACTGTTGCTAAAGAAACTTAAGACTGGTGCTGCCCTCTAGTGGACTGTGAAGTGCACAATTCAGAGACTGAGATCTAGACAAAAGTCAGGGAGCAAAAACAATCTTTAATACATCTGCAGACGGAGAGCAAAAACACAGTGCATTAGGCGAGAATCATTCTGCTCTAACAAATTCAGAGTTGCATAGTTACTTTATTCACCTAACGGAGGCGGAGACTCAATCTTCTAAGACCAAACAAAAGAAACAAAGGAAAACACATGGAACAGTTCAACCTTGTATGCTCATCCACTATCATATCTACGGGACGCGAAAACTAAACATTCCATCTTCGTGCAGGGGAGGCTACGGGAAAAACAGCAAGTTCCCAGACAACCGGTCTGGGGAAGTTCAGCAACCCTGGGAAAACTTACTTCAGTAGACACATCTTATTTCATTAGTTTATACACCCTCTACGACTGCACAAAAAACCTTTTAACTGTTATACAAAAGACATTACATTTATATGATGCATAAAGAAACATTATTTAATTCAAATAAAATATTTTGCCTTTAAAGAAAAACTCCTTCACAGGACATTTGTATGTACAATTACTGATGGCTTCTTAGTGAAAACATTTTATTTTGGATAACTTTAAAGCACTTTTGGTTTGTGTGATTTAATGGGGTAATGTGAAGTAATTTATAAATTCTGCTAGTTTTCTAAACACTCGTTCAATTCGAGAGATTTTTAAAATATTCAAACAACGCTGAGATGGAAAGATGTCGTAACAGAAGGTCATAAGGTCAACCTAGCTGACGTCCAACGTTCTACAAAGAGAAAATTCGTCACGACTGGAAAACATGTCAGACTGCCGGTAATCAGAGGATGAAGTCAATCCGAGGTCAAAGCGTTACGTCAAATGTTTAAGGTCATGGAAGGGCTTGTTTGGGTGGGAAAATCTCTTTTCTCCAGACAGAAAGTGGCAAGAAAGTTGCATAAGTTGCGTGACGATCAAGACTTGTGGAACAGCGATGTTTGAAAAAGATGCACAAACAGAGCCAGAAGGAAGGCCTTAAAGCTGTCAATCAACTTGTGTATGCGCTACTAGGTGTAATAATGGTGCAGACACAATTTATATGCGATCAGTGACCATGCTAACTAGCTTAGCATTCATAAAAGGCTCTGCTGTCAGGAAGACGCTGGCTGCTCTTACTGTGTTTTTATTGTTAGCACTGGAGGGGGCAGAATACCTTGATTTTTTTTTTTTTTTTCTCGAACAGATTATCTCATACATTACTGTCACAACATGTTGACAACTTCAACAGATACGGGAACGAAATGTTCTAAAAGGTACATCCTGCAGCTTTAAATACCACAAATACCAGAGGTCCACTTTACTTAATCGACAAGAGAATGAGTGAAACATAAAGTCTAAACCTGACAAAAAAAACTCCACATCTCAACCTGACCAAAATATTGTGATGGGACTTTCAGAAGGTTCTACATGCTGCATCATGCAAACTGTGTTTCTTCTGTAGTTGTGCTAATTCATTTTTATCTTATTTGAAGGACATTCAAATTAAAACAACAGAAATGCTGAAAAACTCAACAGAGTCCAGGAGACATTGATCACTAAACTGTAACGTTGCAAGGTAAACATTTTAAGATTTGTAAAACTTGAAGACAGAACTTGAAATTGTTTTCTTAAGACAGAACAGGAAAAAGGAAACAAAACCAAAATCGAGGAAACAGCGTCTGTGGTAGAGCCTGAAACCACACTTTAACTGAAAATAAGCCACAAAAGACATGGCAGATGTTAAATTTTTATTTAGTAGGCTTGGCTAATTTCAGAATAGAAAATTGTTTTAGAAAATTCAATCTGAGGCTGCTGTGATTTTAATTGAAATTGTATTTTTACTCAGTAAATTCAACATTTTCCCAGTGTTTGCTTCTTGAAAGTCTTAAAAATGGGAAAAACCAGATCTGTTTTCACAGCATGTTTTCATCTGAAGTCAGATGAAGCTTCCACCTACTCCACACAATCCTGTTATAATTTCAACCCACTGTAGGTTCATTCAGAGAACAAAGGCCTGCTGTTTCTTGGAAAATACATTTTCACATTTTGCAAAAGGATGTTTTTTGAAGTGCCATTGGGGCAGGAAATGTCACTCTCTCATTTGAGCTGTTTCGCGTTAACTGCATTGAACCAACTCTACCCACACAGCCTCACGTTCTTACTTCAGTTTCTCTTCCAAAACGAGTAATTTCAGGATGCACGGACATGTCCGATCGAATGCAACAAACAGACCGGACTGGCTCAAGTTTGTCAGTCAGCGAAAGCTTCCGTTTTGTTTCTGCAGCCATGCATGCAAGGTGAACATGCACATTTGCAAACTTCCTCCAGGTAGATCTCATCAATAAGCCTTTATCTACAAGACCTCTAGCAGCAACAGGAGGTGAAGAGAGGTGATCGGTATTACAGGAAGACTTCAAACCCCAATCCTGCAGCTGCATGACTAAATAACACTATCCAACTGTATCCAAATCTTAAAAATAATGTTTTGATTCTTTATTAAGAAAATTGAAAGACAAGGGAAAGAAGTGGAAAATAACATCCTGCTGCACAAACCTAATTAGGTTTCTGTTGTGCTGGTATGCCAGGATGGCTTCATGCACCCAACAATACAATTAATTGTTGGTTATTGTTCGTCAACCAAACATCAAAAATTCAATGAATCACTGCTGCACTGCAATGATGTTCTGTGCAGAGGCAAAAGAAAGACAATTTTTTGCTTTCTTTTTCTAGTTTCGAAAGCAATAAACAAAGATCAAACTTTCCATTGCTTCCTGCTGCCTCGTCTGGCTGATAGAAAAA
The DNA here is from genome assembly GCA_010277075.1 of Poeciliopsis retropinna. Lineage (NCBI taxonomy): Eukaryota > Metazoa > Chordata > Actinopteri > Cyprinodontiformes > Poeciliidae > Poeciliopsis > Poeciliopsis retropinna. The sequence continues at coordinate 2,818,078 of VMRM01000037.1, read as the reverse complement.
ACACACCGGTCCAGCCCAGTGCGTGCTGGTCCCATACCAGTCTCTATGCTTATAGAAAACAGACCCACAGTTCTTCCTGCCTAACTTATAAAAGTAAATAACAAAAAGAAAGAAACAAAAAATAAAATAACCTACAAATAAACCCTATACATAATCCCCAAAATATGAAGTAAACTAAGAATAAATATGACCAAAATCCAAAACAATAAAAATAAAGAATAAATAGCTCCAACAATACGGTCATGTGACGTCACATTTCAGTGAGCTTTGTATCTGGCAGACGTCTCTGCACGCAGTTGCTATGACAACGGTAAACGAGCTACAAGCTTAGCGCTAGCTCTTGTCTCGTTCCTAGCTAACTTACAACTGTTACCCGATCACAATTTTTGAGTTCCCTACCCAAATTTGAGTAATACTAAGATAAATATCAGTGATATTTACTGATATCACTGATATGTTATATCAGTGATATCAGTAAATATATGATATATGATAGATGTAGCACTTAGCCTACTACCAAACTAGCAAAATTAGCGTAGCTAATGTAGCTTTCAGCTGCCGCTAAGACGGACATGTAGCCTGTTTTTGTACTCTGCCAGTCACCTGAGCCCTTTTATTCACATGAAGGGTTTGTACGTCCATTACAAATCCGATGAAACACTGATTAGATCAGGGGTGTCAAACTCAATTTCACCAAGGGCCACTTCAGCATATTGGCCACCTTCAACGGGCCACATTGACGGTATAAATCAGGAGTGCCCAAGTGCAGTCCTCCAGACTGCAACTTTTAGGTGCATCCCTGCTAAAACACATCCCAGACTAAAGGCTGACTTCCCTCATTAGCAGCAACTCAGTTCTGTAGAGGCCTAGTGATGAGTCAATGATCCAGGAACGCATCTAAAGTTGCAGAGTGGAAAACTAGACTTGGGCACCGCTGTCTCCGCTGTCTGGTCATCCTTAGGTGGAGTCGTTCATATAGGGTTAAAGATGGCAGCTATTTCTGTAAGGGAAAGAGAAACAGTCCAAGCAGAGCCCGGTATGGGTTGTAAAATGCTCTTTATTCGGTTTGTTTTAAAATATAAGCTCTGTAAGTTATGACATTAATAGCGCTTTATTTTATTTAACTGAGCTGGACGGCGGAGAGGCGACAACTAAAGCAGAGGAGACGAAGGAGAAAACTTGTAACATGATGAAAAAAAAAACAACAAAAAAAAACATAATGCCAATAAAATTGATTTTTCAGGCTATCCTCAGTTAATGCACTTTATGGAGATAAGTTTTATCTTTCATTCAAGAGCAACCACAGACTGTAAGTGTTCTTCTGCATGAATATCTCCCTGTTCATGGGGAATTAAATGTTTCACATAGCCTATTTTAGTTCATGTTTTGTTTTTTAAATATGTGTGAGTAATGATGTAAGAAAATCACAAATTTCTGTATTTAATACAGATGATAAAATAAAGCTAACATTTATTGATTTCTTGTTTGACGTATTGCGAAAAATGTTGTCCTTCATGCTATGGAAAGACGGTCGACTTACCTGACAGGAGAGAAAACTCAAGTTTTTAAGGAACTTGCCACTTGTCATTTAATTGGATAAATGGAGATTAATCCATTAATTGATTTGCATTCTTACTACCAACATTACAACTTTAATGCTGATGTAAGAGGATTGGTCAGAATAAATGAACATTATTTCAAAAGGGAAGGAGCAGAAGAAACTAAAAAAAAAAAATTATGTCTGCAGATTTGATTTGCAAGTCAGACTTATTTTTTCATCACCTTTGTGATTAAACTTGAACTTCTTAAGACACAACCTGGTGTGTTTCCCCCCCGGACTCAGATAATATCAGTGGTTTTTGTTTTTTTCTTTGCACAATTTGAGCTCTCACAGGTTGCTATTAGCAGCTGCCTCACCTCTCGCTCTGCAGACATTCAGCAGGACTTCAGCCTGAAGGAAGGACTGTACCTCTTTACATCTGCAGCTGTATTATTCTTTTTACCCTTGCACAATAAGTCAGGAGCGATGAAGCTACTCACTTTTCTAATGTGCATCATAAATTATTCTCTGCTGACAAATCAACAGGAGGAGAAATCGGTATGGAATATTTTCATTTTCTCCATTTTTATTAAACTTTGTTTCCTTAATGTGAGCATTTGATTGAAAACAAAACATTTTTGTTTTGTTTGCTTTTGCAAATATTTTTAGTCTTCATAATAGTTTTGTCTTGTTAAACATTTATACAGTTAACTTATTTATTGAAATGCATATATAAATAAGAGAAATGTGTGAAATATTTGAATGAGTATTTACGTTTTTCAGCCATTTAAATGAGTCACTAGTAGTGAGTATTTCATCACAAAGTCAGGAAATTGCAACGGTTTCTGCAGAATCTGTGTGTTTGTGGTGTGAGCTTCATGCATTGTAAGGTGTAAACATCAAACTGAAACAATCATGGAAGAATGCTCATTATTTATGCATTTATTTTGCTTTAAGTAAAAAGTGCAGACATCCAGCTGACACGTGATGCAGTCAGGGTAAAAAGATGATATAACCTTCCGTAAAGTCAAAGGAGTGTCGAGAAATGATTGTTTTAGTTTTTAATCTAACCTCAAGAGAACAAAAAACTTCAAACATGCTTTCATGAAAATCAAAATGACGCTAAAGTGGAAAAGCTGTGGGTTGAAATTTAAGTGCACTCCTGATCCAGCAGCTTCCTGAAACCACCTTCAGTAGCAGAAGTTCTCAGAAGTCATTTTCAGTCTGAGTTTATCAACCTAACACATCATCTCCAAACAATGCTGCCCCTACAAAGCTTCAACGAAGAATTGGTCCATATTTAACTCTAAAATATTTCATGTTGATGGTCTGACGCTCAGTGGCTGCAAGGTTTAAAGGTTCTCTTGCTGCAAAGCAAACCCAAACAATCAGCCATCCGCCTGGTACTAGATGGTTACCATGAAATGCTTTGTTTGGTTTTCTCTGAAAACGATGCTGTGCATTTCGGCCAAAGATTTGTATCTTTGTCTCATCCTTGAAGAACTTCATCTCGTGATTCATTGAGGTGCAGCTTTGCAAACCATCATTTCTCTGACATTGGAGTGAATTTGTTGGGATATTCTCCCCTGGGAATATTGGCAAACATCTTAAAAGATTTCCACTTGGAAATAAGCCTGTCGCAATAAGCAATAAATCCATTAATCGCACAATAATTTAAAACAAGCTCAATAACTTCCATTTGCATGATTTATCTTTTTTCTCTCTCTTTCCACCCAAAACTGGAGGATAAAAATGTTAAGTTTGATGTTTTGGTCTCAACTTGCCTTCATAATTCATTTTATTTGCTGTTTTTGTTTTATTTATTTTGGATATTTAAAATGTCTCTAAGTTCCAACATTAAATCTTTATGAGAATTTAAAGAAGGCGTTCTTGCATTTTTATGCATTTCCATTCTACTACTTGAACATTGTATCAAAACATTATCATTTATCGCAATTACTACAGCAACAATTTATCGCTCAGGAAAATGTATTATTGCGACATGCCTACTTTCTTTTGGTAAAGTAATAAACTTTAGAAATTAGCTGAAAATCCTTCACAGATTGATGGACAGCAACAGTTTCATCTCCAAGTTTATTGCCAATGTCTAATTTGACATGTAAATTCTTAAAGTCCCATAATTTGCAACTTTTTCAGTGTTTTTGTTCCCTTGAGGTTTGATTGAAATCAGAGGATTGTTAAAGAGCAGATCAGTGCGTGAAGCAGTGGAAATACAACAGGATGTCATTTCTTTTCACCACGACTGCTTAGAATTTGACTAACTTCACTGAAACCTTCTATGTGGGCACATCAGGGAGTATTTCTGTCTCCAACTATCACGATTCTGCTTTCATTTTAGGAAGTGGAACCGTATTCACTGTATTTACCCGACAACAACACTTATGTTTATCCTGACTACTATGACAATAGCTCCCCCTGCGAAAAGCAAGTGCCTGGATTTAACACCCTCGCCCTTCTGGTCATCTACATCATCGTGTTTGTGTTCGGCGTCTTGGGCAACAGCGTGGTGGTCTTCGTGGTCTGCTCTATGAGCAAAGGCAGAGCCAGCACAGATATCTACTTGATGCACCTTGCCCTGGCTGACCTCCTCTTCTGCTTCACTCTCCCCTTCTGGGCCGTCGAGTCTCACTTCGGTTGGATCTTCGGCACCCTCCCCTGCAAGTTCCTATCCAGCTTCCAGGAGGCGTCTGTGTACAGCGGCGTCTTCCTGCTGGTGTGCATTAGTGTGGACCGCTACTTTGCCATCGTAAGAGCGACGCGAGTGTTGTCCTCCCGCCACCGGCTGGTGAAGGTGATCTGCGCCGCTGTGTGGCTGGTGTCCTGGTTGCTGTCTCTACCCATGGCAATTCAAAGGGAGGAAATCCTTCAGGATGGACTGAACCAATCCATTTGCTATGAGAACCTGACCGGGGAGAGTAGCGACCAGTGGCGGGTCGGCCTCCGGGTTCTGCGGCACACTCTGGGCTTCTTCCTCCCCCTGGTAGTGATGGCGTTCTGCTACGGCTGGACGGTGGTGACGCTGTTCAGCGCGCGCAGTCAACAGAAGCACAAGGCCATGCGCGTCATCCTGGCAGTCGTTCTGGCGTTCATTTTTTGCTGGCTGCCTTACAACGTCACCGTTCTGATAGACACGCTCTATCGAGGCGGGTCGCTCGAAGAAACCTGCGACGTCCGCTACAGAGTGGAGGCCCTGCTGGAGGTGACCAAGTTTATCGCCTTCCTGCACTGCATGGTGAACCCGGTGCTGTACGCCTTCATCGGGGAGAAGTTTCGGAACGAGCTGCTGACAGCTCTCTACAAACAGGGCATCATCAGCAAGAAGCTCTGGGTGTCTTACAGGAAGGGTTCTGTGGCCAGCGTGGCCAGTCTCAGGTCCAGAAACACCTCTGTATCGGTGTAAGCTAACGCTGCCTCATGGGCTACGTTCCCACAGCACGTCTTGATGCTCAGTTCCAATATTTTGGGGGTTTTTTTCACAGTCATTTGTCATAATAAGCCCAACGTCAATGAGATTTCTGTGCAAACGGTTTATGTCCCCAAAGCGACCTGCTTGTGCCGAAGAAACCTGGACAATAAATCAGTAACAATATGTAAGGCAGTAAAGATGTGAGCAATATAAATAGACGATACATCAGACAGATCATCAAGTAACTCACCGACTCTTTGGTTACCTGGCAACAACCTGTTGAGTAACCTGTGCAGCAGCAGTTTCAGGTTTTATTATAACTGTTTAAAAATAAAAACAGCACAGAGTGAAGGAGAAACACGAGTACAGCAGTTTGAGAGGAAAGGTCACAGCACCAGTTTGATAGTTTTTTTTTTTTTTAATGCCTGAAATACTAACAGTAACTATCAATATCGACTGACATGAAATCTGGGGTTGTTTTTTTTTGGGTTGTCGGGGTGAAAACATCGGGTTTGGGCCGCTTCAGACTGAAAGAAGCAGATTTGGGTCGCATTTACCTGCTGTGTGAACATAACCATAAATATAAATACTGATGCAAAGATGTAGAAATGAAATATTTAAAATTATCAAGAGAATCCAGAACAGTATAAGCATTTAGCAGAAGTCTTAAAATCTATCTCTGGTTTTGTGTTTCTAACTGCAGTGGACCTCCTGCCTATTTACGGTCCAGTATTCGCAAATGTGTAAGATCAGGGACCAGCGACCTTTTACCCCGCTGCTACAAAATAAAACTTGCCTGCAGTTGCAATAACTACTTTTTGCGGCGCTAAAATATTTTTAAAAATGTACTTTTTATGTAAAATGTTTAATTATGAAAGTTAACAAAATTAAGCTAGAATGTATTTAAATTTTCAGATATTAGAACAAATATTACATTGGAAAAAATGACAATTTCGCAGAATGGGGTGAGTCTTTTCTGTAAATATGAAAAATGGAGAAATATGAGTCGCATAGTTTGAAGCTGGGTACTTTTTAAAAGCCTATTGTAGATATTAAAAGTAGATTTTGCGACCTCTGACCTCGGCGCCATGCATCCTATTTGCTGGTGTTTGCAAAGCAGCCAGTCCAGGAATGATCGGTTGTACCCCAAAGTATGTAAATGAGTCCGACTGTAGATATCAGCAAACTTCAGCAGCAGTGCCCAGATGGTTTCCATTGGGCGTATTAGTGGATATTCAGGTAAATTTGGTGTTTATACTTTTAAATAGGAAATTATTAGCATTTTTAGAGGGAGTCTCAGTTTTTAAGGGGCAGCCTTGGTCCTGGGGGTTTACCTGGTATTTTTTTCAATACTTATTAGTCTCAAGATAAAACACACAGATGTCACAAAGCAAGAAAACTTCAGCTACTTTCAAAACAAAGAACAAAAAAACCCCAAAACCAAAATATTACATCCTGTCCTCAGCAGATTTTTAATGTCACAAGACGTTTCCTCAGGTCTAACACTGATAGCATCTCTCAAGAACTGTGAAGTCAAACGGAAAGACAATTATTCAGATAGAGACACTTTAAGATGTTTAGTCTTTTCAAATCCTGAAACAAAAACTGTTCCAAGATGGAGTTCATGAGTGGAAGCGATGGTTCCTGATTCGGCTTAAAACCATTGCTGTTTTATTTTTTGTCAATTATTTAATCTCTTCAAAAAGAAATGATAGTGACAGTAAATATGTCACCTCAAGACTTACAATGTGGTCCGAACTATTAGAAACTGATGGTGATTCTCCTGGAGAAAAAAAATAGTTTGAGACAAACACTTTATCTTTGATCAACAGGAAGCGTCTCCATAGCAACAGGAGTTTTAGTTTGGTGCTTTGAAAGGTGTGAAACCACAGAGCCTGCAAAGGTTCATAAGCAGTGATGTCACATCAATCTGCAAAACATCATACAGTCATTTTCAAAAACTAAGAACTTACGGAGAAAAAAAACCTCCCAGGTATTAAAACATCTCCATTCACAGAAATCGCAGAAAAATTCACCCCAAGGTCAGAAGGTCAAAGGTTGAGAGCAATGACAAAAGTAAAACAGAGTTGTGCCTTAATGAAACATAAATGCATTTTGACCGATGAAGCCAAAGTAAAAATGCTTGTCCATGTTTGAAGACACCAAGCACAGACTCCAGTAAAGCATGGTGGTGGAGGAATGGTGATCTGGGCTTGTTTTGCAGCCAAATGTTGTAGGATCAGATGTGAGGTCATGATTCTGGCAGCTGAAGTTTGACCAACACCGGGTTATGGAAGTATCTTCCCTTGCATAGCCCATCTTTGACCTGATGTTGGGAAAGAAGAAGCTGGATGTTTGCAGATGTCAAAAAGCAGAAGCAGAAAATATGATGGAGTTTTGTTTCCTTTGACGTCGAGTTTTGGATAACCTAGTCATTCTTAGAGGTTGTGAAATGTCTCCGTTCGTTTCTCCTAAAAGCCCCTCAAAGTTCCTGACGTCAATCGCCAATAAAGCGTCTGGCTTTATTGGCGATTCTCTGTTCTCGATTTCATCAAGCAATGTTTGACTTTTGAGTCAACCTCATCACACCTTTTAAATTCTGAGAAAACATCAAATGTCAATGAGTTTGAAAGATACAATCAACTCATTGACGAATGTGCAAAACTGCAGAGTTTATCAAGTCTTTACAGTTGAACGTTTCTGAATGTAAATGACACGCGTGAGAATCGTGTATTTTTAGTTGTTTTGCTGTTACAATGTTTCCTATTGATCGTGACTTTTCTTGCCAGAAAAAAAAAAAGTACAATCAGATGAATAATCTTGATAACAGGAGTTGGTGGTGAAACTCGTTTCTGTTTTCATAACCGAGGAACAGCTTGTGCTCTTTGATGAATGACTTTCACTTATACAACATTTCTGTGGAAAATGCTGCGTCTTTTTATCAGTGTTCTCATCTCAAGTTTATTTTAAGGTTTTTGCAATAATTGTTCTGGTTTTCATTGTTTGTAAATTACAAAATAGAAGCTTAGGTGTATTTTTCTGAACTAAATGAATGTTTTTTTATAAATGTAAAGCAGCTTTCAGGATCTAATCTGTACAGATCCAGATTTAATGCACAATAAATATATTTTTCTGTATCAGTCTGGTTGCTCTGTGTGTGTCATGCAGGATCATAAACCTGAAGATAAGTCGCAGCTTTTGCACTGTTAAAGCTGAAATAGCTGAAGTAGCTGAAGCAGCTTTTAACATTTGGTTAAAAGCTGCTTCATCCTAAAGGTTTCAGCCAAGTTCTTGTTTTTCTTTGCGGTTCGGAGGTGTTGTTGTTATTGGACTTACTCGGCACTTGACATGTTAAAACCTCAGGTGAAAAATAATCACAAAGACAAAACATACAAACTTTCGATCAAACTCATTCTTTATTTATTTCCCTTAATGAACATATCATTACTACCTGGAACAAATTAATTCTGGGGTAAAAGACAAAAAAGAAAAGTAGATGTCATGCATCATGGGAAATAAAATATGTACCCAGGCCTGCACTACACTTGATTAAAAAAAGAAGAAATGAAAAGAGGAAGGAAGAACTTAACCAGCAAATTTTCTGATCTTCTTAAAGTTGGCAATATTCTTTAGTTTTCTAATATTTAAAGGGGAAAAGTTGAATGCAGCAGATTGGTGCCAGAGAAAATGTTTAATTTATCTTACCAATGATCCAACTGTACATCAACGTGTCCATAACTATGCAGAAGATTTACTGTTTGCTAATTTTATTGTATTTTTTAAAATGATGTTTCCACTGATTCGATGCCCTGATCTCAAGAGGCTTTACAAGACAAACAATCCAAATTCCATCCTAAAATATGAACTTAGCCCCAGAAATTAGGAAGTTTGTGCTTATTTTAACGTATAATGGTTCAAAAGTCTAATCTGCTGGATCTCTGAGTGCGGTGGCGTGTCTTCAAGTGGAAAAAGATATTTTTATTGTACCTCCTGCGCACTTATCTAAATCTACCTGCAAATTTAAATAAACCCACACAAAAATATCAGATAACTTGATGAACGGAATATCACAAGCGTGCTGTAAAAAAAATTGGGGAAAAAATCACCAAACTACAAAATTTTTACTATTAATAAAACAACTGAAACTTTTACAACCTTCATTTTTTCTTTTTACACATCATCTTGAACTTTTACCACAAAATATTATTCACACCGTAAAACCTTAAGTTTGTCCCAGAGGCTACATATCCAACAAATCTACAATTTATCATCATAAACCTGAATAACCAGTGACTATTTTACATCTTAAATAAAATATAATCAGATCAAATCAGATATCTTTTCTGAAATAAGACAAACTAATTTAAAATAAACTTTTTAGCAAGATTTAGGGGCTTTATGGTCTGATGTAAATAATTCCTCACGATTGTTGAAAAAGTAAGTTACACTGGCAGATTATTTCACTTTTAACAAGACATTTTTCACATTTTATAAGTTAAATTATCTGCCAATGGAACCAGTATTTTTTAATCAATATTAATGTGTTTTGGTTTGGTTTTTTTTTACTTGAGCTTCTATATCTTGCTAAAAGGTTACCTTTAAGTTAGAATTATTTCAAATGTACTAAGATATTTGCACAAGAAAGCAGACTAAAATTATTTGGCAGGATTTTGTGTTTTGCAGCGTTTTACTTGTTGTTTTACTAAATAAACTACAACTACTTCCTAATAATATCGTAGTAAAGTTCTCCTCTGTCTTAAAGTGCACAAACGTCCATGTAGCTTCAAATTGAAACCAACATTTTGAATCTGCAGTAGTGATTTGTGTCAGCGATAATTCTTTGAGGTTTTAATAGGTGAGCTGGAACAGGGACACCTGGGAACTATTGGCGCCATCTAGTGGGGTATTTATGTGCAATCAAACGTTTATTCATCTTTACTAGTTAGAAAATGTTTGTTTTTTTCTTCTATAAACACATTGTTCTTTACAAAACAACAGAATCTGATACAGAAAGATCTCTGCACGACCCAAAAACCAAAATCAGGTTCTCCAGTTCTCAGTCACAAGCCTTTCATTCATAGGGTCTCATTTTTCTGTCACCACAGCATAAGAAAAGCAAAACTGTTTTCTAAAAACTGTCAGAGGCTTTTCAAAGTTTTATCAAGTTTATTTGAATAGTTCAAAGTGCTTTATGTTATAAAACCATATTGGCCATCCACTGTGAAACAAGCTGTTACATTTCCGTCCATTTGAACTCCAGAAGTTCAACTACTTCAGCTTTAACAGTGCAAACCCAAATTATTTGGTTATGTGAATTTTAACATTGCTGCATTCTTCTGAACATCATTTATTTTCAAATCTTGACTTTTCATAGTCTGTCAAGATTATTTTCTGTCTAATTTTGAATAAAAGCAGAAGATATATATTTATAATGTACATGCAGTGTGTTTATGCCCTTAAGCCAGAACACATATCATGTATGACTGGAAAAAAATAAGCATTCCCTTTTATACACTTTGCAGTTGGAAAATATGCACCAACATGATCAGATTCTCACTTTGTTGCGCAGAAAAAGCAAATCTTTCTATAAAAGCTGACAAAAAAACTGAAACAGGAGGATTCAAACAAACAGCAAGAAAAACTTTCCAAAAAAAGTAACAGTAAGTACATTTTCACACTTCTTATTTAGAAAGTCATAAACTTTTTTCTTCATTTTTTTTTATCATTACAGAGTGGAATGTTTTTATCCTTCAATAATTATAAATATATTTTTTTTAAATTAAAGCAACAGAAACACAATTTTTAAGATGTTCCTTAGACACGCAGCAGATTTTTCAGATTTTGTTTTCAACAGCTTCTGATTTTCAGCAGTTTGACCCGTCGGGGGGCGGAGACACGCTCGTGCGTAGGGACGTTTTGCGTTGCCATGGTAACAGCATAAAAACAGCCCGGTGAAACCCGAGTAGCTTCTGGGGGGGAAGGATAAACTGCGTCTAAACTATCCGGCTGGAGGTTTGTTGTCGAGGATATTTCACCACCACTGAGGTAATTCAGCTGTGAACTAATGGATGACGGTCCCGAGTTCGGCTTACAGGTTTTAACCGGACCGGACCGAACGGAAAGCTAGCGGTCGGAGTTGGTTGGGCTCAAAACATTGTCAAAGTGTACAAGCTGATCCACGTCTACTTCCGCTTGTGCTTCAAAATAAAACAATGAAAGCTAAAGCCAATTGATTACCACGTATAAACGCGTTTCTTTCAGTTATTTTTTTCCCCAGATGTTTTTCTAAAATATTTAATTTGTTTTTGGCAGCAGAGGTGAAGGCTTGTAATTTGTGAAGTAATGTTTGTCACCAGCTTTCTGCAGTAGAATGATTTTTTTATTTCTTTCAAACTATCTCTTAAAGATGTAACTCTTCTTCCAGACAAGTGTTTTTGGTCTATTTTCTAGAAAACATCGTAGAACATTTGAAATAAGACAAATCTAATTCATTGACAAGATGCTTTAATATTGATGAAAAAGTACCAGCTCAACTGTCAGATTATTTCACTTGCAAAACAGAAAAAAATGTCTTGTTACAAGTTAACAAGTTACAAGTTTTAGTTTTTTAATATTGATATTCAATAATTATTTATTTAAAACAGGCTCCTCTTTCTTGTTGAAAAGCTACTTGTAAGTTAGTTTTGTTTTATTTAAAGTCTACTAAGATATTTGTACTAGAAACTACATCAAAAATACTTCATAAGAAGAAGAACTGAACTGAGGGTTTCATTAGTGAAAATAAAACTAGGAATATACAATTTATGCAATTTACAGTAGAAATACTTCTACTATGCGTATTATGGCTATTATAAGGGGGAAAAAAGAACATTTCTGGCAAAAACTCAGAAATGTTTATGTTTTATATAGGATATTTCTGAGATAAATTTTAGAATTTCTGAGTTTCTTCGAGGAAATGTTTGACTTTTCCAGCTCAGAAATTTACTTTTGTTTTTAAGAAAATTGCTGAGATTAAATTAGACATTTCTGAGTTTTTTGGTGGAAGTTTATTTAATCTATTATACACTATTGTTCCATAGAGACTGCACCCCTTTGAAAAACAGAAAATCTTTCCATTTAAAGCATGTAAATGAGCATATTTTTAATTCATACTAACTAACTCATCGAAATACGGTAGTGTGAAAATAAATGTTTCTCTGAACATTCATTTTAGTTCAGAAATTGCATAAATTTATATAAAATCAACTGTTTTTATTAACAAATTTGTATATTAATAAAAATCTAAATTATTCCAGTCAATTATATGGAACAGGTTGTTAGTGCACCAAACCTTTGTGAGCAAAAAAATAAATTAATTAATTAATTTTTTAAAAAAACATGTTATTTTGAAAGAAAATCCCTTGCACCGGAAGTTAATCCCCTGAAACAGCGGTAGCTTAGCATGCTATCTTTAGCCGCGTTTCCTCCGAGTTGCTCACTTCATTCATCAACATGTTCTGCTCTTACTGATGTTTTACAGTGAATATCTCAGTTGCCGCAGACTGGGGGTCATCTTTATGAAACCCTTTATGAGAACCTGCAGGTTGACACCGGTGTCGGCAGCCGCCATTTAAAGCCGGTTCTGTTGGACCTCCGCAGGTTCGGAACCAGTCAGGATGTCCAGTGACCTCGCTGGTGTGTGGGAGGTGGCGCTGAGCGACGGAGTCCACAGGATCGAGTTTGAACATGGGACAACCACCGGGAAAAGAGTCATCTCTGTGGACGGAAAGGTCAGCACAACCAGTTCAGTCTACTGAAGGAAACTGGTCCAAGTTTACAGTTGGTTCTCATTACTGTACTGGTATCTGTGCTGGACCTTCACTTACTTTTCTTCTTAAAAGCACCGATGGGAAAATTTGGGCACAATAAAACTAATTTAGAGGAAACTAACTGCGCTAAGCGTTTTCAAAGTGAGCAAAAAACGGTGAAATGAAAATTTAGTTCTCATGTGACGTTTCACTTCCGGAAACTTTGCTGCTGTCGGCCATCTTGGTAGGTATCTTAACTAACTGTCATAACAATTGCTATGGAGTTGCTGTCAGAGTTGGATAGTAACTAGTTACATTTACTTGAGTAACTGTTTTGAAAAACGTTTTTATTCACATTTCATACGTTTTTTTATTGAAAGAAACTGATTCTGGAAAATTTTCTTTTGCCTGACTTTATTTTTTTGTTACTTAAATAAATTATTATCATTTCCCTCCTTAAAATGCCAAAATTTCCACTTACCTTCATGTATTGGTCCATCTGATGGTGTAATTTTTAAATATTAAATACTTGGTAATTTGATCCGTTACTCAGTGCTTTAACTTTTTTACTAGTGCTACTCTGGTTGCTATGATAACAATAAACAACCCACATTCTGTGTCTGATCCCAACAGCAGACATTACGTTGATATATCTTTCTCTTGCACATTGGTTAGGGGGTCAATATACTTTCTTTTTGTTGGTCTTGAATTCATGATTGGTTTATGCTTTGTGCTGATTTGCCTACCAAGATGGCGGCTCAGTGGAGCTAGAACCTTTTCATTCATATTAAGGAATTGTTGACTAAAAACAAACCCTGTTTCTTGCTGAACAGTTACATGTTAGTTTTGTCTTATTTCAGGTGTACTGAGACAATTAGGAAGTAAAGTTACGTGCTGTGTGTCGTTGACCTTGAGTTTGGGTTTCCAGGAGGTTCTGAGGCGGGACTGGATGTTCAAACTGGTCGGGAAGGAGACGTTCAGCGTGGGCCAGGCGGACACCAAAGCCACCATCAACATCGACGCGGTCAGCGGCTTCGCCTACGAATACACACTGGAGATCAACGGGAAGAGCTTGAAGCAGTACATGGAGAACAGGTCAAAGGTCACCAGCACCTGGCTGCTCAACCTGGACGGCATCGACTGCAGGGTGGTTCTGGGTGAGCTCAGTTCCACCTCTTTTAATGTCAGAGGTTGTGCTAAATGTTAATCTTACCTGGATTTATTGGTTCATTCATATTATCAATAATGATCAGATTAATTAGAGCAGCCAAATATTAGACTATTAAGAGCAAAAAGTATTTGACTCAAGAGTAACTGATCAAATAATCAATCGAAATAACAAAATGACATCAACAAATTTATATTTAAGTGGAAATTTTTAAATTTTAAGGATCAAAATGAAAATAATTCAGATTTACAAAAGAAAATATATATTTTTTCAAATCAGCTTTTAAAACTGAGGAAACTTTAACAAACCTGCAGGTGAGTCTCTGACTGTGTGTGTTCAAACATTTGGTGAAGTTACTCACTGTGGATTCAGGAACTTTACTGAAGTAAGAATGCACTGTAAAAACACCAAATCAATATGTTTATTTAGTTTTATCTTAATACACTTGATATACAACAAATCTAACTCATTTGTAATTTATAGCAAGAAATAAGAGCTAATTTAAATCAATAGTCCTTAATTTTGATTTAAAATAACTTGTTTTTGTTATAAATTAAGTAGTCAGTCATGTTTTTATCCTTCAGGAATTATGGACATAAAACCAGCTCCTATATTTTGATGAAACGTTGTAAGTTAGTTTTGTCTTAATTAAGGTTTACAGCACAGTGAAAGGACTCCTAAAAGTTTTTTTTTTTCCCAAAAAAATAGTAACTCCAGTAAATGTAACTAATTACTTCCCATCCCTGGTAATTATTATTATTGATCTGATATTGCGAGAGTCGTGACTTGTGCTCCTCAGAGCTGCACTCTGGCATTAGTGCTGCAGCTAATCTGTTTATCGGCTTTAAGCTCCACAGCGCCACCTGTCTTGTCTGGACAGGTTAATCCCTTTCATAATCTCTGCTTGCAGCTGGTCAGGTGATGCTCTGCAGAAATCCTTATGTAACATTTAGAATAGGAGAAACAAGCTGCTTTCTCTGAACGACATAAAAGTCAAGAGAACTTGTCAAAGAGTTAGCTGCTTTAGCTTCATTTGAAACAGTTAAACTGTAGTTAGACATGTTAGATCATTAGTTCCTCATTATTTTAAACCTTAAGACTTTAAAGACATCATAATTAAGCACCTTTCAAGTAACATATAGGAGATTATTTTTGGTAACAGACTCTTAAATATTGATGATAAAGTTCCAGTTCTGCTGGCAGGTTGTTTTACCTTCAACAAGATATTTTTCTTTTATGTCAATTTTGATGAAAACAAAAGAGAAACCAGATGGAAACAGACATATTTGCTGCTGCAGTCTGAGCAAACATTCTTATTTCTGTAAAAATAAATCAGGTTTTAAGAGGAACAGATTTCTGAAGTCCTGATTAACTGACCTGACTGAGTAAATTAATAAAATCAGTGATCTGTTAAACTCCTCTAACTTCCTGAATGTTTTCTCTGTTTCCACTTCCAGAGAAAGACACCATGGACGTTTGGTGCAATGGAGAGAAGATTGAAACTGCTGTAAGTATTTTTTTAATTAATCAAAAAATAATCCATCACAGGTTATAGAGTTTTATGTTTTCTATGCAAATATTATTTTATCAATCAAATCAAAGCAGTTTTTACCTGAATACCGCCAAATTACATCAACCAGTCCCTCCAGTTCTGCATGAATATTCACTCAAGATCAACAGATTTCCGTCGTTTTTCATTTTATTGTAAGTTTTCATAAAAAATGGTCAACATTGGGTTAGTGATGCTAACTCCCACCTGCAGGTGGCAGTATAACTTAGTTGCACTACACTGCTGCTTCAGCTTTACTTAATGTCAAGTTATAGTCTGTGGTGGATGCAATGAGGAACAAAAAGTCACATTTATTCTAATACAAAAAAGCTAATATTGCAAAATTCCCAGGAAATGTGTCTAAATTAGTTCTGCAGATCAGTTTCACTGCAAAAATGTCAAAATAATTTCAAATTGTGGAGGGACTGATCAGTGTGGGAGAAGATTAGAGCCACTGGAAAAAAAAATCTTGAATTAAAAATGTCACAAGTTATAGTCTGAGGAAATTTTGAGAATATTTTTTTCCTTTTCCATAGATCCATCTTTAAAGACAATTGTAAGAACTTATCGAATACTGAAGAGCTTCTTCTTTACATTTTAGCAGTTTATTGGGTTTTATAAATACATTCTGGCCCAACCGGCCCTTTAAGAGCATTCATACTCTCATTGTTGCCCAAAGAGAAGTCGAGTTTTGCTGTGCTGACGTCGCGATCTGCGTCCGCAGGGCGAGTTCGTGGACGACGGCACGGAGACGCATTTCTCCCTGGGAGACCACAGCTGCTGCGTGAAAGCCGTGAGCAGCGGGAAGCGGCGAGACGGCATCATTCACACGCTGCTGGTGGACGGCACAGAGGTCGCCGAGTGCACCGAGTGACCGGGTTCGGCCCAGACTCGGTCTGTCAGACTGGAAAAGTTTCCTTCAAAATGGCTGCCGCGGCGCGACCGGTCCACACTGGGCAGATTTAAACGTCATAGAGTCAGTCAGAAGATTCAGCGTCTCTAAAGGTTTACATTAATATTGTTGAGGTTTTTTAGTCTTAAAATGTAATTTATAAGTTAGAAACGGTTCTGGTGGAAACCAGGAACCTCTGTGGTTTCATGTTGTGAGTTATTATGTGCTTTATTTATGGGACCAATCAGCTGCTGCAGAAAGAATCGAGGCTCCTGCTCACCATTGCAACTGTTTCAGACAATCATACTGATTAGTTACACTGCAAAAACAGAAAATAACACCAGCTAATTTACTGAGCTAGTTTCTAGTGGCAGGATGGAAAATATCGTTTTAGGATCATTGTAAAAAAAAAAAATCAACAGCATTTTTCCCATACTGTAAAGTTATAATAATATAAATGTTTTTATAATCACAGTAACTATATATATATTATATATATATATATATATATATATATATATATATATATATATATATATATATATATATATATATATAAAATACCTAGAAAAGGAAATTTCTGAATTTGAAAAGTCTAACTTTTTTTTTTTTTACTTTTAAATTTCAAAGGTTTCTCTAGAATAATTTTGAGATTAATTAGATTTTTTTTTTCTAGAAAGTTGTCAACTTTTCAAACTCAGAATATTTCAGCCAAAGAAATCCCAGAAATTTTCTTGGAAAAAAACCCCCCAAAACATTGACATTTCTGAGTTTTAAGACAAAAATCAGAATTTTGGGGGGAATTTTCAGAGTTTCAAAAGTTGAACATTTTAATTTTTTGATAATTTTCTTAATATTAAAATCTAAAAGAAAATTTATGAAATTAATCTCAAATTTTTAACTTTTCAAACTCAGAAATGTCCCATGGTCCAACGGTGGAAATGTACGCCTTTTTGTTTGAATCTATTTGAAGTTGGAAGAATTATTATAGTAATATATTTATAACTTATGTCTATAATTTATAATATGGGAAAAACATCTTGTTCCACTTATAACTTGTGCTTTTTAGGATTACTGAAACAAGCTCCTATTTCTTGCCAAAAAGTTACTTGTAAGATAGTTTTCTCATTTTAAATGTACTCAGATATTTGTAGTAGAAACTAAACAGAAATCCTTGGTAGGACTTTGTGTTTTTGCAGTGCAGGTTGTAGAAACCTACATGTACAGCTGCTGTAATCTCTTCTATACTCTGTAAAATTTCCTGTTTGTCCTTAACTGTGAAACTTGTTTTATTGTGGCTGTTCAAACTTTTAGTTTAAATTTGTCTTTATATTTATAGAGAAACTCAGTCAGATCTTTTTTTTAGTCGGTACTGTCTGGATGTTAGTCGTGGAAAGACGCCAGTAAAAGCTTCCCTGATGGAAGCGGTCTAGTTAAAGGCCACATCCTGTGTTTTCTGATGTTACAAACTGTATTTATAGAACAGATTTAATGCACAAAAACCTCAAAGCGCTAATAAAAGTACAAATTCAGACAAAAAAAACTTTCTCACATAAAACATGGTGATAAAATTTACGAATGAATCCAGACATTTACACACATTCACATTTTTCCCTCCATGTCTGAAGTCAAACCAAACCAAACTTGTTTGAGGTCCGTTAGAATCACCTAAATTATTCCTGATTGATAAATAAAACAACAATGAGAGACAGAATATGTCAGATGTATTTAAATGTCTTCAGGGGAAACATTTTCTTTGAACTGGAAGAATGGGGTCAAACGTTTCGGTTTCCTTCCACAAGCTTCTGGTTTGCTGGAGTTCTGGTCCGTTGCAGCTGACGGAACCGGTGTAACTGGGTCAGGTTTGTACGCCGCCTCTGTTGGGTCACGTTGTACTTTGTATTCTTAAGGTTATCGTCCATTTCAAAGACCAAAGCTTCTTCCTGGCTGCTGTCTTTTGATGTTGCTGTAATATTTCTGTACCATGTTTTTTCCTCATGATGGGAATCATGGGAAGTGCACCAGTTCCTCCTGCAGCAAGACAGCCCCACAGCATGATGCTGCCACCGCAGATAGGACGGTACAAGCATCCCTGTTCTTCCTCCAGATGGTCGTTATGCCCAGATAGTTCCACTTTTCTTTCTTCATATCTCTAAAAGATATGAAAATCTTTGTCTCAAGCTACAATCTGGCTTTTTATGCTTCTTTTCGAGGCCTGTTGCTACAGAACAGGAAGCTTCTGCATTCATAACGGAGGTTCAGATGTCTCTCCTGAACATTTATTTTACTGAACAGCAACCGAAGTCAATTTAAGACGAGATGGCAACAAAAGCAACACCAGATCCTTCAAAATAAGACTTCCTCTCTCCAAAATAAATCTTCGTTTGCACTTAAATGTTTCACTTTTTGGAATTATGTACAATTACGCTAAACGTAATTTTAAATAAGTCACAGCACACGTCTTACCAGCTTCAGCAGAACCTTCACTGGGTCTTTGTTTTTTGTTTTGAGATTAATTCACACGTTTCAGACCAGAATGATGCTGAAATGTCTTCATTTGTTAGATTACAGGCAGCTGAGATTTTAATTAATTGTAGTTTAGATAAACAGAAACCGGTCTCACTGCTGTTGCTTATTTCCAACTTCCTTTATTGAGATTTATTTACTTACAGCAGCATTAGTACAATGTTTACATGTCGCACACAAATTTAGACAAAGATCCCTTAGAATAAACATCCAGATATGCTGCAAGGCATCTACTGATGGCTTTTTATGTAGAGAATGGAAAGATTAATGCTAGATTTACAAAGTAAAGTCAAATAAACTGAAGCCTTTATTGATTTGAGCCCAAATAATGATTTTGATTTTACGTACTTATCTGTTTGCTGATGAAAAGTGATGATTATAAAACTTTTGTTTCTATATAATTTGGACATTTTGTCCCCAAACTGCAAAAAAGATGGAATAAATCATAAAATAATAAAAGCAGGATTCTAAACCAAAGATATTTTAATATATTTGAAGAAAAAACAGAAACCTTCATATTTTTACATAGTTTTAAGATCTATTTGCTCATCATTATCGTTCCTATTGGTTTTTAACGGTTATACACAAAGATATAATAAGACTAACATAATATTTGTTCTGCCAATATGAAAATCAAAGTTTCTAATATAACAAAAACCTTTTAGTTTCTGAGTCAGCATACAAGTTTATGTTTAAACCTCTTTCTCTGAGGCTAAAAGTGAATTTATAGGAAACTAATTTACTTCCTGGAGATTCTGTTTGATCAATCTTTCTGTAATCAGATTCTGATTTCAAACCAAAATGAGTAAAACTCTTTATACGTAGTGAGAATGTGAATTCTTCTTGCAGGTGATAATGTACTTTGGCAAAGCTTGATAACCGCTGAAGATAACAGAGACGTCATATCCTCCAGACACGCTGTCATGGAGAACGTCGCAACCTTTTTCCACCGGAGGAGGAAGAATAAATCCTCGTTCACCTTTAGCCGAGTTTCCCAGCAGGACTTCAGCCTCCACAAAGTACAGGTACTCCTCACCTTTCTCTTTCCACAGCTCCAACGCTGTTTTTATGTTGCGTGCGAAGTAGATTCCCTCTCCATACTTTGGGTCTGTAACCACAGAAATTACATCATAATTCAATCTATATGTCTGCTATCAAGCTTCACTTTACCAAAACTGATTTAAGATTTCATAATGATGTTTTAGTTTCAGCAAACCTGATAATATGTTTCAAAGAAAGGAAAAAGGGCCTGTGTTTTGTGTCTAAGAATAACATTTTGAAACGTGCTAAAACAGTCAGTGAATTAGTTTTGGAGAAAAAAATGAACAAATATGACAACAGAACAGAAGTAGTTGAAAATAAGCATAAAATCACCACTGGGTGGCAGCATAACTGGATGAAGAAAGCTTAGCTATGCACAAAGAAGAATAGCGGCAATCTTATACAAAATATGCATTTTTATGTTGAAGAATTAGGGTCATGTTGTTTTTTTATTACAAGAGTAAAGACATTGTGTGAGAATAATGTCAAAATAATATTACAAGAATAAAGACAATATTGAGCATTACATAACTTCTAGAATAAAGTAATGGAATGATTTTTATTCTCAGAATTTTATGTCAGAATTTTATTTTAATGCAATTCATTGCAAACAAAAATCCCCAGCAGGAACCTTTGTATTGTGTTTCTGGTACGCCTGTAAATCTGATGCATAAGCAACATCCGCAAACAGCTATCCGCTTTGCTTCGCCCAATAGGGGTTGATTTCTACTCTAAAAACGATCTGATTGGACGCTGTAAAAGACTGTTGTTGTGTCCAAATTGTGCTAAAATGAGTTAGCCCGTCAGCAAAGCTATGCTAGCCTAAAATAGAATCTCAAAGCTAAACATGTTTCATTTCCCATGAATGATCAGGATTTCCTGAGCAAACAATTAAACTGTAAATATCTATACTGTTGAGCTTATTTGCTTTTTAAATAGTTTAGCAGCAAAAATGGTATTTGAATTGAAATGTTCCTCATTTTGTCCATGTTATGGTTTTTGATTAAAATGCAATTAATTACAGACCCTGCAGGTAACTCAAATAAAAATGTAACTAAGTTGAACCCGTCGTAGTTTGGTAGCATACCGTCAGGCGGTGCGCACTCTGCATGGAATCCAATTCGGCTGATCATCTCACAAAACTGAGCAGGGATGCGTTGGAACATCGTTCTAGTAGAGAAGCTGTTAAGCTGCTTTTTCTTCATATCGAACATCGCCTTCAGAGCAGCATTCTCCACTTTGTCCATCTGAAGATAAAGTTTTTAAAATAAATCCTCAAAGAAAGTTATGCATAGATGTGATTTTGAGCATTCAATAAAAAATACATCTATGGATAGTTTCCACAAGACAGGAGCGGAAATAAGTTAAATGATTGAGTAATAGTTACAATGTACTTATATTGTTTAATTAGATAAGTTATTTTTTAATGAAACAATTAAACATATTGTAAATATCCTTTCCACTAATAAAGTAATTACTGAATTGCACATCACATCTACAGGTTATGGTTGTCAAAGTCAAGCTAGCATAGCTGCGCTACATCCCTCTCCCTCATTATTTTTTAAAAACTTTTCCTGACCTTGTTATCTAGTTGTCATAGTGTTGAGAATTAATAGTGTCCCTTTTTCTTTTACATATTGACATATTTAAGATTTTGTGAGTTATGTTCACCTAACAGCTAAAACCAAAGCTAGTCAGTTAGCAAGCAGCTTTTTGCCCTCCAGCAGAAAGTTAGGGTTTGGGATCTTTAGTGCATTGAGTCACGCTGTAATTTTTCCAGTATTATAAGTGAAATATTCTGCCAATAGAAATGATACTTTTTCAACAAAGTTGAGGAATTATTGACTTAAAGCAAGATCCTGTATGTTGCTTTAAGTTACTGCAGTTAGTTTGTCTCATTTCAAGTGTACTAAGGTATTTGAATTAGAAACTAGACCAAAAATGCTTGTAAGGTTTTGTGTTTTTGTATTGTAGCCGACTATGGAGCTACACTACGACCAACTGTACCTTTGTTACTTTCAGTGGATGACTGAAGGCTTCATGCCGACTTGAGAATTCTTTACTTGACTTTTCAACTGTCTTTCTGTTATTGGACAGCTCTGTGTTAGACAGCATCTGCAGTTCATGTTCTTCCTCTCTGATGAACTCCTTTTGGATTTTGCAGAGCATAGCCTCCACTTTCAAACCAGCAACAGCAACTTCTTCCTTTGAACCTCCATTTATTTCTAAACATGCATGACCCTGTGAGAAAAACTCCTCCACGATCAACCCTTTCTCAGCTGAAACGGCCAGCTGCAGATGGTCCTGATCACTGAAGTGCGAGAGGAAGTTGTTGTAGATCTTGACGGCGTGAGAATCCGTAAAGAGGCGGTCTATGAGCCATCGCTCAGCCTCATGTTTCGATTCTTCAGAAGGACAAACCAGGCTGATCTGTGGGGCTGGAGCTCTGCTGGACTGGGAATCATCTTTATTCCAAGATGCTGTTGGATAGAACGTCACACAACTATGAAATCAATGACTTTGCTGAACCTCTGACTTTGGTATTGCATCATTTTTTTTTATCTGATTCATTTCTTCTACTTAAATAATATTGTAAAATTTGCAAAAGTTCATATTTATACTGAGCCCCAGAACTTGCTGCACTGCAAAAAACACAAAATCTTACCAAGTAGTTTTGGTGTAGCTTCTAGTATATTTGAAATTACTAACTTACAAGTAACTTTTCTGTTTGAAACAGGAGCTTGTTTTTAGTCAATAATTCCTTAATCTTAAGGAATTATTATACTTGGTATGATTTTGTGTTTTTGCAGCATGGGGGTGCTATATTTACCTTCTGTCCTGTGTTGGTCACCAGAATAAGCTGGAGGATGTCGCTGGGGAGAGCGATGTCTGGATTTCTCATCTGCACCTGTTATTTCTGTGGATCAATCTCAGGTTTAACAGAAGGGAATTGGTGTTTTAGCTCATTAACTAATTGGTCTAGTCAAGTTTTCCCCTTCACTTCATAAATAAAACACATTTTATTTGAAAGGCAGGAACACTTTGAAAAACTCAGATTAAAGAAGTAATTTTGAACTTGGCATATTTGATGAAGAGAAATGTTTAACATTACCAGGTGGAAAGTTGAAAGATGCTGTTCTTTTCTGTAAAAGTCCAATTTCATGCTCAAAGGCCTGGGAACAGAGAGCAGGTAATAAATATATGTTTACAACTACAAATTTTGCCAACAGACATAATTAGATTCTGTAATGTGAATATTTACACAGTGAACACTGCAAATTTTCACAGCGTTAAAAGTTGTATTTGTAGAAAATGTTCCCATCCCTTTGTTCTGTATTTGATATTTGTAAATGTTACTGCAGTCCCTGTTTAAAGCATTTGACATTTTTAGCATGTCAGAAATATCAAAGCACAGCCTAGGAAAGTACCTGGAATGTTCCATGGTCAGAAGGAAATATGACAAAGTGAACATCCATCCTTTTTTGACACATGTGGGCAAATGTAGAGACTGCAGACAACATGATGGAGGCAGATTGTACTTTACTAAACCCAAGAGCTCCAGTGCCGATGGCCGGGAAGGTGATGGAGTTGTAATGCTGTGCAGCAGCAATCCATAAGCATTCCAAAACCGAAGTGTAAAGGATCTATGATAAAGAAAAAGGTTCACAGAGATGCATAGAAATCTTAAGTAAAAGAATTAGATTTTTCAATAAATTTGACTCCAATATTGTATTACTGCCTTTCTAAAACAAACACATACCTGATCTGCTGCTGGATCATGTGATTTTTCAATGCAAAAGGTGTGAAACACCTCTTTGCACTGCAGTCTGTAAGATTTTGTGCAGATGATATTGTCCTTCTTCTGAGCTCGATTTATTTCATCTTGGATCCCATAACCTGCTTTGTTCAAAATAGCACTGGAAATTTTACCAATCGTCAGGTTTCGGTCCACTGATGCAGTGTTTACAATGACATCCGTCTGAAAGAGCAAACAACACAAAACCAAAAAGGTTATTGGTTTAAACTCAGCTTAACTTATTACTGTGAGGGACCGCTATCCTGCACAGAGGTCCCAATGAAACATATTCAACGTTTCATTAATATTAAAGCTCTATTGGAGAGAATGTGGTACAAGACAACATCTTCTGTCAGGAAGCTAACTACAGCGCTAGGCTTTCTGGGTAACATGTCACTCTCTGCTCTGTGGGTTACCAGAGGTGTTGTGTCAGTTGCCATGGCAACGGATCTGCATGTGGTAAACTCAGAGAGTGAGAAAAATAAATGATTAAATGATGTAAATTATTTGAAGTTGTTTTACAACTTGTCTGTAAGCTGTGGCGCACTGCAGCCGCTGTAATTTTAAACCTTCAATATACAACAGAAAATTGAGTAGTTGCCTTATTTGTTTGCAGAACATGGCGATTTTCATAACAGTCATCAAATAGGATAAAATATTTAATAAACTATGGTTTAAAATTTTAGCTAATTTTAACTGCAATTATGTCAAATTAAATTACTGAATGTAAAAGAAATTTGCTTAGTCCTTTCCCATCTTGACAGAAACTAAACTGTTCATAGATTTACATCAGATAGAAAACATATTTTACATATCAAAACATTAACAATTTTTCCAGCTTTAATTTAAGCCATATTTTGTAGAAATTGGGTAACAAATACAGGCGCAACAATAATTTTTGTGACAGATTTCTGAACAGTCTGGTTTTGTGGACTCAGTAATGGCCGCCAGCAGAAGCATCACTAGCGTTAGCGGCTAACAGGCGATGTCCAAACCAGTAATGTGTCCTACAATGTATATCCTAAAATCAGTTTTTCCTCCATTTTTGTTTACATATGGGGAAGGAAGTTGTGCTCTTTATTAAGAACCCCACAGTATCTAGCTTTCATATCCATCTAGAATTTTAATAATTACATAATAAATTTAGAAAATAATATATATTTAAATGTATGCTCTAACTATCTTTTCAAATCAAACATCATTTATTTACACAGCACATTTAAGAACAATGTTGATGAAAGTGCTGCACAAATATATTAGAAATATGTTGAATTTATTCTTACGTTTTGTTCTTCAATTTTCCCCTTCTTCAGAGTCAGACGGACATTTCCAATTGTGACTGAAGGTTGTGGGGCGTTTCCGGCGCTTCGGGTATTTTGTGCTGCAGCGCTGCTATAAGTTTGCTTCTGGTGAGGACTGAATATCCGATTGCATGCTCTCACCATTTCCTGCACTGTGGGCTCATCGTGGTTGGCAAGGAAGATTTCTTTGGGACGATGGTTCTGGTGAGGCAGATTGTTGAGGTAAGTTCTTATAGTTGACACTATGGTGTGGGCACAATCTGGCAGTGGGTAGTTGAACAACCCGGAGCTTATAGCAGGAATGGCAACAGATGCCAGATGGTGTTCATCAACTTTGTGGAGAATACTCTTGATAGCTTTCTCCAGAAAAGGCTTAGCTTTAACTACATCACGTTGGGAAGGACTTGACAACAGACATGGACCCACAGCATGAATTATTGTTTTGCACGGTAGTGACCCGGGACCCAAAGCAACTGCCTCTCCTGTTTTTAATCGACCATTCTTTTTAATATAATCATCAGACTCCTTTTGGATTTGAGGACCACCAGCATTAGACAGAGCCAGAGCAAGGCCTCCATAGTGGTTTAAATCTTCATTAGCAGCATTCACAACAGCATCAGCATGGAAATTGGTGAGATCAGCCTTCCACACAGAAACCTTTACACCTGAATGCGTCATGAACTCATATCGTTTCTCTGGCTTAGTGGTTGCTGGCGGTCTCTGGTATGAAGTCCTGCTCTCGTTCTCCACACCCTCGATGGCGGCCACACATCCGAATTTACTGTTGATGATGTCACACAGATCGCTTTGACATCTTCTCACAATGCTGAGTGACGCCTCAGATAGAGGAATGTCCAGTTTACTGGCCATCGTTTCTTAGCAAACCTGTGGAAAGATCATACGTAACACCATGAAGACTCAATTAAATGAGGTTTATAAAGATCTTTTCAGGAGATCTTGATCCATTTTCTGATATTAAATCAAGTTTCTGATCATTTCCCCCTATAAAACCCAAAACATTTTTGGGTTTGTGCCAAAGATTCAGTTTTTGGCACCGAAACATCATCATATTCCTGCATATGCTGTTATTTCATGATTTTCTTTTATAAAATCACATCTACTGGAATAATATGGCTCTTCATGGAGTGGTTAAAAACTAACCTACATAGTAAATGTCCAGTACTATCAATCTAGAAACACTGACATATTGGATATTGTGAAGTAAAGCTGAAAGGAAAATGTTGGTTAGTTTAAAATAATCACAAGAAATTGTTACAATAAGACAAATAAATTAGTTTCATATTTTGTTTTCTTTGTGAGTTACGTGAGCTGGAATAGTTAAAGTAGATAATATATCAAACTGCAACTTTTGTTCATTATAAACAAACAATGAAACCCATAACAGCAGATAAACACTTTGAATTGAAAACACATTCATGCGGATGCAATCTGCATCATTTGCTTCCCTCTTGGATCAACAAAGTTTTCATAAATTTTTATTTTATAGATTAAAATTTCTGCCTCTTTTTGCTTTAAGTATAACATGATAATTCTTGCGCACAAGAATACATTTTCAGGACTTTAGTAACGAAACTAAAGTGTAATTTTAATTTATTTCCAGCAGAGGGAGACAGAAAAGATCTTCACATCATATAATCATTAATTTGGTTTAGCCTGAACAGAAACAAATACCTCAAGTATAAAGTAATCATGCTGATTTCTAGTTTATTACATTTAATATTTGCTCTAATATTTGCATGTTTACGCAAATCTGCAAGCAAATGCATCATAATTTAATCTTAATAAGTTGACCTAACAGACATTAAGTTAATGGTTCAGATTCGTGTCGCCATTTTCCCGATCATCGCCTCTTTGTTACTGAAAACAAATCTGAACACCAGCGATCATCCAAATGAACGACTAAACTATCTTCAGTCCAGCTTCTCGTTAATGTTAAATAAAAACTAAAGGCGTTAACCATAAAACAGAACTTTGGTTTAAAAGAGAAGGAATAAAGAGGAGGATCGCTCACCTGCCCGGCGGAAAGTCCCGAGTGAAAAACTGAAAGTAAACTGGGACTGGGTGTGGACCAGTTCTAACTGGTTGAACTGCAGGCTCGAGTTAATAAATGTCCAAAGTAAAGGAAGAAAACATGTCGCTCTTCCTTCTGCGCCAATCCCGCAAAGCCCCGCAGCTGCGTCAGTAAGAGTCCGCCTCCCGCCGTTTCACCAGAAACAAAACCGAAAGTGTTCAGTCAGATCAGAAAGGAGAGAAACCAGCGCCATGGCGGGGGAATACGCCTTCCCTGTCCTGGTGGAGTTGGAAGAAAGCAACACACCAAGACTGAAAAATAAGTTGGTGAAATATTTTCAGAGTAGAAAGTCCAACGGAGGAGACTGCGAGGTGGACTATGAGTCCGGGAGCCAAACTGCGCTGCTGCGCTTCCGCAGAGAGGAGGGTGAGTCCAGACTGTCAGATTAATGATCAGATATGAGTTAAAACCTGCTGGATTTTAACTGTTTTCTCCCTCAGACCAGAAAAATGTCCTGGGCAAAGAGTCTCACCAGATCAGTTTGGATAAAGGAGTGTTAAAGATGACAGTGCGCCTTCCTGCAGACGCAAAACAGAAACAGGTGAGAGCTAAAAGTGGCTTTCTATCGATGAGGCTTTCTTCTCTTATAATTATGATTGGAATATTATTTGGAATAATTAATGGAAAACTGATCCAACCTGAGTTACTTCCTGTAATCTCATGAATGCCTGGCAGTGATGTAACTCTCACCTTCTGCTGCTGTAAATATGTTCATATTTCTCTTTGTGGGAGTGATTTATTTTATGTCTACTAATCGGTAAACTCATTTCATGTTTACTTTTATGGCTTTTATCATGTATGATGGCGCTGAGCTGATCAGTCCTGGACCTTTGAACACTTTCTGAGCTTTTTGTTTAAACTCTGAGCTGCTATTGAAGACCTCACCCTGCAGGGCTTTCATTGTTTACTGCAAGTCATATGACTGATCAGAATCCAAGAAGGTTCTGTCTGATTTCATTCCTGCTTTTGTCCTTTTGCTTTCTGTGTTTTGAGGATATTTAAAGGAATAAACCTGTTTATCGTCCTTTTCTAACCAGTTCTTGAATGTGTAATTCATCAACAAAAGTGTCTAAAATGTCCTAAATCTCTTTTAAACAGGGGGATTCAACTGATAAAGACAGCAAAAAATGTAAGTATCCATAAAGGAAATATCTGCCAATAATGTGACATTTATTGAATATAGTCGCTTGCAAAAGTATTCACACCCCTGGAACTTTTTTATATGTTGTCACATTACAAACACAATATATATATTTATATATATTAACACCAGAGCAATAGAGGCCCAGATCTACCACACCAGACAAGACCCAAGGTGTAGGTTGTGCAAGGAGGCCCCTGAGACATTCCAGCACATAACAACAGGGTGCAAGATACTGGCAGGGAAAGAGTACATGGAACGACATCACCAAGTGGCAGGCATAGTGTACAGAAACATCTGTGCAGAATATGGACTGGAAGCCCCGAGATCAAAGTGGGAAACACCCCCAAAGGTGGTGGAGAATGTCCGAGCTAAGATCCTGTGGGACTTCCAGATCCAGACAGACAAAATGGTAAGGTCGAACCAACCGGACATTGTCGTAGTGGATAAACAACAGAGGAAAGCCGTCGTGGTGGATGTAGCAATACTGAGTGACTGCAACATCAGGAAAAAGGAGAAACTGGATAAATACCAGGGCCTCAGGGAGGAACTGGAGGGCCTGGAAGGTGAAGACCACAGTGGTGCCTGTGGTCATCGGGGCCCTCGGGGCAGTCACCCCCAAACTGGAGCAGTGGCTACAACAGATCCCAGGAACAACATCAGACATCTCAGTCCAGAAATGTGCAGTTCTAGGCACAGCAAAGATACTGCAGAACCCTCAAGCTCCCAGGCCTCTGGTAGAGGACCCGAGCTCAGAGGATAAGAACCCGCGGTGGGTGAGAAGGGAATTTTTTTTTTTTTTATATATACATCATTGATATTATTGGAGTTTAGTGTGAAAGACCAACAAAAAGTGGTGCACAATTGTGAAATGGAAAGAAAAGTATGCATGATTCAAAACATTTTTTTTACAACTAAAAAACTGAAAAGTGTGGTGTGCAAAACCACCTTTTGATGCAAATCCAGCTGTAATTCTTTTAGTGTTTGTTTCTACCAGCTTTGATCGTCTAGTGACTGAAAATTTTTGCCTGTTCTTTGCCAAACAATTTAAACTCAGTCAAATTAGATGCAAAGCGTTTGTGAACAGCAGACTTTGACTGGGCCATTCTGATGGGATGTTTTAAACCTTCCCATTGAAACCATTCCTTTATGTTTATGGTGATTGTCCTGCTGCAAGGCGACTCTCAGCCCTAGTCTCAAGTCTTTTGCAGATCCAACAGGTTTTTGCCTGAGATTGCCCTGTATTGGCCTCATCCATCAGCATGATGCTGCCACCACCAGTTTTGACAGTGGGGATGGTGTGTTCAGAATGATGTCCAGTGTTAGTTTTCCATTACATGTAGCGTTTTGCATTTTGACCAAAAAGTTAGATTTGTTGTAGTCTAATCAAAGCTCCTTCCACATTTCTGTGAGATGTTCAAAGCTTTTGGAAATCTTTTCATAGCCTAAACCTGCTTTAAACTTCTCCACAACTTTATCCCAGCTCTGTCTGGGACAAAGACAGATCTCTGACTTCATTATATTCTCTTAACCAACATCTGAGGCCGTCAAGGAACAGCTGGATTTGTACTGAGATTAAATGACTGAATAGATTCATTAGTAGTCATCAGGCAACTTTTGAAGGTAATTGTTGAACTTGGAGAAAATGGGACTGAATCATTTTGCAAATCAAAGCAGAACCCTTTGGACTAACTAACAAATACTCATAACAGTTCCTATATTCCTCTGTACTTTTATGTACAAACTGAAGTGCAATTTTAAGTTTATTGCAGCAGAGGGAGACAGAGATTTTCAAACTACAAGGTTGTGACTGTCTGTTTTTACCACTGCCTCCAAAAGGCTGGATTTGGTTTAAATATGTTTTACTAATCTGCATTAAATTACAAAAACATATTTAAAGGAGATTATAAATAATGATGGGATTTACTTTATAAGTTCCACGTCTCGCTTTCTGTACTTAGAAGATGTTTCTTGGGATCTAATATAATCTTTCAAACTAAAACAATAATGGATAATAATAATGGACCTTACTACAAATTATTATGTTTTGACAAAGATGCAAGTGTAACCTTGTTTTAAAGGTGTGTCTGCATCAATGCACATAAAATTATTGCTAAATCTCTTGGAACAAGAATAAGCCTGTATGTAACAATAAAAACAGTGATTACCAGTTACATAAAAGCTGCTTCCTTGCTGGACAGTAAATACTCATGGTTGCTTCGAGGTGCTTGCGGCTGGTCATGAGTGATACTTTGAGTTTTGATTGTCAGAAATAGTTTCAGTTTTGATTTTAAGCTTTAGAGGTTTAAAATATTTATGGTGTTTGATGGCAACTATTGTACCAAGCCTTTTTACTAAAATGGGACTTTTTTTTTACTCTTCTATAAGTTATACAGTTATTGTTGACAAAAAGTCGTTTCCAGACTTGAAAAACCTTCTGAGTTGCATGTTTTTATTTTGTGTTGTTATCAGAACTGGAGACTTGGTCAGACTTTCTGGTACTCGACTCTTTGTGTCAATAGTTAAGTTTTCATTGGAGCTGACAAAAATCACATGTGGCATTCCCCAAGGTTCCATGTTGGGGTCTCTCCTATGAAATATCAACATGCTGACATTAACTTAGATTATAATAAATAACAAGATCATTTACGAAAATATGCAGATGATGCACAGCCCATGTCACCAGGTAATATAAACCGACTGAAGTGTTGAGAGGATACTTAAAACCAATCAATGTGTGGATGTCCATAACTTCCTTCAGTGAAGTAAATATGATATCTCCACATTAAGGTCATAATTAGATGGATCATCTAATAGAAGCTTTTCTTTAGCTCATAATAATCTATACTTTGCTTCTGATTGACTTGTTTCAGTGGTAAGTAAAAAACAGGTTTTACTCATTCATCTTTCATATTTCAATAACAGCGGATCATGAAGGAACCAACAAAGAGTCCAAAGTTCAAGAACCCAAACCTGTGGATGAAGGTCAGACAGGGGCAAAGAAGTTCAAGGGGAGTGATGATTCAGACGATGATGAGCAGTGCTCCAAGTCGGCTGTTTTAGGAAATATTCCAGATTCTTTAACCTCAGAATTTCTGGAAATGTTGGTGGAGAACATTTTGAGAGAACTAAGCTCTCCGACTGCCTCCGAGGACTACACCCTGGAGCTGATCCCTGACATCTCATCTGCTGTTGTCACTTTCCAGAGTGGAAAAGGTGCCCACTTAGTTTATGAATATTCAGTTATATTTAGAACAACTTGAAATTTGATGTTTTTATTTTAACTTCACAGATAACACTGAGTTCATAGAAATATGTCCTCAAAATCGGATGTTTACAAAGAAGGGGTTATCAGTCCGACCCCTTGAGACGACAAAGAAGGTTGTGGTTGAAGGAGTTTCAGACTGCAGTGAAGACATGCTGTGCCTCTACTTTGAGAGTAAAGGGGGAGAGGTGGAAGATGTTCAACTGAATGAAGCTGAACAGTCTGCTATCGTCATATTTAAGAACCATCAAGGTAATTACCCTGCCCTACTTTCTAATTACTGCAGTTTATTCTGATAGTATGCTCTATGTTTAACATAACTGACTACCAATTTAGAATTGTGGAGTGTAACTTTGTGTTTTAATCCACAGATTTGAAGAAAGTCTTGGGTAAGAAGCATGAGATAAAAAAGGAAGAAGTCAAAGTCTACCCGTTCTACAAATCTTTGGGAGTAGCACTTTATGGGAAAGATAAGCCGTCACCAAAGCTTCCTGCTGCCATCTCTGAGCCCATTGACAACGCTGTCCTCAGATACCTAGCTAGCCACAAAGCAGCTCTGGAGACCATTGGCCATGACTTGGAAAAACATTTCTGCAACATAACCCTGGAGCAGTCTGCCGTCCGCCTCAGTGCCTCGCCCTCATTGCTGAAGCAAAAAGATGCCAAAGCCATCATCAAAGAGTGGGCAAACACTGTGAAAGCAGCCTTTTCTCAGGCTGTGTCAAAATTCAAATCCATCAAGTTCTCCCTGGACCCTGAAGTTTGGGAGGAGTCTGAAAATAAGATTAAAGAGAAACTGCAGAAGGAAGATGTCGTTGTAGTTTGTGATAAAACCAGTGGTGTCCTTTCAGTGGCCGGCCTTGAGAATGATGTCAACACACTCAAGAAACCTATTTCAGACGTTCTTGACAGGATCAAGGAAAGAGTCCGAAGGGAGAAATTAAGTAAAACTCAAGAGATCAATGTGTCACCATCAATGTTCCACATCCTTTCTCAAGACGGTCTTCAGGATAAACTTCTGCAAGTGTATCCAGAACTCAAAATGGAATACGACCAAAAGAACAAAGCTGTGAAAGTAACTGGCTTTGTGGACGAGATTATTAATGCAACCAAAGTGATAACCAATGCAACGTTAGGATTAAAGCGACAGAATTTAGAAGTAGATGAGTTTTTGCTTGACATGCTGAAGGATGAACAACAACAGGAGGCCACCGATGCACTTCTAACAGCCTGTGGCATAAAAGCAGCCTTGGAGATCAGTCCACAGAGGGTGCAGCTTGTTGCTGTTTCTGACAAGGATCTGATGAATGCTCAAGATCATCTAAGCCAAACACTGATATCTGAATACATCGAAGTTGAAGATCTTGAAGTCCTGAAGAAGCCGGAGTGGCAGCAGCTGGTCCATCAGCAGGAAACAGCCAGCACTGGGTCAGGAATGAGAGTTCAGATTATAACTCATCAACAGCAAGTGGTAGTGTCCGGTCACAAGGACAGTGTGGACAAAGTTAGCAGTGAACTAGAGGACTTTATAACAGAAAATGCTCATGTTGAAGAATGTGTTGCTGTTGATGCAAATGTCATCATTGAGTACCTGAAAAGTCAGACACCTTTTTTGAAGCAACTAGAAGGAGTAGAAGTGGCTTTTGGGAATGAGGAAATCATCCTAAGTGGCTCTAGATCTGCTGTGAAAAATTGCAAGAGCATAGTCAAAGATATACTAGCTTCTGTGTGCTTCGATAGTTTTAAAGTCACAAAACCTGGAGTCAAGAAATGTTTTCAGGAAAAAGAATTGTTTTTTGCTTCGACTATTAAGAGTGACACTGGCTGCCTGGTTCAGCTGGCTGATAAATCAAATGAAGAAGACGACTTTGCCTTTGTACAGGTACAACAACCCATTTACAAAGTCCAGACAAGTGATGGAGTGGAAATAGTGGTCTCTAAGGCAGACATGTGCAGTTACTCTGTTGATGCTGTTGTCAATCCTTCTACTGAGGACTTGAAACATACCTCAGGTCTTGCTTCGGCACTTTCAAAAGCTGCAGGTCCTCAGTTACAGGCCATATGTAACCAAATAATTAATGTAAAAGGAAAACTTCGACCTGGAGATTGTGTCATAACAGATGCTGGGGGAATGCTTCGTTGCAAAAAAGTGATCCATGCCGTAGGACCCTATTTTGATCCAACTAAGCCAAAGAGGGCTGAGGCCCAATTGAAAAGAACTGTTAAAGAAAGCTTAGAACAAGCTGAAAAGTGTGGCTGTGTGTCTGTGGCCCTTCCTGCCATCAGCAGAAGTCTTGGTTTTCCACTCAATTTGTGCCTGTCTACCATTGCTAAAGCAGTGAAAGAATACTGTGATGAGAAGTACGATGACAACACCCTGAAGACCATTCATCTGGTGGACAATGAGGACAGTGTTGCTCTTGGTCTGGAAAGTGCTGTGAAGCAGGAGTTTGGAAGTCATGGAGTTAGTGTTTCGTCTCCAAATGCTATCCCTAAAGTTAGTCAGAAATCTCCATTTCTCAAGCTTGTTCCACCTGACCCAAGCTTGTGCCGAGGACAAACCAAAGAGGGCTTGAGCATCGTTCTTAAAAAGGGAAACATTGAGGCTGCCAAGGTAAATATACATGTTTTTGAAAAACTAATTTAAATATAAAGGTTTTTATACTGAAATATTCTTCAACATGGACTGCCCTTTGTCTATAGAAAGAGGAAGACATTCTGAAAGCAGAGCAAGGGTAATGGCTAGTCCTGCAGAGGCCCCTCAGAAAGCTAATTTCATTACTGGTGCAATCCAAAGATGTTTTACCAGACAAGAAACCTCAAGACAACTGCCCAGTTTTTTATGTTTTCAAGATGCATTTCAACTTCTGTATGTGAACTCATAGCACGAGTTTTTCTACTGTAGGGTGAAGGACAAGAGCCTCTGAGAACCTTCCTCAATCTGTCTCTCTAGGATTACGCAAACCTAGGAAAAGAAAACATATCAGGATAGAAATTTTCTTGACCGATTCTCCTTCCACTTGCTGTGGACTTTTGTTTGTGTTACGATGTTTTCAGACAGAGGTAATTGTGAATACAGTGACGGAAGATCTGATATTGAACAAGGGGCGATTTCAAATGCTATCTTCAGTGCAGCTGGAGCCAAACTTCAACAGCTGGTTCACAGCCAGAAAACGAAAGGAGCACCAGGTGAGATTGTTGTTACAGATAACTGCAAGCTGAAGAGCAAAAAAGTTTTCCATGCAATTGCTCCACACTGGGACAAAGGCCAAGGCACAGCTGAAAAGGTACGTCATATTCATAGTGTTAAGCATTTTAAATTTATTTTTCAATCAATGAAACTACTAGGTAATTTACAAAATGTCTTTCAGATCCTATCTGGGATCTTTAAAGATTGCTTGGACTTGGCGGAAAAAGCTCCGTTGTCATCCATAACTTTCCCAGCTGTTGGGACCGGAAACTTGGGTTTTCCAAAAAATCTTGTTGCTACTTTGATGCTGGATAAATTCTTGGAGTTCAGCAGCCAGAGACAATCCAAGAACCTTAAGAAGATTGCAGTTGTTCTTTATCCTGGCGATGCACAGACTATTAAGGTGATGAAAAAATAAGAATCATTGAAATATTAGAGTGCTAAGCACTTAGTTTAGAACTTATTGAACAACATGGTCATTTGGTAAAGCTCACTATAAATGCAGAAATTTGTCGTGAAATCTGATGGCTAAGTCTTTATTATATGAAAGTACAAGTATCAAATTCATTTTGCAGGCATTCACTGATGAATTTCAGAAAAAGTTTCCCAGTGCCACTGGCTCTTCAGCAGCTGCAGGTCCAGCTTCTGCAGATTCTTCAAAAGATAATGGTAGGCAGATCTTTTCAGCTGCCATTTGCTTAACTTACACAAGACTTGAGTAGTTGCCTCATTTCAAGGTTAAAGTGATATCTTTGTCTGATTTATGTTTACCAACAGGCACATTCTCTAAAGTTGTCTCCAGTTCAGGAATGCATGAGACTAAACTGGGAAACGTGACGATTCAGGTAGTAACTGGAGATATAACTAAAGAAACTACTGATGTCATCGTCAACTCTTCAAATGATAATTTCACTCTCAAGTCTGGTAAATTAATCTATATAATAGATTGATATATCTGTAATGTAAAATGTAAATCACCAAAATGCACTAAAAGCACAATTTAAGCTTCCTAATGACATTGATTTGTGGGACATACATGTTTAGTAATGTTAAACAAGTAAAAATGAGTGTACCATAAGATCTAGTAAGATTTACTCATTTAAAAAGATGAAATAAAGACAAACATTAGTCGTCAGTATTAGAAATATCCAAACTTTCACTTCATTCCCTTCCCAGGAGTATCCAAAGCTATTCTAGATGCAGCGGGTGGAGCTGTTTTTGAAGAATGCCAACATCTTGGTAAGAACATTAACGTTTGCTTTGTTATAACATGCAAACGTTAACATTTATAAACTAATAAATGTTAGTTTATTAACCATAAACTAACATTCTTAGTTTATGGTTAATTTGGTTGTATAACTAGGTTGTGACTCTTATTGAAACACCCCTCCAGGTTCCCAGCCCAATCCAGGCATGATAATGACGGTACCAGGAAACCTAAAGTGCAAAAAGATTCTTCACCTTGTCGGACAGACGGACCCAGTGAAAATCCACAGCACTGTAAAGGAAGCACTCCAAATGTGTGTGAAGAGCTCCTACACTTCTGTTTCATTCCCTGCCATTGGTACAGGTGAGGATTGCCAACATAATGAGCTCATCTTAGGTTACATTCACACTGCAGATTAAGTGCTCAATTCTGAATTTTTGCTGAAATGGGATTTTCTTTGCGTGACTGTTTATATTACTAATTAAACCCAACTGAAACAAAACTTCAGTGTGAATGGTTTACTATCCCAGAGCGACCCACATGAACAGGAGAAGAACAGACGTTAAACTACATCGCACTGTTTAAGACAGCAGCAATGGACACTGTTGTTGATTTTAAAGTTTATTCAGCAATGGGAGCCAACAATATTGTCACAAGATTATAACAAGACAAAGGAAGCTAAAAAACTTCCTTGACTGCAATTTCTGTATAGAAGTCTGTTTGGATGTGTAGTCAGGGTTAGCTAGGCTAATCCTAACCCTGACTAAGAGTGGCGGGATTGTGATGTCATGTACTTCAATGACACAGACTTCTTTCATAATTTCATAATTATAATTTTCTGCCATTGTTTACGTCTTGATTTACCACATCTGGCATCTTCTGGTGCAGAATTACGATGCATGTCTGACATAAATGACGTAAACCTCTTATCGAATGCGACACGAATGTTCAGCCTGCAGATGCTTTGAAAACTATCGGATACATATCTGAATTAGTTCTACATATGGAAGTGAGATAGATTGAAATTTTTTTGGAGGTGAAAGGATTATAGCATAGACCGTCTACACTATAGTATAGCGTAGCACAATCTATGCTATGTCGTGTTTATGTTATACAGCATAGCATAGACTTATGAGAAAGCCGCAAAGATTTCATATAGGCATAAAGAACAGATTTGGGTAGCATTTGCCTGCTTTGTGAATGTAGCCTTAATTTGTCTGCTAACATAGATGCATGTTGTTGTAGTTTCAGATGTTGGCTAACTGACTCTGAAGATGTATAGTCTTGAAGCGACCAAATGGTCAATTCAAGTAATTTCACTTGAATTGACCATTTTAATTTTTTGGATCCAAAGATTTTGACTGTGTAGATTTGGATTGAATAAACATGTACACCTTTTTTCTAATGCACCAAAGGATGAGTCTTAAATTAGCACTTTGTGGGTGGGAAGAAACGTTTTGAATTTGCAGATTTGAGCCATCATCCACTTGTGTTGCCTGTTTCCAGGTCAAGGCAACGTACAGGCGAAACAAGTGGCAGACTCCATGTTGGATGCAGTGATTGATGTTTTCAGCCAAAACACTTCCAGCTCCCTGACTTTAATTAGGATAGTCATCTTCCAGCAACCGATGCTGAAAGATTTCCACAGCAGCATGCAAGACAGGGAAGCCACTGATCCAAAGCAAAAAGTTGGATTGTGGTCCAAGTTCAAATGTAAGCAAAGAAAGAAAAATATTGTTGCTTTCATAAGAATCGTTTTTAGAAGAAATGCTAATTTAAGTTGCTTTGCTTATTTTTACAGCTATGTTAGGATTAGAAAGTGCTGACAACAAACAGGAAAACGAGACGTTTGATATTGAGACCATGGAAGTGGACCCTGCCGTCTTCCATATCTGTGGTGCCTCACAGGCCAAAGTAGACGCAGCCAAGAAGAAGATAAATGACCTGATATCTGACGAGCAATGCAGCGAAGAAATAATAGACAATGACATCTTGAACTTGTCTTCTACAGACTGTCAGCACATTGTTGACATCCAGATGAAGTTGGGTGTGAGAATAAAAAAACAAAGCACTAATGGCCAAACCTCTTTCATCATTGAAGGTCTCAGTAAAGATGTTCTTCGAGCCAATCGGGAGATAGATAATATGCTGAAGAAGGTGAGACAAGAGCAGGAGCTGAAAAGGAAATTGGAGCTGGCTGCCACTGTGGCAGACTGGCAGTATCAGCAACATGGCCTTCCATATCAGAGTTTTGATCAGAAGACCAACTATGAGCTTGAGCATGCGTTGGAAAGGGGGACACCCACTCTAAAAGTTACCATTCATGGCTCAGACTATACAGTCCAGATGCCTAAAGGACCAGCCACTGACAGCAAAGGAACCATCCTGCAGATAAGACGAATTGACAAACTAAAAGGTATTTATCCTTATATTGTTTTTTTTTGTTTTTTTCATATTCTGCCTCCAAAGTATCTAAAAGTCATAACCAAATCTTTAATTTGTCTGCAGGAAATTTTTCTATTTCCTAAACTGTGCAATGAAACAACAACTACATGTCTTTTCTTTTTAACAGATGAAGATGTTCCTGAGTTTTGGGATACTATGCCAGCTGGCAAAACATGTCATTCTGTCACCCTCCAATCTGCGTCATCAGAGTATGCAGAAGTCCTCAATCTCTTCAAAGCCACATGCAATCGAGCCGTCATCAAGGTAATATCATTAGTAGTGTTTATTCTTGGCACATAATCTGAAGAAGCTAATTGCTAGCATGTGCCAGGGAATAATTGCGATACAAAAAGGACATTTAGGGATGATTTGTCACCTGGAATAGCCTCCCAGAGGAGCTATCCATCCAACATGGATGTAGGTCGACAGCACAAACGAGAACAGAGAAGAGTCAAGCTACCACTTCCTTCCCAACAGTCCCTGCTGACAACAAAACCTTCTCCACCTCAGAAGGACCTACACCCCTTAAATTAAAACACTACTCTCAAAACGAGTAGTGTTGTCTGTCATCAACTGGAAATTTGAGATATTTTTTTCTTTCATTAAAAAGAAACAATACATTTACATTAGGCAAATAAGGAAACACACATTTACAATGAGAGAAAAAATGTTGGATGATCTATCTGTGCTCTTAGATTGAGAGGATCCAGAACCCTACACTGTGGAAAAGTCTTCAGATCAAAAAACATGAAATGGAGGTGAGAAATAACCATCAGAAGAATGAGAAACGTCTCTTCCACGGCACCAGTGAAGACACCGTCCCCACCATCAATGAACGTGGCTTCAACAGAAGCTATGCAGGAAAAAATGGTGAGACTTTTAGCGATTTCTTTGTCTTTAAGAGATCTGCCTGCTGAATCAGTAACTTTTAACCAAAATCTCTGTAGTTTTGTCCTAGTTTTTGAGGTTGGATCTAATTTTAATTGTGATGCTGCAGCACTTATGCTCAGAGATGTAAACGGTACAGCAGATCGTGCTTTTAGGCTCAACATAATTAAATGTGGGCTAACTAGACATTTTTAAGCAGTACTGTGGTAATTTATTTGTAGTAAAATTAAATATATGTAATTTTTAAATATTGGTGAAGCTGCAGTATATACCTTTTATTAAAAAGATGTTTTTTACTTGCGCCATGTCATGACAGTATAATAATATGAGACAAGTACTTTTGTAAAACTTGCGTACTGCAGCTTTAAAAAGTTAAGTAAGATTACTGAGAACTTTTAAAGTAAAAAATCTAACTCTGACTGATCTGTTTTCAGCTGCCTGTTATGGAAACGGTTCCTACTTTGCCGTTAATTCCAGTTACTCTGCCAGTAACACGTACTCCAGGCCCAATGCGAAAGGAGAGAAGTTCATGTACCTGTGCAGAGTGCTGACAGGAGATTACACCCTGGGACAGCAAACCATGATCGCTCCACCACCCAAAGGGAATCTCGGCATATATGACAGCGTGGTGGACAACACGACCACCCCCAGCATGTTTGTAGTGTTTCATGACACCCAGGCCTATCCTGAGTATCTGATCATTTTCAAGTAGCAACACTCAGGAAATGTTCAATGCAAATAGAAGTTATGATAATCATGCAAAGTCTAATCATTTTTTTAATTGTTGACCTTAAGCTCAACAATTAGTAGTTCCATTCAGGCTCATTTAGTGCCTTAAAGCGTTGCCTTAATTTCTCATACATAAGAACCTCCTCTGTTCTGAACCAAAGTTTCACACTCTTATAAACTAACAATCAGTTCCAGATTTAAAAATTTAATTAAAAGTTAACAGTTCATATTAAAACTCCAGAATGTATAGTAAACAAGCACAGGTGATTTCACTGTACACGCTCTCAGTAAATTTCTATACTTAAAGAAAATAAAACACTATTGAAAAATTATTCTCTCATTATTCTAGTGCTTAGTTAACAGAAATCCTAAAAAAAGTAGGTAAAGGCTAGTCTGATTTGATGTGACGTAGGATGTGCTTATTTCTTTTAAACTGTGTTAAACTGGCTTGTGTCTGTAAAGTATTTGGACTTGATTGTTTAACAAATCCCCATACTCTGCAAGGACTGACAACAAAATGAGTAAATGATGGAATCATTCTTACCTCCTTTGGAAATCAAATCTTAATGAATTAAGAAATGTAAAAGCAATATTTTACATAAGTAAAGTTAAAGGAAAGGCCAACAACGTCTGGAAAAATATTAGGACAATGACAGGTAATGATAGATTTTTTTGGCCAAATTTGGAGTTACAGATAGCGACTGAGGTAGTTTGTGAACCTGGGGATATTGCTACAGCTCTGAAAAAGTATTCTGTGACAACTCTGGCACAAAACCATGGCTTTCTGTCAAAACCAAAACATGATCAGGAAGACCAAAAGAAAAGTCTGCAACAAAGCTGAAAATTGTTCAGGATGCAAAGAAAACCTACAAAAATCCTTACTTAAATATTGGACTGGTGTGACTTTCAAAATGCACCATGAGGTGGAATAAAGTCATTACTACACAAATTTTACAAAATATCCCATCTACAATTTGCCATCAGTGCAGAGAAAGGCCTCAAAAACTACTGGGACAATCATTTGAATTGATGAGAACAAAATTGAGCATGTAATGTTTGGGCTACAACAATAACCAAATTACATTTGGAGAGGAGCCAACAAGGCCTATGATGAAAGGTAGGCCGCTCCTAATGTGAAACACAGATTACAGGTTTTAGGGATATGTGAGCTACAAAAAGCATAGGAAACATGGTCAAAACTAGTTAGATGAGGAATGCAATATTGTTAGAAAATACTGGAGGAAACTTGCACTCATCAGCCCTGAAGGAGTGCATGGGACGTTCCAACATGTCAATGATCCAAGACACAAGTCGACATGTCATTGGCTACAGCAGAAAAAAGTGAAGGTTCTGGAGTGGCCATCTCAGTCTCCTGACTCTAATATCAAGCTGCTCTAGGGAGACATCAACAGTACCATTCATGCAAGAATGAGAGGTTTGTTTCCAAGAAGAGTGAACAGTTTTACCACCAAAGCAGCCTCTTTCAGTTTAATAGTTGTTTGCAGTAAATTACTTACTCAAAGTATTTTTTTTTTCCATTTTTTTGGTTTCACTCCCATTTCTTGCTTTTGCATCAAGATCCAACAATGCCAAATGTAAATTCTTGCTATTATTCAGCTGGTCTGAAATCTGCATCAGGAGTGTATAAAGGTTTCTTCTCTTAATGCTAAACTCCTACCTAACATTACTCACAAGAGCTACTAGCCATTAAAGTAGCCTGAAGGAACGGTGGGATTGGCTTGAGGAGATGGAACATGCAATTATTGTCTGCTCTGATTGTAAGAACTTCACATCTTCAAGGAGATAAAAAGGACTTCACCCATGCCTGTCTCAGTGGTCTCTATTCTTTGCAAGGTTTAACTTCATCTCCTATTGTTCATGCTGAAAGAACACAAACCAGATGCACTCTCTCGCCAGTTCACTTTAGGTGAGAAACCACCCGTAAGCACCGCCGTCCCCGCCTGTTTCATCAGACCACTCACTTTGGGAGATCCTTGATAAATTGCTGCTCAACAACCAGAGCCTAATCTGGGAACCGGGCCACCCAACAGAACATTTGTACCCTCATCCATCTACTCCCGTCTGATCCACTGGTCCAGGTTCTCTTGACAGTAAGGCAAGTCAGCCATACTGTCACCCTGACTGAAGTTCTTGTGGCCCACTCTGTACAATCACATCAAGGACTATGCCCTTATTTGTCCAACCTCAGCCAAGAACAAGTCTTGCCATGAACTCCAAATACACATTTCTTCTTTTCCTTTTGCTTCTCCTGGATAGCGTTCATGTTCCGCTCTGAAGAAATGGGGGTAACTTCAATCCGACATCACATCCATAAAGGTAAACGAACCTGGAACAATATGATCACTGTACTTAATCATACTGCTGAACAGAACCTTCACATGTAGTCTGCAACAGACTCTCTGCAGCCCATCTGGTCTGGCTTTCCACTAAAGATTTCAACATCAAGACTTCCTCCAGAAA
The DNA here is from genome assembly GCA_010277075.1 of Poeciliopsis retropinna. Lineage (NCBI taxonomy): Eukaryota > Metazoa > Chordata > Actinopteri > Cyprinodontiformes > Poeciliidae > Poeciliopsis > Poeciliopsis retropinna. The sequence continues at coordinate 2,775,613 of VMRM01000037.1, read as the reverse complement.
ACTCTCTCCCAAATTTACTGGTCCATTTGAGATCCAGTCTGTCGTTATCCCCACTTTGGTACACCTCATCTGATCCCCAAATGTGAAGATTCACTCAGTTTTCCATGCTTCTTTACTTAGACCTATATTGAACAGGTTTAAGTTTAAAGGAACTTAAACCTTTAAACTTTTCAGACAGAAAATTAATTTGTTCTATTTGGGAAATATTTTATCCAGAAAGGAGTTTCCATGGAAGTTTGCTGTTCTCCAGATAATCCCTGCAATAGGTCCAATTTAAAAGCTCTACGAAAATTATTCTGCTTCACTTGTAGGAAACATTTAGTTATTGCAGAAAACCTCAACTGGCTTAATACTGTACTTCATTTTACAAAAACATTGTCCTATGTCAAGACAGTTTTGTTTCAGTGTTTCCTGGGGTTTTCCTTTGCTCTTAATTGGAATCTGGTTTTTCCAGCTTATGTGGTTTTGTCACTTCAAACCGCATAGGTTTTCAGGCTAAAAGTTTCTCCGTTCAGTGAGATAACGTAATGTTTTTTATTCAGTCTCCAGCTCATCAATCTGTACAGGCTCTTAGCTTGAACACTCTGGAGCGACAAAAGACTTAGCAGATCTTTGTTGTTATTTCAACTGCTACCCAGACACATCAATGACTGGCCAGCTGATGTTGGATTTCTCCTAAAAATGAGCTTTGCACATATGTAGCAGAATGCAGTAATAGAGAGGCTGGGTGAGCATGCAGGCCAGGTTAATTAAAATGAAAACCATGAATATCAAATATGTATATTTATAACATACATATCATTTTTATGTACATATGCAAAGTAAGTAAAGGCAGCGGATGAAAGGGCAGGCAGAGAGAAATTAGGAGAAGTGGGGCAAGTTAAGGGATAAGTTTCTCAACTTATTCTGATAAGTTGAGGAACAGAAAGAAACAGAGCTGAGCGCTGAGAATGGGAGAACATAGAACTAAAGGGAAAAGAGCTGCAGAAAACAAACAGTAAACATAGGAACACTGATCTAAAGAATCTCAACCTAAATGTACAAATAAAGAAGAAAATAACTAGGATGGAGGAATATGCAATAACCAGACTTAAGTAAATGCAAAACTATCAAAATCAGAAACAAGTGAAACGAAAACCTGAAACCGGAATCATTCATCTTTGATGCTTCCTGGTGTTTTCCATTCCTTTCAACAGGAATCTGGTTTTTTCAGTCATGGAGAAAAGGTGTGTCTACCTGCTTTTTGTCGTCACTTAAAACCATAAAAGTTTCTCCTGCTCAGTGAATCAGTGCTTATTGTTTTTCATTTTGTCACCACCACATAAATCTATTTAGGCTCACAGCTTGGATATTTTCTTAAGTGAAAGCCACCAGAATGTTTGACTGTACTTTAATCAAGCCTCTCCTCCAACATAATTTCAGTTTTAACACTGTTCTGCCACCAGGAGGCAACAGGTTTCTGGTAGTCTGATTCTTACAGATGATTATTACTAAACTATATTGCCTACTCAGTTGCAGGAGAGGTCTGCAGGTCGCTGTGCTCACAGGGACTCTGAGCCATCAATAATGACGCAGCATAAGGGGTTTGTGTGGAAAACCAGCACTACTCCTTTAGTTTTGCATTCAGCAAAAGTTTGTTCTGACTGGAGCACCCAACAAAGTCCTTCACCAGGTCCCTGAACTCACTGTCCTTAATGCAGTGTCATCAGAGAATATCTGCATGTGCCAGAGTTGGACAAGGACTTCCAGAGTTTGAACAGAAGATCAACTACAAACCTGAGGATGCACTGAGACCGCAGCGTCCAGTGTAAAAGTTACCATCCATGGCTCAGACTATATAGTGAAAATGCGTGAAGGACGAGCCACTGACAGCAAGGGAAACATCCTGCAGATAAGACGAATTGACAGAATAAAGGTATTACAACCATATGTTGGGATTTATTCCACAATCTGCCTCTGAAGCATCTTAATTATTTCATACTTGATGTCGCTGGTCTTTAATTTATCTGCTACAAATTATTTAGTTTTCAATTTCCTAAACTGTCTAAAGAAAAAACTACCTGCTTTTTTTTTATACCATAGGTCATGATGTGCCTCAGAATATGAAGCTGGTTGCCAACATGTGTCGAGAAATCTTTTGCTCTACAAAAAGGACATCTAGTGATGATATGTGTACTAATTTGTCACTTGGAATTGATAAGAAATCATAATGTTGAGAAGAGAATACACTTCGTAGCCTCGGCACCCTACAGCAGTACACAGCTTTGACTTCCAGAAGCCACAGCAGCCACACAGAGCATCTACCTGTCCAACATGGAGGTAGGCCAACAGCAGGCACACAGAGATATGCCGAAGGTCCACCACTGCCACATCCCTTCACCTCAGGTTCAACCACTCCATAGCAAAGCCAGAGCCCTCACACAGACACCATCACACCAAGGGGGGTCCCTCTAAAACCTGCACTATCGCCAAGACTCAGGTCATCCCAACACTAAAGAGGCACTGCAGTTGCAAGGCAGGAACAGAGGAGGGCAATGTTGCCACCCAATGCCAATGTACTGTGTCATTTATATTCATGGTGAGAGTCTAGAACATGTATTTGAGGAGCTGTGTTGTAAAAATTGTATTTATTCTATTTGGAAGACATTTTAGTCAGAAGAGCGTTTCCAGGAACTCAAGACAGTTTGTTCTGCTAAGTTGGCTCTGGTCTGTGATCAGCAGCAGGTCTAGTTTAGTTGCCTTTGGAGTTGCATTGTGGTTCCAAGCCACAGCCGCAGTGGGATCTGCAACCCCTCATAAACACCTACAAGATATATAATATAATGTGATTCTATATTAGATTCTTGATGAATATGGGTTAGCTTTCTTCAGCCTGGTATTCTGTACAATATGTTGTGACGTGTTTTAAAATCTTGCCACTTTTTAACTTTATGCCCCCGCCCCTCCAAAGGTCTCTGCACAGCCCTGCCTACTGCTAATATGGTTAGATGCATTTATAAGAAGTCTGACCAGACAGACCTAGGGAGGTCAGCGCCATGGCGGGGGAATACGCCTTCCCTGTCCTGGTGGAGTTGGAAGAAAGCAACACACCGAGACTGAAAACTAAGTTGGTGAAATATTTTCAGAGTAGAAAGTCCAACGGAGGAGACTGCGAGGTGGACTATGAGTCCGGGAGCCAAACTGCGCTGCTGCGCTTCCGCAGAGAGGAGGGTGAGTCCAGACTGTCAGATTAATGATCAGTCCTAAGTAAAAACCTGCTGGATTTTAACTGCAGTTTTCTCTCTCAGACCAGAAAAATGTCCTGGGCAAACAGACGCACCAGATCAGTTTGGTTGAAGGAGTGTTAAAGATGACAGTGCGCCTTCCTGCAGAGGGAAAACAGAAACAGGTGAGAACTAAAAATGGAAGTTAGTTAATACTCTGACTCATAGATGGGTTTCTCTACTATCATAGGAGTATTGCTTTACTAATTACTATAGAAATAATTGTTGGCAAATTTATCTAACCTGAATTTCTGTAATCGCATAAAAGACCTGGCAGTGTCAGAGAATAAATTTATAGCTTCTGTAAACATGTTTGTGACATATTTCTCTTTGTGGGTGTGATTTATTTTATGTCTATTAATCAGTAAGCACATTTTATGTTTACTTTTATGACTGCTTATCTGATCCAATCATATTTAATTAAACCCACCTGATCTGGCGAGCCTTTGAACTCTTTCTTTACTTTCTGTTTCAACTCAAAGCTCCTGATAAAGACCTGGCCCTGCAGGGTTTTTATTGTTTACTGGAAATCATATGAATGATCAGAATCCAAGAAGGATCTGCCTGATTTAATTCATGCTTTTGTTCTTTTAATTTTGTGTGTAAGCAAATAAACATCTTTTTATTACCTCGCTGAAGTCTAACCCACTGACATTTCAGACCCTGAATGTAAAATTCATAATTATTGTTCAGAACAAAAAAGTCTGAAATATTTGTAAAATTTATTTTAAAAAGGGGGGCTCATCTGATGAAGGCAACAAAAAGTGTAAGTATCCATGGAGGAAATATCTGTTCTTTGATGTGAAATTAATTAACAATAAACAATGCTAGAATTAACCTTATAATTTAGACATCTTCTGCATCTGTTTCTTGAAATTTAATTAAAAGTCTACAAACAAATAACATATAGAACTGTTTATTAATTGTTATGTTTTAATTAAAATGCAAACAAACCTTTTTAAATGTGCACCTACATGCAAGTACATGAAGCATTATATGCTGTAACTAAATCTAAGTGACAGTGAAGCTGGATAAACATGTAACAGAGTAAAAAAATGTATTAGTTATTAACATAAAATCTACTTTCTGGATGGACAGGAAATATTCCCTGATGATTTAAAGTACTTGCAGCTGTTCATACTGGGTTTTATTTTCAGTTTGTCAGAAAGAGACAGTTTTGGTTTTTGATATTAACGTTTGGAGGTGTAATTGTTTTACACCAAACATTTTCCAGCTTGATTTTAAAACAGGATCTTTAGATCATTGTGGCCCTACTTTTCATTGCAGCAGGTTTTTACTATATCATTTTTTATATTTCAGTGACAGTGGACCACGCAGGGATCGACAAACAGTCAACAATTCAAGAACCCAACCTTGTGGATGGTGGTGAAACGGGTCCAAAAGGCAAAGATGATGATTCAGACGATGATGAGCAGTGCTCTGAATCGGCTGTTTTAGGAAATATTCCTGATTCTATAAACTCAGAATTTCTGGAAATGTTGGTGGAGAACATTTTGAGAGACCTAAGCTCTCCGACTGCCTCCGAGGACTACACCCTGGAGCTGATCCCTGACATCTCATCTGCTGTTGTCACTTTCCAGAGTGGAAAAGGTGCCCACTTAGTTTATAAATGTAAAATGAACAACTTGAAACTCTGAACTTTTGCTTATTTCAGCTTGGAACTTTTTCACAGATAACACTGAGTTCATAGAAAGATGTCCTCAAATCCGGATGTTTACAAAGAAGAACTTATCAGTCCGACCCCTTGAGACGACAAAGAAGGTTGTGGTTGAAGGAGTTTCAGATTGCAGCGAAGACATCCTCTGCCTCTACTTTGAGGATAAAGGCGGAGAGGTGGAAGATGTTCAACTGAATGAAGCTGAACAGTCTGCTGTTGTCACGTTTAAAAAGCACCAAGGTAATTCACTTACCCCACATGGCTACATTCATACTGCAGGTCTTGATGCTCAATTCCAACTTTTTGTAAAATCAGATTTTTTTTTTTTTTTTGCGTTAGGTCACATTTCCAAATGTATGCGACTCGTATGTGATCATCTGTGTGAACCACAAACAAACTAAAAGTGTTCCACATTAACTTTAGAGGGCGCAGTAACGTCACACATAGTGAGCATGCTCAATGTTTGTGAAAGTAAACATGGATAGTTGTTGTCCAACCGCAGCCAGCACATTAACAATTTAATTCACATGACCATGCACCACGGTTGTTTTTCTTCACGCCTCCTCATTTGAGGATGCAGAACATTGATGTTTATCGAGAATCAATGACAGAAGAGTGATATCTGGCTGTACAGACTCAGACAACGTTTGAAAATATCACCTAAGTATCAGATTTAGGACCATATATCCAAGTGGCATGGGTCATTTGTGAAAATCAGACCTGTGTTGTTCATGAAAAGATCAGAAACAGGTCACATGAGGGCAAAAATGTTTAATTTCGGTCACTTCAGGCTGCGGTGTGAACATTGCCTATTACAGTTTATTCCAACAACATGCTCTGTGATTCACAAAATCGACTGATACCAAAAGTGAGTCAAGGAGTGTAACTTTATGTTCTAATCCACAGATTTTAAGAAAGTCTTGGGTAAGAAGCATGAGATAAAAAAGGAAGAAGTCAAAGTCTACCCGTTCTACAAATCTTTGGGAGTAGCACTTTATGGGAAAGATAAGCCGTCACCAAAGCTTCCTGCTGCCATCTCTGAGCCCATTGACAACGCTGTCCTCAGATACCTAGCTAGCCACAAAGCAGCTCTGGAGACCATTGGCCATGACTTGGAAAAACATTTCTGCAACATAACCCTGGAGCAGTCTGCCGTCCGCCTCAGTGCCTCGCCCTCATTGCTGAAGCAAAAAGATGCCAAAGCCATCATCAAAGAGTGGGCAAACACTGTGAAAGCAGCCTTTTCTCAGGCTGTGTCAAAATTCAAATCCATCAAGTTCTCCCTGGACCCTGAAGTTTGGGAGGAGTCTGAAAATAAGATTAAAGAGAAACTGCAGAAGGAAGATGTCGTTGTAGTTTGTGATAAAACCAGTGGTGTCCTTTCAGTGGCCGGCCTTGAGAATGATGTCAACACACTCAAGAAACCTATTCAGACGTTCTTGACAGGATCAAGGAAAGAGTCCGAAGGGAGAAATTAAGTAAAACTCAAGAGATCAATGTGTCACCATCAATGTTCCACATCCTTTCTCAAGACGGTCTTCAGGATAAACTTCTGCAAGTGTATCCAGAACTCAAAATGGAATACGACCAAAAGAACAAAGCTGTGAAAGTAACTGGCTTTGTGGACGAGATTATTAATGCAACTCAGGTGATAAGCAACGCAACATTAGAATTAAAGCGACAGAATTTAGAAGTAGATGAGTTTTTGCTTGACATGCTGAAGGATGAACAACAACAGGAGGCCACCGATGCACTTCTAACAGCCTGTGGCATAAAAGCAGCCTTGGAGATCAGTCCACAGAGGGTGCAGCTTGTTGCTGTTTCTGACAAGGATCTGATGAATGCTCAAGATCATCTAAGCCAAACACTGATATCTGAATACATCGAAGTTGAAGATCTTGAAGTCCTGAAAAAGCCGGAGTGGCAGCAGCTGGTCCATCAGCAGGAAACAGCCAGCACTGGGTCAGGAATGAGAGTTCAGATTATAACTCATCAACAGCAAGTGGTAGTGTCCGGTCACAAGGACAGTGTGGACAAAGTTAGCAGTGAACTAGAGGACTTTATAACAGAAAATGCTCATGTTGAAGAATGTGTTGCTGTTGACGCAAATGTCATTATTGAGTACCTGAAAAGTCAGACACCTTTTTTGAAGCAACTAGAAGGAGTAGAAGTGGCTTTTGGGAATGAGGAAATCATCCTAAGTGGCTCTAGATCTGCTGTGAAAAATTGCAAGAGCATAGTCAAAGATATACTAGCTTCTGTGTGCTTCGATAGTTTTAAAGTCACAAAACCTGGAGTCAAGAAGTTCTTTAAGGAGAAAGAACAACTTTATACTTCTTTAATTAAGAATGATACTGACTGCCTGGTTCAGCTGGCTGATAAATCAAATGAAGAAGACGACTTTGCCTTTGTACAGGTACAACAACCCATTTACAAAGTCCAGACAAGTGATGGAGTGGAAATAGTGGTCTCTAAGGCAGACATGTGCAGTTACTCTGTTGATGCTGTTGTCAATCCTTCTACTGAGGACTTGAAACATACCTCAGGTCTTGCTTCGGCACTTTCAAAAGCTGCAGGTCCTCAGTTACAGACTGAATGTGACCAAATAATTAAAGTAAAAGGAAAACTCCGACCTGGAGACTGTGCCGTAACAGATGCTGGGGGAATGCTTCGTTGCAAAAAAGTGATCCATGCCGTAGGACCCTATTTTGATCCAACTAAGGCAAATAAGGCTGAGGGCCAGTTGAGAAAAACTGTTAGAGAAAGCTTAGAACAAGCTGAAAAGTGTGGCTGTGTATCTGTGGCCCTTCCTGCCATCAGCAGAAGTTTTGGTTTTCCACTCAATCTGTGCCTGTCTACCATTGCTAAAGCAGTGAAAGAATACTGTGATGAGAAGTACGATGACACCCTGAAGACCATTCATCTGGTGGACAATGAGGACAGTGTTGCTCTTGGTCTGGAAAGTGCTGTGAAGCAGGAGTTTGGAAGTCATGGAGTTAGTGTTTCGTCTCCAAATGCTATCCCTAAAGTTAGTCAGAAATCTCCATTTCTCAAGCTTGTTCCACCTGACCCAAGCTTGTGCCGAGGGCAAACCAAAGAGGGCTTGAGCATCGTTCTTAAAAAGGGAAACATTGAGGCTGCCAAGGTAAATATACATGTTTTTCAGTGTTTAAAGATAAAGGGTTAAAATTGAGTTACAAATGGCAGACATTTACTAATGTCTGTCATTTGTAAAAAGAGGAAGACATCCTAAAAGCAAAAAGAGGCTTCTCTAGCATCTAATAGCGCTAATTTCATTACTCTGTGTGATTCAGAGCTCTTTTAGCAGATAGTCTTTATTTTTTATGGAATACCACTATGTAGCGTTTTTAAGTTTTCTAATTAGGCTTAGGATCCTGTCAAAATTTCTTATTCTTTGTCTAAACTCACTGCACTAAGTTCTTTACAGTGTAAAGAGCCTCACAGATCCATGCTCAGTCTATCTCTCTATTTTTACAAAATGCAGACCTAAAGAAGTAGATAATATGTGAGGATAGAAATATTATCTTGACCAATTCCATTACAATGTACTGTTTTTTCTTTTCATACAAAAAAAATGAAACTGCACATCTTAATTAAGTTGTGCCACATTTTCAGACAGAGGTAATTGTCAACACTGTGGCAGAAGATCTGATATTGAACAAAGGGGCGATTTCAAATGCTATCTTCAGTGCAGCTGGAGCCAAACTTCAACAGCTGGTTCACAGCCAGAAAACCAGTGGATCACCAGGTGAGATTGTTGTTACAGACGGCTGCAAGCTGAAGAGCAAACAAGTTTTTCATGTAATTGCTCCAAGCTGGGACAAAGGCCAAGGCACAGCTGAAAAGGTACACCTTATTCACAAAGTGTAAAATGTTTTAAATTTCTTTTTGAATCAATGTAACTACTAGGTAATCTGGTTTACATTTTGTCTTTCAGACTCTAGATGGGCTCTTTAAAGATTGCTTGGACTTGGCGGAGAAAGCTCAATTGTCATCTATAACTTTCCCAGCTGTTGGGACCGGAAATTTGGGTTTTCCAAAGAATCTTGTTGCCACTTTGATGCTGGATAAATTCTTGGAGTTCAGCAGCCAGAGACAATCCAAGCAACCTTAAGAAGATTACAGTTGTTCTTTATCCTGGCGATACACAGACTATTCAGGTAAACAAACAATAACAATCAATGTCATATTAACTTGTTAAGCAGCAGTTTAGAATATACTGAACAGCAAGATCAAAAGCAGAAATGATCAAGAGGAATGTTACAATATCCCAGTTCTATAGCTATAGTATTTCTTCAGAGTTAGGATATTTTTCTGCTTCGGGATCTAGGAAATTGAACTTACATGTGTTAATTGGAGTTAATCACGTACATTCTCATGCATACTTGGGTATTTATGAGGAATACTGTAGCATTTTTCTGCAGTATCATTGAGGTGCTTCTTTCTACTATACTGTCCTCTCTGTTTGAAGTTAATCGGTGAATTAACAGCAGAACTTTAAGCATCTAAAATTCATTCTATATATTGTAATTCATTTGTAACTCATATGAGAAATGACTACTATAAAAAGTATCAAACAAATTTTGTAGATATTTACAGATGAATTTAAGAAGAAGTTTCCCAGTGCCACGGGTTTTTCAACATCATCTCCTGCACCTGCAGACTCTTCACAAAGTACAAGTAGGGAGTTTAATGTAGTTTAACTTCCACAAGACTTGAGTAGTTGCCTAATTTCAAGGTGAAATTGTTATTTCTGTCTGGTTTACTGGCAGACACATTTTCTAGAGTTGTCTCCAGTTCAGGAAAGCATGAGACTAAACTGGGAAATGTGACGATTCAGGTAGTAACTGGAGATATAACTAAGGAAACTACCGATGTCATCGTCAACTCTTCAAATGATAACTTCACTCTCATGTCAGGTAAATCAGTTTATATGTGATTTTTTCTGTCATACAAAATATGAATAGCCAGAATGAATGAAACATATACTTTACACTTCCATAATAATATTAATTAATTGTCAGAGATATAGTGAAACCCTGGTATCCAGCCACCAACGAATAGCTCAATTCCATGAATACTTAAGGTTCCTTCTAAAAAACGATCAAAATCTCCTTACAGTTCAAACATCATGTGCAAATTCATCCACTGATGCTACTGGACACATCATCAGTGATGTTCCTGGAATCACTTGGTGTTTCAGGTCTTTCAGCATCGTACACAATATTCCAGGTGACCCACCCAGGGATGCTCACTCTCCATTTTGTGTCATGATGGCTAACTAGCTACATTGACACCATGGTTGTCCTCTCTTAAGCCACCACACTTCAGACTTGATACCAAGGCTACTCATGCCTCTGGACAAAGAGCGAACCACAAAAACCTCTGCAACCAACCTCAACTGGGAAGCATCTCGCTCTCTGACCTGCCTGCTTACAGTCACTAACCAACCATGCAAACTTGCAATGCTTTTTCTCAAAGGCTCCTTCCAAGTGATCTTCCTACAGGACTCTCAGCTCCAGCAGAGTACAGTGGAAACCGTCTTGGCACGACCACAGAAGCTAACTTTCACAATCTTCCTTTTCACTGCTCTTTAGTGTACAGCCAATTAGCACTAGGAATGTGCAATATACACTGTATACAGTAGAAATGTTAGAAATTTGTCCTACAATAGAGATCTGCAGTCTATCGGTTAACCATGGAAATTCTTTTGATGACATAATCAGGTAGTATGAACAGAGCAAGAGGGAAGCAGTATGGCGAAGAGCGCAAGGAAGAGCTTGTTAAAAAAGCTAATTCAAAAAACAAATTATTTGGACCTGGTTGGGGTTTAACCTCCTGTGGCCTTAGCACAATGCTCAGGAGGAACATAGAAAATTTCATGGTTAGACAACAAGGAAGCGCCGTGGGCCGGGATGATGGTCTGACAATCTTTCCAAAACTACAATAAAAAAAACAACTTGTAAAAGTGCACAGCGCAACCCTGCACTCAAAGAGAGAAAACTCATGGGATTTAAATGACACAGTTTAAAGTTAAGACCACAGGAGGGTTACACAATCATACCAGGAGCAGAAAAATGTAATCTGCAGGGTATGTGGATGAGAAGAAATACAAGTAATTTGTTTTACCAACATAAAATGCAAAGCAGCTGACTACAAGAACAGAATAGAAAACAGGATTTGGCACAGACAACCATGACATTAAAGCTATTGTGTTTCTATCTAGATATATTTTTCGTTTATTTATTTAACTTTGATTTAACCAGGTAGCCACCACTGAGATTGTGCTGATGTCCATCATTGCCAGGTTTCCCTTAAAATAAGACTTTTTAAGGGAAACCTGGCAATGATGGGCAGCATCATAAAACAAAACAGTTACAAACATTACATACAAATAACATCCACAAAAATAAGTGTTAAACACATACAGATATTTATATTCCACTCAATTAGTGTGTGATTTTTTTGTTTCTATTGAAAGATTTATACAAATAATATCGTGATATATGTCGTTACCACCACACCCATCACAATGCATATTGTGATATAAATTTTATGCCATATCGCACATCCTTAATCAGCACCAAGGAAAATAAATGGTTGTCCTGGATTGGCTGCTCTGCAAATACCAGCAGTAGCACTGTGCCTTGCTATTCCAGCTTCCCAAGCATTTTCTTTTGCATATTTGAGAAACACTCTAAAAAAAAAATACAATACACAAAGATCCAATTTTTTTCCATCCATCCATCCATTTTCTTACACCCTTGTCCCTAATGGAGTCGGGAGTTTCTGGTGCCTCTCCAGCTGCGTTCCGGGCGAGAGGCGGGGTACACCCTGGACAGGTCGCCAGTCTGTCGCAGGGCAACACAGAAACAAACAGGACAAACGACCATGCAGGAGGAAGCCGGAGAACCCGGAGAGAACCCACCATGCACAGAGAAAACATGCAAACTCCCCAGGTCCCGGGTTGGGAATCGAACCCAGGACTTTCTTGCTTCAAGGCAACAATGCTACCAACTGCGCCACTGTGGAGCCCATTACTTGAATTATGTTCCACAATTAATATAATGTGGTAATAATTTCACACATAAGTTGCTCCGGAGTATAAGTCACACCCCCGGCCAAACTATGAAAGAAATTGCGACTTATAGTCCGGAAAATACGGTATATTATGAAGATAAGGGTTGTCCAAACCTTCAAACCTTTCACTTCATCTCCTTTCCCAGGAGTATCCAAGGCTATTCTGGATGCAGCTGGTGGAGCTGTTTTAGAAGAATGCCAGTATCTTGGTAAGAACATAAACACTTGCCTGTTTATAGCATGCATGCTTAGTTCATATCTAATTTAGTTCTGTAACTAGATTGTGATTGTGAACCCCATCAGGTTCCCAGCCCAATCAAGGCATTATAATGACGGTACCAGGAAACCTAAAGTGCAAAAAAATTCTTCACCTGGTCATTCAGTCAGACGGAGGAAACATCCACAGTTCTGTAAAGGAAGCACTCCAAATGTGTATGAAGAACTCCTACACTTCTGTTTCATTTCCTGCCCTTGGCACAGGTGAGGCTTACTAAGAGATTCAAGAGTTTGTTAATACAAAGAGCTTGTTGCATACACCAAAATGAGCTCATCTTATATTGCCTTCATATGGAGTTCTGGCTTATTCTCGATTTGGTGTATAGATACCAGATAACCCTGGTTTTAAGGGACCAACAGAGAGAATTGTCATTACATTTCATCATTTTCATTTGTTTAGATCAAACGTATTTGACTGCCTAGATTGGACTGGATTAACATGTTAACCTTTTTCTAATGCACCAAAGGATGAGTCTTAAATTAGCACTTTGTGGGTGGAACTTTTTGAATTTGCAGATTTGAGCCATCATCCACTTGTGTTGCCTGTTTCCAGGTCAAGGCAACATACAGGTGAAACAAGTGGCAGACTCCATGTTGGACGCTGTGATTGATGTTTTCAGCCAAAACACTTCCAGCTCCCTGACTTTAATTAGGATAGTCATCTTCCAGCAACCGATGCTGAAAGATTTCTACAGCAGCATGCAAGAAGGGAAGCCACTGATCCAAAGGAAAAAGTCGGATTTTGGTCCAATGTTGGCCACAAGATAAACAAGGTCACACCTATGCTAAAATGTAAGTAAGGCAAGAAAACTAGTTTTGCCTTTATAATTAATGTTTTTATCTGAAGTTCTATTTCAAAATATCCTTATTCTTACAGCTATGTTTGGATTAGAAAGTACTGACAACAAACAGGAAAACAAGGCGTCTGATATTGAGACTGTCAAAGTGGACCCTGCTGTCTTCCATATCTGTGGTGCCTCACAGGCCAAAGTAGACGCAGCCACGAAGAAGATAAATGACCTGATATCTGATGAAGAATTCAGCACAGAGATAACAGACAACAACATCTTGAACTTCTCCTCTGCAGACTGTCAGCACATTGTTGACATCCAGATGAAGATGGGTGTGACCATCAAAAATCAAATCACTAATGGTCAAGTCTCTGTGATCATTGAAGGTCTCGGTAAAGATGTGGTCCGAGCCAATCAGGAGGTAACTAATATGCTGAAGAAGGTGAGACAAGAGCAGGAGCTGAAAAGGAAATTGGAGTTGGCTGCCACTGTGGCAGACTGGCAGTATCAGCAACACAGGGATCAATATCAGAGTTTTGATCAGATGACCAACTATGAGCTTGAGCATGCGTTGGAGATGGCAGCACCCACTCTAAAAGTTACCATCCATGGATCAGACTATACTGTCCAGATGCCTAAAGGACCAGCCACTGACAACAAAGGAACCATCCTGCAGATAAGACGAATTGATAAACTACAAGGTATTTGAGCCATACCTAGGATGTTGTTTCACATTCTGTCCCCAAAGTATGTAAAAGGCCGTTTTGCACTAGAGGGCTGGGCAGGGTTGAAACCTGGGTCCAGTGATTTTGCAGTAACACTTGGAGCCTCTTTCCACCCCCTCCTTGGAACCCAGAGAGAGTGGTTCCATTCGGTCCGGCCAAACAGGAATAATTTGAAGTCAGCCATTCATTGGTTCATTTGCTGTCGTGGTGGCTATTTTTTCAGATGCGTTGCAAAACTTGTCAATGTCTTTCATTTTGACTGGCAGCATCAAAGAAATCCCCATCATAATATATATTGATCCATCAGTTTTATAATGATGATGATGACAAACGCCACTTCAGCCAAAGTTTTCAAATCGGCAAACATTTCTCCAATGGAAGTGATTAAAAGTCAGCAAAACTCCTGCAGCAGCTCCCAGATTTGAGAGGCATTTTGTTCAAAGTCCAGCTCAGAGATAATTCTTTGATTGATTGATTTAGCTATTTCCGCCCTATGTACTCTATGCATAAAGTTGAAAATGTCGGTGCTTCTGCCACAAAGTGGTCGTGTGTGAATTGTAATTACATGCTGTGGTTGCTGTGGTTTCTAGGTTTTGTTTTTTTCTTTCTGCAGGTGTAGAGGCAGACTTCTAGGGTGTTGAGTTCTCTCCAGGCTTCTTTTTATCCTCTCCTTTTATTTATATACACATATATTTACATATAAATATATGTGCTTGAAAAAAAGGGGAAAAAAGTAATACTTGATGTTACTGGTGTTTAATTTGTGTGCTACAAATTATTACTTTTTTTTTTCCTTTTCCAAAAGTAATTAAAGAAATGACAATAATATGTTTTTATTTTTGTAGGTGACGATGTTCCTGAGTTTTGGGATGCCATGCCGGCTGGAAAAACATGTCATGCTGTCCCTATCCTCGCTACTTCTTCAGAGTACACAGAAGTCATCAATCTCTTCAAAGCCACATGTAATCGAACCGTCACCAAGGTAATATCATTTGTAGTGTTCTTATCTAGCCTCAGCAACCATGTAAACTGATTTCCTACTTGTGATCATCAGCTGGTTGCATAATGAAATATGAACCTGTGTTTTAATCATTTTGACCCTCTGGATTATGCATTGACCTTTTGCATCTAGTGATGAAGTGACGGGAGAAGTATTGAACAGAAAGACCGTGATTATTTTCCCAGGAGTGTCCCGATACCAGTTTTTTCCAGATAAAAAACTAGTATCAGAGGAACCCAACTACAAGTACTTCAGTTCAAACACTTGTCGAAGTACCAATACTGAGTTGTAAATAAATGTATTTTATTTCAAGCAGACTGAATCTTCTTTTTGAGCCTACAGTCCCTCTGCGCAAATCTGAGTTGGGCTGAAGTTATTTGCAGCTTGGGCTTCTATGATGCATTCAGCAAGCCTTTAACAAGGCAGTTCAAAGTGGTTTACACCATAAAGACCTAATAAAGTAACCAGTTATGAAACAAGCAATAAACATTATTTTGTCACATGCCATCATCAAAATCATCAAGCAAATACACATTAATTGTGTTGTTCAATGTTCCAGTTACTACTAATCAAAACCAACTCTAAGCAGATGGATTTTTTGCCTTGTTTTAAATGAACTCAGTGTTTCAGCTGTTTTGCAGTTTTCTGAAAGTTTGTTCCAGATTTGTGGTGCATAGAAGCTGAATGCTGCTTCTCCATGTTTGGTTCTGGTTCTGGAGATGCAGAGCAGAACAAGAACCAGAATCTGAGAGGTTCTGGAAGGTTATACAACAACAGCAGATTTTAAACGTATTGTGTTGCTAAGCCTTTCAGTGACTTATGAACTAACAACAGTATTTTAAAGTCTATTCTCTCAGAATAAGGACATTAGAACTGGGTGATGGGCTCTATCGTCCTAGTTTTAATGAGAACACCAGAAGAGCGTTCTGGATCAGCTGCAGATGGAGGATTAATATTTTAGGCACACCTGTGAAGAAACTGTTATAGTAATCAATGTGACTAAAGATAAACGCCTGGATGAATTGCTCTATATCTTGCTGGGACATTAGTTCCCTAATCCTGAATATGGGATGGTTTCTGGCACATCAGGCATCTTCCCCTGAGCATCTGACTTGGATGGAGAAACATGTAAAGCACAAAAACAAAAAAAGATCCAATCACAAATAAGTTGGATAAAGCACTAAAATAATGCACTCTCTGCTCTTAGATTGAAAGGATCCAGAATCCAACACTGTGGAAGAGTATTCAGATCAAAAAACATGAAATGGAGGTGAGAAATAACCATCAGAAGAATGAAAATCGTCTCTTCCACGGCACCAGTGAAGACACCGTCCCCATCATCAATGAATCTGGCTTCAATAGAAGCTATGCAGGAAAAAACGGTGAGACTTTCAGCATTTTTTTTTTTTGTCTTAAAGAGATCTCTCTGCTGAATCAGTAACTTTTAACCAAAGATTTCTCTGTTGTTTTAATTCTAGTTTTGAAATCTGATCTAGATTTAATTGAGATATTGCAGTGCTATTACCTAAAGGTGTACATGAATCTGTAAATTGTCCTTTTAGGCAAAACTTAAGTAAATGGGGACTGACTCAAGATCTTTAAGCAGTACTGTACTTATTTATTTGGAGCATAATTAAATACTGTTAGCTTTTGACATGTTGTTTATCTAATATGGAGAACTTATGTAACTATGTCACATATTTACACACTAACTGATCTATTTTCAGCTGCCTTTTATGGAAACGGTTCCTATTTTGCAGTTAAAGCTGATTACTCTGCACAAGACACATACTCTAAGCCCAATGCGAATGGAGAAAAATTCATGTACCTGTGCAGAGTGCTGACAGGAGACTACACCAAGGGACTAAAAGACATGGTCGCTCCACCATCCAAAGGAGGCTCCGGTGTCCACATGTATGACAGTGTGGTGGACGATATGACCACCCCCAACATGTTTATAGTGTTTCATGACACCCAGGCTTATCCTGAGTATCTGATCACCTTCAAGTAGCAACACCCAGAAAATGTTAAATACAAATACAACATCTAATAACCAAAGAAAATCTCATTTTCTCCCTGAAATACTTATTTTAACTTGCCTTAAGTTCACTTAATTAGTACTTTGTGTGTTCTGGCCAATTTAGTCCCTTAAAGTGATGCCTTAATGTAAAATCAGTTTGTACAAGTTAAGAGCTTCCAAAACATGTTGTTGGCTATGAACTGTTTACACTACCTCACTCCTGTTCTATTAACCATGTAATTATAGGGGTTTAAGACTAACAATAATTTCTACATTTAAAAATGAAACAAACTTTAATGAAAACTCAAGAATGTGTAATGAACAAGAACAGGTGAGTTCAATGTTCACTTTTCTTCTAAACTTGAAGTAATAAAGCATTCTTGAACACCTCTTCTCTCATTATTCTGCCGTTCTGTAGACAGAAATGATTTTAATTCTTGCTGACTTAAAGCAGAGAGTCTGATTTACTGTCAGAAAGTGAAAGAAAGTGCTTATCTGTCTTCTAAAATGTCTGGCTCCTTTACTAATAAGAATTATAAAAGCAGGTTTATCTTTGGAAGGCATTTGGACTTTGTTCTTCAATAAACTTCTCTTCTTTCATCTTTTGTGTTGCTGATTGTTGTAGTCAAACATTTGGGTCCTCTACAGCACATATGTTAAAGTCAAGGCCCGCGGGCCGGATCTGGCCCGCAAATGAATTATCTGTGGCCCCCTAGATGATATTTAATTACTATTAAAGCCGGCCACAGCAGCCCGCTGGCGTTTTGCACGCACCAACACTACATTCCCCACAATGCAACGGTAGCGCGCGAAGTCTCTGCAGCACAAGCAGCTTCATTGTTCATCAGCAATCAGAGCAGAGATCAACTTTCAAGTACCCCCTCCTCAAAATGGCTAAACGTTTAGTGGACGCTGAGAACAGAGGGTTTCAGGCCAGATGGGAGGCAGACAGTGATGTCAGTAACACGTTACTGACGTCGGAGCACTTTTTTTCAGTAACGAGTAATCTAACGTGTTTCTATTTCAAATCAGGTAGTCAGGCTACAGTTACTTATCGAATCCACTTTCCGTTACTATTTTCTTTTATAATTTTCTTTTCTTTTCGCGTCTTGGGGAGTAACCACAGTTTATATGCGACAATGTCAGCAGCGACAGAAACAATGGAGGGAGTTGCGCATTTTGTTGCTGAAAAGGAACTATTTTGAGTTTCGGTCGCCAATTCTGTTTATTGCGGCTTTGGCCTTGTTTTTTCTTTCTAAAGTTGCTAGCAAATTTAATGAGTCGTGGTCTGCGCTTTTTAGGCTTGTAAATAAGCAGACATAAACCCAGAATGTGTCTGACATCCAGTTAGTTTTAATCAGACTCATAATCCATCCCACTGTGTCTTTGTTAATGTCAAGTTAATATTTTACCTCTGAATGACGTCAAGCTTCGCGTTGCGCTCCAGAAAACAGCAAACATAGAGACTAATCTGAACAGCGCAATAAATGTAAAACAGCCACGAATGAATGTGCTCGTAAAGTTGTGCATATAAACGCCATTATAATTATTAATATTAAAATAAGTGTCTAAGTTCACAAATCCGTGTAGCGGGACATCTAAGTTGTGGAGCGGCAGGATGAGCACTGTGAACTGCGACAGCAAATGCAGTTCACACCACCCACCCCCGCCCCAGCCTCCGCAGAACCTGGGGCGGGGGTGGGGGGTGTCTAAAATCCTATTTATAGTTTTCCAGACAATAGAAACACACAAAAACACGCACAAATTACTAAAGTTTTTTTGTCCTGTTGTAATCATGAAACAATCTCCCCTTCAGTTCAACCATATAACTGGAGAAAGAGAAAGTTTAGCTGTATATTCTTAGAATATAATCTAAGAAGGCACTATCAAGCTTCTCAGCAACACAAGACAAAGACAAGAATATGGACATCATAGAGCAGCACAATAATGCATTTTCAGTTTATAATGCACTTCAATTTATGTATTTTATCTTGATATTAAGAAACATATGTAGTTTTTCTAAACAATTTAATTTTTTTCTGTTTGCCTGTTGAAAATGTTCTCCTTTGAGGTTACTGACAGACCCATAAGAAAATATTGCTTTATTCTTTTAATTATTAAATAATATACACTGTGTTAGGTCTTGGTTCAACAGGCTATATGCAATCATTTCAATATATTTTGATAAACATTGACCAGTCCGGCCCTCGGCTTGTAGCAAATTTGTTTTTTTGGCCCTCTGTGTATTTGACTTTGACATCCCTGCTCTACAGCAACATATTATAACATGGTAACTTTGAGAAATCAAAAGTTACCAGAACAGAACAAACTGGATAAAAGAACATTACAGCAACAAAGCACTTACATTAAATTTATTTCTATCCGCTTATTGAAAGTCAAACTGATTGCATATGAATTATGTTGTTATAACGGTTTCTTATTGGGTTTGTTGACATGGATGGAAACACCTGACATCAGTGTTTTCATCTTGTAGGAACAGTCTAATTTTAATTATTTAAGTATGTCTTGTAATCAGGCCCGGATTGGGTAATCAGAAGTTTTTGAACACAAACTAGTGAGGCAGTTGTGTTCAAAAACACAACTGTTTTTTTGTTTTTCATAATGTACGCTGCTACTGCTGTGGCCTGCGCCGTGTTCACTTTGTGGTGTGTTGTGTTGAGAAGCAGTACATGTCGCAATAACTGTGGCCACTTGGCTTGAACGCTGTTACAGGAGAAGTTAGTCAGAAACTAAATGCTCCTGGATCCAAACTGCATCGTCTCAGTCTCCATGACTGTATAACCCATGGCCAGACTACAACAGCTTAGACCATAAAGTCACAACAGGCCTTCACTGGCAGCTTATCATTTTTTTATGGAGACCCACCTGATGTAACACATCAAGGCACTAGGTCACTGGTGTTTGAAATATCGAAAGTAGGAAGAGTAAGAGTGGAATGTAGAAAGAAAGTAGGAAAGCTCTGGAAACAGACAGAGCTACAAATGTAAAAATTGGCAACTTTTTCACAAAAACAAACTTTCGGTTGGTAACTTCAGTTGAGGATGATGAAACAGGTAAGGCAAAGCACTGTTCAATAAAGTTAATGAATTGTGTGGCATATAACATAACGAGTAATTTAAATAATTTTATGACGCCACGATCCATTACTGTGTTATAGTCAGAGGAAAGACACAGTACCAAGATGGTAGGATAAATGGTTAAGTGAATATTATTAGAATTAATTTAACAAGTACGTTGTAGATCAAAGGGCTCTGTAAAAACGTCAGAATTATGATCATTTGTAAAATGTAATTTAGTGTCAGAAGCAGAACTACGAGCTGAGAAAGAAAGTCTCATGTCCTTATTCAATGATCCTGTCAAGTTATAGAGACCACTGCTCCAGGCATATATTAATGTTTTAGAGTTGTTTCTTTAAAATCACTCCTCTGAAGTGGAAAAAAAGTTAATAGGATCATTAAAAAGTTGCCATTCTGTCAATAACAAACTTGCAGAGAACAGTGCACTATTTTGTTTTATTTTTGAATCAAAAGGGTCAGATATCTGTGAACACTAATTTGCTTGATATTTGATATTGCACAAAAGGAAATGCTGATGTGAAGAACAGAGAAGATAATTTATACTCATGGTGAGAGTCTAGAACATGTATTTGAGGTTATTTGTGGGTTTTGGAACAACTGTCAATGTAGTTTGTAAACTAAAGTTTTAGTTTTTACATCCTAACAGACAATATTTGCATTGCTCTGTAAAAATTGTATTTATTCCATTTGGAAGATATTTTAGTCAGAAGAGTTTCCAAGACCGTTTGTTCTGCTAAGTTGGCTTTAGTTGGATCAGGTCTGTGATCAGCCTGGTATTCTGTACAATATGTTGTGACGTGTTTAAAAATCTTGCTCTATGTGCCACTTTTTAACTTTATGCCCCCGCCCTTCCAAAGGTCTCTGCACAGCCCTGCCTACTGCTAATCCATAAGACAGAGGAAACATTGCCTTTCCTGGTTACAGATTCATTCATAAGAAGTCTGACCAGACAGACCTAGGGAGGCCAGCGCCATGGCGGGGGAATACGCCTTCCCTGTCCTGGTGGAGTTAGAAGAAAGCAACACACTGAGACTGAAAAATAAATTGGTGAAATATTTTCAGAGTAAAAGTCCAACAGAGGAGACTGCGAGGTGGACTATGAGTCCGGGAGCCGAACTGCATTGCAAAGAAGACAGTCGTGGCAATGTTTTGATGCATAAATTATTTCTCTAGAGTGAAATATGTATGTACAGCAGCATTTTGCTAATGAAAAAGTATCAAACTTGGAAATTACTAAACTCCGCATTGTGTCCATTGAAGAAGACACCATTGGATTACATTGTAAAACTGAAAACATAAAGATTTTTGAATAAATCTTAAATTACAATTTTATAAAAACTGTGGCAGCAAAAAGATTATTTATTTGCAGATAGCCTAAAACCTTGCGACATGTTTAAGGATAGGATGGAGCTTCTAGCTTAAAGTAGGCAGGAGTAGTTAGATTTCAAAGAGTAATACTGCAGATTTTTTATATTTTCAATGCATTTCAATAGAGCAAAAACTGCCACAAAAAGCTTCATATTTTAAAAGTGTAAAGAGTATTCAAACCAAAAGTCACAGTCATAATGTCTTTAAGAAGATGAATGTTTCTGATGGCTGGAATACCACAACGTAAGCAAAAGTGATAGATATAAAATAGTCGGAATAATAGAGAAACTGGAAGACAAATGTCCTTCTTTGGCTCCACCTGCAGGTCACATTTTGTTATTGCAGAAATCCTTCACTCGATTATGTTTGTTTCATTTCGCAATAAATCCTCCCAAGGCCTCCACTTACATCCACGTCAACACAGTTTCGTTCCTGGTACCTTTTTGTATAACTTCTGAAGTTAATAAGGTTTGTTGTGTTTTCCATTGTTTTTTGACGGGAATCCGGTTTTTCCAGGTGTGTCGCTCCGCAGGTGTGTCAACACTTTGCTGTTCGTCAGTTAAAAACACGGAAGTTTTGAGGCAGAGGGAGGATCTCCTGCAGAGTGAGGCAAAACTTCATGCTGTCATCCAGTCTCCAGCGCATAAATCTGTCCAGACTCCGAACCTGAACGCTTTCTGAGCGGATCTTTTTGGTGAAATGGCATCCGCCGCGCAGACGCAGCCAGGCGGCACGGAGAGCCTGACGCCATCCGCTGTCAACCGCATTCTGATGGAGTTCCTGATTTACTTCGGCCGAGCCGTGCTGCTCTTCTACCCGGTGTACCTGACCGGGTACCTAGGCCTCAGCATCAGCTGGATCCTGCTCTGCATGCTCATGTTCACCTGGTGGCAGAAGAACCGGCGGTGGAAGGACGACCGGATCGATTCTGCGATCGATTTGGTGGATAACGAGGCGCATATTATCAGCAGCGAGCTGAAGAGCTCCTTACAGATGGCTTCATGGGTGAGGAGGAATCTCATTTTCATAACTTTAGAGGTTTAATGTCAGCAGATGGTTTAACTTTCCAGGCTGGGAGCAACATTCTTGACATTCTGCATGTCTGGAGTGGCGTTTTTACTCATTTAATGCACAAATGTAGTTAAAAAAAAAAAACAACCCACAACTTCAGGACTCCATGAATGTTGTTTTTGTTCTTTATTTGCATGACCAACCAGGAGCCTGACCCACTGATTGGTGCTTGGTTTTGTTGCAGGAGTTTTACCTCTGCACATTTAACTGCACCACACCCAGAAACGCAGTGACTCATGTAACTGGAGAAGAACAAAACTTGTTTCACTGTCAGAGGAATGTGTGTGATCACATTCTGGGTTTTATCAGTGGATTGTAGCAAAGTGCTTACTGGTTTTAAAGTCAAAACACAGTATCCACCTGCAGAGCACAGTTTGTTTCTGAAACATAAGATACAGAGCAGGAAGGGCACCACTGGAAAAACATTTAAATCTGACATTTTCTCCAAATTCTACTGCAGCATATTGGAGCCACTGTAGATAGAAAAAGGAATACATTTCTGCCACCAAGTCAGAAATGTTTAGATTCATATCTTGAATGAATCTTCCAAGGAAAACACAGACATTTTTGAGTTCCAAAAATCGAGAATTTGCAAGTTAAGCAAATAAGACATTTTGATATTGAACTACTAAAGTTTCTAGAAGAAATTTAGAAATTTTTGAGCTCCAAAAGTCAAAATATTGCAAGAGGAGCAAGTCAGAAAATTAGAGATTAAAAAACATGAAGAATGTCAAAAGCTTACACTCAGAATCAGACTTTTGAAATTCTGAAATTTCCACATTTTTCCAGGAAATTTCTAAGATTAATTACAAAATTTCAGAGTTTTTTTTCCCTCACA
Organism: Poeciliopsis retropinna; assembly: GCA_010277075.1. Lineage (NCBI taxonomy): Eukaryota > Metazoa > Chordata > Actinopteri > Cyprinodontiformes > Poeciliidae > Poeciliopsis > Poeciliopsis retropinna. The sequence goes on along the minus strand of VMRM01000037.1, from coordinate 2,752,384 downwards.
AATCTACAACCTTTTCAGATCAGAATTTTCACTTTTTCTAGAAAATTTCTGAAATTAATCTCAAATTCTGAGCTATTTTGGCAGAATTTCACTCCTTTTTTCTATCGAATATGCCATTGCAGAATTCAAACTCCTTTTCTCCTTTTTCTTCTGACTTTAATTTCAGAATTTTGACTTTTTGCTCTCCAAATTCTGACTCTTTTTATCAAAATTTTGATTCTTTTTTTCTCTAAATTTGGATCCTTGTTTTTTCTCAAAATTCACATTTTAACCTCAGAATTGTTTTTGTCCAATTTACCTTTTTGTAAGAATTTTGCCTTTCACGATCTGAGATCAAAGTCAGATTTCTTGAAAAAATTCAGAATTTCTTTTTTTTTTTTCAGTGGCCCGAAGCTTCTTCCATAATAAGTATCAAAATATGAGCTCTAATTTTGTTTCCAGTGTTGCTGCTTAAAAGAGGCCTTAAAACCCCCAAACCAATGTATTTTTAATTACATCAATTGAAAATTAGTATTTTCTTTTAATCAGTTTACTCACAGATTTATTGTTTAATCCAGCATTACATCTGCATTGACTGTTTTCCTCCCAGATCTGATCACAAATCACTTCAATAATCTTTCATTTGCTTCTTCTAAAGGTTCACTTCCCCGACGTTGAGAAAGTTCAGTGGGTTAACAAGGTACGGTTCTGTTCATAGTAAAGTTATTCTCCGCTGCTATTGGGTTCTTCTGTCAAGGTGATTGTTGAACCATTGGGTTCTGATTGGTTGTGCTTCGGGTTTGGTCACGTGATCAGGTGCTGGAGCAGGCTTGGCCCTTCATCGGGATGTACATGGAGAAACTTCTGAGAGACAACATCCAGAAGACAGTCAGGATGTCCAACTCTGCGCTCAAAATGTTCACATTTACCAAGATCCACTTCGGAAACAAAGTGAGTCTGATTCGTAAGCAAGTTTAAACTTAACGTAAAAAAGAAAGTATATAAAACTTAATGGAAAAAAGTAGATTAAACTTTGATTCTAGAGTTTTATGTATAAAACACACTCCAGATTGACTGAACTGACCACTACTGGGTAGATAAGGAGCTAGCTTAACTACTTTGCACCTGATAATTGCTTCTTTCTCTTTTTCTGCTCAAAGTTTAATTTTAAATCATGTGAAAAGTAGTGGTTTGCGATACTGATTTAAAGGTTTTATCCCAAAATTCTGTGGTACTATTGCAATAACAATAACAACTATTATTACTACTTTTTTAGGTAAATATATGGCTGTGACTGCAATCATAGCCAGACAAACAAATACTGCTATCAGTAAACCGCACATAATGACTGCATTTAATCATATTTTAAAAAAATATTTTATACCTACCTTGAATGAACAGTGGAAATAATATAAAAAATTACAATCCTGATGATACTGTCATTTTTTTATGCATTGTTTATTGAAATTTATCACAACATTGATAAATAAATTTCAATAAGATATTTATCATAATCGATACCAGCCATACTCTGCAAAAACACAAACTCTTAATTTTTGTCTAGTTTCCAGTGCAACTTTCTTGGTGCACTTGAAATAAGACAAAAACCCTTTCCACAAGAAAATAGTTTTTTTAAAGTCAATTGTGATGGGAGATTATTTAACTTATAACATAGAAACAATGTTTTCTTACAAGTGAAGTAATCTGCACAAGTAGTTGTATCACCCTTTTTATTTCATTACTAGCATAATCTATCAATTATTTTGACAATTAATCGAGTATTTTAAAAAAAACAGTAAAAAAAATGCTAGTAAACAAAAACTATTTTGTTTCTTGTATTTAAATTGTATTTCCTAAAATTTAAATACAATTTAAATATTAACTTTAGTCTCAAGCTTGAAGCATAAAAACATTTTTTAAACAAATATATCTATTTTTTTACATTGCTATTCTTCTTGATAAAAAAGAAGAATAACAATGTAATGAGTTAAAAAGTATTTTCTTGTACATATATAGCATGCTAGGTTATGTACTAAGTCACATATTTAAAAAACCGTTACCTTTTAGCAGTCCACAATAGTGGACGTTTCCAGCTGAGTTGCAGCATCGAGGACGTGTTATTGTGAAATGTCAGTTCCGTTTTGCAGACTCTGAACTATATTTTTAAAACGTATATTAATACTTAATTTAAAGCTATGCCATCATTTGACACTTATTGTCTCTTTCTTGGCGGCATCTCTTTACGTCCCTCGCCGTTGTTCTTCCTAGCTGCTAATAGCGCTTAGCAATCGTCAACGTTCGTCAACGGCTCGTTGGCGGAAGTGAGAGCTTAGTTCAACGCAAATAACGGTCCGACCGGAACACAGCGCGCTAAATGGTAAAAGATAATTTAACGAAGCTTTGACATGGATAATTTGCCATGAGAAATTTTATACTCAAGGTTCTTGAGTCATTCGACGAATCATTACAGCAATTGTGGTCGAATTATAGTGTACCGAAGCCTGAACTATTGTCTGACGCTCAAGGTTGTCAGTAATGTCCGCCATTTTATAGCATGTTAGCCTGTTTTAAGCCCCGGACTGATGCTGCTTCTTCCTCAACGGGTGAAATCAGCTCTGTCCCTTCACTGCTGCGTCTCTAGTCCAGTCTGTTGTCCAGGTGAACACAGAGGTATTTCCTACTTTTGTTTTGTTCAAGAATGAAACAAAGTGGATAAGATTTTTTTTTATCACAAACTATCAGAATTTGGAATCTGCTGTTACCTGAAATATTTTAAGAACCTGTGAAAAACAGATTATTTTTTTATTTCTATACTACATGTTAAACTTAAGATGTTAAACATAGATCAAAAGTTATGGATTATACATTTATTTGATAACTTTGTACCAGTGCGTCAAGTTTGGCCAAACATGTAAAAACATCACAATTCTAATTAATTCTTTTTTTTATTATTTTTATTTCCTTTATTTAACCAGGTAAGCCCCAGTTGAGATCTGGATCTCATTTTCAAGAGGGACCTGGGCATTTTTTAAGTAGAGTATAATTAGGAGTATAACAGCCAATGCAAATTAAATTATAAAAGAAATTAAAACAGACAGAAACTATAGGTTACATCTAAAAAACAAACTGCAATAAACCATTCAAATGGTTCATAAAGAGCATCTAGGAATTATAAATGTGATGTAACATAAACAATAAAGTGTAGAATTAGGGACCAATACAGATATTAATAGTGGATTGGTGGATTTCTAGTTTTAACATGCAAGCTAAACATGGCTGGAGATGACTTTGTGCCTCTTGTTTTGTCTGTTTGATGTCATTCAGCCTCTCAGATCACTGGGATGAGAGCATACACGCATGAAGTGGACCAGAGGGAAGTGGTTCTGGACATGAACATCAAGTCAGTGAAATGAAACACATTTTAGTTTCAGAGTGAGCTCTGTAATCTCTAATCAGCTGCGTTTTCCTGCAGTTACGACAGTGACGTGGACATCGACGCAGATGTGAACTCAGCCATCACAGTTGGCATTAAAGGACTGAAGGTTGGTGTTCATGTTTCATTTCTGCTTCTCCCACTTCTGTTAACTGCTGCTGTAAAAACCTCCTGACTCTTCCAGTTCCAAGGAATGCTCAGAGTCATCTTAGAGCCTTTGATAAGTCAGGCGCCACTGGTGGGAGGAGTCACTTTTTTCTTCATTCGCCGCCCTGTAAGTCCACACACATTTATGTGACTAGTAAAAGAGCAGCTTTAAGATCAGATCTAATTTTTTTGTCCTCAGACTCTGCAGATCAACTGGACCGGCATGACCAATTTGTTGGACAGTCCTGCGTTTAGGTCTGACTGATGGAGTCTTCTTATTCACTCACACCTGTTGAGGTTTAGACGTCCTCTTTAATCTGATCTGTCCTCTTTCCAGCTCCCTGTCTGAGGATACCATTCTGGACATCATTGCGTCCCTCATGGTTTTGCCAAACCGCATGTGCATTCCTCTGATTGACCAACTCAAAGTAGATCAGATGAGATTTCCTCTTCCGAGGGTGTGTATGAGATAAAACCTGAAGAGCAACTGACACTTTAAATCTGTCAAACGCGTCAAGAGTATGAATGTCCTCAAAGGACCGATTGAGCCGGAAGGAATTGATAAAATACATTCAGAAACAAATAAAATATGAATAAATTGCTGTATCCTCATTCAATACAAATCTGATACTATATATTGAATATCTTCTCACATTGATCAGTCCCTCCAGAATATATATATATATATATATTCGGTTATATAGATATATATATATATATGTGTGTGTGTTTGCAATCAAAATCAGTGATATTTGTGCTAATTTAGAAATATCTATGAGAAATTTTGCAGTAAGATTGAGAATTTCTTATTTGAGCACACAACTGTTATCTTGAAGGTTCTCCTTATGTGTTAATGTGGAGTTTAGAGGACAGGAGTTAAATCCAAAAAGTTCTGATGTGAAACCTCCTGACTGCTGCCCCCTACAGGGTGTGGTCAGGGTCCATGTGTTGGAGGCCAGGGACCTGGTGGCCAAGGACACCTACATGATGGGCATGGTGAAAGGCAAGTCGGATCCTTACGTCACGCTCCGAGTCGGCAACCGACACTTCAAAACCAAGACCATCAAAGAAAACCTGCATCCGAAATGGAATGAAGTTTTTGAGGTCGGTAGCAAAACGTCTACACGCTTTGACTCATTTGATGATTTTTAAGGAATTATGGCGTCATCCATCTGTACTAAAATCTACACGACTAATTTGCATTTTCCTTTATGCGAGTCCTTTGTTAAACTGTCACCCACTCTAATTTGCTCACCTCTACATCCATTAGGATCTAAAGCTTAATTACAATCACACATTTCTTTCTTTAAGAAATTTACTCAACTTTATAGTCTCTGAAATGATTAACAGAAAAACCTTTTCTTTGCAGTTTGTTGTTCACGAGGCGCCTGGACAAGAGCTGGAGATGGAGCTATTTGACGAGGACAGAGACAAAGATGATTTTCTGGGAAGGTAAGAGCCAGTCTTACAGAAGTGTGTCTCTCGATACGTTTTTGAATACTATGCTGTTATAAATATTATTATATTTGTAGAAGCACCTCCATGTTTTTAACATGGATATTTTGTGATTAAGATTACAGCAAGACATCTGTTAAAATTTCTTAATCTCAGTGGTGTGGAACGAAAGCGAAGGAGGCGGTTAAAGCAACGCGTGCGTTTAAATCTTGGACCTGATTTTATTTTTTCATCTGTTGCCGTGGTTACGTGGCACGACGTCATGCTACATAGGAGTCTGGTTTTGGCTATGAATAACTGCAACATATTCACTAAATGCAGCATAAAAGCAACCAGAGTTGAAATGTTGACAGAAATCTTCGGGAACTTGTAATTCCAAGGTTCCTTCTACAGAATTCTGAATAAACCAGGAGGAAGAATCATATGATGCATATAAAAGCAATATGAAGGTTATTGTGGAACAAAAATATGTGTCTTTTACTTTCTTGTTCATGTGTTTGATTTTATACCTCTATCATGTTCGAAATAAAGAAAAGTTTCTCTATTTTAGATATAACCTGGATTTTGGTGAAGTGAAACGGGAGAAAGAAATGGATCAGGTGAGAAAATCCAGAATAAAGTTGGTACACTGTAAAAATACTCAATCTTGCAAAGTATTTTTTTTTCTGGCACCTACTACAGATATTGTTGTAAACAAATATCTTTGTAAAGCAAAACCAACTTACAAGTAACTTTTCCTCAAGATATGTTTCATGTCACTAATTCCTTAATAATTACTTAATTATATTTGTAGATCAAATATAAAACTTTTTTGCAGTGTAACAATCCGAAGGTTTATCCATTAAAATTTTAAACTTGGTTTATTTTAACCACCGGTCATTTTGTTGAAGTGGTTTTCTCTGGAAAGCATTCTTCATGGAGAGATTCACCTGAAGCTGCGGTGGCTCGCTCTGAGCACAGAACCCTCTCTGCTGAACGAGGTACGGCAGCCTGCCAGGGACATTTCTGTCAGGGACATTTCTGTCAGATTAGGGCTCACTCGTTAACATCAGGGCTGTGAGTAACGTCCCGTCCTTTTTCCAGTCCAACGCCGGCCTGTCCTGCGCGATGCTCGCTGTTTATCTGGACAACGCTTCCAACCTTCCAGTAAGACGCCTGGATCTGATTCAGTTCATTTCCAATAATATATGACAGTAAGTCGAGTTTTTACAGGTGTTTCTTATGTTGCCTACAGAAAGACCACAAGGAGTTAACCGTACATCACAAACATGGGAAACACAGCAAAGAGGAACGGGTAAGAAAAAAGCTTCATCTCATTCTTGTTCTGCTTCTGATTATAATTTAATGCTGATATTTTCAAAGATAAAGTATTTTCTTATTTGTAAAATTGATACCAAAGAGTAACTTCATAACATGTTCATTTGATTTTTTAAATATTTTTTGGTGTAGAAGTTTTTATATAATTATATATATATATATATATATATATATATATATATATCCATCATTATATATATATATTTTTTTAAATGAGTTTATTCTTGTATTATTTCAACTCTAATCTGATAATATTGAGACTTGTTTTATTTTTACAACTTTTTTCTTGTAATAAAAGAACTTTTCTCATATTATTCTGAATTTATTTTTGAATATGATTTTTGTTGCGTATAACTCTTTGCAAGTTATGACTCGTCTCAAAGTTTTGCAACTTTAAATTCTTAATTTGTTTGTACCACTAATAGTTTGACTTTTTTCTTGTGTTATTACAACTTTTTTTGTATTGTGACTATTTTTGACATACAAATTAATTGTTATTATTAAATATAACTTTATATCGTATTATTCTGACTTGATTCTTGTGAAATTATGAATTTTTGTCATGCGACTTTATTCTTGTAATATTTTGACTGTTCTAATTAATTAATTTTTGTCCACCTGGCCTCTGTCATCATTAGAACCTCTGATTTAAAGGTGAACTAAATATTTTTTGGATTGTAGGGAATATAGTTATTTGCCGTTTTATTTTAATTGGCAGACTCCAAAAATATTTCAAGTCTGAATATTTTTTACAAACTGTTGAAAACAGTCTTTACATAGCTTGTAATGCCATTTTCTGGCAACAGCCAGAAAATTCTTCTGGCTGTTGCCATGGTTACGCTTGTTTATCTTCCTGCATGGGTCCTTTTAGCGACTCCACCTCATAAAGAAGTGAGGCTTAGTCATGCAGGTTGAAGGAGTGCCTCACTTCTCAGTGAATTATCTGAAAACTTTCCAGTATTTAGTGGCAGAGGTCGTGGGGTCAACCCTTCGAAGCGGGATTCGACCTCGGCGTTGTGATGTTTGGCCCAAAGGCTTGGGCAGATGAGATAGTTTCTGCGTTAGTGCCGCCGCGCACAGCTGGTTTTTCCTGTTTGCCTGCTATTTAATCAGCTGATCTGAAGGAGGTCAGTCTATTTTTAGCTGTTTTCTGGTCAAAAACAGCAACAAAAAAGTTTTATTTTTCTGTAGAGTTGCAAGACTACAGATTTCTTTTGTTTATTCAATTTTCCATTTCATTTTATACATTACCCAGAAAGTATTTTTTTTGTTTTTGTTGGAAAATTTGTATTTTTACTACACTGTACTTTTTACTTTCGCTTCCCTAATGAAACCGAACATGTTTTTACCGAATATTAATCTGACAAAGATGCAGAAGAAAGTTATTGAATTTCACTAACTTTATGTTGACAGAAAAAATGGTTTTATTTTCTAATCATGTTATTTATATTAATTATTTTCATTTTGACATTTTAAAAATACCAAAATGTTTCACATAACTTTATATTTTAGTCCGTCTGATGATGTAATTATTAAAAATTGATCAGTTATTTTTACTTGAGTAATTTCTGACATTTGACTCACTGCAAGTAACTTTGGTGAATGAAGAAAAAAAATTCAGCAGACACACACCTGCAGTTTTTATTGGTCCATAAACTGTACAGTGGCTGCAGTAAGCTGCTGAGCGCCCTCTGCTGGGCAAAGTAGGGACTTCAAACATAATAACTGCTTGTTTTGATTTTCTGGAATGTTAAAAATGAAATTTAACCAGCAGCAGCGTTCCAGAGGGATGATTTTTGGAGTAAATGCCTGGTGTTGGGAGGAGTGGCTGCGCTGGGGAATTTACCGACTTCTTCTCTGGTTTGTTCTCAGCTGACGAAGAAGAATGTGGGCCCCAACTCCTATGTGGAGTTTACTCTTGATAAGGATGTTCAGAAGAGCAAAGTAGGAATCACAACACATTTTCTAATTAACTTGTATACCTATAAAGGTTTTATGTTGGCTGTTGAAGTTTAATTGTTTTCCAACCTGCCATTTTGTTTTTACAGGTTGCATATTTGAGTAAAAACCCAGTGTGGGAGCAGGGCTTCAACTTCTTTGTGCAGAATGTAAAAACTCAGCAGCTCACTCTTCAGGTCAGTCAGGAAACACACAGGAGCTACTGGCATGCTGGGAAAATTACTTCACTTCCCTACAGAGTTCTGCTGTTGTTCTTTTTGTTCCACTTAAATATTTGAAATCATCAACCACCACAGATTCAATAAAAAAGGAAAATGTTTTAAAAATCTGTTTTATGAAGAGGAAGAGGTTGTATTAGCATATTAAGGCCATTTAGATAGAGGGAGGAAAAAGAGTAAATATCCACCAAAAAATCTCAGAAAATTTCCAAGTTTTGTTTTCCTTTAAAAATTCTGAAGTCAAACTCAACATTTCAGAGTTTTTTTCTAGTATATTTTCCAGTGTTTAAACTCAGAAAAAGTCAAAAATTTTAGACTTTTAAAACTTTGAAAATTTCCCACTTTTGAAATTGACATTTGTAATATCAATCTCAAAATTTCAGCGTTTTTTTTTTTTTTTGTAAAACATTTTCAGCTTTTCAAATTAAGAAATTTTCCAGAAGTCAAAAGTGTTCAACTGTTGAAACTTTTAAATGTCCTTTTTTTCCTCTGAAATTTCAGACATTAACCTAAAAATGTCTTATTTTTTTCAGAAAATGTTCAACTTTTCAAACTTTGAAATTTCTATGTTATTTTCTAGAAAAATTCTTCCAAATTTCTGATTTTTTTGGCGGAGATTTACTCCCTTTATTCTACAACGAAACTTCCATACATCTGACATACGAACAACAAGCAAAGCTGCTTCTCTCGGCCCACATGGGGTTATTTATGCTTCAGAAAACAGATGCTGGAAAAGTCTATTGTTGTGTGAAAGCAGTTCAAGGCCAATGTAGCATCTCAATGCTAAGCATATAGGAAAATTATCAGTTTATCAAAAAGATCAACCAATTTAATGTATTAATTGATAGCTTGCATTCCTGCTGGTTTAGGTCAAAGAGCAAGAGAAGAAATCTGTTCTCGGTTCTCTCAACATTCCCCTCTATCGCCTCTTCACCATCTCCTCCATGTGTCTGGACCAGAACTTCATGCTGGAGCGCTCCGGACCCAACAGCCAGATCAAACTGAAGGTCACTCTCAGGGTGAGAGATCTTCATTACTGAGACTATTTTTATTAAAGTCACTATATTTCACTTTTAAAGCTCTTTTTGCACTTTATTTAGCATTGCACTGAAAGCATAGATTTGTACATAAATAACAATTTGCACACAAGAACTAAATCTTCATCTTCGGTGTCGCTTGTAAACAACTCGGCTAACTCCGGACGTAGCTTCTACCACACACATTATCAACACAGGCCTAGAGCGCCCTCTGGCGGTTTAGTGTGAAAATAACATGTGATATAATATAATAATGTGGTAATAATTTCACACATAAGTCGCTCCGGAGTATAAGTCACATCCCCGGCCAAACTATGAAAAAAAAATGCGCCTTATAGTCCGGAAAATACAGTAATAAATTTCCAATTTTGTTCTAGAAAATTTCTGAGATTAATCTCTAATGTCTGAGCTTTTTTCTAGCACAATTTCAGAAAATATTCAGAATTTATTGGTTGGAATTTATTTATTTTTATTTCTACCAACAATATGTCGTCATAATTACATTTTTAAAGAGGAGAAATTAACAAAATCTCAGGAACAGATTAAATACACCATCAGTTTTTGCAAAAGAAACATTATATGACAGTGATGTATGTTTTTCTGTCAATGTGAAATGTGAGTAATAAAAAGAGATAAATCTTTGTCTGAGGCGCCTTTGATTGGATCCATCTGTGACAAATCCAAAATCAACTGTTGAAAGAAACAGAATGTTAAAATCCAGTTGGTCAAAATATAAATGTAATCAAATATTCAACTTATTACAGATTCTTACTGAGGAACGGCCACCGCCTAAAATCCCTGTCACGTCTCCATCGAAAGTCAACCAGCAGGTGAAAGCAGGAGGAAACGCCGCCGCCACGGCTGCTGCCTCCACTGCCGCCGCTGCCTCCACCGCCCCCGCCAAATTGGTTTCCTCCAACGGTGCGCCTGCAGCTTCCTCTCCAGGTCTCCCGGGAGCCCCGCTGGACGGGACGAACAAGACTGCTTCGCCGCGACGCAACTCCCTCCTGGCTTCTGAAATCAGCAAGCCCTCCAACCTAAACATGCGTCGGTACGATTCCCACAGCCTGCTGTCGGAGAACTCCATCGCCTCGTCGCGCTTCGACCTCACAGATGGAGCGTCTTTTCCACAGTGAGTGGAAACAATTTTCTCCTCCTGAAAGCTGTAATGTCGTCCCGGTTTGGTTTATGACAGAGCTTTCGATGGGGAGAAATTACATTTCTGCCAAAAAGCAGAGAAATTTTGAGGTGAATCTAAGAAATTTCCTAGAAAAAACAAATGCGTTTCTGAGTTTGAAAAGTCAAAAATGTTCACATTTTGGAAGTTTCCAAAAAGACCCATGAAATTCAAAAATCTCCCATGTTTTGTTTTTTTTAAATTATTTTAATCTCAGACATTTTTCACTTTTGGAAGTTTTTTGAGTTTCAAAAACCGAAAGCTCCAAATGTCAAAATTACAAAAAGTCCAAAATGTTAGACTTTTGAAACTCAGAAATTTTCCAGAAAAACAAATGTGGAAAACTCTGAGATTGATTTAATTAATTCTGAATTTCTCTTAGCAAATTTTCAAACTCAGAAATCTTGTTTTTCTCATGAAATTTGAGAGACTTTGGCAGAAATTTCCTCCTCCTCTTAATGTAGGAAGCTGTAAAAACTTAAACGTTGTTATTTTAACCCTTTCAGGGCCATCAGGGACCATCAGGGATCGTTTGGGGAGATCAACCTGACTGTTCGTTACGCTACCATGAGGAACAAACTCATGGTCCTGGTTCATTCCTGCAGGTTTGTTACAGCATTCATCCTTTTAAGATTCTCCAGCATCAACATCATTTATTGATATTATTGACTTTTTGCACTTAATCACGTTGAGGCGCCATGATGGATGTCGGAACAGAGCAGCATCCATTGGTTGTTTTGACGTCTGTCATGGGCAGAGAGTTGATACAGGCCCTCGGGATTTGAAAATGTGCAAAAGCAGAATTAAAAACTGGAATGTTTCCTTGCAGAAACCTGTTTCCCTGCAGCGACAGCGGCACAGACTCCTACGTCCGCATATATCTCCTCCCAGACCACTCCTGGAGACACCGCAAGAAGACACATGTCAAGAAGAAGACAGTCGAGCCTGTTTTTGAAGAAAAGTAAGGCAACTCAGTTATCCTGTGAAGCACAGAAGAATAATCTGAAACACAGAAAATCATGAAGATTTTCCTTGTTTTAAAATACAGGTTTGAGTTTGATGTTCCGCTTGAAGAAGCTCAAATCAGGCAGCTGGACGTTTCCGTCAAAAACAACAAGATGTTCCGTAAAAGGGAGAGAACAGACATAGGAATGGTACTTTGAGTTTGGTTTACAAATGAATAATTCATAACCTAATAGCTTCAATTTTGTCACATCTTTCTTTGTCTTTGCATTTTGAGCAAATGGATTTTAACATTCTGCTTTTTTCAACAGTTGATGTTGGATCTCTCACAGATCGATCTAGTCAAAGGCACCTCAGACTGGTACGGAGCAAAATCGATCTCTTTACTCACATGTTGTGTCAACAGAAAAACATGCAATAATGTCATAGAATGTAGTTTCTATTGCAAAATTTATCCTAAAACTGAAATTAGGAGGTTGATTTCTGGCTTTAGATTACGACCAGGGTCATTGCGAATACAAAAAAATTAAGAAAAATTTATTTAAATAAAATCAATTTCCACCAGTAAACTTAGAAATTTTCTAGGAAAAAACCTGGAAATTTATGTTTCAAAAGTAAAAGATTTTGCTTGAAAATGTTTTGAAATTTTGAGACTAATTTCAAATTTTCCAGAAAAAAACGGAAAATTTTGAGTTTAAAATGTGAAAGATTTGCTTGACGTGTTTCAGAAATTTTGACATTAAACGCAAAACTAACATCCGAGTTTAAAAGTTAATGGAAAAACATCAGATATGTTTAGATTAACCTCAGAAATCATCTAGAAAAATTAGTAAATTTCTGAGTTGGAAATTTTCAAGTTTTTTTCTAGAATAATTCTGAGATTAATCTCACTTTTGCTACAGTCTTTTCCAGCAATTGTTCAACTTTTCAAACTCAAAAGTTTCCAAGTTTTCTTTAAAAATTTGCTGAAATTAGTCTCAATTTCTGAAGGATGTTTTGTCACTAATTTTCAGCTTTTGCAGCTCATGACTGTTTTAGAAAATGTTTTAAATTAATTTATCTAATTTTTTTTAGATTAATCTCAAAATTTCTGAGTTTTTTTTCTAGCAAATTTTTGACTCTTCAAACTCTGAAAGTTTTTTATAGAAAATATTTTAGATGAATCTCAAAGTTTCAGATTTTTACCTCTTGCATTTTTCCATCTTTTGGAGGTCAGAAATTTCCAACAGTTTTTCTAAAAAACTTTAGATTAATCTCAAAATTTCTATTTTTTCTGTTTTTGCTGAAATGCGCTACTTACTCTTTTTTTTCTTTTTTTACAAAGACACAAGATACATCTAACTTGAAACTGGATCAAAGTATCTTATAATACTGTGAATATTTACAGATTTAATTCCCATAATTCTGAGCAACATTCTCTCTGCTGTGCCCTGATTGATGGTTTGGTTGCTCTACAGAAACCTGTTTGTATAAAAACAAACCTATTTTTGTCCATAATGACATTTTATTTTTCTTTTTAAGGTTTGAACTTACAATACCTGGACTGTCGGGGTCGACGTGTCAGAGTCGCTCTTAGAGGAAGTGACTTTTCCAGCAGCTTCTAAAACTCTTATTTTGAAACTCTGTTGAGGAGACGTTGTCTCTTCCCTGAATGTTGCAGCGCCAAGTGAATGTGCAAATATTTTGTTCTGTAATATGAGCAGTGTGGGCCATATTACATATTACTAATAAAGCTGTTTGTATAATTTTATTGAAAATATATTTTAAAAAATGCTGATTCGTTCCACGGACACCAAAAGAATTAGTTTTTTCACTTCATCTGTGCTGGAGTTGGAAATAATCCAAATTAGAAACAACTTAAAAATGCAAATATTTGTTGCACTGAAGTCAAGAGAATCATTTTAAATTGAGAAAATGTAAAAAAATTAAAATGTAAAAAGTGTCCAGGTCATTTTTCTGAAGCTTTGGGTAGAAAACTATCAGAGCAAATCACACAAAAATCTGAGAGATTTTAAAGTTTTAGAAAGTTAAAAAAAAATTTTTTTTTCTTTAAAGTTTTACCACAAACCGCATTTCTTGTTTAATAATTTCTGTCATACAAGTGTTTTAGTTTAACACATTTTTACATTATAGAGTTCCAAAATTGTGCCAAAATTCAATTTTGGAACTCTAAATCTGAAAAGTCAGATTTATTGGCTGAAAACATCCGCTTTGTGGCTAAGTACTGGTTCATAATAAATACCATAAATCATTTTAGGATTTCTTTGGGAAATTTATGCACTAATTTCTTTTTAAAGTTTTTCTGTTATTTTTAAGTTACAAAGGAGAATTGTTTCCATTGTTTGTTGGTGAAATAAAACTGAATTTTGTTTCCAGATATTTATTAAAAAATAAACCTATTCAAAAAGACTCACTGTGGAATTATTTGGTTTTACTGTAAAATTATGAGTTTATGAAATAAGTGATTTTTTTTATTTCATGAACATTTTTAAAATATGAGTGATATTTTTATATGATGTTGAATCAGGTTGATCGATGAAACATTTCCACCAAAAAACATAAACATTGCTGAAAAAACATTCAGAAATTTGACATTAACCTCCAGAAAATGTATATTAAAAAAACCAAACTTAAAATTAAAAACATTTCTCAGTTTGAAAAGTTGAATATTTGCGAGAAAAAAATGATTTTGTGATTATGTTCAATTCCATATTTTTCTAGCAAATTTTTAGCTTTAGAAACTTCCACAGTTTTTCTCAAACTTCTGATATTAATCTCTATTTTATTTTATTTTTTTTAGTTTGTTGGTGGAAACTTGCTCTTTGTATTAGAACCATTGTAGATAAGAAGAAGAATTCCACCAAAGAAATATCTGAAACTTTGAGATTAATCTCAAGAAATGTTCTAGAAAAAAAACGAAACAGGGAATATTTTAGGTCCAAAAGTTGAAAGTCAGAACATTTCTAGAAATAAAAAAAAAATAGAATTTTAAAACTTTTTTTCATTTAAAACATTTCCGAATTTAATCTCAGATTTTGTTTTTCGGTGGAAATTTACTTATTTTTTTCTACAATACGTGTTGTCATGTACAGGCTATTTTAATATAGACCCACAAAAAAGGGGAATATTATGATTATTATTGAAAAGCCCATTTATTTCAGTAACTCCATCATATAGATTATACGAAAACAAGATATTTATAATTAGAATATTAAAACAGACCAATAAAATTATTAAAAACAGATTATTTTTAAAAAAATCACATTCGCTAAAAAAAACCGGAACGGAAACGATTAATTTAAATATGGGAGAAACGCAAACAGGAACGTTTGAAGTTGAGTCAAGTTTCTCTTAGGTCGTTTTTTTAAAACTATCTCGTACCTTTTGGCTGCAGAACGCGTCTTAAATCGACCCAGTTGGTTCCGATAGACGTGAGGTTCCGTTTTATTTTTATTTCCATTTGTAAAGAAGAACAGAAAAGCTTTTAAAAAGCCGGTTATCAGTGGCAGAAACGCATCTGTGCTCATAAATCTCAGTCCCCGCTGCGCTCAGGTGTTTCCGCGTCGCCTAGCAACCACCCTGGCAACGGAATAAATGTTTCTGTTGATCGCAGAAAGTTTTTTGCCACGATGAGTTTAAAAAGGAAGAAACCCGATTTTGCAGATAATCCTGACGTGTATGTACACACCCCGGATGTTCAGGTAAGCAGGAGGAAACTGAATTATTTAGAAATTTTTACTTTTTTGTTCATGTTCATGCGATTCTGACGCTGAACAAGCAGCCTGGCGTCAAGTTTCACATTACAGATCTTTGATGTTTTTGTAATTTGTTGTATTTTTTTTTAAAGTCCGGCAGCCAGGAGCCGTGGATTGAAGCAAAACCTTCATTTTCTCTGTTTGAAGGCTCGGAGGAAACGACCGAACCAGCACCAGCACCACCAACAGGGGCTCCGGAAAGTAAATCAAATATATTTATAACTCTTGTAGCTTTGTATGAAATTGTTGGTGCGTTTAGCTACACTGTTTGGCTGCAGGACATGGAGCTGACAGCAGACCCACCGGAACCACCAGCAAAACTGGGATTGGGCTCTACCGCAAACCGACACCGCTGAGGCAGCGCAGCTCCAGGACGAAGCTGGCGGATCACAGGGAGCAGGACCGGAAACTGACGGAAAGTGTCGTGGATGTGTTGGGGTGAGCTCTCATCAGGCTCCCATGAAAACCGATCATTTCTGCTCCTTCCAGCTACGGAGGAGGATTGCAACGATTAGCAATGTTTATTATGGAAAATGTAATGTTGACATTTTTCTAAGATTTCGGATTTTTTATTTAAAAATTCGGATTTCCACCCCCCCCCCCCCACGATTCTGACTTTTTCTCTGAATTTTTACTTTTTTGTCTATTTTCCGACTTAGATCTCAGATTTATATTTCTCAGAATTTATTTTTTGAAGAATTTTGAATTTTTTTCAGAATTTGAACTTTAATCTCAGAAAAAAATATTTTTCCAGAATTCCAAATTTAATTTTAGAATTAGTATTTTAATCTCATAATATTATCAGAATTTGTACTTTTTTCTCTAGATTCCAATTTTAATCTCAGATTTAATTTTTTCTGAATTTCTTCCTTAAAATTGGGAAGTTTTTCTCAGAATTCTGACTTTAATCTCAGATTTAATTTTTCTAATAAGTTAGATTTTTACCTCAGAATTCATGTTTTCTAAAAATTTCAATTTTAATCTTAGAATCTGTATTTTAATTTCAGATTTCTGACTTTTTCCCCCTCAGAATTCAGACTATAATCTCTAAATTCTATTTCTGTAAAAATCCAAATAAATATCCAAATATTTTTGGGTGTATGTCAGTTGAGTAGTTAGCAAATGAAAATAATCACCTCTCTGTTCCTTCCTTGCTAGAGGATTTCTAAATCTGTACCTTATTCAAAACTGAAAACCCCAAATTTATTTGGTAGATTTTTGTTTAAAGACTGTATTTGCTTGATGGTGTTGAAACAATTTAAACAATTCTAGATCTGAGGGGAAAAAATACATTTAATTTTTTTCAGTGGCCTTAATCTTCTTCCGCAGCATTTCCAGTATATAAAAAGGTAAATGCACTTCCTGCTTGTGAAATATGCCAGTAGTTAAATCATGTTGTCTGATTTCAGCCAGCGGGTTGCTGAGGGCGGCGCCACAGAAACTGGACCCATCAGATTTACAGAAGATGCCAAACGTAAATTGGTAAATAAATAAGTACATGCTCCTTAAACATACAAATATATCACTTTTTACCTGCTCTGCTTGTGCCACCAGCAGAAAAATTACTGATCTAACATCTGCAGTCTTCCTTATCTCTGCTCTTCAGCCAATCAGCATCAAGGGAAGTGAATGCTGCTCCTGGATTGGCTGATTTTTAAACATCAGCCTATAGTGTGTGATCAAGCTGCTTACTTTGGATACAACAAATTTTCTGGACGATAAATTGTCCCGGCTCAATGAAATAACTCTTCCTGAGTTCACTGTGTGCCGCCCGGAAGCGTCTCCCTGCTCCTGAACGCTGCGTTGTGTCCTGCCAGATGTTTAACTACTACATCCAGAGGGGCATCGGCCTGGTGAACCTGGCGCGTCTGCAGGAATCCTGGATGGACAACATCCACGCGCTGATCCCCTCCAAGCTGAGGCGCCTGAGCACATCGCTGGAGGAGCTGGATGACGAGACCAAGGAGGAATATCTGCAGAGCATCAGGGCTGCAATCTGTATGAACCCAATTATTTCCAAAAATTAATGTAAACAAATGACAGAGGTTCGTTGATCCTCTCAGAGTCATATCGACTAAATGGATGAATGTGTTTTGATTATAATCCATTAAGAAAAATGATGATTTTGTTTTTAAGTACTGACTTAATGTCTGCTGTGTTTGACTGCAGTAACAAAAACACTGCAAGAGCAGAGTGGAAAGGAGGTGGGCGCCGAGGAGGAGCTGCCCTCTCACAGACTGGAGTCAGTCTCCTTAACCTTCTAAGATGATAATCAGATATTCAGTTTGGAGCCAAATACTTAGAAAGAAAGTGAAATATTTAACTTAGCTTACAAAATGCTCAGTAGCTTAGCCTTGACTGCTTTCTGTTGCATTCAAACAACAAGAATAAACTGAAAACATTAGAAATGAGGTGATATTTGCATGAAAATGACAGTATTTTCCCTCTGATGTCGTTCCCTGTCAGGATGAAAGTCGTGCCGAAACCGTGGAATCGATCATTTATCCAAGCGAGAAAGAAGATCAGCCTAAACCTTCACTGCGTCACCCGGCCTTTGCTGCAAGTGGTGCTTCTGTGGTATGACTTGTACAAGTAGGTACAACAGAAGCTTTCAGACTGAAAGCACAAACAGGATGCATATATTCATGGAATATCTCTTACAGTTATCTGTATGTGTTTTAAACTCTAAACAGTGGTGTTTTGTGTAAGTGAAGCACAGTTTTCTTTAAAAAAACAACACAAAATCTACCAAGTTTTGTGGTAGAGGTGGTGGCCCCCAGCATGCCACCGCAGACTCTATGTAATCGGCACTTTCTTCAACAATCTGCTTTCAGAGATGTCCGACTGATCGACGTGGCGGCGATCTGCTTCAATAAGAAGTTCATGGAGCTCGCTGAGTTTCAGCAGATTGTTGTTAAACATGTTGAGTTCTCCAAAAGTTTCCTCCTGGAAAAGTAAGCAGGATGTTTCTATGTCACAATGTTAGATAACTCATCCAGAAATAAATCAAAGTGATTTCAAATACAAGGAAGAATGCAGCAAAACTCCATGTTTGTCCCTTAAGTGGCTTTATCCAGCCTGTCATGGATTCTTTAAGCAGCTTTGTGCTTTTCTGTTGTGTTATCAGTCAAATAAAAGCAGTTTTTCACCTGCATACAGTCAAATTACACCAATCAGTCCCTTCAATTATTCATAGAAATTTCCAAGGTTTTTCTAAAAAATTTCTGAGATTCTGTTTATTCTTACAAATTTTTGACTCTTTTTTTAAATTAATCTCAGAAATGTTCTAGAAAAAAACCTCAGAAATTTCAATTTTCAGAGTTGAAATTTAGATTCAGATTGAAATTTAGATTTTTTCTGAGTTTAGTTTAAACTCAGAAAAAGTTTAAATTAAAATGTATTTGTTTTTTGTAGAAAATTTCAGCGATTAATTTTTTTTTCTTGCACATTTTTGAGTTTTTGAGAGTAAGCTCAGCAATTTAAAAAAAAACGTGTACATTTCTGAGTTTGAAAACATCCAAATGTTTGCATGTTTGATGCATGGTTTTAAACGATTAACATGTGATTTTTGGTTTGATTTTTTATTTTTTTTTTAGTTGGTTTTCTGATGTGCACAAGGTTTTCTGCGTTCCAAATCTGCTGAGTTCTCTGAGCCAGAAAAGAAAACTCGAGTCTTTCTTAAACTCTGCAGCGGCTCTGATGACGCTGCATCTGCAGAAACTTACGCTCAACTCACTGAGCGACTACACAAAACTCATCTGTACAAAAATGGTACAGTTTAACTTCTTATCCCATCTTAATATATAAACCAAGCTGGTGGATTTAGTTTTAATTCCTGCTCTCTGTCTCTCAGCATACAAACAGAGTCAGAGGCACATCAGGCTTTATTCTGCATCTGGTCTTAGAAGACACTGAAATCAAGTTTCAGCCGGATTTCGAGAAGTACGAGGCGGCGCTCATCAGTGTGTTTAATCTCATGCTGAAGTCCACCAGCGATATTCCCCGGGTTGAATCCACCCTGTTCCCCGAATGGGTAAGAATGAAACCAGGAAGCCGGGTCGTCAGTGAAACCTGATATGGTGGTCAGTTTTTACATACTACTGGCGCTGGACCATAAACGTTTCATATCGATGTAAATAATTATTTATTCCTTTTCTATTTATTTATTTTTATTTTTAACTTTTTTATACTCAATTCTGACAAAAAAAAAAAGACAAATAGATAAACAATGTTTAAATTCTTCCAGAGAATGTAGACATGTTTTGAGTTTCCCCAACATGTAAAGTGATTTCTATTTTAGAAAATATTTTATTTATTTATGTTTTAAATATGCAAAGTACCTCCACACTGGTGGTGTGACCTTTCCTGTTTTATCTGCAGCTTTCACTCCATCCTGTTGTTTTTCTATTTTTAAGAAGCTACAAAGCAGTTAAAAAACAGAAAACTGCCAGTTACACATCAGGTCGTTGCTAGGCAACCAAAGAGAGCACGAGTGAGTTGATTCCACCAGCTTAGCTAGTCTGAGAGGTTTAGCAGCTAACACCTTTCCTCTGCCTACATCCCCCAGAATGCCGAGCGGTTCTGGATCGGAGTTCAGTGAAATGACTAAATATTCTATCAGATTTATTATCTATCGATCGACACAGTTCTCATGTGACGTCGCACTTCCGTGAACTTTGTAACTGACAGCCATCTTGGTAGCAGTTGCTATGACAACAATAAAGCCACAAGCTTAGAATTAGCCTTGTTCCCATCTAACCCATAAACAGTGCAAGTACATTGCAATTCGATCACACTTTTTATAGTATTACACCTCTGTAATATTAAGATGCATATCAGTGATATTTACTGTAGTACTTCACGCTGAACTAGCAAAAATGAGTTTAGCTAATGTAGCTTTGATCTTCTTGCTAAAAGGGACATGTAGCCTAGGTGTTTGTTGCTACATGTCACCAGAACCTTGTTATTCACACAAAGAATTCATTTATCGTATTGATCATGTGTCTAGCGTTATACATATTATGGATTTATTGTCCAGCCCTACCTATTGATGTCTCAGGGGAACAGTTTGAGTCTAGCCTGAGTTATTCCCTACTTTCACCTTCGCTCAGGAAGAATACAATGTTGGGAAAACCTTGAGACCCATCATCCTGCCAGAGATCATCGTGGCCCAGCAGGAGGAAGTACGCCGGGCGTTCTGGGCTGAGACGGAAAGCCCCAAAGAGCACGTCCACATGTTCAACAAGTACGCCATGCTGGTGTCCAAGGAGGCGGAGGAGAAGGTCCAGACGTTCCTCAGTACACCGAAACTCTTCCAGGAAATCAAGGACGAGGCCATCTACTACCAGGAGCTTGCCAATGAGATTCAGTACACGGATTCCAAGGTAAGATCTGGGACATGACTAGATCCCTGGTATCGGTCGTATTATTCGCAGCAAATAGATATATTTCTCCTAAAAGATTCACTCTGGTCTCTGAGAGTTGATGACTCATATTTTGGACTTCAGGTGGCGCGACTCGGCATGTTTGAGGTCCAGTGCCAGAAACTCCTCAGCTCTCTGGCTGAACGTGCGCTGGAGCTCAAGGAGAAACTGGCTATGCAGATGTTGCACGATCATCAGGAAATTAATGAAAGGTTCCTGAAACGGTTTTACTGCCTTCCTGCCTCATCCTTTGTCTTTGATCACCAAATATTACCAAATATACTTGGTCTAGTATCTAGAGGAAACATTTAAGTACACTGGGAATTAAAAAAAACTTACATAAAACGTTTAAGCAAGATATGAGTTAGGTTCAAGTCAATAATTCCTTAATTTTTAAAAAAAGTTTTAGTTCCATTTGCAGATATTTCACTTATAATGTAGGTAAAATGTCTTGTTTAAAGTGAAACAATCTGCTAGTAGTACTTTTCATTTACTTACATTATTATCCAACACATTTTTACTTCATGTTAGCATTGAAATAAAGTGAAAAATACATCTTTTAAAAGCAGTTTAAGAAAGTCTGAGAGTTTATGATGAAACCACAAATAAGCTATAAAATGCTTTTTTCTCTGCATGGTAACACTAAATATTTAAGTGTTGGCTAATACATCCCAACTCATTAAACCTGTCCATTGGGATAAATTTAACAATGGAATATATTTCAAAATAACTTCAAATACTATCTGTGGAGATATTAAGCATGATGAGAGCCATTCTATTGAACTTAAATTTATGTTTTTGATGCTCTTTCTGATCATTCCTTGTCTTGTCTGAGGCCAATGACCAAGAAAAACAATTCTAGTCAGTAACAAGAATCAATCAAATGACAAAATACATATTTCCTTATTGGTTTAAACCCAGAAATTTATCTTGCTCATTCCATTAGACATAAAGTCTGAAATAGTTAAAACAAGCAGGTAAGTAAATAAAAAAGTACTATTTCCACTGGCAGGTTATTTAATTTATATCAAGAGATATTTCCCATGTTATAATGTACTTGTTGGCTGTGCAGGAGGTTCTACTAATGCTTTTCAAAGAACTGGGTTGCTAGGCAATGGCTTGGGCTTGGCTGGGGTTGCTAGGTAACAGCGCAGTGACTATTGATTGTGAAATAAGTAGAATAATCTACCAGTGGAAATAATGCTTTCTCATCAATATTGGGGAATTATTGACTTAAAACAAGCTGCTATATCTTGCTGAAAAGCAACATGTAAGTTAGTTTAGCTGTATTTCAAGCGTACTAAGATAGTTCACTAGAAACTAAACCAAAAATACTTGCTGAGATTAAATTTTTTTGCTGTGTTGTGTAGCTGTGTGGCTATTAGTTCATGGAGGCTCATAGAGAAAATAAAACCTCCAGGCTCTGTTTGTCTGGAGAATCTGAAGCAGTGATATTTCTGGTTTCAGACACCAGAATAACAATCTTTTCTCTCTGACAGGCTCTGCAAAGAGTTTGAGAGGATTTCAGAGACGGCCCTGAGTACGCCGCCTGACACTCTGAAAATGGTGGAGCTAAAGGTGACTTTTTGTGTCCAGTCTCACCGCAGCGATAATTACACTGTCCAGTTAGTAAATTAACCTTGAAGGTTTTTTACTTAATAGTTACCTTATGTCAAAAATATTGGCTTTTTAGCTAGTAGAAGTATACTTTATTTTGTTTTAATATTGTTTTTGGAGATTTTCATTTAAAAGGGAACTGTGATGCAAAATTCACTTTTGCTTCCATTTGTGTTTCTTCTGCCTCTAAAAATAATCAAAGCACTTGAAAAAATACTCAGCTGCTTTTTAGCAATGGTGGCTGGAAAACGAGTCCTTTCAAAAACCTCCAGAATGAAACAAATCAGAAGGCACTGCCCCGTTACCTGGCAACCCACACAGAATTCCACCCGTTACCTAGCAACCCACACAGAATTCCATCTGTTACCTTGCAAAGTCCAGTATGTTTGGTATGCTATATGCACTGTACAATGGCTGCTGGAAAAGACAAATTGTTGACTTACATCCAGAAACCACTTGCTGCATTCTGGTTGGCTGTGCAGTAGGTTCTGCTAATGCTTTTCAAAGACGTGCAGTTGCATAACTGTGCATCTGTTTGTGGCCATCTAATCATTGAGTTGGGGGGCGTGGCCAGCAGCAGCTTATTTGCATTAAAGTGACAGAGTCCAAAAACAGCTAAAATCTCATTATGCAAGAATGATTCTTTGCCAAGAAATGTAATGAACAAGTTTTGTTTTTGTTTTGCCTTTAACTAACTCAAAACGGTAACAGGAATCTGTCAGCTGGTTTATGTGACCTGACTAACCGTGCCGATGGTTCCCCTGCGTCTCTCTGCAGGCCTGCGTCCAGAAGATCATAGAAACAGAGATGCCTGTGCTGGAGCAGCGGCTGGCTGACTCCAACAAGCAGCTCTGCGACCTGATGGACTTCGTCACCCTGTCGCCGGACGACCTGGAGCTCAACGCCCGAACCGTCCACTGGTTCCAGCGCATGCCGACCGTGTTTGAGGAACACCAGCAGATTATCGATGAGAAGACAGAGCTTTACCAGAACGCACTCAAGGTCTGGCTGAAGCGGAGGAGCTGCTGAGGGTTAATGACAGATTTACTGAAGGTGAAACAACAAAAATCTGTCTGGTTTTATTGTTGCAGCTGCAACGGGAGCGTTTCATGGATGAGCTGGTGGGCTACAACATGCAGTTGAAGGAGTTTCTTGGTTTTGGTGAGTTGGCGGATCTCAGCAAGTACATGAAGAAAGCGCAGACGCTCAACACCAGGCTGGACATGGCCAGTGACAAGGTGCAGTAGGACCAAGGATGGAGGTTTTACATCTCCATCAACTCATCACTGCAAAACTCCACATTTTTACCAAGTATTTTTGTCTAGTTTCTACTGCAAATATCTTGAACAAGACAAAACTAAATTAAAAGTAGGTTTTCAGCAAGATATATGAGCTTATTTTATGTCAGTAATCCTTGAATGGTGATTTTAAAAAGTTTGCAGATTTTACTCCCTTATATTATGGGAAAATGTTTTGTTCTAAGTGAAATAATCTGCCAATGGAAATAGTTGTTTTTTAAAAATCAATATACTAGAATTACTGACTTAAAACAAGCTCTTTTATCTTCAAAAGAAATTACTTGTAAGTTAGTTTTGTTTTATTTAAACATGTTTCCACTGGAAACTAGACAAAAATACTGGGTAAGATTTGGTGTTTTTTTACAAAGTGCCTCCAAGTGGATTAATGTGCTTAACTTTTTACCACCAGAGGGCAGCATTGGATGTGAAACAGCATTTTAATCATCTTTGTTTTCATTTATCTTCCCGAAATATTCCAGAAGTCCTTTTATTTATCAATTTTGTCACTTTATTTTCTAAAAGTTTAATCATTTCTGGTTTGTCCGTTTCCTTCGTCTCGCTCTGATTAGATTAACGACCTCAACATGGAAGAGGAGGCCTTCGGCTGGCCCGTGTCCCAGTTTCCGCAGCGGAAACAGATCCAGGACGGGCTCACGCCGTTTCTGCGCCTGTATGAAACGTCGTTTGAATTTCTGCAGGACCATGACAAGTGGCTCCACGGGCCGCTGTCCGGGGTCCCTCCAGACAAGGTACCAAACGCACAGAATAACGCTCACATGATTTTAGTATTTTAATATTTTCATGCCTAATAAAAACTGTTTTCCTGCAGGTGGAGGGCGACGTTGGGAACTACTGGCGCATGTTGTACAAGCTGGAGAAAGGTTTCTCTCAAGTTCCCAATGCCCTGAAAATAGCCAAGATTGTAAAGACTAAAGTGGATACCTTCAAGTCGCACATCCCCATGGTGCAGGTAGAGACCTAAAAAACTGTTTGTCCTCTAAATAAAGTGGAAATGAATGACTTTGAAAGGTCAAACATTTGTGAGAAATTAAGTACAATTTTGAGATAAATCCAGAATTTTCTTTAGAAAAACATGGAAATTTCTGAGATCAAAACATCAAAATTTGCAAGAAAAAAATAATTATTAGATTAATTTAAGATATTTTCTGGAAAAACATAGAAAATACTGAGTTTGTAAAGTTAAAACATTTGCAGAAAAAAACAGATATTTTGAGGATAATCTCATAAATTTTCTATAAAAACATGTTAATTTCTGAGTTCAAAAGTTGAAAATTTACAAGAGAAAAATGAAATTTTGCAAACAATCTCGAAAATGTTTGAGGAATAATGTGGAAATTTGAGTTCAAAAAGTTTAAACTTTGCGAGAAAAAAATTGCAAAATTTAATCTGAAAATTAAATTTTGAGATTAAAATTTTCAGGTTTTGAAACCTCAGATTCAAACGTTTTTTACAGCTTATCTAAAAATTCCTAAATATTTTCTTACAAATTATTTACTTTAGGAACTCAATTTTTTTATTTTTTTTCTTCTAGGAAATATCTTGATTTTCTAGCAAAAATTCTACTTTTGGAGCTCAGAAATTTCTTTTCTCTACAGAATTTCTAAGATTAATCTCAAAATTTAAACTTTTTTGGGGGAAATTTTACTTTCATTTCCCATAGATAGTATGGGAAATATTTACAGTGTCGTAGCCTAAGTAGCTTACATTTCTGTGCTGCTGGGGATCTCTGCCGGTGTGTAGGTGCTGTGCAACCCGGGGCTGCGGACCCGCCACTGGGACGCCATGTCGGAGCTGGCCGGCTTCTCCCTGCACCCGGCCGACGAACAGGCCTGCGTGGCTCAGTACCTGTCCCTGAAGCTGGAGGAACACCTGCCCCGCTTCGACGGCATCAGCGAGGCGGCCGGCAAGGAGTACTCTCTGGAGAAGGCCCTGGAGAAGATGGCCGGCGAGTGGTCGGACATAGAGTTCACCCTGCTGGCCTACCGGGAGACGGGCACCTTCATCCTGTCGTCCGTGGATGAGATCCAGCTGCTGCTGGACGACCACATCGTGAAGACGCAAACCATGAAGGGCTCGCCCTTCATCAAGCCCTTTGAGGGAGAGATACTGTAAGAAACAAAATGGCTGCTCCCCACCTCTGAAGAAAATCCCTCTTGGTTTAGTGCTGCGTTTCAAAACTGGGAAATTCCAACTTCAAAGCAGGAAAAGTCAAAAGTGGCGCCCATAAAACTGGGAGCAACTCAGACTATTCCCAGTTACAACTTATAAGGCCGACTTTGCATTTCAATATGGCCGCTCTTCACATCAGCAGCAGTAAGATGTGATGGAGACATGTTAATTATATAAGACAATCTGAAATCAGTGCTACATGTAATGCCTGCAACTCTAAACCGAACTAATCAAACCCGGTGTTTGCTTATGCAAAATAAAGTTTAAAATTAAGTTCCACATAAAGAACATTTCACATGGACCGATACTCTTTACTGTTCTGGTACAACGCCGCCATCTTTGTTTCTGGCTCCGCTTAAGGATGACCAGTGGGGCCCTCTGCTGGATGGTGGCCAAACTACAACTTTAAAGGAAGATCCAATGTGACGTTTTTAGCTCATCAATTGAAACTAATTCTAATCTAACCGACAGTTAATCATAAATTGATTAATTAGCATCCAGAACTGTAAGTCCAGTTCTTCTGCTTCATTTCAGTGCATGGGAGGGCAAGCTGATGCTCCTGCAGGAGATCCTGGATGAGTGGCTGAAGGTGCAGTCCGTCTGGCTGTACCTGGAGCCCATCTTCAGCTCCCCTGACATCATGGTGCAGATGCCTGAGGAGGGCCGGCGCTTCACGGCCGTGGACAGGACATGGAGGGAAACCATGATACAGGTTTCCCAGGTGAGCTCTTCCTTCCTGTGTTTCAGGATCCACTGTTTTATGTCTTTCTGCAAGAAAACTGTTTTTATCTGAAAAAGAAACCAAATGAAACATTTTGTACTGTTATGTATAAATGTCTGTTCGGGACATTGTAGATAGGAGGAAAAGAAAGGAATACATTTATGTCTGAAAACAGACATTTTTACATTACTCTCAGAAGTTTTCAGAAAGAAAGGTGGCTATTTCTGAGTTTGAAAAGTTAAGGAAAATCTACAAAAACACTGAAAGTTTGAGATTTATCTCAGAAATTCTTAGTTAGAATTTTTTTTTTTAAATCTAGAAAAGAATTCAGAATTTTCCTTAAATTAGTCTTGGAAACTTTCTAGGAAAAAAAAAAGTAAATTTCTGAATTAAAAAATTCTAGAAAAAAACTCAGAAATTTTTGCATCAATCTCAAATACTTTCTAGAAAAAAAACTTGGAAATCCACATAACTTTTCAAATTATATTTGGGCCATTGTACACAGGAAAAAAGAGGGGTAAATTTCTGCCAAAAAAAACATTTTTTTATTTCTGAATTTGAAAAGTGGAAAATTTGCTATAATTTTTTTTATTTTAATTTTCTAGAAAAAATCAGAGGCTCAAAAATACAAAATGAATTTAGGCTAGTGCTCAGTGTGTTTAAAGACTTTAGATCAGTTTTTTTTGTAAAATGTATTTATGTTTTTGTTGTTCAAATCCTGATGCAAAGACCAGCAGAATCCAGACCATAAAATTAAAAATAAACCCAGCTTCATCCAACATCATCATCATCAAAACCTGATTTTTCCTAAACTGCCATCTTCAGCTCGGCCACCAGGAGGAGCTCAAGATCAACGGATCTTCAAATACATTAGATGCTTCTTTGTTTTCTGTAATATTTTTATTTAATTTTCAGCTGGTTGTTTTATGGTGTTATGCTCACTTTTCTGTTTTCTCCTCTCAGCTTACAGGAAATAAGCGACAAATCGTTTCAGAGCATATTCATGCACAGCAGCAAAGGATATTTAGTGAAACAGTTTCTCTGCACCCTGAATTAATAAGCCACATTTGTCCCATATGTGGTTTGCATATCTGTTGAAATGCTTTTACCTCAGAGTTTCCCACTCTCCGTCCTCCACCAAAGCCATCTGTTCGGTGCATAAAAACGACATTATCACACATAATACCATGTTATCCATTCAGTGTGCTCATGAATAGCTCCCGCTGGCTCCCTGAATATAAAATTAGACCCATTATTACATTGTCCTCTCAAAGAATGGGCCAAAATCATAAGCATGATGAGATTTATGAAAAGATGGAATCATACTTCATCAATCAGACACACTTTGCTGGAATAATGGTCTGGCCTTTGAAGCCCAATCAAATCACTCTTTTTTTTTCTTTTTTTGGTGTTGGCGACTGAGTCGGATCGCTTCATTTAGCCTTTAAGACATGCGACTCTTTCGCTGATTATTGTCTGATTAAAGACAAAAACCTCCTATTCTCTGCTTTTAATCTTCTTATTTCTATTGTCGATTGTATTGTTGTATTTTATGACTACAAGGAATCAAGCGCAATCATATTATAATTATGTTATATATTATTTTGCCATTAAAAGAAAACATTACTGACAAAACCACCCCCAAAGATTTCATTTTATTTTTTAGCGTCATTCACTCAATACACTGGAAAAATATAAAATCTTACCAAGCACTTTATTCTAGTTTCTGGTGAAAATCTACACTTTAAATAAGACAAACTAACTTTCAAGTAATTTTTCAGCAAGATATTGGAGCTTGTTGTCAGTAAATAATTCCTTTATGTTGATGAAAATGGTTCTTGTTCCACCACTGGTGATTTCTGGGTGAAATGGGCAACTGCCCAGGGTGGGATCCTGTTAGGGGCGGCAGGAGAGATAATATCAGATTTGTATCTACTACACTGCAAAAACACAGCATCTTATCAAGTATTTTTGGTCCAGTTTCTAGTGTAAACATCTTAGAACAATTGGAATAAGGGAAGTAACCTTTCAGCAAAATAATAACAATATTGATTTTTGAATATTGATAAGAAGTACTAGTTCCAGTGGCAGATATTTTCACCTATAACAAAATGTTTTCTCTTGTTATAAATGAAATAATTTTCCAGTGGAACTAGTACTTTCATCAGTATTTAATAACTGGGTTAAAACAAGCTGTCCCATTTCTTAAAGAGACAGTAATCGTTCTGTTTGTAAACGTACAATTTTGAAGACATTCATAAATAAATTTCTGACATATTCAGTTATTGTTGCATTTAGCAAATAGAAATAATTTGAGTAATTCTAAGTAACCTAAAACTTCAGACAGTGAGAAATAAATGGATCTGTCTTTTTATTCTGGTTTTAATTGGAGATGCCATGTAAGTCAAGTTTACTTGTGTTGCACATTTCAGCAATAAGGCAAATGTTTTCCACCATAGAATATAATATAACAAGCAATAACCATTTCATTTTGTCTAAGGCCATCATCAAGCAAATACATATCAAATTTATTGATTAGTGTTCCAGTTAATTGTGTATTAGTCCTTTACTCTTAGATGTTCTTCAGGTCATATAAGGCCGACTTTGTAACTGTCTTTATGTGACTCTGAACGTTCGGGTCAGAGTTCATCACTACACCCACATTTTGATGTAAGCTTCTAGTTGCATAAGTGTGGGTGAATTTTAATTTAAATCCTGTAATATGAATAATTTAGTTGAGCAGAAACTGAAATTTGTTGATGTTAAAGTCCAACAGCCTAAATGAAACACAACTCTCCGTATGTAGATGTCAGTAGAATCTTTTTTTATTTTAAGTAAAACAGGTCTTCAGAAGATTACATGAATACAAACAGGCGACACACAGTCTCACTAACTTGACCTTTCACCCTACAGAAGACACTCCTTCATAAAACAATCATTCTCTCTCTCACCACGACCCAGGTGGGACTTGAACCCACAATCCCCAGCTCCGGAGGCTGATGCCTTATCCATTAGGCCACTGGGCCAACACAATATGAACATGAGAAATCTCATCTTTTCATAACAGATCCATGTTTATGCCTGAATTATGGACAATAAGTATTTTCACAAAGCGGGTTTTATTTGAATTATCTTGTCTGTGAGTTTTATGAAGGAGTATTGGGACCAGGCTAGAATATTTTTTGTTCAATAGGAGAATAAAGTTGGGCTGCACCCAACTATTAAAAACAAATAAAAGAAAGTAGTTTTAATGAGAAAAAAGATTCTGACGTAATCAACTGAGTTTGTGCAGTTTTTTCCTTGGAAATATAAAGTTCTACATCTGTTAAAAGATGAAGTATTTCCTTATTTGTACCAAAGTATACCTTCACAACATTCGTTATTTAATGTGTTTTTTGTTGCTGTTGTTTTTCATGTTGGAGTTCTCAAAATCACTAAATCATCCTCCTTATGTTATGACTGTACTGTGGTAATATTTTAACTTTATTCTTGTAATAAAAAATAAATAAAACATTGTATCCTGGCTGCTCCTTGTACAGCTGATCTGAATTCAAAGTCCAAATAAATAGAAGTTGTAAAACGTGTGTCAAGTAAGATGGCCGCCCTGGATACGCTGACATTTATTCTTAGTGAAAAAAATCTGAATTTTACAAAATATAAATCTTGAAAAATCAAATAAATTGATCAAATCTGAAACTGCACTGTAAAAACTCCAGTTTCTGCTACTTTTTAACCTGCATCCTTTGACCTGCAACATAAAATCCTTTAAATTTCACCCTGAAATGTTGACAAAGACTTCACAGTCTCTGATTGAAGAAAGTCATGGTCACTGCTGTTTCTGTTGCAGGACAAACATGTTTTGGCTGTGGTTGAGTTTGAGAAAATGCTGGAGAAGCTGAAACATTCAAACGAGTTCCTGGAAAGTATCCTCAAAGGCCTGAACAACTACCTGGAGAAGAAACGTCTCTTTTTCCCTCGGTTTTTCTTCCTGTCCAATGAAGAACTTCTGGAGATCCTCTCAGAGACCAAAGACCCCACAAGGTGACCTGTTGTAGCTTTAATGTTATTAATGACATCAGTCTAGGTGTGTAGGCAGACAAATCCTGCCTGAAAGTGACCTTTTATGCTTCCCTGAACAAGTTAGGATAGGTCTATGGTCTATACAAAACATTCATTACATTTTATTTTGCAGAAAATCATTCTTAGATAATGAGGTTTTAGCTGTTTTATGGCATCTTTTCATTTTAAATTTAAATAAGCTGCAGCTGACTGCGTCCCTAACTCAATGTTTACACTCACACATTGAAATGGCTGTGAACAGATGTGTAATTATGCAACCGCTCATCTTTGAAAAACATTAGTGGAGCCTCCTGCACAACCAACAAGAATGCAGCAAGTGGTTTTTGGATGCTAAGTCAACAACAAAACTCTTGTCTTTTCTAGCAGCCATTGTACAGTACAAACAGCAGTAAAACCAGCTGACCAAATGGACTGGAGCTCAGCCGGTGTTGCTAAGTAACCAGCGGAACTCTGCTGAGGTTGCTTGGTAACCGGTGGAACTTAACTTAACGATCAGGAAGTGTTTGAAATGGCTCATTTTCTAGACACCAAAAAAAGATTAGCTTTTTTCACAAAAAATTGTTTGGTGGTTTTTTTCTATACTTGGGCTGTTTGTAGAAGCAATAGAGGCCAAAGGAAGTGCAAAAAGTAATGAACTTTGACCCTGACTGAGTTTTGTAGAGCTCTAAAGCAGGGCTTGGTGTTAGCCGACTTCCAGTTATCAAACTGGTTTTATTTAGGGTATTTCCCAGTTTCACAAGTCTGTTAGTGAGGAGAGCTCTGCATGCAAAAACACAAAATCTTACCAAGTATTTTTTTATTTTGTTTCTAGTTCAAATAGTTTAGTACAAAGAAGACAAAACTAACTTTTCAGCAAGATATAGCAATCGGTTTTTCCCATAAATGAAACAATCTACCAGGGGAGCCAGTAATTTTTCATAAATATTAAGAAATTATTTAGTTAAAACTAGCTTCTGTTTCTTACTGACAAGTTACTTGTCAGTTAGTTTTGTCGTGTTTCAGGGGTGCTAAGATATTTGCACTAGAAACTTTTATAAAACTGAACCAAACAGACGCGGTCAACCAAAAAATAATTATGTTTTTCACATAGTACCATATGTGTGTAATAGCTTTCACCTTTAATAAATGAAATTATAATTGAAAAAGCAGCTTTTTGTATTTATTTTGGTTATTTTTATTAGGATGATCTGAGGTGCAGAAAAAATTTAAGCAAAAACTGAATTCGAAGGTGTGGAACTGGAAACACGGCGCTTTATAAAACCGCCTCTATCTCCATAATGCTTCTCCGTAAACTCTCCACAATAATCCACGCTTATCTAATTTCACAGGGGAATTCCATTTAGTAGATTGTGATTCCAAACAAAAGATGCTTTAACCTTTCATACTCTCCGTGCTATTTCAATTTTCGCTTCCTTTTCACTCCTCAGTCCCTCAATCTCTGAGCGACTGGCAGGAATTTTTCATTATGTCAGCGCGGACACAAAGCCAGCAGTCCGCTCTGTCAGACGTGGATTTCTGCCGTTTGTGTTCGTGTCGCACACAGATGGTGGTTAATGTTAGAGAAACTGTATTATTTTTAGGCGGATGTTTGTCGGTTTGGTTACAGGCTGCAGTTTTATACCATCAGTGTTCTACAAACTCCTTCAACACAAACAGGGATGTAAATTATTTTTTAAAAAGCAGAGAAATATGTTAAGTTTAGGGGTTTTAACACTTGGTAACCCAGAATTGGGGGTTAAAATTGCAACATTTGTTATGCAGTTGCTGTGGTTCTGCACTTGGACCTTTTGAAAAAACCTGTTCATGCTGAAAAAACACCAAATCTTTATTTTATGTTTGGTCTGTTTTCTAATGCAAGTATTTGAGAAAAGTTGAAATAAAACAAAACTAATTTAGAAGCAACTTTTCCTGCAACATGCAGGAGCTTGATTTAAAAATAATTCCTTCATAAAGATGAAAATGTTCTGGTTCCACTGGAAGATTATTAACTAGACCAAGACATTTTCTCATGCTACCAGTGAAAAAATCAGCAAATAATCTTACCAAGTTGTTTTAGTGTATTTTCTATAAGTAAGACAAACCAATTCATGAATAAGTTTTCAGCAATATAAGAGGTTGTTTTACATAAATCATTTCTTGATTGATTGATAGATTTTTTTAAAAAAGTTAAAGATTTTTACAATTAAGACAATTTCCCCTTGTTTTTAAGTGAAATAAACAGAACTTTTTCATCAATATTAAGAAATTACAGACATAAAACAAGCTCCTACTGTATTTCTTGCTGAAAACTTCTATTTCAAGTGTATTAAGATATTTGCCATATAAAAAAATAGACCAAACATTCAGTGTAACACCTGATTTTGTGTAATTTTCTAATTTCACTTTATTTATTTTTCTTCCACTGATGTTTCAGTTTGTTTAGCTACGTTAAACTAAAATCACTAAGACGTGAATGACTGATTGTTATGAGTTTCAGTGTCTGTAATGGCCGGTGATGTTGCTCTCTCATCGCCCTCTCTGTGTTGTCATGCTTCCTGTACCAGAGTGCAGCCCCATCTGAAGAAGTGCTTTGAAGGCATTGCCAGTGTTACGTTCACCGAGATTCTGGACATAACCCACATGAGGAGCAGTGAGGGAGAAACGGTGCAGCTCCTGGACCTCATCTCCACCTCCAAAACCAGGGGCCAGGTGGAGAAATGGCTGCTGGAGCTAGAGAACGGCATGGTCTTGTCCCTGCAGAAGGTTATCGGAGACGCAATCGCGGCCTACCCAAACGAGAAGAGGACCGACTGGGTCCGCGCCTGGCCGGGTCAGACGGTGCTGTGTGTCTCACAGGTCTACTGGACCAAAGAAATCCACAATGCTCTGGCTTCAGGACTGGAGGTGATCCGCTCCGTTCTGTCTTTGTTCCCATCTGTTAGCTTCAAGTTTACCTGTGGTGGGAAGTGCTAGCTAGAAGGTTAGCTGCAATAGCTTTAAAGGTGACCAATTATGCTTCCTCGAAAAGGTCAGGGTAAATCCATGGGTGATACAGAACATGTTCATTACATTTTTTTCACATAATTATTCTTAGATAATAATATTTTAGCTGTTTTAGGACGTCTAGTCAGTTTAAATCCTAAAAAGTTGCTGCTTGCCACGTCCTCTAAATCAATGTTTGCACTCGCATGTGAAAATGGCTGCATACAGACCTGCAATTACATAACCGTACATCTATGAAAAGCAGAAGTGGAGCATCCTGCACATGTGTAAACAGTTGCAGCCATTGTACAGCGCATACGGCTGACCAAAAGTGCTGGAGCTCTCCTTGGGTTGCTAGGTAACGGGTGGAATTCTGCTGGGGTTGCAGAACAAAAATGACCCAACCATCTAAGTTTGGATCATTTGATAGTGCAGTGTGAAAGAAAACCACAGCAGAAAACCGTTCTTCCTTTGTGATTCTGTCTCGGTGACGTTTTCCTGCTGCCTCTGCCCAGGCCCTGGAGGCCTACCTGCAGCAGAACAACAGGCAGATCGATGACATCGTGGCTCTGGTTCGGGGGAAGCTGTCCAAACAGATCCGGGTGACCCTGGGAGCCCTGGTGGTGCTGGACGTCCACGCGCGCGACGTTCTGGCCACGCTGGTGCAGAAAGGCGTGCATGACGAAAACGACTTTGAGTGGCTGAGCCAGCTGCGGTACTACTGGTTGGTACGTTAAGCACAGCTGGGACTTTCTGATTGGCTCATGGGAGAAACTCAGTGGTTCCAATTTCCAATCTGCAGGAGAATAACCTTTACACCAAGATGATCAACGCTGGTTTACCGTATGGCTACGAATACCTGGGCAACACACCGAGGCTGGTCATTACTCCACTGACTGACCGCTGCTACCGGTAAAAATAGATCAGGAAAACTCTCTGGTTTTTAACGGAGTGTTAGGGCCACGCTAAGAAATGAAAGAATTACTGCAATACGTTCGTAACATTATGATTTTATTCTCAAAATGTGACTTTATTCTTCTATTATTTCAACTTTATTCTCATAATATTCTTGTAATATTGTGAATTTATTGTCTGAATGTTATTTATTTATTTATGTTTTAGGATTTTGTTGTGATCTTAATTTGACAGTAGATTGACATGAAGGTGGTTTATGGGAAAGGAGGAAGGACATGTAAGGTCAACCGGCCGACTCGACCCCGCGGTGGGCTCTCGACGTGTCGCTTCGCGTTTCTTCTTTCGGCCCCAACACTCCGTCGTCCTGCTTCACTAAAATCTTTGTTTTATATAAAAAAATAAGCTTCCAAATTCCAGCAGTCAGTTGTAAATGTTGTTTTGCTGCTCTGTGGTGATTTTCAGCACCCTGTTTGGCGCCCTCCACCTCCATCTGGGTGGGGCCCCTGAGGGCCCCGCAGGCACAGGGAAAACAGAAACCACCAAGGACTTGGCCAAAGCTGTGGCGAAGCAGTGCGTGGTTTTCAACTGCTCTGACGGACTGGACTACATCGCGCTGGGAAAATTCTTCAAAGTCAGTACATCCCCTTCTGATTTCTCTCACTTCCTGCCAAAAACACCTGGATGTTTTTCTGTTTTCCTTTCTTTAAACTCTTGTTCTGTTTTTAGAAGCAGTAGAAACCAAAACGAAAGAACAAAAACGCCCAAAGTGTGAATGTTTCATAGTAGATCCTCTCTAAAGCTTCTTATGACACAGATCCAGTGTTTACATTTACGCCTGTCCCTGTTGCCATAGCAACATGCTGTCAATCCAGAAGTTTCTGTTGTTGGGCCTTGCCCATAGCAACGCATAGGGAGCATGCATTGCATGGCAGTCACTTATGTTCTTCACCTAATAGAACGTCTCTCTATAGATTATTTATTATTCTTCTGTGACCGTTAATGCGGCTCGTACCGCTGCGAGCCCACCCACAAAAGTGGTATCAAAACTTTTGTGATACGCGTGTGATAACTTCTTGATACGAGTGCCTGCTCCGGTAAAATGTTTTTGAAATTTCACTAGGGTTTACGGTTTTCTGTCAATGTGCTTCAGAGCGAAGTCATGCGCCAGGGTAACTGACGCTCTGAAAGAGCTTTGCGGGCGTCTGAACTGATTTTATTAAAACCCAATTTTGAGAAAAATTTTTGTTAAAATCAGAAAAATATGTGGGAATCTGTTGATTTTTGTGTAAATTTTACGGTTATTTGTGAAAACTGGAGGGGCCTATTACTATAATTTGGAGTCTGGAGGGCCACATAAAAACCTATGGCGGGCCAGATTTGGCCCTCGGGCCTTGAGTTTGACACATGTGCCATATATGATAATCTCATGTGAACTTTTTTCAATATCTGTTCCTTGGGAAGTTAATTTGGCTTGTTTAGTCAAACATTTTCTTTTCTTTTGCACAGTGGAAAAAGAGAGTGGGAAAGAACATTTATAATACATAGATGTAAACAACATGAAAAAGTAAAAGATAAAATATATAATCTATAACTAATGATTCATAATCTCCTCCAGAGGCAAAAGGAAATTCTGAGGCCTCCATTTTTGTTTACAATTAGTGAAGAAGGAAATTGTGCTCAGTTTCTTCTTCAGAGATTTTTGTGTCGTTTCCTTCAGTAGTTCTTGATGCAGCGCCCCCACAGGTGAGGAGGGAAACAGGGTTTTCAAACCACTAAACAAAAAAAAAAAATTTATCCTGAAAAATGGCCATCATGCTGTGAAATTCAAGTGGCTAATGGAAAATATAAACAACATATTTCCCTCTAAAATGTCCATGTTAGTGAACATTCTTGTGATTCTCCACATGATACTTTGTGATGTTTTAGCATTGATGCTAATTTTTAGCATCAGAACGCTGGGTCCAAACCGACGGGCGCACTTTGGCCCCCGTTAAGTTTCTTCAGGAATTTTCTAGTTTTTACTTTATTACCTTTGGATGATTATTCAGGATCTCAAACATTATAAACACAGGCAGAGGATCCAAAAGTTATACTCAGGTAAAAGTAGCACTACTTCAACATAGTTTTACTCAAAAGTAGAGAAATTATTCAAGATTAAAGAGAGTAAAGAAACTGATTTGGAAATGTATTTTTTCTTTTCTTTTGTTATTTTGTAATTATGTTATTTATATTAATTATTATCATTCTAGTTAAAAGAAATACCAACATTGTCACTTAACTTTAAATTCTGATTATGTCATTTTTAAATATTAAATAATTGATCAATTGATCAGTTTCTCAGTACTCTTACTTGAGTAACTTCTTGGACGGCCACTTTTTACTTTTACTTGAGTAAAAATAAGTTAAAGTCGAGCTTCTCTTACCTGAGTTTAATTTTTTGGTAACCTCTGGTGTGGGCGGAGATATCAAATTCAAAAATCCATCCGAAAAGCGTATCAACATGAGAATATCTTCTTTTATGCCACGTTTGTTTTCAGTTTGCTCCTAATGCATCCTTCGATCCGTCTCACCTTGAATTACTGCGCTAAGGTGCATCTCTCTACTCTCATCACCTGATAAATAAAAAATGTCTTTAAAAATTTAGACCTGATATGTTCTGTTGTTGTTATTTTGTGGGTGTGTGTGTGTGTGTGTGTGTGTTCAGGGCCTGTTATCGTGCGGCGCCTGGGCCTGCTTTGATGAGTTTAACCGCATCGACCTGGAGGTTTTGTCTGTTGTGGCGCAGCAGATTCTCACCATCCAGAGAGGTTCGTTCTCAAAACTCGGCTTCGCTTTCCCGTCTGATGCTGAAGGAAACTGGCAGTGGACCAGAAAACAAAGGCATGGCAAAGATTCAGGAGCGAAAAAATAAAACAGAATCGGTTTTAAGCTACAAAGAAAGGCAACTGTTGGGAAAAATCTCCACTGCTGAGTCTGCTTCGGGTTTTTGATCATTTTCAAGATGCTGCAGCTGCTTTTTAAATGTTTATTAATGTTTTATTTACTCTGAGTTCTCTAGCCTTACAGTTCTTACAACCGTTTACATTCTGCATGTTTTTATCCTTTAGAGACAAGTCTTTAGTTTCGATTTGAAAAGTTTAGGTTTCGTAAAGATATGCAGAAATATGCAGACGTTTTTAATAAAGTGGAAAAATTATTTCTTTTCACACGAAGCACATTATATAAGTAAAATAATCTCAGAAAACACATAAAATTATCTTTTTCCTGGATGGCTTGCTAATCCAGGAAAAATCAGTAATTTCCTAAATCCCTTATTTTAGTTTAGTTTAACTTAGTTTGTCTTCAGTGTTTCACAGTTTTGACAGAGTAAACACGTTTTGTTATGTTTTAGTATTTCAGTAGTTTTTCAGGTATTTTGGGTTGACATTTGCAGCATGTTGGGTCAAACCGTCCCTCGGCCTGATTGGTGTGTTTGTGCAGGGATCGCTGCTCACACTGACATGCTGATGTTTGAGGGGACGGAGCTGAAACTGGACCCGTCCTGCGCCGTCTTCATCACCATGAATCCTGGCTATGCTGGACGCTCAGAGCTGCCAGACAACCTCAAGGTGCAAAACACTCTGATTTCCAACACTTAGCGATTAATGAGGTGATCCAAGGTTGACCTTATCAATCTGCTAGTGATCAATAGATAAGCTGAGTTTTATCTTCTATGAGGAGGTTCGACCATTTCTTCGTAACATAAAGGGTTAATTTTTTCTAATTAAAAAAACACGCAAAATTAAATTTTTACATTATTTTGTGTCCAAAACGTTACATATTGACTGAATAATCAGAAAGTGTTGTTTTTTTTCATGTTTATTTATTTGTTTTTACATCATTTTGTGCCACTGTAGAAAGAAAAAAAGGAGGATATTTTGCGTAACAATTGTAGAAGTTGGAGATTAATCTCCGTAATAAAAAACTTTGACATTTCTGAGTTTTAAAATTCAAAAATTGGCTAGAAAAATAACATTTTGAGATTCTCGCAATTTTCTAGAAAACATGTGGACATTTCTGAGTTTCAAAAGTAAATTCCCTTTACTTTTGAAACTTAGAAAGTTCTTTTTTTTCTTTTTTTTTTTTAAATCTTTTTGATATTACTCTCAAATCTCTACATTTTTTGGTGGAAATTACTTCTTCTTTTCCATCTGCAGGGACCCTGATACATTGTTGTACGTTTTTACCTTTATGTATCTGTTCTCTGTTATGCTTTGTGTTTTTCTGTCATGATAGTAAATCGGTAATTTTTGAATGAGAAGTTGAAACTGTAGCTGTGCTTAATAAAGCACTATTAACATAACTTAAGGCGCTATTTCAGTGTTCATATTTCTTATCAGAACCGCATAAAATTTTGCTTGTTTTGTTTCTGGCTCCGCCTCAGGATGATCAGTGGCGCCCTTTGCTGGATGGAGGCCAAACTACAACTCTAAAAGAAGGTTTAAGCGGGCCTTCGATTGGAACTAATTTAATCTAATTTTAATCTAACAAACCATTAATCGATCATTTAGAGTAATTCGGTGTATGCTCTGATGTTGCTGCAGTGTTAGAGTGTTATTAAGTTGAATCTGGACTCTCTCTGTAACCCGAACCGCCGGTTCCCTCCAGGCTCTGTTCAGGACGGTGGCCATGATGGTGCCGGATTACGCTATGATCGCGGAGATCGTGCTGTACTCCTGCGGTTTTGTGACGGCTCGGCCACTTTCGGTGAAAATCGTGGCCACATATCGGCTGTGTTCGGAGCAGCTGTCCTCCCAGAGTCACTACGACTACGGCATGAGAGCCGTCAAATCGGTGCTGACCGCGGCAGGAAACCTGAAGGTCGGTCCATCGTCCTGCTGTTAGTCTAATAACACATTTAAACAGCTCTGAAAAACAGAGCAGAGAAATGTTAAGTTAGGTTATAGTGATGTGGGTTTGTTAACACAAACATGAATTTTTTCTGTTTTAGTTGAGCAAAATGACTAAATCTTGGTTTCAAGATGTGTTAGAAAATTTTGTCCTTTAAGTTTTTATTCTCTATGAATTTATTTTATAATTATGCTATTTGTGTAATTTTTCTTTATTTTGGTCCTTTTGTGGAAGCAAAAGCCAAAAATTTCCTACAAAGTGGGCGGAGCCTAGAGGCGTGAAGGGGGCGTGGCTAAGATTGGACTGAGTGCAGGAGCTGTTGATTTAGCAACTTTTAAGTCAAAAAATTGCTAAATGACACCTTTAGTGACATTTTAAAAAGAAAATCGACTGCCGACAAATACTGAGATTAATCTCAGGAATTTTCTAGAAAAGAATTTAAATTTATGAGTTTGAAAAATCTAAATTTTACTACAAAAACTCTTTTTGAGATTCTTGAGAAATTTTTTTTTTTGGAATTTTCAGAGTTTGAGAAGTCAAAAATTTGCTATGAAAAATACTTTTAAAAATTCTAGAAAAAACATGATTTCAAATGTTTTACTTTTGGAAATTTTCCATGTTTTTGCCAGAACATTTTTTATTTTTTGCCTAGCAAATTTTGACTTTTCAAACTCAGAAATTAAAAAATTTTTCACAGAAATTTTTTGAGATTTTTCAGCAGGAATTTTTTTCCGTAGTTGTAGTGTATGGCATATTTCTCACTCAGTGTTACGTGTTCCTGTTTCGTTCTCCATTTCTTTGGTTTTGTTTTAATCCTTCCTTTGGTTCTCGCTGCTGTTTCTCTCATCCCGCTCCCTCCTTCCTCTGCAGCTGGCTTTCCCAGACGACAACGAAGACACTCTGCTGCTGAGATCCATCATCGACGTCAATCTGCCCAAGTTCCTGTCCCACGATCTGAAGCTTTTTGAGGTTTGTTGAGCTCACAGTTCTCCTGATTAACGGAGAAGTTTCCTGTCAGTCCTGCTTTTCTCGTCCGTAATCTCCATTCACGACGTTCATCCATCATGATTTATCTCCCAATTGTTTCCTGGGATTCTTAACGAAGCGTTAAAAAAAGCCAAATGTGTGTTGATGCAGAGCCTCTAGTAAAGATGCTGCATCATTTTACAGACAGGGAATTTTGCTTCAGCAATAAGTAATAAAGTGTTTATTTTCCTATTTAAAAAATGAATTAAATTAGAGGCTTATTTGCATCTTTTAATATATTTCTGATATTGCATAAAAAAAAGATTAAGTTGTTTGATGACAAATCTGAATTTGGCAAATTTTTACCCAATTTATTGTCAAAATAAGTGATTACTGAAAAAATCCTTAGAACTGTTAATTATAGAAAATTAACACTATGTTACTTTTACCCGTCTGTTGCAGGGTATCACCTCCGACCTCTTCCCGGGTGTGAAGCTCCCGGATCGAGACTACAACATTCTCCTGAACGCCATCACAGAAAACTGCCACACCATGAACCTGCAGGTCACCGACTTCTTTGTTGAGAAAATCTTGCAGATCTATGAGATGATGATCGTGCGGCACGGCTTCATGGTGGTGGGCGAACCCTTCGGAGGGAAAACCTCGGCCTACCGCGTGCTGGCTGCAGCACTCCAGGACATCTTCGAGCAGGTGGGAGCCGTCTCTGTGCAGCGAAAACCTCCTAAAAATCAAGATTTTAAGAAGGTTCCTGAACCCCACAAGCATGAGGATCTTTATTCTATGGAAGACAATTAGGACCACTAAAAATAAAAGAATTCTGACTTTTTACAAATTTTTTTCTGAATTTTGTCTTCAACCTTAGAATTCTGACTCAGAATTCAAAGAAAAAAGTTATTTTTAGAAAAAACTTTTAATTTGATATTAAAGTTGAAATTCTGAGAAAAACCCCCGTCAGTTTTGAGATTCAAGTTAAAGAGATTTCTGAGAAAAAGTCAAAATTTGGAGAAAAGCTAGAATTCTGAGAAAAAAACTGAAATCTGAGAAAAGTAAGAATTTTAAGAAAAAGGTCAGAATTCTGAGAAAAATTAAAGTTGGAATTCTGAGAAGTCAGAATTCTTTCATAATTTTTTATTTTTATTTTTTTGTATCACATCCTGTTTGGGAGTGCTGCAGTCTCCGTCCAGCTGTTATCGATCTCACAGAGCCGATCAGAACCGGCTTCTGGGTTCACATGGCGAGAAGGAGGAGGAAGATGTGGAGAATTGTCATCCTCAGCTCTGCTCTCCTCCGTCTCTCGTTGTTTAGCAGCAGTTTGCTCCGACTTAGTGGTTTAGTTACATATTGATTTTATTCCACTTTAGTGTCTGTAGTTGTTCTTTTTTCCATTGGTTGGTTTTTCATGTCTGCAAAAACGTGTCATCGCTTTAGGAGCTGATGGATGAGAACCAGGTCCAGATCACAGTCATCAACCCCAAATCTATCACCATGGGCCAGCTGTACGGCCAGTTTGACCCGGTTTCCCATGAGTGGTCCGATGGCATCCTGGCTGTCAGCTTCAGGGTCTTCGCCTCCTCCAAGGTAAAACCACCATCTGTCATGTTAGCTACGACCTGCAGCCTCAAATATGAGGTCAGCCAGTGGGTGTTAGCAACAATCAATACCACAAAAACCTGGAGAATCAAAAACTATCAGTGGTAGGCACTGCTAATGAAAAAGCTAGCTGCGCTAACCCTAAAGAACTAATAGTAAACTTTGGCGCTGCTAATGCTAAAGTGCTACACCAACACCGTGTCTATCAGAAGCTAATGCTAAAGCATCGCACAATACAGTACGATGCGGAAGAGCAACCTGGAGATGTAGATAGTATTAATTTAGTGCAGTGCGGCAAAGCAAATGGAAAAATAACTCATAAAAACCGCAAAAGAACAACTCAAAACCAATCATTCAAACATTTCCCACCCAAAGAACAGAACATTCAGTCTGTTATACTTTTATATTTGTAGGCTTGATGTTTATTTCAAGATTACTAATAAGTGATTGCTGTGATAGATTAGCTAATGCTGCTATTAGCTAAGCTAAGACAATAGTTGATTAGCTAATTTAAACTAGGATTTGTTGGTGTGAAGGTTGTCTTTTTTATTTTTAACTGAACCAAAACACACTGAATTCCACAGCACATCTGCATATTAAGATTGTCATAGTCAGGCTAGCATATCCTTCTCCCTTACTTTTTAATTAAAATGTTTTTCCTGTCTAGTTGTCATAGTGTAGATAGTTAGTATCACAGCACTGCATCCCTTTTTCTTTTGTCCATCACTTATTTTTAACATTTAGGGCTTTATTTTGACAACTTGACAGCTACAACCAATGCTAGTCATGATTAGCGAGCAGCTTTTTGCCCTCCAGCAGGGATCTTACGCTTGAGACGTCCTGCTGCAAGGCGTCTATTAGCTGATCGGCTGATAAAGTTAGCATGTTTGCTCTGTTTTGATAAGACTCATTGATAATTCAATGTATAAATAAGAGAAATCTGTTTATGTAGCATCTTTCACAGATAAAACTCACAAAAGCATCAGTTTCCCTTGTTATTAAAATCCTTAAATAAGTCAAATTTTTCTTTGCAAATTGCTTTTTGTTTCCATCTAAATCAGAAAAACATA
Organism: Poeciliopsis retropinna; assembly: GCA_010277075.1. Lineage (NCBI taxonomy): Eukaryota > Metazoa > Chordata > Actinopteri > Cyprinodontiformes > Poeciliidae > Poeciliopsis > Poeciliopsis retropinna. The sequence goes on along the minus strand of VMRM01000037.1, from coordinate 2,709,202 downwards.
AGAGTCAGTGTTCAGTTCTCCTCACAAACGGACTGAGGAAGCAGTTTCCCTGTTTTTTTTTCGTATGGTCAGCTGATGCCTGAAGGCAACGTTTTCTGGCGCTGAAACGCTCGGGCAGCGATTCCGCCTGGCACAGTTCAGCAGTGATGAAGGATCAGTCGATGCAGCACACAGTATGATTCCTTTATAATGAGCAACTCAGGAGTGAATCACACAGAGACTGAGCAGCGCCGCTGATACGCAGCATCGCCTCCTCCACGTCAGAGCAGCACTTCTGGATGGATTATTGCTTAAAAGACTTGACATTTCAATTAAAAGCGAGCGGGAAGAACGGCCGCGCTGACGGCCACACAATAGAAACATTTGGTTGTCTTGTTAAAATTTGATCTTTAATAACTGTTTCCAGATCTTCAGGCAGTTTGCAGACGCGCCTATGGAAAATCATTTCCTCGTCCTGTTCTTGAATTGTTTGCAAATGAACTTGTCAGCTCAAAAGAAACTTCTTTTATGAAGTTGTCATTTTTTTTCTTTGCAAATTGCTCATTGTTTCAGGCAGGATTAGGAAAGACAATTCAACAAAAACAGTAAAAAAGAAAAAATTTTTTTAGAAATGACAGCATTTCATTACTGATAACTGATTTTTTCTGTTTTTATTTGGAGTCAGAAGCAGCTATTTGGATTACATTCCTCAGGCACTCATTTTTATTTGACTTATTTTCTTGCGAGATCAGCATATTACAACATAATCACGTCCCTGTGCTGCCCCAGACGGCGCCGGCCCATTTGTCTGCATGATAACGCATTAATTTAAGGTTCTGGAGGATCAACGGCTCCAGGCAGCCTCCATTAAATCACCTTAGGTGTGTGTTTCTGTCCGTCACCTTGTTGACAATTCCTAGGAGCTAAAACGAGTGTTTGGAAAGAGAGAAAAGAAGAGAATGCAGTTCGTGGATAATGAAGGATGTTGGACCGAAAACTATGACTTTAAACTCTGAATCAGCAACGACTTTAAGGCTGAAAAATGTCACTTTCATCAAACTTATACATCTACGACGTATCTATCTAGAATTATGGCCATTCTAGATAGAAAAAAAAACTGTTTTGAGATTAATTTCAGAAATGTTCTAGAAAAAAAGAAAATCTCTGAGCTCAAAAAGTCCAATGAATTTGCTAGAAAAAACAAAATCTGAAATTTTGAGATTGATCTCAGAAAGTTTATAGAAAAAAATACCAAGAACATTTCTTAGCTCCAAGTCAAAAGATTACTAAAATTGTTTGACAAGGAAACTTTTAGATTAATCTCAGAAAGTTTCTAAAAAACTAGAACATTTCTGACCTCAAAGGTGACCCTGTATTTTTTACTAGTTTCTATTGATGTTTTTTACACTTGCATTAAGACAAAACTAACTTACAAATAACTTTTCAGCAAGATATGGGAGCTTGTTTTAAGTAAATAATTCCCTAAAATATATTAGTTCATTGGCAGATTATTTCACTCGTAACATTTTTTACATGAATATATTTGAGGCTTTATGATGGAAATGAAGCTCAGGAACCAAAGCTGACCTCTGACTTCCTGTCCGGCAGAGTCCTGACAGGAAGTGGCTGATCTTTGACGGTCCGGTCGACGCCGTGTGGATCGAGAACATGAACACCGTGCTGGACGACAACAAGAAGCTGTGCCTGATGAGCGGCGAAATCATCCAGATGTCGCCGCAGATGAGCCTCATCTTTGAGCCGATGGACCTGGAGGTGGCGTCCCCGGCTACGGTGAGAACGCAGGGACAAAAAGCTAGCGTATGACTCCGGAATAAAACAAAATACCGTAAGTCATCTCTAAAAAACAGAGTAAAGAATCAGAGAGAACCGTCCAGCTGTTTGATGTTTAACCAGTAAAAGTTCTGGTTTTATTTTGGTAATCTGGGTTTTATTTACTTCCTTTTTTCTTGTTATTTTTTTTATTTTGTTGTTAAACTTGGTGTTTGGTTGCTGATCTAAGTCCTGGAAGAAAAAAATATTTTTCTTTTTTTGTAAAAACAGATTTTCTAAGTCTGACCTTTATAGTTTTTTTTTCTTCTATTTTCAATATTTTTTCTAAAGAGAATAATTTTTAAAAAATGCGATGTGCAAAAATAATTTTTTTGTTAAGTATTTCTGAATATAAAAAATATATTTCTTTCATAACTGCAGCAAACAACCGACAGTGAAAAATGTTTTGTTTTTTTGTGGCTCGAGTCCTGAAAGACAAGAAAAAAACAAAAACAAAATCAGTTGAATGTTTTTCAGTCTTTTTTTTATTCCCATCCAACATTTCTTTAAAATGATTACAAATGGAAAAATTCTCTAAGCTTTCTCACTTAAAATGAAAAACTATTTTCCACTTTTATAGAATGGAAAGAAAAATATTTTTATAGTCAGAGATGCTATTTGTTAGTGATGTGCAAAGAAAAAAAAACAAATTAGATTTTTTAAAAAACTTTCACATGACTTTTAAAGTTGAGAGGAAAGAAAAATCATATTTTAGTTAAGACATTATATTTTTAAAGTCATAAAAATGTGGGTCAGTTCCAACTAAAACCTTTAGTTAGTCTTATTTTAATTGATAAAAGGTCTTGTTGTTCCTTCAGGGCTTCCGTACTGATTTTTCTTTCACCTTAACTCATTTCATTCCTTCTCCTTGTTTTCTATAGATTTTTATATTTTTCTCAATAAATCATCTCCAGTATAATCCGTCTGTGTTCAAACCTCCATAATGCTGCAAATTATCACAATCAAGGACTTTATAAGCTGAAAACAGCTTTTCCAATACAAGTTACATAACTCTCTGTTTCTTCCTGAAAATAATTGGGTTTTTATTAGACATTTGTGTTTTTTTTAAACTGGAATCGGTTCATTTTATCTGTCTCACTGCAGAGTTTTTAGTCCGTAAACTCTCTCCTGTAAACAAAGTGTTTTTACCTGCTGTGTTACTGACAGGTGTCTCGCTGCGGGATGATCTACCTGGAGCCCCACATGCTCGGCTGGAGGCCTCACCTGCTGTCTTGGCTCAACACTCTGCCGGCTTCGCTCAACGACGAGCACAAAGCGCTGATCACCGGCCTCTTCGACCGCATCCTGCCGACCTGCCTGCAGCTCATCCGGAAGGCCACCAAGGTGCTGCAGCTGCAACCAAACAGAAAAAATCATTTCTCACAGGCAGATTTGTTTAAATCTACTGAAAGTTAAGTTATACTGCAGCAGAAAACTGAATATTTCATCACAAAAATCAAACTCTCTAGTGGGGAAATTCAAGATGGTCGTCAAAAAGAATGTGCTTTTGCACCAGAAATTTATCACAGATTTATATTTTTATCATCAGATCAAATATAATAGGACTGAATGGAATCATATTCACTGACAATGTTTAGATTTTTCAAGATGGCCGCTGTGGTTCACATGTAAAATTAATTTCTTGACTAAAATCAAAATTATATAATGTGTTTGGCATCAAATCATATTTTCCGCCATATAAAACATTTCTTTTTTTCTTGATTTTGTATGTTTTTTTCACCTCTAAACATATTAGTGGAAGCTAACGCTAATCTGCTAAACATATAAACAAATTAGTGGTAGTTACAGTTAAAGTGCAGAAATGTTCCACAAAAACTTTGGTGGAAGCTAAAGCCAGATAAACACATGAAAGAATTGTTGGAAGCTAATGTTAAGCTGCTAAACACATAAAAGAGTTAGTGGTAGTTAATGCTAAACCATTTAGTAAGTTCGCAGAAATTATTGCTAACCTGCTAAGTATGTAAAAAAATTGCAAAACATAAGGCTAAACTGCTAAAACATCCCACTAACAACATTACTGGAAGCTAATGCTAATCCTCTAAACACAAAAAAGAAATAGTGGAAGCTAACGCTAAACCGTTTAGCATTAAGCAGTAAGACGACTGTTTCTCAGTATGTCACACGTCTTTCCCTCCTCCTGAAAATAATTAGTTTCAAAGGCTCAAACAAGACGTCCATCTTGAAAATCACCCTCAAACTCAAGTGGGAAAAACGAAAAGCTGATTTTTATGCTTGTATCCACACTTGAACGATGGTTGCAGGAATGTGCTGCTGTGTTGAGCTGCAGGCTGGAATCTGAGTCGTTTCTGAGTTTGGTCAGACACCCAGACTTTGTAACGAGCTCCGGGTCTCACCGGGGGTCCAGGCAGCGGAGCGTGTTGGCGGTTTCTAATTGTGTTGACTGACTGCAGGAGCTGTCCCCGACCTCTGACACCAACCTGGTCAAAGCCCTGATGAATCTGATGGACTGCATGATGGACGAGTTTCACGACGAAGGAAAAATGAAGACCATAAACCAAGACGATGTTCACTCCTGGTTGGAGGTTTGTGTCGATGTCTCAAACTTTCTTTAGTTTCACAAAGCAGCCTGACAAACTGAATTGAATCAGCTTCCTGTTTTATGCAGAACGTCTCAAAAGTGTTAGAATTTTTTGTTTGAAAAAAGACGAGACCTTGATGAATACTTTGAAAACTGTCACCCTTAATGTGATGGATTCAGATTCAGTAGTTAATATCCCGATGAAGACTGATGGAGGGGATTTATTTTACTGATGGAAACAGAAAAATGTTACTTCATTTGTCAGACAGATACTTTAAAGGGCCAGTATTATGTATTTTTGAACCACATCATTCCATATTACAGCATAATCAAGTAACTATTTTACCTTCAGTTGCTATAAAAAGTCTATGCATTAAATATGACTTAGAAGAAAATTGACGCCTTGAAATTGAGGCTCTGTCTCTTTAAAAACTCCTGCTCTTCCTGAAGCTCCGTCTTCAAGAAGTCATCACAACATGGCTCCTCTAAAAATGACCTCAGCAGTTTCAACAAGAAACTGCTGAGGCGTTTGCTATTTGCTGCTGGCTAGTCTGAAGGAGCTGAGTGCGGGAGGAGCTAAGTCCAACCAGATCTGAATGGTTGCTATGGAGATTAAAGCATTTCTCAAACATGAACAAAATAATCAAGGCAACACTCCAGGTTTGTTTCTGATGAGAATAACATTAAAATGTTCTGATTTTGCACGATTATTTAAAACAACAAATACGAACAGTGGAGATTTAAACATGGTGATAAACATAGTGAAAGTCACAACATCCTGGGAAAACGGCTCATCCTACCATATTTTTTTACCCAAATAACATCTAAATATTAGATTGCTTTAGTTATGAAGATTTGCTCCCCCACAGAGGGACCAGAAAAATAAATTTTTCAGAGACCTATTTTGTTGCCTCCTGCAAGGATTCTTTGAGAACGCTCTATTATCTTCCCGTGGCAAACGGCACTGATGAATGCCTTTCAACCTTCGCTGCTATGTTTCCCCGCCAGTCATTATCAAAGTGTTGAATTAATCAGCTTTTTAGCAGCAGGAGCCATCATGAGGCTGCTAAGCCTCATTTACAATCTCTACAGAATCCCTGCTGATTTGTGTTGTTTTAGTTTTCCATTTTTGATTGCAACGGAGTCATCCCTTTCTTGTGGATTTTGTTTCATGTCTCATGCAATAATACAGACACTGGCCAAGGCTTTTTATTTGTGCAGACTTAACTCCGACTAGTAATAACAAACTTTTCTTACACAGCGAGATGTTTGACAGAATAACCTTTATTTGCAGCCACTGTACCTGATATTCTGCTCATTAGGGAGACATACGCTGCCCTCTGTTCACAGGCCGACTCGATTTCAGGTCCAAATAAATGTTTGTGACATGCAGAAAAAACCACAGCATCTTTATGAAACGTCAATAAATTACATCTTTAATTCCAGGATAAACACATTTTTAATTTAACAGATCAGTGCAACTATAAAGATTGGACAGAAATAACATTCACTAGTTTAGAAAGCACAATATTATGCATGTTATCTGTCATCTATTATCCTGTACATGATTCTATGTACTAGAAAGCTACATAGCTAGCGATCAAGCAATTGATCAAGCTTGATCTCTATATATCTAGCTAGATAGTTAGCTAGCTATCAAGCTAACTGTCTAGCGAGCTGTCAAGCTTATTATCATCTAATTAGCTAGCTTGTCAGCTAGCTATCAAGCTAACTGTCTAGCGAGCTGTCAAGCTTACTATCATCTAATTAGCTAGCTTGTCAGCTAGCTATCAAGCTAGCTGTCTAGCGAGCTGTCAAGCTTACTATCATCTAATTAGCTAGTTTGTCAGCTAGCTATCAAGCTAGCTGTCTAGCGAGCTGTCAAGCTTACTATCATCTAATTAGCTAGCTTGTCAGCTAGCTATCAATCTAACTATCTAGCTAGCTGTCAAAATTGCTGTTAATCTAACTATTTTGCTGGGTATCTTGCTAGCTAGAGTCAAGTTTGATACCAGTTTATCAAACTACCTACCATTGCTAGCTAGCTACCAATCTAAGTAACTAGCAATCGAGTTACCTAACATTAAAGGTACTTCTTTAATTTAACAAAGCATAAGATTATTATATTTGCAAGTAGGATGAATACTTTTATAGTTGAGATATGTAGTTAAAATACTTAATTGTCTTTTGTAAAAAATTTCATGTATATTAAGTAATAATACATTTGTGTGAAAAATGTATGTCCTGTTTTAGAGCGGGGAACGTTTGTCCCTGAAGGTGTGGAGCCTCAAATACAGAGTGTTGCTAAAATTGCTGGAGTTGAACATGTCTAGGTGTTAAAGTCTATCTGATGAGCAACAAGGATAGTTTCAGTTACAAAGTGCTGCCATCAGTTTTTTACGCTTTATTTTGACCTAAAAGCCCAAAGGACTGGCCTCAAGGAACAGGTCAGGTCACGAAGCTGACGTTTCTCACAGATATGAGCTTTAATGAGTTTGTGTTGAATCACCTGAATACTAGCAAGTGCTACTCTGAGTAGTACTTGCAGAGTACAGAGTACTATTGTGAGGGGACGTGTCATCTCGTTCAAAACCCCTGATTTAAATAATCTCACACCAGATGAAATCTGGAACCACTAAATCACACATCCTTTTGTCTCTAATCACAACTGATCTGTGTTTTTCAAAGCATTTTATTGAAACCTCAGAAAACTTTACAACTAAAAATGGAGGCAGCTAACCGACTGTTCCAGCTCTAAATGGCGGCTCTAAGAGGATTTAACCACTGAAGGCATTGGTGCTCCACAGTGATTAAGACGCTTTTATCAGAATAAATCCTGTTTGGTTTCACCTCCCACTCAGGTGTAGCTGCAGCAGCAGGAAAGAGTTTAAAATGGGAAAACTCTCCATCATCCTGTCTTATACGACCACGTGTTAGAGGCGAAAGAAAGAGGAGGGAATTTGCTCCAAAAAAATTCTAAAATCCTAAAATTTTGAGATTAATCTCTGAAATCTTCTAGAACCTGAAAAGTTGAAAACTTGCTTGAAAAATCTCAGAGATTTTGGGGTTAATTTTAGAAATTGTCTACAAAAAACAGGGAAATTTTAAAGTTTAAAAATGTAAAAAATTGCTAGAAAGAATTAAAAAAAACAAAACAAGGACATTCCTAAGATTGAAAAGACAAGTTTGTTTTGGGTTTTTTTTTCTAGAAATTTTTTTAAGTTTTGAAATTCAAAACTTTTTGTTCTTTTTCAGAAAATTTCTTCAAATAATCTCCAAATTTCGGAATTTTTCAAAGAAATTTGTTTTTCTTTTTTCCATTTTCATATCTGCATTGACTAACGCCGTCGTATGAAACGGGGCGATTTAAACTGTTTCCTACTTTTAGAGAAAATTTCTGAGATATTTGACAGAAAAATCTCATAAACAGGAAGTGATGTTCAGCAATAATCTCAAACAGAAATCAGTGTCAGATTCTGTTCCTTTCTTGTTCGAAGGGCATCTTCGTGTTCTGCCTGGTGTGGTCGGTCGGCGCCACCTGCGACGATGTGGGTCGAGAGAAATTCGACTCCTTGGTGAGAGAGATCCTGGACGGACCTTTGAGCAAAGAGACGATGAGCCTTCATGGCATTCTGGGAGAAGTCGAAAAGCCGCCGAAACTGCTGACGGTTCCTTTACCCTCCGAAGGGACGGTCTACCAGTACCGCTTCATTAAAGAGGTACGACTGTAAAGCAACGTCTGACTGGATGATCCCCAATCTGATACCAGCTGATACCAGATATTTACTTTTTCTTAACGTCTCATATTAAAGGCTCCTGTTAAAAATGTTTTTAACTTATTTCAAGATCAAATGTTTACATACTTAATACCAGTAAATTGCTAGATAAGAAGAACAGTGTGTGATTAAATATCAAATCAAATCAGATTTTTTAGTTTATGCTGACAAATTATTTCAGTCGGCGGTTCCAGTTTTTTATAGAAATTCACTCATACTAAACAGATTCGCACATTTTTTCACACTAATGCGTAATTGTGAACTTATTGCAAATTTTCCTGGTATAAAAGCATAGTTAAAAGCATTGGGTTAAAATTATGCAAACTCCAATTTAAATTTAATCTCAGAATTTAATCTGAGAAAAAAAAAAGTCTAAATTCTGTGAAAAAGTCTAAATTCCGACTTTTCTTTCATAATTCTGGTGGTTTTTTTATTCTGACTTTAAGATCAGCAAATTGATGTCAAAATTAAAATTTTGTTTTCAGTGGTTCCAATCCTCTTCTGTGCTATCCTGACAGAAATGGTTGACTCTGTTTCACTTTACAGATGATACAAAACTTAAAAACTAATCAGTTTCAGCAAACATCCAGCTTATAACGCGATTAAATCCCCAGATCGGTGATCTAACTGTCTCCATGTTTAATGCACAGCAGAGTGATCCTAAAACTGAGCTGCCTAACTTCTGGTTCCTCAGGGTCCGGGCCGGTGGGAGCTTTGGACGGACGAGCTAAAGTCTGCGCCCGCCATCAGCGCAGACATGCAGTTCAACCAGATCATCGTGCCGACGGAGAACACCGTGCGCTACATTGCGCTCATGAAGCTCCTCGTTACTCACCAGAAGCCGACCATCTTCATCGGCCCCACCGGCACCGGGAAGAGCGCCTACATCACTGTGAGTCCAAACGGGGGATTTTAAAGCGGGAAGGTGCAGCCAAGATGGCTGACCTTCTGAAGCGCTCTAGAAAAACACAAAATATTAACAAGTGATTTTGGTTTTGTTTCTACACTTGAACAAAGACAAAAAAAACTTATAGGAAGCGTATCAGCAAAATAAGAGCTTGTTTTGATTAAATAATTACCTAATATTGATGAAAAAGTTCTAGTTATATTGACAAATTATTTCATTTGCAACATTTTCTTCAATATTAAATATTGATTTGAAAAACTCATACTTCTTGCTGAAAAGTTACACCTATGTTAGTTTTGTCTTATTTCAAGTGTGCTGAGATATTTGCACAAGAAAAACTAGACAAAAATAGTTGGTAATATTTGCGTTTGTATGCTCTGATTTTTGGGACATACGCTCCTGAAAAGATTAGCAGCTGTCTTCATTTTTTAAAATATTTGAGATTAACATTTCTCTCCATACAGCATAGTTGTCAAGCTCATTTTCATTTTGGGCCTGATAAAACATTATGTGTCCTCAAAGGCTGGTTGTGCCAGAATGAAGCTCTTAAACTGTTGGAAAATTAATAAGTAGCACTTTCTCAATTTTTTTGAGTGGTTCTTAACGTTAAATAATATTAAATAAATAGACATATGACATAACAAGATATTTATTGTTTTTAATCTGTTATTCATGTTATTCAACTATCAGATTGGTGCAAAGTGCTTTTGTGTCTAACTTTCAACCCCTGACCTTTCATGGAACAAGCTAGCTGCTACATGCTTAGCATTGAGATGTTAGTTTAGCCTGAGAAGCTAACTGATTTTAGCACATCTTGAACGCAACATTCGTCTGTCTGATTGTTTCTTGAAGCGAAAATTATCCCCAGAGCCGAAAGAAGCGGATTTATCGTCCATTAATGCGAATGCAGCTTGTGCGTCGGTTTTAGGGGTGTACCGGAAACACAAACAAAGGTTCCTGCTAGGGGCTTTTATATATAAAATACAAATAATGTAATTATGTTAAGATTTATGTAACTAATTAGTTAACTGAAATTGGTGCCTCGTTGACACACACGAGTGAACTGTCTGGATTAGAGGTGCTAAAACTGATTAGCACCTTGGCTGCTACTTTCTCTGCTGATTCTGTGACAGAGTTTACAGAGTTTCTTGAAAGAATAGAGTATTTCTCAGCGGATCGTTCTGTATTTGGAGAGAGGACTCTCTCCCCGCCCTTGTAGCTTCTTCCATTAGTTTGCTCAAACTTTGGGCTGGCGGGTAAACGGTGCTCATCTCACCGGGGAGCCCGCTGCTCGGCCCCGGGCCCGCCTGCATGGCGGAGCGCCTCCATCCCACGCCGCAGGCGGCAGACCGTGACTGAATCCCAAACCTGGCAGACGTGAAAGAGGAGGAAAGCATGAGAAAACAAACGACACGACGCCCTCCCCGCTACCTGCACACGGCGCTGCTTCACTTCCTCTGGTCTGGTCCAAAATCAGACTGGGACCAGTCGGGTCGCATCCTGTCACATAGCTTCTGTAATTATGATGCTCCGATCACCCAATTAGACGGGAATTACATTTTACCCATCGATTATTCTGACAATTTATAGATTAACTGGATAAAAATTAACACATTCTTCATTTAATCACTTACGCCTATTTTAAGTTATAGTAGAAATAGATTAAGAATGCCAATAAACAAATAATCCAGATCGGGGATAAAACATTCAACTAGGGCTGCAACTAATGATTATTATAGTAATTGATTTTATTAATAGACTATTCAATTAATTTCATTTAACCATTTATGCCTTTTTAGACAATTTTAGAAATACATTAAAATAAAATAAACAAATAATTAATTTAAAAAAAAAAATTTAATTCTAAAATAAATTAGTTGGTGATTATTTCGTTAACCGATTAATCACAATTAATCTTCTCATTTGTTTGGATCAGGTTTGTTTACCAGGTGTTTCTGTACCTGTTATAATCTAAATAGTTATGATTTGTTTCACATCTCTCCACTGGACACGCCCACCATCTAAAATCTGATGTTTCCACTTCCTGTTTGTGTTCTGAAGGACTTCCTGTTGACGAAGCTGCAGAAGGATGCATTCAGCCCGTTATTCATCAGCTTCTCAGCCCAGACCACAGCGGCCCAGACTCAAAACCTCATCATATCCAAGCTCGACAAGCGGCGAAAAGGCGTGTTCGGGCCTCCGATGGGGAAGAAAATGGTACGGCTCGCGTCTCTGTTCACGCTTTAAATGCTTGAACACCTGCCAGTCGTCGTATGTGACCTCATCTCCTGGGTTCCTCTCAGGTGGTGTTCGTAGACGACGTCAACATGCCAGCCAGGGAGGTTTACGGCGCTCAGCCTCCGGTGGAGCTGCTGCGCCAGTGGCTGGACCACTGGAACTGGTACGACCTTAAGGACTGCTCCATGATCCGCCTGTTGGACATTCAGATCATGTGTGCCATGGGGCCACCAGGTGAGCAGCAGCCCTGTGTCACAGGAAGCAGTTCATCCTCTTCCTTCGCATCTATTGCCAGTTGAAGGACACCTGTTGTGCAAAAATTCACATTTTGGATGTTTTTGTTGTCGGTTACCTAGCAACCCAAGCTGAGTTCCAGCAGGTTTAGTCAGCTGTACAATGGCTTCTGGAAAAGACAAGACTTTTGTCATTAACTTACCATCCAGAAACCACTTGCTGCATTCGTGTTGGTTGTGCAGGAGGCTCCACTTCTGCTTTTCAAATATGTTCAGTCGTACAATTGTGGCTCTGTTGCCAGCCATTTTCACGTGTGAGTGTAAACATTGACTTTGGGGATGTGGCCAGCAGCAGCTTCTTTGGATTTAAAGTGACAAGACGCCCTAAAGCAGCAAAACATTGATAACCCAAAAGTTTTACTCAAGTAAGAGCAGCATCACTTCAAAATATTCTCATCAACTAAAAGTGAAAAGTATCCATCCAAGAAATGACTCAAGCAAAAGTAAAAAATTATTTGGTAAAAAGGCTTTTGAAGTACAGAGTAACTGATCAAAACATCAATCATTGAATATTTAAAAATTACATCACCAGACGGACTAAAATATAAATATAAAGTTTAAAGATGTTTTTCTGGTAAAAATTATGTTTTTGTTCGCCTAATATCGTGTCTGTATTCTTGTAATTAAACCAATAACTGTGTATCCTGGTTCTAATACACTAAGAATGAAATAAAAAAACACTTTTTGAAAATATTCTTTGTATGTAACTCGTATTTTTAGACGAGAAACATCAAACCATTAAATTATTTGTTTTTCAGGCGGTGGAAGGAATCCTGTCACTCCTCGTTTCCTCCGACATTTTAACGTGGCAACCATCAACGAGTTCGATGAGAAGACGATGTTTACGATCTTCTCCAGGATCACAGATTGGCATTTCACCATAAGGTAACAACGGTTTTCGCATTTCGGAAACAAAAATCTGAAAAGTGTGGAGTGCATCTTCAAAAGTATTTTAAAAATTTTTCAAAGATAGTTTTACATTTTAAAACATTGCTCAACTCTTTTGGACAAAGTTATTTTAAAAATTCAAAATGGAGGGCCTAAAGAGACAAATGCACTGCAAAAACACAAAATCTTACCAAGATTTTTTTTTCTACTGCAAATATCTTAACTTGTAATAAGACACACCTGACTTATAGGAAACATTTCAGTAAGATTTATGAGCTTGTTTTAAGTCAATAATTCCTTAATGTTGACGAAAACATACCAGTTCAATTGGCACATTATTTCACTTATAATATGGAAGAAAATTCTTGTCATAAGTGAAACAATTTATTTTTTCCATCACTATTCAAGGATTATTGACATAAAACAAACTCCCATGTTTTGCTGAAAAGTTAGATAGAAGTTAGTTAACTTGATAAGATTTAGTGTTTTGCAGTGCTTATTGCGTTTTATGTCTATAATTGGACTGAAATCCCCCAGTTCATTCACTTACTCATTCATTGAAATTAAAAGTTTAGACAAGATTTTAATCCCATACAGGAGCTAAGTTCTGACCCGTTTTCACCTCCAGGTTTCCCTTCCCGAGTTACATCGCGTTTCTGACCGCCGACATCGTCAAGAGCACTCTGTCCGTGTACCGAGAAGCGACCAAGAACCTGCTGCCAACACCAGCCAAGTCCCACTACCTGTTCAACCTGCGCGACGTTTCCCGGGTCATCCAGGGCATCTGCCTGTCCCGGCCCGAATCCGCAGAGGAGCCGTCTGTCATCAAACGGCTCTGGGTCCACGAGGTAACGGAGGAGAACAGCCATCAGGCCACGACCCGTTCAGTCCGCTTTAATCAAACTACAGTCCGTTTGTCTGGAAAGTCCGGTTTATCATCTGCCAGTGGAACCAGAACTTCTTCATCAATATAACCTAATTATTTACCTGAAACAAGCTCCTCTACCATCCTGAAAACATTCCAGTAACTCGGTTTTTTGTTTCATTTCAACTGCACTAAACTAAACCAAAAATACTTGGTAGGATTTTGTGTTTTTGCAGTGCAGGGAACTTTTCCTTATTCCCTCACTGCAAAAACACAAAATTTTACCAAATATTTTTGTCTAGTTTCTAGTGCAAATATCTTAGTACATTTTAAATAAGACAAAATTGACTTACTGGCAACTTTTCAGCAAGACATAGGAGCTTGTTTTAGGTAAATAATGCTTGATAAAAGATAAACATTATTAGTTTCACTTGTAGATTATTTCACTTGTAAAATAATTTATAAATTACATTATTATAATCATTTTAAAAGGATTATTCACCCTGTTATAAAATAATCTACCAGTGAACTAGTACTGGTACTTTTTCATCAATATAAAATTGTTATTGGCTTAAAACAAACTTACATCTTTCTAAATCATTTTTTTGTCTTATTTCAAGTGTAGTAAAACATTTGCACTGGAAACTAGACATAAATATTTGGTAAAGTTTTGAGTTTTTGCAGTGCAGACAGACATTTTCTCACACTTGTAATGAAAAAGCAGCGATCTGATGATCTTTGATAAAATGTGATGTTTGTTGCTGGTTTTTTTCTTTGAGCTGCCTTGTTGCTGAAATGCTCTGCTGTAATGAGGTTCTGCTGGACCCGGTCAGGTTCTGAGGGTGTACTGCGACCGGCTGGTGCAAGACTCGGACCGCTCCTGGGTCGTCAGCCACCTGCAGGTGGTGTTCACGGAGCAGATGCAGGAGAACTTCCACCAGCTGTTCCAGCACCTGGACCAGGACCAGGACGGCGTGGTGACGGAGGACGACCTGCGCAGCCTCATGTTCTGCGACTTCCACGACCCAAAGGGCGAGGACCAGAACTACCGCGAGGTGCAGAGCCTGGAGCAGCTGCGCCTGGTGGTGGAGGCGCACCTGGAGGAGTACAACAACATCAGCAAGGCGCCCATGACCTTGGTGCTGTTCCGCTTCGCCATCGAGCACGTCTGCCGCATCTCGCGCATCATCAAGCAGCCGAGCGGCCACGCGCTGCTGGTGGGCGTCGGCGGCAGCGGGCGCCAGTCGCTGACCCGGCTGGCCGCCTACATGGCCGACTCGGAGCTCTTCCAGGTGGAAATCTCCAAGACGTACGGCAGCAACGAGTGGCACGAAGACCTGAAGATGGTGATGAGGAAGTCGACGCAGGGCGAGGCGCACGGCGTCTTCCTCTTCACCGACACGCAGATCAAGAAGGAATCCTTCCTGGAGGACATCGGCAACCTGCTGAATACCGGAGAGGTGAGACCAGAAGAGAGCTGTTAAAAATGAACAGCAATGAATTAGTTTATTTAGTCATAAAGAAAAAAAAACTAAATGATGTTATTCATTTTTAAATGTCACAATTTCAAGCTAAATATTTAATTCGCAAGTTAAATATTTACTTGCAAAACTAAAGCTAATATTTTCTTCATCAACTAAATATTTTGTTACAATTTATATATTTAGTTTTTAAAGTACCACTGTAGTTCCAAACTAAATATTCATTTTCTGAGATAAGCATTTAATTTCCAAAATAAATGTTTGGAAATTAGACATTTAGTTTAATTTCCAAATAGCTAGCTAGCAAGCTAAACAGACTGATAGCTAAATATTTAGTTGGGAATCTAACATTTAGTTTGTATATATTTGGTTCCATAGTTAATATTAATATTATCTAAGCTTAACATTTAATTTCCAAATTAAAGGTTTAGATCGGACATAAATAGCTTGCCAGCTAAATGTTTAGCTTCCGTGCTAAATATTTAGTTTGAAAAATAATAATTGTAATATTTAACAGAAAATGAAATATTTATCTTGCAAGATTGAATATTGAAAAATATTTTTTACAAATTTCAATTTAATTTCCAAACTAAATATTTATATTTCAAACTAAACATGTCATTTCCAAAGCTAGTATTTAGCTTAGTACCTAAACATTTAGTTTGGAAAATAAATAATTAGATTAAACGACTAAATGTTTTATTTTCGGAAATAAACATTTAATTTCCAAGCTAGATATTTAGCTTGCTAGCTACTTAAACTAAATTAGCTTAGTGTAGAAGTTAAATGTTTATTTCTAAACTAAATATTTAGTTGGCAAACTACAAATTCAATTTCCAAATTAAGTATTATTTTTCAAACTAAGGATTTCAAATATTTACCTAGCAAACTAAATATTTAGACTGTTAGCTAAATATGGCAAAAATATAGTTTTGAAAAATGATTGACAAAATAAACTAAAATATTGCTCTTAATTTTTTATTGAGTGACTTTACAAATAAGACCCATAAAAATAGGAACAGATGAGTTGAAAGTCATTGGTTCATTTTAAAATGACTAAAACGTGTTGATGTTTTTCCCAGGTTCCCAACCTGTTTGCCGTAGACGAGAAGCAGGAAATCTGTGAGAAGATGCGGGTTCTGGACCGGCAGCGCGAACGCGAGAAGCAGACGGACGGCTCGCCGCTCGCCCTGTTCAACCTGTTCCTGGAGCGCTGCCGCACGCAGCTGCACGTGGTTCTGGCCATGAGTCCCATCGGCGACGCCTTCAGGGACCGCCTACGCCGATTCCCCGCCCTCATTAACTGCTGCACCATTAACTGGTTCCAGGTGGGCCGAGTGACTCGATTTCATGACTTTGGTACCAGAACTTTCCGAGCTCGGCTGGGGGCTCTGATGGACGGTCAATGTTTAGGTACCATGGGATCTATTGAGTTTGCAGGTCTGGTCTGAGGTTTTACAGTGCAGCAGATTGTTGAATCTTTCATATTTTGATGCAAGAACCCAACTTGGATCCCAGAGGTAATAAACATGAGCCATAGAAAAATTCAAGATGGCGGCCA
Organism: Poeciliopsis retropinna; assembly: GCA_010277075.1. Taxonomy (NCBI): domain Eukaryota; kingdom Metazoa; phylum Chordata; class Actinopteri; order Cyprinodontiformes; family Poeciliidae; genus Poeciliopsis; species Poeciliopsis retropinna. The sequence continues at coordinate 2,692,824 of VMRM01000037.1, read as the reverse complement.
TTTTTCAAGATTTTCTTTTTCCACTTACTTTGGCAATTTTTATTGGTATTTGGTGTCAAATCAAACATACTTGGATCAGTACAAATCATAGTTACTGATACTGTTTTGATTTTTCAAGATGGCCACCCTGGTTGTCATAAAAAAAATTAATAAATTAAAGGAATTTGTTTGGAGACAAATCACATCTTCATATTTTGAATGATAAATATAAATTTTCTTGATACTGTCCCTCTGCTTTCTTGTGGATATTTTTCACAATGGCTGCCATTTTTATACTGGAGGATATATGATATTGCCAAAGCTAACCGAACAATTCCATTAATTCGCTAAATAAGAATCTTAACTCCGCTAACACTAAACCAAGCTAACAATAACAATCAACATTTTTCAAAATGGCCGCCATGGTTGTAATGGAGAATAACTGTTTGCACTAAAATCGACAGTAATTATTGGCAGTGGTGAGAACAACTAACCAAAAAGTTCTAATAATTCGCTGAACAAGAATCTTAAATCTTAGCACCGATGGCGCTAAACTGCTAAGCAAATACAAAATTAGTAGAAGCTAATGCTAACCATTAAGATGGCTGCCTCCCAGTCTGTACCAGTTGACGACTGGTGCAAGACTCGCAAACAACAAAGTTTGTGAGATGGCAGCCATCTTTAAAAATGGCTGTCATTGTGAAATTCACGTGGCTGATGGAAATATGAAAACTATACAACCTGAGTGGTGATCATACACATTTTTATGCTTGTATCGACACTTGAAATATTTTTACAGTGATATTCTGCATTGCTTTAAAACTGTGTAGACTGGCTGAAACATGATGATGGTATTCATTTTTAACATTATCAGATGTTTCCTAACAGAAAATTTGATAATCCAATGATATTTTTGATATTTTTACTACTCAATAGTGTTCAGATCAAAAGAGAATGTGCTTCCATTTTGATCATTTCAATTATACCTGGTCTAAAAAATAACTTTTCTTGATAATAAACTGGACACATTTCTGCGTCCATCAGCCTTGGCCTGAAGACGCCCTGCAAGCCGTGGCCGATCGCTTCCTGGAGGACGTTGAGATGACGGATCAGTACCGACAGGGCTGCATCCACATGTGCAAGAGGTTTCACACCACCACTATGGAGCTGTCGGCTCGCTTCCTGGACGAGCTGCAGCGCCACAACTACGTCACCCCGACTTCCTACCTGGAGCTCATTTCCACTTTCAAAAACCTGCTGAGGACGAAAAGAGCGTGAGATAATCGCATCGCTAGGTCTAATATGACAGCAGTGGTGGGCATCGCTAACAAGAAATAGTTAGCAGAAGCTAATACTGAAGCACTAGTCAATGATTATTTGCATTATGCTAAAGCGCTACACTAACAAAGTATTCAGCGGAAGCTAACACTAAAGCGCTACAGCAATATTGTGGAAGCTCATGCAAAGGAATGTGTGCTAAATGTTTTCAAAGTTAGCAGAAATGCTAAAGCGCTCAATCAACAAATGCTTTAGCAACCTCTTTAGCATAGAGGTTGCAAGAATACGAGTGTTGCTAAAGAGGTTCTTTAGCAACATGAGAGAGGAAACAGCTGATTGGTAAAACTTCAATACCATTGTCCAACTTTTGTAAAAATGGTATAGTGGTAAAATGCTAAAGTAGCTATGCTGTTAGCATATTAGCAGAAATGTGCCCACCACTGACTTTAAGTGATTAGGTAACATTTCATCTCAATCCATCTGGACATCAGCCATATTCTCTCCGCTCTCCGTCCAGCGAGGTGATGCAGCTAAAGTATCGCTACAAAGTTGGTTTGGAAAAGCTGCAGTCGGCCGCAGACCAGGTGGCCACCATGCAGGTGGAGCTGGAGGCGCTGCAGCCGCAGCTACTGGTGGCCAGCAAAGAGGTGGATGAGATGATGGTGGTGATCGAGCGCGAGTCCAAGGAGGTGGCCGCCACGGAGAAGGTGGTGAAGGAGGACGAGGCGGTGTCCAACGAGCAAGCCATGGCCGCCAAGGCCATAAAGGACGAATGCGACGCCGACCTGGCCGAAGCCACGCCCATCCTGCAGTCGGCTCTGGACGCGCTGAATACGCTCACCCCGCAGGTAGGAGGCGCCAAAAGGAACCCTTCTACTGTTAAAATCGCAACATCAAATGGATTCTATGTGACAATATGTTTTCTTTAATTTGAAAATGTCAATAAAAACACAAACAAGAATACATATGTGTACACAAACAACAATGTTTTGCAGTGTAACATAAGAATCAGGATTGATTTCGCTGCCATATTTGTTCAAAAATGAGTCAGAATTCCTTTTATTTGGTTAAATTTTTCCCATCTTTTCTGATCTGTGCAGGACATCTCGCTGGTGAAGTCCATGAAGAACCCGCCTGCAGGGGTGAAGCTGGTGATGGAGGCCATCTGCATCCTGAAGGGCGTCAAGCCGGACCGGATCCCGGACCCGGCCGGCTCTCTGAAGAAGGTGGAGGACTACTGGGGTCCGGCCAAGAAACTGCTGGGAGACATGCGCTTCCTGCAGAGTCTGCATGAGTACAACAAGGACAACATCCCCATCAACCTGATCACCGTCATCCGCCAGAAGTACATCACCAACCCGGACTTTGTGCCGGAGAAGATCCGAACGGCGTCCAATGCGGCGGAGGGAATGTGTAAGTGGGTCTGCGCCATGGACAAGTACGACAAGTAAGAGTTTCCCTTCAGCTCCCTTCTTACCACATTTAACTGAATCTTATCTGCATTTATAAACATCTGTCTTTACCCGTGGTTTTTCACAGTATTTATTTCCTGTTTTGCTTGAATTTTATGGAGCTCAATAGTGGCCATAAAGTTTGCTCCAAATCTTTACCAACATTTGCCTTTATTTTTGTGGTATTTATTTCCATCTTAGCTTAAATTCTATGGAGATAAACTGGAAAATAAACTTTAATCTTAAATGGACTTTTTAATTTTTTGCCAGTTATTTTTTTAAATGCATTTATTTATTTTCCAGTATCAAATCTTTTTTTTTTTAGTTTCATTTTTTTTTTTTAGGTAAAAATAACTTTTAAAACTTTTGCTCCAACTTCTTTTTACTAAAAATCCTTCAACCTTAATATTAGTTTTTAACTTTGTCAGTTTAAAATTATATAATGAAATAATAATTTATATAATTAAAAATATAATTCCAGATTGGTAAATTTGTGGTTGCAATTTATAGAGCTAAATTGGGGCCATACAGTTTGCTACAAATGGTTTTTGTTTTATTGAAACTAAAAGAAACAAAAACTTGAATCTGAAAAGTAGTTTTGAAATTTTTTTTATTCGTTTCAAACTCATTTTCTAGTTTCTACATTATTTTTCAGTTTCAAATCTTTTCCTTTCAGTTTTAATTACTTTCAGTTTTTAAAAAAATTGAAGAAACTTTATTTTCACAATTTATGGAGCTGAATTGGAGCCAAAAGGTTTGCTCCACAGTTTTTTATTTTTTAGTAAAAAAAATTCAATATGAAAAGTAATTTTCATATTGAATTTTCATAAGTAATAAACTTCCGTTTATTTTTTTTTTCCACTTTGAGGTCTTTTTTCCGCTTCAAATCTTTTCTTTAGTTTAATTTTTTTTCATCAGTTTCAAAATTATTTTAAATCTTTTTTTTTCAGTGTCTAAAAAACATTTGTGGAGCAATTTGGCTCCATACAATTCTGTGTAAATAGTTTTTGGTCTTGTGAATATGCACACAGAGTGGCCAAGGTGGTTGCGCCAAAGAAAGCCAAACTTGCAGAAGCTGAAGGAGAGCTGAAGATCGCCATGGACGCTCTGCACATCAAGCAGGCGGCGCTCAAAGAAGTCCAGGATAAACTGGCGAAGCTGCAAGAGACTCTGGAGGCAAACAAGAACAAGAAAGCTGATCTGGAGTTCCAGGTTCGTAACAACTGTCGCTTTAACAAACAACTAACAGCACTGAGGGAACAGGGAATTGTATGGAGCTAAATTGGGGTCATAAAAGTAGCTCAAAAAAATTCTATTTTGAAGCTGAAAAGTAAATTTGAGACTGAAAAAATGGAAACTAAAAGAAAAGATTTGAATCTGAAAAATAATTTTGAAACTAAAAAACAATTCAAAAGGAAACAAAAAAAAATGGAAATGAAAATAAAAGTTCTTTAAATTCAGGTTTGCTTTTTTTTGCTTCAAAAAAAGTGTTTGGGCTCAAACTTTATGGAATTATGCCGAAACTATTGTCCTTGTTACAATAAATGTTTCCAAACTTTGACTTTGTGTTGGTTTGGCCTGCAGGTGGATCTGTGCAGTAAGAAACTGGAGCGAGCCGAGCAGCTGATCGGAGGCCTGGGCGGAGAGAAAACCCGCTGGAGTGAAATGGCCTTTAATCTGGGCCTGCTTTACGATAATCTGACTGGGGACATGCTAATCTCATCAGGCATCGTGGCTTACCTGGGAGCCTTCACCTCCAAATACAGACAGGTGGAGGCAGCCAAGATGTCCGCCTGCTGCAGCTAACTCTACTTTTGAGATTAAAGTTCTCCCGCATGCTAAGTGCTAGCATAGCATTATGCGTCCAGCTGAAATCGTTGATGTTTTTTGTGTGTTTTTTACTGATTGTTGAAACGTCTCCTCCAGGATCAGACGGAGAAGTGGCTGGAGATGTGTAAGGCCATGGAGATCCCGTGTTCATCCAACATGTCGCTCACCAGCTCTCTGGGCGAACCGGTGAAGATCCAGGCGTGGAACATCGCCGGCCTGCCGTCAGACAGCTTCTCCATAGAAAACGGCATCATGATATCGTGAGTTCAGAACACAAAGACATTCCCACTTCTACTTGTATTATTTCAACACACTGAATTACTGGGATTTTATGTCATAGATCAGCCACCAGAGGGCGCTAGGGGCCCACAGAAAGCTGGAGGGAATATGAGAATTTTAAAAAATTCTTTAAAATAAAATTATTACAAAATCTAAAATTTAAGTTACAATAATTCATTGAAATATTATTTGTCGTGCTCATCGTTCTGCTTAAATTAAATTTCCGCCAAAATAAAAAACAAGGAAATATAAGAGTTGCAAAAATTGGAAATTTGCTAGAAAAAATGTGATTTTTTTTTTACTTTTTAAGCATAGAAATAAAAAAGAAAATCTGGAAAATGATTAATTAAATGTTTGTTCTTTTTTTCAAGAAAATGTTTGAATTCTTAAACTCTGAAAGTTTTTTCTAGAAAATCTAGAAAGTTCGTTTTTTCTAGAATTTTTCTTAGATTAATCCAAACATTTCATTATTTTTTTCTAGCAAATTTTTGAGTTTTCAAACTCAAGTTTAAGTCTTTGTTTCTTTTGTTGTTTTTTGGGGGGTTTTTAAAGAAAATTTCTGAAATTAATTTCAAAATTCTTGAAAACTCATGGCTGAAACTTTCTAGAAATTGACGTTTCTCAACATATTTTGTAACGTTAGCCAGAAGCTAATGCTGTTTTTGGGTAATGTCCCATATCAACTCAAAGTAAAGTAGAAATGTGAAGTGGAAGTAAATTATACAAAAGATTCAACAATAAAAATAAACAAAATCTAAAACTCTGAATGAACTGATGGAAAACTGTTGGTCTACTGGATAATTTTCCTTCCTCCTTGTGTTAGTTTATGTTGATCTTTTTCATAAAATCTCAATTCAATCATTTCTGAGGGATTTTTTTTCTTTTTTCAAGCAAATAAAGTGAAATATAAACAAGGAAGATGTAAAGACTCAGCTCCTTTAGATTTGGTAATGAAAGCGTGTATCTTCATCGCTCCTGACTTGTTGGTAAAACTTTAACTGTAAAGAGATGAAGTCTTTTCTGCTGGACGCCTGCTGTTTGCTGCTATTAGCAAACTGTGAGAGAAGCTTCAATTCTGCAAAAAAAAAAAAGAAAAACACAGGTATTATCTGCGCCTGGAGGAAAAACACACCAGGTTGTATCTTAGCAATATTCAAGTTTGATAACAAAGAACCTGAAATGCAAAACAAATCTGTGGATGTGATTTTTTTTTTTAAATAGTTTACAAACTTTGGGAGGCAGATAAAAGCAAAATGAAACAGATGTTTGCAGGTTGCATCACATCCAGGTCCTTCCTTTAGGAAATAATGTCATATTTCTGGTTCTAAACCATTCAGTTTATTTAAATTACTACAAATATTGTCTTAAAGCATTTTACAAAGAACTAATTTCAATTCAATCAATTTTAAATCCCAACTGTTGTCAGTTATCAAACAGTTCTTGGTTAATTATTCAAATTAAAGCTGCATCTGACAGTTATTATTCTGATGATTAATCAATTAATCGGGTAAAACAATTTGCACATTCTGCAGATATTTTTATGCAAAGGATTCATCTGCAGCCAGAATAATCCTTCTAAAATCTACATGTGAAAATCTGAGCCATTTCTGCTTCACTTAATCCGGTGATTACTTTTTGGATCAATTGATCAATCTTTGGAAAGCAAAAATTGCTTCATGGGAGATTTTTTGTTTAGGAGACGAGTGAAGCTAATATTTAAAGACAGTTTCTTATTTGGGTCTAATAACTGCTCTGAGTGTGATATTCTGTCAGCAAAGGCCAGTTTTATGAGTGTATACTCCAATTAATGGTTAATCGATTGCTAAATTAATTGACAATTATTTCAATGAGACGATTAATCATGATTAATCGTCTTGCAGAGTGAGGAGACGTGGTCTGCTTGTCCTCCAGTAGCCGATTGGTTATCTTTGTTTTTGAGGAGCCATCTTGTTCCCTAACACATTATTTTAAAGCGATGGATGGATGGATGGATGGATGGATGGATGGATGGATGGATGGATGGATGGATGGATGGATGGATGGATGGATGGATGGATGGATGGATGGATGGATGGATGGGTGGGTGGATGGATGGATGGATGGATACAATATTTTATGTTCATGTAACTCATAAAATCCCAATAAAAACACACTTTTGGGTTATTTTATAAAGGCATGCGAATATTTTTGCAAGACATTGTCCTGTGTATGAATCTATCTCTCTCTCTTTTTGTTCTCTCTTTTTTCTTGTTCTCTCTCTCTCTACTCCTCCCTCTCTCCATCTGTCCCCTCCCTCCCTCCAGTAACGCCAGGCGATGGCCGCTGATGATCGACCCCCAGGGTCAGGCCAACAAGTGGGTGAAGAACATGGAGAAAACCAACAACCTCCATGTCATCAAGCTGAGCGACTCCGACTTTGTCCGCACTCTGGAGAACTGCATCCAGTTCGGGAACCCAGGTCTCTCCTTCCCCTCAGTCATATCTGCAGTTCCAGCCCCGGCCACATGGTGTCTCTCTTCACCTCGCAGAAAGCTGCTCTCCTTTGTTCTGGTCTCTGCAGAGGGGAACTGAAATCAGCCACATCACTGAGATGTTCTGTTCAGATGGGCTTTGATTCGGGCTGCTGTGTTTAAAACAGCAGAGAATCACATTAACGCCGCAGAGAGAGCTACATCTGTTAGCATCTGCTAGCAGCTGTTAGCATCTGCTAGCGTCCTCAGCAGTCAGATTGAAATCATACCTGTCAAGGGACATTTTCCACTGCCTGATGTGAGCCGTTCCACCAGTCCAACCTCGGCCCAGTATATATAGTATAAGACAAGAAATATTTTTAAAAAACAACAACCATTTAACCACAAACTGCAGTGAGCCGCTCAGAATCTGGTCGGCTGACCTTTGACACTGAAATGCTGTGTAATTCCTATTATGTTTTTACATATTCATCAACTGCAGCCCTTCAGTGTTCGTCTCGGGTCCAGTAGGTTCAGATCCACTTTATTTATTCTAACAAAAGAGGAAATCACGTTGATGGTTAATGTCAGTCCAGCAGCTTCTGCCCCTAAACATTAAATAAAATATAATAATTAACCCTAAACAAAATAATAGCTCCCAATCAGCAGTTAGCAGCAGTTGATGTTTGTAAATTTAGACGGCTAAAATGGACATTAATAATAACAGATAAAAACATACAAACCATAGCAAAATTACTCATGAAACACTGTACATAATTAAATTTGTCTAACATGTTGACATATAATACTTGTAATACTGGAAAAGAAAAACAAACCACAGTTTCAAACGGCAATGGAAAGAAAAAAAGGGGGCGGAGCTGACGGTTACTGGTTGCTACGGTAACCACCACCTGTCCAGAGCAGCCTAAGTTAAGACATCAACAACGTCTGGAGAAACGTTTTGTTTCCTGTTGCACAACCATATTTATGTGAAATTATTCGTTTGAGTGTCATTTCATGCAGAAATTGCGTTTCATTGGGCAGGAAATGATAAACGAGACAAACCTTTATTGTAAGCTTTGGTGTTAACATAATCTGCCTAAACGACAGAGAAAGTCGTTCAAAACGACTCGACGAGGCTGAAGGAGCTGATCTCAAAAATCAGGTGAACTACGGTAGTTTTCCCGATAAAATGGGCGACAGGTGTGACTGAAGTGTGTGGCTGACTTGTGATGCTAAGGATGTGGCCTAATGAACCACCAAACCAAGCTGCGCTGAGGAGGAAAAACCCTAAAAAAACGTCCATTTGACTGGATTCAGAGGCATTAAAAGGACATCTGAGCAACGACTTGACCAGCAGACTGGCCGAGCAACATCTCTGTTAAACCATCCCCAGAGGGAACAGTTCCTTCCCTGATGGCCTCTTTTCTTATTTCACACTTTTGTACTTTCTTTGTGTTTGTGTGGCGGTCCGTAACGATGTGCCGCTGTTCGCTGCTCCAGCCGGACGGAGTTGTTGTTTCTCTTACGTAATCATCAGCAAGTTGCTGCTGGTTTGTGTTCGGAAAAGGTCGCCGCTCCCAGTTGCCTGACAGAGCAACATCAATTATAAACAGGCCAGCGTTGGAAACATGAGAACAGCATTATCATACTGAATGTGAAATCACATTAGCAGGGATGTTAGGGGATCAGAGGAACAGTTAATGTTGGTCAATTTATTCATCCTGATAACTAAAATAAGGTAGTAGCTGCCAGTGGTTGGCACCGCTAACTAAAACACTCGCTGCGCTAACACTAAAGCACTGCATCTTAGCAGAAGCTAATACTAAAGCGCTAATAGAGTCGTAACAATGTGAGAAAAAAGGTCACAATGAAACAACAAAAGTGTTATAATAATACAGGAAAAAGGTCGTAATATGAGAATAAATCATAATCTTATCAGAATAAACTTGAAGTAATATGGAAAGAAGTTGGAGTAATACGAGAATAAACTCATAAAGTTATGAGAATAAAATTGTAATGATACGTAAATGAAGCTGAAATGTTGCTAAAAAAATAAACTTGTAATATTAGTAAGAAATTTTTAAATCCTTCATGAAAAATGATAAGAAATGAATGTTGAGCATGTTGTTCTACCATAGATTCAGTTTTACAAACAGGACAAACTTGAACTTAAGTATCAGCATTAAATTATCATCTAGATGAATTGCTAAGCAAACTATTAGCTCTGCTATTAGCGCATTAGCAGATTGTCAGAGGCAGCTTCAAATATCTGAATTGCTGAATTTTAACTGTTTGTTTCTGTAAGTCAAAAATGCAGAAAACAAAAGTTATGTATGTTTTTCTCAGTGTAATGAATCTACATGAGTTTGAGTGAGATGAGTGACATTACGCTGCTCTGTCTCTGTGAGAGTCATTTTGGAAACCAGTTCAGTGAAAACTCTGACACATTGTGGAGGAAAACCATTTGCTTCAACTGGAACCATTTAAAACGGTGCGGCTTCACCGTCGAAGCGGCTGACGCCCGGATGATGATGATGATGATGATGGTTTGTGAAGATGAGGCGGGTTTTGTGTTCCAGTGCTGCTGGAGAACATCGGCGAGGATCTGGACCCCATCCTGGAGCCTCTGCTGCTGAAGCAGACCTTCAAGCAGGGCGGGGCGCTGTGCATCCGCCTGGGAGACTCCACCATCGAGTACGCGCCCGACTTCCGCTTCTACATCACCACCAAGCTGCGCAACCCTCACTACTTACCCAAGATCTCAGTGAAGGTAAAACTCTCTGGATTTAAAGTCTCTCCTGCAGGACCCGACAACAAGGCTGAAAAACCTAAGAGTTTCGTAACAGTCAGTATTGATAATCACTGATTGCTTTTGTTTTAAATATCTGAAATGCTTCCAAACTGATGGCCAAACTGTTTCTTATTTTATCCAGTTTTCACTCCATGCTGTTATTTTTTTAAAATTTTTTACCACCTACAGGCGAAACCTGAAACTGCTGCTACGTTAGCGACGGAACAGGTCGTTGCTAGGCAACCACAAGTTACGCAACTCGGAGAAGCGGCAAAACAAAAACTCAAAGTCTTTCTGGTCTAGTTTCTAATGCAAATACAAGACAAGACTAACTTACAAGGAACTTTGTAGCAAATATAGAGGCTTGTTTTAAGTTAATAATTCCTTAATATTGATTTAAAAAGCAGTAGCTTCATTGGCAGATTATTTAACAGGAAATTTTTCCTGTGTTGTAAGTTAATTTATCTATCAATAGAGTTAATTTAAAGTTGTTGCTAGGAAGGCACCAGCTACTCAACAGTTGTTGCTTAGCAACCACAAGTTATCCAACTGGTTGAATGATGAAAAGTTACTTATAATTAAGTTTTGTCTTATTTCAAATGTACTAAGATATTTGCACTGGAATGGAGACCGAAAATACATGGTGAGATTTTGATGTGTTCATGCCTCTCCTTTCAAATCTTTATCTGGAAAATTGATTAATTTATGTTCAAAATATCAGTTTAAAATTTTTAATAGTAAATGAAAAACCTCATGTTAGCAGGTCATTTTGACAACAAAAAGGCGATTCTGTCAGAAAGTCTCTGTTCTTTCTGCCTCACAGCTTGAATATTTTTTTCTTTTTAGGCAAATGTTTATTTGATTACACTCCAATCACACAGTAGATCATTGTTCTCCCACCCTCTATAATCTGAAAAAGTATTTCAGGAAAAGGAGCATTAAAGTAAATCACATTTCAGAGAAGGAAGAGGTTGGAAAGCATTTCAGAAGATCACATTTCCAGCATCTATTTGTAGCAGCTCGCCGCTTTATGGCCGGCTATTAGATTGATTCAGCTCATTTTTCACAACTGGCTCAGTCCCTTTCTCTTCCATTTTTGTCTAAATCTTTTTTTGGCATACAGTGTATTAGTGTGAGGGTTTCCATTACGCCCATTAAACCGCTTTTCGAAATGCAAAAGAGGGCTGATCCACTGGAGAAGCGGCTCTTTTCCAATGTGAACGTGTGAAAAGGATAAACTGAAGATTTATATGAGATCCAAGCTGTTACCACCAGCTGAGTGGGCCTCTCTGCATCAATGGAAACAAAATTAAACCCCAGAGAAGCACACTTCTTATTTAGGTTATAGAGAAGAACCTCCAGGTAAAAGCTAAGAAACTGCAACACCTTTTCACACTAAAAGAACGAGAGCACCACACTGCTGCTTTATTAGAGGTAATCTGATCATTGCAACTGATTTATAACTGAGAAAACCAGCAAACCTCAGTGATTACAGAGGAAATGTCATGTTGAGATAAGTACCGTGAATTACAAAAGCAATAATAAGTCTTCAGTTCAGCACTTTATGATTCCACAACTGCAGGCAACACAAATATGACATTCGATGACAAAAAAATCAGAAAACATGTTCAAAATGTGACACAGTTGGTCAAATTGGTTGAGTGGCATTTGGGATGAAGCAATTTCCTCTCATAGATGGGAGCCTGCAAATTCCTCAAAGAGACGATGGCTTCTGCTCCTGCAGTGGTTCTGGTTTTTCCACAATCTGCTCCAGGGGGCGCTGTTTAGTACCAGTCATTCTGCTTTCAGTTTTAATAAGATTAAACTACGACTGCGCATTCGGAACATTGTTAATGGACAAAAAAAGGAAGAAATTTACTCCACAAAACTCAGAAATTTTGAGATTAATGCCAGAAAATTTCTAGAAAAACATGGGAATTTCAGAGTTTCAAAAGTAGCAAATATTTAATTTTTGAAACTCAAAAAATTCAAAACTGAAACTAAGAACTTTTTCTGTTTCTGAGTCTCACACCAGTCATCAACGGGAAGGACTTCAAGATTTCTGATATAGACTGACAATGATTTTAGTGGTTAGCATTAGCTTCTGCTAATTTTTGATATACTTCTAGCAGTTAGCATTAGCATAGCCAAGGTTGTTATAGAGTAGTTTAGTGGAACAACCACCATCAGCAATGATAACTGCTGATTTTAGTACAAACATATTTTCCATTACAACCATGGCAGCCATTATCAAAAATGTTAATGGTTAGCATTAGCTTTGGCTAGTTGTTTGTGTTTAGAGGTCAGATTCTTGTTTGGTGAATTAATTTAACTTTTTGTTTAGCTATTCCCACTACTGGCAATAACTGCTGCCCATTTTAGTTCAATCATATAATCTCCATTACAGCCATGGCGGCCATTTTAAAAAATGTTCACAAGAAAAAAAGAGACAAAATTAATAAAATAAATCTGATTTCTATGGTTCGAGATATGTAGCTATGATTTGACTGCACAGACATTGATCTAATTGACAACATTATTGTCAACTAGACATGTCAGTAATAATGCATCTTCCATGTGAACCACGGTGGCCATCTTGAAAACTCAAAACATTATCAGGAAATATGATTTTTGTTGGCAATCATGTGATTTCATCTAAAACTTTTCATTTGCACTAAATTTTGCAAATTTAGTGCAAAATTAAATCTTCCTTAAAGACCATCTTGGTGCCCATTTTTCAAGATGGCTGCCTGGATGGTTGTCTTGAATTCTTTTTTTAAACAGCAAGCCCTGATGACCCACATCTGTGGGTCGTCAGGTTCCTGCACCTGCATGTTGCTGGAATATTAAATTATGTGCCGCACTGTTTAGGTCACACTGCTGAACTTCATGATCACGCCAGAGGGCATCGAGGACCAGCTGCTGGGCATCGTGGTGGCTCGGGAACGGCCCGATCTGGAGGAGGAGAAGCAAGCCCTCATCCGGCAGGGTGCAGAAAACAAAAGGTGCGGTTTCCCTCCGCGGCACTCCGTCCAACCTGCCGCCTGGAGACTCCAACTGTCTCCAGCACTGACTAATCCAAACTGTGGTTCTTTGTGGTTCAGACAACTGAAGGAGATCGAGGATAAAATCTTGGAGGTGCTCTCCTCCTCTGAGGGCAACATTCTGGAGGACGAAACGGCCATCAAGATCCTGTCCTGCTCCAAGGTGTTAGCCAATGAAATCTCAGAGAAGCAGGCAGTGGCTGAGGAGACCGAGCAGAAGATCGATGAGACCCGGATGGGCTACAAACCCATCGCCATTCACTCTGCCATCCTGTTCTTCTCCATTGCTGACCTGGCAAACATCGAGCCGATGTACCAGTACTCCCTGACCTGGTTCATCAACCTCTTCATCGGCTCCATCGACAGCTCAGAGAAGTCTGAAGACGTGGACAAGAGGTAAGCCACTCCAATTCCGCCGCTTAGCCTCCAGGTGACCTGTTATGCTTCCTTGAACAGGTTGGAATAGGATCTAAACAAAACTGTTTTTATATTTTAAAATTATTCTTTTTTCTTTTAATTTTAAAAGAAAACAATGAGATTTTCTTTTAAAATTAGATGTTTTAGGGCCTCCTGCCATTTTAAAGCCAAATAAGCTGCTGCTGGCCATACAATGTTTACACTTGCACCAACGAGATGCACAATTATCCAACCATGCATCTTTGAAAAGCAGAAGTGGAGCCTCCTGCACAACCAACAAGTTGTACAGGGCATACGAAGGAAAAACCAGTTGATCAAATGTGCTGAAGCTCTGTTTTGGTTGCTAGGTAACAGGCTGGGATTGCTAGGTAACCTGCATTACCTGCTTATTCAAATTCAAAAGTACTTTATTGATCCCAAAGAGAAATTAAATGTTTAAACTCGTTTAGTTAAAGATTAATTGTAGATGGTTACATTATTTTCAGAAGATGTTTTTGAAAAGGCTCATTTTCCAGACACCAAAAAAACATTAAAGCTGCAGATTTAACTTTTATATAAAAAAATAAATAAAAATTAACATATTTGTTGAAACTGTCTTTATGTTGTGACAGTTTGTTTTGAGACAGATAATCTGTGAAAATTTTAAGCTTCTCTGCCTTCTCCCAGTGCTAACTAGAAACAACCAATCAGTGATAGAAGGCGGTTCTTAGGGCTGTCAATCATCCGCTGTGTGGCACTGCTCCTCTGGCACGCTACAGCTAGCATAGAATGTTGTGAATGCTAGGCTAACTAGCACGGCCACCAATGATGGCAGATAAAGGTTTTTTCTGTTTCTCCACCATTAGCACCTTTAGCAGCGTGTATTGATTGACAGCGCCACCACTGTCCTCCTGGCTATGATTGGCTGATTTTGGTTGGGAGAAGTGCATTTCTTCAGACAGCAGTAGAAGTTCTGGTTTCTGTCTCATAACAAACTGTCATGACATGGTGACAGTTTTATCAAATATGTAAAAAAATATTCTTTTAAATAAAAATTACCCACTGAAGTTTTAACTTATTTCTCAAAAACAGCTGGGTGTTTCTTTTTAAGTTCTTAGAAGCAGTAGAGACCCAAATGGAAGCACAAAAACATGATTTTTTTCACAATAGATCTCCTTTAAAAACATGTGAAGTGATTTTTGGGTTTGCAGTGCCGCTCGGTTTGGTTTCTGCTGGAATAATTGTGCTGATTAAAACTTTGACACATATCCCTGCCTCAGACTGCAGATCCTCAGGGACCACTTTACCTACGCGCTGTATGTCAACGTGTGCCGCTCCCTGTTTGAGAAGGACAAGCTGCTTTTCTCCTTCTGCCTCAGTGTCAGTCTGCTCATGCACGACAAGCTGGTGGGTGCTTGCTCACACGCGCATACATCTGTGACACGAGCATCATGCCTCTGATGGCTTTTCCTATCATGTTTTTCACTGAGTGATTAGGCAACCAGACGAGCAAGTTATCCTCATTTTATGGACGATATGACCTAGCATAAAGAGCTCCGACATTTTTACTCTTTAAATGCCTGAATTGGTGTGAATGTTTCAGGTGGATGAGGTGGACTGGCGCTTCCTGCTGACGGGCGGCGTGGGCCTGGACAACCCGTTCCCCAACCCCTGCAGCTGGCTTCCTAAGACGTCCTGGGATGAGCTCTGCCGTCTGGATGAGATCGAACGTTTCCACAACTTCCGGCAGGATTTCCAGGGACTCCTCTCAGAGTGGAAGGAGGTCTACGACAGCCCGGTGAGGCCCGGCTCGGTCTTGGTCTAAACAGCACCTATGTTCATTATAGCACTTCGCATCGGTTAAACATAAACAGGTTTGGTATCCATGGAAACGCCAGACTCTAGGCTGGAAGTTGATAAAAGGCATTTTAGCAAGTTTATGCCCAATAAGCGCTGCGGGACAGACATGAATGACCAGGAACCTTCATCAAAAAGCAATTGTATAGAGCTCCAGTAGTGCCAAAAAAGTATGGATTTTGGTCTAGCCTCTAGTATCCAGCATCTCGTCTCCAATGTTTGTCGTTTGTCTCTTAATTCCTGTTTCAACACCCAGGCCCTTCACAGTGCCGGCATATTTGTTTCCTACCGTGTTATTTCAGGGTATGACTAAACTTAATTATGAATGTTGTGTTTCTGAGTACTAATTAAGCCAGGATCTGTTTTTTTATTATCATGTTTTGTTTTAAATGGCTGAGTTTAGGCAGTAAGAGGAGAAGATCTGCTGCCAGATTCAGAGGACATGATCCTCATAGACATGTCTTTGTAATACAAAAGAGCTAAAATTGAATTTTTATCTCATTAAATGTTCACCGCTCGGTTGTGCCAGTCACATCTATGCAGTTTAGATGAGAGAACAGCTGTTAAATCAATGTTTGGTTCACACCAACTTGTCTTTTTGCTGCTGCACACACACACATCCTTACACACTCCAAGTTTGATGTATAATCAACACAATCAGCCACAACACTTCTGTCTAATTAGTTCTAGTTTGTTCCAGTTGTAAAATTCACATTTATTCAATCTCGATGTGAGAGCAGCTGTTCAATTCAACACACAAACACACACACACACGGATGGTTTTACAGAAATCCTAGGAGATTAGAATAAAAATGTGTCCATCCCCACCATGGAAACCGCGTGTACCATTATTCCCATGGTACAGCACTAACATGCTCCGTTTTCTTCAACCTACCTCCTGATATTTCTGTTTGACATGCACAGACTTTAAACTTTTCACACACAAAAGTTGGAGAAACAACTTTTGTTGTCTTAAGGCAACAAACGTTTATCATCTGTTCAGTCTCTAGAGTCCAGTGCCAAGAGTCTAGTTTTTAGTGTACTGTCCCTGGTATCTGATCTTTAGTGCAAAGTGTCTTGTCTCTGCACTAGAGAGAGACAAGACACAGTATCTAGTCCCTAATGTCTATAGCACAGGTGTCAAACTCCAGTCCTCACAGGCCTCTGTCTGTCCTGCAGTGTTTAGATGTGCCACAGGTACAAAACACTGGGATGAAATGGATTAATTACCTCCTCCTTGTGTAGATCAGTTCTCCAGAGCCTTGCTAATAACTGCTGCACCACTATACACGTGTGGTACAGCAGAGGCACATCTAAAGGTTGCAGGACAGCGGGCCTCCAGGACTATGGACACCCCTGGTCTATAGTCTAGTCTAAAGTGTCCAATCTATAGTATCCAGAGTTTAGTTCCTAGTGTCCATTGGCTAGTGTTCGGTCTCTAGTGTTCAGAATCTAGACTAAAGGGTTCAGCCTCTTATCTTCTGATATTCTTGCATATACACATTTATTACCCTTTCCATATATGTTACTGGTGTATCTTCTTGTTTCAAAATGTCATTTCTGTCACAAAAACCCAACAGTAATGTGTGTTTGTGACGGAGTAAAGAGTTGAGACATGCAGTGTTCTTGGTATTTGTGTTGGATTCTCCCCAGCTGAGTCTGTACGATCTTTAGATGTCTTTTAAATACCAGTGTTTTTGTCTTTTTGCCGTGAATGTTTGCAGAACCCCCATCAGACTCTGTTCCCTGGCATGTGGGAGGATAACCTGTCCCAGTTTCAGAAGATGATGGTGATCCGATGTCTCCGACCCGACAAGGTCTGTCCGACAGTGATTGCTGAGTTTGTTTCACTTTGATGAACACTGAAGACGTTGCTCTGCCCCAGATTGTCCCGATGGTGCAGGAGTTTGTTTCGAGCAGCGTTGGCCAATCCTTCATCGAACCGCCGCCCTTCAACCTGAGCACAGCCTTCTCAGACAGCCACTGCTGTGCTCCCCTCATCTTCATCCTGTCCCCCGGCTCCGACCCCATGGCGGCTCTGCTGAAGTTCGGAGACGAAATGGTACAACCGCAATGGGAAAGTCTCAACAAGCACTTGTTTGATGAGGGAACCTCATGTGGCGCCACATTTGGTGCAAAAATAACTGAAGTTCAAGTCAGGACGACAAATCATTTAGTCAAATTTGTAGATAAAAGACACACTTAAAAAATAGATCTTACACAGTTTTGCCCCAAATGATCTAAAGTTAACGTACGGAGCAAAATAGGGGCCGTAATATTTGCTGAATTTCTTTTAAAACTGAAGAAAAAGAAAAATTAAAAATTAAAATTCATTTTGAACTGCTTTCAGTTTCTATTTTTTTCCTCACTTTTAAGATTATTTTTCAGTTTGAAATTGTTTTTTTTTAATTCAGATATTTTCCTTCAATTGCAAAATCATTTTCAGTTACATTTTTCTTTCTGAATTTTACAATTATTTTAGTTTTTCAGCTTCAAATATTTATTTTCAGTTTAACATTTATTTTTCACTTTTTTTTGTTTGTTTTTAAGTTAGATTTTTTTTTCAGTTTGAAACTTTTTTCCAGTTTCATATATATATTGTCAGCTTTAATATTTTTTTATGTTTCAAATCTTTTTTTTCAATTAAAAAAAATGGAGCAAACTTTGTGGCACCAATTTAGCTCCATAAGTTGGGATCACACAATTGCTCCCAAATTTGAACAATGTATTTTTCTTTTTCATTTATAGTAGCATTTCTTTCATCAATATGAAAAATTATTGACTTAAAACAAGCTTCTGTGTCTTCTTGAAAAATTATTTATCAGTTTTGTTTTGTTTTATTTAGAACCTAGACCAAAAATACTTAGTAAGATTTTGTATTTTTGCAATGATTGCACACTATTAGTAGAATAATTTTATGAAATGTGTTGCTGGTTTGCTCTCTCAGGGCTTTTCGGGCAACAAGCTCACCTCCCTGTCTCTGGGCCAAGGTCAGGGTCCAATAGCCATGAAAATGATTCAGACAGGCGTCAACGACGGCACCTGGGTGGTCCTGCAGAACTGCCATTTAGCCACTTCCTGGATGCCAATACTGGAGAGAGTCTGTGAGGTAGAAACAACCGATCGCGTCTCTGACGTAGTTTTATTCCGACCCAGCTGAGCGGTTGGTGTGTTGTCACTGAGCAGGGCCTGCTGCCCGACTCCACCCATCCAGACTTCAGGCTGTGGCTGACCAGCTACCCGTCGCCCACCTTCCCCGTCACCGTGCTACAGAACGGCGTGAAGATGACCAACGAGGCTCCCAAGGGCCTCCGCTCCAACATTGGCCGCTCCTACTTGATGGACCCCATCTCCGACCCCGAGTTCTTCAACAGCTCCAACAAGCCGGTCAGTTTGCTGGTGTTTATCAGGTTAAATATTATTTAGTTTTAGCTTAGTTTTTACTATTATAAGCCAGTTGCAGTGTGACGTCACGCCCCCATCTTCCTGCTGGAGGGCAAAAAGCTGCTAGCCGACGAGGACTAGCATTAGCTCTTAGGTTTTCAATATAACAATCTAAATCTGAAATGTACACCTGACATATTGAAGGAAAAGGGATGCAGTGCTTTGCTACACTATGACAACCAGATATCAAGGTCAGGAAAAAGTTTTAATTAAAAAAATAGCAAGGGGGCGGGAAGTAGCTTAGTTATGCTAGCTTGACTTTGACAACTATAACATGTAAATGTGCTGCAGAATTCTGTGTTTTGGTTCATTTATAAAACACACATTAACTCTCACAGATCATCAATAGATTAGATGTTTAAATTAGCTAATCAACCGCCGCCGTTGTAGCTTAGCTAAAACAGAGGTAACTAATCGATTACAGTGAACACTAATTAATAATCGCGAAAATAAACATCAAACCTAAAACATAGAACTGTAACAAACTGAATGTTCTGTTCTTTGTGTGGGAAATGTTTGATTGTTTTTTGCGTTGAATCCTGATACACAGAGTGGCATTGTTGTCAGTTGCTATGGCAACAAGCCTGCGCGTAGTGAGAAAGAAGAAGAATACCAGGTTTTGAGTTGTTTTTCTGCGTTATTTTCCCCTTTGCTGTGGTGCACTGCATTAAGTTAATAGTACCTACATCTCCAGGTTTCATTAATGTAATTGCTCTACCGTGACCGAGCGGCATGTAAACAAATCGTCTTTTTGCCCTCCAGCGAGGTGCGCATGTGCAACATTTCCGGATGTGAACAGTAACATGCAGGGGCTCCATAATAACCTTCATCCTTTTGTTTGTGTTTGTCCCAGGTTGTGTTCAAGAAGCTGCTGTATGGCTTGTGTTTCTTCCACGCCCTGACGCAGGAGAGGAGGAAGTTCGGCCCGTTAGGCTGGAACATCCCGTACGAGTTCAACGAGACGGACTTGCGCATCTCCGTGCAGCAGCTGCACATGTTCCTGGAGCAGTATCAGGTCCTACAGTCACATTTTATTATCTCGCCGCCTCTGGTTCTGATTTAATGAAGTATTTCCTTACATGAGACATTTTCCGAGCTCCTCTTGACATTTTTCCACAAACGCTCCAACATTCACGGCGGAAATCGAGAACCGGGGAGATCTCTTTTTTTTGTATATGGTGACATTTCAGTGAAACTCTCCTTGAGTCTCTCTGTAAGCCGCTAAAGCAAGGATGTCCAAAATGTGGCCTGGGGGCCATTTGTGGCCCTTGAAATGAACTTGTTTGGCCCCAGACCTCGAGTGAGGAATGGTAAACAAAAGAGAAAACAATCAATGACATAATTAAAGAGGACATAGTGTGATTTTTTTTTTTTTTCATATTTTCAAATTTATTGAATTTTCAAATTATTGTATTCTCGAAGTTTATTATGTTTGATGATTGTTGTGAATATCGCAGCGTTCTACAAACAAACGAGGCAGTTAGTCCAGTTTATGTCGTCTATTGAACTTTCACCAGATACAGTGGCTGAAAAACTCATCAATAGATGACAATAACGCTGCAAAACAACCAATACCCGCCAATACAGCAGAGATTACGTAGACGTGTATCAGGAATCAACACAAAAAACTCCACAAAAACATTTCACACACAAAGAACAGAAAATTCAGTTTGTTGCAGTTTATTTAGCGATTTTTGAATAAGTGATAAAGTGAACACACGGTGGTAAATTAGCTAATTTTAACCTGAGAGTCGGTGTGTGGTTCACTTCATTTTTATATTAAATAACCAAAACACGCCAAATTCCACACCACATCTACATGTTAGATTTGTCATAGTCAAGCTAGCATAGCTGACCTACTTTCTCAATTCATTTTTAAATTTAAAACCTTTTACTGACTCGTGTTTCCAGGACGTCCCATTCGACGCCTTGCGCTACATGACTGGGGAGTGTAACTACGGAGGACGTGTCACGGACGACTGGGACAGACGAACTCTGCGCACCATCCTCTCCATCTTCTACACGATACAACTAATCGATGACCCCGACTACATGTTTGACTCCAGCGGGCTTTACTACGTGCCACCAGACGGCGATGTAAGTCAGACCCACTTCTGGTTCTGTTGACTCAGTCATCATTGTTTCAAAGCCTGAAGGACGATCATGTTTTAATAGATGAAGTATTTGATTATTTGAAAAACTGATATCAAAATATAACTTCACAAATTGCTGCATAATCCTCATTTTATGCAGACTGCTTTTAAATGTAGGTGTTACAACTTTATTTTCATATTTTTTAAGGTTTTATTCTCGTAATTTTACAAATGTATTTTTTAAAGACTGTTTTATTGTAATTCCAAAAAGAAAACGATCTTAGCCTTGGCGTAACATTCAACACTGAACTGCAGTCCAGGTCAAAGTTCAGCTCCTTTCTGACAATAACTCCTCTAATATTTCATATGTTTTATAGAAAAAGATGCTTTTATAAAGTAGCAGATTAAGGATGTAACTTGATTTTGTTCCATTTTTTTCACCCTATGGCACATTTGTTTATATTTCTATTAAATTGTGAAGGTTAAAGGTCAAATTAAAGGTGGACTTTGTTGTTTTCACATCTATAAAACCTTGCATTTTGCTGAATTTTTGGGTCCCAGTTTGAAGCATGTTAGAAAGCCAGTTAATGGCCATCGGGTAAGCAGCGCTTCAGGCCGTGCCGGCGCTTTAAAAACTCCATAAACTCTGGAGTTCCCCAGCAGCCGCAGCCCCTGACCCAGAGTTCGCTCTAACTGTTGATGAGCCACCTTTAAAAAGTCATCAGCAGATAAAATGTGTGTAATAAGGCGCAGCAGGCGGCCGCTGTCACCGACGGCTGATGGATTTGTTAACGCAGCGCGGTCTGCGGCGAGCAGCATTTTATTTGGCATTTTGTTCCGCCGTACTTCACCCCCCTCCAATCACATCTTTTATTCATGAAGTCACATTTACATATTCATTAAAACAAATGCCAGCAATCTTTGTAGCACAGTTGTTTTTCAGTGAGGGTTATTACTGCAGATGTTTTCCGATGTTGCGTTAAAAATGTCTAACCTCTCGCCCCCCGCCCCGCCGCCGTCGTTTCTGCCGCAGTACAACAGCTACTTGGAGTTCACCAAGTTGCTTCCCCTCAACCCGTCGCCGGAGATTTTCGGCATGAACGCGAACGCGGACATCACCAAGGATCAGGCCGAGACGCAGCTGCTGTTTGACAGCATCCTGCTCACACAGGTAACGCCACGCCCCGCTGAGGTCACATCACCTCAAACAGGTAGATTAAGGAATTATTTACTTTAAAAAAGCTCAGATTTCTTTCTGAAAAGTTACTTGTTGGCTAGTTTTATCTTATTTTAAGTGGAGTAAGATGTTTTCACAAAACTAAAGTACTTGGTGAGAAAAGTACTTGGTGAGATTCTGTGTTTTTGTAGTGGGATTATACAATAAAGGTCAAATTATATAGTTCTTCTTTCTTTTGTTATTCTGGCTGGAATAAAATAAGAAAAAAAATATTAATCAAAAAAGATGAATTAATCACTAATCGTTTTCTCCCCTTTAGTTTCATTCCACTACATTAAAATAAACCAAACATAAATATTTCAGTTGACTTTTTCAGTATTTTTGGCTCTGGTGGATCCTGTGATCCCACATCATGATACCGCAGCTCTGAACTCTTAAACTGTTCACTGCAAATCAAATCCAAACATTTCACATCAACGCCTAATTCTAGATGAAAGAGTCGCTGCTCCTCCTGCGCACTTCTAGCTGATTTATTTCTACATACATGTGTTTTCAGACTCACAGCTCAGTGTGTGTGTGTGTGTGTGTGTTTCTACAGTAGCAGCTTACTTCCAGAGCATCAGACTTTTTTTGGTTGCAACAGACAAATAGACAATTATCTCCAGACGCACCGTGACTCCCACATTTAAAGTTAAATTTAGAGCTCTGGGATTTATTCCTATTAATGTTATTCGGCAAGATTAATATTGGCGTCAGTCATGTGTGGACTTCATTAGCATCTAATACGCTCTCATCAGTCTCAATGATCGATAAACAGCGACGCACTTAAAGCGGAGTGAGGCAGCTATTTGTCATTCTGCTACAGTAACGCGGCCGCCGTTAGCTGGTGATTATCCATTACTGCTGGCTGAACATCGTGTAGGTGAATGGAGAAGACGAAAAGCGGAAGAATCGCAGATTAGAGTGAATAATTATCAGCATGAATGAGCTTCAGAACGGCTGATGAGAGTGTGTCAAATTGGTGTGTGGGAGAAATTGGACGGAAAATGTGAAGCCGTTCTGCTCCGACTTCCATATGTAAAAAAAGAAAATAAAGTTAAAATTAGGAAGAAGCTCATAATGTATCTGTTTTAGGGATACAAACAATTGATTTGTTATTAGATTAAAATTTCTTTACATTAACTAATAACGTCTTCTTGCACCAAGGGTGTCTAAAAGTGCGGCCCGGGGGCCATTTGTGGCCTTTAGACTAATTTTGCCGAGCCCTGAGCTACAATTTAAAAATGATACAAAAGGAAAAATTACTCTAGATATAATTTTCTAACAATAGAAAATGTAAAGTATAACACAAATTGTATTTATAACCTATCTTTAACAAAAGGTAGAACCATGTTCAACCAGAGATTTTTACTGAAAAGGCGACTTTGATTCAAATCAGCTTTGATTTAATTTATTAAACTAAATGCAGCATACGTTTTGAAAAGAAATTGACCCAAATACTCTACATATTACTGAAAATAAATTTGTTCAATTGAGCCCAAGAAAAACTAAAACCTAAATGTTTTTCTTTAAATACAGCAAACACCCAAAATTTGCAAAATTTGGAATTTATCAACTTTTGAAACTCAAAAAGTCGATTTAAAAAGAAAATAAAAAAATTATAGAAAATTTCAGAGATTAATCTCAAAATTTCTGGGTTTTTTCTAGTAAATGTTAAACTTTTCCCAACTGAGAAATGTCCCTTTTTCCCCCCAGAACATTTCTGAAAATGTGTTCCTTTTTTAAATATACAATGGCCTTAATGCACCATCGTAAAAATCCATTTAAATATTTGATCTAAAATAAATATTTATTTAGAAATTTTAAAAAATCGGAGTTCTTTACTGCTTGTTATCTAAGACTAGAGATAAGTCAACAAGGTTAGACCTTCTGTCTAAGGCGGAACAGACTTAGACAGACTTAGACCTGTGCTGCAGTGCTGTAGTTTGGCCGCCATCCAGCAGGGGGCGCTGCTCGTCATCCTTACCTGGCGGAGCCAGAAACAAAGATGGCGGAGAGATCCCTGAACGGTGAAGAGTTACGGTCCAGAATGAGTCCGGTTTGGGACGCAGAAAGCCGAACTTTATACTGTTCTGGTTAGAAATATAAACACTCAACAAACTGCTTAAGTTTAACCTGAAAACGCCTCATTTAGCTGTGATGTGGAACGAAGCAGCATCAACTATATCAACCGATGTGCCACGAAGGTGAGGATTACAGAAAACTAACGCCATGGAAAAAACCGGCAGATTTTGAGTTTGTTTTTACTTCAAAACCAACAACAGACAATATTTCAGCGTTAATATATTTCTGCTTGTTTCACATATTTCGTTCTTTCCATGTTTTATTTTTCTGTTCAGCAGCTTCAGAGGTTTCTGTTTTGTTATATTTCCTGTTTATTCATCAGTATTTAGTACAGCTGACACAAAATAATATTGAAATGTGATTTTCTTAAATTCAGCATATAAATGAAAAATGTAACCTTTTATATTATGGGAAAACTGTCAGCCTTTATCTGATGAAATAAGTAATAAGTCAATTAAACATATGATAAATTAAAACAAGTCCAATAACTTCCATTTGTATTATTTTTTGTTTTTCTCTTTTTATCAAAAACTGGATGACAAAAGTCTTCAGTTTGGTCTTTTTATTTAAGGACAATTGTTTACATAGTTTTCATATTTCATTTTCTTTCCTTTTTTGCGATATTTAAAATGTATTAAATGTTAATTAGAATTTAAAGGTTATTGATCTTTGAAAAAGTTTTTTTTTTGTTGTGATGATCTCGAAACTAGAATAACAATATCTTCTGCGACTATTTATCGACCCGCAAAGGTGGTTAGAAAAGTCAGGTTTTTCAGAAAATAGCTGCTTAGCATTAAGATGAATCAACTTCAGATTAACTCATTAATCAATAACTTGTATCCCCAGTCTGTTTCTTTTAGCTGTCTTAGTTTCAATCAGTCATCACAGTTGGAGTATTTGAAGAGGAATACATGATGTGACACAGGAGAAGTGGAAAATGATCATTTTTCCCAGAAAGCTGTCATTTTTAATGAGACGCCTCCATGTTCTGATCACCGCTCTGTGTCTCTGATCAGTCGCGCTCCGGAGGCGGAGACGCCAAATCCACCGACGACATGGTGTTTGAAGTGGCAGCCGACATCCTGAGCAAGCTGCCTCCGGACTTCAACCTGGAGGCGGCGCTGCGCAGCTTCCCCACCAGCTACAAGCAGAGCATGAACACCGTGCTGGTGCAGGAGATGGGCCGCTTCAACAACCTGCTCTGCACCATCCGGAGCTCCTGCATCAACATCCAGAAGGCCATAAAGGTATGCAGCACTCCAGCTAACTGCTGTGGAAATCTTTCAAGTGTGGATACAAGCATGAAAATGAGCTTGGCCACTCCTCAGGTCGCATGTTATTCATATTTCCCATTAGCCAGGTGAATTTCCAGATGACTTTTGCCATTTTGACCCTTTAAGCCAATTATTGTCATAAAACGTTACCCATTAGCATGGCTGTGTGACATCATATTTTGAGCTCTTTAAAGAGATAATATGAAGCAAAAACTGAAACAGGGTGTGAGACCAGTTGACAACGGTCTCACACCCGTTGTCAACTGGAAGGAGATGAAGCTGCGACACAGACTGGTTGGCAGCCATCTTAATGGTTAGCGTTAGCAGAGTTAAGATTCTTGCTGATCAAATTAGTAGAAGGTTTTGGTTAGCTGTGCCCAATGCTGACACTAACTACTGCAGATTTTAGTACAAACATACTCCATTACAACCATTGCAGTCATTTTTAAAAATGTTAGTAGTTAGCATTAGCTTCTGCTAATATTTTTATTTGTTCAATGGTTTAGCATTAGCATAGCTAAGATTCTTGTCATTACATCTTATTGATTTTAAATTTGTGAACCTCAAAGCTAACATGTTCTCATTATTTCAACACTGCTGCTGAAAATCAGATTCTGTAAAAATATTCAGGCATCTACAATCAATTTCATTTGAAGTCGGCAGAGGCAGCTAGTGAAGGAGAAATCGCATTTTATTAGTAATTATTTTGAGTTTCCTGGACATAATGGTAAAAAAAACAAAAAAAAACAACCTAAAAGCAACTGTTGAAAGAAATGTGATTTTTGCTGCAGTTTTCTGCCTGTGATTAAGACGGATGCTACAAAGACATTAGACCTCCCTGAAAAGCTTGTTAATGTCTAATAAGCAGAAAGCCTCCATGTGCACCGCTCTGTAAATAATAAGCAACATCTGTCCTGTTGGGAATGAAAGGTGAACAACCGTCATCAGGTTTGCTTGTTTGTCCTATTATGTTGTGATTTTGGTTCAACTGCAGCATTAATGATTGTGTGAATATTCCAGCATTTGTGATTATAATTAGCATATTGTTCAGAAATCAGTCAGAACTGACAGCTGCTCCACTGCTTAATGAATTTAGTGGATCTGTCATTTTAATCAGGCCATTTGTTTGCTTTCAAAATGTCTCTGAAAGCCAAAAGCTGCGAATTAAAGATTTCAACAGCAGATGCTTTAGACACCAGAATTATGTTATTAAACGAGCCAACAGAAAGTCATCAGTGGGTTTTTCTGTCATCTCTACTACACTTAAATATGAAAAGCTACTTTTGTATTTACAGAGCAAACATGTTGAAGCCCACAATCATCAACAGACTGATGGTAGAGTCCAGAAGTGAAGCAGGAAACCTGATTTGGTTAGACGTCTAATAGCAAGTTGCTCCTCAACCACAAGCTTTATTGTTTTAGCCATTAGTGAGTTTTTGGCGTCATTCTGGTTAATACTTGTTGGCTCTAAAGTGTTACACCAATACAGTGTTTAGCAAAGGCTAATGCTAAAGTGTTACAGCAACATTTTATTTAATTGAATACTATGTTGCTGTGGCACATAGTATACACAATATTTGTACACCAACTTTGTGTTTAGCGGACGATAACACTAAACCGCTACAGCAAAATTGTATTTATGGGAAGCTAATGCTAAATGAGACACCAACATAGGATGTACATGCTCATGTGTGTGTGTGTGTGTGTGTGTGTCGTCCTGCAGGGTCTGGTGGTGATGTCAGCAGAGCTGGAGGAAGTCGTGAACAGCATCCTGAAAGGTAAAATTCCCGGTATGTGGATGAACAAGTCATACCCCAGCCTGAAGCCACTAGGCGGCTACGTCAACGACTTCCTCCAGAGACTCAAGTTCTTACAGGTGCCTGAAAGCTCAGCAACTGTTTCTGTTAACAGGAGGAATATTTTTTGTAGAGTTGTGATGTCAGCATAAACCGATGAGCCCAGGGCAGCAGCAGAGGCAGAAAATTGTTTCTGTGTTAATAATGGATGAGGAACAGCCGCGCAGTGAGGTGTTTGTACTCGACTCTGGGAATAACGTGGTTCATATTTACAGTAGAGCTTCTTCTGATGCATGGTAATTACATTTCTCATATCAGATACAAGAACGTAACTTCACAAAAAAAACCTTAGCCTCTAAAAAATTCAAGATGGCAGCCATTTTTCAAGATGGACGTCAAGGAAGATCTATTTTTACACCAAATTTGTCCATTTTTATCACAGATGAATACTTTTAAAGTCAAATCATGCAGGATTGGTCAGATAGAAATCATATTTACTGGTGATGTTTGGGTTTTTTAAGATGGCCGCAATGGTTGTAATGGAGACTCTATGGTTGTATCCAGTGGTGGGAACAGCTAACCAAAATGTTCCTCTAATTTGCTAAACAAGAATCTTAGCTCTGCTAATGCTAAACCGTTAGCTGTATAAAAGTTATAAAAAAAAAAGTGTCTTAAGACTGTCACTCGTTCTGTCATCTTCATCTGGATCCAGTTATCGACTGGTGTGAGATTCAAAAACAGATTTTGCTACATTTTGTTACTTTAAAAACAAAGACCACAGTTGAAAACATATAATGTGACATAAAGTTCAACCAAGTCATGATAACAGGTAACATTTTATTGCAATAACTGATTTAAAAGGGTCCAAAAATGGCTGTCATACTTAAATTCATAATGGGAGGAATAAAAAAACCCTTTTGTTTGTATCCAAACTGGAAATATTCTACAGTAAAATGCTGCACTAATCTGAACCTGCAACACATGAGCCGTTATGAAAGAGGGGAATGTGCCACTCAGGAAGCCACATGACCGGGAACGAGCCGGTCCATCGGTTCATTCCCACAGCAGAAATCCTCCCTGCTTCCATCAGAGATCGTTATGCTGAAAGGATTCCTGTGTGTTTTAGCTAACAGGAATGTCTGCGTGACTCCTGACCGCTGAGCTGCAGAGTCACGAGTTCCTCACCTCAGACAGAACCACCGCCGCCACCGACAATGAGGGAGATCAGGAACCCACTGCCTCAGCTCAGCGGGGTCAGAAGTTTACATACGCCTGGACAAATGTGTCTGAAAATCAGATTCTAGTTTATTTACAGAACAGCTGAATAAAATTGATTTAGAGCTACAAATATTACCTGACCATTTGAGGAAAAAAAGGCATCTTTGAATTTTTTATAAATATCTACTACAGAAAATCTGGTTTTAAATGATAGTTATCTTATTCCTATTTTTAGGCTTTAAAATAGAAAAGAAAACTTTTTTTTCACTAAGATGTTATTTGCAGTTTCCAGTTTAATGACAAAAATAAAGTACTTTTAATGTCAATTAATTGTGGAGTTAAATGTATTTTAATTTAAATAAAATTTTATATCTATTTTTAAAACTATCATTTTTAATCAAAGCTACTAAGCTTCATTGTGGAAGGTAAAGGTTAATATACATCGCAAGAGACGCTTGGTCAGTACATCTGATAGAATATTCAATATTTGAAATATTCACTGAAGCCGATCCAGAACCGAACAGCATTCTGGGAGATAAAGGCAGAAGAAAGACTTTAGATGCTCAGAGCTAGCTTGGAAAAGTTGGTGGAATCGACTAACTCTTCCTCCCTCTAACTTTGGTTGCCTGGCAACAAGCTGTTGAGTAACTGGCAGCAGCAGTTTCAAGTTTCCTCACAGAGACCCCTAACAGCTTAAAAATAAAAAACACCGTGAAGTGAAAACTGGAGGAAGCAGAAAAGGTTACGTCAAGTTTCAGTATTTTAACACATTAAAAAAAAAAAAATCAAATCATATCAGTATCAATATCAACTGATATGAAACGCTTGAACCGTCATGTTTACAGCCGACTGCAGGCTCAAGTTTCATGCTTAAATTATTTTCTCAGTTAAACCAAATTACTTTATTGTGACCAGATGTTGAGTGTTTAATCTTAAATACAAATCTAATGCAGAGAAAGCTTTAATCTTTTAGCAGTTTGTTCATAAGTATTTTTATCTAATCATTCTGCCACAGCCTTTGATCTTGATGCAGCCTGAAATGAAAATGATTTTCATCGCCCCCAAACTGGGCGGTTAGACCCTGAGCAGTACTGATCGGTGAGTCCATCCTCTTGTATTTTGGTTGCGTGTAACTGTGTTTCCTCTCCTTGTTTTTCAGGACTGGTATGACCATGGTACGCCTCCCGTTTTCTGGATCTCCGGGTTCTTCTTCACCCAGGCCTTCCTCACCGGCAGCCAGCAGAACTATGCCAGGAAACACACAATTCCCATCGACCTGCTGGGCTTCGACTTCCAGGTCCTGGACAACGATCAATACGCCGACCCCCCAGAGGACGGTAGGACGACTGGACGCAGGCTGACGGCCTCCGCAAAGCTGCAACTTTTACAAAAAATATTCTTAAGCTGTCTCAGTGTAATGAGACGGGTCACCCGTGAAAAGACTTTGCTCCTCTGCCTTCTCCCAGTGCTTCCAAAGCTAACTAGAAACAACCAGTCAGAACCAGGAGGCGGGTCTTAGCGCTGTCAATCACCCTCCTGTAGCACTGCTAGCATAGCCTGTCATGAATGCTCAGTCCAGTTAGCATGGCCACCAATGATGACAGATAATTGTTGTCCATCAATAATTAGATTTATTTTCAGAATTGGATCTTTTTAGTCTGGCGTGAAAAAGTCATATGGGTAAACAATGTGGATTTAAGTCACATTTTCCTGCTGTGTGAACGTAGAATCTGATCTGCTGTCAGGTGTTTACGTCCACGGTCTGTTTCTCGACGGCGCTCGCTGGAACAGGGACACCAACCTTTTGGCAGAGTCCTTCCCCAAAGTGCTGCACGACTCCATGCCAGTGGTGAGGAGCTCACACACACACACACACACACACACACACACGAATCCAAGTTTAGGTAGGTGAGGTTCTGCAGATCAACAAACTTCTGAATTTATCACTCTGGTTTGTAAAGAATGCTCTTAACAATTGTCAGCTTGTTGTGCTGTCGCCACCTTGTGGTCATGTTGTTAGCAGCGGGTTATTACCTGGTAGTGGTCAGGCCCTCCAGGTTCATGTGATTTTACGACCTCAGACGTTCACGGAAAATCAACATTTCCTGACAGTTTTTCTCTGATAATTTGTATTTGGGTTAACTGCAAATTTTCCAGGTTTAGTTGATGCTGAATTAGTTTTAACTTTGACATTTTCTGTATTTTTGCTGATTAAACAAGCCAGATTTTGTTGATCATGATGAAGTTGGAAATAGGATTTCCTTTAATTCGGTAGTAGGGTTGGCACTGGGATTTGTAGTTGGGTTGGCGGTAGGGTTGGTAGAGGGGTTGGTAGAGGGGTTGGCACTGGGATTTGTAGTGGGGTTGGTTGTGGGGTTGGTAGTAGGGTTGGCAGTGGGGTTGGCACTGGGGTTGGTAGTGGGGTTTGCGGTAGGGTTGGCAGTGGGGTTTGCTGTAGGGTTTGCGGTGGGGTTTGCGGTAGGGTTGGCAGAGGGGTTGGCAGTAGGGTTGGTAGAGGGGTTGGCGGTAGGGTTGGTAGAAGGGTTGGCACTGGGATTTGTAGTGGGGTTGGTTGTGGGATTGGTAGTAGGGTTGGTAGAGGGGTTGGCACTGGGGCTGGTTGTGGGGTTGGCGGTAGGGTTGGCAGTGGGGTTGGTAGAGGGGTTGGCGGTAGGGTTGGTAGAAGGGTTGGCACTGGGATTTGTAGTGGGATTGGTAGTAGGGTTGGCTGTGGGATTGGCGGTAGGGTTGGTAGAGGGGTTGGCACTGGGATTTGTAGTGGGATTTGTAGTGGGGTTGGTTGTGGGATTGGTAGTAGGGTTGGCAGTGGGGCTGGTTGTGGGGTTAGCGGTAGGGTTGGCTGTGGGGTTGGGACTGGGATTGGTAGTGGGGTTGGCGGTAGGGTTGGTTGTGGGGTTGGCGGTAGAGTTGGTAGAAGGGTTGGCACTGGGATTTGTAGTGGGGTTGGTAGTGGGGTTGGGACTGGGGTTTGTAGTGGGGTTGGCAGTGGGGTTTGCGGTAGGGTTGGCACTGGGGTTGGTAGTGGGGTTGGCGGTAGGGTTGGTTGTGGGGTTGGCGGTAGAGTTGGTAGAAGGGTTGGCACTGGGATTTGTAGTGGGGTTGGCAGTGGGATTGGTAGTGGGGTTGGGACTGGGATTGGTAGTGGGGTTGGCGGTAGGGTTGGTTGTGGGATTGGTAGTAGGGTTGGCAGTAGGGTTGGGACTGGGGTTTGCGGTAGGGTTGGCACTGGGGTTGGTAGTTGGTTTGGCAGTAGGCTTAGTTCTAGGCTTGGTTTTAGGGTTTGTTAAGGTGTTTGAATTTTACTGTGGAAAAAGTATTCACACCCCAGGTGTTGCAGCATTACTGAAAAGAATTGCCACAACAAAGGCAGTTCAGGTCTGCTTGAAGTTACATAAAGCTGCAGGATGGAGGTTTATTTTTCTAATGCTGCTAGTGTCCCTGGGTTCAGCGCTGAGTCTGGACCTGCAGCGCTGCATCTCATGTTTCTCTACAGTTTTTCTCCCAGCCTGCGGGAAGCCGGCCATCCCCTCGCGGTTCAGCCTGACGTGGATCATCAGAGCGGAAAGACGAAGCTGAGAACTTCTTCTTTCCTCTATCTCCTTTCTCTGAATATGAATAATGCAACAGCCTCAGTTGTTAAATATTCAGGCATTTCAGGGCGTCTTATTAACAAGAACAGAACTTCATTAAAATGTGTTTATTATTTGTGCGGGTGAAAAAAAGAAGAGGAACAGCAACTTTGAAATGTAAATGTGCGCCAAGGCCCCCGCTCTGCACTGCTCAACAAACCGCTTTTGTTTTACTCTTAAGATGTTTTTTTTTCTTCACTGGCCCAGTTTATCTCTTTTGCATAAGCAGAACTTCATAATAACTCCAGGGGATTCATGCTTTTACGAGTTCACGTCCCTAAAGTTTCAATTTGTTTGTGTTTGGATAACAAAGAGATTCAGGTTAGTCCCTGCTGCTCCGTCCAGACCCCGAGGTTCACCGAATTAACCCCCCCAGGCAAATACGATTGCAGTTTGTGCCCCATTCTGGGCTGTTTTCCAGAGTGGTGGCACACTGAAATCACAGTTTCATCTGAAAGCACTGCAGTCTTGGATTTGTTTCTCACGTTTTGGCAAAATGTTCTTTGTAATCTGTTTATGAACAAAATTCATGAATCTGTTTAGTACGACAGCATATTAGAGCCATTTTAGATGGAAAAGAAATAATTTCCTCACAGTTTTAGATTAGTCTTAGAAATTGTCTGGAAAAAATTAGGAAATTTCTGAATTTGAACTGTCAAAAATTGTCAAGTTTTGAAACAAAAATTTTCATGTTTTTTTTTGTTGACATTTTAAATTGGGCAGTTTTCAATATTTTTTCTTAAAAAATTGCTTTTAATCTCAAAAATTGTTTCTAGCAAAGTTTTGACTTTTCTAGCTAACATGTCATTAGTTCATTAGTTATTTTATTGCTAATTTTTTACTTTGCAGGCTCAGAAATTTCCACTTTTTTTCTTGAAAATGTCTTAACTGCAGTATATCTGTGCGTTACATGCTAATATTTATA
Organism: Poeciliopsis retropinna; assembly: GCA_010277075.1. Classification (NCBI taxonomy): domain Eukaryota; kingdom Metazoa; phylum Chordata; class Actinopteri; order Cyprinodontiformes; family Poeciliidae; genus Poeciliopsis; species Poeciliopsis retropinna. Next base: position 2,659,765 of record VMRM01000037.1, on the reverse strand, counting down.
TTTTCCGTTAGCCCAACTGTATAAAACTGTTAGCACCATTATGCTAACTCTATTCACTTCATCAACTTAAAGTGAAACATGTTCAGCTGTTATAAACTACACCTTGTACACAACTGTTATATTACCTCTTTTTTTCCGTTTTGAACGGTAGCATTTCTGTCACCAGATTTCAAGGCTAGCCGGTCCCCGCCCCCTTTGGCCACGCCCCTCGTTAGCGCACTCCTCACTCTCCATCTTCTGCTCTGCAGATGTGGCTGAAGCCCATGAAGCGAGTGGACATTCCTGAGAGGATGAGCTACCTGTCTCCTGTCTACAAGACGAGCGAGCGGCGCGGCACTCTGTCCACCACCGGACACTCCACCAACTACGTCATCGCCATGACGCTGAACACCGACGTCCCCGCAGAGCACTGGATCAGGCGAGGCGTCGCTCTGCTCTGCCAGCTCAACGCGTAGCTGCAGCTTTGTTTCAGTTCCAGTGTGTAAATAAAAGTTGAATAAATCCAGTTAACCAGATCCATCTGGCCTTTGTCTTTATTGAAAACGGGATTCACAGTATCTATAACTGTTAATCACACTGAGCAGCCATGATGTCGGAAGTGAAGGACGGAAGTATTGTGATTATCTCCCCAAGTTGTTTTTGTCAATATATCCATGGCATCTACTTGGAGTCAAGGAAACTTTTCTGAGAAAGTAGCAAACCCAGTTAGAAATGGCTAGCTTAAAAACAAACCCTAACCCCTACACCAGAGCAAGAGAGTCGAGATGCTTCATAATAAATTAGTTAAGTAAAAATAAAAGGTACAGAGCAATAAAAATACTCTGAAAAGTAGATTTTTACTAAAATGTTACTCAAGTAAATGTAATGAGTTACAAACGCTGTAAAACTAGCTTAGCTAATGTAGCTTTTATCTGCTAGCTAAGACGGACATGTTTGTTACTAGTTGTACTCACCAGTTACTCTTGTTATTCACACAAAAAGTCACAAATATGTTTAAATATTGATTGCTTGCGTCCATGGATTTCAGATGAAGTTCCTCTGTGCTGCACTGACTCTTCCTGTTCACCAGTCAGATCAGCAGCAGCTTGTCCACATGTTGGCATGTTTTCCTTCAAGAGGGCACGATCACTTCCAGTTCAGACGTGTGGAAACTCTGTACAGGCAGCAGATTAACACCAAACTCTGTCATTAAATGTGAGCTGCTTTCAAAAAGAGGTTTGTGTTTTACAGCAAAGTGCAAAGAAAAAGTTTGACTTGATCTAAAGTTCTGTGAAAAGTAGGTGAGTTAAAGATGAGCTTATTCCCAAATCTAATGAATTTAAAGATGTAAGAAGTTATTTTAAAAAATACTTTCAGCTTTCATTCAGTTTTTAGAACAAGTTTCACTGGTTTCATGCTCGGTAACGTTCCAATACCACAGCTTGTTAATGTTTAATGTATCAGGCCCAGATTCTTTCTGTTCTCATTTGGAGGATTTTCATCGACTCGAGTTTTTAGGGCATTTCATTACTGGAGTCTGGACTTCTGTTAAATTACAAAATAATGGCACATCCCAAGTTTTTTATGTTCCGCGCCAAGAACATTAGTTGAGACTATTCACACCCTTTGAACTTTTTCATATTTTAGAAGGACAGTTTTGGTCTCACCTCTCCAGAGGACCAGAAAGTTCCTAAATATTTCACCAACTCAAAATTAAAACTTTTTAAAATGTTTACTGAATAAAATTTTAGGCTCGTTTCACAACAGAAACGTAAATAATGACATTTTATATAATAATGGGCTACGTTGTTTTCACTCATAATGAGTTGGCAGTTTTAACATATGATAAAGCTCTGCGCTACACTGCCCCCTATGGGTTTGGCATATTTATAGTAACACTGAGGACCAGATTTGCTTCATGTGGACGAAAACATTTCTGAAAACAATCCTGTGTGTACAATATTATTTAATACGACTTCTGACAGCGTTAAATATTTAATTTAGTGATATCAGAATAAAAGAAGCCAAATAAAAAAAAAGCATGCCATATTTTTCAGATCTTTATTTTTTATTTTTAAAAAAGCACAATTTTCCTTCCAATTCTGTTTGTTTCTCATAAAATCCCCATAAAATAAAGTCTGTGGTTGGAATTTGAGAAAAAGTTGAAGGGGTGTGAATACTTTAGGAAGGTGTGTCTTTCAAAAACACAGATTTGTGTTTAACGTCATAAAACAACCAGAACCTGCATAATTCAGCATCTTTCTTTCTCTTTATTCTTCTTCAGGAAAACGCACCAACAGGCTAACAGCGACATGTTACATTTTATACTTTACAAAAACAAATATACACATAATAGAAAAAATAATAATGATGATCAAAGTGTTTTCTTCTTCCGGCCAATCAGCAGCGAGGAATCCCTGGAGCGAAGTCCATGTTTGTCCAACAGAATGAGACGAAATGAATCGAGTCCAGATTACAGTAAAAACATTCAGGTTCTGCTGGAACGGATCCCGGTCGGTTCACTAATTCACGCCATCACTTCAGTCGCTCTTTACCAAGTATTTAACCCATACTGTGGCTGTCTACCTATTTTAATGTATTTATTATGGAAGGCCATTCCTGTTATGAATGACAAAATAAAAGCTCAACAGAATGTCATAAGTTTGATATAAAAATTCAGAAGTTCTTCAAAGTCATGATTTTTAACATTTAAAGCCAGTTTGGGGAGAAAAAGTCATAATTTTGACTTTCAAAGTCAATTTTGAGATTTTAAGTCAACATTTTGAGATAAAAAGTCAATTTCAACTTTAAAAGTCACACTTTCAACTTTCTGAAACAATTTTGAAATACAGTCGTAATTTTGACTTATTCTCTTATTTATGACTTTAAAACTCATTATTGGACATTTATATTTTTCATGGCAGCAAAGAAAGCAGAAAGCAAAGTCTGTTACATATTTTCATTCAGCTTTACAGTGGCTTTCCAATGTTTACACACCATTGTTTTATTTTTTATTTTACACTTTGATGTAAAAATGAGAATTCACAGCCTTAAACTGAAATAATCTTTTAATTGTGTCTCTTTTTGTCTTGGTTAAATTTACCAAAAATTTTCAAACATTTTTGAGTTTTTATCCAGAATTATTTTTGAAAAAATACATTTTCCTCTTTTTATATCCACATTTTGTTTATTATTAGGAGTCTGAGAAACAAACTCCCTCTGGGTTTTAATTTCCAGTTCCATCTGTAAAAAAAAAGCAACCACACAGCATGATGCTGCCACCACCATTGGTGGTGTTCACTCGTGAGCATGATGTTTTTCTGCTTTTTAGCTGAACTGTGTAGTTTAGTCACATAAAAATCATTAATCTGATATTTTAAATTAGTTGTGTTGATTTGAGAGCCACTGTAAATTCATAACTTAACAAAAAAAAATCAACAAAAAACTGATGAAGGGATGAAAAGGCCGTTGCTGAAACTACGTGAACGTTTGATGAAATTAAAAAATGCCTTCACGTGATGAGTCCGGTCGGACCTCGTTAGCGTTTCACGCTCCGTGATTCAAACAGCATGAGGACGATTCGCCGCCGGGCGGGACCAGACGGTGATGTCACACAGTGACAGGATAGAGTCATGAACGCCGCGTTAGCTTTTGCGCTAATGGAATGTGAGGAAGATGGCGGCGCCGGCCGGCGAAACTCTCCAACAAGAGCCTGGAATGACCAAAACGTTTCTTGGCGGCTTCAGCGTCCAACAGAAACGCAGAAAATCTGCATAGATCAGAACCAGGAATAAACCGCAGCAGAGACAAGTTCACAGCTTCAGGTTGGCTCTCTATGGAGATAAATTGGTGCCATAAAGTTTGACCAAAATATTTTTTTTATTTTAGCTGAAAAACAAAAATAAATAATAAAAAAAGTTTAATCTGAGAAGTAAACCTTTTTTTCCCCCCAATTTCAAAATTGTTCTTTAGTTTGAAATATTTTTCAGTTTCAAAAGATTTTTTAGTTTAAATTCTTTTCAGTTTTAAATCTATTTTTAGTTTTCTTTTTTAGGTTTCAAAATGTATTTTTGATTTCAAATCAATTTTTGGTTTTATTGGTTAAATTTTTCAGTTTTCTTTTCTATTTTTCTTTTTCCGGCTTCAATTATTTATTTTTTTTATTTTATTTGGTTCAAACTTTATGGCTCGTATGTATCTCCGTAGTTGTCATTAAAACATTCATGCATGACATGAAAATCGTTGCAGTTTGGCTCCAGATCATTACATCCTTTCAGAAACATGGCGGACAGCTGGTCATGCTAAAGCTAACAGCTCTGGCAGCCGGGCTGGGCGACACATCGCCAAAATAAAAGTGACTATTTCTTCATACCAGATCCAAGTTCAACAGATTTTTTTTTTGCTCACTTTCTTTTCTAAAGGACCGAAGAAAATATTTTCAAAAAGTGTCTTTTGAGGGCCGGGCTTTGAGAATTAAGCAGATAAAGATGCAATTTTACCAGAAAAACTTCTTAAAATTTCAAGAAAAAAGGTTTTAACGTTATCAGCTCATTTTGTCCTTTTTTGAAATAAACTCAGTTGCACAATTGTTTCAAAGTCCTGCTACTGATTATAATTTGATGTTGACGAGTTAAAAAAATGAAGAGTTTCTTTTACTGATACAAAAGTATAATTTCACAAGATGCTCAGTTTTGTTTTGTTATTCCTTAAATTGGAGTTCTCATAAAATTACGACTTTATTTTCCCAATATCACAAACTTATTCTGGTAATTTTACAACTTTATTCTTGCGTCTTTATTGTATTATTTAATTATTTCCGTACATATTTGTTCTCATAATTTCAAACTAAAAGCATAGTCTGGCCGTTATATTTCATCATCAAATTCTAAATAAAGTCCAGATAAACAAAAGCTGTAAAAAATGCTTTCGAAACAAAATGTCCACTGAACTCTGGAAACAAAGGATGTGTTGGTGAAAAAAATCCAGATTTCCCACAAAAAACTCTTCATAAACCAAGAAACCGAATTGGATTTATCGCCCAGCCCTGTTTGGCGGCTATTCTACCGATCCAGACAATGTAAAAACACGACATATTGTGCGAAGGAATGTTTCTGTCCCGTCAGGACGCGGCGTGATGACATCAGACTCGACGAAGGACAAGACGACGACACAGATGGGCGTTGTGCTTCGTAAACACCACTAGCAGCACGACGCGACACGCAGACGAACGGAGCGCATGCAGGACGGACGCAGGCGCTTCCGGCCGCTAGAAGCCAAAGTCGAACACGATGCGGTCCTCAAAGATGGCGATTAGCAGCATGATGGCGAAGCCGGTCAGCATGCCGACGTTCTGCAGGACGAAGTGGCCCAGGTGGCAGCGCTTGTGCTCCTCGCTGTCGCCGTGCAGCATCTCCGGCAGCTGGGGACGACACCAACCGTCAGAATGATGGATTTTATGTATCATGTAGCATCATTCTGCTACTCTAATCAACCAATCAGATACTCTAACTCTAACTCAGCATCTGATTGGCTGATCTGCATGATGGCTCCTCTCCAGGGTTATTATAGCTAACTAATGAAATAAAGAAAACTAAAATACAGAAATAATTTTTATAAATAAAAATATAACTGGAATTATATTGTGCCTTCCTCAAACTAAAAACATACTAAAATCATAGCTATAATATCCTTCTTTTTTGTGTTTATGAATCTATTATTTACAATATTTAACTAAAAACCTAAACTGAAACTAAATAATAATTAATAACTAAACAGTGACAAAGCAATAACTAATAAAAATGAGCAAACGCTCAAAACACTTATTAAAACGAACAAAATCAGACAATCAAATAAATAAAACAAAACTCTAAAGAAAAACCCAGAACTATAATAACCCCGGTTAGAGGTCAGAGGTCAGAGTGGCCTTACCATGTCCACCAGCGCTACATAGAGGAACATGCCGGCGGTGATGGCGAAGATCCAGTTGGTGACGTTGTGCGTGTACTGGCCCACGGCGGTGCCGATCAGCATGCCGACATACGCCATGAGGGCAGACAGCAGGTTGTAGACGATGGCCTGCTTCACCGACATGCCGGCCTTCAGCAGGACCGCAAAGTCCCCTGGAACCACAAACAACCCGTCAAACTACCCGTCAAACAACCCGTCAAACTACCCGTCAAACAACCCGTCAAACTACCCGTCAAACTACCCGTCAAACAACCCGTCAAACTACCCGTCAAACAACCCGTCAAACTACCTTTCACAGCTGAAAATATGTGACTTTCTATGAACATTTACACACAGTTGAAACCAGATTATTTATATGTCTGAATTCTGAGGAAACAGTTCATGCTAACTTAATGCTGGGCAATAAAGCAATAAAAATATCTATCGTGATCAATAGTTGATTGATATCAATAGATAATACGTTTGATAAAACATTCAGTCGTTTCAATGAGTTCAGATCCAGAACCGCAAGGCATTCTGGGAGATGTGGGCAGAGGAAACGCCTCCTCTCACGGCTGGCTAAGCTAAGTGGGTGGAATCAACTCACTCTCTGGTTGCCTAGCAACGGCCTGCTGGGTAAGAAGCAGTTTCAAGTTTCCCCTAACTTTGGTTACCTAGCAACAGCCTTATAACTGCTTACAGCTTCGTGCAGTAAAAGCTGGATGAAACCGTTTTCAGTTTGGCAGAATTTCAGATCTTTAAACCAAAAAAATTATCAATAATTATCAATACCAACTGATATGAAACGTTTATATTGCTATAAGTTTTTCAGCCATCTTGTTCAACATGAATTAACAATATGGAGTTAATCTTCGGCGCTCAACATCTCAGGGTCTGATTTATTTTATGTTATGGGAGATATAGCAAGAAGCTACTTATAAAATATTATTTCCACTTTAAATATGAATTATGTTAAAATCCTATTATTTCTGGGAAGGTTATATGCAACAATTTCAACTTTTTTCAAGCAAAAATAAAACTTTAAAAGGTGATTTTAGGCAGTAAAAATCACTAAAACCCAGGAAGGTTCTGGTGTTTCTGACATTTGGATCCGCCTGGAGTTTTTCTCTGTTATTCTGTGTGATTGCGCGACGCTGCAGCGTCTGGCCTCTTCAATCATCGCCGGGCCAGACGCGAGGAGCGGCCGAGTTTCCGTGGAAACGCCCTGGATCTGAGGCGGGGGGTTGGCCTACATTTCCTGTAACCGCGTCCTCGTTTCCTCGCTAATTACCGCGATGAATACATTATCGCTCTGCTCTCATTCATCAATCAATCAGGAGGAAGAGCGTCGGCTTCCTCACTTCCACTTCCTCAGACACGCCGCCGCCGCATCATCTACCGCAATTAACACACCCATCACCGCCAAATTAGCTTCTCCGTGAGCGGCTGAAGAGCCCTCAGCGCTCTGACGGTGTTTTTCCGCCCAGATGCGGTGAGACGAGCCGCTCTCAAGCGATCCGTCTGATGAGCCTCTACGGGAAACCGAAGAGCGAATCCTGGACGTTTCTACGGCGTCCAGATCACATTTACTGATTAAAAACAGAAACACACATCGGCTCCTCTCAGGCTCCTATTTGTTACTTTCTTTTCTACAATAGGAATTACACTCGACAGAAAATATTTTAAATATTTTCTTAATCATTCCTGTCCTGAATTGTGCAACCAGAATATCGACGTAAAACATTTTAAAGTTACAAGAAAAAAGCAAAAATACTCAACATTTCTTGTTCTTAATTTTATTTTTTGTGTCATAAATTAATTTCTTTATTCTAATATTATGAGTTTATTCTCATATTATTTCAACTTTGTTCATATATTATATCGACTTACTATTGCACCACTTATTATTCTCATATGACAATTTTTATAGAATTTTTTAGTTGCAATATTATGACTTCTTGTATTATTCTGACTTATTTCTTGTATTATTACAATTTTATTCTTATATTTTGAATTTTTGTTAACTTTATTCTCACATTATTTCGAATTATTGCTATACGACTAATATTACATTTCCTACATGACTTTTTGTTTCAATATTACAACTTTTATGCCTTTAGTAGAAGCTGTAAAACACGCGTCAAACAAGATGGCCGCCCTGGAGCTTCAGAAACCCAAGCAGCTCTTGGTGGGACAAAATCCAGATTTTCCCCAAAAATAAATCCGATTAGTGGATAAAATCGATTGATCTCCCAGCAGTAATATCTAATCGATCATTTCTGATCACTCCAAACTCACCGAGTTCATGAGGTAGTTCGTGGCAGAAGACGGCCACAGACGTGCTGATGCCTCCCGTTATGTTGGAGCTGAACGCCGCGCCTGCAAAACAAAACGAGTCAAACTTCACATAAAACATCAACAAAACCAACAAAAACATTACAATTTTCATCATTTCATTCAGTCAGTCAATAATCTGTTATTTCCATTTAAACTTTATGTTTCTGCTGCTATTTAAAGTGCTTTCAAACTCAAACAAAAAATGCCAGAAAAGTCGCAATAAAGTCAGAAAATTGTATTATAAGAATAAAAGTCATAATATTGTGACAAAATAATACAAAAAGTAAGTGACGAGAAAAAAGAAAAAAGTCTTAATATTGCGATAAAATAGTTGTATGAAGTCATAAAAGGACGACAAAGAATAAAGTCAAACGATTTTACATAAACCTAAAGCAATAAAGTTAAAATAACGTGTGGAAAAAGACTTAATACATGAAAAAATTCTAACATAACAAGAATAAAGTCATAATAATATAAAAGTAAAGTTGTAATAGTCGTGATGTTAAAATGTCGGCAGCTGTTTGTGTTTCTGCGTCGCCCACCGATCGCCAGGCCGTCGCTGAAGTTGTGCATGCCGTCTCCCATGATGACCATCCAGGCGATGCTGGCGATGCCGGCGTCCTTCATCTCCTGGTCCGAGTGGCAGTTCCCTCCGTGGGAGTGTCCGTGTCCGTGCTTGCGGGCCTTGCGGCCTCCGTCCGCGCCGGGCGCCAGCGGCGTTTTGGTGGTGGGCGAGTCGGGCGGCTGCAGCTCGCTGAGCTGCGTGTCGTTGTGCGCGTTGTCGCAGGAAATGGCGGAGCTCTCCGGGTCTGAATGAGAGAGGAGGAAACGTTACAAACCTGGGGCGCGTGGGCCGTGTGCGGCACCTCAGCTGAGAGCGTCTAGTTTCAAATCACTGCAAGATTCTTACAAATTTAAATTATATTGGAGAATGTTTCATCTTTTAATCAGCCGCCTTTTCTTTAATTTCCTAGTTAATTAGTGACTCAAAAACAGACTTTGGTGGCGATTCGAAGGTCTGCTGTCGCTGAAGTGTCATTGTCCGTTTAGAAAGCGATCTGCGAATGCAGAGAGAACTTCATCCAAAACTGGGCGGTGCAGTTCCACTCGTGGAGTTGTTTCCCCAAAGAAACCTGCAAGACTTCTACACATTTTGTTAGATCGGGCAACTGCATCTAAAGCGCTGTTTGTCTTGTAACAGAATTTAGCTCGACGGGTCTAATAAAAGAGGATAAACTGACTTACTTGGACAAGGTCAAAGTACGAGACATCAAACGTCAGTTTCAAATAACGCAGATCAAAATTTAAATTATAGTTGGAAATAATATGTTAAACAAGTTTTATTAATTTCCAAGTTAATTAACTCAAAAACGACTTTATTGACATTCAAGTCTGCTTCTAATTATTTCTGAAAGTAAATACTGAAAATATCATCCTAAATACATTGTCAAAGTTTTTTCCCCCAGTTCCAATCACTTTTCCATTTTGATTAATCGTTCAACCTTTTTCCGCTGTTATAAAGTTTGTGAAGCCCGATTCTCACTTATCTTGCGTGTATAAAGTTTTGGCCACCGTTCGTACGACCTTTTTGCCGCTGTGATAAAGTTTGTACACCCGTTCTCACCTTTTTGCCGCTGTGATAAAGTTTGTATGCCCGTTCTCACCTTTTTGCCGCTGTGATAAAGTTTGTACACCCCGTTCTCGTACACCCCGTTCTCACCTTTTTGCTGCTGTGATAAAGTTTGTGCGCCCCGTTCTCACCTTTTTGCCGCTGTGATAAACCGTTCTCACCTTTTTGCCGCTGTGATAAAGTTTGTGCGCCCCGTTCTCACCTTTTTGCCGCTGTGATAAAGTTTGTGCGCCCCGTTCTCACCTTTTTGCCGCTGTGGTAAAGTTTGTACACCCGTTCTCACCTTTTTGCTGCTGTGATAAAGTTTGTACACCCGTTCTCACCTTTTTGCCGCTGTGATAAAGTTTGTGCGCCCCGTTCTCACCTTCTGCCAGCGGCTTCAGGTTCAGCCATTCTGCGTCGGAGCGGCGGCTCAGCTGATGGTCCGACAGCTTCCTGCCGATGGTCCTCTCCTGGTTCTGCCTCCTCAGCTCCTGCTGGGAAACGACAGCGGGTATGAGGCGGTTCTGATGGGCGGTTCTGATCGTCGGTTCTGATTGGCCGACCCATCTCACCCTTTGGTCTCTGTAGTGCTTGAACATGCCGATGCAATGCTCGATGATGAAGAGGAGGTAGATGCCGGCCAGCGCAGTCAGGCCCTTCCACACGCCGTCGAAAGCCGTGAGCAGATCGCCGTCACCGCCGGCGCCGCCGGGCTGGCTGTGGTCGTGATGACCCTGAGACTGCAGAGACAAGACCGGATGGATTACACGGCGTTGGCGTTATGTTTCTATTTTCAGATGAAAAAGTTCCAGAAAATAAACGTTTAAACATCCTGCAGGTTGTTCTAGAGTTTGGTCCAAATGGTACCAACGTTTTCTACACATCCTTTAGAGTTATGAGGTCACATTAAAGGCCATTTCAAACATAAAAGAAAAGTAAAAAAAAAGCAAAAGGAAGTAATAATTATGAGCTTTCCAGTGATAATCATAACAAAGTCATAATTACAAGTTTTAAATAAAAAACGTAAATATTTTAATTCAATTTTAAGGTCATAATTATGAAAATAAGTCTGAATTATGGGTTTTAAATTTATTCTTATGCTTTTTAAAGTAGGATTATGAGAATAAAAGTCATAATCACAAAGTTACTAACCCTAACTAACTAACATTTAGCGTTAGCTATTATTTAGCGATGCTAAGAGCCTAACATTTTGCTAAATGTTAGCTGGTAAAAGCGCCAAGTCAAACATTAGCTCCACTGTTAGCGGATTAGCTAAAAGCTCTGAGCCTTTCATTTGTATTCAGCTCCAGTCTTTCTGACCCAGAAGGTTTTCATCCCAGCCGGATGTTGTGGGTTTTCGGGTCGGGCTGAACTCACGTGAGGCAGCAGATGAAGGAGAGCGTCTCCGCTGAGCGTTCCCACCGCCAGCGCCACCAGGAAGGTGAGCAGGAACTTGAAGCAGGACTGCTTGAGGATGGGGACGAGAACGACCCCCAGGAGGGACAGCAGGCTGATGATGGTGATGGAGACGAAGCCCCAGATCCACACCCACACTGCACAGACCACCAATCAGAAAAGACTGATTTTATCAATACAACAACAAAATAAGCAACATTTTCAACTCAGAAAACACTTTTTGCTGCTAAATTATCGGATAAATAGACACATAAGCTCAACAACAGAGACATTTATTGTTTTCAATCTGTTATTTAGGCCATTAAATCATCAGATGATGCAACTCTACCAACAGTAGATAAACTGTAATATGTGCTCCAGTGAAGCTCATTTATCAGATTAAAGTAGGTTTTGAAAACTTTAAGAAGGTATTTTGTGCATCAGATTTACGGGTCTAAGAGCAACACAAAACGAAGGTTCTGGCTCCAGACTTCAGGATGTAAACAAAAAAAAAAAAAGTGTTAAGATTTGCAACATGTTAAAGTGTATGTAATTAATTTATTACATATAATTTATTGGGTTCTACATTTATGTTTTGATTGAATATGACTCTTTATGCCTTAGTATGAATTGAACGTGGTTTTCTGGTTGGGGCAATGGTCCCCTCTGACCCCCCTCTGGGGGGAGCCACTGCAGTGGCTGAGACAACGAAACAAAAGGCATAAAGAAAGAAAGACAGAGAGAAGCAAACAGAGACAAAGAACGAAAGAGGGAGAGATAAAAAATAGAAAGATAGAAAAAACAAAGAAGGAAGAAGGAAGGAAAGAAAGGGAGAGAGAAAAAAGAAAGATTATTTGAAGTGTCGCCTGCCTGTCGGCCGTTGCCATGCCGACCGAGTCGTGGGTGAGAAATGTTTGTGACCCTCTCCTCGGAGACGACCAAAAGTTTAATGTCGGATGAAATTGAACGTCACGGCGAGACTGTGCTGGTTGCCATAGCAACGCTCACATTCAGCCGAGGCACTGGGATTGACTCGAACCTCAAACCCAAACTAGTTAAACCAGTTACTGCAGCAGTTTTACTGGTCCGACGTTTGTTCTGGATTCCCATTAGGTTCATCTTTCCTGCGGGAAATGAGAGCGGCTCAGAGGACAGGCGAGTTCTGGAGGCGGTTCTGCTGAAGCCCATAAACTCGACGGAGCGCCGCGGCCGTAACTCCAGACGCAGCGTCGTAAAAACGAGCGCCGGAGTTCATCCTTTAAAATCAGCTTTAACCAAAACTAAGACACGTTTCACAGACTGCAGCTCCGTCTGCATCGGCAAAGGATTATTCTCAGATTTAACTACAGACATTTTAAACTTTACCTACTTGCACAAAAATCTGAATCAGAGCTTAAAACCACACAGCGTTAGAAAATAATGTTTATTGAGTTTATATTTAATGTTGCATTTAATGACTGAAAATACCAACAAAAACATTGAAGATAGTTTTGTTTACATTCCTGCTCTCTCTTTGTCATTAAAAACACTAGCAGAAATAACAGCACCATTTCGCTATGTGTAGCATTAAGTCAGCATCTGATTGGCTGATCGGTTCTGCATGACGGCTCCTCCACAGGGTTACAATAATTCTGGGTTTTTCATTATAGTTTAGTGTTGTTTTGAGACGTTTGGTTCAATTAGTTTCAATTAGTTTTTAGTGTGTTTGCTACTATCTATTAGATATTATTAGTTAAATACTATTTAGTTTCAGTTAGTTACAGAATTATTTTTCATACTTCGGTTAATTTTTATTAATTCCCACGAGTTTCTTTCCAGGCACATAGTGCCATTTGATAGCACAGTAAAAAAAACTATGTTAACTTCAGTTGTTATAAAAACACTATAACTATCAAAAATGACTTAAAACAAATTTGACTTTGTAATTTAGCCTTGAAATTGGGTCTCTGTCACTTTAAAAACTCCCACTGTGAACACTTAACTTTCATCATTCAGAGCCTGGCGGCAGGAAAAGAGAGAGAGAACAAAAAGAAAAAGAAAGACAGAAGGAACAACAAAGAAAAAGGGAAAAAACAAAAGAGAAAGAAAAAATGGAAAAGAAAATTATGCAAGAAAAAAAATAAAAGAAAAAAATCAGAAGAAACAAAGAAATAAAGAAAAAGAGGAAGAAAAAAGAAAGACAGAAGAGAGATATTGTTGTCAGTCTGAGCTGCAGTTTTCAGGATGTAAATATGGTGCAGACGGATCGTTATGGAGGACAAACATCACAGATAACCTTCTCTCTCATGTTTTCCTGTTTTCCCGCGTCGTACAGGGAAACGGTTTCACAGCTCGCTGCGTTCCCATTTGTCGCTGTTGGAGCTTCGCCGCCCTGAGCGGCGGCTGTACATCAGCCGGGCGGTGCGCCGCCGCCGCTCCCTCACGTAGCTCGTTACCTTAATGCAGGTGTGGCGCTGCGGCGCAGCAACAAAGGAATTACACAGAGAAATGGCCGACGGCGTCCTAATTGGCTCTGCGAAGAGAGGGTGTGAGCGGCGGCGGCGGGGGGGAAGCTCCCCATGAAGGCCAGCAGGAGGTAGATGAGAGGCAGCGCCGCAGCACTTCCTGATGTCTAGCGCCTCTAGTTTCCCTCTAATGAGGAGCCATCGCTGCCCTTTTGACTTGTTTTACAGTCATATTTCCATTTTTATGACTATTGTGAGCGGCAGCGGGGGCTCATGTGATGCAGGTTCCTCCATGTTTAATAATTGAACTTTATTTTGTCCGGGAAGAAAAAAAAAAAAAAAAAAAAAAAACTTTAAAGTTCAAATCATTGCAGCTGAATTGGAGGAAGCGGGCTTTCTAAGCACTAATTCTCATTAAATTAGGCTGAGCGGGACATTTTATGACCCCTCCAATCACCTAACTGATTAATGTTTACAGTGACGGCTTCACAACTTCCAGGAAAATACAGGGAAACATTTTCATTAAACGCCACTGCAGGCTGCGTACGTTCTTAATATATTGCTTAATCAGGCTAAGCGATTACTGGTTCTGGTCTTATCGATATAAAATGTTTATGGTTTTATTTCTGGAACTTGTTACTCGTTAACTGTGCAACGCTGTGCTTTCCTGTTTTAAAGGCTAATAAACGTAGCCCCAGAGAAGGTCACCACAAGGTCACTTTCCTTATATCTGCTCCTTCTGCCACAATGTAAACACAGAATCCGCCATTACAGCTAGACCTGTTATTAAAGGAGCAAGCTGTGAAACTACAACCACTGGACACTTAACATGTGCAAACAGGTGAATTTTAATAGAGTACTCAATGCCAAGGAATGCTAACATGCTAAATGTAGCAAATTTTAGAATATAAGCTAATAATAGCATAGTTTAGCAGGTTAGAAAACATTAGCCTTGTAGCTAAGGACACAAATAAGCTTCAGTGTTAGACACAATAAGCTGCTATGCAATTCGTAGTGGTATTCCAGCAAATGCTAGCATATTAGCAAATGCTACCAAACATTAGCATAGCTAATAATCTATTGCTATTGACACCAACTAACACTTAGCACTTTAGAAAATGATAACATTGCAGCGAAGGAGAGTATATACGCTATAGCTTCACAGTAAGCTGATATGGCTTTATTAGTCTTTATTCTTATATAGCTAATAGTTGCTGTCAATAGAAAAAAGTAATACTTGCATGTTAGCATTTTAGAGGACGTTAGCATATATGTAGTAGTCAGAATAGCACAAGTATTTTTTTTAACGCTTGGGCTGTTTTTAGAAGCAGCAGATCCAAATGGAAAAACAAAATGTGAATTTTGCACAATAAATTCCCTTTAAATGTGATTTCAGGCCTAAATCATCAACAAAACCTTCATAAGAATTCTTTCTGGCTTTTTCAAGTTTAATTTTATACTGATTATTGTTTTGCAGCCGATCAGCATTAATCAGAGTTCCTTTATTGTTCTGCTGTTGCCTCCACCACGGGCCGGATCGATGTTCGGCTACTCACCAGAACTGATGGGCTCCAGGGCTTCCTGCTCCACGTCCATCTGGTGGTAATGGCGGATGCAGACGCGGCTGTCTATCTGGTAGAGCAGGGCGGGGCACAGGAAGGTGAACTCGCTGGGGGAGATGACCGAGTCGGGATGCAGGCCGTAGTAGGTGAGGAGTTGAGTCAGGTTCAAACACTGGGCGGGTGGAAAAAAGTAAGAAAAATAACGACTACTTTAGTAATCTAATTAAATCGATTGACAGATTATTTTTAACAGAATTTGAACCAGGTGAAGTGTTCATCGTTCAATAGAAATAGTAAATATAGTTTTATTCATAACTGAAAAGCATAGACATGATACCATACTAATGAATTATATACCATTAAAGTATAATGGTGAGTGACATCACAGGTAAGAAAAGAAAACATGATAATATACATTATATAAATTACCAACAAATGAGAAATCAATTAATACTCCAGTTAACAATTAATCGATTACTAAATGAGCTGACGATTATTTGAATAATCGATTAATCGTGAACAACCAGCTGATCATGGTCAATCATGATTAGTAAGTTACTGAAATAATCAACTAATTTTAGTAATCGATTTAATACTTCAGTTAACAATTAACTAAATGATTTGATTATTTCAATAAGTTAATAAAAACGTATTTGATTAATCGTGACTAGTTACGATTAATCAAGTATTTAATGATTTGATTATTTTAATCATCAATTAATCACGATCAGACATGATTAATCTGAATTAATAAAATGAATCATAATTAATCAATTATTGAAATAATTGTCAACTAATTTACTGATTTAATTTAATTATTCTAATAATTGACCAATCACAATTAGTCATGATTAGTCTGATTAATCGTTTCAGCCCTAAATACCAGAATCATATCAGCTAACATTTTGGAAAATAGAAAGACAAAAACAGGAGCATCCAAACTAATTTCTGAATAGTTAGTGATCAATTAATCAATCAGGATGAGGTCCTACCTCCTCATGCTGGTGCGTCATTCCACCTGGATGTTCTGTAAGCACTGATGAGTCTGGAGTCATAGCAGCCCCACCTGGAGCCTCTCTCTTGTCCTTATGACCACCAGATTGGGGTGTTTCCGGTGTCGGTAACTTGTTGGGCCTCCGCTGGCCTCTGACCTTTCCTGGCCTCCTGGCCCTCCTGGGTGGATTTTGCGTCGGACCGACTGGCGGCTCCAGGTGTCCATCGGTGTGATTGTGTCGGTCATGGCTGTGGTTTCTGTGGCCATGATGCACGGAGGTCAGATGTTTGTGGCTGGTCTGTACCTCCGTTTGCTGGTGTGGGTGGTCCTCATCATGCCTATCATGATCAAACTGTTCCTGGTTCCCACTCAGTTCACCAGTAGGCGGACTGGAAGCAGTGGTGTGGCTGCATCGTGTGGGAACCTGTTCTGTTTGTGGATGTTGGGGCTTGTGGTCATGATGGTCATGATGGTCATGACTGTCATGATGGTCATGACTGTGATGTGATGGTCATGATTGTGGTTGTGGTGGTCATGATTGTGGCCGTCGCCAGAGGATGAGTGTGAGTGAAGCCCTTCCTGAACGTCCAGCAGGTCAAGGTGGGCTACATGGTCATGACCCAGATCCTCATGATCCACACCTACCAACTTCACTTCCCCTAAACCCAGACTCATCAGGAGGCTCTGGAAGCCTTGGAAGTCCAAGCGGTCTTTCTGTCCGTAGCGCCTGAACAGTTGCTGGATGTAGAAACGCTGCTCTTCCTCTAGAGTGCCCCCTTCTGGAGCGTCGGACTCTGCGGTGGTTCGGACATACGGAGCCTCGGAGATCTGCCGGTCGATGTGTTGATGTCCGACGGTTGGGTGGTCATGTCCATCCGCGTGGCAATGGTTGCAGTGATGGAAGATGAAGGTGAGAATGCACAGGAAGCAGAATTTGGTGTGTACGTGCACTCGCATTGTGTCCTCGTTATTGGTCCCCTGCAACAAAAACAGACTTAAAAACTCTGTTTTTAAGTGACAGAGGCAAAACTTAAATTAAATTCAGAGGCAATCATTCACTAAAACACCAACAAGCTAAAACACCAAGTCACTGAAATGCTTATGCAGGGACAGACACGATGATGTAACGATTCACACCAAAACAATGAACCACAGAGCTACAGACTCACTGGATCACTGGAAAATGATCCAGTGAGTCACTGAACTGGATCACACCTGATCGTCCGGTACACTCGGTTCAATTAGGGACCAAAGTTGCAACATTTCTTACATTTTCAGCTGCTTGGTTTTCTTTCACAATGAACTGAGTGAAATCAACAAAACATTTTGAAAAACCTGTTCCCCTCCTGACCTGTGGGGGCGCTGCACCAAGAACCACTGAAGGTTCTGAAGAAGACACTGAGTGAAACATCATCACAAAATGTAATCAGAAATGAATTAGTAAGATTTTAGCAATCGTCTTTCGTAAAAAAAAATAAAAAAATCACGAGCCACGTCTGGAGCTAGCGCTCGACATGAGCATTTGTTTTGGTTGTTTTTACCCAGAATGCTTTGAGCCATAGTCCGCTTTCTACAACGAAGTATTAGGGCCATTGTAGATGGGAAAAAAACTTCCACCAAAACTTTTTTTTATATTAATCTGAGAAATTTTTAAGAAAAAAACGGAGAAATGTTCAGGGTTTTAAAAGTAAAACAAACTCAAAAGTCAAAGCTTTTTCTAGAAAATGTTTGAGTTTACAAATTTTTGTATTTATTCTAACAAATTTTTTGAGTTTGCAAACTCAAATTTCCAAGATTAAGCCAAACATTTCTGAGTTCTTTTTCTAACAAATTTCCAGCTTTTGGAGCTCAGAAATTTCAGATTTTTTTTCTGGAAAATTTCTGAGGTTTTTGGCAGAAATTTTCTGCTCATTCTTTATTTTTCTATTTTCAAAGGCCCCAACATGCTGTCACAGCTTCCTGCTTTTGGACTCATTCAAACTGCACCACAGTTCACTTCAACCAAACATACCCTGGGGTCTATAGGCGGACCAGAGTTCACTTGTTTGGTCCGATTACGGGTTCACACCGGACTTTCCTGACCACCAAACTGGAGTTGGATTAAAGCAGAGCAAGTATAGCTGACTCACCAAACTATTACCCACTGATGGAGCTACTCAATGAGTCACTGACACGCTAACTTAGTAATAAACCGCCTCCCTGACAAAGTGACTCGCTGAAACACTGACACACTAATGCAGTGACACACCGATCCAGTGGTGCACTTAACCACTGTCGCACTGCAGGATGACGAGTCTCCAAAGCAAAATTTCAGGGATCCAGCAGGAGAATTAAGATAACAAGCTTGTAGACAAACAGTACTTTCAAAGCACCTCTCATGTTGGAATAACAGATCCAACGTTCTGCAGCCCAACAAACTCCACAGAGGACTGAGAAACAAAATTGCTAGTTTTCTCCCACTTTAAAAAGCCTGAAGCAGCAATATGATTCCAGTCAAATGATCCTCATAAGGTCTCTGCCGAGGCCCATGGGTGGCCTGGAGAGAGGGAAAGAAAGGGAGGTCAGATGAAGAAGAGGTGAGGCGCGCACACACACGCACGCACCACACACACGCCCCCCCACCCACACACACACACGCACCCACCCACCCACAGCTTAACCAAGTTTATCATGGAGCTCTCCTGCCTCAGGACTCTTAAAAAGACGTTTTATCCTCATCTAACAGTCAGGTTTCAACACCGACTAGACCATCAACATTTAGCAGCATCATTTTCTCACTCTACACAAATTAACCAATAAATCTGAATCTGGACAAACATACAGAAACCAAACACTAGGCAACGACGACAACATCACAACTCATCATCACATGAGTGATGATGAGTTGTCTCAAAGACAACAAGGTCTAGGAGCAGGGAGGCCGGGGCTCTACACCTGCGGCCATCTGTGTTTTTGTCTTAGAAAACTGTTGACATGAAAACTTTCTAAGGCCTGTATCTCCACAGAAAAATGAATCTGAGAATGATAATTTTTTGTTGTTGTTTTGTTCATAAATTGTCCTCCAGTTCCAGTGTTAAATTTTCACTAGAATTAAAAGTTTATTGATCTTTAGGAGGCTTACATTATTTTAAACAACCTGATAATATTCTCAAACCAACAATTTCATTTCTGGGACAATTTATCATCCAGCAAAGTTTGTTATTGTGTCAGACCCAGATGTGAATATTTACATATGTTACTTACATTTTTTAAAAGTTTTTCATGTCCTAAAGTGTTTCCACTTTGTGCCATTTTCCACATATGTGCTCAAACTTGCCTAATAAAAGTCTTTGATGTAAATATGTGGTGTGAAAACTTTCTGGTGTTGCTGTAAAATTTCCTCGGTGCAGAAGAATAGCTACCATAAACTAACATAAAACGGAAACCACCGTTTCATTCCCATGAACATTGTAGGAAACGGCCCGTTACCGTGGAAACGGCCGCCCTGTTGACTGATCATTGACCTAATTAAATCAGAGCTGATCGGATCATCAAGGACTTCCTTCCTCTCTACAGTTTGACTTCTTTCACATGAAATACAGATAATTTCTGATAATTATTCTCACATAATCTGCTTCAAAAGATTTGATCTGTTGCAAATATTTACAAATAAAAACTATAGTCATTAAAAACAAGCCTAATTCTGATTACAATAAAAGGGATGGACCTACCTGAACCCCAGGAATGAGTGAAACTCACTCCGACCAACAACAGACCTCAGCTGCGGGAACACAGGCGCTTCTTCACCGCTGCAGACTGCTCTGTGTTTATAGACCAGCCGGCACTGACCTTTGAACCCAACCAGGGCCTATTTTTAAGAACACACCCTCCTCGCAGCAGCCTGCAGCCACTTCCTGACACGACTCTTTGTTGTGGAGTTTGGTATTTAATGAACAAGAAAATCTTTATTCGTGCCGAGCTCAACTGGCTTGACTCTAAAATATTGTTCTGCAGCAGTTTTGCAGCGTTTTAACTCGCTTTATGCTAACTGAGATGGAAGTTAAGAGATGCAATCAACACAACAACACTGAGGGGCGATTAAGACGAGAAAATAATCCCGTCATCAGGCTGAAAACCACAAAATACTTTTTATAAAGATCAGTTAGTTAAATTAAAATGAGATCAATCCGTTTTTTTCTTATGATTCCAGAATTATTTCTGTTTAATTTATTGCTTTCTTTGGTTGTTTATTTTTTTCTAGTTCAAATGTTAAATGTTCTTTAGAAAATTCAAGTTTATTGGTCTCAAAATTAGCAATATATTACTTTAAAATTATCTCAAAACAACAACAGTATTGTACTTTATTGGTAAATATTACTGGAACAATATTAATTGCTATTGGTCCATCTGATTGGGTACTTTTTAAATACCAAATGATTGATAATTTGATCAGTACCAAATACTTTTTTAATTCTTACTTTAGTAATTTCTTGGACTTGGTTCCTTTTACTTTACTTGACTAAAATATGTTGACTCTTACTGAATAACACGGATGACAGCAGTAAAAGATAAAAACCTAATTTCATTCTCTATAAACAGCTGCTGTTAAACGTATCAAATTAATTACCACAATAACCAAGTTCAAATTCTGCTCATTTTGTTAGAAGAAAGTTTTTTCCAGCAATGTTTCTGGTCTTCGACATGAGAAGGAAGGCTGGAAAAACTGCGGCTCCGACATCTAAGCTGCTTCATATGATTCTCACACGGTGGAAACATCCCTCCCATCTCCGCAGCAGGCGGCTGTCAGCAGGGGGCGCCGAGGAAAGAAGACAAACTCTGAGGCAAACGCACAACTCAGGGAGCTCCGCACGCAAACACACCAAAAATAAATAAAATTATAATGTGATCATTTTATTCACATATTCTTTAGGCTTTAGTCTTCAAACATTGGCTTTATGCTCATTATATATATTTTTTTATTTTCCTATAAGGCTCCAATACTCTGTTGCACATTGGTACTGGCTGATATTAGTTACTTTTTAGCTTTTGGACGTAAAATTTTTTAATAATTAATCTGTCTTCTCTTGTCAAATTCAAACAAAGTAAAACCTTCTGTATTTTGATTTCCATTAAAAAAGGAGTAAAAATGTGATGTTATTTATTTCTGTTGATAAAATAACTTTGGTTGTTTCCAGATAACTCAAAAATTAAAGTTGGAATAAACAGAAGAAACTCTCCGAGACCTTCTCAGTTTCCATCAGTGACAATTAAAGTTGGAGTTTGTGATCCACATAAACCCGACGCCTGCATGGTAGAAGGGACAGACAACAGTTTGCATCTCTGAGAAAAGTGTCAGAGGAGTGTTTTTTCTTAGAAAGGGCCGAAGGGAGGGCAGATGCCGGCCGCCACATGGACCCAACTCCTAACAGATGGTCTAGAAATCTGCAAAGACTCCAATCTGCTGACGAAAGACGAAGTTCAGGAGAGCAACAGGCAGCAGTCGTCTGACTCGAGTTCAACAATAATCACAACAAGTTGGAAAATTACATCTCTGAACAGACGTGATGTTGCTGTCAGCGATTATCCACAGATGATTGAAGGTTGGGCTGAGCAGCAACTGGAAAACACACAGAGTGAGCGGTGGTCCATCACTTTGTCTGCTCAGAACAGCAATTAGTGGATCTCCAACAACTACTGATCTGCTTGAATCTGTTTTTACTTCAATAAAAACAGATTCACTGAAGGAGATGCAAGTTTTCAGGGTTGAAATGAGCTCAGCGGTAAGAAGGTTAAAAAATAACTCAATGTAAGACTTTCTAACACCTGTAACTCCACAGAAATGTACGAACTTCGTCCATCCAATTAGCGATAAATTTCCACTGACCATGATAGACAAAGCTGTGTTAGCTGTGTTAGCTAGCACAAGGATGTTAGCAATAAGTTAGCTGCAGTTTGACAGACTCAGATTTTTGCCTGACAGAAATGTCCCACAGAAAAAAAATACTGACTATAAAACAAAATGCAGGCCCTTTGTGGAGGCCTGTGGCAGCAAGCATTAATCCCGTCATGTCAACCATCTGTATCCCGATGTTATAGTTAACAGTGCTGGGTAGAAATCACCTCCTGAAGCTGGAACACCAAGACACAAAAGTACGAGAAATGCTATTGGCTGGCGTTCGCAAAGCAGCCAATTCAGAAGCGGCATTCATTTTCCTTGCCACTGATTGGCTGTAGGGAAGACCATCAATGTCAGCTTCCTTGATGGCGCTAAGACGGTTTCCACTGTGCGTAGTAATAATTATTAAGGTATATTTTGTGTTTGAACTGTCAGAATAGATGGTTTTTAGATGGAGTCACAAGCATTCACAGATTCCAGCTACTGTGGCCGAATACCATTGAAGGTTTTCTTTTTGTCAAGACAAGTCCTAATGCCACAAGAGAGATCTCAATTACACAAATGTTAGCACATAATGTGTTGACATCCAACTCTTTGACTGGGTACCAAAGATCTATATCTGTGGACAGCCAGACTGGACGCAGACGTCCAACTGGTGTATCGCAACTACAACGAACAGGAAGCATCCATCTATTGAAGACTAAGAAATTCCTCTGGCTTTTATTCAAGTACCAACCCTTTGACTTCCATATAACATCAAATGCCACACCAGGTCCAGGGTTCTTGCTCTGACTTTAAAGGTTCTCAGCCCACAGACAGAGATCTGTGGTGTGGCACGTTGTTAGACGGCTGTGTGAAGTCCCAGCTGCAGGGCTGATGCTCTGTGGCCTGGAAACACGACCATGACAGCACACAACAGGACACGACGACCAGAAGAGTTACCTTGAGCAGATCCACCATAGACGCAAACTTCTAACAGGAGAAAAGCGAATGTGATGCTTACCTCTAATCAAGAAAAAGAAGAAGTGAAGCTAAACCTGAGTGAGCGATCAGGGCAGACTAACAGGTTGGATGTCTGGAGGGTGAACTCATCTGCAGAGGGAGGCGGGCTGAGCAGAAACCACCTGACCAGACTCATCAGGCTCAAGCAGTTTCAGCGCTTACTGCGCATTATTGTGTTTTACCCAAATGCTAATGCGGGAACGTTTCAACAAACCTATTCACAGACTTTCCTGGAGACCACTTTCAACTGGTTTTCTTTCCACACCTCTTACCATCAGAGTAAATTAAGCTTAAAATTAGGAATAGTCAAACAGAGTTTACTGAGATAAATGGATGAGTCTGAAGATCAAACTTTAGCTCTTAGTACTAAGCGCTATGAAGTCAACAAAACATTGGTTCATTCCTTTGTATTTAAAGCAAGTTTAGCTGTATAGCAAGTGCTGATGAAAACATAAAACAGAACATTGTAGAGGTTCATAAAGGAAAGGAAAGGTTGACTACAGACTGAAATTATTGATGTTACTGTTATTAATAATCTAACTCTAAATGTTTCAGTGTTTCGGCTGCTTTGCGGTTTGCGGTGCATAGAAGCTGAATGTTGCTTCTGGTCTGGTTCTGATCCAGACCAGAACCAGAAGATCTGAGAGGTCTGGAAGGTTGATACAGCAACAGCAGATCTTTAATGTATTTTACTGCTAAGCTGTTCAGTGATTTATAAAACTAACAAAAGTCTTTTAAAGTCTATTCTCCAATCTGGAGAGACTGTTGCAATAGTCAATGTGATAAATAAATAAATCATCACTCTTACTCTCGATTGTTCCTCTTTATGTCTATACATAATTAATTTGCTTCTGTTCAGCTGAAGAAAGTAATGGCACCTCCACACATTGCCTGGCTTTAACAGTGTCACCCGGTGACATTGTAATGTAAAGCTGTCCATCATCTGCATAGCTATGGTAGCTTATCTTGTCATGTGTTACAATCTGAACACTATGTAAATAGAAGTGGCCCCAATATGGAACTCTGTGGGACTCCAAATGTGATTTTTGCCAACTTAAATGCAGACAAACGCCCATTAAAGACCAGAACAAACATTCATTCCCTGACGTTTGTGTATTTTCAGACATCAGAATATAAAGGTTGTTTTTAAATAAAAACAGAACATGGCTGCTGCAGTGATCTCAACTTCAGCTCAAAATGAAACAGGTTGACTCACCTGAAGCTGCTTCTGCTGCAGCCATCGAGACCCGAATCAGTGGCTTTGACCTGACCATTTGGAGTATTACCCCATAAAGCCTTGCAGATATAAATATCACGCTGCCTCATTGTGCAGTGCATAAATGACTGTCTCATAAGCAGCATTAGTGTGGGATGGTGTTACATGGAGAGCAGTTTGGGACCATTAGCAGCAGAACAACAAATACACCAAACAGCTCTGTTAGCAATGAGCTCATTAGGAACCAGCTGCTGTCTCCAACGCTGATTGTAAACTGGGTTTTGACTCATTAAAATACAGGTTTTAATTAGATACTAAGACATCAGTATCTTTAATTTATCAAAGCTTTGTTTTCCTTTTCAAACACAGTGACAATTTGAGTATTTTTGTTAATATGTGGGATCATAATCTCGTATTTTCGGGAAACAGAGGAGAGTTTTGATCAAACAAGGACCCAAAATCATTAGATCATCTATAGTTTGATTGGTTAATCAGGTTTTTAAAAGCTATGGTTTAAAAACCTTCCAGTTGAGCTTTTTTAAACTGGACACCCTCTCTCACCTGCAACTACTCACTGCTAGTCAGCTGGCTGAAAGCTGCTAACTCGCTACACTTCTTGCTCTCTGAATGAGAAAACAAATATACTGTCAGGATGTAAAAACTAAAAGAGCGCCACCTATCCCTCTGATGAAGATATCACTACTTCAACACTGCATCAGGTAATCAAGAGTTTTTTTTGTTTGTTGAATCAAATTTGTGTATAAAAATCAAGAAACAATAAATAAATGCTAAAGACAAAATAAGCAGAAATGTGTTACTTTTATGACAAAAATGATATTTTCACTGAAGATCATTATAATCTCATCCCAGTCCTGAGTCAATTCTGATAAATTCTCCAATATTTGATCATATTGCTGCAATCAATAAACAAAAAGCACCATAAAACCATCTGGGAAGCTGTTCTGTACACACATATCTGTTCTTAATCAGCTTACCGTGAGCCAAATGTGGAGCTAAAGCAAACAGGAGTGTGAACAGATGCAACAGATGAACTCATGGGGTCCCATCTGTGTTTGCTGGTTCCCAGCGCTTCCAGCAGTCCCAGTCACAGCGTCGTACTTGTTCAGATTTACGTCTTTAAACTGAGGTATTTTCCTGCTTTACAAAGGAATCGCAACTTTAAATTTACAGCAGGTGTTTATAGCTGAGGCAGTAAATACTGTCTGATGACGAGGATTAACGCTTTCCGGTTATAAAACACACTTCAGACCATTTCATCCTGCAACAAAACTGTTTTAATACATCAAAATATCAATTTCTATTAGGATGCATTGGAATTTCTCTAATAATCCCGACGATTCTTCTGTTTGCTGTTTAACAGTAAATTTCTGCCAAAAAACTCAGAAATTTTTAGATCAAGCTCAGAAATTTTCTATTTCTGAGTTTCTCAGGTCAAACATTTTCTACTTTTGGAAACCTTGGTTTCAAAAGTCAATTTTTAAAAAAAATTTTCCAAGTAATTAATCTCAAGTTTTTTCTTAAACATGTTTGACTTTTGGAAATCAGAAATTGTCGTGTTTTTTTCCTAGAAAATGTCTATTTTTTCTGGCTGCAAAGGCCTTGTTATCCAGTTGTACTTGTTTTTTCTCCCATAAATTAACAAACGAACTTTGTGCTACCCCCTGGGGAACATGCCTCCAAAGTGCAACAAATAAACTGTTGAAAGCAAAAGTGTCTTAAGGTTCAAATCTGAATTGATAAATTATTTATTATTATAAATTGTGTAATTTTACATTTATTTTACTCTGTGTTCTTGCAGGAATTTTTATTTGTGTTGATAATTCAGTTCTCTTTAATTATTGTAATATTAATTGAATGCAATTTAATCTAAAAAACATGGTAAACCACAAAAAAGAAAGTAAAAGTTACCAAAATGCTAATCTATCTTGCTATTTTGCAATGCAATCTTTTAGCTTAAATTTGTTCACCAATGTTATATTGACTTCATTTTAACACAGATGTGAAGATGTTTTTCTTTGCTTTAGCGTGAGGTGAGACCTCAGGAGTTAAATGAATTATTAGTGTGTATATTTTATTAATAGAGAGCAGTCTGCCCTTGTAAAGTTTACGGCTGTGGAGATTCCTGCCAATGCGGTAATAATAACATCTGCAATTTGAGGTGAATGTGACCAAAATGCTGTTAGTGGTTTGTATAACTAGAGGAAAACTAAATAAATTCAGTTCAGGAGGACTTTAATGTTGTTTTCTAGAGGCCAAGAAGAGAAACTGCCCTCTGATCTGGGCTGCGGTTGGCAAATCTGGATGGTTTCTCCTGCTTTTTCCACCCAAAATGGTCAATAGTTTTTTTGTTTACATGAAAAATGTTGATATTTTAATGAAGTAATTACAATTTTGCTAGTAAAGTTTCCCAAGACACCGTTCTAAAATCCTCAGAACCACTTAACAGATTCAGATGAATATAAATATTAATTTCAATCCTTACACTCAAAAAAATGAACTTCATTAACAAAAGAATATCATGTACTTTTAACACAAGGGTGCTCAAGTTCAGTCCTGGAGAGCAACCGTCCTGCAACCTTTAGATGCATCATTACTCCCAACAGACCGGGATCAGCTCTGAACAGACCTGCTAACGAGCCGTTCATCTGATTCAGGTGTGCTGGAGCAGGGAAGCATCTGAAAGCTGCAGGATGGAAGCACTTGACGACTGGACTTGAGCATCCCTATTTTAACAAAATAATTTCATGTTTCAAATGAAAATCAAGTCAGATAAACATAAAATTTAACAACCTATCCTTAATAAAATGCATTCAAGTTGAGATAACGTGATTTTGTCAGACTGATCTCCTGCTGAAGAGGGTCAAACGAGATCCAGAGATCACACGAGATTACGGAAGATCACGTGACATAACTGTTTCGCGCCTGGGAAAACTTCAATGGCGGTTTTTTCAAGAGACCCGGCGAGATTCCTGGCATACATCGAGTTCATTTGAAAAACAATTAACACAGACAGGTCCTTGGTGGACCTTCGTTGTTGGAAGTATTTTACCATGAGTCAGCCAAACAATTTTAACGTTAATTTTTATGTAATGAGATGTGAAATCTCTCCCCCCAATACCCCACCCTAACTCCCACAGGTCGTTCCCACAGGAATCTTCGTAATTCGACCAGCGGGTGCAGAGCCTGGCGATGCCCATGTGGCCGTTGGGATTGTCCTGGAAGGGGTGGAAGTGATTAACAACTTGGGCAATGCATCTTTTGCGGTGGTGATGTTGCTGGGTCTTATCTATTCACTAAACTCGGGAACTCAGGATGAGATTCTGCAGAACATTGTTCTGGAATTGGATGGAAACAAACTATCCAGAAAGCACAAGTTCTCAAAACACAACTTTCCCATTGAGAAACTTTCTACATGGTTTTCCAAACTTGAGGAAAGCTTCGAAGATCAATCAAGACCAATCAATCTTTAAAGACTGCAGTCGAACCTTTTGTTGTTTTCTAGTTACACATTAAACTACAGATGTTTGTGCAAACCAAGGAATGTGAGCATTTCCAGCATCAATGTTCAACTCAGCTGTTTTTTGTGCTGTGTTATTTGTTTTTCTCTCCAGGGAACTATTGGTACTTAAGAACTGTGGTAGACTGAACTATTTTGAAGTTTCTTGTTACTAATTAAACACGGACTTTATAGGTTTTGTTTCAACTATTCATTTAAACTAGCTTAAATGCATGTTCTGATGAGTTTATACCTTTTATAGTACAGTGCCTGCACTGCACATGTAAAAGAAAATGGATAACAATTTTGAAAATACAGTTCTGTTGTACATTTTCTAATTGTTGAGTGTACTTTCTATTCTTTCACCCAGTGCTGTCTTAAAACACTTAATTTATAAGACTTATAAAAAAAATTACGTAATTCAACCGTGGAAAGAATTTCCACACGATTAAATAGCTTTCTTTCAGCATGAAACTTGTTTTTTGAACTAATTTAATTTTCATGAGTTGGATCTACTGAAGGAGTGTGAAGGCAGCACTGTAAAATAAGTTGGTTTCAACTAAACTTGCATTCATTTTAATCAAGTCAATTATTTGGTCCAAAACATTATTAATTAGTTGGGCTGGCTCTATTAAACTACATTGGGTCCAACTACAGTAAATGAGTTGAATCAACCTTGAAAGTTAAGTTGAACCAACAGATTTGCTTTAATTTGAAATAACCTTAATAAATTAAGTTGAACTAACACATTTGATTCAAACTGGAGTAACAGAATTACATCGTGCTGAAATAAAGCAATCAGGTGGAAATCCTTTCCATGACTTTTTTTAATGTTCATCCAAAGAGATATATTTTTTAGTGTAGATGTATCATTTTAACCATTTATAGATCATAAACTTGTTCCTATTCCTTATTTTTAAAAACATTTACAGTTCTGTTTTATAATAATTTCTTTCTGTTAACAGAAAGGTTTAAATAAATCATAAAAAGATAAAAATTTATGATATGAAATTAAAGGATTTACATTGTATCCTCTTTAGAAATGGTAGAAGTAATAATATTTTAAATAAAATGTTATTTCTTCCATCAATCACAATGGGCGGACGTCGTATCCCCTACTTCAACATCTCTAACCGTACAGCCAGAAGGAGAATCAAAAGGGAGTGGCAAAAGGAAATGAAGTGGCTTAGCAGTGCTTTCCAACAACCAACTGTGTCAAAGATGAAGAAGATGACAGGAAGTAGTAAGAGTGTGGTGGCATGATTTTAATCTGATTTTAATTGTTTCTTATTTAATGGAAACACTGCAATTGCGAAATTGTCTTTTTTTTTTTTTTGGACAAAGCTTTGCTCACAATAAATCAGAAGCCTCAGTCAGATTGACTGCAACCAGAGATCTGTCCCATCAACAGCAGCTCTTTGAGGATACATGGATGATATAAGTTATGACATACTGGTACTCCAGTGGAATCGTTTCTATTAGGGCCCAAAGTTTGTTACATTTTCAGCTGCTGTGGTTCTCTTTCTCACTGCACTTTGTCAAATGAACCAAAGCCTTTGAGCAACCTGTTCCCCTCCTCACCTGTGGGGGCGCTGCACCAAGAACTTCTGAAGGAAACGGCACGAAAACCTCTGAAGAAGACACTGAGCACAACTTCCTTCTTCATGAAATGTAAACAAAATGGAGTGGCATCATATTTCCCTTTTGTCTTTGGTAAAGACCACAAGCCATTTCTCCCACCAGCGCTAAGCTAGCACGTTTGTTTTGGTTGCATTCACCCAGAATGCCCTGCACTGTAGTCCACTTCCTGCTTTTGGAGCGATCTCTGGTCCACTTGGCATCCACATGTACATTCGAACTGCACCAGAGTTCACTTCAACTGAACCAAACCGAGGTTTGTAGACAAATGAGAGTTCACTTCTCTGGTTCGATTACATATTCACGCCTCCCCGACTAAACCAGACTTTCTAGACAAATGGACTAGAGTTGGATTAAAGCGGACTAAACAGAGCTGGTGTGAATACACCATAAATTACCAAAAGCAATAATGTGAGCTGTAGCATAAATCTACAGGATCTGAAATTGAAACTAAAGTGAGATATGGGAGTTTTCCTTTCACACTGCAGAGTCTCATTTACACAATCTGTTTCATTTTTAAATATGAATCCACTCCTCCTGAAACAACACAGATCTATTATTTAACGCCTGGTGGCATTTCAGAACAAGGATCAGGCTTTACTTGTGTAAGAAGAGCTGTCAGTAAGCAGGCACTGATGCAAGTTTGGTTTTGGAGGTTTGTAACATGTAAAACTGCAGATTTGGTTGCCTTGTCAGACGCCTTAGCAGGAAGTGAGCGAGAACTGAAGCAAACCTTCAGTTCATCCATTTTACATCAGTGAAAAGCTGCAAGCAGAGCCCAACTCCTGCAAGTTCAGAGGAAACTCAGCAAAGCAGGACGTGAGGGAAGATTTGAATTATTCACCGTCCTGACGCTGGTTACAGCTGAGATTGTGGCTCAAACGATTAATCATTTACTGAAATAATCCTCAACTTTCCCCAAATTAACCAAACTTTCAAGGATAAAAACAACAACAACAAAAAACCCTTATTAAAATCTTGAATGAAAAAAAATCAAACCTCTTTATTTAAGTTTTGTCACATTTTCTATAATCAATTGTAATAGTGAGTATTTTTATTTTAAAATAATCTAAGCGTCGCCCATATTTACCAAGTGAACAACTTTCACTTCAGTTGGCTGAAGAGGATTTAGGCTGGATCGATTAATCACCAATTAATTGTTAACTGGAGTGACTAAAAAAAAAACCCATTTAATGAAAAACAACATATTCAGAGAAGCAATTAAGCCAAAAATGTACGAAAATTATATAAATTTTGTATTTAAGATTGAAAAACACAATATGTAAACACTTCTTTAGATTTGCTAAAGGAATGCTGTTATTATTATTTAGGAGGCAATAAAAATGTATTTTCTTATTTCAAAACATAATTCATTTGTTTATTTGTGTCTAAATGTATTTTTTAATGTTATATAAAAAAGGCTTAAGTGGTTAAATGAAAATTCTGTAGAATCAGCTTATTTTTCATCCAATCAGTCGATTACTTGCCAGAGTATTTTATTACTAAAGCCCCCAAAAGTTGCAGCTAATCCTGTCACAATAACCAATTATTCAAATAATCACATCATAAAGTAAATTGAGCTCAATTTCCATTTTGAGTTTTAATATTTTTTAAAGGCAAATTTATTTACAGAATCCTTTTCATTTATGGTTTTGGTTGTGAGTGTTTTCTTTTGCCTCACGTTACATAAAATATCTTCCAGTAACAAAATTAGAGTTTATTGCTCTTTTAAAGGGTGAACTTATATTGTACTGCTATTATCAATATAATAAAAATGGTCTCAAAACAATATTATGGTTTATCGCAACAATTACTGGGACAATTCATCGTCTAGCAAAACTTTGTTACTGTTGCAGTTCCCGTTGAGATTATTGGGTTAAATTTAAACTTTTTCTTGGACCGCTCAACAAGATTAGAGAAACTACAAACATCAGATCTATTGTTGTATTTTCTTCCATCCGCCTCTCTGTATATATAGACGTTCTCCCAGCAGCTGTTCATACGTGTGTGCAGCTGTTGCTCTGCACGCTCAGTGATTTCCCAGCTGCACACACTCCT
Source organism: Poeciliopsis retropinna (assembly GCA_010277075.1). Classification (NCBI taxonomy): domain Eukaryota; kingdom Metazoa; phylum Chordata; class Actinopteri; order Cyprinodontiformes; family Poeciliidae; genus Poeciliopsis; species Poeciliopsis retropinna. The sequence goes on along the minus strand of VMRM01000037.1, from coordinate 2,628,190 downwards.
TTGAAATTCCTACCTCCAAGCAGAAACGTCCGAAACGGTTCCGACTGACAAGCACGCTGCAGTAAAAAAAAAAAACACAAGGTTGTTCATGTAGATCTGAACCAACCCAGATCTCACACCATGAAACTGCGTAGCATCAAATTAAACCCAGAGCTAACAGCTGGGAAACGTCATGGATGCTAGCTGTGCTTCAGGGTGTGATTTATGCCAGAACCACAGAAGGACCAGCAGAAATCACACCTTCACTGAGGTCCGCACAACATTACAACGATTTACCATAAACTCTGACCTTAACTGCACGGATAGTTATAATTCACCAAAAGAAAAGCAATTACTTCTTTTTTATGGTGTTATTTGTTTAATGTTGCATATATTTACAGAAACAGAAATCATTTCGATCTTAATTTTATATTTTTTGTGCAGTCCTGGCTTAAGTGGGTCGGGAGTTGCTGGTGCCTATCTGCAGCTGCGTTCCGGGTGAGAGGCAGGGTCACCTGGACAGGTCACCAGTCTGTCGCGACTATATATACCTATATATATATATATATATATATATTATATATATATATATTATATATATATGCAAATAGATAAAAATGCATATTTATGCAATAGATATACATAAATAAATATTATTAAATATATGGTTTTAATGTGAGTTTATTTGGTCCTATTTGTATACATATTATACAGTCTCAGTTATTGTCAACTCACGGACATGTTTTTTCATGTTCATTTATTTTTATTAATTTATGACTACTATTATGTGGGCGCATTGAGCTTTAATAGCGTCTGAACTCATCCTCTGGCTTTACCTCTGCACTGTGACGGTGTATTTATCAAGAGGCGGAGCTCCATCGGTTCAATGAACACAAACCAGTTCTGATGGTTTGTCCCAGTGAAACATGACAGATAAATCACAGTAAACCAACTGCAGGCATTCCCTCCAATCAACTGAGCCAATCAATGATCAATGGACCAACAGGGGAGCGACACGTGGTGCGCATACCTGAGCAAACCTCTTCCGCTTCAAACTAAAAACTCCCACACATCCCAGCAGATAAAACACACAATTACAGCGGACACACAGTAACATAAACACAGATAAATAATAATATTTGTCCTAATTTTCATCACCTGCTAGTTTCTCAGCTTCCTGTGAACGAAAGGAAGCAGCTAACCTCATGCTAACGCTAACCTTCACCAACAACAGCTAAACCAGCTAATGCTAGTTAGCATACAACCCCCGGGGAATCAAACCGGCGTCCGCGGGGAACAGCGACACATTTACGGCCCTCTGTTTCGCTCCAAATGTGCCTAACGGAGCTCCGTGACTCCGGCTACCAGAGTCCATGTTGGGGGAGTGAATGAAAACAAACGCTTTACCTCACTCGAGTGCCGTGTGCATCTCCTCTCCGCTCGGTACCAAAAAAATCCTGCGCAGGGTTTACGTTCGGGAACTACCGCTCAGCCCATTCACCAACCGCACTTACGCTGTTTCTGAGAAAGCTGGCGGGAGTGCGCCGTTAGCCTGCGCAGTCTTCGCAGAGGGAGAAACTCTCTTCCGCCCGACTGCCTGAGATGTCACGTGATTGAAATGAGGAAGTCGTGTTCAAACTGCAGCAGCATACAGGAGAAAAAATACATTTAAAATTGTTTCACTACGACGGCCTATTAAAGTCGCTGTACATAGAAATTTTCTTCGAAAAATTTTGGAAATTTATGAATATCAGAAGTAGAAAATTTTCGACTTTTTTCCAGAAAATTTCTGACATGAATCTCAAAACGTTTTTTGGAAGAAACAAAGTCTTTTTTAATATGATGGCATACCTTAGTATGTCATCATCATATTTATAATGTAATTGTAATCTTTATTTTTGCCTTAATCCTCAACACACAATCATATGTTCATCTTTGCAATTTGTTGTATTTTGTATAAATATATAAATAAAAAAATACAGAAGTTTTGAGCTCAGCAAAACACATATAAATTGATTTTATTAAAAATATAGTTATTTACACTGATGATAAATTTTTGTCAACTACTCAGACATTTCAGTTTGACTCTATAACAACCTTACTGGATGCTTACATAAATTAATCAGAAATATATTTTAAAAACTTGTTTTAGGTTAATTGTACAATAATAGTTAAGATTAATTCTTGTTCAGATTTGTTTTTTAGTTCAATTATTTCCAGTTTCAAATTCAACATTACTTTACTGATCCCAAACGGAAATAAAATGTTGTTGTGCCTCAAATTATTCAATATTCTCCTGTAGCAGTCTGTGTTACAGCAACGTGGATAATCATCTGACTGAAAACACTGTTTTCCATACAGAGATGCTTGGGGTTATCCAGAATCTTTTTTGATTTGATATAAAATCATTTGTTCCACCATCTTCTCCAATTGAATTTGCAATAAATCATCCTGAGGAAGCCGATGGTGATAGTGGAGAGGAAAAACTACATTTTAACAGGAAGAAACAAGCAATACAAGGTGCTGCATATGCAGCAAGGCTGAAACTGAAGAGGAAAAAACATGTTGTTGTGGCTAAGGTGTGTCAAGTGTTGAGTAAAGGCATTTAAAGCCTCTAAAATCTGTTACCAAATCTTTAAATACGTGTTACATTTAGATAATAACAGTAGGAAGTGAGTAATGCCAGCCACTGAAAATAAACAGGTGACATAATGAGCAGTGGGCTTCACTCTGCTCGCCCCCGCAGGCGAGCAGAGGAACACGTTGCTCACCGGATTTGGTTGATTTGACTCAGAACAGCTCAAAATGTAAGAAATGTTGCAGTTTTGGTCCCAAATCAAACCACATCTACTGGACTATCAGGTGTAAAATCAGCCTCAAGCGACTTCTGAAGCATAAAAAAAAGGAAAATAGTCCTGCTTGTAACTGTCACTGCTTTTACAATACATCTCCTGTTTCTTCTTCACATTTTCAGTAGTTGTTCTTTCAGTGGGCGTCTGAACTTTTAGCAGAGTGTCAGAACAATCAGTAATTTCACCCACAATGCTCCCAGGGATCCATCGAGACGATCTGCTCGGAAACTTTGTGTCTGAATGAATTATGTGTTATGGTTCAGACTGCAGTGAGAGGAGCTGACCTTCACCACGTGTGTGTGTGTGTGTGTGTGTGTGTGTGTGTGTGTGTGTGTGAAGCAGTGGGACACCAGGAGACCAAACACCGAGCTAATTTCTGTCCAGCTGGGCCTCCTTCCCGGCTCCTCCCGACACGTTTCTCCTGATCTCAGGGAGATTAATTCCAGGTGATTGGCAGCCATGTTCTCACTCAGCGCTCCAGTCATGATGCCCCAGGGTTCCTGCCAGCCGTAAAGCAATGCTGAAAGTGCCACTGTGGCTTTTACTGTCATTTAGGCGGTACCCTGCCTCAGCAGACAGACGATGAATAGCGCCAATGACCACTTTGAGTTATGAGCCACACTCAGGCCTGACCATATATACACAGGGAGCCATTTCCTGCTAGAGTGGCTCTTGTGGAGATTACAGATGTAATATTTCCTACTCTGCAACCAAAGCGGTTCTGGTCTGGTGAGGCTTTCACCAGTGGATCCCTGACTACAGTACCGATTCCTGCCTTTTTAAAATCACATAGTTTGTAATTAAGCACACATTTTTAACAAAAAGAACAATTGGAAGTGTTAATTTAGTGCAGGAGTGTGGATACAAGAACCAAACAGATTTTTGCTTTGGTTGTCCTGTAATTAGATGAATGTGTTTGGTGTCGAATCCTGCATATTTATACACATTTTGAGCCACTGAAACTGATGATGTAACTTAAAAAATTAGTGAATTTATTAGAACTAATGAAGTAAAAATATTAAGTTGTTATTTTAACAAATGTAAATAAAGTTTGGCAAACTTATCTGGGGACCATTTTCAAAATGGCTGTCATGGTTGCAATGGAGAATACATATTTGTACTAAGGACGAGTGATAGGCACAGCTAGCCAACAAGAATCTTAGCTCTGCTAACGCTAAACTTCTAAACACATAAAAAAGGAGAAGCTAATGCTAATCAGTACAATGGCTGCTGCTAATTCTGTAAAATGCTACAAATTGTTGCTTTAAAGTTGTATAAATATGATTACCAAAGTCAAATAAATATGATGTGACATGAAGTTAATTCAAGTAGTGAAAATAAGTGACTTTTTATGTAAATAACTGCTTTAAAATTAGCGGAAGCTAACACTAAGCATAAAAACAACTGATGCTCCACATGTTACATATTATCACTTTAAAGTTGAATAAAAATGGTAACCAAAGTCAAAAACATATAGTGTGGCATAAAGTTAACCCAAGTTGCGAAAATTAGTAACAATTTGTCAATAATTGCTTTAAAAGCCTTAAAAACAGCAGCCATTTTGTAAAATGATTGTCATCCTGAAAATTATAAATGGCTAAAGGGAAATATGAGGAGTGACCATGATAACTTTTATGCTTGTTTTTACATTCGACAGATTTTAAAGGTACTTTGCTGCTCTGACAGCAACCTGAAGCTTTATGATCTTTCAATGGTCGGAGAAACGAGAAGAAACAGTTTTATTTCACTTTCCTTCTTAATTAGGAAGCCACATTACAGGAGTCAGAGTGTCCTCATCCATCCTGAATGGGTGCTTCTGCCGGAGGAAATGGGCATCAGGGGTTTGTAATCTGTGTGTCGTTGTTCATGTTCCTGGCGCACAGTTTGCTGAGACACGGCGGTTCTGGCACAACACTGGCGCCGTGGCCTGGAGGGCGGCCAAAGACAGACAGAAGAAAAGGGACAAACGGAGGACAGGGAGAAATCCAGCGTGCAAGAAGTTTTAAATATCGGCTCATTAGCCACCTGTAGGCCTCTAATGAGCGCTCATGGATTTTTCATTCCCTTTAATCGGGTGGAGCTTGATATATAAAAAAAGAAGAAAAGAAAAGCCGAATGCAACTGCTTGTTTTCACCTCATGTCTGTTGTACCTGGCAAAGCAGTAATGCACACACACACACACACACACGCACACACACACACACACCAGCCAACACTGACGTTTCTGCTCACACACCCTGGATTGGTGTGACCAGCAGGGAGCGTCCAGGCGCTATAAAGTGTCTCTGTGTGGAAATGAACAGTGAAAAACTTTTACTACAGCATTAGCTGAGGTGAAATAGTTCACATGAATCTGAACCGGACGTGATCCGCGCCACTGAGCCGCCATCTTGGTAGGCAAGATGAACCATGACAAAAATGAAAGTATATTGACATACTTCGCCAATGAGGTAGTGAAAGATGTGTCAACAAAACCCAAATGAGACAGAGAATATGGCTTGTTCATTGTTGTCAGAGCAACTCCATAGCAACTGTCGTCATAGTTAGCTACAGATACCTACCAAGATGGCTGCCAGCTGCACAGTTCCCAGAAGGGAGAAGTCACATGAGAACTAACAAAAATCACAGAATTGCAGAAATTCTAAGAATTTTGGTTAATGGTCATCACCATGTTATACTTTGTGTTTTCAAATTCAAAAATATTGTATTGATGCCAAAAAGAAACTAAATGTTGTTCTTGATTTTATGAAGAATCCTTCTTTGCCTCTTCCTCTCCAGAGGTTACACAGTCGTCCCCAGAATAGAACCAGCCATCATCAGGCTGTTGAGCCTTTTTAGGTCCCTGACAGTCCAGTAGATTTTAGTTACATTTACCCAGAATGCCCTGCGCTGTAGCCCACTTCCTGGCTTTGGAGTTTTTCTGGTCCGCGTTCACATATGTATTTTAACTGAACCAGAGTTCATTTCAATTGAACCGAGACCCGTTTGGTTTTTTGTCGCTCAGCATTCACACCTCCCCAAACGAACTGGTCTTTCTAGGCAAATGGATTAAAGAGGATCAAACATGGCTGATGTGAACAGAACCGTAGACACTTTTCCAGAAGAAACCAATAAGCCAATGTCGTTGTTCTGGCTCTAATTTCTGCTGTTTTTACATCCAAACTTGGGCAAAGTCAAGTCAGTTTTTCACACAGGAATTTCAGACGTTTGCTGCTGTTCAGCCTCCAGGTGAACGTGTTGCTATCGGATCGCTAACGGCAGCAGCAAAGAGGAGCAGAATCCTTCCTCTGAGGAGTCTCTGTGTCCTCCAGGACCAAAACCAACGTGAACATCTGATTCTCTGCTTTGTGACGGACTGGTGATCTGTCCAGTCGAGACTCGGTCCACTGTTCCCAGTAAGAGAGTCTAATTACTTCCACCCCCTTTCAGTCCTGACAGTTTCTAAATCCAGCTCCAGGGCAGCTTCTCCCATTTCTGAGGGATGAGAAAATAATAAAATAAAAGCAACATGTTCAAAGGTTCCTGCAGAAAAGAGTCATTTCAAAGCGGCTCAGTCTTTCAAAGTAAAATATAATTCACTTTTAACGATAGAAAAGAAATGAACTGGAGCCATTTTATAAATGTGATGTTAAAAGATAAAATACTCAGATCATGTTGGGTATTTTCATAGAAAGCAGGAAATAAACTAATTCAATGCTGCTGCTTTACACTAATTGGTTATTTTATTTATTTATTTACTCAATCAGTCACCAAATTACATACCCTGATTGAAAAGGTGCAAACTAATATTCATGTCTAATCTACTCATCAAATTAAACTAAATTATCTCTCATTATAAAACGGAAAAACAGCCAAAACATCAGTTATTATACAGAAACAAAGAATTAAAAACATCCAAAACCAAAAGAGAATCAACAGTTTGAAGATATTTAACCATCAAATAAAATTCAGTATATTGACTTTAATCTCTGAATTCAGATTTTAAAATGTCAGATTTCTGAAATTAAAGTCAGAATTCTGATTTAGAAAGTCTGAAATTTGGGATTCATTTCAAATTTGTGCTTATAAGAAGTCAGAAATGTGGGATTAAAGCAAAACTTCAGATTAGGAGAAGTCAGAATTCTGAAATTAAAGTCAGAAAAGTAAAATATCTGATAATAAAATGAATTTTGAAAAAAGTAAATTATTTTTTTGCAATGGTCCAAATCTTCTTCCCAGTTACCAGATTTTTATTAAAAATAAGTAAAAAATAAAACTCCTGGATCTTTTTTTACAAACTGCTGTGCTGCAGTCAGTTTTCCTTCGGTGTTTCTGCTCGTTAAATAATCTGTGAACCATAAACTGTGAAGCTTGAACACGTTTCTGACACCTGGCTGTTTTATTTCTGCTGACGCAGCAGAATCTGGACACTTTGCTCTTCAGCAGAGATCAGAGGGAAACATTAACGAGATTCTCCTCAGATTCAGGATTCTTTGTCTCTTATTCTGTTAACTTTTTCTATTTGCTCAGCCAAACGTGAGATTATAATCTCGACTCCTTTTCCATCAGCGCTTCACAGAAACTGTAGAAAATCTTAATTTGAAAAACTTTTCCTGCCTTTCATATCTCTGTCAGTGAAAGGAGGACAGATGGTGTTTTACAAGCCATAACAGAAAATAAAGCTGACAGGCTGATTTCACACGCTGCAGATATCTGCGTCTTTTATCCTGCAGAAGAAAAGCGAAGCAGCGCTCCCGCCTTTCTCTCCAATTCCTCTGTGTTTTCCAGACAGCCTACAGCTCAGCTTCGCTTTCGCATGTATACAGATTTTATTACGCTTCCCAATCATTATCATAATGTTATGAGTTTTCTGTCACATCCGTTATGGAAAGCGGCCGTCTGATGACCGAACGGCGGCTCCACGCTGACAACACAAATCTGTTTTTTTTTCTAACGCTGTCACCATCCTTCAGTTTAATTTGAGAGATCAGCAGCACACTTAGCCACAAGCATGGCTGCAATTATTCACTACGGCGGCCATGTTTAGTTCTTCGGATGTCACCAAAACATCGTCTCTTTCAACACAGAACTCAGCTGCTAAACGCAGCCGTCCGGCACCTAGGAACCCGCTAACATGACGGAAAAGAAAAAATGATTTAGACTTTTTCATCGTCTGATGTTAATCATCAAAATTCTGCAGAACAAAAATCTGAATTCTGAGAAAAACTCTGCAGAAAAGTCAAGACTGCAAAAATTCTGAGAAAGTTGATTGACACCAATCTGGTCTGATTCTGTGAACTAAATTGACCCAGAAGTCATTTGTCATTTATCAAAACGTGTTAAAGGGGCAGAATCAAGTAAAATTTACTTTTTTGAGCTTTCCATCATATTATGATGTCATTCTCATCAAAAACATCCCTGATGTGTTTTTGATTTACCTATTAATCCCGATAGCAACTATTCAGCTGCGCAAAACGCCTGGTTGGATGTAGCTCCGCCTTCAAAATGCAGCTCCTCCCCCACTCAGCTCCTGCAGACTAGCCAGCAGGAATTAGCAGCTGCTGAGCTTATCATAAGAGCTACTTCTCAGTGAGAAACTTTGCTGGTGGAAACTTTGCTAAAAGGTTAACAGAGGTGATGACTTCCTGGAGGCGGAGCTTCAGAAAGAGCAGGAGTTCTTAAAGAGACAGAGACCCAATTCAAGGCATTAAATTTTATTAAAATTTATTGTAAGTCATATTTGATATATGTAGCATTTTTTATAACAACTGAAGATAACAGTTGCTTGATTGTGCTATAAATTGGCTCTATGTAAAACATAAAACACTGTCCCTTTAAATGATTGAATGAGCGGTACAGATGGAGGATTGTACAGAGGATGTTTATACTGCAGTTTGGTTGCTTCACGCCTCAAGCAGAGAGAGAATATCCCCCAAAGTAAAATCTCCTCCGAACAGAGGAAGAGCAAAAACTGCAGAAAAGGACACAGAAGTTGTTTTAAACTCCTGCAGAGTGGAAGAGTTTCTCCAGTATTTCTCCAGGCTTGATGACATTTAGATAAGAGGCAAAGGGCTCTCTGTTCGAGTACATAATAAAGTCTGAAACTCAAAGTGAAGGCAGATAAGTTGAAGTTATCTCCTGGAAAAGGTCAAAAGAAGCTCATGCAATTACCAAGTGGATGGAAAAATCTAAAATGCACCAGAATTAAGTCAAGAAAAAAGCTTTCCTACATGCTGGAAGGCAGAAAAACGACTGTAAGAAGTGTACTTGGAGCAGAAAGCAATAAATTATAGATAAAATACAACAAAATACTGCTCAGAAAACCTTGAATTCTTCTACATCATGAAAACACACCTACTTAAATATTCATAGTGAAATTTATACGTCATTAATTCAGCTTTATATTAATATTTTCCAGAATATACGACACAGATGAGAAGAATCCAAATGTTTTAATGGCTTCTGGGGTAAAATTGTCAAGTTAAAATGAATCAAGGGCAACAAAATTCTTAGTTTTTAATTAAAAATCAGATTTTATTTAATTTAGTTTGGCTACAAAAACATTAGACTGCTAGTTGTCTTATTATTTTTATTCATATACTGTTAGTTTGTAATATTGTTTATTTCATATACTTTGTTTATGAAATAAACAAAGTAGTTTGTTATATTCATCATAATAACATTGATCCAAAATTAAAGACAAATGCTTCATCAAAAGAAACAAGAAACATCAAAAGTTCCTAATATTTTTTTGTTTGATTAGTTTTATTCGACTTTTATCCAATTAGCTGAGCAACAGAAACTGCAAATGAGCCTCATTTATCAAAATTTAATGGATAATTGTGCAAAAGTCTTTGCAAATTTCACATTTTGAAAGTTTTTCTACTTCAATTTTGATTCAACTGCTTCTAAAAACAGCAAAAGCACTTAAAACAAACCATCCAGTTGTTTTTTGGTAATAAGTTGATGTTTGTTGATGTTTCTGGAAAATAAGCTGTTAGAAAAACCTCTGGATTGTCAAGTAACGCTCCATCGTTACCTAACAACCCTAGCCTGTTACCTAGCAACCTCCAGTGCATTTGGTCAGCGAGTTTTACGGCTGTATGCTGCTGGTAACTGGTTGACTTACCATCCAGAAACCACTGGCCAGATTCTTGTTGGTTGTGCAGGAGGCTCCACTTCTGCTTTTCAAAGATGAATGGTTGTTTGATTGCGCATCTGTTTGCAGCCAATTTTTAAACACTGAGTAGAGAGACGTGGCCAGCAGAAGGTTATTGGATTCAAGGTGACAAGAGGTTCTAAAACAGCAGAACTCTCATGATGTAAGAATCATTCTGTAGGAAAATGTAACAAACATGTTTTGTTTCGATCCTCATGTGTTCAAGGAAGCGCAACAGGTCACCACTAAAGTCACTGAATGTTTCTGGTCCTATTTATTGTAAAATGAAACTAAAGAAATATAAATGTGTAAATGGTTGGTATGAATTTAAAGAAGCGGCCATCTTGAATCGAGCTTTAGGAGCCGCAGGACGTCATTCCAGGGGCCGTAAACGGCCCCCCACCCACAGCAGACGTCCTGACTGTGACGGAAACAGAAGCGAGTTATTTACGGTCTCTGGGTCAGATGATTTCCCTTCAGACCGGCTGATCACATGACCAGGGCGCTTCTGTTTACAGAGAACACTTGAATGTCTCGTGTCTCTGAAAGCCTGAGAGTCTGTCAGCTGAAAATGGAGATTTTTTTATATTAAATGTTTTTAAAAAGGTAATTCAAAAATATACATGTGACTCTGACTTCACAACATTTGTCATCTCAAGGCATTTATTAAAGGAAATTAATTTTTTTTGTAACTTTATTGTGTTAAAGCAGGATTGGTGCAATGTAATGAATATTTATTATTTCTAATGTCTTGATTACTTTTGTATATTTGTAACTGAAATAAAGGTTATTTTATATCTCATAAAAGTTACTGAAATTTGAGATTCTTTATTGCTGCTTTGACATACATTTCAAAATATAAAACTTTTAAGTAAATAATTATTTAAGTCAAATAATTGACTTAAATAAATCAGTTATTGGATTTATTTAATAATTTCTTAAGTCCAATAAATAAATAAATAATTGACTTAATTTTTATTTGAGACATAAATCATTTAAGTCAATATTTCTTGACTTAAATTAATTATTGACTTAAAATACTAGTTGCTTTTTTTTTTAAACAAAATAAAAGGGGTCAAAAGTCAAATAAACTGCCAGTGGAACTAATATTTTCTAATCAATATTAAGGAATAATTCACATAAGAAAAGCTCCTATTCACCTTTCTGAAAATTTCTTGTAAGTTAGTTTTGTTTTATGTCAAAATAAGAAATATAAATTGGACAGTTTAATTAAAATGTTGGTGTTTTTACCAAACATGCACTTTGCAATCAATAAATGAACAATTTCTCCTGCTGGCTTTGGGTATTAAATGCTAGTAAAATGTGATAAACCATAATAATCTTTATTATAGTTGTTCTCCAAATGGTAGATTTTCTGTTTTTACTTAACCCTTCATTAACCAGAGCACAGATTACTGAGTAAACTGTGATCTCTGATGTTTTCCATGCTTCTGACTGGTTTTGGATGGGAACCAGTTCCAGAAGTGAACCCAAAGAACAGAAACGTCCGTGACCCTCAGGGTGGCGTGTTCGTGCCGTTGGGGAAGCATTTCTCCTCTGTGCATATTGTGGAAGTGTTTTAGGCCAACATGAATAAGTAATGAAACACCAAGTAACAGCAAGAGCAAGCTTTTAAATATTTCATCCTCCAGTCCTGCACTGCGACCCAAAACCTCCAGTCCAGCAGCAGCAGCGGCTCCAACGTCACAATGCAATAAATAAACTTGTTTCCACTTTAATGATTTAACTCCAGACTTTGTTTGTGCTCAGTTTGACTCTTTAAAGACAAAAATTGTCCAATCTTCAATTGGAAAGTTTTTTTTTTGTTTTGTTTTGGGGTTTTTTTTACCCAAAATGCACAAACAAGCAAACAAGTTTAAATGCTTCAACACAAGTAACAGAAGTGATTTCTCTAAATTCAACATACTTTTAGTGACAAGTTTAGTTTGAAAATTACAGGAAGCATCTTTAGTTCACATTTTAGTTGCGTTTCCATTGACAATAAAACTGTGAAAATTGGAATTAAAAAATAATGGAAACACGACAATAAAACCCCCCCCAGATGTTTTGGCTGCATGTTCTAAAACAGGATGTTACTACTGTCAGAAACGACAAAGAAGATGATTGGAAGTGGTAGGAAGGTGATGGTGTGGCATGTTTTTTTGACTTAATGTGTTAAACTTAATATTTGATTTTATTTGCACATCTTTATTTAATGTAAACATTATAATTACACAAATATGGGTGTTTTTTTTATATTAGAGTTATGCTGACAAAGTTTTGTCAGCATAGTTTTGTCAGCAAAGTTTTGTGCACATTTGTGGAAACTCAGATAATAACCACAAAATTTCACAACCTTAAATTACAGAATTAAATTTGCTTAAAGAAAACACAAATTTTGGAGAAAAAAAAAAAGAGTTTTGAGCTACAATGAGGTGATTTTTCAGCCGTTTCGAAAAATTTTATTTGATAAAAATGCAATGGAAACACTTTTTTTCACATCACAAGTCACAAGATCAACAACAGGACGTTTACTACTGCTGGAAATGATGAAGAAGACTTTACTGTCATAATATTATGACTTTATTCAGAAAATATTGTGATTATTCCAGCAATATTTTTACTTTATTCTCATAATATTGGGACTTTATTCTGATATATCTATGTTGTAATACCGCTTTATTCTGTAATATATTGTGTATAAAAGTGAAGTTGTTTGGAAAGTTTTAAAAGGAATAAAAAGTACAGGAGTCACTATAATCTGTATATTTGGTAATAAGACAGTTCACAGGATGTAAATGTTATGTAACAGTATATAGTTTACATCTTTGTTAGTGACACATTTTGAGCTGTTCAGTCAAATGTTTTTGCAGAAAAACCTGTTGCCTTCTTGGAGGCTGTGATGCTGCAGACGGGCTGTTGTTCACAGGTCTGACTGCCAAACATGAGCTATGTGCAGCACAAAGAGGAGGGCTCCATTCACGACCCTCATTAATAGTCGAAAGCGGTGGCACCATCTAATTATGAAGCTCATCCATCAAGCGTAACAAGGACCGTCATCAGTATTTAGTTGGGCATAAAAGCCGCCGCGTTCTGCTTTATATGCTAAGCGAAATGCCACAAAGAGTTTGCGAGTTCCCAATCTCTCCTCTAATGGCTTTTCCATAATTTAATGAATGATGTATTACACAGAGCCGGGAACCTTGGAAAGAAAGGGGACGAGGCGGGAGAGACAAACAGAAGTCACCGACGGTAATTTACTGCAGGAACTGTTGACCTGCGTGACGGACAGGAAGAGGACGAACAGGACACCATGGAGTCCATCTTGAAAGATTTCAAATAAGTTTGAAATCAAAAAATTATCCATAAATATGATTTTGTATGGGTCCAATTATGCATGATTTGAGACTGAAAGTGATAAAAAAAAAAATAGGCGGCCATTTTCAGGCATTTAAAGATAATTATTAGCATAAAATGTTACTAATTTTCCCTGCTTGGAGGAACTTTGTCACACCATGTTTACGACTTTGGTCATCACATTCACACAACTTTAAATATGTAGCTTTTTACAGGCAGAGCAACAGCTGTCTTCATTGTTAGCACTCATGGTGACCCAACAGATCCTAATGTGCTTTTTGTGATTGGCTGCTAATTAACACGTCTTGATGCTAATGACCAAGCTGATGGTCCATGCAGAGCGGGAAGATGGCTGCCAGCTGAAGCCATCACCTGGCCGCCGCTCCCCGGGGGAGCCCATCCCATTTCCCACTGGGATGATTAAACACCTTAAATCTCACTCAGTACATGATCTGGCAACGTGCTCAACTCTTCCAACTCATCTTTGGCTATGGCAGGCCAAAAGTGCCACTTTTAAAAAGGTAAAAAATGACTTTCACTGATTTTTTCCATACAAAGATGTAAGAAACAGCAAAAAATCCATCCTAAAGACTGTTTTTTTTTCTACGCCATTTTACAAACATCTTCTGAAATGTGAAAAAAAAAAAATGCTTTTGTTCAGGTGAGAAATAATTTAATTTTTGGTTTTGAAAATGGTTCATTACCCAATACATTTATACATAATCACAGTATGACAGGTTATCATTTTTGAATTCTGCACCTACAAATTTACCAAAGTATGAAAAAGCTAAAACTAATTAAGTACTGAACAATATTAAACTAATAATAACTTATAAAAACTAGCAAACATACTCTAAAAACTATTTCCACCCTGTTACATTGCACAGGTTTAAGTTGTGTGGTCTATAAATTCTTTTCCGTTAATGTTTTTATATTTTTTAGCAAAAATATTTCATAGTTTTAGAGTCAAAGTAATTTTTCTCCCACACTTTCCACAGGCTGTTCCTCTACAGCCACGCACAACAGCTGCATCTGTAATGAGCATCGTGAGCAAATACCCTGATGCAATTTTCTCCAAAGATGAAGCAGATTATCGGGGAAAGTCACTTCAAAATAATTACAGCATCCAGAAATGAATGAGTGAGAGTTTGGGCCGTCGCGTGCGGCAGCTGCTCCTGAACGCAGCTCGCAGCTGCAGAAACTCACGCGCAGCTCGTCATTAGCATCCACTAAGATTTGTGTTTGCCGGCGCCGTTCTCCTGGGTGCCGGATCATTTCGCACCACCAACACATGTGCATTGAAATTCTGTTACGCAGCCACAATTTCTCCCTCTAATGAAGCCATTACTTTGCTTGTATCAGGTTTGGTAGTGTGAGGTTAATGGCTTCATTAGGCAACAAATCGCCACCCAGGGCTTGTGGAACGCACTTTGCCTTGACGCCTCTCCTATATTTCACCGCCTGCCATCTCTGAAAGTATTAAATTATAAGGGAGACAGATTAGAGCGGGCTAACAATGTGGAATGCTTTTATTTCCAAATGGATAGAGGGAGACGATTTGCCATACAATGATATTAATGATTCAGAAACATGAAGACAGGATGTCCAAGGAGTTACAGAATTACTTTCAGAGATTTTTCTGTGCCACTTTTAAGAGATTTCCACTGAGATGTTTGTCTCAGTGTCTTAAAAAATGAAAAGATGGATTAATTTTGCTGGATAATCCATGAATTCAAGGGGAACTTGTTGTGAAAAATTCACTTTTTGCATATTTTTTAACTTCAGTTTGGTTCTCAACAGTCTAAGTATTAAAAAACAATAAGTTAAGGTTTTGTGGTGTCTGGAAAATGAGCCATTGGAAAAACATCACACGACATGAGTCGTTACCTAGCAACACCAGAGGAACTCCAGCACTTTTGGTCAGCTGGTTTTACAGCTGCATGCTCTCAACTTGCCATCCAGAAACCACTTAATGCATTCTTGTGGGTCGTGAAGGAGGCTCCACTTCTGCTTTTCAAAGATGTACGGCTGAGTAATTGCACATCTGTTTGCCGATTTGTAGATTTTTTTCATAGAGCTCATCTATTTAGAATCTGAATTATTCTAAATAAAATGCAGTTTGAGAAGCTGAAATAACAAGGAACAATTCTGCTTAGATCCCTTTAGACTAGCGGCAGCAGTCGTTAGCTGCTGCCGCTAGTCTGGAGGAACTGCGTGTCTGCTGACCTCCAAAGTACGGTTGTAAACAGCATCACGGAGCAGCACTGTTGTGATGACATCATGAAGGGAGAGTGTCAGTTCTTAAAGAGACAGAGACCAATTTCAAGGCCTCAGATAACGCTATGAAGCGAAGCCATGTTTATTTTAATCTGCACATCATTTTCATAACAATTGAATGCAAAATTGTTACCTGATTGTGCTTTAAAACGGCACAATGTGTCTCTAAAATACACCATACTGTCCCTTTAACTCTATTGGTTGGTGATTGAAAATGAATCTTAGTTGCTGATGATTGAGTGAGATAATTTACTGCAGATGTTAGCTTCTGCAGTGATGCTAAGTCAGTTCCTACTGTGCATATTAATGGATATAAAGGTATATTTTGAGTTTGAATTATCAAAATAGTCAGAAATAATAAAAGATACATAGATAGGATCCAGATCAAAAGCCGAGGAGAATTAATAAGTCTTTAAAGATTTACAAGATGCTGCTCTGATGTGCTTTGGCAGCCGGTTGCAGAGTGCAGGAGGAGCCGCCCTGGAGGCTCTTCAGCCAAAGAGCCATTGGTGTCTGGGACGGAGGCTGGAAGACGCTGCATCTGGGTCTGGATCCACACCAACAAACGCTCCAGAAATGGAGCAACTCATTAATTCACAATCACTACAGTTTGGATAACAAACTTTCTTTACAACTCCAACCTGATCACAAATATAAAAGTCAACAACTCTCTTTGACTGCTAACAGAAGTAAAGATGGTGGATTCCAGGACTTGGTCGGCCAGAAGTTTACGACGAGGTTAGCACTAAAATCTGTGACATAATAGTTCAAAAAACATAACAGGAATAAGAGAAAACCTGAAAAAAACGTTGCTAACAGAATATAAAGATGTGTTTGCAGCACTGGGAGAGACTAAATTAATCTTTTAGGTTCAGACTGTACCGCTCCAGGATAATAAAGAGGATTTTTAAACAAACGGAGGCCCAAATGAAGAGAAGTAAGCAAACCTGTGCAGATTTCTCTGATGTAGTGGGTTTTATTATTTATCTTTTTCAACTCTTGGTTATTTTTGCTGATTATTCACATCCCTGTTAATATGCATATTGCATACATTATGTTCTCTGTTTGCCTCTGGATGTTATTTTTGTTTTTTCATAACCTTCTTCATAAATTTCTGAGTATTTTTACTCGGCTCTTTGTCATTTCCATTCCCATCTCTCTCTTTTTCTGCAGAGATATAAAGTTTATTTTCAAACTGCTCCTTCCTGCATTTTATTCTGAATTTGGTTCCTCTAGCTGGATATAAAAACATCACGGCTTCCTTCATCGATGTAGTACTGATAAAACACTCAGTACCAATGCCGAGGAGATCCCTGCATGGTGACTGATGTTTTCTTGGACAGGTTGGATCTGTGGTCGACACAAAACACGTTCAAAACAAAACACGTGTTTGTTGCTTTAAATCCAAATACTCCCCAACTCAACGTTTACACTCGCGCATGAGAATGGCTGCAAACAAGTGCACAATTATGCAACCGTACACCTTAGAAAAGCAGAAGTGGAGCCTCCTGCACAACCAAGAATGCAGCAAGTGGTTTCTGGATGGAAAGTCAAAAACAAAGCATTTGTCTTTTCCAGCCAAATGGGTTGGAACTCCACTGGGGTTGCTAGGCAACGGGCTGAGCTCCGCCGGGGTTGCTATAGCAACAGCAGAATGCGACTCAACAATTGGGATGCTTTTGAAAAGGCTAATTTTCCAGACACTAAAACACATTAACTTAAACCTGGTTGCTATAAGTCTGAACTGGAACTAAACTGAACCGCCATTTTGGTAGGAAAAGCAGCGCACAGCGTAGATGAACCATGGCTTCCAGACCAGCAAAAATAAACAAAAATAGTTTAAGACTTGCGTTTAAATGTTTTGTTTTTCAGATTTTAGATTTATTAATTACCATTAATTACTATTTGTGTTATTGTTTTATGACCCCCTTGGAAACGAGACGCTACATCTCAAAGGGTTATCCTCAAAACAATTTTTGCCAAAGCAACTACCTTGGTAGTTAGGGACACCTACCAAGATGGATGCCAGTTAAGTGTGACGTCACATGAGAACTAAGTATCACCAAAAAACAGCGGCTGTTTTTTTTAGCTGCTTTTAGAAGCAGTAGAAACCCAAATGGACGTTTAAAAACAAGTAAAAGGTGAATTTTTCATAACAGATTCCGTTTGATGAATGTCGCATTCACTGAGCAATACTTTAATATTTATGACATATAAATATCAAACACCGCTATAAAGTTCAAAAGCATACTCATGCAACTTAAAATGCTGGTAATGAAGGACACACATGCGTTCCTCCTTCCTGCTCTGGAGTGCAGAGATTTCCTATAAAACAAGCTTTTCTCATCTGCGCTCGTTTTTCTGGACGTGAGATAAATGGAGCGTAGAGCCATAAAAGCCGTTAGTTTGTAACGCAGCTCGTTCATTCATGGAGTGAGAAGACAGCTAAACAGACAGCGACTCATGGCGGACTCCGGGTTGGAAAGAGGGAGGATTCCTCTGGCAATAAAAATGATAATAAACCAGCAGAAAGAGGCTCCACTCTGTAAATAACTATAAGGCTGTTGCAGGGAGGTGAGATCTGATCTAATCATAAGGGAAAAGATGCAATAAAGTCAAAATATCTCCTGAAATAATCCTGAATTTTGTTTAATCATATTTGTGATTGGGGAATAAATCTGAAGCTTTGGATTGATATCCAGCCCAAAGGAGCAGCTTCATAAATATAACTACTCAAAAAAACATAATCAAAGTGTTATGAAACTAAATTAAATTTTCTTTTTTATGTGTTTTAAATTGGTTTGGAAAGATAAAACTTTTCCACGCAGTTAATTAACAAGTCCACAGCACATTTAAATGATTTTCTCTGAAAACTCTCACAAGAAGCAGCCAGAGAAACAAGAGAACAATTTGTTCATGTGAGATCGGAGGCAAAGATATTTTTGCCATTTTCATCAGTCGGATGAAGCTCGACGCTGATTCTTACAGCTGGTTTTACTGTAAAACAGAAGCTTTTTCCTCTTCTTAGAGCTTCAATTAACCTTTCTTACAAAAATGTTTAACCTTTTTTAGTGATGTTTAACGGGGTGAAAGAAAGGAAAATTAGCTTTCTGTTATTAAAGCTTAGAAGTTAAATTGTAACACTTCGTGTTCGGCGTTAACATTTACAGTTTAACTGAAAAAGGCAACAGATTATTATTATTATCATAACATAAACATTACAATGTGAAGGTAATGACTTCAGATGGATGAATAGTCGAGGTTTGCTTTTCATTATTTACTCTTTCCTGACTCAGATATAAAGTGCAATTTCATCAAAACTGCTGAAACTCCTACAAATTTAAATAAAGAAAAGATTTCTGGAAGAAACGTCGTCTATGGTAGCTCCTAATCACCTCCCACTGCGCCCAGCTTGCAAAATAATCAGTATAAAGTTTTCTGTTTAACGGCGGCTCTGCTGTAACACAAACCAATAAATCAAAAATTATTGGACTTTGTTTTAAGCTAACTAGTTATAGCAGCTAGCTGTGATGCAGTGCTAATGCTGAAAATAAAATATATGTTTAAATTGGTTTAAATGTTCTCTCTGATGTTCCTTTTCTCAACATCAGTAAAATTCATCTACTTTATTCCTGAAGCTAGCAAAGCGAGCTAGCATTTGCTAGCATAGAAAGCATTGCTATCAGAGCAACTATTGCAAATGCTTTGCTATGCTAGCATTTGCTTGTGATGCTAATGCTTATTTATTTGCATCATCATTTGCTTGGAAAATTTCTGCTGCAAAAAAAACCACAAGAACTTTGGGAACAAAATCAAATTTAAAGTGATAAAAATAAAATATTGTTTTCTTGTAATCAAAATAGCTGATTGTGATGAAAAATTGCTTTATCTAGAAAAGTTAAAACTTTCTGCCACAGAAATTGTGAAGATCTAAAATTGGATGGTATGAGACAAAATTTATGGCATATGGATGGAATAATGATTGAGTAATAAATCAAAAACTTTTCTTTCCGTTTTCTGTGGCGTTAATGCTCAGATCAAGTTGCTTGCTGTCCAAACTGAATTATTCCCGCAGTCGTCTGCATGTCAATGATTCGTGAGCAGCTCGCTGCCGAGTCCCTGGCGTTTTATTCTTACAGCTCCCGTCCCCTCACACGAAAACAATCAGGCCATGACGGATCCACAGATGACATATTACAGGGAAAAAGCTCCAATCATTGGATAATGAAAACCAATCAATCACTTGTAGGTAAACTGGGCATGTGTGGCAACAATGAGCGCTCTTCTGGTTTCTGGCAACTCTTTGATTAATGCCTGGCCTGGCCTCGCTCGGTGTCCGGGGCTCCCATAAAACGTTATGGCCGACTGTCTGGAGACCTCATTTTCCTCTGTTTCAGCCTCCGTTCGCCGGATGATGCCTCCCAGCTGACCCGGCCTGTAATGCCACTATTAATAGTGTTGCCACAGTGATTAATCACAAACCCAAAGTTCACGCTATTGTGTGGAACAATAGAGTTTCTTTTTGAAAAAACTCCTTTTGTTGCCCTTGATTTGACTCACGTTGGCGCCGCTACGCCCCGCATTAAAAGCAATCATCGCTTCAGATCATGAAAAACTGATGGATTTCACTTTAGAGAAAGCAAATTGAAGTGGTATTGTGCTTATGTTGCATATCATTGCGCAGCCAGAGGTGACACCTTGGTTTAACAAATGAGATGAGGTGTGACAGAACAGATATTATGAAAGTTAATTTGGGCCCTGGGGGGAAGTGGATCTCTGTAGTAACAGTGTCAGTGAAATAATTCAACAGGAAACTACAAAGAAAAGAAAAATCCGTATTTATTGGCTCCCTGTCTGTTAATAATTTATGCAACCCGCTTCCACCAACAGGACAAGCGTCTGGTAAGACATCAGGCAGAAGAATTTCAACAGTTTCGCGTACATTTGTAATGGAAACGCAGGTTGTAATGGAGGTATGGAGTGAATATGGTGTTTAGTCAGATTTAGATGCAGAGCTGAGCAGAATAATGTTTACCTTTTGCAGTGTTGAGGTTTGTAAAAGTATTAAATATTTGCCTCATCTTATTACAAATCAAATGAGCCATGGAGTGTTGTAGGCTTCAAGCATCATTGCCTTCAAGTTAATCCATTTTGTTCAAGAAAAAATAAGATTTGTTTAGATCTGATGCACACTGGTGGATACTGCCTCTCTGTGTTGTCATTCTGTATAAAATCCAGCAGGAATGAGTTGGAGGATCTGAGGGGAATCCTCCCTAAAACTGTGGGTGGGTGTCGGTCCGATGTTCGTCTCTGCAGGGGCTTGTAGGTCCAAACGCTGTTTAACTTCATGCAGCATCTGGTCGGTGCTGTAAATGGGATTAATGCGATACTTAAAGATCCTACTGTCATTTAATCATCCAGACTGATGATGAACTGGGTTAAATGTATGCGTGTAAACTGTATTTTAATTAAGCGCTGAATATTTTGTGTTTTATTGTCTTTTGTAGGGACCCAGGTTTCCTAAATCAAGTTTTAGCTGCTTGAGTGAATTTCAGCAAAGAAAAGAAGAAGCAAAGTTTTGTGAAGAAGCAGATTGAGATTAGCTTGGTCATAAGCAGTGATGTAAACTTTAAAGGTTTAATAGCATCCATCTGAAATCGGGTGCCGGGGGAAGGCAACCCCAGATTCACACTCGCTGCTCTTTTGTGCATTTCTGCTGTGATACAAGCCTTAAATTTTTATTCTGTTATCTTAAAAAGCCCTAAATTTGAGTTAGTGAATCCTCCAGAAACCCTGTGAGCCAATTTACATTTGCTAGCTAGCGAAGCTAAAGCTAGCTAGCTTTGTATGTTCATCATGAGTAAATTCAAATGTATCGCTAATTGGCTGGATGATATTGATCGTAGCCATTGACTCATGTCTGCTACCAAACCAAACGATTTATTTATTTCTGATTATCTTAAGTACATTTCTGTTGTGATACAGGTCTTAAAATTCATTCATAGTGGTCTTAAAACATCTTAAATTTGAGTTGGTGAAATCTAAAGCTAGCTATTAAGCTATAAAAAAAAGCACAAACAAGCTAGCTTTACCTTTTTTTTTTTTTTTTTTTAGGAAAAAAACTAGCTAGGTAAAGCAAGGTAACAAGCTTTACCTCACTAGCTATTTTCCAAAAATAATAAAAAGCTAGGTAGCTGTTTTACTAAGAAGGGTAAAAGCTAGGTAAAGTTTGCTACCTACCTTGGCTTAGCTAGGTAGCAAGGGCAAAGCTAGCTAGCTTTTTATGTCCATCATGTGTAAATGCGAATGTATTGCTAGTTGGCTGTACAATATTGCTCTTAGCCACTGTTTTGTGTCTGTTGCCAAGCCATACAACATATTTATTTCTGTTGTGATACAGGTCTTACATTTCATTAATAAATATCTTAAAAATCTTACATCTGAGGTGGTGAAACGCTGCAGAAACCATGTGAGCTAATATATCTTTGCTAGCTACCAAGAATAAAGCTAACTAGCCAAACTCTGTGATTTATTTCTGTCATGATACAGGTCTGGAATTTAATTCATAATGGTCTTAAAAATGTATTTAAAAACCTTAAATTTCAGTTGGTAAAACCTGCAGCCAGCTAGCAAGATTTAAAAATGTGTAAACAAGCCAGCTAGCTTTGCCCTTCTTCTTTAGAACATTTCTGATGTGATACAGGTTTTAAATTTAATTTACAATGCTCTTAAAAGGTCTTAAAATGTATTCAATTTGTATTAATGCTCACATTTGACACACACCCACAATTAAAACTTAATCAGATACCTGAAATCAGTGCTGGCAGCACTCAGTGCCAAACGATCCAGACTCACTTAGAGGTTGAAGAGAAATTTGTTTAAAGTATCTTTTCTGAAAAATTGCATTTTATCCCTGAGCACTTAGAACGGACAGATATAAAATAATTGAAATTGTGAGCATAGATCTCTGAGCTGGCTCTTTATTGCGTTCTCTCTGCTCTACAGAGGCCACAAAAAGCACACACAAGCAAAGCCTGGATTAGTTGGTAATGGCTGGCATCAATATGGCTCTAATGTCGTTTCATGATGCATCCTGATCGTTTGTGGCCAGGCAAAGAGCGCTCCCCAGCTCGCTTTAATGACTCGCATGTCAGGAAAACAAATGTTATTACTCAGCGTTATTAAATATTGCTTTTATTCCTGTGACAGCAGAGAGTCGGGCGCAGTCAGCTGGTTTCTAATGCATCTCTTCGCACCAAATCAAAACAGGCTGATTTTATTTCCGCCGATAAAAGTTTAAAAGTATATGAAACTTATATATTTATTTGTTTTAATTAGCGGCGGTATTTTTGTTGCATAAAATGCAACGTAAATAACTCAGCTTTGCAAAACTTGGTCATTAGTGAGATATTTTTACAAAATGTATTATTCTCTCTGCAGCAGATCAGACTGACTTTATTCTATCACATAAAAACGACACAATGAGAATTAAAACAAAAATAAATGAATAAGCCAGCAGTAAAACCCACAGAACACAGTCACCACTATAACTTTATGTTTGGGTTATTCTAGCAAAAACTAATAAAAACATCGTAAAAAGTCCAGGAAGTTTTTGAGTAATGGAGCGATAGTTTTATGTAGCTGCTTTTCCAACCAGCTGCTAACAGGGCTAACGCTAGAAACATGTTTTCATCTTAAATGTAAAATATGTAGTTTACAGTTTTAATTACTAATCAGAATATGTTGTCTTTGAGTCTGTATACATCAGTTAACAACTAATCAATAACAAAATCAGTTGACGATTATTCCAGTAATCGATTAATCGTGATTAATTGTTTCGGCCCTACAAAATATATGAGGTTGTTTTAAGTCAATAATTCCTTAAAGCTCTAACTTGTATATGTATAACAATATTTTTTTTACAAATTTGTTTAAACTCTTTATGCTGTAAGAAATTAGAAAAAAATGGAGATTGTCTGCCACTTGCCAGTGCTCAAAGTGCTAACTAGAAACAACCAATCAGAGCCAGGAGGCAGGGCTTAGCGCTGTCAATCACCCTCCATATAGCACGCTGTAAATGCTAAGGCTAGTTCGCTAGTTTTCCTGTCACTGTAAGTTGTTTCTCAGTCATCAGCACATTTAGCAATGTGTTCATAAGGATGATTGACAGCGCTACGTCCCTCCTCCTGGTTATCCTTTATTGGGAGCAGTGCAGATTTTATTTTAATTAGAAAAGTTACATACTGCAACTTTAATATTGATAAAAAAGAACTCCGATGGCAGATAACTTCCCCTAAACACGTGGAAAATGTGAAATAATTTTTCTAGTGGTGCTTTTACTGACCTAATTTCATAACATCAATGAAAAGTGATTGAAAAAACTCCTAAATTTAGGAATACAATAATATGCAATAAGAATCAGACTCTAAACTTTCTCTGCAGCCTCTTTAAAACTTTATTCAGTAGAAAATATTAGCAAAATAAGATTAAATCATGTCGTCATTATAAGAGTGGACAATAGGAAGGTAAATTTGCTCTAATTGCTGCTCACTTTTTCTCGGCGCTCGCAGCAGTCAGAAGGTCACAGCTGTCATTCGTTACAGCAGATGCATTAAAAGCCTTTGGAAACTTGTCTGACAACCAGTTATTAAAACGGACGCGGTTCCTCCGAGAGCAGCCGAGGATTTTGGGTAATGAGGGAAATGGGCCCGCAGTGTCCTCCAGCTCAACTCGGAGATGGATGGCTGTCTGCGTAACGAGTCGTTGAGGAGTGACGTCTCAGTCTGCCCTTCGCTCTACTGTACGGCATGTCCTGGAGAAACGCCGCATGTAAAGAATCTGCAGGCGCAATTATCATTATTTATGCCCCATTCAGATGCCTGTGTGGAGTTTTCATGTTTCTGTGTCTTCATCCCAAAAGAAGAGAGACGGATTCCTCTGTTGATCTGAACAAGAAAAAGATAAAACCTTAAAGATTCTCTTTGAGCTCTGAGTCGCTGAAATATTTCTCTGCCTTGGAAACTGGGGCAGAAGCACATCAGTGGGGAAAGTTCTGCTCCAACTATTTCTTTAAAGCCATCGGTCTGCTTTGATTCTGTCATAATGCCACACAGAGAGGAGAAGAAGAAGGAAATGTGTCATTTCAGAAGGTCAAAGGGCAGCGTCACTCATTCCTACCACTACCAGCGAAATAGTACTAAAAACAATTAGTGACATTAACTCAATTTTGGAGTATCTTATTTTTACTGAGTAATTTTATTATGAAGTATTTCTACTCCTGTTTAAGTAAAACTTCTGGGTTTTTTACCCACTGAATGAAAAACATGTTTTAACCAAACATCCACCAGACACACACAGAAGATGAAAATGGTCTCTTCAGTTGAGTATTCATTATCCAATCAATGTCAGCATAATCACAATCTATAACCTTTTACAAATCTGCACATAAAATTAACCAAATTATGAAAACACTATAAGTACTACTGTAAGTAATAAAAACTAAACAATATTTTGCTAATACAAATTTGCAAAAACATTCTGAAACTAGTTAAAATTAACTGAATTATTCACAATGAAATAAAGCTAAACTGAAAAACCCAAAATTATTATAATCCTGGTAAATAATCTTCGGCCCCTTCAAAGTAAGAGCATGAATGTAAACGGACAAATACCGGAAGAAATTTACTCAACTGAAAGTTTACAAAACATCCACGTAAAATATCGCTTTAGACTTTCTCTGAGTGCGCTAAGCGTTTTTAGCAAAAGCGATAAATTAGCTCCGCTATTAGCACGTTAGCAGCATTTAAACTCCTACAGTTGTTTATTATTTGTTGCCTGATTCTTCAGTTTCATTCCCTAAACAAAAACCAAACAGGAGGTAAATGTCCACATCTCACCCCGTTGAGTTGTTAATAAGCAAATGCTTAAATATTTCTGGTAATAATGTGTTTATCTAATAAAGTCTCTGCAGGCCTGGTTATCAAAAAGACGTTAACATTATATATTTATTATTATCACTGAGCTACAAGGGGTAAAAAATATGCTGCCAAACATAGTTTTTATTTTTGAACACAAGCAGCAGCACCATTTTTTCCAGCATAGCTGTTATATTGCAGTTCTGGCAGCGCTAACTGCAGTATCCGTCATGCTGCGGGCTGAAACTGGGTTAAGTTAAGCCATTAAAAAAACCCATCTTCCTTAACGAACCTCACACCTCTTATTAATGTACTTCCCAATTTACATATAGGAATCATTGCTCGTTCATCATAGTGAAACGCTGATATTCCCAGCAGTTTAGCTTTTCTCCATCCTCATTTGTTTCCTGCAGCTTAATAAAGAATCTCAGTGACATTTTTAAAACACTTAACAACTCAAAAACGTTTCCTAAACCCAAAGGAATGTTTTTAACCTACAAACTTCCAGAATTTCATGTGAAAGCTGTAAAAGGAGAACGAGTTAAACTAAATGGATCATAATTATTGTTTTCCAGCTTTTTACAGATTCTCAGCTCAAAACAAATTTTTTTAGGGGCATGCTACAAGCTAATTGCTACAAGACTTTACAATGTTTTTGCTACTTTTATCCAATAAAAACACAAAACTTAAAAAATACACCTGCGTTTCTCTGGATCATGAATAAATTTTAAAAGTTTAATATGTGACATTTCTCATTTCAACTGAGACTTATTTTACGAGAGGCAAAGATTCACAGTCGTAGAACTGATAAAATATCATTCAAATACTAATAAAAGTCTGTTTTTCATGCGTTAATGTTTAAAAACCGTGCCGTACGCAGTGGGCGGAACTCTGCTAAGGTTGCTAGGTGATGAGCTGGGTGGGGCTTCGGTTGCTAGGTAACGGGGTACTGCCTGCCAAAGGGGATATCAATATTGGAAGGTTTTTGAACATGAACTTATTGCAAGAAAAAAGCAGAATGTTTTTTTAAGTTTCTGTACTGTTTCTAGGAGCAGTAGAGAAACAAACATACGTACATAAATATCTAATAAAAAGTTAATTTTGCATAAACATTGGATAGGTTCTTTTGGGCAATAAAATTTTATTGTTTTATCTTTACTACTATTATGATCATGTTAAAAAAAACTAAACAAAAAACTATTACTTATTTTTTTAGGTAACTTTATGGCTGTGACATAAATATTGCATTGAAAAACGAGCGTTTTTATTAAAAAAAAAAAAGTGTTATATCACAAAACTAAACAAAGTAACTACATTTAGTCACATTTTCTAATTTACAGATTTATTTCAACAAATACATTTGATTATACTCATTTTGTTGATGTAGAAACAGCATAAACATTTTGTTTTCCACAGTATTTTTCTGTTGTGATTTTACAGTTTTTATGTAAATTTCACAAACATTTTTAGTGTAAGAAGGAGTGTTATAACTAAATGGACATGAATAGTAATATACTGGATGTAAGTATACTTTACTACTGTTACTACTAACTTTTGTATACATTACACATGCATACATTTTCTTTGTTTTCTTTTTTTACACTATGTTCAATGAAGTCAACATGTTGACGTCTTTATTTCTTTCCTTTGCTGTCAACATGGTGTCAGCCATTCCCACTCCGTTAGCTGGTGGAACAATGTGGCGTTCGCAGGCTGTCAGCTGCATATGGACGTGTGAGCGTGATGAAGTGAGTGTTTATTAAAGCGCATATAAGATGAGGTACAGTAAATATGCCACAGACGGTCTGGGTGATGGAAGGCGGCGGTGAGCGGGGAGCGACGTTAATGCTGCTTTATTTGCCCGTTTGGCTCCAGTTTCATCAACCCTTACTGTCCTTTCAGAAGACTTACAGCGGCGTGAACATTCAACGCTTCATTCATAGTCAGAGGATTTGCTGCCAGCTGGAAACTGACCACATTTAATGTGAATTATTTCAATTCTGATTCAATAAACGGAACAAAAACTAAAAGTATGAAAGGCTAAAACACAACTTTATAGTGATTAAGACTATATGTCATCAAATAAATTACAAATTTAAGGAATAATTGACTTGAAACCATCTCTTATATCTTGTAAGGCTGAATCAATTTAGATTAATCATGATTAATCAAAATAATGATCAACTAATTTAGTCATTGATTAATTGTTAACTGGTGCATACAGACTCAGAAACAGGCGATTTGCTGAAAGAACAACACAGCCAGAGCAGAAATTAAACCAAAACTGTACAGAAAAACCAACTGATTTTGTATTTAAAAGTAAAAAAATACATCTTTGTCTATAAATATGTTCCAAAATATGTCCAATTATTGATCTGTCAATCCAAAAATAGTCAACAGATTTGGCCGGAATATTTAACAATGATGTTTTAATAGCAATGCATATTTATAAATACCAAATAAAAGCACAATTGAAAACACAGAAATTAAATATGCTGCCTACAAAAAGCCCATTTTAAACCCTTAAGAACAGAAAAAGGTCTTGTTATTTACATGTTTTCTGTGCAGTTTTCTGTATAAAACTATAAATGAGTTTATCCAAAATCAAACAAACCAAATAAAACCTTAATTCTTTAATCTGAATGGAGAGAGAACTTCTAAAGAGATATTTTCTTTCTGAATCTGTCAGAATAATTTGGATTAATTTGGATCTCTTACATCCCAATAAAACTGTTTAGTATTAAACAGCTTTAACTACAGACATCTTTAAGCTACTTTCTATGCAATAATATTTGTAACTATTCAAATACACAAAATTATCAAACATTTTAATTAAAAAGTCCTCTTACCTTTCAGGGAATCTGTAGAAATCGGCAAGAATTTTTTTTTTTCTAGCATCTTTTTTTATTATCTTTATAATTCTTTTATCTCAAATACACAAAGGTCCATATAGTTACAGAAAGAGGAATTACATATTTTAATGGGCTTGTAAAAATGATTTGCTTCGTACAGACAGTCTGGACCCTGTTAACGTTTAAAACTTTACCCAATGTAACGGCTGCGCTAGCTTGATGCTAATAAACTCACCGGAAGTTGACGTTGTTACCGGAAAAACCGTCCTCCACCTCGAAGAGAGAAGCCGAGCCGAACAAGGCGGCCGTTAATATTGTCCTTCAGTATTTAAAAGCGCCGCCATCTGAGACTGAACGGCTCCGTTCACTTCCTCCGCCAGCAGAATTAAAAACTACAGGCAGACTACAAATCCAAACCAGCGAAGGAAATCGACGTCATTGTTCAGGACGTGTCGTTCTCTTCGCTGATTGGCCGGGTAGAAATTCCACTGGAGGAATCCCAGACGAAGCGCTGACGGTAGATTATTTCTGTTTTTGTTGTTGTTCCAAAATAAATTAACGTAAAAAAACAAATGTTTTGTTGTTATTAGTTTTGCTTTTTAGTGAAATATAAATCATTAATGATTGTATTTATGGTCACAATATGTATAAATATGATTCCTTTCTGGGGCGACAGGAACCATCAGGAGTTAAACGCTGACTCAGCTCCTCTGATGAATCTCAGAAAATCCTCTAAAGCGACTTTAAAGCTGGGAAAAAAAGCTTTGAACAAGTTTGAGAAAGTGGATGTAGAAACTTCTGGAGCGGAGAGGGATTTCTGAGTGCTCTTCAAAAGGAAACCGAATCAGGGTTTTGTTCCTGTCTGAAGTGTGTCAGAGTGGCTGATTTAAATATTTGGTTACCTGAGTTTGTTAGATATCAGACGGTGGCTGAAAAAAGCCTCCCTGTTCCCCCCGCTGAGGCCTTTTCTCTTTCGTTTGGAGTGTTTGTCGCTGCCACTTCCGACTCCCTGAGGTTACCGCCTTTCCAGTCTCGGCGAACCCCGCTGGTATGTCGTGTAAAAACACAAACAATAAAACGCCACAGATCCTTCAGGGCTTCTGGAGACTGCGACACTCGCCTTTGTTGTGACTATAAAGCTACCTTTATGGCACAGAAAATAAGAAACATACTGGTAGCAGACTATCCAAAAACCTGAGGTTTTTCTGTTTTTGTCAGGGGAGGGAAAAAAGCAAAAGAAAGAGGATTTATGACACTCTGACATGAAAGAGAAGTTTTTGTTGCATGCTGACAAACAAATGGTTTGTGAATGAACTGAGTGAAGAACGGAGACGTGAGATGGAGGACAAGCTGAGTTACGGCTCCAACTTCAATACTGAAGTTTCTCACAACAAAACCGAGACACTTTGGAGCTGCAGATATGTTTAATATTTAATATTATACTTTAAAGGAGCAATAGGGGCATTGATTCTGGATAACAGAAGAAAAAAGGAGAAAATTTCTGCAAAAAGCTGAGAGGTTGGCAAAACTTATACTCAAGTAAAAGTAGAAATACTTTGAAATAAAATTACTCAAGTAAAAGTAACTAAGTAAATGTCATTAGTTGTAAAGTTGCAAACAGTTTTACCGCCTTCCCTTCATTTTCTTTTAAATATGTAATTTTTGGTGTTGTGTTTGTCGCTGCCTCTTGGCCAGGACTCCTTTGCAAAAGACGTTCTTAAGCTCATTGGGTTTTATTGTGGTAAAATAACAATTAAATTAAAAAAAAATATCCAGATGTGCATCTCATAATTTAGCCACATCAATGGAGAGGATTTCTGTTGGATTTCTTACTAATTTCTGACTTTATTATCCCTAATAGCCTCTAGAAGGTATTAAAAAGTTTTAAATCTGAATTGGTGAAACATAAAGGAACCTTATATCTGGTTTAGTTCTGTGTATGGAAGCGGTTAGCGGTAGTTTGAGGCTCCTGCTAACTAGCTGCTAACATACATAGTTAGCAGGTCTAGTGCTAGTTATCAGATAAACAAAGTTTGTACATTTCTGTGGAGACGAGGGTCTTAAATTTAATTCCTAATTGTGTTTAAGGATCTTAAAAAGTTTTAAATTTGAGTTGGTGAATCTTAAAGAAACCCAACGTTTGTATCCAGTTTAGGTTTGCATATGGAAGCAGTTAGCAATTTGAGGCTTCTGCTAATTAGCTGCTAACATATTATTACTAGCCAGATAGCCAGCTAGCTTTTTTATCTCCATCTTGGGTAATATGTCAACAACTAAATGGAAAAACTCTGTACATTTCTGTGGAAATATAGGCCCAAATTTCACCCATCGTGGTGTTTGAAGATCTTAAAAAGTCTTAAATTTGAGTTGGTGAAACCTAAAGAAACACAATGCACATATCTGGTTTAGTTATGCAGATGGAAGTGGCATAAATTGAATTTTTGGGGGGGTTAAAAAGATTGTAAATGTGCCGCTCAGACTGCAGTGAACCAGTTCATATGGATCGTAAATCAGATTCAGTTTGCGTTCAGCTGCTGTGTGAACGTAGCTTCAGTTGGATCCATATAGTGAAAAAGCAGCAGCATATGAGCCTTTGTGCTTTTAGAACCTTTTTCATGAATTCAGGGTAAAATTTAGGAAAACTGGTGCTACGGCTGCACAGTTTGCAGAATGTGAGCTGTTTGAGGTGAACTGAAACACCTGTGTCCTATTTGAACCGAACATGCACTCAGTCACATTGATATACGGAACAACATTAGCATTTTAAAGAAAACTCGCTTTCTGTCCTACTTTTACATCCACATGCACTTGCTTTCTTGCTTCTCTTTAGATTATTTGAAAACAAACAACTGTTAGTTTATCTAAATGCATTCAAGAAACAGTTAAAAGCCAGACTGGAGATATTTTCTGATTTTCTTCCTCTTATTCTGTCCGCTCTTTGTTGGAGCTTCGTTCACTCTAGCAGCAAAATTCACTCCCTCTCACTCTCTTTGTGTGTTTTTCCTTCCTCTAATTTACAGACACTTTCTGTGCACATTTGGTCGTTAGCAAAACGCCTCTCGTGGTGCATTCAGGTTCCCACTCATCAGGGTTTGCTCAGACGATAACCTTTATTGGTTTTTTATGGTGCAGACGTTTTAGTGTAAAGCTGCAGTGAAGGTTGTGTGAATGAAAGGGGAATAAATGTGATTGATTACAGAGTGTGTGAGAAGGACCCCCTCTGTGGAAGTGGATCCTTTGAGTTAGTTTACTTCCTCTCACATGGAAGATCATCTTTAGTGTTGAAATGTGCAGAGTTTTATTCAGCTGGAGGTTTTCTGTGAACATCGACTCTATGGAGCCGAAAAAGGGTCAAAATTACTGAATTTTTCTAAAAAGCTATTTGAAACTGAATGTCAGCTTTTGAACTTGAAATCTGAAAAACAAAAATGTGTTCAAGGTAAGAGTAAATTTAAAATGTTTATTTATATTTTAACAGTTTTTTAAATATTTTGAATAGTTTTTGTTAGTTTAAGTTTTTAGATTAAACTTAACTTTGTCAAATTTGAATATTTAGGAGCAGAAATTTGCATATTAGCAAAAATATTTAGCTACATATTTAAGCTAATATGCAAATTACTGCTAACTAAATAGCTTGCTTTCTAGCAAGCTAACTAGTTTGCTATTTAGCTACCAAACTTACTAAATGGTTTATTTATCAGCTAACTAAATATCTTACTATTTACCATTCTATCTAATAGGTAAGCTATTTAGCTACCAAGCTAACTAGTTTGTTATTTAGCAAGCTAACTAAATAGCTTACTATTTATCAGACTAAATAGTAAGGTACCAAACTAGCTAAATTGTTTATTTATAAAGTGAACTAGCTAGCTTGCTACTTAGCAAGATAAGCAGTTTGCTATTTAGCTACCAAGCTAATTAGTTTGCTATTTAAATAGCTTAAAAAACTAAATATTTAGTTTGAAACTGTGGCATTTATAAATTATTGAATAACATGGTGAAACATTTCACTTTGAAAGATGAACCCTCATTTTCTCTTCTGAAATTAACAGCAATAATTTAAATAATTATTGCCGTTAATTTTTGACAGTGTAACTTTACAAACAGAAGGCCTTAGGCTGCTGTCATTATTGTTTGGTATCAACTTCCTTTACTAAATTCATTTAAACACCTGGAAGTATTGGATTTAGAAATATTTTCTCTGTTTTTCTCCTGACAGGAAATGAGTCTCATGTCTCTTTCAGGGATTTTAATGACAGTTTGCCGTGAAGCTTCTGTTTGCCACCACAGACGGGCATCTGTGCATGTTTGGGAGCCAATTTCTACACCTGGAGTTTATGTCTCAACAGAGCTGATAGAGAGAAAATGTTCCAGCAGTCCTTCCTAACAACATCAACAAAAACATTTAAGAGCTGCTGAAGGTGAATTTCTCTTTTAGAGATAAAAATGCTTCTTCTCTCCACCTGCAGAGGGCGCCGTGGCTCTGCTGTTCAGCTCCGCCATTCCTACAAACATAATGATTTTAAGTGATTCACTGCGGATTATCCTCCATGTTCATGTCACAGAAATGAATGTTAATACTGAGACGACTGTGTTCCCATGACAATAAAAACAATATTTTGCCCCTTCGGCGTTTCTGCACATCCCTGCACTTCAGCAGATCCGCTGCAGTCCATAAAGTATCTCATGTTCTGCAGTTGGATCCACTTAACTGCATTTCTTGATCATTAAATCATCACTTTTGTTCATTCTGCTCTCCGGCGTGACGTCGAGCTAATCAGACCGGAGGAAAAAAAAAATTTCATCTGAAAGCGAAAACTCATGAAAAGATGTGAGTTTTCTTCTTCATTTTAGTGGAAAGTTGCTTTAAAAAACCTCCAAAAAGACACAGCAGTTTGCTCCTGTGGGCAGGAAGCATCTCCAGTGGCAGTCAGTCTTGCAGTGAGTCTGAAGACGCCTCTGACTGAAGTTGTTGCTGTATGAGTCATGATATGCTAACAGCTACATTTCCAGGCTCCAAATTCAACATTCCACAATATGCTAAATCACTTCCAAACACCTTGTTGCCATGGTTACGATCAATCATTACAGCTAATGAAGAACGGGGTTCAGGAAAAATAATTCGGCCAAATGCATTTAAATGATTGTTTTGTACTTACTGATGTAACTGTAAAATTTTAAGCACCTTTTGTTTTACTTTGAAATCTGGGCTTTTATTGTGAAATGTGGGCTTTTTAGAACATTAGTTAGAGAACCTTCAACACAATGAGAAATGTCTGAATAAAAATAATAAACCACAGAATGTAATTTTCTCATAAAAGTTACATACTGTGTCTTTAATTATTTATTTTTCCATAAATCGGGAGAAAAGAAAGTATCCATTCAAAATAACGTCATTATTAGTGAAAACTTCATATGTCAGCTTGGAGTTGCCAGAAAACCACAAAATGCCAACTTTTTAAAAAATCGTATATTTGTGAGCTTAGAGAAGCATTTCTCACAACATGTAAAAAATAAATGAAAACAGTGTTGTTAATGTCCCAGGGTCTCACATGTTTTCACAAACACTGAATTTTCCTTTTCCAGCAGCCATTATGCAGCTTGCAAAAAGTGGGTTCAGCTTCACTTGGGTGAAGCTTCACCAGGTCATGGCTAGACTCAGGGATACAAAAAAACATGCAGAACTTGAATTTTGCATAATAGTGGAACTTTAACTGAAATCCTAAACATAATCATTAAACAATTGTTCAAAAATAAAAGGTCAAAACACGCAGTGGAGATTTTTTCTTATTCTGCAGAGCAGCAGGAGTTTGTTCTCACAGCAAACTCAGCTTCCCTCTAGTGCATTTCTGTTTGTGTGAGCAACAACACGAGGTGAGCAGAGAGCCTGCAGGACGGCCACGTTCTTTCTTAAGGCTGCCTTCATTCTATTTCTGGCTGCTGTTTCCTGCTCCGTCCCTTTGGAGCCTTCAGAATCAAACAAAGTGCCGCCGCGGCCTGCTGCGTCTCGAGTCAGGACCGCATGCAGGGAAACCTCACGGTGGGTTCGCTTGAATGTCTATGTGAACGCCAAGCGGACCAGAGGCCGCTCCACAAGCAGGAAGTGGACTACAGCGCAGGGCATTCTGGGTAAATGCAACCAAAACAAACACGGCAGCCTGACGCTAGCAGGAGAAATGACTTATGACAAAAGAGAAAATCTGACTCCACTCCATTTTTGTTTCCATTTCATGAAGGCTGTTGCTCTCGGTTTCCTCTTCACAGGTTTTTGTGTCGTTTCCTGCAGTGGTTCTTGATGCGGCGCCATATTTACATCAGACCAATTTCAATTCATCTCAAAAACTTGCAGCTAAATGTAGAAGAAAAGAAGCAGGAAACAGGCGGCTGCTCCTGAACTTCACACACAATAAGGCACAACGCAGATCCACGTCACAACTGGACCAGTCCACATGTTCATTATAATACTTCAGTGCATTTTTCCTACTTAAAACACTTTTCTTTGCAGCTTAAAGCCCGGCCATTATTCTGAAAATACTGCGGTCCAAAACTCCAGCATGATTAAAATTCCAGGATTGATTGGGGTCGACGTTTGATGCGCTAATCCTCGTCCTTCAGACGACTTCCCTTAAATTACAGAATCAAACTCAACCTAGCTCTGTTTTTACCTTCCCTCCACTGAATTATCTCCCAACAGCTGCTGCCTCTCTTCAGCTGTCCCATCATTTCATCCATCCTTGCTCTTTCCTTGGGCATATGAAGGTCAGGTGAAGGTAACGCTCGGGATTATGGGAGCTCAGTTACCGGCCGCTCTGCTCGCCGTGAAAGGGTGAAGTTAATGGCTCGGAGAGTGGAGGGAGGTCTCCAGTCTTCCTGCCACAGGCTATGAAAAGAGACGCCTTTTATTGCAGATTGACCCTCACGAGCTGCCGTTGAGGCCTCTCTCCGGCGTCGCCTGGATTTACAGTTAATGTTCCAGCGTTAATGAAGCTGCTACGGGCCACTGGCTGCCTCTCTCCAATGTCATGTAGAAGTGTCCATCCCCTTGTTTACCATTGCAGGTCCGCTCGGGGTCATCGGGACTCGTAGACCCGCGACCTCGCATGGCGCTGGGTCTGATGGCCGACAGGAAGTGGAAAGATAAAGACGAGGAGAGTTGAGGATTCACAGCTGGAACGGCTGCAGGCACCATAAGTGACAACAAAATACTTTTGGCTGACTCAGCTCTCGTCTAATCTGGGAAAACAGAAATATTTTTATGCATTTTGACCTTTAATCCAAAGGTCAAAATGCATTGTAAGATGAAAAGCCTAAAGCAGACTTCAGACCTGCTTTAGACCAGGGACCAAAGTTAAAAATGCCAAACCCACGTTGGCATTTTAAGGCTTCTCTCAATAGAAATTCAAGGCTTTTCAGAGCTAGCAAAAACAACATGCTTGTGTTGATGTAAAATACAGTTTTATATAAACTGTGTTTATATAAAACACAGTGGAGCTTTGAGAAAACCCTGTATGCTCACAATCAATGCATTGTCAAAATTTCTTTTCATGATAATTTTGATTTATTATTTTAATACATTTCCATTAATTGTGTTAAAAATCTACATTTGACATTATTGGAAATTCAATTTTTACTATTTTCTGAACTATTTGTTCCAAAGAGGATCGATAAATGTAGTTAAATGTGAAAATATGATTTGACATATTAGTGAGTTTGTGCAGTTTTGTGAAGTCAAATTAAATGATCAGTTTTTGTGTTTGTGGCTCCATGATTGCTGTGCTATTCGTTCACAACCATAAAAAAATCGCAATAAATTGCTAATTATCATTTTTTATCATTATCACAAAAGTACCACAAAATATTTGATAAAATTAAAAGTCCAAATCGCCCGGCCCTACTTGTTAAGTTTTAATATAATGAGTTTTACAACAGTAAATCCATATCTAAACGGAATTCACCTCTAATGTTTTGGTAAAATAGAAACTTTTTGATTGTTTTTCAGATGAAACTGCAGTTTAAATAATGATTCTGACAGCGTAACACAACAAAGTGACAGTAATCAGTTCACCAGGCGAAACGAGAACTAAACATGTAAACTGATGTCCCGACCAGAGGAGCTGCAGCGTCTGACACGTGTTACAAGCCGAGGATAAAAACCCAATCTCCGTGTGATTCCTGCCTGGTCCGGGTCTCGGGGGAACTGGAGCGGTTCCCAGCAGAGCAACATCTGCATAACAAAGGAGGCAACGTGAAATGTGACAACAGATTACAGCGGATTCCTCCGCAGAGAAAATGACTGAAAGGCTGATTAAAAGAAGAAAAAATCGATATTTCCACAGGAGCGTGAACGCAGCCGGACCCGTGAGGCGAAGAGGCCGCGCAGTCCCTGGCTTCCAGGAAGTGATGGCGCTTTAATGCGGTGGGAGGTGAGGATGCCAGATATCCCAGCACCATTATTTAGCACTACATTACATCCCATCTCATCCCTATTAGCAGGTGCAGATGGTGCTCCTTGTGCCATTTAAAAGCGCTCACAGCTGGCGAACCTGAACCAGAACAAGCCTGGACCCCGGCCATCCGCAGAGCGGCAGATGGGGGAAGGTGAGTCCTTCAAGGAGCCTGAACATCTCCTGTTCAACACAGTCAGTGCTTTTATACTTTGTAGTACTTTTAAAGATTATGACCTTCATTATTTTACTCTACAAGAGTTTTCTTACAAGCTGATCCAAAAACAGAGTTTATATTACAAAAAAATCCACTAACATTTAAAGGGCAGTATTATGTATTTTTCAGGCACATGTTATCATTTTATATTATAATGAAGTAACTACGTTACCGTCAGTTGTTATAAAAATGCTGTATATACAGTGGCGTTTCTAGCCCTAAAACTGTATCTCAGCTCCTCTGAGTAGGATTGCCACCCATCCCGTAAAATACGGGGTCGTCCCATATTTGGCCGTTAAATGTGCATCCCGTATTGAACCGATGCATAACTGTCCGATAGACACGCCTATAATAAACACTTCAGCACTAAGTTTAACAATAAAGGCCAAAATAAAACACAGGCAATATCAAGGTCAGCTACACTGTCATGGCGGGAGCTGAAGGACCCCTGAACGCTACGGACCGACGCTGAACGTCACGGTTGCCTAGAGACGGAAAGTACGCAGCTGCGGTGAGCTGCTAGCAACCCGATCCCATGTCCTTAGAAGAAAAAACGCTTTAAAAAGTACAGACGTGAGTGAAAAGACGCGCATTATCAGCTGAGGACGGATACGGTGAACATCGATCGACAAAAACAATGTGACGCAGTTTGCTGCCGTGTGATAGACAAGAGTGGATCGGGATCATCCTGTACGGTAGGATTCAGTTGACATTTCTCTTCAACTCATCCACTTCGACTGTCCGATTTTTGTATTCGCTATGCAAACATCAGCAAACATCTGTGGTATAAAAACATCATGTTGTTTTCAGACAGGAACAGGATCGACGCAAATTTGTGACTTTTGTCAAAAACAGTTAAAACTAGAAGTCTCAGCAACGAGAACAGCTGAGACCAGGTGCAATTTGGAGGCGTGGGCGCGCTTCTTTTCAGTCAGGACTCTCACTCCAGCAGACAGCTAAAAATATACATGTCAACATCGTTGTTCAAGGAGGAGTTGGTTTGCAGAAAAGCGTAGAGGAAGCAGAGAGGAAGTGGGAACCACCGCAGGAAGTGGTGTGACAGAGCATGAATAGTATTTGGGAGCCTAGAGATGTTGGTGCTTGTCATTTTCCCTTTCCCCCAACAAATTCTTGCAAATATGAAATTTGGGGAGAATCTTTTCTCAAGGGGAAGTTATTTGAAATTGCCCAGCATGCTCTGACCTGATGTCAGTCACGGCTTGTGGCGCCGTGTCCAGCCTGTCCCTCTGCAGCAGCCTGCCAACGCTCTGTCTCCAGGCAACGCTCCGCGGCCGCCTGTCATTTTGGATCAATGGGCCCACCTGCACACCCACCTGTCCTCAGGCTCGTCACACAGAGGAGGACGAGATGAAGAACTCATCTCAGGTGGCTGATGACCTGCTTCTGGATGACAAGGCGCCGCTGAATGGCCTGAATTACCGCCATGAGATTGAAGCTCACCAACCTGGGAGAGGCTTTGTGTGCAGGGACACTCCAGGTAAAATGGCTGTTACTCCCTTTTATAAGTTTGTGCGCCGCGGTGACAAACAGGCATCTTGTTCTTATTTGTAGACTTAATCCAAACTTTGATATTGCTGTGAGAAAAGGAGCCGCCGCTTTCAGCTTCGCCACTCGCAGAGTTCTGATTAACTGCTCTCAGTAATGACTGGACACAGACAGCACATCTCATTTGTTCCATCTGGATTCATCCACTTTATGACAGATGATTGACACCCCAGGCTCATCTTAACAGAGTGGAAACACTTAATATCTCCTAACTGACAGCTAATGTGCACATCAGTCCAGGAATCATATTCATGAATGCACCAATGACCTCCAAATAGACTCATTATGCTTTGTACTGTCGATCGACTGTTGGCTCAGAAAGCCAACACACCACAGTGTGATCAGACACGGGCTCAGTTTTTTTATTTTCATCACAAAATCCAGAGTTGCTTCATGATACCAACCAAAGCTGAGCTTTAGCCAATCAAGGTCTTTTATAAAAGACGGGGGGCCGTTTGTAAAACTACAGTTAAAAATTAGCAGCAATAATTTGGTTATGTGGACTTTCACAACAGAAAAAAAAAAAAATGTAATTATGTAAAGCTTTAGCTAACTAGCTCTATATTTAGGTAACTTGCTAAATATTTTGTGAGAACCTAAATATTTCCTTATCAAGCTAAATAATTTGTTAGGAAACTAAATATTTTGCTTGCTAATTAATTCAGCACTTTGGCTGAAACAAACCCCTGTCTCAGTGTGGTTGAAGTGAACTCTGGTGCAGTTTGAATGCATATGTGAACACCAAGCAGACAGTAGACCGCTCTAAAAGCTGGCAGTGGACTACAGCGCAAAGCATTCTGGGTAAATACAAACATGCTAGTCCACTGCTAGACTAGCACGTTTGTTTGAAATCCTATAAGCACTAAACTTTGATGCCACTCCATTTTTGTTTACATTTTGTGAAGAAGAAAGTTGCTTTCTGTGTCTTAAGAGGTTTTTGTGTCTTTTCCTTCGGTGGTTCTTGGTGCAGCGCCCCCTATAGGCTGGGAGGGGAACAGGTTTTTCAAGCTTGGATTGGCAATAACTGAACACAGGAGTAAATGTTCTGGCTGCCCAGCAGCATTTTAGTCTGGATTAAAAAGTATTGTGTGTTTCAATGTATTTAAGTTGATTTCTGCTAATGCTACCATACATGAAGGATCCCAAAACTACAGAGGGTTGTTTTGTTCTGCTCAAGCCAACATAAAATATCTCGTCTCATGGACTTTCCCACTACAGGAATATACAGCGAGTGTGTGATTAGTGATGCATAATGTGGGTTGTCCACTGGGAATTTCTAGTTTGTTCAGTCCAATTAGCAGGGTTAGCTATTCTGCCTGAGCAATGTATTGAGTCGTCGTCTCTTGTGCCATAATTGTATCTACAAGCTGCTGCTGGGGACAAATTGACGTGGTTCTATGCAATTTGCTCATCATTACATCTTTACTTAAATTATTCAAATGTATTTATTTTTTTAACTGTTGGAGCGAAGTCCCAGCGGGCTGCAAAGAAAGACCAAATGAAAGGAAGTCAAAGTCAAAGAGCATGCAGACGGATGAAAAGAGTCAAATATTCACAGGTCACATGTCGCTACCACGCTTTTAAGTGTGTTTTTATGGCGGATCTGTTTAGAAATAGTTTCTGCAAATGCCTCAGAACGGAATCTGAAAGGAAACCAGCCAACAGGGAAAATCCTTAATTAGCACACTTTGTCAGTGTCCAAGCTGTGCTCATACTGAATTCAGGCCAACGTCAGCGAACAGCACAGTACATATTGATTCTGTAGATCACAAAGACGGCGCTTGTGTGACCATTTTATGAAATGCCGGTCCGCTCTCCAGCCCGACCCCAGGCGCCCGCTCTCCCATCTTAATTTAGGTGCCTCCATGCTTCCCCTAATTTAAATATTTACCAGGCGCCCTAGCAACATCCACAGTCCTCCACCCCTCATTTGCATTCTGATGCGGAGGCCAGCAGGGCAGAGCGACTTTGGAATAAAGCGGCGTGTCATCAGCGTTTGCTCACTCAGAGCTGAAATTAGCGGGGACCTTTTGGCTCCAACTCGAGCGGCACAAGTGCCTCTCTTAAATTGGCCGTCAGGGATCTCGAGACCCCCTGGACGACCAAACGGGCCGGCTCATGTTCTGAATGGGCAACGGTACAAAATCCCTTCAGTGGCCAAAGTTAAGCAGCAAGACTTGGGATTGTTTGCTGCAGGGTGGTAATATCAGAGCTGCAGCTGCAGTAGTAGAGTTCAAAGTTTTACTTTGTGTTAATAATTTGCTGCAGGTCAGAACATTTATTTCAGGAGATGATGAAGACTAAACAGAGCTAATGGAGCATTTGCTCCTAAAAACAGCCCAAGAGCTTAAAAAAAGGACATCCAGACATTTTTTTTACAGTAAAAAAGTTTTTGGTGTTTGGAAAATTAGCCGATTTAAAAACATTCGGCATGTTTGGTCAGCTGGTTTTACTGCTGTACAATGGCTGCTGGAAAAGACAAAGTGTTCTGTTGTTGACTTTCCATCCAGAAACTACTTACTACATTCTTGTTGGTTTTCAAAGAGTACAGTTTTTGAAAGGAGCTCAAAATAGGCAGAATTGACCAGACTGAAATTTCATGTGAATCTTTGCATGAGAAGAAAATAATTAATTAATAATTAATAATTAATGCTTTATTTTAACAAATTAACAGAAACTGAAACTGACAAAATATTTTTGCTCATGGAAATAACTAAAAACGGTAATTGAATGGGAAAAACCATAACTAACTGTAAGTATACCATGCTTTTATAAACTAAGTAAAACATACTGAAATTATAGATATGATATGCTTTGTTTTTTTGTTAATGAATACATTTATTTGTCTTTCAATCTGGTATTAAATTGATTTTTTTTCCACACTCGCAGTAAAACTTGTTGGCAAAACAGCAACGGCAAAAACTGTGATGAGTCGCTTGTTATGCAACAATCCAATTTTTTAAAATAGTGTCTTTGTTACCCAATCAATGTTCACATAATCACAATATGTGAACTGCCCAAAAAAAACAACAAAAAAAACTTTTTATTTCTGCAAATAAAAATTAACTAAACAACTAAAACTGCTACTAGAACTAATGAAAACTAACAAATACACTCTAAAAACTAACAAACTGAATTAGAAAAAAATAAAACTAAACTACAACGAAAAACCCAAACTATTACAACAATTTGTTTTAACTTGTTTTGAGACATTTTCTGGATTTTATTCAATTTTTTCAGAGTTGAATTTTAGGCTCTGAATCCAGATGCAACCAGCAGGATGAGTGAGACGCCAACAGCATAAAGGAAGTGTGAGTTGACGGGGTCAGCTCGGAGTCTCTGACACGTTCATATTGATGAATATTTTGTGGCCTGGAGGATTTCCAGCAGAGCGAGGCATCCGGCCAGTCGGCTAAGCTGCTCGGATTACTTTAAGGCACTGACATAAACATTCTGCTGCGCTTCCCATGCAGCCGCCTTTGAGCCTGATGCAGAGAGACAGCGACACTGAGGATACCGCGGGAACCCGGGCAGAGGTCTGAATAAACAAACAGCTGCTTGGAGCTGTGAGCGCCGTGTCAGCAGACCAAACACGCGACTTCTTCACACCCAGACAAATGCCATGACTTCCCAATTTAGGGGACAAGCTAAGAGTTTATTCGCTCCTTCTTTGTTGTTCCTTACAATAAATAGACAGAATGCATAACTAAATATCTACTGGATAATAATAATAACAATAAGAAGAGAGTAATTTTCTTTCAAAGTGCCTGGATTTCTAACTGAAATGTCCTTGTTTGCACTTAAGCTTAAAAAGCACATTAAAGAAGAAAGCCTTGGTCACAAATTTACATTTAAAGTTTGTTTACACTTTTAAAATCTGAACCCAACATGCAGTTTTCAATCGTTAAAGGGGCTCTATTACGCAAAACTCACTTTCTCTCATTTTTCTACTTTTTTGTTTCTCAGCTGTTTATAAAAACAATGGAGCACTAAAAAAACCCACCAAGACCAGTTTGGTGTCTGGAAAACGAGCCGTTTTAAAAGTCTCCAGATTGTTGAGTCATACTGCGTTGTTACCTAGCAACCCCTGCCGAGTTCCGCCCGTTACCTAGCAACAGAAGCCGAGCTCCAGCACGTTTGGTCAGCTGGTTTTACCGCTGTACGAAGTGTTTTTGTTGTCGACTTCCCATCCAGAAACCAGTTGCTGCTTGTTGGTTGTGTTGTGCCAGATTAAATAGATTTGCAGCAACAGATTTTCTTTTTAAACAAATACAAGACTTTTTAAAGCCTTAGATTTAGATACATTCATTTAAGACTTTAAACGACTGTGTATGTCTGTAAACATACACAGACTCTCCATATCATTTTATGGCCATTTAGTAATTCGTGGCAATAAATTAAATTTATTTGAATAGAAAATTTTAGCAACAAGGCAGTTCAGTTTTTTACATCATAAAAACAAACAAGCGAGTATTTTCATTCTTTAAATTAAAATATTAAGCTTTGTTAACATTTTAAGTACAGATATTAATATTTAATATGTAGACAATATACATGTATTAAGTAAAATCTCATTTATGTTTTTGTAAAGGAGAAAAAAAACATTTTATAGACCAACAAAATAGAAAATAATTGTCCCAAAATGGTAAGTCACTGGTAAAAGTCATATTAATATTGTTTGTTTTTATTAAAATATTACTTGTTGATTTTGTCCCTTAATGCAAAACGTTTGGTGGGAACGTCCAGCAGCAGAAGGCAGATTTTATTTTCATATGTAACTGACAAAGAGGCTGGTGTATAAATAGAAAGCAGCCGTCAAACTGCCGACCATTCAACGCCAATCAAGTCTTCTTCCTCTTCCATCTGCTTCCTTAAGAACACTTTAGAAAAGTTACATGTCCAAGCTTAATAAAATCTGCATTTTACACATAAACAGCTTCTGTTCTGTGTTTCTGCTGCTGTTGTCTGATGTCAGTCTGTGTTTGTTTACAGACGTCTTCATTTCCTTATTGATGCATCATATTGACTGAATATGGCAGTGTTGGAGAGCTGGATGCGGTCCAGGCGTTAGCCGGGCTTCACATCGACACCGGAGACGACAAACAAAACAAAACAACGCAGCTTCATGCTTCATATGCGTCTATATGAAGAGGATAATAATTAGTTCATCAGATCTGAAACTGATTTAGTTCCAACAGAAGATTTGGCAAAGAGGAAAAAAATATTCTGTGTTTGTGTCTCTTCTATGGAGGCTTATTAGTGCCACTGCAGAAAGAAAACAAATCAGTAGTAAATTTTCACCAAAATCTCAGAAATTTTGAGATTATTCTCAGAAATTTTCTAGAAAAACCATGGAAATGTCTGAGATAAAAAAAATTATGGGAAAGCACTCACATTTTGATATTAATTTCAAAAGTTTAATAGAATTTTTTTTTTTTTTTATTTCTGAGCTCAAAAATGTGTAAATCTGTGAGGGAAAAAAACTGTAACATTTTTGGCTTAATTTCAGAAACTGTTTCTCCAAAACTTTGTATTCATGAAGAAGATAAAATATTCTTCAGTGTCCATATATTTATGTATTTAGGCAGCATTTATTCATACAAATATCAAAGTTATGATTGTGACAGTCAAATGGCAGCGATGTTCTCTTATTTCCATGCTGTTTTTACACCAACCCACCAAACCAAAGTTTGACCTTCACAAACGTAATAAAGCCATGCAACCCGGAAATGAAAACGCCACATCCTGTGAACCGACAGGTGTTTTTTTTAAATCACTTCTATTAACGATCATCTGCAGCTTCAGCGCCTCTTGAATTGCCAGGAAATAAACAATGATTTCTCTGGTGACTGAGAAGAAATCATGTCTGCATCTCCACGTTATCTCTGCACTGTTTCCATCCAGCAGACTGTTTATTTTCCGGGCCAGACGTTTGGCTTTTGGTGCAGGTTTGTGTTGTGGTCAGAGGAGCGATAAGAAGAGAAAACGCAAATGCAAAACCAGCAAGATAAATCAGCAAAGACTGAACTTTAATAAACTAACTGATAAGACGAAACAAAGCGGGGAAAAAACTTTAAATCAGTGAATAATCACAATACAGGGAAGGAACTGAGAGAAAACACAAAGATAACGCGTTAAT
The DNA here is from genome assembly GCA_010277075.1 of Poeciliopsis retropinna. Lineage (NCBI taxonomy): Eukaryota > Metazoa > Chordata > Actinopteri > Cyprinodontiformes > Poeciliidae > Poeciliopsis > Poeciliopsis retropinna. The sequence continues at coordinate 2,583,454 of VMRM01000037.1, read as the reverse complement.
TTAAAGAAATATATGCCTGGACTGATGATAGTTAAAAACAAAAAGCTACCAAGAAAGTAAATCAGATCTTATGAACAAGCATGAAAATCTGGAACCGATTTGTGTCGATGGAAAGGCAGAAAAAATGGAAACAAATGAAGCATCTCTGGAAAATTAAACTGAAATAATGATGTAAATAATATGCAAATTGTTACGGTGCAACAACAGCAAAAAATAAAGCACAATTCAAATCAAACTAAATTAGTAAAACATAAAAGTGTGTAATGGCTTCATCAAACCAGACAAAACCGTCCGCTTGTGTTTTTATCCCAAATGGATTACAAACCAGGACACAACTCAGTTCGTCTCAAGGCTGACAATAAGACACTTAAAGAGAACGCATATGAGAACGGAGACCGCTCCAAAAGCAGGAAGTGGACTGCAGTGCAGGGTATTCTGGGTAAATACAACCAAAACAAATGTGTTAGCTTAGCGCTAGCAGGAGAAATGGCTCATGGTTTTTACCAAAGACAAAAGAGAAATCTTAAAACCCCTAAAATATAACAGCACTTGTTTTTTGTTAACATTTCATGAAGGAGGAAATTGCGGTCAGTCATTTCCTTCAGTGGTTCTTGGTGCAGCGCCCCCACAGGCGAGGAGGGGAACAGGTTTGGTCGGTTTGACTCGGAGCAGAGAGAAAGAACCACAGCAGCTGAAAGTGGAGCAAATGTTGCAGTTTTGGTCCCAAATTGAACCGAATACAGCCTTAAGAATCTCATGCTGAGATTTTAAGTTTTCTATTTTCAGCTTGATTGTTTGGTCAAGCTGCCAATCAGAGACACTTGTTTGATTTCTAAGCCCTGGTGACTTTTTAAAAACCCTTCAATCCTGATTAGAACCCGTCAGTATGAACATCCGGAGCAACATGTGTTCAGTAAAGGCTGGTGAGCTCCAGCTTATTCGCCTCGGCAGCGTGGATACGTGAAGCAGCGCCGCGGCCGAACATGGCTGCTGTGAAGTCAGGAAGAAATGGCGGCTGTGTTGAGTTGAGTCAGTCTGAGTGGTTTGCACTTCAGTCTCCGTCAGAGGTGTCCGTCACTGCGGGACAGTAACGGCGTATCGATGCAGATTCATGAAGCTTCTCAGGACTTTGTAAAAGTCAAGAGCAACACTTCATGTTTTCTTCATATTTAGTTTCCAGGATATCAGAGCAAAGCCTGTTGCAATAAGTCAATTGATTGAATGATAAATTAAAACGAGCTTAATGATTTCCATTTGTATGAGTTATTTTTCTCTTTTCACTTTCTAAGAAAAACAGGATGATAAAAGTCTTCAATCTGCTGTTGTTTCAGTCACTTTTTGAAGGGCAGTTTTGTTTACATGTCTTCTAGTTTCAGTGTTAAATGTTTGAAAATGTCTCCTGAATCATTTTGGCAATTTGAAAATGTATTCTTTTCCTTTATGTATCAATTTGAAGATGTTTTTATTCTAAAACCATAAACTGTAAAAATAAAAACCAATTTTGCATAGTGGTTTTATGAAAAACTACTGTAGTTTAGCTGGACCAAGTGGAAAAATTGAGTTTATTGACTGATTCAGGTGATATCTGAAGATTTCTGCTCCGTTTTTGTTCTGCGCAGAGACTTGTGATCAGGACATAAAGACGTCTAATCAGACGGATAAATCAGCCACGATATGAGAGCGGCGTGTGAATGTTAATGCGTTCAGTCAGAAGAATGCATGTTAATGTGGGCTGAGTGAAGTCGGCCACATCTGATTACATCTAATCACCTCTGATCTCGCAGGTCTCCACGCAAACACAAAGACCAGGATTAAACACTCCCATTATTTACCATAAAACACGCCTCAACCCCCAGGACACCAATGTGGAAAATTGAGTCTAAAACTGATCATCAGAGACAAACTCAGCCTCTTCTTATCTTCCTTTAGGCTCCAAAATCAAGATTAATGATGTGCGTTATTTGGTGGAACAACGGCGGCGCTTCAGAAACGCACCCTCCTTCCTCCACAGGAGCTTTACTAGCTAGCTGCTATTCGAAGTGACACTCAATTAGCTGCGCGGCAGCCTGGGAGCGCTGAGTAATTGGCTGCTATTGTGCCTTTGAGCATATATGTAAAAAGTAACTGCAGTGGAAATCTTTCTGTGGAGTTTGCAAACATTTAAGTTCCAGTCAAAGGGGATCTATTGCTCAAAATTCAGATTTTGCATGTTTTTTGTTCTTCCTTATGGGTTTTTACTGTTTCTAAAAAAAAAAAAAATAGACCAAGTGCTTAAAATCAGAATCCCACCAATCTGCTTTGATTGGCGGCTCATTGTCTGGAAAATGAGCCGTTTCAAAAACCTCCAGAATGTAATGTCACAAATCTGCAGGCACTGCTTATTACCTAGCAACCGCAGTGGAGTTCTGCCTATTACCTAGCAACCCCAGTGGAGTTCTGCCTGTTCCCTAGCAACCCCAGTGGAGTTCTGCCTGTTCCCTAGCAACCCCAGTGGAGTTCTGCCCGTTACCTAGCAACCCCAGTGGAGTTCTGCCCGTTACCTAGCAACCCCAGTGGAGTTCTGCCTTGTTGTCTAGCAACCCAAGTGGAGCTCCAGAATGTTTGGTCAACTTGTTCAGTTAAATAAATGTAACTGAATAGAAAAATAAATAAATAATAATATTAATGATTAGTATTTTTATTTCCACACTCAAGAACAGTCATTTTAAGATAAATTTAAATAAAGTAAGTTGATAAAAAGAGTAAACTTTCAACAAAAAAAACCTTGAAATACCTTGTCAAAATAAGCTACCTAGCTAGCTATATAAATATGTTAGCCAGCTAGCTAACATATTTTAGCAACGAGGTTCTTCCAGGGGGATGGGTGGATGAAAACATTAAAAAACACATTTAGAAAACAGGGCTGAATTCTTGTTGGTTGAGCAGGAGGCTCCACTTCCGCTTTTCAAAGATGGACGGTTGCAACAATTGCGTATCTGTTTGCGGTCATATTGAAAGGAGCTCAAAAAGAGCAGAAACGAGCAGACAAAAATCTCATTATCTAAGATTTTGTACAAAAACTTTGATGACCATGTTTTGAATAGACCATAGAATGATCCTAATAGGTCACCTTTATATTGAGAAGTGGAAAAATAAATAATTTCAGTGTTACATGGACTGATGTTGTACTGCACATAATGCAATCCAAAGACTATTTAAAAACAGAAAACAAATAATTTTAAGATAAATTAAAATAATGAAGTTACTGATCTTGAAATGTTTAAGTTGACCAATATTTAATTGATTTAGTTTCCTTTCCTTCCTTTAGTCTTTGTTTTCTGAATGTTTGCCGTGTTGGATGCCTGCGGATTGAAGCGGAGAGGTTTCCTCGTTGCTCCCAGTTTCATCATTCAGTTTTGCTGCCATGAACTCGGTGATGATCTGTAACAGCGAGTCATGTCAAGCATGTTTAACTGTTTGCTGCTTGTCACATGATGTGAAAGTCTCAGCTGGAACCCGTTGCCTAGACGACCGTCTCAATAAAAACAGAATCCATTTGGTTTTAGTGACATGTTCAGCTTGCTGATAAAATAAGAAGACTGCAGTTAGGAGAGTTTTATTCTGTATATTCTACACAATTAAAAAACTTTTGAAATATTTTTTAAAAATAGAATTTTACAAAATAATAATTGTACCCATGTATTAGGGTCACTATGGATAATTATCGATTAAAAGAAGGAATACATTTCTGCTCAAAAACTTAGAAATGTTTAGATTGAGCTCAGAGATTTTCCAGAAAACAACATTGAAATTTCTGAGTTTGAAGTTTTTCTGCAGAAATCTCAGTTTGGAAAATAAATTCAGAAATTTTGAGATTAATCAACAAAATTTGCTAGAAAATCTTTTTAAATTTCTGTGTTTGAAATATCAAACCCCTCCCGATCCCACTATAGGCAAAAGTGTACAAAATATAGTTTGAAAAATCGAAAACTTTTGACTTTTCATAAGAGACGTTCCTCACAGTAAAAGTCGCAATACTTCATAATAAAGTTACTCAAGTAAATGTAACATGATGTAGATGTTCTGGAAATTTTGCGTGTGCACACAACACTGGATTCTTTTACATACCATCCAAAAACTGTTACGTAAAAGAAACCTGGAGATGTAAGTATTATTAATTTAGTGCAGTGAATGACAGCAAAGGGAAAAATAACGGTGACAATTGTTTTCTCTCCCTTTGTGTCGGCTGACAACAGCTCCACTAGAGTATCAGGACCCAACACCAAAAACAGTCTAACATTTCCCACACAAGAACAGAACATTACAGTTTTATGTTTTCAGGCTTGATGTTTATTTTCTGTTTATTAATAAGTGATTGATGAGGTGGAGTAGCTACCGCTGCTATAAGCTAATCTAACACTGCAGAGACAGATGAGCTCATTTCAACACCTTTTCTGCTGATGATCCGTCAGAGTTGGTGTTTAGGTTGCCTTTTATTTTATTTTTTAACTTAACTGAAACACACCAAATTCCACAACACATATACATGTTAAGGTTGGCATAGTCAAGCTAGCATAACTGAACTACTTCCTTCTTCCTTTCAGTTTTTTTCTTCGTTGAAACTTATCAAGTTGTCACAGTGTCGACAAGAAGTAGCAAAGCTCTGCGTCCCTTTTTCTTTTATATATCATGCAAAAATTTAAGAGTCATCATGTTATATTAACAGCTTAACAGCTAACACCAATGCTAGTCTTTGTCAGCTAACAGTTTTTTGCAGGATCTTGATGATGTCATGTTGCAACATGTCTGTAGTCCAGATTTACTAATTAAATCCTGAGTTTGTGTTGCATTTGTTAGCATCTAATGTGCCCAGACTCAATCTAAGACATACTGAATACAATTTTAAATACACAGTAAAACAATTCAATCCTGTTTATAATTTTTCAGATGATTCAAGTGTAAAATGTTCAGTTTCATTTGCTTTCCTTCAACAAATCCAAATTATCATGTTGAAAGAAGCAGAATTAAACAAACGAGTTTTTTTTAGTCCCATTTTTCTTTCTTTACGAGTTTCTGAAAATGTAATCAGCTTTAGACAGAGTTGAACCTTAAATCCCCCATGAGAGTGATGGCTCGTCTTTTCACCGAACGCCTTTTTTTAGAGCCCGCTGTGAATTACGGTCCTCTCAGATTTGTTTTTCCCAGATTCTGAAGGATTAATTTGCTCAGTTGGCGGCCGAAGCCTCCAGAGAAAAACGTAGAACGGTCACCGATTCCTTTCATGCTGTTCAAACAAACACCCTCTTTTGTGTTAATCACTAATTTAAATGACAAAACTCAACCAACCAACACCTCACATGTCCCCTGTGAGACGATGTTATTAATATAAGATGTTCAAATATAAGGTTTATTTCACGTTACGTCGAGAAAGTCTCTAATCAAATGAACACAGAATGTGTAAATTATTTAATAATACATTCAAATCTGGGAATTTCAAGTACAAAACTGAAAAGTTTGTTGGGAAACTATCAAAATGCACTCTCAAAATTTATAAAATGTTCAAAAGTCTGTATTTAAATTCATAGAATCTAAAATATTTTTTGTCCTTTTTTCCTGTAATGAAACATTTTTGGTCAAAGTTTGAACAATTATAAAAGAGTTCAAAGTCAATATTCTGAAATAAATGAAAAAGGTTTTGTTAAAATAAATAAATAATCAACGGCTCCAGTTGGTGTGATTGTCTCTGCAGGGAAATACGGTGTTTTAGTGGTTGGTATTATTGACCCTTATGGTTACAGTTCAGTTTTTGTGGATTTTTTTTTAAGTTCATAACTTAAAATTAATTGTGGAAAACTGGAAATTGGTTGATCTTTTTGTAAACAAATGTAAGATGTTCAAAAAGAAAAATCAGTTTTGGATGCTACTAGCTAAACTCTGATAAGTGCTTATTTAAAGGAAGACTGTAGATGTTAGCTTCTGTGAATGCCAACCCTTATTAAGGTATGTTTAGTGTCTGAACTACTAAAACAGGCAGTTATGGGAGTTTTAGATCAGAAGAAACGATTTCTGTGAGCATCTGTACTGGGAAATCTACTGCAAATGTAGAAAAGATGTGGAAGAAAAACAATCTTTACAATGCCAGGGTCATTGCTGATGCTTTTTCAGCTATAAAAATGTTTTTATGTCAGTCGTCGCACTGATGGCGGCCGTTTTATTTAGTACCTTTGAGTTGGAGTTCCTCATTTTACACCGCAAAACCATAATGTATTACCAAGTATTTTTGGTCTTGTTTCTGATAGAAATATCATAGTGCACTTAAGACAAAACTAACTTAGAAGTAACTTTTCAGCACAATATATGATCTTGTCTTCAGTCAATAATTACTTGATATTGTTGAAAAATGTGAGTATTTCACCTCTAACATGAGAAAATGATTTTGTTTGTTTTATTTCAAGGGTTTTAGGATATTTTCACTGGAAACTAGACAAAAATATCTGGTAAAAGTTTGTGTTTTTGAAGTGAATAAATTTGTATCAGCTTTGAACTGCAGTTGGGGGCCGCAAACAAATCAGGCCAAGGGCCACAAATGGCCCCGGCGCCACATTTTGACATTTAAACTGCAGGTTTAAATGTCTTAAACCTGCAGACGTAGTTGGGCTCGTGTCTTCTCAGTGGAGGACGGTTGTTTATAACGCACGCCGTTAAGAATTAAATGCTTAACGGCTGAACGTTAGCAATTTGGTAAAATCAGATTAAATCATCGCAGATTCCAGTTAATGAAACACAACCGATTAATGAGAAATGCACTTATAATGAGGCATAATTTGGTGAACAGACTGGGATAAATAGTTTATTTATTCTTTTTAGATATAAAACAAAGAAGAAGATGAAGTTACATATGTAGCTAAATATTCTTACTCTGTCATAAAACCATTAATTCTGCTTTGTCCCAAAACAATATGCAGACATAAATAAGCTGATTACAGTGAACTGGAGTAAAAAATGTCAGAGACTTAAAAACAAAAGAGCCACTTTTATCTACAATAAGTGACACTGTGATGAGATGAAACGCAGCAGCCTGAGGACACCTGTGAGACAGTTAACTGGATTTCAGCAGCATTCATTAATGGCTGACAGTTTGTCAACCTCATTACGTCAATTTGCAGGTTTCTCCTCCAAACTGCATGCGGTGGAGTGACCAGGTGCTGCTGCTCACCTGCTCCACGGCGTTCCTGTAAAGGCTGTCATTAAGGAGCCCATTACTTCTGATTAGCTCTGTTCTGCATAATTAATGAACAGGCAGTTATGTCCAGATGGCTATTTTGCCACAAAGACATTACTCAACCTTGTTGAGCCGGACGTCCACAGAAAAACACTTAGCTGGACTTTTCTAACTGCAGAGACTCAAAGTTTGTTTCTGGATCAACTTAAATCTAAAGGAAATGATGAGAGATTATTTCTGTTTTACTTTCTAATTGTCGATACTCTATACTGTATAACAATTAATTTATCAATAGGTTATCCTGACGATTAATCGGACAAAATATTTACTTATTCTGCTAATTTTTCATTTCCACCTTTTCATGCTGTATTAGAAATAAACAAGTAATTGAATTAATTTTTAAAGAAGAAAATTATTACTTTGGTAATTGATTATTTGATTGATTATTCTGGCGATTAACTGATTAATCAGATAAGAAAATTGACATTATTTTTTATGCAATAATAGTAAAAAAAAACTAATAATTCAGTTATTTGAATAATCAATCTTTGCAACCCTCCTTTTATCTTTTAATTATGTTGATATTAAGATTCTTACCTTTAAAGGTTTTAAGGTTTGAAGGTCTTAAATGTAAATTGTACATTTTATTTGTACAGTTTTGACTTAATAACTGCTCTGCACTTGTTTTTCTTTCAGCAAATTGTAAACAATTAATCCAGTTAATGATTACTCGATCACCAAATTTGTTATGACAATCACCTTAGTAATCACTTAATCCTGATTAATCGGCAGTATCTGCAATTATTCTGGATTATTTGTAATTAATCCAATTAACTGTTTCATCCCTTTATGTTTTTTCTACAGTTTTAACTTAATTATTGCTCTGCACATGTTGTTCTTTCATCAAATTTTTAGTGAGTTTTGGCAATTATCTTAATAATCAATTAATCACAATTAATCGTGATTAATCGTATTAATAGTTTCAGCTGTAATATTCCCTGTTTCTGCTGTCCAAAGTCGCCCTGACCTCAGCTGTGCTCGGTGGCAGTTCCTGCTTCATCACCTGCAGAAGGGAGCGCGTTTTCCTCCAATCCATGCTAAAACTAATTAAAGTTCAGGCTGAGGAGTAGGAGGGCGGCTGAGACAACGAGGCTGAGTGAGTGATGTTGGGACGGCAGAGATTAACGAGCAAAGGCAGAGCTCTGCCTCTCAGCCGCTAATCCCTAATGTCACAGATACGCGGTACGCAGGGGTCTTCGTCGGTTAAAGACTACCTTCAGATCTACCCCGCTCCTCCGTCTGCTCCCCCCCGTACCCTGCCGTACCCTGACTCTTCTCGCTCCCCGAATCAGGGATAAACATGGGGGGGGAACTCAATTTTGCAGGCAAGATGAAAGGCGGTGGAGGGTTGAAAGCAGCAGAGATGGCTGCCGCAACGCCAGGCGAATAAAAGCGACGCGGCAGCCGCACGGAGAGCTGCTATTTTTGACGCTCTTTAAATGTCACGAAGGGCCTTCCACTAAATTTGTTTTGCACCTTGTTAAAAAGTTACACTCGGAGAAGTTGGAAAATTCAAGTCACTTATTCAAAGAGCGGTTATTTCTGTTACGTTCATGGTCACACTTTTTCTTCAGCTGGTTTATGAAGCTTATTCATTTCTGTCAAAAAGGGGAAAAGATCTTTAAAATAAGGTTTAATTTTGTTTTTATTTCCATTTTTCATTCCCAGTGATAATAAGCTGCCTAACTGACGTCCTGATGTCAGCAGGAGTGTTCACACCTTTCAGAGCAGATAATCAGAGCTGCACTTTGTAACTTCTACAAAAATATATTTACTTTCATATTTAGTAAAACTGTCACCATGTCATGACAGTATAACACCAGACAGATCATCTGTGAGAAAATCTACTGCAAAACTGGTCAAAAACAACCAATCAGAGCCAGGAGGCAGGTCTTATCGCTGTCAATCAACCTCTTGTAAGTGCTGCTAAATGAGCTAATAGCAGAAAATCAGAACGGTGTATCTGGTGACTATGCTAACTAGCATTAGTTGGCATGGCTGTGGTGTGATGGGGGCAGCATGAGAGTGATTGACAGCGCTAAGAACCGCCTCGCGGCTCTGATTGGTTGTTTCTAACTGAGTGGCTTATTTCTGCGGCTTTAACGAGAAATTTTACTAAATTCAAGTAAAAATTTCCCTCCAAATCTATGGAAGAGGATGAGGGCCACTAAAATAAATAAATAAATAAATCTGACTCTAATCGTCTGAGATCAAAATAAAACTAAAACAAAAAACACTATGATTACACTTTAATACTGTAACATGTTATTTAACAAATAAAAATGAATATTAACAGAGCAGAAAACACCAAAGATAAAATAAATAAAAGAGTTTAACGCTTCTTATTTGGAATCATTTAAGGTCAGACTTTTGGACTTTATGGTTTCCCGTAAATAACTTTATGACGACTCACTTGATTTTTTCTTTGCCTTAATGTGGAGCAAAAATGTCTCACCAAATATTTGGGTGATTATGACGGAGTATTAGGGTCAGAGTAGATAGAACAATTAAAAAAGAGAAGTACATTCCTGCCAAAAAACTTGGAAATCTTGGAAATTCTCTAATAGACGCAAGGAAATTTCTGAGTCAAAAATTTGCTAGAAAAAAACTTGGTCATATTTAAATTCAAAGAAGTTTTCAAGAAAGATTAAAAAAAATACTCCCAGTTTATAAAGTCATAAATTTGCTCGATAAATATTAGATTGATCTAAAAAATTTTCAAGAAAAAAATAAGGAAAAATCTGAGTTTGAAAAGTTGACAATTTTTGTCTTGAATCTTGGAAAATTTGCAGCCAAATTGAGTTTTTCCTAGCAAGGTTTAAACCTTTGAAACTCCTTTTTTTTTTCTTGGCTCTTCCTCAAAAATGTCAGTTTTTTTTCTAACAAGCTTTTGAACTTTTAAACTCAGATGTTCCTGATTTTTGGGGCGTAAACTTGCTCCTCTCCCCCCCATCTGCGCCCTGACACACCAAACCGCGTTAGTTTGTGGGAGGTTTGTTCTACCTGAGTCATGTTTCCTCCTGAGCGGAGCCATCTTGTCTCCTGTGGGAGACGCTAAGCTAACTGGCTGAAGCTTCAAGCTGGAGCGATGCTGGGACGTTTCTGTTCTTCTTCTCCTGTTAAAAAGAAACGAGAGGTTTTCAGCGCTGACAGGCCGAGTGACCGGCCAGTTATTTCCATCCAGACTGAATTTATTCCAGGAAGCTTCATGCAGCCTGGCAGCTTCTGCTCAGATCCTGTCAAAGTTCGAATTGGTTTTGTGGATTTGTTAAGTTGTACCACGATGAGTCTCCCTGGTGACGCAGCATCTCATGGAGTGGAAACGTCTGCAGGCTGAGCCGGATCAGGAGCCAAAAACATCTTTTCAGCTCTACTGGGTTTTATTTTTAGTTTGTGTTTCACATCTGTCAGGAATCTATGCTACCTGTCGGTAGCTAACGGGCGGCTACCTCTTCAACCAATCAGAGAAGTCTTAACATTTTCTCAAACACGCTGCAAAGATCTTCAACTTTAAAAACTCACAAATTTCCAAGTTTTTTCTGTAACATTTCTGAAATTAGTCAAAAATCTTTATTTTCTCTGCCTACAATAGACTGAAAATGCTTAATATCTACTTAATCAGCAGTAAAATTTTAACATTTCTCAGTTTCATATTATCAACTTTTCAAAATCAGAAATTACATAAATTATTGTAGAAAATTTCTGAGATTGATCTAAAAATTTGTGTTTTTTGTGAAATTTTCAACTTTCTCGAGTCTTTTTCTTGGAAATGGATCTCAAAAAGTTTCGTTTTTTCGAGAAACTTTCTAACATTAATCTCAAAATTTCAGATTTTTATTCTTGTAAATTTTCAACTTTTGGAGCTCTATTTTTTTTGTAGAAAATTTTTAACATTAATCCGAAATTTCAGAGTTTTATTAGCAGAAATTTCTCCCTCCTCTTTCCTTTTTTTTGTAAACCATGGCCCCAAAATGGCCCAATTAATTCCCAGAACTGATTGGGAACAATCATTTAGTAGCTTCAAACAAAACTATTACATTTTTAAGTTAACCAAATCTTTCAGTTTCAATACATTTATATTAAATTCTCAGCTTTCTTTCACGTTGTCCCACTATCTCTAAACAAGTCAAATACAAAACAGCAAATTAATATGTCTTGTTTGGAACTTTTGTTTTGTGTATTTATGCTACATGAATGAATTCTGAGAAATATTTCAGGTTTTAGATTTAAAAACTGTAAAAATGCTGGAACGCAGCTGTGGGATTAAATGTTAGCTGAACGGATAACGAGCTGTCAGAGCTGACGCTCGTCTCAGCAGACGGCTGAGAAAACCAACAGAAACGACTGGAGAACGCCTTAATTAAAAATAAAAACGCCTGAGCCTGTCCAGCTGTGAAGCAGAGATGTGACAAACACTCGCTCTGTTGGTCACAAGTAACAGACGGGCAAGTCTGCAGTGAAGTTATTTAATTAATGAAAGTGTTTATCAGACGCAGGAGAGAGAAACGTTTATATTTAAAGACGCCGATATTTAATGATCCGTCTGCTTGTTTTTGATCAATCTAAATCCTGATCTGGATTATTCTGCAGGGAAAAGAAGGTTTGTTGTGGTTTAAAGTGACGACTTGCTTTAAACTGACGGTTGGGAATGTGGATTTTTGTTTTAAATTGTATTTTAGTTTTAGCCACAAATATTTCTTGTCAGTATTCTGTGTCTTGGTGACATTTTAGCTCTGAACAACATTTATATCAATCAGCCTGCGGATGTTAGTGAAACTGGTTGAAGAGTTTCTAAGATCTTCTCACTTCTGAATTCAAAATGCATGAAGCCTCCGTGCCTCTGATCCATATTCACTGGTAATTGATGTATTTTCTTCTAAATTTACATTAAATCAAGAAACACAAAACTAGTCACACTGCACTGCAAATATGTAAACTCTTACCAAGCATTTTTGTATTGTTACAAAAATGCTGAGAAAACGAATTTACTAGTAATTTTTCAGCAAGATTCAGCAGCTTGTTTTCAGTCAATGATTCAGTGATATTGATGAAAATGTGCTGGTTCCACTGGCAGATAATTTAACTGATAACTATGAAAAATGTCTTGCTAAAAGTGAAAAAGAATCTCAAAGGGAAACTAGCACCTTTTCATCAATATTGAAGAATTATTGACATAAAACAAGCTGCTGTGTCTTACTGAAAAGTTATTTGTAAGTTTGTTTCCTCATATTTCAAATGTCCTTAGATATTTACACCTAGATCTGTACAAAAATACTTGGTAAGACTTTGTGTTTTTGCAGTGTATGCAGTTGATGAGGCGACTCCACTAAGAATTTAAAATTCAAAACTAGAAACTGCTCCTGGTTTTCCACTCAGGTGCATATATAAGGTGAAGTTTTGCATATTTTTGAATCTTTTTTCTATGAATTCCCATTTCCAGATGGAGGTTGGGAACACTTTCCAGCTGGGTCAAAACATTTCTCTGCACTGAAAGGTGCAGACGAAAGAACTCCATGAGGTTCTGGTGAAACTACAGAACCTGAAACTCTGACTGGAGCAGATGTAAACACCCCCTAATAGTGAGGTCAAACTGAAACACGCCGTCCTGCTCAGGGTGCTAGAAAATGTCAAGAGGTCTCGAAAGCTGCATTTGTATTCACACACATCGATATATTTAAATCTGGAGCGGTTTCAGCAGCAACCAGCAGGCGGACATGGCCGTCCCCGGAGCATTTCGGTAAAACCGTGTTTAAAAATCAGGAAGGAAATTGCCTTCAGCATCTTTAGGGCTACAAGATGTCAAACTCTGGAGACAGAGGAAGTTTTCTCAGGAACTTTTTAAAAACACACAAGAGAAGTGAAGTTAAATATCAGGTACCACAGAGATTTATTTTATCCACAACAACAGCAGGTTGATGAAAATGTTTTACATGAAATATTACAGGAAAAACCCTTGGATTTCCATCGGAGTGCCTCATTTTATGCTTTATTAAACATGTTAGAATAAGTTTATGGGTTACACAAAACATGTTCATTATAGTTTCTGAACAAAGTCGTTCATTTCATTCACACACGTGAAAATGGCTGCAAACATATATATATATATTTATGCAACCACCCATCTTTGAAAAGCAGAAGTGGAGCCTCCTGCACAACCAACAATAATGCAGCAAGTGGTTTCTAAATGGTAAGTCAAGATATTTTTTTGATTTTATTTTATTTTTGTGTGCAATTATGGGACAAACCAATTTGTTGCTTAAAGCTATCTCGTTATCTCAAGGTACCAGTTAATTTCAGAAAATTTCAAGAAGAAACTTGGAAATTTGTTTCCAAGGTAGCAACAAGCTACTTCACATTTTAGCTAGCTATATTGCTAGCTAAAATAATCTAGCTAGCTAAATTATTTTCATCTAATTTTATTGAAATTTATCTTTAAAAAAACAATTGCTGCGTGTGGAAATAAAATGTGAACTAATAATAGCTACTTATTATTTATTTATGTTTCCATTCAGTCTGGTTTATTTAGCTAAACCAGTTGACCAGACGTACTGGAGGTCCACTTCGGTTGCTAGGTAACGGGGTGGAACTCCGCTGAGGTTGCTAGGTAGCAGACTGGGCTTTGCTGGGGTTGCTAGGAAGCGGTGGAATGTGACGTTACATTCTGGAGGTTTTTGAAATTAATTTATTGTCAAACGTATTGCTGAGTTTTTTTTAGAAGCAGCAAAAACCCAAATGGAGGCACAAAAACATGCAAAATGTACAATTTTCACAATAAATCCCCTTTAAAACCACAAACCAAACACTGCAGTGGGATTCAACTGACGGCAGAGCGGGAGCTGTCAAAGTGTCGAGCTTCATAATGTAATCTGTACACTAAATAGGAACGAGTCACAGAGAATACCAGAGACGACACTGCGGATGTTCCTCCGACTGCCGCGCGGACGATTTTTCGCTTAAAGCAGAATGTCACTGTTAGCCCTGAGGCTGAGGTGGCATTTTAAACCATGACCTTCTCCAATCTGCCGGTCAAGTGGCCAGAATCCGTCACTCTCTTTGAGCCGCCCGCCTGGCAGGAGGCGCCAGCTGCGACACAGGAAGGTCAGCGGGAAAAACTCAGGCAAGAGAACGGAAAATGGCTGAATGCAAATCCAAATGTCAGAACTTTTTTTCAACGTTTAACTATTTTATGTTTTCGATAAAAATGAAAACTTCTCCATGTAAACCAGCAAACATGATTATTCTGGAGATTAATCCAATCAATTAATCAGACGATATATAAGCTTTTTTTAAATTACATTATTAAAAATACATGAAAAGTCTCTGATTTTAAGTTTGAATAGATGAACTGAAATATTCAACACTTATTTGAAGCTTTAAGACTGACATGACGCCGTCAGGAACATAAAGGAGTTGCTTAGTACTGTTAAATAATGACTTTTAATTCAAGTCTTAATTAAATTTTGCATAAAAAGTGTCATTATTTACCAAATGACACTTCATGACAGTAACAAACATTCATCCTCACCTCTTCAACGAAAGTTACCAAAATGTTTAGAATAAACTGAAATGTTTGAAAGAAAAATCTCTATTGCTGTTTCTCAACATCAGATTAGTAGCTTTTAACGGCCGCAGAACGAAATGTGATGAGAACAAATTAGCGATCTGCGATTGGTGGATTCGTAGAGAGGGAGGTTTCCACAGACAGACTGAGAGAAAACAAATTCAATTGCTTCTGTTTCCCACGAAGCCTCTGCTGCTCTGCGAGCCTCGGATCAAATCCAAAGATAAACACAACAACACTTATTAGATTCCTCTTTCATTTCATGACACTCGTAGAAACCCCTGGGGGTTTTTACTCTGATCTCTCCCGTTGTATGACAGCAGGGATTAGAGTCAGAGCAACCAGAACCGACCAGGGTTGGTGCTGACAGTGACAAACCTTCACTTTAAATACATTTCCTCTAAACCATTCAACCCAAACAGATCCACTTCATATGCAGAAATGTCTACAACATTTCAATCAAATCATAGCTAAAAAAAAAAATCTGTTTCAAAAGTCAAAAATGATCAAATTCTGGAAATTTTCTGAGTATAAAAAGTTTATATTTTTAATATTTCAAACTCAGATTTTTGATTTCTAAAATTTCAGATATCAATCTCAACATTTCTGATTTATTTCTAGCTGAAATTTCTGATTGTATTTTCTAGAATATTTCAGAAATATTTTGGCAGAAATCCATTCCTCCGTTTCATATTTCTTTCTATCTACAACGGCTCTCGTCGTAAGAAGCAGAATATTTGTTGCTGTTTATTTTTTTCTTTGCTGGCTTAAAGACGTTTATTTTTTTAGTTGTAGAATAACTAATGTTGTCTTCGCTTTTCTTTTAGTCTTTGCATTTTATTCTGAAGGGTGAATGTTTTTACAACCATGCATATTAAGATTTGTTCCTAATAATGAAACCAGACAAACAAACTCATGGTGTCAAAAACGCAACAGGAGACTA
Source organism: Poeciliopsis retropinna (assembly GCA_010277075.1). Classification (NCBI taxonomy): domain Eukaryota; kingdom Metazoa; phylum Chordata; class Actinopteri; order Cyprinodontiformes; family Poeciliidae; genus Poeciliopsis; species Poeciliopsis retropinna. The sequence goes on along the minus strand of VMRM01000037.1, from coordinate 2,567,689 downwards.
TCGCAGACAGATTCCTGTTTTTATGTAAAGTGACTCCAAACGGCGTGAGTAAAAACCAGAGTTCAGTCCAGTATTTGAGTATTCAAAGCTTGTTTCTGTGTATCCCCTGTTGGCTGCTTGTTAACAAAAACAGACAGAATCAGTTCAGACAATCTGAAACTGAAGCATTTTTCTTCCCAAGACAACTGATCCATTAGGACTTTCGTGAGCCGCCTGCCAGCGCGGAAGTTGAACGCTCTGCATTCAGCGGCCGCTCCGGGGTCGGCAGGTAGCTCACCATCACTATCAACATTTACGGTGATTAACGGCTGTAATTCCTCATTAGGGCTACGCAGGTTTAGACTGACAGCCTAATTGACAGTCTCTCTTGATACCAGCAACCGTGTAAACGGCTGCTGGTATCAATTACCCGAGAGTTGTGGATGTGACCTCAAAGGGCTGCCAAGCAGGCGGGAAAACGTCAGAGTCGGCATTTTTACGGAGGACAAAAGTTGATGTGAGAATAAGTCAGAAGTAGCTGCATCTTTGGCAGAAACTGTGTCAGAAGAAAACTGCAAACTGTTTTCCTTAAGGCCATAATTAACAGCCAGACAGGTTAAAACAGTGAAGATCTTTTAGAAGAAACTGTCTGTCGAAATAAAATATGATTTAAAAAGTTGTTATAATTCTCTTTCTTTCGTTTGCTGTCACTTTTGACTTCCACAGTCAGGGATTGCTAGTTGAAGAAACATTTCAATAAAATAAGATGATAAAAAGATAAATAAAAAAATGCCTTTAAGTACCTTGTTAATAAAATAAATTAGCTAGCTAGCTTATATTAGCCACCTGAATCTGTTAGCTAGCTAACGTATTTTAGCACCAAGACTAGAAGTTCATTTGGTTGGATGGATGGATAGAATTTAATAAATATATTAAATATTAGACTTTTTTTAAAACAAAAATCAAACTAATTTTGCTATAAAAGCAAAATTCAACATCATTCCAAGCTGCAGTGGCTGCACATGTTTCCATAGAAATTAATATAACATATTTTAAAAGATTTTGGCTTTGACAGTTTGACAATGTTTAAATTAGCACCTTAAATTTAGCTGAATCTTTCAACTGACATTTTGTTGTTTAGCTAAGCTAATATTAGCTGGTTAGCTAGACAGGCTAGCTGCTATTTTGATGTGCTCTTTGAAATCTTTCACAAACAACCTAGTGTCAGAACCATTATAAACTGTCATGAATATAAACGTCTTTTTTCCTGACGTTCTGCTATAGAAACAGATCTACTTTAATAACAAACAGTGGTATGTCAGGATGCTTTAGTTATTCTGTGTTTTGAGGATCTGTTAAAGTTCGTCTAATAATCAGTGGCTCTGAATGACAGATCGTCTCTATCGGGATGGTAAAAACCTACAGAAGTTACTTCGCTAATGAGAGATTGCTCTTTTTAAATATTGATCACTTCCTAAACATCTGCAAACTGTGACTGCACGTGCAAAACGTAAAGTCTGAAGTAAACCTGGTTTGAGTGCAGATTCACAGGTGGCAGAGGAGGATTTTTCTTTCCCTGTAGCTTTAACAGCTTTCACAGATGATCTTTTATAGTTGCTTCACTGTTTATGCTGTCAACGTAGCTGTCATGTTTGAGGGAAGCAGCTGCTGGCACTTCCTCCACTGTGGGGATAATGGCTGGAAGTTGAGATGACAGTAGAAAAGTTTCAGTCCATATCTTTCCTTTCACTTCCTTCCTTTCCTTTTTTTTAATTTGGTGCTTTTGACATTTAAGTCAACTGCTTTAAATTTGAGGTGAAATCAGATCTAATCTGTAATTATTTATATTCCAGTAGAGCTTATTAAATTTATAACTAGTGATGAGTAAAAACACTTCGTCTGTTCCGATTTTTCAGCTCCAGTTTGTTTCGATTAAAGATGACCTATTATGTACAAAACACATTTTTTAGCACAAAATCAGTTAAATATTAATATCTTAGCTGTTTTATGACCTTCCTGGCCACGCCCCCCATCTCAACATTTACATTCCAGCATGAAAATGGCTGTAAACTCGTTCGCATTTATTTAATGGTTCATCTTTGAAAAGCAGCAGTGGAGCCTCCTGTGCAACCAGCAAGAAAGCAGCAAAGGCTCTTGGATGGTAAGTCAACAACAAAACACTTCCAGCAGCCATTGTACAGAGCATACAGTGGTAAAACCAGCTGGTCGACCATGCTGGAACTCAGCTTGGGTTGCTAGGTAACGGGCAGGGCTCCACTGGGGTTGCCAGGTAACAGTGGAATGTGACAATAAATTCCAAACATTTTTGTCATTTTCCACACATCAAAAGGTTTTAACCTATTACCAAAAATCAGCTGGGTGGTTTTTTAGGTGCTTGAATTGAAAAAAGCTGTAGAAACACAAATGTAAGTATAAAACTCGCAAAATGTGAATTTTGCATAACAGGTCCTTTAATAATCAGAGGAAAGCTCTTGCAGTTCTCAAGGCAGTGAGAGAGAACTACACTGTTCATCTATAGTCAGTCCGTACATCGATCCAATCAGTCAGCAAAAACAATGAGGTGAAAATAGAAACTTTTTCAAAAAAACACTCATAAAAAGCTGAAAAACATTTTTTCCACATGAATTCATCTTGTAGTGGATAAATGACTAAATCAGTGAAGTGTTTGTGAACTGAGGAGCTTTTTCTCAGCTAAATTAAGGTCACTGACATCATGGGACTCTGGTGCATTTAAATGTTATGTGACTCTGTCCAAATGCATAACTAATAAATGTCAAAACCTCTCTTGAAAGTCCAATTAGTGTTAGAGTGTTTCTGCAAATATCAGGTCGCTGCAATTAAAGGGTAAGTTGCCACAGGGTTTTTTTTACTGCATGACAAAAGTTCATAGCATTAAAATACAACTAAAGAAAAAAAAAAAAAAGATCTGAGAACTGTTTATGGACCATTTAGCCGTCCATAAACAGTCTGTGCAAATGTTCACTCATAGTTTAACTTTCCAAATATTACTCTAAACAAAAACAAACATGGAGAGCCTCTAGGCTTGGTTACTACTCTTCTAAGTTAAGCTTTAATAATTGCTATTATGAATATGTATGAAGTGATGCTTCCCATCCCTAAATAAATCACAACAGTACTGGATTGGGTAAAGCATAATTTGTCTCTCACTCAGAGAAAAAAAAGGCTTCAGTTAAACATAAAGTTGGAATGCAGTTGCTGCCACAAGTCTTCTTTAGCAAACAGGAACACACTTCCTAATTTGAGATTCCACGTAGTAAGAAGATATCTTATTCTCTGACTACCTCAGAAAGGGAGTTACAAAGTGAGCAGCAGCAGCAGTGATGTTGGCTCCACTGCAATAACTAATCTAGACAACTTACAGACCACGTAAAAATGTTTGGGAAAACACAAGAGAGCAGACACGTCTGTTCAGAACAGACGGTTCTGACTGCTGCAAGTCACTGAACATTTGGTCCGAACTCTGCATTAAACAGAGACCCTGCAGGGCTTCTTTACAGCATCAGCATCAAGGAAACAAAAGCTTGTCAGGCCTCCTATGGACAGTCTAACCTGGTTTCTGTTGTTTTGGGAACCAACGTTGCAACATTGGTTTCATTTCCAGCTGCTGTGGTTCACTGAGTCAAACCCTTTGAGCAACCTGTTCCTCTCCTGGCCTGCAGGGGCGCTGCACCAAGAACCACTGAAGGAAACAACAAAAACTCTGAAACAGACACTGAGCGCAACTTCCTTCTTTACAATATGGAAACAAAAATGGAGGCATCCAATTTTAGTGGTTGTAGGATTTATTTTATATCTTTAAAAAATAAATAAAAAGACTAGTCTTTATCTTTAGGTAAAGACTAGTCATTTCTAACACTAGCACTAGGCTAGCAGGTCTGTTTTGGTTGTATTTACCCAGAATGCCTTGCTCTGTAGTCCACTACCTGCTCTTGGAGCGGTCTCTGCTCCGCTTTTTGTACAGCACTAATATATTTGCACTAGAAACTGGACCAAAAACACTTGGTAAGATTTTGTTTTTACCAAAGCAAACCGAATCCAGCACAGTGACGCCCTCATGTGTCGGGTAAAAGCGCTAACAGCAACCCAAACCAGAACAGATAACCAAATTCAACATTTTACTACTTCCACTCAGGTTTGTGCAAAACAACAACAGCCACCAATCAGAGGAGCCTCAACACTTTTCTTCCATGTCAACACGTCTCTCCTCCTGTTCTGCAGACTCTGACACCGGCAAAGCCCTGGGTAGCCGGGTTTCTGCCAAGCATGCAACATGACTGTCACTTTCACAATGCAGCTTGACACGGCAGTCCCACCGCCGCGCTGCAATTTGTGTGATAAAAGCTGCCGGCTCAGACAGGAGAAGGGCCACACAAACATAGTTTATTCCGCTTTTATTTCCTGCTCATAACTTTGGAAAATGTGGCTTATAGCAGCTGATAAAGTGGGAGACTGTTTCCAGCTTCCTGTTCTGAAATGAAGGAGACTTTTTGGACCCGATGGACCACGGTTTCAGTCCGACTCCAGCTGGGGGTATTTAAAGGATGTTTTGAGTTTTAGTTCTATTTCATTGTGACTAATTCTGTTACTTCTAATTAGTTTTTAAAGTGTGTTTGCCAGGGTTTATTAGTTGTAGTAGTAGTTTTAGTTTCTTCGGTTAATTTTTAGGTGCAGAATCCAAAAAGGTCTAAGAATTGTGTTGTGATTATGTTTACATGAATTGGACAATTAATACTCAACAGAAGAAACTATTTTTAAAAAATGGATTAAATTATTATTGATCTGACTCTGGCATTTTCTCCAAACGTTTGCTGTTGCCATTTTGTGGACTAGCACAAGTGCAGTAAATTGATAACAGCTGATGTAAACTGCATGTGGGAAAATAACCCAATTTCACATCAATGTCTAAAATTTCATTAAGTTTTAGTTGGTTTCATAGAAATATAGCTTCTGTTTATATTTCTACTGCTTGCTTTCTGCATAGAGGCGTTGCAACGTGACATCACACGCTAGAGGCTAAAGAACTACTTACCAACGATAACCAGCATTAGTTTTAGCTGTCAACGTAAAGCGCTACATCTTAAATGTAAGTGTGATATATGAAATAAAACAGCGACACAGAGCTTTGCTACACGGTCACAAGGTTTTACATTTAACAGGTTAGAGAAAGGTTTTAATAAAAAATTGAGAGGGAGAGGGAAGTAAATCAGTTATGCTAGCTTGACTATGACAACTTTAACATGTTGATGTGCTGCAGAATGAGGTGTGTTTCAGTTCAGCAAACGTAAAAAAACTGTGACCGACACACCAACTCACTGACAGATCATCAGAAGAGTTTAGATTAGCTGAATTAGTTAATCAACCACCGCTGTGTCCAGAAGATAGCTTATTAATTTAATAATCACAAACTAAACGAAAACTACAAGAGGTTCTTTAACGGTTTTTCTGCGTTATTTTTCCCTCCCCTGTGGTGCACTAATATCAACATTTCCAGGTTTCGTTTTGCTAACTGATGGCAAGCAAAAGAATAGTCTTTTTGCCCTCCAGCGAAATTTCCAGATGTAAACAATATCATACAACATGTCTACAGTCAGTGTCATTGCAGGGACAAACATGTTAACCATGAGGGATGAAACAACAAATAAATTTACGATCCATCGGTAAATATGCGAACACGAGCCGTCTCCTGACAGAAGTTCTGACAACGTGCAATTCAAGACTTTATCTCTGAAGCCATCAGTCACAGGAGAGTCACCTTCAGTCGGTCTCTCCTACACACACACACACACAGGCTGACATGTATTTGATAAGATCTGATTAGCTTAAAAGAGCCACCTCTTTGCCTGTAATTAATTCATCAGAGAGAAGAGGAGGTTTTCACTTTAAAGCCACATCTTCTGCCCCATTTAACCGGATAATAGCAGAGATTTTATGATGTTTTCATTAAAGGGCGACCTTGCCTTTCAAGGTGTTGGCAGCTTTTTCACGGAGACAGCCACTGAGCAAATGAAGGGTGGTGTCAACTTTATTTTGATGGAGCTGCTGGCTCAGAAAATTTAGTGTCGCCTCAGTTCATGAAACCAAAGTTGGAGCAAAAACTGAATACGACGCGGAGCGTCTTACAGGTATGTCAGCACAAGTCACCAACATACCAGAGGAAACATGCAAAATGTCACTCAGCAATCATAGGAAGGAGTCGATTGCTGTAATCTTCATGAAAGGGTGTAGAGCAGGACCCAAATGCAGGTGGAAATAAACAGTTTTACTTCAAAAAACTTCACTGCAGCAGAATAAATCCAAAATAAAACATAAAGAGCCAAAGGGAACCAGGCAAGTGTGAATAATGGCAGGATCTGACAAACTAATACTTAGAAAAAGGATTGATTCATACGCAATATGAAACCATATGAAATACCAAAATAAAGCTGCACACAAAAACAAAATCCCAATGAGTACAACAGTAATACCAAGACAAATCAGTCCACTGATAGATAAGAATAGTATAAATGTTAAAACTTGATGCAAAACTTGTTGAAATGTCAACGTCTAAAACGAGAAGAAAAACGTGTTAAAATTTGAAAGTTTCTTATTAATACGAGATGCAAAACTCAATAAAACGTGAATATTTTTTAAAACGAGAAGTTTTAACAAAAGACTTTCTTGTTATAGCGAGATACAGATGAGAAAGTTTTGTATTTATCCTATCTTGAGGATTTCTACAAAACAAAGAACATGATCACACGCAGGTAACATTAACTGCCTTTAACTACAAAAAACAATCCTGAAATATCTTATTAGATATTTAGAGCATCTTCAATCAGAGGCTTCTTCAGATTCAGTGCAGTACAGACTGCTACAGAGGATATTTCCTCACAATCTTCAAAAATTTAAAAGAATCTAAATTAATGAGTTACAACATTTAATTTTTCAATTGAAGTTATGGATTTTAAGGTGACTGCACTTTGTTTGTACCATTTTTAACACTTGACAAAAACAGTAAGCAGCTTGTTGGTGTGAAATGATCCGATCCTCTGCAGCTTGGTTTGGCCTCATGAAGTTAGCAGAACAGACAGCATCTTTCCACTTGACTGGAATGTGGCCAGTTGGAGAAGGCCAAGTCATCCATGGCGAGAAAAGTCATAAGCTGACTTCAGAGCTGCCAAGTAGGTCTGTGGCTCCGGCTCCCAGCATCTCTGCGGCCGTTTCTGCTGCTTTGACGGGAAGGGCCGTCCGTGGAAATGGAGCGAGTGGAGCGGAACCTCTTGAGGAAACAGATGCTCCGAGTCGCGGCTAAGCTAAGTTGTTACAAAAAGCCTAACAGATATTTATTTATTTATTTTTACTCAAGCTGCTGCCGCTAACGCCCGACTCCTTCCTGTTATTTTATTATATTTCTAATAAAAACGTGAATTTGGCGCTCAACTTCCCTGAGCCAACGCACCAAACTTTTTAAAATAAATCACCATTTAATGCATTAAAAAACAATTTTACCATTCTTATTTTAATCACGCTTGAGTAGCTGTAAATTTAAAATCAACTTTATACATAAAAAAATAAAGTTTCATAATTACATTTCATTTTTTAAAGCTTCTAAAACAAACAAATGCTTACCGTTGGCTCCTGAGGAGATCCGACCGGCTAGCGCTAGCTAGCGAGCTGGTCTCCACGGCAACCGTTGGTGGGGCGCCGGCTAGCCCCGAGCTGGTCTCCACGGCAACCGTAACGGTCGCGAAAGGCGAGTGAAGTTGAGGATTATTACAAAATGTGGCCGAAAAAGAAAGAAAACCTCTGAATGGGAATATTTCTTCTCGTTCTTCACCCTCGTGAAAGATTCCGACGTGGTTCTCAATTTTGAGGCGACGGCAACGTGGAGATGCGTCACACAAGCTACTATGCTAATGCTAACAAGCAGGCAGCCACTACGAACGGAATAACCCGGAAGTTAAAGGCAAGTTTGCGCAAACAACAATCTTTCTTTTACAATTTCAAAGTTATAGTAAAACGCTGAAAGTTGATATCTTTAAGTTACATTATTTATTAACTTTGCAATAGGGGTCGTATTGGTGCCTAAAATCCATGAAAATTACTGAATTTTCAAGAGTCATAATCAAGTTTGGTAAGTGGTTTCTGTACAAAGTCATTTAAAGTACTTCAATCTGAGCAGTTCTGTAATAAAGTGCAGTTTAATATTTGCTTAAAATTCTAAATTTAAAAGCGTATTGGCTTTTGGAAATGAATAAAAAGATATACACATTTTTTTCTCACTGTCTGTATCAAACCAAATTCCTCTTGTTTTTGGTCAGTTAGATTTATCAAGATTATTTCCATTTGGTAACTGCCAGAAAAATGAGCATTTTAATAACTATCTCAGACCAGCCAAATGTACATGGTGTGTTTAAGATATTTCAAAACATAAAATGTTATATTTTAGTTCACCTTGTACCTGCTATAAAATGTAAAAAAAAAATTATAACAAAAATATTAATAAAAAATAAAAATAAAGTATATAAAACAGTGAATTGAAACTGTCTTTTTTTGTTTATTTGACTGCTTTATGTCCAAAATATGGTATTCATAAAATGTGAAAACTCACCTTAAAAGTGGTTGAATTTTGCTGTGGGATAAATGTAGAAACGCTGTATGGAGGAACCTTTCTGCCATAATCCAACAGCACACATTTTCAGTCTGTGTGTGCAGAGAGAAGTCAGAGCGTGAGAGAACAAGTTCTGAGTAAAAGCATTACAAGTTTTGAGAAGAAAGACATGAAGTCCTGCTTTCAAAATAAAAATGTGCGCTCTTGAATTATGGCAGAAAAGTTCCTCCATAACGCTGTTGTAAACATGGTGCAACGTTAAAAATCGTTATAGTGGAAATGTTTAGATTGATCTAAAATGCTGCATATCGACATTTATCTGTTTCCTACGTCCTAATCAATAAATTATTATTTATTATGAGAAACCTGGTAGTTTTTTGCATTAATTGGGTCCCAGGAAGCAGCTCTGTGTTGACTCCTGAGCCGTCCGCCTCCATCAGCCACGTGTCTCCCAACGTGTCTCCAGAGTTACTCTGTCAGGCTGTTTGTCCCAGCCGTCCACCTGAATGTCACCTGGAAATCGATTGACGAACACACTGGGCTGTGTCATGGGCGCTGACAGAAATATAGTCTAATGCTGGACTGTATGTCCCAAAGACCTGTCACCATGTTGTCTGTCCAGCCCGTTTGGAAAAAATGGCTGACTTCACTGCAAAGTGAGATGTGACAGGTTGAAAAACTATTATATCTCCAGTGCAGTTCTAAGATATTTTGTAAAGTTATTCATATAATTTTATACCATAAGAGTTGACAGAAAAAAAGGTTTAGAAGTCATTCTGTCAGGAAATTGCAACCCATACATCAGGAATCAGCTAGTAAGCCTTTTCTGGGATTAACTGAGTTTAAGGTAATGCTAATATTTGTAGTCTGCACATTAAGACTTTTTTTAAGGCAATTCTTCCTTTTTGTGAATAAGTAGTCTGACAGCGTTTCTGTGTGTCAGTTGTGTACCAAATAATTGTGATTCTTTCTCCCGTATTTTAAGGGTGCAACAGAAACACTTTATCAAGCAGTTATGTGTGTAATTTTACAGATGTATGCAATGATTTAAAGCCTGAAATGACATTTGAATTTAAAATATGGATTCATTCAGGGATGCATAGAAAGAACATATACTAAATTCAGCGAGGAAATAAATTATGCATCTATGCAAAGCACTAAACATCTTAAAGAAAAAACTGCAATAAAAGACAGGGCTTAGACTCTAAGAGACTCTTACTGGAATCCTCAGCCTCAGATGTATTAAAAGAGAAAAAAATATGTTTTGTATTTGACACATCTCCAATAGCACGCTGAGAAATGCCAAGTGCCAGAGGCAGTGGAAACTTTACCGACAAACTTTCTCCAAGTAGCAATCTCTGTCTGTTTTGACCCATTGTGTCCTCAGGGACTCGACTCCGTCTCCTGCTGTTCCTGCTCGGCCTTTCAGCTCGCAAGAATAAGCAGGCCACTGCACTGCTGCTGCCACTTAGATCAATGCCGCCTTTGCAAGATGCTCCGCCACAGAGATCACCGAAGACCGCTGGTGTTGTGACACAGTCCGCACTCTGCAGGAAAGTGGGCCGTTTTCTGCAGACCCATCACATGTAGAGCTCAATTGGTGCTTTTGTGTCCACTTTGCCGTTCTGACTGCAAAGCATGAGTTATTTAACTTATTCTGTTGATCCTGATTTTGATGTTATTTGCTCTCCGACTGACCGTAAAACTGCACCAATTGGAATTATGAAAATAAATTACCTTAATGGACATGTTCCAGTTTAAAAAAATATTTTTGTGCCAGGATACGGTTTTCCAACCGTATGAAAATTGGTGTATTTCGCAAACCACAGCAGTTTGTATCCAGCAAAAACATGCCGTAGGTACAGACCTCCTCTTATGATGTGCAGCTGGTTCTCATGGCACAATTCACCAAAAGTTGAGTTGAAATCTGTAAAATCACCTGCTACAGTTTCCCCATAACGCTGCATATATACACAGCCGCTCTTAAATATAGACCCTGACAACAACAACTCAATGAGACGCTAGCATCTCCCCTGACTGGCTGAATAATTCATATGTCTCATGTAACTCTACATCCGTCTCTGCTGTGACTTTTGATGACTTATTTAATGGACACACAGCATTTGCCAAATTGTTTTTGGTTTCTGATAACAAAATGTGCATGACGATAAAACTCCCACTCCAAAGATGGTGCCAAACTCAACAAACAAAATAAACATTAGTTTTGCTAATGCTGAAGCGCTAATGTCAACCATGAAGGAAACTGAACTACTGTGTAGCTAAACAGACTTCGCCCCTTCAAAATAAGAGCATGAATATAAATGTCAAGCTAGGTGAATAATTCTTAAGTCGAGTGGAAGTTTGCAAAACAGCCAAGTTAATAAGCATTTTAGAATTTATCCAGAAAAATGTTATTTAGGGGAAGCTAGCTGTGCCAAATGTTTTCAAACTTAGCTAAATAACGCTAAACTAAACATTAGCTCCAGTGTAAGAGGATTAGCAGAAGTGTCTCCACCACTGGAGAATTTGCAAATCATCAGAAATGAACTTTCAGGAAATGAACTTCTCATGTGACGTCACATCCAGGAAATATGTAACCGACAGCCATCTTGGTAGGTGTCCATAACTGTCATGACAGTTGCTATGGAGTTGCCATGACAACAATCACACGTGTCAATGCCAACAGAGGTGATTTAGGTGATATGCATTTCTCTTTTGGAGTGTAAACATACGTTGTTTTTGTTGGTTTTTCGATGCTTTGCGCTGCGCTTGCCTACCAAGATGGCGGCTTCAAACTTGTGGGAACTCAAGAGTATTTCTGAGAAAATACAAGAAAGTTGCAATAAATCAACTTATAGTGATTTTCTTTGTGCTGTAAGTTATTTCTGAGCAGATCTTTGTTCAGAGTTTCCCTGAAATGTGATTCAGCTCGAAACTCGCTGCAGTATTTAATTTTCTCTCCAGCAGTTTGTTTCACTCAGATCTGTGAATCTTCTGCCCACCAGGTCATTTATCAAAGGTCAAATAGTTTTCAGACTGGAACTCTCTTGAACAATTATCTCCTCGGATTGGAGCACTCGTCCGCTTTGACATGTCGGTTTTGAGACGCAAGCGGCTGTGAAGGACATCAATTTTCCAAGATGGCTCCTGGAAGGTGAGATATGCCAGATTATGTGGAGAACGATTGATTTTCTGGACAGCCGCCCAGGTGCAAATCTTTCCAGGAGACTAAGACAGTCGTGAAGTGACAGAGTGAAGTAAAAATACACATGAACGGGGAAGTTTTAGGGTGAAGCAACACTTGCATCTCTGACTTTACACAAACTCCTTCTGCGGATCATTGATTAAGGAAAAGGTTGGCGATACAAAAATAGACAGAGGAAATATGAGAGAATATACAAACAACAAGCAATAAGTTGGGACAGATACCACACAGAAGGAAGAAAAGAGACAATAGAAAGTGTGAAAGTAGCAGAGAGGTTCTGCTGGAGCAGCTCGTTACTGCTGAGCCAACTCTTGCTCTCTTGTCATCTCCGAGAGCTAATTGGCACCTCCAGTGTGAAAACTCAAGCCTGTGTACTCATCGTCACAGTCATCCTGCAGAAAAACACACACACATGCCTTCACACACATATAGGAAACTTTAAATGGGGAGAAAAACAGTCTTCACACTTTATAGGAACCCTTAAGAAAACAAACTTTAGCTCGCTGTGACGCCGTAAAGACGACTGCTGACACGGCTGCAGGATAATGCAGAGCTGCTTTAATTGTCTCAGCATTTAATGGCCACAAATACTGAACTCCAGCAGGAATTACTTTTTACATTTAACAGTTTTGTTTACACTCTGCTTTTATGCTAATTTTTCAACCGTTTCTCATCCTTCTGATTCATAAAGTCAGGTTCCTTTGATCGCTCAATAAACTAGAAGAGAATCTGACCAAAATTGTTGATAATAAGTCGGTTTTTGTCTAGAAATCCCCAAATAAATTTACAGTTAATAAATTAATAAACAGGAAACACACTCTTGGTGTTTTTAAATTCCAGTTGAAAAACATTTTCCTCATTTATTCCCACTAATAAAGGGAAATAAATCATATAACTTAAGACAGCTAGAGGTGAGCAGATTGATCCAAATTATTAACATTATTGATCCTGATACTATCAATCTGAAACCCACAGATTGATGTTTTAGTTTCAGATTCACTCTTAACATTTTATTTTTGTATTTTAGTGACTGAACTTTACTGCCAAAGGATTTTGCTTTGATTTCTGATTTGCTCTCAAACTATATACATTTTTTACTTTAGAAAACTACACGAACATTTGTTTTTGCTGATCATGCAGGTTTTTAAGGTATTTAACAGACACCAGTGTTAGTCCCACACTAAAAAAATAAAACCACACAATCATAAAAAGAAAGTCATAAAATTACAGGAATAAAGTCGAAATAATTTGAGAATATTTTCTTATTGTGGCCCTAAAACTCATTAAATAAATTCTGCCTTCAGTTTAACAGGAATAAGAAGCTAAATTCATGTAAAATGTGAAATGACAGCAGCAGATAAACAGACTCTGAATTCTTCACCGGTTGCAAATATTCACCGCCGAAGGCTCAGCTTTGGATGCTCAGAATAATCTTCAAATGGCTGCTTCCCCTAAACGCTCAGGCCGTTTCTGGGGATGAAATGTTCCCATGAAGATCTGCTTCGTCCCTTCGGTCAGCGAAAAGGAGGAGAAACAAACGTACTGAAGAAAATGGAGCCCAGCATTTTAGGAACTGGGAGTTTTGTTCTTTTTAACAGCTGCACTTACTGGGAGCGTCACCATGGATTTACCTGAAGCAAAGTCTGACTGAAAAATGAGGACCAGCACACACACACACACACACACACAGAGCTGAGTTCAACATCTATCTTATAAAATGTGGCTGTCAGCGCTGAAGTCGCAGCGCTGCCTCTGTCATGTTCCCTTACTGTCACCATTGGGCCTCCAATGCTCACTCTGCCCTGCTGGTACAGAAACATATAGATTTGTGAAAACAGCTTGTTAGTGTGATCTGTGTCTGCAGGAACAACACTAGAAAACACCAAGACTTCATGCTGTTTTTAAGCATTTGTTCATTAATTTTTATAACATTCCCCAACAGTTTCCCAAACCTGAGGCGTGTAAATCTAATTTATATCCAGGGATAAATCTACTGACTTTAACTTTTCAGGAATCCTTTCTATTTGGCAAGCATGTGGTGACAGTAGGCAGGAAGAACTCCCTTTTAACAGGAAGAAAGCTCCACCAAAACCAGAAAATATTATGTAAAATCTATTTTTTTAAGCTTTATATCATGTTATAATGCTATACCCCCACATAAAACACCTGGAGTGTTGCCTTGAATATTTCATGGATGTTTGAGAAGTCCTTTAATCTCCATGACAGCCATTCAGCCGTGAAAAATGCCTCGCTGCACCATCCTCCTGGATGGAGGCAGAGCTTCCAGGAAGTCATTTTTTAAAGACACATAGGCCCAATTTCAAGGCGTTAAATCAGGAAGTCAAATTTCTTTTAATTCACATTTGATATATGTAGCATTTTTATAACGACTCAAGGCAACAGTTACTTGATTGTGCTATAAAATGGCTCAATAAGCCAGAAAGTACATGATGCTGCCATTTTACAGGACGGTAAAGCAGACACAAACAAAACAAAACAAACTGCTTAGAACCTGGGTGGCATTTTGACCAGGATGTGTCATATATCATAAAACTCCTACATTAAAAAGCTTTCCGGGCTTTTTTTCATAGCCAAGGTATTACAAAAACATTTTATCCCAGAGTGATGCACAAACACCAGTCCATGCATTTGTTACTGGACTTGTGTGATTCTTACCCATCAAGAAGTTCAAAAAAGTCAGTTAAAAGCTGTAAATAAATGTTTCAAAAAAAGCTGCTGTTCTAATGAGACTTCAAAGGAGAGATTAAAAGAAGCTGTTAAAGGGTGTTCACACCAGCACTTTAACAGCTTTAATCCAACTCCAGTCTGTTTGTCTAGAAAGTCTGGTTCATTGGTGGAGCTGTGAATGCTAACAGGACCAAAACAATCAAACTCTGGTCCTACAAACCTCAGCCTCGGTTCGGTTAAAGTGAACTCTGGTTCTGTTAGAAAACATGAGTGGACGTCAAGAGGACCGCAGACCGCTCCAAAAGCAGGAAGTGGACTGCACTGCAGGGCATTCTGGGTAAATACAAGCAAAACCAACATGCTAGCCTAGCGCTAGCAGGAGAAATTGTATTTTACTAAAACGGAAAGAGAAATCCTCCAACCGCTAAAATCTGAGGACACTCCATTTTTGCTTACGCTTCATGAAGAAGGAAGTTGCGCTCATGAGAGGTTTTCATGTCGTTTCCTTCAATATTTCTTGGTGCAGCGCCCCCAGAGGTGAGGAGGGGAACAGGTTGGTTTGACTCAGAGCAGCTTAAAATGCAACAAACGTTGCAGTTTTGATCCCAAATCTAACAGGGACTGTCGGGTGTAAAATATCCTGAATCTTTTAAAGTGTTTTATAGCCAGGATTGAGATGTAATAATTGCAAAAGAATGCCTTTAGGCGTATCAATAGTATTGATACGCCCACCTCTGAACTTTAATGCTGGTCTTAAAAGACGAATATAGGATTTTGTTTTTCTCCTTCTATTGTCAATAAGCGAAGAAAATGGTTAAATGAATATTTTTCAACTGGAATAAATTTACAAGGAGGATGTGTTTGTGTATTTAACTGAAATACAAAAACAATAATTTGAGAATGCATGTGTTATTACTGAGTTTTAACGGAGCTGCACTCTTCCCTGTAATCTGGGATCCTGATGTGAAACCAAAGGAAAACAAATGAAAGTATCTCTTTCTATGTTTGTATTTTTGAGGATTTTCTATTGAGGAGCATTTCAGACACCTGTCTATTTGCTGTCAATCATAGAAGAAGAGAAAATAGTTATAATACGTCTCCTTTAAAGCACGCATACCTTGAACTTTTTTTTTGTTTCGTTTCCGTCGGGTTTTTTGCTTCCAGTTGTTTTTTAGAAGGAGTGCATGTATTGGAATATTAGTCTCTGGGGTAATAATGAGGAAATGAAAATAGCTAAATAAACACCACACACAGTTTGACTTCTTGCTTTTTCTAACCTTCTGTTCAGTTTTATTCATGACAAACTAATCTTATCAGTCACTTTGTAATAAAGTGAGCAATTAATCAAATTTCTTTGAAGGTGAATATTTAAGGATAGTAAAAATTCTCCCTGTTTTGTGAGTTTAAAGTGTTTTTTAGCATCTATATTGATTTTTCTCTTTCATTGGTTATTTTTTTTGCCTGTTTCTCACAGAGTCCTTCCTCCAACCGGATTTTCAACCTTTTCATGCCGAGGACTTTCAGATTGGAGTCTTTCCTTTTCACATGGGCTGGAGTGAGACTTTCATTACCGACCGCGGCGCCACCTGCTGCTCCCACAATCTCTGTAATCCAAAGATGCCAAATGCTGACGCCTCAATCACATTCACTGGCTGCCTCAGAAAATTTACCCACCATCCAACCACAGCTCTGCTCAAAGACCCGCATTACCCCGAAGCGGTGAGGTGGACGGTGAGTCACCTGTAGCTGACATGGATGATAAAAAATACATCATGTGGTTCAGGATGGATGCATGTAGTGGAGGTTTCGAGGCAGTAAAGAGTTTAAGGTGAACTATTATGTTTCAGGTTAGGATCTATGGGTGATACAAAACATGTTTGTTACATTTTATTACATAAAATCATTCTTAGATAAGGTAGATTAGGTCTTGTTGCTTTAAATCCAAATAAGCTGCTGTTGGCCACGCCCCCCAACTCAACATTTACCCTCGCAGATGCAAATGGCTGCAAACAGATGCACAAATAAACAACCATACATCTTTGAAAGCAGAAGTTGAGCCTCCTGCGTAACCAACAAGAATGCAGCAGTTGTTCCTGAATGATAAAGACAACAATAAAACACTCGTCTTTTCCAGCAGCCATTGTACAGCAGTAAAACCAACTGACAAAATGTTCTGGAGATCAGTTTGGGTTGCTAGGTAACAAGGCAGAACTCTGGTGGGGTTGCTAGGTAATGGTAGCCCAAATGTGACTTGCTAATCGAGGAGCTTTTGAAACGGCTCATTTTCCAGACACCAAATAAAACAGTAATAAAGCTTTAAAAAAAAAAAGGTTCTGTATTATCCCTGCTGAATTATCTCTTATTTTTTGAGAATATTTTGTATATTCATTCATTATGTATCATCTCAATTTAATTTGTTTCAAAGAACATCCAGTCATAATCAATAGATCTGAATATTATTGAAAAGTGTATTTATTGCAGAAGTTGAATTCTTTAAGTGAAACATTTAAGCTTAGAAGCAAAAAAAGAAACAAAAAACAAAACCCACAGGCTTAAATACTATTTGACACAATATTGGTAAAGCAGCCAATCCAGTACCGCTAATCATTTTCCTTGCTGCTGATTGGCTGAACCATTAAGAGTGGAGATAAGTCAGATATCTCCACTCTTAATGACCTTCCTAACATGTTATCTACGTTAGCGCTAAGACGGTTTATACGTATTAATGCATTTAAAGGTATATTTGATGTTTGAACTATTAAAATATGCAGTTATCATTTTTTAAAAGTAGGTCTCAAGTATTTATGGATAAATTTCCCACAAACTGAACAGTGAATAGGTGGAGGGTGCTGGCAAAAAAAGACCATGAAAACATGTATTAATTTAACCAACTGCTTTCTGTTCTTATCCAGATCCTGCATTAAAAGCAGTTTAGTTGCTTAATAACTGCTGCAGTAAAAACACATGATTGCTTTAAGCTCCACTAATATTTAATGCGTTCTCCTAAAGGTGTGAAATCAGCTGCATTATCTTTATAATGATCTGAATGTTTCACAGCTCTGCACTCCGGTCAGACACTGAGAAATTAATCAGCGCTGATATTACATGTTCCTTTAGGAAACGTATTCTCAGAATCTTAATTATTCAACACCTCTAATGTAAATGGCTGATAAATTATACTATGACTAATTTATTATTATTGTACTATTAGAGTGAAATTAAATACGTGTGTATAATTTCCAAAGCAGGTTCTATTTTAAGTCTGAGCTCTAAAAAAAGTGAAATTTTACCATAAAACTTGTTGAGAGGAAATGAAACGTCTCATTTTTTTTAGCCCACATGGCCATAAAAGCAGGCAGAAAAAGGATCAATGATTCTAAATTTGACACATTGCACTTTCAAAGCACCCTTGTTTACTTTGAAGCCAACTCCTTTCGTTTAACCCTCCTGTCAGTCAGGTTTTCGCTCCTGGACCGGCACAAAACGAAAAGAAAACCGACTCTCCCACAGGAATGAGGCCTGTAATAGCATATTGATCAAAAATGAATCCAGTGCACAAATGAGAACATGGCAAAGCACAAATATTACAAACTACCTGGGCCTGGCTAAACGAAGGCTGGGTCGATGCAGGATTAATTGCGTCTGAATAACAGCGTGTGTTTGTGTGACACTAAAGTGTTACAGCAGAACGAATCTGCTGGAGAATATGATTTATTTCACTCTCAGTGAGAAAAACATTGTTGTCTTTGGAAACTTTAAATGTTGAAAAAGTTTTGTTTGGACCTGAGGACGATCTAGAGCAGGGCTGACAAACTCCAGGCCTCCAGGCCGCTGGCTGTCCTGCAGTGTTCAGATGGACAAAACACTGGAATCAAATGGCTTCATCACCTCCTGCTTGTTCTCCAGAACAATGACCTGATTATTCTGCTCAGGTGCAGCAGAGGCACATCTAACAGTTGCAGATCTGTGGCCCTCTAGGACACCTGAGGTCTAGAGTCAGCAAACAGCTTCAGGTATTACAGCTGGAAACTGGAGAGCAGGTGGGAAACCTGAGAGTAATGATGAACTCTGACCTGAACAAACACATAAAGACGGTACAAAGTCGGGATTCTATCACCCGAAGAACATTTTTCCATGAGTTTACTGCAACAGTGCTGCTGAACCAGAACTCTCAGGCGTTCTGGTTCTGCTCTGCTATAGAACCAGAACCAAACATGGAGAAGCATTACTTCTGTGCATTACAAATCTGGGACTAACTTCCAGACAACTGCTAAACAGCCGAAACACTGAGCTACCCGCCT
Organism: Poeciliopsis retropinna; assembly: GCA_010277075.1. Lineage (NCBI taxonomy): Eukaryota > Metazoa > Chordata > Actinopteri > Cyprinodontiformes > Poeciliidae > Poeciliopsis > Poeciliopsis retropinna. The sequence goes on along the minus strand of VMRM01000037.1, from coordinate 2,548,884 downwards.
GCTTAGAGTTGCTTTTGCACCGTAACAAATGGAGCAATAATCAATATATTTGATCATTTTGATGATGGGACTCGACAAAATGTGATGTTTGCTGCATTTTGTCTCAATTGGTGACTGTATGATGTTTTCATAACTTTATTTTTGAGTTTTTCTGATGTAAAACACTTTGAACTGCTGCAGAAACGTGTCATAAAATTAAGTTAATTAATTGATTGATTGCTAATCGATGGCAGCTCTAAACAGGCGGGTCCCAGAAAACCTCAGAACAGTGGAAACACTGAGTTACGCATTTTACTAGATCTGCTTTTGAACCACAATTAAAGAAACATTAACCAATGTTTTTGATATAGTTTGATGATTACATTGAAAATATTTTATGTTTTTTTTCTGGTTTTCACAACTCGTAAATTATAATTACGTCAAATATACTTTTTAAAAAGCATTTGTGTAAAAAAAAAAAATAAAATAATAATAATAATAATTTGACCACCACTGAATATAAGTAGACAAATAAACAGTAAATCTAGATGGTGCTGCAAACTGCTGAACATAATTATTATAATAAAACTTTAATCTAAACATTTATAATGTAAGGTGCAAGTTGGCAATTGGACTTAACATATTACAGTTTGTGGTAAAATTGTGATGTTAAAAGTGACATTTCGGTTCACACAGTAGTTCCTTTGTGATGGTTTCCCTTCATCTTTATCTGCATCATGGAGAAACTGTGACTTATGTGGCAAAAGACGTAATTATTTTAATTCACCTTTTCTCCTGACATAAATAGTTCTTAAAAAGTTACTATTTGTACTTTTATTTATAACATATGTTTTTATGTAACTGTGTGTCAGCAATAATAGTCCCACAAAACCAAATACCACTCTTGGAAAACATTCCCATTAGTAAATATTGCATACAATAAGTGTATTTAATCAGATTTTCTAATTTACTTATATCTATTGACAGTGGATAAACTAGTTAAACTACATTAATCAATCCAATAATCAATGTTTTACTCTTCAATACCGTCTGTTTCATTTTACAGTCGCTGGTTTTGAGGATAAAATGGCTTTTAAAAGAAAAACTTGTTTAAACATCTCTGTTTTTCCAGGACTTTGTCCAAATTCTGTAAAACCGAAGATACATTACAACCCTTTTGCAAAGCTTTATTTTAGAGCGTTTTAATCTGTTTGAGGCTCAGGGGAAATTAAGCTTTCATCCCTCTCCGTCCTTCATTGTCAGAGTGATGTTTTTGTTCAGAGTGACTGGATTTTCTCACTCTTCTCCCTTTGGTGTGAGCTCCATGAAACAACGGTCTGGGACTAAAGTCTGTTTTTGATCGATCATTTTTTTAAAATGATCCAACGCTGAATGTTTCAGACCTGCTAGTTTGATCATCTGCTAGAGCAGAAACATCTTGAGGCACAGAATAACAATAATCATGGCTGGGACTTTTTCTCAAACCACATTACAGAGACGGGATGTTCAATCATAGCTATGTAAACACAGAGTAACACACATTCAGGGTATTTTCACATCTCATAGTCCAGTAGACCCAGTTTTATTGGGCACCAAAATGGCAACATTTGCTATATTTTCTCACTGCACTGAGTCAAACCAACCTGTTCCCCTCCTGGCCTGTGGGGGCGCTGCACCAAGAACCAGAGAAGGAAACAACACAGAAACCACTGAAGAAGATGCTGAGCGCAACTTCCTTTTTCACAAAATGTAAACAGAAATGGAGGCGTCAGAATTTAGCGGTTGTAGGATTTCTCTTTTGTCTTTGGACCAGGAGCCATTTCTCCTGCTAACACTAGCTAGCAGGAGAGCTAGCAAGTTCGTTTGGTTGTATTTACCCAGAGTGCCCTGTGCTTTAGACCACTTCCTGCTTTTGAAGTGGTCTCCGGTCTGCTTGTCGTTCGCATATGGCTGGACAATAAATCACTAACAATATGCATCATGACAGATAGGTGATCAATATCAATAGATATAAACCTCCCACAGTAAGCTAAGCTAGGTTGGTAGCTTCAACCAACTCTCCCACTTTTTGGCTGGGAGAGTTGCTAGGTAACAAGTTGTTACCTAGCAACAACCTGTTGAGTAACTTGCACAGGAGCAGTTTCAGGTTTTGCCTCATAGCGGCTTATACATAAAAAACCCCAAACCACATCGCAGTGTTTAATGAGAACTGGATAAAACGGGGAACGTCACATTAATAGTTTAACTTTATTTCAGGTACTTGAAACCAAAAACTAATCAATAATTATCTATTTTGACTGATATGAAATGTTTAAATTGAGATACGTTTTCCGCCATATTGTCCAGCATTATGTTCTCACTTGGTGGCTGTATGGTGGTTTTTATGATTTGGTTTTAAACGACTTAAAGTTCTTTGAAATGTGCTGTTCATTATGAACTAGAACCCAACCAGAGTTCATTTCAACGGAGCCCAGATCTATGTTTGAGCCCAGATCCACGTTCACGTCTCCCCAAATGAATCAAACTTTCTAGCCAAACAAATGCAGTTTGATTAAACTGCGTGTGAATGATGCCTCCTCAGAGTTGCTAATTATTATGCATTTATTTCAACAGTGGAATAAAACCTGAAGCTAATTCACATGTGCATGACTAGAACATGCAGACTTCATACTCGGCTCAAGCTTGAGCCATTTGCCCTTTTAGCTTCCAGCAGCTGCTAACCAAACAGAAGGTAGGAGTGAAGTAAACAGAAACAACACGACAACAAAAAAATCAAACCAGACCTGGAGACACAAACAGAATGTGTCAGCCATACAAATACGCCCGAAGGCAAACATCTCCCCCCAAACCACGACATGCTTACATTGGCATGGCAATTATTTAGCTGTGAGGCCAAGCAGTGATTGAGGTGAATGTAAAGACGGTGGAGTGTGTTTGTTTTCGCTGCCCAGAGGCCCGTGTGCAGTCATGAGTGGCACAGATGGTTGTTTTAGCAGCAGGTGAGGGAACTTCAAACAAAGCGGGGTGAGAGCAGCTCTGGGTGTGGATGTTTAAAACATCAGCTCCTGCCAGGAGGCAACCAGGTCGTTTCACCTGCTTTCATTATTGATTCGTTCGCCGGCGACTTTTAAGGAGAGCGGGATCCAGAAGCGCTCAGGTCCGAGACGACACGACTTAAAGGCTTTTGTTCATGTTTAACCAAAAAAAGACGCTCTGCTGCTTCTTGGTTCTGGTTCTGATGGAGAGCAGAACCTGAACCAGAACCAGAAGACTAGAGAGGTCTGGAAGGCTGATACAATTTTATTTTTACTTGTGAAATAAATAAATAAACACACAATACTTTAATAAAATAAGCAAAGCATATTTCTGTGGACAAGCAACACGTAAAGATTTAAAACAAAAAAGTCTTGTAGGTTTGAGAGATTTTAAAAAATTTCTAGATTTTGAGGTTTTTTTGCCTTCAATATGATTGTTTATTTTGACAAGTTTTTTTGAAGTCAACATTTTAATTTACAGCCATTGTTTTTGGTTCATATTACTAAAAAATCAAATAATTTTTTGTTGCACCTTACGTTTTCAATTGTAAGATTTTGTTTGCATCTTTTGAAAGAGGAAATTTCCTCCTATCTTCGTTTTTTGGTTGTTGAACCATCAGAACAGTTGCAGGAAGACAGAACAGAGTTATTTCTTCTGCTGACATGAATTATGATATTATTGCTAAAGCACAACACAGACAGGAAGAAAATCTCGAAATGACTTTTTGAAAATCTCAGAAGAAACATGATTAAAACATTAGTCACCTTAAGTGGCTGTCGGGACTTTCTTCCTGACTTGAAAGGAGACTTTGGGAAAAGGATGGCAGAGCCGGCAGATAAATTGAGGTAAAGGTGAGCGCCTTGGGGGTCACAGAGGGCAAAAAAAAAGAAGAAACGAACAGAAACAGAATGACAATCAGTCTGTGGGAAGGAAAACTGTTCTGCACCACATTACTGCTCACCGTCTGACAAACTAACAGCTATTTAAGATGGAAAACGGATTAAATCATTAAAATTAATTATGATTAATTAATATATATACATGGTTAATATATATATGAATCAATACATTTATTGATTTATGATTTTCTTGTCTCTCTTATATCTGTTTAATATTATGTGAAGCTGTTATTTAATAAAGTCAATCACATAATAATACAACCATCTCCAGAGCTCCTTTTATGTAGAGCTACTAGCGTCCTTGTACGGGATGCCCGAAATGTCAAAACATGACCCACAATAATGTGAGTACATCTTTAAACGAAACTTAAACAGACGTCTCAGTGTTGCCAGACTGGATGTGTTTATCTCCAGTTGGGCTTCTTCTGAACCCGGACGAATTTGGACTTATTTGGTTTTATCTCAATATTTTTTGCTATTATTGCGTTAACAGTAAAAGTGACAATAATTTATTCCTTTTTACATAATTTTGCAAGCTTTTAGAACATATTCTTAGGAAATTCTATCAAAAATAGTTGGAAACAACATGAACTTTTCTTCCACTAAATGCAGTGACATTATTCATTGTATTAGTTAATTTATTGTGAAATATGTAGAATTTGTCGAACATGACAATTAATAGCTGCTAGCTAATCAAATGCCATTTTTAAATAGTCAATAGTAAAAATATTTTCATCATGTTTAGTTGTACTTTACTGTAGATATGCTGTATAATGGTATTACATGTATTACTATAATCGCTTACACTGTAATTTATTCAACAGTAGACCTGAAATTTATTGATTTATGATTTTCTTGTATCTCTTGTAAAACTGTTACTCCTACTTTTGTGTTTGTTTTCTTGTAAAATAAGCCATAGAATGGTATATTACATGTATTACGGTAATCATTTATTGAATCAAAAATAGGGCTCAAAATTACTGGGTTTTTAAAAAAAAAATTCTAAGTGTTTTCATTCAAATTTCGACTCTTGTTGATATTATTTTAATCATTCAGATCTTCATTAACCAGCTATCAACTCTTATTGAATTATCCCCAATAATATTAAATGAAATTATAACATGTCCCTCCTGTTATGGAGGAAAAATCTTCCATCTTGACCCGGTATCAGTCACTGTGATTAATTCCCTCATCACTTCATTAGAGAGATCTGCCACTCTCAGGAATCGGGAGGAAGTGGGTTGATTGACCGATTCTCGGGGGAAATAATCCAGAATCAGCCCAAAGCTGCAGGTACAAACCGTTTTACATAAAAACCTGGCAGGAATTAAGACAAGAATAAAGTTTTCAAAGGTTGGAGCTGGAGTTAGAATATCTGGCATTAATATTTCAGGCATCAACACGAATATAACACTGGGAAGGCAGAAGCACAAAGCAGAATTCATAGATTATTTGACTTGATGTCAAACGCTGGCAGGGAGAATCACTGAGGTTTAAAGTCAGCAAGTCACATGAACTCGGCTTCATCGATTCAACATGTCAGGAATATTGGTTCATTTTTTTAAAGGAATGTTTTCCACCCCATCAGTTCAGGCCCAACATGCTCGAGCTTTGGTCTGTTCATTTCACCAGAAAACAGTTTAATAACTGTTATTAACTCCAAGTTTTGATGTACGAAGAACAGACAATTATTCTCCTGTAAAGTTTCTGTCTGACAAACTGAAGCCGTTCTACATACTTCAGCCAACTCTGATATTTTTTAGCTTTAACGAAGATTTGTGCCGCCTACAAACCTGGATTTGGTCTGAAAGCAGGAAGTGGACTGTGTCCTATGCTTTAAATATAATTTATTTATGTCTGTATTAGTTTTTTCTTGTTTTTTATTCCTTTGCTTTATTTGTTTTGCTTAGCTTGTTTTGTACCGAAGCAGAGAAAATACAGTGTTTCGTAAAATAACGAGTTAACTTCCTGACAGTCAACTTTCTTAGTGTTTTCTTGAGATTAAGGTAATTTTGAGACAATAAACTATCAAAGTTTGTTTTCTCCAGATCATCTCAGGAAAACCAACAGGAGAATGCTGAAAACGTCGGCTCTCGCCTTCTGTAGTTTAGTTTTTGTTTTTCAGCATGAAAAGGTTAAAAATAGATCAGCAACAAACGACCCAACGTGTGTTTGGAAACCCTGATAAAAGCCTCTTCAGTGTCCGTCAGGAACAAAGCCTCTTGATGAATCAGATCCAGGTTTTGGATCCGAGCTTTTCCTTCTGATAAGATCTGAATGGTTCAGGACGGAGGGAGCTGAACGTGAGACAGGAAGGTGACTCCAGGCGTGAAGGTCTGTGGTTAATGAGGTGAAAGAACCTGTCAGGCTCGTCCATTTCTCTGTCTGCTCTGCAGGACGGCTCCGCGCTCCGCCATCTTCCGCGCCATCAGCACGTCCAGGGAGGCGGAGGCAGGAACCCGAGTCCCGCCGCTTTAATGGCCGTCACCTGTTAGAGCTGACATGTCACACCTTAAAGGCCCGGGCGCTTTATTTGTTTTGATAGACGGATTGTTTTGGTTGTCTTGTGCAATTTATGATGTAGTTCCAAATGTGTTGCTGGAAATCTCCAAAAAGATTGTGAATGTGAGTTTTAAATGACGGTTAGATTTAGTCGTATGACCGACACCGACATGAGAAAACGCTTCATCCTCAACTAAACGATGGGCGTCTTACTGGCCATGGCCTGCATCTGTCAGTGAAATTAGCAATGCATTTATACAGAAAAATAGCAAGAAAAGCTCCAATTTGTTTGGTTTTTGACAAACATTAGAACAACTTTGGTCAAAGCCTCTGATCTGACAAACACTGCAGTTTTCTGAGAAACTAAAAGTGAATTTTAATCAGAATTAACAGAAAGAAATGCTTAAAAACTTCAGCCTGGGTCCATTGAATCTTTATAATGAGTTTCACTTTAATTTGATTACTGAAACCAATCAACTGATACTTTCAGAATGTTTTCTTCTGAGTTTTAAATTCAGTTTTTAAATTTCAGGTGACATAAACAGCACATCGTTTAAATCCGGCCTTTCGATCTTGGTTTAGTCAGGCTAATTGACAACATCAGAGGCTGCTTCATTTGAATTAGGAAGCACATTTTGGGCTGATTGCTCTCTCAAGCGAGCGCCGCAGACGGTGGCTGAAACCTGCAGTAGGTCAAGGGGAGGACGCGTTTCTGAAAGAAAATAGAAAAACTTATTCAGCTGATAACGCAAGCCAAATTTCAATTTTCAAAAGCCAACACGGGCCCTCCCGGAAAGTCAATAACTTATGTCTGGCTGTTTTACATAACTAATCAAGCTGAAGGGAGTCACTGGATGCTAAAACCTCATTATCCTGCCTGGCGACCTTGGCACCTGAGCTGAATGAGGACGAATCGTCTCCTAAAGTCTCCCGGAGACGCAAAGAGGGCTTTGTAAATTTGTTGTCTTCCCCCAACAAAATAATAATAATCTTACCTTATTCTTCCAAGAAATGGCAACTTCTTTGTTCGCAAATGTATAAAAATACCCCAAAGAGTAGCTTTGGGGTATTTAATGCATGTTAGATTACGACCTAATGACTATTTATTAAATCTGGAGTCACAAACTCAACTGGTGTCGTTAGCTGTTAGCTAAGCTGTCAGTGTGGGTTAAATAAAACCCGATACATTTCTTCATGTTGTGTAACGTTGTCCTCCTTGATTTCCACTTGGTTTGCTGTTAACATCTCAGACATGATGGCACGCAGCAGCGATACGATCTGGTGTTTCTGTGGTGAAGAGCAGATACTCTAATATATTGCATGATTTATTGTAGTAAAGCTGAGTTCAGGCATAAAAAGGAGAGATTAGTTTTGTACTCAGCAGTGTTACAGTCACACTTCTTGTTTTTACATGTCAGGCTCAAAGCTTTGCTACATTTTCAGTTATTCATTCATTTGAATTGATTTCTGGATCCTTCCTGAAGTCTGAATGACAAAGTGTCTGTTTTAGATTTGGTGACTAGCATGACCTACATAAGGATGAAATAAACTCTGTTCTGGTCTTTTCAGCTGTTTGTCATCATGAAACTAATTAGGAAAGGTAAAAACTGGGAGGGATTTTAAAATATTGCAACATAGAAACAAAATAAGATTTAATAAGATTTTAACAAACTTATTCATGTTTGATTTTAATTGCATTTCTCATTTAATGGAAACACGGCAATTGCGTGACTGTGTTTTTTCGACGTTAGAAAGCACATTCGTAGCTGGTGTGAAGGTAAACCCGGCCCAGCAGACTTGCTCTCAGCAGATCTGCCATGAAATGCCAAATGTAAACAAAGTGCGGCTCTCTGTCAGCCAGCTCGTCCGGCTCCGGGGACGTGACTCCGTGTCCCTGCAGAGACTCGCTTGAGGCTCTTTCATCAAGACATCATGGAGGTTAGGATTGTAAAAAGATGAATTTGTATTTATGAAAACATTCCCTTTCAGGTCAGCAAATTAGCCGGCGCCGCTTTTGGATCAGCTCAAAGAGAATGTGTCAGTGTGCTGTGGAAACGGTTCACGGTTCCCTGGCAGAGAGCAGCAGCGGGGCGCTCTGCCCATGCTGCCCAAGCTTTTGACTCTGATCGGCGCCAGGGCAGATAGCGCTGCCGAGCCCACAGGATTTGCTCTGTGTGGTTAAACCGCCAACATCCACACAGATAATTCCCAGTGACCATTCTGACATGGACGCTCCCCACAGCCCAGCATGCGGCAGCATTCTCATCAACAGAGTGGCGTCCCGCTGCACCAACTCAGCCATTATCTCATGGGGAAATCATTAGAAATACCTTCCTGAAGGAGCAGAAAATTATTTCCTTAACAATACTGAAGAGATAAGAGCGTGGAGGGAGAAAATGCAGCCGGTACCCCGAGCTCTCCACTGGCAGATAATGACTGAGAAGCTCATCAGTTCTGCTACATCCATATCTGTCCTGCCAGACTGCCAGATAACTGTGTTTCTTAACAAATCCTCCGTTTCATGTGCGACACTCTGAACCCTCCCTTTGCGCTGTTCAGTTCCTGCCTTGGCCAAATTTAATTCTCATGCTGGAGTTTTGACCGGGCGACTTCTGGTCCTCTCTGTCGCAGCTCTGACTGCGACATGGAAATTAAACAAGAAAAATACACTGCAGTTCACCCAGCCTTTAACCTGTTCATTCATCCAGCCACTAGGGGCGCTGTTATAAAACTGTTGTGTATTTTTATGTCTCAATACTTGTTAATTTTACTGCTATAAACTGTTTTTGGGTCTCATTTCGTCTATGTTATTACTTCTGCATCAAAGCTACATAGTGAAGTTTTGCAGTTTAGATCAAGTTTATTGTTTTTGTTTCAACAGAAGCTCTGAATGAATCTAAAGCAGGTTGACTCCAGTTGACTGGAACATCAACAGAACCAGCAAAAAACCCAACATACTGGCAACAAAGCTTGCTGATTGTGCTTCCTAGTCTCATAAATATTCCTGCCATTTGAAAGAAATAATTAATTTTGTTTTAGAAATAATTAAAACCATTTTTAAGTCTATAAGATGTTGTTCCACATCATGATCTGCAGATCCTCTGCAAAGGTGGAGCCGCATCAGTAAATGATTGCATCATCAGCATAGAGATTAAATTTAGCATCAGGTTCCACCATGTGCATCCACATAAATACTGAACTAAATGGGGCCCAAACCTGAGCCCTGAGGGACGCCAGGAGACGTTTTACCATAGTAGAAAATGTACCATTGAAACTGCATTCTTTGAGAAATAATTAGTAAACCAGTCAACTTCCTGGTCTGATAAACCAACATTCAATGATCCACAGTATCAAAGCCATGAAACATGCAAATCGAAATAATAAATTTGTCTCAACCTGAATACCAAATCACAACAAAACAAGCAGTAATCCTCTATTTATACATGTCTGTGTCTAAGAACAACATTTAAATGTCCAGTTGCTTCTCTGTAGCCATTAATTAGTAGTTTATAATATAAATTTGTAATAAATATGATTTATGGTTGTGGGGCTCGGCAGTACGGACGTAAAGTTTATAACAATGGTGTCTGAAAACAACAAAAGAGACGAGGAACTACTGATTATTTGTTTGTTCAGTAACTGCAAGACAAATCGATTATATCCCCACAAAAACAAATAATGCTGTTGAGAAACATCCATATTAGTTCTGTATATGACTCCAGACACGTAAAGAAGGGTGAGGTATGCACACAGGAACTGCATTCAATCATATTTTCAAAACTTATTGAAAATTATTGAGCAAATGGCAGAGAAACTGGTGAAAATAATCTCACTATTAATTTGTAATTATCAAAATTCCTATTATGATTTATCACAATAAACAAGAATTACCCACCACTAAATGCTACTTATTTGTATGGCTTGATGTTTATGTAATATCCACCACTGTAAATTATTTATTCTGTATTATATCCAACAGCCGCTGATGTAAAACCGTCTGTCCTCTCTGCTGCTCATAAGGTTGATTCAGACGACTAAAAGATTGTCAATTCAAAGTCTGAAAGTGCAGAAAACCCGACTTTCCTTTTGAAAGAGTGAAGCGGCAGCTTGTCGAGGTCACGCTGCTGATCAAAGACTTACAGGTGAGACAAATCGGAAAAAGTGTCTGGACTCTGGATGCTGTTAAAGTGAAGTTTCCTTTCCGTTTGGGCTGCATCTCTTTGTTGCCGGTGACTCAGAGTTCATCTCTGTAGGGCCGTATTTGTCAGCCGGTGACCGCCGTCACCCCGGTGTGTGCGGCTCTTAGTGCCTCGGCGCTGCCGGGTCAGCCGAGCCAGGAGCTCTCACAGAATCACAAACTAATTGCTTTATCTCAGCCTTTTGTCTAAAGGGTCAGAAATTGAGTTTGCTCGTCGGGCCGAGAGAGGGAATTATAAATCGAAAGGGATAGGGGAAGAAAAATTCAATTTGTGCACAAGCTTGTCAGAAGCGCTTACTCGGGTGGCTGTTAGGTGTCCAGATTAGAGGAGGGAGAGAAAGAGAGATAACGGCATTACAATGCCAACAAACACGCTGTTGTCCAAAGGGCTATAGGCGACGAGACTAATCTAATGCTTGACACAGACGAGTCCCAGACAGAAACTGATGTTAACAGCAGTCTATTCACCTGCCACTAAGTCACCGGCTCGCCCCAGCCTGCGCGCACGGCCTGAAACCTACGACCTAACGAGACTAAAAACACAGACAAACAACTTTAATCTGCAGCAGCAAACACACTCAGACAGCTTTATCAATGACAACTTTTCAAAATTTGGATCCGTTATGCAAAATTTGGACATTTTTGTAATTCTCTGCTGCTTCTAAAAACAGAAAAAGTGCTAAAAATAAACCAGCCAGCTGTTTTTATGGCAATAAGTTCATGATTTTAGGTGTCTGGAAAATGAGACGTTTCAAAAACCTCCTGAATGTAAAATCTAGGCCTGTTGCAATAAATCAAATGATACATTAAAACAAGCTCAGTAATTTCCATTTGCATTATTTATCATTTTTCTCTCTTTCTACCAAAATCGCTAAAAGTCTGCAGTCTGGTGTTTTAACTATCCCTTTTTTTTAAGGACAATTGTGTCTTCATAAATCATTTTATTTGTTGTTTCTGTCCATGGATTTGTCTGCTCTCTTCATGTAACACTAAGTAGTTCATTTTGATCAGAGGCAGCTTGTCCTCATCGTCTGACATGTTTTCCCTCTTCGTCTCATACGATCTCGACAGCAGCCATTTTCTTCATGCATCTTCCACATAGTTTATTTTTGTTGGTCTGGAAGCCAGGAGTCATCCATGATTTGCACTTGCCTACCAAGATGGCGCGGATCACATCCGGGTCAGATTTGTAGGAACTACGTACGTGTAGTTGGAGAACTGGAGTGGCTGAATCGCGCTCCAGATGCTCATCCTGCAGATTACCAGCAGAATTTATATTCCTGGACTTGGAAGAACATCATTTTGGGAGATTTTTTAATCATTTATTATTTTGTTTGTATTGTTTTTACCTCTGTTATAATCCTCCTCACTGGACATGTAGGAAGATAAACACAAAGATGGGTCTTTGTGTGATATATTAAACAAGTTACAAATTATTAATTCAAGGTTCCTAAAGAAAGTGAAGTAGAAATGAACAAAATGCTTCAGTTTACTTTGTTTCACTGAAAATAGCTACACTTTTTGCCAGCTAGTGTGTAGGACGCCGTATCTATCATTCCCAGAAAAGCTCACTTGATATAAACTACTTCTGAATATTTTCTGTATTTCCTGGTTTTTCCTCTGCTTCGTTTCTTGGCTGAGATTTTCCTGCTTCCTGAATAACTGTGTGTTTCTGGAGAAGTAAGCATGTGTGAAGTCACAGTTTCATGTCATTGTTCCCTAACAAGAATCCAGCGGGAACACGGCGTGGTTATGCTGCTTCATCATCCAAGAACAGTCTGCAGGATTTATTAATTATCCAGTAGGCAGCATGTCTGCTGTTTTTGGCTCAAATGTGAAAAATTACTACAAACTAGGGGACAAGTTGCATTTTCTATCCACCCAGCCTCCTGGGACTTCTTATGTGTGGATTTTTAAAGGCGTCCCAGAACAGGTTAGAAAAGGTCTACAGGTTAAACAAAACATGTTTATGACATTCTTCTGCACAAAATCATGAGATTTTCTTTCACAAAAAACTGTTTTAAAGCCTCTTGTCACTTTAAATCCAAATACTTTGCTGCTGGCCATGAAACCCCAGCTCATCGTCTGAACTCGCACGTTAAAACGGCTGCAAGCAGATGAGCAATTATACAACTGTAGATGTTTGACAAGCAGAAGTGGAGTCTCCTGCACAATCAATAAGTTGTACAGCACATAGAGCATAGTAGCTAAAACCAGCTGACAATTGTGCTGGAACTCTGCATAGGTGGCTAAGTAACGGCCAGAGCTCCACTGGGGTTGCTAGGTAACGGGCAGAACTTCGCCTTCCTGTTGATTTCTGATAAACTGTTCCAGAAATTATTGCGATAAGTGATAATATTGTTGTTTTGAGACCATTTTCAAATTATATAATGGTAATAATGCAAGAACACATTCTTAAAGACCAATAAATTTTAAATTCTAATGAACATTTAACACTGGAACGGAATGGCATTTTAAATATCCAAAAGGTGTAAAATTACTGTTTAAACAGTTTTGTAAAAGTCGTACGAACTCTTTGTGTGAATATCACAGCTCTGGAGACCGACAAAGTAAATAAATGTAGCAACAAACACGAAGGCTACATGTCAGTCTTAGCTAGCAAATAAAAGCAACATTAGCTCAGGTAATATTGCTAATTCAGCAGTAAGTACTGCAGTAAATATCACTGATATTTATCACAGAGGTGGGAAGAGAACTTGTACTTATATCGTTTATAAGTTAGATAGCAACGACGTGAGATCTAGTTCTAAGCTTGTGGCTTGTTTATTGTTGTCATAGCAACGGTCATGACAATTAGTTACGCTACCTACCAAGATGGCTGTTCCCAGTATTGGATGCGTCCGTCCACATATGCTTATTAAATGTATACACCCAATAAATCTGAACTGTTTGCTGCTTCACTAGATGTTTGGACATGTAAGGATGATTTAGAGTCGAGCAGCGTCATCGGCAGCTTTTCCTTGCAGTGACGTGTTTATTTAGAGCGAGGCCGAGGCGGCGGAGAGGTCAACGGCTTTCAGCTCCCACAGCTTGTCCAAAAACCTGTTATTTCTGTTGAAATTACCACATCAAAGACCAGAGCAGCCCCAGGATTTCTGAAAATGAAAGAACTTTGGAACCACAGGCAGATTTTCTCAACTAGCTGCCGACCAAACTGAATTAGATTCGGGGTTTCTTTGTGGCCCCGGCTGATCCGCACAGAAAGAAATCTTCAGTGTTGTGGTCTCCCGATCAGACCTTTGTGGTATAAAGGTCATTTCTCCTTAATAAGCACATAACTGTTTGCTGGAGATTGGCCAAACCGTCCCCAACCGTCTCAGGAAATGAGAAAAAAATCCTCTGATCTTATGGCCTGATTGAATTATTTGAGAAGACTTCTCAACAGTATGAGTGGAAAACAGGGGAAATCCTTCTGTCATAATTCAATAGACTCAACATGGCTACCTTGGATAAAGACGGATGCAGAAAAATAATCTTTGAAACAAAAATTGATGAAGCTGAGCTGCAGGGATGGGAGTATTATTCCATCCTGGGAAGAGTTGAGGTGATTAAAACTAGGGATTATCATTAAATCTGAATTATTTTCTAAAATTTAAAAACACTGGCTGGTGATATTTCTGCTAATATTTAAGATGTGCTGTTTTAGGAAACTATATATATTGTTTTGATGATTGTGGTTTAGAAATATAAACCTCTGCAGACTATCCTACCTGGTCAACATGTAAAAACCCTTAAAGGATCCATGATTAGCAACAACACAAATATTGAGAAACATTCATTTCAGATGTAAAAAACAACAGTAAAAATACTGTAAACTACTTTAATAAGTTTAATTAAAATATTGTTACACGCATGTTGCCATGTTTATGTTTAAATGCATTTTGGGTAGATAGCTTATGCTAGTCTCCGTCTTCGTCCAATCACAACAGTAATTTTTGAGCATCGAGTAACTTTTATGACTTTCAACTTGAACTGAAGAGAGTTGAAATCAAAGACAAAACGGAAATGAAGAGGGGAAATGTAACTGGGGATTAATAAATGGAAGAAGAGGAGAGAGGAAAAGCTGCTGTTTCTGCTGCTGCTTGAAGATGCTAACAGAATTAGAGCGTAAGCTGCAAAGACCTCCAGTTCCCAACTCAAGCTGCTTACGGTTAGCATCACGATCAAAACATTTCCTAAAATATTTGTTACAAAGACTTAAACATGTTTCATATCACTTTAAACACCCATTCATGACTTCCTGAATTGTTTTGACTTTGCATTGACTCCCATTTATGCTGTTAGCTCCACTAATGGCTAGTTCTAGTTAATGCTGTTAGCTTTGCTAACCGTGCTAGCTGAAGCTAATGCAGTTAGCGCTTTGTAATTGTGTTATCAACACACAGTATTGTTAGCTCTAGCTAATTGAGTTAGTTCTAGCCAATGCTGACAGGTGCTGCTGGTGGTGTTAGCGCTAGGCTAATAGTGAAGACATCTTGAATTTAACGGTACTTGAAATCTCTGGAGCAGTCTGCCTCAGTCCAAATGTTTTCTTAGCCTCCATGACCTTGACGTCTTGGGATGAAATAAATCATTGACAACAAAATAATATTGTTTAGTGTCCTTGTGCTACATTTTCGGTCAATATAAAGTTCATTTTTCAGTTTTGTGTCATTGCTACTTATTTCCTTTCCTCTTGCAGTTTTCTTATTTACAATCTACAAAGTTAAAATACATTTACAAATAAATATACTTCAGATTAAACTCCAAAAGAAGAATGGCTGCATATTTTTACTTGTGTACAACAAAAATCTGTCTGGTCCTCTTCAGCCAAGTTACCTGACATAGCCTTTTTCTCTGCCTGATGAATATTTAAAATGAGAATTACTGTGGATCATGTTCATATGCCCGTACCATGAATAATGAAACAGTTTATTGCAGCAGCATTTCATCTGACACATATTAGTTTTGCTGGCGTCCTTTGGAATTATGGTATTTCTTTCAAACTTACCAGAAGGATGAAACTCCCGTGTTAAAAGGTAGAAAGGGATGCTCACTTCACCCTGAGGTAAAAACAGAATACAATGATGTAAGCTCCTTACATCAAATTGATATTTGATTAAAAAAATGTTTACATGTATAAAAGAGGGCCAGTGTAAATACAGTGATGCCCCAGTATTTACAGGAGATCACGAAAAACTAAAATATGCATTTGAAATCTCCTCTAGAAAATAGATTATATATTAATGAAAAGACATACCAGTTTGATAATCACTTCTGAAATAAATTTACTCAATTTACCGTTATTCATAGTACTGATGATTAATGATATCATCTATGTAAAAACACACCATGTTAATTATTCATCACAATAAATAATCAATGATTTTTTATAATAAGAAAGGAAACAGATAAATATCAATATGCAACACAATTTTTTTTTATCAATCTCTGCAAGTGCTAGCTGTAGCTAATGCAGTTAGCGCTTACGTTTGTAAATGATCACCTTTTCCAGATAACCATTTTTAACAGATTGTTGCACCATGTTTGCGCAAAGAAATGTTACAATAATGAAACATGCAGAAATCAACTTACACATTTTTACTAAACTCCTAAAGAAAGAAACAACGGCCGTTTGCTTAAACCTTGTGCTGCCTGCTGGGTGGTTAGCATTAGCATGGTAGCCTAGCCTGTGAGTCTCTCCGCGTTGCTGTCGCCACAGTCCTCCCCGCAAATACAACAAATGTTTCACAATGGTATGATAAAGAAGAAGGTTCCCGTTCACCGTGAAGCTGACAGGCTTTCTTTACGGTCTCTGCCACGTTTTCCAGGCCAAATAATCTCTTCAGGTTAGCTCTGGCTTCGTGCTAGCTCGCATTCCACAACTTTAGTTGCCTTGGATACCAGTTAACAGCCGCCCCCACCAATGGTTGCCGTGGAAACCAGAAGGCGCTATCCAGTCTTCGAGGCAACCATTGGTAAAGGCAAGCGTTTATTTATTTATTTTCCTTTAAAAAAATTACTCTAATACTACACATAGAATACAAAATCAATTTCAAATGCCACTTATTCAAGTGTAATTAAAAAAAATAATTTTTTGAAAAAAATAAAATAAAAAGAGTACATTTTTGCCAAAAAGCTCAAATTTTGAGATAAATCTAATTAAATTCCTTGTTTTTTTCCAAGAAAATTTCTGAGTTTTAAAGGCTGAAAAGTTGCAAGAAAAAACTCAAATGTTGAGATCAATCTCAGAAATCTTTGAGAGACAGCTGACAAATTTCCAAGATTTTTAAAGATTTTTTGTGTTTTCTAGCAAATTTGCAGCTTTGTATAGCAAATTTCTGATTCTTTTTTTTTTTGACAATCAGCACCAAATGTTCCATGTCAAACAAACACAATTTCATAGTTATAGTTTTTCCAATAAATAAGAAACACAATTAAAATGACGTGATAAGTCCTTAAAAACACGCCACGCCATCATCCTCTAACTACTTCCTGTTGCCTTCTTCTTCATGGTTTCTGCCAGTAATAACATCCAGTTGTTGATCACGTGACTCAAGTGATGAGAAAAATAGTTTCCACTGCAGTTTTGCAAAATAAACCAAAAAAAAAAATCTGTATTTCCATTAAACAAAATTATCTTTTGAGACGTCAAATTGGGTAATTATATGGTCAATGGAAACAAAGCTTATGAAAGGCTAAATAAGCCAAAACACTGCTGTCTGATTTTGACTGTGTCCCTTTAAGGAGTCTGGTTATTAAAATTATTTCTGCTCCCTTCTTGTCAGAATCAGTTGATTCCTATGAGAGCAGGACTGTTGGCAAGAGAGGAAGAAAAAAGGCAATTACCATCTGAGTCAAGAGAGGATGATGTTCATGGCGGTGATGATCTATGGCAGCCAGAAAAAGCAGGGCAGAAGGCAGGAGCAGAGGAGCGGTGATTGGAGAGATGAATGTACTGAGCGAGCTGGAGAGGCGAAGGGACAGAGCTGAAGAAGAGCCGCTTGATACGAGTCAAAGACAGAAAAAGAGTCCAAATGTCCGCAGAGAAACTGGAAACTAAGAGTCTGTTTGTCTGATCGAAGGGGAACATCGGGCATTTTGACACAATTCATGTTTGTAAATGTGAAATGTTAAATAATCTCTTTAATGTCAGTCAGTAATTTTCTAAGTTTAGAGCAGAATGTCACATCTGCAGCGGCCAGAAGGTGGCAGTGTGAGGCGTGATTAATAACCATAACGTGTAAAATAGTTATTGAAACTCATTTTGTTTACATTTATAACTCATAGAGTGAAATATACTAATATTAAAAGGCAATATGGTTGCCATAAATAATACCCAGAATGATTTGTATGATTCAACACCATTTTCCTCTAGAACTGGCTCATTTGTTCCTTTTATTCATAACTTTTACTTTTGGATAATTATTCCCTCTGGTTTTAGATGCTGGAGTGATTTGTGCTCTGATCTTTTTACGTTCTGACAGCTATAACGTATAAACGTCAACAATGTGGTTTATTTTAAGCAATACCTGAACTTTGACCCCAAATTTCAGAAGAGTTGGAAAAAAAGAGGCTTCATGGATGCAGAGCCGAAAGAAAAGAAGGAAGTTTGAATCATCTCTTCCATCCGTCGTCTAACGACCAAAAAGAGATGCTAAGAAAACAAAACCCCGAAAAGAGAACACAGTAAGATTACATTTATTCTGGGTTCAATAGAACATCATATCCCCTACTCCAACATCTCTCTGCCTGACTTTAGCCAAATGGCCAGACAGAGATTTAAAGAGAGATTTAAAGCAAAAGCAAATGAGGTGGATTAGCAGAGCTTGCTAACTGACAGTGTCGTCCAGGACTTGTTTGTTCAACCAAATCTGCTGCTCAGACATTGAGCTGCTGGCATGTTGACAGTCAGTTTCTTCAGTCAGAGGCACGGAGTTGGAGTAACACTGACTGCTACTGGATTGGGATTAATCAGGTGTTTTTCAATTAAATCAAAGTGAATCGGATTTTATGTAATTTACTAAATATGTTTATGTTTCACCAAGAGCATAGGGGACCTATCTACGTACCAGGTTTCAGTTTCCATGGAGACCAAATGT
Organism: Poeciliopsis retropinna; assembly: GCA_010277075.1. Classification (NCBI taxonomy): domain Eukaryota; kingdom Metazoa; phylum Chordata; class Actinopteri; order Cyprinodontiformes; family Poeciliidae; genus Poeciliopsis; species Poeciliopsis retropinna. The sequence goes on along the minus strand of VMRM01000037.1, from coordinate 2,530,168 downwards.
TTCTGTTTAACCAAGACGTTGCCATGGATACCGAATATGTTTAGGTTTAACTGAGGGGAGATACAGTAGAGGAACTGAACGCGGTTTAACCTCAGGAAACAGAATGAGATCTAATTTAAGCTTTAATGCACAGTTTGGAAATGAGAGAGAAATCTTGTGGAAGTGGCAGAACGGTGGCGTTTCTGCAGCGTTTTGTAATTTTAACAGAAACACGGGGATCAGAGCTGCTCAGCGGGGGAATTAGCAGCACAGCAGTCGGAGAACAAGTGTAATTAAAACTTTGCTTTGTTTTGCTTGGTAATCTTTATGTCCACCATCCATCTGAGCTGCACACACAGCAGATCTGCTCACTGCAAATCCTCACTCTGCCTATTTGTTTCTGGGATCGCTCCGGACCCGCTTGCATTGTGTGTTTCGGATCCGGTCCAAACCGCAGCGCTGGCGCTACCGTCGGCTTCACAGCGACTTGTTCCAGAGGTTAACGCTCCTGTGAATTTCCATCAGTTAATCATCACTGCAGGGCTCCTTCTTCTGCTTTTCTTTCAAATTCAATTCTAATCTTCTTCAAAAAAATCACCTCCAACCCCGATTCACAGCGGCGCATGAAAATATTCACTTTGTACTGAACGCTTCTTTAATGCTGCGATTTTTACACTCCTGAAGGGAGATGGGGAAATTATGATAGCTGTGGTTTATCAGAGGGGAAATAATTAAATGCCAGATATCAACGAATGGGTAAAGTCTATGAATTTCCACTTGTGGAGGCGATTTTTACAGTAATATGTCATTAATTATAAGTGAGCATCCATTTTATATCCTGCTGTTTTTGGGATTTCCTGCTGCGTTCAAATGAAAATAGTTCTCTGAACTAACATCAACGTTTTTGTCTGAATAAGGATTTATCATACATAAACTGAATGAATCTCTTTGCATTTAATCCAGACCGACGTCCATTTCTATGGAAGCTTTTAACTGCCAAATTTTCTCCTCCTAAGATTTTAAAAACGTGTTGCAATGACATTTATCTGTCATTCAAACCAAAGTATCTTCTGTTTTTAGTAAACAGCAACAACAAAATGGGATTTTTAGATCACAGCGAGTCGCTTTATATTTGTCAAAGAAACATATTTTTACATCTTATCAAAATGAGAAACCTTCTTGCTATAACAAGATAAAAAAAACTTGTTGCTATGAGAAAGTTTCTCATACGTTGTATTAAAGTAGTTAATACAAGATTTTCTCATTTTAGTGAGAAACTTTCATTTTAACCAGAAACTTTTTATTTTAATGACAAACTCTCACTATAATGAGAAACTGATTTTAATCAAAATGTTGTCATTTTAACAGAAAGCATAATTTCAACAAAAAACTAATTTTAATGAGAGATTTCTCATTTTAACGAGACTCTGATTTTATAGAGAAAATGTCCTCATTTTAGTGAGATGCACCTGAATTTAGTTGTTGGCAGCTAAATGCTTCCGTACATTTCACATCTATAATGAAACCACTTTGAACCCAGGCTCCAATGTGTTCCAGTTTATTTCTCAAGTTAATTCAGTATTTATCAGGATTATTATTGTGGTTCTGTGTTGAGATCAACACAACGTCACAGTCATTAAAAACACAATAAAATAAAGAATAAATAAATCACTCCAACAAGGTTTTAAAGCTCTTGAAGTTTGTTGGTATTTATTTAAACTTTTATGCTTCATTTAGCTACAGAGCTTGCTTTGCTGTTGTTATTTACAATATTAAGTACTGTTATTCTTTTTAATATGACTGATAATTGATGCATTATGTAGATTAGAATAAAATGCCTGCAAATAACTAACTGATGCCAGCACTCATTAAGCACTGAGGCATGCAAATAAGCAATTTAAATGCCCAGTAAAAAACCGTCTCAGTCTGCAGAAGCTGATAGCTCTCAGTTTAGCAGCAAACTGTCATCTGCAGCTTGGAGAAAACATTAAAATTATAATCATGTTTGTCGTTGGAGTAAAAGGCCCTCACAGAACCGAAGCTAAGATTTTCTGATCTTTTCAAACTTGTAAATTGTTCCGTCTTGAAAGAAACAAGAAACTCAATTATCAAGATTACAGTTTTAATTTTCATCTCAAAATGTTTTTCTCTACATGAATTATACGTAATGACAGCAGTAATGTGAATATTTGTTCTGCAGCGTAAGAAAGCATCAGGTTTTATCTAAATTTGGTTTATAAATGAAAACAGTGCTGTAAGGAGAATAATAACTTTACATATTAACTTTAATTTGTATTTCTCTCTGCACATTGCTCTGGAACTTGTCATATTTTTACATTAATTGAATTTGTAAATGTTTTAGTGCTTGAAGCCTCCATAGTTATTGAGACAATTTATCAAGAGAGACTTTCTGTTTCCTCAGATTCTTAATAATAATTTGGTTTATGACATAAATCCAGTCTGTTCTAATTTTACTGTGTTCAATATTCATGGTTTCCATGACCTTTCCTTCTCATAAACCTTGTTTCCTTTTCTCAAAAGTAATAAACGCCAACATGTTACCTTTGTGAAAATACCATTGTTCACTTAGACAAAGACAACCAACCAGGATAAATCAACCGTTTTTAAAGCTTCACTGCATTTAGCTGCATATTAAAAGCTCTGATTTTAACTAAATAATGATCAAACATGCAATTAAGAGACTTTAACATGGCTTTGTTCCAACTTTAACCTCTGAATTCCCACGCTTCATGAACAAAGAATAGTTTCTCTCCCTTTAGCTTCGGCTGGACTCACTGCTCACAGGATCCATGCTGCTTTATGAGTCACAAAATGTCAGAACATTATTCAAACAAAAGGAGAAATAAATCACCTGGAACCAGAGTTAGTAAAATATTACTAACGCCTCCCAGACGCAGGTTCCACTTTGTCGCTGCTGCTGTTAACCCCAGGAAAGCATGAAATGCAGGTAGATTAACATCCAGAAACGCAAACAAAATGTAATTCGATAATTTAAAAAAATAGAATAAATTGTGTATAAAAATATTTCCTAATTATAAACAACCAAACTAATGTTGTGCTAACAGCAGTTAGCCTCTATTAAAGCCTGAAACAGCATCTGGATGCTAAACATGTAGCAGCTAGCAGTTCCTGAAACTCTGGGAAGCTGAACGACCTTCAGGTTAATCTGATGGTTGAATAAAATCAATAACAGATTAAAAACAATAAATATGTTGTTGTGGAGCTCGTCTGTCTGCCTTGTCAATAATTTAACAGAAAAAATTGTTTTTGAATCAAAAATGTTGCTTATATTTTTCTACTACAATGTGATTAATTACAGAAGGTGAAATGAACTGGATTAGATTATAATCCCATCACTAGTTTCTATATGAAATGTGGACAAATGATGTGACTTTGTTTTCTTTTCTTACATCAGTTATTAATGAGCCTTACTTAAACAGATGTTCATTTGAGGTTGTTGGTCTGTTAATTTATTTTCATAAATGTTGGATTAGTAATTTATCTTTTCAAAATGTTATATATTTTAAACTGTTTTTGGTTTTGATTAGCGCATTGATGTCACGGCTTTTCTGATTTTTATTGGTTATTATCACCATACCTTTGGAATGAGAAACTATTATTGGTTTAAGGAAATACATTTTCGTGCATCTCTAAAAATAACCACACAGATGTGTTTAAATAATCAGTCGTCTCGTTTTCTCTGAGCTTTTCATTCAGCGAGATAATTTAGAGGAAAAAGTTCAACTTAACTGCGGTGAAGATCAACAGTGATGCTTCACAGACGATCCTCAGGGATTACGCAACGCCATTTATTGACAAAGACGGAGAGAAAAGAGAGAGAAGAGAATCTTCTCTGCTTGATTTACTTTGGAAAATAAACTGAAAATGAACTGAGGCTCCATGCACCTGCTCATCTTGGATGGAAAAGGCTGCCATGCTTGTCTTGTGATGAAATACCAATTATGTCCCAGCCTACAGTTTAATTACAAATCACAGCTTGCACAGTGCTGTCACTTAAATTAGATCTGCGCTAGCAGGGCAATGGAAATGCAGATCTCATTTTGTCAGGATCTCGTCAAATCTCCAGAGGTAAATATCACACCTGAAAGTGTGTTTGGCAGTTTTTGTGCTCAGACTGTGCGAGACTCTTTGCAGTGAAATTTCATCCTGGAAGAACGAGAAACAGGAGAAAGGGACTCGAAAATCCAGATGAAACTTTTAAAAGGAGTTTAGACAAATGTTGCACTTAAAGAAGCAGAAAACGTTCAGCTGACGGAAAGAAATTTACAATTTTAAATTATTAATCAAGTTTAATAATCGTTTGCTGAAAGAACGACACTCAGAGCAACAATTAAGCCAAAACTGTAAAACTATACAAGTATTTTCCATTTAAGGTGAAAGTGGCAGCTTTAGCTTCACCTCCACTCTTTGCTAAAAATGATCAAACATTCACTAAAATGTTAATGAATTTTAGGCAATATGTTTATTTTTCTTATTTTTAAAATCATTATTTGCATTTTTAATATATTTCTTATATTGTATATAAAAAACTGACATGAAAAATCTGCAGAATGCACCAATTTCTGAACCGATTAATCACCAGAATAATCGATTACTAAATTAATCGTTAGCTGCAGCTCAAATCTTTAGTGAAGATCTCAGAGTGTGTTCAGCTGGAAAGCCTCTTTGTCATCACCCTAATGTTTTAGTTTGTCTATAGATTCTCTTTTAGGTCCAAAAAATGAGTCATGGCTTTTGTGCCGATGAGGTATAAAAGGAATCACTCTCTAACCACCTGCTGGTTTTGTGTTAGCTTAGCTTTCCTCGTTGTTGTTCCTTCTTCACAACATGTAAATAAAATGTACACAGATCTGAAAACCTGAGTCCTCCTGCAAAAACAGAGAGAGAGAGAGAGAGAGAGGCTTGTATACAGGAAGAAAGCAGACAGTCCAGTACGTGGCTGTCAGTTTCCAGTATGTTTCTGCTTCCTGCATGTTCTCATGTCGGTTCCCATCATTAGGATCGCTGCGTTCCAGGCGTTTCTGCTTCTGTCAAAGTTTACATTTTCAATGCAGTTCAGGGAAAATCCAGGGAATAAATCCTGAACAGCAGAACTGAGTGTCTTATATCAGGGCTGCAACTCATCATTACTTTAATAAGCAAGTATTCAGACGATTAATCGATCGTTCTGATGATTAATTGATTATCCTGATGAAAAATTGGTTTGATTTTTCATTTAATCACTTGATATAATAGCATAAATACATGAAAAGATGCAAATTAACGAATCAATTCCTTCATTAAATAAGAAATAAACATTTTAACCGTAATAACTTCCTTCCTTCAGTGAATTTGAACCAGGTGAGCCTAAAATTATGAAATATATCTGAAATGCAAAATGTATGAATATTTTGAACAGTTTGGGTTTAATTGCTGCTTTGAATATGTTGTTGTTTTCAGCAAATGGTCCTTTTTGAGTTTGTGTTCTCCAGTTAACGATTACTAAAATAATGATTATTTCAATAATCAATATTAATCCGATTAATCGTTTCAGATTCCAGTTTAGAGCAAAGCAAAGAAAATCTTGTTCAGAAGAAAGTATTTATCAGACAGCACCTAATTCTGTCTGCAACGAATTATTAGTTTAATAATCAAGTATTCTGACAAGTAATCGATTTTTCACTTAAATAATACAAAAACAAAAGATTTTAATTCCTTTTTTAAATAAAAAATAAACATTTTATTGCCTAAAGTAGCTGCTACTAGGCTATTTGAGGAGTACTGGTCAAACATGTTTTTATCCTTTATGCAAAATGTAAATTTCAGTAAATGTCCATTTTTGACTCTCAGTTAACGATTAATCGATTATGAAATTAGTTGACTATTATTTCTACATTTGATTCAATCTGATTAATCGTTTCAGACGGGTTGTATTATTTCCTGTAATTCCACAGCAGTGCTTTAAGATGGTGACAGTTTTGCAGAATCTGCAGAGAAATTCAGACCATAAATTTGGATTTTCTCGTCACGATGAAGGTTGCGACGTCCTTGATTTGAGTCTATAATTCACCGTGATATAAAGTCATTTGGACTGTGCTTCAGCTCCACCTGACCGGTTTTATTACAGGACTTTCAGGAGTTTTACTCATTTTATTGACCTTCACATTTGCTCAGTTTAGCTACGTACATTTAGCAGCCACGAAAAGCCTCTCCATGCATGAACTTAGCGGAATGGGAAATGAGGCCGGCGCTGCTGCTTCCCCAGCGCTGGTCAGTCGCTCTGACCCGTCTGGCCAATTAATCTGGATCAGGACAGAAACCTGAGGCGCCGTGGCTGCAGGGAAGACTTCCTCTCTCTTCCTCCAGCTGGCTCTCGCTGTCTGCTCATCCATTGTCCAAGCCGGTCAATCTGCCCGCAAGCATCCCAGCTTCCCTCCCTGTTTTGTTTGGACCAAAAGAAGAAGAATTTTACCTGCTGGATGTTTTTAGCCGGGTTGGCAGGTTCTTCTGTTCTGCTGGCAGAAGCGAGGCTCAGGAACTGCTGGACAGATTGCTTTAAATTTTTGATCCATGGTTCCAGGCGTGGAGGAAGACGCTGTTCCCTGCGGACAGAAGTTGGTCCATGAAGTAAATGTTCACAGCAGGCACTTCCTGTCGACAAGCCAACAGAAACTTACTTTCTACGCTTTTCCTCACCAATTCTGCTGATTTATGGCGGAGACAAAATGGAGCAGCTCTGCTGATCTAGTTCTGGTTTTGTCTCTTTTTTTAGCAAAAAGCCTCGGGATGTTTGTTGTGAATTAGCGCAACAAAAAAACACCTGAATTGTTTCTAACTTGCTGCAGTGCAAATATCTGTTTACACAAAAACGGCCAAAAAATGTGAAATTTTATCTGAGATTTTTCACGTTTCTTCTGCTGTAACAACAATAATATTAACTATTTGATAGGAGAATTACAAATATGTCTCCTCTTCTACACTAACACCCCAAAGAGAGATTTTTAAAATAATGAATTAAAAAACACTTTTTAGTCAAATTAACTCAGAGTTTATAATAATAGGAATAAAATTATCTTATAGTTTCTTTTCCAAACTTTTATTTAATAAATTCTGGATATTACATCAGATTTTTTTTTTTTTTTACATCTAAAGTTTATTAGATGCTTTTGCCAGGATACTTTCTCTGAATTACATCTCAACTTTATGAATTTGCTTCAGGCAGAAATTCGTCCAACAATTACGAGGAAACGTCCCGAAGTCGAGTCGCTGGTTCCTGCTCTGCATTTGAAGTTCTGACACTAAGAGAACAAAAAGGTCTGCAATCAATAATCAATGGCTGCTGTTCTAAATAACTCATGAGTCTTTGGCTCCACGCTGAGAGCCGAGTTCTCACTCAGAATAAATCATTTCCTGATGACAGAGAAGGAGACAAAGGCTTTTCGCCACAAGAGGTTTTAATCTCTTACATTCTGGCGGCTCAGGACAGACTCTCTTCCTGTCTTTAAAGACACGTTTTTACTGTCTTTGTCACTTTGGTAACCAACGACGACACCAAACGCCTCGTATTCGATGGCTGTGGAAGAAATGGAGTCTGCAGAGTAAATTTCTATTTTTCTCTCTTCAGTATTTTCCTTTATTCTACTAATAATTTACAGTGATGTGAAGCTGCGTGTGGAGAAACCGCCGCAGGATGAAACTTTCCCCGACATCTTCTCTTTCTCTCTCACCACTAACTGAATGTTAGCGATTTCTCCCACAGGCAGTTTCACTCCACACAGAGTAAAAGTGTAAATATGTTATATTTCACGTGGAACCGACGAAGCTTCCCTGGTTTAACCGAAACATAATAGGCTGATTTTGGTTCGACGCCCAAAATTCCCAATTTGGACACAACTGTGAATAAAAGCGAGCCGTGAACCGTGAAGAGGAATCTGCTTCCTTTCAGTCTTAAATTTTAAAGGCAAATGGAAACAGGTGTAACTTATTAATGCAACTCAGTTTATGTATAGAGCTCCAATTACCAGCATGAAAACCCAACCATCAGCCCGGCGGTCAAACAGCCGCTGCGTTTCCACTAGTGCTCATAATCTGTGCTGATGTTCTGCTGAATTACTGCAACCCAATCTGATTAATCGATTAATAATCGATAACTAAAATAATTGTTAGTTGGAGCCCTATCTGATTAATCATTAGACTAATTGATAACTAAAATAATGGTTTGCTGAATCCTCAACCGATTAATTGATTAATCGACAGAATAATCATTAGAATAATCAATAGTTGCATCCCTGTTCCATCAATAGTTATAATAATCAACAGACTAATTGATAACTAAAATAATTGTTAGTTGCAGCCCTATTTGATTAATGATTAATCATGAGAATAATCGATAACTAAAATAATCATTTGCTGAATCCTCAACCGATTAATCGACAGAATAATCAATAGTTGCATCCTTATTCATCAATCAATCAATCACTAGAATAATCAATAACTAAAATAACTGCTATTTGCAACTTCATCCAATTAATTGATTGTTAAAAAAAATGATAGAAAAAATCTGAGCTAAAATAATTATGAGTTGTGATGAATCATCAGAATAATCGTTAGTTTCATCCCTATTGAATCAATCGATTAATCGTCAGAATAATCAATAAAGCAATCGTTGCAGCCTGGTTGAAGCTTTGTGTTCTGTGAGCTCAGATCTTTTTCCTTTAAGTCTTTGGCTCCTCTCACACATTTACGTTCAGTTTTCTGTTTTTCTTCCTCCAACCTGTAAACAAAGGAAGCTCCCGTCCTGTCGGAGCTGCGGTGGGTCTTTCGTTTCAGAGAGCCGGTGTCGGTGTCTCTGTGGAACCTTGCAGCCGGTGAGTAATGAGAACAAGGTGAGGGGGCTCTGGAGTGTAATTATTTTCATTTAGGAGATGGTGGGGGTCTGCTCTACATTTGTCTCAGCCGTTCGTGACAGTTCACTATCTCCCAGTTACGGTAATGAGCACCCGGCCCTCATTATGTATTGGGAATGGCACCTCTGCAAAAAGAAGGCTAAAAATAAGTGTTAACTTTCAAGGTCCACACAGGATGAAAGGCGGGAAGGGGAGCGGCGGCTGCCGCGCGGCGCCGGGGGAGAGCCTTCTGGGGAGCTGTTGTTTTTGAAAAGTGTGGAGCGGTCAGGAGGAAGCTGAAGTTTCTGCAGCTGTCAGGAGGAATTTAATGATACCTAAAACCAACACGGCTCAGACAGCAGGCAGCTCTTATCCAAAGCATATGAATATATATGAAACATATACCTGCCAACACAACAACCACAAGTAAAGCGGAGTGGCTTTTTACAAGGTGAAGCCTTTGGGCTGTTTTGTCCTCTGTCACTTCGCATATTTTCAGAGCAGCAGGCTTCATTGCGTCGACCTAAAATTGTAATATGCTGCATAGCTCAAAATGAAAGAACTTGAGGGGGTTCTGACCTGGAAAGGCGTTTTCTGTCATCTGTCAGTGGGCTGACCTTGGTTAACAGCAAATTACTGCTGCCGACATAAAACCCCAGACAAGGATGAATTTCTCCTCTCAGCATTTAGAGGCACAAAACTTTATTCTGTTTGGGATTGTAGTTCACAATAATAATGTCTGTCTCTGTGTCTGAGGAATATATGTGACGTCACCTATGATAAAGAGTTAAAACATCTTCATCGCATTTTTGGCACAAAAATCCTTCAGAGATGATGGATGTCAGAATGAGCTTTACTTCCAGCCACCTCAACGTTTACAATCCCACCTGAGAACGGCTGCAAACAGATGAATTATACATACGTATGGCTTTGCGTCTCTGAAAAGCAGAAGTGGAGCCTCCTGCGCAACCAACGAGAATGCAGCCAGTGGTTTCTGGACGGTGAGTCAACAACAACAATGGCTGCCTACCCAGCAGCCATTGTACAGCGGCAATAAAGCCAGGTGACCAAACAAGTTGAAACTCTCCCGGGGTTGCTAGGTAACAGGCGGAATGTGACTGAACAATTGGGAGGTTTTTGAAAAGGCTCATTTTCCAAACACCAATAAATATGAATTTATTTCCCAAAATATTTCAAACCAACCAAAAACATTTCTGGACTGTTTTTCAAGGCAGAAGAAACACAAATGGAAGAACAGTTTCACCAAAACAATGGTGAAAAGTCAAACTGAACGGGATGATCAACGTTAAAAAGATATTCAGAATTATTTCATATTAACAACTCATCGAATGCAGGGACAGATATTTATTAATATTTTAACAGTTTGTTAATATGTTTTATCAATACACTCTGGAAAATACAAAAGTGTTTGCTGCCTGAATGGAGAACTTTTCCCGTCTGACAGTGGACACACACACACACACACACCCACCCACACACACACACCACACACACGCACATAATGCTGTGGAAAGTAGTGGAGGGACTGGAGAGAGTCAGGCAGCCTGCAGGCAAACAGCAGCAGCAGAGTTAAGACATTTGGAGCTGCAGCCGTCCAGAGGAAGGAAGGAGGGTCTGTCTGATCTGAGCAGCATCACATGAAGCACAACAGGTCCACTGCCTGAGCCAGCTCATGTGAAAAACAGGCTCCACATGTTCTCCTGATAAATATTTCACATGTTTCCACATTCAGATTTCAACATTTTCTACCAGTCTGGAGATGCGAGTACTAATTATTAACATTTCACTTCTGGGATTGAAAATGAGTCTCAGGTTTGAATAATCATGAAAACTCAAAGCTCAGATTCTGGTTTTCAGAGATTCACTGATTTCTGACAGCTGGAATAATAAAGTCAGAACATCTGCAAAAAAACCCAACAAACACGAAGGCAGTTTTTATGTCTTTTCTATGATGGCGGATTGCAGACAGAGAAAAAAAAAGAATTTAATATTTAATCTCAGAAACTTTCTACAAAAACAAGGAAATTTCTGAGCTTGAAAAGTCAAAAATGTACACGAAAAATTTCAGAAAAAAGGCTGAACATTTTTTACTTTTGGAACTCAGAAATTTAAAAGTTTTTCTCTAGAGATTAATTAAAATTTTCTGATTTTTTTTTCTTGCTAATTTTCAACATTTGGAGTTCAGAAAATTTACATTTTTTATAGAACATTTCTGAGGTGAATTTGCTAATTCTTCTTGCTAATTCTGACTCTACTCCATTTTTGTTTACAATTCTTGAAGAAGGAAATTGTCTTCAGAGGTTTTCATGTTGTTTCCTTTAGTGTTTCGTGGCGCAGCGCCCCCACAGGCCAGGAGGGGAACAGGCTGCTCAAAGGGTTTGCTTGGTTTGAAAATTACAGCAGCTGGAAATGGAATAAATGTTGCAACTTTGGTTCCAAATCAAAATGATTTCAAAGATAACAAGACATTGTTCCCATGTTAAAATGGTTTAAGATCAATATTAATGAATTATTGATGTAAAACAAGCTGCTGTTTCTTGCTGAAAAGTTACTGTTGTCTTATTTTAAGCTCATTTTGTGTTTTTGCAGTGAATATTGATTTTTTTACAAGTTAATTCTGTTTTCTTGCAGCCAGTTAAAACCAGTTCCTGCTCCAAATGTCCATGAAAATGTGATTGTTTGGCTCTTTACATAAATTAGTCTGTTAAATAATTAATTTACTTCTGCTGTGCCAGCATGTTTATCTGTAATATGTCTGATGTCATGCCTGGCCGCCCGCTAAGTTTACCTTTTAGAAAATTACCATATTTGGCAGAATTGGAAACATTTACCATTTTTTCTCCCCCTTTAGTCGGTTATCATCTTTTTATTTTTTAAGATTCGCTTTCAGCATGAAATGTTAATGACCGTTCTGTGCGCCGTTGGATTGAAACGTGAGCTCTGGCCGACCGCCAGTCAGCCACTAATGGCCGCCAGCGTCCGTCGGGCCCGGCGGCGAAGGTGCGGCGTTAAAAAACCCATTATGCTAATGCTAGCTCTGCGGCGTCGGCCTGACACTTCTCATCCCTGTCATTAGTGGCAGCTGCAGTGAAGCTCTTTGCTGAAACCTGAGCCTTTCTGCTGGGATGTGAGGGAGGACTGGGATCCTAATGGGAGGGCTGGGATCCTAATGGGAGGACTGGGATCCTAATGGGAGCTCGTTTCCACCGCAACCCGGAGACTGGATGACGAAATGCTGCGCTCGTTTTGGAAAAGCTATCTGTTTAGTTTCAGAGAAACATCTGACAGACGGGTTGGCATGACGACGTTTCTTTGTTTTAAAGAATAATTTGAGTTTTTATCATTTTCAATGAGTTTTTACAAAAAGAAAAAGACAGAATGAAAGTATTGAGTCAAAATAGGTCAGAAAAGAAGCAGGTTGAGATCCGGATTATAAAAATTTAGTTTTTTTCAATTCAGCTTAGATTTATTTCATTGTGACTTTTTGTCTAATTCAGTTAGTTTTAATTAGTTTTAGAGTGTTTGCCAGTTTTTATTGAATTTTCAAGATTTCTTATTATTTTCATTTATTTTTTATTATCTTTCCGCCACTTTACACGACTATTTGGGGCCTTTAACATATTCAAAAACTCACCAAACTTGACCCAAAATAGCTCCCAGAGGAAAAGTTTCTCAAATATTTACTAATTATTATTGGTTGAATATTGTTTTTTAGCCTAGTTTTTACTAGGTAAAACAGTAATTTTAGTTTTTCCATACTTAAGATTTTAGGTGCAGAATGATTACACTTTAAAAAATGCAATTATTGTTGAACAACCAACTGATTGGAGTTTTCTCCCAACTTTTGCTGTGGACATTTTGTGGAGCAGCGTAATTTGCCCACATCTGATGTAAACTGCTTGTGTTGGAGAGAAAAATCTATAAAAACGTGAATAAATAGATTCATAAACAGAAAAACAAAATGGATATGTCTATAATTTAAGTATGTGTTAATTAGTGTTATGAATACACTAATTCGTTAATTAGTTAATTTTTAATTACCGTTTTTATTTATTTCAGTTTTAGTTATTTGATCAGGTTCAGTGAACTATAATATCATTGGTTGTGACGTGTGATTTTTGATTGTGGAAATTAATCAATAAATTTGAAGAAAAAACACATTTATACACAGTGAACATGCTAACTCCACTTCTACTGTCTCGGCAGTAGAATAAACAACGTGCCGACATAAAAAGCTTCATAAATAACTTTTTATTGCAGCTGTAAGTTTAACACATTAACCAACATGTTAAAATCTCTGTTGATTAATTAGTAACTGAGATTTTAATGTGTTAAACATTTTTCATCGCTCCCGGCTGGAACCATTGCATTCGCACGTTTCCGATACGCCTGTAAATCTGACGCACAAGCTACTTCACTAATAGCAAAAAGCTTTTTTTTGGCTCTCTATGGTTAAAAAAATCGATCTGGAAAAGACTACTGCTGCGTTCAGGTCGTGCTAAAAGGAGTTAGCCTAGCAGCTAAGTCATTCAAGGCTAAAATAGCATCTGAATGCTAAACATGTAGCAGCTAGCTAGCTCCATGAATGATCAGGTTCCTGAAACTCTCTGAATCTGAACAGCCACCAAACTGATGGTTTAATAACCCAAATAATCATTTAAATATATTTGTTGTTGATCTCATCTATTTGTTCAATAATTTAGATGGAAAAAGGGTTTTTAATTAGAAAATGTTGCTTATTTTGTCAAAATATAGTTTGATGAACATGCAATTACAAACCCTCCAATTAGCAAGATTACACATTTTAATCAAATCCCTTCACTAGTTTTTATTAACTTTTTAATCAAGATCCAGAAAATTAAATTAAATCTGAGACGGTGACGAGGCGTTAGCATGAAGAAAAGAGACCAAGGTAAATAATTTCTGAACTTTTTCAGATTGTGAGATCATCTCTTGTTCATAACATCGCATCACATTCAGGTCAAAGGTCAACATTTCTCCAGGTGACGACCTTCTAAAAGGCTCAGTTTGAGGTTTTGTCACATTTTAACTGTGATGTTTTTCAGGTTTCTGTCTTAAATCTGATCGTCTGTTGAGACAGAAACTCAACAGACGATCAGCCAGAAGTTGCTGGAACTTTGCAGCTCCTCCAGTGACGCTTTCATCTTCCTGAAAGCCTCCATGACGCTTTTCTGTCTGGACTTTTCCTGCGTTTTCCCCCATCTGGTCTGAAACAATTAGTCAAATTAATAGTGATTTATCAAATGCTAAAATAATCAACTAATTTAGTGATTGATGAAATGTTAAAGAAACAATTTGCTGAAAGAACAATTAATTAAGTCAAAACAAAAATCTTCAAAGTTCTAAATATTGATATAAACAGAATTAAAAGGGTTTAATTCTGTTTAATTGTTACAGTCGGGTATGGAGGACCAAAGCTGACATAATAACAAATAAAATCATAAATATATATATAGTTTTTTCTTGTCCTTGCACGAGTTTCTGTCAAGAAATTAATATATTTTCTTTTTCATTTCCCCTAAACATGCATGTGCATCTTTATGTTACTGAGCTGCCTTCTCTCGTCCGGCTCCTATCGGCCAATCGCCCTTTGGACCAACGTCACTGCCTCAGACGCTGTGGGACGTTTACGTCCCATGCAGTCGCTCGGCGCCATGTTTACAGGCCACAGGCCAAAACAAACTTTATCCCGGTGTTTTTATTGTGTTACCGACTGCAGTGAAGTTAGTTTCGAGGTTGGAGTTGGGATATTCCAACATCCGCCGAGGAAGCGGCTTTAGCTCACGGTTGATCCGATTTGTGAAGGCTAATTTCAGCCGTTCTCCTCCAGCGCTCGGAGGTTCACTTAGGGACTGTCAACAAATTTCCAAAGCAAACACTCCTGTCAAACAAATGTTAATAAATGCCTTGCTTTGTGACCAACTGATACAAAAAAGTAGCAATTTGTGTTTTTACATGAGACACACTACCCTCTATTAAAATGTCAAGTCATCTTCAATATTTTAAATAATTTTAATATTAAATATGTTTTCTTCAATAGCTTCCATATTGAGTCAAAATCTGTGTGATATATATATATATATATATATATATATATATAATATATATATATATATATATATATATATATATATATATATATATGTTTAGTTTGTTTAAAAAAGTAACTGAATTATTAAATGTTTTTGCATCATTTAATGTATATTAGATGTGCAAAAACAAACTTGTGGTTTAAAGAAAAATCAGAGAAAATAAGTGAGCATGGTCTCAGTTTTACGATGCACCGTTGAGATTCTGTCTGCCTGCTATGAAACATGTTGGGTTTTTATGCCGTTTTTCTTTTCTAAATGTCAGATAAACAGGCCTTAAATTTGTCCCTAAAAGCATTTGTAAAAACATGTTCAGAATCTGTAATGCTGACTGCAGAAAGTAAAGTGAAATTTCTGCCAACAGACTCTAAAATATTCAGCATCCCGGCGCTCGCTTTCCAAATGAAACGCATCCCTGAGCAGCAGAGTTCAGATCTGTTGCTGGGTGAGCTGCAGCTCAGCGTCAAATAAAAAATACACCGATTCAGGGTGTCAGAAGTGATACGGATCGGATGGCTGCCGGAACAAGACTTGCTCATTTTATGATTATTCCGAGCTGTGAGCACGAAACCAACACACAGAAAAACTCCATGCGGCCAGCGAGGGAACATTTAATCACTCGTCTCACAAGTTTGGGTTGCCATGGCGATGTCAAAACTTCAAAAGCACCAACATCTAATTTCAATAACCGTGTCGTGATTTGCTTTTGGAAACAATCAGCTTTTTTTTACCAGCACAATGTTTCCCGAAAACTGTCAATAATACCTGTTTGCTGTCAAAAGCTTAAAGGATGAAAAATTTGCAACAATTTGCTTTTCCTTTTGGGTCTAAAAACAAACCTACAGAAAAAACAACAACAAAAAAAAACACTAAACCATTTGTTTTGGCAATAAGTTGTTTTTGGTGTCGTTTGCCGTTTTAAAAACTTCCTGATTCTTCAGTCATATTTCATGGGGACTCTGCTGTTACCTAGCAACCCCAGCAGAACTCTACTGGGGTTGCTAGGTAACGGGCAGTACTCTACAGGGGTTGCTAGGTAACGGGCAGAACTCTCCTGGGGTTGCTAGGTAACGGGCAGAACTCTACAGGGGTTGCTAGGTAACGGGCAGTACTCTACAGGGGTTGCTAGGTAACGGGCAGAACTCTACAGGGGTTGCTAGGTAACGGGCAGTACTCTACAGGGGTTGCTAGGTAACGGGCAGAACTCTACAGGGGTTGCTAGGTAACGGGCAGAACTCTACAGGGGTTGCTAGGTAACGGGCAGAACTCTACAGGGGTTGCTAGGTAACGGGCAGAACTCTACAGGGGTTGCTAGGTAACGGGCAGTGCCAGTTGACCGTGAAGATTTCTGAAGGTGGGAGGTTTTTTAGTTTCCAGAGACCAAAACAAAACACAAACCTGTTGTCGAAATCAGTTGAGTAACGATAACAGTTGTTTATAAAAGCTGTAGAAACTCAAATGGAAGAACAAAAACGTGTAAAATGTGAACTTTGCATAATAGAAACGTTTCAAATTGGGCCAGCTGTCATGACTCTATGCAGTTTTAACATGAAACAGAAGAATCACACAAACTGAAAGCACAACCTTCTCCCCACTGATTTGGGATTTAACCCAGAGATTAGACCCATGCTTTTATTCTGAAATCCTCCAGGGAGCTGGGTGAAACATTCCTCTTTAATCCAACCAGGCAGGAGCTTCTTGTCAGCCATTGCTGCTTGAAACGCAGTTAGGAATGACTCAATGCCGCTCTGTGATTGCTGCTCTCGCTGCGTTGCATCATCAAGCTTCACTGAACGGCAGCGAAACGTCCCTCATAATCTGATCCACTCACACCTTCTCCCTCTTATTAATTCATTAGCGCACATTCAAATTAAACAGATATGTAAATAAGAGGAGTTAGTAAGTTCTTCAGAAAAAATCCATTAGCTTAATGGTGCGTAATTAATGACAAAAAAATTAATGAGTGGTTTAGAATTGAATAATAATTCATTATTATTTCAGCAGGTGAAAACTGGATGTTGATGATTAGAGTTTTGTTTTTGAATGGTTTCAAGCTGATTAAATTGCAATTAAGTTACATTAAAATTGTGGAGATTCATTTTATTAAAACGCAAATCAAACATAAACAAAACCAAATATTTTATCTTTTTATCTTTTAATTGCACTAAGATGTTTAGAAACTAAGCCAGAAATACTTGGTGAAATTTGGTGTTTTTGTGGTTTTGTCCTCCACGCTGCAAAAACACAAACCTTTACACAGAATCATAAAAGTACTTGATAACATTTTATGTTTTTGCAGTTATGGAGTATTTTTGGTTTCGTTCCCAGTGAAAACATCCTAGTACACTTGGAATAAGACAAAACTAACTCAAACATAATTTTTTTTGTTTTAAGTCAATATTTCCTTCATATTGAATAAAAAGTTGTTCACTTAAAACAAAACATTTTCCCATGTTATAAGTGAAATAATGGCACTTTTTCATTAATATAAAGGAATTATGAACTTAAAATAAAATCCTATTTCTTGCTGAAAATTTACTTTGAAGTTAGTTTTATCTTATTTCAAGTGTACTCTGAAGTTTTCACAAAAACACTTGATTTGTGTTTTTGCAGTGTAAGTGAAAGCTAAAAACATCTGTTAGCATGTTAGCATCTGTTAGCATGTTCAGAATATACAAAAACCCAGAAAAGTAAACCAAACCACGATGCCTTGAAGTTGGTCTGTTAATAAATCTCCAGGATACTTCCTGTATCCTGGCGCGGCTACGCTAACCGGTCAGGTTTGGGACTGGAGCCATTTATTTTGCTACAGATCATTCTGAAACTTAAAATCAGCACATAAACACACACATGTAAGTCAGCATGTGTATATTCCTCATATGAATTAAAAATATTCCATCTTACAAGGAGAAGCGGCAGAAATCTTCAAAGAGGAGCCGTACCTTTGAAGGTGTCACTGTTCGCTTCAAAGAGAAACATACATGTCTCCCAACAGGCTGCGGCTCGCAGGCGTTTAATGAGAGCTTCGCCGCCGCCTGGAGACTGGCGCTCGATGCTGCTGCTCGGTTCAGCTCCGAGAGCCGGGATGAGAGGCGCCTCACATGTCAGCTCCTACATGAATACTAGCTGCTTCTTCTGACGTTACAGATCTTCATTCAAATAAAAATAAATAAAAAAAAGAAATGAGTTGGAGAAACCAGAAAAGGTTGAGTGGAGGAAGAAGTTCTGCTTTCTGACCCAGTTTACAACCGAGCCACAAAAGACCACGCCCCTTTTAGGGGGAAGTGGGCGTGGTCTTTATCTGGACAACAGTCTGGACTGTAACCTCTGAAGAAGAAAAGCATTAGTGGAGCCTCCTACACACCCAACAAGCTTGCAGCATATGGTTTCTGGATGGTGAGTGAACAACAAACTAGTCTTTTCCAGCAGCCATTGTACAGCAGTAAAAAAAAAAACAAAAAAAAAACCTGGCTTACCAGACTAAGCTGGAGCAACATTTGGGTTGCTAGGTAACAATGTGGAACTACGCTGGGGTTGCTGGGTAACAATGTGGAACTCCGCTGGGGTTGCTAGGTAACGGAACACAGAGAGAACAGGAAGGTAAGAGCTAAAGTACGAGCAAATAGTGGTTAGTTTGCTAAGTTAGCTTAGAAAGATATAAAATATTGTGATAAACCTTCAAGTCCTTGGAAACGCAGCTGCTGTATTCGGTTCTGGTTTAACTGGTGATTAATTTAATTTCCCCTGTTATTGCAGGGAGTTTCTCCTCTTTTTGACCTTTGGACCAAAGAAACTTCTCTGGCTGCAGTTGACAGGGGATCGGATCCGCCTGCTCGGTTTCTTCTCAGCTTTTTGTCCCGTTTTGTTGTGGAGCGAGCCACACCTGCTGTTTGAGAAGCAGGTCACAGCTGCAGGCCGTCGGCGGAGGAGCCGGTTCTGGTTCCTCCACAGACACCTTGTTGCTGCTCGCTCACGTCAGGAAGCTGCTGACCGAATTACCGCCTCATATTTTTAAGTGCATCAGATTCGGGAAACCAACCTCAGATCAAAACATTGCGTTTCTGTAACAGGAATTAAAAACTGCGTGTTGCACTGCAAAAACACAAAATCTTACCAAGTCTAGTGCAAATATCTTAGTACCCTTGAATTAAGACAAAATTAGTTTAAAAGTAATTTATCAGCAAGAAGTAGGAGCTTGTTTTAATAAATAATTCCTTAATATTGGGGAAAAAGTACCAGATGATTTCATTTATAATATGGGGAAATTGCCTTGCTACAAGTAAATGCAGAAACAAGAACCTTTTCACCAATATTAAGGAATTATTTACCTAAAACAAGCTCCTGTATCCTGCAGAAGAGAAACTTGTAAGTTAGTTTGATTATTTCAAGTGTAAGCTAAAAATACTTGGTGTGATTTGGTGTTTTTGCAGTACAGATGTTCTTTCAGTTCTGTAACTCAAACAATAACCAGAAGTAAAGAAATAACAATGAATCTTTACGTTTCACTTTTTGGATTCCATGAGAGAAATAAATCAACCAATGACAGCAAATACATGTATATAATCACTGTCAATCCAGGCAGGTGTTTGCACTGTTTTAAATATTTTAAAAATCTTTTTTGTAGGGACTTTTTACACCATTTTAATCAAGAAAAACTCTTTGTCTTGTACCTAAATTAATAAATATTTGTCTGAAAAAGTCATGAATTTATTGCAAATTTGCTACATTGATGAAGGGGCCAAAAATAAATAAATCAAACAGAGGGCCACCAATGGCCCTAGCACCACATTTTGGACATCCCTGATTTAATATAACCACAAATTTTTAACCCAGACGAATGGAAAGCAGAAAAAAGATGCTGTGTTTTGTTTTTTTAGGTTTTCAGGAGGAATTTCTTTCCTTCTGTTTGCTGAAGGCTGAACGCGATGTGGAAATATTCCTCCGCTGGTTACATCAGTCTTCAAAGTCCTGCATTTATTTTCCTTTGTGTTTGTCAACAAATAATTTCATTCTGTGGGGAAGAAAATAAATGCATCCTTCACTTAAACAGGAAAATGTTGTTTATGCGCCCGCCTTTTGTTCTCTTCATCTGTTTTTCCCGCGTTCTCATTTATCAGCCGGTTTCTCCATGACGCCTCAGATTCGTCCAACGCGCAGGAAGTGGGCCCACGCTTTGGGCCGGATCAATGCGGTTCTGAAACCCGCCAGCGATTCATCCATTAGCGCGACGCGATAACGGTCGGATAACGTGATGAAGCAGTTTGAACATCAGGAGCTTTTACAAGTGATGATGATGTGGGATCCAATCAGAGATGATGCGATTAGCCGACTGTTAGAGCCGAGAAAACGAGGTTTTAATGGTGGAGCTGATAAGTGAGTAAATATGCTGCTGACAAAATGAAGTGAATAAAAGCTTTTAACGACAAATCCTGAATGATATGCAGCTGATTATAACAGAGAGCATGAAAAATACTTGAAGCAATTTCAAACAAAAACACAGAAATAGATCTACTGTTCATTTTGGCCGCCTGGATTTTTATTATAGTTTTATTTCATTCTGACTTTTTGTTTACTTCAGTTACATTTAGTGAGTTTTTAGAGTGTTTTTATTACTTATAGCAGGAGTTTTAGTTTATTCATACTTTGGTTAGTTTTTTAAAAAGTCAAAGTATTGTGATAATGTAAACACTGATTGGGTAATAAATACTCAACAGAAGAAACCATTAAAAAAAAAATCAATTATTGTTGAATAACCAACTGAATCTCCAAACTTTTGCTGTCGCCATATTTTGGGCTGACAAAAACTTATCATGTAAAAAATAAAATTCACATTATTTAGTAGCATTTAGTAGCTAGATGCTACTAGATGCTACTAGTACCATCTAGCTACTAATAGCATCTAGCTACTAGTTAACAGTGGCTAAATTAAGCCTTGACTTAAACAGAAAAATGTTGTTTATACAGTTACTAGCCAACAGCAAACTGTTAGCTAAACTGTTAGCTTGAGGCAGTTTTTACTAGCTAACATTTGGCATGTTGGCATTTAGCTATGTGCTACAAGTTAACAGTCTACTGTTAAATAGTAGCATCTGGCTACTAGCCAACAGCAGACTGTTAGCTTGAGGCAGATTTACTAGCTACTATGTGCTCCTAGCTTGCAGCTAGTAAGATAACAATTTTCTACATCTGAACTAAATTATGACAAAACTAAAACACGTTGTAGGAAAATGTGTCATCTTTACAACATGCATTGTTTTAATTCTATGAATATTTTACACTTTGTTGATGAACGGTTCAGGAATAATCTTGAGGTTTTTCTTCAGTGCTTCAGATACAGATCATGCAGTTACAGACATTATTGTTTTATGTTTTAAATTTGCCCCTGACTCCTATTTGTATTTTTTTTTACCGGGAAAACCTTTTTTTTTCTCCTAAATTTCTCCACAACGGGTCAATAAAGCTTATTTATCTTTCTGCATAGAGAGCAGTGAGTGTTTTCATTTGTTTTGATTTATTGAGAGAGCTGATGTCCTGAAAAGTCAATCTCACCTCAGTGTAAATTATCGCCGCCTCGTGACTGACACATGACCTTGAGGCAGATTTAGATTGGCTATGAAACTTCAAATTAAATCCATTATAATTTAACACGACTGCAGTCTATTTTTGTCCCAGAAGGGTGGCTGCAATTTAAAAAAGCCTGCGTTCTGCAATAACTTTTTTCATGTAGATAATTGAAATCTAAGCCGCTGCATTAGAGCAGCGAGTCGGAGAACATGAGCTCCAAAATTAGAAAGTGAAGTTTAACAAGCTGTGTGTGAAGATGAGAGGATGATGTAATGCTGTGCATGAAATATGCAACACTGGACCTGAAATGCTTTGTGAATTATCACACACACACACACACACACACACACACACACACACACACTGTTCTGACAATCACCTGCAAAGGAAAATGATGAAGTCCAGCAGCGGCCGGGTTTTTGTGGCTCATTTCAAACTGAAATGTCTTTCTTTAGTTCGAGTTTGAGAAGCTGAGCAGGAATGAGAATTGATTCCCATCAATCTCCAGTCTGACCTTCCCGCCTTTCGAATCGCTCCAAGACGTCTGCTGTCCGTGGCAGAGGGTCATTGGGCACAAAACGTATTTACCAAAAAAACTAAATAAATACAGCTCCGGGTAATTCACCACAGCTGTCTTGATTTTGGTCACATTTCTACTGTAAATATGCATAAAACTTTGTCAATATTCTGCCAGTGTAAAACAGCTAGACACCATTTTGCAATAATGATATTTATACTAAATAAGAAACGCAAATAAAGTCATATGTGAATAAGTTTGTTCATGCAGTAAGTTATTCAGAAACATTTTGTGCCACCATCTTTCAACTATACACCGTGTTCCAAATTATTATGCAAATTGGATTAAAGTGTCATAAAGATTAAATCTTTTGTTGTGCTATTACATTTATAGATGGTTTGTGTGTCAGGGCTCTTTGAATCACCATAATTAATTTCAGAGAGCTGGTTGATCAGCTTGTCTGCTGAGCTTAATTAAAGGAAATCTACTTAAGGATGTTCCACATTATTCAGCAAGCCACAGGTTCAATAAATACGGGAAAGAGAAATGATCTCTGCTGATGAAAATCACCAGATAGTGTAGTGCCGTATGACAAGGTGTGTAATTTTCACCTAAAATAATTTTCTGCTCAGTTAAACGCCAAACTGGAGACATGTTGGAGTTAAAAAAGGTGAAACTCTTTAGAGAAACTAATTTTCCAAAAAACTCAGAGAGCAGTGACTCAGATTTCACAGCTGATTGAAATGATCTTTGAGTCGAGGAACTTTTAGGAGACGCATCAGAAGACGGAGAGCTAATGTGTTGCTCCTGCAGCGCTTTGAACCAACTTGCTTTAAGAGACAGAAAAAGGTGCCTGCATGCATAATTCACAACTGCATCTGGATAAACAGCCAGTTTGTCTAACATTTAATGAAGAGGAGGAAGAGAAGACGACCAATGTTTGGGGGTGATAAGGCAGCTTTCCGCCTGGAGGCAGAGGAACTGCAGGCCTCATTCAGGCTGCCTGGCCTGAAAACGGAGAATCTCACCTGCTGAATGTGACCAACGCTTATCGCCGGGTGGCAACATGTGCAGCTGCCTTTGACTCAACATCTGACGTTTCCAAACCACAAAATGGTTTCATGTCCAAATAACACGACCAGGGAAGGTTTAGCGTCTTAAAAACATCCTGTTTGCTTATTTTAGTCTGAATTATAAAGACTTTTTAAAGTAAATTGGTGGTGGAAGTGGAAAGGAAGCGGATATTACATTTTCTAAAAGAGAAGATTTTCTTCTCTACAAGATCTAATAAAAAGTGAAATACCAAAGAATATCGGGCACAATGGAAAGAAAATTAAAATAAAATTTACTTGTTTCTCTCCTGTAATGTCGGCTTAATAAAATAAAGGTTTTAAAACATCAATCTGTGTGTAATTAAGCTGCAAAATGTTTTTCTCTTCGTGATTCAAGTTACTGAAGTAAATTAACTTTACAAAAATATTCAAATAACTCTGCAAGTCTGATATTTATGCTGTTTTCACCCTGATAGTGCGGCAGATTGGATTCAAACTGGGACACAAGTAGCAACATTTGCTCCATTTCCAGCTGCTGTGGTCAGGGCCGGCCTCAGGCATAAGCAAACCAAGCAGCCGCCAGGGGCCCCTCAGTGGAGCTGATTTTTATTTTTTAAGTAATAATTTCTGTCATTATAATATCAAAAACACACAATTTCACTATAAACTAATTCATTTTTACAATAATATATATTTGATAATGTCTGTACAAATTATTTTATTGATAAAAAGAAAACAAACGAATTGCTCTTGGGTGCCCCTGGTGGCCGCGGTAGGTACCGCACGCTTCATCGGTACCATGAGCTGCTGTGCAATTAGCAATTAGCATCCAGGCGTCCAAAGCTCCGGTCAGAAGGTAAGTTAGCAAAACAATGTCTCAAAAAAGGATTTATTCTTCAGGGAGGGAGAAAAGAATAGAAAAGAGCCCAGATAAAAGTTTGTTTTAATGAGCCTTGGTGATGTAATGAAATGTAAAAGATTTGTAAAGCTGCTAATAGAAAATTAGCTTGAAAGGTTCAGTTCAACAGCCAAACATTTAAGCTGCGTCTTTGTTTGTGTGAAACTGAGTTTAAACTTTAAATAAGTTTATTTTCATGGTTGGTTTTTTTTTTTATTTCTGAGGTATTTTAGCTTGAAAACGTTTGATAAGAATAATTCAAACTTCTCAATGTTGGACATTGTCTAGCCAAATGTTTTTACGTCAGGCTACATGGCTGCTACATCGATTAGCTGCTCCATGCTGCAGTTGCTGCTGAGTAAAATCACTTTGAGGCTAAAACAAACATTATTTTTTACATCAACTTCTCAAACTTCTGTGAAAATCATTTGATCTGCAGAACGGATCCGGTGGGATCCGGCTCCGTTCTGCAGATCACAGAAAACAAAACTGGTAGGAAAGAGCAGAAACTTGATGTCCCAGGAAATGACAAACAGATCAGGCCGACCGTTTCACCAACTTCCTGCCTGGACGACCTCCGCTCACGTCAAAACGTCAGAGTTTAAATCATATCAGAAATCCTCTGTAAGCTGGAAACTTTCCAGATTGTCCAACAAATTTCAGACAGAAAAAACTCCTGTGGTAATATTACTGAATATTGTGTTGAGTAAAACATTTATCAGACGAAAAAACCATAAAAAATATTGTAAAAAGTGATTTTCTTTCACAAAGATTTCATTATTTATAGAGGAAACCAGCAAACAGAAGATTGTTTTGTTCATTTTTATGTCCTTTCTCCTTCCAGTTTAATTATAAACTGATTTATTAGCCAGACTCAATTAAGCAGAGAAAAACAAAGACTTGTTTCCAGATTTTTATTTTATGAAAAACACAATAAATAAACTCTACTTCCAAAAACGTATGTAACCTTAATGTCTATAAAATTTAATCAAGTTTTTATAAAATAAAAATGTTAGTATGTGCCACCGTTTTACAACTCGATCATTTTAAGTAAGTAATTATTATGACATAATACAAATTACTGTAAAATTTAAGTTAACTTAATAAATCTGAGTGTTGTAATTACTGAACGACACCCAGAGATTATTTTTTAACTTCACAGCAAAAACACAAAATCACACCAATTATTTTAGTCTAGTTTGTAATGGATCTTAATACCATTGACTTAAAACCAGTTTCTATGTCTTACTATAACTTTGTTTTCCTTATTTCCGCTGTACTGAGGTATTTGCAGTAAAAACTAGAACAATTTTTTCTGGATAAATAGAGCCATAAGTGCAACTGTTTTCATACTTGTCGGCAGGGATTCATCAAATTAACCGAGATTAATCAATTAATCAACTGCTTTAGTAATTGATTAATCGCTAACTGGAGACTCACAAATATAAAACAAAGAATAAAATACTGTGCAGTAAGTATTTCAACATAATACAGTGGTTAATGAAAGCTCAATTATTCTAGAGCTCAAACGATTAATCAGATTAATCGTGATTAATTGGTTCTTGACAAAACTAACAGTTTCTGGTTCCTGGTTCTGATTATAATGTTTCAATAAGATCTGAATTTAGTTTTAGGCTTTTTTTTTATTATTTCAGAGGCTCTATGAGTGTTTTTAATATTTACCTGAAAAAAAGAGTATGATGTAAGTAGCACAACTTTATTGACATTTACGTCATTCTTTTATTCCAGATTTCACCGTTTTCTTGTGAAATTAATTTCTTAATGGCTTTTACAGGTAGCTGTGTGTATTTCTATTCATCCACTCAAACTTAAAATAAACTTTTCAACTTTATTTGGCCGTGAAATAGACAGAAACCCTTCAGAGTGGAGCTTTACCCAAAGAAAACCTCGATATAGATGCAGACACAGAATGTTGAGACGTTTAGCCCTTTAATCTGGATTAGTTTGGAAATAAGTTTCAGTCTTGATGGAGTCAGGAAGCGTTGGCAGCTCAGTCCCGCGTTAAACGGCGGAGAGCAAACAGCGACGTCTGATTGGATGAACCGTCTGTTGACTCTGCTGGCAGGTCGTCAGCGTTTTGTTTGCTTTCATTTCAGGCAGAGACACAAAAATCTGGTGATAAATGATGAAATTTTGCTGCAACAGCTGAACTCTTTTTAAATTTATTTTCATTTTTCACTATTTCAGTTGAAGTATCTAAGAAAACATGAAAGTTTCGAACATTTGAAGGGCAAACAAAAGAAATCTTGATTTTCTGTCATGAATTTTGGACTCTAAACTTTATGCTCAAGCAGACAATTAATCGATTAAATAATCAATTAATTGGATAAAAAATAGCCATACTTTTTTATTTAACCATTTAAGCCTTTTTACACAATATTGGAAATATATTAAAGATGCAAACAAGTAAATAATTAAATATTTTTTTTATATAAAACTAAAATTTTGTCAAACACTGTAACATAGCATTCCATTAATGAACGCTTAATTAGCTAAAAAATACTAATCTACTAATCTGTTGATTATTTTTGTGCTATTAACTGGATAGAAAAGGAGCTTAAAGATTTTTATTACTAAATTTGAACCAGGTGAAGCTAAACCTGCCACTTGTAAAAATATTTATAGACAAAGAAGTTTTATTATCTTAAAAGTGATATTTATACATTTTTATACAGCTTTAGTTTAATTACTGCTCTGCTCTTTCAGTAAATGACATTTTTTTAAAACAAAATAAAATTCAGTTAACAATTAATCAATTACTAAAATAGTTGATGATTATTTCAATAATTGATTAATCATTATTATGTCGATTAATCGTTTTACTCGGCATACATTACGCACTGTATTATGTTGAAATTTTACCCTGACTATTTTATTCTTCGTTGTTCTATCTTTGTGTCTCAAGCAAACAATTAATCAATTACTAAATTAGCTGATAATTGTTTCAATAATGGATTGATCACAATTAATCTGATTAATCGCTTCAGCCCTACCAACTAGCATGAATAAAACTATTTCATTGATGGTTGTGTCGACACAGAAAATGATTTTTGGTTTTGTTTCTGGTACAAATATCTTAGCACACTTCAAATAAGACAAAACTAACATGTAAATACATTTTAGGAAGAAATAGAAGCTTGTTTTAAGTCAATAATTACAAAGTCCGAGTTTCACTGGCAGATTATTTCACTTGTGGAAAAATGTCTAGTCATGAATTAAATATTCTGCCAGGTTAAGTACTTACTGAAAACAAGCTACTATATATTTGCTAAAAAGTTACTTTAAGTTAGTTTTATTTCAAGTGTACTAAGATATTTACACTAGAAACTAAACCACATTTAGCAGCGTACTTACTGTTTTTAATTATTCCAGTTAACAAAAATGTTTTCTGTATTTCAGTTTTTGTTCGTTTTGGTTAACTATAATAACCTCGGTGTGTATTCTCCATCCAGGATTCACATTCAGCACAATAAAGCACACACACCCACTGTGGACGTAAATGGCCTTGCTAATTAGCTTTAGTTATGGGCCTTCACACTCCCATCCAACATTCTCTACACTTAACGCTCTCCCTGGAGAGCGGAATCGCATAACATTAGGGCGAGGCTTTATCGCGGGGAGAGCGGGCCGTAAATCAGACACCTGAAACTGCATTAGCCATTCCAACAAGCAGGGATGTGTGATTACGAGTGGACCGGATGCTGTCTGCTCACTGATAAAGACTACACCCTGATAAGGCTACAGTGAATTCACTCCGTCTCCTTCTGATAATTAGAAATTTCAAACAACATCACCGCCTATCCTCTCTGCTGTAATTTATACACTGGAGGATCCAGGATAGATGGAGCAGCACAATATAAAACATTTTTTAACCTTTCAACGCACGAATACATCGACAGTGAAGAAGTTAAAGGAAATGGAACAATTGAAACACACACAAAGATCATTATCATAGATCTGTGGTCTACACAAAACATTCATTTCATTTTCTGCATGAATCATTCTTAAACAATGAGATTTTAGCCAAATAATCTGCTGCTGGCCACGCCCCCCAACTCAGCGTTTAAACTCTCACGTGAAAATGGCAGCAAACAGACATGCAATTATACAACTGCACATCTTTGAAAAGCATCAGTAGAGTCTCCTGCACAACCAACAAGATCACATCAAGTGGTTTCTGGAAGGTACGTTAACAACAAAACACTTTTCCAGTGTTTACTAAAGGCTTACTAAAGGCGCTGGAGCTGTGTTTGGGTTGGGTTGAATTCTGCTGGGGTTGCTAGGTGACGGCGGAACTGGGCTGGCGTTGCTAGGTAACGGGCAATGCATGCCGATTTGTGATGTTAAAAACAGCTCACTTTCCAGACACCAAAAACACGAACTTATTGTTGAAACAAATGTTTCTACTGCTGGAAGCGGCAAAGAAAACAACAGGAAGTGGTTGGAGTTTCTTACTTAGTGGAAAAACCACAAATGCAAAATTGTGTTTTGTAGCACTAGCAGAATATCAACAAAGTTTTGTGCACATTTGTAATGGAAAATCAGCTATTCAGGAATAGCAAATGGTTTCATTGTGTTTCTCAAGCAGACCTTCTAAAAATCATATCGAAGCACGAAGAAGATTAGAAGAACGTTAGCACTGAGGCTCTTTAATTGATCAATCTCCACAGTGAGCAGAAAAGCTAAATATCTTCTTCTTGTTTAAGCACAAAGCAGCAAAATGTGCAGCAGTCAGGAGATGGATGGCTGTTTGGTAATATCTTTATCAGGATGAATGAAGATCAGGCCGTCAGCCGCAGAAACAGAGAAAATGGGGAATGATTGTCTCTGACAATTTAAAAGATTAAATGTGAGAATCACAGCGTCCGCTCTGCACTTTGCCGCTTTACCTCGCTCCCAACGGAGCGACGAACGACACAAAACGAGACGGAAGAGGGAATAATCTGGAGACGGAGAGATGTGGGGGAACGCGGAACAAAAAGCAAGGATGTAGACGACGCAGCTCGGCTAACAGCGAGTTCTGAGACAATAAAATGTGTCACATTCGATACAGTTTTCCTAAAGAGTCGTCTGAAACTGTCAGCGCAAAGAAAAGAGACGGCCTGGGCTAAATGTGGCGCCGTCACCTGCGAGGTAAAAATCACTTCACTCACATAAACAAAAACACTTTCATGTGAAAACCGACTCTTTGTTTCTATATGCTGCGCTTGTTGTTTAACAGCCGCTAAGCTGCAGCTGACAGAGTCGATACACAGTGTAATAACAGCATATGATTACAGAGCTTTTATTTCTGTTGTTCTCACAATGAAAGCCACACAGTCGTTCTGCCAATCATAATTCACTTCAGCTTAATATCAGAGTTAAAGATCCGTCTACAGTCACAAATAAGAGCAAATGTAAACGTTTCTGAACGGCTGCAGAGGTCAATCAGTCCCACGGCGCGCTGCAGAAGGAAAATAAACATGTTGAGCAAAATAAGAACATTTATGAACTTCAAAGGTTGAACTTTCTTTGGAAGAAATTCAGAAATTTTGTGATTTATCTCAGACACTTTCTGGAACAAACTTGGAAATGTCTGAGCTCCAAAAGTTGAAAAACTTTTTTGATTAAATTTTTCAGAAAAAAACATGGAAATCTGTGAGCTTGAAAAGTAAAAAATCTGCAAGAAAAATCAGAAATTTTGAAAGTAAGCTGAAATCCTGGAAATTTTTTCAGTTCAAGTTGTAAATTTTTTAGCAAGAACGTGGAAAATTTGACATTAATATCAAAGATTTTTTTTAGAGAGACAACTGAAAATGTCTTTGCTCCAAAACTCGAAAATTTGCCAGAATTTTTTCAAATTATTCTCTGAAATTCTCTAAAACAAACTTGAACATTTCTAGATTCATTTCTAGAAAAAAAAAAAATCAGAAACTTTTAGATTTATCTCAGTAATTTTTGGGAAAAATCTTGAAAGTTTCTTAGCTCCAAAAGTTTAATAACTTTGACTTTTAAAACGCAGAAAGTTCCCAAAATTCGAAGCAAATCACAGCAGCTGAAAATGCAAAACTATGCAGGTCTAAAGGACCATCAGGCATAAAAATACTTTATGTTTCCTGTTAGTGTTTATATTTGTCACCTTTATGATTTTTAATGTTCAAGATTTATTTGCGTTTTTTATTTAATGAAAAAAACCACAGAAGTGAAACTGTATTTTTTTGGAATTAGCACCAAAAGTAAGCCGGATTCCTGCCGTTATATTTGTTGTTTGTCCGACTCGGAGAAGCACTCAGCCTCAGCTGAATGTTGTTTTTCTGGTGGCTCTTCACCCATAAAAGCTTCTTACTATTTTCAAAGAGAAAATGTCTTCGAGTGAATAAAAGATCTCAACATCGAGGAAAATAAACCTTGAGCAGATATTTTCCTCAGAATAATAATGACTTCTTCTATTTTTTCCCCTTCAATTAGGAGTTTTACAGCTTAATGATAAAATGATTTTTATCTCCTGGCCTCCCCAGGTTGATGAACGCGCTGAGGGTTTGAGATCGGAGCTGCTGATTGTGTTTGACGATCTCATCCTGTAAATATGATCTGGAAGCAGAAAGACGAGCGTTATCCGCCGGAGCCTCGTTCCTGCGCCTGATGACATCAAAGTGAAGAGCCCTGCATGGAGATCAAACGCGCTCGGAAATCAGCGCCAACCAAGGAAATGTTCTGATGTATTTATTCACAACGGCTTATTTGGGTTATCAAATGGAGCCGGTGGCTTCGGCTCCGTGTGCCAGGCGTTCTCAGATATTAGCTGCTCACAAACATGTTTGTTGTGCTCAGTTTGTGAAATGAAATGCCAAAACTTTTAATCCATAATAATACGAAACTATTTTTTTTTAGTTGCAAACGTGTCAGTTCAGGATTGGATTTTACTAAAGGAAAAAAAACAAACCAATTCCTCATCATCCGATCAGAGCGTTGCCAGGTTGGTCATGAATTTAGTCGTGTTATTTAATAAAAATTAGGCTTGTAAAATAAAAAGTGTAATCTCCAGGGCATCAAATTTCACTGAATTAATATCTCATCACTTATAGTTTAAAGTTTCATACTATTCCTCCAGGTTACCAAAAGATTTTATCTCACTGTTTTTAATATTCCTCCAGATAAAATGTGTTTATTCAACATCTGAGTTTTTGGGCAGAAGCGTCCAAACTTGTTGGTAAAGATGCATAAAGTCAAGCAGTGGAGGAAAAACCTTTTGGGTAATAATTGATTTTATAGAAGTTAGATTGATCACAATCATTGGTACATCTTTACATACCACCTTTAGCAAAAGACAGAGGTGGATCCGCCAGGGGGGCAAAAGGGGACACCTGCCCCCAAATCTTATGTCCTTAAAATAAGACTTTTTAAAAATTAAACCTTTTTGGTCCAGAAACCCCTTACAGCTGTTAAATTACATATCAATACACTAAAAGAAATATAATTTTAAAAGGTACATAAAATGCAATATTTACTGTTTCCTTCCATTTGAGTTTCAAGCGCAACAAAAACAAAACAAAAAACACCAAGCCGGTTGTCGGTAATAAGTTAATGTTTTTTTTGTCTTTGAAATGAGCCGTTTCAAAACTCTCCAGAATATAATGTCTCAGATTATTAGGCGCTGCACCGTTGCCTGGCAACCCCAGCCGAGTTCCATTGTTACCTAGCAACGCAAGCTGAGCTCCAGTATGTTTGGTCAGTTTGTTTCACAGCTGTACAATGGCTGCTGAAAAAGACAAAGTCTATTGTTGTTCCAGAAACCACTTGCTGCATTCTTATTGGTTATGCAGGAGGCTCTACTAATGCTTTTCAAAGCTGTACGGTTGTATAATTTTGCATCCGTTTTTAGCCATTTTTATGTGGGGTTGTAAATGAGTTGGTAGGTGTGGCTCAATTGAATTTAAAGTGACAAGAGGTGCTAAAACAGCTAAAATCTCATTATCTAAGAAGGATTTTGTGCAAAAAAATATAATGATCATGTTTTGTGTAGGCCATAGATCTATCCGAACCTGTTCAAGGCAGCACAAGTATAATTAAAATCCCAGAGATAGTGAGTTCAATGAACTCAAGTAACAGTACTTTGACATTTTTACTTCAGTAAAACGTAGCCAACCAAGAAGAAAAACTAAATGGGACGAAATCTCATTATTTTAAACCAATCAGGCAGCTTTATTTATGTTAATAAACTTCTGTGGTTGCCATTTCCTTGCTTCACCATTCCATAGTTTGGTGGTTATTTTTTCTTCTCTGAAGAAACTGCTGGATTTTTCACACCGACTGTCAGTTCAAACTGGCCTTAGAGGACGTTCTGTCCCGTTTTAACAGCTGACAATTTAAAGTAATTTTCCATCATCCACTCACAGCCTGCAGGGTAAAATGTAGCTTTGTGGCTCTGATAAACTACAGCGACCAACAGGGATTTCTCTTAGTTTGCTCTTTTTGTCTGAATCGACACATTTTTAAAAGAAAACAATGAGATCTGATCCAAAGTGGTGGAAAATGTAAAAAAAAAACACTCAATAATTTCACATGCTGACGTTTTATTTGAGGAACCAAGCCTTTTATTTGTCAGGTTAGGCCCTTCAGGAGGCGTAAAAACGATTGAATGAAGAGAAAACTTATAGAAATCTGCATCTTTTGGGGCCTGCCCATAGCAATGCCTAGGGAGGGCAGAGACTGACTCGTTTTACTCGGTGCTGCTTTCCAGAAGATGGAGAACATTAAGGAGGGCGGGGATAAGTGCTGAACATCTGCTGCAGCAAAACTGAGAGGCTGCAGCAGGACGCAGCGCTCCATCAATATCAGATCTTAAATTGGAAAAACGTTTGTGTGTCACGGCGGGGGCCGGAGCAGCGGGGCAGTTTGATGAATGAGCCATCGCCGTGATTGATGGTCAGGAGGGAGCGGTCAGGAGAAACGCTACGCAGCGCCATGTCACTTTCAAGTCGCACGCCTCGCATGAATTTTAGAAAATAAGTTTGGACAAAGTACCCTTGACAAGAGCATTTCATTTCAGCCTGTTAGACTCGGAGCTATCCGCTCACCTCCGTGATGCTGGTTGGAAACGACAGTTTGATTTCAGTCGAGGCGTTTTCACACTTCATAGTCCGATAGATTCATTTCCACTGGAGACCAAAAGTTGCAACAACATTTTCAGCTGCTGTGGTTCTCTTTCTGAATGCAAACCCTCAGAGAAACCTGTTCCCCTCCTCGCCTGCGGAGGCGCTGCACCAAGAACCACTGAACGAAACAACACGAAAACCTCTGAAGACACTACCTGGGTTTTATTAAAAACGTGCTGAAATGTTTGTCTGTATTCGCATTTGTCTTCACTTACTTTTGTAATTTGTTCTGTCTGCAGTGAAGGAGAACAATTATATAAAATATGAAGTTTAAAAATACAACTTTTTAAATCTAATTGCATGAATGTACAGTTTAACTGTAAATTGCATAACCCGATACTGCAGGCTGAGATTTCATTTCCTCGTGACAGGCCTGAATTAATACGCGACAGCTGTGTCAGATGAATGGTTCCAGTGTTAATGTGCACTTCGCCATGAAGTGGTGCTTTTAAACCTCGTGTCGGAGATCAAAATAACCCTTTCTTTGTCTTCCCTACATGCACAGACATTCATTTTACGTCCTACATGTTTTTCTTCCATGAAAGCTGCAATGAAAGAGCTACATCTAGTAATTCATCGGCTTAGATGAACAAAGCAATATTTGTTCAAAAAGCGGTAGAGAAACCAAAAACTGGACAAAGGCCAAGGCCTGAGCTCGTCTCCCTTGAACTCCCATTGGACGCTGGTCTTAATGGACAGACAACATTCCACCTCTAAGTGGTTTGACATCTTGCTGCCATAAATAAACTCCAACAGGGATGCTCTATTAGGCTAAACAAGGCTGTGTGTGTCCCTGCGAAGCCAGGAAGCACCCTCCTAATGGTTCACTAATGCCTTTATTGGATTACGCCAACATCTCCTATTGCATTATGTCACAACGACGGCATTCTGCAGGATTTGATGGAATGGAGACGGGCTGAGTGTGACTAAAATTACACAAGAACAAGAAACCCCGAAGCAGGCCAACACTAACTCATTTATATCTAATTAAATCTTTCATGTTTCCAGTAGTTGAGATGCAAAAACACAAAATATTAAAAGTATTTTTGGTCTAGTTTCCAGTGCAAATATATTCATACATTTAGGATAAGACAAAAGTCACAAAAACCTTTCAGCATCTTATAGAAACTTGTTTTAAGTCAATAGTTTATGAGTATTGATGAGAAGAGTATTAGTTTCAACGTCTGCCAGACATTTCTTCCACTGGAGTACAAAACACACTGTAGATAGAAAAACTCAAACTTTTTGGATTAATCTCAGATATTTGACATTACTGAGCTTAAAAAGTCGAAACTTGGACACAAAAACACAAAGAAATTTTTTAGAAAATAAAAAATTCTGAGCTTGAAAAGTCACACGTTTGCAAGAAAAAGCATTTTTGGTTACTTTGTGTCTAAGAACAATTTGTTTTGGTAGTTTAATCCTGTCCACTGGTATCTGAGACACTTTGATGCAAACCTGGATTTCGTCAGTATTAAAAGAAACAAGTCGCACTAAGTTAATCATCCATGTTGAAACTTTGACGTCCCGTCACACACATAAAGACTTATCTTCATTTTGGACTACAATAGTTAAACTAAACTCCTTCTCTACTGATGATCTTGTCATATTGATGATAAGTTGATGTGTGGATCGATCGCCTTTTTTGTTTAACTAAACCGAAACACAGAATTCTGCAGCACATCTACGCATTAAAGTTGTCATAGTCAAGCTAGCATAACTTACCCATTTCCTTCTCCTATGCTTTTTTTTTCTAATGAAAACTTTTTCCTGATCTTGTTATCTGGTTGTTGTAATGTTGAGAATTACACTGAGTCACTTTTTCTTTCATATATCACACATACATTTGAGATTTAGTACCTTATGTTGACAACTTGATACCTAAAACCAACGCTAGGCAGCTATTTTCTGTGGAGGGCGGGATCTTGCTAACATAACGTCACTTTGCAACACGTCTGTTGTATTTGGTTACTTTTCACCTCCTGTAAGATTTTTCCTTCATTAAAAATATGAAGTCAATGTTAATACCATTCTCCTGTCTGCATTTTGCTCCTTCTATAATATTTCCACGTTTCCTGGGACGCATCCTTAGATTGAACAACGCGACATTAATAACCGCTTTTATTTTTCAAACTGGTCAGAGGAAAAAAACACTATCCCACTGATGTTTACATCAGCAAACCAATAATGCGTAGTATAAAATTGATTTTCGTTAAATCCAGACACTTATGCATTTGTAAGATAAAGGACTATTATGATTCGGCCATTATTTATATCGCCTAGAGGTTGCAAATTCGAACCTGCAGACTACGGAAGCAATTACTGTGCAAATAACACAGATGGTGCAACAAACAAAGCACTTAAGAAAATGGTTTTTCCATTAGACAGACACTCTGGTCTCTATAAGGACCCTGGCTGCTGAGGCAACGTGTGTGTGAGCGTGAATGCATTTGAAGATGACCATCCGCTCTTCGTGACCTTTCCCACTTTTAGTGATTTTTTTAGTTTAGCTAATTACAACGATGTTACAGTTGGTGCCATAAAAATCAGTGATAATGCTTTGTTTTGGAGTCACACACTCACACACACACCTTTTACTGTTCTTGCATTCTTAATGTCCTGCTAATGGATCTTTTGAAAGAAGAGTTTTGAAGACCTCTCACACCCAGAGGACTTTGTTAGCGGTGCTAATGACAAGGCCGATGCAGGCAGCTGCCGTCTGAATGCACTCACCTCCCCTGATACGTCTCTGTGGGATAAATAAAACCCGTCTCCACTCACTTTCCTGTATTTATATGATGCAGCTTTCGCCATGGAGGATAAGGGCGCAGAAACGAGAAGAAGGGGGAAAACCAGTGTTGCCAGGTTGGACGGCTTTTCACAACATTTGGTGAATTTGCAGAGAAATACAGAGGAAAATTCCTTAAAATAGTTTTTATTATGATCAAAGCCAAATAAAAACTACTCAGATATTTTAGTTAGAAATCTCTAAATTGTGTTTAATATGACATCACCTATCAATAGTTATTGGTTAATCAAGTGTCACTATATGGTACACTGCATCTCTAAGCACACATTAAATAAACCAAATAACTTAAACACAACTTTTCAGCAAGATCAATAAGCTTGCTTCAAGTCAACAATTCTTGAATTTTGATGCAAAATGTACAAGTTCACCAGCTTCAAAATGTTTTCACCACATAACTTTAAAACTTTGTTTTTTACATATTTTTAAGTACCTAAGAGTGAGTTTCTATATAAAATACATCTGAAGGCATTAACATGAGTTTCTTTAGAGGTTGAGTTCACATTTATGCAGTTTTTTTGTGGAGTTTTACATTGTTTTTGGGTGGAAACTACCAGAATATCGTTTTATTTTCTAGCTGCAGACGGATGAAAGCGGGACGGGGAGCAGCGGCTCAGGGTGTAAAAAGATCACTTCCAGGTCCAGATCCGCTCACTGGACGGCGTTTCAACAGCATTGATGCTCATGCAAATGGGAAATAAACAGGTTAGCACAAACCGGAGCGAGCAGCAGTTTGATGCAAGAGATGATTCTGAACAGTTTTAACTTGCTATGCAGCAGGAACATCACCAGCATCTGGATGTTTTACATACAACTGTGTTTTCACTTTCCTTCAGCCTCTTTAGATCCGGTCAGCAGATTTTTATCTACAGGATTCATTAGGATCACAGCAGATCCATCCTAAAAACGCTTACACCTACCTAATCTCGTGGCTCAAACTCCAAATATATATTAATACGCACAACAGAAAACATCTTAGCAGAACCGCAGATGCAAATGTTTACATTCGCTAATGCCGTATTAGTTATTTCCACAACTAAAACGTCAGCGCATCAAGTCTGATACGCCGAGGTATTTTAGTTTTCTAATCTTTAGAATATTTTGGAAATGTTCTGTGAAAAAATCTGCAAACAGTTTGGTTTCCTGAATATATCTTGGAGTCACGATCCAAAAACACATGAAGCCACGAATATGTTACAATTAGGCACGAAATGATGGTAGAAATGGCCCCGTTTTTACAAAGCCTGTAGTGAAATAAATATAAATAGATATAGAAAGTATAATATAAAATAGTCACTACATTTTCATGGGTGGATGCGTTATGTTTTCTTGGGTAACAGCAGGTGAATGGATCCAAATCAGATTTTTTTGGCACTTTTCTGTTTTTTTTCACCGCAGCGTGAACGACTTTTGGTAAAACCTAACGCACAATTTTTATTATTTGGGATATTTAAACTGTTTTCCAGTTCCAGTTTTTTGTTCAGCGTTCTGAACGAAAAAACAAAAATATGATTCATCGCAATAACCAGGGGAACAATTTATCGTCCAGTGAAATTAGTTATTGAGGCTCGTTCCAGATAACCACAGCAACCATGTGACTAAATACGTTTTAAGGTAAAAGAATGCGTTGAATTAAAAATAAAAACAACATAACACTAACATTACTGGGTAGCGTGTGAGTTGCCTCCACGAAGTCTCACGAAGTCAGAAACCTGGAAGCGTCCGAGCCTCTGCCGCCTCCCGGGGTCATTTTGGTTGATTTGAATGATTTTCTGCCTTCGGTTTTATTGCCTTTTACATAGTTTTGACAGTCCAGCCTGCAGCTACATGCAGAGCACAAATCTTTGTGTGTTTGCGAGCGTGGTCAGTGATTACGGAGGCACTACCTCGCACAGACTCCGTAAATCACACATGATCTGGCACCCACTCTGGAAAATAGCTTGTGCTTTTTGCGACCCAAGGCCGTAAGCTTTACCTCATCTCGCGTTAATGGCGGAGAGTAAAAGAATTTGGCTTTTACTCAGCAGAGTGAGAAGGAAAGAAAGTGCAGAAAAATGGCTGAAAGCGCCTTTCATTTTACAGGAGGGGAAATGCTTCAGTCAGAGGGAACAACCTGTTCTCAAAAGCAGTTCGCATCCACAACCTTTAAGTTTCACTACTTTCTGTTTTAGAGTACAACTTTGTGTTTTATTATTGCTGGGTGTGTTTCAATGCAGCCACTAAATGCTAAATAAATCAAAAACATAACTGAAGATTTAAAAATCGATCATATTTCAAACAAGTTTTTTTTTTTGTTTGAAATTTAAATTCTTGTTCAACTTATAAAGCGTTTTAAACCATCAAATTTTATGAGATAAAAATAAAATGAGGAAACACAAAAACGTCAAACTAAAATCGAGATAAAAGCAGGATGTATTTAACTCTTTCTCTCTCAACTGAAAGCAGACTTGGGAGCAAAAAGCGTAGTTATCCAAAAACAAAACGTTGGTTCTGTTGCCAACATTTTCAATTGTTAATTTGTCTGCAGTAATTTTAAACTCCACCCATGTTGGTGCCACACACAGTCTGTCCACGGGCCGCAAATGGCCCTCTGGCCACACTTTGGACACCACTAGTTTCAACTTCTCTGATAAATATGACGCCTCTTACAGTACTCCTCTCAATCTGTTTTCTCCTTTCCTCTGATGATAACGTCTGGATCATAGCCTCCCTAACGTGTCCTTATTGCCTTAATGTAGCGTGGAATAAAACCCAGAAACTCATCCTCATGGCTACCGACTAATTGGGCACACAGTGGACCTTCTTCAGCTGTGCTGATGCTGCGGGAGCACACAGAGTTCTGGGAGAACAGATGGAAAAGAGCAGGAAGGCGAAGAAGAGAAAAGTAAGCGTTGCCCTGAGGAGTTGAGACTTCGGTTTGAAGTCGTCCTAAATGCCTGATGAGTGAACAAAAAGAGCAGCAAGGTGACTTCTCCCAACCAGAACCGCCAAGCAGTGAGCGTTCATCCACCTAGAGTCGTTCAAGGGATCACTTGGCGGCGAGCTGAGCGCTGACTCTGCGTTTCTTTTTTTTGTGTGCATGATGGAGAAGCTCTTTGTTTCTGTCGGTGCGTCACGCTGAGCCGTGTCTCTCCGCTAACCAGCCGTCAGAAACAACGAATCGCTGCAACAGAGCCAAAACTGAGAATAAACTCATGTTCTTAAATGTAAATATAAGAAATGAGAATTTTAGCAGATTTCTTTACATTAAACTTTGATAATGAGACTAAAACTGTCTAATATTTTTTTTATTTGCATTTTTCTACGTTGGTGACATTTTATTTCCTAATATTTTCTTTGTTTAGGAACAAAGATTCTTTAATGTATGAATAAACTTTGTTTTTAATATGACACACTGCAAAAGCCAAAAATATTTGTCTGGTTTCTAGTGTAAATATCTTAGTAAATTTGAAATAAGATTAAACTAGCTCTCAAGAAACTTTTTAGTAAGATAAATTAGCTTATTTTATGTCAATAATTCCTCAATATTCATTATAAAGTTTTAGTTCATCTGGCAGATTTTCAATAATATCAATTATTAAGGAATTATTGACCTAAAATAAGCTCCTATTTCTCGTTGAAATGTGACTTCTAGGTTAGTTTTGTATTATTTCAAGACACTTGCAGAAGAAACAAGGCAAAAATACTTGGCACAATTTTGTAACTTTGCAGTTTATGTTTATCAAAATTACCTCAAACGTTTTTAACAAATATGGTGAAAATATGACCATATTTCACCATATGGTGAAATATTTTATTACTGCTGTTCATTTTGACTGCATAACTTCAATATCAAGATTTTTATTTCATTTTAAAACCAAGAAGATTTAAAAAGGTAGTTTTTAATAAGTGACAACAAACGTCATAATGGATATTTACCCCAAAATAATAAAAAAAAATTGATTTGCAAAAGACGGCTCTAAAGTTTTATGTAGCTTATGATGGACACAATTAGCTTAGCATTAGCTTAGCATTCAGTGTGAGCAGTACTGTAAACCCTGCAGAAACCCAGTGGAGTTGTTTTTCCTGACTCATTCCTGCCTGATTTTTCCGCGGTCGTTAGCGAACGCTCTCTGATCCTCGGCGGTGTGTGCGGTGAATATCCATCATCATTTCACGGAGTCCGGATTTTGCCGTTGTGTTCGCTCTAATCCGTCGCAGCAGGTCAGCAGAGGCGAGAGGAGCAGAGGGAGAGTTGAGGGAGAATAATGCCATTTCAGGATAGGCCTTATTTAATTTACTGCAGGTCGATAGAGGTTCTCCAATTGCCTCTCCCAGATTAATAAGTAACCCACACGCGCTGTCCATCACTGTCCATCTCCCATTAGGCTCCTGAAATGGGGGCCCAAATTGCCTTGCAAGGTTGACTCTGATGGAAAACACACTCTCTCCATCCTTTTCTCTCTCAATTCCCATCCATTCCTCTCCCTCACTTTTCTCTTTTCTCTTATCAGGTTTCGTTTTTAAGATGCTCTGCAGAGCAACGCAGGTGTATTAGAGGAGCGCAGTCGTTCGTAAACGTCCGGAGATGATTGGGTTTGCAGTTTTAATCGCCATTCAGACAATTTCTTACTGTCTAAAACGATGATTTTCTCTGGGAAGAGTTGGTGTGAATTTAGCCTCAAATCACCAAAATGTGGGCCGTCCAGAACTTCGTCTTCCCTCACCTGAACATGTGACGTCTCAGAAAGATTTCATGGACTTTTCAGAATGAGATATGCTTAAAACTATATAATTATGCAAGTTTTTGACCACAATAAATGTAACAAAATAAACATGTTTTTGATCCTTTATGACAGGATGTGAAACTAATTTTAATTTTGGGTCACTTATCAAGATGATAAATGTTCTCCAGAATGTTTTGATAAAACCTGTTAAACTGCTAAAATTTGAATAAATACCTGTCTGTGCATTCGCTAATTAAATAATATTGAGCATTTTTTCATATTTATGTCATTTTGAGAGTATTCAGAACAAACTGCTTTGATTTAACTTTATGAAACTTCAACTGTTGCCTTAAAGTTGTTATTTATGTCTGTGTAAAAAGCTAGTTATTATTTGCCATATTTATTCCCTTCTCCAGTTCCCAGTCAAACCAGTGCTTCAAAGCAGCGCCTGTTGTTGGGTGGAAACCAGTCACTTCTGGCAACCTGCAGATCAGGCCGAGAGATTGCAGCAGCTGATGAAATGGGATTGATCCAAAAATCAAAGTTTCACTTACTTTCAGCACCCAGATATGGAAGTTTGGATCAATTACCTCAACAATCACAATCACTGAAACTAATTTATTTCTCAGGTTCCTTGAATGCAGCAGGGAGTTTCTACCTGCCACTTCGACAACCAGGAGTCAGACCTGCAGCTGGTAAATAAAACCAGCATTAAAATCAGATGGTGTC
Organism: Poeciliopsis retropinna; assembly: GCA_010277075.1. NCBI lineage: Eukaryota > Metazoa > Chordata > Actinopteri > Cyprinodontiformes > Poeciliidae > Poeciliopsis > Poeciliopsis retropinna. The sequence continues at coordinate 2,488,725 of VMRM01000037.1, read as the reverse complement.
TTATTTGTTCTGCATTACTCAGCCCTCTGAAAGAAATATAATTATAAGTATAAAATATATGCTCCTTTAATACGTTAAAAGTAGGAAAGTTACGCTCTTTAAGAGCCGTTGTTGCTTAGTTAATGCAACACTGTTTTTTTAGTGTATTTTACATCACTTATTCAGTTTAATTCTGAAAATCGTGGAGTTAGCACTTCCTGTTTAGCTGCTACCGACAGACGCGTTGCCATAGCAACTGATAGCAACGCCACCAAACTATCAGGACTCAAAACCAAAATCATTTCCCACACAACGATCAGAACATTCAGTCCGTTACGGTTTTATGTTTGGGGTTTATTGTGTGATTATTAATAAGTGATCGCTGTGGTAGATTAGCTACCGTTGCTATTAGCTAAGCCAGCTCAGCAGTGGTTGATTAGCTGATTTAAACATCTGCTCTACTGATGATCTGTCAGAGTTGATGTTTTAGGTCGACTTCTTTTAATCTTTTAATTGATCCGAAACACAAAAAGTTCCACAGCACATCTACATGTTAAGGTTGTCATAGTCAAGCTAGCATAACTGGCCTACTTTGTTATCTAGTTGCTTTTTTTCCCCCCCAATTAATAGCAAAGCTCTGCGTCTGTTTTCTTTTGGATTTAGCGTGTTACGTTTCAAATTGTGAGCAGCTTTTTAGCCTCCACCAGGGAGACGGGGTGACATCACGCTGCACTGTGTCTACAAATAACAGATGGGTTTAAATATTTATTATTCTTACAATAATACAAATCAATGACTATCTAAATGTCTGCACTTTAAAGGAGGTAAGTACCCACTGAATTAGCTAAGGGGTACCAACTGATTTGTTCTGTGTGCCAGCTGACCCAGCGGAGACTGGGACGGGGATCTGAGCGGTGATAATGTGTTATCTCCTCCCAGCAGCTGAGCTGAACGAGGATTCACCTTCAGAGCCTGACAGAGACGGAGAGGCAGCAGATAAAGAGCAACACAAGTGGTGCAGTAACGCCGTCCTGCAGTAATCTGCATTTATTTCCTCACTAATAACTGGCCAGAGTCTCTAATCTCCACTGGTTATACTGGCATCTGTAACATCAGAGCGCCAGGTTCAGGCTTCGCATAAAACATTTTTTAGATGGTTATACTCCATTGTTTTGTGGCTTTTAGTCTAATTTAAGCATTAAATTCCAGCCACCCAGTAAAAGCAGACATTTTGAAAAATTTCAAAGATATCTCTGTGGAAAATCACAAATTACCAAAAAGATTCAATTATTTTTGCATCACGGTTCACAAAAGTTTCCAGACCACAAGGTAAATTAAATCACGACAAATTATCTCGAAACATAATATTTGACACATATCCTTTACAATGTGACTGGAAAACAAATGAAATGGGAGGAAAATGATGCAAGAAAACTAATAATTTGTTCCAGTGTCTCTCATTTGGTTCTAAGTTTGTAGATTCGTACTTTAGACTGAAGATCCCTGCATGAATCTTTAGTTGCCCTGGGCAGTTTTCTCGCTCTGCTGCCCCTCCGAGCATTTTATGTTAAAATGCAGAGCAGTTTGACATAAAGTATATAACCTATTTAATTCTTATGCAAAAGCATAACACACTTAATGCTCGATTCCCATTGAATCCACATTCCTACAGTCAATAAAGAGCTAAAATAGGAACAACTGGCAGAAAAGTTTTATCACTTATATTCACTGAATTGAATTGTATTCGAAATGAACCAATAATAACTTTACTAATGTCACACCACACTAAGCTGCCAGCACTGATGATGATTCACTCACCTCAGAATGCAAGACGCTCGAAACTGAAACTGACAGCTTGACCTACTTTCTGATTAATTTGGCTAATAATTATTTCTTTCAATATATAAAAAATGTATAAAGTGAAACACTGTTTCTAAAAAAAGAAAAAAAAACCTTTTAAGTCTTGAATTCATGTAAAGTCTTAAAATGTTTTTAATTTTAAAAATGTTCCTAAATATGTTAATCACAGGTACAATTTTGTTGTACCTGTGCACCTACCATACAGCAATCCTGTTACTGTATGGTAGGATTATTTCATCTCATATTCTTAAACTCATATTTTCTGTCAGCCAAAAATTTGAGTGACACAAACAACGTTATTGCGTTCTGTGACTGAAGGCAGATGAGGCTACCGCTAACTAGATGCTAATATTCCTTTGCTAGCTAGCTAGGCCACTTGGCTGTATGATGTTCGTCTTCACCGTTGTCTTATGTTTATTGCTAACACTTATGATATTAATCAATGTTTTCAACTAAAAGAATAGGAAGATATATTTTTTTAAATGATGTCACAACTAGTTCCATTTCTTCTTCAATAATTTTCCATTCTTGGATGCCTATTTATATAATCTGTGTCTTTTGTACATTTCTGTCACAATATAGGTCTTAAATTGCATTCATAAAAAGCCTTATGTTTGTGAAACCTGCAGAAACCCTGAAAAATATCTTGGCCTTTCAAACAGAGCCGTCTCCTGGAGAGTCATTTCGAGCTAAATGCAGTTATAAGTGTGTTACATCACCTCTGTGTCATTATACAGCTATAACATTTGTAAGTGTTTGTCTCCAAAGGTCACAGAAAGTTAGCCAAGGGATCCGCTACTCCAGGTAATCCTAAAAAATCTCCTCTGCCCAGCAACACTCAGCCTGGTCACTGATGTCCTGCAACAGGTTGATTAGCTGACCCGCTACCTGTGATTAGCAGCGCTCACATGCATGTAGACCAAGCGACGAATCCTGGGGATATTGAACTCTTAATAAAACACACACACTGGGGCTCAAATGTCACCATCCTAAGCAGGGCTGTGTCAATACCTCCCTGACCTTTCTCTGTGTTTACCCTTGTAGGACATCAGGCCTGGTGCTTGTATGGCAAATGGAAGGCAAACGGAGCGCCGCGCTGTGCAGGAAGGGGCACCCGCCGCGCTGTGGCAGATAATTGAATCTTTCACAAGGATACAACAACCCAACTTGGAACAGATGGGCTTGCTTTTATTTAAAAATAAAAACAAAAGAAATGTTAGCCACTGAAAAATTAAAGATGGCGGCCATTTTTAAAAGTGAATTTTATCACTTGTTCCACATAATTGTGTCAACTGTCATGTAAAATACATTTTTTGCACTAAAATCAGCAATTTGATTAATCTGTTTGCTGTCAAATCATAGATATTTCGCACTATAAAATGTATATACATTTTCCTTATCTTGCTCTTCCTTTTTCAGGTGGACATTTTCCAAAATGGCTGCCGGGTTTGTAATGGAGAATATTTGTTGATGTACTAAAATCGGCAGTAGTTTATATCCAGTGGTGGACACGGCTAGACAAAAAGTTTCAGGAATCTTATTTCTATTAACGCTGAAAACACATAATAAAATTAGCTCATTTTAAGCTAATGCTAACCATTAAGATGATTGTTAGTCTGTGTCACATTTTCATCTCCATCCTGTTGACGGCTGTGAGACTCAAACAGAAAAGTCTTCAGGTTATGATTTCATACACAATTACTTTAAAAATTGCGTAACAACTTATGGCAACAATTGGTTTAAAAGACTAAATTTGAAAGGTTTTACAGGAACATGCTGTTACTATAGTACCAATCAGGCCTTCTGATCAGTAGTTGGGTTATTTTTTTGCTGTTTGGAAGCACAGAACAAAGTTTGCTGCAGAAAACAGTTAGTGTGAATATGCTGGATCTCAGGAAGAGTCAAATCATGAAGCAAACTTCTAAATTCATTTAGAAATAAACCCGAATCCCAGAGAGTGAGACGCTGCAGGTGGACAAAGACAGACAGTATGCAGACCGTCTCCATCACAGCATGTTATCAGTATTTATTTATTTTTAGATGTACCGTCGCTCTGAGCCACTGTTCTCTTTGTGTTTCTCTCCGTTTGATCAGGTGCACATTCAGAAATAACCCGGCTGGGTTCAGTAAATTATTGTGAAAGTGGTTTTTGTTAACATTTTCCAATAGGTTTTTCATGACCAATCCATATTCACAGAAAGGAACAATAAGCAGAGATTTTTATTACATCCAAGCTCTATTAAGCAGACTCTTTATTTTCGAAACCTTTTTCTTTTTCTAGTTCTTATTTTGTCACAGAAAATCAAAATCCAGTAAATGCAATTATCTGATTTGGAAGCTGGTGGTTTGTTTTAAGTAGCTCCACTCTGTGAAAACGACACAATAAAATTGGGCGCAATCAGTCTGAAATGAACATCCTTGACGTGTTTATTAATTAAAAGTCCATAACAATTAAAGCAATCAAGACAAAAACATTCATTTCCTCAGAAAAGGCTCAACTATCAGGTGTTTAGAGGGAGGGAAATGAAAAAGCTCTGACAACCAGCTGAAAGCCATAAATGATCTTATCAATATTCAACCTTTAATGCAAATTCACACAAACCTCTTTCATGCATTGTAAATAAATTAGGAAATGTAAATGCTGATTTTTACCAAAATGTTCTGCACCATTTAAATCAGCTCAAAATGTATTGGTAACACAAAAATACAGATTACACGGTTGCTTCATAAGAAGCTGCATAACAATAATCATGTCTGTTTATTTATTATTCATATTTTATGAAAAAAAGACTGAAAGTATTTGTTCCACTGCAAAAACAATTCCGAGTCATGAGTTAGCTGCGTCTACATTACAATTGTGAGCAAAACTTTGTCAATAGTTAGCTAACGTTAAAAAAACCCTAATTTTTCAATCACTGTGTTTCCATTAAATACGAATCACAATTTAAACAACATTTAAATAAGTTTGTTCAAGCGATAAGTCACTAAAAGCTTCCAGCACCATCTTCCTCCAACTACTTCCTGTCTTCTTCTTCTGCCGTTTCTGGCAGTAGCAACATCCTGTTTTTGATCATGTGATTAAAAATGTTTCTTTTTATCGAATAATGAGTTTTTTCAAAATTGCTATTTTCATCAAACAAATTTATTTTCAAAATGTCAAATTACAAAACTATATGGTGAATGGAAACGCAGCTACTGAGACATTTGTGGAGATTTTATTCTAAAACCAGGATGCTAATGCTAACCTTTACTGGGGGAAAAAAAAGCAGTATATCAGTTTCTGACTTGGCTTACTGATTATTATTTACCACGAAATGAAACCTTGAACAATTAAAGTCGACGTATTATGCAAAATTCACATTTTCACATTACTCTATACGTTGCCTAGCAACCCCAGCCGAGTTCCGCCGTTACCTAGCAACCCAGGCTAAGCTCCAGTACCTTTAGTCGGCTGGTTTTAGTGACTGCTGGAAATGACAAGTGTTTTGTTGTTGACTTACCATCCCGAAACTACTTGCTCCATTCTTGTCGGTTGTGCAGAGGGCTCCACTAATGCTTTTCAAACCTACACAGATTTATAATTGAGCATCTGTTTGCAGCCAGTTTCACGTGGGAGTGTAAACGTCGTGGTCGAGGACGTGGCCAGCGGCAGATTATTTGGACTTAAAGCAACAAGGCCCCCTAAAGCAGCTAACGTTTAATTATCAAAGAATGATTTTGAGCACAAAATAAAATGAACATGTTTTGTATAGACCACAGCCCTCATATAATGATCTTTGTGTGTACTTGCATGCTTTAAACGACTGCACTGGTTGCAGACTTGCTGTGAATGCCAGCGGAGGTGCTGTTGTTCTCACGCTGAGCGCCTGATCAGTCAGCAACAGAAATAAAACCATGTGACCTTGTTTCCCTTTCAGGACATGCACTGTGTAACCTGCAGGATCTGCGCTTTTGCTACTGAATAACTGATTCCTCTGCAGACTCAGACGAAGGTCACAAAGACGGATCGTTTCTTTCTTTCCTGTTGACAAATTTAGAAAGTGTAATCATTACTTTTATGACAGATTAAAGCTTCGATTACAAAGTAAATTATAGAGACGCTCGATTTAATTTGGGATTTTAACCTGAGACGTTCTTTTGCCAAAGTATTTCTTTGCTATGACTATTTTTGTGTGTCAGTGTGATAATTGTTTAATCCTCAAAGACTTCAAAGCTCCTTTGATTCACTGTGAGTTACTGAGAGGGCGGAGTCAAACCTGCAACACATTACAACAAATATACAGCAAAAATAACAAAATTATGAGAACAAGGTGGTAATATAAGGGAAAAAATTCATAATAATCTGAGAATAAAAATTAAATATTAAGAGAATAAAGTTGAAATACTGACAAGTCAATATTTTGATGATAAACTCATAATATTACTGGAATAATATGAGAATAAAGACATGACATTATGCCTTTATTCTCTTAATTTGGTTATTTTTATTTTCTGGTGCAGGTAGAACGTTTCATTGAAACAAAATAAACAGCACTAGTCAGTAAATAGCCACCATCAAGCCTTTAAGTCTGTGAAACCACTGAACCATAAAACTAACAGCACAAACATCACAGATGCTTTTTACATTCCTCTTGTTTTGGAGCGCTGTAAAAAAAAAAAAAAGAGTTTTACTGCAAAACTTTTTAGTGTTAATCCATTTGACTCCATGCTGCTACCCCAGGCCTCCATTACAAAGAGTTTGATTGGAAACAGCGAATGAAATAACAAGATTAAGTGTTTCCAGCGGTTCAACATATTTTAAGAGAACAAAAACTATTGTGCTGGCTGCTGCTTCGTCTTCCTATGTGGTGTCATTAAGATAGTGAAGATTAAAGCTGTGTGGGATTAATGGACACCCTCCGCTGCAGAGCAGAGCTGGTCCGGCTGCACAGGATCACAGGTAATGAAGAAGCAGCTTGAAATATGACTTCATGCAGGGCCGGGCTGATAAATTAGGAGAGCAGGAGTGGTCACTGCTGGCACATCGCCTCAAACACCGACTGCCTGACCCACATAAAACCAGAACCTCCGTCTGCACGGAGACATTCTGCTCAGAAAAATACTTCAGTCTCAGTCGGGTTTGGCAACACAAAGTTCCCACAAGCCTGAATCGGAAGTGAGCCGCGCCATCTTGGTAGGCAAGCACAGCACAAAGCTCAGCGGCTTCCAGACCAGCAAAAAGAAAACATGTCAACACTCAACCAATGTGCGAGAAAATGGCTGCAGTCCGGGTCGACCCGTATCAGATGGAGAAGGAAAACATATCAGAGGAAGAGCTGCCTCTAATCTCATACTGCCAACATGAAGAGTTCGTACAACATGGAGGAGCTTCACAATGAAGCCAGTTTGTAAACGACGTACGACTGGTAGACTGAGCGAATGTAGCAACAAACACGTAGGAATTTAGAAATATTCCAGAAAAAAATGAAATTTTTTTCTGGAAAAAATTCAAAAAGGTGAAAATTTGCTAGAAAAAAAATCTAATTTGGAGATCAATATCAAATTTACTGAAAAAATTATGTTTCTAAATTTGAAAAATTTGTTTGTGAAAGCTCAAATTTTGAGATCATCAATATTTAGGAGCTTGTTTAACTCGATAATTCCTTAATATTCATGAAAAGCTTCTTGTTTTATTGGTAGATAAATTAACTTATAACAATCTTCTTGTTTTAAGTGACATAATCTGGCAGTGGAACTTTAACTCTTTTTTTCATCAATATTAGAGAATTATTTACTTAAAACAAACTGCTATTTCTTGCTGAAAGCTTCCTTGTAAGTCAGTTTTGTCATATTTCAAGGGCACTAAGACATTTTTCACTAAACTGAACCAGAAAGTACTTTATGTTTTTGCAGTGCATTTCATGTTTGTGAACCAGAACCAGCATTTAGTGGCTGTATTCTCCATTACATGTGAAGGACTCTTGATAATGGCTGTTCTCATGCTGAGCGTGGTGTAAACATCAGCTGGAGAGCTTCTTCCACAGAAGAAAACTTTGTTTTGTTCTGGATAAAAACGAATCTACTGGCAATGGAAGTGAGCAAAAATAGCAAAGCAGCAGGCGAGATGCAGCTTCTGCTGCAGCTTCATTTCCATTCATAGCCGGATGATTTCAGGGAAACGTGTTTATGCAGCTTGTTTTTAAAATTCAGATTACACACACTGGAACTTTGAAAGTCAAATTGTTTTGAATGTGAAAAACCCAAAAGAGAATATTTATTTTTTGGCATTAAATATGCAAACAGATGTTGATGTCAGTCGTAAATATCAACATTTTCTCTTTGCTCTGTTTGCATCGTCTTTAGCAAAGCATATTCAACAGCTGGATTTTACCGTTTTGACTGTTATTCTTCTGATTCTTTTTGTCGTTGCTGCAGAAAACAACCTTGACTTGACAAAAACACTGAGATGTAAAGCGCCTAAAGCATCAAATCGAAGCAGAAAGTAAAGATTTCAGAGTCTGTTTCAATGCAGTCAAACAGAAACATCATCAATATGAGCATCCAGTCCAATTAGCATGAAAGCAGAGGCAGCATTACAGTCAGGATAACAGTCTGAATGTCAGCGCAGTGCATCAGAATAAATCAGAATAAATCAGGAGTTTATTGTGTGTAAAACTGTAAAGTAGCTCATCATTGTGAAGCTCGTACGGCAAGCTGTCAATGTCAATCATCCCTTACAAACGCGCCAGGGAGCGTCGTTTCCACCAGTTATTGTGCCGAACACGCGTTTGTAAAATTAAAAGAGGATATGAATATGTAATTAGACACATCTTCCACTTATTGGTTTTATGAACAGTGAGTTCATTTTTCTCATATGCAGCAGCACCAAGGAGGATTTTACACATTTAACTTCAGAAATGATTATTAAATTTGAATAAAACTAAAAATGAATTGTCTTCTGGTTCTGAATCACAGTCTTATTTTTTTATTTTGATAAGATTTATTATGTCTTTTTATTTTAAAAATCCTGACATTTATTAGTAAAGACCCACAGTACCATAGACCCTCCACTGTACTTTATAAAAATAAAGTACATATTCATGCAGATCCATTTATTGTGTTTGTAGCCGTTTCTTCACCTATTACAATAATAATAATAATAAAAAGTCAAGAGTAATTTTGTTAAAGATGCACTCTATATTGGAGCAAGGTTGTTTCCAAATCCAGCTTGTATTAACTTGTTTACTTTTATATCGATTTATTATTTATTCACATTTGTTGCCATGGTTTCTCAGGTTTTCTTTCCTCTCTTTCTGCAAGTGCAGAAGCAGAACCATGAAACGTTTTACCAACTTTCTCCCTGTTTTGAAATATGCACAAAGTAATTTCTAATAAAGTTTCATATATATATATATATATATATATATATATATATATACCCTAAAAATAAGATGATGACAAAGAAATTAAATGATCCTGTTTTTGGTAAACTGTCTTTCTGTTACTAACTCCTCCACTGCTCAACCCTGAAACAATCAAACTTTTTTTTCTATATTTTGTATGAAAATTAAAATATTACTGTATTTTCTAGCCACACTCTCATTTTTCAGGCCTTCCCTCGTAGCGTCGCTGCTGCCGCAAGACATAGTTTACTTTTAACCCTTAAAATGTCAATCAGATATTGAGTTTTAAGAATCTGGACATTTGTTTGTCTAAAATGAGGAAAAACCTGGTGAATGAGTTTATAGAGTAGATAAACTTGCAGGTGTTACCAGTTATTCAGACATGACTTAAAGTCTCCAAACACTTTAAATCATAACGGATTAAATGCAGGAAATGTTTTATTGTTCAGCTGTAGGCTGGATAATAATAGAAAATTATAACGTTTAGTTTTAATAAGCTCTGAAATGGCAAAAAAATAAAAATAAAAAAGCTCATTGCAAAAATGTTTTTGTTTGTTGATCACTTTAGTGATGATGGACTAACTGCAAGTTAGCTGCAAGTTAGCTGCAAGTTAGCTGCAAGTTAGCTGCAAGTTAGCGGCTAGTTAGCGGTAGCCTCAACTGCCTCGATTCACAGAATGCAATGAAGACGATTGCGTACAGTTTGTCAAGACAAAGAAATACAATGGATTAGATGTCTTAAATTTTGCCATGACCAAATTTAAGACCTGTGATTCAAGTATCAAAGACTGACTTACTTTTTAACAATGAATGTAAGACATTTTAAGGCCATATTTTAGACTTTAAGACCTTATTTCATAAGCATGAATGTCAGACATTTTAGAAACATGAAATAATCTTAAGTTCATTCAAGACTCTTTAAGGTCTTATTTTAGAAACAGTAATTTAAAGATGCACGGAGACCTTGAAAAAGTTCTCGGATGTGAGCAGTCTGAAAGTATTTTGTTAAAAAGCCAACAAAGTGACTTTGGTTACCAAAAGACAAACAACTAATAATTAGAAGAGAAACCTTCAAACTGAGCTTTAAATGAGAAACAAAACACCTTACATCACATTTAACCTCTGCTGTTCTTTGCAAATGTGTTCAGTTTAAACTTTAAATAAAAAAGTCTCCACATTTTGAATCATGTAATGTTTTCATTAAACATTAATATGCTTGATCACATGACTCCAGAAAAGGTCGCGTGTCAAAGCTCCTCTAACCTCCACGTGTTTGTGCGGTTTGCCTTGGTTCCAGCCTTTGTCTGCGTTGCTGCTGTCAGATCCTCGCGCCCTTCACGCCTGAGAAGAGAAAAAGCACATGTTAAGTCACAGCGATCATGTAGTGGAGTGCAACTCGCTCCTCTGAGAGTTCTTTCTGCCTCTATTTTAAATGATGTTAATGCAAATCAAGTGGGAGTGGAGGACTAAGTGCGCAAGAGTGAGATGAATATCAATTGCTCCCTTTTAACATAAAACCTTCTCTTCTGTTTCACCCAGCACGGCGATGGCGTCTGCACCGCGTGAACCAGCAAACGTGAGAATAAAGAGACCAGATCCAGTTCAGAATCTGGATCAGTTTGAAGGTTCTGCTGGAGTTAATCTGTCAAATTCAAATTAGTCTTAATAAGGCTGAAACAATGCATCCATAAAGTTACACTAAATGATTTGTGAACAGTTTAAAGCTACCAGAGAAAACTACTTTGCTTTGTAGAGTCGCTGGGGAACATTTTGCTGAGTTTGCACCTTAGAATCAGACCTTTGTTCCACTCGACTCCCTCTGCAGCTGATGGATGGGTATGAATGGCTCCAAAGAGAGTTGTCCCTCCTAAATGCTTAATTCCACTTCTAATTCTAAATACACTAAGGTGATGTGTTATATTGCTTCCATTCTGGTATGAACAGAGGTTGATGATTTCTTTAATATGAATCGTCCAGTGAAATCTCCAGGGCTCACCAAGCTAGAGGTGCTTTGAGACTTTTTACCTATTTATTGTCCACGTGACCTCTCCAGTCTTCCTTAAACTGCTGCTCAGCACTTCTGGAGGATAACTAGCTTACAGTGGACCCAGAAAGTATTTGCAACACTTCCGTTTTTACACATTTTCTTACCTGCAGGTTTCACCAACTCAGATTTAAGACTTTTAAGCCCTTTTTTAAGACCATTACAGATTAATTTTAAGACGTGGATCATGATTGAAGGGTAAAATCTACAGATAGACAAAGATGAAATGTGTAGCTTAGTGTTTTAAGACTTTTAAAGACCTTTATGGTTGAAATTTTAGATTTGTATCACAACAGAAATGTATAAACAACAGATAGATGATTGAAAGCAGTTGTGTCGGATGGTAATAGCCAGGTTAGTGTTTCAGGATTCTGCAAGTTTCGCCAACTCAAATTTAAGGCTTTTAAAGACAAATTTAAGACCATTACAAAATACATTTAAGACCTGCATCACAATAAAAATGTACAAACTACAAATAGATGACTGTGTGGAATTGCGTAGAATCACAATAGTGTTTCAGAGATTATCCAGTTTTCACAAGCTATAATTTAAGACTTTTAAAGACCAGTGCAGATTAAATTTAAGACCTGCTTCACGATAGAAATGTACAAACTACAGATAGAGAATCCAGAGGATTGTGTAGGTTAGCATTTCAGGGATTCTGAAGATTACACCACCTACAATTCAAGACTATTTTTAAGACCATTACAAGTAATATTTAAGACCTGAATCACAACAGAAACAGTACCACACTGTGTCAGGGTGTGGCACGTTACTGCTTCAGAAATCAGTGTCTCTTTTTTGGGAAATCGCAAATAAATAAATCATATGGCTCGGCAAAAGAAGTCGAACATCATCCACCCAAATGTCGATAAAAGCTAGCTGGCCACATTAGCAGCTAGTTACTGATACCCGCGCAGCACTCGGTGAACGCAGACTCAAATTTAAGATCTTTTAATAGCTCTATCATGTCAGAAATGTCCGGCCAACTGGACAAATCTGCTCTTACCCATAATGGACGTATATAAGCTAGCTAGCTTTAGCATATTAACAGCTAGTTACTGGGAGACACAACCGCCTTAAATCACAAAATGCAGTAGAGGCAGGTTCAATGTTTTGCATAATAGAAATGTCCCACGAGAAACAAAGTAAACTACATAGAATATATAAGATTAAATAGTTTTGCCACAACAAAGATGCAGACACTCTGTTTATGTTGTAGCTTTATTCCAAATACACAGAATCAATTTTATGCATTACATCTCCCAAACAAGGAGAACGCATCCTTTTAAAATATTAATACTATATTAAATGCCTAAATTATTATGATGGTAAACATAATGACATTCATGTCTTTTATTAAAATTGCTGGGATGAAATTCCACTTCATGTAATTAACATTCATCATGAAATGTTTATTTATGACCAAACTCTTCAAACCATAAATACGTCTAACTCCACCTCAGTGTAAATACAAGAAAATGCAGCAAAGGTTGACGGTAAGAGAAGTCTCCGGGAAAAAAAAGGGTCATAAATGCAGCTTTTCTTTTTGGCAAAGTCTCCAGTATTGATTAAATTATCTGTTCTCTCATCTAGAGTGAGATAACAATCAGATTCATTTCTAACAGTGGAAAAAACTCAAGATTTCCCTTCAGGTCATGGAAATACAGCAGAATGTTGTTAATACTTATTGTTGAGTATGGACTTCATCAACCAGACAAGGTGGTTGCAGCATTTTCCTGTTGAATCTGTAGTTTGCATCATTCATGTGTTTGCAGCGTGTTTCACCATTTCCTGTGAGCTGTTACCTGTCAGCCGCCACTGAATATTTATAATTATCAGACAAAATGATGATGATTCCTTTGACTACTGCTAGTTCTAGTGGTGATTGAGAGAATTTCACTGGAAAACAAACTCTTTCTCACATTGGTTGTGTTTCCATTGGAAAATAATATGAGGGCTTTACTGTAGACCTGACGGACGGACGGATGGATTTCCTGTCATGGAAAGTTGATTCTCCACCATTAGCACGTTTAGCAGTGACTACATTAGGGTGATTGACCGTGCTAAGACCCGCCTCCTGGCTCTGATTGGTTGTTTTTCTATAATGGCTCAAGGAAGAAGAGATCAATCTTTTCACTGATTATCTGTCTCAAATTAAACTGTCATGACATGGCAACAATTTTAAGAAATTTCATAAAAGTTGCACTTTTAAATATTTATGTTCCTGCATCTTGCTAATTCATCTTAAAGTGTGTTGTGGTTTGGCCAACGCCGACACGCTGCAGTCAGAGTAAAAGGAAATGTAAGTTCTGGCTCGGTTTTAGAACAAGCCATGCATGAAATAGAAAGCACTTTCCAGTCAGAAACAGCAGAGCGATCCATGAAATTGATGTCTGTGTTAACTTGGCTCTCACAACCGCATGATCTGTGGTGTGTAATTAAACTTCAGCTAACAAGTCATGTCACTAATTATACATGAAGTGGACAGGCTGTGCTGCTGTTTTGCACTGCAGCTTGTTGCTGATTTTAAAGAAATCCACATTTCCTGAAGATAAAAACGTATTCTCATTTCAAATGTACCATCATTTTAGAGATCAATAACTACAGGCAACTGAAAAATAAGCACTAAAGCTGTTTCTAGAGTTACAGACAAATCTATAAGTGGTGTTGATAAAAGCAAATGCAGTGAAAGGAAAGAGAGAAAGCTGAAAACAATCAAACACAAACTTCCCCTGAGCTCAATTAGCTGTCACATATTCCAGCCGAGTCGCAACATAAAAAAACTCCCAACAAGACTCCAGTAGTCGGGATAATTAAGGTTACTGTGTCGTCAAGCAGTTCGCAGTCGGGTAAGGTAAGTGGAAGAAAAATAAGGAGCAGTTATCCACTTCAAAAGGGAAAAGTTACAGGATCGTCTGAAGAAAAGAGCAGAACAAAGTGCAGGTGAATCGTATCTGTGTGTAACGGCTTCTGTAAAGAAACAGCAAAGTTCTGACAAAAAAAAAATGTTTTCATTTCCAGCTTTCAAAGGTCAGAAATTTGGTTGAAAAGACTCAGAAATTTTTATATAAATCTCAAAAATTCTTTGGAAAAACTCCAGAAATGTCTGAGTTTGAAAAGTTAAATATTTTTTTACTTTTCAAGCTCAGAAAATTTCCAAATTTTATCAAAGGACAAGTGTATGAAATCAGTCCCCACCTTTACCTCAACCTATGTGTTGAGGATGTAAAACTGAAATTTTGCAGATATTTTTATTACTTGTTAACTTAATTTGATTAAATTTAGAGAAATTAATCTTTGATTTGTCTAATTAACAGATAACAAAATAATTTTTAATTCATTTATTTGAATGAAAGAAATTTGTTATCAATACATTTTTTTTTACAAATTTAATTTATTAAATGCAGCCAAAGATAAATTAATGCAACTAAAAATGTAATTAAGCTAAATAAGCCAATGCATTTTAAAAATCAATGATTTCAAACATTAAATTTTTACAAATGTAATTAAATAAAACAAATTTTTATAAAAATCAATAAACTTTTTCATATAATTAAAAATATTTTTTATCATTTTAATACTAAGCTAGTAGCTTTTTATTCATTAATTCCTAATTAAATTAATTTTAATTAATTAAACAAATAACTGGTAACAGCACAATCACTTTAATCTTTTAATTTTGTCTGTCAGATATTAAAATACTGATATTTAAATCTCTACTCCTCCGTTACTGCATTGAACTTGGTTTTTCTGCCGCCCCCTGTTGGAGTGGAGTATAACTGCGTGGTCGCAGGCAGTCTGAGTGTTTCCGTGATCGTCCCCGGCAACCGCGGCGTGTACCGAGTCGTTGACGCGAGTCTGTCGCTCAGCTGACTGAACCCAGAGCAACAGCAGCAGAACAGGAAGCAGCCATCATTGCTTCCTGAAAGCTCCAATCCTGAGACACAAATTTACCCTGAAATCTCGACATCCTATTTCTTCAAAGGTCAATTAGAGTCAAAGTGGGGGAGGAAAAAAAGAGAAAATGAAAGTAACTGAAGAGCGAAAAGCCAGAAGATATTCTCCTCTCTGCCCTCTAAGTGCCTGCAGACAGAACCGAGATGCAGGTCGGATTCAGGCGGATCCATTTTCAGCCTGAGAGCCTGGAGGCTCGTTCAGGACCGGAGTGTCACTAAAACCGAGAGGCTGCGTGTCGCAGGGCGAGGGCCGCCGACACCGCTCAGGATAAAAACAAAACCTCTGCCGCCTTTTGCTGTTCAGCTTCACGAGTTTGAATCCCTGCAGTTCTGCTGAACTCAACATGCAGCATTTACTTTGATTTTTCATCAATTCATCAAATAAGTTTATCGTTCTGCAAAGTAGAATATTCTACTTCCATAATCATAGTTTCATATAATTCAGTTCAATTCAAAATACATGACTGATTATTAATGATAAACATTTTATTATGCCTCATAGAGGCATAATAAGCCTCTATGAGGCTGCCAGATTATTATCATGTTAAACCAACATTAATTCAATTACATCTAACAAATTAAGTTGGAACTATATTGTCTTTTTTTAGTGTCCGGCTCTCTGCTAGTGGGTAAATATAAAATATCAAACTTATTAAATTGAATGTGAATCAACTGATGTCACTTTCAAATAATAATAAAAATGCAACTCTTAAATGAAACTCTACATCTCAAAATCCATATATCTTTATCTATATTAGATTTCTGCTCTTATCAGGTTAAAACAAGCCACCATAGTAACACTTAAATGATACAAGCTAATGACAAATTACACATAGACACACAGAGTAGCTTTGGAATGATGAAGCATCTGAGGGGCCCAAATTAAAATCTGCCCAGGGCCCCAAAAAAGGTTTTGAACGCCCCTGAAAGTCTCCAGTTTGTGGTCGGATTTTTTAAATTTTAAATAAGCAGGTGAATGCAGAGTGATTTCAGCTGATATTTCTGTCTCTAAATGTATTTCATACTCAGGATTTGTGATCGTTTGGTTATTTCTGCACACTGATTATATTCCAGCATATTTTATCACACAAATAAACACACACACACAAACGCATGGCTTGGCTTTCTGCATGCACACCTACACGCAAATGCAGCCATTCTGCAGCGCGGAGGCCTTTTGAAGCGGCGCTAAGACACGAGGATGGGGGAGTTCTCAGAACACGATGCTACACGCTGAATCCCAAATCTGCTCGCCCGGTTTTATGTTTACCATTCGCTCTAACGGCAGCAGCCAACTCCTTATCTGGAGTTCAACGCGTTGCCAGGAGGATTCAGGCAGAAATCCTCCAGGAGAACGGCACCACCGTCCAACACGCGCCTGGTTAAGGAGGCTAAACGAGGTTAGGCTGTGGATAAATAAAAGTTTGACAGGTTTCCATGCGTTTCGGTCTCACTGATCACATTTTGATCGTTTTCAGCAATTCTCCTCTAATCTCTGTTTTAAGATATTTTGTCAAAATGCTGCTAACCTCCTACAGTTTCTTGAGTTCCCATGAATCATTTTCTCATTTTTAATGACATTAAAGTCGCTGAGTGGAGCTAGCTTCACACCTTCATACCTGCTCCCTCTGCTAACTCATCTGCATAATTCATGCTGGTGAATTATGCCAGACTTCTGAAGAAACTAAGGGCTGAAAGCAACTCTGAATGCATGAGCAGATTACCCCGCATGCGGTCGTCTTACTGCAGATTTAACTGTAGATATCAAACATCGATTTCAGAGATGGACGTAAGAGGAGAAGCAGTTTTGTTTCAAAGTTCCTGCAAGAAGACTTAGACTGTTGGATGAATTTGTTCTTCTCATCCGGACCAAGATTATTTTAGTTAATTAAAACGAACAAAATAATAAAAACTGAAACTGAGAAAACCTGAAATAAAACCTCTGACATTCAGAATTTTCATAAATAGTCTAAATAGTTAGAATAATACATTCTTTCTGCAGGTGACATGCACAGTATGCACAGCTAACAAAGCCTGACATCATGCACACTAGAACTCGTAAAAAACTGCTTGCTAACGATGACTAGCATTGGTTTTAGTTGTCAACATAACATGCTAAATCTTTAATTTATGTATGCTATATAAAAGAAAAAAGGACACAGCACTTTGGAAATAGTTATCAACACTATGACAACTAGGTAACAAGGTCAGAAAAAAGTTTTCATTAAAAACAAATTGAGGGAGAGGGAAGAACATCAGCTTGTCATGCTAGCTTGACTATGATAACCTTTACATGTAGATGTGCTGTGGAGTTCTGTGTTTTTCTGATTTATTTTTTTTTAATAAAAAAAAAGGCGACACAAACATCATCTCTGACAGATTATCAGTAGGGCAGATGTGTAAATTAGCTAGTCAACCACCACTGAGTTAGCTTAGCTAAAAGCAGCAGTAGCTAATCTACCACAACAATCACTTCTTAATAATCCCAAAATAAACATCAAGTCTCAAAACATAAAACTGTAACAGACTGAATGTTCTGCTCTTTGTTTGCGTGTTTTTGGTGTTGAATGCGCTGGTGGAGCTGTTGTCAGTCAGTTGCTATGGCAACGAGTCTGTGTGTAGCGCAGTCGACACAGAGTTGGAGTGGTTTTGAGTTGTTCTTCAGCGGGTTTTCTGCGTTATTTCTCCCTCTGCTGCGGCGAGCTGCACTGAATTAATAATAACATCTCCAGGTTTCATTCAGTGAACAGAACCATTCTGCAAATTTCTGCAAAATGTCATTACTCTATTGTAGTCAAACTTGGGTAGTAACTAGTTACATTTACTCAATTTCATTTACTAGAGTAACTTTTATGAAGAAATGTAGATCTAGGAGTATTTTTAGTTTGCTGTATTTTTTACCTTTACTTGAGTAATTTGTAAATTATGAAATATTGCTACTCTTACTTGAGTACAATTTCTGGATTTTCTACCCACTGAATGAAAAACAAACATGTTTTAACCAAAGACACAAACCTGTAGATTTTGTTTATGTTTCATATATTTTTAATTGAACGAAACTGATTTGAAAAAATGTTGGGGGGTTTTTTTTCCCTCATTTTGTTATTTTCTCTTACTTATATAAACTATTGTCACTTTGGTCAGTAAAATACCAACATTTACACTTAACTTTATATTTTGGTCCATCTGATGATGTAATCTTTAAATATTAAATGATTGACTTTATTTTTACTAGAGTGAAAATATATTGAAGTCGAGTTAATCTTACCTGAGTATAATTTATGTGATTGTATAACAGTTTATACTACACTGCAGTATAGTGAGCTGCTGTACTCTGTGCCAGCTTTGCTCTTTACTCCAACCTTTGCGACCACAACAGAAGGAAAAGTTCTGACCATTTACTCCTGAATTTCCTGGGAGAGCAAAGTGCCTCCTCCCACAGAATCTAATAACCTGTGTTCACCCTAAGAAGTAGCACAGAGCAGCAGATACAGGACTCAGATATTAGACCAAATAACCATTCAAGGCCAAACCTGCTGATGCTTCCAGGAGAGCGAGGGGAAGAGGGCACTGAAGCTCCTCTGAAAATGTTCAAACGTTTCTCACAGATTTTTTATTTTCTCCCACTGCTGGGTTTGTACATGTGTAGCAGTTTTATCATAACAATATTACAAATGTGACATTTTTCAAAATTTGCCTACTTATTCTTTAAATGTATTTTATTTAGTCAAAAGGTTGCTCCTCCAGTCGTTTATTGGTGTATTAAGTTGTTAGCTGCTTTTGACTGTTGATGGTTACCGTAGCAACCACTGTTGGCTCCGCCCCCATTTTTTCTGTTGCCGTTTGAAACTGTGGTTTGTATGTTTCTGTTATTTTAGTGTATATTTCAGACAATTTTCCACATACAAGGAGTTTCCTGAGTTTTGTATGTTTGCATTTTATCTGTTTTATTTTACGTCTGTTACCTGCTCATTGCTCTGCAGTTTGTTTGGGGTTTTTTTGTTATTGGGGCATGCCCATAGCAATGCATAGGAGGCAGTGACAAAGTCACAGCCTCATGCATTGCATGGCATGCACCTATTGTTCTTCACCCAATAGAACGCCTCTTTATTATTGGGGCATGCCCATAGCAATGCATAGGAGGCAGTGACAAAGTCACAGCCTCATGCTTGCATGGCATGCACCTATTGTTCTTCACCCAATAGAACGCCTCTTATTATTATTATTATTATTATAACTTTCTTCCGTGACCGTTAATGCGGCTCATACCGCTGCGTGCCCACCCACAAAAGTGGTATCGAAACGTGCGGCTCGGCGCCGGCATTGGAGCTATTACTTTTATGGGGATTCGGACTTACGATGGCGAAGTAAAAAGCAAAAAACGATTTAAAATTTTTGTCGGTTTGAAACGGCGGGAACTAGAGTGTAGCCGGCGTCTCGTTAGAGTGTGGGAAGCAGAGAGATTTTGACCCCCAAATAAATTTTGAAATTGCCGTCACGCCCACAAATATCGCCCTATCGGTATCAAACTCGGTCAAAACATCGATACGAGTGTCTGCTCCGGTAAAATGTTTTCGAAATTTTCCTAGGGCTTACGGATTTCTGTCAAGGTGCTTTAGAGCGAAGTCATGCGACAGGATTTTCACACCCTCGGCCTCATTGACTTCCATGTATTTCTCAAAAATGTCAAACCTCAGCGCACAACCATTTCTATCTCGTCGCTGTTATTACTGTGAGTGATGTACAGATATGATTCGCGGTACTATCGGAGACGAAAGATAGCCCTCTCATACGCTTCAAACCGTTTTCCGATACGTGCCACGGTTCCCGAACGGGAAGGAGTTGTTCGGAATGGTTTTTCCATTCAAACTGACTGGGTGTCTCACAAAGATAGAATTCTTTCTCCACCTTTCTGTTTCACACACATGACAGTTGGCAGAGGATCCATTCCCATAGCAACGGAACACAGCAGGGCCGAGCAGCTGATTAGGACTACAGATTAGGACTACAAATTCTCCATATTTGTAGTTTTAAATAAAAATCAGTTAAAACAGAGGGCAGAACTGACATGTAGAACTACTTGCTGTTTTGACCAATAGATAACTTATTTATGAACACAGCAGGGCCGAGCAGCTGATTAGGACTACAAATTCTCCATATTTGTAGTTTTAAATCAAAATCAGTTAAAACAGAGGGCAGAACTGACATGTAGAACTACTTGCTGTTACTTGCTGTTTTGACCAATACATAACTGATTTATGAACACAGCAGGGCCGAGCAGCTGATTAGGACTACAAATACTCCATATTTGTAGTTTTAAACAAAAATCAGCTAAAACAGAGGGCAGAACTGACATGTAGAACTACTTGCAGTTTTGACCAATAGATAACTGATTTATCCCAAACACTGTTACTCATAGGATTAGTGTAGCCCTTTAAAATCAAACTTCCTGAAAATTTCAAAATAAAAGACCTGAAAATTTTTACATCAGATAATTGCTCTTTGGAGCAAAATATAACTGATTTCACCGAATCACTGTTACACAGGGATTAGTTGGGCCCTGTGAGATGATGATTACTGAAAATTTCAAAATAAAAGCCCTGAAACTTTTACATCAGTTTATTTTTGTTTTGGGCATTTTATGACTCATTCACTCAATGAATATTAATCATGGGATTAGTTTGGACATTTAAAATGAAGCTTACTGAAAATTTCAAAATAAAGCCTTAACATTCGTCTGTGGCTAAGGCAGCGCCGCAGGCGCTGCAATGATATTATTTTTCATTATCTTTTTCTCTCAGGTTATGGCTCTGTCTTGCGCAGCAAGACAGAGCATTAGCATTAGCATTTTACCTTAAATAAGGTATTAGCTATGTCTAAAGCTTATTAGCCATGTTTCGTGTACTAAATGGAGTAAGTCAATTACAGACAACATGCTAGTGATGCCCCACATGCTACTGACATTAGCATTTGCTAATGCTAACATTAGCATTTTGTCTAATTTTAGCATGTACACTTATTTTAACAGACTGAATGGTGCAAGTCCATGTTAGTAAACATTCCTCTCATTTTTTAGCCAAGTTAGCATTGATGCTAAGCATCAGAACGCTGGGTCCAATCCGACGGGCACACTTTGGCAGGCCCCGGTTAAATTTCTCCAGGAATTTTCTAGTTATTATTATTATTATAACTTCTTCTTCCGTGACCGTTAATGCGGCTCATACCGCTGCGTGCCCACCCACAAAAGTGGTATCGAAACGTGCGGCTCGGCGCCGGCATTGGAGCTATTACTTTTATGGGGATTCGGACTTACGATGGCGAAGTAAAAAGCAAAAAACGATTTAAAATTTTTGTCGGTTTGAAACGGCGGGAACTAGAGTGTAACCGACATCTCGTTAGAGTGTGGGAAGCAGAGAGATTTTGACCCCCAAATAAATTTTGAAATTGCCGTCACGCCCCAAATATCGCCCTATCGGTATCAAACTCGGTCAAAACATCGATACGGTGTCTGCTCCGGTAAAATGTTTTCGAAATTTTCCTAGGGCTTACGGATTTCTGTCAAGGTGCTTTAGAGCGAAGTCATGCGACAGGATTTCACACCCTCGGCCTCATTGACATCCATGTATTTCTCAAAAATGTCAAACCTCAGCGCACAACCATTTCTATCTCGCTGTTATTACTGTGAGTGATGTACAGATATGATTCGCGGTACTATCGGAGACGAAAGATAGCCCTCTCATACGCTTCAAACCGTTTTCCGATACGTGTCACGGTTCCCGAACGGGAAGGAGTTGTTCGGAATGGTTTTCCCATCAAACTGACTGGGTGTCTCACAAAGATAGAATTCTTTCTCCACCATTCTGTCTCCACACATGGCAGTTGGCAGAGGAGCCATTCCCATAGCAACGGAACACAGCAGGGCCGGCAGCTCATTAGGACTACAGTTAGGACTACAAATACTCCATATTTGTAGTTTTAAATCAAATCAGTTAAAACAGGGCAGAACTGAATGTAGAACTACTTGCTGTTTTGACCAATAGATACTGATTTATGAATACAGCAGGGCCGAGCAGCTGATTAGGACTACAAATTCTCCATTTTGTAGTTTTAAATCAAAATCAGTTAAAACAGAACTGACATGTAGAACTACTTGCTGTTTTGACCAATAGATAACTGATTTTGAACATAGCAGGGCCGAGCAGCTGATAAGGACTACAAATTCTCCATATTTGTAGTTTTAAATCAAAATCTGTTAAAACAGAACTGACATGTAGAACTACTTGCTGTTTTGACCAATAGATAACTTCATTTATGATGATTTATGAATACAGCAGGGCCAAGCAGCTGATTAGGACTACATATTAGGACTACAAATCCCATGTTTGTAGTTTTAAACAAAAATCAGCTAAAACAGAGGGCAAACTGACATGTAGAACTACTTGCTGATTTGACCAATAGATAACTTGCTCGAGCAGCTGATTAGGACTACAAATTCTCCATATTTGTAGTTTTAAATAAAAATCAGTTAAAACAGAGGGCAGAACTGACATGTAGAACTACTTGCTGTTTTGACCAATAGATAACTGATTTATGAACACAGGGGCCAAGCAGCTGATTAGGACTACAGATTAGGACTACAAATACTCCATATTTGTAGTTTTAAATAAAAATCTGTTAAAACAGAACTGACATGTAGAACTACTTGCTGTTTTGACCAATAGATAACTTCATTTATGATGATTTATGAATACAGCAGGGCCGAGCAGCTGATTAGGACTACATATTGGACTACAAATACTCCATGTTTGTAGTTTTAAAAAAAATCAGCTAAAACAGAGGGCAGAACTGACATGTAGAACTACTTGCTGATTTGACCAATAGATAACTTGCTCGAGCAGCTGATTAGGACTACAAATTCTCCATATTTGTAGTTTTAAATAAAAATCAGTTAAAAAGAGGGCAGAACTGACATGTAGAACTACTTGCTGTTTTGACCAATAGATAACTGATTTATGAAACAGCAGGGCCAAGCAGCTGATTAGGACTACAGATTAGGACTACAAATACTCCATATTTGTAGTTTTAAATAAAAATCTGTTAAAACAGAACTGACATGTAGAACTACTTGCTGTTTTGACCAATAGATAACTGATTTATGAACACAGCAGTGCCGAGCAGCTGATTAGGACTACAAATACTCCTATTTGTAGTTTTAAATAAAAATCAGTTCAAACAGAGGGCAGAACTGACATGTAGAACTACTTGCAGTTTTGACCAATAGATAACTGATTTATCCCAAACACTGTTACTCATAGGATTAGTGTAGCCCTTTAAAATCAAACTTCCTGAAAATTTCAAAATAAAAACCTGAAAATTTTTACATCAGATAATTGCTCTTTGGAGCAAAATATAACTGATTTCACCGAATCACTGTTACACATGGGATTAGTTGGGCCCTGTGAGATGATGATTACTGAAAATTTCAAAATAAAAGCCCTGAAACTTTTACATCAGTTTATTTTTGTTTTGGGCATTTTATGACTCATTCAACTCAATGAATATTAATCATGGGATTAGTTTGGACATTTAAAATGAAGCTTACTGAAAATTTCAAAATAAAGCCTTAACATTCGTCTGTGGTAAGGCAGCGCCGCAGGCGCTGCAATGATATTATTTTTCATTATCTTTTTCTCTCAGGTTATGGCTCTGTCTTGCGCAGCAAGACAGAGCATTAGCATTAGCATTTACCTTAAATAAGGTATTAGCTATGTCTAAAGCTTATTAGCCATGTTTCGTGTACTAAATGGAGTAAGTCAATTACAGACAACATGCTAGTGATGCCCCACATGCTACTGACATTAGCATTTGCTAATGCTAACATTAGCATTTTGTTAATTTTAGCATGTACACTTATTTTAACAGACTGAATGGTGCAAGTCCATGTTAGTAAACATTCCTCTCATTTTTTAGCCAAGTTAGCATTGATGCTAAGCATCAGAACGCTGGGTCCAATCCGACGGGCACACTTTGGCAGGCCCCGGTTAAATTTCTCCAGGAATTTTCTAGTATTTTATTTAACATTCAGGAGCAGAAGCAGCCAGTCTGACATTAACCTCTACCTTTGACTTCCTCTTCTGTTAGAATAAATACAGTGAATCTGTAGTGAACCAATTGGACCTCAGACGAACATTGAATGGTTACTTAGACATACTAGCAAATAAAATATACAGTATTCTTGTTAAAGCTGGGAACACTAATGGTTTTTGTCCGTTTTTTGCCTCCACAACACGTTCTCTTCCCCACTTCTTCCCCGTCTCTCGTTATTGCTCTCCGATGCGTCGGCCCCGACTTGTTCTCACTGTTTTAGTATCGATCCGAGACTCCCTCCTGGGTGCGGACCTGTCTGAGTCCGATCTGACGGAAGAGAGATTTATTTTTTCCCCACTTTCTCTTTGCATTCCTGACAAGATTTTCTTCCAAATGTCATAGCACCCCATATTGAATTTCCTTTACAAAAGCCTTCAGCAATATTCTCCTTTTCAATTAGATGCTGAACGGATGACATTTCCGTCTCTTTCAGCTCCAGTTTCCCAGCGTGGAAAATGTGTTGCAGCTCATTGAAGGTGCAGATGCAGCCGAATGTTCGCTGTTGCTCCATGCTAACACGTTAATGCAGCTGAATCTGCCTGGAGATCATTTTCTACTTAAAAACAAGCATTTATGCAACACAAATCAAAACACTTCAACACTTAAATTACACTGAATACTCCTCAGTCTGAGCAAACAGTCAATATTAAACCAGTTCATGTCAATTTCTTAGTGGAAGTATTTGTATTTAATGTTTTGAGGCTTTTTAGTGAAGTTAAATAAGACAGAAAGATGAACAGTGTTTGGTGTCTTTACACTGTATGATTTGGGCCAGAACTGTTGAGTAAAAGTTCTACTAAAGTATTTATGTACAATCTGGATGTTGTTCATTGTACATCCAACACTTAAAAGGGATTTTGCACATTTGCTTGTATATAAAAAATAAATAGTTTTCAGTTTCTATTGAATAAATTTATTCTCAGAAGTAAGATTTGGCTAAATGTAGCAAACATTTAAAAGTCTGTGGCCCAAGTTTAATAAATTAAGAAAAGGCTGATTTGGGTGCAGAAAAGTCGGCTTTTCAGTGAAAGTCTCTGGATTTCTACTTATTGTAAGAACTCGATTATAAAAAAGACAAAATTTTAACATTTTTCATTGAATGAAATTTGTGTTTTAATTTTACAAGTACAAATATTCTCCTTCTGCATCAACACAATGTGCTGGACGGGGAAAGTTTTTATTAATTTTGAACTGCAGTTTGTTACAGAACAAAATCAGGTCAAAGGTCACAGAGCGCACCGTTACCCAGAATGCCCTGCGCTGTAGTCCACTTTTGTAGCAGTCTCTGGTCCCCTTAGCGTTTACATTCAAACAGAACCAGAGTTCACTTCAACCGAGCCGAGACCGAGGTTTTCAGAGCTCCCCAAACAAACAGAACTTTCTACACAAACGGACTGGAGTTGGATTAAAGTGGACTAAATAATACAAAAATAAATTGATAAAGATATAAATCACTCTGAGGAGTATCACTACAAAGCACGTTTACATAAAAACCAAGCAGATATCAGAAACTATTCCCACAACAACTGATCAGTCGTTGCTGTTTCTACGGGGAAAAAAAGGTTAATTACCACGGCAACTAGGTGCCTCGATTCAAATGCATTCAAGTTTCAAACATTGGCAGGGGTCTCAGTGAAAGGGTTTTTGAATGTCCATCAAGCTGAGAGAGGTTAAAGTAGCCATTTGCAAACCACATGGAGTCCATCCTCCAACAAGAACAGAGGCTTTATAAAACATTTAAAAGCTCCTGCTAATCCTCAGAGGCCAATGCTCGGCAGTTCAAAACTAGACTTTACTGTTTAAAATATAGACAAGGTTTCAAAAGTTTGAGTGGAAAAGAAAAAAATTCAAAAGAACATAGAAAGACTATTTAGATTTACAAGGTTACATTTAGCTAAACACAAGACTCCAAGTAAAGATGGCGGGCCGTAAGTGAATGCATTAGCATTTCCTCTGTAGTACGATAGCTTGGGCAACTTGCTGCTTTCTCATCTAGCTAACCCTAACTTTGCTACAACTGCACCATGCAAGTTTAGGGTTTCTGCAGGTTTCACCAACTCAAATTTAAGGCCTTTAAAAACATGTTTAAGACCACAGCGAAGGAAATTTAAGATCTGATTCATACAAAAGAAAACCGCGTACTTTATGTTGTAGTAGTGTCGTAATTTTTTGCACAAAATAATAAAATAAATAAATAAAATAAACAGAAGTGAGTCAGTTTTGAAGACGACTGGCGATAAATTTACACTTTTCCTATGACAAGTATAAACAAGCTAGCTAGCTATGTAGCTAGCAAGTGTATATTAGCAGCTGGCATGTAATTCAATTCAATTGAAAAATACTTTATTGATTCCACAGGGAAATTATAAATCACAGTAATTCGTGTCAACTTTAAGCTCTTTAAGATATTAGCATTAATTTCAAAAATGTTTCATGCCATTAGTTATGACACAAGTGTTATCTTAAATGTAGCTCTACTAAATCGTTTACAGATTAATGCACAACTTGCATCTTTAGTCACATTTCTCATTCAAGAAATCTGAAAACCATGAACATATATAAGAAATGCTTTTCAGATGAATACAGAAAGCCCTCTGATTTGTGGTAATAATAAATACAAAACAAAGACGATTTAAAAGCAAATCACTGAATGGAAAATAGCACCAACTGAAGCCTTAAGCTTGCAGATCAGAGTTTAAAGGAGTGTTTAGTGACAAGGAGAAACGTGTGAGATGATAATGGCAGAAGAATTCTTCTTTTCTTTGTTTTCTTTTTATGTTTTTACAGCTTTCTCCTCTTTTATGTCATTACAAACTAAAAGTGCTTCATTTTTAAGAGCTGAAGGGGGTTTGGAGATGTCACATTGTGCTGCTGTGGAGACAAGACGACAGTTTCAAACCAAAAACAAAACTATTGCATTTATATGCATGAAATAACTGATGTTTATTAAACGAAGGGATTCTTGGTAACGCAGATGTCAGCTTCGCCTGATGGATGAGGGGATCTATTTCTGACAATTATCTGTAAGAAAAGGTGGGCACCATCAAAAAATACATTACAAGGGATTAAATATCAGTTTACTGCCATCATGAGTGAATTTAAATAACCAGATCAACAAAAGATTTGATCCGAGTCAGTCACTAAATTTAAAACTATCATTTTTCACTACTATACCCATTTTTTTTAAATCAATCTTATCGTTTAGCTTCAAATATTACAGTATTATTTGGAGTGTTAGAAGATCAGCCAAAAAAGGTCAATTAGTGCAAAAAAAAATAAGTTTTGAAAAGTCAAGGAGAGTTGTTCAGGTTTAAGCACAATGTACGCAGCAACTTGCTCACTGATATTTGACTCGAATGTTCAGCTGCATCCAGATATGTACATATAAACATCCACTTTTCTCTTCCTGTCACATATCAAAGCAGAAAACAACCTTTAAAAGGGATCTATTATCCAAAATTTACATTTATTTTTCACTTTGATTTGGGTTTCTACTGCTTCTAAAAACAGTCCAAGTGCTTAAATGAGCCCTGAAAAATTAGCCATTTAAAAAACCTCCAGAATATAGTTACAAATATAGGCACTGCATTGTTACCTAGCAACCCCTGCCAAGTTCCACCTGTCACCTAGCAACCTGAACGGAGCTACAGGTTGCTCCATTGAGGAGCAACCAACAACAATGTTTTTCTGGAGGCTCCACTTGTGCTTTTCAAAGATATACAGTTGTACAATTGCGCATTTGTTTGCAGTTGATTTCACATGAGAGTGTAAATGTTGAGTTGGGGAAGCAGCCAGCAGCTTATTTGGATTTAAAATGACAAGATGCCCAAAAACTGACTAAAATCTAATTATCTAAGAATGACTTTGTTCAAAAAAAGGTAACGAACCTAGTCACTTTTAAAGTGTTAAGTCTCTGTGAGGGACGGGTCGATCACCAGGTTTTCTGCAGGATTTGCATTTGATTTAAATGGAGATTGGTCCATTTGGACTGCTGTGGTTTGCATATGGGCAAAAAAAATAAAATAAAAACGGACGATTTCTTACAGTGTTTCCTCCTTTTTTCAAATGTTTTCCAGGGAAGAGTAAAGGAGAGAAAGACTTTTCCAGCTGGATGGCTGCTGCTATGGCTTCTGGTAATAATTGCTAATGGGTTTGCAATTAGTTCAGTTGATGCAATTAAAAATTATATGTTAAACCTCTTACAACAATTATAGCATTTAGCATTGGGTGACTTTGACTAAATTAACGAGGAACAAACAGTGAAGAGCTTAGAGGTAAAAACAATAAATAACTTGTAATGGAGATGGAAGAGCTGACTGTGTCATCTCCCTTAGAGGACAAGAAGGTCTCTGTTTGCAGTTTGTGCGTGAAATAATATTTATCATGCAATGTAGTGTGTTTCATACCCCCGGTGTAAGCATCACAGAGGCCACTCCGAAGCCAAAACCCAGCATGATTTGTTTGGATTTTTTGTGCATCCAGTTCATCCAGAAAACCTCGGCTCAGCAACTTCCTTCAGTTTCCGTTCCCCATTTCCATAATTCATGGGACCTGAAAATGAAATCCTGTCTGTTTGTGTCCAGTCAAGCTTTATATGACTCAGAAAACTGCAAAATGCACAATCCTTAAAAATTGAGCTTTAAAAAAACAACTTTAAAACGACGCACTGCTACGATTTTACTTTCTGAAAACAAACAGACAAAACAAAAGTTAGCTGTTCGTTATTTATTAATTGTCTGGTGAATTTAAATGATCAGGTCAATTAAAATTTAAACAAAGTAAGAATTGTACAAAACAAACTTAAATATTTAGACATTTAAATAAACCATATGATCACATATCACTAATGTTATGCTTGAATTAACTAAGATAAATAAAACAGCACATATTTTACTTATTGGTATAAAAACATCAATAAACCATACAGAGGAATAAATAAGAGCTAGCTTTGTGCTAATTAGCTGCTATGCACTAAATAAACCATGAAAACCACTAGCATTTTTGTTAGCTTCAAGCTAATCTGCCAAAATATCCATGTAAAACAAAAACACATTTCTTACTCGCTTACAGCAAATTAACTCACCGTGTTGGGAAACGTTTAAGAAACAATCCATCCATTTTCTCCCCAGCGGCGTCGGGAGGGCGCTAGCTCGCTAACCCTAACCCTAAAAACTACTTCCTTCCCGCCGTTAACTCACTTCCGGTTTTCCGTCGCCTTACTAGAACCTATATTTATAAACTACTGTAGCGCCCCCTAGTGAAGCCAACATTAATAAACATTGCAACTGGTGATGGGACTTGAACGGAACTGAGTCTTCAAGATCCGTTCACTTCGAAGATTCGTTCAGATGATCCACTGATGAAACTATCTTTTTTTTCTTTTTAAACAAACCATTTTATCACAAATACTCCTTTTTGTGGTTGGAATTCACAAAAAAACTTGAATCATTTGTATTTAATAAAAACAAAAAAAAAACATTCTTGAACATAAAAATATGCATAGATCATTATAAAATGTCAAAAATGTAAATGTTGTGTTTTTAAATGTGAGTGTATGGATAACATTTTAGTGCTAGTTGTAATATAAAAACTACATAAAACAAAACGGTAGGCTTAAATTGTTTTGGCAAAAACAAAATTTGCCTTTTGCATCATTAAATATAACAGTTATGGCAAAGCATTGACAGTAAACACTATGAACATTAACCAAAAACAAGAAACGTCGATATCTACACGCGTTTGCCGCCATGACGGGTGACAAAAACTAACAGAAACCAATTAGCATGACCTTTCTGTATTTTATTTATTTACTGATTAAATAAATATAGTTTAAATCAAACGGAGTAACAAAAGCTACTGTGGTGTGCAGAGAATGAGAAAAACAGAACAACTGTCACTGAGACTCGAGTCAAAATAAAGAACAGTTCAAAAGCATCGGATCATTCGTCAGTTGCAACGAGAGCAATTTGCAAACCAAATTCTCTACAAGACACCACATAATCAACCTCAAATATCAATCAATCAAGTTTATTTATACAGAATATTTCAGGAATAAGGCTTTACATCATACAAACATAAGAACATTAAAAGGTCACCGATTGTAAAACCAGTAACATCATTAAAATCACAGATACACATCAGATCTGTTCCATTTATTATGGTCCAAAGCAACTCTAAACAAGACTTGATTCAAAGGAACTCAGTGTTTCGGCAGTTTTATTGTTTTCTGGAGGTTGTTTGAGGTGCGTAGAAGCTGAATGCTGGTTCTGGTTCAGTAATCATCAGATTTTATTCTCTGTTTACCATAAATGACATGTATTTGGATCAGATTGTGGGCAGCAGTTACTGACGTTTAACTGCACAGCAGCCAGCGAGAGCCAGGAAGTAGGACAGCATCGTCCACCAAAGTGAGACGGAGGTTGAAGTCTTGGAGGAGAGGACATAAAGTGGGCCACAAGGCGAGGCGTCAGTCACTGGCCTCATTTATGGTCTGAAACTCTCACACACACACACACACACACACACACACACACACACACACACATCGAGGAGGAGAAGCAGAAATCTGAAGCCGTAAACATGGCTGCAGATGTGCTGCAGCTGGAGGGCCACGATGCTCTTTGTAGAAATCCCCCAGCGCCGGCAGCTAGCCGCTGGCGGCTATCTCCTCTGCTGCTCCGCCCTGCAGCTCATCCTCCCCTCCTCTCCTCTCCTTTTCTCTCCTCTCCTCTCCTCTGACTTTTGAAGATACAGAAGGAAATTCACAGAGGATCCGGAGACAATGAAGCATGGTGCGTTCACACGTCACCCGTTGCTTTCCCAGCTAGCTGTTCGACACTTACAGCGACTTTTAACGGCTTCATCCAGCTTCAGCAATGAGGAGAATTTATATATTGTTTATTGTTTATTTTTATTTTGTAATTACTGAGAAAGGAGCAGGTTTTTATAAGGATTTTCTTCTTCCTGCTCCTTTTCACTCATGTAGATGAAGTTTTGTACATTGGTGATGTAATGTGTTGATTGATTGATTGTATAGAAAAAAACATGTACATTTCTGAGTTTCAAAAGTTGAACATTGGCTGAAATGTTTGCAGATCAAACATGAAGTGGTCCAAGACGTGCAGCGATTACCCAGAATCCCACAAAACTAAAAATCAACCCTGGTTATTGGCATCGTGTTGTTTTGTCAACTTAAAGTGTTTAAGTGTTTATATTTCAATATAATGAATAAAATGCATTTTACATACCAAACCGGACTGTTTTTGGACCGTTCGTGGATCTCTCCGCCATCTTTGATTTTGGCTCTGCTTCAGGATGACCAGCGGCGCCCCCTGCTGGATGGCAGAGAAACTACAACACAAAAAGCAGAAGAGGAGGACAGTTACCACAACTGTACTCAAGAAAGAGTAGAACTACTTCCATATTTTTTTGACTTAAGAGAAAGTAAAAGTGGCCGTCCAAGAAATTAGCAAAGAGTAAAACAGTATTTGGTAAAAAGTCTACTGAAATTATCATTATGTAATATTTTAAAATTACATAATCAGACTAATCAAATTATAAAGTTAAATGGAAAGTTTTGTATTTTAGGGACGAAAATGAGGCGTATATAAAATATTTGTTAGAAAATAACAAAATCAGGGCAGAGAAACATTTTTTTCGTTCAATATAAAACGTATAAAACTTTAACAAAAACTGCAGGTGTGTCTGTGTCCGGTGGATTCTTGGTTAAAACAGGTTTGTTATTCATTTGCTGAAGTTACTCTAGTAAATGTAGCTACCCAACTCTGTTGATTTCAATCTATTAAACCTTTAATTGGTAATCAACTGTAGTTTGATGAATTGTTTGCATCTCTAAGAGTTATAAACAAAAACCAGTGAAATTAACGAAGTTTTCTGCAGTCAGAAAACATCCACATTTCTTCATCTTTTCCAAACCGACTTGTTGCAGCAGCATGATGTGGCATTCAGGATTTTTCAGCCTGTTTTGCATTGATTCACTGCATCCATTGACATTCATGCATAATGGACATGAATGTGAAATCAGCTCTCCAGAGGCAGCAGAGGAAGCTTTCCATTGTTGTTTTTTTAATGGCAGGCCTTTAACACAGAGAGCCAGGGCTGGGCCGCTGGGACTTCTGCTCCGTCTGGGGCTTCAAGGCAATTTCCATAAAGAACAACACCGAGATCCATCACTTCTCTCTGGATTGATTGTTTCTATACCTCCAGGCTATAAAATATGGATGCTCATTCGACTGTTTTATTCTGTACAACTTAGAAAATGTTAACTTTTGCATTTAAATATGTTCCGGTAACCATAATATTCAACCAAAGGAGGCAGGATCAATAAAAAGGCCATTTGGTGTAAAAGTTGTAACTAAGCCAAAAATAAACAAAAACCTCAATAAAAATGTTTAATATTGAGATAATTAAAAAGTTTTGTCTGTAAATATGCTCTACCCAGAACTCCCCAGGTAAAAGATTTACCTGTTCACATTTTGTAAAGATAATCTCAGATTAATCAAGTTATTAGCTGGTTAATAAGAAATAATAACCAACAGATCAGCGCTAAACAAATAAAGAATACTACTTTGTTGCATTTTAGAAAATTAAATGTTAACTTTTGCATTTAAGAGACAATATTATGTATTTTCCAAGCAAATTTTCAATAATCTGGTATTTACGTTACCTTCAGTTAGTACAAATCTTATTTACTGATTTAACTGAAATTGTGTCTCTATCTCTTTAAGAAGCTTCTGCTCTTTCTGAAGCTCCGCCTCCAGGAAGTCACCCCACATGGCTCCTCTGTTATGCCTTTGAAAGCATTTTAACGGCTTTGAAGAAGCTCCTGTTATGAGCTCAGCAGGTGTTTGCTAATTGCTGCAGGCCAGTCTGAAGGAGCTGAGTGTGGGAGGAGCAACAGCTTAGAGGCGGGGCTAGGTCCATCCAGGCGTTTTACAGCTGAATGGTTGCCATGGAGATTAGAGGATTACAGAATCAAAGCAACACTCCAAACTTGTTTTGAAGGAAAAACATGATAACATGATGGAAAGCTAAAAAAGTTTATTTTATTTTATTTTTTTTTTACATAATACTGCCCCAAAAAAGGAATTTAATTATTTTCATCTTTTGTATTTCTAATATTGTTGAAAAATTTTTCTCATACTAACTTGGGCATTCCTCCATTAAAGCTATCAGCACTGTTCTCTAACCATGGATTTTACAGCATTTTCTTTCATAAAAACGGGGAGAAAAGTCCTAAA
This sequence comes from Poeciliopsis retropinna, assembly GCA_010277075.1. Taxonomy (NCBI): domain Eukaryota; kingdom Metazoa; phylum Chordata; class Actinopteri; order Cyprinodontiformes; family Poeciliidae; genus Poeciliopsis; species Poeciliopsis retropinna. The sequence goes on along the minus strand of VMRM01000037.1, from coordinate 2,455,094 downwards.
ACACATTTTTCAGAGTAGATAGAAGTTAGCCCTCAGCTATTCTGTCTACATCTAAAGGAGATGAGATAAAGATTTTAAAAATCACAGGAACAGAATAACTTCTCTGCTGACTTTTATGTTTTTCACCATGAAAGAAGAAAAGTAAACGGCAAGAATCCCGACGGCTGCAGATTGTCGAGGCAAGCACTGGAGGTGTTGATTGGCACAGCATTTGGCATCAAATATTGTTTGTAGTTGATAATTAATGAGTCTCAGTGATGAAGGTGAAGTGAAGTCAGCATTTAACACATGTCTGAGTTATTGTTAGCTTTAGTAGCTAAAGCTGATGTCGTGGCACAAGGTTGAGATCAGCCTGGAAGAAAATGCATCTTTCTTCTTAAGTTAGTCATGAATTATTGTGAGAACATTTCTTGATAAAATGTAAATAATCACAAATTATCTCCTTCTATACCACCTTTGCAAAGTTACACAGTCAAAAATTGAACCATTGGATTGTCTTTTCTCTTACTGGTTGTTAGCACAGATATGCTAGCTTTAGCTTTGGATTGGATAAAATTAGTATGATTAGGTGGTCTATTGCTTCTACTTTTACTGGCTGTTAGCAAAGATCAGCTGGCATTAGCCTTTGCTAGGCTAACAACTAGCATGGCCAGGGTGGTCACTCCTTTAGAGGAAATGTTATTAAGAAGAATGGTTGGCATAGAAGCATCGTGTTCGTCGCAGACATGCTAATTGCCAGGCTATCCGATGCTAATGCTAGGCTATTCGTGCTAATGGACAACAGAGGAAGCAGCTAATCCAGTAGGTAAACAGCACGCTACTTGTTAGCCTCTCCAAAGTTAACATAACTAAATGTTATGTTAGTTATGTTAGTCTTGTTTAGGAAACTAAACAAGAAGTCTCCTTCTTGTTTACCGCTCAGTTAGCATTGCTAGCTAATCATTAATCATATCAGTAGCTAGCTTCAGAATGGAGATAGCCTCCTGCTACAATGAAGTAGCCACCACTGGGTGAGTAATCGTCTTTTTTTTGGTAGTTTAAATCTCCTAGAGTCAGATTGAAAACCAGAGGTGACAGAGCCGAATCTGGTCAGCTTTAAGCTAGCTTAGCCGGACTTTTACTGGGCTAGTTTGTTATTTTAGTGACTTTTAATGGCATCATTATTACTTTTTAGTTTTCTCTTTCTACACCGCTTTAGTTAGTGGAAAATTATTTATTAACATTGTATTTAATTGATTATTTGAAAACACTGATGTTACATAATTGCTTATTTCTGCCAGTTGACTTTTTTGGCCAACATTCACAGAGGAAAAACTCAAAGCCGACTGCTGTTATGCTGAATATTATGGAGTGAAAAAACTGCAAAGGTGATGACTAGACTGTTTAACTTTTACTGCCCAGAGAAGTTACCACACACACACACACCTACACACACACACACACACACACACACACACACACACACACACACACACTCTCTCTCTCTCTGGTAGCAGTTGGTCTGAGCTAAAGCTGAACTTCTAATCGATCCATCCCAGTGTTGGAGTGGGAGCGGGATATTACTGTTGTAAAGCAACAGAAGCAGGTTTCAAACATTATTTATGATCATACAGACACACACCCAACCCGCTTAGTTGGTTCCTGAAGTCCATTTAAATTACAATTCAAGTTTATCTGTAAAGCACATTTCAGCAACAAGGCTTACCATAAAAAACATAAATAGGAAACAGGAATTAATTAAACAGGTTCAATCCTCTCAACAAGGTTATAAATGTCTTAGAAATATAACTAAGTAAAATGTCATTAATATGCCATATTTAGGGAGTAGATATAAACTTTTCACTTGAAATTCACACTCACATAAACTTAGCCATCTTGCTAGCAACAAACTGTACGCTCTTTAGCATAGCCATAATAAATAATTTAAATAAAATTTAAAGTATGTAAACTTCTTATTCTAATCAAAATAAATTATTCTGCAGCCAGTTTGTAACATTTTTTTGTTGTGAAGCTAATTTTCAAATGGGAGTTTATTAAGTCACTGGATTGCCTTCTGTCTTTGCTGACCGTTAGCACGGATATGCTAATGTTAGCTTTGGACAGGCTAAATACCTGCATGCCCAGGTGGTCACCTGTGACTCGTACTTTCTCCTTTAAGGGAAACTTATATTTAAACCATTTTTATTGAGCAGACGTAAACTGTTGACCTGAATTTTACACTCATACTCTTAGCCATCTTGCTAGCAACAAACTGGATTTTAATGAACTTAATAAAAGCACTGAAACAATTCAAAGTATGTAAACTTCTTCTCCAAACTAAAATAAATATTCCAGCAGTTTCGTAACCATTTTTTTTTTTGTTCTGGAACTCATTTTCAAATAAAATGTGAGTCTTTCATCTAAAGTAATGCACAGTTTGTTATCTTGGATAAAAAAAGCCTCTTCAAACTAAAATGTTAACTGATCGTAGTTTGAGCCTGAAGTCTTTTGTTACATCAGCCTCCTCTTCCATCATCTTAATATGAGGCTTTGATGCGTAATCATGACTGAGATTATTTGATAGTGAGCCACTTTGAAGTAGCATCTTATGATTCCCACTGCCTCTAAAGTACATAAAAGAAGACCAAATGAATTAAAACATTAAAAAACCTCAGGCAGGCTGCACTCTGTAATTACAGGTTCAGTAAATACACAAACCTCCAGCTGAAGATTCAACCAAAAGAGATGCAGAAAGCTTTAATGTGAACATATTATGTTTTTAAATCCGTTTTTTCACCTGTAAATCATTCAGTTTTGTTCTATACAGAGCTGAACTGCAATGTTTTGGTCTGAATGCCTCACATTGCAGCTACATTCACCCATATTTTAGCTCTGCTTTGAGGTGCGTTTAAGTTGGTTGCCATCTTTGTAGTTTGATTGCAGAGATACGACTAGCTAGCAGCGCAGAAACTTTAATTCACATTAGTTTAAAAGACGTAAACAAAGGAAAACTTGTCCATCCAGTTTCACATGTTTGATCCAGAAAACGCGACCGCAACATGAATGAACATAAACAATGCAGCTAGCGCTAACGCTAGCTACCAGAAACGACACTGAATACATTCAGATTATGTATTATCTGAGACAAAAGCAGCAAAACCAACAGCAAACTGTTAGTGGAAGAATATTATTTAAAATAAGCAGTATGCTTATGTCCTCAAGGAGCTAAGAGCTAGCCAATGCTAACATTAGCATAAGGTGCTACTGCTACTGATAGCAACACAATAAATTCATGTTTAAAGTTTGTTGACATTTTAGTGTTTTTACCAGCTTGCTGTGTTTGTCGTTTCCATAGAGAGAAGAAACTCAATCAGAGAGAAAATCTATCTTTATGCTACTGGAAGACTTTCCTCTTTGTGCAAAAAATTAAATAAAATGTGACCATCCACTTTGAGGAGGTCCTGATGCTGTGGAAGAGCGTAACAACTTTTTAACATTATCCACTTGAAATTTAGGCATCCTCAACCTGCTGCAAAAAATAAAAAATGTCAGATTTACAACATTAGCTCAATGGAAATCTGTAACAAGGAATACAGAAAATTCAACAGACTGAAAAAAACCCCAGACAGAATATAAAGAGATTTTTCCATCAATGGGAAATACTAAATTCAACCAAAAAAGTGGATTTTGCATTAAAGTACAAATAACATAATCTTATCAGTAGATGGTTCCAGATGGTTCAGCTTGTTTTAAACCAAATTTAATGTTTATTTATAGTTTGAAAAGCGGCAATAAGACACTTCAAACATGACAATTTCAGCCTTTGAAATGCAAATAAAACATCAATAAGGATGTACTGCAGTGGCACACAAAAGAAAACCTCCAATTACTTTGCTTAAAATTGTTGCAATTAACTGATAATCAATATAAATCAAAGTAAATTATACAAAACTACTGAAAAGCCTTTGTGGAGAGCCAGTTGACTTGAATCTCACTGGACCGTGTGTTTTGCTCTGGCACATTTAATTCCACCTACAGACTCAAAACAAAAACCTTCAGTCAGTTTGAGCTGTCAGATGGAGAGTCATCCAACTGCAGTTTCTGTCACCGCTGACAGCAGAGGGAAGGTTTTATATTTATATGGAGCCTCCGGACAGGTGAGATCACTCTGCTAAAAGTCTCTTCAACTCCAGCTCCGTCACTCTCTCTGACTCCCAGCGCTGTCAGAAGGGAGAAAGAGAAACTTTCCATTATTTTCCCCAAAAACGATGGGAACGGAAAGTTGAGATAATTACAGGATTTCACAGGAATATTGTGCATTTCATTGCTGCTTCACCTTAAATCTCTGGTTGTATGGTTAGAAATCAAAACATGGATGTTGGAGTAGGGGATAAGATCCTGACCTATAACAATGGACAGAATATGGTTTGAACTTCCATTATCAAAAGATTTTATTGGTGAAATCTTGTTTTTTATTGAGTTGCATTGGAAAGTTACATAGTAAAACATTAACTGTCATTTTTCTGTGTTTATTTTGAGGTTTCTGTGTCTCAGGTATTCCTGTGGTCCCCTTGATTGTTCCCAGGTGTGTCTCGTTCCGTGATTACCCTTTGTGTATTTAACCCCACCCGTGTTCTGTGTTCCTCGTCGGGTGCTTGTCGTATGTGTAGTATCATTCTGTCTAGCTGTCCGTGCACTGACCTGTTGCTACCTTTGTCTTCTGCTCATCTGTGCTGCCAGGATTTTTGACTTTGGATTGTTTCTGTACCATTAAACCACCACTTATTTTCTACCTCTTGGGTCTGATGCGTTCTGCCTCACCACCTTCACCACAGTTCATGACATTAACAGCAATAACCTGGGTTATTTAGCTTGGAAATACAAATTAGTTTGCTAGCGAAATATTTCAGTTGCTAGCTCAATATTTAGCTTTTTATCAAAATAGTTTGGAGTGAAGTATGTCGTTACTTCAGATCTAAATACTTAAGTTGCTAGCAAAATATTTAGCTTTAAACTGCTAGCTCAGAGCTAAATATTTGGTGAACTCAACATTTATCTTGCTAACTAATTTCTAACTTTTGAGCTAAATATTTAGCTTATTAATTAAATATTTAGTTGGTGAATAAAATGGTGAAAATATGATCCTATTTTTTCTTACTGTCGGCTGAATAACCAAATAATTTCTGTTATTGTTCAGACTGTGTGTCTTTACAAACAACTCCTCAAAGTTTTAAATGAGAAGATCCAGTTTCTTGTATTAATTAATTTAAAGTCTAAGTCTTTTTATAACCCAAGTCACACTGTGTTTTTCAGCTCCGATGGAACAAACAGGATGACAATGCTTTTGTCCACAGTGGTACTGCAAATGTGCATTTTGATATTAATAAAACATGACAAAGTCACAGGAAACACTTCCTCCATCTGAATGTGATGCATCTGTGCTAATTAAACCCTGGCAGCCCTGCAACAAAAAGCCTTTTTAACTTGCATTTAGAGTGTTGTTTGCTGTTCTGCCAGCTTACGTAATGTTTCCCATTACTGTGAGATGGGTCAGATATTCTTCCTTTGTCTTGCAACAAAAAGCAGCCAATGCATAATAAATTTGATTCTCATTTTGTGCAAACACACAACACCCCGACACAACTTCAGTTTGTTACATAAACAGGAAAATACACCAAGAAAACAGAATATAATGTGATACAAAAATCAGACTAAACTGTTTAGAACCCAAAAGAAAAGCTGAGAATAATTTAAGAGTGTTCATTAAAGATGTAGGATGTCTTCACACCTGACAGTCTGATAGATTCGGATCGAATGAGGACCAAAATTACAACAATTGTTAAATTTTCAGCTGCACTAATCCAAAAATCTGTTCCCCTCTTCGCCTGGGGGGGCGCTGTACCAAGAGACACTGAAGCAAACGACACAAAACCCTCTGAAGAAGACAAAACTTCTTAATTCACAAAATAAAAGCAAAAATGGAGTAGAGGTAGAAATCCTTCAGTCATTAGCAGCTGGATCTCTGCTGATTATTTAGCGGTTTGGATATTGCTAATATTGCCTATTAGCTGCTAACATTAGCGTCGCTTCTGCAGGCGGCCATTACTGCGAGTCACTGAGTCATGTCCACAAAGCCAGACTGTTTCAACGCAGGATGAGCAGGAATCACAGAAATGATCGTGGCGCCTGTTTTCCTGTCCTGATTTCTCTACAATTTGGTTTGAATGAAAGCTGAGAAAATGGCTGATGTTTGAGGTGTAACATATATATATATATATAAATCTATAAACAGTTCAGTTCCTGTCAAGAAGCAAGAGAGGATCAAGCAAATTCCTCTTTTGTATTGGTCAATAATTTAATTTTACATAATGGCTGCTGTTAAAATTTAAACACAGCTCCTATATTTTATAAAATCTTTCATCCTATGTGATGATTATGAAAATCACCACGTTTTACAAACAAACGAGGTAATCAGTCCAATTTTTGTCGTTTATTGAAGGTTTAATAATTACAGTGCAACAAAGAGAAAGCAACGCTGATAAAGTATAAAACAACTTTAAACCATTTAAATTCGGCTTTTTCTCGCTCTCTATGTCGGCTGTACTCGATACGCAGACCTGTTGCCATGGTAACCGGCACAACAGCTCTGATAAGCTGAAGACATATTATCCAGAATGCCCTGGTTTTGGAGCGGTCTCTGGTCCGGAGGCCGAGGCCTTTAGGGTCAAAGTTTGTTTTTCTGGTCCGCATTAGTCCTCCTCAGACAAACTGGACTTTCTGGAGAAACAAACTGGAGTTTGATTAAAGTGGACTAAACAGAGCTGGTGTGAATTCACCCTTAGAAAATCAAGGCTCACCGAAAAGTTGCAGATAAAACAGCTTTATTGATTTGCACCTGTAGCAAAAGCTGCTGGTTGATGCAGAAATCAGTGCAGCGGGGAAAGTAAATCACACATGATGCATAATGTCCTGATTAAGTTAAATCTGGTTAGTAAACAAAGTCTAAATGTAGAATTTCATCAATGTTTCTGGCTGTGGACTGAAGTCAACAAGTCATTCATTTGGCTGAACTTGGATTATCCTGCCAGAGATTTGACATCAAAATGTCTGAAAAGAACCAGAGTGGGCGATTTCACTTTACAAGACTTCATAAACATTGCAGCATGTTTTGATGCATATAACTGATTTATTTCAATGTATTTTATTCTTCAATATGCAGAAATCTGCGCCTCCATTGGAAAAAGCTGTGGCTCTCCAACCCGCTGTCTTAGTTTGACACTAATTAGCCAGAGTTGGCAAGTTAGCATGTGAAGCTGAGACACTAATTACAGCTAAACATAAAATATAATATGCCACCAATGGCAACAAATCAGTACAAACATGTTACTGCTGGTCATATAGCTCCATTATTTTTGAAAACTTTAAGTTTTTTACGTTCATTATGCAAAAAAAAGGAAAAGAAAAACAAAGAATTAGTGAGAAAAGCAGGTGAAACCCGACAGCTGCACAACGTGAACTCTGCAGACATTCATGGAAAACATCATGGAAAACTGACTTTCAAGCATCATAATGTGTTTAATCTAAAACAGCTGTGACAAATATCCGCCATGATTCCTGCTCCTCCACTGGCGCCACCAGACTCCTGGCTCATTCATCGTCCCTGAGACCCAAATCAACTTATTCAGAACTTTAGTATTTGTTCTGTTTCTGGCCCTCCTTCATAAGCCACCAACCGCATGTCCAGCTTGGGCTGTTTTGAGGGTGTTTGAACTTCAACAGTGTCTGGTGACCTTATTGAGAGATCCTGGCTATTTTGGCTCCATCATTGACCTGCGTAAGTTTCTGCTCCTTCATCAACGGCCACCAACATTCCTGCTCCTTTGTCGTCACCAGACTCTTGGCTCCTTTGTCGCCAGCACCAAGGTTTCACTGGTGACCAGACTGCGGGTGACCTCCCTGTGACCCATATAAACTTATTCAGACCTTTAGTTTCTGTTTTATGTTCCTAGGCTCCACCCACCTGCCAACTCGGTTTGCTTTTGGTCTTTTTGGACTTCAGCAGCGTCTGGTCTCAACCTGGGGATTAGGGTTAGGGTTAAGGGGTGATGACAGGATCCTGAGTTGTTTTGGTTTCAGTTTTGTACATTTGGCTTATTCTTATTTTGTTTAGACCTAGTTTCTGTTTTTACCTTAATTCAGTTTCCTCTTAGGTTTAGTTTGTTATTAAATTCCTGATTTTAGTTTTTTGCCACAGATTTGTTTTCTCTCTCTCGTTATACGCCGTTGTTTCTCCGTTTCCTTCATGTCATCCTCTCCATTTTATAAACATGTTTGGGATTTCTTTAATTCAATCTTTATCTCGTAATACACCTGTTTGATTCCACTTGTATTCTGGTCCAGCCTTGTTGTCTTGTTTTCTTGTTGCACATTCTGCACACTTTAGGAAACACAACAGAATGACTTTGACAAACTGTAGAAGAGAAACCAACCCTGACCTAAAACTCCCAGCCTTGGATTCTAGGAAAACTCTTTTGCTGAGTCGGTATTTTCCACAGAGCACCTTGTGGTTTTTGTCCGCTGGCGTTAGAGACACGTTTGTCACTTTTTATCTTAATTTGAGGTTTATTTTTTTACCATTGCTACCTTCAGAAAATAAATCTTTAAAGTTGATGAATAGGATTTTTTAAAAAACAGGTTATTTGTGTGCTTTCTATGTGCTAAATTCATATTTAACAGGGAAAGAAGCCAGTTTAGCTCAGTCACATCTATTAAAAAATAACCTTAGGATCATGTAACTGTCATGTACATAGATTGTTGCATCATGTTTGAAAAACAAATGACAAAAGTGACGATTAAAGGGGATTGAGTCACATGCTACGAGCCGTTACCTAGCAACCTCAGCCAAGCCCAGCCACGTTACCTAGCAACCTCAGCCAAGCCCAGCCACGTTACCTAGCAACCTCAGTCAGCACTTTGGTCAGCTAGTTTTACCTCCTATGAGTTTTGGACCAGTTTGAAGTGCAAATATCTCAGTACACCTGAAATAAAACCAAATTAACTTACAAATAACGTTTCAGTAACAAAAAGGAGCTTTTTTTAAAGTCAAAAATGTATTTATGTTGATTTTAAAAAAGTGCTAGTCATAGATAAATGATCTGCCAGTGGAACAAAACTCTTTCTCTGTTATTTCACTTATAGCTATAACTGCTTCATCAATATTGAGGAATTATTGACTTAGGATAAGCCCTGATATCTTGCTGAAAAGATATTTTTAATGTAGTTTTGTCTTATTTCAATTAGACTGAAGGTACTTGATAAGATTGTGTTTTTGCAGTGAAATGTTTTATGGATTTACCATTCAGAAACCACTTTCTTTTCACTGCATTCTTGTTGCTTGTGCAGGAGGCTCTACTAATGCTTTTCAAAGATGTACCATTGTATAGTTGTACCTCTGCTTGGAGGCATTTTCATGATAATTTAAAGTGACAAGATGACCTACACCAGCTAAAATCTTATTATTTTAAAAAATGTAAAGACCGAGCTTTGAATAGGCCAAAGATTGATTCTGACCTAGTCAAAGAAGAATAATAGGTCACCTTTAACAGTACAGAAGCCCATTTGCAGAACAAAACAGACTGCATTTAAATGCTCCTGTTGAGTCTCTTTGAATCAAACATTAAGGACAGGAAGGGAAAACTTCCTACACAGGATCACACTGTAAAACAAAAGCTAGGCCCGTCGGACAGTTTGAGAAATAGGTTCTGTTCTGCGACGCACCTGAGGCTCTCGACTCAAACACACCAACCCGACAGATGTTGTGTGCTGAGGGAGCAGCCATCGTCTCCTCCCACACATCGCTGTGATGTAAGATCCCCCTGGCATTTTGTTCCCCTCAGCCCACAAATTCATAAACAACGTCCTTGTAACTTATTTCTCCCCAAACTCCTTTCAGCCATCTGTTTCCGCGCGGGTCATGTTCTGATTAGAGGAAGGAGACACTGAAGAAGGAAAACGAAGGGCGTGTCTGACAGGCGCTGTGTTTCTGGCTTTGGGGACGTTCGACAAGCGGCGTCGTCCCGCGTCGGTCGACAACAACAGAAGTACATGGAAACAGACTTAACTGACAGCTTGCCAGCGCCAGCTTTTATTTGCTAACAAGCACATCAAGTTCCCATTAACATCCTTGTAGGAGAGACAGCGTGAGGGCAGCAATGAGGGGATTCAAGACAGACTCATAAAAATTACATCAGATAAGGTGGTGCAGCCCATTGAACCGTAGCCATATTGGGAGCAAGGCAGGCTTTCCATTAATAGTAATAGACAGGCAAACGTTGGGGGGAGATATCCTGAGCTTTCTGTCCTAATCAGTATTCAGGAGAGGAGAGCGTCTTCATTATCCTCTAAAAATTCTTCAAACAGGTGGATGAAGTTCCACCGTGCCACCGCTGTCTTCCTGTCTGACTCCACACACCTTCACTGACTTTAGTTTCCCCGTCTATTTTTCCTGACATTCCTCTTTGCTCCGCATCTGGCTCCATCTCCTTCCTCTCCCCGAGGCCTTATCTCTCCCCAGCAGCGCCGCCGTACCGCGCCGTACACACCTGCTGCACCCTCCTCCTTCATCTTGTTGCAGTCTGTCAGTCTGTTCGCTTCCAGCGGCGTTTTCCTAGATGCTGGGTACTTCTGATTATCCTATCGTATTGCTCTGCTGATGGAGTTGCTTTTCATTCAGACCAAGTGGAATCTGGTTTCATATTGGCCCATCAAAGATTCATGAGACAGAAGTTTAGAGATGGACGTGGGGAGACTGTAACCCTGTGGGCTCCGTCTGTTGTTGAACTGGTTTGGTTCGAATGGATATGTGAACACCAAGTGGACGAGAGGCCACTCCAAAACCAGGAATCAGACTACAGCGCAGGGCATTCTGGGTAAATACAAACAAAACAAACAAATCAGCTTATCGCTAGCAGGAGAAATGGCTTCTGGTCTTTAACCAAATATAAAATAAAAAAGGCGACACACACAGCAGCTCTGACAGATCACCATTAGAGCCGATGGTTAAATGAGCTAATATTAGCCAACCAACCACTGCAATGTCAAGATTAGCTGACATCAGTGGTAGCTAATCTACCCTACAATCATTTATTAATCATCATAAAATAAACATCAAACCTGAAATTGTGCCAAATTTCCTGATTTTAAAGAGCAACATGCAACATTTCTATCCAATTGGTTTGGAGTAGGAAGGAAAAACTTCATTAATTGTGAAATATGAACGTAGCAATAACATCTCTGCTGCACCTCAAATGTATTTTTCCCAACACTACCTGGTGTGTGAAACGTTGGGGAGTCGGAGAGCTGGAAGTAGAGGTAGCTGTCACTGGAAGCAGCTTTTACAGAGCAGCTTAATTGGTGTCTTAAACAGGGCCACAGTTTTTGTGGCCATATCCCTGAAACGCATTGTGAACAGACTTCAGCATGTCACAACAAAGCGTACAGAGATTTCAAATCCTGGCAGGTAAAACTGCTCTGCTGAATACTTCAACTCTTCCCTGGAAGCTGAATACTCTGCTGCACAATCAGATGCACATATCCATACATTCAGTTATTATTAATAACAATGAAATTTGCAGCCTGATGTATCTACAAGCGGCAATGATCCATATTTTGTGTCTTGCATCAGGCTGTTGAAAGAGTTTTGCTTGTAGGAATAAAAACTGCAGAAAGAAAGTCTTGAATTTTGCCTCAGTTGATGCAGCCAGAAACTAAATCTCTCCACTCTGAGAGTTTTTAGAGTCTGAAACACAGCAGTGATTTAGAGCCGCTGTGGATCGGAGAGAAAGAAAATGGAAATTTCTGAGTGTGAAAATTAAATATTTTTGACTTTTGAAACTTTATTCTCAAAATATATTGACTTAATTCTCATTATTTTATTTTATTTATATTTTCTAGGCCTGGCCTTAATTTATCTATCTCCATTTCCACTTGAAGATAGTTTAAATCCTGTTAATAAATGTACATATCTCATATCTTTGTGCTGCATACAGGAGCGTTAGCTGGCTAGCGCCTGTCGTTTGGAGGCTGCTGTGTCTTCAGGCTCTCAGCAGGTTGAGTAGATCTGGGTAATAATAATCCTTGACTGGAGTATGAGAAGCGCTCAGACTGAAAGTGTGATCTTAACCCTGTGGCTGGAAACGAACCTTCAAACCAGCAGCACAGAGGCCGTTAGGAAGGTCTCGGTGCGGCTTGGAGGCCACGAACAGCTGCATTGTTCCCAGAAAGATTCATGAGCTTCAAAGAGTGTTTTGGTTTTGATCTCTGGCCTCAGCGCAGACGTTTTAAGCAGAGCAGTCGGTCTGATGTGGGGAAATTTCTCCTTTCATCCAACATGATTGATGCTAACAGCGTGAGGCCGTTTCATTGTTTAAAATGCATCATTTTGTGTCAACAGGATCTGTGGGCTGATTTGCTTTGTGGATTTTTTTTTTTTTGAAAATGGAAGGAAACCAAAAATAAGCATTATTTTTAGATCTTTGAAACAAGATGTATTATTCAATTATTATTTTTTTACAAGTTGGAAATGCTGTCAGACGTTTCGGTACCGGCTGTTAGCAGAATTTATCCTCCTTGATTTTTGAGTCCTAAGGAGTGAAAGAGGAAAACTAGTTCATGCATTTACTCCTTCAAGGCTGGACTACTGTAATTATTTACTATCAGAAAATCCATAAAATGCAATTAAAATCTTCAGCAAAACACTGCAACAAGAGATCTGATGAAAAGCCAAGAGAGGGAGAACATATTTATCCTGTTTTAGCTTCTTTGGCTGCTTGTACAACAGAAAATAAAACTCTACTTCTGAAATACTTATTGTGGTAATATAGAAATTAAGAGTGCGCTTGCGCCAGCCATGTTTAGCTCACTTTAATCAAACTCCAGTCCATTTGTCTTGAAAGTCCGGTTCGTTTGCAGAGGTGTGAATGCAAACTCTGGTTCTCTTGAAAACCTCGGCCTCGGTTCAGTTGAAGTGAACTCTGGTGGGTTTCAATGCATATGTGAACACCGAGCGGGTTGGAGAACGCTCCAGAAGCAGGAAGTTAACTACAGCGCAAGGCATTCTGGGTAAATACTACCAAAACAAATGCTAACGTTAGCCTAGCGCTAGCAGGAGAAATAGTTTGTTGTCTTTTACCAAACATAAGAGAGAAATCATCCAAACACTAAAAGTTTGGTGAAGAAGGAAGTTGCACTCAATGTCTTTAGAGGTTTACATGTCGTTTCCGTCAGTGATTCTTGGTGCAGCGCCCCCCACAGGCCAGGAGGGGAACAGGTTGCTCAAAGGGTTTGACGACTGGTTTGACTGGTGCAATTCCAATTGCAACTGAACCCAGTTCAGTTGTGAAAACACCCTTAAATTATATCCATACAGTTTGTTTTTTTTAACAAATATGCTTTTATGAACTCTGCCATGAGGGGGCCTGCGCCTTACCAGAGGCACAAAACATTCAGAAATAAATCTGTCCGGCTGGTTTATGTCCTTTACTTCCTGTTTACTACTGCCTCAAGTAACGTCGACATCTGATGAAATTATGTTTGATTTGCTCTAAAGCAGTAAATGGAAACAACTTGCATTTTAAAATTTGCTCAAAATCCACAAGATATTTGGATGGAAACGTAACCGCTGATGCAAGTACAGATAAAACCCTTAACCAGAAAACCACTGCACACTCCATAATACAACCAATACAAAAACACAAGTCAATATCTGGTTGGTAACATTTAATGTTATGTCCAATACGTGTTTAGTTGCAGCACAACCACCAGACTTATCAGCCATTTTTCATATTTTGTGCCAGTTGGGACATCAGTTGACTTCGTTCTTCCATGATCAGCATGTTTCTCCAGACACTAAGATATTTGATTTACTAACAGAGCATGAATTTATGAATAAATTCACTCGGATGATTATTTTTAAATCGCAGCATCCACAAAGCTTCTGTACTTTTCATTCATTTATCTTGAAGATGATCTCACTACTACGATTCCTGCAACTATTTAAAACGGTGAGATTGATGCTGGAAGTGTCTTAAACAGAAACAAAACAGGTTCAGAGTTAAAATTAGACAGAAAGAAGGATAGTATCAAACATTAATGGTATTTATGCTTTACAACAGAAGAGCACCGCAGCGTTATTCAGATCTGTTTCGTTGTGTTGCCGTTATCCTTACATGACATTTAAATGTATCTTTTCTCTACAAAATCACAGCAGAATAAAGCATAAATAACATTCCTCTGCATTAAAAATAAACACTAAATTCTAACCGAAGTTTGTACTTTTACAAAGATAACAGCTTACAAAGCTATTTTCCACATTTTTATGTTCTAAGAGACATTTTAAAAAACAAAACGAGTCGCTCCTTCATCAGGTTTTGCTTTATTTTAAACAACAAAAGTCACTTTTTGCCACTTTTTCTGCAGTCGCTGGTTAACAGGGAGCCTGAGGTCTGAGTGAGGAAAACAACTCGAGCTGAAACGATGCACAGTGTTCACTGGCTACGTCTAATTTTATCCCGCAAAGACTTTGAAACGCGTTTACAGATGTAACAACAGAATTACACAACATTTTGAGACTGAAGGGGCTCAGAAAGTCTTTAAAATGATCAAACATCAAAAGATGCAATAAAACTGTTTCTTACTGTGTTTGCACCATGTTCCATCACATTTCTATGGCTTGAGATCTTTTTTATTGATTTATTTATTCGTGTTGAACAGAAATTTAAACAAATAATGACGCCCACTGAAGCGTAATTTCACATCATTTGTTAGAAGATTAGGGTACAAGATAAGATTTTATGACCTCATGATCATTTAACTTCACGCTTTCATCCTTGAATGTACCATTATTTTATACGTGAGAGACAGATATAAACTCAGGTTTCATCTCTATACAACTACTATAACTTTTGTTCAATCATTTCTTTTCAATTAATAAATGGGCTACAGATTTACCAGCCACTGCAGCTCCTGCCGCCCTGCAGGAGACGCCGCTCTGGGCATCTGCCCACAAACCACTGCTGCTACAGATCGAACAAAATCTGTATAAATTTTCTGTTTTTCCTTCTAACTGGAGGAAAGGATTCCAGGAAAGCTTCCGATTTTAGACAAAGGAGAGATCTGTTTTAACAAATCCATTCCTGTGGATTTCCTCGCCTTCATTTCGTTGTAATTGCACCGTTTTTGCATGAAACGATGGCGCTCCTCCACCGAAGCTGTTTGTGTTTTCTGCTGTGACACCGAATCCCATTTTCCATCAATACCTGTCTGCTGCAGACCTCCATTACTGGTTTTGCGTTGCACGCATCAGAGGCCCGCTGCTCGGAAATGTTGCTTCCTGCTCTGATCTGTGTCTCTGCACGTACGCCGCCGCGGCGTATCGGACGGCTCCGATGGCTAATGGCGCTGACGCTCGGCAGCTGAAAACCAATCCATCACGCAGGGGAGAAAAAGTCAGGAGGTGGCGAAGAAAACAAAGGCATTGCTGTACTTCATGCTTTTAAAAAGGCTATTTATCACCACGGGCTCACTGTCGGGCTGCCCAGCGGTGGAGGGAATCAGACCCGTGCCAAACTCGTTTATGGGCATGGACGTGGAGAAATGGACGATGGTGGAGTCACGCAGGCCGAGCGATCTGCTGCTGAACGCCGGTCTGCCGCACTGAGCAGATTCTGGCTCTGCCTCAGGACAAACAAGGAGTTTCTCATCAAATCAAACTAGAACAAAGTTAAACTGTGACTTAACTTCAAAATGAAGGTTCACCTAATGCACTGCAAAACCTAAACATTATAAAGTATTTT
The DNA here is from genome assembly GCA_010277075.1 of Poeciliopsis retropinna. NCBI lineage: Eukaryota > Metazoa > Chordata > Actinopteri > Cyprinodontiformes > Poeciliidae > Poeciliopsis > Poeciliopsis retropinna. The sequence continues at coordinate 2,439,264 of VMRM01000037.1, read as the reverse complement.
TTGGTTTCCAGTATGAATATCTTGAAATAATAATAGTTCAACTATAGCAGCTTGTTTTAAGTCAGCAATTCTTTAAAGGGGGATGTATTACGCTTCCTTTACAGGTTAGAAAATGGTTTCTGGATGGTAAGTCAACAATAGAGCACTTTGACTTTTCCAGCAGCCATTGTACAGCGCATACAGCAGTAAAACTCAGCGTTGGTTGCTAGGTAACTGGCTGGGCTCGGCAGTGGTTGCTAGGTTACGGCACAACGTATCGATACATTTCAAAAGGTTTTGAAACGGCTTGTTTACCAGACATTAAAAAGCATTAACTTATTACCTGAAAATAGTTTTAACTCAGAAATTAAAGTTAATCAAATTGAATTTATGACTTTTTTTCTCCTAATACTGTGACTTTATTTCCATGCGGCTTTATTCTTGTAATTTTATTTATTTCTTTCTCTGGCCTTAATCCTCATTACATAACTGAGTTTATCTTTCACAAACTCAAACTTTTGTGTTCACAATCTAAATTTTGAACGAGTAGTCGTTTGTAGAAATGACTCTGATATTTTACAGTGTTGGTTTAAATGTTATCCGTGTCCTCAGTTCATTGCATTTCCTAAAAACACACTAACTGAGATGTGTGTGTGTGTGTGTGTGGAGGTGTGTGGGTGTGTGTGTGTGTGTGTGAGGAGGCCTTTGAATTATTTAGCCGTGCCGCTCGCTGCACCTTGTTTGGAAATTCTCCGGCTCTCTCCCAGGAGGCTTGTGGTGTTTTTCATAAATACAGTTAAATATTTCCCGTCGCCTTGTGGAAACCTTCCCTTTTTTATTATTTATTTATTGCTGCTAACATAAACAGCTCTCATATTCATGCGTTCTGCAGCCTGGATGAGTGGGAGTAAAATGATTCAGTTAAAGCTGCTGCTGACATTGGGATGAAATCTGTTCTCCGTGTGGATTGATGCACAGGACAAGTGAGCAAATGCTTTATTTTCACACATTGTACATGCTGCAGTATAGGCTGTGTACACACAGACACATGGTGCTAATCCTGCAGTGTGAGCCGTGTTGTGCTAGCATCACAGTGGCTCAACGCTTCACTGGTTTCTCTTTTCATTTGTCAGTCATCTTTAAATACTTTGTGAAAACACAAATATTGAAGCTGGAGCATCGGTGATGTTTGTAGTTTGTGTTATCTTATTAAGATAAGTTGATTTTCTGGACTGCGACAGACTGGCGACCTGTCCAGGTGACCCCGCCTCTCGCCCAGAACGCAGCTGGAGATCGGCACCAGCAACTCCCGACCCCAATAGGGACAAGGGTGACAGAAAATGGATGGATGGATGGATGATTTTCTGGATGTATTGTCTTAAAAATGACTTATAATCACATATTCATAAAAAAAAAAAAAAAAAAAGCATTTAATTTTGTAATTTGTAGTTTTATTTAACAACAAAGCAGAAGGATTACTTATTTTTGCAAGTAAAGATAAACATGAACATGAAATAAAAAAATAATGTTTAATAAATTACGTTCTGTTCCTGGAAAAGGATTAATAACGGCTTTTCCCTCATTTCTCTTAATATCTATTCATTCATTTTCTTTCATGTTTAGGTTGAGCGACTGGTTCAAACAGAAAGAAGAAAATCATATTTTAAGTGTTTATTTATTCAGCTAGAAGAAGCAAATTAAACATTTTAATCTGAACTTGCCTGTGGTGTCAATAATTTTGACAGTGTTTAACATTTTTTAAAATTAAATTACTAAAAAAACAACTTTTTAATTCAGCTTATTGAGAAGTGCAAGTAAACATTTGCTTGTGTCTTTATTTTGCTGCAACTGTCTGTGTGATTTTTTTTTCTTTACCTTTTTTTGTGCAAATTACATATTTTTTTAACTGAAAACTGAAATTTTCTACCAGTAAAAAAAAAATCTTTTATTTTCTTATGACCTGAATCTGTTACATATAAATCAGTGGTTTCAAAATGTGAAGTTAATTTTTATTGAAAGTATTCCTGAAGTTTTTCTTGGTTCAGTCTTTGTTGTCAAACCAACCAAAGCCTCTGAAAAGCCTGTTCCCCTCCTGGTCTGTGGGGGCGCTGCACCAAGAACCACTGAGGGAAACGTCCTGAAAATCTCTGAAGAAAACACTGAGCACAACTTCTTTCTTCACAAAATGTACATAAAAATAAAGTGGCGTCAGATTTTAGCGATTGTAGGATTTTCTTTTGTTTTAGGCTAAAGACCAGGAGCCATTTCTTCTGCAATGCTTGGCGAGCGCGTTTGTTTTGGTTATATTTATCCTGACTGCCCTGCGCTGTATCTCATTTCATACTTTTGGAGCGGTTGGTTCTATCACTTCATTTATAAACACAGTTTGTGGCTCTGTTTATAATAATAGTAATTTAATAATAATAACTTAGTAATGTTTTTGTGCTTCCACTTTGGTTTCTACTGCTTCTAAAAACAGTCCAAGCAATTTAAAAAAAGCAAGAAGTTATTGTGTTTCTGTGTGTGGAATGTAATGTCACAAATCAGCAGGCACTGCTCCGTTACCTAGCAACCCCAGCAGAGTTCTGCCTGTTACCTAGCAACTCCAGCAGAGTGCTGCCCCGTTACCTAGCAACCCCAGCAGAGTGCTGCTTCGTTACTTAGCAACTCCAGCAGAGTTCTGCCTGTTACCTAGCAACCCAAATAGGGTTCCAGCATGTATGTTCAGCTGGTTTCACTGCTCTCTGTTGTTTAGCGGCTGAAGCTGTATTAGGAACAGAGGCCCTGATACGGCTCTGTCTTAAATGATTAGACTAAAATCTCACCATCTAAGAATAATTTTTTAAAATGTAGTGAAGAATAATAGATCACCTTCCCAGTTACTGTCTGGTATTTGTGAATGTAAACACATATGAAGCTGTTTCTTCTCTCTGTGTCTGTGCACTGCAGTCCTTTAGAGGAATTAAGAATTACAATACAAACATAATAAAACATGTGTAAGCAAATAAAACTCGTTTTCTTTGCAGATAAAAGTTAGACGGAAGAGTTGTAGGAGGAACGTTGATGAGTCTGAAGCTGCTTTGTGTGTCAAGGTCAGAATCAGGGATGTTTGTAGTTTTTTCAGCGTTCATAAAGCTTTGAATCTTTCCCTTTTGATAACCAACAACAACCCAAAATCCCAGCAAATTAATCAGCTCTAACGCCTTGGCGGAAACAAGTTCCAGATAACTTGTTCCTGAAGGGAATAAAATCTTCTTCCAAGTCAAATATTTTCATCCAAACTTTGAAACTAAAATTGTAGTTGCATTTTATATTTACATTTGCACAATTTCTTCCCAATTGATACAATAATAAACTCCTCCTGAAAATTAGTTTTCCTGCCATCCGTATGCTATTTTATTCAATAAAGTTATTGAGATTCAGAAGAAACCAAAAATATAAACGGATCTGCATGGAGATATATTGATTTATAAGGAGCATTAGGGAATATGCATTGCAAACAGAAGAATTTTATATAAACAATTTGAATAAGATTTTCCCCATGTAAGCCTGGTACAACATTATGAAATGTAAAGCGTTGTGATTTCATTTATGATTAATGAGGTAAAACATTTCTGAGTTTCCTTCACTGGCAGATTTTCTATTGAAACAATCTCGAACCTTTCAGAGAACAAATCGCTCACTGAGGAACTACAGGACTTAATAACAACTTCAGAATCAGGAGGAAATTAGATTTTTCACGCTTGTGAATTAGCTCAAGTTTTCTTCAGCAACTGTGTAAAATTAAAAACCTGCAGTTTATGTAGTGAGTTTTGGCTTCGTTTGCCAGCAGGTGCATAAATAAAGCCGAGGCGGTGCAGAATGAGCTTTAATAGCTTTTCACCATTTGATGTTGAGTTTGAGGCTTTCAGGGAAATCAATTTGGAAAGTTCCTCAAATAAAAAGGATTTGGGAGTTAATTGAACTCCCGCTGGCTGAACATGTGGCGTGTTGGTCAGATGTAAACCAGCTGCAGGGGACGAACTAACCTCACCATTGTTTTTAATTTGTGTCAGACGGCGACGTGGATAGCTGCTCATTAAATGCTCTGAGTTTACACCAAAGTGCCTGTTGTCAAATGGAGCTAGTTTCACTCTTTGCTGGATTGTCCAGTTTAAAAAAATGAAGATTAAAACCCGTCACCATGTCAGTCTCAGGAATCTCCTAATAACATTTGCTGTATTAAAAGTTAAATAATTAAACCACATTCCAGCCAAATCCTGTCTGATTTGAGTCAAATCATTCCTGTTTTTTATGGTTGTTTGAGTTGATCTTTAATACTGGATCTGATCATCTAGTACATTAAATTCGATAGCAACATTTGTTGCATTTCCAGCTGCTGTGGTTCCTTTCTCTCTGCTCTCAAACTATTTGAAAAACTTGTTCCCCTCCTGACCTCCGGGGGCGCTGCGCCGAGAACTACTGAAGGAACCAACATGAAAACCTACATCAAAACTGAAGTTTTGTTCTTCAGGTACAAAATCCTGATTACTTTTCCCTAATCTGTAAAGTCGTGGTTTCAAAATGCAAAGTTAAAATTATTTATGAAACGATTCCTGAAACTTTTCTTGGTCTTTTTCTGCTGAAGTAGTTCCAATGTTTCTTTATTGTTTGTTCTGTTTGTGGTTCTGAGTCAAACCAGCCAAACCCTTTAAAAGCCTGTTCCCCTCCTCGCCTCTGGGGGCGCTGCATTAAAAACCTCTGAAGAAGAAACGTCCTTTGACAGAGCTGCTCATTGTGTCATTGCGACTAAAACCTTTGTATACTTTATTTATTTTACTTTACTTTTTCAAAGCCATTGTTTTGGTAAAACAGAGCGCCGTGTTTTTTAGATCCTTAGCAGGAACATACTCCTGATCTGAGTTAGGAAGACATTTTTATAACGTCTGCTTATCTGAGATCAGACCAGCGCAGGTGAAACTCTGACCTGCAGTATTTCTACATCACATTATGGCTACAAAAACTTTGACACGTTCATCTTTTTTATCACATAAACTGGTGGTTTGTTTTGTTGCTGGTGTTTGGGTTCGGTGTGTGTGTGTGTGTGTGTGTGTGTGTGTGTGTGAGGCCCCTCTGGTGCCACAAACTGTAAATCAACGAGTCGTTATGAGAAAGAATGATTACCGGTACACCCAGTCGGTCATCAGGATCCTGAATTACATGACGTGTTGTAATAAATCCAAACGCAGCAGCTGCATGTCTGCCGCCTGAGTCTGATGGAAACTAGCAAGAGGCGCCGATTCTCTGGTTATTAATAAAACCTCTTCCAGTGCAGGCCTAAATAACCCCACATTAGCTCCTCACTTGTTTGTTTCTGGCCTTTGATTTGTTTTATTTGTATAATCTAAGGATAACTTCCGCTTTGTTGGTTTGATGCTTTTATTTTGATAGGACAACTTCCACTTTATGTATTATTCAACAGTAGCTTGATGGAGAAAATAAAGATTTATTTCCATTAAACGCCTCGGCCTTCATTCAGGTCGTAGCTGCAGCAGGAGTGTCCAAAGTGAGGCGCAGGGGCCACCTGTGGCCCTCGCAACGATTCTGGACGGCCCTTCATTACGGCCTAAATTTGGTTTGATTTACAGATGCAAATTTAAAAACTGACATTGATATTTAAAAAATAAGTTTTCTTAATGAAAATGCAACAATTTCTAAAAAAAAGTTTTTTTGATGAAAAGTTTTCGGAATGGGATCAGGTGTGTTTTTTTGGGGGGGGCTGTATTGAAATTAGCTTATTTATCAAAACTGCAATGTAAACACTGTTTTTACATCACATGACCAACCACCGGACATTACTACTGGCAGAAACTCTGAAGACGACGACAGCAGAAAGTAGTTGGAAGATTGTTTTTTTTTTTTTTTTTCTCATGTGATTTTAATTGTGTTTTTTATTTAATGGAAACACTGAAATTTCAAAATTGTGTTTTTTTAAAGTTACCGGAATATTGACAAAGTTTTGTGCAGATTTGTAATGGGGATGAAGCTGCTAGCTGCATTTCCATTAGCCATAAAATCATGCCACTTGAAATTACAAAATGAAATGTAAAATAAAAACATGTTAATTAAATAAATGTTTTTTTTGCTAACAATATTTAGCACTAGCATGTGCTTCTTTTGTTGTATCAAAATTGTAATTCAAACTCGGCTCGTTCCAGTAAAGGAGGTGCAGCACAAAGTATTCATCCAAGTTTTTGCTTTTAATTTAATTTATTAGTAATAGGGACGAAAAACATTCAGTGGTTTTTACTAACATCCTGTCCTGGGCATTTAATACAGTTGGTAAAATAAAGCAAGAGTGATCCATATCCTGTTCTTACTGTTGAAAAGACAAAACAAATCTGAAAAATATGAAAAATGCATACAAAGGACTATAAAAATCACAATTTTCCAATTTTATTCTCACAATATTATTGTGTTTATTCTCAACATATGATGTTATTCTCTCATTCTTTTCTCACATTGATCAGACTTTATTCTTGTAATATTATTTTATTCTCGTACTATTATGATTTTTTTCTTGCATGATTTCATTTTCGTAAAATTGTGATTTTTTCTCATTATCACTTTGTTCTTTCACTGAATTCTGGTAATTTCATTTTAAATATTTTCCTCAGTATGGCCCTAATACTCTGTCATAAATTTAGGGTTTATTGTTTTACAATAAATAAATTACAATAATTTACTCACCCTTTACTTGTTTAATTAAAATAGTTTATCGTTTATTTATTATTATTTTTTCTTTTTTTACTTGAATTTCAACTTGACATTTTTGGGCCTCATGCTAAAAGGTTTGTTCGCCACTGTTTTAATGTAACGTCTTAATGCAACCTATTAACACTGTGTGTTAGTGTAATCATTAAAAAAATCGTTTTAACTCATTTGCAGAGCTTGGCTCTAATTACAAACAAGAATATTGCAAATCCCGCTTTACGGCGTGTGTGACTTCAGATGATAACTGCTGCGTAATTAGCCCACAGTAAGAGTCGTGAGCAAATTAAGTCGTTATCCAGCAATCTACCGAGGTCAAACGAACGACCCCTGAACATCCATCCAGCGCGGTGACGTCAATCACCTCTCTGCTGACGGACAGGAGGAGGAATGTTAATGAACATCTCCTTATCTCCCTGCTGCTGTTGTTTCAGCAGAAAGGCTGGTGGAGCCTCGGCTCTTCTTCTTCTTCTTCCCTCCTTCCTGGGAAAGGGGGCGGGCGTGCTCTGCTGTTGCCATGGTTACTAACTATGTGGGTATTCCAGCAAGTCGCTCGTTTTAGGTCAAAAATATTTTAATTTGTTGGAAAGGCATGAATTACAGTTGATAGTGCAGGTATCATGTGACGTCACACCTCAGCGAACTTTGCAACTGGCAGGCGGTTGCTACGGAGTTGCTATGACAACAATAAACAAACAGCAAGCTGAGGTTCCAATCTAACTTATAAACAATATGTTACTCGATTACAATTGGAGTCCTATATCTGCAGTGGAATACTAGGATAAATATCAGTGATATTTACTGCTGAACTAGCTAAATTAGCTTAGCTAATGTAGCTTTGATCTGCTAGCTAAGAAGGACATGTAGCCTGTTGCTACAGAACAGCCACGCTTACCCAGTACAGCTTAACAAACGAAGGAAGCAGATGGAGTAGAGAAGCAGCCTCCTGACAGGTGGTGGCCTGTTTATATGCAGCATCTGAATTTGGCCTTAAAGTGACAGCGTACCATTTATGCTGCTACACCTACAACGGAGTCACTAAGTTGTACCAAAATGGGCTAAAAGGTCACTCAGGGAGGAAGAGGCCATTTTTTAGCTACCAGCCCCAATGGCGACTGCTAGCTAAAACGTTAGTTGTGCTAACCATAAACACTGATCATAAATATTAGTTCTGCTAACGCTAAAGCCTACACCAACATCATATTTAATGAAGGCTAATGCTAAATCGCTAAATTCAACCATGTTGATACCCAACATGTATCAGTGACACAAAGTCTTACAGCACAGTAGAGCGCCCTCAACAGGGTAAAATTTGCTATTACAGGCTGCATTTCTGAAGGAGTTTTGACTCAGTTTCAGTTTTACAGCTGCTAATCATTTCTAACTGTCTTAGCTGCAGGTTTTTGACATTTTGGCTTAAATGAAAAGTTAAATTCTTCAAAATAAATTGTGAGATTATGCTGTTGCAGTATCAGTTGCTAAGTGCTACACAGAGAAATATTTACTAATGGTTGGCTAGCATGGAGGCTAATGGTGATCAGATTTAACACTGACGCTTACAGAATTAACAAGCTTGGTGAAATTGTTCAATAGTTACATTTAAAATAGACGATCGAGTTATTGTACGTAGAGAAAAGCAGATCTTAGCTGTTTCTATTCAGCTCCCTTCAGTAGTTCTTAGCTTCACAATCATAATGACCTTCGTTGCTCTTTCCGGAATAAAATCCTCTTTGTTTCTCTGCATGCGTCAGAGAAATATCCACACTTTTTTCTTCTTGTTTTGTTTTAAATCCAGTATGAGAACAGCTTTCAGCCTGGATCACTTCCCCCTCTCAGGCAACAATAGCGGTGTTGAGCAAACTGCAGTGGTGAGAAACCAAACAATCAGTTGGATTTTAAGCCTTTCATGCATGGAGAAGCCAGAGCTTATAGCGCTGCATGTGGGTTGAAGAAAGGAGACAAACACTTTTCTGCTCTCTAACTCCATGGTGGGAGTTTATAATAGTCTCTCCTGTCATTACACCTAAATAAAAGCCACAATTCCAGCTCTTTAAGATAACTAACCATGAACAGACTCTTCTCTAACAGCGTTATTTGTCCTGTTAACACAAAGTCGTACAAATGGTTCAACTCTCCTGAGAATACTGTGTTGCATTGAAAACGTGTCTAATATTCACTATTGATGTCCTTATTTAACAAGTTTTGGATTTAAAAATAAGGGAAATTTTAAATCAAGTTTATAAGAAATATAAAATAACTATAAACTTCAATTAGATGCTGAGAAACTGACCTTTGTTGACACTGAAATGCTGTAATAGAGCCTAAATGAAAACACAAAAGGGAATTGAAGCACATTTTCTACACTTTACATATTTATCAACTTTATCTATATATTTACGGAGTGAAACAAAGTCATTTCAGTCAGAAATTGCATTTCATTAGGCAGGAAATTTGGCAGAAAAAAAAACAAACACATTTTTGATGTTTTCATTAGTTTTCTACTGTAATACAATAAATTCTACCATAAAGAGCATAACACTACCTGTTTTTAAAACATGTTTTAAAATGTTTTTAAAACATTACTTTAATGAATTTAACAAATTAAACAGGAAAAATATCTTATTTTATTTAGGAAGTATTGTAAAGACCATAATGGAGATAATTCATGTATGTAACGTAATTACAAAAAAATCAAGAAAAGGCAAAAGAAACATTTCTTTCAAAATAAAACTTATTCAACTTTAGCAAAAAGCTGCAGGTGTGTGTCTGCCTCTGGTTTGTTTTTCATTCAGTTGGTAGAAAATCAAGTAAGAGCAGAAATACTTCACAATAAGTAAAAGTAAAAAGTGCATTTTTAAAGTAAATGTAACTAGTTACCACCCACCCTTTGCTTTTCTGCTCTAGTTGCGTCAGTTTTGTGATTTCTCCTCATCCTCTCTGCTTATCAGCGGCGTTTTATTGTTGCTTCCTGCAGACAGTGATGGTGATCCGGGTTCCTCTGGCGCAGCAGTCAAACCGACTGCGGTGGCCTCTGAAGGGACTGCTGACTCCATAATGCAGCTGTCAAATGTTTTGGAGTTGTCAGTCGCTGGACAGAGTCCTCTGCCTTTAGATAGGAATCCTCTCCTCAAAATATGCTCCAGCGCCAAAGGTATTCGCTCAGCCGTCCGAATCATTGAGTTGACCCGATCACTTCCGTGAGGCAGGCACACTGCTGAATAAATCTTTGCGAAAAAACAAGTGGGACTCATGCAACTTCTTCACAAGGAAATATTTACTATATTATAACGATTCTGGTTTTTAGGAGCTGGTTAGTTTCAATGCTGCTGCCATGATTCAGCGTATTTTCAGTTGATTTAGTTTTTGAGCCTTCCTTACTGGTCTGTCGTGATAAAACTATTAGCAGAACCCTTAAAACTTCCAAGTTCCCAAAGCCAGGATGGATCACACACCTTCTCCTGAATCTAAAGGTGCATTCTCATGTTTAGTTCGCTTTAATCCAGGTCTGTTTGGCTAGAAAGTCCAGTTCTGTTGTGGATCCTAGGAAGGCTGGATGGTGTAATTCCAGCTTTCCTCACCAGGGGGCTTCCTGTGGCTTCTCGGTGGGGCGTGACCAGCGGAGTCGACCTGCAGACCTGCTGCCACTTACCTCGACTGGAGGAGTACTTCAGGAGGATGAAGCAGACACCCCAGTGCCAGAGTCTTAGTTTGCTAACAGGTGTCGCCTTCCTGTTCTGTCCGGACTCCAAGTGGCTCCGAGACCCCGTGGAAAGCTCCCTTGGGTCCCGAAGACTTGTCTCACCTGTCCGCCCTCCAGCACCGCAGTTGCTCGCTTCCCCCTCTCCATCACTGGGTCCACCGTGGTACCTTGCCCCTCCCCGCTCCGCTCTCTCCGCCAGCAAGTAAGATCCAAAACCTCAGAACTGCCTTTCCCATGGCACCCTGAACTCACCTCTGTATTCCTCCTCAGAACCCATTGATCCGGTTCCGCCCTCCCGAGTGTCTGGTCCAGGCTGTTGATCATCACATCACTTTTTGTCTTATAATAAATCACTGAACCTTACTGGTCTTCTGAGTGTGTTCTGCGCATGTGAGTTCAACGAGTAAATCAAAACATGACAAGTTCGTTTGGGGCGGTGTGAATGCTTATCAAACCTCGTTCTCAGTTTGGTAGAACTGAACTCAGAAAGTGGACTACAGTGCAGGGCATTCTGGGTAAATACAACCAAAACAAACGAGCTAAGCTAGCACTAGCAGGAGAAAGTGATTGTTGTCTTTCACCAGCAAAAAAAGAGAAATCCTGCAACCACTAAAATCTGACCTGATGCTACTCCATCTTAGTTTGCACTTTGTGAAGAAGGAAGCTGCGCTCAGTGCCGTCTTCTGAAGGCTTTATTGTTTCCTTCAGTGGTTCTTGGTGCAGCGCCCCTACAGGCGAGGAGGGGAACAGGTTTTTCAAAGGATTTGTTTGGTTGGTTTGACTTAGACGAGTGAAAAAGAGAACTGGCCTCCGTGAAATAACTCGTTTAAAGGCTCCCACATACTTCATCTTAAAGCTAACATTCGTGGTTATGAGACGTTCGTATTCTCTAAACACACGTTTCAAAAATGGTCGATTTCACACACACCACACCTTTTGCACGCAGGAAAGTGAAATGGAAAGAATGACAACTTTCTACCCAATTTCTGTCCAGGAGATTTCTGCAGTTATTTTGTGAAGAATTGTACAAATGCACGTCATTTCTCTGACAAACTTTCCTCAAAAGTATCAATGTCGCCTTCGGATGCTAAAAGGAAGTGGACTGTTCTTAACACTGCTGTCTGAGCGCATTTCCAAATCTTTTGTCCAATCACACAACTCACCGCAAAGATCTCAGTGAAAGAGTTTGAAGAACGCCTCGCGGCTGATTTCAGCGTTTCGGGTTATCCTAATGCACCAACTGGCAGCGGGGAAAGATTTTATTAAAGGACTTCCAGTTTCCTGGTAACGGCTGATTTATTTCTGTGGTTGAAACATCTGAGGAGCTGAAAGCAGAATCAGTAGCATGAATATACATTAATTTACATAAATGACACTAATTGGCACAGACACAGTGTTACTACATCATTATCACATTATTACTACTCAATCCGAAACACATACATGTTTTAACCTGTGAAATTACGACATCGACTTTTGTGGGAACGAGTTTTTCTTTAAACTTTTTCACTGAAAAGGCCAGATTTGGCACGTCAGGAACCACATTTTCTGGTCTGACAACCTGATTTAAAACCGGCAGTTAATGAGGGGAATCCTGCTGCTCGATGCTCAGAGTTCGCAATGTAAGATGAAAAGTGATTTCTGCTCCCTGCTCATTTGCAAACCCACCTTTTTAAAATAAAAGATCTACAACAACCCCGGTCACACTATCCTGCATGTCGTAGCCAAACTTTAGATCCATCATAACATCAAGATTCAGCATAATATCGACCTCAGATTCAGACTTCTGGGACTTTTAAAGGTGGTGTAGTCTTTTCAACTTTATCGTAATATATTGCGATAATGAAAATGATTTAAAAAACAAAAAAAGCTTCTTTTCTAAGAAACTATGGCTGTGAATGCACCACAAACACATTTATTCCCATTTATTTTAAAAAGGTTGTGATTTAAATCACCAAACTGCACACAGTAACTACATTTACATTTATATTTTAAAATGTATGCATTCATATAAAAAAACTGATTATGCTTTTAGTTTTAGTTTCTTTTGAGGCTAAAAGAGAAATCTTATGAAACTTTCTCTTGTTTTCATCTAATTTTATGAGGTTATTTAATTAAGTCAGAAGTCTTAGTTACTTGTTCTGTTTGTTTTACAAAAGCAGGTCTCAGTGAGACAACCTGCATAATAAAGGATTAAATAAAATTAAACTGATTGAGACAATGATGAATCAAAGTCTTAACACGATAAGAAATTTCTCTTGATAAATTATAAATAATAGAATAAATGCCGACACCAATCGGCTTTTCAGTTAGATTATAAAAACGTTGCATCTTGTTGAGAAACTCAAATTCTGTGCATGAAAAACGATGGAGAATTAAATGACTGTTCTTTTCCTCGTCATCCGTAGCTGCGCTGCTGCAGCAGAACGAAACCTGGAGATGAAGGTGTTACTTTTAATTTAGTGCCACAGCAAAGAGAAAATTATGCAGAAAAACCATAGAACAACTCAAAACCACTTGTTTCTCGCTCTTTGTGTCAGCTGCGCTACATGTTGCCATAGCAACTGACAACAACGCCACTATATGTTTCAGGATTCAACACCAAAAAACACTAAAATATTTCCTACACAAAGGACAGAACATTCAGTCTGTTGCAGTTTTATGTTTTATGTTTATTTTGCGATTATTAATAAGCGACTGCTGTGGGAGATTAGCTACCGATGCTATTAGCTAAGCTAACACAGTGGTAGTTGATTAGCTAATTTAAACTGGGATCTATCTGAGTCGATGTGTGGCACTGGGTCGCCTTGTTTATTTATTTATTAACTGAACTGAAACACACCAAATTCCACAGTACAGCTACATGTTAAGATTGTCATAATCAAGCTAGCATGACTAGCTGAACTACTTCCCTCTTTCTCACTTTTTAAACTTTATTCCTGACTTTATCTAGTTGTTGTTGTTTTGACATTTAGTTTAGTTCCTTTCTCTTTAGGATTTAGCTCCTTTATGTTGAGAACTTTGCCGCTAAAACCAATGCAAGTCATCGTCGCCCGGCAGTTCTTTGGATCTGGCGCGTGTGACGTCACATGTTTTGGTGAACTCAGTGAAAGCTCATCCTGCTAGCTGGCCGGTGTGTTCGTGGATGCGCTGTTCGTTGCTGCCAGTCTCCCATGCAGGCTCACTGTGGCGCTGAAGTGGCAGACAGACCTCTGCAGCGCGTTTACCTGCCGCCGCACTGACAGCCCCTCATAAATCACGGCTATCTCCCACCGGTGGCACACGCCGCTTTTGTCCTTCACACAATGTGGGCCTTCCTCCATGATGTCTGCAGACAGGTTGGACGCTGCAGGGCCACTGGAGGCCAGCGCAATATTCACATGGACGCTCCCAAACTTCTGGTGAACATTAATCACACACGTCTTTGATTATCAATCAGATGCATTTTAACATTCAGGCTGATTTGTTTGTCTGAAGCAGAGCGGATCACTTCACCGTTTCACTCAGACGGTAATTCAGAAGCTGCTGTCGGCTTTTCTCACAGCTGGGAAACAGCTGACCTGCAGCTATGAGAGGCAGAGGCTTCTGCTGGGATGTGGCCAGAGGTGAAATCGGCTCCCGCCATGTTTACATATAAACACAGACAGAGCTGGACAAAAACACGTAACGACACATTCTGACTGAAAACTGCTTAAAAACATTTAAGCAGTTTAATCATTTAATTAAGAACTCCATCATCAGATGGACCAAAATAAAAAGTTAACTGGAAATGACAATAATTTATAGAAGTAACATAAACAGAAAAAAACCCTGTATTTTCATATAAAACTTCAGAAACTTTAACAAAAACTGTCTTTATGGTTGAAACATGTTGAAATTAGTAGAAAATAGTAGAGATACTTCATAATAAAATTACTCAAGTAAAAGTAAAAAGTACAGTGCAGTCGGAATATTCTTCACTCGTTCTACTTCACTGAATAAAAATCCATATTTTCGGGTCCTGGAGTTGTTTTCATTTTGCTTTTTTCTGTCAAAAACCTTCCACTCAAACAAGATTTGGAGATTTTTAACAGACGCAAGATTTGCTACAATTAAAGCGTCAAGAGAACTTCCTGAAGTACGACACTGAAAAAAATCTGAATAAAACAAATAATTTACCCCAAGCAGAATTTTTACTGAGTAGAACACTGGATCAAGGAAAGCATAGTGAAAATACAAAGAAAAATTAATATATTTTCACAAAGTCGCTCAAATGAAAGTAGCTTTCTACAGAACCGGACTGGAGTTGGATTAAACAGGACTGGTGTGAACCTCTGGGGTGTTTTCAAACCAACCTGTGGGGGCGCTACACCAACAACCACTGAAGGAAACGACACAAAAACTCCTGAAGAAGAAACTGAGCGCAACTTCCTTCTACACCAAATGCAAACAAAATGGAGCAGATTTTAGCGGCTGTAGGATTTCTCATTTTTGGTAAAAGCCCAGAAGCCATTTCTCCTGCTAGCGCTCGGCTAGCGCTTTTGGTTGTATTTACCCAGAATGCCTTGCACCGTACTCCACCTCCTGAATTCAAACCAAACCAAAGTTCACTTTAACAGAACCAAGACCGAGGTTTGTAGGCGGACCAGTTCGCTGTTTTGGTTTGATTAGCATTCACACCTCACCAAACGAAGCCCATTTACAGCGGGGCAAACGGAGCTGGTGTGAACGCACCGTTCGTTGTTTCTCCCTCATCTAATGTAATTCAGAGACGGCTCATATAAAGTCCTCTGCTGTAAGAACAGGAAGCGCTGACAGAACTTCGGTCTCCTGCTGCTGTACCTGAACCCTCTTCAGTTGTTGTTTGCGCCGGTCTTGTTAGCCCAGTCATTTGTTTTACTGGTGTTTTCACCACACTGGGGACCCATCGCCATGCAGATTCTGCACATATACCAATGTAAACTGGGAATGATCATCTGTAATGAGGCTGTCCAACCCGCTGAGGACGAATATTGACATTTATGTGATTCTGTGGCTGCAGCAAAGCAGCTAATTTGTCCATTTTCTCCTCATCATTGTTATTCTCCTCCGTTTGTGTCCTTGTGCCTTAAAGATCTGGCTAATTAGAGCTTCAAAAGTTATTAACGAGAGGCAGAAAACGCTCCAGCCCTCTGGTGATGGGATGTCACCAAATGAAACAGCAGATGATTAAAAACACTCAGGGATTTTAAAGGAAAATTTATAAAACCTGTTTTCTTCTGTGACAGTTCAGGTTTCATGGAACAGCAAAAAGAAACTGATGCCTAACGCCAGACATTTGCCAGGTTTGTGCTGCAAAACCTTTGTGCTGCGGCCATTTTGAAGATATCACTAAAAAGGTTTCCAGAGGTCATGAAAGGTCAAATTTAGTCTGTTCTTCAAATCAGACAAAAATTTGTGTGGATCAACTCATCGACGTTTGTGCTGCTTTTGCTTTGAAGATGATGGAAACTGTTTTTATGAACATCTTTAAAATGACCACAGCACAAAAGCTTTTGCAGCAAAAAACATTTCTGGTGCAAAATCTTTCGACGTCCATCTAAAATCTAATTTTGTTAAGATTTGAAGAAGGTGGAGATTTTCTAATCTTTATGTTTGTGTAACGATAAAAAAATCATCACTCCAACAACTGGCTGCTTTCATGGGCGACTGTGGCTGTATGGCAGAGTAGCCGTCTTGCAATCGGAAGGTTGTAGGTTCGATTGCAGCTTCCTCCTGCCACGTGTCGATGTGCCTCTGGGCAAGGCACTTAACCCCAAATTACCTACCGGTCTGTCTGCGTATCGGTGTATATGGGCGAATGTGACTCTAGCGTGAAGCGCTTTGAGGGGTCAAAATGACTGGAAAAGCACCATATAAGTTCAGTCCATTTACCATTTAATAAAACTGGTAAATTTTCACCAGTTTTGAAAATTGAGCAAGTTTCCAGATGCTGGTGTGAACCCGACCGGCCAGAACCAACACGGGCTCTTCTGTTTCTCAGGTCAGAGTTTAGGAACAACTAAAGGTTATAAAATGTTTTTCTGTTAATAGATATAAATATTTATACACCTTAATCAATGACAGAAGAGAAAAAGACATAAATCCCGTTCAGACAAGTGAGAATTTGGATCCATAAAAAAACACAAATGGATCCAAATCTAACGGTTGTGTTTGTAAACTCAACATATGTTAATATTTTGTAGATGAGATGCTCATATTTTTTATGTAAATGGCTCCATTCATGTCACGAAACTTTCCAGAGATCAAAATGCAATTCACCACCAGCACAAACCTACAAGCGTTGAATTAATCGGCTGGTAGAACAGAGCAGGGATTTGTCATATGTGTTAGTCACTGGGTGATATTCAGGCTCCCAGGAGGACTGCGGTTCAGCCCACACGCTCTGCCTTTCCACGCCAAAATCTGGTTACAGAAAAATCATCTGAATGCAGAATCAGGACGGGAGCTTTTCAAAAGTCCTTCATTTAAACACAATCCTCTTTTCTCAACGCAGTGGCAGCTAAAACACAGAAACAGGAATTAATGGAGATTTTATGCATCAGGTTTGGTCTGAAAAAGTAAAGAAATCCAAACCTGTTTAGAGAAAAATATCAACATATTATCCTGATAATAGGGACCAACCACCAAAGCTAAAATCCACTATAAACAGACCCAAAGGAAGAGCAGAGTTTCCCTTTGTCACCGATTCTGTTCATTACTTTCATGGACAGAATCTCTAGACCAGCCAGGATGTTGAGGGGATCCGTTTTGGTGGCCTTAGGATCCATCTCTGCTTTTTGCGGATGATGTGGTCCTGTTGGCTCCATTGGGCCGTGATCTGCAGCTCTCGCTGGCGCGGTTCGTAGCCGAGTGTGAAGCGGCCGGGATGAGGATCAGTGCCTCCAAGTCCGAGGCCGTGGTCTTGAGCGGAAAAGGGTAGAGAGCCTTCTCCGGGTCGGGGAGGGAGTCCTGCCTCAAGTGGAGAAGTTCAAGTATCTCGGGATCTTTTTCACGAATGAGGGAAGAAGGGAGCGGGAGATCAGCAGGCGGATTGGCACAGCGTCTGCCGTGAAGCGGCGCTGTACCGGTCCGTCGTGGTGAAGAGAGAGCTGAGCCAAACAGCGAAGCTCTCGATTTACCAGTCGATCTATGTTCCTACCCTCATCTATGGTCATGAGCTTTGGGTCGTGACCGAAAGAACGAGATCTCAGATACAAGCGGCCGAAATGGGTTTCCTCCGTAGGGTGGCTGGGCTCTAACTTAGAGAGAGAAGCTCGGTCATCCGGGAGGGGCTCAGAGTAGAGCCTCTGCTCCTCCACGTCGAGAGGAGCCAGTAGAGGCTCGGGCATCTGGTCAGGATGGACAGCTCCCTGTGAGGAGTTCAGGTCCCACCAGGAGGAGGCGCCAGGGAAGACCCAGGACACGCTGGAGGGATTATGTCTGGGAACGCCTTGCTGAAAGGTTATTTTTAAGACAGTTTTGTCTTATTTCAAGTGTACAAAGATATTCGCGCTATAAACTAGACAATAATTTGTTGTATTTTCTTCAGCGAATGATTAAAGACCAGCTAACCAGAATGTTTTAAATCAATATTAAGGGATTTCTCACATAAAACAAGCTGCTATTTCCTCCTGGAAAGTTACTTGTTAGTTCATTTTGTCTCATTTTAGGTGAATTAAGATATTTGCACTACATGAGATGGATACTTAGTAAATCGGGTGTTTTTGCAGTGAAGGAAGCATCAGGTGCAGCTCTTCCTTCCTGTGTGCAGTGGGCTTTTTTCCCAAAGCTCCTGCTGCTGCGCCGCCTTTTCTTTGCCTCTGAATCTCCTGCAGTCACTTCGTCTCGTTTGCCACTCCTCTTGCTAAGGAGGGAAAGTTTGTTTTCTCCCTGCCTTTGTTGGAAGCTGCAGTTTTCCCGCTCCGTTTTGTTTTTAGCATGCGTTGTCTCGCTTGTTCTCTATTTTTGTTTTCTCCTCTCCAGCTGTCGCTACCTGCTACATGTGGCGCTACCTTTGCCCCCTTCCACAGAAATGGCTGCTCTGACAAGCGCCTCCACGCGGCGCCGGCCTCACGCGGCCGGCTGCAGATGTGTCCTTTTCTGTCCCGCTTCCCGCGACTGGGCCCCAGCGCGGCGACCCCGCTTGACCCCTCCGTGACGCCGCTCTTCGCCCCAGAGTCCTCTGCTGTCATCTGCTTCCTCTTTTCTCACTTTCTGCTTCCTTTGTTTCAGTTGTTGATCTGCGGCTTTTCTTGAATATTTTTTATTTCATGGAGGAAAAATCTCTTCTTCATCTCCTACTCCTTTGGCTGGATCGTATTAATACCACTTAGTTTTAAATATTCTTATTTTAATCTGTGTCTGGAATGTTAAACTTTAAACTAAATTTCAGCATGACTTCGTATTTAGAACCATTTTACGCTGAAAGGATCCAAAGCTATTTGTAGCTACAGATTTAATCTCAGATGTAGAAACAAATATGTTAGAATGTTTTGTTATGAACGCTTAAAGATTCTTCATTGCTAGTATAAACATACATTTGTTTTCACGTTAGCTTCATATTTTAGCAAATGGAGTTAGCTCCAGCTAATGGTTTTAACTCTAGCTAATGTTGTTAGCTTCTGTTAATGGTTTTTATCTCCAGCTAGTGGTGTTAGCTTCTGCTGGTAAGTAGGTCTGTCTTGATAAGCAATAAATCAATTAATCTCATGGTAAACTAAAAAGATATCAATAATTTATGTTTGCATTACTTTTTGTTTTTCTCTTTTTTTATTTCTTTCTACCAAAAACTGGATGATAAAAGTTTTCAGTCGGGTGTTTTGGTCTCTACAATCCATTTTTATTCACTTTATAATTCATTTTATTTGTTGCTTCTGTTGTGACAGGACTACGTGTTAGCTAATGTTATTAGCTCCAGCTAATGGCGTTAGCTCCTGCTAATGCTGTTAGCTCTAGCTAATATAGTAAATAAGTTTGTTTAAACTGGTATCTCGTGTTGTTTTTGCTGACCTTCATGACCTTGACCTCTTATGTTTTGCTATAGGCCGGAGTTACCAACCCGCGTATTAACTCAGCATACATTGTGCAGGTTAAAAAGTTACGACATCTATAAGTGAAAAATGTAATAAAGATATAAATGTTTGAAGTAATTTTGAGATTTTTTTGCATCACAAACAGTCTTTAGGTTTAGATCAACATTAGCAAACACTCTGCAAAAAGCTTTTTAATTAATTACGTTTTTAAACAAATTAAATTATGTTTCTTTCTTTGTTCTGTAAACGTCTGAAGCTTGGAGTGGAAAATGGCTTAACTTTAGAGAAAAACTGCAGAAACGTCTAACTTAACCAGCGAGTGAATGAAACAAAGCTGTTTGTAGAAAACTATCCTTAATTTTCGCCTCATTATCTTATAGCTGAACGCAGATACCAGAGACATACAAACATCATTTAACACTCATGGAAAACTCATCTGTCATTTTTGCTCTCCAGCTGCTAACGTTCAGAAGAAAGCGAGCTCCAGCCTTTCCAACATTTGTCCCAAACGTTTTAGAAAGTGGCTCAAGGTTCAGGAGGGAATCCCCTCCCACGCAGCTCCTCTGCTGCTCCTGCTGGGATGCCGGGTCACCAGTTGCCATGAAGTGTAATCTGATGAACAACAAAGCAGAGGGTCTTCAGATTTTAACCTCCACTGCTCCGGTAAATATCCACTAGCATAAACACAAACGCTCTGCCAAAGAAAACCTGATAGCAACCAGCTAATTGTGGTGGAAAACCAGAGGCGAAGTCCAATTTACGCCACAAATAAACAAAGGATTTTCAGGTTTTATTGTTTCAAACGGGAGCCAGAAAGTGAGAAGGTGACCTGTTGGAAACCAGAGAGTTGTTGTGCGATGCGGGAGCCAGCCAGCAGCAGAGCAAGGTAACCTTTTCTCTAATTGATGTGTGTGAGTGCGGCGCACACCAGGCGGCCATATTGTGAGGGAGCGTGGAGGAGCCGGGGCCCCAGCATGCGGCGCTCTGCGACGGGTGGGGGGTTGATGCAGCTGTGCAGTTTGACTGATGCGCCGCAATCAGACAGCGGCGTAATGGGCTCAGTCTGAAGGAAGCTTTCATTCACATCCACACTGGAGAAATTACTGAAAACCTTTCTGGCTGCTGCACGAAATAAAAACCAACCTGGATTAGAAACAGCTACTATAGTTTTTTCAAAATATAAATGATCTGGCCTTTAATACGTAGTAAAGTTATAAGTCTACGCTCAAATGAACGACGCATTAGTGACCTGATCATCACCAGTCTGTATAAAACTGTGAAACCAGCAGTCTGTGTTTCCACAGAGTGAATAAAACCATCAGCTGCCAATCATACAAAAACCAAGCTCTTCTCAGACCCTACAGGCCTCAGCTATGATGCTAAAGGTCAAAGTTTAAACAGGGAAACATGTTTAGAACAATTGAAGGATCCAAACCGTGATGAACTGGAGGATACAGTAAAGGATGTTTACTGACAGAACATAACCAGAGCAGTAATTACATCAAAAGTGTATAAAAAATATAAACATTTCAAATTAAAAACTTCTTACTTTGTACATCTGTTGAACTTTTGAAACATTTTTTTAGTGAAGTTTCTGCTTCACTGTTAAATAAAGCAGAAACTGTTGATGTTTTTAGCTGCAGATGCTAACTGCCTCTGCTAACAGTTCACTAAAGGAATGACGTGTTATTGGCAAGAAAATGTTTTATTTTAAAAATGAATTGAATTATTTATTTGCATTTTACGCATTTCTAGTATTGTGTAAAATAATCTTAAGTGGTTACATGTAAAACATGCAGAATATGGATGGATGGATGGATGTTAGATGGATGATGGATGGATGGATGTTAGATGGATGATGGATGGATGGATGTTAGATGGATGATGGATGGATGGATGTTAGATGGATGATGGATGGATGGATGGATGTTAGATGGATGGATGACAGATGGATGGATGATGGATGGATGGATTTTGTTCCTGCTGCTGTCGCTCTGCGTGGCGCTGAAATGGTGACGCTTTCAGTTTTTGTTTGCAGTTCTGCCTTCCGTAGCAGAAACACTCTACTGTTGTTTTCTGTGCGTGAACTCAGCCGTCGCTCCAATAACGGTGAGAATGTATCCGATTCATATGCGTTACACCTCAGTTTGCTGAGTCGTCGGGTTTCCACCCATTCAGCTCTTAAAGGGCCCGTTTTCCTGGCGCTGAATGCGTTGTTTGTGCCGTTTCCATGGCGCCTTCGGGAGCCGTTTTTAAGGAAAATGTCTGCTCATTAGTCGCCTTAATGCAAATTCACTCAGCATTGTTCAGATGTGAATCAGCATTGCTCTGGTAATGACTGCTAGAAAAGCAATTACTTTTGTAATCATGGCTTCCCTCCTAATGACTTTTCTTCAAATATGCATTTATAATTCAGAGCTACAGAACCATGGTGATCTGGGGATAGCTAAAGGAGTAGTTCTGTAAGAGGTAAGCAAAATCTGCAGAAACTTTAGGTTCAGTTGAAACCAGATATTCACGTGAATAAAAGACTTTTTCTCTCACTGTCTGAAGTGAAATCTGACCAAACTTTTTCTGTTTCACATCAGTTAGAATTACCAAAAGTATTAATGTTTGCTAAATGCCAGAAAGCTTAGCGAGAAATTTATTTTTTATTTTTGCAGCTTTTGGAGTTTACAAACATTTGTAAACACCAAATGTTGGTAAATGTTTGTATCAGAGAAACCGTCTTTTAAGCGGTATGACTCGGGTCCAACCTTTTGGGTTTCCTGTCAGAAGCTTGAGGAAGAACATGACAAAATGGTATAAATGCAGAAAATAGGAGCAGAAGTCCTCCAGGCCACCAGGGGGAGTCGATCAGCAAATCATCTTAGACCAAAGTTATAAAAGTTTTGGGTTTTTCATTACAGTTTAGTTTTAGTTTGTTGTGACTATTTGCTTGTCTAGTTCAGTTAGGTTTAGTCGACTTTAAAGTGTGTTTACAAGTTTTAGTTTCCTTATACTTTGATTAATTTTTGTACTGCGTATTGTGATTTTGTGCACAACGATTTGGTAAGAAATACTCAGCAGAAGATACAATTTAGAAAAACTTATTCAATGATTGCTGAACTGTCTGGTGTTTTACCCCAGATTTTGCTGTTGCCGTTTTGCAGAGTAGGATAAGTACGAACATCTGACGTAAATGGCTTTTGTTTAAAAAAAGTTCAAAAGGCTCATAAAAATTAAAACAAAAGACATTCCGGATAAAGTCCCAGTTGATTATAGTTTCTCCCGTTACTTGCTGTTTTTATTTATTTCAGCGAATGAAAGTGTTTTTTTAAAGTCAGTTTTTGTCATTTTGTTCGTTTTGGTTCAAAACGTCCCGGTTTGGACCAGACCCTCAGTAAAGACGGGATTTCCAGAAGAAATTTGGAGGAAGAAAGAAACAGTGCGTTATACTTTTTACAATATTATAAACACCAGACCGTTGTTGTAGGCAATATTCCCTGCTCCAGACGCCCCCTGGTGGCCTGGAGGATCTGATGGATTTAGTTTGCAGCTCGTTTTATTCAGTTTTTGTTACTTGTTGCTTCTATTTCCTGTGGTTGCAGCATTTTTGATTTGTTTTGTTAACTGAACATCTTTTGCTCCTGTCAGGCTGCAGTTTTTACCAGTCTGGAGTCCAGTCCTTGTTTTCCGGTCACGCTGGCCCAATAAACCCGTGGAAACCAGGTCCATCCCTGCATCACGTTGTTTTATACTCTACATCTCAATGTTTCTGTCTTTGCTCTTCGTTGTTCCCGACCTTGACCCGTGGTTCTGATGGGATCCATCCTGATTCCTCTCCCCTCCGCTGTCTAACTGCAGCCTTTTAGTTGAAAGTGAAAGATGAGGGATTGGAGGAAGCGATCCAGCTTCTGTTCTTCTTCTGTTCATCCTAAGACTAATGGACGTCCTTGGGCGGTTGGACCCTCCGGCTCCTCATTCAGTTTCTGTGGCACCTTCATTTCAGACGCTGGCAGTTCCCAAGGACGAACCTGAAGTCCAGTTGGATAAATCGTTCTGTGTTGCTCTCTCTCCCCGTTCTCATCATCCTTCGTTCTTCTCTCAGACAAAGAGACTCTTTAAACTCTGGGTTGTTCGTTGGAACCCAAGCAGAAGCTGTGAAAACGTCCAAATTGGTTTCAATCAATTCAATGTCTGGCTAACATTTAATTAAACCGATATATGTCTCCAGAAATCATAAAATAAGTGCAAAACTTTTCTTTTGTTGGAAAATAGTCCAAACTCTCACTGCGCTGTGTAAAAAAGTAATAAGCCTAATAACTGGATGAGATGCAACAACTGCAAAATGATATTTCTGATAGCTTGTAATAAGTCTTTTTTGTTGTTGTTTTTGATCTTATAATTAAATTAAATACAGATGAACATATGCAGAAACAACGTGCAAAAAAAATGCACTGAGTGTGTTTTTATTGATATTGTAGAGGAAGAAGGAGAAATAATAATAATAATAATAATAATGAAATATATAAAAATAACAATACATGATTAAAGCTTTCACAATGAATGAAATAAGTTTTAATGTCACAAATCCATTTTCCCACCCAACACACGTTCAGCCAGTGGGAGATAATTATCAATTCCAGGTATGATCGCAGAAGGAAGTTAAACAAATTGCAAAAATGATTTTAATATTTAAACAACGAGAATGAAAGTTAACAGGAGAGGTTTTGCTTTTAGAGCCGATTTTACAGAAAATGGCTCCAATTAAAGTCCCAACACCAACAGATCTTAACAGTTTGAGTTTTTATTAATTAATCAATGTTTCTTAAAGGACAGACTTTTATCATCTGAAAAACAAATTAAATCTAAGAAAGTTGTTGTCAAAAACTGGACTTGAAAAGATTATTCACACTATTTACTATTTGTATGGGTTTTTTATGTTTAGCTTTTAATTTTAGAACTGAAGAAAATGTCTAGTTCCTTTGTTTTATCACTGAACTGCCACAAAAATCAACTTTTTAACCAAAAGAAACAGGAACCAGATAAAACAGTAGATTAATTACTTTAAATCTACTTATTCTTCTCCAAACTTTAGATAAAACTCTGAAAAATGTGATGCACTGTGTGAAATCCAGCTTTAAAAACAACAATCGTCTCCTGCTCACCTGATTTGTGGGCTTTGTTCTCTTCCATCAGTTCTCTTACTATCTTTTTGGGACCAAAACCAACAGAGGAATATTTTGCTACCCCTGGAGGCCAAACAAAGATTTAATACTGCGTCTCCTTTATGTATCTTTGGTAAAGCAGTTTACAGGCAGCAGGGCTTTAAATCAGACTTTTGGTTTTTTTGAGGCAATTTTCCATAAAGGTACTTCTTCAGCTGAGGCTGACAGCTCCATCCGTCACCGAGGAATTAAAGTACAAGACAGAATCGCTGCTGTGAGCTTGTAGGTGCCCAGCGTTTCTAACGGCGCTGATATGCAGAACGCTCAGTGAATATTAAGCGGCTGCCGTTGCGTTTTGTTACATTAAAGATGTTTTTCAATCAATACAGAACAACACAAGCCGGACAGATGAGGGGAAAGAGAGAAGAAGTCTGACATTTTAATTATTTGTTTTGACAAATCACACAGTCACATCCAGCATGTTTGGCCTCTGCTTCACTCGTCATCTGTCCGCAGCTGCTGGATGTTTTAATGTGTGGAGGCCGAAAGCTTCGCCACTGAGACGAAGAAGGAAACTTAATCATCTTTAGAAAACATTAAACACAAAACATCCGGTTTGTGTCATCTGCATTAATTACACTCTGGTTACTTTAAAGTTTGTTTTCTTGTTTTAGCATTAAACAGTTTAAACTAATGTAATTTTAGGAAGGAAATAACATTATTTTCCTGTACATAAACATGTAAATTGGAAATGTAAAACTAAATTTACTGAATGAAAACACAAATTTAAAAAAAAGCTCCTGTCAGGCTGCAGTTTTTACCAGTCTGGAGTCCAGTCCTTGTTTTCCAGTCATGCTGGCTAATAAACCCATGGAAACCCATGGCATACGTTGTTTTATACTCTACATCTCAATGTTTCAGATTTTTTAGATAAAAAATTTGCACTAGCATGAGGTGGATTTTTATTCAACCATATTGAAATTGGAGTGTTTTATAAAACTGCAAAGGAAAGGAAACTTTTTTCACATCACAGCCTCTGCTTCTGGAGCAGAAGATTCTCCAAAAGCAGGAAGTGGACAACAGAGCAGGGGATTCTGGGTAAATACAGCCACAACAAACATGCTAGCTTAGTGCTAGAGAGAGAAACAGCTCGTAGTCTTTAGCCAGAGAGAAAAGAGAAATCCTAAAACCGCTAAGATCTGACACCACTCCATTTTTGCTTACATTTCATAAAGAACAAAATTGCACTCTGTGTCTTCTTCAAAGGTTTCTGTGTAATTTCCTGCTTGGTGCAGCGCCCCCACAGGCGAGGAGGGGAACAAGCTGCTGAAAGGGTTTGGTTGGTTTGACTCAGTGGAAAGAAAACCGCAGCAGCTGAAGATTAAAGAAGTGTTGCAGTTCTGGTCCCCAATCGAGCCAAGTGAGAAAACAATTAGAAAAAAACATCAATTTCTGAGAAAATAGTGCTTTTTGTATTTTTGCTAAATGTAGTTGAAGCCTTAAAGGAATCACCCTAAGTTATAAACAGCCGTTTCAGAGGTTTTAAAATGGTAAACTTTCTATTTTAATTCAGTTTACTTACACAGTCGCACCTTTGAGTTTGAGGAAACAAAGAGAGCCAGTGTGAATGGCTCTTCACACTGCTGCAGTTAAAACATCAGTTTTCAAAATCTGACTGATTTAATCTGATTCTAGTTTATTAAATCAAAGTTTAACAAACTTTGATTTACTTCTAAAATCTCTAACTTCTCCATCTGCCTCTTAGCTTCATTGATGCCCGTCGTCAACAAACGACATTTTATTTCGTTTGTTGAGGTTAATCCTCTCAGTACTTTGATGACATTAGATTTAACTGTACATCGTTTGGCTGTTGGTGGAGAGATGTGAGGTTGGTGTGAACCTCTGACCTTGATGCTGGATGTGCTGCAGGAATGAAGCAGTTAGAGACCACAGGGGTTCTGTAAAAGGCCAGGAACCGTGAACAGCAAATTGCTCCTGAAGAGAGAAAAAAGAAGAGAAAACAGTAGTTTGAGGGAGGAAGGGTGTTTTGTTGTTAACGGCGAGCCATTCCACACAATTTAACCGCTGCCGTTCGCTGCTGCAACCGAAATGTTGATGGCGGGCATGTCGGTGTTGCC
The DNA here is from genome assembly GCA_010277075.1 of Poeciliopsis retropinna. NCBI lineage: Eukaryota > Metazoa > Chordata > Actinopteri > Cyprinodontiformes > Poeciliidae > Poeciliopsis > Poeciliopsis retropinna. The sequence continues at coordinate 2,412,515 of VMRM01000037.1, read as the reverse complement.
GTGGGAAACGGAAAGATCCCAGCTAGTTTTCAAAACAATTATGTTCAGGTTTGGCTCCTAAGTGATTTTTTATCTAGACAGAAAACATCCTTGAATCGGCTCTAATTACGTCTCCCATCCGAGGGGGAGGACACACACACACACACACACACACACACACCCACACACACGCACACACACACACACACACATACAACACCTTGCCATACATCTGTCAGCTGGTAAACATGTGCTCTTGAGTGACTCTCAGATAATTGCCACATTGCGACTGACTTGATTTGCACAACTTGATTTAATAAATCAGGCAGTAAATTGGAAAAAGCTTTGTGACAGTTATTGTACTGTCAACTCCAGGCTGCGTCTGTCCTCCCACCCCGGAGACGAGAAAGATGGCTGCCGATACGCATGAGTCACAGAGAGGGAGGCGGGAGGAGCGCGGCCACAGTAGCCATCAGGGTTTCATACTTCATTTCTTCAGACTTTGCTGCACCTGTGACAGAAATAATATTCCACCCATTTAATGGTTCAGTCAGAGCGCGCGGCAGCGCCCGCTGAGCTAAATGTTGTCTTTTTATTAGATACACAATCTGCAGCACATGCACTCCAGCATCAAGACGCAGAATCATGTTTGACAGGACTGCTGCGTCTGGCACTTTTCATGGCTTCTCTGCTGATTTTATCGCGGCTGTTTTCGACTTTCAGCTCAACCGATTATGGCCGGAGTGCTGATATGAGGCGGTGGTGGCGTCACGGTAAAGCAGGGAATTCTGGGTGTTAGATGCAGGAAATGAGGAGTTTTTATCAAATGAAACGCCAAACAAACTGAAGGAGCCACGTTTGAAAACCAAAACGTGTCCTGAAGCATTTGACCAAAACGCAGACGGAAATTTGGACAGAAAAACCCAGAAGTGCTAATTATAGGTGAGTGGATGCAGCTGAGAAGGTAAATAAGAGATAAACCAGAAAAGGTGGAAAATAAATAAACTTTACATAAACAGTAAGCAGAAACACAGAGAAACTGGAGCCGAAACAATTAATCATGATTAAATGATTTATTGAAACAATCGTCAACTAATTTAGTGATTATCGTTTAGTGCAGTATACAGACTCAAACAGTAACATTTGTTGAAATGATAACATAATCAAACCAGTAATTAAAGTAAAAAAAAACAAACATTTTACATTTCTGTTAATGTTCCACACAGATTTCAGCTAAATCAGTAATACAGTTTTAGTTGTAATCTGGTTCAAAATGTAAGAAATCTATATAAAAACTCTCCTGTTAAGCACCTTCTGCATCTAAATATTATTGAAGGAATCCACACTACACTGTTTTTGTAGCATCTTTTAATGTATTTCTATTGTTTTAAAAAGTGGCTAAATAAAATTTTTTTCAGAATTTACCTTTTTTTGTTTATTAATCATCAGAATAATTGTTTGTGGTTTGAATTTGTCTAGATTAGTTTAGGTTTCTGTCCCTTTCCCTCATTCTCTTTGCTTCATCCCCGCCCAGCTGCACCCACTCTCTTATAATTAGCTCCTCTGGCTCCTTTTGACATTTATCTGGTTAGTGAGATAAAAACCTTTTCAGCAGGTAAATATTTATTTATAAATATTTAATGTTTCGAGAAAATCTGCAGTTTTCTCGAAACTGCAAACAAACTTTCTCCTGTTTGATCAGTGAGATTCAGACAGAAATACAGTAAAACACATTTTGTAAACCTAGTTTGGTGATCAATATGTTGTACACTGGGCATATAGGAGGTGCATGACTTTCTAAAGAAGGTTTTTTCTTCTTTGAAAAAAAAAAACTGATACAGAAATGTTGGTTGAAAAACTACATTTACACCAAAGAGCCCAAAGAGGACAATATTGAACTCCCTCTCTCTGTCCAGGTGACAGATGTGATCCATGTATTAAAACTTGTGTTTCTTTCTGGCTGTAAATGATCCGGCCTGCTGTAATATCATAACCCTGTAAATGTTTTGGATTTTATGTCTGCAGTAAATATTGTTCCCCTCCATCCTAAAATAAAAAACAGCAGACCTGGAAGTCTGCATCTCCATCTTGTCGACATACAAGCAAACCCCACAAATCAGTTTTGAAGGATCCTTTCTGTGTAATTATCTCGCTCCACACCCTTTTCATTTCACAATGAGCCGCCCATCTGTCAACTTCAGTCTCACTGAGCTTCAGACACCTGCAGCCTCCCCGGCCGACCGCGCTCTCCTTTTTATGCGACACGACTCGGTGCCCTAACTGGCCACATTTCATCTTTTTCTAAGGCCCCCAGGCCCCATGAAGCCGGAGCCAGAAGAAGGGAATGGACCCGTCCGGCGCTGCTAACCCTTGAAAGGAGACATCAACCGATACAATTAGGAAGTTTCAGCTTTCTGATACAACGGGCAATAATGAAGGCTTTCAATTAAAAGTGATTGAGACTCTTTGGTGAAGCCACAAACTCCAGTATGATGCAACTCTGTCCAGCTCCAGTCCGTTTGTGTAGAAAGTCCGGTTCGTTTGCGGAGGCATACATGCTAATCGAACTCTGATCCGCCTACAAACCTCGGTCTCGGTTTGGTTGAAGTGAACTCTGGTTCGCTTTGAATGCATATATGAACACCAAATGGACCGGAGACCACTCCAAAAGCAGAAAGTGGACCACAGTTCAGGGCATTCTGGGTAAATAGAACCAAAACAAACCTGCTAGCTTACCGCTAGCGGGTGACATGGCTCTTGGTTTTCAGTGAAAGGCAAAAGAGAAATCCTACAACCACTAACATAATTTTAGTTTACGTTTTGTGAATAAGGACGTCGTCTTCAGGAGATTTTTGTGTTGTTTCTTTCATTGTTTCTTGGTGCAGCGCCCCCACAGGTGAGGAGGGGTACAGGTTGCTCAAAGGGTTTGCTTGGTTTAGAAGCACAGCAACTGGAAATGGAGCAAATGGAGCAACTTTGGTCCCCAACCGAAGAAAAAAATCTGTTTGAGAACAACTAATGGAAGTTATGCATTCAAAGTTCAGCTACAGCTTCTCTGTTTGGACTTAGCATTTTCAATTTACTGATTCCAGGTTTGGGAAGTTATTTTCTATGCATCTGTGGGTTTCCATTGGTTCCCTGGTTTCCTCCAGAAGCACACATGAGGTTAACTGGTGAGTTGAGTTGGTGAAGATTTGAGCAATTTCTGAAAGTCAATGGAGAATAGATACTTCATCCATTTGCAGATGATATAGTTTTATTCAGTCTGTAAGGGGATTTAGAGGTTATCATAGCCCTGTAGTTGATTACCATGTGGATTACAGTGACAACAACATAAAAGACATAACTACCAACTTTTGAAAAGTCTAATTCGCTGCTTTGATAGATAATCTCACACCCAGTGAAACAATAATCTTAGTTTTGACCTGAACTTGGCTGCAGTATTATTATTTAAGACTGGCTGTAAATGTTTAAAATCACCACCCCACTGTGTGGTACTGTACGTTTTTAGCTTAAATAATGCATTAACTCTCATCATGATCCAAGGTTATGGAGTCCAGTTTGTGTTCAAATAGTAAAAAGATGTTTTACCTCTTTTAAAAGCAGCATGGTGAGGTAAATTTAAGCTTTAAATACTTTACTTTATCCCAGCTGAAGTAAGAAATAAACTTTACATGACAAAAAGTAACCTTCTAAAAAGCATATATGGCTTAAAACATGAGCATTTCTGTCTTAAAATAGAGTTAAATTCATCCTAAGTCATATTTTATATAGCGATACACAATATATCGGCATTAACATTGGTATCGGTCAATATTGGTCATTTTTTAATATATCTGTATTTGTCTGACAAGTAAAACTGGGTCAATATTAACAACTGATCATATTTATTGATTCCAAATTGTTGCTGTTTGTTGAGGAGGTTGGAAAATATTTTACAACACAATATTGATTATGATTCGTAAAAACAATAATAGTATAAGCCCAAATTTCCACATTTACAAATTTTCATCATCAGAAAACATCAAAGTTTTTTAAAATTATTTTCTTTTTAGCATTTTTAAACAGCAACAATGTAGATTTTGAAGGAAATGTTCCTCAAATGCTATTACTTAAATAACTAGAAGAAATTTACTATGTTGCACCAAGAAAACGCACAAAGAAAATTCAGACAGTCTTAACTGATACTTTCTAGTTTTTTTCACATCTCGGACATGATGGCAGAATACAGTAACAGGCTTAGCCATGTAATTTTAACATGTTTGAAAATAAACTCAGACTCTGTTTTCAGACGGACTAAAAAAAACAATATTAACATACTTAGAAGTTACACAAATTACTCAGTTTGAAACCTAAAATTTAGAAGTTTTCTGGCATCAGGTTAGCAAAAGGATGCAGAAAGAGAGGTTTGTTTAGTGGCTTTGTTAACCTTAGTTGTGATATTTGTGATAAAAGCAGGAAATGGAGGGCAGGAAGCTGCCGGCCGAGTGAGTCCAGCAGAGCTGCAGGTGGAAGTGTGTCAGACTAGCTGGGAGAGGCCGAGCAGAACGGCGGACACTGAGAGTCACTCTAGCAGATTGAAACAATCTGTCTGACGCTCAGCGGCCGCCTGGCCCCGGGCGGGGAGCGGACCCGAAGCCCAACGTACCGCTGGTTACCTGCCGGCCAGCAAAGCGGCTCTCAAAGAACAGAGAACAATGACTAAAAGGCTGAACTTTAAAAATATCAGCTTAGTTTCACCAAACTCACACAGAGTGAACTCCTGACTGCTGATGTTCAGTATTCACAGATTATTCTGGGTAACAGAAATTCAAATTACTCTCAGAACATCTGAATAACTAGAATATTTGAAAGAAATGCAGTTTTCTAGCAAAGTGGTACTTATTTATGTTGACATAAATAAGTTATTTATGCTGCGTTTCCATTACAAAAATGAGCAAATATTTGTCTACATTTCACTAATGTTGGAAAGAAAACAATTTTGCATTTGCACTGTTTCCATTCAATAAAGAATGAAATTAGTCATGTGAACAAGTTTGTTCACATGACAAGTCATTAAAAATTATGGCAGTGTTGTAGGTTAATAGTTACATGAGATATATTCATAATTCAGCCAATCAGAGGTCTTATTCAGGCGTGGAAATGACAAGCCCCGCCTACTTCAGAGCAGCTACTTGTGCGACGTTTTGTGGAAATAATAGTCGGCCATTTTACATCAGAACTATGGATTCAACACGTTGGAATGACACAAAATGTTTTACGAACTGCGATGCTGTGAGAGCTCTGGTGGAAAACAAAAGCAAATTAACATCACTTCCTGTTGTCTTCTTTGTCGTTTCCACCAGTGGTAACATTTGGCTATTGATCATGTGATTCATATAATGTGAAAAATGTGTTGCCATTGTAGCGTGCAAAATAAATCTATTTCGATACGAGTGAAAACTTTATCATAACTTTTCAGTTTTTTCGAAATTGGCGTGTTTCCATTCAGCAAGTTCATTTTCGTAAATTCAGTTTGTGCAATTCTATGGTTAATGGAAATAAACAGGCAGTAATGCATCTTTAAAAAGCATCTTTGAAAAGTAGAAGTGGAGACTCCAGCATAAACAACAAGAACGCAGGAAGTGGTTTCAGGATGGTGAATTTACAGAAAAACACTTCTTTTCTAGCAGCCATTGTACAGAGCATTGAGCTGTAAAACCAGCTGACCAAACATCTTGGAACTCTGCTTGGGTTGCTAGGCAACAGCCCAGTGCCCGTTGAATAAGACTCAACAATCAGGAAGTTTTTGAAATGACTCATTTTCCAAACACCAAAAAAAAAAACCATTAACTTATTGCCAAAAACCAGCCAGAATGTTTTTTTTAAGAGTCTGACCTAAATAGAACGAAGAATTTAAAAATACCAATTTTGTATAATAGATTTGCTTTAATATTACTGACAAATCCTGACTTCTCTTGTTGGAAAGCCAGAGTGTTTGCTGACTCTAACAATAACTTACTGTTAGCATTCAATAGACTGAGCTAGCCTGACATAAATGTAGCGAACATGCTAACTGAAGAAGAGCTAAGTGTCAGTAGGAACTCACCTGAAAGAGTTTTGACTCAGTCAAAACTCATCATATGAAAACAGGACAAATTAAATGTTTCTGCCAGAAAAGGCAGGAGCAGCAAATGTTTTATCGCGATGCTGTAAATTGGTAAAAAATGTGAGGAGTTTGATAGAAAAAAACTGCAGATTTTCCCAACGTTAGCCAGAGGGAACGTGGCTTTTATCTAAACTCCACCGTGATAAGCTGTTAATTTTCCTTCTGCAGAAGCTGGAGGGATGTTTCTGGTATCTGATCCTTTAAGCTGTATCGTTATTTCCTTATTTATTTACTGATTTCGTCGAACATCTGTGAGTCTGTTGACGAGGATGTGACGGGAGATAACGCGCGGCGACAGATGCTGCCGGTGATTTATCCCGGCTACCTTTACAGATCATCAAACTGAAGCGTGTTCGCCTGACTGCGCCGCGCCTGTACTTTCAGAGCGCGCAACAGAACTCTTACTCAGCTTTATTACCGACGCCTGCGGCCCCACCGGAAGTCACAAGCTGTCAGACACATTTGGGTCAAATCTAAAACTCAAACTCGCAACACAAGCTCGTTTTTATTTGCTCCAGCTAAGGGATGCACTTCTGAGCTGACATATTTAATGCATATGTTTTTATCTCTCACCATTTCCAGTTGATCAATTAATAAAGAACGCATAAATGTCAAATTACTCTGGAAAATTACAGTGCAAGTTTAATTAAAAACAGAATGAAAGTTAAAGCAGAGTGAACTAACATGAGCTGAATTATTAAACTCTGAACATGGAAAACTTTGGCTGTAGAGATGTTTGATCTGGTTCTACATGTCATTATCTCTGCTGAAATAAACTGCATTTTCCTTCAGGAGGATTATCTGAAGAAAAGGTTTCACACATTTAAGGAAAACTTCTCTGCACTGCAAAAACACAAAATATTATCTTAATAGTACACTTGAAATAAGACACAAGAAGCTCAAAAGTAACTTTTCTGCAAGATATATAAGCTTGGTTTAAGTCAATTATTTCTGAATATAGATTTTAAAAATGTACTTGTTTCATAGGAAGATTTCCCCTCTTTTTCAGTGAAAAAACCTGCCAGTAGAACAAGTACATTTTTATTTATATTCAAGAATTATTGACCTAAAACAAGCTTATTTAGGGGAAGCTACGTTTGCTAAACATTTTCAAAGTTAGCAAAAATGCTAAAACACTAAAGAAAATAATTATCAGCAGATTGGCATAAATGTGTCCACATCTTGGATGTTTGTGATCGGCTTATTTAAGCAACCAGCAATGTGAAACCATCCAGCTGGTTTTCCATCCACTTTGTGAAATTCAGCACAGCTGAGAGCAAAACAGGACAACAGCCTGAACAATGGACACAAAATTATTATGTTTATAAAACTCTCCTTAACTTATTATTTATTTGAGTAACTTTTTTTTTTTAATTACTTTTAGGATTATTTTTTCTTTGAGTACTTTTATGATGAGGTATTTCTGGATTTTATACCCACTGAATGAAAAACAAACATGTTTTAACCTAAAATTCACCAGAAACAAAACCTGCAGTTTCTGTTCAACTTTTATAAGTTTTTATTAAAAGAAACCGATTAGAAAATATTTCATTTTGCCTGATTTTGTTTTATTTTATTACTTATATGAATTCTTATTATTTTTGTCCTGTTGGGTTAATTAGGAAATTAACCTAACTAACATCGTAAACTTTATATTATGATGATGTATTTTAAAATATTAAATGATTAACAATTTAATCAGTCAGCCAGTAAACTTTTTACCAAATACTTTATTCTTGAATAATTTCTTAGATGACTACTTTCACTTTTACCTGAGTAAACATATGTTGCAGTACTGCTACTCTTATTTGAGTACAATTTTGGATATTTTACCCACCTCTGGATATAAAAGCATGTGGTCCAGATGCAAACTTAAAAATAATGTACAGTTAGCCCCCAAACCAAAAATCGCTGTTGAAAACTGTTAAAATAAGAAGGTCAAAATGAAAGTGACATAAATGCTAATCAATAGAAAATGCACCTGTAAAACATCTCTGTTTGCACTGATTTATTTATAATGTTATTGTGCATCAAAGGCAGAAAATGGTTCAGATACATGAGTGGTGCCGTCTGGAACAGAGGGGGTTCTGCCAGTGAGAACACTTCCTATTATTTATGCAGAGCAAAGAGGCAAGCTGAGGCCAACCTGGGGCCATCTAATTTCTGGGCTCATCATGAAGACAGTTTCTATTTTTAGCCTGAACGCGGGGAAACTGAGAAGATGGAGAGGCTGAGGGAAGCAGAGATACGCAGGGACAGAGGGAGAAGAGAGAGTCTCAGGGTGACAGAGGGGTCCAATCGGTCATTCTGACAAACCTTATTATAACCTCTAAAGTGCAAGGCTGGAAACACTCCCGCTGTTAAACAAATAGCACCCACTCTGTTTTTCATTTGCCTGTTAAATGGTGGTTATATGCTGGGGTAATATTTCCAAAACTAAGAATATTCTGTCTCCATAACTCGTAGTAAGATGCGCTAACATTCAGACTAACCACATTATTGTCTCATTGGTTCTGTTTTTACTGTATTTTCAATTAAAATCTCCCTTTTTGCTGATAAATTATTGAGTAAATAGACATAGGAGATCAACAACAAATACATTTAAGGTTTTTAATCTGTTATTTAGGTTATTAAACCATCATATTGGTTCAAAGTGCTATTACACCCATTTGATCATTCATGGAACCAGCTAGCCGCTATATGGGTAGCACTGAGATGCTATTTTAGGCTAGCATAGCTTCTCTGATAAGCTAACTAGTTTTAGCATAGGTTGAACACAACAATAGTATTTTCCAGCTTTGCATCAGATTGTTTTTTAAGCAGAAATTAATCATCACTGGGTGAAGAGAAGCAGCTTTGTTGTCCCATGATGTTGTTAGCGGAAGTGTCAGATTTACAACATACCAGAAACATGTGAATACAAAGGTTCCAGGTGGAACATTTATATGTAAAAAAAAAAAAAAAAAAAAAAAAAAAAAAGACAACATGTTAAAATCTGTGTAAGTAATTAATCAAAATCAAGGCGTTAAATATAACTTTTTATGTTCTTGGTGTCAAAAAGAGGCTAAATTAGTACAAACTGGTAATGTGAATACAGCACAGGCAGTAAATATAATTGTTATGCAAATTAACAACATTAGCCATTATTGGACACCACTCTGACCACTAGGTGGCAGTAAAATGATTCGAATATTATGGACTAACTATGAATATAGCTCCGCATAAACACTGTAGTAACATCTGCTAGTCTCCCAGCAACCAGACACATTTTATTTTGTAGTTCTCGGAAGCCCCGCCCCTTTCTAATGCTGCCCTGGGCAACCGCCGTTGCAGTCCATATCAAACAGCACCAAAACCTACAGAACTACAATGGACTGAAATTACGTAACCAATGCAGTTTAATCAAACTGCAGCCAACGAGAAGCTAAACTCCATAACTCGGAATCAAACATCAAAACATTTAAGAAGGTTTTGAAATAATTCCTGGTTCATTTGGAGTTTAACGTCCAACTGGAGGTTAAACTCTAATTTAACCTACAACTGGTTAATTTAACTCCAAAACCCCAATCAACTAATTGGTTATTTAATTAACCAATTGGTTAATTGAAAGCATTAACTAATTGATTGGAGGTCTTAACCAAAATACCACAAATTAATTGGAGGTAGTACCAGTGATGACCACCTGGTGGCAAAATCCATTCCTGGCTCCAAAGGCTCAGGGGCTTATGAACGAAGAATAAAACTGTCTTTTCTAAAACACAGTGTACTTTTGCTTTTCTTTCTTCAGACCTTTACAGTGTCTTTTATTAGATTTCTTACATCTGATTGGTGTGCTTATTCAAGATGTGGTTTTATTTAATCAAGCTTCAAATGTCAACTCCGCTCCACCTTCTAACTCAAACACGCTAAAGTCTTCGGACTCCGAAACGTTAAAAATAGAATCGGCTCAATGTCAACCTCAAAGCTTCAGTATTAAATTGAATTGTACACACAGTATTATCTTTCTTGATGCAACTCTTCTGAAAATGTATTAAACTAACATAAAAAAGTGAGTTATTAATGACTTTGCTGAAAGTGATGATCCCAAAAACAATCCAGGAAAAAGCAAGGAAAACTAGCAGTTAAGATAAGTTTAATAACATAATAGCACAGAAATAAAACCTAATGAAACATAATAAATATTTAAAATTAGGCTAATTAAAAGTCATAACTCAGAGAACGTCTTCTTCTGAGAACGTCTGCTCAGCTGACCTCACTGACCTTTTAGGAAGCACAAAGTGAAGAGAAATGGCAGGTGAAACGTTGCAAATTTGTTCAATAATTTGAAAACAAACAGGAAAGTGAATAGGAAGTAAGTTCAGAGGAGTCGGGGCAGATAAAATATTAATTTGTCTCTTAGAAATTGAGTTGTTGCACATTCACTGTAAATCAAACACCAAAGTAAGAAAGGAAGGAAAACTTTCTTAAAGCCTGAAATTCATGTTTCTAGCATTTAGCATGGCTCTATTCTTCATTACTCTGTTAATTGTAGGAATAAATGTTGTCAAAACATCCCAGGAGTAAAATTGTGGGACTTTTGCAGAAACTCTTGGACTCTTTGCTCTTTCAGACAACCTGCTAGTTTTTTATTATTTAGATAATCATGAAACAATAAACTGTTTTTGCAAACAAAACCTCTGTCAACAGTTAGCCACTGTCAGCTGCACTGAATTTTCTCATGAATCATGACAGGAGATCATGAAGGTTAGTCTTTATTCGCTTTTAATTAGAATAATTCATCATTAGTGTCAATGTTCAATATTAATTATGAAGCCAAAAGAAGCAGCATTTGTCCTGTGAAATGATTACATGTGTTTGTGCTGCTGCTGCTTGGAAATGCTAACCAGAAAAGAGAGCATAATTTATAAAGAGCTCCAGTTTCTAACTGTAGCTGTTTACCATTAGCATCAGGATCAAAAAATGGTTTGCTACAAAGACACAGATGTTACATTGTCACTTTAAACATTGATTCAACAGCTTCCAGGTGGTTCTGGTTTGTATTAGTTCCTGCAATTGGCATTACGTCTAGCTGAAGGTGTAGCTTTAGCTAATTATGTGAACTCCTGCTAATGGTGTTAGCTGCTTCTAATTGTGGTAGCTCTGGCTAAAGGTGCAAGCCCCTGCTAATTGTGTTAGCTCTAGCTAATGTTCTTAGCTTTAGCTGATGCTGTTAGCATCATCTAATCGTATTAGCTCTAGCTAACGTTCTTAGCTTTAGCTGATGCTGTTAGCACCATCTAACAGTTTTAGCTCCATCTAATCGTGTTAGCTCTAGCTAATGGTGTAAGCTCCATGTAATTGTGTTAGCTCTAGCTAATGCTGTTAGCTCCATGTAACGGTTTAGTTTGGTTTTGTTAGTTATATCAGGTTTAATGGAATATGAAATGTTTGATGTTTTTTGAGCCGCTGTCGATAGCATCTACACCTTCTTGTGTTTTGTTTATAGCTTCTAGTCTGCAGACTACAACCTACTCTCATCATGGTCAACATACTCGCATTGTGTAAGTAAAAAAATGGTGACCTCCACAGGTGAAATATATAATGAAAATATACAATTTTTAAGTAGTTTTCAGTTTTATGCACAAGCATATTTCATGTTAATAGGAAACTTATTTAATATTTAGGCCAATATGGTCAACTTGTCGTTTATCCTTTTAATATCAATAAAGGTTTTTCTTCTTGCTCAGTATTTGAGTCAACATGTCTCTCTTATGACATTCTAATTTTCCATAATCATTCACAGCGCATTCTCCTCTGATGCTGTCAAATGATGGTTTTATTTATTCATCCAAGCCTGAAAGTGTTTGCTTAGCCAGCTCATGTAAAGGTTTTTTCTCCTGCAACAAAAGCAATTCACAAAGAATAAAAATGAGTTCACAGGGTCTCCTGATGTCTTTATCTGCCAAAATAAAAAATATATGAGGAGCCGCAAAGCATGATCTTTTTATTTATTTATTTTTAAGAGAGGGATGGGAGGTTGTTAGAACGACATTTAACATTCACATATCTAGTCAATACAGTCCCAGAACTAATATTAAATCAAATATTATCTGATGTTAATGTTTCCATTTAATCTATTGAGAATAACACTGTACCTGCAGTCAGATGTGAATAACTGTGTGCTTCAGTCTTCATGGCCTCGTCTCAAAGAGTGTAACTGTGTCTAAAACCCTCATCAAACGGCCATGACCACATCTCTGGTTGAAAGGATGTTTTCCATACAGAGGAAAATTAGGCTCTCTCTCACGAATACAATATCACTGGAGTGTTGAAATGCATTGGATATGGCCTCTGCAGAGAAGAGCCTTGTCAGAGATACGCTCTGTGGCTTTAATCTTAGGACCTCTGAAAAATGAATTTCTCTCAGGCGAAATGGGAAGCATTTAAAGTTCAACAAATGTACAGCAGACCCTGTTTTGTTGCCATTCTGAGGGTATTTTTTATAGTTTAGATTGTGTAGATGTCTGAGTTTATTTTAATTGTATGTCTAAATGTGAGGAAATGAACAATATTTTGTGGAACATTAAGTCATCTCAGGTTTTTGAAAAATATGTCACTTTTAATGTGCTCCTGTTTTCAGTAGTATGGGATCAATGGTAAGGAATTCACAGTGTACTGCTACACAATGACCGGGTACATTACTTTTATTTCATGTTATCATCCCAGTGTTTTCCATATTAAAAGAATGAACTTAACAAATGGGAATGAAATTACATAACAAATGCTCCCAAATGGTCAGATAATAATTTAATCAATAAGTAAGCAATGCGCTTACATTCAGTTTCAATCATTCAGCATCCTGAGGTGAGTCAAGTATCTGCATAGTGAGTTTAGATTACTGCTAAACTCACTATGCAAATATTGCTGCTACAAACATAAAATACCCAATTTATATGTAAAATCTCTTTTGCCAAGGCCAACAGCAGCACATAGCGTTTAAGACAATCATTAAATAAACACATTAACCGATTAAAACATGTTTATGTAGATTGTTTTGTTGGTGTTACACCAACAAAGCTCTGCGTTGTGAAATCAAGATGGCTCCTCCATAACTCTCATCTGGTCTTTTAACACAGTAATGAGCATTAAGTAATAAGCATTTTACCTAATTTACATCTGGACAGAACAAATCAAAGGAAAAGACACCACCGGCTGATCCCTGTGATTAATAACAGAAATTCATAACGAGTTGCATATTATGAAACTATATATAAAATCAACAATGAAGATTAATAAAACAAGACAGATGAATGAGAACATACTTGCACAAAATGGTTATTGTCCTGCTCAGCAGGACAATAAACACCCAGGAAAAGCAGTTAGCTTGTTCAACAGTAAGGCGTGCTAACAGTCGACAAAATCAACACATTCTCCGCAAAATTATACACAAAAAAATTAATTAACATCTTAAAATCACGTTAGCTAGAAGACTGTAAAAACATGTTGTCCTCCACGGCAACTTGTGGATATTTTTTCAACAGAAACTCTGTGAAAAACTCACCTTTCTCCATTAGAGCCACTAACGGTCTGGTCTGGTGAAGAAGGAAGTGACGTCACGTGTCAGGACCGCAAAATAAAACAAAACTAAACTTTCCCAAAATTATTATTTAGATTTTGTTTACAGAATAATGTCGACATACAAATTAAAGACAATGAAATTAAGAGCATAATTTTAGAAATAAAAATGTCATAATAAAAACAAGTGAGAGTTTTTACATATAGACAGATTCCTTCTCAAAATAATTAAAGGCAATCTTAAAAACATCTAGTGTAACGGGTCCTATGAAGATGTTTGTTTTTTTTTAGTATGGAAGTACGTTCCGGAGAGGATGACATCTAGTGGTCACGATAGTCCACAGTGTTGTTTTGTACCTGTTTGTTTCAAGCTGTTAGAGGAAACTGGATGCTAGCGGTTTTCTTATCCTGCATTATATGGCCAGGAAGACCTCTGCCTGTGAGTATGATTATGTTCAGTTGCTGTATAACTTGATACTGACCCTATCTTATTGTAAATCTTGTTTATTGAACAAAGATAAGTTTTTTATATTTTGCCCGTTTGAAAATGCTAACCGTTAGCATTTGTATATATTTTTTTCTATAAAACATAGATTTTTTTTTTTTCTATAAGCTGCAGTATAGAACTTTAATTAAAAAAATATGTTTTCTCCATATTTGTTAAAGATGCCACCATGTCGTGACAGTTTGTTATGAGACAGATAATCTGTGAAAACAGTCAATCTCCTCCACCTGCTCCCTGATCTATTATTTAGGGGAGCTGCTAAAGTTGTAGCAGCTCCGCAGCACTTGAATTACTCAGCCAGTCTCGACGGGTGAATTTAGCGTTTTATTTTCTTTGATGAAGATCCACCATGACCATCATAGTCATCAGTTACCTCAGTCACCGTGAAAACTAAAACATATACAAACAACAAAAGGTACCTCGCTGCCTTCATTGAGGAACACTAAGTGTTGATTTCTTTGTGCCGAACATCTTGAAAGTTCAAGTCATTCATTTGCGCAATGATTCTACCAGCTTTATAGAGCCTTTCCCCCCCCTACTCAGCGCCCCTGATGTTCACATATGCATTCAAACTGCAATAGAGTTCACTTCAAACAAACTAAGACCAAGGTTTGCAGGCGGCCCAGTTAACTTTTTTGGTCCACATCAGAGTTCACTTACATATTCACACCTCCACAAACGAACCAGACTTTCTAGACAAATGGTTGGAGTTGGATTAAAATGGACCCTAACAATAAAAGGAGAACCCCCTTGACAAGTATACTTTTTGCTAATGAATTTATTTCCAAATGAAACGGGTGATAAACTTTATCGATTGAGTTGAATTGTGCTTTGTATCACTGTAGAAAGCTTCTGAGCTGTACCATAATTCTTCACTAATAAAACACCTTTCCAATAACACCTAACCAGTTTTAGTCAATGTCTGTTTTAGTCCCAGTCGAGGCTCTTCAGTCTCTGTTCAGATTGGATAAAGTTAATCCTGTGATTTGTCTGGTGATGCAGATGCAGTTTTTCTCTCCAGAGTGACATTACTGAATCCCCCATAAGAAAGAAAAAAGATGGGGGAAACTAATTGCCTGACCTTTATCGACTCCTTTAGAGGAGGAACACAGCAACGTGCACCAACCCTCGTTACATCCGCATAATTAACGTCAATCGATCCGACTGCCGTTTTCCTCTCCGCTGATGCACGCTGATGTGCCAAGAAGGAGAGTGACAGCTGTCCTGCAGAATGACACAAGGCAGATTCCTTACCCGATGAATCATTGACCGCAGCTAACGGGCAAAAAGACGAAAGAGCAAGACAAGGAAAATCTATTAAAACCCTCAAACAGACCTGAGCTGTCAACCAGAAGAACTATCGACGATCTTTATTCTGGGATCAATGGCTTTGTCCAGCTTATTGATTTAGTTTTGTTGCCTTTCTTTAGATGACTACTTGAATGTCAGATCAAACATCATGTCATTTATAAAATATCCAGGTCCAGACAACCTACAAAAAGATGATCAGAGCAGAGAGTATTCCAGAAATATCCACCATCTTCAGTACTTTTTACTAAGGGGTTACAAGTGAAATTTGTTTCCGGAACAAGGAAACGCATCATCATGAATCAGTTACCGATATTTAAAGGTCTTATTACCATCATCCATGCGATTTATCACGAGGGTCGTGAGGAAAAAAAGCCCTGCCACCGACTCATTATAAACCACTTCAAGTTTAACATTAAACATTTAAACACGATACGGAGAAAATAAAGAGCAACTCGAGCCTAAAGCTTTATTGCTCCAGTATCTAAATTGCTTATTGTTGAAAAAAAGCCCCAGTTAGAAGTTCATCGTACATTTCCCCCACCTGAAGGGTATAACAGCTTTATTTCCTCTCAGGAGACCGACTCCTTCTTCACTGTCAACCCTCCACGGATTTGCATATGCGGTCAAGAGGTCACCGACTTAGAGGCTCAGGCTGACATTTTAATTCTGCACAGACAGCCAGAGTCTGGCCCAGTCCATTCCCGCCCCGTCTCCACACCCGTCTGACAGGTAAAGTAATGCCAAAGTTGGGGGTGTTCAGCCGTGAGGAAGCAAAGACATCAAACTTTGTGCATATTTGACATTGAATCACAGCTTCAGAGTGAGCGGTAAAATTCATTCTGTTCTTCCAATCATGCAGTTTACATGTTCTGCTCATTGACAAATTTAAAATATGATTATACGCTGCCTGGCTAAAGAAAAGTCTCCACCTGGATTTAATTAAGCAAATAGGTACAAGCCTCCTGTTGGATGATTGTCTTTCAGCTGCAACAAGTTATTGAACCTCAACTGATGCAATGAGGAGCTTCTCATTTTGTAAGCAACCTGTGGTCGTGGAAAAGATGTTCTGTTTACAAATGGTCAAACTACTGGCATCAATAAAAAACATCTGAGGTGATGCAAAAGCTCCCTATATTAGATTAATCATGGTCCAGTGCATCATTTAAAACTGGAAGGAAATTTGGGAAACCATCGTCTGCGAGGAAGTAGAAAGTTGTCCTGCATCAGTTCTTCTGTTCCTTCTTGTGCAGTCTGCTCTGTCGTGGCGGATGGTCGCTTGTCTGAGCCAGGTTCTGGTTCTTCTGGAGGTTTTCCTCTCCGCTGTCGCTACGTGCATGAGGGATTGCTGTAAAGCCAGCGACTTGTTGCTGGATTTCATTTGACAGAAAACTTTTTAAACTCATCGCAGCAATGAACTGATTTGATAACTTGGCTCACTGGGATGAATGTGACTGAATTAAATGAGTGTTTTTGTAAACACTCATTTACAAAGAAATTGTGTTTTTTCTCAAGGAAATCTTGTTCCTTGAGACAAAATATGCTGTGAAATGATGCTATACAATAAAACTGAGTTGAATTGGCCAAAACTAGACATTACGACTATGTTTAAATGGTGACATATATTGGGATTAGTAGGTTGGCTCTATTGTAGAGAGAGAAACGTTAAAAGTGAAAAAGGTATTAAAGCTACAACTTGTTCACCTCTGCTTGTCTCTTCTGGGCGGGAAACCCTCTGCAACTGCAGATACTTGCAAAGAACGGAAATGCCTACCCTAGGCTATTTGCAAAAAGTAATTCTCTACATCAACTTATGTTTGCTTATTTAATCTGAAGCCCTTATCGTAATTTAATCACTTTAATGCAGCAGGGAAACCCCAGAGTTTGTTGTAGCTTATAGGAATAAAATCAGTCTCTTCTGATCAGGCAGGCAGCTCTGCTCTGACTTTGCATGTCTTATTCGAAGGATTTGTTTGAGCATCTGCAAACTGTTGAAGTCTATTGTGCTGCCTTGTGCAATAACTCAGAGTCTTACATTTCTTTCATAATAAAGTTAAGTTAAAAATGAAGCTGTCAACAAAAGAACAACTATAGCGAGGCTAAAGTATTTTTTTCATTTTATTTGAAGAAAAGAATGAAGACAGATGTATGGACTTTAAGTAAGACATTGATAACAATGAATATGGCAAAGATATGAGGAGAAATAACTGTATGCCTCCCTTCACCATCGTCAAGAACACTATCTTCTTTGGATCACCTCTACTTTCTCGGAACCATCCTGTGTTGTGAGACCCGAGATGGTTCTCACACATAGACACTGGTCCGAAGACGGCCTAAGAGGGCGGGACTTCCTGTGGAAACTCTACAGCCTTCAACAGAAACTGTTCTGTACCACCAGTACTCTTTACTGTGGCTGTTCATCATTGTGTGGTGGTTTTAGGAAAGTGATTCAAACATTTTATCTCCTTTAGCCATATTCAGGGCGTGTTTCATGATTGGTCAGTGCATTTTTTCTGATCAATCATGGTCACCATAAACATGGTGACATACAACATGTTTATTTGAGTAAAGGGAGAGCGATTCTACAAGGAACAAAAATGGGGAACGTTGCTGATGTCATCTGAGATTGTAGTTATTTGTAGCCTTGAATGCTAATTCATCCAGCAGTTTTTGCTTCCAGTGAAGTGACTGGGTACACTGGGGTGAAACCATGTGTTTGTCTCTTCTCGTTAGCCAACCCTTTTGGTCTGTTGTGCATTTAGCTGCTACATGTCTTGGCATGAACTGATCATTTTATCTCCTTGTAAAGCTGTTTTTAATCATTTATGCTTACTTGGAAGGCCTTTTTCAAGTAACAGAACAAACTTGTGCCAAGTAGCTAAAACTACTGCATGCCTTTGAGAACAGCCTCTTACTGAAACGAGAACACATGTTGTTCTTCGTTCTGCTTCTGGCCATTTTCGTAAGCGTTCTTGTGTTCTTTCGTTTTGACACCATTGAAGTTGATTGAAGTGTTAAAGATCGGACAAAAACTTCTCTACTCCCAGCAGGTGGATAAACTGGAGAAGCTTTGACCATTAGAGTGGTTAGTTTGCGGTACTTCTGCATCTTTATAAGTATTTCTGTAGATACATCTTGAATACAACTTTGCTGCAAAGGACTTGCTGCCGAAGACCGTCTGATGCTGGACTGCTTAGGAGTGGCATGTAACTGTAAAGTTGAAAGTGATTTATAGAGATTTAAGAAATGATAAACTGGGAACATTCCCATGGCACACACCCATTTGTGCACTTAATCAAAGATTTCCTGCTGAAGACGTGGTGGAGCAAAGTCCCTAATGAAAGATTTAGAATTCACAGTGAAACCATCCCAGATAACCTTGCAACGCTCCGGCTCATCTGAAGCAACCCAGCCATAAAATCATTCCACTCAACGTGTCGTTATATCCTAATTCATCTCAGAGGAACTGCGAGTCAAAGACTTTGTTTAATAATCTTGTTAAAGTCACTCTGAACAGAAAAAGCTCACAATGAAGGATAAAATCGTTTCTGTCTTTATCACTGCAAACGATGATGAAAACACTGCTGCAATCTGCAGTATCAGCAACTTCCTGTTTTAAACCGCCAGACTGGTGTCCACTCACTTGATGACCCTGTCAAAGCATTGCCTGTTGCCTTCTACTTATCTGAGATCAACTACTATGACAGAATATTAAGGCCAACGCTAAGAAACTCAGAAAAATGAAGCTTGTACGAAAATAAAGGCGAAATAATACAAAGTAGAGCCTCCCGCACAACCAACAAGAACGCAGGAAGTTGTTTCTGGATGCTAAGTCAACAACAAAACGCCCGTCTTTTCCAGCATATTGCAGTAAAACCAGCTGACCAAACATGCTGGAACTCAGCTTGGGTTTATCTTTATAATTCCAAATCACACAATTTTATGTTCAGTGGAGATACAGCTTGTGTCAAAGCAATACATAAGACCTAAGGAGCACAAAATGGTCACTAAGTCCTTCACACAACATCTACTAAACTGAATACCACTTTTGCTTTAAGTCACCCAGATAATGAGCTTTTAACCATTATTACTGCTATTTTTTGGTTGATATGAATCATACTTGTCCAATAACATCTAAACCACAAGGAGTTGATCACTGGATCTGTTCTCTCGTTCTCAGAGACAGAAAATGGAGCTGATTGCAGAGGTCAGGGGTGAACTGCTTCCACCATGAAGCAGCACAACAGAGCCTGAATCTCAAGCACTCAAATCATTTAAATTTAGGATGTGCCTGATGAGGCCTGACACGCTGTGGCCGCTGCCAGCGCAGATGTGGAGAGAGCAGAGCATGAACATATGAAACACGTGGAGTAACATATGTACTGAGACACACACACACACACAGTATCCCCAGAGGGACGGGGAAAAGGCCATAACGCCGTGCCGTACCACTCCCAGCCGGGCCTTTGGGAAGAAGAAATACGGACCCCTGGAAAGGTCTGTTTCTTCTCCTGCGTCGACGCGTTCCCCACGCATCCATACATCACAAGCCTCCTACATGCCGGCGCAGAAAAACCCAAAAGCCTGAGACCGCTGTGGAAAATCACTAAAGAAGGCGACTGGAACAGAAGTAAGAGAAAATTAGACCAGGAGCTGAGCACAATGGTCCGGTCCGGTCCGGGACGGAGATCTAGTGGTATGTCGAACGCAGTGCAGCGTGGGTGGAGGGATACGTCCAAAAGAAGAGGGTGTGCTGGTCAGCGAGATCTTGGATTGTCCTTTGGGTGCTGGAAGTGTGATGCCAAGAAGAACATTATGTGCAAAAACACAAATACACATGAATATATTTCAATCTTAACGGGGCATTATTTGAGTCTTTGTGTCTGAAAGGGAATATTTACTCAACCTTAAAATTCTGTAAGTTTTAGAAACTCATCCTGTGTTTTCTTTCCATCTTGCCACACGTTCCCATTTCCTTGTCTTGGGATCTTGGTCACCATGTTTGGTACACATGTTTTTTTTAGAGGAATGTTTTTTAGTTGTTGTATCAACTGAAAAACAAGAAGCTTTCTCTGTGAAGTGAGAAAGTTTCTCTTTATAACGAGATATAAAATCCATCCTGTGACGACAAGATACCGCTCCTGAATTGGCGGAAAAATTAATTCTAGTTTACATTTCATTTAAAAAATATATGCAAACTCATTGCCTCAATTAGTTATAGGTTTCATCAAATCAGTTGAGTAACATTAACTTGTGCAATTTTAGTGAGCATAACTCAGGTTAACTTAATAAATCTGAGTATATTGTAATTACTTAAACAGCAGCTAGAGCTTTTTTTTTTTTTTTTTTTACTATGTAAATAAACCACAAAGCTTTTTGAAGACATTAAAAAAACCATAAAAACTTGGAGATACTAGCATAAAAAGAAAATTACTTAACTGAAACAGTTCCTGGCTCCCATTCAGAGTAAATATGCATCCCTGCAAAAAAGTGTGGTTGTTTTTATCGGCACCTTAGTGAGATTGCTGTGTTCACCTCACCAATGGGGGAAATAAATCTGAATTTGTTTTAAATAGACTGATCTTAAATTAAAAAAAAAACAACAAAAAAAAAAACACCCTGAGTATAGAATGATGCAACTTTCAGGTTTGGTTTAGGTCTCGACTTTTAGATAGTTTTTAATACATCCTAGTCCAAATAATGATAGTACTACACATTATTAGGTTGAAGCATCCAACCTTCAGCTGTCATAGCATCACATAATGCTGCTATCAGGAAAAAGGACTGCAGAGAAAACGAGCTGAAAAGCATCTAAAACTGACAATTCAATGAAAACAACCATAGTTGTATTTCCATTCACCACAAAATTGGACATTTTGAAAATAAATGTGCTTAATGGAAACATGTAAATAAATAAAAAACAACTACTCGTTTGTGGACGAGGATGAGGTGGGGGTTTTGTTGTGTCAAAATTAGTTTATTCTGCAAAACTGCAGTAGAAACATTTTTTTTCACATCACAGGAATCACTTGATTAGCAACTGGATGTTACTACTGGCAGAAATAACAAAGAAGACGTTGACAGGAAGTCGTAAGAGCATGATGCTTTTTAGTTATGATAAAACTGATTCACATGTGACTTTAATTGTGTGTTGTTTTTGTTTGCTGCAACTGAGAAATTGCTTTTTTTTTTTTTTTTCCAACACTGGCGGTATATCGACAAAGTTTTGCGAATGTTTGTAACGGAATCGCAACTCGTGAGCGCATCATGGTAAAAAGCTGCCATTATTGTGAAATCAAACTTTGGGAAACATTGTGAAAAAGCTTAATAACAATTTTTTTTGACATTGTAAAACACTGAGCTTCATATGATTTTACTTTACGGTTTGGGTCGCAGTCGCCAAGGTTACCCTTTCACCCCATAAATCTGCGGCACCATAAATACAGCACACATTGAGTCCATGTGTTCGCTGTTGCTTAAACTCAGCTCCTCCTCATCTGTTTTAAATGGATGAGCTGCTTTTGACTGACCTGAGCCTTAAACCCCAAACACTGAAACTGCTGCAGTCTGACTCGTGATTCACTGCAGCACTCAAAAAATGTTTTACCTTAAAGTTCAGCATCGTAAAAATCTAGAGACAAACTTTTATCCCCAGCAATAGCTCGATTAAACCTGAACAGGATTGCTTGTTCGGTGCCAGACTTTTGCAGATATTCATTCCCAGAAAGTTGAGCCTGTTTGCGTTTTATTATAATCACATTACTACTGTAGAGGGGGTCGTCTCTAACGACCGCGCTGCACAGTTTGATTCTGTCAGTTTGATATGAGATGCAGGTCTTCAGTTTATCCTACGTCCATTAATCAAAAGGATCTTTAGCGGGCCAATGGCAGTTTCTATTAAAACTGAGATGTTTTTGTATTCGTCAGAGAAAATAAAAAGAAAAGAAAGAGAAAATGATTCCTCAGGGGAAATGGAAACATTTTTGCTTTGTTTTCAAGAAAGAAAGCCCAAATATTTTCTAAGAAAACGTGCAGCTGCTCATGTTGCCTTCATAACTTTTCATGAACAGTCTCATAATTATAAAGTTTTTTAAAAAAACAACATTTTGTTGTTTGATTTCAACCATTGATGTAGTCAAAGTAATTATGAAGATTATAATGTTTAATAAAAGTTGTCCCTGTTTATGATTGTTGTGATTTGCTAGATTTAATAATCTGCATTCTATGGTATATATTATAAAAGAAAAATTTAAAATTTCAAGTAAGATTTGGTAAAATGCTAAAAACGACTACAAAGACATTAGGGCCAATGTGGAAAGAAAATAAAAGTTTAAGCCAAAAAAATCATGGAAATTTTCTAGGAAAAAAAGGAGTTTGAAAATTCGATCATTTTCCACTTTAAAACTCAGACATTCCTGAGATTAATTAAAAACGTTTTTCCTTGGAAATCTTCAGCTTTTCAAACCCAGAAATGTCCTTGTTTTTTCTGCTAAATGTAACTCCAAATTCTCAGATTCATACATTTTCTTTTTAGCAAATCCAAAGTATTTTAGAGAAACTTCAGCTTGGGTAGCCAATCCGGGAGCGGCAGCCATTATCTTTGGCGTTAATTAGCTAAACCTTAGGAGTCGAGATAAGGAAGACTGTAAATGTTAGCTTCTGTTGTAATGCTAACCCCTGTGCATATTGATGCATATTAAGGTGTTTTCTCACCTGAGAGTCCGGTAGACTCGGTTCAGTTGGGAACCAAGATCTCAACATTTGTCCCATTTTCAGCTGTTCTCTTTCTCTCTGCTCTGAGTCAAACCAACCAAACCCTTTGAAAAACTTGTTCCCCTCCTTGCCTGTGGGGGCGCTGCACCAAGAAACACTGAAGGAACTGATACTAAAACCTCCACAGAAGACACTGAACTTTCTTCTTCATAAACTGTAAACAAAATTGTAGCAAAATATTTTATCGGTTGTAGGATATATCGAGCCATTTCTTCCATTAGCGGTAGGCTAACTTGCTTTGGTTGCATTTACCCAGAATGCCCTGTGCTGTAGCCCACTTCCTGCTTTTGGAGTGGGCCTCCGGTCCGGTTGGCGTTCACATATGCATTCAAATCAAACCAGAGTTCATTTGAACCGAACCGAGACCGAGGTTTGTAGGTGTAGAGTTTGATTTTCTGATCTGATTACACATTCATACCTCGACAAACAAACTGGACTTTCTAGGCAAACGGCTTGGAGTTGGATTAAAGCGAACTAAACAGGGCTGTCCATCAACCTTCCGCTAAGTTTGGATTTTTGCAGTTTGTGACCTTGAGGTAAAAATTTAATTTCCATTCCTGGGAAGATTAGCTGCTGTCTGAACTGTTTTCTGCTGTGATCTGTTTTCAGATTCATTAGCATCAACCGTTGCTTCTAAACGGTCACTGCTAATGCTAACAATATGATATAATGCTAATATACTGCACTTACAAGCTATTCTTTGCACAGAGGTGCTCAAACTTAAATATAATTCACTAATTAATGCATTTTCTGTTGGAATTCTGCTGAAGCCTTCTTTGTTTTTCTTCCCAGTAAATCACTTTAAACCACCCTGTGTTTCTTTTAAAGGTGTTTCCATCTAAGTTATGAATGTTTTCCCTTTCATTCGACAGTTTTCAAGATTCTTTTCTCTCCATCTTTTAATTATTCTCCCTTTGCCGTGCTTTTGATGCAGCCAGGATTTGAATTGTTCATCTGTATGAAGAGTGTTATTTATGCCAAGACATCTGGTCTGCTGTGGTGATGTACTATGTCAGGGAATGAGATATTGCTCTTATGACATACTGTACGCGCTGATGAATTGATCATGCCTGTGTGCTAATGACCAGAGTGAGCTGCTGGGGACGGCATTATGCCAGTAATGTGTTTTCCTTTGACACTGGGAAGCCTCTTTATAGACGTGAACACACACCACTGCTTTTAGATGGCTTAATTAAGACTATATCATTGGCAACAGATGATTCCATGGAAGCAGACATCATTCTCATTAAAATATTCCCAGCTTTGCAGCCTCAACATAATGGTGTTTTGTTATTTCTTTTGCTGCATTGCTGTTCAGCATTCTGACTTTAGTGTTGGTTTTATAGTTAAATATGCATGGTCCTGCAGCCATTACTGTTTGGGGAGTTTGCAGTGACAGTCAGGTATATATTATTGTTGGTTTTAGAGCCCAACTCAGCCCAATGCAACGCTTCCTCTGAAATCCAAGGAAAAACCCAACTTTCTTGGGTATTCTCAAGTTTTACAAGAACATGAAAACACAATAGTATGAAATATGGCTCAGAATAGATCAATAACTTGGATACAAACCAGTTATTCATTGTAGTATAAGCTAGTAGCCGCAATGTCACCACAGACCGGCAATCATCTAAAACACATTTAAATATAACCTAATTTTGATGATGCATCGCTGCTCGTTAACCGCTTTTCTTCTT
Organism: Poeciliopsis retropinna; assembly: GCA_010277075.1. NCBI lineage: Eukaryota > Metazoa > Chordata > Actinopteri > Cyprinodontiformes > Poeciliidae > Poeciliopsis > Poeciliopsis retropinna. The sequence goes on along the minus strand of VMRM01000037.1, from coordinate 2,387,554 downwards.
CTATAATTTGGATTAACTTACTAAAACCAACAAAGGAACAGTTTGGATCAATAATTCTGTTTTCCCACCTGATAGTCCGGTAGCCTCGTTTCGACTGGGGACCAAAACTGCATCATTTGGATGTGGTTCTCTTTCAAACCAACCAAACCCTTTAAAAACCTTTTCCCCTCCTCACCTGTGAGGGCGCTGCACCAAGAACCACTGGAAGAAACACAGAGCGCAACTTCCTTCTTCATGAAATACAAACAAAAATTGGATTAGCTTTAGATTGTAGCAGTTGAAGGATTTCTGTTTCGTCTTTGGCTCAAGACTAAGAGCCATTTCTCCAGGTAATGCCAACGTAGCAAGTTTGTTTTTGTTGCATTTACCCAGAATGCCCTGCGCTATAGTATATTTCCTGCATTTGGATCAGTCGAGTTTGATTATGCACTCCCACCATCCCTGTTTAGTCCGCTTTTATCCAACTCCAGTCCTTTTGTCCCGAAAGCCCGGTTTGTTTTAGGAGGTGTGAATGCGAATCGAACTATGATACGGACCAAAAAATCAAAGTCTGGTTCGCCTACACACCTCAGTCTCGGTTGAAGTGAAATCTAGTTCGGTTTGAATGCATATGTGAATGCCAAGCGGCCTGGAGACTGCTCCAACAGCAGGAAGTAGACTATAAAGCAAGGCATTCTGGGTACAACACAAAAATATGCTAGGCTAGCGGTAGCGGGAGAAATGGCTCGTGGTTTTTAACCACAGAGAAATCCTACAACCACAAAAATCTGGTGCCACTCCATTGTTGTTCACATTTTGTTAAGTAGGAAGTTGCTCTCAGTGTCTTCTTCAGAGGTTCTTGGTGCAGCGCCCCCACAGGCAAGGAGGGAAACAGGTTTTTCAAAGGGTTGGGTTGGTTTGACTCAGCACATCTACAGAACTATCAGGTGGTAACACATTGTGTTCAGTTGGTTTTTTTTAACAAACTAACAGGAACTGCTCTGGTCAGTTAACGCATCAGTCAAAAAACTGAACAGGAAGAAAACATATAAATGTGTTTATATGAGCGAATCTGGGGAGATTTTGCTCCAAACCAGCCGTACTTTTCTCCAACAGCTCCTAAAGGACAGTAAGACAAACCTCAGGTATGAAATGAATTCACGTAAATTTCGTTTGTGGCTTTCATGCGCTGACGACTGAAAAGCATCAGGCCGCATATTAAGCTCGGCTGTCAGTGTTTGCCTCTTTGAATGAGAACCCCCTTGAGCTGAAAACTAACTTTCATCCAGTAAATGTCAGAGGTTGACAGCATCATTCGCTGTTTGACGGGACGGTACTGTTATGAGCAGCAAAAACCCTCACTGAAATATTTTTGATCTTCCATCCAAGAAAATAAAAAATAATATTAAAAAAATAAAGCTTCTGGCTTGTTTCTGCAGTGTCTGTAATATATTTGGAATAATAACTAGACCCTGCACCATCCTGTGGCCATCTGTTTACAGAGGCAAAGGGAGAGGCTTCGCTCTGTCCGGGGGGTAAATGCCATTCAGCATCAGTTATGATCAAAGAGTGCCAGGCTCTGCCTCCTGGGCCACCATGTGCTGATAATTACACGGAAACTCTGGCCAGCGGGCTGAGAGCCGCAGACCGCAGCTACAAGGTGGAGAGGCTGCACAGCAGATCACTTGGAATGAGAGCCACAATAAAAAGGTTAAACATGATATTTCTAGTGCTTTTTTCACCCCAATGCCTCTGAACGCAGAGCTATTTGGGGAAAGAAATTAATATTTTTATCTTTATTGATTCCAATGGAAGCTAATTTATTCTCAATATCGTATGCCAATTTCAATACTTAATAAAAAAACAGTAGATGAGCATCATAACTTAATTTATTAGGTTCAGAGCAAAGAGTATTTGAGTAAGAGTAAACAAGTAAAAGTAAAAGTACTGAGTGACTGATCAAATTATCAATCATTTCATTTTTGAAAATTACATAACCAGGCAGACCAAGATATACAGTTTGAATGAAATTTTTTTAGGAATAAAAATGACAGTAATTCATATAATTACTGTTATAATTATATAATAGCAATATAATAGTAATTATATAATTACATCATAATTATATAATTATAATTATATAATGTAATTATATACTTACTGGCCTAAAACACGAAACAAAAAATACAATCTGGCAAAATAATTTTTTTCCAAATAAGTTTCCTTCAATAAAAAACGTCAGAAACTTAAACACAAACTGCAGGTGGATTTCTGGTTAAAACATGTTTGTTTTTCATTCAGTGGGCAGAAAATCCAGAAATTTTACTCAAGTAAGAGAAGAAATACTTCATAATAAAATTACTCACATAAAAGTAAAAAAAAACCCAAACCAAAACAGGGTAGTAAAAATACTTCTAATTATTATTTTTTTGATTCAAAAAAGTTACTCAAGTAAATGTAATTGAGTAAATGTAACTCTACTGCTACTGTTGGTTTCTCTGTTCTCCTGCTGTGTTGCCATCAGATATTTGTTCTTTTTTTCTTGATGTATTTTGAAGGAACGTTCCGGTTGAATATAGCCTGTAGGGCGTTATTAATCTCTTTCCATTAATCTCTAATGGCTGGACAGAACATGATGGTTTTCGTGTTTTTCTAACGAGAGTGCTGCCGGAGCTATCCGCGCTAATTGCCTCCATACCCCACTGCGAGTTTAAACTACCCCGACTTCCTGCGGCACGCAGCGAGTCCCCAGCTGCGTGTTTGACCTGCTGGTCTGCAGCACCACATCTCAGGGTTAACGTCCCCAAACACGCTCTGCAGACGCCCGGCCGGCCGAACCGCAGGCGCAAAATCATCATCGGGGAGAGAAAATGCATTTGCTGGAAAACTTTTCACATTTTGGCACATTTCACGAACACACCTCAAGATGTTTTATTGGATTTTAATGTGACAAACATAATATGGTGCACAAAATGGGCAAGACAATTATACATGGTTTTTAAAGCGTTTTCAAAATTTGGAAAGTACTTTTTTTCTACACATCTTATATCTGAAGTTAAAGCTGCAGTTTACAACTTTATTAAAAAAATGTTTTTTTATGTAGCTGTTTAAACTGTAATAATATTGTGACAAAATATTTTACTTGCAAACTGAATATTTAGTCTGTAAACGAAATATTTATTTCGCAAGTGAAAGATTTAGCTTGCAGACAGATTATTAGCTAAATGCTTAGTCAGGAAGCTACAGATTTATCTCCAAACTAAATATTTAGTTAGCAAGCTAAATATCTACATCCAAAGTAATATTTAGTTAGCAAGTGAAAGATTTAACTTGAAGCTAAATATTTAGCCCCAAACTAAATATCTCGTTCACAAGCTGAAGATTTAGTTTTTAATGTATTTAAGCTAAAAAGGCAAATTATTTTGCGAACTAAATATTTAGCTCCCAACTGGATATTTAAGTAGCAAACAAAATATTTAGTTTCACACTTAATATGGAGTTAGCAAGTTAATTACATAAATATATAGCAGTACCTAATCTTTAAATAAATTTTGAATGTAAATTTTTGCTTCAATGCCATGAAAATGTGATATTTTTACTTTAGCTTGTTGTTCAGCAACACGCCGTCCAGGTCCAGAATAAAACGTGTTTCCATCGTTTTTACCCCCGTTTGTTCCTTGGCTTTATTTAGCTCCAAACCCTCATTAACATTATTATGAGAGAAGCCTGCGCGACCTTGGCTCTCATTAGTTTAAATCCACTTGTCAAGAAAAGAATCAACTTAAGCCTGAAACAGATGGAGCCAATATTACAGCTCAGAGCCTGGTGATTGGATTTAATATGAGCCTGGAAGCAGGTTTATGGCAACAGCCCCGAGCTTAAATATTATTTAAATCAAACCGCATGCAAACAAGGAGAATCACAAAGAAAGATGGAGGAATTTCCATCGTCCATCGACCATGAGACAATTATTCATGGGTGAAATGGAGCATGTGCTCCTCTTTTTCAGAAAAACAAGAACAGGGAAAATTAATTAGAGAGGTTAAGGTCAAAGAGAAAAAAGCAAAAGGCCAAATAACAGGAAGGGAATCTGATTACAATGATTAATTTTGGAGATTGGAAGGTGATTGTGCATGGAAATATGTGGTTAATTACCTCTCCTAAAAATATCCTCAGCAACAAAGACAGAGGCAAGAATGGAGCTTTAAAACTAAATATGTTAACTATGTTGAAATATACATACCAATATATCCCATAATATTACCTTTCTGATGCACTACTAAAAATACACAGTTATGCTTTGTAAGATGTTTACACACAAACTGTAACAAAGTTATTCATAGAAAATGTATTTATTGCCAATTTATTTGCAAAAAGTATCTGGAATATTTTAAAGAAAATGTAGCATGGAAAGTTAAAAAACCTACAAAGCTACTTGATAGACTATTGGCTGGTGTTTATAAAGCAGCCAATCCAGGAGCGGCATTTATTTTCCTGGCCACTGATTGGCTGAGCCAACAAAAGTAAGAATAAGGAAGACTGTGGTTGTGCCAAGACGGCTTCCAGTTAGCTTATTAAGGCATATGAAGGTATATTTGGTGTTTGAACAGTTAAACTAGGCAGCCATGCATGTTTTTAAGTTGGTTTTACATTAATCACAGGTTTTTGGTTTCAGAGTCGATGTGGTTCCAGCTACCGCTAACTAGCTGCTGATATACCCTTCCTAGCTAGCTAGCTAACTAGCTTTTTTTACACCCACTTTGTGTAAGTCCAAATTTATCGCAAGTTAACTCGACAATGTTCCTCTAAGCCGCTGGCTAATTTCTGTTTCTGTTTATTTATTAGTGATTTTCTTTTGTACATCTGTCGTGATTCAAGCCTTAAATTTCATTCATAATTGTCTTTTTAAAAGTCTTAAAAAGCCTTAAATCTGAGTTGCTGCAGAAACCAGGATGTGTTTTCATGCTGTGAAGCAGCAGCAGTAAAACCTGCCTCCACAGAGGGAAGCCTGTGTGTTTTGTTTCTGTAGGAATGAGAAAAATGAATCAGGAAACTGAGTGAATGAGAAAATATTTGTTGAAAAGCTTCCGACCTTTCCGTCCAGCAGAACGCTTGTAGCTCCGGTCAGACAGTTATTTACCATCGTTTAGAGTCAATGTCAGGCTTGACACTCAGAGCAACGCTACACTGCTAGAGATTACTGAAATATGGCACCAAATTCTGCGAAACAATGCAGTGTAACGCCAATACTGTTTAGGTTGAAGTTGTTTTCCATAGATTTTCACTGGTGGCTTTGTCTGTTTTTCATAAGTAGTGACTGCTGAATGTGTTTTGTTTATATGACTGTTTGCTTCTCGGCCTTTCATTCATCAGGAGTCTCACTTTAACATATATTCATATATTTTATCAAAATAAAACATAAATGTTCCCAGAACTGTGACGGCGTATTAGGAAAACTGTAGGTAAAAAAAAAAAAAAAACATTTCTGTAAAAAACATTTCTGATTCACATTTTCAAGCTCAGAAATGACCTTGGGGTTTTTTTTTATTGTTGTTGTTTTTTTTGGAAAATTTCTAAAAATAATCTCAAAATTTTCTTTTCCAAAATGTACTCCAGTTCTTTTCTATCTGCAGTGACCCTGATATAGTTTTGTTAACATGTTACAATTTTATAATTATTAGGATTAACTTGACCAAATGGAGTTTAATGGATTGAATTTAGTTTTATGGACGGATTAATAAAAACTGATGGAATAAATTGAACTGAAACTAACGAAAATTACATTTTTAAATGGAATTTAATTGATTGGAGCAAATGGAAAGAATTATATTGAATGGGATCAATGGTAGCTTATGGCATCGTATTGGTAGATTATTTCACTTTTCACTTGTATAAGACATTTTTTTATGTTATAAGTGAAACTAAAAAAAAAGAAGCTGCTGTCGTGATTCAACTGAAAAGTTTTTTATAAGTTTTGTTTTATTTTGAGTGTGCAGTAGAAACCACACCAAAATTATTGGTAAGATTTTTTGTTTAGAAAAACAAATTTTCCTAAAGTTTTTTTATGTTTTGAGCCAAATAACATCAAAATATGAAAAACTTTTGTGCATACACTAAATATTCATCTTGAATCTGCTTCAAACATCCCAACACAAACATTTATTTATCACATGCATAAAAATGTTGACATGGTGAATATTTGATGCCCAACTGTTGCTCTGCCTCTGAGAAACTAATAATCAATTCATCTCTCACACCGCCGCCTTTTTCATTAAACCATCCAGGGATCTTCAGGAAACAAACAGGGCAGACACGAATCTCCCGGCAGGTACTGGACCGTCCAGAACCCGTCTCTCTCTCTCTCTTATCCAGTGCTGCATTAATTCAGTGGTACCTCCAGACTGAAGGACCATTTAACAAATCCTCTTTTGATTCTAAGTAGCCCTTAATGTCCCTTCTTGGTGCAGCCATTTTCAATTAATCCTCCTGCATTATGCATGATTACATTAAACAATCCAATAAATTGATATGGAGTCTGGGGTGACGGAGGGACTCTGTTAATGGATATAAAATGGAGTCTGGGATGAATTCATTATTTCACTTATTGTTTTGAAAGGCAACATGGAGACTTTTATCCCTTCACATTAAGACTCCAGCATCATCACAGCTTCATTAGTCCATACTGATCAGGTCAGGTTGTTTTTCAAGTGCATATATTTGCATGTAAGTAATGGAATGCTAATTATACTTTATTAGCTAAAGATATTCAGATGTGTCTCATCTGTTTCAGCAGCCACACATTTAAAATGCTGAGTCATGTCACAGAAAGCTGAACCGATAGTTGGATTTGTTTTCGGGTTCATTGCGTTGCTGGATTCATTTCAACCATCCAAGAGATGGAAACAGTTTCTTAGCTCAGTTTAATGTTATTTAATCCAACTACAGACTGTTTGTCTTCAAAGTCTGGTTCCTTTGTGGAGGTGTGAATGCAAATCGGACCACAAAATCAAACTCTAGTCTGCCTATAAGCCTCGGTCTGGGTTCGGTTTGAATGCGCATGTGAATGCCAAGCGGACCAGAGACTTGGTCATTATCTCTATAAAGTGTCTCTCTATTGGTCTTAGCAGTTTCCTCATGTATTTTAATATGTAAATGACTTTGTGTTGCATTCGGTTATAAGAAAAGTAGTTTATAAATAAAATTTAATCTGATTCACTGATTTTAACCAAAGACTAAAATCTTTTGTACCTAATTCTCACTTTTAATAATTCTTGTGGTTCTAAGTTGTATAAATATTTCACAGCTGAAGACGTACAGTTAGAATAAATCAATAAAAACCAAAATTAGATGAACTCTAATGGCCATAATGAGAGGACGGAAACGTCTGACCACAGCTGTGCTTCTGAACTGCGTTGAAAAATAAATGAATCCAGTCCAGTAAATGTCTTCGGCGCAGTGTTGTTCAGCCAAGTGCTTGTTAAGCTGTTGCAGAGATTTGTAATTTGCCTCAGGAATATTTTAATTAGGCAGAGCTGGATTTTTTTTTTTTTTGGCCAAGTTGAAAAAGGAAAAGTTGACGCGAAGCCAGAACATTTCAGCTGCAGCCAAAATAAAAACATGAGTAATTGCCTGTTAAGTAGTTACAAAACTTGCTGACACACAGTTCAGGTGCTGAGTGTTCAGAGTGCAATAAGAAATTAATTTGCACACCAAGTGAGGCTTTTCGCTTTTCTTTTAGCTGCTTTGAAAAGCTCTGATTTGGGTCGCCAAAAGCTGTAAAAATGAATCGCCTGATAAAAACATGTTTGCTGCTAAATTTTATTTACATGCTTTAATGTTCTCACGCCTTTCTTACTGTGTAGCCGAACCAGCCAATGAGATTAAAGGCCTGCGTTCAAAACCAATGAAGTGACATCATTGTAAAATTTAGCCGTTTTATACATTTCATAAAAATGACTTTTAAAGACGACATATTATGCAGAGTATACATTTTATACAGATTTATACTTTCATTTTTGTTTCTACTGCTTCTGAAAACAACCAAAGTGCTTGAAAAAAAATCCCATCATGCTAGTTTTTGGCAACAAGTAAATGTTTTTTTGATGAGCCGTTTCGAAAACCTTCCAAATGTACCGTCACATTCCACCGTTACTTAGCAACGCCTGCTGAGCCCCGCCCGGTGCCTAGCAACCTAACCCGAGTTCCAGCACATTTGGTCAGCTGGTTTTAACGCTGTCTGCGCTGTAGAACGGCTACTGGGAAAGACAAATGTTTGGTTGTTGGAGTTGCCATCCAGAAACCACTTGCTGCATTCTTCTGCTTCTGATAAGCAGAAGCCTCAACTTCTGCTTATCAAAGGTGTACAGTTGTATAATCGTACTTTGGCATTTTCACGTGCGATTGTAAGCGTTGAGTTGAAAGGGCGTGGCCTGCAGCAGCTTGTTTGGATTTAAAGTGACGGGAAGACTTGGTCGCCTCTGATTTTGACAGAAAATTCTCATTTTTGTTGGAAAAAAAAAAAGTAAAAACATTATTTAGAACAAAAAAAGAGAAAATAATGAGCCTAAAACAGTAAAATACATGTTTATTTCATTGCTGTGCAGGCACAGGAGAAATAATTAACAGTAATATTATTTTTGCATTTTTAATTGTGGCAAAAAAATAACATTTTGTCCATGTATTCGGCTAATCTTTATTATTTTGTTTAAGCAGACAGCTGGATAACATACATTGCAAAACCAAGATCTAAAATATGTTTTTCACTTTAGAACAGCTAAATAAATACACAAAAGAGAGGAAATAAACATTTTTAGGGAGTTTTCTGGCCATCATGTCATGCATGACGCATCATTTCACGCTGAATTCGCCTCAGAGATTATTACCCAGCAGCGACAGATGCAGAAGGCAGTAATAAAACGTTGGGAGTGTTGGCAGTAACTCAGAGCTAACTTGACTATCAGAAGGTGTCCTCTCCAAACCGCCTGCTGTCTCACCCCTCATTAGACTCCCTTCCCACCTCAGTCCTGCGCCGACCCTTCAGTCCCTTCCTCTTCCTCTTCCTCCTTTGCTCTGCGCAGGCTATTAGTGCCTCATAACTGTCAGGAAAGCCTTGGCTTGCCCGAAGCGTTATACATTACTCTACCCCTTGTGGTGCTGAATGTAACTCAATTCCAGCTGTTCTGAGGCAGACAGTTAAATGGCGTTCAGATTGGAAAAAAGTGAAAGTGAGAGACTTCCAGTTGGAAAAAACCCCAAAAAACTGAGGGTTTGGAATATTTTGGTTTTTATGGTAAGAATTTACCATAAAAATTGTAAATTTTTATTTACTATAAAAATATGGTAAGTAATTATTTAACATATTAAATAATTATTTAATATGGTAAATATTACCATATTAAAAAGTACCATAAAAACGGTACTTTTCCATATATATATATATATATATATATATATATATATATCATATATATATATATATATATTCTCAATATAGATATTGAGAATATATATATTGAGAATATATTCTCAATATTTAATTGAAAATATTGAAATATAGTTTTAAAAAAAACGAAAGAAAAAGTAAATAAATTAACAAAAAGATCGACATGTTGAATTGACGTCATGCAAAATGTCGCCCCCTACTGGAGGAGAAAAAAAGCAGCTGACGATGACTAGCATCAGTTTTTACGACGGCGTATGAGAGGATTTTAGATTTTAAAATATCCACCAAATAACTCAGAAATATTGAGATTAATCTCAGAAATGCTCTAGAAAAAAGAAGGAAATTACGAAGATTTAAACATCAAAACTTTTGCTTCGAGTAAAAACTGGTCAGTCACGGCGTCCATTTTCTTTTTCTTCCATATTTTAATTTCTGTATTTTGATGCTGAAATCACTTCAGTTCACTGCTTTAAACACTAAACTTTGGGTAAAAGTAGAAGTCCTGATAGAAAGACATCTGCCTATTTCTCATATGTTTTCAGTAAAGAGTTTAACGATCAGGAAGAGAAAGGAGTTGTAATTTCATTTGGCATAAAGCACAGCTGTGACGCACGGCGACCAAACGGCCCTAGTGGCTAATTATCGACACCGATTTCACTCCATTACTCTCAGGAAGATTATGTTACTTATGTTCATGCAGATCCTACGATTCAGGCCAAAAATAATTTGTGTTAAAATATGTGTACATATTAACGTGTACGTATTATTAAATGTTTTCCCTCATTTAATAATTTAATGTGGTAAACATTCATGAAACGTTTGACTCAAGTTGACATGGATCACATTTTAAATATTTCAGGAAATAAACATGTAATGAAAGATTATTGTTGTTTCTAGTTTACTTTTTTCACAGGTTTTCTGTCTCATAACAAACTATTTCAGTAAGTATGTATATATATTTTTAATAAGAGTTACATACTGCAGCCTTTGTGTAAAATGTTTCATCTGCAGCAGGGTTTTTGGTTTTCGCTGAAGTTTTCAGCGTTTATTCCCTGTGTGGTTTTTCCCTCATTGTTTTCCCGGAGAGGCTTCAAAACGCCCGCCGCTCTTTGTCTCCTGACATTTGGGCTGCTGTCGCCGCCTCAGCCGCCTGCTTATCCAGCCCGTCACCTGTTGGTTCTGTTCTGCTTCCTGTTTGGATTTTTATCAGCCTGGACCTCTTGCTTTTCCTGGCAGAGCCGTTCTGGTTCCTCCAGCAGCTCTGATTAAAAAGCTGCTGCCTTGTTTCTCTGGCTGTCAGGCTTCCCAGCCGGTTGTTGGGTTCTCCTTTCAGTCGCAGCCTGACGGGTTTTATTTTGTCTTCACATGGCATCATATCACACAGTCCAGGGCTTTCCTGCCATGCAGCGTTTTGCTTCGACAGCAATCTGTCTTTGGCTATTTAAAGCATCTGCAGGAAGGAAAGCAGGACGCTACGAGGCTTGTTGCTATGCACATCTGTCCCCGGCAACGGCTCCGATGATAATCACTATCATGCAGAGATACTGAGAGGCCAACCAGCGAATATTTCCTTAAAATTATGAGAATAGAGTCAGAAAGTTAACTCAATAAAGACACAGTAATAATAATAATATTAATAATAATATTTTTTAGTGGCTCTGGTGGAGATTCTGTACAACAGCTTATTGGAGCCACTGGAGAGAAAAGGAGTAAATTTCTGCCAAGAAGCTCCCAAAAATTGAGTAATTTAGAAACAAACAAGAAGATTTATGAAAAAACTCAGAAATTTTGAGATTAATCTCAGAAACCTTACAAGAAAAAACTGAAAAATATGAAAAGTCAAAAAATTTGCAAACAAAAGAAAAATTTTAATCTAAAGCCTTTTGGAGGAAGGCTTTAATATTGAAAGTGAATTAAGCAGGCCTGGAGGACCTGCCTCTGATTGGCTGTTATGAAATCTGCAGCGTGGGTTTATTGTTCCAGCTAATGAAAAGAGACGCACACATTGGATGAATAGATCACATAGAATGAACTCAGTTTTTAGAGTCGTAATGAGCAGTCAGCGTTTTTACATGGTTCGGCTGCAGCCAGGAGACAAATGATGAAGACGGAAAGAAAAGAAAACGGAGGCAAGGAAACAAACGCTGCCCACCGGTGGACAGGATGCTTTTATGATCTCTGTTAACGCATCAATTAGCTCCAGCTAATTGTCTTTCCATTAACATGCAACAGAACAGAGCATTAATTACTATTAGAATTATTAACTGAAAGCCACCATTATGAAGAAAACAGGAATATTTTATGATTTAAAGTCATAATTATGTAGAAAAAATTGAGCAAACAGACTTTTAAAGATTAAAGTCAAAATTCAGAAAAGAAAAATCTGAATTTTATGTTTAAATTTAGAATTCTGAGGAAAAATTGTACATAGAAACAAATATTAATCTAAAAACTGAAATTTTGAAATGAATGTCAGATTTTTTGGGAGAAAAAAAAAAGTGAAATTTTGTGAGTTTCAAAAGTCAAAAAAATGTTTGACTTTTGAATCATAACATTTTCCAGGAGTCAAAACTTTTCACTCTCAGAAATTAATCCGATTAATCTGAGATTAAATTCTGATTAACCTGTGAGTCTGAAAATATTTTGACTTTAGGAGATAGAGATTTTTAAAAGCAAATTTTAAACTTTTGAAACTCAGCAATTTCTGAGATTTTTTTGTTGCAATGTTTTGACTTTTCAGAACAGAAATTTCTTAATGTTTTCATACAAGATTCCTGAGATTCATTTAATATTTTGAGGGGTTTTTTGCCATTTTTTAACGTTTTGAACTTGGAAATTTCCAAGATTTTTCTAGAAACTTTTAGGGATTCGTCTAAAAACATTTAGTTTTTTGATGGAAATTTACTGTTTTATTCCAACAATGGCCCTAATACACTGACGTAGATTTCTGCTTAATTTCATTTGCTCATTTTTGTGCCGAAATGAAAGAAGAGCCGTTTTGTGTTGATATTTCTGCCTGTAGTGGAATCCATTTTTCTCCAGGTGTTTCTCCACCAGCTTCTCATGACTCTGATCTTGTGTTTTTACCCCGTCTGCCTCCGTAACGGCGCTTTTCTTTAACATAAGCGTCCTGTAAGATGAGGAATCTCTTCGGCCGAGGCCGCAGGGCAAACTACATCATTTATGTGATTTATGTAATTTATCCTCATCACATTCTGCACATGGCTGAACGAAGCGAATATCTGCACTGCTGGGAAAGAAGAAGGTCAAACGAGGTTGTTGATACATTCTGAGGGAGACTTTTTAAATTCAGAGCGATAAACGTCTGATTGAGGTTTTCCATTAACACCAGGACCTGCATTCATTCATAACGCACCATCAGCAGTAGCATATAGAGCTGCTCTTTTAGGGTTCAATTAGAAGGAGAAAAGAAAGATCATAGTATCTTCAGGTTCTCCAAAGCAGCGTCACATATTCCTCTGAAAATCAGAAAAATGGCTCATAAATAAAGTGGCGTTTGTATCAGATTTATTTCTCCATTTGTCCTCAATGTGTTGCTTTAATAAGGAAGACGATTAGAGATGCTGGAAAAAACAAGAAAGAATATTCAGACTTTTTTCTCAGAATTGGGATTTTAAGGCAGTTTGGAGCAAAAGTGACGGAGAGAGAGACGGCGGTTTTACAGGAAGAAACTTACTGAATGGTTCAGGTTATGGTTTTAAGTGGTGGATTAAAGTGAAAATTCTGGTATAAATTCAGAAAGAAATGTCTGAATTCTTTGAAAAAGTGAGAATTTTGTGATAGTTAGAAATCTGCCAAATAGAATTCATTTTCTCAGAATTCTGAGACTAAAGTCTGAATTTTAAGTAAAAATAAGACCAAATTTTACGAGATGAGAACAAAATTAAATTTCTCATAATTTTACTACTTTATTATCATAAAAAGTTTTAATATCAGAAGAATAAATCTGTGATATTTTGACTATTCTGCAGATAAATTCGGGACGCTGTGTTTTCTTTCTGGTAACTTTATTTTTTTCTTGACATGGTCCTTATATTCGTCTATAATAAAATAATGTTTACTTTTTTCATTAATTTTCTTTCACTTTATTAAATCCATCCAGTTTTATCATATTTTAGAGCTGCAGTGAATATAACTGCAGTAGATTACAATCTGAGATAATCTGACAGATTAAGCGATGCTAACGCCTGGTAACACATTCCTGCTGAATCCTCCCAACATGGCCGCCGTCTCAGCTGTTCTCAATGGGTGTGAAGCGGTTTGGACCGGTGAACTGGGCTGAATGGGAGCAGAACTCCTTTGTGTTTACATGGATCTGTAACCAAATGGACGCTCAGCAGGTCTGAGAAGCAGATTAGTGTCTGTCTTGTTTTTTTTTCTCTGGGGATTACTCTGGACTGCTCCTTTCCCGTTTGCTAATTATTTGGATGTTGGGGTTGCTGCTGCTGTTCTTGTGAGCTTTTGGGATAATCTGCCAAGTGTTGAAGGCAAGCCAAGGAACAAATGGAGCCGTTTGGTGTTTTTTCAGTCTCTGTTTGCCATTTTGGTTTCAGTGTTTCCCTTTTAATTCACTGCCAAAACACAGAATCGCTCCAAGTATTTTTGGTCGAGTTTAGTGCAAATATCTTAGTCCGTACAAGTTTTAGCAAGATATAATTCCTTATAATTGATGAAAAAGTTCTAGTTTCTCTGGCAGATTATTTAACATTTTTAATTTACGACTTTATATTTCATTATTATGACTTTTGAAGTCGAAGTTATTACTTTCATTCTCCAAAATCATGCCTTTGAATCTCAGTTATGATTTTATTGAACTGTTATGACTTTGAAAGACCAAATTATGACCGTCTGTATCGTAGTTTTGAGTTTAAAACATGAAATTATGACTGCAGTTCTTATTATGACTTTAAAACTTTTTCTTTCATGGCATGAAAGAAATCATTAGAATGTAGTATAAAATAGAAAAAGAAATAATTAGGAAAATAGAGTAAGTAAACTTCAAATTAGACAAAACTGATTTATAAATAACTTTTCCACAACATACAGGAGCTTATTTAAGTCAGTCATTCCTTAATATTGATTAAAGATGTATGTAATTTTAAAAAATCAATATTAAGGGAAAAAAGCTACAACTTACAGAAAATTTACTTAAAGGTTAGTTTTGTTTTATTTTAAGTGTATTAAGATATTTTCACTAGAAACTAGATCAAAAATAGAATAATTTAGTGTTTTTACAGTGAGTTTTATGTAAAATAAACCACTTTGTGCATTAACTTTTTGAAAACATGGAGCAGTTTAACAGATCCAGCGACTCAAACGAACCATCAGCCTGTAATGAATTATTGGCTGCAGTTTCTGTGACTAACTGATCACGTGCCGCCCCGTATTTCTTGTTTTCACCGATAAATCTTTGTTTTAGGCTGATCGGTAGCAGATGCGTCTCTCTCCTACACGGCTCGGCTTGTGACTCAAAGTGATGCAGAAACGACGGGCTGCTGCCGTCACACGCAGCTGAACTCAGGTCTGCTTTTGTTTTATGCTTTTGGATTTATTAATTATTCATCCGACAGCGCTATGATTCACTGTAGCTGTGGAACAAGCAGCCTGGAGAGACGGCCAGCTTCACTTTTCGCTCTGAAAACCTGAATCTGCTGATTCTAGTGATAGTGAAACTTTTATTTAAAAAATTGATTAAAACTGTGGCAGTTTATGAGATAATCTGTGAAAAAATCAATCTCCCTGAGCTGCAGATGGCAACAAAGAAAAGCACCAAAAATAACCAATGAGAGTCAGGAGGCGGAGCTTAGCGCTGTCAATCACACTCAGGTTCGCTAAATGTGCTGATGGTGGATAAACAACTCATCGTTACAGGAAAACTGTTTATCTGTCGTCATCAGTGGGTATGCTAACTAGCATTAGCATTATCAGGGAAAACAGGATTGTGATTGACAGCACTAAGACCCGCCTCCTGGCTCTGATTGGTTCTTTTTTGTTAGCACTGAGAGAAGGCAGACGAGATCCATTTTTTACAGATTATCTGTCTCAAACCAAACTCCTTCTACAAATATGTTTTAAAAAATCACTTTTATAAAAGTTAAGTACTCCAGTATGACTTTTTCTCTGAATGTACATTTAGCAAAATATCTGTAATTTAATTTTCTTAAATTAATGTGACAACTTATCAATATTTCTCAGATATTTTAGGAGTCGATATTAAAAAATCTGTTTAATGGATAAAAATAGATGCGTATTGTCATGATGGGTAAGTTTGACACATAACCACTAAAGTTGTTAAATGAGTCAGAAAAAGTGACACCTTTAAGCCAACAATGAAAATAATGAGAGCCGTGTATTCTTCACCAGCTGCGTGAATTATTATTATTCAAGCCAGTAAGTGAATCTCTTCCCGGTGCAGCTTCTTATTTGCTGCTCAGCGTAATGTTTGAGCTGATCGTGTTAATGAGGCTGCACTGCTTCATCGCCCTCCGGATTTGGGTTTGTCGGGAAAGATGTGGAAACTGTGACAAGAGTTTAATTCTGCATCATTATCTGGTTTGAGCATGGTTGTTAATTAAGGAGGATCACTTGTACTTGTGCCAGTAAGTCTTAAACAGATGTGTGACCAATGTTTCATTTCACAAATCTGCGTAATATTGTTAATTAATTTCCTTTTAGCTTGGTACAAGAAGGCGAACAGAATGGTGACGCTTTAAAGACTATTATTATTATTCTGATGAAATGAGGAAAGAAAGATTCATAATAATGTTTATCAAAGACCTCTCAGGGCTTCTGGTTCTGGTCTGCCTGCCCAGAATCAGAACCAAACATGGAGAAGCAGCATTAAGGTTTTACGCTGCTCAAATCTGGAACAAACTTCCAGAAAACTGCAAAACTACCGAAACGATTGCTGAGTCTCCATAAACCATAAAATTGCTCAAATTGGAATTATAAAACTACATTTGCTTCATGGAATCATGTTGTTTTTATTTTACAAAACTGCAATGGAAACAATTTCATGAGCCACATGATCTACAACAGGATGTTACTACTGGCAGAAACGACAAAGCAGACGACAGGAAGTGGTGGGAGGATGATGGCGTAACATGTTTTTTAATGACTTATCTCGAAAATAAATTTATTTCCATGTGAATTTATTTATGTTTTTCATTTAATGGAAACACAGCAATTGTGAAAATGAGATTTTTTGACATTAGCAGAATATTGTCAAAGTTTTGTGCACAGAAACGCAGCAATGGAGAGCTAGTCTGCACAAAACCTCATCAAATCCAGGAAAATAATTTAAAAAACAAGGCATTTTGGCCTTTATTCCTCCAAAAACTGTACTTCATATCACTAAAAACAATTATTTATATATTTTTTAAAAACTGACAAAAACAGAAATGTGAGAAAACTTCATGTTTGTGTTTGAAAATCAGAGATTAAGGGTTTGTGACAATAAATCCTCAAACAATCGAAGTTGTTTTGTGTTTTATTAACTTTATATTCCAATAAGCTACTTATAAAGTTCAGCCTGTATCTGTCCATAGAAATGAACGTCAGAGCTCCAGGTTTAATTCCTAACAGGAAGCTGCTGTTGTTTTGACACAATTTGATTGGCTGACAGGTTGTAGCTTTGCGCTACACTGCCCCCTATGGATCTGGCATGTTTAAAACAACAGATTTGTGTTGGTTCATGTGGATGAAAACTTTTCTGAAAAATCCTGTCATGGTATTTTTTAAAATAATGTGGCAGATATATTTATTTTAATGAAGACCTGGAATTCTTTTAAATCAAAGCTAAAAACCTTCCTGTTGGGTTGTTATTAATTTGTAACATATTCATTAATAATAAGTGGGATATTGATCTAAGTATTTGATAATGGCATTTGACAAAATCTAATGTTTGTTGCTTCATTTCACTACAAGCAAAATGTTGTTGGTATTCCGCTAATTAAAAAAACAAACACAATTTTCCATTAAATAAAAAACATAATTAAAATCAAACCTGAAAAATCATCCTTCAACCACTTCCTGTTGTCTTCTTCATCATTTCTGCCAGTAGTAACATCCTGTTGTTGATCATGTGACTCGTTTGATTGAAAAAGTGTTTCCTTTGCAGTTTTGATTCAGCCAAAATAAAATAACACCTCATTGTAGTACAAAAACGTCTTATTAAAAAAACTTTATTTATTTTATAATTTTGTGTTTCAAAATTTATTTTTGTAATTTGAATTTCCGCAATTTTATTGTCAGTGAAAACGCACCCTGTTGCTGAAAAGTTTTACACAAACAAACGTCATTTAACTAGTTAAAGATCATCAATAACAATCCAATCTATCACCTTTAGCAAATAAACACATTTCCAGCTTTCAGTGACCATAAATGTTTCCAGTTGCTCTTTCCCACCAGATTCTCCAAATATTAGTCCTGCTTTTACAGTTTACCTCCCAGCAAACAGCAACAGATTATTTATTGTAACGGAAAAAACAAGAAAAAGACCAAATTTTACCACATGAGAAGAAAATGTTTCCTGCCTCTCGGTAACAGCTGCTGTTTTGTAGAAAACCTCCTTTAATGTTGGGGAGGCAGATGCTGCAGTCATATTTGTGTTTGTTGTGAGAATATGATTCTTTTTTGATTGTCGGTGACAGTTGCTCGGCTCTTCAGGTGTTCCTCTGGACTCAGTTTGAGTCTGCAGACGTTTCCCTCCTCGTGCTCATTGTTACTGCGGATGAACTGAAACTCCATCACACCGCGTGAGTTTAATGGAGCCTCACATATAACTAGTAGTCATCACTATGAACATCTGGCAAAACAAAAATAACACAATCTATTAGGAAGGAGGGAACAAAGGAAGAACTACTATGGGAAAGGATTTGCCTTTATTAGATGTTTTTTGGGGTAAATTTTAGTTACCAACAATAAACTGTATTTTTGTGATAAATGATGGTTATTTTTCACTGTGGTCATCAGAAAACTTCAGAAGCAAACGATTAATGCATGTTGTGTTTTACACTGTATGGTGCAGATGTAAAACGTAAACGCTAGCACGGTGGCTAACGAACATAGAAACTTAACACAATATAACCCCGTTTAGTTTGCTTTAATCCAACTCCAGTGCGTTTGTCTACAAAGTCCGGTTCCTTTGGGAGGTGTGAATGCTAATCGGGTCAAAGAATCGACGTCTGGTCCTCCAAACCTCAGTCTCAGTCTGATTGGAGTGAACTCTGGTTCAGTTTGAATGCCCATGTGGACACAAAGCAGACCAGAGTGCAGGAAGTGGACTACAGAGCAGGGCATTTTGGGTAAATGAAACCAAAACTTTATGCGTTAGCCTAGTGCTAGCAGGAAAATGGCTCAGAATCCTACGATCAAGATCTGGCGCCTCCATTTTGGCTAACATTTTGTGAAGAAGGAAGTTGCTCTCAGTGTCTTCAGAGGTTTTCATGTTGCTTCCTTCAGTGGTTCTTGGTGCAGCGCCCCCACAGGCCAGGAGGGGAACAGGTTGCTCAAAGGGTTTGGTTGGTTTGACTTGGTTCAGAGAAAGAGAACGAATGTAGCAATCTTAGTTGCAAATTGAACAGAGATTACCGGAAAGCAACATTAAAGACCTTACCCAAGGTTAGTTATTAAAATGTCAATTCAAAGGAACTTTTTATTCAAAAATAAATATGTATTTATTCATTTCATGGCTCCTGTGTGAGCGCTGTTGTCATAAAATACTTTAAACTGTCTAACCCAGCCAGAAGCTAACGCTATGGATGTTAGCTTCTGCGCTAGCATTAAAACGTGTCTTCAATGCGTATTTGTGCATTTTATGGTAAATTATTTCATGGTACATGTTTTTTCTCACAACCATAAACACTAGAAGTCCGTTCTAGAGACTTATTACTGAAACGTAGAGCTGATTGTAGTGGTCTACAATCAGCTTTTCTGATTTCTTCACAAAGTGAAGAAAAGCACAGAAAGAGGAAACCAGTCAGAAACAGAGAAGCCAACAGGTTGTTAATCATCACCAGTCGGACCAGAGCAGCAAAGCAAACGGAGCCCTTGATAATGGGACACCAGGAAGGACAAAGCAGCAAAATTAGTTTTGGGAATAGGCGATGAGCAAGCAAGCAATTAGTTCCCAAACACAATAATGTGTCGCCGTGCTAAACAAAGGTCCAGCGTGAACCGACACATATTCTGAACAGCTTTCCCCCATGACACGAAGATGTTAAAGAAAAGAAAAGCTGCACAACCTGAGAGTCATTATGTGCCGTTCAGATCCAGTCTCATCGCCTCGTTTGAGTTCTGTCAGGATTTATTGCTCTGGTTTGGATCCACTTCCTCTGTTCCATAACCACATGATGTTACAGACTCAGAGGTTAAAGTTCAACCAATGAAAACTGAAATGTTTTCAGTGATTCCACTGCAAAAATACAAACCTGGAGTATTTTTATTTTCTACTGCTAATGTCTTAGTACAATTGAAATAAGACAAAACTAACTCATAAATAACTTTTTATCAAGATATAGAAGCTTGTTTTATGTCAGTAACTACTTCATATTAATTTAAAAAAAGAACTGGTTCAACTGGAAGATTATTTCACTTATAAATTGGGAGAAAATGTTTTGTTAGAGAACAAAATCTTCCAGTTGAACCAGTTCATTTTAATGTTTTATATCTATAACCTACATCTTCCTGAAAAGTTAAATAATATTAGACAATATTTTATTTCAGGATTATTTATACAATCCTTAAATAAAATATAAATTTAATTAATTAATTATTTAAATAACATTTTTAGATTTATTTAAGCATTTAAATAAAATTAAGAAATACATTTGATTTAAAAGTAACAATAAAAAAATATTTACTTAACTCAATATTTTACTATTTATTAAATACTTATATAATAATTTAAATAATTAATAATTATTTAATTTTCTTTTGGGATCAATAAGTTGTTTTTGAATTAAACTACAGCAAAAATACTAAGATTTTGTGTTTTTACAGTGTAGTTGGAGGTGGAGACTTGAGGGAAAATAAGAATACAGTTTTAAATCATAAAATAAAATCTATTGCTCAGTCATTAATCTAAAATATAAGTTAAAACAATTTTTTGAAATATTATTTGACATGCTAGTCAAGCTAGCAAAGCGTGGGAAACTAAAATCAGAAGGTTTGATGCAGCATATATGCTAAGAAAACATAAAATTGATTCTGAATAAATAAAAAATATTTGTGAAAGTTTTTGTTTTGACATATAAAAACTGTGATTTGGCGCCCAGAAGCTAACGCTGTTTGGGTCGGCCATGTTGAAAAGGTTTGCAGTTACTTTTGCTCCGTTTCTTGGATTTGGTCTCAACATTTTGCAGCTTCTGTTCTCACATGTTGCTGAGCGAACAGATTCAGTCCCTGATCGTATCCATGTAATCTGATCACGTCGTTGTTTCCACCTGCAACAGGAGCTGTAAACATAATTCTTCATTTGTTATTGTAAATAAACCATAACTGCTCGTGTTTTCTTGTTTTCTGTGTACGGAAATTAAATTATCAAGATTTAAAATTTAAAGACTGAAAGGAGCTCTGAGAAAACGGCTCATCAGATGAAGCCGTCTTTTAGTTTCAGTTTATTGTTTCTGGCTTTTGCTTGAAACTGTTTTCTGCCAGTATTTTCCCAAGAAAAACACAAAAGTTTAACGTTTCAATATGAAACGGCTTCAAAAACACAGCAGGGTCAGAAAAGGGTCGAATTATTTACCTATAAGAGAAAATGACAGTCATGAATTCTGTCATCAGAGTGAGTCTTTTAGAGAAAACAGAAGATCTGAGAAGGTCTGAGAGGCAGCTGACCCTGAGGCGAAAAGCTCAGAAAAACGCCTGGCGGATATTTAAAAGCTTTGCTGCTTCCAGCGTGGGCGGCGCTGTCAAACGGGTTCACCAGAGCCCAGCTTAAACCGTTTTAATGGAGCGTTTTGTGCTAAGCTGCATCTTTTGTCGCAGCCGAAGGAAAACAGACTGTTTTATATCCCCTTATGCAACATTTGCATATGAAAGCGCCGCATGTTTTCATATCATCTCGGTGCTTGAAGTGGGCAAGAGCGCTGGGATTATTTCATAAACAAATCAATGGCACTTTAATTGGGAAAATCTGATGTCAGGTATTTCAGACTTTCTTTGCTCTGGAGCAGCAATGGAAATTTGCATCACAATGGCTGCTGCGTTTACAAACCTCAAACAAGCCGGCTCATTAGGATTCCAGAGGCAAACGCCAATTTACAGGGTGATCATGAGAGGAGACGCTCGCTCAAGTTGTGGGAAACAGTAAAGATAATGCAGCTTCTTACAGGATGAATAACTAAGCCAGGTAAATCAATGTGTTGAAATTCCTTCCTGAAGATCAAACACTCTTCTCGAACGTTGAAATGTTCACATGAGAACCTAAAATGCTGCGATGTTTTGTTGGGAATGTTTTTGGGTTTTACATAAAAAACTTTAAAACAAACTGAATGCTTACAAAACAGCCAATCACTGTAGGATCTAAATTAACTTTAGGGAATGTTTTCAAGGTAGCCAAAGCGCTAAACAAAACATTAGCGCCGCTGTTAGCGCATTAGCGGTTTAGCTAAAGTGTGGCCACCGCTACCAATAACCTATTATTACCTGTTTTGTTTTTGAGACAAACTTCCTTGAATATCTGCAGAGGATTTATTTATTTGTGGACCCTGATGCTCACTGATTTGGAAAAAAAACGTATTTTCCTTAATTTTATTTTTTACTTGTTATATACATTTTTGCAGTTTGCATCCTTAAAATACCAACGTTTCCACTCGACTTTATATTTTGGTCTATTTGATGATGTAATTTTTAAATATTAAATGATGAAACTTTTTACCAAATACTTTCTTGCTCTTTTCTGATGTGCAATCCAGTGGATGTTTACATAACGTGACATCTTATGAACCTGCAAACTGCATAAAATAATTAGTTTTGGTGCGTCATGTCACGGCCTGTAAACGGCCAACAGCTTCTAGTTTTAGCATCACGGGTCCATTTCCCAGAACAAACAGATTAACTAAACACTGCAGCTGCTTTATTGTCTAATGATTTCAAATCTCTTTTGATCCCTGCAGTAATAACTCGACATGTTTCTGAATAAGGGCAGATAAATATTTGTTTGATTAACTGAGATGTTTCCCTTTGAATCTGCTGTGGGATTTGGACTCGGTGAGTCTCGGTTTGTGTTTTGGTCGCATAAATAATAATCTTAAAAGCAACCGTGGGAGGAAAAGTCTGAATGCTCTGATGAGGCAGAAGAATCAGATTTGTGTTGAAGCGCCAGTGTTTGACACCGAGGCGCGACCCGGTGGCTCCTGGCGCCGGAGAGGCAGCAGAACCAACATGGGCCTGTTTGAGCTGAGGATTAGACCCGTTCCACTAAATTAGCTGCAGCTTCTTAAACACGATCTGCAGCAGCTCTTGTTTTGTGCTGCAGTTCATTATTCTGCTTCGCCTTCATCCACAGAATTCAGATGAACCTTCAATTGTTGAATAGAAAACCTTCTGCGTTTCCTAAAACATCACTTTTTTCCCACTATGTCAAATTATTTCTGGTCGTCATCGACTCCATTTTACTAATTTACTAAAAAACTAGAATTGAAAAGCCAATTTGGTCCAAATAAAATGCAATTCAGTAAGAAAATATTTAGTTACGGATGGATTTTTCTGTCGCTGTTGTTTTATTTTTATAAAAACTTCACATGCAGCCATGTTGTGTTTTATTTGCTCATAATCAATAATTAATTATTTCCTCTCTGTTTCCACAGCCAGAAGGTTGTTATATCACTGTTGACTTACTTTGTTTTTAATAAAAGTAATATCTGCACCACATTGCTTATAAGCAGTATTGTAACAAAAAAGTTTTCATCCACAAATCCGACCCTGAGCGTTGCTATGAACCTGCCACACCTAAAGGGGGCAGTGCAGCCTGTTAGCCAATCAGATTGCTTCAATAGGAATCAAACATGGAGGTTCATTTGTGTGAATAAAGATTGTATTCGTTGTAGTTTAGTTTTATTTAGTTTTTAGAGTCTCTTTGCTGGTTCTTATTATTAAATATTATTGAGTATTACTTTAGTTTTTATTAGTTACATTAATAGTTTTAGTTTTTTCATATTTTGATACAATTTTAAGTGCAGAATTCAAAATGTTCAAAGTGTTGTGATTATTTGCACATCAGTTTGGTAATAAATACTGAACGGAAGAAACTATTTTCAGAAAATGTGAACAATAATATTTACATTAAAATGAACAGTTAAGATTAAAACCTGAACTGCTTCCTTTATCCTCCTGAATTCATCGCATGACTTAATAAATTAAGTCTGTTTTTATTTTCCTGTGTGCAGCAGTGACAGAATCATTTTCATGCATATGTCAGAAAATAAAAAGGATTTATGTGTGCGCTGCTGCCACATGTGCGCCGCCGCTGCGTTTCGATCAGGATGTGGGCCTGATTGGCCGACGCCTGAATGAAGGAGGGACCGTTTATGGGAAATGTAAATAAACCTGCAGGCGAGATTTCTTTCTTTCTTTCTTTCTTTTTCTTTTGGTATTGCGGGCCGAACATAAATCCACCAACATGACAGATGAGGAGAATTAGTTTTGTGTTGCAGCGATGAGAAGCAGAGCCGTCGTGTTTTTAAAGAACCAGACGGTTCTTGGCATCTCCATTTTTCCCACTTTGCTAAAAAGAAATGAAGAAATGAAATAAACAAACAGAGAGAGCTGCTTTCAGCGGCTCCAACTCGCCATGAGAGTCAGGTTTCACACGTAAACTAAACATTTTTACAGAAAAATGGATTTTAACTTATGAGCACATCTTTAATGGAGGACATTTTTCTGCCTTCAACGAGTTTCAAATTGGGTTGATAATGGATGAAACCTGGATTATTAGTGAAAATCACAGAATAGAATGTGTTTGGAAACAATCTCCAAACACACTCTATTCAAGTAATTGCTCCCATGGATTTTGCAGGAGATTGAAAAAGAGTTTTTTAACCCTGTTTAGTTTGCTTCAATCCAACTCCAGTCCGTTTATCTAGAAAGTCCGGTTCGTTTGTGGAGCTAATCGGACCAAACAGCCAAACTCTGGTCGGCCTACAAACCTCAGTCTGGGTCTGGTTGAAGTGAACTCTGGTGGGTTTGAACGCATATGTGAACACCAAATGGACTCAAAAAGCAGGAAGTAGACTGCAGTGCAGGGCATTCTGGGTAACAAATGGGCTAGCTTAGCATTAGCGGGAGAAATAGCTGCTACAATCACTCAAATCTGACACCACTCCATTTTTGTTTACGGTTAGTGAAGGAAGTACAGCTCGGTGTGTTCCTCTGAGGTTTTTATGTTGTTTCCTTCAGTGATTCTTGGTGCAGCGCCCCCACAGGCGTGGAGGGGAACAGGTTTTTCTAAAGGGTTCTGAAACCAACCAAACCGTTTAAAAAACCTGTAATGTAACAGATGTTGCAACTCTGGTCCCAAATCTATGACGATATATCAGGACTATTGCAGATAGAAAAATAAGAAGTACGTTTCTTCCCCAAACTTTTTTAGATAAATCTCAGAAATTTTCAAGAAAAAACACAAAAAAAGTTGAAAATCTGCTGGAAATGAAATTTCTAAAAAAAAAAGTTTTTCCTAGAAATGTCAGAGATTAATCAACATTATTTTGAGTTTACTCTTTGTTTTCCTTAATGGCCCTAATGCACCGCTGCACCAATCAAACTGAGTCGACCAGACTGCCAGGAGTGAAACTCACTAACATGGGAACATATTTGAGGATCTGCTGCCAAACTCACGCATGCAGGTGGACCAAAACATGAACGTATGAACTCACTTTTTAACTAATTACAACTTGCTTTTGTTGACTTTTAGTAGGCGGTTTTTCCTTGGTAATTTTAATGCAACAGCTGAGAGACACAGCACCTAAAACACTCATTACTTACTCATCCTGTCTAACTCAAAGAGCTTTTAGTGGAATCTCTCCTGCTGCTTTTTGATGAAGGCTCCTCCCAGTTTGCTTGAGGAAATAACTGTAACCTTCCTTTCAGTGTTTACACACCGGTTGGCAGTTCTGGGCCTTGAGTTCTGCATCCTTCAGGTCTGAAATGTTTCGCTGTTTGAACACGGCTGATTAAAATAAATGTGTTATTAGCAGCAGATCTGGGAGCCAGGCTGAAGACATTAAACAATTGGATTCAGACATGCTGAACACTGCTCACAAAATGACTGAAGAGCTAGCTATGCTAACCCTGAAGCCCTTAGCAGAAGCTAATGCTAACGCGCTAATTTTAATTGCAATTTGATGCTGAAGCGCAATTTAATTTTGACATTTATAGTTTATCTGCATTTTATTCTGTTCATGTATGTTTCCTGTTTTAAATAAAGTTATTGGGGGGAAAAAAGTCAAGAGAATGTGAAAGGAGGAAGCAGAACTCCTGTTTTCCTACACTTCAAAATAAGAGCATGAATGTAAATTTTAAGATACTTGAATAATTCTTAACAGTCGATAACCAAAACTTCATCCCAGATGTCAAATTTTATTCAACTGAAAATTTATAAAACAGCCAAATAAATTAGCGCTTTAGAATTTATCTACAAAATAATAATTTTGGGGAAGCTAAGTATGCTACACATTTTAAAAGCAAAGGAAATTAGCTACAAATTAGCCACCACTGATGATAAACATTAAATTTCTTTCATTTGGATATAATATATATCTCTAAAAACATTAATAACTGACTATTTTAATAGTGTAAACACCAAATATACCTTAATATGCGTTAATAGAAACAGCATTAGCACTACCACAGATGTTAGCACGGTCAGTCTTCCTTAACATCAGGCTTCAGCCAATCAGATTCAAGGAACCTGAATGGTGCAACTGGATTGGCTGTTTTGTAAATAAATACCAGCCAGCTGTGTGTCAGGTCGCGTTTTCAGCTTCTCAAGCTGCATTTTCTTTTAAATATTTTAGAAATGCTCTTTAAAAAAATGAGAAGATTGGTACATTTTCCAGAAAAATTCACAAATATTGATCTGTAAATAGAAAATTAGCGAAAATCTCATGTTTATTGTGAAAAACTGCAATAGTTTGAGCTAAGAGATTTGTTTATGCAAAAAAGGACCAAGTTTTTCTTTTTGATCTACCTCAGTAACTTAAATCTCCTCCTGCTGATATGTGAATGTGACTTCAATTCATTTTACTGAACAGGTCACATAAATATGCCATCATCCTGATGGGTTTAGACAGTTTCTTCAGAAATAACGAGTTACACTTTCTTCAATTCAGCGCCGGCAGATCAGAGATTAAATTGTGGATTTCTTTTTTCAGGGGTTGAATTTATGAGGCTGAATAAAGAAGAAGATCTGCTGTTAATTATGACAGCATGGCTGAGAGCCGTCAGGGGGAAACGGATCAGAACTCATTAAACCTTTTAAAATACTACAACAATACAAGAAACTAAACGTGGAAAAAAAATAATTAAAGGGGAGTTAATTAAAACATGATAGGAGGGCTTTTTTAAAGTAATATCAAACATAAAAATTGTTTTTAATTGATTTCCAGGTTAAGAAATACACAAAATGACTAATAATGAGAAGCAATTAGCATAATGAGGATAGTCCAACTCATCGATATTTTTTTGAGGTTTTAATTAAAATATTTCTGTTATTAAATAACAGCCCAAGAGAATATTGAAAATGTTTTTTACAATATTTTCTGATCACTGCATTCAAAATAAACTTTATTTGCTGCGCTGCATCACAACTGGAGAACATGTGGAGAGGAAGCAGAACTGCTGCTTCAAAATAAGAGCATGATCATAAACATTTAACTGTTTGAACAGTCAATAACAAAAACTTAAATGCAGATGTTGAACTTTGCAGAAACAGCTAAGTAAGTTAGCGTAATCTAGGAGAAGCTAACTGCGCTAAACATTTGAAGTTAGCAGGAACACCGTTTGTTTGGTTTTTCTTGTTTTCGCTTTTTTTGTTTGCCCTAAAAGCGCTTTAGGAAGTAAAAAGTCAAAAATAAAGTGAGCATATAAAGTATAAACTGTATTACAATGAAAACAACTTAGAACAGGCTTATTTGTTTCTGGAGAATATACTGAGATACTTGTTAGTCTGCAGATGAGCGTTTGGCACCTCGATGAAGGAACAAAAGATGTTAAACAGAAAGAAAATGCTAGTCAGGCTCAAGCATGAAAGGTGGGATATTTTTTCCTCGGTCACCATTTTTCTTAACAGTGGATTGTTGTGAAATTTAAGTGTTAAGCTCACAGAACTGTTGACCCAGCCTGTGCTTACAGGAGTGAACAGCAGGTCTGGGACTCTGCAGAGCCCTGAACCCTGCGGCAACCCAACAGCAGCTGGGTCCGGTTCCTCCGGGAGCCTCGTCTCAATTAACACCCAGCTGTTTTCCTCAGCAGAGCAGGGATCAAGGCCTCTGCGGCCTCCTCTTCTGCAACAATCTGAAGAGTCAAGCCTCACACCGAGGATCTGCAGCCTTTCTCACTCTTCAGAGCCAGGGCTGATGCGGCGCTGCAGTGCAGTGGTGTCAAGCGTGGAAGGAAAGTATGACGGGTCGGAGACTTTACCCAGATTCCCCGCAGATCAACCTCTGAACAGAACCAAGTCAAGCTTGCACCAACAGAGTATCTGCAGACCTCAGGAAGTCAAATTTAAGATTTTTTAATGTCATTTAGATTAAATTTAGAACTAAATGTAAGGGATGGTTGGGAGGACTTGCTGCATGACAATCAGGCACAGCAGAACCTGTAAACCTGGCTTCAGGGGCCCGTAGTGCCCCGTAGACTTAAGTCTAGGCACTACATATTGCTAGTTGCATATTTGCAACTAGCATCATATGGACAACAGAAGTGAGCCAGTGATGAAAACAAACGTCATACAGCCAATTGCAGGTTTTATTGCTTAATTAAAACAATTTTTTGTGAAAAAAGGCATCAGCTCAAACTTAAGACTTTTTAAGATCTTCTAAAGGTCTTAAAACTATACGAATTTAAGACTTGTATCTCCATAGCAATGTATGAACTTCATCCAGCAACCAGCAAAAACATCTGCCCTTTCCCATTACAGTTGCAAATGAGCTAGCAAGATACTAGGGATGTATTAGCAACTATTAGCAGCTAGATAGTGGATCCACAGGAATCAATCAATCAATCTGCAGGTGACTAAAACTTTTGCCTGACAGAAAAGTCCCCCAAGAACCAAAACTACCTTAAATAGTCCTGCCAGAGCCTAATTTAAGACCTTTGATTAAGGTCTTTAAGACCAACTTGCGTGTTTTATGATGAGCTTAAGGCATTTTAAGGATGTGCGGACACCCTGACCAATGTGTGCTGAGCTGACGCTGCTCGCCAATTCAGGTCTGCAGTGGTTTAACAACGCTGTGCTTTTCTACGCCAATAAAGTTCAAGTAGTCTCTGAAAGGCCTTGTTTCATGTAATGATGTGGATGAAGTTGAGCATTAAATGGCGATGAACAACTCTTCCTCCCCTGTGCAGTTTGCTGCAGTGAATCAGAGCCAAACTGTGATTGAAGCAGAACAATCCAAGGAGCTCAGACAGATGGGACGGCCTGGCGCGGCGCCACGGCGGGCCTCGGAGGTGAGACGCAGCACGCCTGCTGCAGGCGCCCAGGAGGGCCTGACCTAATTGACTGACGAAATACAAACGTAAACCTGCGTGCCAACATTTACAGCTTTTTCATCATGCAGACAAAAGAGCTGCAGCAGATTTTACCCTTTAAACTTTCACATTTTGTTTCGTTCCAACCACAGACAACAGTGTGTTTTATTAGGATTTTATGTAATAGAGCAACAAAAAGTCATCCGTGTCTTTCAACAGGTTTTTACAAGTAATATTCTGATCTTACCAGTGAGGAAACTCAGTTTTCTTTGCGCTTGTCCTGATGTTTCCACCCCCAAACAAAATCAGAGCGTTTTTTGTCTGTGGAACTAAATCGGAAACATATCCGATAGTTTTCAAAACATCTGAAGTCTGAGCTTTCATGTTGCATTTTACCCGACTGTTACGTTAATTCTGCCCCAGAAGCAGCCGGACGGGTAAATCTAGATGTGGACGATGGCTGGAACGAGCTTCTCTTCGTCTCATGAGGATTTTCTGATGATTCTGTCGGCTCCTGTTGAGAAACGACTTTAAAACTTATCCACAGACGGCGGCGGCCATTTTTACTTCCATGAAATAGAACTGCGGTGTGACATCTGTGTTGATATTCTGTGTTTGTGGGTCGTTCTGGAGCCACAAAGCGTTTATACTAAGTGCGACTGCAGTCGCGTGTGATTATTAGTGTCAACAAAAAAAGAAACTGGATTTCAGTAAAAGTCCAAATTGAGCGAATGCGACACAGATCCAACTCTTTCACTGAATGGCCCAATTCTGAAATTTTCATTTAAATTTTCAATTTAAAATAAATCTGATTCATGTCACCGCAATAATGACCATGCAAAGAAAAAAAGTAATTCAGCAAAAAATCGTAATGAGCGAAAAAATCAGATTTTTTTTCTCCCGTAGTGAATTCTTTCATGACAGTTTGAACGGCCAAATTTAAAAAAATGTTATTTTTACCTAAAACTAAAAATCAGATCTGTGCCACGTCCATGTGTGCAACTGGATTTATTACTGTTGGCTCTCGCTGCTGAATAAACTCTAAACCGATCCTTACATGGCAGCGGACATTATGAGCTCTGTAAACATGGCGCTGCTGTGACGTCATCGTTCTTCTGCGGATCGCTTTGGAGTCGTAAACCGGAAACAGAAATCTGACTGTAGTTGCATTTAATTAGAAGTTTGAACGACAAAGTAAAAAATGATCCGAATTCAGCAAAAACATTTAGCTTGAGTGAAGGCATCCGGTCACCTTTGCTCATGTTCTGATCCAATCCACGCTGAGCCTCTTCCATGTAAACCTGACATGTATCTGAGTGTTTTCAAAGCTTTTTCATTTCATACATAATGAATAATAAAACCAAGCAGCGCTAACACTTAGCGTCCTTTTCCTTAGCGTCCATCGTTTCATTATGACTTTGTGACGATTCTGTTGCTTTCATCACTCAGCGACTTTAAAATCGATCCGTTGGCGTTCGTTATTACTCCATATTAATTCTGCTGCTGTTTGACGTCGACGTTTTTCTGATTCTGACTGTAATTAGCAGATATGTCCCAAGCGTTTCAAAAAGAAACTTTTCAGCTTCTGAAAATGGGTCCGAAATGATTTTATATTTGTAGTTTAGCTCTCTGAAATGAACTTCAAAGCGGAAAGGTTTTTTTATTTAGTCGTTGCCTCTCTCTCTATTTGTGTCATCCTGACAGGATCAATAGATAACGCAGCGACATCCAGAATCTGATGCCTTGTTGGTAATTTTTAGCCCAACCTGGAGATAAATGGCTGAGCGTTTTATCACTGATGTCATCTGAAAACAGAAATCAGGCTGCAGCGAGCTGCGCTGCCAGAGGTTTGATTGACAGGTGAGCCAGCAGGAGTTTGTCCTGAGGGCTGGATCTTTAATGTTGTCTCCCAGTCTGGATTGTTCTTTTTTTCGGCTGCTGAGAGGAGGGAAACGCAGATAAAAAGCCAGAGCTTTAGGGGGAAAAGTGGCTCTGCATCTTTAAGCTGCATTTAAACATTTTTTGACAATATTTGTCAGAGGAGAGGCTGGTGTTTGCCTTCAGTTCTCAGCCGTCTTGGTTAAAATTCAAAGCCGTCTCCAATCAGACGTGGGTCAGCGTGCCGCTCCTCCATCCACTGTGATTATCCAGTTACCCAAATGGATCCCGACAATCCGCCACCTAATCATTTGTCTCATTCTGGAGACGTGTTGCTGTGTGAACTGAATATCAGGTTGGAAGGCTGTCATTTTCCATTTTTAAATCAAACCCAGCATGACAATGTGTGCCCAGCCCACAGATCCTCCCAGCAGCTCCGGTCCACACTGAGAGGGAGTCGATGTTACAGCCAGTGATGCCGGGTCACCAGCGACAAGGCGAGAGCACTCGGCTTATTTTCTGCCTGTGCCTTTGCATGCTCCACCGGAGGGCATGGCGGAGTCCTGCCACTGTCTCCATCCATCATTTCACCTCATCTTTGATCGTCCTTTATTGCTGTTTTGGTCTCCTGTCCCCCACAGAGGTCCCTCACTGATCTTTACCCTCTTTTGTTCTCTCTGGTTTCACCTTGTAGCCTGAAACTTCTCAGCAGCCATCTGAAGGTTGAATAAAGGATTTAAATGCTTTACTCCAAAATATCTGCTTCTGCTGGTACGCATTAGCCCCCGAAAGGTTAAATAAATGCACCTTTTATTGCAGCAGCATGAACTCAGAGCACAGTCAGTTGGAAAACAGCTGCACTGCAAAAACACAAGTCTAGTTTCATGTGCAGTTATATTTGCATATTTGAAATGAGGCAAAATTAGATTACATGTAACATTTGGTTTAAAAAGTATTAGTTCCATAAGCAGATTGTTTCACTTGAAACATTTTTCCCATATTGCAGGTGAAAACTCTACCACTGAAACAACTTTTTAACATTATTGACTCCTATCTCGTTACTGAAAAGTTAATTTTGTCTGATTGCAAGTATGCTAAAATATTTGCACTAGAAACTAGACAAAAATAGTTGTGATATTTGGTGTTTTTTGGTTTTTACACGCTCCTGCTAATGCGCAAAAAGTGGAGCTAATTTTTTGTTTTAGCATGTTAGCCATTTTGCTAACTGAAAATGTTTAGCGCACTTACATTCCCCTACATTCATTCTTACTAACCCTAAATTACTTGCCTTTTTGGTAAATTTTCTGCTGAATAAAGTCTGAGATGTTACAAATTCTTTTAAGTAATTTGGTGTTTACATTCATGCTCTTATTTTGAAATGGACGCAGCCGTTCGATTTCCTCTCCGCACATGATGCAGTGCAGCAAATGATGTTCATTCTGTACCCATAATGCATTGCGTAAATATTTTAAAGTCTGCTGATAGCCTGTGTGCTTTAAGATTAGCTCCTGATTAATACAATGATAGCGCTTTAGCGTTAGCATAGCTAACGCTTATGATTAGTGTTTCAGTGTTACTGCAGCTAACATTTTAGCTAGCAGTAACTCTAAAGCAGTCATGTTACAGTTAACACATCTGAAGCATTGTGGCTTTCATGCCTTACTTTTCAAGATTAATCAGACTTTTTATCATCTTCAAAGTTTTCTTTTCCTTGAGAAGAATCACGGAGGAGTCTTAGCTCGCAAGCTAAGACTGCTAGCTAAGATTCTTCTTAGCTAGCAGGATGATGGTAACAGAGCTAAAAACATCTCACAAGATATTTTGTAAAAAAGAAAAGTGCATGTATTTATTTATGTTACAGTATTTAATTACAGTGACAATAGCAAACAGTCTTACTGAAGTGTTTGAAATTTACAGAAAGGAATCAAGTTTAAAGGAGAAACATGATAAAACCATAACAGATGCAAATATCTTCATTTGTTTATCAAGACACGTTTGACACAAATTTATGTTCTATAAATCATACAATCACCAATGTATGCAGCAGGTATTTGACCTGGTTCATGTTTGAATTTATTCCTGCCGTGTTTGATTATAATGACCTTTATCTGGAATAAATCAAACTTCAGAGGATATATGGATCGATTTCATTTTTTATCCGATTTCCCTTTTAAACACGCCGCTCTGTCAAATAAATGTGAACAAATTCAGATCCTTTCTTCCTCTGGAACCTGCCTGTATGGTGGAATATGGATACATGTTAGAAAGCACTTAAAATAACCCCCAATTTGAGGCTCACATAGCGACTGGAGCTCAGCCTGATCAAAGAACATCAGTCCCACTGATTGTTGGTTACAGCAGCTAACAAAACCTCTTTGTGCTACCTCAAGCAATCCTGCAGCTACTGAAGTGTGCAGAGCTGAAATAATTCAACAATGTCTCATTTCAATAGTCGGATTTGATTCTGCAAAAACGCTGCATAACTGGACTGAAATATTCTCTGGTACAATGAGGTTATATTAATTTGAGCTGTTCATTTCATGATAAAGAATATTTTTATGTGTTTATTCATTTAGATGATATGAACGAAAAACAGACGCCCATGCGTCGGTGGGTCCGTGCCTTACCAGAGGCATGAAACTCTGGAAAATTTCCAAGGTCAAACCTCCAGCTGGGACGGAGGCCTCTGCATTTTTCTGAGGTGTCTCATCCATCCAACAGGAAGTTGCTCCGTCTACTTCCTGTTTATTCTGTTTGGTTCGCTCTAAACCAACTGATAGAAACACGTTATTCACATTTTTTCTTCTTTTTTGCTGAATTTCAAAAGTTCTCTCAATGTTCACGTGACATTTTGATGGAAACAGAGACTGGAGCAGATCTTTATTTTAACATTTCCAGTTACAGAAACTGGCAGTGAATCAGAAAAGTGACAAAATCAGACGTCTTAAAATGGTTTCTATCTGCACTCAGTTAATTATATTCTACTGAAGAATCTGATTCTTCAGTAGAATACATCTGATTTGATGTATTTGTTTCAATAATTTCCAGAAGAAGCCGTCCCAGTGACCAGCGCAGGTAAAACATGCGACGCAGAGATTAAACAGCTGCAGGGTTTTGAATTAAATCTGAAAGAAAACTGGATGCCAATCAAGAACACTGCGCTTCATCATGAAATTCACGTTTCTTGTCAGGCGGCAGGAAGCGCTGGATAAATCTCTGCAGAATTTCTCCTAAAGGTGTTTTACTGATGCTGTTTGCTTTTTATAGAGCGTTCTTAAACTTCCCCACAACAAGCTTTAATATTCTGTTTAATATCATCATTATGGAGCCTCGTGCAGAGACGCGGATCCAGAATCCATGTTTAAACACGCTGCTGCCAAGTGGTGTGACTTCAAAGCTAATTATGTAACTAAATATATCCAGAAATCCAAGGTTGGAGGCAGTACACCTTTGCTTACCGGGCTTTAATAGTAATAGTTCAATAATGGAGTTATTCATAAGGAGAGCAGCCTTATTAAGTTAATGATGCCCCTTAAATTGGAGTGTGTGCAAAAGGGAGAGCTGGCAGAAGGTGGAAGAAGGTGTTGGCAGCGCAGCCTGAAGGGGTTTTTGGCAGCTTTTCTGCAGGTTTCTGGTTCCTCAGCTGGAGAGATGGAGCATCAGTTTTCCAAGAGACGAGGAAACAAACTCTGCCATACTTCCTGTCTGCGCCGAGCGCTCTGGCGGCGCGGCGACACGAACAGAGTCACTTCCTGTCAGAAGTGAAGCCCAGAAGTTAAATACTTTCGACAGCTGCCTCTGTTCCAGTTCTCAAAAAAAGGGCAAATTCATAATTGAATGCCAGATTTTTAAAATCAAAAACCTGCTTCAATGCCTTTTCCAGCTTAAATGTGACACACATTTAAGCCTCAGTCTGGTTTGACTTTATACCAAACAGATTTTTTGTTTTGTTTCTACTTTTACAGAACAGAAATGCAAATAAGCATAAATAGCATTTTATATATGTCAAAGAAATTAAAACTGGTAAAACATTAGAAAAAACACAACTCAATTACATTTATTAAGTCAACCTGGAATAAATTGTTTTCTTTTAAAAATAATGGTGGAAAAGCCAATAATTTTTCCTTCCAAAACAGTAAATTAAAGGTCTATAATTGGTTCTGAAACCTGAGTATAATCAGTGATGCAGCATCTTTGCAGACAACCAGAATTTATTCACCTGAAAATCTGCAGAATTATTCATATGTTTGGAACAAAACTTAATAAGTCATTTGGTTTTATTTAGACGCTGAGCCAAATTTCAGATATAATTTCATCTCTCTGAAGCCTCAACCTCTGCAGACAAAACCCCAGCATATTTAACTCATAAGAAGTTGCTCAGCTTGTTTTAGAGGTTATTTTTCTAATCTAATGCGGAAATTAGAAACTACAAAGAAATATCCGATTAGATGCCGCAACAGCGGATTAAAAATAAAATGTTTTCTCAACATTAACTTCCAGGTTGAAAAAACAAAGCTTGATGGTGTTTCAGAAGCATCCTTTGTGGTATTTTATTCGAGCAGGGAGCTGAATCTCTGTGTCCGGCTGACACTAATATATTGGTGAATCCAGACTTCAGATGGAAAGAGTAAAAGAGCCGTCAGCGGAGGCTGATTACGCCCACACACTCACACCTGAGCCCTTCCCAGCCTGTCACACGCTGCAAAATACAGCCTGTTGCACACATGCAGCTACATACCGGCCATGCATAAACATGTTAAAGATGATTTCACCATGGCAACAGAGATGTCTGGGCCTCCGTCCAGTTTTTACAGGTGCAAACAGCTGGTTACGCTTTCATCTTTTCAGTTATTGAAGTAATGAAATCTGTCTTGTTTTGCTCAACATTCATGCTTTTCACTGCAAATTAAGAATTTCAGAAAATAAAATATATCAAAAAGTTTACTAGAATTCATTGAGTTTAAGTGTTGAATATGTTGGAGATGAAATATTTAATTTCTTTATTCAGATAAAGTGAAACTAGAAACTTGGTCCATTATCTGTTTCTCTTTGCCACACTATTGGTTGTTTTATAAATAAAAACCTTATTGCATTGAATTGCGAAGCTCTTCACGTATTTCTAACACTCTAAGAAATCTGTATTTATGCTTTTATTTTGAAGGTGTCCTGTGTGTTGCTTCCTTTCTTCACGTTTTCCACCGGAAGTGGTTAAAGCGGCGCGCGCAGCCTCTCTGACGACGTAAGTAAAGTTCATATTTACATGAAATGAATGTGGAAACGTTGCTTACCGATGGGTGTGAAATTACACCTTTAAAATATCCGTTTTTACTTGTTAGCATGACCGCGATTTAGCGTCATTTAAGCTGAGTTGTAGCCTTTAGCTGCTAGCCGTTAGCACTTCGCTGCGGAGGCTACATTGCTCAGCTTTAAACAGTATTTATGAATATTAGATGATGCCTACTGAAGTATACGTTTATTTATTGACTGGGAAGTGTTAATTTTTCTATTTAATTCGCCACGATGCTAACAAATGCTAGCATTCTTGCTCTCTTTGTAACCAGAATGCATCGCTGCAATCTGTCAGTTGCACAGTAAACCAGTTAAACCTTTATTTTCTGTCTGAAGCCCAGCGGTGCTCTATTAGGCCAAAAATACATTAGCGACGTATAAGAGAACAAATAAAACACATGACTCAGAATAAACTGGTCAAAACTGATTTATTTTGAGCCAAACCATCAGAGTGCTGCTACCACTGAAGATACACTGATTTTATGAGTCAACTGTTAAATTAGATTCAATCATTAAAGCCACACAAAGCAGAATGTAGCAGGCATCTAACAAGTTTGCCTGTCTAAAATCATGTTTTTGTGCCATCATGCATTGGTTTTATTGTTGCTCCTTCTGGTGCTTTCCATTATGTGGAAGAAAGAACACCCCTATAAAAACCTGGGTTCACATAATGACACAGGTTCCTGCTTCACAAAACAAAACCAGATGAGGGTAACATCAGAAATGTCATCTCTGCTCATTTTTCATATCTTGTGGCTCCGGCGGAGCCCTGCGAATGAGCAGGTACCTCCAGCCTTTCCGGGTGTGTGTAATTGAGGAGGACAGGTTGAATCGACTATGGCAGACATCAGGTATCTCTGCATCACAGAAATGAGACAATGAAATGCACACCGCCTCTGTGTCAACACGCTGGGAGAAAGGTCATCTATTTTTGAGTCAGAATGGAGTAAATGTGATGGAAAGGTGATTTTGATTGAGATTTGAAACTTTTGGTTTGTTGGCAGCACACAGCTTAACTTCAGAGGGTTTAAATGTTTGTGGGCAAAAGGCCGGAACAAAGTGAGTCATTATTCTGAGCTGAAAGTATTTTATCAGCGTTTTATGGAGGAAGAATGTAAATTGTGAGAAATAGACCCATTTTTGAGCCCATGAATAATAAGAACACCTTTATTGTTTTAATTAGACTTAATAGTTGTAAATTGCTTGGAGACATATTTTGTTTCAGCTGCGGATCCGAAGGTATATTTACTTTTTATAAACCAACATCAGGAGTAGAGATTTCATTTCCAAGCATTTATATTCTAAACACCACAAACCTGTCAGATATGATATTCATGATAAACTGATGTCCTCCTCCTCTCTCCATGCTACTGATGGTTCAGACTGTTTGGTTTAAACCCTGCAGGATCATGAAGACTCTTCATCAGTCTCAGTTTTAACATCATATTGATATAAATGTAAAGGTAACTGTTGCATTTAGGATGAGCTGAACTTCATAGTTTTGAGCCGGAAAAGGGAGAAAGGTAGATTGAATCGAGGAGGAAGTGGGGGAGTTTAGGCATTTAACCCCAATGGACCCTTGTTTACAGAGGAGGGAAAAAATAGCCTCATTATTTTCTTCCTACTCATTTCTATGAAATTATAATCTCCTTTCAGTTCTGTCTGGGGTTTCTCCCATTCAGCTCAGTTTAAATTTCAAGCGGGCCAATCAGAGAACGGACGGCGTTAGTTTTCCTACCTTCCACCTGTGGTCTCGATGTTTGGGTAGTGACTGAAAGAACAAGATCATGAAACTGGTTTCGCCTTCAGGGTGTCTGGGTTTCTCTTGGTTGAGGAGCTCTGAATTCGGAGTAGTTATCGTCTCCGAATCCAGACATCTACTACATCTGGTTAGGATGCTTCCTCCTCGGTGAGGTCCGACCCGCCGGATGAGACCTGCAGGATCCAGGACACGACGGAGGGACTGGGAACGCCTTGGGATTCCCTTGGACAAGATGGTCCATGTAGGGAAGTCTGGGCCCAGCGGGTGGTAGAGAACCCAAAAGTTACACTTTAGTCAGAGTAAAACTACTTCAACATGTTTTAACCAAGAAAGAGTAACAAACTATTTGGTAAAACATCTAATCAAATACTGAGTAACTGATCAAATTATCAAATCATTTTATATTTAAAAATTACATCATTACATTCTTGGATCAAATTATAAAATTGTGTCAACATTTTGGTATTTTATGGTTAAAACATGTTTGTTTTTCATTCAGTGGGTAGAAAAGCCAGAAATTTTACTCAAGTTAGAGAAGAAATACTTCATAATAAAATTAAAAAGTTAAAATACTCCTAAAAGTACATTGTGTTTCTCCATAATAGTTACTCAGGTAAATGCAATTGAGGAAATGTAACTAGTTATTACCAAACTGATTAGCTTGCTGCTAATCAGAGATTAAGTGGAAGATGACAGACGGACCAAGCTGAGCTGATCTTCCTGCTGAGACTGATGGAAAGTTGTTCAAGATTTTGTGAAATTCCACATCTTTATACTTTTCCTCCCATCTGTGGACATCTTGACCCTGAAGCACTGAGGTCATGCCTCCATGTGAACCTCTCGCTCTGCAGCAGCAGCACAATCAGCCTGCGTTACGGGTCGACATGAATTCAGTTTCTTTACCGGCTTTCTTCATATTTTCTTTGATTTGTTGCAACAACAAAAAAAAGGAAACATACCTGTTAAAAATGGTCAGTTGGGGGATTGGAGCTCTCTGCAGACAAGACACAAAAAGTCAGCAAAAAGATACAAAGTGCACACAAGAAGCTAAAGGCAAATGTCAATACTGTACAAGATTTAGCAAGAAGTTTTATTTGGTTTCTGGTTCCAGCAGAAATAGTTTGAGTCCAACCTGCTGAGTCATTCACACTCCTATCAAAGAACTGTGGAGATTAGCAGAGAGAGACGAAGCTCACTGAGAGGAAAGGTCTTCCTTCTGCAGTCCTGCAGAGTCAGACTGCGCTGAAGCAATTACTGTAATGCTGCAGGGAAATGTATCACTACACATCTCTCATATTGGTAGTAGAAAATAACAGATGTAGTCAACATGCTGCACACTCATCCACTCCGCCCACACATATGCATCTCAGTTACTCCATTATCAACAAACTGAAGAAACGCTCCGAAGCTAACGCCACTTGGAACATTAAAGGAAATCTTCACACTTTTATTAATAGTTTTATCGATAAACAAAGTCAGTCGTTATCTGTTGGGTAGCTCCTGTCTTTCCCACCACGGCTCGTTTCTGCAGCGTTGCGTCCTGCGGTTTCTCATTTATGGAGAAACCGCAGTTCCCAGAAACTGTACAAAGATGCAGGCAGGTGAGCTGAAAAAACAATTGTCATCATTAAATTTAATGTTGAGTATCTTTCCAGGCGGGAAGCAGTTTGAATGTGAGCAGAGGATGCAGCGGTCCGCGCTTAAATTAATGTAGGCGAGGATGTCATTTATAGTCATACTGTGAGCGAGCCGACCACACACACCTACACACACACACCTACACACACATATCCGACCACTATCTCTGTTGGTGTTCACGTTTCCCTGGAGTGTTTGCCTCCAGAACTCAATTATGCCGTACGAGCAAATTAGCCACCATTAGCAAGCCACCAACGTGCCTCACCGGGGGAGGAGAGGAAGGCCTTTATCTCATCTTGTGGCCTGTTTTCCTGCACACCAAAACACTGATTAGCTTATATTTCACACTAATGCAAAAGCAATTGCCTTAAATCTCCACACTCTCATTACTATCCAGAGTTATCTGCACACATTACACGGTTACATCATTCTGTTTTTCTCACCTTAAGCTGGGCTTGGGCTCCTTGTGTGATTGTTTGTCGCTACATTTCAGCAGTGGGGGCTGTGAAAGATGCCCCCACTCAGAAAGTAAATAGTTATTTTCAAACAAGGTCCCCAGGAATCACACAAAAGAAGCTGTTTATTTTATCTTTCTGCCACCTTGAGACGTGTTAATTACATGTGCAAACAGCATGTGGCTGCTCACGTTTTCTGCAGACATGTAACAGTGGATCTACATGCTGCTAGATTCTCCTGAAGGCCATTGTTTTACAGCCCCGGCTTAAAACAAGCCAAGCTAATGTGTCTGTGTCATACATCGCTAGCTTAGAAACCGACTCAGACTTTCCTCCTCCTGATATGTTGGTTGATTTGATCAAATCACGACTTTCCCTGAATTCACGCCACATAATTTATACCATTTAATCATAAAACCACCTAAACCAGAAACGTGTGTATGGCTACATGATGATTCTCTGCTTTGCTGCTGATTATACCTTGACCATAACGCTATTTTTGCGTGTGTTGACCCTTTGAACATGACGTCCGCAGAACTCCACCCACTCCGCCATGTGGGTGGAACCAACCAATGCCTCCTTTAAAGTTAGTCTAAAAATCTAACATCGCTTCTTTATTTCACTTTAAAAATGGTCACAGATTGCTGCGCGGTCGGCTGCACAAAACAGACAAGGATGCAAACCGAACTTGTCAATTTATTGTTTAACGTTTAAAGAGGAAAGATACGGCAGCGATTGACATTAGCAACCAATCATAAAGACTTCAGGTACAAGGTAAGAAAACTAATGTTCATAGAAACATATCAAATATCGCATGATGGAGAAGGGAGGCCTCTCTAACCATTGGTAACCATGGAGACAGTGCGGCACTGTCATGTAGCCTAGCATGTATGGAAAAAACTGGTTAGCATCTGGTCTATTTCATGTTTGTACGGTTTCACTGGCGTAAGGGGAAACGCTGATTAAATAGTGATATAAATCATGTGGTGTGAATTCAGGCAAAGTCGATAATTTGATCAACACGTCAATTTTCATGTAATGGTAAAACAATGGAAGTACACACTTTCAAAGGTTAATAAACTAATTTAACACTGGAGCTGGAAAACATTTTAAACATCCAAAGTAAAACAACAGAAACAACAAATTAAATGGATTATTTAGTTTCTGCAAACAAAACTGTCCTTCAGAAATAAGGCTAGTTGAGACCAAAACACCAGACTGAAGACTTTTATCATCCAGTTTCTGGTAGGAAGAGAAAAACTATAAATCATCCAAATGGAAATCATTGAATTTTTTCATGTGATTAACTGAGTTATTGCTTATTGCGACGGGCCTGGTTATAGCTTACTGTATTGCGGTTAATTTTGGAAGTTGTTGAAATCCAATTCAATCCATCTTCAATTATAATGTTCTTTAAAACTATGCAGGACCA
The DNA here is from genome assembly GCA_010277075.1 of Poeciliopsis retropinna. Taxonomy (NCBI): domain Eukaryota; kingdom Metazoa; phylum Chordata; class Actinopteri; order Cyprinodontiformes; family Poeciliidae; genus Poeciliopsis; species Poeciliopsis retropinna. The sequence goes on along the minus strand of VMRM01000037.1, from coordinate 2,345,966 downwards.
AAGAGAAGTAAAAAGGAATCAAACAAGGCCAAAGATGTAAAAACAATAACTAAGACACATAACAGGGTTAACAACCTGCCTTGTCCTTTGTGTTTCATGCATTTGGTTTTTTATCTTGTCTGATCTCTGAATAAATTGTGTCTTTGCGAAGTTGCTGTGCCAGTCCCTATTATAACCCGGCTCTCGCTGTTACACCAGACTTTAATGGCAAAATATCCCTCTGGAGAAAAATTCAGCCTCATTATTTAGAAACAGGAAGCCATTAAGGCTTTGTGGAGGAGAACAGAACAAAAGCAACATGTTCATTTGGCTTACTTTTGACTCTAATGTGAAACTGGCACATCTCACTTTGTTTTGCCTTCATAAAAGGAGTTTTTATCACTTTGTTGTTTTTATTTTCATTGTATTTGCAATTTTAATGAAGATGTGGTAAAAAAAAAAAAAGTATGGCACTATGTTTACAGGGTCATGAAATAGAACCTGCTAAGATAACAAGATAACACATATGGGAAACTAATTAATTTGTATAATTGCACTGATCACATCTGTGTTATTAGTCATCTTAATTAAACAGCATTTATGCAACATTTGAAAGATCTTTTTCACAACGCCTTGTTACATTTTTGTCTTTAGAGTCGACAGCAGAGCGATGCAGAACCAGGAGAAACATCATGTCAACATGTGTCTACTCTAAGGAAAGTAAAAAGCAGTCATCCAGAAATTACTCAAGATTTTGTAAAACAGCAACTCAAAACATAAACCATCCAATATTTTAAAATCACATTATCATGTAGACCAAATTATATAAAGTTATGTGGGATTTTGGTTATTTTAACGAGCGGATTAAACATGTCTGATGTGATTTTAATGGTAACCTGGAAACATCCTGGAGCCAAAGTTTTAATTGTGCTCTGTTATTCTCCAATGAAAAAGTTCTTATGAATCTCCAAACGGGTTTGACAGGAAGTGGTTTATCACCCTGACAGACGTTCAGGTCTCCAGGGACGCAGCGTGAGGAAGACGTGTCACGTTTGAAGGTTTCCTCGGTGTTTCTGAGAAACGACCCGTTCTCGGAGGCCATCTTGTGCTTCAGCTTCTCAGACTCTCTTTTTAAATTTTATTTTCTGAATTAGGATGGAAGTGCTGACTCGTATCTCTGAGCCACTGACCCGCGCTGCAGTCATGAGGCGTTCAGCTTCAAAATGTGCTGTTTAACAGTTGCCTGCTTTACAGCCTAATGAGCTGCGCCTCTGGAATATCAAATCAATACTGAAAGGCATCATCGGGCGAAGTGAAGTAATTGGATGTTTGAAGGCCTCCTGCATTGTAACTATACAACTTGACAGTATTTATATTAATTTTGATGGATTGAGCTTTAATTAGGAGGGGAATATGCGTCAGGCTGTCACATTAGCTCACTGAAAATAACAAATCCTTAATTTTTAAACCCAGTTTGGTCTGAATAAAGACATCAGCCGGTAACCTGGTGGTGTTTGTAACGTCCTGGTGTGTTTTCAGAGGTCAAGTAAGGTTTAGATCAAACACACGTCTGTGGATGCAGCATCTATCATTTCTGTGGATCAATTTTAAAGTTTATTCAGCAGCGGGAGCCGAATGTATCATCACAAAATCATAACAAGATGAGGGAAGCTGGAAAAGCATAACGAACAGCAACGGCCTTCGGTTGAGAATTAAGCTTCTGTACAGAAATATATTTGGATGTAATGTTGGAACGGAGAGTAATGTGATGCATTGCACCGACTCAAACGTCCTTCATAACTTCATATTTATATTTTTCAGTCGTTGTTTCAACACGACAGACTTCTGCTGGTGCAGAATTATCATACATTTCTCATATCTGTTACATAAAAGTTGGGCTAAGATGGCCGTTCAGACTGCAGATGCTTTGAAAACTAAAAAATAATTTAGTTTTTCACATGGAAGTGGCTCAAAGTGAATTTTCTCGGAGTGGAAAAATCAGTATTTGGTGGTTCAGACTGCAGTGAAAAAGTCAGATTTAGATCAGATTTAGCTGCTGTGTGACTGAACGCTTTGCCACTTCGGGTCAGTTCAAACCCAGACCCTTCCTGCTACCAACCGCTCCGCCGTTTAGCATCAAACTTTACATTTGCTGGGTTTTTCTCAGGATTTCCAGCTTTTATTTTCTAAGACATAAACCTTTTTATAAATATTTACCAAAGCAAAGATGAACTGTGCCAGACTTTGCGCGTTATGAACAGATTGGACTCGGTAAAAGCAGCAGAGAAAGACGCATCAGCAGCTTTAGAGATCAAGACCAAACCTCTGATTGGCATCATTCTTCAGGTTGTGCTGCATGTGTAACGCAGCGTGTTTAACTTTCTCCCCTTCTCTCTTTGACCAGCCAGTAACGTAACATCCATGCAAAGTTTGATTCATTACATTTCTGCATGTCTTCAGACAAGATGAAGCTATCAAGGCTGAAAATCCTCCTTATTCCTCCCCAGTCTGAACCAATCAGTCCTGGGAGACGCGTCTGTCAGCGTCGCCGGTCAGCAGGAGCTCTCCTCTGATCAAGTGTCACGCCGGATGATGATACTCAGGCTGCTCTATGGAAATGGAAAGAAAATTCAATTATCCTCAGCTTTGTTGTTGCATATTAATTATGGTACAAAGTGGAAGCAGCGGCGGCGGATGGTGTGACGATGGATTTAAATAGATTACAGGGCGACTGGCTGAGTGTGTTTGTATGCTTGTTAAGTGTCGCTTTTACACATATTTGTTTAGCGAAATTGGGGATGTAGTGTCGACGCTTAATGGAGATAAATGAGCAGAGAGGCTTTTAGTGACCGACTTCTGCTGGAGGCAGAGGAGGCGCTGCGGCCATCCTGAGACGGATTCTCCTCCGGACCAGCGGTTCTGGTCCAAGGCGAGCGGTTCCGGTCCAACGCGAGCGGGTTTTAACCAGTTAAAATTCTCAGCTGAAACCAGATGTTTTCATGCAGCAGATAGAAAACAAACATCCAATACAACCAGTGAGAGAAACTGACCAAATGATGATGTTAAACTTTAGCAAACATTCTTGTTTGACTCAGAAAATGAAACAAAAATTGTTATTTTAATGCATTAATTTTGATTAATTACATAGATTGTCACTGTTATTCACTGTTTTTTTTGTTTGTTTTTTTATTATAAACCCCCAAACTGGAACCTTTGTTTTGTGTTTCTGGTACGCCAATTAATCTGACGCACAAAGCGACATCCGCTAACAGCGAAGGACGACGAAGCCGCTTCTTGTGCTTCACTGGGGGTTAATTTCTGCTTGTACACGTGATCTGATTGGACGCTGGACTCCTTTTGTGCTAAAAGGAGTTAGCCTATCAGCGAAGCTTTGCTAGCCTAAAGTAGCATATAATGCTAACATGTAGCGGTTAGCTGGTTCTATGAATGATCAGGTTAATAAAACACTGTAAAGCTGAAAAGGTACCAATCTGATGGTTGATTAACAGATTAAAAACAACACATTTATTTGAGTTAATATTCCTATTTAATAATTTAGCAGCAAAAAGAGTTTTTTAATTGAAAATGTTGCTTATTTTTTATTTTGATTAGTTTTTATTTTAAAATGTAATTAATTACAGATCCAGCTATTAAATCAATTAAATATTTTACTCAAGTCTCCTAAGAAAGATTATTCCTGCTATGAAAATCCTGTTCTTGTAAATCGTAATAATTCATGACGCCTCACACAGGAAGTGCGGTTGTCTTTAATTTATGCTCATACGGACCATGTGAGCTCCATTTCATGTTTATCAGCGTAATTTTCTGAGAACTCACTGTTCTGCCTGGAAGCTCAGACCCTTTTAATACTAACACATGCATTGCTAATGGTGTCTCCAACACAGGGTATTAATAATTTATTGTAGTTTCTGTTAAGTGGTGAAGGGTTATTGAAATGAGAATATCTGATTGGAGGTATCATGTCTGATTCAAGTCATCGCTTCTCGTCCGTCGTCCTCCACAAACTGGAAGATGATTTTAACAGGAGAAAAATGAATCCATGCATGAAAACTAAAAAACAAACAGTTCATCAATGATTAGATCTTCAGAGCTCCTGTATTTACTTCATGTTGATAAAACCTTTTGTAATGTGGCTTCATAATCACAGACACTTCCTGGCTAATCCGCTAACAGTGGAGCCAATTGTCTAATTTAAAGGTCTAATTAATTTATCTGTTTTGTAAACTTTTATTTGAGTAAAGTTTGACATTTGTGTTTAATTTTTGGTTATTGTCGGTTAGGAATCCTTCAAGTAGTTTGATGTTTCTCTCCATTTATAAAACAAATTTAAGTTTGTACTTTAGCATTGGCTTCTGCTAATACCGTGTTGGCGTGGCGCTTTAGCATTTGCGAAACTATTGTTTGTGATTAGCGTTTATGTATTAGCTTCTTCCAAATACCTTGTTACCAAGCTAGTTTTTACCTTTCGCTGTTGCGAACTTTGAAAACGATTTGTGCCCTTAGCTTCCCGCTAGATGCAAGTTTCCAAATAAATTCTACAGCGGCGTCTTATTTTGATGTTTTCTGACGTCTCATACGGACGCCGTGGGTTTGATGTGTAAGAAAAACAGTGGGAGAAAAAGTGTAATGCTTAATTTATTGTATGTACGGAACAATTTATCGGTTTCTCTCCCTAAATTAGTTTAGTAGAAGTGGTGATATCACAGTTATTGAGCAGAACCTTCCTAAAGTGAGTTTAAATTCATGAATCAGCCTGAAACGGTCTGATGGGTTCCCATCCATCCTCAATGATGTGCTGTGTGTCCCTGAGTATTTACTATTCAACCCGAAGCCTTTTATTAGCGCCGCACAAATCAATATTTGTCTCTGTTCCCTCCCTCTCCTGCAGATTTCCAGACAAGTTTAGACTTAGGTGATATCACAGATGAAACAAAGTCACTTGAAAGTAATTCAGACTTAGCCGCAGGCAACCAAACTCCCTGACAGCTCTGCTTTGTAAAGCAGAGGAGCTTTTTTTTCTCGCTGCACTGACCTTTGTCGGGTTTTTGCAGCGTTGGAGTAAGCAGTCATCTGCAGAGTTCTGAACTTTCATTAGCTGGATGCTTTTACATCCCCAGGCCAAAGAGTCACCGCGGTTCATCTTAACAAGACAAGACTAATGTCGGCTGTAATTAGCAACCAGAAACGGTTGCAGCAATCAGAGAATCTCCCGGTTTGTTTGAGCCCGCAGTTTGATTGATTGAAGTTTTAACTTTCAAACAACCGTGGTGCAAATCAAAACGTCAGCCACATTGACGAATGTCTTGCTTCCCGGTGTTGGCGGACAGGTTACACACACACGCTGGAATGTGCAACCCGAGCGGCTTCATCTCGAAGACAAACATCCCCAACGCGGCGTTGCCTCGGGCCGCGGCGGCGGGGCGGGGGGTCGGCTCTGCGGCTCCTCAGTCTCCTGAAAGTCTCAGTCGTGTGCCAGGAGTGAACGGCGTGTCTGTCATCGGCCGTTATCCTCCGTGTTTCAGGTGATTGCGGAGACTTTGCTAATCGTGTTTTAGTTTCATCCAAACAAGCTCCAGGTTCGCCGTGACGACAGCGACGGCGGCTCGCTTCTCGTCTCCAAGCTGCTCCGTTTGATTTATTATCTCGATCGTTCCAAGGCATCAACATGTGACGCTCGGCTTTCAATGGGAGGTTAACTCCACAATTAACCTTGGCGCCTGTGGAATTAGCAGGAATGCTTGCATAATTCTCTTCCCATAGAAGCTACAGCAGTGGAAAAATGGCTCCTATTGAATCATTGGAGGGACAGTTGTAGATCAGCATGGGTTATTTTTTTATTTTGTGTCTTTTGATACATAAAATATAAATGTTGTGTAATTTACCATAACATTGTTCTAAATTTTATTTAGCAGACATTTCCCTATGCAAGAGGGAAGTTTTTACAATAAATGTTTTAAATTAAGTTGATGTTTTTGTTCTAAGAAATATCTGAACAACAGTTTACTTTGGAAAAAGTTTCAGATTACTGTTGATGATTTTAAAACAATGTAGTAAAAATATTGAGGGCTGTTTTGTTGTTATACATTCAAATATACATTCATGTACCACATGGACGCTGGCATGTTTGCGGTGCAATGCATCATGGGTAGCTGAAGTATGCTAGGTGCTACAGTACTAGCTGAGTTATTTAGTCACACTCAGCCCTTTCAGGTTAAACCGGAGTGTGTTGAAATAGAAAATAATGCATAAATGATGAGGATAAATGAGAATGAGGAAGAAAATTGTCTTGAAAAGCTGCTGAATGATTTGGTACAAACATTTAAAGACGTTAGCTCCAGCTTAAAAAGGAACCTGGATAAACGCAGAGAAACGTAGAAATGACCAAATATTTACAACTAAATAAAAGCTTTTTATTGCTCTACTTTCCTCCATGAACAAACTTGGTGATAAATTGTAATATTTAACAGCAGTGAGTTTATCCTATAGAGGTGTTGAAAGGTAAGGTGGGTCAAACCGGTTTGGATTTGCTGATTAAATTTCCTGCTGAATCTCATGCTGTTTGGACCAAGATTTCTAATTAAATTTGAAATCCAATTATGGGAATGGTAATGAAATTTCCAAATGGGGAAACTCGTAATCTGTTCATTGAGGTGTTTAATTACAACGAGGTCTGCTCCGCTCAGATACGTTACACCTCAGGATTCGCTGGACTCAAGTTTGATCGTCAGAGTTCGTCAGAACTTTGCTAAATGTATTTATTTTTCTGATTTCTATCACATCATATCCATCTGGATTCCTGTTCAAGACATAATTCAATGTAGTGGATGGGATATTTTTTAACTGCTGAAGTATTTATATTTTCATTTTAAGCCCAGTTATGGACACTTCCTCTGTTTTAACTTAGATTTCTGTGATGGAAACTGAACTGGGTTATCAATTATTCTACTGATTTATTAATACTGACCTCATTGTTTGGTATAAGTGGATCAGAACCATTTGCTGCTCTAATTAGGATCGTCTGCCTTGAGGAAATGAGTTCATACGTATGAAAAACTGAGTAAATAATAATCATAATAGTTTCATCATTACTGGCTGGATGAAACCAATTAAAGCCCAGTGCTACATACTAGGATGTAATAAAAATAATAAATTAATCAAACTCTATTGTTAGATCTGTTTGCACACAGTGAGTCAGAAACAAAGAAAACACAGACAAAAACCAAGGGGTGTCCAAGCTGTGGCTCAGGGGACATTTTTGGTCCTCAAAGTTACTTTCAGGGTCCAACAACTGAAATTCATGAACATAAACCAACCAGAATCACAGCTTTTCTATTTGAACTTAATCTTTGTTTTGTAAATAATTACAATGTGAAATCTGTTGTGTTTCTGTTCAGTTGAGTTTAGTTCAACAGAATCTTCGATTTGTTGTTATAATAAACTTTATTTGAGAAAAAATTATTTCATATGTAAAAACAATACAGTACAACATTGTAGACTGCTTAGTTTTAATAAGTTGAATTAAAATATTGTCTCACAGATAGCGCCATGCCATTTACGCTGCAATGAATCCTGGGAAGATTACATATGCTACAAAGCTAGCTCTTTCCAGTCAGAAACAGTAACTTTTGATCAATGTGTGACCGTCTGGCCTTTTCATGACAACCAGAACGTGCTGAAATAAAAAGACACACAGAAAGGACAAGGAAATGGAGAGTCTACCAAAAAGCTGCTGCTTGAGCCATAAAATGCTAACCAGGAAGTAGAGTGTATGCTACAAGTAGCTGCAGTTTCTAACTCACGCTGCTAACGGTTAGCATCACTATGAAAACATTTTCTCAAATATATTACAATAGTTTGTTACAAAGACGTGTTTCCCCTAACTGATGATGTTAGCTGATGCTAATGATGTTAGCTCCTACAGATTGTGTTAGCAGGAGCTAATGGTGTTAGCTCTATTAGCAGTAGATCACAAGCCAATCAAGTTTGTTTGTTTCAACAGATTTCTCGTGTTTAACGTCATGAAAACGTCGACGTTAAAATTCAGACGTTTTATCAAGTAAAATCCAGTTTTAAGTTCCACAAACAACTTTTAGGTTGCAAAGTGTTTAGGCCAAAATGTTGAACTGGGTGGAGATCCCTACTTAAAAACCTTTAGAACCTGGAACCGGAACGTTTCTTAATTTTGGGAAATATTTATTCCTTGCTCCCTCCCGGCGCCTTTAGGGTCAAGGGTGAACAGAAAATGGACGGATGGATTTATTCCTCAGAACGGCCACATGGTCCAAAAGTTAGAAACTGAGGTAAATAAGTGGAAATAATGATGATTAAGATGAATTTGTAAAACCAGCCAGCCGAGGGTTACGGTTGTAGGTTCCTGCTGTTAAGAAACCAACTTTGGCCGGTCTCCCACGGCTCTGACCGTAAATCCACGTCGTAGCTGTAGCTCGGCCCAACGGTTCTGGACAGTCTCTTAACCTTTCACCAACACATGGTTGTTCTCAAACGCGTCGTCACAGCTGGAAACACTCAGCTTGGTGTTTCTCCAAGTGTCAAATATTTAACTTTTGGCCCCACATCCTTGGGGATTCATCCAACTCTTGTTCAAGTAAAACTGAAATTAGCCGTAAACTGAAGGCGTGTGGCTGTGATTAAACTCGTATTCGGTATATTCGCTTGTCGTTTTTCTTTCGGTTCCTGCTTGAGGCCGGGGAGATTTCTATCTAACTCTGTTCCTGATCGCTGAGATTCTCTGAGCTCTCGGCTTGTCCAGCAAGCTGGTCTCTGCGATTCTCGTGTGGTTTTGTTTTCATGCCGCTTTGAGTCTTCTGCAGTTATTTCTGTCTTATAAAGATTTTAAAAAAATACAAGCAATGAGATAAATATTGGACATGAAAATTAAAGGCAGTTTTTTCACCTAAAACTTCGATAGAGTCGTTTCGATAGGAAGCAAAATCACAACATCTGTTCCTCTCCATCTGCTGTGGTTATTTTTCTCTCTGTTCTCAGTCAAACCAACCAAACCCTTTGAAAAACCGGTTCCCCTCCTGGCCTCTGGGGGCGCTGCACCAAGATCCACTGAAGGAAACAGTGGATCTTGGTGTAACCCACGTTCTGTATTTGTAGTGGTCTCCAGTCCGCTTGGCGTTCTCTACAGACCCAGGTCTGTAGGCGGGCCAGAGTTTGATTAGCATTCACATCTCACCAACTGAACCGGACTTTGTCACAAAACGGATCTGGGTTTTCTCTGTTCAGTGGAACATCGTTTCTTGTTTTGCTGCATCAGTCTCTTGTTGCATGACTTTCCATCATCAGGGAAACAGTTTGGACAAATTCAGGACTTTCTCATGACATTTATTCATCACACCAACTCCAACCTGTCCATCAGTACCAATAATTTATCTTTTTTGTCTTGTTGAAACTGGTGGACAGTTCCACAAACTGCAGTGACATCCTGTTGCTTTTCACAAAACATGACAGTTTCTGCTGAGCAGGGATAATGTCCACCCAACGAGGAATCACAGTGTTCCTGGAAAACAGTGACTTTTGGCTGAAAGACGAAGGAAATGATGAAATAAACTCAAGAAAATAATTCAGTCAACCATAATTCTACTAATCATCGTCTTCACTAGGAGCAATCGATGCTTGTTGCTCAGATTTCCTCCATGATGTAAATTCCTGGTAACATTACCGTTTTTTTCTTTATTGTTTTGTTTCTTGGAAGTCTTTAGAGAACATGAATCACGGTTGGTCCAGCCCCAGAACCCTCGCCAACCGATAACTAAGCCGGCACCCACTCTTTATTTTCTCATGATTTGATGAAATGTAAATACTGCTGTATTCAATTTAAAAATATATTGGAAAGGACGGTGACCATGAGCGGCGCTAAGCAATTAGAGGAAGACGAGATTAAGAGAGAAGACACGGTGCAGCTGTCATCGTGTGCAGGAAAATATCAGATTTAACAACATTAAATAATTTTTTACTTTTTTGTTGTCCTTCATTTCGTCGGCCTGGTAGAGATAAAACATTCTCCTCAGTTTTGCTGAAAATAAACGGTTATATAACTGATCTTCTACATAAACAACCAAGCCAAAATCCTTCTTTATTACTGACATTTCAACTGTTTCCCCTTCGCCCAGATTATGGGTCTTGGATAGCAATTTCTCTCGCAGCGCCAATAAGTAATTTCATCTGGGCTGCTAAATTCCCCCAACAACGCCTTTAAAAAGTATACACTCCTCTTCATCTGTTCCACATATTGTCAGGATTCAGCCACATATTTCACTTTAATTTATTACGACTTTATGTGACTTTGTGTTCGGCCCCCGTGAGTCAAAGCTTTGCTCCATATCAAACTCTCAAGTCTTGCCTAACTAACAACCTTTAGACCTTTTTCTCACTTTTAACCTGCATTCACACCGGCCCTGTTTAGTCCAGTTTAATCCAACTCTAGTCCGTTTGTCCTGAAAATCCGGTTCGTTTGGGGAGGTGTGAACTGAAATCTGAAAGCGAACTCTGATCCGCTTCAGTTCGGTTCAAGTAAACTCTGGTTTGGTTTGAATGCATATGTGAACGCCAGGTGGACTGGAGACGGTTCCAAAACGAGGAAGTGGACTACAACGCAGGGAATTCTGGGTAAATGCAATCAAACCAAATGCACTAGGCTAAAATCAGGAGAAAATCGAGAGAAATCTTCTAAAATCACTCAAACCATTTTGGTTTCCATTTGGTGAAGAAGGACATTGTGCTCAGTGTCTTCAGAAGCTTTTGTGTTGTTTTCTTCAGTGGTTCTTGATGCAGCGCCCCTACAGGTGAGGAGGGGAACAGGTGACTCAAAGGGTTGGTTTGACTCAGAGCAGAGAGAAAAAGAACCACAAATATTTTAATTTTGCTCCCAAATCAAACTATTTAATCAGAGAAAGCATACACTTCTTAATGCTCCTGAAATAAAATGTTTTTCCTTGTGCTGTAGCCAGACCTGGATCCCATATCCTCCTGTTTAGCTGCTTTTTGCCAATGAAACCCAAATATGTGTTTAAGATCCCTCTCACTGCTTGTTGATGTTTTATTCCCGAACAGAAATTCAACAATCAGAGACCATAATTCATAACCTATTCATGTCTCTACAATAAAAACAATCAATGCAGTCTAATGATACAAAATGACTGTTTGGGGTTTGCCAGTTTAATAAAATAAACATGTTACCTAACAGGAAAGATGACTTGTATCTTTGCCTTGTAAACACTTCTTTAGCAGCAGCAGACGTTTTGGGTTATGACTCTACCAGCTTCACCTGCCAACAAACTCAGTGTTTTTCCATTATTGGTTTTTATGCACATTTCACAATAGAAAAGTTTGATAGAAATTACTAAATAACTTTCTCAATTTTGCTAAAATGTTGACTGCAGTTGGTTTAGGTTGTTTTGGCTTTTCCAGAAAAAGGGACACATCTTCAACCTGAATTTCCCGTTTTTAGTAGCATCATTTTAAAAGTTTGTTCAAAAGAAACAGCTTGAGAGTTTTTTCACATTCTTCTTTGCAAAACAGCACAAACTCAGAGTGACTGGAGTCTGAGGACAAAAGCATCACAAACTCTTTTAGCTGATTTCTAGTCAGTACTGTCAGTTTGGACCGACGGTCGTCTTTTATTGGGATTTTAACGATTATGCTTATTCCTGTCGTAATAAATCAGTTAACTTAATAACTGATTTAATGGATCACAATAACCGTGATCCATGGACAAGATCCTTGATTTCTATTTGCTTTCTACCAAAACCTGGATGATAAAAGTTTTCAGTCCGGTGTTTTGGTCTCAACTCGCTCCGTTTCTGAAGGATAATTTTGCTCACAGAGACTAAAACATTCATCTTATTTGTTGTTTCTGTTGTTTTTGGGGTTTTGAAAAATGATTTTCAGTTGTAGTGTTAAATGTTCTTTAGTGAATTTAAAGTTTATTGAAATTACCATTATCACTGGAAAAACACAAAATCTTACCAGGTATTTTGGTCTTTAGTTTCTAGTGAAAATATCTTAGTAAACTTGAAATAAGACAAAACTAACTTTGCTGCTAGATATACAGATTTGTTTTAGGTAAATAATTCCTAATTATTGATGAAAAAGTTCTTGTTCTATTGGCAGATAAATTAACTCATAACATGGAGAAATATCTTCTTATTAGTTACATAATTTAACATTATTTTTGGTTGCTGCTGCAGGCCTCGTTATGGACCACTTTGTGCTGCTTCACCGTCTCACTGAAGCGTCGAGCATTTCCAGGAGATAATCTGTTTTTATTAACACATGAGGGGAAAACGTTGGTTGAGATCTGGCGAGGAAGGAGAAGCGGGGAGCCGGCGGTTTGAAGCCGGTGGGCGGAGACCCTGTGATGAGCCTCGGATCAAACATCAAGCTCGGGTCGGGAACAGAATCATTTGTTCCTTTGTTTCCGTTTTTGTTTCCTGGCTCGGATGGAGCCGGCTGCTTTGATCACTGCCTCAGAGGCTGTAATCTGCATATGTCAGATTACTGAGGAAGGGCTGCAGGGGCGTTTCCAGCTTCGTCCCCCGCAGAGGCAGCCGCCGCAAAAAGATCTGGATCTCCGCTCAAATCTCCAGCCATTGATCTAGAGCCTTATTTTTAGGTTTCTCTTTGGTTTTAAGGCATAATGGAGTCCAAAGGAGACAAAACGGTGGTAGAGTCTTACGTTTTTACGCTTTTTTTCTAAGTTTTTGTGGAATAAAAAGTCTAAATTAAACGTATTACCCTTCCAAACATTCAGAAAAATTACCAATACATCTCTTAATAGCGTTAAATACAAAATGAAAAAAATCTCAAATCCAGGAGCTTTAAGATGCCTTTTTAAAGGTTATTTGAATGTTAACTCTGTAAGAAACAAAGTTTTATTGACTTGAGCTGAATGGAATTACAAAGTTAAAATATATACTGTACCAATACCAAGTGTTCACTGAGGCCTGGTTGAACCAAGGCTTTTATTTTCTCATTTTTTATCATAAACCATAAAAATCCATTCAGTTTTAATTATTGCTGATCATATGGCAGCAGGTTGGTTGGAGGTTAGCAGGTTGGTTGGTAGCGGGTTGGTTAGAGGTTAGCAGGTTGGTTGGTAGCAGGTTGGTTAGAGGTTAGCAGGTTGGTAGCAGGTTGGTTAGAGGTTAGCAGGTTGGTAGCTGGTTGGTAGCAGGTTGGTTAGAGGTTAGCAGGTTGGTTGGTAGCAGGTTGGTTGGAGGTTAACAGGTTGGTTAGAGGTTAGCAGGTTGGTTAGAGGTTAGCAGGTTGGTAGCAGGTTGGTAGCTGGTTGGTAGAGGTTGGTTAGAGGTTAGCAGGTTGGTTGGAGGTTAGCAGGTTGGTTAGAGGTTAGCAGGTTGGTTAGAAATTATTTATTTTAAATAATTTTTTATATACACCAGTAATAGTGATATTAAAAATGGATTACGCTTGCTTTATCAGCAAGCGTAATGTTAGAGGTTAGCAGGTTGGTTGGAGGTTAGAGGTTAGCAGGTTGGTTAGAGGTTAGCAGGTTGGTTAGAGGTTAGCAAGTTGGTTAGAGGTTAGCAGGTTGGTTGGAGGTTAGCAGGTTGGTTGGTAGCAGGTTGGTTAGAGGTTAGCAGGTTGGTTGGAGGTTAGCAGGTTGGTTGGTAGCAGGTTGGTTAGAGGTTAGCAGGTTGGTAGCAGGTTGGCAGTTGGTTGTTTATGACACCGCTTAACTTCTGCTACGCCCCATCCGATCAAAATGCTGATTTTTTTAGTTTTTCTCTGCAGGTAGACAAAGAAGATGCTTACATGTGCCAGGCAGCTCTGCTTTGCAAAAAGGATATCTAAAGATGCTATCATAAATGCATGGTTGACTTTATTGAATCAAGACTGCAGCTGGTTTCAGAGCAGACAGGCAACATCAAGGCAATAATAACCTGGATTTGTTTGACCTTGAGCCATTTGAAGTGTGTGTTTGTGTCTGGTGAGACCCAGAGAGACCGAGACGTCTCACTGACGACCGACTAGCTCATCCTCACACCACCAGTCTCTGATGAAACGGTGTTGGTGCAGAAACCAAGGTTTCCCCCAGTGTATCATCAGCCTGGCGGGCCACCAGGCGAAGCATTCTTTATTTATTTTAAATAATTTTTTATATACACCAGTAATAGTGATATTAAAAATGGATTACGCTTGCTTTATCAGCAAGCGTAATGTGAGAAGGTGAATGCAGGTGTGAAGTTCATAAAAACTGGGGTTACAGTTTGAGTTTTGGAAACCCAACTATTGATCTGCAAACTAGAAAACCTGAGGTAACAGAAGAGACTGGCCTGTAAGGAGGAGCCTTTATAATAACTTTTATAAAAATACATAAGAACAGCACTCAGTTAATCAGAATCAACCTTTATTGTTATTGTGCAGCAGCACAACAAAATTAGTTTCTTACATATTTGTTAAAAGTTTCGCTGCTACACTATAGCTAGTTCAGACTAATGAAGCTTGCTGTGAATGTTAATGCTAGTTAGCTTAGCCACTTATGATGGCAGATAAATGGTTTTCCAGTTAATGTGAATTGTTTTCCTGCCATCAGCACATTAAGCAGGACTTACATGAGGATGATTCACAGTGCTAAGCCCCGCCTCTTGGCTCTGATTGGTTGTTTTTGTGCAGAGATCAATAGTAGCACAGAGAGAAGGTGATCAATCTTTTCACAGATTTTCTGTCATTCTGTCGCAACATGTTGATATTTTAACAATTATAGAAAATAATTTTCTTTATAAAAGTTAGATTAATTCTCATGCTACATATTTTGTGTCTCTTTAAAATGACTTCATTTCCACCTTCTTGTTTTTAGGTGCATTACCTCCTAAAATGGCTTCTCCAGTCAATCACGCTTGTACTTCAGATGAACATTAGAGCTAAAAACGAGCCCAGCATCATTTGACCATGACCGTACTCTGGGATATTGCTTTAATGAGCCCGACGTTTGGAGCTCCACTGAATATTCTCCACACGAACCTTTTTAGAAAAGTCTTTGTTGCACAGTTTGGACATAATTTCCCTTTTTTTCTGAAAAAGAAAAAAAATGGTTATCAGCGCTCATTTGAGGCAAACTGTTGAAGGAACAAACTGTCCCGAACCATTACCACGCAGGACTCCATCAAACTTCCAAATTACAGCAAATTACAGAAAGTGACTATTTAGCTTTAAGGAGAGTTTCACCGCCCATTAAACCAACCTGTGGACAGATTGTGTGCCATCAGAACTCTCTGAGTCATTTGTGAAAGCTACATTTAATTCGACTTCATAATTACTCTCACTTCCTGTCCCCAGTGGCCAGCCAAATTAAAGAGGGGGCCAAATTAACTCTGCCTAACCAATTAGCCGAGTGGGCCGTTCAAGCAAATGACATGACATGTCTGTGGTTGCTGCGCCGCTGCTGGAAACCCCAAGGTCTGCGGCGTCCCTCCCTCGCAGATGAGATGATTTAAAAAGCATTTCAGAGGCCGGGCCAACTGGAGTTTTAATTACTTTAAGGGGTCTGGAGGATGATGTAGCTTCTCCGCCCTCCGGGGCCACAATTGAATTTAGTTCAATTGACCTGAAGCAGAAGATTTAAACAAGCCGACGATAAAAAGAGCGCTACCTGCAGAGAAACCAGCCTCACATATACAGAGCAGAAACAATCTGGCGTTGGCTTAAGCACCAACTGGATGGCCTTATTTCTTTTTTTATGTTCCCCTCCTGCCCCCCGGCAGTCTGAGGCCAGAGGAAAATGGTTCCTGGATTGCTTCCTACTGGTGTGAAATTCATTGTAAATGGTTTAAAATTGTAATGGTCTCATGCCAGGGAGTCGGTAAAGCTGCGGGTCACATTTTATTCACAAAGAGAGAGAAAGCTGAATATCTGCAGAGGAAAATCATTGTCCTAATTTCAGCTGTCAGGGTTAACAATTTTATTCTGACACAGAAAGATCCAATAACAGTAAATTAATCTCGTAATATCGACATAAAAAGCAGTGAGAAGATCTGCAATCATTCTGTAAAACTAGGGCTGAAAATAATCACTAACTAAAATTAAACAATAAATAAAACATTCAGGATTTCACAGTTTACCTGAAACGTCTGTCAGCTGATTTTACCTGCTGTGGATTTAAGGCGCCATGTTCCAGCACTGACGGTGGTCGGCCATTTTGTTAGCATCCTCTGGAGTGTTTACCTTCTGAGTTGAACAGATCTTCCGGGTTGGTTTCCATAGCAACCACCAAACCTACCAGATCTCTGTCTGATGCTCACCTGTCATCAGAAAGAGACTCCAGTTTCATCTCCATCTGCTTCTGTGGAAAAGAGACAAACTTCCCTCCGTTGTCCACATTTATTTATCTGCTGCCCTGTTAATAATTCAGAAACATAAAGGATGTTTAAGTAGCAGCTTGATGGAATAAATATTAGTATTGATATATCTGAAGGTTTCACCACAGCTTTTCATTTCATTTTTGCAGGAAATGAATTCATTGCTATTATAAATCTCTTAGCGCTTTAGCGTTAGCATCGCTAATGTTTATGATTAGTTGGGCCATTAAAAAAAGAGGAAATGGATAAAATTTCTCTCATAATTCACTTCATGCTGTAAAAATAAACATTTTCAGGGGTTAAAATGGGATTTTATTGTTTTAGCTACTTTCTCCTTTCCTCCTCAGCTTGTGTTCACATCGGGGTGGATTAAGTAACCCGAGCTTTGAATGTTTTTCTGTTTGGGGCCTCACTGGAAACGTTACACAGATATTGGCACAATGTGGCAAACCCAACCATCTTTAGTCTGACAGTGGGGAACCACTTAGCCTCAAAGATTCACATGAAAATGATTTCTGCAGGCAGTTTCTCCTGGCTTAGTTTCATTTTAAGAACTTGTCTCTGGTGTAGACTAGGATTAAGAAGGAAAGGAAAGACTTGGTAATTGATGTTCAGGTATTCCAGCAGCAGTGGATGTGAAGTTAAATCTCAACCAAAAATAAATCCTTAAATCTATGAGAAACCCTTCCTCTCTGGACATGACCTCATTTATGTGTGACTGACAGATCGAGGCAAAGGAAACAGTCCTGAGGCCTGAATCCAAAATTGAGATTTTCTTGGAAATCAAGGCTCCAGATTTTAACTTCTTGTTAGAAATAGCATAAGACCTGGAAAGTCAACGCATGTTGTACAATGACAGCTCTGTCGTTTGTTTTTGCAGCTATTAGAAGCATAAAAAGCCCCACTAACCACTCAAGATATGAGGAAAATACTACAAAGACGATGTTATTGTGCAGCATATTTAAAGAGTGTTAAGCCTGAAGGGATTTGCTTCGTTTGACTCAGAGAAGCTGCTGGAGGAAACGTATAAAGAAACCGTAAAATTGATTTTCAGGATGAATCTGAACTTGGTTAATAATCTGCCGGGTTATGGGTGTGGACCTCTGGAGTTACAGACGCCGACGGGAACTTTTCACACACGTGGCTTCATTTTCACTTTGACAAACACCTTCGGCTCACTGCTGACAGGTGTGTGATGTTAATTATGTGGAGCGCGCTCAGTTAGCTCCACAGGTGGATTCTTGTTTGGGAACAGAAGCAGCACAAGAGCGGCTGGTGAAACGAATCAAACCGTCAACTAATAGGGACTAAAACTTAAACACAGAGGAGTTTCTACATTTCCTTATGTTTATATTCAACTTATTAAAGGTAAAATCAACTTTTTTTATTTTTACATCATGTTATAATGTTAGAACAGAACAAACCTGGAGTGTTGCTTTGATTCTTTTATTTGAGAAATCCTTGAGTCTCCATGGCAACCATTCAGCTGTTCTGGGTGAGTCTAGCCCCGCCTTCCAGGATGAAGCTCCTCCCCCGCTCAGCTCCTTCAGACTAGCCAGCAACAATTAGCTTCTGCTGCGCTCATTATAGGAGCTACTTCTCAGAGCGACTACCAGTCGGGGATTGAAGCTGTCGTCTTTCCAACTCAACTAGAATAAAATAGAGATGTCTTTTATTGTCCTAAATTGGAGAATAAACAAAAGTGACAGGCAACTAAAGCCTGGATAGATATAACAACTTTAATGAGTTAATTCTGATTAATTACTTTGGTTTCATTGCAATTAAAAGCTTTTTTTTTTTTTTTTTTACATGCAAACATTCCAGCCAGAACCTTCATAGTTGCTCGTTTCTGGTACACTCGTAAATCTGACGCACAAGCTACATCTGCTAGCAACAGCAACTTCTTTTGGCCCACTGGGGGTTAATTTCTGCTCCTAAATCCGATCCGATTGGACGCTGGAAAAGACTTGTGTTGCAGTTGTGCTAAAAGGTGTTAGCTTATCATATCAATGCTAACCATGTAGCAGCTAGCTAGTTCCATAGATGATTGGTTCCTGAAACAGCGTAAAGCTGCATGGCTAGAAAATAACTTTGCTCCAATCCAGTGGTTGGATAATCTGAATTACAGATTAAGAACTATAAATATATTAGTTGTTGAGCTTTTATATCTATTTATTCAATAACTTATCAGAAAAAACAGATTTCAAATTTAAAATGTTGCTCATTTTGATATGTAGTTTTCAATTAAATTAACTTGATACAATTTATTACTCACCATTAATAACAAAATAAACATAATGTAAAGACAAAACAAGGTCAATACATTCATTAGAAAACAGAATACTAATATGTAGGTTAATTTAAAACATTTACAAAATGTGAAATTTTGCCTTAAACTACAAGTTATCTTAAATTTATTATAAAGCAGGAATGAAAACTAATTCAGTGGCAGTGATAGTAAAAACATCTGGGAGGAAGGATCTGTGTTAATGCTCCTTTGTGCACCTCCTGCACTGGGTCAAAGGTCATCCCAGCACACAGCTGGCCTTCCTGATCTGGTCCAAAGCCAGACTGTCGTCTCATCATGCTGGAAAATAAAGAAATAAAGGTTGACGTCTTTAAAACAAACTGTCCCATCCGTACACATTCAGTCCTGGTGGGAAACTAAAATACTTTAAGATGTTTTAAATTAACCTACATATTAATATTCTGCTTGACGACCTTCTGACTTCCAGTTAATCAACCAGGTCAAAACCTGGATACACTTTCATCCCGCCTCCGTCTGTAACGTAGCCTAGATTCACCACTATAATCTCAATATAGTTCTTCCCTTTGCCATTGGCTATTGCACTAATTTCTCAGAACAACCGGCTGTCGCTCAGGATAGGAGCGCCCTACAAACCCTGTTCCAACCTGAAACAGTTAAACTCACACTAACGTCTGGAGAGACATACTGAAACACCTTCGTATGAAGAAACAAACTTTCTTCTGTCTGTCAGAAACTTTTGATTTTCTCTCTGGATTTTGTTTCAAAGTTGTGCCAAGCAAACAGGAAAGTTTTTACCAAAAGAAAACTGATAAACTTTTATTTCATCTTTTACTGACAGAGTTTTGCGCAAATTTGCAATAGAAGCCTAATTGGAAGAAAGTTACCTTTACTGAACCACCGCTAAGTTTCCTGGTTGTTTTGAGGATTTTTTTATTTTCTCATCAGGCCTAAATGTGATTTATCTAACCAGCCACTCTGAGCCCGACCTGCAGCCCGGTGGAGCGATAGTTAAGCCTCATTCAGACCAACCCTTCGGTTGCAGCCAGTCAGGCTGGGTGGCTGACATCGCAGGCTTCGCGCCGTCTGTCCTTCTCATTAAAACAAACTGTTCTCAGTTAGAAAGGACCTGATTGGATCAGAGTGCATCTAGTTGGCTCAGTTGATGTGAAAGTTGCTGATGCACTGAGCCTCACACATTGCACCAATGTGAACATCTGTCCCTATATAATTACTTCAGAGCATATGCCCGTGAATGCACACTCTCAGGTACATGAATGTAATTACAGCAGGGTGTGCTGATTCTTTCCTTTACAGGAAAAATCAAGCAAGTGAAGCAGAAACCATATTGTTCCATTTTTCTGGCCGTGATTCATATTTACTGACAACAGCAGTGAACATGTGAAGTGAGAAGTGACTAAAATCCAGGAAGAATTTACATTTTTAATGTTGAACAGCGTAAAGAATCTACCCAGTCGGTTTGTAACATTAAAATGTTGAGTTTTTTAATATATTTCTTTTTATTTTTCACCCATTTTACCTCTTTTGCTGAATCATCATTACCTGCTGTTAGCCAGTGATGGCTAGCATCAGGTTTAGCTGTCACGTTACCAGTATAACTCGCTAAATCTTAAATATACAAAAGAAAAATGGACGCAGTGCTTTTCTACTAATGGACAAAACTATGATTAGTAAATAAGTTCAGTAAAAACGTTTTAATTAAGAAAGAAAATGACGAGGGAAGGAGATGTTAAGTCAGTTATGCTAGCTTGACTTTGACAATCTTAACATGAAGATGTGCTGCAGAACTCAGTGTTTTCGTTCTCTGACAGATCATTATTAGAGCAGGAGTTTAAATGAGTTTTATTCAGATGATCAATTATTAATAATCACAAAATAAACAACAAACCTGAAAACATTAAACTGTGACACACTAAACTCATAATTGTCAGAATAAACTCCCAATATTACCTTAACAAAAACACAATAAACGAGAATAAAGCTGTAATATTTTGAGAATCGTCGTAATACTAACAAAATAAAGTTATAATATTGCCAATAATGACACATATTAGTAGTAAAAGTCATTTTAATAGAATTCCTTCATATGTAAATAAAAAGTGAAGAATGTTGAGCATCTTGTAAAGTTTTGCTTTATTATTGGACATTTGAACAATCATTTTAAAGTCCTGCAGCTGATAATAATAATAATGATAATAATAATAATAATTTGATGTGAAAAGATAAAGTATATCCTCATTTGTGAAAGAATAAAACAGACGGACGTCATAACTACATCAAAGCTTTACTCTCTTTAAAGCAACTTTTTCTCTCATAATTTTACAACTTTCTTGTTGTAAAATTATTCTTGTGGTCATATTATCACTTTATTCTCATAATTAAAGGAAAAAACAATTATCTGGCTCTAATACTTTGTAAAACCCTTTAGTGCCATCACTACCTGTATTTCCCAGCATGCCTTGTGGTTCTGCGGCAGCAGACAGGGCTTGCAGCGTTTTGCAGTTTGAGGCGTTAAAACGCTCAGATCTCTGTCACAAAGCTCCGGAGCGACGCGTCCAGACGCGTTCGCTCACAGACAGGTATGTGAGCAGAGTAATTAAAATGCCTTTTGGAAGTGAATTCAGATCATTTTCACTCATAATTCCTCCATAACTGACGGATGTCATGGAAACGTTCCAGGATTTTACTCTGATTTCTGACATGAGCTGCTCACAATGCAGAAACATGAAATATTTAGGTTTAGTTTATAGTGTAAATATTTCAAAACACTTGAAATAAGACAAAACTAACCTAAAAGTAACTTTTTAGCAAGATGTTTGAGTCAGTATTTCCTCAATCTGGATAAATAAGCACCAAGAAGTGAAATAATCTGCCAGTTTTCATCAATATAAAGGATTTACTGACTTAAACAGGCTTCGATTTGATGCCTAAAATTTACTTT
Source organism: Poeciliopsis retropinna (assembly GCA_010277075.1). Lineage (NCBI taxonomy): Eukaryota > Metazoa > Chordata > Actinopteri > Cyprinodontiformes > Poeciliidae > Poeciliopsis > Poeciliopsis retropinna. Next base: position 2,324,395 of record VMRM01000037.1, on the reverse strand, counting down.
TAAGTTAGTTTTGTCTTATTCATGTGTGCAAAGTTTTTTTTCCACAATAAACTGAACCAAATAACTTGGTAAAATGTTGTGTTTTTGCAGTGCTGATGGTTGTTTAGAGCGTTAGCGGCGCTAAAGCTCACAGACGTTTCCATTTCCCAGATTCCCACAGCGAAGTCGCCTGCTTCTTATTTTTGTGCACACACACATAAACAGTTTCAGGATCCAGGGATCAAGTTGTGATGAAGCGTCTCAGCAGCCAAATGACACAATCACACAGCGCACCGCCGCATGTGCACTCCAACCTTTCAGCCTTCGCAGCGGGTAACGTACACCAGCGACCGATTCCCCAGACGAGGCCAGCTCCAGGATTTTCAAAATAAATGGATGATTTATTAATACATCAAAGTAATTATGAGGTAAAAAATCAATCAGCAGCTACCCAATCCAGGGTTGAGTGTTATTCCAGAACGTCCTCTCAGGAGACGGTGTCCATTTCAGCAAGTCAGAAATGTAATTAGCCTTTCGCCTGGGGGCTGCAGGCTGCGTTCAGGGCGACCTCAGTAAGCAGGCGTGTCACTGATACCAGACCTCGTGTTCACTGCTGCAAACACAAACAAGCCAAAGAACAAAGACCGTTTTTATGTCCATTCACAGATTCATTGATAAGTTCAAGAAAAAATCAGCGTTAGCATTCCTGAACTGTTCATAAACTCACGTTATGAATGGAAACGTGAAAATCTGAAAAGCCAGAAGATAAACAACATGGCTGACGGCTTAAATCCAGGCTTCAGCTGCTTTAAATGTGGAGAGTTGTCTGCTGCTAAACACCTGATTCAAGAGCCAAACACCAAAATGCAAGAGCATAAGAATATGTGGGAAAAAGAAAGCAATGCTAAAACAGAAGCAGTGCTAAAATGGAAGTTATAATAAAACAGAAGTTATGCTAAAATGAAATGTACTCTTACAGAAAGTACATTAAAACTGTAGTTTGCTAAAACAGAAGTTATGTTGTTGCAGGTTTTCCACTAATTAGTGTGAACTGCTACCTAAGAAGTGAGTTGCGCTAACTCTAATGTAGCCGTCATAAAGTTCTGCTCACGCTAATGCGCTACAACCACACAGTATTTAGCTGCAGCTAAATTCAGCCATGTTGATGCCCACCAGGCGTCACGAGGCTCTCAGAACAACTTATATGTGAAGTTTTGTCTGTATTTCTTTAACACAATAAACAGATAAATAAACATGCTCTTACTTCAAAATAAGAGCATGAATACAACTGTCTAACTTTTATTTTAAAAAAAGGACCAAATCTTCGACACATGTTGAACTTTAATCAACTGAAAATTTACAAAACAGTCAAAAATGTGTTGACAAAGTTAGCAAAAATGCTATTAGCGAGTTAGCGGAAGTATGTCCACTGTTTTAAAGTAAATAAAAAATTGATAGAAAACTTGCTAGCATGACTTTATTTTTAACACAGTTGTGTTGTAACTTTTGCATGTTGTTGGCTCTACTGGGATGTTAATGGTTAATTTTTCTCCCAGTGCGTCACAAAGTTCAGGTAGTGACTCATTCATCAAACAACAGAAACTCACTGCTGCTGATCGATGCTCATCCTGTTGAGCAAAACAAGAAAAACTGGAAAAAATAACACACAAAAGCTACAAATTTCACTTCAGTGTTTGTAAAATGTACCTGGAACAATAAAACAAAAATGAAATATGCAAATGAATCAATAGTTGAGTGTTTATAGATCTTAACAAACAGGAAACATCAACAGGAGAGCCGTCAGAGTAAATACAGCCGAGAAGTTAAGAAATGAAATCAACCTGGAGCTCTTAACAAAAACGGAAAGCTGTAAAAAGGAAAACACACAAGCGCGCCCAGGAGGCTTATAGTGTGAACAGAAAGCTAAAAGCAAAGTGTTTACTCCTAAAAAACCCCATCTTTTTAAATATTTTTCACCCAGGAGAAGCTAAGCTAAAAGGAAATAGAGGTTAAACTGAGAAATTATCCAAAATACAAATGCAACTCAAAGAAAGTTGAATTCTTAAAGCTTAAGATGTGAAGTTTTTCCACTTTTAATTTAACCTTTACAGTTCAATAGAAAAACAATACTAGTTTCATCACACCTTCAAGCTAAGGTGTACATGACACTATGGGCTTTGTTTAACCCTGACCCTGACCAATACCTTTACAATACAGATTATTTCATCTGGATTTCAGTACAAGATGAGCAAATATTGAGAAAATCCCACTAAAACAAACTAACTTTATTTCAGTGTAATTGGATTCTTTGTATTTAATTACACTTGTGATTTTATAATGAATTAATGCTAAAAATAAATCAAAAAGTTGCTCAAAAAGTAAGGATTTAGTTTAGTTTAAAAAATGTGACATCACTTGTCGTATTTTTGGGTTTTCAGTTAAATTGTACCAAAAAAAGTTTTTTTCACAAAATATTTAATAATTTCTCCACTTACTTTCAACACTTTTCACTTTTCTCTCCTTTACATTTTAGTTTTTGCTTTTTAATTTGCGTTCTGTTTGTGTGGATTACTTAAATTGTTGCCGACATCTGGTGTGGATTTCGTATGTTGGAAATTATATTTGCTGTGAAAATATAATCATCCTTATTTTACCCGTTTTGTTGCACATTATTGTAATTGAATTTGAAGGCTGCCTAACTTTCTGGCTGCGTCGTTTTAACAGAATTACACAAAGGCTCTGGTTTTTACGCAGCTATTTTTACACCCAAAGGAAAAATGAAAAACATGTGGCGTGGTTCCACAGGTCAAACTTTTCTTTAAAAAAATTAAAAAACAGCTTAAACACTTAAAATCTGTGATTTTTAATTGTTTTGATTACATTTTTCTCCATTTAAACTGCATGCTTTTTGCTATATATCAGTTTAAAATGAGTTTATTTGATTCTCTGGAGCAGAAACTTGTTCTGGCTCATCCTTTCAGCTGAAGCTGTTTACATTACCTGCAGTTAAATAATCATAAACAAACTGTTTGATGAAATTAGCATTTCTAAAAAGGCATGTCTGACAAGTAAATTGTTGATGAGAGCAAAAACTAAAGCTTTTATAAAAATGACTGAATCGGAATATCTTTTGTTTTAGCTTTAGCTTTAGCATTAGCTTTCCCTGGTTGCTATGTTGGTGTAGTGATTTAGCATTAGCATAAGTATTGTTCATGATTAGTGGTTTTGGGTTAGCATCACTAACTTTTCTGTTAGTTTGAAGCTAATATTCCCATAAGAGCAAAGTGAATTCAGGGTTAAAAATGTGAGATTCACTAATGCTGTAAACAAGCCATGAGGAAAGGGTTAGAGAAACAATCGCTCTTCTGTCGGGGTTTTAAAAAGCATAATCTTGTTTTTCTCTTTAAGAAATCGACTTAGATGTAACACCATGAAGTATAGAAAACGAGCTACAGCTCAGATTTAACAAAGACTGGCAGCTTCTTCTGCTTCTACTTTATTACTCAAAATAGAAACACAACAAATTAAGGACTCTGCAGCTTCTGCAGCTATTGATTGAAGCCACTTCACACATTTTGTCACACTGAAACTGTGACGATTTGGTTTTTTCTTCTTCTCTGATTGTATTTACAGATTATACGCGGGGTCCAGTGGAAAGCAGCAGCAGCGGCTCAGTTTGCCCAAATGATTCAGGGGACAAAGAAAAAACGCTGCTGGCAAAGAGAGCAAGCTTCGTTTGAAATCAGAATTAAACCAGAACAAAGCAACCCTGGTTCTGCTTTCCTCCCGCTCTGTTGGTTAGCCTCGTGTTTCCACTTTAAACCCACTCTGTGGATATTTATTCAGCTTACTCTGCACTTCGGTGAAAGGACTGAAATAAATGGTACCATGGACTTCATTTACATGTTGCTCTCCGTGTGTTCTTGACCTCTGAAGAGTGCTTTACGCTACAAACTATACTCACTCATTGATGTAACACTTAGCGCTCCTTTACAGGTGATGCAGCTGGAGGAAAATCTTCCTGCAGCTTATTATTTCAAAAATTAAAAAGGCAGAAGTCAGGAATCAAACCCGCGACCTTCAGGGTGACAGACCATTAAACTTCATTTCATCTGCAGCTGACCAAAATACAAATCACAATTTAATGTTTCAGAGGCTCTCAGGAAATCACTTGACCGTAGTTTCATAAATGGCCTCCGATTAAGGAGGTTAGCCTTTACGTTAGCGCTGATAAAACTCCATCTGCTAAAGGAGGAGCAGAGCTGTCAGAAAATGTCGTTTTTATACCACGATGGTCCAAAAAGCTGCTAAATATCCACACATTTCTGCACTGGCAACTATTTTTAACCTGCGTAATTATTTTGCTCTCCAAATACATCAGCATCAAATAATTAGCATCTACATTTTGAACAGTTTGAAACTTTAAAGAGTTTTTCTGCCTGGTTAATGTGAGGTGCAGCTTGTGAAGCTACACAGTCAAAAACTAACAATCATTTTAGAAAACAAAGACAGTGATTAAGTTTTCAAAATAATATTGACACAATGTTATTAATCTGTTTATAAATGTCACATGTTAACACTAAAAATATAATTAATAAACAAAACATTTAGCAAATTATTAATATTTACCAAGAAAACCAACTTCAGACTAAATATTTAGGTTCCAAACTTCTTAGTTTCCAAGTAAATATTTAGTTAGTCAGCTACACATGCTACTAGCTAACATGCTAATCCACTTGCAGATAAGCAGAAGTGGGCTGTCAAAATAAAAGCATAGTCTTGCGGCCTCTCAATAAACTCCTGCTGGCTTTTATTTTGACAGTCCACTTCCAGTTATCAGCATGTAAATTTGCATTGGAGCTAAATGTTTAGCTCTGAGCTACATATTTAGTTTGGACCTAAATAAATAGCATATTAACTAAAACATATAGTCTAAAACTGTGACATTGAAAGAATAAGATGTTGAAATTAATCCTCGTTTTTTTTTTCTTAAAACAGAATAAATAAAGCAAGTTACTGCTGCAGTTTTTGACTTTGTAACTTAACAAACGATTTGAAAGAAAAAAGTTTAAATAGCTCAACAAGCTTCTTCAGGAGGCGTTGTTTGTGTCGTTTCCTGCAGTGGTTCTTGGTGCAGCGCCCCCACAGGCCAGGAGGGGAACAGGTTTTTCAAAAAGTTTGGTTTATTTGAGTCAGAGTTGAGAGAAAGAAAACCACAGCAGCTGGAGATGGAACAAATCCACTGGACTATCAGGTGTGGAAACGGTCGTAGAATCAAGCGTTCTCGTCCAACATCAGTGTTTGACCTCACAAATGTGCTTCTGAAAAATACCTGAGATTTACACCTAAACTTTGTAAAGGGATTACTAGGAGAGTTAAGGATGTTTTAGCTTTTATTTCAACAACTGGAGAATCTGTAATCTGTAATCAACCAGCAACAACGCGATTATTTGTTTCCAAACATTTGCAGCTTTTCTCCCCCAGAACATCATGAGGTCAAGTTTCTTTCCCAACCGATTTGCTCCAACGGGGGCAAATCGAACACTTGACCTCTTGAACTCCTACAGATGCGGGAGGCATCTGGATCCACGGCAACAACGGCTGATTCCACAATCCGTCCCAGAAATAGAGCCGCAGCCTGCTGGAGTTATTTCTGGAGAGGTAGAGAGACAGAGGCTCCGTGTTGCTTCAGAGAGGAGCCTGCTGGACAATAACGCTGTGTGTGTGTGTGTGTGTGTGTGTGTGTGGGTGTGTGTGTGTGTGTGTGTGTGTGTGTGTGTGTGGCAGAAATCAGCAGCGCACTGATCCTTTTTATATCTGTGGTTTTGCTTTTTATTTCCTTCAGCCTGTATTCGTTCACTATGGTGGAGTTTTAGGACCAGTTTGAGAAAATTAAGAAAATTTAAAAATTCAAAGAATAAAGTCAAAGTTTTTTTTTACTTTATTCTCCAAATATTTACTCTATTCTTGTATTATTTATACATTGTTTCATTTTTTTAACTTCAATTTAGTATTTCTTCATATTTTTCTATTTTTTGACTTTATTCTCCCATTTGTCTGACTTTAGTATCATAATGTTACGTCTCTTATGATTGGCTGAAAGAAAGCAGGTTTCTGATTGGCTGCAGATCATTCTTTATTTTTTTTAAAAACAGTCACAAACCAGCAGCATTTTGTTTATTCGTTTATTTTAAACTGGTGTTTAAAAACAAGTAGGGCAAGAGAAAACATGCATACATAACCAAAAACAAAATATTTACCCTTTTTGGTGAAAAAAAAAAAAGAAGAAGAAGTTAACGATTTTCTCAATTTAATGAAATATATCCAGTAATTATCAGAAATTTATAATTAAAGTTTGTAACTCCAGATCTGTTTGCATCAAAAACACGCATGTGAATCTCATTGTTGTCATGATGTGTAGATTTACAGTGAACCCAAATGCAGCTTGTAGACGAAGGTTTAACCACCCAGAAAAGATGGAGGACTTGGGGAACACGGGGAGCCAGAGCAGAACAAAAAACCAGGGACAACTGGGAAATAACAGGATTCGATGGGAGGAAACCAGCAAGCAGGAACCGAGAAAGAAGTGCTTAAATATTTGGAGGCTGAATGCTGAACAAAGACCTGGGCTGATGAGCTAACGGGTTCCAGGTGAGGAGAGAGGAAGTGACACAGGGGGCGAGGGAGAGCAGACTTTAATCTGACTAAATAACTAAACATAAGAAACACAATAAAAACTAGAGTGACTAGACACATGAAATAAACGTAACTAGAAGGAACCAGCGGAGGTCAGGAAGTAAAACAGATGCTAACAATTATGAAATAAAATAAATCTATCCTCTTTAGTTTTCTACAAATTTATGCCCTTATTGTTTTTTATTGTAAAACATTTTAATGGTAAAATCACTGAATTTATGCGTTGTCTGTTGAAATACATGAAAAACCAGGGAGAGGCAGTGCAATGCTCAGCCTCAGCCTGTGGGGGCGCTGTATCACACACCTGAATGAAGCAGGGATATCATCATTGTACTTGTTTAATAACACATGTTCTGTGTTGAGGTTCCACAATCTGTGTCTGCTTGTGCATGATTCCTAAACCATCATTTTCTGGGTCCTCTGCATCCACCTGCGTCAGTTTTCTGTGTGTTTATTTTGAGTTTTCTGTGTCTGAGTCTTTGTGTTGTCGGTCTCCCATTGATTGTTCCCAGGTGTTTCTCGTTCTGTGATCACCCTCTGTGTATTGAACCCCACCTGTGTTCTTTGTTCCTCGTCGGGTCCTCGTCTAATCAGAGTCGTTTGTCCACCAGTTGCTACCAGCATTAAGCCCTGGCTTCTGCTCAGCTGTGCTGACTGGCTGTTGGACTATTTTGGATTAAGTTTTGGATTTTTTGTAATTAAACCGTCATAATTTTCTCATTTAACTGGGTCTGCCTCATCTCCTTCCACCACACTTCATAACAGAAGGACTCAACCAGACCTTATGGTGAAGTAGCTGCTATCATGGACCCAGCTGGTTTACTTTCAACGATAGAGGACTACGCAGAGGCTGTGGCACAGCCTTATTCCACGCTTTCCGCAGCTGGGGTTGGTGAAGTTGCAGTAGGAGGCAGAGTGGGAGCGCCTGACAGCTAAAGCTGTCCTGAAAGGTAACCCTCTGCCTCCAAAACCGGACAGTTCATCCTTCCACTCCATCACCCCAACTCCGTCCACTCCGGGTCCAGCACCGCCTCCGGTTCCAGCCCCAGCGTCTCCGAGGTCGGCGGCGCCTCTGGTCCCAGCTCCTGCATCTCCAGAGCCGGCGTCACCTCCGCCTCCAGCTCTTGTGCCCTCCACACCGCAGCTTCAGAGCCCGCTGCAGCCACCGCTCCTGCCTCAGTCCCTGTGGCTTTGGGCTTCCAGGTGGCCAGGCTGGCACCTGGCCGACAGGCGTCCAGGCTCGTGGCGTGGCCAGCCCCCGTTAGTGGGTTCTCTGCCCCTGTCGGTGGGTCTTACGCCCCAGTTAGTGGGAGTGCTCCTTGTGTCCCTCCACTGTCCCTTCCCAGGGCCCCTTCCGAGCTTCCTAGTGCTCCTCCAGAGTCCCCGCCTCCTGGCGGCCCCAAAGACTCTTCGTCGCCACCTCTGAGTGACGTCACCCGCCGGATCTTCCCCATGGGGGTCGCTTCCTGTGCCGTGTATGCCCGCCGTCCTGCGCCCCTCCGCCCACCCTGACTTTGTTTTTGTTTTTCTTGGATATTTTTTGGGCGTCCGGTAGCCTCCCTTGAGGGGGGGGTACTATCATGGTTTGAGTTTTCTGTGTGTTTATTTATTTCCACCACACTTCATTACACTCACATCCGCAAAACATGACAAATACAGACGGAACAAAACCATTCAATGCCACTCTTTTTGTTTGAAAACTAAAAAAAAGAAGACATTTTTAAAAAACCAGAATGATGGAGACATTTATGAATAAAATAATTTAAAATAAAGATAAGATCATACAGGATTTTAATCAGTAAAGAGAGGTCAGCCAAAGAAAACATACACATGATTTTTAAAAATCTGACCTTGCTAAATTCTTTTATCTTTTTTGCTATATTGTTAGATGTAGTAAAATTAAAAATATCTTCCATATTCTATATCTGACCCTGGTGGAGTCTCAGCTCCGCTCATCACTGAAGTAAAAACAGAAACGATGCAGAAACAATAGAACCGACAAAACCCAAAAGATCCTGACAGTTTTCTGTGTTTATTGGCACTGTTGTAGCTCCATATGCTACACTGTACTCCTCCTCTGAAACTTAGATATTTTAATTGTGACGGACCGGCTCTCTCCCTCTCTCTGTGTGTGTGTTTTCTCTCTCTCTCTCTCTCCTCTCTCTCTCTCTCTCTCTCCACGTGACCACTGCCAGCTGTCTGGGATCCAGGCGGACAGAAACATTGTGGCTGCGGCTCTGAACGCACCGGAGGATCCGCCGCCGCTGCTGCTGCTGCTGTTTCTGTTTGTGTCTCACCGCGGATATTTGACCACCGCCTCCATCCTCCTCTCCCCTCTTCCTCCTCCTCCCCCCGCTGGATCCCCTCTTCACTTCTTTTTTGTTGTTTTTATCCCTGGATCACCTGTTTCCTCCATCCCTCCATCCTGTCTCCTTCAGCATCCTCTCCTCCGATCTGCCTCGCCAACTTTTTCCATCCCACTCATCCTCCCTGCTGGCTCCCAGCTCTGGTTCTGGTTCTGGTTCTGGTTCTTGCTGTACCGCCTCGGATCGGCTCAGTTCCTCCGGGCCGCTGCTTCATGGGTCGCACCGTGTCGCTCGGAAAATGCTCCTCCGTGTGGCTGTAGGCGCCCCGCCGCTGCGCGCCGTCCCCCCGCCTCGCCCGAGCTGCGGCCGGGGCCACTGAGAGAGAGAAAGAGAGAGAGATGGGTCCGTCCGCTCCGGCTCGGCCGAACCGGTGTTGGGTTACGGCCGCGGCTCTGACTGGAGGCTGGATCCGGATCACCATCGTCTCCTTCCTCGCCACTTTACCTGTGGAGCAGCTGCGCGCCTTCCCGTCCTCCCTCAGCGACTGCCAGACGCCGACCGGCTGGAACTGCTCCGGTGAGACCCGATTCGGTTCCGGATTCTCGGTCCAAGTCCCGCCGGACTGGGATAAAAGTTTATGCTTGTGTTTCTGTGGCCAAAACGTCACAATCTGACAGTTAATACTGATTATTAGAATAAATGCAAGAAAACATTGATTAGGATCCGCAGAAACTCAGACAGGAACATCTGGACTTTTCTCTGCTTTCGTCCACATTTTGCGGCTGTGAAACTCAGACATGTTTCCCTGCCGAGTCCGAGCTTAAAATGATCAGATATTGATATTATATCATCACATCAATATGGAGTCATGCTGCCGTTTCCCATCTAAACATCCCAAATCATCCATTTACCTCTAAATGCTGAACAAACCCAACCTGGTTGGAAAATCTGATTTTATTTCCTTCAGTTTCTGCAGCAACTCGGTGATGAATGAGATCATCTGTTTCAACTATTAGTGATATTTTCCGGTCATTTATGCCGGAGATCGATCATGTGTTGATCGAGATCCGCCCCTCTGATAATCTCCACCCTGCATTATGCATTGAATCATCTGATAATGGCACACACACACACACACACACACACACCCACACACACACTCATACTTCCTGACACTCTCATATGCATTTCGGCGAAGCCTTTTATCCAACACGCCTTGAGGAGGCTTAAGTGCATACACTACACACACACTACACACACACACATTGAGAATCAATGGGATTGAAACCGTGACGAGGAGAGTGTGTGTCCACTGGAACAAAAAGATAAAGCTCTCTGTTATAATTATGGCGCTTTAATAAACTCTCTGGCTTAATTATTCTCTCATTTCACGCACTTTAAAAACAAAACCACCTTTCTGTTCAGAGAAAAACTGGAAAATGTTCAAGAGTTCAACAAAGATTTTCACTGGGTTGTAAATCTAAAAGTCAAAGAGTTGTGACGTAACAGTTTCAGGTTGGGACTTTTTGTCCAATTCAGTCAGTTTTAATAAGTTTATAGCCTGTGTTTGCTAGTTTTATTAGTCATTATTCAAAGTACTGTGATTATGTTTGCATCATTACTCAACAGCTCTGATTTTTTTTAAATGTCTCCCTCAACTTTTGCTGCCACCATTTTGCGACCAGCGTGAGCGCCGTAAATCACCGACAGCTGACGTAAACCGTTTATGAAATCGACCCCACGTCTGTTTGACAGGCTAATAAATACATTCATAAACACAAAAACGAAGGTCGTCTATATAATTTATGTATGTTTGTTAATTAACTACCTTTTCATTTCAGTTATTGTTTCAATTACTTAATAATAATAAGTTTGGTTTTTACGTTCTGAGAGTTTCGGTTTGTGCAGAGTTGGAGTTGGTTGTGAGTTTCTGAAACTACTTGGACACATTTCTTGATTTGGGTAACTTATGCTGAGTTTTTGCTTCTTTCAAGCCAAAACTCGTTGTTTGTCTTTGACGTATAGAAGAGAAACCAGCCAACAAGAGGCAGCTTCGCAAGGAAATGTGTTGTTTTCACAGTGGAGGATCCTGAGCAGCTGGTTCATTTCCATCAGTTTTAAAAAAAGAAAAGAAGAACCAGAAGCGGTCAGCAGTTTCTTCCGCATGCTTCAGTGAAGTTAATGGACGGACGATCCATTTAATGGGACGACTGCGTTAGCACAGCGGAGGAATTGATCTATTGAGCGAAGTCTCTCAGATTCCAGTTGGATAAGTGGCAATATTCCCAGTTTCAGCTCATTACTCCCAGGTTTTTCCAGTTCACGTAATATGTCACTGACCCAAAGAATTGAAAAACAATCTAGCTGGTGGTAAATTGGGCGGTCAGTTGGACATTTGTCTCCACTGTATTCATAAATCTATACTCTGTTTCATTACGTTTAGCTGTGGTTAGCAGTTGCTGTGCTTTAGGATCCATTTGTAGCTTTTGGAGTCAGGAAAATGGTGATAAACCCAACAATAGTTATCATTTTAAAACATCTTTTCATGCTAACTGAACCGTTTACGTTCACAGGTTTTTCTGTGGAAGGTAAATCCAAATTATTTGTGGAAAATTTACCTGTATGGTAGCAAAGAAGACTGTAGCTGTTAGCTTCTGTTGGAGTGCTAAGACGGTTTCTGCTGAGTGTTTTGAGGGATATTTGGTACTTGAACTGTTAAAACATTCAGAAAACGTCAAAAAAGATATAATTTTGCAATTCCATTAAATGAGACACAATAAAAATCACTGGAATAAGTTTGTTCAGATGATAAATCATTAAAAAACATGCACTGACGTCATTCTCCAGCTACTTCCTGTTGGGGTTTTTTGTTGTTTCTGCCAGTAGCAACATCAAGTTACTGATCATGTGATTCATTTGATGCAAAAAAATGTTTCCATCAGAGTTTTGCAAAACTAATTTCAATACGGCCCAAAAAAAAGGTATTTTTTCAAAATTGCCGTGTGTCCATTAAGCAAATTTATTTCCATAGTTCCCATTTGCATAATTGTTTGGCCAATAGAAACGCAGCTAGTGATTTATAAATTTACAACAGTATGTATTTTCTGAGTTACATGGAGCCATTTTATAAATCTGGTTCCCTGGTTTTAGTCAGAGCTTGAGCAGCAGCAGTCGACAGCTGTTACATTAAACTGGGAAAATTTAATAAAGTTTAAATTATTAAGGTGTGATGAGGTACAAAATCAAAATCAGCAGGTTAGACATTGAAGAAAACCAAACATTGATGTTAGCCAATAATAGATATGACACAACTTAATATATCTAAAACAGAGGTGTCCAAAGTGCGGTTCGGGGGCCATTTGTGGCCCTTGGAACGATATTTTTCTGAACCCCAACCGGAGTTCAACAAAGTACAAGTTTCTTTATTTTACTTTTTATTTTAGTCTCGGTAAAATAATTCCAGACACAAGTTTTTACAATGGAAAATGTTGTGAAAACAGAAAGTATTTGTATTTTAATGATCAAGATTTTACAGTGAGTAGAAATAATTTTATCCTGAGACGTTGCTGGACCAAAATTATCTAAAAATATCAACTGATCTGAAAGAAACTGACCCAAAATCTTGTTCTTATAATAAATCATTTAACTTAAAAGATTCTGAAAACTATATCATTTTTTCTTTTAACACAGCAGAAGTGTAAAATTCTTTTTATCTGTTGAATCTAAAGTGAATAAAATCCCAATTTTATACAAAGAATTTTATTTTCTTGATTTATTTAAAGTAATTTTGAATGGATAATTATTGCATGTAGCATAAAGTTTTGCCACCCCTGATCTTGGACGTATGGCCACACAGTAGCAGCTGTCCTGTTGAATTTATTTAAACCTTAATGGATTTAAAGTAATTTTACTCCTTTGCCTCTTTTCTGACCTTTCTGGTCCTGAACTTGTTGCGTAGCTCCATATAAAGCCATGAGAGAGGTCACAAAAGGATGTTTCACCACTGTGGTTGTTCTGCCTTCATTACTAATTCATGGTGCTTCATTATTGATCAGCGCGATGCTTAAAACACCAAAGCAGGACTTCTTGATCTCCAGGTAGATGGAGCTGCATTTGGCTGACATCGTCTCTCTTTTAGACCAGAAAGTGCTTCTCCTGCCGTCTTAATTGTTCACATATAAACATTACCTGTTCAATATTTGATGTTTGGCAGCTTGTTTTCGTTAATTATTCAGGCGACTGTAATCTCCTCCTGGAGCGGCAGGAAGTATAGGCTTTCCTGGCGGCCATGTTCAGGTGTTATTTGCAGGAAGATGACATAATCGCCATCAAACCCGTACAGTTCATGTTTAATAAAACGTTTGTCTGTTTTTGCTAAAGCGATTCTCAGCAGAACAAACAAGATTTTAAATTACAGCAGCTGAAAAATAAAAAGTGCTGACAGATAACAGGAGGTGGAGCAGAAATGTTATCAAGATGTTTTTGTAACAGAAAAAAATTACATTTTTACTTAGTATTTTTATGAGTCATTTTATTTCTTCTCTTACTTGAGTCTGTTAAACTTTCATAAGTTTTTATTTAAAGAAACTGATTTGGAAAAGTTTCCATTTAACTTTATATTTTGGTCCATCTGATGATGTAATTTTAAAAACTAAATGATTGATAATTTGATAAGCTACTCAGTCCTGTAGTGAAGTAGTGCTACTCTTACTTGAATGATATTTTTTGCTTCTTTACAAAAATGTTTGTGTAATTTTTGTTTATTTAACATCAGCCATAAAACCTAAACCTCAAGTATTTTGATGAAAAGCCGATAGAAAGCTGATTTCATTCCTAATTGAGTGAAATTGTTGTACAATTCGAGGACAAATTGATTCCAGTTTGATTTAAAATATAAACGAAGAAATTAGTTTCCAAGCAGGATTCACATTTTCTCATAAGTTTGGTCTCAGCTTCATAACATCTAAAATCCTGATTTATTTGACTTTTTAACCCAGTTTAGCTTCCATGTGTGCAAAAAGTGTCTAAAACTCTTTAAAATTGACTATAATTACAGCAACATAATTTCACACTGAAAGTTTTGTTAAAAGCAGATTTTGTTAATAGATTTATTCAGCAGGATGGGGAAAAACACACCCTGGTGTGTATTAATGCATAATAACTTATATTTGGCCTTCGAACTCTTGAAATAGACCGTTGCGTTTTTAGAGGAAGTTTAAAATTTTCAGGTGATTTTAGCTGTTAGAACGATTTGCTTTGAATAATTCTAAGCTGCATTCACACCAGCTGTTTAATCTGCTTTAATCCAACCCGGTTTGTTTGGATTAATGCTGATCCAACCTGAAACCAGACTCTGGTCCACCTCCAAGCCTTGGTTTCGGTTCGGTTGAGGTGAACTCTGGTTCAGTTTGAATGCATATGTGAACACCAAGCGGACCAAAGACTGCTCCAAAAACAGGAAGTGAACTACAGTGCAGGGCATTCTGGGTAAATACAACCAAAACAAACACGCTAGGCTAGCACTAGCGGAAGAACTGACTCAAAATCAAGTGCTAAAATCTGACACCACTACATTTTTGTTGACATTTTGTTGTGGTCTGTGTCTTCAGAGGTTTTTGTGTCGTTTCCTTCCTGGCGCAGCGCCCCCACTGGCCGGGAGGGAAACAGGGTTTTCAAAGGGTTTGGTTGATTTGACTCAGAGCAGAGAGAAAGAGAAACGCAGCAACTGGACATGGAACAAACATTTGATCTCAAATCTACCGGATTATCAGGTGTGAAAACATTTCTGATTAACGGCGTGGCTTTGAACCCAGCAGAAACAAGACGATCCCCTCAGGAACAAAGCATGTGTCTGTAGCATCGGTCAGATTGTTGGCTGATTTAATGGCTGAAATTTATGGCAGTTTTAAATCATGGAGCAGATTCGATTAAAAAAACATCCAGAGTTTCATATTTTCTGAACATGAAACTCCTCGGCTTCTATCTCCACATCAGGAACTTTAACCAAACGAGTCGTAACTGGAGTCCCGTCAGCAAACACTGCGTCTTTATGCTGATTATCTAAACCTGTTGCATCATGTGCAGAAAGGTCACGCATCTGGAATCAGAGCCTGCGTAGCGAGTGTCACATCGCCGTGACCTTTCGTTATGTTGCTAAGAAACAAGGGAAACTTGGGCTCTGTGGTAAACACCAACAGAACAGGCGAGGACCACCAGACGAGAGCAGAGCTGATTACAGAATCCTCAAACATGCCTCCGGTAACAAACCTGCCAGATCTGAAGCGGACCAGACAAACTGTTGTCCAAACAGATGAAGCACAGACAAGCAGACGCTTCTTTGATTCATCACTGAGATTCTGGATGAAGTTTTGACACGACTGGAGCTGCTGAACTTCTAACCTCCTGCTCCGGGAAGAAGATACAATCTCTTGCAACATTTCCATTATCTTTTTTTATTTCATAGTCATGTTTGTTTTGTTTTTTTTCCACCCTAAACAATATGCAGAAATCTGAGCTTACAAGGCGCGGGGAAAAAAACATGCCAAGTTGGCTTGAGTTTCAAGTATCGATGTCTTCCAAACATACGCACAGCTGCTTCTGCAGGGACTCGAAAGTAAAGCTGCAGAGAGCAGAGAGATTGTTTTACGCTCAGAAACGTGTTTGTGATGAACAGCAAACATGTCTGGAAAAACTGGTTGTGAGAAACGAAGGGACTGCAGACTCAGCAGAAAGATTTATTGGGGAGTTTTACAGCCGACCTGCACGGATTTCTAAAAACAAGCGGTGTTTTTAGAATATACAGATGGTATACATAAACCCAAATACATCTGTGAAAGGGGCAGAATTATGTTTTCCAGGCATGTAGAGACAATTTATAGCACAATCAAGTAACTATGTTAACCTCAGATGTCATAAAAAGGCTAAAAATATCAAATATAACTTAGAAATTTTAATTCATACTTCAATGCCTTGAAATTGGGTCTCTGTCTCTTTAAAAACTGAAGTCATCCCAACATGGCTCCCTATTAACCCTTTAACAACGTATCTGAAGGAGCTGAGTGGGGGAGGAGCTCTGACCTGAAGGCGGAGCTAAACCCATTCAGCCATTTTTATGCAGCTGAATGGTTGCCATGGAGATTAAAGGATTTCTTAACATGACTAAAAGAATCAAAGCAACACTCCAGGTTTGATTTTGATGAGAGAATAACATCATAACATGATATAAAGCTGAAAGACGTTGATTTCACACAACACTGTCCTTTTAATGATACGTTTACTGAAAATACACATTTTCTATAGAGACACTTTTTAAGATCCAGGATCATCAGGTCAAACAACCCAAAGTTCAAACTAAAATATCTGTGTCTCCAGTGAGGTTCCCCAATTTTGAGCAAACTTTTAAAATGTTGCTAAACAGAAAGAAAGAAGAAAATGTGAGTTATGTTTGTTTCCACAGACTGGTTTGGAGCAAAGTGTGATTTCACCAGATGCATTATGGCAACAAACAGGAAGTAGATGCATTACGGTAACAAACAGGAAGTAGATGCATTACGGTAACAAACAGGAAGTAGATGCATTACGGTAGCAAACAGGAAGTAGATGCATTATGGTAACAAACAGGAAGTAGATGCATTACGATAACAAACAGGAAGTAAATGCATTACGGTAACAAACAGGAAGTAGATGCATTACGGTAACAAACAGGAAGTAGATGCATTACGGTAACAAACAGGAAGTAGATGCATTATGGCAACAAACAGGAAGTAGATGCATTACGGTAACAAACAGGAAGTAGATGCATTACGGTAACAAACAGGAAGTAGATGCATTACGGTAGCAAACAGGAAGTAGATGCATTATGGTAACAAACAGGAAGTAGATGCATTATGGTAACAAACAGGAAGTAGATGCATTACGGTAACAAACAGGAAGTAAATGCATTACGGTAACAAACAGGAAGTAGATGCATTACGGTAACAAACAGGAAGTAGATGCATTACGGTAACAAACAGGAAGTAGATGCATTATGGCAACAAACAGGAAGTAGATGCATTACGGTAACAAACAGGAAGTAGATGCATTACGGTAACAAACAGGAAGTAGATGCATTATGGTAACAAACAGGAAGTAGATGCATTACGGTAACAAACAGGAAGTAGATGCATTACGGTAACAAACAGGAAGTAGATGCATTATGGTAACAAACAGGAAGTAGATGCATTATGGTAACAAACAGGAAGTAGATGCATCACGGTAACAAACCGGAAGTAGATGCATTACGGTAACAAACAGGAAGTAGAGCAGGTGGCCTGCTCCACACGTCTCAGAAAAATGTTTTCTCTTCACATCTATAGGTTTCATGCCCCTGGTAAGGTACAGTAAACCTGTCATGTTGCGCAATTAAGCAAATGTTCAAAATCTCAACATTTATGGGATGTTGTAGATGTTTCCTCCTCAGTGGCCAATTATTTTGTATTTTTTATAAATTTATCTGTTGTCAAATCTGCAATTTAAATTTTTTTATTCCAAATAGATTAAATTAATCTAAACATTCAGATTTTGTGGCATAAATTTTCCTCTCTGATGGCCAATTATTTTCTTATCTGAAATGGCCTTATTTCAGCCTCTATGTAAAACAGATTCAATATAATAAAAGAAACTGTAAAGTGATTAAAATACATAAGCGAGTTTACAATCTTGCTGGTGGTTTTTACTGATCTTACATCCAACCTCCCGTTTGTCTGAAAAATCGTCATTTTATCGTCAGTTCCTTCAAGTCCTGAGAGATTTAGGTCGGTAGGAAACGCCGGCGCTCCTTTGTGGCCGCTTCACAGAGACAGTTCCTTTGTGTTTGTGGTGCAGACGGAGTGACTTCCTGCGTGTAAGTCATGATTGGATTGTTGTTCATAAGACGATGCGAGAGCCTCCAGCAGTAATAAATCCCTCGGCGGTTCTGTTTACGGTTCTCCTGGAGTTTCCAGGCGGCACATCTGGTTCTGGCTGCTGCAGACAGTTTAACGGCATTTCTTCTTCTTCTTCTTCCTCTTCTTCTTCTTCTTCTTTCAACTCAAAACACTTCAGTGTATTTACTTCTTAGAGAAACTGACATTATTATCAGATTTTTAATTTTATTTCTTGTTATATAGCACAGATTGTGAACAATTTATACATTGGCACAGAGTTGGTAATTATTCTGATGCTTGATATTTACGATGCTCATTATTATTATTATTATTATTGTTGTTATTATTGTTGTTATTATGGGTTTTCTTGTCTTGACAGTCAGTTTATGATCATTCTGTTTATGTAATATAATATATTTGTTGGTTCATTGGGACAGTATATTGAACAGGCATATAAAACCATAATATAGCTTTAATTACAAACGTCTGATAATCGTTGAGTTTTAAATTGATCAGTTTCATGAAACTGGGAAAAGCTTCAGGATTTAAAAGAAAAACTGGTGACATTCCTGAGATCCTGAAGTGTTTGAAAGAAAACTGTAAGACCTACAGCAGTGATACTAACATTTCCTCAAAGCAGACATCTGTGGCTCCGTTTGGATGCATAAATTATTTCTTCAGAGTGAACTATGAATGAACAGCAGCATTTAGTTTGTGAGAAAGTTATTAATCGTCAGTTCCACCATAGATTACATTATAAACCTGGAAACAAACAAAAATCTCATTTCAACTTAAATCGAGATTTTAGAAAAACCATAAGCGATATCGAAAAGCTGAATCGTTTGAAGATATGTTAACATGTTGTGTCTTGTTTAAACGCTGGATGGAGTTTCTAAGTTGAAGGAGGCAGAAGTAACAAGCTGTCAAAGAGCAGAAAGTTTTTGCTGAATTTTGTGGAATTTCAATAAATTTCAGTGGGGCTGAAATTCTGAAATCTCAAACAGAAAAGCTAATTATTTTGTTCTTGGTTATGTATGCAGATGTGTTCTCTTGTCCTGCTTATTTATTTTATTGAAATAAATGAAATGAAACATGGAAACTCATCAGGCTGTAGTTTCTGTAGTGTTTGTTTCTGATTTTTCCTGACCGCCAGCCTCTCTGGCATCTTTATATTTTTATTCGCGGCTCTCAGCCCGCCTCATGTGGCCCTCTCCAGGCTGAGGGCCTCGTTCGGCGCGCGGCACTCGGCGCGTTGAGGCCTCTCATGTTGGCGCTCTTGGCTCCATGATGGTATATTTGAGCAGAGAAGTGACTCTGCCAAGCAGCAGGTTGGTTTGCAGCAGCCTGATGAGGCGGCGCCGTGCCAGAGAGGGCTTTTACAAGAGGAAAGGTGTATCGATTGGAGCGCTTCGTTTACAGAGGGTGATGTGCATGAGTGTCCATCATCATGAGACATGCAGCAGAGAGAGAGGAGGCTTTATTAAACATCAGAGAACCAGACTGAGCAGAAACATACAAAATAAATAAAAACACAAGAACAGAGTCAGATGAGAAGAAAAGAGCAATAATACGAGAATAAAGTCATAGTAAAACAAGAAAGTATAGCAAGAATGAAGTAATATTTAAAGAATAAAGTCGCATTTTGAGTTTAAAGTTATAATATTGAAGAAAATAATGTTGTACAGGAACAAAGTTATAATATTACCAGAATAATGTTGTAAAGTCTTCATAACTTTTCCTTTCTCCTCTGTTAACAGAGAACGTTCAAGTTACATTTCAAAATAAGAGCATCAACACGTATTTTGATGCTAACAGATGCTAATACCGCCAGCTGTTTTAGTAGTGATTTATTAAAGATGTTTATTAGTAGCGAAAGTTAAATATAGATGAAATCTGAAATATTGTGAAACTGACGTCTGTAGCTAAACAAACTATTAAAAAAGTAATAAAAATAAAATGATTATTTTAAAAACGTTAGAGAAATTATTTCATCCTCAACTTTTATGTTCCTGTTTGTCTTCTTAAAGATGATTTCATCTGAAGTAAAAGCTGTGTTTTATTATAATGTTTGGTGAAAATCAAACATTTAACTTTAACGGGTTAAAGTTAAGTCGCTTTAACCCGTTCTTCCGGGTCAAAGCGATTTTCCTGGAGGCGGCACCACATGAGCAGAGAGGAACAAAACTCCCTCTGTTTGTCTGGAGACATTAAAAATGTCAATCTTTGACGTGCAGCTCAGAGTTGTAATTGCGCCGCGGCTTCAAGCGGCTGCTGAATGGAGCATTATGAAAACTGGAGCTTCATTTATCGTCTTATCGACGCTGAGGAGTCTGGAAGCTGCTGCAGGTCACGGCTGGCTGCTCCTAGATCAGGTCAACTACCTGAACAAACACGCCGAACGGTTTCCTGCTGCGGTGCTTCCTGTGGAAACGTTAATCAGAAACAATAAATATACAGAGCTACAAATAATTCAGCTTTTTAAACAAGAACATAAAAAAACAAACACACAGAAGATATAGTTATTATTTACAAATATGAAGACAAAAGTTCAACCTCTCTGCTTCCACTGTAATGCTCCTGCACTGCAAAAACACAAAGTGTTTTTTGTCTTAATTTCTAGTGGAAATATATTAGTAAACTGTAAATAACACAAAACTAACAAGTAACTTTTCATTATTGTTTAGAAGCTGGTTTTAAGTCAATAATTCCTTAATAATGATGAAAAAGTTCCAGTGAAAGATTATTTAAATTATAACAAAATATTTTCCTCACATTATAAGTAATAATAATAATAATAATCTGAATAAATCCCAGGTTGTAAAATCCTCCTGACAAAAACACTTTGCTAGCATCAGTAGCATCAGGATCTGAGTTGATTTTCTCTCTGATTTGACATCTGCCACTGAAACATAATCCTGACTAATGAGGGAAGAGTCAACTTCCTGTCAGCACCGTCCTCTGTCTCTGGGAGACACGAGACTCCACGGACAGAAACGACAAACACAGTCAAATATGGAGGAACGGCAGAGAGAAAACAGAAAAGTGGGAGCGGTTTTAATTTCCCCCCTTAAGCTGCAGCTGAAAATCAGTTCCTGACGAGTTCAGTCACATTTAATCTGAAATATATCAGATTTATTCTGCTGTCTGACATCTGAATGCACAGATTATTTCATAAAGGTTGAGTTATATCATGTTCTCTGTCGCTGCTGGTTAGGCAACAAGGAGGATGATTTTTATTTATTTTTTAGGCTGGAGGCTTTTTCTGAAGTCATAGAAAAATAATAATAGGAATTAGTGGGAAAAAAGGTTTCAGTGACTGTAATTAGAGGATGCAACGCATTAAGATGCTTCGTTAACTGAAGAATAATAATCACATCCTGAGGTCAGCCAGGATTCACAGCTTTATTTCTGTTTCTCCTGCAGTCGTTTAGTTTCTCCTCCTAACTAACTTAAATCTGCAGAGCGGAAATGTTTGTGACGAAGCTCCTGGATGAACCAGAACAGCGTCAGCCAGCCGATTGTTTCCTGTCAGCGAATGTTGGTCCGACCTGAAGGGTTTCATCAAACTTATGAAACTTTTAACAAAATCTGCAGGTCTGTGTCTGGTGAATTTCTGGTTAAAACATGTTTGTTTTTCATTCGATGCCTAGAAAATCTAGAAATTTTACTCAAGTAAGAGTAGAAATACTTAGAAATAAAATGACCCAAGTAAAAGTAAAAAAGTAGAAATACTCCTAAAGTTACCTTTTTTTTGGAGCTGTGGTTGTGTGATTGTGGATGTCCAGTCTTGGTTCTGGTTCTGGTATCGGGGTTTAGCTGGTAGCTCTAGATTCCCTGTAATTTCTGTCTGCATCATGATGGAGCAGCGACCTCTCTCCAGCTGCAGCCTCAACCACCAGAAACGTCGAGTCTGCATCAGCTGGATGACACTTTAAAAATAACATCCGCTCTCCTATTTTAAATCAGAAATGAAGGACATGCCTCTGCCCCCAACAAAGACGTTTCCATCTCCTGTCAGCTGGAATCTGTCTGAATGTAAACCATTTGCCTTTCTAAATGGCTTCATGTACATAAGGGCGGCTTCTTGTAAGCAATCATTCCAGGTAGACAAATCGCCCTGAGCTGAGTGTCTCCTCCTCGTATGACTGTGATTTGATTCGGAATGTCATTTGAGATTCATAACACGGCTTGAATTGGATCATGTCCCAGCACTGAGCCCTGAGAGTCCGCCAGCATTCAAACAAGCAACTTAAAGAAACGCAGCAAAATAATGCAGAAGTAGCTCTGGAAAAACTACCAAAAAACATCTTTACGGTTGTTATTTTAGTGCCACAAATACAATGAGGTGAAATAGAAATATAGTATTTGTAATGTATTTATTAAATACATAAGTAAATAAATGCTTAAATGACTAGTTCAAATTAAATGTACTATATTTATGTATATAAGCATGTATAATTATTTCACTATTATATTATTTCAAATATTTCAGCATATATTTACATATTTCAGAATATTGTGTTTAAGTATGATGGTGTATAAGGGCCATATTACAAGAATGAATTAAAACAAAGTAATAAAATTAATAAAATTAGTAATAATATTACAAGAATAAAGATGAGCGCTGAAACAATATGAAAGTACAGTCATATTATGAGAATATAGTTTTTTGGCTTTATTTCCATCATACTTTATTCTCGTAATTTTAATTTTTTGTTTTAGAAAGGCCATAATACTCAGTTATATTTCGGACACCCCACCAAGGCTGCAATTATTCTTTTGAATGATTTGAGTTCCTCGCTTATTAAAATTCCTCGAGTCAAATTATTTCCCTGGCAGCTTCGTTAAATTATGTTTTATTATTTATTTATTGTTTCCAGCCGGGTGATTATTTTTGTGGCACCACGCTCTCACTTCCGGCCATGTGTGACGAATGCTAAGTGCTGCTAGCATCACCAGTCCAGTTTTCAAGTTCGATCCGGTGCATCCGGGTGGATTTCATTGATTGATACTAATATCCGGGTTCTAATCGTTTATCGGTGTATCAATAGACATCTTTAAATAATTGGCGCGATGGACGGAACACAGTAGCCTTCCTCCTTCCGGTGTTCTGACTACTTGTGCTACCCAACAATCCGTCCTACTTCGTGGTAATGCGCATGCGCACAGCCATGTTCGGAGCGAAAGAGCGCGGTGGGTGTACAGGTGGAACAGATAGACGGAAATGATACTGTAGCCGATGGTTAGCTTAACTATGGCTTTGTGGCGGAGCGCAGTGCGGCGGTAACATGCTAACATGGGCTAACATGGGCAGAAGCTACAAATGACCGCGCGAAGTGAGAGTTAATCTGTTAAATTGACTGAAGATGAATACAGAAACTAGAAACTGCTGCCTTTTATTATTAAACTGAATATAACTCCGGTTTTTGTATAATCAATCAAAAAAATGAGCTGCTGTTGTGAAGAAGTTAATTTTCTAAACTACAGAAAAGTAATTAGGCACAAATATGAAAAACTGGTCTGATGCTGATCTCCAGTATTAATACTGCTGTTAATTCAGTATTTACCGATATTTTATTTCACCACATTTATTAAAATGTAGTTTCTTGGTTAACTGTCAGAATAATTGATAGATGACTAAAATAATCGCTTCCAACAGGCCTTTTCATCAGTTAGCAGGTCAGGCTAACTGTTGTAGAGAAGTAGATTGATCTACAGTAAAACTGCTGTTCAGATTAACCAATCAGGTTCAGGCTTATTGGTTAATCAGACCAGAACCAGAAGACCAGAGAGGTCTGGATGGTTGATAAAACAACAGCAGATATTAAATATATTTTAGTGCCAAGCTGTTCAGAGATTTATAAACTGACAGAAGTATTTAAAAGTTTATTTTCTGACCTGTGAAAACACTGCTGCATTAATCAATGAGATAAAGATAAATGCATGGAGGAGTTTCTCTAGATCTAGCTATTAATGTTAGTCCTGTTAATGTTGTTCAGGTGACAGAAGCCCAACTTTCTAACTGTCTTTATGTGACTGCAGGTTCAGCTCTGATCTCTTGTCTCTGGCTGTAATAACTGAATCTGTGCTGACTCCAGATCGTTCCTCTTTGGGTCCAAAGATAATAACTTCAGGTTTTATGTCTGTTTTTGACTCCCTGTGCTTCAGGTTTTGATGACCGGGACACAGACCTGTTCTTGTGTGACACCAACACCTGCAAGTTTGACGGGGAGTGCCTAAGAATTGGGAATATGGTGACGTGCATTTGTGACTTTAAGGTAAGAAGATAATCTGGTTCCAGATTGTAAAGAAGTTTTTACATCTGCTGGTTGGAAAATTAGTGACTGTTTTTCATTATCTGTGTTTTGTATCATTGTCTGTAGCATAATGTTGTGGAAAGAGGCATCAGATTTCAGCATAAAGGAGCTGAAATGTTTTATTTTGTTTATAGACCGGTTGATTGAAGTGGAGAAAGATGTGAATTATGAATAAGGTTTTGTTTGGCATGCTGGTAAAAGTCGATTTATGTTTTGGATGTTTGTATTTTGATCTCGTTTGGCTCTTTTGCTTTGTTTTTATAACTGAAATCACAATTTTGTTTGAGTTTGAGACGTTTAGGGTGACACACATGCTTCATGTTTAACTCCAGAAGAGAGAAACCGTCAGTACAGACGGAAACACGTTGACAGCTTGACGTTAATCCAGCAGCCGTCAAAGATGGCTGACCTAGAGCTACTCTGCGGTCATGGCTCTTCTTCACCTCTGCACCAGAAAAATACCAATGGAATTCACCAGGAATTAATTTTCTTTACATTTTGCACCTGTTCTTGCTAAGAGGACTAGCTATTAGCGTCTGATTTTAATTGGTTGGCTTCAGCAGAGGACACATTTCCACTAATAGTGGGGCTAATTTTCAGCTTATTACTTTACCTAAATGTTGATTTTGATTTGATTTTTCTAGATAAACTCTAAGCGCTGATTTACTTAGAAAACTTAAATTACAGTTGAATCTTTGTTGACATTTTGGTTTTTATTGGAGTTTCTCCGTTTGATCTTCCTCATCTTCATTTTCTCTCATTCCGATTTCAAAGCTTCGGTTCAAATTGAAGGGCTGAATATTTATTTTTGCACAAAAATTACTGTTCCAGATTGACAGAGCTAGCTAGTGCTGTGGCACCTAGCATACAATATCTGTCCAGAATGTGTTGCAGCGTAAACAAAATGGCGACGACCGTGTGGCAATATTTCATTAAAATTTCTAAAAACTAAACAGCCTACAATATTTTTACTTTGTTACGTCTGAAATAAATGTTTCTAGAATAAAGTTAAAACTCTTTAACACGAGGTTGTGCAAACATTTCTGGACACAAAACTGGCAAATTTAAATGAGTTTATTGCACTTATTGTATTTCTGTCACAATAACAAAGCTTGCTGGATGATAAATTTACCCCATATTACTGCTTTAACTGATAATATTGTTATGTTTGAGACCATTTTCAAGTGATTTAATGCTAATAATAATAATGGAAGTTAATCTTCTCACAGACTAATGAATAAAATTATGGTTCCTTTACGAACATATTTCTGAGACTATTTTCAGCTACTTTATTGATCATAATAATTTAAGTTAACCCTCGCACAGACTAATAAACTTCAGTTTTGTACAGACAGTTTCACGCTGGAACTGGAAGATATTTAATATGTAAAGTTAAACATAAACATTAAATAAAAAGACATTAAAAACCACACACAACTAGAGACCATAAATAAAATGGATTATAAAGTAAATAAAATAATCAGAATGAAAATGATTAATTTATCATGGTATTAATTGATTGTTTATTGCATCAAACTTAGTTAATTCTGAGTTTCTTCTAGTTTGTTGTACTTGCTTGATAATAAGCTACATTTTTATGAAATCTATAAATTCTTAAAGATCCAAAACACCAAAAAAGATAAATGAAAACTATTAAACATTTTTTTTGTAAATCAGTTGTTTTCTGTTTTGTTATTTGTGATCTGGGGGCCAATTAAAATCATTTCAAGGTCCGCAAACGGCCCTTGAACCACACTTTGGACACCAGAGCTTTAATTTATTGAATATTTCTGAGCTAATAGGACCAGTGTGTTCCTGTCACCGTGTTAAAGTTATGGCTGATAGTTTCCATGAAATACAAAGTTGGATAATTAGTTAGATTGAAGTCAGACATTTTAATTTCAGAGTCCAGTTTATTTGTCCCTGCGGACTCTTCTTCCTCTTCATCATAAAAACCCGAGCCACACCACTGACAGCATTCCTGTGAATTTTTACTGTTCCCTATAATGACTCATACTTCGCTTTAACAACCAAACCTGTAATAAAAAAGAAGCAACCCGGTTATCCTAGTATTGATTCTGGTGTAATGTCTACAAGCGTCGCCCAGATGAATGAAGCCGGAGCGGTTTACAGGCGTAGCGTGCCTCCACATCCATCGCCGCTATCGGGACGCCATCAATCGGCACGCTGACACTCGATTGGCTGGCTTTTATCTCCATTTCCTGCTTCCCAGAGAGCAACGCTAACAGATGGATGACATTACGGCTTCATTCGTCTGCTGATGCTGCCGGTTCCTCCCAGCAGATTACCTGAAAGTTTCTGTCCTGATATGGTGTGAGTCTGAGGTTGACTCGGATGTGTGTGTCCTGGGTTTGTTTGCGCGGCGGTTTCTGATTTATTTCGTCAGGCGGAGGAACGTGACCTTCGTGACACCATCAATCACTCTCAATCAGCGTCAGATAAACGCAATTTTCCTCCTGTTGGCAGTTTGTTCAGGCCAATCAGGGGGATGTGGGATAAATCCTCATCCCGGAAGGATTTTCTCTCCTACAGGGATGTTCAAGGTGTGGTGCGGGGGCCATTTGCGACCTCTGGATGATTTTGTTTGGCCCTTCGGTCCACAGTACATAAAATCTTCATATGTTTATTAAGTTACGTACAAGACAAACTATTTTTCTTTGACTAATATGGTTGTCCCAAAAGAGTTTAAAAAAATATTTAGTGGTCATTTAAAACATAAACTGTGCAAAACTTCTCTTATATTTTGGATCAACAATGATTTACCAAAATTTGACTACTTTGCTTTATATACAGTTATATATTTATGAAACTATATTTGGCACAATCAATATAAATTTTATTAAAGGGTCAGATTTGGCCAGATTTCTTTTAGAGTTGGTTTGTTGTTTTACTGTTTAGCTGGTCATCTTTGGGGAGTTTGGCTGGTCGTCTTTGGGGAGTTTAGCTGCTCGTCTTTGGGGAGTTTGGCTGGTCGTCTTTGGGGAGTTTAGCTGCTCGTCTTTGGGGAGTTTGGTTGGTCGTCTTTGGGGAGTTTAGCTGGTCGTCTTTGGGGAGTTTAGCTGCTCGTCTTTGGGGAGTTTGGCTGGTCGTCTTTGGGGAGTTTAGCTGGTCATCTTTGGGGAGTTTGGTTGGTCGTCTTTGGGGAGTTTAGCTGCTCGTCTTTGGGGAGTTTGGTTGGTCGTCTTTGGGGAGTTTGGTTGGTCGTCTTTGGGGAGTTTGGCTGGTCGTCTTTGGGGAGTTTGGTTGGTCGTCTTTGGGGAGTTTAGCTGGTCGTCTTTGGGGAGTTTGGTTGGTCGTCTTTGGGGAGTTTAGCTGGTCGTCTTTGGGGAGTTTGGTTGGTCGTCTTTGGGGAGTTTAGCTGGTCGTCTTTGGGGAGTTTGGTTGGTCGTCTTTGGGGAGTTTGGTTGGTCGTCTTTGGGGAGTTTAGCTGGTCGTCTTTGGGGAGTTTGGCTGGTCGTCTTTGGGGAGTTTGGTTGGTCGTCTTTGGGGAGTTTAGCTGGTCGTCTTTGGGGAGTTTGGTTGGTCGTCTTTGGGGAGTTTGGTTGGTCGTCTTTGGGGAGTTTAGCTGGTCGTCTTTGGGGAGTTTGGTTGGTCGTCTTTGGGGAGTTTGGTTGGTCGTCTTTGGGGAGTTTAGCTGGTCGTCTTTGGGGAGTTTGGTGGTCGTCTTTGGGGAGTTTGGCTGGTTCTGGGTTTGTGGGGGGATTTGAGCTGGTTGTTTTACAGTTGGACTTGTTTTTCTTTTTTTAGTTGTGCTAGTTTTTTGTTGTTTTTGGGCTGGAAACTATCAGTGAGATCTGGCAACCTGTGCCTCTCCCTCATGCTCAAAATGCATGCAGGGCGCTCTGTGAAGAGGAAGTGAGTTTGATGTGGTTGAATCAATGGACACTATTCATTGCCAAGAAGCATTAGAGTCGCCACAAACTGACTGGAAGGAACCGAGTCTTCCTCTCACCGCTCCGACCCAACGTACTTCAACGCTGCATTTGTCTAAAAGCGATTCATTGTTTTATTTTCACCGTTTCCCTGGATGCCTGCGGTAATCACGTAGCATTTCCTCCTAATTCCTCTCATAACATCTGTTGGGAAAGCTTTAGTTTCCTGGTTTGGTTATGTTAATGCCAGGTCACATTGCCGATTCCCAAAGGGCTCGTCCACTCTAAAAATATGTGCGCTCACGGAGCTGCGCAGCACTTGAGCTGAAACAGAATAAAGAGCACATTTTACTGCTCTGTCTGATGCTCTGTAATGTAATGTTTGAGCTGTGACTCATAAAAAATTCTTTGAACAACCCACTAACCACATAAAGTACTCCACTGGATTTATTATGCTTCAAATGACATTGAAGGATATAATTTATGCAGCAAACATTCTTTTAGAAATATTGCTTTGAAATGTTATTGTTTGCACTCCCATTTTCCACAGAAATATGATAAAAGGCTATGTTTGTTTATTTACATTCTATAGATATAAGGGAGTAGCAACTTTTCGCCAAAAATATTCAGGAATTTTCTGGAGGAAAACAAGGACAAACTGTCAACTTCTGAAATGTGCTGAAACTCTGCTGGGGTTGCTAGGTAACAGGCAGAACTCTGCTGGGGTTGCTAGGGAACGGGCAGAACTCATTTGTAGCTCTAAAGCTAATTTCACTGCTACTAATGATGATTCCCAGTAATTTTTGTGTTAAAGCACAAAGCGAACCTGTTTACAAATAAATGTTGAACAGCTCTGTATGTATGAGTGATTTAATAAATTATAAACCATCATAAATGTAAATAATTTGTTCTCGCAGCATTTTGTTATGTCTTACCAGGTATTTTTGATTAGTTTCTAGTGCAAATATCTCAATATACTTAAACTAAAACATAAGTACCACAAGCCACGTGTTTTATTTCTGGAAAACTAAACATGTTTGGAATAAAGTCAGAACCAGTTTGACCTGCTAAAGTCTATCATGTTGGCAGCACATTGTTTTAATGGAGCCTCACCTCAAATCTCTCTCATCTAATGCTACACTGGAATGCTAACTGTCGATGCTAACCGTGTGATGTTGACGGGAGCGTGGAAGGGCAGCGCGACCTTCCAACCAGAAGCCGAGAAGGTTTTGTTGCTCTTTCCCAGATCACACATGAGGTAACAGTTTCACAGCTCAGATCCCAGCAGCAGCTCTGCCCTCTGATTCTCCCAGGATCGGCTGGTAAAGATAGCAGACCTCGTTCCATATATTTGCATCCCATCAAGCACCGTGTGAGCGGACCTGAGGTTTTTACAAAAATGTGATTGATCTTAAAATGTGGGTCAGTGAACGGTACACATTTATGAAAACCTATAAAGTAATTGTTCTTAATCTGGTCTGCCTATTGAAGTGTAGTTTAACAGGAACATATTATGGAAAATACACGTTTTGGCAGCTTGTTATCTCATTCCTCGGGACAACGCTTCTCCAGCCTGTCTCTGGGGAAAATGTTGAAATGCTGCGTGGACTGGCTTCAGAAAAACAGAAAAAGAGATTAAAAACGAAATCAAACTAACAGATGTACTGATTTTAACTTGTGAATGAAAGAATGGCCCATATGTCTGTGTGAGAGACTGTTTTTTCTTTTGCCCATCCACAGCTTCAGACACCTGCGGAGTGTCTGAATGCGTCTGAATGCATTCAGGCGCATAAAACCCCCCAAAAACATCCAGTTTTTTTCACAAATCAGCAGGAACTCCCCGTTACCTAGCAACTCCAGCAGAGTTCCACCTGTTACCTGGCAACCACAGCTGAGTTCCAGCACATTTGGTCAGTTGGTTTTACTGCAGTTCAATGGTAAAAGACAAGTTTTATTATTGGGTTACCATCCAGAAGCCACTTGCTGCATTCTCGTTGGTTGTTCAGGAGGCTCTATTAATGCTTTTCAAAGACGTACAGTTGTATAATGGTGCATCTGTTTGCAGCCATTTTCTCATGGCGATTTTGAGCTACCCTGGAACAAGAGCAACTTTAATTTGCTCCCCAGTTCAGGCAGTTTGATGGAGGAACATGTTTAAAAGCTGCAGCTGCCTTCCCATTAAGCAATGAACTTCACAAATTTAAATTACAACAATAAATGGAAAACCTCAGGTTTTTTGATAGAAGCCACATCAGTAGATTAAGTCTGCAGAGTTTTAATCAATATGTAGTTTCAACTGAATTATTAGAAATCTTGACAATTTCTGACAATCTGCTGTTTTTGTAATAAATGTTTTTTAATGAACTGGAACCCAGGAAGAGTAGCCATTGTTGCAACAGCAATGTGGATCCAAACAAACAGACAAACAGACAAACTTCATTCCACCTTTTGCCTGTCCGCCCGTCCATCCGTCATTGAATGTTTCAGTTATTAGCACGTTCTGTGTTTTATCCTTCCATGCACTTGCATCAGAGGATCAGAGGAATTTTAATTGTTTAGATTTTTTAAAATGCTTTAAATTAAAAAATGGTAAAGCGTTTGAATTTTGTAAATGTTCCTGGGAACTGAAACTAGAACATTTGTAGAGTTTTATCCCCATGTTGCTCTGCTTCTCATTAAAGTTGCCATCTTGCTCCTTCTAACAGCAGCAGAAATATTACAGTTTAATATCTCTGGAGCAGAATGAATCCCGATTAGCCCAGACGAGGTCCACTGCTGTAAAAATAAAGTGTGTGTATATTTGATCTGTTTGGGTGATTTGGGTCAGTTCATTTGTCAGGTAGCTGTCGCCGGCTCTCTGCGGCGCTGCAGTTACCTCTCCTTGTCTGAGAGAGATAAATATACTAATTAAAAGCAGTGGAACGAGCGAGGAGAGGTTCGGGTCTGAAGGACGGGAGCACTGAACGAGAACTTGGTGTTTCACACACAGTCAGTCTGAGCAGAAAGCGCTCCTATGTGCTGTTTACCACCAAGTAGCTTCACAAATTAGCCGCAGTTAGCACAGATAAGTTGCTGTGAGCTCTGAAATGCCTTAAAGTGGACCAGAACCTCTCTGTTCTTCCATTTGGGTTTCTTCTGCTTCTAAAAACAATCCACATGCTTAAAAACAAACAACCAGATGTTTTTGGCAAATAGTTTTATGTTTTCTGGTGTTTGGAAAATGAGCCCTTTCAAACACCTCCCGGTTGCTGTGTCACATTCCACCGTTACCTAGCAACCCAGCACATTTGTTCAGCTGGTTTCACCGCTGTACAATGGCTGCTGGAAAAGACTAGTGTTTTGTTGTTGACTTACCATCCAGAAACCACCTGCTGCTGTCTCGTTGGTTGTGCAGGAGGATCCACGTCTGCACAACCAGAAGTTGTTGCTTCTGTTTTCATTTTCTCATGTGATTGTGGAAGTGGAGTTGGGGGCGTGGCCAGCAGCAACTTATTTGGATTTAAAGAAACAAAAAAAACAAAAAGGTTAAATCTCATTATCTGGAAATAATTTTGTTTAAAAGGTGTAATGAACATGTTTTGTATAGACCATAGATCTATCCTAGCCATAATAGGTTACCTTTAATGATGTGACTGGGTTTAACAATAAAAGCCTGTTAGTCTGAGGCGTATAAATCCAGATATAGAGCAGAAACCAGGAGAGGAGATGCTGGACTGAAGGAGGAATTGTGTCAGGCACCTCTGCTGAAAAAACGTAGCATCCGTGTCAGTTCCTCTGTGGCTCTGGCTGGCCTGTCACACACCATTACAGAGCAGAGCGTCTCCAGCGACTCGCCTGGGCAGACTCCACCAGGACTGGCAGGCTGGGGCCTAATCAAGAGGAGACTGCCAACGGTTAAAGAGCAGCAGCAGCAGCCAACCACCTCCGAGTCTCCCTCCATCTCCCTCCATCTCCCTGCTGTCACGCTGCCGCGCTGCTCTCCCCGCCTATCTCTTTGTGTTTTCCTTCCTTGGAAGTGCTCCACCAGAGTCTGTAAACATGGCCGGGTATCATGGGAGAATAGTTTGTCACTTGCACAGACAGCAGTTGACACATTTCCGTCCAGGAGGCCTGTGGAGAGACAGCGGTGTCGGGCACACAGCGGATTTATGGCTGTTGTTCCTGCATGTTTCCTCCTCTGACCTCAGTCTGGTTCTGATGCTGCTCAGGGCTGCGACTCACTCCATCCGTTTCTTGCCCACGTTTGGTTGCTCCAAACCTAATTAGGCTGTCTGTAAAAATGTACGTTCAACTGTATACTCCCAACTTCAAGCAGAGGAAATCACATTCATCAGGCTTTGGTTTGAGCTTTAGCTTTAATTTCTGTATGATTGATGAGAAATTTGCCTGAAAATAAGGTGGGACCACCAAGGATCCAACTTATTTCTGATCTGGAGGCATTTCAGGTCTTCAACTGTTTCTGTAGTTTGCGTTGCTAGTTTTTCAAACGGTTCTGTTTGGTTTGACTCAGTGCAGTGTGAAAGAGACCTGCAGCAGATGTGGTACTGAATCAGCCACTGAAGGGAACCAGGGTAAAAGACCAAGTTTGTCCAGCCAACCAGCGATGAATTTGCACTTACCCACAGACACAAAAAAGCCGCCTAGCTAGCAAGGGAATATTAGCAGCTAGTTAGCGATAGCCTCAACGGTCTTCAATCACAAAACTCAGTGAAGATGTCTGTGCACGACTCAAACTTGTGCCAAAAAAAAATACTGTAGAATATATGAGATTACATAGTTCAGCCACGACAAAATTAA
This sequence comes from Poeciliopsis retropinna, assembly GCA_010277075.1. NCBI lineage: Eukaryota > Metazoa > Chordata > Actinopteri > Cyprinodontiformes > Poeciliidae > Poeciliopsis > Poeciliopsis retropinna. Next base: position 2,291,504 of record VMRM01000037.1, on the reverse strand, counting down.
CAGTTAACAGTTAACATGTGTAAGAGCAACTTACATATTTGTCAGTGAATTTAAGAGATTTTATGGATGCATGGAAACCCTGGGTAGATGTTAGCTTCTGCTGCGGCGGGGTCTGATGTGTTTTAATGCACGAAACATTTTTACATTATGGATGTTAGCTAATCGTAATCGCTTTAACTCCAGGAATACCAGGAATTTGCTATATTTAGATAATCTGTTATTGCTGAAAGTCAGTGATCCATTTCAAGCCTTAGACAGTTGACTGTATTGTGTTATAATTAATCTGGACTGGATTAAACTAAATCTGACTTCATTAGTGTAAGTTGAGTTGATCTGGGTGTGAATTGAAACTTCTTGGGCTGTAAAGTGCAGTGAGATCAGATTTATTGGGGATCGGTGATGCATAAACAAACCAAATTGAATCAAATTAATAAACTGAACTGAAAGGTAATTTTAAGATGTAACCTAAAATTTGTGCAGCAGACTGAATGTAATCTATCTTCATTTATAAACAGCATGCTGTTGCTGAAAAGCCAAAAACAAAAACAGAATTTATATCAGCCATTATTCAGTCTTTATCTCAGTGAGAGACTAAAATAATTAATAACTCTGGCTTGGTGCTTCCTTCCTTATACATTATTCAACAAGTGACCAAACAAATGGGGAAAAGGCAATTATTCTGCAGAGATTGAAAGTTTTACAGGACATTAATAATAGCCATGTTGGTTCGCAGAACAAAATGCTTCAGTTTCACAAAAATACTTCAAATTAATAACTTTTTCCTCCATTTCCTCACTAAACACAGACACTTGTTTACATTTTGCTGTTGGTCTACAGAGATTTTCTGTCTACATCAACATAGACGTTGACAGATGATGTCCACATTCGATCCTGGTTCTTTAACAATGAGGAATTATTTTAAAAAACAAAGAAACAAGTCCATCTGGGTTGCCAAATATTTGAAATGGTCCTTGAGGTACAACAGTATTGGTGTCAGCCATTCCAAATATTTGGCAACCCAGCTGGACTTGTTTCATTTTCCTCCATTTTGATGACATGGCAACCTCATGGTCGACTCTTTCCAAGGCTTTCTTATGGTCACATCAGATGTTTCAGTAAAATGGTGTTTTAAAGCTCCATAATATGCCAAACTATGACAAATATATGTGTTACTCGTTTAGCAATGGTTCACTATTATGCAGCATACTGTGAAAAGGAAAATATTCTTGTGTATTTGAAGGTTTTATGAGAGTGAAGCTGAAAATACAAACGCAGCAGTTCCAGTATGAAATCTGAAATGAAATACTGAGTCAGTGGAGCTATGTTTGTTTTTTATTTATATAAAACACCAGAAGCACTGTTTCCCTGCTCCTATTGCACAGTCAGTTAAACCCAGTGTGACACTCCCATCCCATCACATGCAGGAATCTCAGACTTGAGCGTCTGTCTCGTGTCAGCGAGCCTCCGGTGCCCTCTGCAGCCGCCGTCGGCGCTCGCACGTCTCTGTCACAGTTGATGAAGCTGCGGCTTTGATGAATGTGAGAAGCAAAGGTTTCGCTGCTGTTGGGTTCGGGTTTGAACGAGGACAAGGGAAGGGAACGGCGGAGTCAGCGAAGGTCCGAGCAGGCGCAGTGGAGCGCACTGGGCGGCGCCGGCTGCATCCTGGGAGGCCAGCCCTAGTTTGGAGATGTTTATTATTGATAGAGGTGGATGATAGCCTTGGGATGGATTGCATAATCGAGGGCCGCCTCTAATGGTTACAGGAAATGGATCAGGCTATCAGTCAGGTCTCTGTGGATGAAGGATGCGCCTGTGTTTGTATGATGCGCTCCTGCGAGCATGCAGGACTGTGTGTGCAGCTCGGTTCCTGCGGCGTGGAGACGTGAGAAATGTGTTTCATACACTTTAAATGATTGAAATTAGTAAAAAATACCAAAATGAAAGTATGTTCTAGACATTAACAGGATGAAAGTGATTGATTGATTTAATCTAAAGTTGATTGATCTCATTGATGCATCCATTTTTTAAAAAACTGTAGAGAGTTTTCTCCTTTATGTTGGGGATTAACAACATTCAGTAACATAAAGGGAGCATTTTTTTATAATATGCTAAAAATATACATGTTGATATAGAAAAAAAAATTAAATTGTGTTGAGTCAGCGGTGATACACTGACTGCATAAACAGGAAATTGTGGTTTTCTCTTATTAAACTCAGAAATATTTATAAAATATAAGCAAAGACGAACATCTTAGATTCCTGAATATAAAAATAAAAGATGAAAAGAATATAATCTGCCAAATACTAAAAAATATATTTATACAGAAGTCTGTGTTGCTCTTGAGTAAATCCTTCCGTATTAGCATCGTGTTTCTTTCATCATAAGCAGTTTGTCGAGTGTTTATGTTTCTGAACAGAACCGCAGAAAGTGAATTTTACGTATCAACCGGACTTTGTTGGGACCTTTTCTCTTTTCTGTTCTGGTATGGCCGCCATCTTTGTTTCTATCCCGCCTGGATCTCTTTACTGGAGGGTAACAAGCTGCTGTCTGATGCTGTCTGGCGTCGATTTTAGCCAGATTATCTACTTGATGCGCTAAATCTTAAATGTACGCCTCATATTTAAAAGAAAGGGAACACAGTGCTTTAATAATTGTCAACACTACAGCAACTAGATAACAAGGGCAGGAAAAAGTTGATAGATAATAGATGACCAAACTACAACGCACAAGAAAAGATCTAAGTGGACTTTATGATTAATCAATTAGAGCAAATTTTAATCTAATAAACCCTTGACTGAGAATTAATTGTAAGTTGATGAATTGCTTCCATTCCTAAATAAACAAGAGCTGATCATCACTATGCTAGTACATGAATTAATTTTCTTCTATGTTTAGTGAGAATTTGATCAGAAATTCAAACGATTGATGATTGAACAGGAAGAGAGTAAAGAACCGTCCTCCTAACAGGTGTAGCATGTCAGAGTCTCCCACGCTGCCGTCAGAACCAGATCCAATCAGGTACCAACACCTGTGTGGGTGGACAATGAAATGCATCGAATATTTGGATGAGATCCTGATAATAACTGATAAACAGCCCAGCAAATGCTCTGCTTGGTGAAACACAATAGGAGACGGAGGATTTGGAAGGAAACATGGCTGACAAATGCGTATCTTTGAGTCAAATATGTTCAGCACTCGTTCATCATCGTCCAGCCGTGTGCTGGTGTGTTTCTGTGCGATCTGGAGGAAAATCAACAGAGATTTTCTGAGTGTGTGTTAAATGTCAGACCACTATCAGACCACTAATTATTTCTGCTCAGGCCAGCCAGCGTGTTTAATTAATTCTGCAAGCTGACAAAACATATAATTCTGGGAGAGATATTAGTCTCAGCAAGGAAGCAGTTGTTATGATTAAAACTTTATTACTCAGTTGAAATAAAACTAGAAAAATTACCATATGTCATGTAGTTTTTTCTGTATAAATGAGGGATTTTACCAGCAGTCCCAGTAGAAATGCAGTCATCGTTTCTATAAAGTGTTTTTAAAGGGAATTGTGAGCTTTTTTCACTGAAGTAATACTGACATTCCTCTAAATAGTTGATAATTATGGGCTTAGCCCCACAAAGGAGGAGGGTAAAGCATTATTAACCTGGAGAGGCTCGGCGCAGAAAGCCGCTGCTCATGCTGACTGAGCACTATTGTTGTTGGTAACTATTGATTCTTTATGAATGCCATTATACTTCAATTTTCTTTTAGCTGCTCTATTGCTTTTTTTAAATCGTGTTGTCACCAATGCCTTACGGCATCTACGTCTGTTTGTCTACATGTAGCTGCACAATTCACAGCTTCGGCTCAGCATTTGCAAGGAAGACAAAATAAAAAAAAAAGCTGTAAGTCCAGATTTTCTGTGGCAACATGGACACAGCAGCAGTAGCATTAGCTTGACCTGTGCAACTCCCAACAGTTTTTAATGTTATTTAAAATTGATTTTTAAATCTGCTTTTAAAAGTCAGATTTCTCTACTTCCATTTGTGTTTCTCCTGCTTTAAAATCAGACTAGTGGTTGGAAAACAAACAGCAGCTGTTTTCTGGCAGGAAGTTCATATTTTTTCATTTTTGGAAAATCCTAACCCGTTACCTAGCAACCTCAGAGGAGTTCCGCCCCGTTACCTAGCAACGCAAGTGGAACTCCAGGTGTTTGGTCACTATCTAAAGATGATTTTGAGGATAAAAATGTAATGGACATAATTTGTTGGCCTGTAGATCCGACCTAATCACAACAGGTCAGCTTTAAGAATAAGAAGATCAACTGGGTTCAGTTGATTTGACCAAAGGTTGTTTTTGTGATTCATGGCCGCTCTGTTTGGAAACTACATCTTCATCCTTCACCAACCTTTATATTTACATGAATGACATGTTTGAGCCCGGTGATCTTGTATTGTTAATCATTTATTGTGATCATTTCTTTCTATTACGGACATTTAGATTCATTGTCGTCACTATAAATTCCAATTAAAATCCTCTAAAGCTGCCCATGTTGTTGGGACTGTTTTGTTGTACTATGTCCTCCACTGTTTGTCCAATAATAGAATCAGTAGCTGTCAATAAATATGAAAATATGATTAGATGCAGATAAACTGTGCAGGTTAGTGACACTAATTTCACTTTTTTAAGTGACCTCTGTCCTTACAAAAGGACTGGTGTAATCACAGTTATCTAAAATAGCTCTTCAGGTTCATTTTAATCTGTATTTCCATGTCAGATTGACACATCTTCATCACAACAGCAGATTATGGAATCACTGCTCCGTCTCTCCTTTGATATCTTCAGCTTTCTGAGGGCCATGTAATGAATTGTTGTAGCACCTTAACTCCCAGCGGAGATCAGTGGACTTCATCCTCTTGAAACAGTTTTCTGCTTCTGCAGAAAATGTCAAAGTTGTCATTGAAATTCATTCTATATGCCACACATGCTGATGAAGGGGGAGCAGTGTAGTGAAGCGTTTCATACTCCTTTTTATGTTGGGTTGGTGCCTGAGATGCCTGCACAAAAAGGTTCCCAGGAGTGTCCTTTAGCGTAAAAAAATCCCTTTCAGCAGTTCTGAACCACTGACTCTGTGTTTAGGAGGATAGTGAAACGGCCCACACACTCAGACGCTCTCTGGAGAAGTGTCGACTTGGTGCGGTGCTCACTGTGTTTGTAGACGGTTTGCTCCTTTATTGTTGAGTTAGACGGAGCTGGGAATATGTTGTTGTGTTGTTATTGTGTAATAAAACGAATTAAAACCAGCAGCTGGAGCGCTGGTGATGAATTGGATCAGATTTCCTTCGTTTTGAGAGATCGGCTGATAGTTTCTAGCATTGATTGATACTATGTAAAAACGGGAAATATCGCCAATACCGATACGATACAGTATGGCTGGGCGATACGAACTCACAGTTTTATCACAATACTTTCTTGTACTATTCCAATAACAATAAAAGTGAGAATAATAACTATTTATAACTCCTCAATCACAGCCCCACAAATACAGCACCTGAAATACTGAATTTTTAATTTATTTAGTACAATGCTCGCATGAAAAGTGAGATTTATGTCACTGAACACAATTTAATTATATTTTAAATTAATTTATATTTATTGACAATATTATTGAACAGACAGTTGTTTAAAAAAAACAACAATCCAGACAATAAGGACAGTTTGGGAGGCATTTTAAAAATTATTAATTAACAATAAATCAAAGTTAATATCATTTAAACGAATTACCACAATAATTGATAAACAATGCAATAGATACATCCCCATAATATTGATACATCTTATTATTAATGCTAGATCAAACTTCAGACCTTTTGGTGTTTTTTTTTATTTTTCCTTTTAATTGTTTTGCTTGAACCAAGAACAGAATTTTAGTTTATAAATTTTTACAAAATATTTGACTGTAACAACAGAAAAGACAGAAAAAAATCGTCATGTTTCCAATAGAAAAAAAGAGTATAAAACTGCCATGTAGAGCAAATCAAAACAAAATATTTTTTGAGTATAGAGTTGAGAAACTAAAACAAAAATTAAATTTCACAACGGAAAATGAAACTAAAGTATCAGTTTTACCACATTAGTGTGGATCTGATACTGATACTGATTTGGTATCGATAGTATCTTGATATTGATCTGATTGACTGCAGGATGTGAACCAGGTGAAGCTAAACCTGCAGCTTGAGGAGATTTTGGTGGAATATATTTATAGACACAGAAGATTTTTATCTTAGGTGCAAAATGTTTATTAGAGCTTTAAACATGTTTTTCTGTCAGCAAAAAGTCCTTTTTAGAGTCTGTATACTTCAGTTAATGATTAATGGATTAATAAGTTAGTTGATAATCATTTGAATAATGAATTAATCATGATTGATTCGATTCGTTTCAGGCCTAAAGTGTTTCTGTAGTTAACAGTTTCCTCCTCTCTTCCTGTGTGTTTGCATCAGCCACTCTAAACCTGTTTTATGTGTTTTTGTCCAATTCGCCGCCGATCCACCTAAATCTCTCAAGAACTTGCAGTTATGTGTTATTGTTTCAGTACGACTTGGAACTACAGCAGAAACATGAAGCATCTGGTTACATGAAAGGAGTTCATGGCAATTTATGACTAACAGGCTCTGCAGCGCCGTCCCATTTCTCAGGAGCATTTTTCACGCTGCGCCGCTTGTACTTTCTGAAGTAAGATAGTGATGACCTGATCCTGTGGGGGTGTAGGCCCCGCTTTAACACAAATTCATATTTATTATTAGAGTGATGCAGAAACAAGTCCAGGTCGCAACAGGAAGGCTTCAGTGGTGCCAACCTGAGTTACCAGGATCCGTGGTTGGTTCCTGCAGACAGGAAATGAGTCAGCTGTTTTACTCACCTGTGTTGGAAAACAGTGAAGCAGTTTGTCTTTGGTAAACATGATTTTAAGAAGACCAGCAGCAGCTACATCGTGATGCGTTATACTGTTTACAAAACCAACATATAAAGTTAATTTTGTCTCTATACAAAAGAGAGACAACAGTGAAGTGCAGGAATGTAGGTAGAAAAATAAAAGAGTAAATTTCCACCAGAATATTCTGACATTTCCTAGAAAAAACAAGAAAAGTTTTGGGTTTGAAAAATTGAAAATTAGTTAGAAAAAACTCATGTTTTTAAATCAATCTCAGAAATTTTCTACAAAAAACAAGGACATTTCTGAGTTTGTAATGTTTATCATTTTTGACTGTTCAAGTCCAGGAAATGTCCAAAAGTCAAAAATGTTTGACCTTTGAAATTCAGAAATGTCCATGATTTTTGTTTGTTCTTTAGAAAGTTTCTGAAATTAATCTCTTAAATTTCTGAGTTTTATTTCTAGTAAAATTCTGACTTTTCAAACTCAGAAAATTCCTTTTTTATCAAGAAAATGTGAGATTGATCCATACATTTGAGTTTTTGTATCAAATGACTTTTCAAACTCAGAAATGTTCCCATTTTCCCAGAACATTTCTGACATTTTTCTAGTAAATGTTTTCAAACTCAGAAATTTCCAAATATTTTTTTAAAAAAAATGTCTGAGATTAAACTCAAAATTTCTGAGTTTTTCTAATAGATATTTGACTTTGCAAACTCAGAAATTTCCTAATTTTCCCCCAAATTTCTGAGATGAGTTTTACTCTTTTTTTCTATCCTTGCAAGCCTGTTTTGTCTGTTTTTCTATTCTTGTTTTGTAGCCTGGTAAAGTGCTGATGCATATTCTGTCCTATCAGTAAAATATGAGGGTCATGTCAGAAAGGTTGTCGGTGTAAATCCGTCTGATTTACGGTCCTGTTGGGGAGAATCTGACAGATTTCCTGCTTGTTCTTCTATTTGTTGTTGAGAAACACTGACTGACAAATCATCCATTTGATCTCTGTGTTTGTGATTGCTGCAACAATCCAGCAATCTTCCACTTTGATGCAAAGTGGAAGTGGCTGTTAGAAAACATCAGTTTTTACGTTTTTATACAATCAAAGAAGATGCCAGAAAAGCCTTTATTTTGGCTTTTGAAACAAAAACACAGAAATATATATTGTCATCAGCAACAGAAAGAAGATTAAGATTGAAAGAAAAGGACATAAATCAACACTGATCACATTTGGGCCATTTTGCAAATAATAATAAGAGATTTGCTGCAAATATCTTCTACTGCTTGAATTTAGTGTTACTCAAACATTGCAGCTTTGGTGATCTAAACTCGTGGAATGCAGATTTTTGACTGCTGTTCAACATTTCACCACTTGAGGGAGCTCTGGGACTATTGATAAAAATAAACATCGTAAACAAAAGAAACAAAACGAGAACATGATGACGCATTGATAGACACGTTAGCAAGATTCAAACATTACATTAGTGGAGATGTTGTTGTCAGTTGCTATGGCAACGGGTCAGCATGTAGCGCAGCCGACACGAAGAGAGAGAGAAAAAAAATTGAGTTGTTCTTTATTGGGGTTTTTGTGTCATTTTCTGCTTTCTGTGTTTCTCTGCATTGAATTAATACCCAAATCTCCAGGTTTCATTGTATTGTATCGTTTCATTAACGATATTGTTCAGACTATGGATGGCAGGTAAAAGAATGGTCATTTTGACCTCCAGCGTTGCATGAAACTTAATGATGTTAACAATAACATGCAACGTTTCTATAGTAACGTACCAATCCTGACTCTGCATACAACCGAATTTTACAGCTTTCACCCAAACACCAGTTATTCAGAAAGATTTAAGATCTACAACATGTTTACATGGCTGTATTGTGACTTTAGATGATGTTACACCAGTTTTACATTCATATTAGCAAAAACAAAAATCAACCAAACACTTTGCAGTCAAATGATTGGATGGTTCTTGATTCCGTCCAAAATGTCCACATGCTCTTTTATTGCCCCCCTACCCTCTTCCATCTAAGGGGAGATCTTGATCTATATGGTCTCTATTAAATAAGCAGGCCAATAAATCCTCCCTCAGTGTGTTGGGGCAAGGTTATCTGCTGCTCACAGAGCTCCCTCTCTGCATCCAAGCAGTGAAGAAACTGGTTTAAGCATACAGTTTTAAAGATAACTGGAACGCCAAAGTGTTGGGGAAAAAGAATAAAATGGTCCCATTAAACATTTCTTACAACTGCTGTTTGGGACTTTTTCTTTGCATTTGAACAGCGTAAAAAAAAAAAAAAAAGAAGATCCGAATTAGCGCCGAACTCAGCCTCTTCTGCTAATTTAACCCAGAAAATCTGTAAAATATTCCCCGTTAATGCCGGCTCAGATTAGCTGCATGCAGGGTTAATTCTACCATATAAATCTGTTAATACTTGGATTCCCAAAGAGCAGCTCAGGGGGTAATGGCAGCTCTTCGCAAAGAAACCATACACTTTTCATTATTACACAAATTAACCATATCATGTAATTATGTGAAATTACAATTACATTATCTCACCTCGTCACTCCTGCTTTCTCAGGAACGAAGACAAAACGACATACATATGATTTTTCTGTGCAAAACCATTTATTAACCTGCAGGAATGTGAACACACCAACTTTAAGACTTTACTTAGATTTTTGATTGTTAAGCTGTGAGAATTTAAACATCCTGTCCTCCTGAAAGGCCAGATCAGAAAAGCACCGGTGCTTTAAAGTACTTTAACTGGAGTGGACAAATTATGATTTTATAATCTTACACAGAGCTGGTCCTATGGTCTGTAATGGCTTCTTCAGAAAGCTAATCGGCGCTTTTATTCTCAGCTCCAACGCAAATTATTTCAAGTGTTGCTAAAGCAGCAAACAACACCAACACTGAGGGATGACTTTCTGTTGTTCAGAGCCGCTGGTGAGAATAAAAACGGCTCATAAATTATAAACGTCAGATTCGCTAAACTACTGCAGAACGACTGCAAAACACTCAGTTTGTCTTAAAAATTTGAGTGTTTAAGACAAACTTAAACACTCAAAAATCTCATTCTTTTACTGTCCATAGCGAAGGTACATTAAGTTTGACGTGTATCATTTTAGGGAGAAAAAAAGAGTCAATTTAAATTTGGACTTTTGTGCTTCAGCATTTGGAATGAGATAATTTTCTTGTTTTTATAGAAAATTTCTGAGATCCATCTCAAAACTTTGGAGGTTTTTTGTAGCAAATTTTCTTGTTTTCAAACTCAGAAATTTTCTTATTTTTTAATTGAAAATTTCCGAAGCGAATCTCAAAATTTCTGAGTTTTTCTAACAATTTTTTAACTTTTCAAGCTAGTATATTTTATCAGCGAGCTAAATATTTGGCAGCTCGCTAACAAATAGCTAGCTCAACATTTAGCTACCGTAGCTAAATATTTTTCTAACGAAAGCTACATGTTTAACTTTAGCTTGAAGCTAACTAATATTTAATTAGCAAATTCAGTTATCCAAATATTCAGTTGCTAATTAAGTACTTAGTACTTAACAACTAAATATCTAGTTTGCAAGCCAGCCAAATATTTAGTTTGAAGCTAAATATTTAGCCTCAAAACTAAATGCTTAACTCTTATTTAGCTTAGTGCTAAATATTTAGCTAGCTAACTAAATATTTGTTTGCATTGCTGAATGTTGTTCCGTTGATTGTTGTGTGAGAAGATCTAGTCGTTGTGATGGACTGATCTTTTTCCTGTTTTTCCAGTTTGTTTCCCTGGCGACAGTCATGGAGTTTGTGGGATTTTGTGGCAAAAGTTTGGTGATTACTTTGTTCCAGAAGTTTAGTTTTAGTAGATTAGTGGATGGATTATTTTAGATTTTATTAACTGCATGTTGTTTTTGTTTGGACATGGTTAACGTTAATAATCTGTTTGTCAGTAAATGAATTTGTGCCATTTTCTGATTGAAATTTGAAATGCATTGTTGTTGGAATATATTAGTTTATTTTGCAAATGTTTTTGGTGGCTTTGCTGTCTAATAGTATTTCTTAAGTATGTAGATTTATTCACCTATATTTGTTTTCTTTATATACTTGCTGAATTTCCTTGTATGTTATCTGTTATTTTATCGTTTTATTGTGACAGCAGTAACATTTTGTATTTTGGTTCAGAGACGTTGAGCATGAAGTCATGGAAAGTTTGGAGAAGTTTGGAAAATGTTGCGTAAATGTTCTGAAACAAAGCTGGATGTTCTAACCTGGATTCCTGCCATGTTTCTTGGTGATTAAATTCACCATTTAATAAATTTTTCTGCCTTTAAATCACATCCAAATGATTTCTGATCACAGAACCTGCAAGTATATTTGGGCATAAAGCTTTGAACGTGTTTGATTGTTTTTAATAACTCCTGTTTGGTTACTGCAGCGCAGCATTTAAAAGCATTTTTAGACGTCCTGACATTGATTCTGGTTTTCTGCAGTTGAACCTTGTTTCGGTTGGTTTCATGTGTTGCAGAGTAACAAACACACACCTCGGTTTGACTCCTGTGAGCGATTCGTGACTAATTGCTGCTTGGCTGGATGCTGACTTTCAGTGGGTTGATGATTTTCAGAGTATTGAAGCTGATATTGTGTCATGTTTTGGTCTCTCCTTCCCTCCAGCGATGCGTGAACCTGCCTTCTCTCCCCTCCTTTGTCTCCTGCTCCTGTGTGGTTTGCATTGAGCATCATTACCTTCAGCTATCATCAGTCCACTTCTCGGTTTCATCCCTCTCTCCTCTGGCTCTCCTTTACCTTTCTGTCCTCCGTGTGTTTTATTCCCGCTCCTCTGCGGATCTTTTCCTCCGTTTTTATGGATCTTCTGCTTCCTTTTTGTATATTTTGACCCACAAACTGTTCTGACAGTGGATGCATCGACAGCCTGCCCTACATGTTTTAGGGGGTGTGTGTTGCGCGAGTGTGTGTGTGTGTGTGTGTGTGTGTGTGTGTGTGTGTGTGTGTGGGAGCTAAGAAAAATTGAAGCAATGGAACCTGGATGGAGCGAGTGGAGAGCAGGCAGAACCACAGCGCCCCCTACAGCAGGTTTGCAGAAACTAAACTCTAGTTTGGTGGACTGAGTGGGAGAAAGAAAGAAATGAGAGAAAACAGTTTGTAAATTAAACATAATTTCTGTGAAAATCAGCTGTAAATGGAACAACATTGAGCGTCTCGTTAAAAAATGTAGTTCTTTCAAAAGAAATGTTCACATAACATGTTTTTTATCTATCCCTTTGAAAAACGTATTTATTAATAAATGTACTTTAGTAAGAGAAGGTTAGGACACCCTAGCAGAGGGGCATCCAAAGTTTTCATCACATGGGCCAAAATCATCAGATCTGAAGTACATGGATCTAAAAAAATTTAATTAAAGTCATTATTGGCAAGTGAATTTAAATACTAGGTAAATATTTTGCTCTGAGTTAAGTATTTAGATTAGAGCTATATATTTAACTTTTAACTAAATATTTAGCTAACTAACTGAATATTTAGCCTTGAATTAAATATTTAGTTACTTAACTCAATATTTAATTTAAATATTTTATTAAATATGTCAATTACATGAATATTTAGTGAGCTACCTGAATAGTTATCCTCAAACTAAATAGTTAGCTAGCTGATTTAGATGTTTAGTTTGGAGTTATATATTTAGGTTGGAGCTAAATGTTCAGCTAACTAAACATTTGGTTCATCTCGTTTGCTAACTTGGAACTAAATATTTAGCTCCAAGCTAAATATTTAGCTTGCAGTATTTAGTTTGAAGTTGATAATTGTTAATGAAAGATTAACATGGTGAAACTATAAAGCTTCATAGTGTCCTCTTATGACTGCTAAATACTGTTTAACTTAAATAGTTGGCGGCCAGTTTCAGTCATTCTGACATTTTGAATATGAAACCACTAACAGACTGTTTAAAACACTTTGTCCTGGTCTGACTCTTCCTTCTGGATGTTATCGCTTTAAATCTGGTACAGACGGCGTCCAGGTTGTCTCTGATATTCGGGGAAAGTCCTGGGCGAGCGCGGCGCCTCGGCCTGCGGGGACATACGGCCGGGCCATATGGCAGCGGCCACCGGCCTCTTCCACTCTGTCTGCAGAGGATCAAATTGTTTCACCTTCTGTCTCATCCACCACTTCTCATTATCACCTCTTCATTCTGGAGCTTCCTACACAACCGTCTCCTCGCTTTGCATCGTCTTGGTGCCTCCGTCTTTTTCATTTCTATTAAGCCTTGATAGTCAACTCAGCTGAGTTGTAGCAAAGTGCAACAGCTGACAAAGCTGATTTTTCTCCGTCTGTCGACATCAGACGCTGCTGGTTATCAAGCTGAGGCGGGATCAAAGCGGCGGCGCCACGGCGACAGCTAAAGCAACGGCGTGGCAGTCCGGCGCCCACTGAAGGCGACGCTGCTGAAAGAAACACGAAGTTTTAAATCTGTAATACCAGCTGGCTTTATTTGTTGCTGTCACATCAGGAGAAAAAGCAGTTGGCAGATCAGAGCATTATCTGAAGAATAATGCTATGTACTCCAATACATAGTTCCCACAAACCTCAACTGAAACCATCTTGGTAGGCAAGCATAGCAACAAATAGGAAATATGTGGACACTCTTGACCAATGTGCGAGAGAAAGATACAAGAACAAAATGGCTACATGTTGATACATCTCTGTCTCAGCTAGCAGATAAAAGCTAGCTAGTTTTGCTAGTTCGGCATTAAGTACTGCAGTAAATATCACGGATATTTATCTTAGTGTTACATAGAGGTGGGTAGAGGACTCAAAAACACTTCCGAAAAACCCACCAATTCAATTAGGTTTATTTATATAAACAATCAAAAATACTTTATTGATCCCAAAGGGAAATTAAATGTTATTGTAGCTCATTAAATCAAATTCTCCAGAGTTAATGTAGATGACACCAATTCACAACAAATGTCTCCTCAATACAAAAAAAATATTTCAATTCAATCATAAAACCAAATGTTGCGCAAAGGAGATTAAATTTTAGCCTTTGAACAGGCAAAGTATTCAAAAGAAGCCCAAATGGGGGGAAACCTACCCAATCTGGCAACCGGACTGTGTCGGATGTCACATGACTGTTGTGTGTCGCACATGCTGTTGCTATGCAGAATATCGGCGGTTGGGTAAATGACACAGTTACGTAAATAAGCTGTAAAAGGAGCAACGTTTTGCTGTTAATTTCCAACACTAAGAAAACCAGAAAAAAATGTCCAAGGGTAACACGTTTCACAGGTCAGTGAAATGTTTAGTTTTTTATTTTTTAAAAAGGTAAATATGTCGAGGAAGTGTAAGTTAGCTTTCCTAGCTTGACTTTGATAACATTAAGTCTGCTGCCCAGTTCGGTATGTTTCAGTTAACACAAAAAAAGGCGACGCACAAACTGACAGATAGTCAGTAGCGTGAAAACTGTAACCGACTGAATGTTTTTGTTCTTTGTGTGGGAAATATTTAATGTTTAATGTGTGTTTTTCGGTGTTTTTGCGCCCGATGAGCTGGGTTAGCTCGACCTATCGCTAGCGGAGCTTTTGTCAGTGGTTGCCACGGCAACGAGTCCCGCTCTTTTCTTCCCCCAAAGAGCGGGAAAAACTTGGATACTAGTGTTTTTGAGCATCATTTTAGCGTTATTTTACCTTTGCTGTTGCGCACTGCAGCCCTTCTAATTTTTTCTAAGTTTAATAATCGTCAAAAACTGAATTAAATGCTTTGTTTGTTCGTAGAAAGTGGGAATATTCAATATTTTATAAAGTATAGTTGTTGAATTTGAACTTTCTATGGCTCCTACTGTGGCAGTTATGTAAAATTAAACAAATTATCAAATATGAAGGAGAAATATGTTAGGTATTCTCTTGAATGCTGACAAAAACCAAGCTGTTTATGGATTTATATGTAAGTACAATACATATTTAACATTTTAAGAGGTTGGAAATTTTCTCAGCTTTATTTTAAGCCATATTTTACAGAATTAAGACAAGAAATAATGACATTACATGCTGGTCTTTCATTGGATCAGTTGGTTTTATATGAACATGATTCAGTGAGTAGGAATGGTGCCTGCAGGTGTAGATCACTAGCCATACCGGCTAACAGGCGCTGTCCTACCCAGGCATATACGTCCCTTCTTCCGCTTTCCCCCGTGGTGGGAGCCAGATTTTTGAGGGAGATCAAGTGAGGGCTACGGAGAGTTTTCACGGAAAGAAGGCACTCTTAAAAGACACCCACAGGGTTCTGCTGGGCAGCTTTTGCTTTGTGTTGCATCACGTCTGGCAGAAAAGCGAGTCCCCAGGTTAAGGACAGCCGGAGAGAGAAGAGGGGGAGCGGGATGAGAGGAGATGGCATCCAAATAAAAAAAAAAATTAAAATAAAAACCCTGAGCCCTGCAGGAAGTTTCCCCAACCACCTTTGTGGCGTTGCCATATTTCCTGTTTCTCCTTTAAGAGGATTTTCTGTCCTTCTCTTTCTTTCAGCCTCCTTTTTCTTTTATGATGGTATTTTTTCCCCTCCTTTTCTTCAGGCGCTGCAGCTCTTTTTCATAGTGTGCCAGGTTTTTGTTGAGCCAGGACTCTGTCTCACGTCTCTATCTTACACTTTTCTCTCCATGTAGGTCTGTTTCTTCCCGTTAGCCCAGTGTCACTCGTCTTCTTTACTCCCTATCATTTCTGCAGACTCTTTTCTGCTTTTTCTCTCTGAATCCTTTGATCGGGAGCCAGAGTGGCTTCTTGTTCTCCTCCCTTTACCGTCTTTGTCTCCTTCCATCTCAGCTCGATTAAAATGCGAAACACATTTCATCGTTTCTTCTGTCCTGAGATTCTGAAATGATATTTTACTCCTGATTATCAAATCTTTGCTGTGTTTAAAGTAAGATAGATAACTCTGCACCATTAATCATAATTGGTAGTTTTGCTAACGCTAAAATGCTACACCAATATGGCATTTAGCGAACACTAATGTTTAATGCTAATTGTTCTTGAAAGAATTAAATTTTAATTTATTTTTTACATGTTCTATAAAGTTCTTAGATATTGCACTTATGTTTATATCTTGTTCTCTACTGTTTCGGATAAAGTTATTGTGAAAAAATAAAGAACGTCAGGAGAGGAAACATTCAGAATAAGAGCATGAATATAAACGGCTACTCCTATAATTCTTAAATCATTAATCAAAACTTCAGCACTAATGTCAAACTTTATTAAAGTAAAAGTTTGCAGAACATCTAAGTAAACTACTGCTTTTCAATTTATCTGGAAAAATGCATTTAGGCGTAGCTAAGTGTGCTGGATGTTTTTGAGGTTAGCAATAATGCTAAAGCTAACACTAAAGCAGATGAGGGAGAAACAGTCAACAGCCAAAATTTTAACATTTGAACTTTCAGTTCTAATTTTATTGAACTGCAAGTTTACAAAATAGATATGTAAATTAGTGCTTTTTAAGTTGTCTGTTAAACTTAATTTAGGCAAATCTAAGTGTTAAATGTTTTAAATTAGCAAAAATGTTAAGCTAAAAATTAGCTCTGTCATTAGTGTAAGTTTGTACTAACTGCTAACACGATGCTAGCTTAGTGTTTACCTGGTTTAAAAACATTATATCTTGTAAAATTCCATCTTTAATCTGCTGATATTATGTCTATTGTTTTACATAAAAAAGCTACCTTTTGAAAAATATTTTCTGTCATTTGAGACTTTTTTTTTTTGTAGAAAAAACAAGCGAGAAAAAAAACAATTTAAGCTCAGATCTGCTGTGAAGACAGCTGTTAGTGATTACTGTACTGTTACAGTTGTGAGAATTTTTTCTTAAAAAGTTTTTTTCTTAAAAATCAACTATTATTTCACATGTTGTGAATTATTTCATGCATAAAGATCCTAAATCCGTTGGTCGTTCTTTCTCCATGTTGGTGAAATTTCATACTTTTTCACCAAACGTTTGTCACCGTTTAATAAAGTAACCAGGTATCGTGCAGCGGCTCCTCTGACAGCTGGGGCCCCTTTCCAGGGAACTGTGGGTAATATTTTTCCACTGGATAATCACGTTTGTTATTCCAGCGGTGTAGCAGCAGTGAAAAAAACCCCAAAATCAATATGAAATCAAATGAATATCTCTGCTGCCCCCAAAAAGAGGGACACAGAGACTGAGTCCTGGAGCGCCATCAGTCATCTGAAAGAGCCAGGCGTGTTCTGCAGCCAGCAAACCGTGTGGGGATATGAATGAGTAATGTTCCTCTGTACCTTAACAGCTATTTTCCTGAGTGCCCTTGAGCAAGTCACTTAACCTCCCACTGCTCCAGTGGAGCAACACTAGCAGATCAGCAGGAGGTGAAAGCTGTTTTTCTGCACAGCTCGGCGGCCATTCACAGATCCAAAATACAGAGAACGACAAAAAGCAGAACAAGCTGCTGTTTTTATTCTGTTTAATAGCTAAAATATGATTAAAAAGCTGCGAAGCACACATCCTGGTTCTTTAAAATGGAAGGACTCAGCATTTTAGAGCTGATAATGAATTAGTTTCCTCCCAGCTCAATGTACACAGAAAACAGAGGCTAAACTGTAGAAAACGGCTGCAGGAGGTCATCACTGTGGGAGCTTCAAACCTGTTCATTCATCCTTCTCTTCTTTACGTTTTCCCTCCAATCAGCCATAAATTCATCCTTTAGCTGGTCTGGATTCAGCTCTTCAGCTTTTCTTTCAAGTGTGGCTCCTTTTTCACAGTTTCACTCCAGTTATTAACCATTTTCACAAAAATATCAGATGGAATAGACACAGAAAGGAAAGAAATCTACTTGAAATTTAGTCTTTGTGATGAAGAATTGAGGAAGTGGGAACAAAAAGGCAAAACCGGGATTTTTACGGCGACCTATTAACGTCATTGTAGATAAATGAAAAGCAGTTAATTTCTGACAAAAAACTCATAATTTTGAACTTAATCTCAGATTTTCTATTATTGTTTTGTGTTATCTAATCTTTACAAGCTTTCACTACATTCAGACAGCAGCTCTGGATGATCAAAGTTTTTTGGATGAAATCCACAACCGCAGTCAGACTTCTGTGTAAACGGTTTACAACTTCTAATCGAAGAAGAACGTTGACGTCAAACACAAACGCGATGTTTATGGATCGATTTCAAAGTTATTCAGAGCCTATGGTGTCGTCACCAAATCATTAATAACTAGAGAGTAAAGGTCTTCAGTTTCTGTGGATTCGTCTGTTTGAATGTGGAGTTGGAACGAAGATCGATGGGATTGTGATGTGATGCGTTCACTGGCAGACTGCTTTCATAATGTCATAATTATCATTTTCAGCCGTTGTTTAGATTTACAGCGTCTGACTTCTTCTGGTGCAGAATGATGACGCATGTGTCACATCACTTTCAAAACAACCGGATACTATTTTGTTCCACATGTGGAAGTGGCTCAAATCGGATTATTTTGTGGTGAAGAAGTTGGAGTAGAGTCACATTTAGCTGCTGTGTAAATGTAACCTAGGGTCTATGATTTATCTTTTTCCCTTGATTTTGTAGTTTTGTTGAGTTTTTGTTAATCTCCCCTTTAGTTAGTCTTTTCTTTGGGAGCCTCAACACCAGCCTTGTTTATTCCGCTTTAATCCAACTCCACTTCGTTTGCCTAGAAAGTCCAGTTTATTTGGATCGTGTGAATGCCAATGGACCCGAAAAATCAAACTCTGGTCCTCCAGACTTCGGTCTGGGCTTGGTTGAAGTGAACTCTGCTTTAGTTTGATTGCATATGTGAACGCCAAGCGGACCAGAGACTGACCAAAAGCAGAAAGTGGATGACAACACAGGGCATTCTGGGTAAATAAATTACTCCTGGTCTTTATCCAAAAACAAAAGACAAATCCTCAAACCACTAAAATCTGACACCTCTTCATTTTTGTTTCCATTTTGTGAAGACAGAAGTTGCGCCCAGCTTCTTCAGCAGGTTTCTGTGTCGTTTTCTTTAATGGTTCTTGGTGCAGCGCCCCCACAGGCGAGGGAAGGAACAGGTTTTTCAGAGAGTTTGGTTGGTTTGACTCAGAGCAGAGAGACAGAGAGCCATGCAGCTGGAGATGGAGCAGATGATGTTTTGGTCCTGAATCAAACCGTGTCTACCGGACTACGAAATAGACTATTAGTTTCCCAGCTTGCATTCTGCCACAGCTGTTCCTCATCACATCTGACTGGTTAATTTGGTTCCCCTGTCGTCTCCTCCCCAACCTCTGGGTTTTATAGTTCAGGTAACAGATTCTCCCGTTAACATGTAGTAGAGTTACAGTAATAATGAACGTTAAGACTCCATGAACTAATCTAAAGATGATTCCTCCTTGCCAGCTTCTGTTTTGGTTCATTCACAGCTCAGGAAGTGAACTTTTCTGTTTGACTTGTTTTGTTTTGAAAACACTGAATGTACTTGTTGGTCAGTTTCATTTCATCCTTAGACTCTAATGAATTCAGGTATCAGTTTCTGAATCTTTTTTTCGCCTGGTTTTCTCTTTCCTCTGCAGTGCAACAACGACTATGCCCCGGTGTGCGGCTCCAACAACAAGAACTACCAGAACGAGTGTTTCCTCCGCAGAGACGCCTGCAAGCTGCAGTCTGAAGTCCTTATTATGTCAGAGGGAGACTGTCCTGCCGGTACGGGGATTTACATCACAGCACACACACATGAACACACACACAGCTGCAGAGGAGCCGAGAACACTGAGCAAATGCACAAACACGTTTGGGAAGAGTTTATTGTTGTCAGGAGGGAAAGTTCCTGCAGATATGAGGTGGAAGAATGGAGCAAATCCAAAAATAATAAAGAAATTAATAGAGTTTTAACTTTGTTTCATGAAGTAGATGCATTAATCTGAGTTAAAATAAATATCGATGCTTCCTGTGAGTCTCTCCATCCTGGTGCAGATGAACCTGAGGATCAAACCCTGACTGATATTGACCCACTCTTGTCTTTTTAGTGCTTGGGGGTTTTCAGCTTCTGTTTCTACATCTGCTTTCTGCTCAGATCAATGGCGTTTCCTGACTTGCTCTGATCTTTCATCGACTTTTTTTACAACTTTAGCCCTTTTTATGCTGGGAAATCCACTGATCCTCATCAAACTGTGCTGGATGCGTTGGGAGAAGTTTCTCTTGCATGATGTTTTGATCCTAATTTCATCCATGGTGGTGTTGTTAGCTGTTGCTCCTGGTTCTATTTATGAAATTTCTTTTTCTTTTTTTAGTCTAACAGCGTTTACTCATTGTGTTTTTATGAGCTGGTTTTATTGATGGCATCACCTGAGCCTCGTCTTTCCCCTGCTGGAAAGAGAAAAGACTTTGTCATTTTTACACATAATTGGGATTAGAGTTTGCTGATGAAGCTTGGTGTTGAAGCGGTTGAAGCGGCTGCGTGGGCGTCGCAGGTCGGAAAGGTTGCGCTCTCCATTAGCCGTGCTGTGAAGAGCAGGAGTTCTGCATAAAGAATGCATCACTATTTCTGATCGCTCACTGAGCATTCGGCAACATTTCTCTGTGGATTTCAGCTTCCTGTATTGATTTGTTTTAGATCAATACAGGAAGCTGCAATTCTGGATATCTGGCAACATTTAGACCAAGTGAAGCCCAATAAGTTTAAACTTTGTTCATTTATTTGTACTTAAAACAGCTGCACAGCTAAATGCTGAAGATGCTGATTTCTGGTCAACATGTCCCTCATTCTGTTTGTTCTGTCCTTAATATTGATGAAAAAGTACTAATTCACTAAATAACACTGGCAGGTTATTTTACTTATAATATGGGAACAATACATTGCCATAAGTGAATTTATCTGCCTTATTTACCTATATATTTGTTGCTGAAAAGTTACACGTAAGTTTGTTTTTTTATTTCAGCTGCACAAACGTATTTACACAAGAAACTAGACAAAAATATTTGGTAAGATTCTGTGTTTTTGCAGTTAACATATTAAACTACATAAATATTAAATAAAATTACAATAAATTGAGCTGAAATGAAAATAAATTCAATCTCAATAGGAAAATAAAAAAAATTAATTAAACTGGGAAACATAAAAATACAAAAAATCATAGAATTAAGTCAATTAAAATAAATAAAAAATATATTATTTTAATTAAATGGAATGAGAGATATTCACCAGCTGAGCAGCTTTTATTTTTTTATTTTATTTTATTTTAGACAAAAAACAGTTTCAAAATGTGTTTTTGCAGTGTTCGGTTTGTCTGTTCTCAATAAAGCTCATCTTTTTTAGTGACTTATTGAACTTATGGCACTTTTAATTTCTTATTTAATGGAAATAACGTAGTTACAAAAATAGTTTTTTCTCTCCATTAGCAGCATAGCAGTGAACATTTATGCACATTTGTAATAGAAACTATTGCCATTAGCTTGCGTACGCTCACGGTGCGTTTAAAGACGGCTTGGAAAAACACGGTCTCGCCTATTAGCATCAGATTAAACTGTTGTAAAGGGGTCCGTTGGTGATGTAGAAAACTCTTGATGAATGAATTTCTCCCCAGATGACTCTGAGATCAGTGGCGACCCTAAAAATGGCCGCCGGTGCCTGAGTGTGAATAAAACGTTTATTGTGAAGCAGCAGTTTGGGCAGATAATTTCCTTTCTTTGAATCCTGGGTGGTAACAGGGTTAATATGGTTCTGGGTTTTTCATTATAGTTTAGGTTTTATTTAAACTACATAAACTAACTAAAACTAATCCAGTTTTAGTTAGTTTTTTAGAGTGCGTTTGCTAGTTTTTATTTGTTAAATGTTGTTTAGTTTCGGTTTAATTTTTATTAGTGGTTTTAGTTTTTTCAAACTTTGGTTCATTTTTAGGTGCAGAATTCAAACAGATCAAAGTATCGTGATTATGTTCATATATTGGGTAGCGAAACAGAAGATACTATTTACAAATAATGAATTGAATTATTGTTGGTGTTTTGTCGCCGAAAGCTGACAAACTGCTTGTGTGGAGGAAAAAAATCAATTTCACATCAGTTAAAAAGACTAAAAAATATATTCATGATCACAAAAATAAAGAATATCATATCTATAATTTTAGTATGTTTTAGTTAGTTTTATAAACACATGATTTAGTTTCAGTTTATAGTTTTTTCCATTAATTACAATCAATAAAAATATTATTTCAGTTTTTGTACTTTTGATTTCGTTAACTATAATTACTTGTTTTGTGTCTTTGCCACTTTAATCCTTAAGTGACACGATTAAAGGGATGAGCTGGTTGAAGGAGGAATCTACCAGTTAATGAGTCACACTGTGAATAATGTGCTGATGGTTGAGGCTGAGCAGCTCCGCTGGCGAGGTGATGCGCGACGCGTTGTAGAGCTATGTGAATCAGATTGGCTGACTCAGTTAGCCGATCTGACAGAAGTCCATTAAAGGAGCCGTGAATGGAGAGGAACTGTGTGTGTGTGCGTGTGTGTGTGCGTGTGTGTGTGTGTGTGGTGTGTGTGTGTGTGTGTGTGTGGGGTGTGTTTGTGTGTGTGTATGTATGCAGTCACATGAACCATCCAGCCTGTTTTGAGCTCCTGTGTTTGCTATTGAAGCCATGTGATGTGTGTGTGTGTAAGATCCAGTTCTGAATCATCTGGCAGAGCAGCAGCATAAAGACTCTTTTCTTTCATGCAGCATTTAGAAAAGCTAATTCAGGATTTGTGAACAGGGAGGCTGTTGTGGTTCCTGTCCCGTTATTCTGGCTAAACGAGGTCACTGTACACAAATATTCAGTGTGTGTGAATGAATAGACGTCCTACAGCGGCCACACCGTTTCTTCTCAGCTGCTTTCTTACACACTCTGATTTATGACTGAATTAACTTTTCCTGACAACGACACAATGACTGCAAGCCGTTTCATTCTCCGTCGTGTTTTCCAGACACATAGAGACGTTTTGTAACACAGTAAAGTAGGGCTGAAAAACGTATTACAATATAACATAATGGAAAGATATAAAAATGGATTTTACATAATACTGCCCCTTTAATACAGAACATTTCTAGAAAAAGGAAATATGAGTTTGAAAAGTCAATAATTTTCAACTTTTGAAACTCTGAAACTTTCAAGCTTTTCTTAAGAAAATTTCTGAAATTAATCTCAAAATTTTTGTTGGGAACATACTCACTTTTTTGTGTAAATGCCAAAAATGGCCGTAATGCTCCGTTGTAGATTTTACGTTCTTCTTTTAAGTGTCTTTAATTGCTGGATGCTGTTTATCGATAGCAGCTTTCTAAAGTTTCACACACCACTGCGTTATACACGGCTCTGTCGTCTCAGACTCCATCATCAGCATAGTTTTATTTATGAAGCCATATTTAGACTTCCTTCTTCATGTTGGATTTTCTTTTTCTGAGAACTTATTTTTGCTTTTGGTGCCTAAAGTCTGGAATAAACTTGAAATCTTTTCAGTTTTCTGCTCCGTCTTGTTGAAACACTTGAACTGTCTGAGGAATCATCTGCAGCTCAGCTATCTATTCCTTTTTTTCTCTCCTTAAGTTCGACCCACTGCCGGTAAATATCTGTTTGTTCTATAATAATCAAAATGTGAAATGAAAACAAAGTTTCAGTGCGGTTTGTGTGTTGCCGTGGTAACCAGGACGCCCCTGCCTGTGTGGGAGCGGCCTTACGTAACCGTTAAACACGACGCTTTCACGAGGGGGAACAATGGTGGGCGGGACTTCCTGTGATGTAGCCCGCGCTGTGCTGCGATTGGTCGGTTTTCTCAGCCAAATCACCGTTAAAACTCACAGAACATGAAGAGATGTCACGATTAGGGCAGCAGGGTGACGGTGTTTATCTTCCGATCTGTTTCTCTCGCTCTCCATCCTGCTGAAATCCTGTTAGCAGAAAGCGAGCAGCGTGTGATGGAGACGCGCTTAAAGCCGGTTTCCTGCTGAGGGCCGGCAGATTACACAACAAAGCTGCCGGTTAAACAGAAAACTCCCAGGCAGCAGGAGACAAAGGAGAAAAAAAAAACACGAACCTATCTTTAAATCTGCAGAAAACGTTCAGCAGATCATTTAATAAATCTGTCAAGTTTATTTTATATAACATTTCAGCAACAAGGCAGTTCAGAGTGCTAAACATTGTAAAAACAAAAAGCACAGAACACAGTTTTAAAGCACATTAGTCCTGGAGATGTTCTTCAGGCGACAGAAGGCTGATTTTCTGTTTGTCTTTATGTCTCTGAAGGTTCAGGTCTGATTTCTAACTTTTATCTGTAACAACTGAAGCTGTGTGCCGGTTTTAGTGAACATCCAAAAATAAAAACTTCAGTTTTGTTCAGGATTCTGATATTTTATCTCCAACATCGTTTACTCAGTTAATCATATCTAAAAAGATTTTTGGTTTAAATACTTAAAGCTTTTTTGACAATATTAGAAATGCATTAAAAGATGCAAATAAACAAATAATTTAATTACTTTTTTAAAGAAAAAAAAAATTTTGTCGACTAAAATGTATGTTTAATCTAATATATATATATATTACGTTTTTGGTTTGGTTTTGGCAGTTTTGGTTATTTCATAGTGATTTGTCCTAAATGACACCACCACTGCTAATCCACCTCCTTTGCTTTTGCCGCTCTCCTTTAGATCTCTGCCTGACTGAAAAGAAATTCCTGCGAACTTTAATCTCTCTTTGTGTAAATCCTGTTTCCTTCCTGATGGAAATCCTGACCTGACGTATCTGGAGGGAGCAGCAGGTGTTTGCAGAACCCGATCGGCTCCCAGACGGTCCGGTCCAAACAGAAAACACACGGCCTGCTGGGAGAAACCGTCATGCTAAGCATGCAAACATGGCCGCCTTTCATGTTCTCAACAGCAGCTGCTGCAGGGATCCGAAAATATCAGATTGTGACATTGACTGAAAAACGGAATTAGAAGGAAAAATTTAAAAGTTCTTTTTCTGTTCTGGTTTCCTTTAGCCGAGGAGAATAAAGTTGTGATTTAAAGTCAGCGGACGGGAAAGCTCCAGAGGAAGCTGATTAGCCCAGGATGGCAGCTCTTCCTGAACACACCAGGAGGAACAGTTAAGCTTTAGCTTAGCCAAGCGAAGCAAAACCTCAGCGTCTCCCTGCTTCCTGCCCACAGGAGAGCTCCTGAACGTCCAGAACAAAAAACCTCAAATCATTACAACCAGCGCTGTCCAAACTGCATGAACCCAGAGCCAAAAGCCCCAAGTTCAAACTATTCAGGGGTCAAATTTATATTTTCCCATTTAAAAAAATATATTTAAAAAATACTATTCACTTTTTTACCTGCACAACAATAAATTAAAGTTAATATTTTGCATTTGACTTTATAGCTATTTAGGTTTTTTTTATTCTCAGGAACAAAAATAAGAATTTCTCCTACAAACTTTACCATATTTATCCCAATATAATGGACGGATGTGAGTAAAAACTTGCTATATTAAAAGTAACTAAACTAAATCTAACATACTTTTAAAAAGATGTGAACATGCCATGGAAAATCTCATCTTAAAAAAAGTAAAAAGTGTCGAAGAGCAAATATGTATCATTCTTGAATTGCGGTTATGGGCCACACAAAACTAATCCAGGGGCCACAAATGGCCCCCGGGCCGCACTTTGGACCCTCCTGCTCTACCCAGAGACGTCACTGGTTTCTTCTCCATCTCCGATGTTCAAACTGCGATATGTTATTCATCTGAGCGCCTCGGCTGGTATTGTTCTGAAGCTAAAGGTTTTTATTGATTTAACACGAGCCCCTTCTGACTGCAGCCTGATCCTCCAAGCTAAGCCTTTTCACGAAACACTGCACACTTAGTGTCCCGCATGCTCCAAGGTCAATAAAAGCCCGCAGACTGGAAAGCGATGGAGGAGGCAGCGCTCTGCAGACAAAGTTCAAAGAAGGATTTTCTTTTTCTCCTTCTGTGATTAAAGATGTGCGTCGGAGTTCTGTTTGAAAAGAAATAAAACCTTGGTTAATATTTGGTGTTGGAGGGAAAAGGTTGACTTCTGCAGAGGCAGCTACTCTGTTTTAGTTCAGTTTATTTTATATTCAGAGCAGCCGCTTTCTTTTTTTACTTTAATTTCTATCAGAAAACAGAGTGAGCCGAATGAACACAAACTCATCCCTGTGAAAAAGATTTTATCTTTAAAGTAAATAAAAAACCAAAGCTCATTTTCTTCTGCTCATTTTTCCTCTTTTCTGCTTCGCAGTCTGGAAAAGACAGAAAATTGATCTAATTGGTGCACTGTTTGGCCTCGTTTTGTTATAAACTTTCTGTTTTTCAACAGCAGTAAATTGATTTGATGTAATTACATTTTTGCCTTTTTAAATCAGGCAGAAAAAAGTTTGTATGAACAAGGTAATGGATAAATAACCTTAAAATTAAAACCTGCATGTATTTTTATTGAAACTTTAAACTGTGAAAGTGTAATCCCTCCCCGAGAGAAATCTGGAAAAATAAATTTACTGTAAATATTGAAATTTGCACAGAAATATAAAGATAGAAACCATAAGGACCAATTTACAAAGTTAATCTGCAAACAAAAGTTAATTTTGGGATTAGTTTCTCTCCAAAGAAACATTACTTTAGAAATATTGTCCAATTCTGCAAGAAAAACTTTTGTTTTTATGTCTTTTAAAAGGGGCTTAAACTTTTTTAAATTTAATTGCTTTGCTGGTTTATTGGTTCTCTTTTCAAATTATAAATCAGTAATTTAATCCTGTAATGTTTGGGTAACGCTTCATGAACATGGAGGCGGCTTTGTGAATGTTTGTGTTCATCAAAATGTTATTTGGTAAATAAAGACCTAAAGCTAACGTTCTGGGCGAGAGGCGGGGTCACCTGGACAGGTGGCCAGTCTGTCGCAGGGCAACACAGATAGACAACCATGCACACTCACACCTCGGGAGAATTTAGAGAGACCAGTTGACCTGACAGTCATGTTTTTGGACTGTGGCAGGAAGAACCCGGAGAGAACCACCATGCACAGGGAGAACATGCAAGACCAACTGCGCCACCCAGTGCCAAAAATGTTATTTCCAAACTCTGCCAACATTACAGAATTACTAATAAAACCTCTGAAATGTGATCCGTTTGATTCCCGACATCGGACCGTAACCCAAACGTGTTTCTGTTAGAAATGTGTTGGATGGACCCGGACCTCACGCCACTCCGACAGATCCGATCAGGTTCCGTCAGGATTATTAAAGAACATCTCACATGTCTAGAGCCAGAAACACCTGCCTGCATCTGGCCTCGTGTGTTTCAGCAGATCGCCTTATCAATCAATCAATCAATCAAGTTTATTAGTACAGCACATTTCAGCAACAAGGCTGTTCAAAGTGCTTGATGTCATAAAAACACAAAAATCAACAATTGAATTTTTACCATCGTTTCAAAAGCAGCTTTAACCAGGTGAGTTTTAGTCAGTGTTTCAGCTATTTTGCAGTTTTTCTTGAAGATTTGTGGCGCATAGAAGCTGAATGCTTCCTCTCAATTCTGGTTCTGGTTCTGGAGATGCAGAGTAGAACCAGAAGGTTGATCCAACAGCAGCAGAACTTTAAGCCGTTCAGTGATTATAAACTAACAGCAGTATTTTAAAGTCTGTTCTCTGATCTATGATCAGAATCATTAATGGTAATTAATGATTCTGGATCTCCTTGAGACATTAGTCCTGGAAATGTTCTCCAGGTGGCAGAAGGCCGACTTTGTAACAGCTCTGAAGGTTCAGGTCAGAGTTTGTCCTGATTTTCAGTTACCAGCTGTAGTAACTGAAGCTGTGATTAGATTGTTTCTCTCCAGGTCCAAACATAATAGCTCAGTTTTTTTCTGAGGCTGATCGGGTTACTGCACTCCTGAGGATCCGTGTACAGCGGCGGCGATCGGTTGGGTGAGCTGAATCCACAGCTTTATTCAGAGGGAAAGCCGTAGGAAAGCAGAACGTGCTCAAAGTCTCGTCCTCTGCTTATTATTCCAGCCTTTCACTTTTAAATCTGAGCCGCAGTATTGCTTTCTATCGTTGGAGAAATCTCATCTCCCCACAACAGAAAGCATCCTCCCAACACGACCACAAGCCGATAGTCAAACAGACAAACACTTCCACATGCTGACCCAGGCTCATTCAGCTAATGTGTGTCTGCAGCAGCCCGTGGTTAATAACTGTGTTTGTTCTCTCTGCAGATGCCGGGTCGGGATCGGGAGATGATGGTAAGATTACTCACCTCATCCGTCCTCCTGCACCTTCTCTGCTCCAACTCTGCATATGCTGCTGCAGCTGCTGCTGCTTTTCTTCAACATGTTCTTCTCTGTGGCACGAAAAGTTTTACTTTCCTCACGTTGAACACAACTTTACAAGTTGAGTCTGTGTGGTTGAAGTCATTAAAACTCTTGAGATTTGCATTTCTAGTTTAATTTGCTGAACTGGTTTAGTTTCCTGCTTTTCAACAAACCCCTGGAAACTGTCGACCTTGGCTTGGAAATCTGATGACCGTTTCTGATGCACAGATTTTCGCCCAAACTCTGATGAGAGGAATCCGCGTTTCATAAAACACTCGCACCAAGACGGCCCACACGCAAAGTCATTTATACTCATCTCCATGGCAACAACCACGGCATTCAGACGTACCTGTCCGCGATTGGTTTTATTCTCCTCGGTTTATTTAAGTCAGTATTCATGTAAAAATCATATGTAAGTCGCACCTGACAGGTTAAGCTGCAGTCTGGAAAATACTATATCTGAAGTCCATTAAGGCAGGACCTGAAGGTCAGAGAGATTAGAAAACAATCCAAGAGCTCCACGTCAAATGCTAAGTTAGCATCTTTTTAACTGTTTTCACCCACTTCAAAATAAGAGCACGACTGTAAAAGGCAAACTACCTGAAGTATTTAATAACCAAAACTTTAACATCGATTGCAAACTTTACTCATCTGAAAGTTTACACAACAAAGTAAATTTAGGGGAAGCTCAGGGCGCTTAACATTATGAAGGTTATTAAATGTGCTAAACTGCTGAGCTAAAAATGAGTTCTCAGAGTTCGAACTTCATCAGATGAAATGAAGCTTTTGAGAAAATTAGTGCTTTAGAATTTATTAGCAACAATTAATTTAGGAGAAGCTCGGTTCACTAAACGTCTTCAAAGTTGTGATGAGTTTTGTATGCATTTCTACAGCTTGTACATAAACTAACAAGTTGCTTTTAAACCCGGTCGAGCTTCTAAAGGACAAATATTCATGTTTTATGTACAGATGTGTTACGACTGTAGGTGAATGCTGATGTGTGACGGATGTGTTAGCTGACTGGTCTGGCTCCTGATGCAGCCGGTGTCAGTCGACCGGCTGATTGCACTGCGTTTGCTCGGCCTTGTTGCAGTTGTCAGACAGTGAAGGTGCTTCTTGTTTCTGCTGCAGTCTGTTCACACACAGGGAGGACATGACACTGCTCACGGGTTTATTTCATGACCTCGATTATTGTCTCGTCACTTGGCTTCATTTCGCACCGTACTGCAGAAGGAAGCGGGAAAAAGGTTATTGAAACGTTTAAATTCTCAAGTCTTTACAAGGTAATGGTTTTGTTTAAGGCCTCGGCTATCGTTAAACTGTTCTCACGAAGAAACTATTATCTTATGACCTGGATCTGATGAAGGTGTGGAGCGATTTAAAACAGGATGTGTGAGTTTTCAGTCTCAGAAAAGCTTCTGGTTGGTAAATCTTCCTGAATGATGAATGGATGTGAAGAGGAATCAGAACATTGGCGGGAGGAGGCACCGGATGAAAGATGAGAAGCATAAGGGAGGATGATATATTGAATTGTTTTGTGGTTGAATTAGATATAACGGTAATGAAATGAATTTGAGTGAACTGGACAGAATGGATCTCAGGAGGAAAAAGGTGAAATATTCCCTCTGGGTCAGGGAGAATCAAATGTTTAAACCTCTAAATTCAAGAATTCAACCCTCAGCTAAAGTATCAGGATCTTGGATATAAAAAGATAAAATGAGTTTCCTTGGAGAATTTGATGGATAATTCCTCCATGCTGATATTCCTCAGTTTATTTGCATATGCAGCTCCTGCGTTAGCTGTGGTGCGTTTGAGCTTCATTAGACTTGAACACAAGAAAGAGAGAGATTGAAAGAAGAGATAGAAATGGAACGGAGCGATAGAGAAACAAAAACACGGTCTGAGGCCGAAGGGCTGTTGATGTAAAAACGCTGCAAAGCTGATAACAGAGGAGAGGAAATGTAAGGCTGAGATTAAAAAACATCCTCCAGGTACGTGAGCTGGACACATGGAGGCAGGAGCAGGACGAGCCCACTCATCGTGACACCGGCGTTCCCATCATGCTTTGTTTGTCGCGCCGCGTCGCTCTGAGATCCGTCTCAATAAAACCTAAAAGCTGAGAGCTAAAAATCTAAAAGCATGCAGACTGAAAACACTCGGCAGCAAAGTTAAAAAGTTTTCAGCTGGAAATGCAGTGATGTCGTAGAACAGTGACGTTATACGGTTTCAAACAAAGCTGTAAAAAACATTACAGTTTTCTAGCATCTCAGGATTTTACTCTGCAGATTTTAATTAGTTGCCTTTTAAAGTTTTAAAATATTTTAAAACTTTAAAACTTTGAAAGATTCTAGAAACGACAAACAACCCGACCGTCCTCTTCATGTGTCAGTCAGAGGGTTCTTCAGATTCACTGTAATACAGACTGCTACTGGAGCTCTTTCCTCCCAATAGCCACTGGTGTCTACAACGACTCAGAAGATCTGAATTAATATGAGTTAATCCAACATTTCATTTTGAAAATTAAAAAATAAATGACATAATCAGACTGGTCAAAACATAAGGTTAAATGGAAATGTTGGTATTTTAAGGACCGAAACAACAATGATTTACACAAAATCAGGCAAAAGAAAAAATGTTTCCAGATCAGTTTCTTTCAGTAAAAAACTTAAGAAACTTTAACAAAATCAGCAGGTGTGTGTCTGTATCTGGTGAATGTTTGGTTAAAACATGTTTTTCTTTTACTCAACTAAGAGTAGACGCACTTCATAATAAGATTACTCAAGTAGAAACACTCCTAAAAGGCGAATCGATCATTCAGGAGGGAAACGGAGAATTAGGAACCGCCAGCTGAGGGGCAGAGGGTGTGTTTCTGCACCAGAGGAGGAAACGCAAACAGCCTCGGTCCGCGCAGAGCGGGAGGCGAGGTCAGCGCGGGCGGAGGAAGCCTGCTGGTGCTTTACGAGCCGGGGGAGAAGGTTAAAGCAAGAGCCTGTAAAAGATGGCTTTGAGGGAAGCAGCAGTGGAGACCCATCCTGCTGAAAATCAAATATATTTTAACGGCCCGCCATAAATCCACACACATAAACCAGGATAAGCCAGGAAGTTGCCAGTTTCATTGGCTGCAGGCAGTTTGTGTGACTCTGTATGTGTGTGTGTGTGTGTGTGTGTGTGTGTGTGTGGAGAGTAAAGCTGCAGAGCATGCATGGCTGCATTCATGCTTCAGTGTGTGTTCTCTTTTATTTATTTATTTTTTGCATCTGATAAGTGAGAACACGAGTCAGCTGTGCAGAGCGGAGAGCCGGCGGTCACGAGAGCGGTCACATGGTCCGACGCTCGTCCAAATCAAATTGTACAGTGGAGGGGAAATTGAGTTTCGCTCACATGATCTCTGCTGGGAGAAAAAAACCACAAAAGCTTTAAACAGAAGAAGGTTTCTGAAAATTCACAGATTAAAAGAAAACAACGTTAAGTCAAGTCTGATTCTCTCTGAGGCTAAAAAAGACGGATAAAAACATTAGAATGGAAGATGAGTGTGTTTATTATCTATCCACCCAAACCGTGGCCTGGGGGCCATTTGTGGCCCTTGAAGTTAATTGTGCGGCCCCCAACTGCATTACAAGGATATTTTCAGTCATATAGTTACATTGACTTGAGTATATTTTTGGAAAAGCTGTAATTTTAGGAGTATTTTTACTGTGCTGTACTTTAAGTAATTTTATTATGAAGTATTTTGACTCTTACTTGATTAAAATTTCTGGATTTTCTACCCACTGAATGAAAAACATGTTTAAACCAAAAATCCACCAGACACAGACACACACCTGCAGATTAATTGTGATCAAAAATTTTTTTGTAATCATGTCATTTAAATTATTTTCATTTTGATCTTTCAAACACCAAATTTCATTTTATATAATAATTTTAAATATTAAACGATTAATAATTTGATCATTTACGCAATACCTTAGTAGACCTTTTAGAAAATATTTTCTTACTCTTGAGTAAAAATTTTACAATTGCGTTGCTTCTTATCAAGAAAATGTTTTAAATTTTTTTTTTTTTTTAAATTGATGCGGTGTCAAAAAGTGAACTCATTTTTGCAAGTGATTAGATTTCATCTCCCTCCAATGTTTTTGTAATTCCAATTAGTAGTTGGAATTACAAACTACCAATGCACTTTTAGCTGCATTGGCAGCTAAAGGTGCCAATGCAGCAACTTTACTGTTATATTTAGCAACTTTTCAAACCAAAAAAATTTTATTTTTAAAAATGTCATTATTGGTGATCTGCCAGATCGGTTAAACATGGTGGGATTCTGACTGAAATATAAAATCACAGGGGAATAAATTTAGCTGCATCTGGACTTTCACCTTATTTTATTGGACTGGTCCAACCGCATGAAGCTGCCGTCCATCAGAGGACCTCCATCTTGTTTTTTATTCATTTCCTACTGCAGGAGAATATTAAGTCTCATCGATTATTCCCACTTCCATCACCTTTCCACAGAACGAGAACCAGAAGTGATTAGATTTCATCTCCCTCCAATGTTTGGATCTCGTTTTTATTAGTTGATAAAAAAAAAAAATACGAATACGTTTTTTCATAGTTCTGGTCAATAATGCATACATTTTTATTTATTTCTTCTGTCGATTTCATTTGATAAGAGGAATATTTGTTGAAACATTTTTGTCAACAAATACAAAACTTCGTAATGTCATTAAAACCTGTACAAGAGTAAATCTGGACCTTATCCTTCGCCGTAGTTGTTGAAGAAAACAAACCATCCATCCTTCCTGTAGAAACAGCCCATTCAGACCAAATTAATCACGCCCCGTTTAAGAAGAACTCGCCCTGTAGAACCTCTATTAATTATTCAGCTTTAAAGCCCCCAGTTGTGCGTCCAGTCTGAGTTTTTCTCGGTTTATTAATGCTTATAAACATCATTTGATCCGAGGCTCTGGATGTGAGTCAGCAGGACGCCGCCACCGGCAGCCTGACCTGACCTGACCTGACCTGACCTGACCTGACTTCAGGTCCGATCCCAACGCTCATCCAAACCAATTGCTCCCAGTAAATGGTAAAAAATGGCTCCATTGTGACCCCTCAGTGGAGTCTAATTACCAGTATTTACATCCAGCTCTAACCTCTCGCTGCATTTCCTTTGGAAAAATAACTTTTAAATGTAATATCAAGATATTTTTCTCTGTCTCCACTGTTTGTGTTATATTTATTTTTGGTGCCTGTTGACTAATGAAAAGATGAGCTGAGTATTGGGGCCTAATTGAAATACAATAGCCTGACTGAGGTAATTAATCCAATGATCAGACCCACAACGCTATGGATTTGCCAGCACTTCATTAGTTTGAATTAAGGAGCGAGGCTCCACTGTGGTGCGATTATGAATTCAATATCAATTGATCTTCCTCTGTTGGAAGCAGCCCACAGAAATAACCTTATGAGGAAGCAAAAAATAACACTTTATTGTTTTATTGGCTTTTCAAATATGGTCAATGAATCTTAAGGTGCCCACATCACCTACATTAAGAAGAAATGGAAGAATAAAATGGATCATTTCTGCGTCTCTAGTGGATTTCAAGCATTTAGGTTAATATAGAGGGATCCATGGTTAGCTAAACAAGTGCTGTAATTTTTCAATTAACCTAAAAGTTGTTCTTTGTTTGTGATTCGTAAAAACTCATAATAACCCCAAAAATCAAATATCTTTATTATATTTTTCACCTGCGGAGGTCGATATGTTTTTCACCTGCGCGACACATGCCAGGCTGAATACAGAGGGCTGGACACCATTAGCTACAGCTAACATCATTACCGGGAACTAACAGCATTAGCAGGAGCTAGCATAAGCTCAAATCAAGCTGGAAGATAATGAATGGATGTTTAAAGTGAAAGTTTTTGCAACAAACTATTTTGACATATTTGAGAAACTGTTTTGATCCTAATGCTAACTGTAAACAGCTTGTGTTAGAAACTGGAGCTCTTTATGGCATACGTTCTCCTTCTGGGTTAGCATCTCCCTATACACTCCAGAGGACACATGATAGAAATTATTTATCTATCAAATCAAAGCAGTTTTTCTCAATTTCATGCCAAATCAACAGATTCCAAGCATGTTTTTGCGCTAATTCATAATTATGAGTTTATTGCAAACTTTCTGCAAAAATGTTCAAAAACATCAGATTTAAGCGATGCTAATTCCCACCTGCAGGTGGCAGTGTTTCTTACTTCCACTGCTGCCTCAGACATACCTGATGACAGGTTGTACTGTAGTCTGGGATCGACGTGGAAAGTGGCAAAAAGTCACACGTAAGCTTAACTATCGCAAAATTCCTTTCAAATCTTTTTAAATTAGAAACCACAAAATCACAAAACAATCGCAAAATGCTAGAGGGACAGATCAGGGTGAAAAGATGTTGATATTTTAACAGTTTCTTCATAGGTTTTATAAATGCATTCTGCCACAACCGGCCCTTTAAAAACATTTATTTTCATTCTTGTGGCCCAAAGTGAAAATGAGGTTGGCACTCCTTAAAAAGAGCTAGCTAACTAAGGGGTGTTAAGGTGTTAGCTAAGGAGCTACAACCTTCAGCAGGAGCTAAATGTTAGCGACTGCGTACTTCTATTCACCACTCAGTACTTTCTACGTTGTAGATCGATACAGTGAGTGAAGGAGCTAATCATTTCAATCTAAGCAATGGAATAAAATAAAATAGAAAGTGAACGTTCAGTTTCCAGCCTGACCTTTGGTTCCCCTGCTGATCGCTCCATCTAACAGCCTCCAAAGTGGAGAGCGGCTGCCCCAGTCACACAGCTATCGCTATGGTAACCACGTTAGAGGTTTAGGGAAGTGAGTAATCTAATCTTCCCACTTTGTGGCACAGCGATAAGGCTCACCAACACCAGCCCACCCGTATCTGGGTGTGTGTGTGTCTGATTCGGTTATTCTACGCTGCAAATCTCCCTCTCACAGAAAGCCTATGGAGCCACTTTGTTCCCGTTAATAAGAGGAAGACTCCAGTTAAAAAGTTGGAACCCGGCTGAAGTTGACATTTGGCACCGATGTCTTCTGCATTACGGCAGAACTTCAGCCTTAACCAAGTTTAACATTTTCATACAAATGACTGATTGCTCATCTCTGCACTCATATCCAGCCATCATATGATTGCATTTGTTTTTAAAAGATGAGACGCCTGCAGAGGAATGAGGATGATGACTGGAGGTGCATGAGACATTTATTTGAGTAACTTTTTGGAAGAAAGTACTTTTATCTTTTATCAGAGTAATATTAACTAATCCTACTTGCATAAAATTTCTATGTACTTTAATTAATGAATAACAAATAAGTTTCAACCAGACATGCAGCCACACACTCAGTTAATGTCAAAGTGAGACATCCTGTTTGTATGCCAGCTTTGTTGCTCCCTGAAGTGCAATTTGAAGATCCGTCCGTCCGTCCGTCCATCATCCATCCATCCATTCATGTGTTAGTGATGTTTAAGAACAATCAGCTTCAGTGCCAGTGAATAATGGCCTTACGTAGATATTAATCGCTCAGATCAGCCGATTAATCGCTCAGATCAGCCTCCGTCCTCAGAGGTCCGGATGGTTCTGCTCTCCATCCTTTGGTTCCCATCAAGTCTCTTTCCCGCTGATGTGCGATAATAAACCAAAACACAGACCTACTGTTGCTGTGACAACCCGTACCCTTAAAAAAAAAAGAAGAGTACTCAACACCAAAGCACCAATGGGAGTGAAATTACAGCAGGATGTAAAGTTTCTGATTGTTCTGCAGTGTTTTTTGATTCCCGATGTGGTAACAGTCGGATACTGACTGCTCAGACAGAACCGTGTCATTTACTGCGATTTCTAGAAGCGCGAACAGAAACAAGCAGCAAAATGAATGGAGGAGGTGTGTTAATGAGCTGTTCATCTTTAATACGCCATTAAAAAATAAAAAAAGCAGTATAAAAGCTTGTCGATGCCATTTAGGAGATTGCGTTTTAATTCCATCAGATTTGAGCTAATGGTGCTGAAATGTAGATTGTTGATGGGGAAAACGAAGCGGCTTGTGAGTTCACTGCGGCATCGGAGAGCGGGCCTTTTATTGAAACACAGAGCAGGCGCGGAGCAGCGGCTCGGCCGATAAGCCTTTCTTTTGGCACGGGGGATAACGGCGTAATCTGGGCCGAGAGGGAGAGGATCTGCAAATGAGATGGAGGCAAAGTCGTTAGATCCCTTCATCCACGCAGGTTCTCCGCTTCCATTCCCATCTCTCACCTCGCCGGCTTCGCTGTTTCTTTATCTCTCCATGGGAACGTATCCAATCATGCCGCTCTGAAATTATTACTGAGATTTCCTCTATCGCTCTGAGTGTGTGTGTGTGAGATGAATTAGAGGTTCAGGCCGGGTGTCTGAAAAGTGTGACGGACGCTGATGAGAGCCGCCGGGTCACCTTTCGGTCCAGCCCTCCCTGCCGGCTTCAGGGGATTTTATTGTCTTCTTTTTTCATTTATTGAAAATAATGGAACCGGGGCAGAGAGAGAAAACCCGCCAGGGGAGCGGTGAAGGATCGCTGCGAATCGAGGCAGATATTGGGGTGGGAGAGTTGGGAGGATTGGGATTATACTCTGTGTGTAATAGCGGGATTTGGGATTAAAAGAGAGAACAGAGGAGTCTGCTGGGAAGTTTAGGAGGGAATGTGAACGATTTGTGTGCGTCAGAGACCAACTCAGCATGAATATGCAGCAGGTTCGTGTTGACAGAAAACAACCAACAAGCTTCCAGGTTAAACATCAACATTTCAAACTGGATCATAATGCCTCTAATCCATCATGACAGACAAACAATTCTTCTCTTTGTTTTTGCATTTTCAATCATATTACCTTTAAGGCTTAAACTTCTCTAAAGGTTATTTCTTTTGGAGAGTTTTCCAACTTCATCCTGTAGATTCAGTTCAATTGGGACCAAAACTTCAACATTTTTTACATTTTCTGCTGCTGGAGTTTTCACATCACTTCTGCCGTCACTTACCTTACTCTCCACAAACCTCTCCTCCATCGGCTGTAAGTTAGCTACTTCTTCTTCTACTGGGTTGATTAGTTAGAGCACTGCTGCCACCTGGTGACCGGAGGCTTGTGTATTCTGCTTCTAAAAACTGTTTCCACTTCTCCACTACTTGCTGGTGTTCATCCTGTTGTTGTCCTGGATGGTTTTACTGTGACTCTCATGGTGTCCATGTTGATTTTTCTCCTGTTTCTGTATTAAAACCACTCATGGTTTAAGTCATCTCCAAATCACCAACTAATCTTTGACAGTGTTGTCATGGCGTTAAATATAAACTACAGCAAACTGAACGCTGAAATTAAAAGCAAACCAGTGGAACCCACCTTTAAACTTTTTTTAATAAATGTTGGTTAGACATGGAAAAAGTTTTCAAATGATTTATCAGTTTCCATCTGAAAAACTCATCCTCTGCTAATAAAGCAGGTTTAGTTGCTGCTTCAGTTTCCAGCTGTACGGACAGAAGGGAGGGAAGGATAAAGAAGAAGAAGAGAAATAATGAAGGGAGTAAGAGCTGCTCCTCTGTACCTGTTTCAGTTGTTCTCTTTGGTGGCTGCAGAAGAACATTTTCTCATTATCTCCTCCATAATTGCAGCCGTTATTATTATTCTGCTGATGCTCAGCAAGGCCGTAAAACCCAACCACTGAACTTCATATGGATCCAGTATTCACAGCTCAGGTTTAATATCCTCTGGACAGCTTGTAGCTGTTTGTTGGTTTGTCATTGGCTGATTTACGCCGGCCATTTATAGAGTCTGCATTGATGGTGAGGCGGATAATCTGCAGCTGTTTACCTGAACGGATCGATGAAGTTTCTCTGATTATAACTTCCACAGTACACGGTAGACAAAAAAAAGATAAATACGATCAAATGATTGAATATTTTTCCCACATGAAACGACAAAATGTTTCAACTTTTTGCCAATGATAAAGCAGAAATAATCTAGATTTAATCCCAGCTGGATTTATGGCAGTGACAGATTAAACGCTGCACAGACAGCCATTCATGCTCTCATGCAACTAATCTGACACTCAGTATAGTGACCTTTGACCTCATGTGCATGATCCTGGGGAAAAAAGTTGACAGTTTAGGAGTTATTTTCAGTAGCTATTGATATGTTCAAGTTAATTTTCATTTTAAAAGTCCAGAATATGTCCACAGTTTTCAGATTAGGATTAAAATTACATGTAGTAATTTTTTAATGATTCGTTCCTCCGTCATTCTTTCCATTTGTTTTATTTTGACTGTGAGAAATGCCATGAAATTAAATAATAGCC
The DNA here is from genome assembly GCA_010277075.1 of Poeciliopsis retropinna. NCBI lineage: Eukaryota > Metazoa > Chordata > Actinopteri > Cyprinodontiformes > Poeciliidae > Poeciliopsis > Poeciliopsis retropinna. Next base: position 2,252,940 of record VMRM01000037.1, on the reverse strand, counting down.
AAGGAATTTGGCCATTATTACAGTGTGAAAAAACTCCATGACGTAGCTAATAAAACAGCCTTTTGACTAAATGAATTCATCAAGAAATTAAAGCTTTCTTCTCAGACCTACAGAATAATTCTGCTGCTGAAACTCAATTTTATTACGTTTAAGCAGTTAAACATGACGGCATAGTTTACATAGATACATCCATGTCAGTGTGGCATTTTGTTAGTATCCACCTTTTTCCTGGGAGACTTACTGGGGAAACGATTCTGGGTCGTACTTGCGGCGCCCACCGGGAATAGCTGTATTTCATTGTAATTTGTAGGTTTTTTTTGCTAGTCTATATTCATGATAGAAGTTACATCTCTCTTATAATAATACAATGTTTAGTAAAACTTGTTTATCAGAGAGCTGCTCAGTATAGATTATTGTAATTGTAAGTTTAATCATGGGGAGCGACAGGAACGCGATCGTTAAGTTTTGTAACGGAATGACCGTGAGTTAGCATCGCTGCTAGCAGCTCGTTTCTCTGAAGAACTGACAGTAATAAAGAGAAAAGCAGAGAAGCTGGTCAGAGAGCCGAGCTGCAGGTTTGTGCCGACAGTATAAAACACCAGAACTACATATGCTAGGTGTCGGTTGCGGTAAACCAATATTATCACATTTAAGCTTTGATAGCTGGTGTTCCCACATATTTTATAGCCTAAAAACTCTGACGAAAGCCGGTTAGCGAATTGCTAACATGTAAACAAATGGTGGTTCTGGTTTGCGGCAGAAGTCGCGGTCATAAATCACGCAAAGCCTCATGGGGGCTAGGAATAAGGTGGATAGGACTTTAGCATTAGCCAATGCTAATATTTGAGTAGTTCTTTAGGGTTAGCCCAGCTAGCCTTTTAGCTAGCGGCCACTATATAACTGACTTAACTGAACCAGTGCTATACATGGGATTAGTGTTGCTATTTAATATGAAGCTTACTGAAAATTTAAATTTAGCTAGCGGTACCAGTGCAGGCTGTGAACATCCCTTCATAAAAGCAGTATTGAGGCATTGGCGAAGCCTCCAGGTTCTCCAGATTCCAGTCCAGTCCATCTGATCTGATGGATCCGAAGTCCAATTCGTGGATCTAATGGAGTCCAGGTCCAGCTGGATCTGGATCAGATGGACTGGACTGGATCTGGAGGTTTTAACCACAAAAACATCAGGACGTTCATAATGTATTGGAGTTTTACAGGAGCATGTTAGCAGCAGTAGCAACATTTCCCTTATTTTGTTTTTATACAAGAATCGCAAACCGTGTTGTTCCCGTATAAATCTAAACTGAAATATATCGCCATTTCCAGTGCAGCCCAGGATCTTTTCCTCTCAGCCAGTCATCACACAGCCTTGCAGCCCGTTCTGAATCTTTGCATCGGCGCCGTAAATGAGCTTAGCGCTCGCTCTCTGGAGGCCCGCGCGGCGGCGGCGTGCTCCGTATGTAAACGTCTGAAGGCTGTTTATTTGCAGGTTTCGGTGCTCGTCTCAGGAGGAGCGGGTGAATCCCCTCGTGGCGTTAAAGACTCTGCGCGCGCCGAGCGCTTTGTGTTGTGAGAGCAGAACTTTGACGCTTCACTTTGGGAGAGTGCGGCGCGGCTGGCGGTTTGTTTACATCACAGGAGCAGATCACTTTGCGGCTTGTAATGGAAGATTGGCAGAGGGGCAGTTCACTTGTTTATTTACTCGCTGAAATTGCATTTGCAGAGGCAAGGCGGGAGTGTTGCATGATGGGAGGGAAGCCTCGTAATATTACAGCGAATTATGGCGGGGATTAACTGCCCCAGCACTGATCTTTGAACTTTGAGTGTATGAAAGAGAAAACATTACTGCGTCTTATTTGTTTTGCTCCTTTACTTTCAGAAGCCTTTTGAGGAGAGTCTCTCTGGACCAACTTCTAAACCTAAACTACTCTCTAAAAAGAAGATTTCCATTTTTATTGCTCATAAACTTACAGCAAATCAATAAATCAATGCTGTAATTTAGCTGTAAAATTCTTAATTTCTGTGCTGGTTATTAGATTTGACTGACACAGCTGAACAGAGCAGGTTAAAGAAGCTGACAGGTTGATTAACAAGCCTCCGACTGTGTGGTTTTCTAATCTTATAAGACAGCTGTGATGTGTTTATTTTATTCTTAACTAAAATCAATCTTGCAGGGCACGGTTCACAGTTGAAGCATCACAATGTACGTGTCAAACTCCCCTTTTCTCATTTCGTGCCCCTGCTGAGTTTCTCAAATTAGCAGAAAGGACCAACAGGAGAATGATGAAGTGCCGGCAGCAACGTTTCTACTGCAGGTGTGGATTACAAAAACTGAAATAATTAACACTTTTTGTTGCATTGATGTCTCAGACTGTGTCGCTATGCAGCGATGGACACCAATCGCTTCACTGTGGGATCTCTGACTCCTCACTGGTTCATTTGAATGAGGTACATTTTGTCCGTTCTGCATTAATTTTCCCAATAAAGACGGACTCAGTAGGTCAGAAGCTGAGTAGAGACCAGAAACAATACATATAAAAGCCCTTCACGTTGGATAAAATCCCTGCTGCTTTCCGCAACGCCTTTCAGAAAGTGAATAATTTGCAAAAACTTCAATCACAGCAATCAGAGGATGGAGCTGAGCATTAAAAAGTTTTCCTGCGTATTTAAATGGATAATTCTTTCTTTTAGGTGGGTTTAAATAGCAGTGATTTTTGAATAAATTGAGCTACTTTTGTTGCAGGAACCCAGCTTCAAAACAGAGTGAACAGAGTTTGTTTTCTTTTAACCCTAAATAGGGATTGTGTCATCTTTACAAATCTATAAAAAGCGCAAATCTTCCACGCAAAATAAAACGCGTTAAGACTACCTGGGCCAATTTTATAAGATAGAAAAATAAGAAAATTATTATTAAACACTAGTGAGCTGTGAATTAGAACATAAAATCTTTTATTTTTAATGCCATAGTCAGACTAGCCATTAGCTTGTCTGTACAATAGAACTGATCTTTGCTGATCTAAGCTAGATGGTTATTGACCGAGTCAACCTGAGCTATCACTTTAACTGTTAATCATGAAAAATGAACTCATGAAATCAAAAACTTCTGTAAGAAACGTGACAAAATGTTGAACCTGAAAAGACGAGGCTAATAACCTCAGCTGAGTCCTAACGCCATTGTTTGACATGGCAGACCTGTTCTGCCTGAGGAGGACCGGCCTGCATGTCAGCTATCGGAGTCGGACGGCAGCCAGCCTGTGACTTGGCAGCGCCTTGCTGCTCTCAGGTGGGGCTTTTCCCTTTTTAAGGAGCTAAATGAAGCGTGAATTTTTTAGTCCCACAAATAGCTGCACTGAAACGCCACTCCAAATGAATATTAACCTCTGTGAACCGCGCATATAAATAAATCACGGCTTGCCAACAGGTTAGTGTGGTTCATGGCTCGTTTCTTTAGGAATGGACTCTCTGCTCTGTATAGTTTCATAAATTTGCCCTCCGCAGCATTGACTGCGTTTTCTGCTCACCTGGTTCGGTTTCCAATTCTCCTCTGCCTGTGTATCTCTCCTAAGCCCCGGCCAATCCTCCCCGGTGGTCTTGTGCACACAAGATTAGTCTTTCCTCCTCCGCCTCTGAGACCAAATCCTGCCACTCTCCAGCAGCCGCCCGGCTGTCCGCGGCTCCACTCCAGAGCGCAGCGGCCCAACAGGCTGGGGGCGAGATTAGAAGTGGCATGTTGGGGGTTGGCTGTGCAGCCGGCTGACGCGGCGCAGTGAGTGCAGGCTGGAGGCGGACGTTTCCTGAGATGTTCTGTCACTGCTGCAGCCAGCAGGTGAAAGGGGCAGAGCAGGAAGCGCCGCGCTAAAGCCCGCAGCGTCGGTCCAGGTGAATGTCTTCTTCTTCTGCTCTGTAAAGTCGGTCCCAACAGGTGAAATAATAATTAAGCCTCCCTGCTGTTTGTTAGAGTTTTATTCTCTTTGCAAAGTTGAAGTCGATGTTATTTTCTCATGGGGAAGGAAAATGCAAAGATGTCATAAAAATGTGGGACTTACCAACTCTATTTAAATATATAAATATAAACAAAGTGCTTCACATCACCAAATACTAAAATCATCCTGTTTACAAAACTACAAGGTCAAAAAATGCTTTGTTTTTTAAAGTCATATTTTCATAATGTTATTGGGGCCTGCCCATAGCGATGCAGAGGGAGAGCAGACTTGCAAAGCCTTGACACTTTTTATATCATGTCTTTGCTCTTTTGGCCATTATATAACTGATTTAACTGAACCAGTGTTACACATGGGATTAGTGTTGCCATTTAATATGAAACTTACTGAAAATTTCAAAGTAAAAGCCTCCATATTCCTGTCAGGAATATTATTGCACCGCCATAGGCTGGCATATTTAGTAAGCCAGCTAGCTTGGTAACTGATGCTAGTCTCCAAAAGGAAATGAAAGAATTGTTGACTTGCACAAGTCTGGTTCATCTTTTCCAGATTTCTGTCACATGACCAACTGAAATTAGCATCATTTAGTATTTTTTCCAGCTGTTTGAAGAAATGAACGACTTCATTTGGTTTGGCAGAGTGACTTATTTTCAGCTCTCAATGAAACAAGCAGGCAGATTTATTTTGCCGTCAAAGTGCCTGAAGAGCTTTTAAATGCCTCATTTCTTCTAAGTGGAGAAATGAAAGTGGACTTCTTTTGGGGTGGCGTGGTGGGGGAGGGGGGTTGCGTATTTGGACTCCATTCACACACAAAAGGCTCCTTAAGAGCAGCTTACCACAGCATGAAAGGAAATTTGTTATATTTATAGCTATAATCGAGGAGAATTGGCCATCTGCTTGAAGCACTCATAATTTAATAGTAGTCTGGAGCAATGCCAGTTTAATTATACACACAATCCTTACCTGAGTGGCCTCTGAAAAGTTACATTGAAGTTCCCCTCTCAGGTATCCATGAGTGGCTAACGATGGCGCAACAGTGTCTGAAGTACCGAGTTACAGAAGAAAAGCTTGAAATGTTTTTCAAGGTAAATCCAACTGGATTCAATATTCATGTAGCCACAATTTACGACAAATGTCTCATCCTTTCACTCAACGTTTTGAAGCAAACCTGATTCATGAGCAGATTCAGATTCCTCAGCAAGCATGTGGTGACAGTAGAAAGGAATGACTCCCTCAAGCTCATTCTGACCAATGCTAACGCTAGCAAATCTGTGCTAATGGACAGCAGAGGAAGTAGGAAATCCAGGATATGCGTGGAGATAGCCTTTCCAACGCTAACGCTAGCCTGTCCATAACTCAATATTGTGAGAATAAATTTATAATAATACGAGAAAAATAATAATAATGAGGAAAAAGTCATAAGAGAGTAAAATCATAATATTATCAGAGTAAAGTTGTAATTTTAGTCAAATGAAGTCGTAATTTCATAACGTGAAAAATAAATTGAAATGAACGTTGATCTTCCAGTGAATTTATACTCTGGTATAAGTTTTACAAATAGATCATATTTAATCTTTTACCACATTATCTGATCAAAGAAAGAGCCTCCAACTGGACGATCTGGTTATTGGTAAACAACCATTTTATTCTAAGTTTTTGACTTTCTTCTGTGATTTTATTGTCATAATTTAAGGCTTTATGGTCATAGCTTCAAAACTTCTGTGTTTTTAAGTGAGTCTGTTTCAGTTGCAGGTTTGTTAAAACAGAGTTGTTTCTTTTCACTGTCACCCCATGCTCACTTAGATGGAGGGTTTATTGTAAAGCCATTGTCTGTAATCAGTCGGGTTTTCTCAGATGAAAAGTGTTTTTACCAACTTTAATATCAAACTGACTTGGACAAAAATGTCACGGCTAAAATCTCTGGATGGAGTTAAATGGACATGAGCAGAGTCAAAACTGTGAGGCGAGTATGGGTAATATGGGTAATTAACTTTACCCATAACGTAAAGTTAATATGAGTCGGTGTTATAAATGCTTATTATCTGAAAGAAAGGCTAAATATCAACATAACCTAAAGGATCAGTTGATATTCTGTCCTGTCTCTGTACAAAGTGTGATATTTACACCTTTAATTTCTTCACCCGATGCTAAAACTCTTTGTTTTGATCTATTTGTTGTGCTTTACTAATGCGGCTTCCACCTAACCACCTTCTAGAACGTTTTAGTGAACCGTCATTTAAATTAATGGGAATGTCACAGTAAATTTACCAGCATGTCTCAGTCATAATCCCCATCAAAGCATTTACTGAAACTGGATAATTACTACGAACTCTGTTTTAGATTTAAATGTCTTTTCTCTCTGTGTGTGTCTTTGTTCTTCCCTCTAGGCAAACACACACAGGGAGCGAAAACAAAAAGCATTTTACTGCTTGTTTTTTAACGGCATTCAGATAATGCTTTTGGGCAAATATTTCTTAAAAGAAAAGAAACTTTGCTTCACTCAGAGGAAGAGTCGCTGCTGTAATGGAGGAGGCCAGGCGTGCTGGACAAAGGGACATGAATGACTTTTATATTATCGAATGTTGTGATCATTTTCTATTCATTAGCAGGACAAAGGTTGTTTGAGCTGCAAGTAATAACTGCAATAATTTACTCTGAATAATTACACTGCTGGACAAACGTAGCGCTGGATTCCAGCCATTATTCTTAGCTTCCCTCTTATTGATGTTGGTTTACCAGCCGTTTGTTCTGAGTTTAATGGAAGGACGTGAAGGCTGAGATTATTTTTACTGTTGGTTGGTTTGTTTCAGATCAAACAATCCTATATGGTGCGATATTAGTGCCAAAATTAAGGCTGTAGAGCACCTAGCGATGGCTACTTCCTTGTAGCAGGGGGCTATATCCCCTCTGAAGCTAGCTACTTATATGACTGCTAATGGATAGCATACATTGGCTGGATTTACTACTTTCTCTGCTGTTGTTTAGTACAGCTAGTGTAGCATTATCATTGGATAAGTTAGCAATTAGCATGTCTAGGCTGAATTTCCTTTTTTATCTTATGACCATTAGCATAGTCAGGCTAGCAATAGCACTAGATAGGGAAACAACCAGCATGGCTAAGCTGGATTTTCTACTTCCTCTGCTGTCCGTTAGCACATATAGGCTAGTGATGTATTTCAATAAGCTAACAGCTAGCATTGCTAAGCTGGTCAGTGACTTTTAAGAAATTTTGATAATAAAAAATTATACATTAGATGCATTGACATGTTATTTCTACAGTTTATTGCAATCCAACGCATAACATAGACATACATATGGAGCATTTCTAATTAGCTCTAGTTTAAAAACTTTAATGCTTAAAACTCTTCAATATTTAAAGCCTAGTTTTAAATAACATTTATTTGATTTCTGAAAGTTCTCTAAGTTACCATATTAATACAAATATTTAACAAATCACAAATTAGGTTATAAATATTCTACTTTTAGTGTAAAATAATCCAAAATCACTAAGCACTGGAGACCAGTTTGGTTCTGAAAATGTGTTTTTGTGTCAATCAACACATTCAGTCCAGACACGTAGCTTAAACTTTTGGCCATTAAGTTGTTTTTCTGGGTCATGCAGGGCTGGAAACTCTAATTTATAAAGTGTAAAAATCAGATAATGGACATATTTAATGTTATTTTTGGTAAAAGATGTTGTGTCAGATATCAAGTTGAGCCACATTGTAACCAGCATGAATATTTAAATGACCCAGCCGTGTTTTAATCCTTGATTTTATGACCAGTTTCCTTTTATTCCGGTCCATTTCAGCTCCACATAGGTGGCCTAAACAAGCCGCATGAGACGAGAGTGTTTCTCTGCACAAGGACCACTCAGAAAAAACAAGGGTGCAACACAATTTTCCACCAGAGTGAATAGAAAAAGATGGGGAGAGAAAAATGAGAGGGTGTTTGTGCCAGCTCATTGCTGCCTTCTCTGCATTGTGTCGGAGTTCTGAGAGTAAATATGACAAGGTTAGCGAGGGCTCCACACCGCCGCCGGTTGGAAGGGAAATTAATTGAATTTCCAACAAGCATGCCGATGTCAGATATGGATGGGAAATTCAAAATCTTCGGCCGCTGTGTGGACGAGGGCAAAGAGAGGAATTGGAGAAAAACGCTGGACAAATATTTCAGCAGCTCAGCTAGCCACCACATTTATATAAAATTAATTAGACTTAAAATTAGGCAGCAAGGAGGAGCATTAATGATTTAGTGTTGTTTAAAATTTCACATCCTAACCGGCAGTGAATGTTTTGGGTGGATGGTGCTAGTGGTTTGTCTTATTGCATTAGTAAAATCAGATGGGAAACGCTTTCTTTCTGCTGGATGTCCAGTCTGATCGCTGCAGAGCAACTTCTGCACGTTTCAGGACTGAAACATGCGAAAAGAGCCAGAGAGACGCCTGCAGAACGGCCGATCACACAGCCTGCAGATACCAAACGGCGCTTTTTAAAGAATCCACATGAAGATGATGAACTTATTGAAGTTCACCCCAAACTGCCCTCTGCTGAGTGAGTCTGTGCTGGAAATATGAAAAAACAACAAGTTCTCTGCACAGACTGAAGGATCTCAAACCGCCTGCTGAGATTATTAGTATTTTTCTATTTTTAGTCCGATTTTGTGGGCAGCAGGCCGAGGTCCTTTATACACAATATAACTGGATGTGATTTATTGGTAAATAAAGAAAAAGAGCTAAAGAAAAGAAACGGTATAAAAAATATTGAAGCTTCATTTGAAAAGAAAAGAATATTACACCGGTAATTTGATGGAGTAAAAATATGAGACAAAATAATTATGGCCTAATGAAGTCATTAAAAACTTCTGTGAAATTAACAATTTTCCCACTAATCCGCTAATTGCAGAGCTAGTTTTTCATTTAGCACTCTTGCTAACATTTAGCACACTTAGCTTCCACCAAATAAAATTCTCCAGATAAATTCTACAGCAATAATTTACATGGCTGTTTTATAAACCTTCAGTTTAATTGAGTGGAACATTGATAAAACAAATGTGTCATTGGCACATGGTGGGTATCAACATGGTTGTATTTGCTCTTTAGCATTAGCTTACACTAAATACCATGTGGTATTGTCCTTTAGCATTAGCTTACACTAAATACTATGTTGATTCAGCCCTTCAGCTTTTTTGTTAACTTTGAAAATGTTTAGCTCACTTAGCTTCTGAATTATCCAAAAGCAGTTTGGATGTGTTTGGGTTCGTTGTCCACAGTGGTGTGAACACTTCCACAAATAGTCTAGCTAATGTTTCCTTGTATTTACCCAGAATGCCTTGCGCTGTAGTCCACTTCCTGCTTTTGGAGCGGCCTCTGGTCCACTTGATATGCATCTAAACCGAACCAGAGCAAGGTTTGTAGGTGGAACAGAGTTCGATTAGCAAATGGACCGGACTTTCTAAACAAATGGACTGGAGTTGAATTAAAGCGGACCAAACATGGGTGGTATGAATGCAGCCTAAATTTCATTACTGTTGGGACAAAAAGCAACAGGATTTATTATTGCCTCAAAACTCAACTTTGTGTTTTTTATGGACAGGTGACCTGACCCACCTGGTTTGATGCAGCTGTTCGATAAGCGGTTCAGTTAAAGTCTGGTGATGGATTCCTGAGAAAAGCTCAAAGCTTTTCTGAGCTCTGGCTGACCTCAGATATGTGCTCGGCTTTCCGCTGACAAAAGAAGAAACTTCAGGGTCCAATCTTCTTAAAATATGAAGAGACACGACTGCTATTTTTAAACTTTTTACCTGTAGTTGGGATTTAATTTAAAGGTATTTATTATGTTACCTTTATATTATTTAACACAAAAATGTCAGTATTTCCTGACATCATTTGTTTTCTGATGTTAAAATGCTGATGGAATTAATTAATAATTTTGGCCTTCATCACAGTGATGTGGATCAGTAAATATCCCCCAGAACTGACGGGACGCGTCGGCGTTTGAATCATATCCCTCCGTGACGCCTGTCACTCCTGACTAGAGCGCGCTGAAACATGGAGGCCGATCGGCCGTAAATCCAGGCTGCTGACGACGCGGCCTGAGTTACGACGTCGCCAGGTCAAAGACGTCCAGGAAGAATTTAGTGTCGGTGCAGCGGCGGCATCAAGACCGATGCTGCATGCAGAGCAGGACCTGGTGACATACTAATGCTAACGCTAACGCTACAACTGTAGGGAATTATTATTATCAGTAATAAAATAATTGTTATATATTTGTTGTAATTTTATTTTGCTTTTAAAATCTTTTCACATTTTCTCTTAAGTATTATTATTATTATTTTAATTTTGTATTTTAAAAGTCTTTTGTCTTCAGATTTTACAATAATTTAAATAATATATTTTATATTAATCTTTTATTATATTGCATAACTTCCTATCTTAGAGTTTTACAATTTTATCTTAGATTATCTATTTATTTACTTTTGAACAGTCTCTTATATTTTTTTGCTTCCTTCAGATTTCTTTAAAAAATTTCTTCAAATTATTTTTAATATTATTGCATTTTATTTTATTTCTTCCTCTTTTAAATTTTATTTATATATTTTGCTATTTTCACGAAAAATTTTGTTATGTTGAGTAAAATCGTATAAAATTATCAGCAGTTTGAGCAGAACATGAAGGTCTGATCAGTTGGGCTGCAGGTTGCCAGGTCAACCAAGGGTCAGATTACATCCTGGATTATAAACCATCAGATTATAAACCATGGTAGCGACGCTGTGGGTTCAGTCGGAGCCTTCGGTGGGTCTGATGTTCTGTCGCTGTGGCGCTCTCGCGTAGGGAGCCCGCTGCGCTCTGGATGCCATCATTTCTTATATCTCAGTCATTATTGTTGCGCGCCTGATTCATTTTGTCGTTTGCGTCAGCCGTCGGCTCACATGTTGCGGCTCGGCTTCTCGCCGTCGGCCTGCCGGCTGATAAATGACTCTGTGAAAAGCGATCCGGCCTCCTGCAGGAAAAAAGAAGAATAGAAATTGAATCCCGGCCTCTGCTGGCAGCCTCATCTGTCATCTTTTCAATATTGATGTCCATTATGTTTATGGATCGTTTGGCTGTCGTCTCGTCTCCGGCCCCGTTCGGCCACTGGGGGGCGGCGTTTTGATCGATGGCCGTCGTGGTTTAATTGTCAGCGCCGTCCGGTCGTAATGGAGCTCGCCGCGCGGCGGACAGATTACATCTCGGATGAGTCAGAGTTCAGCGCGCCGGACCCTGCGGGACGGATTCTGGGCCATTATCAGCGCCGTGGCTCGTGTTCATCACTTCCTGTATCGCCTTTCATGGATCACATGTCCTTTTACTGGAACACAGCGGCAGCTCCGGCTAGATATATCACACCTGCCAGCAGGAATAACTCAGTTTGGTCCTGGAACTATATTTGTACGCAGTAATTTATTAGCCACACATGACCAAAAGTAGTGCATTTAAACAACAGCGGAGCACCTTCAGGAAGGGCGCCGAGGTGTTCCTGAGACTGCGTCTCCCTCGTTCATCATCGGCCTCAGCGGCCCACCGTCCACCACTTCTTGCGCGTCGAATCAGAGCTGGACGGGCTAACGTAGGGAAACGAGCAGAACAGTCAAACAAATGAGAGAAAGCTGCAGAACCACGTGGGGTTTGGGCGGCAGCGTCACTGCGCCTCGTCTCATCCCTCACCGCGCCGCTCTGCCGCTCCCCTGCGTGTTTGCAGCCAAGGTCGGCGCGGTCCTACTCTGTTTTCCAGCCGTGTGTGGGCTTCATTCATCATCCGGGTGCTAGCGTGCCCTAAATCTCTCTTGTGTACGTGAGGGTGTGTTTGTGCGTTTGCTTTTGTCTTAAACTCTGTGATTTCACAGATGTGCCCCACTGTACGATACGAGTTATTATGCTGGGAGAATAATGGCTGCAAAGGAGAGAAAGGTTGCAGTCAAGTTTATTTGTAGAGCAACATTTCAGCAACAAAGTGCTTTACATCGTAAAATCATCATACAGTCACCAGCTGTTAGAAATACTAACCAGATTTTAAAAAACGGCTCAGATCTAAAATTTCTTTTTCAGGAGGAACCTGGCAGCAATATCAATAATCAAACATTTAGACAAATGACGTCATCAAATATGTCAATACTCCACTTGCTATAGATCCGATTACCTGTAACCAGGTGGGGTTTTTTATCATTAATTTAAATTAACTCAGTGTTTCGGCTGTTTTACAGTTTTCAGGAAGTTTGTCCCAGATTTGCTTATACAGCAGCAGGTATTTAATGTGTTGTTTTTTTTTTTGCTAATCTTTCCAGTGATTTATAAACTAACAGAAGCATTTTAAAGTCAATTCTCTGAATTAGAGGGATCGATTGAACTAAATTTACATTTGCATATTTTTTATTTTTATCCATTTGCGTTTCTGATGCTTTTAAAACGTCACAAGTGCTTAAAAAATCCACCCTGACATTTTGTGGTAAATATTTTTCAAAATCCTCCTGATTAAGTCACTTTCCACCGTTACCTAGCAACCACAGCAGAACTCCAGCACGTTTGTTTTTACTGCTGTTTGGGCTGTAAAAAGTGTTTTGTTCATAATAACAATAGTAATAATAATTAGAAGAAGACGTTATTGTTTTTGACTTCATTGAATTTGTTCATCCAAAACCACTTGCTGTGCAGGAGGCTCTAATAATGCTTTTCAAAGAGGTGGGGTTGTATAATTGCACATCTGTTTGCAGCCATTTTGGCCTGTGAGTGTAAACATTGAGTTGAGGGCGTGGCCAGCGGCAGCTTATTTGGATTTAAAGTGACAGAACGCCCTAAAGCAGCTAAAATTTCATGATTTTGTGTAAAAAAATGTAGTGAACATGTTTTGTATGGACCGTAGATTTATCCTAAGCTGTTTAGGGAAGCATAATAGGCCACTGTTAGCAAATAAGAGGCAGACTCAGCCGTGTGTGGTCAGCCGGAGGCGGTTTTTGGCAGCTGGTGCAGCCTTGGGCCGGTTTCAGTGGATCTATATCAGCTTGGCACATCTGGACACCACAATCCGTCCCCCATTCTCCTCCGCCGTCAGGTTGCCTAGGGACGGAGGAATCTGGAACGGATTGAGAGGGAGCTGCTTGTTTTTAAGTCATTACAGCCACGCCAGCGCTCCCACCACAATCTGTTCTGCTGGGATGGCTTTTTCAGGCTGCACAGCCTCCGCCCCCCTCCCTATATATCGGCAGGTAAACACTCGCCAAGATGTCATGGGAGTTTTTTCAGCATCCATAAAACAGTGACAGGTGAATCATCCCTGCAGCAGCGGCAGCAGCATCTCCCATCTCAGCCGTGAAACCCGGTTGTTCATTCGGAGAAGTCATTACGGCCGCCTCACTCCCCCGCCCTCCGGTCCTGACAGGTTCTGATGAACACCTTCTTCAGGAAAATTGTTGTTTGGGTTCGCTTTAAGCTTCTGGAATCTGAAGAAAATCTTCAGCATCTTTTTAATTTTCCCCATTTTCAACTCATGCATCACAAAACGGATCCTTGATTGGGTGAATCCGCTGCAGCTTTTTATTGAGACACAAGCAACAATAATAAAGCCACCAGCAAAACAAAACAATAGTATTAGCATATTATCTGGTGCAAGCTAATGCTATTTAGTGAAATCTAATGCACTTCATACATACTTTTTATAATTGTCGTAGTTCTGTTTGTATTTATTGACAAAATCTGTGCAGTTTAGTCATTTTAACCTTGTTTTGCATAACCTTTCTCTGCTTTTAGCTGGATACTCATATTCTAGCTAAAACAATAATCAATTTGTTTACTCATTAACAACGATGAAAAATATCATTTTGGCTAATTCTGCTGCATTTACAGTCATGCTAATATTTATAGTTCCTACCAGATAGATAAATAAAAAGCATAACATTTCAAACCAACTATGTGTAAACAACATCTGTTGTTGTTTACACACCAGATGCTACAACATAGCATGTCGCCCTTAACAGGGTTGATTCTTTAGAACAAACATTTCTCCCATAGTTTCAGTTGAGTTTTACTAATTGTTGCTGACTTGGCCTAATTTGATCACAGAAGAGCTTCGGTCAGAAAACTTCAGTAGGTTTTACTGCATCACTTCAAAATAAGAGCATGAATAGTAACGGCTAGCTACTGGAAGAATTATTAACAATTGATAAAAAAGAAATTCAAAACAAATGTCGAACAGAAGTTTGCAAAACAGCCAAGTAAGGAAATTTGTGACTGAGTGTGCTAAACATTTTCAAAGCTAGCTAAAGCGCCAAACAAAAATTAGCTCCACTGTTAGTGGATGCTAGATGCTAAATCGCTAACTTCACCAATCTAAATTAATGTTTTGATTGTTTATTCTATGTTACATGACTTTGTGTTTTTATGTTTTTTATGATGTAAAGCACTTTGAAATGCCTTGCTGCTAAAATGTGCTATACAAATAAAATTTGATTTGATTTTTGATTTGAATTACTTAAGTAAATTTGCTAAATGGAAACACCTAGATTTAGAAAACTCACTTTTTTAAAATATTTTTTTAACTTGGTTAAATTTGTTTTTCGAAACGGAATCACATTATTTCCAGATTTTCTTCAGTTAAATATAGTTTCTCTTTAAAACCAGCCATTCAAATTTCATCTGTACTAATTTAATTTTGACATAATTTACATGTTCTATAATCCTTTAAATATTGCATTATATGTTCATACCTTGTTCTCTACTGTCTGTTTTCTTTTGCTCCTGTTTGTTTCTTGTTTTCAATAAACTATTGGGGAGAAATCGCAGTTCCTAAGGATTACTGCTGCCTGCAGGATCCTCCAGGCGTTCAGCTCCGTTTTCTGACATCTATCTGTCCAAACTCAATCTGCTCCTGCTTCTGTTTACTTTCATTTTATGGGGTTTTTATGCAGCAGAAATTAAAAAACTGTTTTTTACTCCTTGATTTCCTCCATTCAGGTTCTGAACCTGCATTTGGTGTTGAGACCTCTGAGCGATCCGGCTGAATAAAGCTTACAGTGGATGATTCAAGCTGAGTAAAAATACTGCTTATCCTCAGGCTCTATGACTGCAATCTGCATACATTTATAGATGGAACCAAAATGGGAAAGGACTGGAGGAAATGTTTTAGTCAAGGTCAATGAGAGAAATACACAAAGCAAGTTGCTTTTAGGTTCTATTTCTAAATGTTTGTTAGAAATTAACACAATAGTTCCCACTAGTCTGAATTTCATTAACTAAGCTAATTTGCTAGCTTGGCAGTAAGTAGTACAGAAATTATCACTGATATTTATCTTAGTATTGCATGGAGTTGGGTGGAGTACTCACAAATTGTGACTGAATAATAGTTGTAATGTTCTCATATTGTTTGTATATTAAAGCTCTAGCTCTAAGCTTGCGGCTTGTTTATTGTTGTCATAGCAACCGCCTACCAAGATGGCTGTCAGTCACAAAGTTCACTGAAGTGACGTCACAAAAGAACTTTGTATTTGTTGATCTTTGAGTGTTGATACTTGCACCATTACACAATTTTTATAATTTTAGTCAACAATGGTCTCAAAACGACGATATTATCGTTTATCGTAATAATTTCTGGGGCATTTAGTTGCCCAGTAAAATTTGTGTGCGCTCAGGCCAAGCGTCTAGGAGGATTAAAGATGTTCTACCTCAGTTTCTTAGCGCATATCTCCCACATCTCATCTGCCCACTTCCTCTCTAATCTCTTCTCGTCTCGTTAGCCAATCCGAAGCGTCCGTTACACCGCAGCGTCGGAGAAGCGCTTTGAAACAAAATAGAGAACGAGGAGACGGCTCGGGTCCGGCCGTCGGATCGATGCGGGTTGATATAGCAGCCGGCGGGGGGCGAATCATTTCCGTCATTACCCGGCCGCGTCTCCTGATCCTGGGATTAGCAGACACAGAAACAGGGGGGAGCGTCAGGGGTGGAGGAGAAGAAAACACTGCTGTCCCCAAGCTGCAGAGCTGAGAATGAAGAGCTGACAGAAAGAGAGAGAGAGAGTGTGTGTGTGTGTGTGTAGATGTGTGTGTGTGTGTACAGTATCGAATGGAGAGACCAGAAAGAAGAGGAAACCGAGGCTTTGTTGGTTTTTGCTTTGCAAATGAAGGATCTTCTCAATCTTATCCACGTAATTTAGGTTTAGTTTCCACTGCAATCATGTTAGTTCACTTAAAATAAGACAAAACTAACTTACAACTAACTAACTTTTCAGTTAGTTGTAAGTTAACGTTTAAAACGTGTCAAAATGTCTTGTTATAAGTAAATTTATCTGCCAGTGGAAGTAGAACTTTTTCATCAATATTAAAGAATTATTGACTTTAAACTAATTTCTACATATTTCTGAAAAGTTACTTATTAGTTCGTTTTGTCTTATTTCAAGTGAACTAACATGTTTGCAGTAGAAACTAGACCAAAATTACTTGGTAAGATTTTGTGTTTTTGTAGTCACATTATTAAAGTCGCAAAGAAAAATAACTTTTCCAACTTATTTGTATATACAGTTCAGCAAAGACTTATACTTTTCAGCCGTATTGATTTAATATTGTCACTCTTATTTATTTTTCCTTTTTATTTCCAATTAAGTTGCAGTACTTTCCTTTTTATTTATTTTTTCTCCCTTTTCATATTGTATAAGTAATACAATTTTTATTTACTTACTGTCACATTTTATTAATTAAGAAAAAATAAAACAGTGTAGATAAAAGGAGAAAACAGGAGGGGAGAGTTTAAAAAAGTGAAATAATAGTGAAAATGTTAAGTTAACACTGTTGAAAATTATAAATAATTTATATTACTCTTTGAATGCAGTATTTGATGCATTAATTACTTTATCATGCTGTTTATTTATCTATATATTTATTGCCAGTTTTGGCATGGTCAGTCCTCCGTACCTCCTCTCTTCTTTCTTCTCTTGTTTGCGGCGTGGGAGAGCTCACACACTCGCCTTCATCCAGAGCGGATCATGACAAGAATAGAAAAGAGAGGCGTGTGAAAAGCAGAAAAAGTGTCAGAGGCAGCAGGTTCAAACCTGCCTGGACACTAAATTAGTTCAATTTTAAAAGGAAATACTTTAATCTTTAATATAATATCAATATTTTATTGTGAAAACTCTTTCAGTTCTGAAGTCCCAACCTGATTCCTGGATTTCGATCTGCTGCCTTTGATTAAACGTGTTTACAGCTTATAAACAAAGAAAGAGCTTTTAATGGCTCAATCTATTTGTTTGGTGCAATAAACTGCTCTAATTCTTAACAATAAAGCCTAATGAGATCATTTTCTAAGCAATCTCAGCTTAAATTCAACCAGCTTAATTACTTGTCCATGCCTCAGCAAATAAAGTGCTTTTCTTTGCATGCTGGAATAAATAAAACGAACATAAGGAGCAACAGGACGACATAAAGTTAGAGCTTAGAAACAGTTGGAATAACAAGCAACATAATTAGTTTTTCTTTATTCCATTAAATTTGTCTGGAATTTCATTTTCTAGAACTCTGGAAAATATCAAATTACCAAGTTAAGGCATAAATCCTTCATCATAGCTACTTTTTTTATCTATTTCAAATAACTTATTGATATTTTTGTAATAAAATAGTTGTGTACTCGTTTTATATCAGTGTTAGTGATAAGCAAAAAGGCAGCAGCTTTCTGTTAAAAACATATGATCAGAAATAACCAAATAGTTAAAGCGTCTTTCAGTAAGATTTCCTTTTTGTAAAATAATTAATTTGTCAACCTAAATTTTAAATTTTCAAGCCGTTATTATCTGTAACTGTTGAGTTATTTTGCTCTGGTTTAGGCCTCAGATTAATAACTATTCACACACTTTCTCTGCAACATGGACCAAAGGAAAGCTTCTCTGCAGGTTGAATTTAGCACGTTAGCATTCACTTCTGCTAAGTACAGTGTAGCATTTTAGCATTAGCTAAAATTTACTACTGCTTTCAGCTGCTGCTTTTTTGTGATGTCAATAAATCACATACTGAGATTATTATTAGGTGAACAAAGACAAAAACATTAGCTTTTGCTAAATACTGGCGTAGCGCTTTAGGTTTAGCAGAGCTAATGTTTATGATTAGCGCTTTAGGTTTAGCATGGTTATCTTTTTAGTTGGCAGCGTTTACCGCTGATGGTATTAATTTATATAGTTAGTTATGGAAAAGGGAATCACCTTAAAGTTGTCTTGGCTAATTCAGACAGTCACTGGTCGAGCCAGAACCTAAAAATATCCAGGAATAACACACTGCTCCCAGTTCAGCAGAACAGGTCGGGTTCAGGGGAACCTAGAAACTGTCAGCAGAACCACCGTTCAACCCGCCATTCCACCCACGTTCCCACGGCAGCTGCCACTTGCTTGGGTCTGAAATGTCATGGGAGACTCTTGAAACGGTGAAAGATCAGCATAGATTACAGACCATGGTTTGTGTAAGGTGTCTGGTACGAC
The DNA here is from genome assembly GCA_010277075.1 of Poeciliopsis retropinna. NCBI lineage: Eukaryota > Metazoa > Chordata > Actinopteri > Cyprinodontiformes > Poeciliidae > Poeciliopsis > Poeciliopsis retropinna. The sequence continues at coordinate 2,234,516 of VMRM01000037.1, read as the reverse complement.
ATCACAGGAAAATATGCTGGAAAATAGAAATAAAAGGCAGTTTTCAGGTGGTTTATACGCCGCTGAGGCACTTTCTACAGCCTGTGAAATTACAGGATTAGTCTGTTTTCATTTTAGCCTTGACTTTAAACAACTTCTCTATTTTCTCCTTGAGCTCCAAACTCATGTAGCAGATTGTCTCTCTAGTAATCTCCTCCCTCCGTCTGCTTAGCTTACCGTGGACTTTGGATGGACCCCTCCATGCAAGAGCTTCCTTGTCTTAATTTAAGTGGTTGAATATTTTTTTGGCCTGAATATTCCACCAAGAGAGTCTTGATGGCCTGGATTTTATTTTTCCCATCTGGTTTTCCAGGATTTGCCTCATTCTGTAGATTCTTGGTCCTGGCTGACTTCCTTATTAAGGAAAATCTGCAACGTTGCCTTCTGGTGGATAAACATCGTCTTACTTCTCTTGGACAGCTTCCTCTCACTCCCCTCTCCGTCTGTCTCTCAAATAATATCAGTTAAATACAACCTGAGTTGATACAGAATTACTTTTTGAAATTATGATTAAAGAAAATGAGCAACCAAACCACAACAGGAAACTTTTAAATGCTCCAATTTAGGAGCATTTAAAAGTTCCTAAATTTTAAATTCAGGAACTTTAAAATTATATATATATATTTTTACATATTAATTGAAACTGTCACCATGTTATGAGGTAATCTGTGGAATAAATTGCTTTCCTTCTCCCAGTGCAAACTAAAATCAACCAATCAGACCCAAGGGGCGGGTCTTAACACTGTTAATGACACTCTGTGTACAGCATAGCTCACGCTAACTGTAACTAGTTAGCATAGCCATTGATGCAGGGTAAACATTCTTCCTGTAATGGTAATTTGTTAGCACATTTATTGATGAATTGTCTGCGCTAAGCCCCGCCTCATGGCTCTGATTGGTTACCTTTGATCAGGAGTGGATTCACAGATTATTTGTCACATATCAGACAGTTTTAACACATAATTTGGATGAGTTGTAATCAGTAATTTTGGTTAATTAGTCTCTCCAGAGAAGGTTAAATGTACTTCCTGTCGTCAGAGAGGTTGTAGTTGGATGATTTCTTGAGTAACCCTGACTGAATATAGTAAAATTAATCCAAAAGCTTAGAAATCAGTGTTTTCAGAAAACATTTTTTTTTCTGTGAACTGAGAGGATGTGGCATTCATGCTCCACTGGTCGGCCTCGGCTTCACACCCGGTCATCTTGACGGTTCTGTGACCTGAAAGGTGAAGCTGTGAATACTGAACGTAAATCTTTCTGCATGACTGCAGGCGTCCAGCTCTCAGAGGATGCTCTGCCTCGGCATCATGGCAGACAGAAAAAAAGAGTTCAACATCAGCTAATCAGTTTCCAACTCCACGGCAACCAAGTTGCTCATCTCTCGTAGAAGAAAGTAAACTCCTGACTTTGACTTTAAAATCAGACTGAACTCAACCCGGTGAGCAGAAAACAAGGTTACGCCGCGCTAATGGCTCTCTTTCAGTCCAGTGCGTCACAAGGGATCACAGAAAATAACAACCGTTTCAGGGGGGAGAATGAAAGATGCGACACAGGGGAGCGCTACGAGGTGGCGCTGGTTAGAGAGATTAAAGATATGACACGAGGAAATGATGCCAACATCCACCTCTTCCTCTCGTCCTTCCACGTTGGTCTCCTGGGTCCCAGTGAGTTAAAAATAGAGCTTGTTTAATAGAGGAGAGGAAAGGACTCCGCTGCGGAGAGAGAATGCAATTTGAGATTGGCCAGATTGCTTTTATTCCTCCTTTTCTTCTCCCCGTCCACCACTCAGGAGGCGCGCTGCGCGCCGCCGGGGCCCCTAAGCCGCAATAAGCCCGACGGCCGCCGCCGCGCTTGCAGCACGATGAAATAAAAGAGGGACTCGGGGAAGATCAGCTGGGATTTGAGAGTGATAGATGAGAGTCAGGTGAGGAGGAGGAGGAGGAGAGATGAAGGAGATGCTTGAGGTGGGATGTGACTGGATGTAAATGTAACAAACCACAGAATCACTAAAGAGTCTAAATAGAAACATTTCAGTAGGCCTGTCACAATTAATCAGTCTCAGTCAATTAAGACAAGCTCAATAACTTCCATTTACATGATTTATCGTTTTGCTGTTTTCTCTATCAAAACTGGTCCTGTGTTTTTTATGGTCAGTTTTGTTTACAGACTTTATGATTTATTTCATTTAGGGATGCACTGATTGCAGTTTTCTGGCCGATCGCCGGTTACCAATATTTAAGTCTGGTCTGCCAATCGATATTTTGGTACCAGTGAGTCGCTGCACCCCTAATTTTATTTGTGGTTTCTTATGTTTATGTATTTTGTATATTTAAAATATCTTCCTGTTGCAGTGTTTAATCTTAATTAAAACATAAAGTTTGATAAATATCAGGAGAATTTTGGCCCACATGGAAAAAAGTTTGCACACCCTTTATTAAATGAAATGTCCTTTATTTCTCTGGAGCCAGGTCTGGGTTAACCACGCGACATTGCCACTCACAATATGGCGGACGTGTTTCTCGCAGCGGCCCGTCTGGTGGAAACCATCACACATGCTCTTGTTTTGTGTTTCAGGAGGTGAAGGTTCAGCCGAGACCGGCCAGAAGGAGACGTCCACCTGCGACATCTGCCAGTTCGGAGCCGAGTGCGACGTGGACGCCGAGGACGTTTGGTCAGTCCGAACTCTTTCTCCTCCAAACCACCCGACCCGGCTTCTGACTTTTCAAAAACACGTTCAATCAAATCAGTCCAAATATAGCCGTTCGCCTCAAAGAACTGGAAGCGTCGCTCCTCTGTCTCCTGCGCAGAGCCGTCCCTGAACACCCACCGAGGGTTTTTATTGCATGGCTGACCATTTCATTTAACCTCAATTACCAGAGCAGGGCCGGGAGAGAAAGGAGATTTTCGCTTATGCTGGAAATCCAATTACTCTCCTTACAGGACTTGGCAATGTCAGAGCAAAAAAAAAAAATGTCTTGGACTCGCACGGGAGAAACTAGTTCAGTGATGAAATAACATTTGTTGAAGGTTTAACCATTTCCTGCAGGTTCTCCAGCCTTGTTGTTGTGTAAGAAACTACTGGAATCAGCAAAGAAATCCCAGCTGGAAATTAGGAGCGCCCTGAGAGTATGACTCCATCAAACGGCTTGATGTAATGGAGAGATAATGTACCCCAGTGTGCAATAACCATAATACCAAGGAACGGCTTCATGATGCATTTTGAGCCTGGTTGCTAATACTAAACAGCCGCACTCCTCCCGATGCCACCCACTTTTGCAAATGCTCCGTAACACGCCTCTAAAACCCAGAAATTGATTTAATGGCACTTTCCGAATTCCCGGCGGGGGAATTTATCCAATCACTGCAGGACGGAGTTGACGGTTTGCGCACATAAAACTGAAACACTGAAGAAAATGGAGCCTTGATCTTACCTGAAATAAAGACATTTACACATAGGAGAGCAAGTCAATAGCATCTAGAAAATCGAATTTGACATAAATATTATAACAGACATGAATATTTCAGCGTTTCCTCGTGTAAAAGCAAAACTACGAGTGTTTAATGTTTAAAAGCCCCAAGGTGTGTTGATGGGAAAGTTTCTGGTGGATAATCAGGGAGGTAATTGCGACCCGACGGTGGGTGATTTTCCTGAAACGGCAGCCAACGGCGGCTGCAGCGCAAGGCTGTTTTGATTAAAATGACAGGTTAGTCCAATCAGGCGGCAGCTGGTTTTAATCAAACACGCTGTCAGTTAATCACACCATGATTGGAGAGAGGTGGCTATAATCAAAAACCGTCTTATTTTTACACAAACAGCCCACATTAATAAACAGTTTAGTTCTTAAAGCAACTTTAAAGGAGGAATGCAGCATTTTGTTGGTGCCTGAATGGGCAATTATTAGTTTCAAAGGGGTGTTTTAGGTTTTTTGTTCTGCTTAAATGGTTTTTCCAAAGAGAGTAATTAACTTCCAGAGTGCTATCTGCAATCCCTGGAAATCCAGGCTGTGCTTTAATCTGCTCTGGTCAGAAATATGCATCCACTCATCATGGCCAAGAATGTCTAATTTCTTTCCTTTTAATGATTTATTTGAAATGTTCCTTTGACACAGTGAAATGATTACACGGCTTACAGCTGCAGCTGTTTTTAAAGAAGAACTGGGAGCTCAAACTGCAGTGCTACCTGCTGCGCTACTGCTCAGCAAAGGCTCAATATATCCATACCACTAATAAAAGATATGCTAGCCATCAGCAAACCTCTGGCTCAATATCCAACCCACCTCTTGGTAGATACTGTTTAAATCACAGTAGGTTGAAGTTTGAGGTTTAGGGAGGCTTTAGTATGGTATTAACCTACTTCATCTGTTCTAAAACCAGTTTGGATGTATTTGGGTTCATTATCCACAGTAGTGGTCACAGTCCCTAATCGGGTAATAGCATTTAGCTAATTTTGAAAACATTCAGGACACTTAGATTCCCATAAATCAATTTCTGCACATAAATTCTAAAGTGCTAACTCACTTTAGTGACTTTCTAAACATCTTTGTTGAATCTTTGGCTTTTGACTGTTTCTTGTTAGCTTTAGCTTCAGCTAAATATGATGCTGATGTAGCATTGTAGCATTTTTGCAAACTTTGAAAACATCCAGTGCACTTAGCTTTCCCATAAATCATTATTTCTAGATAAATTATAAAGTGCTAGCTTACTTGAATGTGTTTCTAAACATTGGTGTAGAAAAGTTGGCATTTAACTGTTTCTTCATTAACATTAACTTCAGCTAAAAGCCATGTTTATAAAGCACTTTAGCATTTTTGCTAACTTTGAAAAACATTTAGCACATGTAGCTTCCCATAGATGTTATTTCTAGATAAATTATGAAGCGCTAAATAACTTGGCTGTTTTGTAGATTCAGTTAAATAAAGTTGGTGATTGCCAACCCCATCAGATTGATGCCATTGTTTTTACTCTGGTATAATGCATAATGGCTGCTGGCGTTTGTCTTGAGGGTGAGCTGTAAGAACGGCATGTTAATGTTAGCGCTGTGTGCTAGCTTTTAGCTTCTTGAGGACATAACCATACTATTTGGTGTTGTTTTTCCCATTTTTGTTTTGGGGGAACACATTCAGTTATGTTTGTCACATGGTGGAGTGGATCGCTCTACAGCCTGGAAAGGGGCAGATTATTTAGATAAAATAGATTATTTAGGGTTGTGTATTCATGTTTCTGTGCAAATTTTGACATGTTTTCACCATTTTGTGAAAAAGGACAGATTATAGAGACCAGTTAACCTTTTGAACTGTGTAATACTGGGAGAGAATGTCACTCAGGCAACAGTCAAACACCTTATTGCAACTGCACCACAATGGAGCCCCGCTTTACCAGTTCTTATTTTCAAATCTAATTCTTATGTTTATCCATTTTGACAGCATGAAATAACCCGTGTTTGCCTGCTATAATAAAAGGTTATGCCTGGTCAGGAGAAAATTGTCATTTCAGCTCATTCTCTCCCCAAAGTATTATTGATTCCATTCGTCATCATTTGTGATTCACCAGAAAATGAATATTTTTCCGTCTCTTGCTTCATGGACTCAGATAAAGAAAAATGTCCTGAGTGTTGTGGTGAAGATACCGCAGCGCTGAGTGAACCTCATTTGGCAGAACGCTTCACAGCCTTTATCTGCACTTCGCCCTTCTATAGCTCCTATTCTCTAGAGCCGAGCAGCGGGCAAAAAAAACACTAATTTGCCCCAGAGGGATCAATAGAGTGTCACAAAATCCCATTTAGATCCATTTGTGGTGTAAAACTGTAATTACCCACAAAAATCTATGCTTTCAAACCCATCAATAGCGGCCATCATTGTTGATGAAATTAAAGGAGGTTGCTTGGCGGTGTGGAAGCGGCTGCTGGACCTCCTGAGGCTTCAGACCCACAGATGTGTCCAAGACTTTTCTCTGGATGTTAAGTGAATTTAAAATAAAAACACCAGGTTGGAGGATGGAAAACTGCCTTTGCTGTCAAGTCTGCTTTTCTTTGCAGCTCTTTCTGGGTCTGATATTTGTGTTTTTGTAACTCCTAATGAGTGTTTGTCAGAAAATGATCCAAGCAATATTTTCTCTCTGTTTAATGGGAGATGTGAACATTTGCTTTAGCATCCAGAGCTAGCTGTTTGTGTCTGTTAAAGCCCTTCTTCTCCATAAGTTGTTGGTTACAGATTTGGCTGTTTTGTGAGCTTTCAGTTGAATAAAGTTCAACATCTTTGTTTAAGTTTTGGTTACTGACTGTTAAAAATCCTTCAGTGCTCTTATTTTGAAGAAGGTCAAGGCTTTTTCCTCTTTCCTCATTCATTTTCTTCCACCAAAAACTTTATTTAAAAAAAACAGACGAATAAAATAAAACATAGCAGCTAAAACAATGAAATAGAGCATAATATCCGGTCTTTTAAGGGCAGATGTAACTTAAATCTGAAGTCAGTGGTGTAGCATTAGCTTCAACTAAACATCATGTCGGTGTAGCGCTTTAGCATTAGCTAACCAGTTAATGGTTTTTAGTTAGCGCTGTTCCTTCAGCATTACCTCTAGCTATTCTGACTGCCTTTTAAAATAAACTTTAATAATTTGCTAGCTGTACATCTGGAAGTGGATGACCTATTAGGGAAGTCTAATAGCACCAAAAATGTCTTCTTTTGTGATACATTTCCAGCTATTTTTAAAATTATTTTTACATTTAATCCCTTTAGCATCTCTTTGTCAGCTCGCTGTTATCCTTTAAGTGATCTTACAGTCAGTTTTTATTGTCAGATTCAAGTTAGCTCTTAAGCATTAGCAGAAGTAATGTTTATGCCCAGTGGTTTACGGTTAGCACCACCAACTTTTAGTTACTTTTAGCTCACTGCTGCTCAAATTGATACTATTGCTTTTACTCCAGAGCCGTTCTTACTGGCTGATTGTGTGTTAAGGTTGAGCTGAGTGTTTGGTTTAATTTGTTGGCTAACAGGCTGTTTTCCCGCTGATAATAAAAGCAGACCTGGAAAGCTAATTAACTGTAACACCGTTGGAAATGTAAAAAATCTCCAGATAAAAGAAGAAATGGCGGCTGGTTTGTGGCGTCGGGGCGGAGTGTTGATTGGTTGAGGATGAGCAGACCTGAAGCGAACTGAAATCAAACTTCTCTGCGCAGACAGCCCTCAGGTGAGGCAGAAAATAACAACAGAGAAGAAGATCCCCGGAGGAGAGACGGAGAAACATGATGTTTAAATCAACACAGCTGGAGCACAGCACTCATCCCCAGACATTCATTTATTTCTTACTGCAGCTACAATAAAACTTTGCTTACTACAAATTGAATTTCTATATTTGGAGGCGCTCACCTGGCAGTGACACCTCAGAAGGAGTTATCCCCCGCCGCTGCAGACAAACAAACACATCTGATCGTTTTTCCTTCTGAGCTTCACCCTGAAGTCGTGTCGCATCTGAAACCCGAACAGTCTCACATTGATCTCCGTGCGCTTTGAACCACCGCTTATTTTCTAAGTTTTCCTGCTCAGTTTGAAGTGATGCATTAAAAAAACTGAATTAAATCAAAACTCTGCTACTTCTCAGCAGCTTCCTTTGCTTCCTGAACCGTTTAAGGCAGAGGTCTGCAACCCAACATGTTGAAAGAGTCATATTGGACCAAAAAAACAAAAAACAAATCTGTCTGGAGCCGCAAAAAATTAAAAGCCTTATAATGAAGGCGTCACAGGCTTTTAAGTGTTTATATGAGGTATTTTAGCCTATTATCAAAACGACTAAGTGTATGCATAATTAGTATGACTAAATCATACTAATTATGACTAAATCATACTAATTATGCGTCCTGGAAAGACGCACTGCAACAGAAGTTTACCTTCCGTTACAATATTAATGTTTGATGTTTCGTTGCATTGATAAAATTAAAAAAATACAATAAAAATCACGAATGAATTTGTAAAAACAACCACTTTGTTACTAAATATCTGTGTCTATGTGGCAGAATTGTGTTCTTAGGTGTTTAATGTGACTTCTGTTTACGGACGTCACTGGACAGCTTCTCAACATCGGGCTTGTAAGATGCAACTTTAATCTTGAAGCGGCGGCTAATGTCATATGCCTTCCCTGGAAATGTCTTTCCACATTACCGTATTTTTCAGCCTAAAAGACGCTACTTTTCCCCCCACACTTTGAACCATGTGGCTTGTAGATGATGTACAAAATAAAAAGGGATGCAGTGCTTTGCTTCTAATTGTCAAAAACTAGATAAAAGATCAGGAAAAAGTTTTGATCAAGAAAAAAATTGAGGGAGCGGGAAGGAGATCAGCTATGCTAGCTTGACTATGACAACCTTAACATGTAGATGTGATGTGGAATTCTTTGTGTTTCAGTTCAGTTAAACATAAAACAGGCGACTCTCACTCCAACTCTGACAGATCATCAATAGAGCAGGTGTTCAAATTAACTTGTCTAAATTAGCTAATAGCGGCTAATCTGCCATGGTAACCAATTATTAATAATCACAAACTAAACATCAAACCTGAAATCAAAAAACCGTAACGGACTGAATGTTCTGTGTGAGAAAAGTTTGGGTGTTTTTTGGTGGTGAACCCTAAAACATAAAAGTGGCGTTGTTGTCAGTTGCTATGGTAACGAGTCTGCGTGCAGCGAGGCCATCGCAGAGAGCGAGAAAAACAAGAATACGAGTGGTTTTGAGTCGTTCTTCAGGGGTTTTTCTGTGTTTTTTCCTTTTGCTGAATTCATACCAACATCTCCAGGTTTTATTTTACCAGTTTAAAACACGAAACAGTTTTATAGACCAACAAAATAGAAGATAATTAGCCTAGAAAGCTAAATAACTATGAAGAATATGGCAAATGTAAAAAATATTGTTTATTTAATTGTTGTTCATGTAAAAGATAAATAATTCACCAGTATATTATTTTATGTTTGACATTAGGGCAAAAACAGAAAACTTCGGTCTTGTAAATACTTGGGGATTTTGACTCTGTGCAAAGAGTTTGGACACCACTTCTCTAGTCATGCCTACTTTTGTTTTGTGTGTTCATTTTGCTGCAGGAACTACAACAAAATTGCTGCTTTGTGTTTTTTTTTTCCACCAGCGATAAACAGCGCTGTGTCCCTGATGGCATTAAAATTCAGTCTTATGCTGATTACAGTAGTTCCTGGGAGATGAGGGATAATAATTATGTTTAATAAAATCCAGGCTGCAACATTTTCTCCATGCACAGATGTTTTTAAAAATGCGGATTTAAATGATTCAGTGTCAATGTCTTGCAGCCTGCTTTAGATAACAGGAGAAATGATGACGACACTGCAGAACATGATGAAGATGTTCCTCCAGTAAAACTGAGAGAGAAAATATTTTCTAACAGAGATGCGATGATACTGAGAACTCACAGTATTCAGCTGCTAAAGAAGGAGAACGCTGTGGTTTATCTCATTTAATTAATTAATGTGTTAGTTAATTAGTTTGATTGATTAAGTAGGTTTCATTGAGCCAAGAATTTACCTTTATTATTATTTTATTCCAACTCTAGTCAGTTTGTCTTTAAAGTCTGGTTTGTTTCGGGAGGTGTGAATGCTGATTGAACTCTGGTTCGCCGCCAAACTTCGGTCTCGGTTTGGTTTAAGTTAAATTTGGTTCGGTTTGAATGCATATGTTAACGCCAAGCTGATCGGAGACCGCTCCAAAAGCAGGAATTGGACTATAACGCAAGGTAGGGTTAATTCAACCAAAACAAACGTGTTAGCTTAGCATTAGCAGAAGAAATGGCTTATGTTCCTTAACCAAAGACAAAAGAGAAATCCCATAACCGCTCAAATCTGACGTCACTCTATTTTTGTTTTAATATCCTTGCGCTCAGTGTCGTCTTCAGAGGTTTTTGTGTCGTTTTCTTCGGTGGTTCTTGTTGCAGCGCCCCCACAGGCCAGAAGGGGAACAGGTTGCTCGAAGGGTTTGGATGGTTTGACATGGTGCAGTGAGAACGAGAATCACAGCAGCTGGAAATGTAACAAATGTTCCAACTTTGGCCCCAATCGAACCAGTTCTAATAACTCTCTAACATGGAAACGGTTCTGCTTCTTTTTTCTGCCATTCTGTAAACCATCACTATTCCCTGGGCTATTAGAGTTTAACGTCGCTCAGCAAAGCAGCAGCATTCACCCGCATGTCACGTGGGTGTTTATCGGATGTTTTCTATTCACCTTCTCCTGCCCCCCTCTCCCCCCCCCCCCCCCGTTTTGCTGCATCTCTCTCTTTTCTCTCGCTCAGTTTTCCACAGGATTACAGTGAAATTTGAGGCAGAGGATTATAAAAAAATCAATGCAGTGTTCAGTTGCAACTGGGTTTGCTGCTGGGGATTTGTACACAACACGGAGCGGTTAGTGGGAGACGGCGGCTTCGCTGTTTAGTGTGTGTTGGCATGTGAAAGGCGGCTGAAATGTGCATAAAGCTGCCTTTTTTTAGCTGGGAGTCTGCAGACCGTCAGGGGAGGAGGGAGGCTTTGATTGCAGGGAAATCACAGGGAACTAATCAATACGACACATCCTGCTAAGAAACTGTTCTCTCTCACACACACACACACACACACCACACGCTGCTTTTCTACACATCACGGTCCGATAACGCCCGTTTAACACTCCCCCACCTCTCCGTACCGATCCACGAACATGCAGAGGAATGGGAGCGAAGGTGCTGCTGAAACACGGATTATCACCAGGCGACTCGTGTCCCAACCGTGTGTGTGTGGTGTGTGTGTGTGTGTGTTGGCGCACTGCAGTCAGGTGGTACCATGCCTGTTGTGGAGACAGTGAGAGGCCTGATTAAAAATGTATGGAGGCTCTCAGGATGGAAGGCTCCTCTGTGACGGGATTAAAGCGCATGAATACATACATGTGATGATGGTGATGATGGTGATGAAGCTGTGGCTTGTCATCTATTTTTAACTTACGGAGAAATTTGTTTCTTTGAGGTTCATCGCTTTGATTTGTATGGAAGAGGATTAGAACTGCTGAAAAGGAATCATTTGGATTTCAATCTCAGAATATTGACGTTTTCCATCAGAATTTGGATTTTTATCTCAGAAATCTGACCTTAATCTCTTTCGTTTTCAGATTTCTGATTTCTGATCAGGATTTTGAGAGGGGGGTCGAGGAGAGAAAACGTGAACTTCTCTGTAAACACTTCAAAATAAGAGCATGGATATAGACGTCTATCTACTTGAATGACTTTTAAACAGTCAATATGGTTATTGATAAAGTATACAACTATACAACTGAGAGTAAATCAGGGCTTCAATTTAGCAGAAGCTAACATTTACAAGTTAGCTAAACGGAAGATTAGCTCCTATGTTAGCGGATTAGCTTAAGTGTTCTTTAGCGCCACAATTTAAAGACAAAGGAGGCTCTTTGTTTGTGTGTTTGTGTGTATATATATATATATGATAAAATAAGCTTCGAAAGCGAATTTAAAAAGCTGTTATTATTATTATTGTTGTTGTTGTTGTTATTAACTGGTCTGTAACGTAAAGCCGTCTTTTCTCTGGATTAAGACACTTTTTGGTCTCAACTCTGTAAAACCGTCTGAGCAGCACTGGATCACAGAACTGTTGGCAAATGTGTTTTCAATTTAAAAGGCTGTTGTGATTTTACCTTTCTGGTTTTCCAGACGTCCTGCCTTGTGTGTGTGTGTGTGTGTGTGTCTGTGTGTGTGTGTGTGGGTGTGTGTGTGTGTGTGTGTGTGTGTGTGTGCGTGTGTGTGTGTGTGTGTGTGTGTGTGAGGTCTGGCGCCCATGGGGGCGTGCATGCAAACGTAGCGTAACTGCGGCGCTCAGACACCAGTGACAGTTATAATTACAGAATCAGGCATTCTGTCAGGGGAGGCTGTAATTTCTGCTGATCAGGTCTAACAACAGTCAGTGTGCACATTTCAACCACACACACACATTCATAATTTCACTCAAAGACAAGGCTGTTTCTCCCTGAAACCTCAGCAAGAACCGCTTGGTGTACTTAATTATTTGTAGCTAAAGCTTAAAAATTAAGAAATGACAGGATTTTATGGAACGATATAATGATCTCCATGGAAACCACCGCTGTGTTAGCTTAGCTACTAGCAGCAGTAGCTAATCTCAGCAATCACTAACTAATAATTGCAACGTAAACATCAAGCCTAAAAGCATAAAAATGTAAAGGACTGAATATTCTGTGTGGGAAATGTTTGAGTATTTTTTAGTGTCGAGTCCCGATACAGAAAGCGGCGTTGTTGTCAGTTGCCATGGCAACGAGTCTGCGTGTAGAGTAGCCAACAGAGAGCGAGAAAAAAGTGGTTTGAGTTGTTCTTTAACGGTTTTTCTGCGTTATTTTTCCCTTTGCTGTGGCCCAGCAAGTCTCATTTTCCTCCACATAATCAGTCCATGTTTTACTGCTGGAGGTTCAAAACCATCAGCCACGCTCCACAAACTCTTTCAGCCATCTGTAGCCAAAGTTTATTAATAAATATTCAGGGAATGCTCAACTATTTGAACAAGTTGTAAGTTTTCTGTTAATCTTGAAGTTGTTGTGCTAACGCTTTAGCCCTTAGCATACATCATCTGTCCAGGATACTAGGAGATTTATGAAAACTAAACTCCCTGCAGTATTTTCTGGTACTGTTTTTAGATCTGAAATAAATGTTTCTCAAATAAAGTCTATTCTTAAATCTATATTACTGATCTCATTAAGAGTCACAGGACACAAAAAAGTAAAAATCTCAGTGAACTTTAAAACATTATGCTCACAAACAACACCCGTGGTCCTACTGCTAACTCCCTGCTTACATGATGAAGTCCAGTGTTCAGGATTTTTTGTCCAAAAAGTGCCTTTTTTGTCTTTGAAAACCAAATAAAATCTATATAGTTGCTGATTTATGTTCAATATTTATTTCATGCTGAAAACATTATTGCCTTTTAATTAGTCTACATAGTTTTAGGGTAACTATGTATTTCCCTCCCTCTGTGCAACTCTTGAGTGATTTTTCAACCCATTTTGCACCGTTACATTATAATCCTTTTCCATTTGGACTTTTCTTTATGTTATCTAATATAAAAGTTAGAAGTTGAGTGACCGGTCTTTGTCCCAAAGTTAAACTGTTCAGCTTTGTTGTCGCCGGTTCTTTCATCGTTAATTGCCTTCTGAACACCATTTGTCTGTCAGCCTTCTGGCGCAACTCTTTGCAGAGTTAAATTCATTTTTCTGTATTGTGTGAAACCCGAATGAGCTGAAACACAGTGCAAAGTCCTGCCTGAGTTCAAGCTGTGCTGCTTTTCCCCTCTAATGCTTTCAACCTCATAGTCAAACACTGTGCAGAATCCAAATTCATCCTTTTAAAGATCATCAACGCGGAAAGGAGCAGAAAAGAGCAGAGCTGTAACGTGATTTCTTGCTCTCTAGGTGCGTCTGCAACATCGACTGCTCTCACATCAGCTTCAACCCGGTGTGCGCCTCCGACGGACGCTCCTACGACAACCCCTGCCAGGTGAAGGAGGCGTCCTGCCAGAAGCAGGAGCGCATCGAAGTCAAGTACCTGGGCCGCTGCCAAGGTCCGGCGCTCACACACAGACGCATGCATGCAGTCGCAGTGAGAGGTGGAAAAACACTCAGACACAGAGAGGGAGGTGTCGGCTCGTCTGCAGGAGCAGATGCTCGCTTCGAAACAACAAACAAAGAAAACACCCTGATTCTGTGGATTCTACTTAAAGGGGCAGTATTACACGTAGCTGAAAAATGCTGTTTCTATCACCTCTGTCTCTTTAAGAAACTCCTGCTCTTTCTGAAGCTCTGCCTTCAGGAAGTCATTCCAACATGCCTCCTCCATTAACGCTTTAACAACATTTTTACCAGCTCAGACGTAGCTCCTATAATGAGCTCAGCTGGTGTTTGCTAATTGCTGCTGGCTAGTCTGAAGGAGTTGAGAGGGGGAGGAGTTTCGCCTTGAAGGCGGAGCCAGGTCCACCCATGTATTTTAACACCAGAATGGTTGCCATGGAGATTTAAGGATTTCTTAAACATGCATGTAAAAATCAATGCAACACTCCAGGTTTATTTTTGATGAAAGTAACATTTTAACATGACGTAAAGATAAAGAAAAGGTTGTTTTTACTTGATACTGCCCCTTTGATATCAATCCCTCCAGGATGTTAAAATGGTTTTTTGGTTGTTGCAAACAAAAATTACAGATTTTGCAGCTTCTGGGTGATATTGTTATCAGTTTTATACAAATAAATATGCACACCTCTAGTTTTTAGCTCATCCAAACTCTCTGCAGAAAGACAGAGTTTCTAATCCTATCCAGGATGGGATTAGAACCCACAACCTTCTCATTGCACAGCCCTTAATATTTAACATATATAAAAATCAGAAAAATGTTGACCGATTTGAGCATTTTCCTTTAGGACTTACCCAATTGTTTTCTCTGGGGTTTGTTAGAGAAAAATTCTCTTTTATAACAAACTAACGCAAAATACTTTCGTCCCTCTGAAGTGAGCAGCAGATCGGCGTCAAACTAGTCCATCACAACAGATGATATTTAACCTCTGAGCAGAACGGTTTGCATTCAGGCATCAGGTGGACAGGTGCAGGGATGATAATCTGCGTCGGTTTGAGGCTAAGATGGCGGCCTGAGCCGAGCTCTGACGTTTCTCTGACCTTTCCAGGCGACATCACCACTGGGAACAAAGGAGACGGACACTTTTCTCACACAACGGGTGAGTGCTTCCTGTTGAAATGAGGATCGCCCAGGTGGCTGCAGCATATGTGCATTTAGGAATGCTGAGCCTGTGTGTGTGTGTGTGAACAGAGGACTCGGGGACAGGACTGGCCCGTGGCTTGTACATCCCCTGTCCGGATCACTACAAGAACTACTGCGCCCACGGAGACTGTCAGTTCCCCAACATGCTCTCCCAACCGTCCTGCAGGTACGTACACACACACACACACACACACACACACCCACACACACACACACACACAACAGTAATGCTACAGAGCATCCCACCGTCTGCCATTCTGTTATTTAGCATAAAATGCAGAACTTTTAACATTAACATAACCAGTTTTTGTTCACTGAAATACATTTATTTTGTGTCTCATTTTACCAATTTGAGACATGTTGGATTCATGCTATACATAACTTTAATTAATAATAATAATACAATAAAAGTGTAATCGGAAATCTCACAACCCCCATGCAGTACCTCCGGATCCCTGTAGGGGTCCCGCCCCCCATGTTGAAGACCTCTAATGTAGGCTTTGTGAAAAGCCTCACAGGTGGGCACAGCCAACTAGAACATTAGCTGGGCTAATGCTAAAGTAATAACATTGAAGCGCTAAGCTAACAGTGTTTAGTGGAAGCTAACGCTAAAGCGCTAACTTCAACCATGTGTTACAAGGAGAACATGAACAATTTATGTTTGCGAATTTTTGCATGTTTTATTAACACCACTGGTTATTTGTTCATGTAAATGTTGTTTTCTCCTAGATGCCTCATTCATTGGTTTGTTGTAAATTTGCCATTTTATCAACAAATTTCGTAGGAAAGAATGAAATAAGAGAACACGAAATTGAACTGCTGCATCAACAGTCTTACTCCACTTCAAAATAAGAGCATGAAGAGACTTGGAAGAATTTTTTATAATCGATAACCAAAACTTCAACAGTTCAATTTTATTCTTAAGACTTTGCGCTTTAAAATATATTCAGAAAAATTAGCGGAAGCTAAGTGCGCTAATTGCTAAAATGCTATATCAACATTTAATTTGGCAGAAGCTAATGCTAAAGAACGGGAGGAAGTCGACAGCCAGAATTTCAACACAGATGTCGAACTTGATTCACCTGAAAGTTGCAAAATAGCCAAGAAAATTAACACTTTAGGATTTATTAATCAATTTAGGGGAAGCTAAGTGTGCTAAACATTTTCAAAGTTAGCCAACATGCTAAAGGGCTGTATCAATTTTATATTTAGTTGTGGCTAAATATAAAATCTAAAGCAAATTTCCACACAGATGTGAAATTTTATTCACCAAAAAATGTACAAAACATACAAATAACTAAAATTTACCAGTAAAATCCAAATAAGGGAATCTAAATGTGCTAAAAGTTTTCAGTTAGCTTAAGCGCTAATGAAAAATTAGCTTAGCTCCATTGTTAGCACATTAATAGAAGTGTGCCCAGCACTGGAAAATATGAAAGGAAGATAAACTGTATGTGTTTAGAAAAACTGTGTTCAGTCAGAGGCAGTAGATTCACTACGAGATTGACTGCTACAGGACACTTTAACATCTACAACGACTCTTTGAAGATACTTGGATGATAGGAGTTACAGCATTTACTTTACCTTTACTCCTCTCTGACAACTAACAGTAGAGTAATAATACTCGAATACGGAGAGTACTGATTATTATTTTTTTTAACATTTTCTCAGCTTTGTGGATGTGATATTGATGTAACTTTTATAAACTGTATTATTATGTAGGTGATGTATTTATCAGAGTGGAATCAAAATTCTCTGCAAACTCAAAAGCCTGAAATGTAGCAAAGCTAATAAGGTATGAAATTTTACAGTTGCTTGGAAATGCTGGAGCCTTTTGCTGAGTTAATTAGACTTGTTTATGCTGACTGAATGTAAGTGCAGAGTGGAGTTAGTGTAGAAGCTCGCCTCCTGCTGAGGCGATACGCCGAAGTCGAGCTGCTCCGCTCCAAAACGAATCCCATATTGTGGTTCTCGCAGCTTAACGAGGATGCCGGTGTTCCCCGGCGCCCACGCGTTACGGTCCGGGTTTCTGAGGGGGCGTCAGCAATCACAGCTCCCACTTTGGGTGGCATGAGTGCGCAAAACAAACAAAAAAAGGAGCTGCGTGACGCGGATCAAGAGGCACTGGAGATGCTGATCAGCCACAAGCTAAATTAAATTCTACCTCTGATACGGTGGAAGGTTCTGCGGGGAAACATTAAAGTCTGCAGGAACGTTAAAACGTCCCTCATGAGGTTAAACAGCAGATATTACATGATAGACAATATCCAATAACTGCTAAATGCATGGCAGCAGCTGAATGCGTTCAAGACCTGGCCAAGATGGCTGACAACAAAGCAGATTCAAGTTACTTCGATTTTATTATTTTAGTTTTGTTTCAGTAAAAATACTGTAGGCTGTTTAGTTTTTACCATTTTAAATAAAATATTTGTCCCTTGGACGTTGCCATGTTGTTTGCGCTAGAATGCATCCTGGGTAGCTGATGTATGATTGGTGCTATGTTGCTAGCTCCATTCAGACAGAACAGTAGTTTTTGCACAGTGAGTAACGTTGAAACAGAAGGTAATGCAGAAATGACGAGAGGAAAGGAACAGGAGAGAGTCGGCAGAGAAATATTTGGAAATGACAACCCAAAAAGGAAAGCGCGTACTACAGAGAGCTCCAGTTTCTGTTTACGGTTAGAATGGGGAGGAAAACATTTTCTGACATATACTAGAATGTTCTGTTACAAAAACTTAAAGCTGCTTCAGTCTCACTTTAAACATCCATTCATTATCTTCCATTTATTTTGATTTTGTATTAGTTCCTACTACTTGTTTTTGCTTGAGCTAATGGTGTTAAATTATGGTAACAGTTAGCTCCAGATAATGGTGTTAGCTGTAACTAATGTTGTTAGCTCTATCTAATGATCTTAGCTCATGCTAAGTGTGTTAGCTCTAGCTAATGATCGTAGCTCATGCTAAGTGTAGTAAACATTAGATCACTAGGTGATCACATTTGTTTCGGCACATGAAACAAACGTGAGTTTGGCAGTTTTCCTCAGTCCAGACCCTTTGTGGGCCAGTGGAACGACTTCTCTTTTTTTCAATCAATATTAAGAACTTATTGACTTGAAACAAGCTCCTATATCTTGCTGAAAAGTTACTTGTAAGTTAGATTTGTCTTATTTCAAATGTGTTATTTGCATTAGAAACTAGACTAAAATTACTTGGTAAGTTTTTGTGTTTTTGCAGTGAAGCAGCCATTGCACAGCGCATTCAGCGGTAAAACCAGCTGAGCAAACATGGGTAAGGAAACTCTGCTGGCGTTGCTAGGTAACAGGGTGGAACTCTGCTGGCGTTGCTAGGTAGCAGGGTGGAACTCTGCTGGCGTTGCTAGGTAGCAGGGCAGAACTCTGGTGGAGTTGCTATGTAACAGGGCAGAACTCTGGTGGAGTTGCTAGGTAACAGGGCAGAACTCTGGTGGAGTTGCTAGGTAACGGTCAGTGCCTGCTGATTTGTGAGTTACATTCTGGAGGTTTTTTGAAAATATTTGTTTTCCAGACACCCTTTAGCATTTGTACTGTGTTTGTACAAAGTTTGTGGGGAGTGAATACTTTGGTAAATGGCAGTAAGCAACACAACCTTTGGGTAAAAAGTAAAGATTATCTGAAACAAAGATAATCTTTCCTCAGTTTGGATCCACTCAGCTCCAAACTGAGGATCTGGTTCTGCATCCCAGCTGGACAGTGAATCACTTCCTCCCTGCTCTGATTGGTCCCAGCTGCCTTTACCTGCAGACTTTAGCCAGGTGTTTCTGCTCTCCTGGCAAATCAATCAGCTGTTTCTACAGCAGGATGGCGGATCTGCAGGAAGTGACCGTAGATCTCCATCGTTTTCTGCTGGATCACTTCTCCATGATAGAGTCTAATAATAAGAAAATGTTGGTGAAACAGCTTACACGGCAGAATTAATTAGCAGTTATACGATGCCATTCCCGGGTTTAGTACTTCTTTATTTCCTGTCGTAAATGCTCACATCAGATCGTAA
Organism: Poeciliopsis retropinna; assembly: GCA_010277075.1. Lineage (NCBI taxonomy): Eukaryota > Metazoa > Chordata > Actinopteri > Cyprinodontiformes > Poeciliidae > Poeciliopsis > Poeciliopsis retropinna. The sequence goes on along the minus strand of VMRM01000037.1, from coordinate 2,215,634 downwards.
AATGGAGACAACTGTTTGTCTGACATTGCAACGCTGCTCCGTTTCTGCAGAGAGGAAACAGGAAAGGCTCTTTTTATCTGCGAGCCAACAAACGCTTCCAGCGCTTTCTGGAAGCCTTTTTTTATAAGCACAGTGAACTACTGTGCATAATGACTCCGTGCTGCGGTGCTAATCTTCCCCAATCAGATTTATCAACATATCTGTCCTGCTGGCCTCAGATCAACATCAGGATTTAATTAAGTTGTTCAGACTTTTGATCACAGATAACCTGGATAAATACCTGTTTTTTTGCCTCCCTCGCTTTAAATATTCATTTGTGACGCTGCTGTAAATTCATCTGCTGGTGCTTGAGAGATTTCTTTCTGTCTGAGCATCAGTCAGTTTATTGGCTCCAAGTATCTAATTTGCACTTGTCAATAAAATGTAATAAGTAACAGCAAAATATTCGGGAAATGAAGTTGCATTATTACAACTCTGTTATCGCCTGTTACTGATATTTAATCAGTATGACTGGGAATTACAATAATTCAGTCTGCGAGGAAGCGGAGATTGATTTTTCTGATTTTAAGCCCCCAACAAACACACTTATAACTATTTAGCAATGGTGTTCCCAAAGGGGGGCCACCGGGGTCCATGGCCCACCTGAAAAAATGCTGCTCCTCACAAGAGATTTGTGTTTGGTTCATACAAAGGCATGCAGTCAACTTCTCTAAACCAGACATAAATGTAAAGTCAATCCACATTTTCTAAAGAAGTTCTATAAATAATCAGGGTTCCTGAAACACCTGAAATAAAATATGATATTACTTTGCATTAATCTGGTGGTTAAAAACCATGAATAACAGATTAAAAACTATAAGTATCTCTGTTACTGAGCTCATCTATATATTTATTCAATGCTTTGACAGCAAAATGGGTTTTTGAATTGAAAATGTTGCTTTTTTTTCTAGACATAAAATGTGATTAATTAAGTATAGACCCTACAAGTAAGTCCCACCTCCAATAAGAATTTTGATGTTAACATAAAAGAACAAAATGATTTCAATTAAATAGTAAAGGACATGATTTTGCACCAATTTAAATATCCTTCTGAAAATAGTTGGCAAATCAGATTTTTGGTGAAAATGTTTCGCAGGAACGTCTTCCTCCTTGTCAGGTTGGGTTTGAGTTTAGAGGTAGAACATGTTGGAGCTCAGCGGGCTACTGTAAAACTGGTTTAGTTAATTAAAATGAAATAAAGTGGCTTTTGTTTACTGTCCACCCAAAGTCAAATGTTTGGGGGTTTAGGAATCACCAAACCATATTCTCACAAAATGGCCGACTCTCCTTATGCCATACTTGTATGGCATACTTGTATGGCATAAGGAGAGTAAGTAATACTTACTTTTGTGAGAATAAACTCTTATTTTGAAGGGCTGGCTTTGTCATATCATAAACAGAAACATCTGTAATCCAGCACAGAGTGCTGGTACAGTATATTTTATCCATAAATAGCAGTGATGTTAAGACCTTATTGATGTTACGAACCTTTAAAAACCCACAACTCAGGTAAATCTGAGAGGAAATATCTTTCAAATAATTTCCAGCCTCACATGGCAGCAGCAGGAGGTCCTGACGCCCCTCAGTCCCTCCTCCGTTGTCTGTAACCTCTATCGCCTCGACTCGCCCAGACAGACCTTCTGGTTGCATACTGAGCAGCGATTATCAGGCTGGCCGTGCGGAGGATCTCTGCTGCCCCCTGCTGGCTGCCCAAACCAGCCCAGTTGTTGTTTTCCCCCAAATAATGAGACCAGAAAGCAGAGCGATCTGGATTGGGAATGATGAGTGTGTGTCTGTGTGCAGCACAGCGTCCCAAACAGAACAAGGTTGCACTGTGCTTCCTCACACGCTGTCGGGTGGAGCGGATGGAGAACAGAAAGGAGACGGTGTGTGTTTGTGCTAAACAAGGATGCGCAGGTGTTGGTGGGTAACAACCTCCCCGGAGACGGCAGGAGCGGCTAGAGAAGAGGAGCTGCTGAAGAATATTAAAGGGAGGACCGTTTTAGCTCTTGTCTGACAACAAAGATCACCTCCATTAGTCTCTGAGTCCATGTGCTTCTGCTGGAGAGAGGCGGCGTTTCTGTCTGCACCGCGATGAACAAGTCATAACATGATAAGAGTCTGCACAGAGGATTCCACAGCAGATGCTGTGCTCTGCTAGCTTAAAAGCTAGCTCTGGTAACGCTAAACATGCTAATTTTAACTGTAATGACATACAGTATGTTATGTCACCCTCCGAAGAGATAAATGTGTTATTGCACTCCTATTAGCAGGGTTGAGCTTTCAGGAAGTGATTCTTGTTATTCTTTTCTTTTTATCGCTTGTTTAAGTTTGCTAGCTCGGTTGCTAATAATAGTAGGGCTTCAAAGAAAAGCTAAACTGAACAACTGAAATTTAAAAAACAGTAAATTAGCGCTTCAGAATTTATCCAAAAAGGGAAGCTAAGTGTGCTTTTCAAAGTTAGCATAAATGCTAAAACGCTAAATAAACAAATTAGCTCAGCTATCACATTAGCTCAACACTGATTGCATTCAGAGCCTTTACTCACTAGGAACAATAATTAATGTCTAATCAGTCAGTGGGAACACTTCTGCTAATTTGCTAATAGTGGAACTTATTTTTTATTTAGCATTGTTGCTAACTTTGAAAACATTTAGAGCATTTAGCTTTCCCCAATTTAATTTTTCCCAGTACATTCAAAAGCACTAATTCAATTGGCTGCTTTGTAAACTTTCAGGTGAATAAAATTTGAAGTTGAAGTTTTGTTTATAAACTGGTAAGAATGCTTCTAGTAGTTTGACGTTTATAGTCAAGCTCTTATTTTGAAGTGGCAGCAGTTCCATTTCCTCTCCTCAAGTTCTCTTTTTTTCAAACATACAGAAACAAAATAAAACAAACAACAGAGAAAGATATAAACAAAAATCAATTTTTTTTCAGAAAGCTATTGAGCAATACAGTAAATAAATAAATAATCTGTACAGAAGAATATATTTACATGGGGTGTTAATGAAAAATACTGCAAAATTTACACCTTCTTTTGAGGCATGGTTTGTATCAACATGGTTGCATGTAGTGCATTAGCATTAGCGCTAGCTTAGCTGATCTAATGTTTATGATTAGCTGCCATTTTTCTCATTAACACAAACATTTCTTGTCAGTGTCAGATTATAATTCTGTAACGACAGATTATATTGTTTTAAAGCTTTTATACGCTTCTCCGTCGCCTCGCTCTGGACATTCTGGTTTCATAAAAGAGGCAGCAGAGGAGGAAGCTCTGCTGTCAGCAACAGACAGTCTGTGTAATCAGTGTCACTGTAGTACTCAGAGTGAAATACTCAGCGCCACTTTTATCTGTTAAGTAGGCCTGCAGCTCCTTTATCAGGACGAGGAGCCCAGAACAAAGAGAGGATCATGCACGTCTCGCCTCTCCGTGTGAACCGACCGCCCCCTTCTTGTTCCCCGTCACTCACTTTCATCAAAACAGTCACAGCAAAGGAGAAATAACAGACACCATGTTGAATTCAACGAGAACGTTTCAATTAGAACGCAGGAAATTATTAACCTGTCGCTCACTGACTTTTTCTTCTCTGACTGGTTCCCCTCACTTCTGTATAAATGTGTGTGTGTGGGGGGGGGGGGGTATGTGTGTGTGTGTGATCTCAGCTGTCACTCAGGCTACATGGGGCCTAAATGTGACATCAAAGAATACAACGTGCTGTATGTGGTGCCAGGCTCTGGGAAGCTGCACTACGTCCTGATCGCCTCCATCATCGGAGCCCTGCAGGTGGTCATCATCTGCGTGGTGGTGCTCTGCATCACCAGGTGAGCCTCACACACACACACACACACACACACACATCTACCCATCAATCCATGACGACAGACACAGCTGCCGGGTTTCCATTAGGGCTGAAACGATTAATCATGATTAATCAGCTATTGAAATAATCATCATCTAATTTAGGAATTGATTAATTAATTTTATCATCAAAACTCAAAACATATTTACAATTTTTGAAAGAACACAGTCAGAGCAGCCATTAAGCCAAAACTGTATAAAAATCTTTACATTTTGCATTAAGATTTAAAATAAACCATCTTCGTCTATAAATAAATACCCAGAACTATTGAAGTGGCGGTTTTAGCTTCTCCTGGTTCAAATTCTGTTAAAAAATCTCCTATTTTTGTTATTTGACATCTTGAAATTGGGGCTCTGTCTCTTTAAAAATTCCTGCTTCGCCTCCAGGAAGTCATTCCAACATGGCTCCTCTATTAACCCTTTAACAACGTTTTTACCAGAGTTGCTCTGAGACGTAGCTCCTATAATGAGCTCAGCAGGTGTTTGCTAATTGCTCCTGGCTAGTCTGAAGGAGCTGAAGGGGGGCAGGAGGGTGATTGACTTCAATTGCTTGTATTAAGGAAAACAAGAATCCTGCAGTCAACTCTGAAAGTTTTCATTGTTTTGTCCTTTTGAGAAGACAGAGTCCAAGATAATGTGGTATTTCGGAGGACCTTTTCCTCAATAAGGAAGACTGTCAGGAACAAGAGTCAAAACGCAGATGTGACCTTTTTCTGCTCCTACATGTTTGTCCTTTACGTGAATCGAAAATAAACAGAAAAATCCCACATTCACAAGAGAGAGTTTTGACCTCTTGTGAATGTGAGCATCACTTGTTGGACAGGAAGCCTCTGCCTTCCTTAAACCCTGCAGAGGAAACGTTAGCGCCGCGGCGGCTGTACTTGTTATAAAGTGTCTCCTCTTTATCATCCCTCCTCACCCTTTAACCGCCCACTCTCTCACGGCTTCACCACCTTCTCTGCCTCCGCCAAAACCCTTAAAATATTTTATTAAATGTCATAAATTGCTAAGGTCAGCCAGAGGCAGACACACTCCAGGCTAACATTCACTGTCTCTCTACATATATATATATATTTGTGTGAGTATTTTACAGAGATGCATAATGCCTGTTAAAACACGGCTCACCTCATTTGCTCATGCAGAATCTCATTCTGGGGAAACTGACAAAACATTTTCGCTGAGCTCAGAAAGGTTTTCTATCCATGAATAAATTATCAAAACCACTTTTCTGGGGGTCATTGATACTTCACCACTTTAACCCAACTCCAGTCCGTTTGCCTAGAAAGTCCGGTTTGTTTGTGTGAATGCTAATCAAACCGAAAAAGCAAACCCTGGTCCACCTACAAACCTACGTCTGGGTTTGGTTCCTGGCTCGGTTCGAATGCATATGCGAATGCCAAGTGAACCAGAGACCCTCCAAAGGCAGGTCATGGACTACAGTGCAGGGCATTCTGGGTAAATACAACCAAAACAAACATGCTAGCTTAGCACTAGCATTTAATAGCTTATAGTGTTTTACCAAAGACAAAAGAGAAATCCTCCTAAAAATCTGACGCTACTCTCCATTTTTGCTTTTTGTAAAGAAGGAAGCTGCAATCAATGTCTTTATTGTTTCCTTCAGTGGTTCTTGCTGCAGCGCCCCCACAGGTGAGGAGGGGAACAGGTTTCTCAAAGAGTTTAGGTTGTTTAAGAACCACAGCAGCTGAAAATGTACCAAACGTTGCAGCTTTGCTCCCCAGTCGAACCGAGTCGATCTGGTCATTAACGTCTCTGTCTTTGCCATCCTGTTTCTTCAGGAAGTGCCCTCGGACCAACAGGATCAACCGGCAGAAGCAGAACAATGTCCACTTCAGCTCTGAGAACACCATGCGCGCCTCCACTCGTCTTATCTGAGCCCAGACTCGCCGGACAGCGTCCAGCTCCCCGTCCCCCCGACGCGACGCGGCGCCGTGGCGTTAGATGTTTCCTTCGTAGGCCAACCCTGACCGTTAGCGTCCGCCTCCCTTCACTCGGCTCCCCCTCTCCTGCTACTAACGACCACAGAGGACGCGGCGCAGCGACTTGTACGTCGGGACAATGTTGTCGCCGTCGGACGCCGACGCCGTCTCCCTTTTTCCGAGGATCTTTTTCAGAAAAACTGCAGGAGGAGATGGGGGGAGGGGAGGCGTGGAGGACACTGAATGTGAGTGTGTGTGAGTGTCTTATTAGATGTGTGCGCTTTGGTAGAGGCCGACTAGCCGGCGTCTGTTCTTTGTAGACGAGGGGCAACAAGCAAACCGGGGGTAGTGCAAAGCAGGGTACCGGGGCTTTAATAACCGCAGTGTGTGTTCAGTGTGGGAGGGGGGAGGGCGGGTTTGGGGTTACACGTGATGCCTTGCACCTTGTGTTATAGGAGACCTTTGACGGAGGGCACAACGTCAGTCTAGAGCTCTCTGTCCGGTTGTGACGACGACGTCAGCTACTGTATGTTGAGTTCTATTTCCAATAGTTATTACGACATTGTCTTGATGGGGTCCGTTTTTTCTGTAAATGTAAATAAATAATTTATATCACGAAATGTTTACATGTTGTCTCGATCTGTTCTGTCTGAGTCGTGATGCGTACCTCGCTCTGTTCCCACATGGCATCATCTCCTGGCCACAAGCAAACATGCAAAATATGAAAAGAAACATTGAATTTTACTTCTTTTTTTTAAAATCATTTTTGTTTATTATTCAATAATTATCTCATTCACTTAGTGCTGCATAAAACCTCCTGATTTTAGTTGCCATTGACTTCTGTAGTGGAAAATCTTATCAAGTTTCATTAATCTGAATTTAATACGTCACCAGATACAATTTTCACCATAATCCCTTCTTTTGGTCAGAAAATATGTAATGTTTTCATATTAATCCCAGCAAATGATATTTACTCTCAGCAGCAGGTCTTTTTCTTGTCAGGAACTTTTCGTTTCTAGCTTGAGGAGCAAAACATCTTGATAAATTTGACCTGCAGCTGATCAGAAAAATGTTTTGTTTTCGGGGAGTGAAGGATATTTCTGTCTTCTATTCTCCATCTATAACTTACATTTTATAATAATGATTGAGAAACAGATCACATTCATTTAAAATGTGTTGGATTCCTGTTTTTGTGTGTTTTTATTTCCCCATCTTTCTACAAATTTCTGAGGCTTCCTTTAGCGCCCCCTGGCGGCCACCACTGAGCAGTACTGCTGGAAGATCCGTTTCTTTTTGTTTTTTCAGTGTTTTATTTCAGTTTTGATGACTAAAATTGTTCCTTCCGGTCTGTAAATAACAGAAACTCCAGTAAGGTAATCCAGTGGTTTACATAGATTTATTCAGTATGTAGAAGGACTGTTGGTTTTAGTCAGAGATTATTGGTTTTCCTTCCACTGCAGTTTGCAGGAATTCATCCAACAGACTGAACTGTTTTAATTTAATTTTATAGTAAAGTTAAAGATGTTAGAAGCTATAATTTTATGAATGTCATGTATCTGTTTTTTATGTTTAAAGTATGGTTAATATTGTTTTGTTTAGAAATAGAGACTTTCACTTATTTTTGCTTTCAATCTTGGTTCAAATATTTGCTACTATAATTCACTGGTATCGTATTTCTCCACTTTCTTTCTTATTTTTAAAGAGAAAATTATTTTATTTCCCAACAAGAATAATTTAAAACAACTGGTGTGGTGTGAGTGTAAATGAAATTAAATAATTTTTGCTGTGTTCAAATTAAACATACAGGTTTTAGCCGTCAGCGGTTTAGCTTGTTGCTAATCCAGTCACTGCCTCAGGTAGCAGATTTGATTTAATTTGTGCTGATTGGATGGCTCACTGTGTTTGAGGCATACAAATAGAGCACAAGCGCTGCACAAAATGTTTGATTCATTTAATTTCATTTACAGCAATTAGATGTTCAAACCTGGACCCAAAATAAACAGTAATTACAAAAACCATCTAAGTTCAAAGAATGAACATCGTTACAGCAGAGCTGTGTTGTTGATCACATTTTCTTTCACTGGTCAAGTTAACTTCTTTCTGACACGTTTTATTGCCTTAAATGTTGTTTTCTGTCAGGATTAAAAGTGACGGATTTTGGGAAGAACAATAAAAACATCTATAGGGCTGGACAATAAATCAGTAGCAGTTTATGTCATGTTAGATCAATAAATAATATTTCTGGGAGAATATTCTATCCATTCAAGCTCTCACAGCTAACCTCGCTCGGTGGAATCAACTTTCTTACTCTTTGGTTGCTTAGCAACAACCTGCTGGGTAACAAGCAGTTTGGTTGCCAAGCAAATTTGCTTATTGAAGTTTTGAAAGAAACTTGTTTTTTGATAAGTTTTGGCTCCAGAATGATGTGGGTTTGTTTTGGCCGTATCAAAACTGGTTTATTTTGTAAAACTACAGTGGCAACTTTTTATTTTTTATTTTTTGCATCACAGCAGTCACATGACCATGTTACTGCTGGTGGAAACAACAAAGAAGAAGAAGAAGACAGCCAGCAGCTGGAGGATGTTGTGTTTTTTATTCATGTGTGACTTTTAAATGTGTTTCTTATTTAATGAAAACCCCACAATTATGAAATATTGTTCTGTTTTTCCAATAGTAGCAGAACACTGACAAAGTTTTGTGTACATTTGTGGTGGAAACACAGCTAATGTGTCAGAGTATGAATTTCCTTCATGGTTAGAAGCACTTTCCTTTAGACTCTGGGGATTAATCTCAGGAAGACCATCTGTTTTCATGCTGCAACAGGCCAGACTAACAAAGGTGGATTCCATCAGCTGGAAGATGAGCTCAAGTCTTCATCTTCATCCAAGCCTTCAGTGTAAAGACCATCCAGATGCTTAAGCAGCTGCAGGATGTTATGACTAGAGATATGTGTTTGGTGCTTATTGTTTCTCTGTTGAGTAAATGAGGTGGTCTCTAACTTTGTTCTTGTGTCGTCTTTCTTACTCTCCCACAATGAGGCGCCCATTTCTGCCAAGTGGTCAGTTAGCAGTTCCCCTCCCAAACAGGTGGTGGCAGCAGTGATACTGCCACCACGTGTTGCAGTATCTGGGCTCGAACGGGGAACGTTCGGGTATAAGTGGCTCGGTCGCTTCCAGGCGGTTGAAAATTGGATTTTTACACTCGGTGCTTGTAGAACTTGGTAACATTTAATGCTGAACATCGACCCGAAGGTCCAGTAAGTAAGCAGGAGAATGGTTTTGTTTTTTTTTTTAGAAATTCGGCTCATTTACAGACACGAAGGTGAGTTTTACTTTCTTTAAACTTTGTGGCTAACATTAGCTTAACTTTATGCTAGCAGGCAATATTCTCGGACAATTTTATTATAAAATGTTTTGTTTAAGTATCTAAATATTGTTCATTCATTCTAATGAACAATGTTTTAACTTATTTTGTGTTTATTTTGAAGTAGAAAATTTCTGAGCCAAAAAAGTCAAAAATCTTGGAGGAAAAAAACTGAGAGACTTTTTAAATTAAATGTACTCCTGAACTGTACTTTCCATTTGAATATAAATATTAATTTTAAGTACAATTTTTGTTTATTTTACCCGCTGCAATAAAACAAACATGTTCATATTTAGGCGGTAGCTGATAAAACTGTCAGTCAAAGCAACATGTGCAAACCGCCACTAGATGGTGCTGTTGTCTCCTGATCCAATAGCACGACGTTGTTGTGGTTCCGGCCGCTTCGTAAATCTGTACATTTCAAAGTTGTTGACCACGGAGAACGATGTGTTCACGGAGAACGATGTTTTCGCGTGTTGAGCGAAAACGAACATTCCGCAAACATATGACCGTGCCGGAAGAGTTCGCTTTCGGATAAATTATAGAAACGAACCGAAACGCCTGCGAGACAGAACACCGGGGAAAGTACATCCTCATATTGCGTCATAGGTAGGTTATGTCGTTGTGTTGTCGTGGCCGAGTGGTTAAGGCGATGGACTAGAAATCCATTGGGGTCTCCCCGCGCAGGTTCGAATCCTGCCGACAACGAATTGTTTTTATTTTTGTGACTTAATTCTCCTTTAATGTTTCTACGGTCACAGAAAATATACACAGACCGATTATTATTACTGCGCTCTGATGATGAAAGTGTCATTCTTATGTTTTTAAAACACTCATTCTTTAAATATCAAACCGAGAAAACTGCTTTTAGTTTTAAATATATTTTGTTTTTTCCCAAAGAAAAAGTGTTAAATATAATTTTTATAGGAATAAATGGAAAAACCTGTTACCTTCACTTATTTAAAATTGTAATACTTTAAAAACTCTTTAAAATATATATAACAGTGAATATTAATTACTATTTTTTACTGTTCCCTGGATTTTTTCTTTTTTGCTTTTGTTTTTATTTTCATAACTTCAGCTGCGTTCATGCAAATGGCACTAATAGTCGTAATTCTTTGTTTTCTGCACATTAAAAAAGAAACTAAAATGTAATATTTCAAAAACACAACAGTGGTTCTGATTGGAGCTACATTCACAATGATAGTGAAAATAATTTTTAATATTTTAGTACAATAAACAAAAATGCAAACTGGACAAAATGTAATGATAAAAGCTGCTGTGATATGGTCAGAGTTATTTTTAATTAAACTGTAAACTGATTTTAAATAAATATAAATTATTTTGAAGTTTTATTATGGATTCTGCAAGACTTTTTCACTGAATCTATCAAAATAATCTAATAGTTTTCTCCATTTTATCTTTGTCGTCGTCCCTTTTCCTCCTCTGAATGATGAAATGTGTTTTCTGGCATAAATCTGACAGGCTGGAGGAACAGGAAGGAAAACTGAACGTCCAGGTTTCCCAGTCAGACGTCAGGGTCCAGTAAAAGCTGCTGGTGAAGGACACACGGTCCAGCTTTTTTTAGACTTCTGTTTGCAGACTGGAAAGATAACGGGCTTTGATGTTCAATCATAACCAGAAACTGAAACGTTCAGCAGCTGCAATCTGCAAGGAAAAGGAAATCCTGCTAAAAATAAAACCGTTTAAGACAACTGATATATTTATACTTGTAAGAAATCAGAAAAGGGTTTTTAAATTATTTATGTCCAAGTCAAAGTTAAAGTATTTTGTATATAACATCACATGAAAGTTATTAAATGTAGCTTTTCCCCTTTGTCAGACTGATTTTGTATATAAAGATTTTGTTTCTTCCGTTTCCCATGTTGTAAAGAAACCATTTCAGACCCAAGTACTAAAACTGTTGCACATGTTTATTTCTTGTTGCTTATTATTTTAATAATAATTATCTAAGGAGATAAATGGCCTTAAAATACCCAAACCTGACTTCTTTAAACTAATTTGGATATTATCTATAAATTCTGGATTCAACTCTTTTAATCCCATTTGGTTCTGATTGGTTGGATTTTTATGTGACAGATTTTTACCTCTGATCAAATTATGGTAGTCCTGAGTAATTTCTGCTGATTTTATAGGAGTTAAAGGACTTTGTTTTCTCATAGCAGACACTGAAACTGTTTTCACACCTGATGGTTCGGAAGATTCGGTTCAATTTTGGACCAAAGTTGAAACATTTATACAATTTCAGCTGCTGCAGTTCTCAAACCAACCAAAACCTGTTCCCCTCCTCACCTGTGGGGGCGCTGCACCAAGATCCACTCAAGGAAACGACACTGAGCACAACTTCCTTCTTTTTAAAATGAACACAAAAATGGAGTATCATCAGCTTTTGTCCGTTGTAGGGTTGTTGTTATTAAAAGGCCACAAGCTATTTCTCCCACTAGTGGTAAGCTAACATGTTTGTTTTGGTTGTATTTACCCAGAATTCCCTGCACTTCAGTCCACTTCCTGCTTTCAGTCTGCTTGGCGTCACATTCAGTCCATTCACCAGAGTTCAGTTCATCTGAACCGAGAGCGAGGTTTATAGTCTGGTCCAATTAGCATTCACACCTCCCCAAACGAACCGGACTTTCTGGACAAACGGACTGGATTTGGACTAAAGTGACTAAAAAGGGCTGGTGTGAATGCTCTGTAGGTAGAATAAAGCAACCATGATCATGTAAATGATGTGATTGTTACAAAACGTTGCATAACAAACCTTGCTATAAAGATGTAAATGAGTGTTATTTTTTTTATTGGATTGGTGGAGGCGATGCAGTCGAGCCTCGCTGAGTGACCTGAGGCAGTGAAAGTGCATAGGTCTGCAGTGAGATCACAGTTTCAGTTGCTGAAAAACAAGTAAAAACAGAAGTTTCTGGATGTCAGCTCTGCTCAATGAGCAGAACCGAGAAACGGATCAATTCAACTGCTCTCCTTTTAGTTCTGGACTGATCTCTTAAAAACACAGAGGAAAATTATTTCTAAATAGTTGTCTTTGTTTTGTAAAAAAAAAAAAAACAAACAAAAAAAACAGTTATTTCACTGATTGTTTTTGTTAACTTATTGTGAAATCTGTAGAATCTGTTGAACATCATTGGTGGTTAATCATTGGTTAATTGTGTATTAGTATTTTAAAGCTGAAATCCCAGTGAAATATCTTGATTTTAAGGACATGTCACCAAAAAAACTCAAGTCTCATTGAGTCAGGATCTTTGCCGGTCCAATCAGATCTGGTTCTGGTCAGAATACAATAAAGGACGACCGAAATGAAACTGAATGCACGGCACAATCAACGTGAGATTAGAGGTTGATGTTTGGGCTGTTTTGTTCTGGATTTGGTCGGGTTAAACGTTGTTTTTGGGCTAGAAGCTGTCAGTCAGATCTGGCAACCCTGTTAGCAAACCTGATACATTTAGTTTCCTGTCTTCTTGGTACCATAACCTGTGCAGACTTGCCCCGTGTCTCCCCAGGATGTCCAAATGTAGATCATTTACATCCCACCTGATGGCTGCATTGTCTCTGCATGACTGAGCAGCTGTGTGGAAATTAGCAATGAGGTGGAACGCAAGCGATCAAAAAATATGTATGGAAACAGGCGGCCGCGGCTGGAGGCCCAGGAGAGTCCTGACACTTGATTCACAGCCACCAAACTGCTCCAGAGCTGCCGGCTCTACTGAACCGGCCCGTTGCTCAGAGAACTGATGGTGTTTTTCACCTGAAAACAAATGGAGAGAGACGCCAACCTGCAGAAAGCTTTTCCTCACTGCCTGCATGCATGTGTGTGTGTGCATGTGGGTGTGTGTGTGTGCATGGGGTGTGTGTGTGTCACGTTCAGTCCTGAAATCGGTCCATTAGCAGCAGTACTTGCAGCGTTTGCACCACAAATAAACACACTGTTCTTGCAGTGTGCAAGGCCACGGTTATGTGAGCGAGTGTCCAACACGGCGCTCTGCGGAAGAGGGTCATTTAAAGATCCATCACCATCTGTTTTGGTCCCAACATGCCATTTTCTCTCTGCAGGAGCCTTTGATTGAGCAACAAAAGGGTACCATTGCTTACGTTCTTCCCACTGCGCGGCCAGACATCCAGTCTGAGCTGCTTATACAAATCAAACGCTGCTGGGCATCCATCGTATCATCACAGGTCGGCCCATCTGCCCGCAATTGTTGCAGGTAATCACGAACATCGGGGGTGCCATTTAAACACTGTTCAGGAAATGTGTCGGCTGCACAAAACCGGCTTATAGTAAGGAGGAAGTAAAGGCAGCAGGCAGGATGTGGATGTTGATTTGGCTTATTTTTGGTCAAAGGGTCCAATCCTACCAGCCATGCTTAATCCAACTGTAGTTTTTTTGCCGGTTCGTTTGGGAAGGCAGGAAGTGGATTACAGTGCAGGGCATTCTGGGTAAATACAATCAAACACAAACGTGCTAGTCCAGCACTAACAGGAGAAGTGACTTGTGCTCACTCTTCCAACGCCACTCCATTTTTGTTTGTTTTATTGCATTCTGTGTTTTCTTCAGAGGTTTTCATGTCTTTTCCTTCAGTGGTTCCTGGTGCAGCGCCCCCACAGGCCAGGAGGGGAACAGGTTGGTTTGACTCAGAGCAGAGAAAGAACCACAGCAGCTGGAGATGGAGCAGACATTGCAACTTTGGTCCCAATTGAACCGAGTCTACTGGACTATCAGATGTGAAAACAAACTAAGGCTGCTCAATTCCAGTTTTTTAATTAGTTCATATGACTAATTAAATGCATTCAGAACGGTTTGCAACTCGCATGCACAGAAGAAGAACATTAAGGTCAAACAGCAGCACTTTGTGCAGTGAGAAAGTGAAACAAATGTTGCCATTTTGTTCCCAAATGAAACCAAGTCTACCAAACTACCAGGTGGGAAAACTCCCTTAGAGAAGATCCACAGCCTCCATCCATGAACATTTAGTGTAGCAGTTGAAATTAATGCCCTTTCTGCCTTTTTAATGAATGAATCCAATGAATCTGCTTTGGTGACATTTTGTCAAAGGATAAAAAAACCAATGAACCTGCAAATCATCCTTTCTTGGATAATGAACTGAGACCAGCAGCTTACATAAACGCCCCGCCCTGCAGGTTCCCCTGCAGGTTCCTGCAGGTTCCTGCAGGTTCAACGTGTTGCAGCGTCTCTGAAGGGAACGAGCTTCTGTGCAAAGTTTCAGCAAAACTCCTCTGGAGTCTTTATGATTGGGATTATATTTCCAAAATAAGAAAACATACATAATAGGTACATTATGCTATAAGAAGTAAGTATAATCTTAGATGAGGTAATTTAGGGAAGAACTTTGGAGGAAGTGAATTAGGTCATGATTGCATTTCTCAGCCTCTAGGTGGCTTAATGGGTCCATGTTCTGCTGCTGACTTACAGAGATAATTATATTTGTCACATTTATGGGATGTAAAGGATGTTTCAGTCGATGCCAGACATGATGGCAGGAAACCTGGAGAGCTGGAAAACCTCCAGCCGTTTAGGAAAAGACCGAAAAGAGGAAGGATGGATGGAAAGAAAATGGGCCAAAGGTCCGGATGGGATGGTCGTTCCCTTCCCTGCACAGAGTCGCCAAGTGAAAGTGGGAAAAGTCAGAGTGGAGGAACAAGAGGTCAAACGTTTGTGTCAACAAATGTGTCCGTCTCCCGGGGAAAGCGGCGACAGAATCTGGGTTTGGACTCGGCCTGGGAAGGAAGTTACTGTTTTTGAGTATCTCCCACTTCAGCGTGACTTACAGCCTTGATGCTGATCGACTGAGAGCCGTTTGCAGAGGAGGTGTTAACCTCACACGTTGACACAGGAATCTGCCGCCGACTCTTCTGGCTGCGAAAAGACGAAGCTGTGACAAAAAAAATAAAACGGCGCAAACTCTCCTGTCAGTAACTGGTGTCAGCAGGACTTCAGGTTTAAATGATCCCTTTATGACACCACGATTGTTTTTTACAGCATTCACTCTAAAAACTCACATCATCTTAATTAACCGACGTCATGGATTGGTCATTAAGAAGTATACAAAGTGGTTTAGATATTAACTTTTCCACAGATGTTTAAGAAGCTCCGTTTCCACAACAAATGTGCGCAAATGTCAAAAAACACAAATTCAGAATTACGTTTTTTTTTCCTCTAAATGAGAAATTAAATCAAACATCAATAGGTTTGTTCACTCGATGCAGTGCCATGAACCTCCTATCACTTCCTGTCGTCTTCTTTGTCATTTCCGCCAGTAGTAACATCCGGCTGTTGCAAACTGGAAGAACAAATAAAGCAAAAATTAACCTTTTTCTGGATAAATTGTATGGATTAGTCATTAAGAGTGCTACATTTATGTTTCTGTGAAATTGGGACTTTTTTAGTAATCATGTTTTATTCTGCAGTGTTGGGGTGAATGGCAGCTACTGCAGTCGTATGTTTTTATTGATTATGTCACAGTCCAGATATAAAATCATCTCAATCATGTCGTTACCAAATTCTCAAAAAACAGTAAACTTATTTGTTGTGAGAAAAAGTTCCTAGAAGGGTCTAAAAAAATTATAAATATAGCGTCAAAGTCATGAGCTGGCAACAGTTTCATTAACCCCTCAATTAACCACGCCCCTTTAATGGCTCCACCCACTTTGGTCAAAGTTTTCTAAATTAGTCTGTGCTTGGGGTTTATTTATACTTTAAGGATTGTATGTGTTGTTTTTGCCTGTCTTAAGGTCACGTCACACAACTTCTCCTTCGACCATTTAGAAAATATTTCTTGATTAAAAGAAAGTTGGTCTGAAATCAGGAATTTGACATGCATATTTACACATTTATAAGAGCCTTCAGTTGGTCCAACTCTCTGCAGAGACTCTGGAAACATTGCTCCCATTTTTAAAGTTACTGAAGCGTTAAAATTCAGCCCTCAGGGCTTTTATGTCATGGTAAAAACCAACAAAGCTGAAGAAAAATCTCAGTCAAACAAGCCTTTTTCTAAAAGACCTTTTCCATTTTTATCGTATTTATTTGTAGGTACCTTTTTTTCCGGACTATAACTCGCATTTTTTTTCATAGTCTGGCCGGGGGTGCGACTTATACTCCAGAGCGACTTATGTGTGAAATTAACACATTATTATATCACATGTTATTTTCACACCAAACCGCCAGAGGGCGCTCTAGGCCTGTGTTGATAATGTGTGCGGTAGAAGCTACGTCCGGAGTTAGCCGAGTTGTTTACAAGCGACACCAAAGGTGAAGATTTAGTGATTTGGAGCGACACGGATGGTTTGGTAAACTTGTTAGCATGTTATTTATGCTATAGTTATCTGAATAACTCTTAATATGTTAACATACCAGGCACGTTCTCAGTTCGTTGTTTGTCATGTAGCGTTAGCATACCGTACAATTATTCAGCCTGATGTTGCCTCTATTCTATTTTTATTTCCTTTCAAGATGACATGTCTGTGCTTGGTGTTGGATTTTATCAAATAAATTTCCCCCCAAAATGTGACTTATATTCCGGAGCGACTTTTTCTGCTTTATTATGCATTTTATGGCCGGTGCGACTTATAGTCCGGAAAATACGGTATTTCTTTGTTTTGATCATTTTCATTTTAATCCTGTACTTACTTGTAATTTAAATGGAGCGACTATTTACTCTCGAGTTTACGAACCGTTGGTTGCAGCTCATGACATGACGTCCAAACTCTGAGCTCCTGGATATGCTGCTGCCCTATCTGGTTTCTAGTGGGTGTGGGAAATCATTCAGGAAGCTAACGGGTCTATTAGAGACATTGACGAGCTGCTGGAGGATCAAGGTAAGACGAGGGTTCACCTGAAATCACCAACTGTCGATTGGGAGAAATACAGCAAGACAATTAAATGTGGACGCTGTTAAACACCCAGGTTCAACCGTCCAAACAATAAACCAACCCAAACATGCAAACACAGATTTTTGCAGATGAACCTTGAGCTAGAAACGTTCCTACCATCAAAATGTGCACACAAAACAATCCTGAGGTTTGAATAGAAGAAGGACAGAGTCGTCTTGCAGCAGTTTTTTACTATTGTCCCAAGGAGTGGCTCCTCTGTGTTTAACCAGCACTTACAGGAAGCCTGATCCCAGTTTATGGGCGTGAATGTATTGATATTAGGGGAAACAATGCTTCTTTAACTTTAGCCATCCCAAAGCAGATCTTATTGCCGGTACGCTCTGATAACGGTGTCGTAGGTCAGATGTATCATTTTGTTTCTGTGAGAAAATCAATCCGTCAGATAAAAAGACGCCTCGCAACATGCTGTGACTTCCAGTCGGATTGCGACACATTCCTGCTTTATTTGCCCCTACAGCATGTGATCGTGTTACTATGAATAAAAGATTTGCAGTGACAGAGACAGAGATTGAGAAAGAGAGAGCAGGGCAAGATGCCAGCATGCAGATGAGCTCATTGCTAGAACAGGGATTTCCACATTTCCATGCCATGATACAGAACTGAGCAACAAGTGGAAAATGTAGCCACAAACACACTCAGATAGACTCCATAATCTGAGCCAGGAGCAGGAGGAGCAGGCAGGTACCAGGTGGCTTCGGCGTCCCGTTGAGTCTTTGGAGAAAAAGCCTGGATTAGTTTTTGTTAAGCAGAAACTTCTGCGCTGTTTTTGTTCTGGACAGTCTGGGACAGTTTGGCTCGATGCGAACACGCAGCAGCCAGCGCTGTAAACAAAGGTAGCCCTCACTTTTATTTAACAGATGCAGCCAGGCATGCTCAATGTGGAATGGACACACAGCAGGCCGAAATACAAGGAAGAGCTGACATTCACTCAGTGAATGAGTCGGCCCAGACTGAGCCGCCTGCATCTGCCAGCTCACTGACAGAAAGCTAGCTGCGCTAACGCTAAAGGCTGACCATGAACATTACCTCTGTTAATGCTCCAATGCTTTACCAACATGGTGTTTAGCGAAAGCTAATGCTAAAGCTCTATGGTAATAGAGCAATTAAAAGAAGCTAATGCTAAACTGCTATGGCGACATATTAATTAGAGGAATACCAATAACAACCTGGTATTTAGCAAAAGCTAATGCTAATGTTTTAAAACGTTGTAGTTATTAGTGGGAGCTAATGCTATAGTAGAGCTACACTAATGCAGTATTTAGTGGGAGCTAACGCAGCATAGCAACATGCTATCTGACAGAAGCTAATGCTAAAGTGTTAAACCAACGAAGTAATAAGTAGAAGCTAAAGAGTTAAACATCAAACTGCTTGAAGAATCGTTCTAGTCAAAAACCAAAACATCAACATAGATGCTGAACTTTAATCAACTGAAAGTTTATAAAACTATCTACGTGTGTGTGTGTGTGTGTACAGTGTAACTCTACGGTGACGTATTCGGGCTGCTGTACATTTTTAAAAAGGTGTAGTAAACATCCACCAATAAACTAGAATCTTTCTGATGTTTATCTCAAAACTTCAGAGTTTTGAATTTCTGGCAAATTTGTATCTTTAGGAGCTCAGAAATTATCTTGTTTTTCCTAGAATATTTCTGAGATCTCAAAATTTCTTAATTTTCCTCTGGAAATTTACTCCTTTTTTTATCTATCTACAATAACTCTTGACACTGCGTCGTACAGCTCCTATATTTATATTAGAAAATTGACTGAAGAACCGTTTGTGAGTCAGAAGAACCGGTTCTTTTAGGTGAGCCGATCCATGAAGCCCGGATCCCGATCGGAGCCGGAACTCCCATCAGTCGGTCTGCGTTTCCAGCAGCAGGGCTCGGCCTGGTGGTCTCCCATAGCAACGCGGCCCCTCCTTTCAGCCCGGGGAGGTGTTTGGAAAGTTCACGGCGTGTTTGTGCGTGTCAGAAAGGGGCGTGGAGGCCGAACCCACTCCAAGGAGCTCCTCAGCCCGCCTGCAGTCGCTGCGGAGCCCGGCAGAGTGACAGCAGCCCTCCACCCCTCTGCAGAGGAACCGTTTGAGTTCAGGAGCCATGGAAGACGAAGGGTCCCACGCAGAGCCCGGCAGCGTGTCGGTCAGTGTGTCTGGCAGCACCCACACCCTCCCACAGCTGCAGCCCGACAACACGGAGCTGCAGATCAGCCCGTCCTCCGCCCCCTGCTCCCCGACCCCCACCGGGACCCTGAAGCGGCTCAGCCTGCGGGGGCCCCTGAGCCCCGCCGCGGCCTCCGCGCCGTCCCCGCCCGGCCAGGTGAGCGCCATCACGGTGGTGGCGCTGCTGGACAAGCTGGTGAACATGATGGGGGCGGTGCAGGAGAACCAGCAGAGGATGGAGCAGCGGCAGTCCGACCTGGAGGGCGCCGTGCGGGTGGTGCAGGGCGACGTGGTGCGCCTCTCCAAGACACACCTGTCCACCGCAAACAGCGTCAACAAGCTGCTGGAGCGCTCCCGCAAAGTCAACGGCAACGTGAAGGAGGTGAAGGAGCGTCTGGACAGGCAGGCGGTGCAGGTGAGGAAGCTGGAGTCCAACCACAACCACCTGCTGAAGAGGAACAACTTCAAAGTGCTCATCTTCCAGGTTAGTCGGTTTAAAAGCTGCACCAAAACATTCAGTTTGCGCCATTTGAGAGGCAGAACCTGTGACCCTGCAGCGGGTTATTATGGAGGAGTGCGGTTTCTGAGCTCTATTTAAAACAGCAGACCTGGTGATTACTCAGGTTGTTGTTTTAGTCTGAGCTGTCATGATGAATCATGGTGACACTGCTGGGAGTCAAACAGCTGCTTCAAAGCTGCACTGAGCAACTTTTATTTTTTACGTGTTTGGTGAAACTCATCCTGTTGTGACAGATAATTAGTGAACAGATCAGCTCCTCTGTCTTCTCTCAGTGCGAACTAGAAACAACCAATCACAGTCAGGAGGCGGGTCTTAGTGCTGTCAATCATTACCACACATAGTCTGCCATGAGCGCTAAGGCTAATTAGCTTCACTATAAACTATTATCCTGTAACTACGTTGATTCTCCACCATTAGCACACTTAGCAGAATACATGAGTTGATTGACAGCGCTGAGACCCGCCTCCTGGCTCTGATTGGTTGTTTTTTCTTCAGCTAGGAATAGTTGCTCAAAGAGGAAGTGCAGAAAACAGATCTGTTCACAAATCGACTCATAAACTGTTCTGACATTGAAACAATTTTAACAAATATGTTAAAAAAAATTAAAATAAAAGTTACATACTTTAAATGCAGAACCAAATATTTAAATAATCTGCTTCTATCATGTGTTTTTTATTATGTTTTATTTCTCAACCTGCTGATTTCCCTCATATTTTGGTCGATCTTTGTTGCTCATGTTAGATAAAGTTGTGAAACTCAAACATTTATTACTTGTTTTCAAAACAAATTGATCAAATGTTTGTAAGGAAAATCGTTTATGATTTAATTTGAGTTCAGGACACAACAGTACAGGCCTTCAAATGGTTTCCACACATGATCCAGTTTTTAATCAGCTACATTCATTCTGCAGCAGCAAACATCTACAGAAACTAATTGTAGACTTTACATTTACATTGTTTCCAGTTTCATTTAGATTCTCAATCCTTCTTAAAATATTTGCGAAAACTTCTTTATGCACTGATTTTTCTGTGGAGCATAACTGCAAATTATTTGTAAAAAATTGTCTTATTGCAGATTTTTCTGTGTAATATAAAACCAAATTTTATTTAGAGTTTATCTCCAAATTATTTGCTATTTTGCTAATTAAAAAAAAAAAAAAACTATTCTCAAAATAATTGCTGATTCACGGTTTTTCTTCTCCTTTTGCATCTTGATTGAACATATTCAAAAAGAAAATGCAGCTGAGGAAGATGAAACAATTTGGCTCAGAACAGCAGCCAATCCAGAAGCACCAGTAATTTTCCTTGTTGCCGATTGGCTGAATCCCCTGACAGCATAGATGCCCGCTGCTGCGGTCGTGCCAAGATGGCTTCCACTATTATTGCACATTAAGGTGTATTTAGTGTTAAAACTGGCAGCTGTAAATATTTTTAGAGAGTCTCAAGTATTTGGAGGTTTGTTATGTTCCAGGTTCTGGTCCAATGTTGGGTCAAACATTTGTATCTGTTTTTAATCGTACTGTAGTGATTTTCAGCTCCAGTCTGTTTTCAGTGGTTAAGGTTCTTGATATGTTGTTTTAAACAGGAATGTTTTCCTCTTTTATTACAAACAAAAACTATACAAGATCTCTGAAATGGTTCATAAAAATGAAGTTATGGAGCATCCAGAGCTCGGCTAGGCTCGGTTCAAGGTTTTCCCTCAAAACAACCGCCTCTCGTTGTTTTCTGCTGAAATCTCATGAATCAGATTTCAACTCATTGACGACGTTGAAGGACAGAGTCGGATCCGCTTGGTTGTGGTTTCTTGTGGTTGTTGCAGAAGTTAAGTGGGAACAGAAAGAGTTGGTTTTCATTTTGAATGTTATCAATTTTTAAGGAAATCGTTCCTAAATTATAGAGTAACTTCAAAGAGATTTGGCTCTTGTTCGTACACATGCTGCTCTGTTTGAGTCCCATTTGCATCCCTATTTGCCTGGAGTTGTGGGTGTGTCCAGGATGTGTGGGTCCAGCTGCAAAGCTTCGCACATTTAGGCCTGAAACTCGTCTGACGGGACTTCTGACCAACAACTGCAGAGGTGAACAACACGATCCCAGTATCACAAGTTTAAGGTCCCAGCAACACCCACACCCACCCACCCACACACACACAGCTTTCCCCTGTGCTCCAGAAAAGAAGGGTGTGTCTGAGAACGGAGCTGCAGGAGATAATAGAGGATGGCTTTAGACTCTGACTCTGCCTGGATCTGCTTACAGGCTGCAGCAGGCGTTCACACACACGCCGGGTTTAGACGGGATGTTCAGATTCAGCTGTTTCCTCTCACCTGTGGAGGAAAAACTCACTGATCTGGAAAAATAAATAAATAAAAATCCTAAAACGTTCCTCTAGTTGTTCAGTAGTCGCCATTAAAGCCATAAATCCTGATAAGGGCCGGTTTGCTAGGAGTCAGTGTTGGTTTTTATCCTGTTGAATGTGTGTGTGTGTCATGTAAAAGAAGGAGGGGGTCATTGTTGACTCAGGCTGAGCCACAGAGAGCTCTTTACCGCCGTTGTTATCTGGTTTCCCAGGTACTGAGGCTCTGTTGTTCAAATGCAGCAGGTGCCAAGAACCTTAACCTGTTTAAGCCGGTCTGCAGGTCTATCGGTTTGTCTCCGCTCTGGGTGTTTTTCAAGCTGTTTGGTCTCGGTTTAATGTGCATTTAGCATGCGGTGTCTGCATACGGGTGCAGTAAGACCAAGTGCCTGCATGTGCCTGCATGCAGCAATGCCGTTTGATGGTCAGGTGTAAGCAGCTACTGCGGTTGTAAAAGAGCCTTGCTGTGCCTGAGGGGAGGGAGGATTGAAGGAACAGAGAGCAACCCTGTGTTACTTTCCTTTCTGTTTTTTACTCTAATTTGCACCCATCATTTTCTGCTTCCCCTAATGTCAGATTCTGCTTCCTTTAGCTTTTGCAGGGTTTACCCCAGAAAATTTGCTAAGCCTGGTGGTAGGGTGGTGCTACAGCAATCCACTAGCAACCCAACATGGTTTTGTGTTAAAAATGTGAGAAGTTGCAAAAATTCAGAGGTGCAGCAGTTACTGCGGTTGTAAAAGAGCCTCGCTGTGCCCGAGGGGGGGAGGACTGATAGAATAGAGTGCAACTCTTTTTCTTTTTTCCTTTTTGTTCTGGATTCTAATTGGCACCCATCGTTTCCTGCTACCCGTCAGATTTTGCTTCCTCAGTTTAGCTTTACTGCGGTTGTAAAAGAGCCTCGCTGTTCCTGAGGGGAGGGAGGACTGATAGAATAGAGTGTGGCCATATCTTTCTCTCCTTTCTTTCCTTGGTTCTAATTGGCGCCCATCATTTTCTGCTGAGCCTAATGTCAAGTTTTGCTTTCTCAGTTTGGCTTTCGCTTTGATGTAGCTCGGTTTTTGCTCTCATCTTTTGATCCACCACCTGTTCCGATTCCCTGAGAGCTTTGATAACACTTATCTGTTGCCAAACTCAAACCACAGAGGCCATTGCATGTCAGCGGAGGAGGGCAGGGCGCTTCCTAATTGATCCCAGACAGTCGTGCTCCTGTATGCGACAGCTGAGGTGGAAACGGGGAGGTCGGTACCCGCTCCAGTTGGACAAAGATGTCTCCCGCTCTGCTAAGTCACTAATGAGGTCTTAATTACTGCTGCGTTGTACTGGTGTGTTTACCTTATTGTGCTCTCCTGTCTCAGTCTGCATGAATTTCATTTCCTGCGACAGAAGTCATTTATTTCTGAGCAGATCATAACTTTTCTTGTCGCTGTTTATTTCTCAGAAGAACCAGGATGCCAGATTGAGTTTAAGCAGAGCGAGAGGCTCGGTTAGAAGTAAAAACCTCCTGGGAGGAAAAATTCAGAGCTTTGCACTGACAGGTAAAGCTCCTGTCATTGTTCTTGTTTGCTTTGTTACCAACCGTCATGATGCTTTGTGCATCAACACTTAATCAAAGGTTGTTGCTTAATCCAGCTTTAGAGAGAAGGAAGTAAAGCCTGTTTTTCCCTCTTTGTTTAATTTTTTCACTCAAGTCAGCCTCCAATACAGAGGAAGAGACTCATAAATCCCATTTGTTGTCTTTAAGTCCTGGAGTTGAAAAGGCCTGTTGGTCAAACTTTTACTGTTGGATTTAATGTCCTAACATGATGGGGAAGCATGTTTGGTTGTCTGCCAGAAAAGAAAACTTTTTAAACGAGAGATAAGATAAGAATGCTTCATTGGGTAGATTTCCTGACTAACGGTTTGGTTCTCTGCCTCAAACTGAGGATATTCTGGTTTAGTCCATTTAAAACAAACTCTGGTTTGCTTTCTTCATCAGTGCGTCTCATTTGGGTCTGGATGAAAACAACCGTCTGGATCCGATGGTCTTGGTACGTTTCCAAATGAACTCGTGGTTTGTTTAGGTTGTGAATGTGGCTCGGCTGCTGCAAGCTTGAGCTTGAAAAAAAAACCTCAAACCAACAGAAAATGTAACCAATAATCAATAACCTGAAGAAGTGATTCAGATCAGGAGGATATTAGGAACGTTCCTGATATCCTCTGTTAGGAATATTGGAGGACTTTGATGTTGCCACGTTTTGCACAAATTGATGCTGCAGCCTCTACAGACTTCCAGGGTCAAATGCCTTCAAATGCAATCATGGAAATTTCTTCACTAAACATAAAAGTGACGGTTTTCATTAGACAAGACTCAGATTTTCTTTTGAAGAAACTCGTCTGTCTGAACTTTTTAATTGCACGTAGCAAAATAAAAAAAGGTGCTCCAAATTCCTTCATAGATTAGTTTTAAATCCAACTCGTAATTAAAAGATTAAAACTTTATCCTCCCTTTTGCATCAAAGCATCACTCTCTAACCCTTTGCTCTGTTCGTTTGAAGCATTTATAAGCTAAAAAATGTTAAAAAAATAAAAAGATAAAACCAGCCAGATTGTTCAGGATGTGATTTCCAGTTCAGTGATTACAGTAAAATTATTCTGCAGAAGCTGTTTCTTCAATCTTCCTTGCTTTTAACTCAGAGTTTGATATTTTTCTTGTGAAAAGACAAAAGATAGTGAAGTTTGTCCTTCAGGGGCTTTAATAGTAATGCTGTCTTGCATCAGATTGGTGCATTTGTTCCTGTGAGGCTTCGGTAGGTGTGTGGAAACGGCCTGTGCTGCTGCAGACGTTGTGTGGGAATCTGATCCTCCTCCACAGGTTGCAGCAGGCTGCTGGCTGCGGGCTACAGCCTCCCTCTGTTTTACGTTCCTCATGGTGATATATAACTGGTTTCAGGGTGTTCACATGCTTCTAGTGACTTATTTTAGGTTAAAGTTGCACATTTGATGTAAGAAAAAAGTTTTAAATGTGCTATCAGAGCAGAAAAGGTGACTTTTCTGCACGCTTGTGTATTTTTGGCGGGAATAAACCTGTTCTCCTGGTTAAAGTGAGCTCTCAGCCTGTTAAGGCGTGCTCTCCAAATGAACAATGAAGTTTGTTTACGAACTACGTTCCTGCTCTGTTATCATTCTTACTTTCCCTTTGGGGTTCATTCCTCAGATAATCCTCTGGGTTTACGGCACAACGCAGAGCTGAGGATAAATATAGAGAAGGAAAAATGATGAGCAGAGAAACAAGGAAAGGAAAAAAGAATATATTGCATGAGCTGCATTTCTCATGTGATGACAGCAGCATTAAGAGGAAAGTCTGGGGAAATTTGCAGACTGTATGCGTGCAGACGAGCCTCCCTGCATTCAGGTTTGTCCAGTCGGTTCAAATGTTTCGGTCTTGGAGGCAAATGCAAGTTTATAGCTGCAGAATCTTCTAGTTGCACTCCAGCTTTAATTACACAGAGAAGACCTGAGAACGTTACAGAGCTGGGAGAGCTTCCTCTGCAGACTTCCAGCATTTTGCAGTGAGGACTCCAGCTTTCTGAGATGGAGCCGTTTTTACGTTTTAATTACAGTAAAAACGGGGAAGCATTAACGCTGTGAAGCAGCTTGTTCCAGCAGGAACAGAGCGTCTTTGTTTTGGGCGGCTCATAGTTTGCATGTCTCTGGTTTTAGTTTGGTATTAACTCGTTAATGAGGCTGGTTGCACTCACGTCCGCACCTCTTCTGGTTCACATCCAGAACACAAGTTACAGGAATCAGAATTTAACAAACAAGCAGTCGGCTTGATATCATATTATACAGTCATGCAAAATAAATCAGTACATCTGGAGTATTTATAAAATATGGCTCAACATGCCTCATTAAGTTTTTCTTATCATAAAATTACTACTGCATTCTGGTAATATTCTGACATTGTCATATGACTTCATTCTTGTATTATTATTATTATTATTACTTTACTCTTGTAACATAATATTTTCACATTACTTTTTCTCGCATTATCGTGGCTTAATTCGTAATATGACCTTTTAATTTACAATTTTATTCTTATATTTTTGACTTTTCTCACAATATTCCAACTTTATTCTTGTAAATTACAAATTTATCCTCGTTTATCATGACTTTTTGTCACACATTTTTATCCTCATATTATTCTGATTTTCTTTCTTTTAATATTCTGACTTTTTTCTCGTAATCTAGTTTTCATTTTCATTATGTACTTGTGCATTAAGAGGTAACAGTCTTATTTACAGTCGATGAAACTAAAAGATGTGGAAATACCAGCAGAAATGTTATTTGGAACGAGTGAATCTGAGCCGCCTTCCTGCTGGAAGGAAGGATCTGCCTTAACGCTGCTTTGTGCGCCTCGGACGCGCCGATCTGTCACTGAATGAGTTGTTTTGTTTGTAGCTTTATAAAGTCAGTCTGAGAGTTTCAGCTGCTGATTCAATAAGACAAAAACATTGATAAACTTCCTGCTCAACGTTTTGTGTGAATCTCGTTCCTCTGATTGGTTCCCCGGAGCCTCGGCGTTCCTGTCAGGAAGGGAAACACAATCAGCTTTCTGCTGGTTTTCCTTTTACTTCCGTCTGAAGCATTAAAAACGAACAATAACTTCCCGGACTTTTGCGGCGGCCATCTTGCCCTTGAACCAAAAGCATTGTCCAACGTTATCTCTGCTCTGCTCTTATCAAACAAGGGTTGATGTGAAAAAGAATGGCTCTGCACTGCAGCTTACTGACTTATTGAACTGGAAATGTGGAGGAATGTCGATGCGGAACTCTGGAAAACGTTTTCCCGTCATTCCTGACAGAGAAAAATATTTTAAAGCAGCTGTGGAACTTTTGTGATGCGACTGGAGATCAGGAAACGATAAAAACTCAAACGTTACTCTGATGACTCGCACGCAAATGAGGAAAGTTAAACATCATGGTCCAGATGTGCAAAATAATGGTTTGCTCCAAGATTACACCGCCATGGCGTCACCATGGCGACGGGCCTGAATAGGCGGCCATGCTGTGTTATGGCAGTGCAGAGAGGCTGGTGAACACGCCGGTTCCTCATTTCCAAGGACTTCAGGTCACTAATCGAGCAGGTCGCCGTTTCGCGGTGGGACGGCGCGGC
Organism: Poeciliopsis retropinna; assembly: GCA_010277075.1. NCBI lineage: Eukaryota > Metazoa > Chordata > Actinopteri > Cyprinodontiformes > Poeciliidae > Poeciliopsis > Poeciliopsis retropinna. The sequence continues at coordinate 2,188,324 of VMRM01000037.1, read as the reverse complement.
GCGGCGCCACGAGTCTCTGGGAGGCGATTCGTCTCGTTTACAGTTTCTGGTTTTCGTCACTCAGATCTGCTCTGTTAGGAAAAATTATTTGATTAATACTAAAACTTACAACAGAGTATTAGGACCGCGCTAAAAAATGAACAATACAAGAATAAAGTTGGAATAATGCGACTTTATTCTGGTAGTATTTTAACTTTATTTTATGAATTTAGTGATATTATGACATTACTCTTGGAATACGACTTTATTTTCTTATTATTTCGATGAAGTCTTAATTTTTTTATAACCAGGTTTTTATAATAACTAGAAAAAACAAGTTTTTTTGAGTTACTATTATATTTCTTTAAACTTTGCTAAATATAATAAGCACTGAAAAAAGTGACCCAAGTCCTGAAAATAAATTTATATCCATTTTTTTTTTTACTTTAATTTTTTTGGCACAAAAGTAATTTTGAGTCGACGACCTAAAGTTTGCAAACCGCTTACATATTTATGTAAGTTAAATATTAGAGAGATGGCGGCTGGTTCACAACATTTTGCCTACATGGGAGCGTATTTTTCCGTTTTTCCATATTTTTCCGTTTGCACGGAGCTTATCATGTTTGTTCTGCTCCAGAGACAAATCCCTTCCTTCCCTTCCTTCCTGCTTCCTTCCCACGTCCACAGATGGGCAAAACGTTTGCAGATGAGAGGAGATTTTCACGGTCGGTCCGGTTTCAGGAGGCGCTGCAGGTTCTGGTCGGAGCGGACCCGGGTCGCGTTACAGAGTCAGAGAGCGACTTATGATGGAAGGAAGGAAAGATGTCCGCCCAGCCGTTCTCTCTGTTTTTATTTGCTGCTCTTTAGTAAGAACCAGACAGACAGGAAGCTTTAAATGAAACAAAACATCAACAGAAAGTTGATCTGTTCGGCTGCCGGAGCTGAAAAGGTTAAACTCGTTGACCTTTTCAGTTTAACGCAGATTATTTAGACACGATCAAGTTTTTATTCTTTGATACAACTAAAGAAAGCCCAAAATCATAGAACCAATAAAGAATTTAACAGTTATAGTCCAACTATACTTTTACTGGTGTGTGATGGCTCATACTTTGTCCTTCCACTCAACTTTCTGGACATTTTGATTGGTCTGATGGAAAACTTTATGAATTCCAAAATCTGAAGAAAAAACCCAACTAGAAATCTGAAGCTGTGGACTTGAATCAGTGAATTAAATGGCTGTTGGTTCCTTCTTTCTCTCTCTCTTTCTTTCTTTCTAATTTGTTACATAAAATATTTGGTATCGATTTAGAGCAAACTGAAGTTATTTTCCAAACTTTGATTTGGATTTGACCAGGTTTGATTATCTTCCAAACTAATTGATCGGTGATTGGAGCGAAGCGACTGCTGTTGCTCAGTCTGAAGGAAACCAAACTCTCCTGCTGCTCATTTAAAATAGATGTTTCAGTTGAAAACAGCTAAATTAAAGGTGTCCAGTTACATGAGTGGCCCTTCATCTGAAAGGTGAGTCCACTGAGCCACACCCTGATGAGCGTCTGTTTACAAACTAGCCATTAGATGCTAATGGTACCGTGCAGCTGATAAACACCAGGTTGCATAACTGCGCTGCTCGCTGCTGTCAGCCTGGATTATCGTTGTTTTTCTGCTCTTCTGAAAGAGTTTCTTTCTTTAAACAAAAGCCGGTGTTTGACAGACAAACTGCATCGTCACTAATGAGTCCGATAATTAACGAGGTTCCCAGGAGAACATCACAAAGCGAACAGTCGGTCCTGGGTCACATGGTTCTGAGGAAAATGCTGGAAGGTTAAACTGGGTTCAGGTTCGTTTTTACAGTTTTGTTGTTTAAGAAGCTGAAAACGGGCTGAAGGAAAAACTGGAAACCAGCAGGTTGTCCACAGGAAGTTGACCTTTAAGTGGACCAAGTTTGGATTTGTTTCCCTAAAATAAAGTTTTTGAGCGACAGTGTGAAAAATATTAATTCCCAGAACAACATTGTAAAAACAGAAGATCTATGGTACAGTTTTATTCTCGTATTGTTAAGATTTTATCTTTGATTATTACGACTTTATAAGAATTTATTCTCGTATCGTTACAACTTTATGGTAGTACTATTACGACTTACCATATTATTGCTACATTATTCTCATATTATTGTTACTTTATTGTCTTATTACCACTTTATTTTTATTGAAGTATTTGTATGACTACATTCTTGTAATATTACAAATATCTTTTTATTACAATTTTATTCACATATTATTCTGATTTATTCTACTATTGCAACTTTAATCTGGTATTATCATGACTTTATTCTTATAATATGAATTTATTTTAGTAATATTACCCCTTATTGGACCAATACTCGGTTGTAGTTTCAGTTTCTGCTCCCATTAGCTTTTCTTCGTGAACAAACCTGATCCAGTCAGAGTCAACATGTCTGGACTGAAGTTCCCTCTGCAGTGAAGTTCTTATCATCCTGATGCAGAAAAGCAACATAAACTGTTTCCCTCATAATAACCTGATGGAGTGGAGCTGATTTAAACCAATCCTGACTCACAGTCGGTTAAATTAATTTAACTTTCTTTATTTTCGTGGATTGCTTGGATTGTCACCATCATCTTGTGTGAATTTTATGTCAATAGAAATATATTTATTGAGGAAAAATCTGTTCCAATCTAATTTTATCGGCTGTGTAAAAGGAGAAAAGCTGAAAACATAAATGTAATTTTCTCCTCCAGGCCAGTTTCCTGCTTTCTGTTTACAGCCTAAAAATATCCTGACTTTTAATTACGTGTCTGTTTGTTTTGATGGCTATCGGACGTTTCCGCTGAGCCTGGAGCTTCACTGGTGTCCAACTGTAGAAAGTACAGATGGACAGATGGCTGCTGTCAAGCCCAATTAAAAGTTCTGTTTACAAAAGTCTTTAAAAATCTATTTCTAAAAGTATTTGCTTAACGCTGGCAGGATGTAGTGGATCCAAACCTGATGGAGGCCTGCAAAACGTCTGGACTGAGGAAAACTGACGAGTTTTCACTGAAACAAACAAATAAAATCGACTACTGTTTCTTATATTAGCTTGAGCTAACACTTTTAGCACAAGTTAAGTCCATTAGCTAGCGCAAACACCATTAGCAGGATCTAAAAACACAAACAGGAGCCAAAACATTAGCTAACATTAATACCTGTGTGGAATCTAACACCATTGGCTAACGCTAACGCTAACACTATTAGCAGGATGTAATACCATTGAGCCTATTAATGGTATTAGCAGGATCGATGCTAACACCATTTGTTCTACCTGCTAGTTAGTAAGTTAGCACTAACTAATGGAGCTAACAGTATTAGTTAATTCTAACTAATGTTTAGCAGTAATGTTTAGTCAGTGCTAACACCAGAGTTGGTACTGTTAGCATCTAACTCCATCAGTTTGAGCTAGAACTGAACTTACACTAAGACTATTAGCTGGAGAAAACACTTTTTGAGGGCTCTAACACCATTAGCTAAAGCTAACACAGTTAGCTAGGGCAAGCACCATTAGTTAGCATTAACTCAATTAGCCATAGCTAGCACTGTTAGCAGCATCCAACACCTTTAGCTACAGCTAGCAATATTAGCAGAGCTAATATGAAAGCAAAACAATTTGAAAGATAATGAGCGGGTGTTTAAAGTGAAAATGAAGCATCTTAACGTCTTTGTTACAAACCAGTTTAATATGTTTGAGAAAATGTTTTGAGCCTGATGCTAACCGTAAACAGTTTGAGGAAAAAAATCAAATATTTGTGGATTTCAGCTGTTTTTGTGCAGCTGTGAATAACAAGAGAAAAAAGATTTATTGGTTCAAACCCAGAAATGAATGTTCCAGGATGTTTTCGCTGGTTTGGTTCTTAACTTACAAAACAACATATCAAACTGCAGCAGATTTTCTTTACATTGTTAATCCAGGTCTCTTCCTAAAGCTTTGATTGTTCTTTCTCCTGTTAACTCAGGGCTGCACTTCGGGCCAGGGTTGGCCCCGTCTTCAGAACACACTGACAGATTTATTCTCTTTACCTGGGAGATATCTCACACGCCTGGCCCACACCTGAGCCTTGATTCATAGCTGCGTTGTTTTAGATCCAGGCAGAAGATACCGGCGCTTTAAAACCAGGACGTGTTTTTATTCTTTACATGTCTATAAGGTGCAGATAAGGACAAACGTTGATGAATAAATGAGTCATCCCGGTCTGTAAACATGCTGGGAGCTCTTTGGGAATGTCTCACAAGCTGCCAGGCATTCTTTAAAATGCAGGCATTTTTCTGTCCGTCCATGCATGCAGGTTGCATCACCTAACAGAGCGACGGGCGTTGGGGAACGGGGTTAAAGTTCTGGTTCTTTATGTTTTCCCACCAAGCAGATGGATTTACTGTGAAGAAATAAAAACAGAAATGGTGCAGAGAGGCTGGGTTACATGTTTCTGGAGGTTTTTAAAGTCTTTTTGGATTCTGGATGAAGAGATTTCAGGAGGAAAAAACGTCGGATCTGAAAGTTTGGTGGATTTCTGTCACATGAACCCAGTGATGGTCGATTCCATGACTCAGCGTTTCTACAGCATGGAGGAGGTTAAGGATTCTCCAGGCCTGGAAAAGGCTGGAAAATAGATTCAGACTTTATCTTTTAACTAAAACATTCATCCATCCATGTTTTTATATCTCTATAATCTCTGTAACTTTCAGTCCTGATGGAAGTGAAATCCAGATTAAAGTTAAGTTTTTTTCCATTTAGTCTGACCTTTCACCCCGTGAGTCATGTGGCCAGTCTGTCAGTCAAGCAGCTGAATCGATCAGTTAGTCAACCCAACCATGTGATGTGGACTATAAACCAGTGGCATTTACAACACAGCGGGTTTCTGAACCTCAGGTGATCCTCTCATCGCTTGTTTATGAGCATTTCACGTGTTCGCTGGAGTATGTCAGCCACTGGCTCTGCACCGCCGCTCTTCCCTCGCTCTGGCTCGGCCAGAGAAAGGAGTGGGAGCTCATAAACCCCTGGAGGAGAAGACTGTTGGTGCCTGCATACTTCTGATTTCCTGATTGTGCACAGATGAGCAGGCAGTAAGTCAAATGGTGGATATGAAGCTCGTCTGTGTTTATGGTGTGTTTGTGCGCCGCTGTATGTGGCGTGTTGGAATCCTTCAAAAGAAACGAGTGAAATTTCTCAGAATTCAGGAGAAAGGCATGCAGAGACTGGTCTGATCAGACCGAGCCTGGATGCCAAAGCATATCAAACACAAAGTCAACGCTTCTTCCACAGTGTCAAAGAGAGATTACCTGCCTTAAATATAGAGATATTCAGCTTTACGTTCAAGGGATTTATGTACTGAAATGTAATATTTAAAGTAGGGGTTGGCATTGATCTATCATCTGGATAAGTTTCAGTTATTAATGGTAAATAAAACACACAACTGATCAGAAATGTTATTTTTGCTATATTCGCTTAAAAAAACTCCTGAATGTAACATAACAAATCAGCAGGGACTGCCTGTTGCCTAGCAACCCCAGCCGAGTTCCGTCTGTTACCTAGCAACCCCAGCCGAGTTCCGCCCATTACCCAGCAACCCCAGCCGAGTTCCGCCCATTACCCAGCAACCCCAGCCGAGTTCCGCCCATTACCCAGCAACCCACCCTGAGCTCCAGTATGTTTGGTCAGCTGGTTTTACTGCTGTATGCAGTTTTGTTGTTGACTTATCATCCAGAAACCACTTGCTGCATTCTTGTTGGTTGTGCAGACGGTTCCACTTCTGCTTTTCAAAGATGTATATTTGTATAATTGTGCATTTGTTTGTGTGACTGTAAATGTTCAGCGTGGCCAGCAGCATCTTATGTGGATTTAAAGCAACAGGATGCCCAAATAGGCAGGACTCACCTGACTACAACCTTAATTTTGTGTAAAAAACATGTTTTGTGTCATCCATAAACCTATCCTAACCTGTTCCAGGGAGCATAATGGATCTCCTTTAACATCCATCTCTTTCTTCTGTCCCCCAATAGGAAGACAATGAGATCCCTGCCAATGTGGTGGTCTCCCCCAAAACCCCGGTACCAAGCCAGTATGACACAGAGTCCACCGTCCAGCCGGCTCCGTCTATCACAGGATCTATTGAAGGCAGCCACACTCAGGAAGAGATGCTCCAGAAGATCAGTCTGTCCTCAGACGACGATCCCGACCTGGCGTGCGCTGCGTCCCAACGAGAAGAGGGCGACTCCCTGGAGTACGACGTCTCCCCCATCAAATTCGAAAGAAGGTCTGACCGGTTCAAACGCTCCAGTCTGAAGAAGGTCGACAGCTTAAAGAAGGCCTTCACACAAGCCAAGATCGGCGAGAAGGTAAACCAGATCACCTCCAAGATTGTTCCTCCAGAGAAACGCGAGAAGATCAAGAAAAGCTTCACCCCGAGTCACCCCAAGTCCCCAACCGCCAGAGCCTCCTCCTTCAAGATTTCCCCAATGACTTTCAACGTCAAGAAGGTCAGAGATGGGGATGCGCCCGCTCAGGAAATGAAATCCCCAGAGGAAAAAGCCCATGTGGAAATCCCTGCGCTGACTGGTCTGGGTGGTAAGGTTCCCTCCGGCGAGGTTCACATCAGGAAGTGGTGGTGAAGGAGGTGGTGGAGACCCTGAGTCCGACAGAAACCATCCAGGCAGAGGTGTCCGTCAATGGGAAGTCCTCCAGCGTCGAGGCGGAGATCAACGGCGAGGGTCTGGCCGGCCTGGCGGTTCCGGAGCATGATGAAGATGTTGGTGAGGATGAGGAGGAGGAAGAGGAGGAGGATCAAAAGAAACAGAAAAGCCCTGTTGAGGTGACGGCTGAAGTCCAGATCACCACAGAAATGATCGCCGTGGAGCAAGTGTCTTAATGCCAGTCGGCTGAAAGCATCAAGTCCGATTCTTCTTCTATTCGTCTTTGAGTTCCTCGGATTACAGAAGACCCAAACGTCCCTCCTGGCTATCGGGTCGGGATGCACCGTAACTCACGGCCACATGACCAACATCTCCAGGGCGCTGGAGCAACCGTCTTCCTCCTGCAGGAGGTTCCTCGCTGAAAAACGGCCTCTTTTGTTCCCTCTGAGTTTTCTGGAAAGTGAAAAAGAAAAACAAAACCTGCTGAGGCAGCGCGTTGCCAGGTTGTGCCGGAGCTGGAATGAGACATTGTTTTTTTTTTCCCCCTTTCTTCCTCTTTGTTGGCTTGTTGAGGTTGTTTACTGGATTTCCAGATCCGACCCAACCGGTGAATCTGGTCGTCCACCGGCTGCTACAGCCGAGCAATTGTAAATCTGTTTTCCTTCTATTTTCTGATCTTATAACTGATTTAGAACATCATGTTGTTGTAATAATGCATTAATACTATCAAAACAAGAACAACTGTAAATTATTCCTATATCATGGGGTGAGGGGTGAATACCTAAAAACTGTTAAAAACATTGAAAATGTATATAAAGGGAAATAATTGCTAAAGTTTGGAGGCAGTAACATGGGATTTACTTGGACTGTACACTAAAGTCACAACTCTATTTGTTTTAGGATTTTAAGGGCAGAAAGTAATGAAAATGTTTCTTTCTAGACGTTTTTTAAACAGAAAATAACTTCCTTTCACAAAATTATAGAAACGTTTTAACTAAATACCTTTCTATAGTACCATATTACTGGTGGCAATATGTCCATAAAAATAGATAAATTTAACATTTCTTTATATATAAACTGTCAAAAAAAATAGCAAAACTTCGGACTTAATGTAATGCAAATTAAAACAACACATGGAGAACTAACATTACATAAAAGCTTGGTGACTTAATTACAGGAGGACTACTTTGAAAAACACAAATTTTGCATGTTTTTATTCTTCCATTTGGGTTTCTACTGATTCTAAAACAATCCAACCGCTGACAGAGAACACCCAGAAAATACCCAGAGAACAGCCAGAAACCCCTGAGAACAACTTACTGCCAGCTGTTTTCTGGCAGTAAGTTGAGATTTTTTTTGGTGCCTGGAAAAAGTCGCTTCACAAACCTCCCAATTGTTAAGCATTCCAAGGGAGCTCTGTCGTTACCTAGCAACCTCAGCTGAATTCCACCCGTTACCTAGCAACGTAAGCGGAGCGGCAGCATGTTTGGCCAGCTGGTTTTACTGCTGTATGGGATGTACAATGGCAGCTGGAACTAACAAGTGTTTGTTGTTGACTCGCCATACAGAAACAACTTGCTGAATTCCTGTTGGTTGTGTGGGAGGCTCCACTTATGCTTTTCAAAGATGTACAGTAAAATCCCATTACTCAAGAATGATTTTGTACAAAAACAGTAATGAATATGTTTTAGCTCCATCCTAACCTGTTCAAGGAATCATAATAGGTCATTTTTAGCTAATTTTTCAACCGCGCAAATTTTTGACCCCATTGTTTTTCCATATATTTGCTGTTTGCTGCTGTAGATCGCCTGGAATCTGAACTTTTCTTTGCTCACTGTCATCATTTCCACCTCGGCCTTGCATTGCTTTGGTGTGGATTTCTTTTAAGACAGACTTATGTCTAAAACAGGATGATTATTGATTCTGCTTATTACATTTTTTTTAATTATTATTATTCATGATGTGTTCAGGACTCCTGCTGCGCTGCCTTCGACTTGCACAAGCTGGTCTGAGTAATTGCTCACCTTTAGGGACGGATTCCAGTGCTGTGCTGAATAAAACACACCAGGAATGTGTCTTCTGTTTCACTCTAATCGATTGCGTCTTATAGATCAAAGTTTTCCAAATGCATAAAAACAAAAGTTTACATTGAAATCATTTAAGTTTCTAACTGTAATTTACGGAGTTTGAGCAGCTGCCGGACGGTAGACGGGTCGAATGGGAGCAGATAAAAGCAGAGGAAAACATTCCCAGGTTTGACTGATGGCTACTGCTTGCCACATTTTTCATCCTCCTGGCCTCCCAGTCTGAAACTGGTGGAGGTTCAGGGAGAACCACAGGTGTGCTGGAAACGGTGGGAAAGTTCTCCAGGTGCTGGAAGGGACCGAGTCGCCCTGGGTGATTTCAGGCAGGATTTTAAAAACGTTTTTCTGCATTGCGGCTTGCGTTGAACCGTGGGAATAGACATGTTTTTATGGGATCGACGATCTGTTGCAGCTTGACTTAAAGACACATAAACTGCTGATTCTGGATGGAATAAATCACCCAAAAAGCAATAAGTAAAAAATATATATATATAAATACATCATCTCCATGTTAACTGTGCAAAACACGCATTTACTAATCTGTAATCTGAGTGTTAATCTTTATGGAAGATTAACACTCATTTTATTGTTTTGGCACAATCAATATATATAAATATAATATGAATAAATGAATGCTTCATTTGTGTGAAATTATGGGGAAATTTTAAAAGATGGGAAATTCTGTCGTTGATTTACACTGTTTTGCATATCTGAGTAAAAAAAACAAATCTTTAGTGAATTGCAGAAGTATTCATGCTTGTTTACACCTGAAAGCAGATAAAAATGAAACACTTTTATATTACATATTCTAATATATACTAACTGCTTTTATTGTTGGATGTTTTGCCCGGTTTCTTATTATTATTTTTAAAAAGATCAGTTTTTATTCAGAGATGTATTTACTGAAACTATTGTCATTCAAAGCTCTTTCTGAACAATAGTTTCTGCTCTTTTATTCATGATGGGATTAAAAATATCTGAGAAATGAAAAACAACCTATGGGATGTGTAAAAGGACAAAACACTAAATAATTTGATGTATTTTCTTTTAAACGGCTCACTGTGTGTCTTTTTAAAACTGTTCATGTTTTTCTTCAGAAATTCTCCAGATATTTTGGGGGTTTTGCATATATTCTGTTAGCTTGCATAAATAAAACTTTTGTTTTGAAATGATCTTTTTCTGTGTTGTTTGCTGAAAGTGAAATGTTAGAGGGGCTTTTATTTTGCAGTTAAAATTAGGATGCTTGTTTTTTCTGTTAGCCACTTAAACCAAAGATCTTCTCCGTCACAGATGCTTCACTGCCACGCTTCCTGCTGTTTCTTTGCAAAGTTTAGTCCTGCATAAATCAATAAAGATTTTATGACACTGAAATTGACTTTTTGTGATTTATTTGCTGCAGGAAAGCGTCAGAATGTGCAGAGCTGATTTGAAACGAGGCGTGTTGCTGATGAGTCACGGTCCAGGGAGCGGCTCAGTTGCTCAACTCTGCTTCATGCAGCACTTTATTCAGATTCAGGCTGAAATTAGCATTGGCTAAAAAGATTTGCTTCACTAAAATAAAATACACCCTGAAGAATGTTTCCCTTCTACTGAGCAGGTGGACGAACCAAAATCAGTTAAAACCATTTAGCTGCACTGCAAAAACAAAATCTTACAATTATTCTTGTCTAGTTTCTAGTACAAATACCTTAGTGCGCTTGAAATGAAACAAAACTAAGTTTCATGTAATTATTTGTCAATAATTACTTAATATTGATGAAAAACTGGCAGATTAAATAACTTATAGGGGTGACCAAACCTTTTGCAACCCAAAGTTGAAAATACTTGGTGGCCATTTTGTTTTTCTCACTTTAAACACAAAATAATTTCATTTGTGAACTTTTCTTATTTCAAGTATATTAAGATATTTGCCTTAGAAAACACACAAAAAAAACTTGGTACAATTTTGAGTTTTTGCAGTGTATTTGTTGCTTTCACTTAATATTAAGAATAACTAGAGAAAAAACAAATCTGGTCCCTAAACCTGACAGCCTCTGGCCCCAAAGCAGATTACTAATCCTGCTTTAGCTACCTGACAGTCCTTGACTGTTTGATTTAATATCTTTGCTGAGGCAGAAGTCGCACATCAGGGTGCATGCGAAGTGCAAACTTTCTAATTTATTTACAGGAATTACAGCATTTATATGTAGAGGAACAAACATTTATCCCGAATTAAAGACTCGATCTGTCGTCTCTTCTGCTCGTCTTTCTGGCAGAAGAAAAATGAGCAGGAAAAAGACATGAGACAGACAAGACTGCAGATCTCTGCTCTGTTCTCAGCTCCTTTCAGATGTTATCTGAGACCATTTATCCCACTTATTGTCCTAGTTTGTCCTTATACAGCATTAATCATTCAAGGTTTGCCAATTTCTCATTAAATGAACATTAAACCCGCTACATATGGAGGAAAACTAACACGCCACATCACCGTGAACACCATATCCATAGTGAAATATGGCGGTGGTAATGTTATGAGTTATGCTTTTCTTCAGTCGGATCAAGGAAGGCGGAGTTGATTTGAAATAAATATTCCTGAAAGAAAGTTTGTTATTTACTTGAGACTCGAGTGGAGATTCATCTACTGGCAGGGCAGCAGTGCCAATATTGGAGCACAGACGTTTATCTGGTGGTGTTTGTCTCCCTCTAGTGTTTAAAATACCACATTACAACTTCCGCGTTCTCCACGTTACACCTCGCCAAAACTCGTGTAAATGCGAGAAACGAGTGAATTTACAAAAAAAATAACAATCTCATCCACACAAATTTTCCACTGGCTGGTATCGTAGATATATTGAGCTCGTACACCCATAGGATGTATTGTCACGGTGGCCGAGAGGTTAAGGCGTTGGACTCGAAATCCAATGGGGTTTCCCCGCACAGGTTCGAATCCTGTTCGTGACGATTCACTTTTTGATTTCACAGACTTAAAATTGCAACAAGCTTTTACAACACATTCTGGTTTATTGCCCTATGTATATTTGACGTAATGATATAAACACTCATTACTGAGCTGTTTTAGGGTTTAACCGTGATTACAACGTTAATAAAGATTCCTCATGCTGAAATCTCGCATCCTTTTCTCGCGTTGAAACCCGTAGTACGCGAAACTGCGACCCTACTGTGAGTGGCAAGATCTGCTTGATTAGATATAGACCTGTTTCGAAACTAGAATTAAACATTTTTATATGCAGTGAAATAACTTTAGAGTGATATATAGTGAAATATTGATAATAAAGTTAGTTAGTTAGTTAAACTTTATTAATCCCGTAGGGAAATTGAGTTTGTCTGTTGCTCATACATTATTTCACATAAACACACTACTGTCAAATTATTTACTATATTCCTATTTTGACGAAGTATAAAACTTGTTATAACCAGTGTTAAATATTCTTATTTAAATATTTATATTAATTAAAACGAAAATATCTCGTTTAAACTAAGTTTGTAACAGTTAAATGGCAACACCTCGCGAGATATTTGGGAACTGAAGAAACAAAGGAAGCTCATTCATGCCTTTGTCAGAGAAACGTATTTCTATGTGTCATGAAAACGAGAAAATACGTTTTATTTTAACGAAACATAAAAATACATTCCTCTGCCTGTGTAGCTACACATGCCACTTTAAATATGGCGGCCACGTTGACGTACATCCCCAAGAGAGTCACCATCTTGAACTCATGTGGAGCTTCGGTGCGGGTGAAGTGAACCCCCTCCTGTTAAGTCGATAATGGTATAGTCCAAGCGGTATAAAAAGTCACCGGCAGCGAACGGTAACGTAGTTTTTGGGGCATTATAGAAGGGAGGAAAAAGTCGGTACTGTAAGCAGCTGGCTCAGGCTTATAATAGTTAGCTTTCTTAGTTCGGCCCAGGAGGGGCTAACATCCAGAACACTATAATCCCGAGCTTTCAGGAGTAATTTAACTCGGTTAGAGTTATAGCAAAGCATCTGGTCAGCCTACGGTTAACAAAGCTGAAATAGCTCCATATAATCTGAGCCACACAAAGGAAGCATCAGGGCAGCTGTATAAGCGGTTCAGGGTCAGAGATGGTGTTTCCTCACTCTGGCAGCAGGCTGGGGTTCAAATCTTTCTAATTTCAGCTTCTTCTGCCTGCGGGGGGTATTTTAGACACTCCAGCCTCATAAAACTGATACATTATTATCTTATTAATACGGGCTTGGCATTTTAGCTGTTGTTATGTGAAGAATGACACCGTCATTATAGCGATAGTCGGGACAGAACGGCTCATATAATGCATCCTGAAACTAGCCGAAGGTAGCTAGTTCACTGCGAGCTAACAAGCATTCCGCTAACAACTGGTGCTGCTGGGGACGACAATCACCGTCTGGTGTTATTTATGGGCTCATTAACCGCGTGACTCTGAATGGAAGTGTAGAACCGTCCCGAATCTGAAACGTTAGGGGCAGTTTAAAGCCATTTATTTTCGTGGAACAGGGCTGCGGCTAGCAGGCTAACTAGCACAGCGAAGGCTAACAGTAACGGCTGAAAGGCAAACCGAAGGAGAGAAAGAGGAAGCTAGCAGAGGCTAACCAATGATGGCAGCACCTTCTAACGAGGCCTTGTTCCTGATTAAGGACGTGAAACCGGGCTCTAAGAACCTGAATATTGTGTTCATCGTGTTGGAGATCGGTGAGTTGTGAGGCTAAAGTAGCCCCCTCTGTCCCCACGTCCTCTCGGGTTTGTGTCTCTTAAAGGGACCGAGCTGGAACTCTGTCACAACTCTGCTGTCTACCATTCACTTCTGACTTTTTTTAAAAATTATTATTATTTTATGTTCTCTCAGGACGAGTGACCAAAACAAAAGACGGCCATGAGGTGAGGTCCTGTAAGGTGGCGGATAAGAGCGGGAGCATCGCCATCTCGGTGTGGGACGAACTGGGGAGTCTCATCCAGCCTGGAGACATCATCAAACTCACCAGAGGGTAGGTCTGTCTCTCAAGCTGCGTTTGCTCAAATTAAACTGTCTACAAATGATTAACGTTTTGTTTTGAAGGTATGCATCCATATGGAAAGGATGCCTGACCCTTTACACTGGAAGAGGGGGGGATCTTCAGAAGATTGGAGAGTGAGTATCTCCATTCAGATTTTATTAAATACCCAAAAAAGTGGTTAGTATAGCTTTTAATACACATCACAGTTCTTCTTCTTTAGCTACTACTCTGCTTTATTTCACATCAGAATAGTCATCCAGTCAGGTGTTAAGATGTCCATACAGTTCATGCCCAGCATGTGTGGGGTCTGCAGAGATTTTTGCTTCCTTTTTTCTGACATTGGAAGTTCAGCCCTGATGGTCTTCTCTGCAGATTCTTTATTAATAAACACAAAATTGAGTGTAGTGCCACATTGAACCGAAAGGATTGAGTTACTCCAACTCATTTAGCCCTTTTGCCATTTCCTTACTCTCTCAAAATTGTTCCTGGATAATGTACAATTGGATTGTGTGTGAAACTGAAGCATTTTGTCACCATTTATCTGACTTTTATGAAACCAAAATGAACATTAAATCCATTTGCATTGTTTTATGTCCTGGAGATATTATGCAATGTTAATGTCAACCGCCACTCGATTAGCTTCGGGATGTTGGTCAGCAATTTCTTTTTTTAAAGTTTGTGCATAAAAGTAAACAACAATCAATCATTTTAATGGCTCCTGAACGACTACAGCCTACAATACATTTGCAGCTGTATTTGGTTGTAGTTTAACTTTTGCCGTTCATACATCTACTTGCAGTACGAAATTACGGTTTGTTCCAATTTTACAAACTGGAAATTGAATAATGGAGTCTTGGGATATTAGACAGAATAAATATAAAAAATCTTTACAACATGAACATAAAATATAAATACAATATATACACATGGTGGCAAATTATGGGGCATGTTCATTAGTATGAAACATATTTACACTGTTTCTCTTTTCTAAATATAATAAACAGTTATTAAGCAGCTATAAGATACTAAACACACAAGAGTCGCTATTTGGCAAACCACTCCCTCTTACCTGGATGTACTGTTTAAGGCTTATAAAATGTTTCACTGAGTATCTGCACTCTTCAGAATGTTTGTAGCTGGTTTCTCTGACTGTACGTTGTTTATAATTTCTTATTCTTCTGTTTTTATGATACAAGGCACTCGGAATGCTGTGTACAAATGAACTTGGCTGATTCAGTTTTGGAGTGTTTTTGTTTGATTTTTAGTTTAAGTCAGTTTTTCTTTCCCAGGTTTTGCATGGTCTACTCAGAGGTGCCCAACTTCAGCGAACCAAACCCAGAGCTGCTAGCTCAGGCTAACCAGCAGAACAAGTCTGTGAGTACCGACGCGTCGCCCAGAAACCTCCTGCAGGTCGCGCTACGCTGACTCTCATCTTATTCTTACTTTTTAATGTGAGACTTTTTGGTTCTGAATAACTAAAACAACAATCTGCAGGGCTGGACAATATGGCTGAAAACGTATCTTGATATAAATGTTTCACATTGCTTAATATTTATAATTATAAATTAGTAATTTTTTTTTAAAATATCTGAATCGCAGTCAAACTGGTGACATGGCCTTTCCAGTTTTCTCTCCACTACGTTGTTTCTTATTTCTAAGCGGTTAGGAGACACACTGGGGAAACTTGAAACTGCTGCTGGTCCAGTTACCCAGCATGTTGTTGCTAGGCAACCAGAGACTGAGAGTTGGTTGATTTCACCAACTTTCCTAGCTAGCTGTGAGCTTGAGCAGCTAAAGCTGTTCCTCTCCCAGGATGCTTTGCGTTTCAGTGAATATTTAATTATATAGATTGCTGTAGTATTTAAATATTTTCAGTAACTTTGAGATGTCTGACATTTTGTCCTCCAAACAGGGAAAGCCTGACCAGAACCAGAGAGGAAACTCTCCGCCTAATCAGAATTCAGGTACCGCTGCTCCACCAGGTCAGTGGCTTCGGCTTATTTTGGGTTTTTCTTTTAAAAATGGCCTCCAGGAAAACTAAATATTATTTTAATAACGTAGTAAGTTTGTAACTCCTACTTTTATTTGCTTTTACCCTGAATTTCTGTAATTTCTCCAAAGTTTCAGTCATTTTTGGGGTTTTTCACTCACAGGTAACGGCGCCATGCCGCCGTTTGCCAACAACCCGACCGCCGGCGCTCCCCGCGACCCAACGTTCGGCAACGCCGGTCGTTCTAACGGACGGTCGACGGCGGGCAACGGCGCAACGCCCGTCAACGCCAGCGGACCCCCGACGACTACAAAGTCCTCCGTCACCATTAGCAACGGCAGGGATCCGCGACGCGCCAAGAGATGAAAGCAATCGGTTCGGTTCTGGTTCCTCTCCCCGCCGGTGACGGCCTTCACAATAATGAATGGTTTTATACAGCCTACGGTAGTCAGACGCATCATTTTGTCTTAGTGATTAAGCGCCAGAGCTACGGGGTCGGCCATCTTGGATGGAGACCTGCCGGTAGTTATCCAGTGTTATCGCTCCCTCCCTCCTCCTTTCAGAGAACACATCCTACTTGAACACTTGATGC
This sequence comes from Poeciliopsis retropinna, assembly GCA_010277075.1. NCBI lineage: Eukaryota > Metazoa > Chordata > Actinopteri > Cyprinodontiformes > Poeciliidae > Poeciliopsis > Poeciliopsis retropinna. The sequence continues at coordinate 2,172,014 of VMRM01000037.1, read as the reverse complement.
ACTTTCTTCTCTTAATTTATGTTGAAGCTTGGCTGTGATTTAAGTCAGGAAACGGTGTTCCCTCTTTATTTTCTCCCAGTGGAAAAGGCCTTAAGTGGGTGAGAATGCGTTCAACCGTATCTGAAGTGACTCTGAAAACACATCAGCTGTTAGATTTTAATCATAGCCGTACAGAATGACTGTTTCCTCTCCATAAACCATGGTTTTCTTGTTTCTTGCCATGAACTGTACCTTTCTATTTTTATCACGGACCAACGATCAGACACGACGGTTCAAGTAAATCTTAATTATGCTGCCAATTTTGGGTTTCTTTCTGGTCCCAGAAGCTACTAGTGTCAAACTCCAACATGTTGGATTCACTGACTCTAATGGCGCCTGGCCTTCTCAACTTACAGTTAAATACTTTATTTTTCACCAATAAAATGTTGTTGTTGGTTAAACATCTGTATGTTTCCGGCCACCAAAGTGCCACAAATAAACTTTCTCAGTTTCAACTCTTCAGCACCATCTAGTGTTAAGAACATGAATTTTTAAAATTATTTCCCCCTTTTAGTTTTTCTCTGGAAGTGTCAACAATATGTGCTCCATTTTTTGCAGCAACACGTTGCTTAACATTAACCCCAAGTTTCCTCACATCCTTTGTTGCACCAAGCACCTGAACCTCTGAACTTCTCACACACACGTTCTCCAAGTTTAAAACCTCATGAGTGCCCAAAAAACACCAATTTAAAAGGTAAACACCAAAGTTATTAAAATTTAAAATGTGCAATAAACAGACCAATTTCTTAGGATTATCTATAACTGCTCCATAATTATCTAATATCTTGTTTTGGGACTAAGACCTAAATCATTAAAAACTGGAATTGTACAGTGGAAACTTTCATTTTAATCCAACAGGGGGTGCGTGGGCCTTCTGTGGAGCGCCAAGAATCCAGCCCAAAGACAGGATGTTGATTGGAAATGTTTCCTAAAATGAGACTTTCTGTGCAGCACAAACTTTTGCTTTTATTTTGGTTTTACAGTAAACGACCACAAACATCCAGATTCAGGCAAATCTGTTAGTTTAACTTCACTAAATTTAGCAAAAGTCTTGAACTTGTTGCTGAGAATTTAAAGCTGAATAGTTAGCTTCCTATAAGCTAGTTAGCTTCAACTTAGAAATTTAGTTTGGAGATAAATATTTACCATAACTATTTTAAATAGTGAGTTAAATATTTAGCTAGCAAACTAAATAGTTTCCTTTAAACTAGTCAGTCAGATATTTACTTAGCAAGCTAAATATTTAGCTCACTTATTAAACACTGAGCTAAATACTTAGCTTCAAGCTAAATACTGAGTTAAATGTTGAGTATGCAAGCTAAGCATTTAGCTTCAAACTCATTGGTAAGATAAATATTTAGCTAGAAATCTACACATTTAGTTAAGCTAAACAAAGTATATTTAGTCATTTAAAGAGCAAACGTTTAAACTTTTAAGGTTCTGATGACAGAAAATGTGTCATTAGCATCAGAGGTAAGTAGCTAATCTTTACTTTAGTTACATTTTGGAAAACCTTTAGAAATAGTTTTACTTTACTGTTATGAAGAATCTCTACAAACTTTGTTCTAATGTTAGTTTCTGTCTGCAGAGCCTGATGTGCCATTTGAGATCAAGAGGAAACTGAACATCTTGTTCAGACTTTCACTGTATGAACATTATCTACTGTAAGTATCAGTTTTATAACGTTTATACTGAAAACATTGATGGAAGTTTGTTTTCATATGGCTGCTTTTTATTTTTACCACAGTAAAATAAGCTGAATTATAAACTCAGTCCTCTGAAGGTCAGATTATAAAGTACTTTTGATCTCATTCTTGATGTAAATTAGATGCCGGTTGTGTAAAACCTAGTGCTGTATTTTACAACTGGAACTGGAGTTTTAAAGAAAAGCCAGCTTCACTGTGAAACCAGTTCCTGATGTTAAAAGTTTCTCCTTTTAAATCAGCGCCCAGTTTCTCTGAACAGCTTCCATACTTTAGTTTCTGAAATACAAACAAATATTTGGCTTATTTTCTTTCATGCATTTTCTCACATCTGGACCTGCTTTCAGTGTAATTTCTCGACCTAAATCTAATTAAAATGCATGAACTTCCATCTGATTGTCAGGTTTTATGCTTGTAAAGGTTTAACCTAATTTTGGGTCGAATCTGGTTTTGTTTTGTTTTGTTTTTTGTCAACACTTGTGACACTGTGAGCTGAAACACACGAGAAGTGCGGCAGGAAATGTGATGATCTCGTGTGTCAACAAAGACGCGTCATGAGGCGGGAACTTCCTCTCCAGCTGGCGGCGAAGTCCCCTCCGATAAAACTGCTGAGTCACTAAATCAGCTGCTCCTGACACCTTCACCAGGTGTTTCTCTTTAACTCATATTCATAACTCATTAAAGTGAGATCATTCTCCTCTAAGCATGGCTTTATTTTATATTTCAGCTTAAAACCCGCCACTTCTTTTCACATTTCCGATTTAATTTAATAGTTTGTTAAGTTATTGTATTTTTCTTACATTTCACACATTTATCTGTCTTATTTCCCAACAAAATAAACCTTTATTTGGCTGATTTATTGAAAAATGTCCGATATATTCAGTGTTGCCACAGAGGTAGACACTTCCCAGTCAAATTATGAGAAACAGGAAGGTGAGTTTGATGGGAGGAGAGTCGACAGATAAAGCTTCATCTCCTGTCCAGTTCTGACTTATTTGGTTCCCTTCTGCAGCCAAGACACCATGATTACTGGTGAGTGTTTATGTATTTATTTCAGCTTCAGTTGAAGTAATCAATTAATGAGTTAATATAATGTTAATTAATCTTATTAATTGATGAGGGGCCATTTTCTTTTTTTTTTTTTACAGAGGGCAGGCTGTCTTTTCATTACATTTTTCATATGGTTAATTGATAAAAATTTTTGTGTCAGCTGAATTAAATACTGACTGAATAAACATGAAATTGTGGTTTTGTCACATCATTAAGCAAAGACATATTTTTAAAATGTAGCAAAACAGGAATGTATTCAGTTTCTGAATAGAAAAAGAAAAGATGAGAATGTTCATTCAGAAGAACCATCGGTCGGGATTTTTCTGTTTTATGCTTTTTATCATCTCACCTTTGTAGCATATGAATCATTTTTGATGATAAAGTTGGTCCTTCAGCTTTAGGAGCGCCACTAGAGGTAAAACTTCAGGCGTGTATCTCGTGTTTATATTTTAAAACAGAACCGGTTAAAATGGATTTTGTGTCGTTTTCCGTTATGGTACAGCCGCCATCTTTGTTTCTGTATCAAATGGCTCCGTATAAGGGGGGCGTCGGCGCCATCTGCTGGATGGCGGCCAAACTACAACACAGAAAAGTGTTTTAAGTAATTAATTAGTATTAATTAGTCGTAATACTGAATATTGGGGAAAAGTTTAGAAAAAATAAATTACGAGAATAAAGACATTAACAGAATAAGGTTACAGTTTTATGAGAAAATCATTATTACAACTTTATTTTTAAAATTTGCCTTTATTCTCATAAAACTTTATTGTAATAATATGAATATTTTTATATTATTACAACTTCTTGTATGATTTTGTTTGTATTATTTTGACTTCATTCTTGTAATATTGACTTTATTTCAAATTTTTACAATTTTTTCTTAGTTTGATCCTAATTTACCATCGTAATTAGTTAATTGATTGGAACTAATCATAAGTTAATTATTTACATTCCTCACTTGAACTGATACCAAACCTGAACATGTACTGAAGGTTTTTAATTTCTGCCCTCAGATCCAAACATGTCGTCATTTTTTGACGACTTCAGCTCCATCTACGAAGAGCTGAACTTCACCTACAACTACACGGAGTTCACCCTGAACCCGGCCACCGAACCCTGCGACAACATCCGGTTCCCGGAGGTCATGATGCTCATCGCCTGCTTGTTTTACGTCTTCGTCTTCCTGTTGGCCATTCCGGGGAATCTGGTGGTGGGGTTGGTGATCGGGCTGAGCAAGCAGGCGCTGACCCCCTCCGACCTCTACCTGCTCCACCTGGCGGTGGCGGACCTCCTGCTGGCCTTCACCCTGCCCTTCTGGGCCACCTCCGTCACCTACGGCTGGGTGTTTGGGGATCTCATGTGTAAAATTGTCACTGTCTTGCAGGAGCTGAGCTTCTACTCCAGCATCCTGTTCCTGACCTGCATCAGCATGGACCGGTACATAGTCATAGTGCGGGCGATGGAGGCCCGCCGCGCAAACCGCCAGGTGTGCAGTTTGGTTGTCTGCATCGTGGTTTGGGTTGTCGGTGGGTTGCTGTCCCTACCGGGGTTATTCAGCTCCATGTTCCCTTCCCAAAACACACCCACATGATTTGCGCAGTGCAGTACAACCCCAGCAGCGCAGACGAGTGGCGGCTGGCCACCAGAGTCCTCCGCCACGCCTTGGGGTTCGTCATCCCGCTGGCCGTCATGCTGCCCTGCTACGGGGTCACCATCCAGCGGCTCCTCCACATCCGCGGCGGCTTCCAGCGGCAGCGCGCCATGAGGGTCATCATATGTGTGGTGGCCGCCTTCCTGCTCTGCTGGACGCCGTACCACCTGGTGGTGATGGCGGACACCTTCTTCCGGCTGAAGATCGTGGAGTACGGGTGCCGGGAGAGGACGGCGGTGGACCAGGCCATGTTCGCCACGCAGAGCCTGGGGCTGCTGCACAGCTGCGTCAACCCGGTGCTCTACGCGTTTGTTGGGGAGAAGTTCAGGAAGAAGCTGCTGCAGAAAATGAGGAAGATGGGCCTGCTGGAGCGGGCGTCGGTCTCCAGAGCCAGCAGGTCCTCCATCTCATCAGAAATCACATCAACAGTCATGTGAAAACTGAAAGCTGCAGGATGAAACTTTTACAAAAGTGTTTTTTACGTATTTGTTGAAACCGCCACCAATGTGACAGTTTATGAGACAGATAATCTGTGAAAAAGTCAAGCTCCTCCTCGTCCTCCCTCAGTTACGACTCCTGACCAAAAACAGCCAATCAGAGCCAGGAGGCAGGTCTTAGCGCTGTCAATCAACCCTGTGTACGCACCGTTATCAATCTTCTTCATCTCCTTCCTGAGCTACTATTCCCATCTGAAAACAATCCACTGCTATCAGTCCTAAACAAAAAATCAGAGCCAAGAGAAGAGTCTTAGCGCTGACAATCAAGCTTGTGTATGTTTTGATCAATGTGCTAATGGAGGAGAAACAAGTTACTGTTACAGAAAAACAGTTTATCTACCATTATCAGTGGCTGTGCTAACTAGCCTTAGCCTTCTTGGCTGAAGCTAGTTAGCATTTGTAAATAGCTTTGTAACTGATTAACCAGCTGTAGCATAGCAAAGAGCACGGGGGAAAGGATGTGAGCAGTGTATATGAGAGTGATTGACAGCGCTAAGACCCTCCTCTTGACTGAGAGATGTATTTCTACAGTTAGACATCATGACATCATGATAACTTTAACAAATATATAAAAAAACTTTTTTTTTTTTATAAAAGTTACCAAGTGAAGTTTTAACTCCAAATATTTGCTGGACTTTCTACACATTTTTTTTTTTACTTCTAGTTGCCTTTAAAACTTCTTTGCCTTTTATAAATAAGTTTTCTATGTATTGATGTACATTTCGTTGTATTTATGCTACCAGAACAAAAGGCTTCCTTAACTTAAGCTGGGAACATTTGTGCAGAAGTGGGTAGAAGTACCAAAAATTCAGACTTCAACATTTCTTTACTCCAATAAAAGTAAAACTAAAAGTAACTGTCCCAGAAATTACTCAATGAAAATAAAAATTTTGTAAAATTATGACTGAGCAACAGATCAAAAAATCTGATTCAGTATTTTATTTTAAAATCATCATTACACAAAAATATAAATTTAGGTGAAAATACTTTTATTTTAAGGACAAATGAAAACATTGATGTGAATAAATTAGAAAATTAAAGAATAAAAAAGCTCTAAGTTTATCAGTTACTCAAACTGATCTAATTATTTAAAAATGACATAATCAGACAGATACATTTAAAATAACACAATTACAAAATCAGATCATAGAAGCATTTTTACAAATCAATTTCTTAAAAAACATGAAATGTTTTTTTGTTGTTTTTTTAAAATCCAGGCGTGTTGGGCAAAGTTTTGGTACTCTGATTTCTACTCAACTATGCATTTGTGTTGCCTCTATTTTTATTTTAGCAGAATTATATCTTAGTGAAAGGTGGAGAAACCAGATCTGTCAACATTTAGGGTAAGTTGTGAAAATGTTTCATAACTTGCATCACAATGTCTAGACAGACAAAATGCTAAAGAAGAAAAAACACCAACAGATGCACAAGAAACTGTGAAATAGATGTTGGTCTTTTATGAATATGGATTTGTGTGTGTGTAAATATAAAAAATATTTTTCATCTACTATTATTATTAAGTAGTTTCAACTGAAGCTAGCTTGTTGTATTGTACATATTAAAGATGTAATTGCTGTATGGCCAAGAAACTTAATTAAAGTTGAAACAAGGATTCAGTTTCTTGTCATGTGATTAACAAAAGCAGCTCTGAGTCACATCATCGATCAGCTGGTATTTTTATTGGTCAGGGAGGAAACCAAAAACAGAAGTTGTGATTTCTGCTGCAGGAAAATTACAACGCAGTCAGATGTCAACATCTGCTGTTTTTCTCTCCTCTTCACCTTAAACTGATCCCTCGGTTGCTTTTAATGCAACAAAGGGGATATTTGTTTTGTCCACCTTCTGAGGCTGAGTGAACTGTGTAATTGTAGAAACAGTCACACTGCCACCTTCTGACAAACCACCAAATCTGTAAAGTCTCAATGCAGGCAAGAAAAATAGGACACTATTTGACTCCAAACTACAAACTTAGTTAGCAAGCAAAATATTTAAACCTTATGGGGATACAAATAAACAATTTAGCTAACTCTGAGCTAGTTAGATATTTAATTAGCTCAGAGCCAAATACCTAGCTTGGAGCTAAAGCGTTAGCTTTCTCCAATAAAAACTTTGGAGCTAAATACTCAGCCTGCTAACCAAATAATTAGGTTGGAGGTCAAAATAACTTCATAACTACATTTTCAGTTTATAGTTAAATATATAGCTTGTTAGCTATATTAAAGTTGGAGCTAAATATTTAGCTACCTCTGAAATAGCTAAATATTTAGATAGCTAAATATTTAAAGGTGTCAGATCTAAATATCAAGTTATATGTGGAGCTAAATAGTTAGCTAGCTAATTGCTTAGCTTGGAGCTAAAGGTAAGGTAACTATGTTCAGTTGTCAAGCTAATTTGGATAAAATATAAAAAATAGCTAGCTAAATAAATGTTTAGCTAGCAGTATATTTACATATAGCTAGCTCTTAACTAGCTAAATATTTAGTTTGGAGTTAATTATTTAGCTGACTCTGAGCTAGCTAAATATTTAATTAGCTCATAAATACCTGAGCTAAATAGTTTTCAAACTAAACATTTAGTTTGATGCTTGCTAACTAAATACTTAGTTTGGAGCTAAGTTTAATCTGATAACTAACTATTTAGCATATTATTTAAACATTTAGTTTAAAGCTGACATTTATAAATTATGACTTTGAAAATGTAACTCTCATTTTTTTCTCTTATGACAGGATAAATAACCCAGATTGTTGCCACTCTCCACCCTGCCCAGCTGCCCCTCAGGGTTGCCCCATGTTCTGACCCCAGGTTGGCTAAAAATGAGGCGGAGGGCGGGAGCCTCGCTTTGAGTGGCCAGGCGGACCAGGCAGCTGTCGCTGTGCGGTTCGCGGGGCTCTGACCGTCATTTCCCCCTGCAGACTGACTGCAAAGGTCGGGGGAAACCATGAGTGGGCTGATTTAACTGACGGGACCAGGAGCGGTCACAGCAGGGGGTCAGGGAGGCTCTGGTCCCTGGACGAAGCCAAGGAACCTCAATGAAGACTTGAGTTTGGGAGGAACTCCACTGGGAAGAGGGAAAACCAAGAGGAAACTGGAATAAAAACGAGGTTGGAAACTCAAAGCTGTCAGTTCCAGGAGAAGTGAAAGGAGCTGCTGTTAATGCAACATGATCTGGAGCGTCTTATCCTAAAAATACCTCCGTTCGGGCAGCGGCCTGTCTGCGTCCTGCCTGATTACCTGCTCATCAACAATTCCTTTTTCAGACAGCCGACACCAGATAGCACCAGTTTTATAATATTTAACAGCTGCACAGATGTTACTACAGTTTTTCTGTTTCTGCCTGGAGTCAAATGGATGGATTATAACTGGACCTGTTGATTTTAGACCCGCCTAGACGTCCAACCATGAGAAAAGCTGATGTAGCAATGACCCTGAAGAAGGGGCCCGATGAGGCAGCAGCGCCCCAAAGTCCCATCATCCCCCCCAAACGGTCCAAAACGGCCCTGGAGCAGGTCGTCCCCGAATCCCGGGGCCCCGGCCTTCCCGACCCGTCTCCCCCCGTTTTCACCCGGAAAATGAGGAACGCGGCGGTGGGAACCGGCTGCGACATCCGCCTGAAGGTGACCGTGGTCGGGGACCCCCAGCCGTCCCTGTACTGGTACCACAACGACGAGCTGCTCAACATGGAGAACCAGGAGTACGGAGGCCTGTGGATCAGGGACTGTAAGCCCAGCGATGCTGGTCTCTACACCTGCATCGCCAACAATCACCTGGGAGAATCCCGGACCAGCGCCGTGCTGGCCGTCCTGGACCTGGGTGAAGGTAACGGTTCTGCCAGCTTCCACCCCAACATGCTGCACCGTCCATTACAGCCCACTAAACCACTAAACGGACTGTAGGTCAGGATTCCTCAGAAACCCAGAACATTCTCAATAATAACGCCAGTAAGAATTTCTCTAAAGAACCAGACAAAGTTTCAGCTTTGGGTCAATAATCATAATAATCACAACTAATTTTCTACTTAGGAGCCAGAAATTATCAGGGTTACGTAGAAAATACACATTTAGTTGGCAGGAGAAATATTTAGTAGTTAAATATTTATTTTGATAATTAGCTTAAAGCTAAATATTTTTGATGGACGCTATAGATTTAGTTGATTCAGTATTTATCCTGCTAACTAAAGATTTAGCTTCCAACTCAATGGGATCTAACTAAATATGTAGCTTCCTAATTAAATAAATTCAAACTAACATTTAGCTTACTGGCTAAATATTTAGCTCTCAAACTAAATATGTAGCATACAAACTAAATAAACTAAACAGTTAGCTTGCTAAAACTAAACATGTAACTTGATGTTTGAAGGTACATTTCTAGTTGTTTTGTTATTTAGTTTTCTAACTAAATATGCATATTTAAAATATTTGGTTCCAAGCAAAAAAGTTAGCTTGATAACTAAATATTTAGTGAGATATTTAGCTTCTAAGTAAATATTTGGCATCTAATATTTAGCTTGCTAACTAAATATCTGGCTTATCACTAGATATTTAGTTTGTAATTGTGATATTTGCTAGTTAAAGATGGTGAACACATGATTTTGAAATGAACTTCTATTGTTTTTGTTGCCTTTCAGGCTAAATAATCCCAGTTATTGTACTAAGTTTTGACCCCTTGGATCCAACCTGCTGCCTGTTGGATGCAAATAATTGGGAGATTTTAGCTGTAAACATAAATCATTACTGGAAACATTGAATAATTTGACTTAAATCAGAGAAAGTAGCAGTATTTTGACTCCCTTTCTCTCCAGAATCACTTTATTTTTCAAATCTGAGCCCAGTTTATTCAGTTTTGAATGTTTTTTGGTGTCAGATGCGTCTTTGCTTGACGTGAGCATGCAGTGGAAAGATTTGATTTCTGTGATTCTTTCTGGGAATAAATAATTTATCGAACAGCTGTTTGATCCAAAGCTACTCGCTGTTCTTCGGTGTCTGACCCAGGAGGCTGCGGAGGCCAAACTTTCTGATCAGATACGTGATTTTCCTGCTGAGCGTCGTCTTGATTCTCAGCTCAAACTCTGTTCATGAGTCAGCTGTTCTGCAGAGTTGCTTCTTTATATTTGAACAATAACATCTTATTCTTAAAAAAACTAAATATTACACAACCTAATCTTAAAAATCCTAATTTTGCAAGCTCTGTCTCAGAAAAACGACACCAAATGTTTTTAAACATTTAATTTATTAAACTGGTCGGCTTAATAATTAGTTACTTTGATAAATGTTGGAAATAAATAATAAACAATCCTTAAATCCTGCCTGTATTCACTGAATTTTAAATTAAACCTCATTTCCACTGATTGGTAGTATGAAATTTAACAGGTTATGACCAAATAAAAATAACTCTTGAGGGACCTCCTGCTGGTAAATATTATTTATTGCTGTCATATAATTAAATGTTATCACAGTAGAACATAATATTATAGAAAATGAATTTAATTTTAACATCTTCAAACTCCAAAATTGGCTGGAAAATGATTAAAAATATAAAAAATGATAGTAAAATGAGCAGCACTCTTTTTATTTTCAATAGTTTAGTTATGCTAAGCTAACTAGCGCTAACTAGCGCTAACCTATGAATCATTTAATAAAAAAGCTCCTAAATTTTAGTTATAAATCAGTTATTTCAATGTAGAAGGTCATAGGTAAAAAGATCTTGCAGAAAAAAATTCACATCTTTAATATTTGCGGGTTAAATGTCTTATTTTTGTGATGAATCAGCCTTTCTGTTGCAAAACAATATAAAAACTATATTAAAAATGTTCAGTTACTGAATCAAACACGTTTTAAAAGACAAACCACAGCAACAAATAAGAGCCATCTTTCCTTTATTTTCCTCCTGTAAAAAGCCAGAAGCAAAGAAAAAAAGAAAACAGGCTGCTGTTGTTTTCAGAGCTCATTCCATGTTTAAAACTCAGAGGATCCTTGAATTTCAGTTTGATCCAAACTCCTGGGTCCTCGGCCGGCTCCAGCTGTCCCATCACTCAGCGAAGCCGCGTCTCTCTCTGAACGTCTCTCTGTCCGCCCTCTTGTCCTCCGACCCCGCGGTTATTTATACAGAGGAATGTGCCTGGCCTCAGATTTTTGTGATGCTAGCAGGCCCAGCGTCTCTCCTGTTACACAGCAAGACATCACTGCTAATATTAGCCAACGTGTTTCGCTCCGAGGCACTGAGCGCGCTCAGGTCATCCACACGACGCGTCTTTCCTCCACTAAAATCACAGAAAATGTCTCATTAACCTGTGCAGGATGCTGCTGCTTCTTTATGCTAACAGATCAATCAAAAGTTGTAAAATGGGAATGTTTTCCCTTGGTTTTTTATTTTTAACTATTTTTATACAGTTTCTTTAACATTTTTCACAACCTTTAGGCAAATCCGACTGAAAGTTGAAACAATAACTTATAGCCCTAAAGCTAATTTCTGAGTTTTTCAAGCCAAAAATCAGGTTGTAATGCTGAGAAGTGTCATAAGGTGAAGGGATGAGAGAAAGGAAAACGGCCCATCTGGAGCATGTGGGGCAATTATCCGGCTGGGCGCTGGGCTATATTTGGAGGGTTGGACGTAGTAGTGAGCGAAGCGTCTGCATGTTTTCCCCGCCGTGTTGTCCAGGAGCGAACAGGTGGAACCTGAGCTCCTCTCTGGAAATCCCCGCTCTGATGCAACCAGTGAATCAACAGGAGCTGATCCACTTTAATTAGAGGATAAATCACAAAAGGTCACTAGTAGTCAGGCCACAAATGGACTGGAGAACAAAGGTTTCCATCCTGGCTTTGCTTTGCAACAGGATTTTAAAATTTTCTGTTCTAATAAAGAAAGTGATGCAAACCTGTTAAAGTGGTTTTTCCTCATCACAGATTGCTTTAGTTTCAGTTCTTGTTGCCACAGTTAGAGTAACTAAACTCTAATGAACGTTCTTTTTGCAGATAAACTGCTTAAATAGTTTCTTAAGGGTTTTATCTTCATGTTTCTGTGCAAATCTTAAGATTGTTTTGTGTAAATTTGCTTAATTCTGCAATATGTTACCTAAAACTGTCTCAGTGCTGCCCTCTTTGGGTTGAGCACAGGCTACTGCAGGTCAATTTTCCTATTGGTTGTTGCTGGTTGCATTTTATTTTTAAAAAGTTGGTAAATTTGTCACTTTTGTAAAAAAAAAAAAAAAAAAAAATGGTTAAATTTGTTGCTTTTTCTGAAAAAATGTTGCAAAATTTGTCACTAGTTGCTGTTTTGGTAAAAATTGATGGATTTGTTGTGTTTTTCTAGATTTAAAACAAAGCTGCTGCTGGATTTTGTCGCTAGTTTATAAAAAATTTTTTAAAAAGTTGGTAGATTTGTTGTTTGTTGCTTTTTTAAAATGTTGCCGGATTCAGAGTTTAAAGAGACAGAGGCCAATTTTAGTACGTCAAATTGTGAAGTAAAATTTATTTCAAGTTATGTCTGGCATAAATGTAGCATTTTCATAACAACTGAAGGTAAGATTGACACTTGATTGTGCTTTAAAAAGGGATTATACACCTTAGAAATACATAAAACACCTATTTAAGTAGATTTTAATGAGTAGATAATTTAAGTTTTCTACTTTTTAGGAAACATTTTTCCTGCCTGTTGATGTTTTCCTCTCCCTTTAATATTTTTATCACTCAGATGTTCATATCAAACACCAGATTGAAACTAAAACCTCATGAAATGCAGTTTCCACGGAGACAAATCAAACCTGTTAAAACCTGATTACATTCCCTCTGGTGGATGTTTCATGCAATTTATTTCCTGTTTTCTGTCATTTTGACATTTCCCGTTGCTGATTGTGTTTTTTTAAGCTGGGGTGCAGGAGCAGACTTTACACAACAGATGATTTGTTTTGCTGTTGGCACATTGTTATTCTGCGTGAACGCTGCTGCTTCTCAGCCCTGGTGAGAAGCAGCAGTTACTGTATTTATTAATAAATAAAGCAGATCTGCTGGAATAACGAGCGTGTTCTCCCAGCGTGGAGGAGCCGGGATCTCCCCTCCTCTCTGCTCGTTCCAGCGCTTTGAGGATTAAACTCGACCTCATGGGGAGGAAGAGTCGGATCCGGAGAGGCTGGATCATTCCCACCGGTTCGTCCGCCTACAGGGGAGGCGCGGCGGGGGAAGATGCTCTCTCCGTCGCTGGCTATTGTTTTTGCCACAGAGGGGGGGGGAGGTGAGATGCATTCAACAGACATTTGCACCTGCGGATAGAGGTTTGCTTCCCACACATGGATTCCCTCAGTAGAACCGCAGAGAGTCGGACTTGTTATGTAATCGACAAAGTGCCTTTTTTCTTTTGCGTTTTGCTTTTTGTTTATTTCTTTTTCTCTCGCCTGGTTGTCAGCGTATGAGAAACGGAGCGTTATGCGCCGAAGCTGCTGATGTCTCTGGAGGAAAATTCCTCATTTAGGAGCAACATAGCGGCGCGGATCCCCCCGTGTGGCGGGGAATACCCTGCTGCTGAGCGTACAATAAACCAACCATGAAAACTTTCAGACCAAAGAGAACAACCAGGCAAGTGCTCATTTAATGTTTTATCTATTCGACTACTGAAACCATTTATATCTGAGGTTACCTCTGTTTATAGCAACGTTTTCACAATAGTTTGAGAATTTTGTGCAAACAGCTCAAACAGTCCCTGTTGCTCAGAAATCAGCAAAAAAAACTTTAAAGTTTCACTTGAAATATTTTGGACAAGGCTATCATTTCAAGTTTTTATTTTTGTTTCTATTTTTTACTGAAAAACCCCCAACAGTTTTTATGTTCTGAACCTAAACAGCCAGACTAGATTTAAAATTAGAAGAAGCCAAAATATTTAAAAAAAAAAACACCGAAGTAATTGAAGTCAAGCTAGTAGTGTTGGACGTCAAAACTAATCGTTTGATGTGAAAGAAATGAAGAAACAGACAGATATGATTATTAAACTAGATTATATAACTAAATAGAGAAACATGCATTGTTTTAAAAACATTATCTAATGCTAACGCTAAAGTGCGACACAAACATGGCATTTAGCAGAAGCTAAATAAAATAAATGCTAATTTCAGCCATGTTCTTATGATTCTAGGTACACAAACATCACTTGGTGCTTCCCTAATGGGTGGATAACTTTAGAGGAAATAGTCTTCAAAATAAGAGCATGAATATAAATGTCCAACTAGTCGATAACTAAACCTTCAACAAAAATGTTGGACTTTATTCAACTGAAAGTTTACAAAACAAGAAAATGTCAAATTAGAATTTCTCCCAAAAAATAATTTAGCTTAATCTAAACTCTTCAAAGTTAACAAAAATACTAAACTTTGTATCTGTGCTATCAGTGGATTAGTGGAAATGTTCCTTTAACGTCTTTAGAACGACTTCATGAATCCTTTACAGTCAATAACCAAAACTTTTTATACATGTGTTTAACTTTATATTAAAAAAAATAAATGTATTTATGAATTATTTATGTTATTCAGAAGTAATGTTTTGACTCAAAGTTGCATAATCAAATTCATAGACATAAATTATACACTTTTATATCCAAATTTGCTTCTTAATACTAGCATCACTTGCTCCTTCGCTGCCTGGTGTATCTAAAAAGCTTCATACCCCAAATTAGTAATAACTTTTGAATTTTTGGTAACAAATTGTCTATTCTGAGGTATTAATTGTAGAAGACATTAGAAAATGGAAATATGTTATTACATAATGTAGCTCTGTTTGTAAAATTCAAAGCGGTTGGCCTGTTTACGTTTCCACATGTAGTTCACATTTTAACCACTAGATGGGTATCAAGTTACCTCTAATAGCAACATTAGCATGAGCGGATGTGTACCAACCAATTTTTGTTGTATTTATGTTTCTATTCTCTATGAAAGTGGTCTGAAGGGTTAAACCTCCATGAACAGAACTTTACCTTCACTAACAATGTGACGTTTTACCCTGAATAAAACACTTTGTTTAAATTAATCTCATTTCCATAAAGGAAGAACGTTTGCAGTTGGTTGTTGTTTTTTTGTTTTTGTTTTACTTTGAATGTGGGGATGAACGCATATGCATTAATGTTGCATGAATATGCAGAGTAAGCTGTGGAGATTCATGCACAGAGTACTGGTGGAAACTGGTGAAAGTTAGTTTCCAGACATGCAGGATGAACAGATGTACAGACCATCACTTACAGGAAAATATTAAAAGAAAGGACAGAGATGGGCAGCAGCTCCAGCAGGAAAGAACAATAAAATGATGAAGGAAGCTTTATTAAACTGTAGTAGCTGTTAGCTTTATTTTAAAACCATTCTTTCTAAGTGTTTCCTCATGCTAGGATGCAGATTCATGAGCGCCACTTGGACCAGAGTGACTCAGTCATGCTTTCTATTTTCAGAGCAGTGACTGAATTTTCTGTGCGTGTTAAAACAAAAGGCATCTCTTATTAGCATGTCTTCTATCCGGAGAGAATCTGCTGGCATTAAGCTGCCCTTAATTTAGTCTCCAATATTTACTTTACTCCTCGGCCTCCTTGTACGGTGACATGCGCCGTATTTATGCCTCAGTGTTTGGAGTAAATCTGCTTTTCTACTGGTTCACTCAACAAACCAAGGTGAACAAGGCTCTTGTTTTTTAATTGTTCTCCACCAAATATTGCTAATGAATCCTTGTGACAGTGACGGTGCAGTAAGCATGTTACTATGGCAACCATGTCCATGATCCAACTTCAGTCTCCCGCGTTGCCAGAATGGTAAATTATTACATCACAGACTCACTCAGGCTGTGTTGTCTTGCCTGCAGACTCTGAGACAACAGAAGATGAAGGTGGCGACCAGTTCGAGACCAAAGAGGACCGCGGGGAGGACCAGGCCGCTCATGGTGGTAACCCGTCTGTCTTCCTTTGCTTTGGATCTACTGTTATTGCTGCCGCAGCCTTCAGACATTTATCAACAGCATGTTCAAGTGTTACGGTCCAAAACCCTAATGAGGCATCAACAACCCTACAGCTCCAACACAGCTCAGTCACATCCAGTGGGGGACACTGCTAGCTAAAATGTTAGCTAACTTTCCGTAAACATTAGTTCCCCTAATACTGAACGCTACTTATTTTAATTTTTATTCAGTTACTTTTTATATTATTATGCAGAGAGACTCCAGAAAAGGATTAGAATAAACTTAGAATCCAGGAAACCAACTTCCAGAACAGGAACATTCAGGTTTTATTACTACTTTTACAAAATTGGAACATTTTTAGAAAGTCCAGACGATACCAAATCACTTTTACTTTAGCAACCCAGAACAGGAATGAGAACAAACTTAGAATCCAGAAAAATTACCTCAGAACTGGAATGGATTATCAGCGTTATTAGATTTTCTTTCTTCTTTTGCTCTTTCCTTTGGTTTGTTATTTTGTTTTCTTTTTAATTTATGTAAAGCACTTTGAATGGCCTTGTTGCAGAAAATGTGTTATATAAATAACATTTCATGACCTTACCTTACCTATACCAATGTGGTTTTGGGTGGTAACTAATGCTAAACCACCACACTAACACTGTATGTAACAGAAGCTAATGCTAAAGTGCTACACCAGCATGGTATTTAGCAGATGCTAATGCTAAATAGCTAACTTCAATTTAGATTATATCTTCCCTTGAGCGATCACAACCCCCAAACACCACTTTAATTTCGACATGTTATAGAAAGGCTCTAAATATTGTATTTATGTAAATATCTTGTTCTTGTGTTTTATTTTGTTCCTGTATGTTTTTTGTTTGAAAGAAAGTTAATGAGGAAAAAAGAGAGAACTTGAGGAGAGGAAATGGAACTAAACAGTCTGTGCCTGCAAAGGGAAACAGGTTGCTTAGTGATCATTTGGTCTGGGATTATTTACTTAGCAGCTGACAGATGAGGAACTACTGGATTCATTGGAGTTGCAATGGTGTATTATCCAATATTACCATGAATGCATGACTAATTTACCAACATATTTGTTTCTCTGCATAAGAAACAATGATGGAGAAATGTGGAGAGGACAGAAGTAGAACACATGGACACGAGGATCTCTCTACCAGGCAAGTAGGAGTCACATTACGGCAGTCCAAAAGGCCTTGTTGTCTTACTGCAATCATTCTGACTGCAGGTGTTGACATTAAATTCTTCTTTTTCAGAAGCCAAGACGATTTCGCAAGAGAATCTCCTCCCCAAGTTCTTCCACCGCCATCGCCAAGGCTGGTCAAGCGTGGCCCGCCGTCTCCGATGCCAAGCCGCTCTGGTTCAACCACTCCTGTCAGCTCGCGTAAGAAAATTGTTGTGCCAACTGAATACCAAGACACGGTTCCAGGAGAGTTTGAGGAAAAGACAAAGCAGCCAAAAAGTGTTTCTCAGGGAGGTGGCCAGGACTCCAGGCCACAGACCCCACTGAGTGAGTCTTCCCGAAAAGAGTTCAACCTCAGACCTTCTCCGAAGCTGACAAGGGCAAGTTCGAAGGTTTTCGAGAAGGTCCGTGGCTTAGAGGAGCGTCGGCGAAGCCTCGATATTCCAGAAGGTTCTGTCTCGGGAAGGTCCTGGGCGGGGTTCAACCGTGCTGGGTCGGTAGATTCAGACGACGGTGGAAGCCGGTTGGGCATCTCCAGGGAGAGTTCAAGAGAAGATCTACGAGAAGCTTTGAAAGAGGATGCTGCTGAACGGAGATCCATGTTTAAGCAGAGAGCTGCTTCCCTGGAGGAGAAACCGCGCTACTCTCAAAAGGTTCAGGACATTGAGAACAAGTTCACGGAAGAGCTCCAGCGCATCAAGAAACTGGTTGGGAAACCCCATCTAAAGAAATCCTTCTCCACCGAACAGCTCAGCCTGAAGGGGAGGCAGCGCCAGCCTTTCAGGAAAATCGAACCGATTCCTCCACAAGTTCTACAGAAGCTGCAAGAAAGAGAACGAGCTCAGTGGGAAAAGGAGCAAAGGGAGAAGGACCTGAGTCAGCAACACATGCAGCAACAGCAGCAGGAACTGCACCAACCCCTGAAGACAACAACAACTGGCCCAACAGCGGGGAGATTCAGAGACGCCCCAGGGCCGCCGGAGTCGGTGCAGCTATCAGAGCTGCCGGGACAACGGTTCGTCCGGGAGTTACACAGAGTCAGTCCGGTAACAGAAATACTTCCCAGGTCGTCTTCACCAGCATTACATCAACAGCAAAGGGCCGAGTCGCCCAATGTTACAATGACACTGCGTAAGGTGGAGCGACGGCCCCCAAGTCCGCTCGTTCAAAGAGTTTCTCGAATGCAAGAATCGCCTCACGGCCAAGAGCCAGAGACAGGGAGGAAGACGCCTGCTGAGGTGGCGGTGAGAAAAATTGAAAACAGACCTGAAAGTCCACTGGTGCAGAAAAGGGCTGTCATTATGCAAGATCTTCACCTTCAGCCTCGTCCAAAATCTCCACGAGTAACATCCGTTACCCCAACAGAGGACGTGATGGAGGTGTCCAAACCGGTTCCACAGCTAAAGGTCCCTACCATTATTGTTGAAGATGAGAAAATGGACGTTCCTGCAAAAACAAAAGAGCCCAATCAGACGAGTAAAAGTGCCAAGGAGGGAAAACCTCAGAAGACGAAAGGGAAGAGCCGCCGGCCTCGTCCCCTGTCTCCAGAGTTAGGTTTGTGGTTTAAGAGTCATTCTTGCTCAGTTTTATTTCCTGGGGATAATGACGGTTAAATATGTGCAGATTCCTCAGATGATTCATACGTGTCTGCTGGAGAAGACCCGATGGAGGCTCCCGTGTTTGAGTTTAGCCTCCAGGACACCGTAGCATCCGCCGGCGCAGACGTGCTACTGAAAACCATAATCGCAGGAACCCCATGTCCTGACGGTAACATGTCTGTTTTTTAAGTTAAAATCCCTGAAAACGAGGAATTTTAACAGAACAAGTTGAGTTACATGCCTTACTGTCTTGTCTGCACAAGTTACCTGGACAAAAGACAACATGGACGTCACAGGTGTGCCAAGCTACCTGGTCAAAGTGGAAGGCGAACGACACAGTCTGCTCATAAAATCAGCTAAAACAGCTGACAGTGGGAAATACTGTGTGACTGCAGTGAATCAGATGGGAAGAGTCACCAGCAGCGCCACACTCACGGTCAAAGCAGGTGAGACATTTTAACTGCTTCAGTGTTTCTGTACAACAGAGCATTACAGCCAGAAGTCATGAGCATGAAATCATAATATTAGCAGGATAAAGTGGAAGTATTACCCGAAGAAAGTCAAAAAATGACAAAAAAAGGTCATTTTAATGAGAAAAAAACCTTCAGTTGCGTTTTTAAGCTCTGATTTGGCTCCATATTCTTGCATTATTACGACCTTATTCTAATATTTTTAAACTTTTTGTGGCATTATTACGACTATGTTCTTGTGATATTACAATTTTATTCTTGTACGATATTCTCATATTATTAAGAAGTTATTCTTGTACAATTCTATTTTTGTAATATGACTTTACTCTTTATTTCCTACACGTTGCACATACAGGATTTCTAAGTTTATGATTAATTATGTTCATAATAATATGATTCATTGGGGAAACTTAGAATTGCACAACCTTGATCCTAATATACAGACACTATTCAGAATAGAAACTCAACAAAGTGACAGGATTTGATATTATACAAAATTCCCTTTGTTTATTTACATTTAGACCAGAATACCACGTGTTTTGATGTCGATTTAAAGTGGTATAAATGATTTACTTGAACCAATCCAGTGTTTTTGGCTGGAAGGAAACCTCATTAGCCTGCTGTTCATTCTGCAGTTTCGCATTGAACATTATTGGTGCTGATCCACAGTCTGAACCCTGAAGGATCCACTTAACCTCTTTAATTTGCAGCAGATTACTTTGTAGAACATGTTTCATGCACCTAAGCTGTCGATAGATTTAAATCGGGTCAGTGTACCTAACGTTTGTTCAGTCGGTGCTGCTGACTTCATAAAAATCCATTGTTCTATACTTTCTCTTCCCACGCTGCTTTCTCTGCTGCTCCCTCGAAGTTATCTCCCTAAACAAAACGAGTGTGCATGTCTGTGTCTGTGTGTGCGCCATATGCTCCAGCTCAACAACCATACTTATAGTTTCCATAGAAACGTCGAGGGGAACCTGAACCTATAAATTTTCCAGCGAGTGTCAGTAGCTGTGCTCACTGTGAATACACTATTGTTTTGATGCAACACAGTTTTCCATTTCAGATGGTCATTATTAGTGGGCGCCGGAGAGGTACGGTCATTTGTAAACCGGTTCAACGCCTGTGTTCTCGCTGAACTGTGCAAAAAGCTAAATAATCAATGAGGCAAAATGAAAAGCAGAAATCCTAATATTTAAACACTAAAGTCAGTTTTGGATAGCTCAAAAAAACCAAACAAGTCTGTTAGAAAACAACAGTGGTGGTTGTCCGCTAATAGTGGAGCTAACGTTCGTTTAGCAGTTTAGCTTTGAAAACATTTAGCGCATTTAGCTCACTGACTGGATAAAAATTAAAGCGTTAACTTGCTGTTTTGTAAACTTTCAGTTGAATAAAGTTCAACATCTGTTTTGAAGTTTTGGTTATTAACTATTCGGGATTTTACATTTCAATGTTCATGCTCTTATTTTGAAGCTTTTTACACAGCAGTTCCTCCCCTGACATTCCCTTCTTAAAAAAAAACAAAACTTTATTGAGCAAATGGCAAGCATACAACAAACAGGAGCTGTAATGAGGTATGGTGTGTCATTAACACATTTGGTCATGGTGGAAATTAGCGCGTTAGCATTAGCTTCTGCTGAATGTGGTGTAGGTACTGTCCTTTAGCCTTAGCAGAGATAATGTTTAAGATTAGTGCTTCAGGATTAGCACAGCTAGCTTTTTAGTTAGCACTGTCCAACACTGGAAAACAACTTTTGACTTTTTTAGCAATGCTACAGTTAGCATGTGAGTGTTGAAGACTGTCTTTTAGTACAAGTCATAGTTTTCACTGAGGAACTGCTTGTTGAAGCTAAATTTCTGCTCTTTTAAACAGGTTGGTGTTGTTTGCAGCCATTGCCAATGAGTTGTAAAAAAGGCGGGAATCGCCAAAGCAACCGCTCATTTTACCTAGAATTAGCTTGGGAGTGGCGCTGAGGGTGTTGATGGATGGATATTTAACCCAACTTTGCTGATCTCAGACTCTGTGCAGGAGCTAAAAGGAGGTCTGGGTGTCCCGATGGAAATCAGCAGCCCGATAACTTCTGATGAAGAGTATTTAAGTCCTTTGGAGGAAGCCATGGACTTCGGAGCTCAAGAGCCGAGACGAACTATTGACACAAGATTCAGGGAACCTCCAGCTTTTCTGGTCAGACCATCGAGGACGAACAGAAGCTAATTTACATTGAATTTTAATGGGGTTTTCTTAACCATTTTGACATGGGAATGTGTATTAACATTGTATTTTATTCATTTTTTGTTACATTTTTAACAGGCAACAATGGCCGACCAGTCTGTCACTGAAGGCCAGGAAGTCACCATGTCTGTTCGGATCGCAGGACAGCCGAAGCCGCTGCTCTACTGGTACGATCCTTCAGGACGCCGCGTCACGTTTCATCAAGCTGAAGCAGATTTACGCGAGTCCAAATCAGGTTTAGGAAGTTTCCTGGGCTTAGCAGCTTCATCGGTGCATCAGTTTATATCTGATTTGACTCCCACAGCCACAGAAACTTGGAATAAGAATTAAAAAAGTTAAATGAAAAGTCAAATCTTAAGTTTCAAAACAATTTTTCAGTTTAATGTTTTGTTTTCTTACACTTGCAACTTTTTCCAGTTCAAATATTTTTTTACAGTTTCAAACTTTTTTCCATTTTTTCTCTATTTCGAAATTGAAAATGATTTTATGGCCCCATTTTATCTCCATAGACAAAGAGACACGTTGTTCTGTGTTTTCATTTTTTTTCTCGGCGTTATGTAACGTTTAGCGCTGCATTATTTTTAACTCATCACATCAGCTCTGTCCTCTAAATAATCAGAAAGTCTGAATCATTCATGTGGGCCGGAGAGTTCATCGTGATTTAAAACCACAACAGCAGAAAATAAAGAGAGATGAAGGAACGCCGCCCACCACAAGTCTGTCAAACCAAAACAGAGGAAAATGTAACAACCTCACATTCAGCAGGAGAACCTCTGGTGTAAATGTTTGTTTTCAGGCTGAGGGACAGAGTGACGGTGAAGTCGGACGCCCGTCACGTCGTTCGGGAGGCGGCGGACGGCGCCTTCGAGATGACCATCAGGTCTGCGGCCAAATTCGACTCTGGAGTTTATACGTGTCGCATCATCAACGAGTACGGCACCAAGCAGTGCGAAGCCAGGCTGGAGGTCAAAGGTCAGCTCCTTCCTTCCTTCCTTCCCTTCTTCCTCCCTTTCTTCCTTCCTTCTTACCTTTTTGTTTCCTTCCTTTCTTCCTTCCTTTTTTCTCTCCCTCGTCCTTCCTTCCCTTCCTTCTTGCTTTCCTTTCTTCCTTCCTTCTTTCCTTCCTTCACTCCTTCCTTCCCTCCCTCCTTTCTTCTCTCCTTCTCTCCTTCCTTCCTTCCTATCTCTCTCTCATTGTTGTTTCCATGTCTCTCTCTCTCTCTCTCGCTCAGCTCCTCTGGTCGAGCCGGGTCTGTCCGTCGTTCGCCCGGTGAGGGACATCACGGCGAAGGCGGGAGAGACGGTTCTGTTCGAGTGTCACGCCGTCGGGCCGAAGGACACCGACGTGGACTGGCTGGCGGACGGGAAGCTGATCCAACCCGCCCTGCTGAACTGCAAGATGCACTTCGACGGCAGGAAGTGCCGCCTGCTGCTCAACTCCGTCCACGAGGACGACAGCGGGACGTACACCTGCAAGCTCAGCACCGCCAAAGGTTTGGACCCGGAGAACGTGAGACGCAAGATGGCCGACGCCGATGTCACCTAATCGCTGTTGTTGGGTTTCCGCTTTCAGAGGAAGTGACGTCCAGCGGGAAACTCAAGGTGATTCCGTCACTGGAGCCTCTGTTCACTCGGAAGTTGGACGTTCTGGAAGTGATTGAGGGTCGAAACGCTCGGTTCGACTGCAAAGTGAGCGGGACGCCGCCGCCGAAGGTCCTCTGGAGCCACTTTGGTACAAACACACTACAAATACACACATTTAATAACCTGAGTGCAGGAGGCCACACACCTTCTTCAAATCTAACTGAAAGTGCTTCAAATGTTTGTGCAGCAAAAATGTCCATTTGTGCTGCAATCATTTTAAAGGATATTAAAGTATTTTCTTGGTCATCATCAATATCTTCAAAGCAAAAGCAGCACAAACAGAGTTGTGTTGAGTTGACAGTTTACAAAACTTGATTTTGTAAATGTGAAACTTTTTCATTAATATCTTTAAAATAATAGCAGCATAAACAAAAGTTTTTCAAGAAAATCCTGAAGGGAAACTACGTAACTTGGGTTATGCATGTAAAATATGGACGTTTCAGTGTGACCTAGTCAAAGTCCAGACTTAAATTTGATTGACGAAACCCAGGTTTTCTATGTCTAATAAATAGTTTTCTTGTTCTGCAACATTTAAATCTGACAAAAGAAGCAGGAACAGATGAAGTGATCTTTCCCACCCTTCTCTTCAGACCAGCCGCTCATCGAAAGCGAAGACGTCCGGATGGTCCAGGAGGGCGGCCGCCATTCTCTCATCATTTCCCACGTGACGAGTGACGACGAAGGTTTTTACATCATCAGAGCCCGAAACGCTCACGGAGAAGCCGAGAACTCTGCTGAACTCTACATCCAAGAGCCGCGGCCGGCCATCTCCTCTCAGATGTAGGAAGGTGTTATTCACCTGGAACTCATCAAGCTGAGAAATATTCCTCCATGAGCCGCATCTCTCGTCCCTCTCAGGGCCAAACTGGAGAAGATGCCGTCCATCCCAGAGGAGCCCGAGGTCCCGGAGAACGAGGTGGAGCGCTTCACCATGCCCGACTTCATCAAGCCTCTCTACGACCTGGATGTGGTCGAGGGGAAGGAGGCGGTGCTGAAGTGCAAAGTGGCCGGCCTGCCGTACCCGACCATCACCTGGTTCCAAAACGGCCGGAGGATAGAGAGCACCGAGGACAGGAAGATGACGCAGTGTAGGCGGAGCTACGCCAACGCTGGGCTGCTTTAGCTAAACCTGCACTCACATCTACACTCTGAATTTTATGATTTATAAAATAACTCCAGTGAGATTGGATGAAAGCTCTCAGTTGAGACATTGACTTTGATTTTAACACATGAACATGAATTTCTCTAAACTGTTGGATTTTTGCTGCTGGAAGTTGAAGCGCTGTCTCAAATCTTCTGCAGTCACCAATGGTGGACTCTGCTAGCTAGAAGTTACCAAAAATAAAAATCATAAACATTCATTCTGCTGACGCTAAACCAATATGCCTAAATGGCATTTAGCAGAAGCTAATGCTAATGCGCTAATTTCAAACATGTTGATGCACAAAAATTTGTTGTCACAAACAGCCTGGTAAATTTATCCATAAAACTTCATTTTAGAGAAACTAAGTGCGCTAAACATATTTTAAAGTTATCAAACGCTCCAAAGCGCTAAGTGACGGCTATTAGCACATTAGCAGATTAGCAGAAGTGTGGAACTGCTGGCAGTCAGTAACATGTTTCCCACCAGGAATGTCATGTTTTTAGCTCCATTCAACTCCAACCACCTTCACTGTCCGTCTTAAAGAAAAGTCTCCCCTCAGCATGATACTGACATCACCATGTTTTATGTGATGATGGTTTTTTAGGGTGATTTGCAGTGATATCTAGCATGTTTCTATGACACAACATGTTACATCAACAGAAAGAATTAATTCAGAGGAAGCTAAATGTTTTCAAAGTTAGCAAAAGTGATTAGTTCTGCTATTACAGCATTAGCGGATTAGCGGTGCCCACCACTGCTGCTACAGTTCCAGGACTCGTCCATCGGGATGATCATATATTTTGTTCAAGAATCCTTCCAACAAAAACTAGACCAACTTCTAAGACCTGCTTGTTCTTCTCTCTGCAGTCCGTGACGTTCACAGCCTGGTCATCCGCTCTGTGTGTCATGCTCATGGTGGCGTTTATAAGAGCGTGATCGCCAACAAGGTGGGAAAGGCCACCTGCTATGCACATCTCTATGTTACAGGTAATTTTATCTTTGTTTTCAGCTTACATTTCTACAAGTACTCCACGTGGTCTTCATCTATAGTCCCCTGGCTTTCTGAAAGCCAGTCCAGGCCTGGTATCCTCAGCAGAGTACCAACAAACCAAAGCCACCAGTGTTTTAGGAACTGGACCTTCAGAACACCCTGAGAAGAACTGACTAAGACCAGATCAGACTCTATAGATCCATGCTGGTTTCCTTGATAGTCACAAGAATTTAAAGTATAGTAATGTAAATATTTATCGAATTTGGAGAATACATTTCTCCATCCAATCCTTCCTCTTTCTGACAGGACGGGTTGGACACTGTGGAAATGTTTGGATTCATTGGGAACTTTTGCATGTATTTATTAATTTTGCATTGATGGTGGGAAAGTCTGGAGTTTTGACATGAGTAATGCAGGGTAACTCTTCATGCTTCCTCCAACACATTGTCATTCACAGATATTCTTCCTGATCCTCCTGATGGTACTCCAGTCATTGAGTCCATTACTGGAAAAACCATCACTGTGAGCTGGAAGAAACCCAGAAGGTTGGACCCTTCCATTGGTACGTAGGACCATTAAGGACATGACGTCAGACCAGTGGACACAGATTCAACCCTTGACCTACGGTGTTGAATCTGGAGAGAATGGAGTTTCAGTGAGGCCTTGATCTCTTCCAGATCCCAACTCCCTGATGTATGCCATCCAGCAGCAAGCACTCGGCTCCATCCAATGGATCATAATCGCCTCTGGTCTGAAGGAAACCACCTACATCATCAGCACTCTCTCCAAAGGAGTCCGCTATGCATTCAGGGTCCTGACCATCACCTCTAAAGCCTTCAGCAAACCCTCCCCGGCCACCGATCCGGTCCAGCTCCTGGACAGAGGTAAACCCCGGTCTGGTAATCCGTCAGTAGACGATAGTGAGTTATTAAATGCTCTGTGTGGTTTTGTTTAAGGTCCATACCTTCAGGAGGCTCCAGTGATCATTGATAAACCAGACATTGTGTATGTGATTGAAAACCAGTCAGTCACAATCTCCATCACTCTGAATCATGTCAACACCGCAGTCACCTGGAAGAGGTACCGACTTCATTTATCTACACTTTTTACGTTTAGATGAAAGGATAGATATTTATTCTTCCTGGATCCAAAAACAGATTAGATACATTGGGGAAAATTATTTGATTCACCACAGATTTCTCAAGTTTCCCCACTTCCAAACAATGGTATGTAATTTTCCTCATAGGTACACCTCAACTGTGAGAGACAGAATCTGATAGAAGAATATCGTACACCACTTTTTGTCACAACTCCCCTAATGTACTGTTCTTTGGGAAAGCTTGCCTGCAAAGGAGGCAAGAAGATGCCCTTTATTGAGGACAGGAAGGACAGGGCGATAAGTCCTATCCGCAATAACCACCTTCCTTCAATAAAGAACCTTCTCCATGGGCGTTGCTTTTATCGGTTCCACCTTTACCTGATTTGTCTCCATTGTCAGATCCAGTGCGATTCCTCCCCATTTTTTGGAACCGCCTCAGTGGTTATACAAGCTATTGCTAGCTGGATATTGCACACAAGCCATTGGATTGGCAGCGGGCTGTATTCGTTCATTGGCCCGAATGAGATGGTTGAGATACTCGAACAACATCTCAACCAATCCGTAACGAGACCATAGCAGTTGGCAAGAAGGCTAACTGAAAATCGATTATTCCATGGTCAAACCTTGAGGTCCAAATCTTTTTATCCACTGTGGTAGAAGAATGCCACAATTTGAGCTGGCTTGCCTCGTCAACTGGACTCCCAATGGCGACACACCCAACCTGACTATAACCAAACCAACATTACCCAGCTACAGTGAGACTTGACAATGGAGAATGGACTTAAGAGCATTGAAGATGGGCTGTGGCTGGGTCTTCCAGCACGACAATGACCCGAATCCCACAGCCAGGGCAACTATGGAGAAAGTATTTTATGCTCTAAAGTGGCCTGGCCAGTCTGGAGGCAATAGAAAGTTGCCCAGTGAAAACCCCAAACCCTGAAAGATGTTTGCAAACCTGGTCAAGAACTACAGAGAACGCCTGACCTCTGTAATCATAAATAAAGGTTTCTGGACCAAATTTTTCTGTGTTTTCATTGTGTGAAATACCAAATTCATGCAATTAATTATTTTAGAAAAATCATAGAATTAAAGTTTCTATATTTCTGTCTCTCACAGTTGAGTTGTCATGAAAATGACAAACCTCTCCATTCTTTGTAAGTGGGGAAGCTTATTTTGAGGTTCGAGTCTCGCAAACTCAAACCAACTTGTCTGCAGGAAAGGAGTAACTCTGACCAATAAGCCCGCCCTGTATGAGATGGCCATGCCAGACGACGACCAGCACACGCTGAAGCTGCTGAAGGTGAAGAGTTCGGATGTCGGTGAGATGACCTTTGTGGCCACCAATGAGTTTGGAAGCGACAGCTGCAGCTTCAGCGTGGAGACGGCCGGTAGGGAAGGCGCTCCTCTGTCCATCCGTCCGTCTGCAGGTTTTTAACTGAAACTCTGTCCACAGCGCCGCCGACATTCGAGACGATCATGGAAGACCTGGACGTCTGTTCCGGGGAGACGCCTCGTTTTGCTGTGGTCGTGGAGGGCAAACCTGTTCCTGACATCCTCTGGTTCAAGGTGCTAACTCCTAGTTATTCATGGAAACTCTCCCTTTAGGAGATTTCTCATAGCGTAAGGCAGGAAAGCTAAAATATCTAGCCACGATGCTGCTAGATATTGGTTGGCGTTTGCAAAGCAGCCAATTCAGGAGCACCGTCTGTTCTCCTTAGTGCTGATTGGCTGAGCACCAAATAGCAAAAATAAGGAAAACTGTAGATGTTAGCTTCTTGTTAGCTTCTGTAGCGCTAAGACGGTTTCCATATTAATGTAGATTAGCATATATTTGCTAAAATTAGCAATATTTAAGTCTCAAATATTTGCGGCTTTCAGCTATTTGTGGGCATTTCTGTTCCACTTTATAATGTAATTATTCATTTATTTGGAAGATATACAAACCTAGATTGAGTGGTGATAGCATCATGATTTTTGTGATTTCTACACTGATTTATAACCATTTATAAATCAGTGTCATCAAAATGACACCAGAGAATCGGCTGGAGATAAAGATTCACAAATCTTTGTCACTCTCAGCATCCTCCACAGTCGTCGGCTCTCCCGGTAAAGATGTGCACAAAAGCTTTTAAATAAATGGTTGTTATGGAGACTTTGCTGCAGTTCTCAACGGTGAGATGCTTTCGCCTCCGTTCCCGTCCTCCTCGCTGTGCGTGGTGGAAGATAAACTTTGGTCCTCATCCAGCTTAGATTGTCTCACTTCCAGCTGGTTTAAACTTTTCGGTTATTCTTCTGACTGCAGACGTCGACAGATTCTGCAAAGCAACATTTTGAAGTGAATATTTTGGATATGAGCCACAAAAACATCTAATACTGGAAGGGAAGGTCCGCTGGTTGGTCCAGGTCGGGATTTAAACCCAGGACTTTTTTTTTCTTGTTTTAATGATATTTGCCTCCTATTTAATATAGGAGGCAAATTATACATTCCTCATTATAACGAGATATAAAACTAATTATATCTCGTTAAATTGAGGAAACTTTCTTGTTATAACGAGACGCAAACCACATTAAAAGTAGAAAGTTTTATGTTTTAATGAAATGGAAAACATGTTAAAATAATAAAGTTTTATATCTTGTTACTAGAAGAAAGGTTTTTGTTCATCAAATATAAAATACACTCCTTTGACAAATTACGACTTGTTAAAAATCCCAAGACGTGTTTCTGTTTTACTGTTGCAGCCTTTCTTATTTAAGAGATAAGATGTTTTGGTTTTAATGTGATAGAAACCTTGTTATAAAAAAAATTGTTAAAATCTTGTTAAAACAACAAAGTTTTCTCATTTAAATGAAATGCTGCTGGACTACACTCCTTATTATTAATGTTTTAGCTCAAGATTATCCAATGAGCAAAATGCCAGTAACCATCCAGATGTCAGAAACGACACCTTCCTCATTAACAGTTCCAGCTTTTCTTTGGGATTCTGATAAAACGAGAGCTTTGACCTCCAGGGGGACGTCCTGCTGTCAGAGAGCAGTCACTACACCTTCGTCTACGATGACAACGAATGCTCCCTGGTGGTGCTGAACGCGCACCCTGAGGACTCCGGCGTCTACACCTGTACGGCCCGAAACCTGGCCGGGTCTGTGTCCTGCAAAGCCGAACTCACCGTTCATCAGGGTATCGGCTCAAACATGCAGCCGTTAAATTAAATGAAGTCACTGCATGCAGTGTTTCAGCTGTCGGTCTGTTCCTGCAGCTAAGAGGAAGGAGGAACCCATTGATGATGAGGAGAGTATCCTGAGGAAGATGCGCAGACTCACCGATTACTACGACGTCCTCAAGGAAATTGGAAGGTGAAGCGAGATTTTTTTAGAAATACTTCTGGATTTATGAGACGTTTTCAAGCTCTTACTTTCTTTCACCGCAGGGGAACGTTTTCCTACGTGAAGCGGGTGAAGCAGAAAGCCACCAAAGTGGAGTACGCCGCAAAATTCATCTCGGCTCGAGCGAAAAGGAAGGCGTCGGCTCTGAGAGAGATGAGACTGCTGTCCAAGCTGGACCACGAGAGAGTCCTCTACTTCCATGACGCCTTTGAGAAGAAGAACGCAGTCGTCATCATCACAGAGATGTATCCTAAACAATTTTCACACATTATTCAACATGAGTCAGATCTACTGAGTGAAAAAGCCTTAATTCATGTTTAAAGCTGCCATGAGGAGCTGTTGGACAGATTTAACAGGAAATCCACCATCCTGGAGTCTGACGTAAGCCCAGCGTTTGAGTAACAGATCCTAATTTTTGCTTAGAATCAGAACAGGATTGTTTTGCCCTTTAAAAACAAAAAGTCCTGCTGCTCGCATTGCAACATGAGGTAAAAACTCTCCTGATGCAATTCTGCAGCATTTATACAAGATATCATCAAGCAAATTCCACCTATTTCTATGTAAACTACAAAAATTATTTTAGCACAAATAAAACACAACAACTTTTTTTTCAGCGTTCAGTCAGATCGGTTTTTTGAAGCAAACGTTAATCCACGATGGGCGAGGAGAAGCAGCTTGTCGTCCATCGTTGGACGGATGTCGCTTGTGCGTCAGATTTACGGGTGTACCAGAAACGCACAAATACAAAGCTTCCGGCCAGAACTTTTGTAGATAATAAAAAATGTGATTAGTTGTGGTAAAAATGTTCAAAACGAAGTAATTAATTAATCAAAATTAACGTATTAAATAGAAATATTTCCTATTTAATCTGGACTCGATACACTTCTCTACTGACACGTCAATACAGATACTTGCTTTGTGAATCTGATGCACAGATGGATCACAATGGGAAGAAAATTCAGCTTATGCTCTTCAACGATTCTGAATTTTTCTCACTAAGTTTGTTTTGGTGCTTCTTTTGTGATCATTTTTATTCAACTCGTTAATCATGGTGCAGCTTTCTTTACAGTTTAAGAAGAAAGGCAGAACTGAATGAGCACAGAAGAAGAAGAGACAGGCTCATGTTTTTAAGAAAGAACCGGTTCTGCCCACTAAGCTGACATATAAAGTATAATAATGTGATAAATAGCAGCTGCTGTTGTTCAACAGGTGCGTTCATGTGTGCAACAACTGCTGGAGGGCCTGGACTACCTTCACCATCTGAACATCGTCCACCTGGACATAAAGGTAGAACTAGATGGAGCGCCGCCCTTCCCACTGCTTTTCTGCATAATTTTACAGATGTGTTTCTTCCTGCAGACGATCATTTTGTGTGTGTGTTTTATTTCCAGCCCGATAACATCCTCATGGCGGATCACCAAAGCGATCAGATCCGTTTATGTGATTTCGGAAACGCCGTTGAGTTCACGCCGGATGAGGCTCAGTACTGCAAATACGGCACGCCCGAATTTGTTGCACCAGAAATCGTCAACCAGACGCCTGTTTCAAAAGCCACCGACATATGGTAGACAACCCTTAATGTAGAGCATTTTTAATGCGTGCTGGACGGTTGTAAAGAAGCCTTTGGTTTATGTTCACAGGCCTGTCGGGGTTATATCATACCTGTGGTGAGTAAAACCTAAATTAGGTTTTAATTTCTGCGTTTCTCCTCCTGATTTTCTCTATTTATTGAATTTTCCTCTGTTGGCAGCCTGACTGGAATCTCCCCGTTTGCCGGGGAAAGCGACCGCAGCTCCGTCCTGAACATCAGGAACTACAACGTGGCTTTTGAAGAGAACATGTTTGCTGATCTTTGCCGAGAGGCGAAAGGGTTTATCATCAAGCTGCTGGTAGCGGACAGGCTGTGAGTAACTAGCAGAGGAAAATATTTGTCTCATTAGCATATGTCTGTGCTTAACGCTTTAGCAGATTAGTGGAAGTGTGCCGATCACTCCATGTATGTTTGCTATTTTCAAGAAATAAACAGATATTTTCAACAAACTTACTGACTCATTAAAAAATAATTGTTAAAACAAATGCAATTCCCCTGTAGGAACTGTAAAAGCGTCTATCAACAAGAGACACAACGTGTTTTAGGATCTCAAACTAATAGTGGGTCCAAACAAAAGCTTTTCAAAATCAAATGCAAAAAAAAAAAAAAAGCCTGTCAAGTGCAAATTTAGTTACTTTAGTAAATACAAATTAAATTTTATTTATTATCGCACCAAAAAATATGACTGGATGAAAAATGAGCTCCGTTAGTTTGCCCACCACTGATTACAACATTGAATTTTTATTAAACAGAACTTGGATTAATAATGTTAATTCCTCCATTTAGCACCAAACTGATCTGAGTCACGCTAAACGAGGTTCTTTTGTTTTTCATTATGTACATTTTTATACATGATGTAACTGATTTACTTTGAAATCTTTGTTATTTTTTGAACATCCAACTCTTTTCTGTAAATAGTGGTTTACATAGACAATTTCTGAAGTGTCCTGCTAGTTTCCCAAATACCACTAAACCAAAATATAATATCACCCAGAGAAAACACATTTGAAACTGTGGAACATTGCATTTGCTCATAACTTTGTGTAATTTGTTTCTAGGAGACCCGATACTCAGGAGTGTCTTCGACATCCGTGGTTCAAGGTGAGAAAAAGTCAATGATCCATCCTTTGAGTTCCACGTGACATTATGAAGATGCCCTTCCTAAATTATTACTTTTGAATACTTTCCATGCCATATGCAGATACTAAGCAAGGGGAAGGCCATCAGTACAGAAGGTCTGAAGAAGTTTGCTGCTCGCAGAAAATGGCAGGTAAAGAAGGTTATTTCCATGTCTTATAATAAATTTCCTGCAGACGTTGATTTGTAGTTGTAACATTTTGTTGCTTATTTTTTAGCGTTCCATAATTGGTTATAAATCAAAAATGGTCATGAGATCCATACCAGAGTTGCTGAACGATTCCTCGAGCCACACCTCGATTGCCGTCCAGAGGCACCAGAAAGAAGGCTCACCCCTGCCATCTTCATCCTCTGATTCAGACGAAGACATTGATGAACTTCCTTTTATCCCAATGCCACTCAACATGGACTTCTCTGGATCAAGAATGTCACTGAATGACATTCAGACCAATGAGCAGGTATCAGGAAAGGAGAATGAAACAAGTTTATCTTCCCAAGGTCTGGAGGCCATGGAGTTTGACTCTCAGGAGAAGGAAACGGTAAGAGGTGAGGCCAGGGGGAAAGGCCGTCTTCGGAAACGATCATCGGAAGACAACGACAGGGGTTTCTCAGAGGAATCGCCTCTGAGTGAACTGATCCAAAAGTCAGAACAAGCCAGAAAACCCCTTAGAAGAGGATCAAGCATGGAGTCTGACAAGGTGGAAGGAGGCCGGAAAAGAGGGGAACTACGGCGTGGTGGTTCGGCCGACAGTGCTTTGCTGCTTCGGATTACACCTGAGGAAGGAGCGGGAGAAGAAAACCCCGAGGAAGGACGGAGAGTCCTAAAGAAAGCTGTCTCCATGGAACTACCGAGGAGGAGCACCAGCCCTGGAACCGCAAAGATGAGTCAGGAAGACTATGCTCTAAAGCTGGAGCTAATGAGGCAGCGTCTTCTTCGTGGTGGTTCTGTAGACAACAAGATGAGTGGCCTGAGAGGACCTCTTTTAGAAACATTAGGGATGGGAGACGAAAAGCGAGCAATAGCTTCAGATCGCTACTCTCGCACTGCACGTCTGGGCCCACCTCCACTTACCAGAGCTGCATCCAGTGACTTTCCAAGGGACGAGGTGCCTAAACCTAAAGTTCTACGTAAAAGCACTTCTTTCAGTCAAGGGGATTCAGAACCTATACCTTTACATCGACGATCAGGAGCACCTTTGGAGATTCCTGTCGCACAAGTAGAAGAAAGGCGGCTTAAAGAAGCAATTTCGATGTCGGCTCTAACGGAGCAAACCAAGCTAGACTCCCGTCCAGAGACTCCCAGGGAGTCTTCCCCAAAACCACCGACTCCAGAGCCAGTTGTGCAAGAAAATCAATCCAAAACAGAGAGTCAGGATTCACTGATGGAGAAAGAGGTTCGAACAGATGAGACTGTGAGTGAAAAGATGGATGGACTGACTGCAGACAGTAATTTTGATGAAAGATCTAGCACAAGTGGATTCTCAGAGAAGGACATGAGTATTTCAGAGGAACCATTGACCGAAGGAGATAACATGGGCCAGAGTTTCCACACACCTTCTGATATGGCCCAAAGCTCTTTAGCGGAAGAGAAAATGCAAGAGGAGAAAGAGAGCGAAAGGGTGTATGAAGAAAAACAAGAGTCAGTAAAAGAAGACGATGAAAGAGTTGACTATGCAGTTGAGTCAAAAGCTAAAGAAAATGCAGACAAGAAGACAAGTACTCCAATAACGTCTTCTGAGATGATCATAAGCACAAGTTCGGTTATGGTGAAACCAACACAAGAACCTTACCAGCCCCCAGGCGCTGTTACTTCAACATATATAACCCCTTCACCTCCTACCCGAGTTGTTCTTCCAGATGGAAGAGTGTCAGCTTATGCCAGCATAATGCAGACCATCATGGTGCCTTCCCTTCAGCCTCTGAATGAGCCGCGCCTTTCCCCTTCCACTCCAGTTGTTGTTCCCGCCAATACTGGCACATCATCCGACATCATCAGTTCACCAAAGCCAATCATGTCAACCACCGAGCACCCTGCAGTCTACTCTAGAGTTGCATCGCCAGAAATGATCACAAAAGAACCCAGTCCGCCAAAGTCCTATTCACAAACGTCACCCCAGCAAGAGGTCACAGCTGGAGCTGACTTAGAAGATATGACCTCTGAAGAGGTTTTTGAGGCCCGCTTCAAAAAACGTGAATCTTCCCTCACAAGGAGTCTGAAGTTTCTCTCAAGATCAAAGAATGAAGACAGTACACCGGCCATCCAGGCAACATCAGACACATCTGAAGAGATATACAGACCTGGACCGATTGGCGCTCCCTTACAGTTAGCCTCAAGAAGACTTGAAGAAAAGTCCAAGTCAGTCCAAGACCTTCGTGAAGCTCAAAAGGATCAAGGGTTCATGAGGAGACTCTCTATGCGCTTGAAGAGAACTCCATCGACAGAGCGCACAGATGAAGTACCGAAAGACGACGACTCAGCAGGTTTAAGACATAGGCTGTCTTGGAGTCTTGGCAGACGAGGTTCTCAGGAAAGGAAAGAGGTAGAAATGACCAGGATGGACGGAGAAGGTGATAAGCCAGTGGATGAAAAGGAGCTGAAGAAACCTAATGAATCACCAGTGTTGGCGATGCGCAGAAAGATTGAATCAACCGTGGCAGGGATCTCCACAAGAATCCGAAGTTACTCAGAAGAGAGACGAGCCTCAGAAGACAAGGAAACAAAACGAGCACCAATTCTTTCTATGTTTCGTAGATCAACATCAGAGAGTCGAGCGATGAAACCTATCACTGTTCCTCAGAACCAACTGGCATCTCAGGCCACTAATGGCGCCTCATCCGAGTCTCTTGACTCAATGTCCAGCCTAAAGTCAGACACATCCAAGGGTATGGCGTTGTCTTGACGTATTATATTTAAGAAAGTCAATCACAGCTAATGTATGTTCTTTTATTTTTGTATTGTAGGTATTGAAGTTGAGCGGAGATCCAGATGGGATCGATGGGGCTTGACAAGAGGCAAACGAGACAAAACAATATCACAGCCCGACTTACCAACGGCCATCTCCCGAGACAACAGTTCCTTACGCTCACGGCAGTACTCCAAATTAGCTTCAGGTAAAATGGTGCTGCTGCGTCCTCAAACCAAAACGTTCCTTTTTACGTTTAATGGCTTTTTTTCTCCTAGGTTGGTCTTTATTGTGTCTGAGTAGACTGAACCACAACGGCTACTGCTAGCATGTTACATCGCATTCAAGGCGATATTTAAAAGTGATCTTTATGCTTCCTTGAACAGGTTTATGGGCTATACGAAACATGTTCATCACATTTTTTGCACAAAATCATTTTTAAACACAGAGATTTTAGCTGTTTTCAGGCATCTCTTCGCTTTAAATCCTAATAATCTGCTGCTGGCCACGCCCCCCCACTCATCGTTTACACTCGCACTTAAAAACAGATGCGCAATTATACAAACGTACATCTTTGAAAAGCAGAAGTGGAGTCATCTGCACAACCAACAAGAACAGCAGGTGCTTTCTGGATGTATGTCATCAGCAAAACACCTGTTTTTTTCAGCAGACACTGTACAGCGCATACAGTGGTAAAACCAGCAGACCAAATGTGCTGGAGCTTTTCTTCGGTTGCTAGGTGACAGGGGGAACTTGGCTGGGGTTGCTAGGTAACAGTGCTGTTCTCATTGAATATAACTCAACAATCTGGAGGTTTTTTTTAAATGGCTCATTTTCTACATACTAAAAACCTATTAACTTATTACCAAGAAGCAGCAAATCTACTTTATAAAGTACCTTTGATGGTTTTTGAAGTAGTTGAGATTCAAATGGAAGTATAAACATTTGCATAATAGGTCCTCTTTAATGGTGTTTTCCTTCATTCTGGGCCAGATTTTCCTCCTGTGTTCCATATCAAGCTCAGAGATCACGTCCTCCTGGAGGGTGACCCAGTAACCCTTAGCTGTCTGCCAGCTGGAAGCCCCCATCCACACATCGCCTGGGTAAAAGGTAAGGCTACAAATATACACTGAAATGTTTGATATATTTGTGATATATTTAAAATTTTCCTCCTCAGACAAGAAGCCTTTAGAAATCGATGCCAGAATGAACATGATTTCCTGCCCTGATGGCCGACAGCTGCTGATGATCATGCAAACCACCAAAAAAGATGCTGGGGTGTACGAGTGTGTTGCTACGAACCCCCTGGCCGCCGTGTCCAGCTCTTGCACTATATCCCTCGCTCGTAAGAATCATTCAACATTCCAGTTGGAACACCAACATTTGATCTCATAAGAATATATGTATATATAATACACCTTATGTCTTACAGGCCTGCCTAATCGTCCTGGGACCCCAGAGATTCCTCAGAAATATAACAACACAGCGTTAGTGGTGTGGCGACCCTCGGACAATATGGCCCCTTGCACCTACTCTCTGGAGAGGAGAGCAGAAGGTTCATCATCCACTGTTTAAGTTTTTATTTTTGTAGATAAATACAACAATTTATAACTTTTATGAAGTTTATTCAATCTAGAAAGAACAAATACAGTCACCATGACTGTTATCCTGGAACGATATATGGGAAAAATACTGGAGGTTTAAATTACGTCTTCTCCAACTTCTGGTAGCAGCTAGCTGTACTGAAGTGCTACGTATATGTTGTTATTGGTGTCATTCACTATAGCAGTGCTACTGCTATGAAACAATAAACCATGTCAAACTGGTACTTTTATAACTTTATAGATTGTACGTAGTGGTGGGCGCTGCTGAGTAATAAGCTAGCAGCGCTAACGCGAAAGCAGGAACCATAAACATTAGTTTTGCTAATGCTAAAGCGCTTTACCAACATGGTATTTAGTGGAAGCTAATGCTAAAGTGCTAAAATCAACCATATTGCTACCCATACCTATGGAGACACGAAACAATTAAACACTTATTTTTTTAATTAACACTTTTGGTTGTTTGTTCACAGAAGTGCTCAATTCTTTAGTATACCTCATTGGTTCATTTATTGTAGATTTACCATTCACTCAGCAAAGTTTCTTAAATAAAACAGAGGAGAGGAAACAAAGCTGCTGCATACACAGTCTTCACCCTCTTCAAAATAAGAGCATGAATATGAACCTCTGAAAGTTTACAAAATAGGCAAGTAAGTTATTGCTTTGGAGTTTATCTGGAAAATAACATTTAGGGGAAGCTAAGTGCGCTAAATGTTTACAAAGTTGACAAAAGTACTAAAGTGCTAAGCACTGTTAGCACATTATTAGCAGATTAGCACCACTGCATGTCCGTTTACCTTTTCCAGATTTTTCAAGAAATGTTTTTGCCATATATTTTCAACAACCTAACTGATTAACTGAATCTTAAACTCTAAAACAGCTCCAACCAAAAGGTTTTCAAGTTTAAATGCAAAGAAAAATCGACCAGCCCTGGGTAGTTATATTGATACGTACAACTCCATCTTTATTAATTATGGTACCAAAATATATGCTTGGACTATTTTATTTTAATAGTCTCTTGCCTCCTTGTTTCAGGTGAAAGCAACTGGCTGATAGTTGCAACCGGAGTGGCAGACTGTTACTACAATGTGACCGACCTGCCAGCAGGGGGCGCCTTCAGGTTCAGAGTGGCTTGTGTCAACAAAGCCGGTCAGGGCCCCTACAGCAACCTGTCAGAGGTTGTGACTCTGGATCCCACTGGTACGTTACCTTATCGGTGTCTCTTATTACCCTGATTTATGGAAATGTTTTTTCTTTTAGAAGACTGAATGTGTTTCTTTACAAAGCCACACCATACGGTATAATTTGTCTTCCTTAGAACCAGCCAAGTCCAGTTCTTCTGTGGTGGTGAAGACCGTTCCCGTCACAAGTCCAGCGCCCCCTGTGGTCATGATGTCGTCCATGAAAGTGCCTCCCATTAAACCAGCTCCCAGTAAATCCACTACTGTGACCACAGTCCCAACTCCAGCGTCTTCAGTGGCTAAATCTCCCTCTCCTGTAGCCATGAAGCCAGCTGTTGGCCATCCTGCAGGAACTGAACCCACCTCAGCTGACCAGGCGCCAGTCACACCCCCGAAAGCCAAGACCTCCATCAGCATCAGCGTCAGCAAACCTCAGGCGAAGCTGACGCCTCCGCCTGTTGTTCCACCCAAACCCCAGAGTCCTGTTCTTGCATTCCCCTCAACGACCAACAAGCCACCTTCTCCGGTACCAACGTCTACTGCTCCAATCGGGAAGCCGATTTCCTCTGTGCCGATGTATGTTCCCGCAGCAACAGCTCGTTCTACGCCACCTTCTCAAGTTGCTCCCACCCCAGCGACGACGGCGCCCTCGGTCACGCCGCTCGCACTTTCCCCTCCCGTTGTGATAGTGCAGAGCCTGACGCCGGTTCTGCAGGGAGGGGACAGTCGCGGTCCTCCAAGTGGACGGGTCACCCCG
Source organism: Poeciliopsis retropinna (assembly GCA_010277075.1). Classification (NCBI taxonomy): domain Eukaryota; kingdom Metazoa; phylum Chordata; class Actinopteri; order Cyprinodontiformes; family Poeciliidae; genus Poeciliopsis; species Poeciliopsis retropinna. The sequence goes on along the minus strand of VMRM01000037.1, from coordinate 2,133,228 downwards.
TCTGGACGCCTCACACCGTCTGGACGCAGGACGCCGCTGGCCAAGGCAGGGGAGGGATCTTTACGCCAGGGCGTCCCGCAGAAACCTTACACCTTCATGGACGAGAAAGCAAGGTGAGGTAGCCACTTTTGGGTCCTTCTTGTATAAATAACAATATTCTAGGAGTGGGAATCGTTTACCAACTCACAATTCGATCCAAAATTGATGTTTGCACTGTAAAAAATGAAAAAATATTCCAAGTATTTTTGGTCCAGTTTCTAGTGGAAATATCTTAATACACTTAAACAAAATAAAAGTAACTTTTCAGTAAGATTTAGAGACTTGTTTTTAGTCAATAATTCCTTAATATTGATAGAAAATGTACAGATTATTTCACTTGTGACATTTTTCAGTGTTAAAGTGCAATGAGACGCTTGAAGGATGTTCAGAGTCTACAAGGTTGTTTTCAAGAGACCACTTTCCAGGAATGTAATAATAATAATAATAATAAAACTCTCTCAAAGTTCAGTTAAATTCTAATGAACATTTATCACTGGAACTGGAAGAAACTTAACATATCTAAAATAAAATGAATTATTTGTTTAAAGTTCCTGTTAGTTGTACATTAATAGAGACTCTTCTTCCTTTACAAACGTTACAAAAAAGACATAATAAAATACCAAAGGCAGCTGATCAAAACTAAATTAAAAATGGAGATAAATAAAACAAACAATAACAGACTTTGAATATAAATTCAAAATTTCAACATTTCAATATGAATTCATTCTCTATTATTAATTTTTTAAGGTTATTTTTTAAATTGACCTGATCAGTCATCAATGTAATTTCATAAGGCAACATATTCCACACAGATTAATTATAAAGTCTCTTAAAAATGTCTAGTTGAGACCAAAACACCAGACTGGAGACTTTTATCATCCAGTTTTAAGAGAAAGAAATGATAAATACTGCAAATAGAAACCATTGTATTACTTTTTCCTGCTGTTGGTTGATTTATTGATTTATTGCTTATTGCGTCAGGCCTGTCCACCAAACGAAACTATTAAAATCCACTTTTGGACCAAAGTTCCTCCCTGATGTGAATCGCTGATGCTTCCTTCCCCTTCAGAGGCCGGTTCGGTGTGATCCGGGAGTGTCGAGAGAACGCCACAGGAAACCTCTTCATGGCGAAGATCGTTCCCTACGAGGCGGACACCAAGCAGGCGGTGCTCCAGGAGTACGACATCCTCAAGTCCCTCCACCACGACCGGATCATGGCGCTGCACGAGGCCTACGTCACGCCGCGCTACCTGGTGCTCATCTCTGAGTACTGCAGCGGGAGGGAGTTGCTCTACAGCCTCATTGAAAGGTCCAGAACCGAATCCTGATGGAGCCTCCTAAAACGCAGGGGTTAAACTCGAGGCCAACGGGCCGAATCCGGCCCATCGTAACTATTTATGTGGCCCTGGAGACTCTAGAGTAGGGTGTTGAAACTTTTTATCACGTGGGCCACAAAAAAAGAACAAAAAAAGACAAATAAATTAGTAAAATGCTTTTGTTTTTTGTAGAAAAGGGAGGTTGTTCATTGTAGATCATAAACATAAATAGGATTTTTCAGGTTTGCTATATTTAAAAAAAGGCAACTTGTTTTCAAATTCTTTTAGCCGTTGTATAACAAATGAATTCTCAGTAATAAGAACAGAATTTAGCGCCACTTTCTTTTAAAATGCTTGCTATATTTAGCCAAATTCAGTAAATTAAATAAAACTTCATTTTGGTGCATAAAGTAAGTAAGAATCTGGATAAACATGGTTCTACTTATTATAGTATATTTTGTTGTACTTAACTTTTTCCATTATGAGAAAATGATGTTGGTAATAATTTCATCCCGATTTAAAAATCAAAATCAAAAGTGAGTTTGACACCACTGATGGGACGAAACGTTCTCTGGTTCCCTCCAGGTTCCGTTACTCTGAGGATGACGTGGTGACGTACATCGTGCAGATGCTCCAGGGTCTGGACTACCTCCACGCGCGCCGCATCCTGCACCTGGACATCAAGCCGGAGAACATCGTAGTGACGCACATGAACCTTATCAAGATCATCGACTTTGGCAGCGCTCAGATGTACAACCCTCTGTTCCTCAAGCAGTTCAGCCCTCCGCTTGGAACGCTGGAGTACATGTGTAAGAGGAAACTTTACTCTTTCTCTGCAGGACAGTGGAGATATTTGAGTTACTATTTTCAGACTGGCTTTAGATTCTAAAAGGAAAAGATGTTTTTACCTTGGATCATTTGTTGGGCTTTCCATGTTTAGGTTTTGCACTTTCTCCACTAGAAAGAAACAAAAAACGAGTTGAATTAGGGATGCAAATTATTAATTGAGTTATTCCAAAGTTGATCGATCTTGTGCTTTATTTCTTCAGTTTTTCAATCATCGCATCCGTAGCATCACTTCATGGCAAATCAGTAATGTTTGATTGATAAAGTTGATGCAGCTGGATGAGTGAAACTTACATGAGTTTTTTTTTAAGTGTTTATATTTCTAAACAAAACCGCATTAAGTGCATTTTGTATCAAACTGTTTGGACCGTTTCTCTTTCCTGTTCTGGAATTGGCCGCCATCTTTATTTCTGTATTGACTGACTCAGCTTATGATTGGCCAACAGTGCCCTCCACTGGATGCTGGCCAAACTACAAGACCAAAAGAAAGTCTAAGTAGACGTTATTAGTTAATCGATTGGAACTAATTTTAGTAATAAACCACTAATCAGGAATTATGATTAAGATCTTTGAAATACCTTCAGAAAACCATTAAGACAATAAAACAAACTTTTAAAACTGTCTCTTGGATGAAAAGTATGAATAAAGAAGCGGTGGATTGTGAAATATTAAAAATAATACCAGATTGTGAATCAATTTGGTTAAAACATTCTAAACAGATACAATCGACTTATAGAGCAATTACTAAGAATAAAAGCAGTTTGTTTCATTGTAGTTTACTTCTATTTCTGTTTATTTCTATTTGTTCTCAGCTCCGGAGATGTTGAAGGGAGACGTTGTGGGTCCTCCGGCTGACATCTGGAGCGTGGGCGTGTTGACTTTCATCATGTAAGTAACAATTTCACAGCTTCCTCCCGACAAACCGTGTTTACATAGAAATGCATTGCTCACATGCAACGCAGAATTATGATTAAAAATGGTTGTTTTGATTTCCAGCCTTATGAATGCTGAAGCAGTGAACAGACTCAGACTTTGTTCCCGCAGCAGGTCCTGATACTCAGTGGATTGATCTTGGTTTTCCAGGTTGAGTGGCAGGTCGCCTTTCATGGAAAATGACCCTCAGGAGACAGAAGCCAAGATCCTGGCCGCCAAGTTTGATCTCTCTAAACTCTACCAGAATGTGTCCCAAAGTGCCTCCTTGTTCCTGAAGAAGATCCTCTGTAGCTACCCCTGGTAAGAGGAACGCTACATTAGCTAGCTTCAGAAAGCTAACCCAGTGAATGTCTTCATGTTATTTCTTCACCAGGGCCCGTCCGTCCATCAAGGACTGCTTCAGTAACTCCTGGCTTCAAGATGCCTACCTGATGCGGCTCCGCAGGCAGACGCTCACCTTTACAACCACGCGTCTCAAGGAGTTCCTGGCCGACCAGCAGCGGCGGCGGCAGGAAGTCGCCACCAAGCACAAGGTCCTGCTGCGGTCCTACTCCAGTTCGCCCCAAACGCCCACCAGCCCCACCGCGCCGACTGTGCCCGTGTCAGCCTCCACACCTGTGACTCAGTAAAAACAGGCTTCCAAACATCCGCTGGCAGGACGCTCTGCGCCTCGCACCACTTCCTGGTTCCCAACAGGAAGCTGAGAAACTTCCTTCACCGCTAAGGGAACTCTGGGTAAAGCTGAAGGAAGCGGTATGAACATCGTCATGCAGAAGAGGAGGACGCTGTCTTCAAACTATACCTCAAAGTTTGCAACTTTTACATCTGTTTTGAATTTAATTCTTCTTTTCGTACCACTAAGTTTACGGCGATGGGAGAAACACGTTCAGCTTGGCTTAACGATGTAATTAGTCAGTGTAAATAAAACGCTCTTCTCCAAACTGAGGATCACATCTCTTTCAACAAAATCCGTATTTAGATTAGGGCTGGGCAATATGGCTGAAAAACATATCACAATACAGGCGTTTCATGTCAGCCAATATTGATCATTATTGATTAGTTTTTTGTTTTAAATACTGCCAAACTGGTGGCGTGACCTTTCTGGTTTACCCAGTTTCCACTCTGCTCCGTTCTTTATTTTTAAGCAGTTATTAGACACGGTGGGGGAACTTCAAACTGCTGCTGGCTTCATTACCCAGCAGGCTGTTGCTAGGTAACCAATATTGGGGGTGGCGGCTTGAAACTGCACCCAGCAGGTCGTTACTAAGCAACTAGAGAGAGTTGATGAGCGAGTTGATTCCACCAGCTTTGTTAAGCTAGTCTGCAGAGGTTGAACAGCTTAAGTCTTTCCTCTGCCTACATCCCCCAGAATGCCATGCGGTTCTGGATCAGAGTTCAGTGAAATTACTGAACATTCTATCTATTGATATCGATCACATGTCTATTGCAATATATATTGTTATTGATTTATTGTCCAGCCCTAAAGGTCAAGAAATGAAGACGGTTTAGTTTATGTTGCTTCTGTTTCCTAGGCTAACAGCGAAGTGGTTAATGCTGTTCTCGAACGTCTCAGCTGTGCTACGCATGCGCCGATACCGCTGTAGCAGCTCAGTGAAGGTCAGGAATGTAGCATTTCTTCCCGTTTTAATTTTTTCGTTTCATGTCTTCGGTTCAGAAGTCACATCAATGGCTTCCATACAAGGGCTACAAGGAAAGAATCTGAACATCTGCTCATCATCCACAGAAAAAAAGCGATGACTGTCTCACTTTTTTAAATGTTGTGATACGGTTACTATCTTCACTCTTCCATGTAAAACTAATTTTCTTCCAGCAGGGATGTTAACAGCAGAAGTGTTTCTCTGACAGCAGGTACGGAGGATAGCAACCTTTAGCATACAACTAAAAAACGACAGCACCTTTCTACATAAATATTAGCCTTATGTAGAAAGGCTTGAGGCATTAATTTTCAGCCTCAATCATATTTAGCTATTAGGTAGTGAATCCTAAGGTCTTAAACAACAACATTATGAACTAATTTAGTATTCAGAACAGTAAATAATTCCCTGAAGTTCTCATATTGGAAAAAACGGTTTCTAAACTGCTACTTTTCTAACTTCCTGTCACACCCAGCTACACTGCAGTAGTAACACTTGGAACATAATAAGCTAATACTTAGAAAACAAACAGTCCTGAAAGTTTTTGCTTTCTTTGAAGCAAAGGCTCATAGGAGTTTTTAAATGCTAGTTCTTTAGCTTTCTGTAGCAGCTAGCTACACTACAGTTACAACATGATAGTTAAATTCAGTCAACTTTAAAAAAAAAAAATTCTGTCCTTTCTATTTTTACAAGTTAGAATCATCAGTAATGAGGCTAGGCTGCAATGCTAACACTCAACCACCTACTTTTCAAACTTCCTGAAGACAGTAGCTGTGCTGTTGTGCTAACATCAGCTTGAAGAATCAAGAAGAAAGTCAGTTTGTTATATTATTCCCTTAATCTGTAACGCCAATTAGCATTTTTGTTGGCATTATTCCCCTATTTTCTTCCTTCACAGTTTTCTGCTGTTCAGTAGCTAACCCCTTAGCTTACAGGGCTTACAAAGAAAACTAACCACCTGTTCACCCAAACACTTCCAGTCATATAAGTGTGACATATTTAATCCAGAGGTAATTGCACTTTTTAAAAAGCTAAATATAGTTTTTACTATTCGTTTTGCTCAAACAGGCTCCGGCTAACTGTTAATTTGAGCAGGACTAAAGAAATAAAGTAAATAAGTAACTGGATTAGAGTTCTCACAGTGAGCTGCAGAGTGTTAAAGAATTTAATCTGAATTACTTTATAAACCTCTAAATGCCCCCAAAGAGCAGCAGCTAGCATGTAAAGGTTAGAACAGTTCTTGTTTTAGCTAATGCTGTTTCTGTAATTTTCTTTTTGTACAATATTGTTTCTGAAAGGCACAAGTCTTTTGGCATTGCTAATTATTTACAACATACTGTAAACTGTAGACTGAATGTCAGATACTCAGATATGCTCAGTTTCAGCACATTGACAGTTTCTGATTCTAGTCATTTATTCATAAATAAATAGTTCAGCAGGTTTAGTTTTATGTACAGTGAACCCTGCCTAGGTTCAGCCTATTCACTATTTGTGCGAAAATTTGATAATTTACATTTTTTTCATAAAGTAATGCAACTTGAGAAGCTATTGGCTGGTGTTTACAGAGCAGCCAATCTGGAAGTGCCATTTTCTTTCCTTGGCACTGATTGGCTGTAACCGCAAGACAGGAAATAAGGAAGACTGTAAACGTTAGCTTGTTCCCACTGTGGGTATTCATTAATATTAAGGTATGTTTGTGTTTGAACTATTAAAATAGGCAGGTTTTTTAAAGTTATTGCAGATTTTAGCTGTTGGCTCTGGTCCTTACCCTCTACAGGGTTCACTGTATCTTTCCTTTCTATCTGGTCACATTTGATTATAAAAGCAGCATACATAACATTTTTATATGGAAACACATTTTAAAGTAACTTAAGGAAAATAACTATCATTTCAAGAAGTCACCAGTTATATATTTATATGTTTACAAACTGACAAGTGCTGCTGATTTTTCTGTGAAATCTTTTCACCAGTTTATTTATTCTGTTTGGTTTGGCCGACTGATTCTTCCCCTCTTCTATGTTTGCATTGCAGTCATTTTCTATGCAGAAAACCTCCACCTGAATGAAAACATGGGCATGCAAGTGCAAAAAAAAAGTGTTGTGCAGAATGAGAACCCAATTCCTCGATGACTAAATGAAGTCACAGGGTTTCGCCACGTTTTGTAGAATAATCACAAGATATTTTGTTGCAGTGCCTCGTGATGAAGTTTAGACCCAGAGGGTAAAAATAATGTAGTTTAAAGGATGACTTGTTTATTTTTAATGTGAGCGCTTTGTGTGTGCGTGTGTGTGTTTTGGCTAAAATTGTTAATTTCTTGAGCGACTGTGTTTGTCACTACAGCTTCAGCTTTTTATTTGTGAAATCTTCTGAGTCTGGCATGGAAATGGCATGACAGGTGTTACAGTTATGAAAAATAAAGGAAACATAATGAAATATAATTGGTATAAGTGGTGGCATTTTGTTTGGGTAAATGCTATGCTAGGAGCTGCACACAACATGACACAATAAAATGATCAGAACTTCTCAAATTGATCTGAAAGATCCACACTTCAACATAAACACCAGGATATTAAAAATTAAAGCAAACAGTCATATCAGGAGGAGCTTCAATGTCCAGCATTTTCTAATCTACACACACTCAATGGTGTATTAAGGCTGTTGTAGATAGAAAAAAGCACTAATTTTGTGCCAGAAAACTCAATAATTTGGAGACTTACCTAAAAGGTCTTCTGGGAAAAAAACATGAAAGTTTCTAAGTTTCAATAGCCTGAATTTTTTTGACTTGTGAAATTCAGAAAATTTCAAAAAGTAAAACATTTCTGACCTGAAATTTATGTTTTCTCTAGAAAATTTGTGACTAATCAGAAATTTTCAAGAGAAAACGTGGAAATTTCAAAAGTTGCAAGTGTGCCAGAATAAACTAAGAAAGTAATAGATTAATCTCACAAATGTCTATTGTTCATTCTTGAACATTTTTGACTTTTTAAAATCTGAAATTTTCTAGAAGAAACTAATTCAATTTTATATCTTGCAATTTTACACTTTTGAAACTCAGAAATGTCCACATTTTTTTCACATTAATCTGAGATTAATTTCTGAGATTAATTTAGCACTAATCTCAAAAGTCTAAAATTTTTAAGTCTTGAAATTCAGTAAACTTCCAAAAGTCGAACATTTTAGACTTTAAAAATTCCAGATTTTTTCTAGAGAATTAAAGAGATTAATCTTGAAATTTCTTTTTGTAATTAAATTTTGTTTTTTATTTTCCCCATCTCAAAATGTCAGTTTTTTCTCATAAATGTTCAACTTTAGTTGTTCAGGAAACTGTGGAAAATGTCAACTAATTCCTTGAAAGTTTCTGAGATTTATCTAAAATTTATTTATTATTATTATTTTTTTTTTACATATTTCTTCTAAATGTTTCACTTTTGTAGCTAAGGAATTTCCAAGTGTTTCTAGAAAATTTCTGAGTTTAATCTCAAACTTTACAAGTTTTGTTGCAGAAATGTCCTCTTTTATTTTCTTATCTTCAGTGACCCCAACAAGCTGTGACGTAATCTCTCCGTGTGAAAGGTTAATGAAACGTTAACTGAAAAAACAAAAACTGTAAAGCCGGATTTAGTCACTAGATGGCGCTGTGGTTCAGCCGACAGCTGAATACATGGCCACCGTCCAGAGGTGATTAGCCAAAACCCATTTTAGCAAAACAACATCTCAATATATTTAGCTTCAACGCTATAAGACACCAGATTTCCGTCTTTTATGTTGAACTCGTTTAGATGTAAACAATACACGGTGGCAGAGAGTCGGTCATGGAGCCGCTTGTCGGTCCAGCTCGGCTAAAATAGGCCGTTACGGTGCGAGGCGGCCGCTGCCTGGAGGAAATGCTGTTAGCTCATTATCGGTCACTGAGAGCTTCGGACGGAACGTGGGAGGATCGTGGCAGCAGAACTTCGCTTCTTGCTTTTCTGCTACCTACTTAAAGTCCGTGTGGGGATGATTTAGAGACACGTGGAAAATAAGTCGGTGTGTGGCCAATAATAATGGAAAATATGTCATCTGAAAGGCATCTGAAACTTTCCTCCCTCTTCCATATATAATTACATTAGACGGGATCAATAACCTCCCTGGAAACATCCAGATACAGGAACTAATGTCTTATTTAGTAAAACCATGTTTCAGTTCTTAGTGTCATTAACTGGAGGAAGTTTGGACTCGGATCGGGTTTCAACGCTGTTTTTAGCTGCAGGCGGCAGGACACACTTCCTTCCAAGAGTTAGGAGCCTGTTGTTCAAGAATCAGACCAGACTTTGGACCAAACAAAAATATTCAAAACTTTTACCTGCTCAACAATAAACAAAGTAGTTTGATATTTTGTAAGAATAGGGGTGCAAAAGTTAAAAAGAATTTTGCACATTTGCCGTATTAAAAGAAATGTATCTCCTTTGCAAAATTTGTTTGGGGAAAATATATATAAAAACTGGATTTTTGTGACTTATTTGATGAATTTTGGAGTTGAGTGAAGCTGAAAGCCAGGTGAAAAATTCCAGCTAATATCCTGAGTGGTTAGGTCTGGTTTTTGAGGTATTAAAAATAATTTCTCCGTTTGTCCCTATAATACCGTCATCAGTACGGCTTTTGTTTTTGACACGTTATCGTTTCGGCCGATGACGTCACCACGCCCCAACGTAGAAAAACCTTTGAAAAAGGAAAAAAATAGCGAGGGAGAAGAGAAGGAAGTAGTTAATTTTTGCTGCTTGACTTTGACAGTGGTAGCATATCCTGATACGTCTTTCCCAGCTGTCATAGTTACTCAAACTACAAATATTTCGCTCTTGCGGATGTGACGTCAGCGCCGTACGCGTTAAGAGCCCACTGTCCCATTTTCAGATATAGTATGAGACTGACGTCATATTTAAACGTGTACTTCAAATATGGCGCAGTTTGTTTTCAAACAGACGCTGCTCGCGCGTGGCGGTCTGATATCCATCCATTCTGGATCCCGGATTAAAAATGATCTTTTCTGATCTTCTAAAACGGCCAGCCTAAATAGCTCAAAGCTTTTGAAGACTGTTCGGTGTTGACCCGGCCTACGAGCTTGGCGCCGGCTGAGATGGGCCAGTAAGCCGCCGCGCCTTGTCTGAAATCGCTGCGTTCGTTATTCGTTATTATTGAAGTCATTTTTGTGTGTTTAGGCAGAGCGGCAGAAGAGGATCAACCGACCGACAATAGCTTTCTGCTGGCTTCTCTGAAGTATGTAGTAAAACTACGCCAGTTCCAAAATGGCGTCTGGAACTAGCAGCACATCGATAATGAATACCGAGGTTGGATCGCTTCAAGCTGCCTGGGGATCCGCCCGACCCAGCGAAGCTAGGTTAGGTCAAGCAACTGTTCAATGGCGGGTCCAGAAGACATCTCAGGGTAGGAGCTGATGCGGGTTTGATGCTAAGCTAATGCTGATGCTAGTGCTAGTGCTGTTGAAGGTTTAAGCTGTTCTGGTTTGGTTTGATTCTCTGCTGAGAGTCTAAGGGCTGAGAAGGACTCTGCTGTTGAAAATCCTTCTGTCTTTGGGTTGGTTTGTGCTGTTTGAAGCAGTAGTTGCTGTGGTTGTTTGACATGGGGAGGTAAAGGTGTAACTAGCATGTTGGAATCTGAAGTTCATGGTTGAAAGTCAGTTGTGATGTGAAAGAAAGATGGCTGCCAAGAATTTGGCAAATACAGTTTAGAGGTTGCAGGAAGTGATTCAGTTTAGGCTTAAATGTTACCATAGTGAACCTTGATAACATAACTTCATATTATTAGTGTTAACTGAATATATTATATACATTATGTGTATATATTACACACTATATATTAACATATATTAACAGCTATATGTTAACATAGCTGTTAACATGTTAACAGCTATGTTAATATAATTCTCTTCCTCTCTGCTCTGTCCTTTCAAATCCCCACAGTGACAAATGGCCTTTTATTCAGAGCCAACTTCTGGAGGTTTCTTCCTGTTAAAGGGACGTTGTTCCTGTCAATTTTTGCCACATGTATCCTCAATATCTATTTGGAATGTGATGCCTGATTGTGCTTTTCCAACTTTTTGTAACTTGACATTTTTTTAACCCATCCCACAGCGGGCTGCTGATGGATGACCTCAATGACCTCACCACTGGGGCTCAGCAGGTTTTCTGGAGGAAACCCAGGAAGTGTTCCTGGTTGACGCGTCCTGATCCAGTTCTCCATTTTGACCTGAAACGTTCTCTGCAAACCTCATTAAGGAATGCCACAGCTATTTTTCTGTTACCTAAGTGATATTTACTAGCGAGGTTTGGAAAAGTGGAGATTTCATTCCAGTTGAAGGGATTAATCTGCACATGACCTAAATACAGCTGACCGTTTGATCAAAACTTTAATCAAGACAAACTTTGAACAGGCGCTACTTAGAGAGAACAAAGATATTTAACATCTAGAGTCACATAAAAAAAATACAACTACAAACTGTTTAAGCTAAGCACCTGCAGTGCGTGTATATATATGTTTGTATATCATGTCCACTTTCCTTTAATAGAATGTGATCGTTCACCAGTTTCAGGAGCTGCCGGCAGCCTATTTTAGACTCATCAGTGTTATCTGAGATACGAGCTTACTCTGGGCATCGTGATGTTTTTTACACCAGCTTAGAGCTGCGTGCTTCCAGCAGCCAGGGTCCTTCACTCGCAGCAGCTCATTAATTCGTTTCATCTCAGGAACACCAGAGGTATGTCCCGACACGCTGGCCCCGACCATAACGAGGCCACTTTAACCCCGAGCTGAGGGAAGCAGCCAGCCAGGCGAATATCTTCTGAAAGTAGGTCAGAATATGGAGAAGAGGCCCAATAAATAAAACGTGAATAAGCAATAAATTCCTATAAAAGTTTGCATTCGTTTTTAGATAAACGGAGCTGTGGGAGAAGATTGGGGCCACTGAAAAATAAAATCAGATTTTTTATTTTGGCTTCTCAAAATTCAGACTTTTTTCTTTGAATTTTAACCTTAGATAACTGACTTTATTCTCATACTTCTGACTCTTCTCCTCATAATTGAGAATTTTTTTTAATCTGACATTTTTTGCAAATTTTTGACTTTTTTCCCTTAAAATTCTGACTTTAGTATCAGAATTCAGACTTTTTTCCTCTCATAATTAACTATTTTTAGGAATTTAACTCAATTCTGACTTATCAGAATTTTGACTTTTTTCAAATTGACTTTTTTCATAGACATGTAAACAAATAATCATTAATCTCAGAATTCAGACTCTTTTTTTCTTTTCTCAAATTTACATTTTTCTTAATTTTAAACTCATAATTCTGACATTTTCTCAAAATTCTGTCTGTAATCTCTGAATTCTGACTTTCCCCCCCTCAAATGTAACAATTTTCAAAAATTTTAACTCAGACTCCTGACTTCTCAGAATTTTGACTTTTTTCCAAATGGACTTTTCTCTTAGAAAACTAATAATTCTGACTTTAAACCCAGAATTAAAGTTTTTCTTCAGTGGCACTAATGCTCTTCCATCCAACTCCCCCTGTTTCCTTCACATCCTAAGTAGGCTGGCAGGATTCGGACCGCTGTGATTGTGGCTCTAATGCCTTGCCTGACAGCTCTGAGTGGCCATCACGCCTCACCTAATTTGTCAGATTTTTTTCTTCTTTTGTAAACACTGGCTCTCATCACTCGGATGGCAGTTGATGGGATGTTTTCTGCTGCGTGCCAGTAGCTGTTCTTACTTGTGTTTGGGATGTTGGCAAACAGAGTATGAAGTGTAACATAGTAAGAAATAAATTACATTCATGACATCTGGCATATCCTATATCTGCAGCTGAAGCAGGTGAAAGTTTCCAGTATTCATTTGGTAGCTGTGGATTTAGACAAAGCCCACACTGACAACTTAAAATGCAAAATTAAGCCAAATTATTTCTGAGACTTTTATTAGTAGTATAAGTTAGATTTGTGCACATGCCCAAATGCATTCAATCAAAGCAGGTTAGGAGAGCAACTTTAGATGATCCCTGACTCACTTTGAGGACTCTCATAAATATACAATCTTCTACCAACTGCCAAATATGGTAGTTTACACACTTCAGCTAATGCAGAGCTAGCAAACATTTAATCTCTTAGCTCCACGTTAGTTAATTTTTCCACATAATTTTTTTGTGAACTTCCAGCTGACTAAAGCTCCACATCTGTGTTAACGTTTTGGTTATAAAGGGTCAAGGATTCTTTAAGTAGTTAGACATTTATGGTCATCTCAGTGATTAGTACATTTCCGTTAGTCCACCAATGTGCTAATAGCGTGGCTAATTTTTTAGCTGGCATGCTAGTGTTTTGGCTAACTTTGTAATTAGCAGTGGGGGCACATTTCAGATATTACGCTAATAGTAAAGCTAATGTTTTGATTAGCATTTGGCTAATTTTGAAAACATTTAGACTTTTAGCGTCTTATTTTTTCCAGATATATTTTCAGTTGAATAAAGTTTCATATCTCTGAAGTTCTAGTTATTGTCTGTTAATTCTTTAAGCAGTTACACCTCTACATTTATCCCAGTGGTGGGCACAGCTTAGCTAATCTGCTAATATTGGAGCTAATTTTTGCTTTCTTTCAGAAAGTTAGAGCATGCAGCTTCCCTAGAATTTATTTTTCTGGATAAACCTTAAACACCAATTTACTTGGCTGTTTTATAAACATTTTCAGCTGAATAAAATTTGGCTTGCGTGTTGATGTTTTGGTTATAAAGTGTCAAGAATTGTTCCAGTAATTGGACATTTGTTAGTCTTAGTGGTGGGCACACTTCCGCTCACCCACTAATGTGCTAATACCAGAGATAATTTTTCTCTTAGCATTTTTATTACTGACTTTGAAACCGTTTAGTGCACTTGACTCCCCTGTGCAAGTAAAATTTTCCAGTCAAATTTTAAAGTGCTAATTTACTTTTATTGTTTTGTAAACTTAACGTAGATTAAAGTTTGACACTTGTGTTGAAGTTTTGGTTATAAAATGTCAAACATTCTTTAAGTATCTTGAAATGGGTGAATATCGTTTATGTCTACTAAAATTAGAAAAATACAAGCTATATGGTAAATGTTAAGTGTCATGCGGCTGATGCAGTCCTCATTTGACTATTTTGGGACTGAAATGTGATCCTATATTTTGCCATTTGATATCTTTAAACTTGTCTGTGTGTTCTTTAGACATGAAACTGAATGACTGGAACAAAATAAAGCAAGCAATCTGGACTCTTGATATCTTGGTGAAGCTGAATATTTATGCTTTAAGAGCAGCTTGTGACAGAAGCATCCACAACTGTCTCCTCAGTCATTTCAGTGTCAGACACAGAGACTCCTTCGGTCAAAAATAACACCCCCTTCTTGGTAAAAGAAAAGCATTTTTGTGTAATGGAAGCTCTTCTTTCGTTTGCACGTCTGGTATAAGTTTTCTTCCGCGTCTTCCTGGTTCCGAACGGCATGTGATCACCGTGGCTGTCACTTGTTCAATGAGTTTCTCAGTTTTTTATGTTTCCTAAGGCATGTCTCCTGGACTGTAATGAGTAGCCGTGTTGAAAAGTACTCCATGTCCGTACATCAATCAGGGAGTTTCAAGAAGGATGGAAATGGTACAAATGTTACAGAGGTGCATATCTGGCCTGTGGAGTCGAGCAGATATCTAAGAACAGAGTTCCAGTTACAGGAAAGACAGCAGTTACTTGAAAACCACTAAATTAGTCAACTTAAAATCAATGATTTCTCTGTGATGTGGATATTTGACCTAAACATTGACGTGAATGATTGCTCATGTGGGCAATGATGGATCTCTAACCCTTTCATACACATTAACTTGCAGCATTCTCTCTGGTTAAAGGGAGTTTTCTCTGGGAAAACAACCTGCCTCCAGTCGGCTTCAGTCTGAAGATCAAATGCTCAAGAAGTTCTCAGGTGTCAGTTTCAGATTTATGCCTTACTTCAGCCTTTTATAGAGATGTGATATTCCAGAAGTTATTTGTCACGTCTTTCCAAGCACCCAAAATAAATTGCTTGCTGTCTGGCAAAGGGAGGGTCGAGTCTCAGTTTTGGTTGTGACAACCTGTCATGTCATCGTGAGTGCTGTCGCTCCTGCTGCTCTTGCTCTCCAGAGCCAGCAGTGATCTCAGCTCTGAGAGTTTTCTCTACCAATGGACCCCAAAGGTACCTGCTGTTTGGACTCTGCATGGAGCAAAAACCCTTAATTCCTGTCGTCTGGGTTCAGAAGCAACTTTTGCGATGTATTTGGAGAACTCCGAACAGGGGAAAGTTGGTGGAGAGGGGGAGCTTTCCGCTGGAGCGATTCTCTCTGGACAATGTGCAGTTTCTAAAGCAACAGGAGTTGCAGGTTTGAGCAGCTCTTCAAAGGGAAGTGAACTGGACATAAAGGCCCTTGTGGAATACACAGAGCAGAGTGTCAGCGGAGGAATGGACCCTCCTCCTCTTTGCAACATGAATGCACCGCAGACTCAACTCTGCAAGGATTGTGAAGGACTGGCTGAGAGATTTGAGGAATATTCTTCAAGCAATGGACTTTTTGAACCGGATGGCGCCCTTGAAGACACTGAATGTGCGGGGTTAAGCCGACTGTATCATGAATGTACTCAACACTGTGAGTGTTTTAAAGCTTGCAAGTCCTCTGAGCATTGTGCTAATCATAGCTTAGCCTCTAAAAGTAGCCTTTGCTGTGAACACTGCCCAGAACACCTGCTATTATTTCAGCAATGTAAGCCCTCTGATCAACAGTCGGACTCTTCTGATTATGAGCCAGAAGAATCGGAAGTGAACTTTGACAGTTTTGGAGAGTCCGAAATGCCTGGTTTTGGGTCTGAATGCACAGAAAACCTGACCCTGCCTCTGGATAGTCAGTGTGAGGACTCTGACTCGGAGCAGGACCGATCAACTGAGGATTTGGAGCAGAATTTCACCCAAAACATCTCTGACTCCATGGACTCTTTAACATGTGCTGGTAACTTCTCTGAATACGATGAAAGTCAGGACAATTACTGTGATGAAGAGGAGGAGAGCTACAATCATAACGAGATGGTCAGTGATGAAGAGTCCTCCATGTTGTCAGAGGACACACCTGGTGACCCCTGTGAAGGTGACGGAGCAGAAGAAAACATTGAGCAAATCTCTACAGGCGACGCCTCTGAAGATGTTGACGAGTTGCATGGAGACGATTCAGAGGACGAGTCAAGTCAACATGACAACTTTGAGTCCTGCGTTGAGGAAGACCTGTCTTCCGACGACTCAAAATCCTTCAATACTTGTCTTGACAACAGTTTTCCTTCTGATCCCTGCTCAGATTCATCCGAGGAATCCGACAAAGCAGCTCCGAATGATTCAAGTGACGAGCCGGTGCAGTGGGAATCCTTCGAAGAGAAGGACGCAGAAAAACATCAGAGCATCGAGAAGCGTAGAGAGGAGGACAAAAAGAAAACTTCTGCTGTCGACACAGTTATTGAGGACTACTTTGATCTATTTGACAGAGCAGACTGCTCTGGACAGGCATTTGCACAAAAGCGGAATTATATCTCCTGTTTTGATGGGGGCGACGTTCACCACCACCTCCATCTTGAACAGGAAGCTCTGAAACAAAGCGTCAAAACGGCTCACAAAGAGGAGACTAAAGAGGTGATCAGAGAACAGGAGAAAGATGTGCCTACTGAAGAAGTAATTGAAATAAACACCCAAGAAAAGGATGAACATTGTGACGATTCAGAGGAGGAAGACCTGAACCAGAGAGACTCCGGATCTTGTAGTTCGGAAAACTGGGCCCTAAAATCAGAATCGAGTTCAACAAAAGATGAAGCTGAAGATAACGAACCGTTTGGTCTTTACCCAGACTCTGAAGATGATGAAATGTATTATGATGATGAAGCCTGGGTATATTATGGACAAATTTCTGATGATTACGACGAAGAACCAGAGTACTACCTGGACTCATTCAGAGCGGAGAGCACGTTTGCACCGTGTGCCCAAGAAATCTCTGTGGAGGGAGATGTTTGTGAAGACAAAGACTCTGTTGGTGAGAACATTGACTCGGTAGGTGAAGTTAAATCCAAAGCCCTCACGGAGACGACCTTAGATCTCAAAGACAATAAGAATTGGGATGCTGAACTGGACGGTTTCTCTGCGTTTTCAGAAACGGAGCCTTACTGGGCACTCACAGAAGAGCAAACCGAAGAGTGTTTTCCTTCAGGTGTTGAGGATTACCATGCATATCAGATTAGAAGCATTCAGTGTTCAGATGCACAACCCTTGAGCAGATTTATTCTGGACAGCAGGTCTTCTGATGGAAAAGCTGATGGTGATCACAGACCAGAGGATTTTGAGGAGTCATCAACTGTATTAGGAATTAATGTCCTCAAATCAATCTGTAAAGAGCAAAGTGTAGAACCTGAAAACGAGCTGCAGGGAATCTCAGACCTTGCACCTCCTCTGGGTGTCATTCACAGCGTTGCCTCAAAACATGAGGCCACACCAAGCCGGGATTCAGAGGAGGAGCAGAGTGACGACGAATCCGTAGAGAACTGTGAATGTGAATACTGCATCCCGCCGACACAGCAGGTACAATGTGTCACATTTACTACTTTTTAGATCCTCTAATAAACCCAGAGTCATTTAAGACGGAGTGTCAGCATCAGTATCCTGCTCCACATGGTCATTAGGGTCACATACAACCTGTTTGGTCATACCAGTTTGTTTTTAGCATGAGGAATCCAGAGTCACTGAGCACTTGTTGAAGGACAAGATATGATGTTGTGATACTGACATTCTGTATCATCATGGGAGCAGCTGCCGCATCAAGTCTCTTGTAACCACTCACAGAAAAACCACAACACATCTACGGCTCTTAAATACATGAAACAGCTTAGCAGGAGCCGTCTGAAGTTACATAGTTCAAAACACAAAGCAATAATTTGGGTTATTTAGCTTAGAAAAAATTAGAGTTCATTTTTCAAAGTCATATTTTCATCATGTTCAGTGATTTATAAATGTCAGTTTCAAAATATTTATTTAGCAAACCAAGTATTTAGTTTGAAGCTAAATTGGTGGTTAGCAAACCAAATACTTTGTGAAGCTAGTTAGCAAGCTAAATATTTGGGTTTAAGCTAAATATTTAATTGGCAACCTATATGTGATTTGAAAAAAATTATGTAGTTAGCAAATCAAATATTTAGTTTGAAACTAGTTAGCAAGCTAAATATTTGGCATGAAGCTAAATATTTAGCTTGAACCTAGATTTAGCTTTACAAACTAAATTTATCTGCAAAGTATTATTTAATATAACTTGTTATATTATTTAGTGTGAAGATAAGTTCTTGGCATGCTAATTATTTGGCTTGAAGCTAAACATTTAGCTATAGCAAGGTAAATACTTAGTTTGACACTAGTTAGCAAGCTTGAAGTTAAATATTTAGGAAATATGCAAATTCAATTGCCAATAACTGGAAGTGAACTACCAAAATAAAAGCTGGCTCTTCCAATCTACTTTTGAACCGCTTCATGCCACGTCTTTATCATTTCTTCTGTTCCTGTATAACATTTCATCGTGAAACAAGATGAACCATTAGCAATGGATGTAAAGCAAGTGTTTGTTAGCATTGAAGGATTCGGACTCACCAGTCGGACTTTATACAGAAATTCTCAAGAGCCAGCTTTTATTTTTGAAAGTCTGCTTATTGGCTTTTACCTAAACATAAGCGATGACCTAAAGCTAAATATTTAGTCTGGAGTTAAATAGTTGATTTATTCACTAACAATATAATGTTCTGTAATTTTTTTCTGACAAGCTAATATGACTGTTGCTGTTAATTTTTCTCCGTAATTTTACATGCTGGTTGCTACTTTTCATGTTCAAAGTCAAACTCTTGTTCACTTTTGCATATTTGAACTTCAACGTTCTGCTTGTCTGCAGGTTCCAGTAAAACCACTGCTTTCACAGTCGACATCAGACGATCCAGCAAAGATCTGTGTCGTCATTGATTTGGATGAAACTCTAGTGCATAGTTCATTTAAGGTAAGTCGTACGGCCTGAGCCTCTTTATCTGCCATCATAGGAGGCTGACAACAGAAATTACATTCAATGAAACTGACAGACTCTGGTTCGTTAATGAGCAATAACTTTTATTCTGAAATTGTTTTGTTATACTGAATGCCATAAGTCGCTCTGAACATCCTAGGCAAAAGCAGCAGGGCCCTCTTCACACGTGTGCACTAAAAGTTTAATTTTGATGAAGTTAGAAAAAGATAGAAAAACTCAGACTAACCAACTCAACAGGACCTGAGATGAATATCCAGGATGATGAAGTTTCTGCTGTGCATCGCAGCTGCTTTTCTGACCGCATTTACAACTTACTATGATGCCTTTCATAAAAAATATTTTTTTTAAAAATTAATTTGATTTTCTACATATTTAATTTTTGACCTTTTTTAGATGGAAAATATGCAAAACTCTTTGATTTCTCCTAACAAAAATCTCCACAAATAGTTTAGTCTTTAGGATTTGAACGATAAGTAAATTTAAATAGCGCTGATTATTAAAATGGATGTTTTATACATTTAGATTCTTTTAGTGGCTGCAGTGGGCAGAAGAAGCTAATGCTGACATGGTGAATTGTGCAATAAGTGCCGTTCGTCCCTCTGGTCACAGACTGTCCTTACAGATTGTCACTGGATATTGCTGTGCAGAAGGTGTAGACAAGATTATTCTCTGTTAACTCCATGTTTTATGTAAAACAGATAATAAAACTCAGTATTAGCTTCATCACACATCACTGCTGCCTGCTGAGAGAGAAGTTCTTAACATTTATCCCCAGAGTCGCTGCTGCAGACGTAAAATATGGATTTAAATGCAAAACTGCTAAATTAAATGAATGAAATCAGTAAAAGTAATAAAATAAACTGTAAAAAATTAACTATGCACAACTGAAACACAATAAAATACTACAAAATTAAAGTGAAAGAAATACTTCTTCCACTGGCAGATTATTTCTAGTAGAGGAAATGTCTAATTTTAAATTAATTTGCCAATGAAGCTAGTAACTTTTCAAATCAATAATGATAAGTTTTTGACTTAAATCAAGATCCCATATCTTGCAAGTTAGTTTTGTATTTTATGAAGTGTAATAAGAAAATGGACCAAAAATACTTTTGTTTTTGCAGTGCATAAGAAAAACTGTAAAATTATCTACAAAAAATACAAATGTTTGAGCAAATATTACATTTTAAATAAGACAAATGTTTACTGCCTCTAATGAAATGGCCAGAGGAAGTGATGAGTTGTGCTCAGTGGGTGCCGGTGTGCAGCTCTCGGTTCCCTGAAACGCTGCCGGGTAGATCAGTTTCTGTCTCAGTGCTCCTTCGTAAAAGGAGCTGGTGGAGAGGAGTTCACATGTCTGTCTGCAGAAACCAGAGTCTCTTTAGGTAAGCGTGAGTTGAACCCAGGCGGCCATGTTTGAAATGATGACCGCCTGACTCACGCATCGACGTTTCTCTGGTTGGCAGGATTTCCACCATCCTTCAATCAGTTTAGTACAAACACAAAATTAGATGAAAACATAAAAGAGAACGTCGCTAGTCATTAAACTCAGGGACTATATACGGAAGACCATTTCTGCCATGAAATAACAGTCCGATAGGAAGCCGTTATTATGAATTTTCATAATTTGGGCTTTATACTTTTACACTTTTCAGGTATGACTTGAAAAACTAAGAAAAATGACTTGAGAACTTTAGTTGACTTTTATTCTCATAATTGACTTTAAAACTCAAAATTATGATTTTTATTGTCATTATTCTGACTTTAAAAATTGCAATGACTTCAAAAAAGAAATGCATCTGATCCTGTGGCATTTCTAACCGTGTGAAAAACTCCACGACTTGTATACGCAACGCATAAGCTGTGCAGAGAGCTTCTGCTCTGAAATTTATGAGTTCCTTCATGTTTGGTTATTATAATAACCTGATGCTACACTGCACACTTTCTGTCAGCGCTGATGAAGATTCTCTCACCTCAGCATGCTGATTGCTTAGATTTTTAGATGTGTGGCTAAATAATGTCTGAAATTATGACTGATGCATTTATAAAATATATCCAAGTTTCATCCATGATTAACTTTATTTGGAAAACAAAAACAATAAATGGCATTACACCAAATGTAGTTTATTTTTTAACTGTTTCTAATTAATTCAGACCGGTAGCTTTCTGTATTAATTCAGTATGTCTTTTTTTCTTTTTTGTTTTAGAAAAATTTGCTGCCGAATCATTTAAAGCAGAACTTGATCCAACACATATCCAATATGAAAACTAATTAAATTACGTCACCACTGGAGCCCCGCGCCTTATATAGCTCAGCTTCCAGTGATTCAACATCCGAGATGCATAATTCAGATGCTGAGAATTCAACCAGTAAATCATTTTCTTTTAGCTTCGCCTCCTTGTATCTCTGATGTTTTACTAATTATCAAAACTGAAATGGGTTTTTAAAGTTGTAATATGTTTCTTGTCTTTGTTTTCCATCTCCACAGCCTTTGAACAATGCAGACTTTATCATTCCAGTGGAAATGGAAGGAATTGTTCATCAGGTAGGAACTTAAAACATTTCATTATGGAGGAACAATTTGAGTTTAAAAATCCTTAAAATGGATTTTGATTTGGCTCCGATTTGAATGCAAACCTCCTATTTGTGCATGAATAATGGGGTGAAACGTGGCTTTGCCAGCTGGTTTCCAAGCTGCAGCTCCTGGCGGAGCTGGAGCTCTTTATATTGATGGCTCCTGGCTGCAGGTTCCTATTTCAGCCGTGATAAAATAAGGAGAGCCTGCGACGCTTCTCAGAAATATCCGCCATCAATCTCAATCTGTATCACATCTTATCCCAGATCAGCCTGACATGCTGTAGCCGCTAGCTGCTAGCCGCTAGCTGTGATTGGCTCGTCTAGCTGCCTGAGGCTTTACTTTCCAAAAAAACAACAAAATTCATCATGTGAAGATCTGGATAGCAACTAGTTACTTTTATTTGAGTTAATGTTTTGGAAAAATTACTTAAGTGAATGCTTTTTATTTTTCCTGAATATTAACTGTGATTAACTTCACTTAAAGCTGCAGCATTTAAGTTTTAAAAATATATAGAAAATTTTACATCTTTGTTAAAGCCGTCGCCGTGTTGTGACGGTTTAATGAGACAGATAATCTGTGAACTCGTCAATCTCCATGAGCTTCTCTTGCCGGCTGAAGAAATGCACCAAAACAACCAATCAGAGCCAGGAGGCAGGTCTTAGCGCTGTCAATCAGCTCATACACTCGCTGCTATATGTGTTGATGGTGGAGAGACGACTTACCGTTACAGGAAATCTGCCCTCATCTGTGGCTATGCTAACTAGCATTAGCATGCTAACTGCAGCCCAGCAGAAAGAAATCACTGCACAGGTGATTTACAGCGGTAAGACCCGCCTCCTGGCTGTGGTTGGTGGTTTCTGGATTCTCTCTTTCTGTACTGCAGGGTAACGGTTTCAGCAAATATGAAAACAGATGATTTTTTTTTCATAAAAATTAAATACTGCAGCTTTAATGAAGAAAAAAGCTTGTTTTCACCAAACACACACTCAGTTTTTGTTAAAATTTCATAAGTTAGAAAAGGAACTGATGTGGAAAAAAATATCATGCCTGATTTTTGTTATTTTATAATACATACATTTTTTGATTTTACATTTAACTTTACATTTTTGTCATTTTTAAATATCAAATGATTGTTTTTACCAGTTAAAGCTGGGTTTGCCTTAATAACAAATCCTTTTTTTACTCTTGAGTAATTTCTCAAATATGTTGAAGTAGTGGTACTTTTTAAGTTTAAAGTACTCCCTCTGGGCCTGGGTCCGTTTCAAGTACTCCAGGATCGGCTTGTAAAAGTGGGGAAAGCCTATTCTGGATGACTTGGTTCAGAAACACGGCTGCCAGCGTCTTACAGTTAAAAATAAGGAAATTCATCTAGAAAAATAACACGATTTCTGTAAAATGACAACTGTGTCTGCCTTCTACAGTTGAGCTTATTTCCAGTGAGTCTAACTGTTATATTTCTGTTTCCATCAGGTTCATGTCCTGAAGAGGCCGCATGTTGATGAGTTCCTCCAGAGGATGGGAGAAATGTTTGAGTGTGTTTTATTCACCGCAAGTTTATCCAAGGTTTGCTTTCCTAAGTCTCATTGTCATGCTGGTGAAACAGACTTTAACGTCATTCTGAGGACGGGATTTATTGTGACCTTTCACCTAAATTTATCTTGGCTTTAACAGTTTAGCTCAAGATGAAAAGTTTAAAATCTTAGTTTAAATACTATCACAGTTTTGAGCCATAAAGATACAAATATTGAATTATGAAGAAAAATGGCGGCTCTCCAGCATTTATGAACTATTGTTCATAAATTAACCGAGTATTTAACAGGGAACTGATTAATAATTATGTTTGTTTATTAGGACCAGAGAAGAAAGTACATTGTTTATTTCACTAGAGATCTTTATATTTTTACCAGGAACTAAGCACCAATGGGTGTTTGTGAGCATAAAGTCATTTTCCTGCTGTTTCTACTTTTTGTCACGTTAAAACAAAACCCACTTACTTAGATTAGCTACTTAGCTTCAGCTGGGATTGATTTGTTTCCTTTGCCCGAGTTTAAAAATGATAGTATTTCAATTCCCTTCCCTTTGCCTTAGCTAGCATTAGCTTGATGTGAGTTTCTAGGGCCAAATAACTAACCACATATTTAATTATAGAGTTTGACTGACATGACAAACCTTTTGAGCATCTACATTAACATACAGCAGCTAAACTCCAAAGAAGTAAAACACAGGCTTCATTATGTGGAGAAAAGTGAGACTCACACCAGTATGTGGATTTATATAGAAAGTATTCAGGTGACACGGCTGTTGGGAGGAACAAGTAAGCATTGGAATAAAAATTCTGGTCAAATATGAGCAAATATTACATCAACTTGAACGCTGCCAGAGTTTTAGTGTGCTAAGGTATAATTTTCTGGGTTTTTTTTGTCTTATTTCCTTCAGTATGCAGATCCTGTGTCCGACCTGTTGGATAAAGGCGGAGCCTTCCAGAGTCGCCTGTTTCGGGAGGCGTGTGTATACCACAAAGGGAACTACGTTAAAGACCTGAGCCGCTTAGGAAGAGACCTGAACAGAGTGATCATCATAGACAACTCTCCCGCTTCCTACATCTTCCATCCAGACAACGCGGTACGCTGCTCCTGTGAGCAAAGTCTGAACATTGTTTCACACTAAAATCTCCGTTTTCAATCTCCAGGTTCCCGTCGTGTCCTGGTTTGACGACATGTCAGACACCGAGCTTCGCGACCTCATCCCCTTCTTTGAGAGGCTCAGCAAAGTGGACGACATCTACGACATTCTGAGGAAGCAGAAGACTTCGAGTTAACGGATGTTCAGGTGCAGAGAGTCACCAGCGACTGTCGATTCGGGGCCACGGAGGCTGGAGAGCCGCAGGCTCCATCGCGCTTCCCACTACAAGGACCACGCTTTAAAAAAAACCAACTCGCATTTAATCTCATAATCTCACAGCCTGTTGGATAAATCCACCAGTTATCATCGGAATGCTTCATGGACTTACCATAGCCTCTGTAGATAACTGGAGAGCAGTGTGTGTGTGTGTGTGTGTAGGGGTGTGTGTGTGTATTACATGACAGCTGTGACCTTTGTAACTAGATTGTGTGAACAGTTGCGCAGTCTTCTACAAATAGTCCTGGACAAATGAGCCACCATTACTCATTTTAATGTCAGTATAATGTAGCATTTGTACAACAGAATTATTAACACGATCACACAGAAAATAAGGCGTCATAGCGACGAGTCGACGTAATCGCCTTACATAAAAATAACTCTGGGGAGCTGCAGGCATAAAATATAACCTGAAACATTCAATACACCTGAATACAAATGTTGATCGCTACTTTTGTAAATAGAGACAAAAACATTTCATGATGTTTGAAGATATGCACAAAATATGCTGTGCTTCAAAATAAAAAATGCTCATTATGCTAAAAACCCTGTTTAAATTGCCTGTTAATACATGTGCTTAATAAAATTACACCACTAAACCCCTACTTTACTTTAACCCAGGAAAGAAGATGCTTTAATAATAATTCAGCCATTTATCGTAGCAAAAATTATCTTTACGGTGACAGTTTAGCTTTATTTAAGCTAGGCTATAAGAAGTAGCAGTGACCAGTCGGTATCATCTGCAGTGGACAGAAGTCTTTATTTCTAAATGTTTGGAGATGCAGAATTATGTTCTCATGTTTGAGTCAAGCTAATAGCTTATAAGTGCTTTGGTAGATGAGTACTTTGAGTAGCTGTTATGTTTTTGAGGACGTTAGCTTAAATTGTTAGCTTTATTCTCGGTGCTGTAACTTGGATCAATCGTACTTCAGGTTTTATCAGTGATTTCAATGCACAAGTTATGTTCATAAAACTTCACGCAACATGTGCAAAATGATAAAAACAAAATACTTTGACAAACAAAATATGAATAAATTGGCATAAAATTGCGGAACTATAATTGATAACCATGCTAAGGTGGCTAATTGTGGTGGACACAAAGCTAGCTGCAGCATTAGTATTAAATGTTACTTTGAGTAGCTGTTAGCTTTCTTCTATGCAGCTATTAATGTAAATAAGGTGTTGGCTTTATTGCTAGTAGATGTGAGATTTTCTTTGCATAGTTCTTAGCTTGACTAAGCTGTTGTTAGCTTCAGTCTGAGTAGCATTAGCTTTAATAGCTGTTATTGTTGTACTGAGACGATAGCTTTACTCTGAGCAGCCATTGGTTACCTTTTGCAGCTATTAGCTTTACTTTGAATAGTTAGCATAAACTAACAGCTACCCAAGCTAAATGGATTTTTTTTTTTGTTTTGTTTTGAATATGTATTAGCTTAGTAAGTATTAACGTTGCTCTTGAGCTGTCAGCTTTACTTTGTGAAGTTGCTAGCTTGTTTTGATAGCCATTAGCTTGGCTCTGATTAGCCATAAATTTGAATAGCTTTGAGCTTGAGTAGCTGTTAGCTACTCAACTCTTGAGTTAGCTCTACTTGAGTTAGCTCAGGTAGGATACTGACAACTTCATACATGCCGCTGTTTAAATAAACTTGAATCTCAGCTATTTTATGAAAGAAGATGATGGTGTTACGTGTTCTGCCTTATTTATCTGATTAACTGTAACTCGGTCTAGAATCAGTTGTGTAAATGTCTTTAATTGTACTCCTTTTAGTTAAAAAAGTGACATCCTTTCAAAGATGTCAGCATTTATTTGCATGTTAAAATTCTTTTTTTTTCTTTTCACTTTTATTTAGGAAAAGAAACGTATTCCTTTGATATGTAAAGGAACTGGCTTAAACAAATTAGAGTTCTGCTAATGAACACAGTTCCCTTTTCAAATGGGTTTGACAGGGGAACTGGGAATATTTAATGTTTTAAGTAACAACTTTAACAGATTAAATTTAAAAAGGTTTTTTAAAAATGGACTCTATAACAAATACCTTTTCATATCATTTTTGCACTGTTTACATTTTATTTTGACAGCTAACCAATGGATATGTTCCTATATGAGCGATGGCTTTAGCATAGCCACATTAGCAGTTAGCCATGCAGGAAATTATCCATCCATCTAATCAGTAGTTTGCTCATCTCTTCACCAAATTCATGAAAGATACACCTAACTTTATTTCTTAAATTTTTGTTTTGCAAAACTCTGTTAGCTTAATGCCGAGTACCTGTTAGCTTTACATTCATTACCTGTTAGCTTAGCACTGAAATGTTAGTGTCACACTGCTCACCTGTTAGCTTGATGCTCAGTAGCTGTTAGCTTGACTCAATAACTGTTTTCTTAACTTGTCCGTGTTAATTTGTTTCCAGTTCTCTGTCTGGTGGTATTAAGAAAAAAAACTTTATCTTTATTTCAAATTCTGATTCCAGGGATTCAGTGTGTAGATTTTAAACAAACCCGAACGCTTGAACCAAACCGTAAATAGTATCTGAATCATCTCGCTGTTTATTGACGCTAACAGCTTTAACAAACCAGGTCCAGTCAAATCACTTCAACATTATTTACAATACAACAGAAGACAGTAAGGTAGTTTAAGCTGCTTTCAAAAAGACTAAATTAAATATTTATACATTATTGAAGCGTCAGACCACTGCAGGTTTGGAGTTTCTTTCAGGGATTTCCTGTGAAAACAAAACAGAGAAATCTTACATTTTTAAAGTAAAGCCGCTATAAAAACCAAAGTACAAAGAAATTAGTAATTAATCTTTACTATCTTGTGTTCTTTTTTTTTTTCAAATGTATTTTTATTAATTGTTAGCGATGTATTGGTAAATATGGCAAAGGACCTTGTACAGAAATAAAGTCAACAGGTTTGAACCCGCAGACAGACTGAGGTAAAAATAAAGACAGAATAACATCATGAAAAAGAAATAAAATATAAATTAATTGAAAATAATGAATTCAAATTGCACAACAATTTGTCAATCTTGATTCTGATTTTAGAATATCTGTTTTAAATTTAAACTTAAAATGTAAGTTTTCTTTGACAGCAGGACTTTTAGGAATAATTTGTAAATTGGAAGGCTTTTATTTTTGTAAATGAGTTTAAAACTTTAAAATTATTTAAAAGCATTTAATTTTGAACTAAAATTGAAATGTTTTTAGATTTTATTTTGTCTAAATAGTGAAGCGGAACAGTTTTCTGTTAAGTAAACGTGAATCAGTTTTTGTAGGAAACTGTGAATATTTTCATTAATATTTAAAAAAAACTCTTTTGTGTCTGTGGTTCAGGTTCAGAGCCATTAAACTTCAGTATCTGGGTCAGATGATTGAACTGGTTTAATCTGAGGCATCATAATAAAACTAAAAATAATTCCCAGCAGCTCGTTGGTGCCGTTGCCATGTTGCCTGACCTACATACCCACTGATAGTCAAACCATAAACACCTTACATTATTTACAGAACATGGCACCGTGGGGTGGCACCGCGGGGTGCCGAACCGTTTCACCTATTAACTGACCAACACACACACACACACACACACACATTTATTTATTTATTCACGATTTGATCGGATAATTCTAGACATTTTGACAACTTTTCACTCGTTTTTTGAGTTTGAGATACGGAAGAAACTCAAAGCTTTATTATTGCCGCCCCCTAGTGGTTCAGGTTGAATATTGCAGAGAAAAGCATCTAATTTTTCTACCAAACTTGATTATTATTAAAAATTAGTAGAATTACTTTAGCTTAATTTTACTCAAGTAAAAAGTAGATAAAAAGGCAACTGAAGAACTAATCAAATTATCAATCATTTAATATTTAAACATTGCATCATCAGACTGACCAAAATATAAATAATTCATCTAAATCATATTTGTGTAATAAGATTTACCAAATTAATTTATTTCAAACTAAAACTCATGAACTGTGAGTAAAAACAGCCGTCTGGTGAATTTTTTGTTAGAAAATGACAGTAAAAAGTATTCAAGAAATGAATCAAGAGTAACATTATTTACAAAGAGGCAACAGTTACCGAGTAACTAATCAAAACACTCATTTGATTTTAAAAACACATCAGATGGACCAAAATATAAAGTTAAATCAACAGTTTTCTATTTTAAAAATCAACAGGAAAATAATTCATATAAACAAAATCAAGCAAAAAAGAAAAAGAAATTTTTTTCTAAATCTTTTTATTTGAAACATGTTTTTCATTCAGTGGGTTGAAAATCCAGAAATTTAGTGCAGTAAGAGTAGAAATACTAAATAATTTAATTATTCAAGTAAAAGGTAAAATACTCTTTTTTTAGTTTTTGTACATTTTTCATATTAACTGAGTTACCAGGAGGAATGCTGTTTTATTCTGTAAATATGCAGAAAACCCCCTGATTTTGGGAACACTGCAGCTCTTTCTGTGTAAACTGATAAACTGAATCAGGTCCAGAAGAATCCTCTCATTATGAAGCTCTGCTGACACCTACTGGTCAACAGGAGAACTGACACCGACATCCATTTTCCTGCTTGTGGTTCAATATTTTGTGGATTTTTCTTTGGAAGAAGCTTCAAAATATTTGGTGAAAACTGGAATATATTAAAGCATATATAAAATGTTAAAAGGCTCAATTATGGAGCTAAAATGGTGCCAAAAAGTTTGTTCAAATGGAATTTTTTTTTAACTGAAATCTTTAATCTGAAAAGTCTTTTTGAACATTTCTTTGTTTAAAATTTTTTTACAGTTTCAAAACATTTGTTTCAGTTTAATTTGTTTTTGTTTTGAACACAATTTAGATAATCGGACGTTTGTAAAGCAGCCATTTCAGAAGTTATTGATGCCAGTACTCATCAATCTTCTGGAATTATTACTGAAACCAAGATCTAGTAGGTTGCTGAAAAGTCACTTTTGAGTTAGTTTTGTCTCATTTTCAGTGATATTTTCTGTAGAAACTGCAATAATTACGTGGTGAGGTTTTGTGTTTTTGCAGAGTAATTAGTTGTTCCCACCTGTGACCTGGAGCTGAGCTTGACTTCTGGCATTCCCGGACGTGAACTCCACCAGGCCGCTCATGTCGGCCGCGGTTTGCCGCAGCGTCAGCCTGTGGACCGTCCCCATCTTCTCCAGGCGGACCCGCGGGCCCGGCTGCAGCGGCTCGCCGTTCAGGCTCCACGCCGGGGCGCGGGCCGCCGGCGCCGACACCTCGCACTCGAAGCAGGCGTCGTCAGGCGCCGACACCGCCACGTCTGTCAGCTCCCGCACCATCAGCACCGGCTGGGCTGGGGAGCGGACCGGAGCGAGACGGCAACCACAGAGAGACACGAGAAAACGGTTTCCTTTAAGACATCTGAGTCAGACATTTTGACAACTGTGAACAAATCTGACTGATTCCAACCAACGAAAACCAATAAAACTAACAATTAAACAGCAAATTAGATTTAAAGCTATGTGGATTTTATATCAAATTTAAAGAAATTCAGACAAAAATAGAAATGTTTTATTGTAATCTGTTACATTTCAAGCCAACGCTGACAGTTTTATTATTTTTAACAGTTGTTTATTCTCATTAAACAACAGAGAATAAAAAACGCAGGAAGGCTGCAGTAAGGAGACGATGGTCAGATTTATGGATCCTAAACTTTTTAATGAAAAACATGCAAATATAAAAAGACGTTCTTCTCTACAACTGTTTTGTGCATTAACATTTTTAAGGTTATTTGTTATTGACAAACAAAGAAAAATAGGCTTGAGTTTCTTTGGTAGAAACGAAACATTTCTTTGAGCGCGACATTAATATTCCTATTTTAGGTGTTCAGATGCAGTCGGTCAACGCGGGGCGCAGCGCTGCTCGACTCGTCACGTCATGTCACTCAGCTGAGCAGACTCAAATCTGCTGTTTTCTTTCCACTGGTATCGTCAGAGTTTCTTTTCATTAATATTTTTAAGCACAGTCCTTCGGTTAGCCAACTCTCGCGGTAAATGAACTGTCATTTTCACGCAGCACCAGAGACCACAGTTTGAGAAACACTGCTGAGCAAACAGTCTGGTAAGACGCCATTCTGCACTTAATATACTTCAAATTACACACAAAAGATTTAAAAGTAACAAAAGTTTACCTTCCACGGTCAACTTGGCGGAGCATGTGTAGTCTCCAACCTGCACACTGTAACTGCCTTCATCCTCCAGCGCCACCTGCTGGATGATCAGTTTGCGGTAGCAGCCTTCGCTGCAGATCTCGAAGCGTTCGGAGGGCAGGATGACGTTGCTGCCTTTGTACCAGCGGATGCTGCACCGGGGGTTGGACACGGTGCAGTCCAGGACGACGCGGCTCTTCTCCAGGGCGCTCGTGTCCTGCAGAGGTTTCACGATGTTCACCGGGAGCTCTGGAGCACAGATGGTGCCAAATTTAAGAAAAAAGGAGGCAGAACTCTATTTCTGATGTTTCAGAGAAATGAGTAGAGCACCAAGCAGCCGGGGACACGAAAAGAAACTATCACAATAAAAATGTGTAAAACGTCCACAAAGTAACAAACGGACAAATCACAAATTATTTTGCTGTTGTAGACAGAAAAAAAAGTTTCCAATTTTTAAAAACCAAAAATAGTTTTTAGTTAATCCTGGGAACAAAAAGGTTTTGATGTTTGTGACGTGACAAATTATGAGATAAAAATGAAAAAACAGACTAAAAAAAATCTCTAGGTTTGCCTTTTAAGACGATATAAACTTACCACAGAAAATCTCAAACTAAAAACAACGACAGTGTTGGAGCATCACGTTTGTTTCATTTTTGAATTGCAGTCAGGGGCTGCAAAAAATGCATCCAAGGGGCCACAAATGGCCCTTAGGCCACATTTTGGACACCCCTGGTCTCATGAAACCACTGTTATTATAACCACTAATTAATAATCAGACTGAATAATCAATGACTTTCTGATGCGTTTCTGTTAGTTTTTCATTAAAGTTGAATTTTTTACCTTCCACCTCCAGATAAGCAACAGATTCTGCGTTTCTGGCAACAAACTTGATTTCCCCGGAGTCTTCAGATCGCACGTTGCACATGAGGAGAAAATGTTTTGTTCCTGAAAGAAGTCAAAAATAAGATGGATGTCTTCCAGAGTTTTACTTCCTGTTTAACCTCTAAAGGCAGCGTCAGAATCCTGACCTTCCTGCCGGATCTTGACGGTGCTGGTCGGTTGGATCCGCTCGCCGTTTCTGTACCACTCCCCTGGAACGTCTTCCACAGAGATCTCACAAACAAACACGGCGTTCTGATCCTCCTGGATGTCCAAATCCTCCAGACCCTGCAGGACCAGCAGCTCACGCTCTGCAGACACAAATCACACCAAAGATACTTTAGACTTTAAAATGTCCCAGATGTTGTCGCAATGCACCAGACCTGAAATACAAGCAGGGGTGGAAATTTAACATTTTTTTTTACCAGCCACTGTTTTTTCTTTTCTTTTCTTTCAATTCTCCACAGATAATTTACAGATTTATTGTAAATTATGTTATTGAGTTTAAATGAGAAACACAAAGTTTTGGGGAAAATTGTTTAAATTCACATGAAAATGTTAATTTTAGAAATTTCCACAAAAAACTCATTTCTAACTTTTTCTAAAAATTTTGTGTTTTCATTTCTAATTATAAAAACATACAAAATAAAAGACTGTAATACTTGGTAGATGCCAGCAGAGGGCAGTGCGGTGCTACACAAAATATTTAACATCTTATTTACTGCAGAAGCCAATAAAGGAATATTTTACACAATCTTTTATCATTTTCAATATAACAATAAAATAATCTCACATATATTAGTAAAGTTTAAATGACTTTAAATGGAGCCAATTCATGTTTTAGAAAATGCAGGTATTTAACGGTGCGTTACCGTAAACCTCCACTGAGCAGGAAGTGGCAGCATCACCGGCGTCGCAGGCGTACAAGCCGGAATCCGCCGCGCTGCATTTCATTATCTGCATGAAGCGCTTCCTTCCCATCGCATAAATACGGACGTCTTTGCTGGGCTTCACTTCGACCGCGTCCTGAAAGAAAAAATAAAAACAGTTAAACTTCCTGTTTGGTTATTTATTACTCCACAGGAAACAGTTTAATGGGTGACTACGGAGCAGACATTTATTCTCCTTTTAGTCAACATTTATTTGCGAAGGATAAGATAGTTCAGTAGTTTCTACCTTTGCTCAAAACCTTCTAAAATAGAGGTTTCCAAAGTGTGGAGCGTGGGCCATTTATGGCCCTCAACGGGATTTTGTTCGGCCCTTCACCACAATACAAAAGTTTTCACAAATTAACTTTTCCAGCTCAGGATTGTAGGGTGCT
This sequence comes from Poeciliopsis retropinna, assembly GCA_010277075.1. Classification (NCBI taxonomy): domain Eukaryota; kingdom Metazoa; phylum Chordata; class Actinopteri; order Cyprinodontiformes; family Poeciliidae; genus Poeciliopsis; species Poeciliopsis retropinna. Next base: position 2,100,495 of record VMRM01000037.1, on the reverse strand, counting down.
GCAGTTTTAGAAAAGTCTTTCAGTGAAATTTAAATAAAGACAACAACTACAGCCTCCTGGAGAAAAGCTCTACCTTCATCCATTTGACGTCAACGTTGTGTCTGGACAGCTCACAGTCGAAGGAGATGATCGACCCGTCAGGAACTCTCTGGTTTTCCAGCTGCCTGATGATGGTCACTGGAGGCTCTGGAGAAGAACAAAATCACTTATTAAAGCAACAAAAACCTTTTTATTTATTTATATTAACTGATCTTTGTGGCGTTTTTGGACTGATCCTCCAAGCTGTAAGCTGCATGTCATCAGCAGCTTACAGGAGTGAGAAAAGATCAACCTGAGTGAACGAGCCGAAGCTTTTCATTGGATGGCTGGAGGTTATTTTCTTTGTTTGTAACGTGAGCAGCAGCAGAGCGCCACTCCCTACTGTCATCATGCCTGCAGTGGCTGCTATTTGGCCACAACTGCAGCTGCCATCTGAGGTTGCAGCAAAACGATTACAGTTTAATTATTTGGTACATTATATCTATTGTACAAACGTTAAAAACAAAGCGATGGGTTGGTTTGGACACGATCCTCGATTGACGGATACGTCAGACTGTCGTTATGCCTGGAATTGGACCAGAAGTTGCATCACAAGAGAAATGAGTTGCAGGCAGTTTCCAGAGCAGCCGACAGTCAGCTGAAGGGTAAAGGTCATCAGACCCAGAGGCATTCCCAGCTGATGAGGCAGACAGAGGTCGCGTTGTGTCTCTAAATGAGGCTAACAGCTGTTAACAGGCGTGAAACAGCTTGACAGGTAAAGTATGTGGAAGCCAGGAGTTAAAAACATCATAAAAACCATTTTATGAGAAAACAACTTAATGTTTGCATCTTTATTTGTTGTATTCTGACTTTCTTCTTCTTATTTTTTTTCTTGTGGAAAATTCACCTAATTGTGGATATTTTCGTCGAATGTCTTTAAAATATTCTTTAAAATTTGATTGATTAGCTGAAATACCTAGCAGCAACTTTAGCTCCTTCAGACTAGCCAGAAGCAATTAGCAAACACCTGCTGAGCTCATTATAGGAGCTACTTCTCAGAGCAAGGCTGGTAGAAATGCTGTTAAGGGTTAACAGAGGAGCCATGTTGGGATGATTTCCTGGAGGCGGAGCTTCAGAAAGTACAGGAAGTAGTCTTAAAGAAACCGAGGCCCAATTTCAAGGTGTTAAATATCGAAGTCAATTTTTTTAAGTTGTCTTTGATACACGAGTATTTCTGATTAACTTGATGTGCTATAAAATGGTACAAAGACAGAATACTTCCCTTTTAAAGGAAACAAACTCCAGACCCATGACCAGAAATACCTTCAAGAAGTTAGAAAAGTCAAATTTCTGTTTATTTAAATGCTTCAGAGCAACATGATCTGTTGACCTTCCTGTGGGTTTCCTACCCTTCACAACAAGCCGAGCCGACGTCCTCAGGTTCTCCACGCTGAACACAAAGCTGCCCGTGTCTTCCACCGACAGGTTGGAGATGGTGAGGCTGTGCACTTCTCCTTTGGCGCTCATTCGGAAGTGGTTGGTCGGCTTCAGCTGGATCCCGTTTCTGATCCAGGTTCCCGGGACGTTGGGGTGGGACAGCTCCACCTCAAAGGAGGCCGTTTCTCTCTCTGTGGTCTTGATGTCTGTCAGCCCACGCTTGATGCTGATTTTTCGCGCTGTGGGGCAACAGAGCACAAAACGCAGGAATTTATCCGGAGGACAGACCGACAGGACATGTAGGAGGAACGGAGTCGCTTCTTTCACACATTGGGTCTGGAATCTGTTCAGCTGACCCTCAAACAAAATCCTGCCAAGTCTTTTCACTTATTGTGGCATACGCAAACATTCCCAGTGGAAAAAATGAGTGTTTATTTTGGAGACCTGATGACAACAACCTTAGTTTTGAAGGCCAGCGTGTAAATTTAGACGCAGTGAGAGTAGATCAAAATTCACAGGATGTGCCAACAGCGGCCCGAAGTCCCAACTTTCCCCTTCCCACCTGCACAAGTGTTGAAAGAGCAGCCTTTAATTCAGCCACTCGCCTGCAGCCTGGGCAGCAGAAGCAGGAGGAAACCCTAGAATAAGTGCATCTTAATGACCACAAGATGTTTAGCAGAGCCTCGATGTCAACCAGGTTTTACGTCACCAAGAAAATCTTTCCCGAGACAATAATCACTGCAAAAACAAACGTGTTTTTTGGACGAGTTTCTACTGCAAATATCTCAGCACACTTAAAATCATACATATAATGTCCTTCATTTTCATGTTTATTAATATTTTTATCAGCCTTTTGAACTGAAATTGATTTTCTTCCCCACTCAAGCAGTTCTGATTGTTCAAGAACTGAAAATATCTTGTGTTGCATCTTCATTACCCAATCGATGTATATAAAATCACAATACTTAAATAAACCAAAATACAACCATAACTAATAAATGCTAAACTAATAAAAACTAGGAATTACTTTAATTTGCTTTTACGTTCTAAATTGAACTTAGAAGTAATTTATATAAGCTTGATTTAAATCAACAATTCTTTAATATTGATGAAAAACGTTCTTGTTCCACTGGCTGATCATTTAGCTTATAACAACGTGTCAGTGTCAAATGTATCCATGTAGCATTTTAATAAACAGGTTTAAAACAGCAGCAAAGTGCTGCACAAAAACGACACAACAAGTTGATGAAGAGAGAAAGAGGAAAAAAATACAGCAAAAATAAAATAACAGTAATGAGAAAATAAAATAAAACATCACAACAGAAAAGCTTCAATCAAGACACTTTCCTGCCAGTGGAACTTGAACTGGGTTGCTAGGTAACGTGCTGGGCTTGGCTGGGGTTGCTAGGCAACGGCACACTGCTGTTGATTATGACATAAGTAGAATATTCTACCAGTGGAACTAGAACTTTTAACCAATATTGTGGAGTTATGAATTTAAAATAAGCAGCTCCATTCAGTTTATCTTAAGAGTTCGAAGGTATTTGCACTTTAATACTTGGTCAGATTTGGTGTTTTTTTTGCGGTGCTCGAGTCTGATTATGCCGACCTTGTTCTGCGTCTTGGGTTTGGTTGGGATGTCACCTGTTGGTTGCCATTCCTTCCCAGTACATGCTGCCTCTGTTCCCAGTAAACTCAGATTACTGCTAATTAAGCAGCAGGGGGAGTTGTCGCTAACGCTGGTAAACAAACAGCAACAGGACATAGTGAGAACACCGGGACACTCACGCTCCACGGCGAGTTGGGCCTGCGTCCGGTCGTGGAGGGTTTCGCAGCTGTAGGCGCCCCGGTCCGCCGCGGCCACCTGGTGAACGGTCAGGCTGTGGGTCCGGCCCCGGTGTTTCAGGGTGTACTTGGCGCTGGGGTGGATCAGGATCCCCTGCCTCATCCACTGGACCTCCGCCGCCTCTTGACTAACCTCCACCTCTAGAGTCGCCTCACTGTACTCCTCCGCCACAACTGCTGCCATTTTCTTTGTGAACAGCGCCTGTTGCTCTGTAAACGACAAACAGATTACAGGACTGCAGCCTCTAACATTTCAGTGTTTAAAGCTACAGTGTGTAACTTTAATTTTCATAAACACCACCATGTCCTTCACATGTTTGTAAGACCTGTCTCCATGTTGTGACAGTTTGTTTTCAGACAGATAATTTATGAAATAAAGTGATCCGCTATTACCGTCTGAAGAAATGTACCAAAAACAACCAATCAGAGCCAATTAACAGAACAATTAGCAGTGGAACTGGAAGCCATTTTAAATATCCAAAACAACCAAAAACAATAAATAAAATGGAAATGAAAATCTGAACACAACATAGCTTCTGTCGATCAGTTTCATATATCACTGCTCAACATGCAAGAAACAACTTACAGGAAAACCTTTCATTCGCTGTGATCGGTTGCTATGCTAACTAGCCTTAGTATTCTTCTTTTTATCTCCCTCTCAGTGACAGCTACGCTGCACACAGACCCGTTGCCATAGCAACTGACTGACAACAGCTCCACTAATGTATCAGGATTCAACCTCATTTTCCACGCAAAGAACAGAACATTCAGTCTGTTACAGTTTTATGTTTTCAGGCTTGATGTTTATTTTGCAATTATTATTAAGTGATCACTGTGGTAGATTAGCACCGCTGCTATTAGCTAAGCTAACACAGCAGTGGTTGATTAGCTAATTTAAACACTACTGATGATCTGTCAGCGTTGGTATGAAGGTCGCTGTTTATCTTTCAAATGAACCAAAATACATCAAATTCCACAGCACATCTAAATGTTAAGGTGGTCATAGTCAAGCTAGCATAACTGATCCCGTCCCCTCTCCCATGTATCATGTTTAAGTATAACTTAGTTTGTAGTTAATGAAGGGCCAGAGGAGTGAAATGTTTAGTTAAAGATAGTTTGTTATTTATGAGACATGAAGAGCTCACCTTGGACCGTTAGCTCCACCTCTGACTGCAGCCCCTCGGCGTCAGCCGTCACTCTGCCGCTGTCTGACACCAAGCAGCTGCTGATGCACAGCATGTGGCACAGGCCGTTGCAGGAGACGGCGGTACGCTCGTTCAGAGCGACGTCCTTTCCATTCAGACGCCAAACCAAGGTGGTGTCGGCCGGTGAGACCACGCACTTAAACACGGCATCTTCCCCTTCGCGGATGGTGATGTTACGCAGCTCAGCGACGAATTCCACAACACGGGGGGCTGAAAATCATCGTTACAAATCTGTCACATTTTCAGGTAAAAATTAAAGGCGATATCTTTTACAAAATTCACATTTTTACATTTTTGTGCTTCCATTTGGGTTTCTACTGCTTCTGAAAACAACACAGGCTTAAAACATACCCACTCAGCTGTTATTTGGCCTTATGTTGATGATGTTTTGGTGTCTGGAAAACGAGCCATTAAAAAAAACCTCTGAACTGTAACATGACAAATCAACAGGAACTGACCCCTCTCCTACTGACCCCAGCTCGTCGCCTAGCAACCCCAACAGAATTCTGCCCCGTCGCCTAGCAACCCAAGCTGAGCTCCAAAACATTTGGCCAGCTGGTTTTACTGCTGAACAATGGCTGCTGCACAGCAAAAACACAAAATCTTACCAAGTATATTTGGTCTAGTTTGTAGTGCAAATATCTTAGTTCAAACAATAACAATAAGACTAACTTACAATGAACTTTTCAGGAAGATATAGTAGTTTGTTTTAACCCAGTAATTCCTTAATATTGATGGGAAAAGGACTAGTTCCACTGGCAGATTACTTCACTAGTAACTGCACTTGTTCCATCAATATTAATTAATTACTGACTTAAAAAAACTCCAATGTCCTGCTGAAAAGTTACTTGCAAACCAAAATGCTTGGAAAAAGTTTGTGTTTTTACAGTGACGTGTTTTGTTGTTGACTTACCGTACAGAAGTCATTTTCTGCATTCTCGTTGGTTGCACAGAAGGCAAAAGTTATGCTTTTCAAAGACATATGGTTGTATAATTGTGCATCTGTTTGCAGCCCTTTTTATGTGAGTGTGTCGGCGTTGAGGTGGGGGGGATAAACAGAAGCAGCTTATTTGGATTTAAAGTGACAGGACGCCCTGATACAACTAAAATATCATTATCTAAGAGTAATTTTGAGCAGAAAAATGTAATGAACATGTTTTATAGGACCAGTAGATCTATTCTGACCTTCAATCACTTGAGTTTGAGGAATGACGGTGACTTACTTTCGATGCTGACAGTGGCAGCCGTTCGGTCGTCTGTGGATTCACAGACATATTCTCCAGCGTCTTCGTCCGTCAGCTGCTGGATGGTCAGGCTTCGCTCCCGGCCTTGGGCTCGTATTGTGCAGCGGCGACTTGGCGTTATCTCCTTACCGTCTTTTAGCCACTGCACGTCTCCTTTAGGCTTGTTCACCTCACACTGTAATGTAAGAGTTTTACCTTTCAGAGAGATCACATTCTCTAGACGATTGACAAACTTCACCTTCATTTCTGGAAAAACAAGAAAAAACAAAGGAATCACAATGATAAACATTTAACAAGCAAGTCAGGGTAAAGGTCACAGCAGAGGGCGTTCTTACCTTCAACTAAAAGACTGAAATACATTTCATCCGTGCTTACGTCACAGACATATTCTCCAGAATCTGACAGCTGCAGAGGATTAATGGTGAGCTTATGAGTTTTACCCTCACTGGAGATATGAATGTTGTCCTTATTCAACAGCTGGCCGTCTTTCAGCCAGCGGACATTAGCTCTTTCACTGCTCACAACGGCACACAATGTGGCGCTCTCATTCTCATAAGCTGACACGCTATTCTTTCCTTTTTTATTAAGAAACTTGGCTGGGGGATCTGAGGGAGAGAAAAAACAAGTTTCTCAAAGAATTCAGACAAAAAGAAATGAAGCTACAAACCATAAACGTTCAAACAAGCAGCTGTAAAAACCCAGTTAAAGCTGCAACATGTAACGTTTATAAAAAATAGTTTTATTTTGCATATTTGTTGAAACAGTTTGGTAAAATGAATTTCCTCTCGTCTCAGTGCTAACTAGAAACAACCAATCAGAGCCAGGAGGTGGGTCTTAGCGTTGCCAATCACCCTCCATTTGTGAATGCTAATGGTAGTTAGCATGTATGGAGCTAAATAAGACTCAGAAAGATTCTCAAAGTGTACAGTCAGATTTGCAAGTGTCGAAAAAGATCCACAAGTCTAAAAGGAGACGAATAAATGTACAACATGATTCATAAATGTGCAGAATACAATGAATAAAAGCGTACTTCAACATTCACATGTGTAAGCAGTTTCTCAAATGAACAAGTTGTAATAAACTATGCATACAAATCACCAAATGCACGTTCACAAATCACCAGCTGTGGGCGGATCGGCTCGCTGCGTTTTCCACTTTTAAGACTTTCTCAGAGATCCCAGAAGAAGAGCTGGAGTGTCTGAACATCATCAGACTTGTTGGAAATGTTGTCCAAAAACAGCTACAGTAAAGTTATTGGGTTCTGAAAGAATCGACTGCTGACATTCACACATTCAAACGGGTCTTTTTGCAAATCTTACTGTCGCTTTGTGAATCTTTCTGAGACTAATTTAGCTCCATAAGCATAATCACAGATGACTGCAGATAAATGTTTAGTTGTTTCTCCACCATTAGAACATTTAGCAGCAAGTACATGTGGGTGATTGACAGCACTAAGCCCCTCCTCCTGACTCTGATTGGTTGTTTTTCACCAATAGCGGTGCATTTCTTACAGTAGTAGCAGCTCAGGAATTAAGTGGAGGAAATTGTTTTCTTCCACAGATTTTCTGTCTTATAAACTATAAAAACATTTTTTTTTTGCAAAAGTTGCTTCAGCTTTAAAGGCCTGGAAGAAACGTTCTGATTCACCTTGAACCTCCACCACTGTGACCAGCTTGTCGTCGATGGCTTCACAGACATATTCTCCAGAGTCTGAGGGCCGGAGTCCGGAGAGGACCAGCTTCCTCACGACGCCGTAGCTGTCGATCCGGATCCGGTCGCTCGGTTGGAGAGCCTCTCCGTTCCGGGTCCACTCGACGGCGGCGTTGGCTCTGGAAACTTCACACTCCAGGATGAGGTCGTCTCCTGTTACCATCACATGATGCTCCGGGTTCCCAGAGTTCCCAATAATCTGCACAGGAGGTTCTGAACAGAAACATTAATTAGCCTGGAGATGAATAAGGAGGCAAAATATTAAAAGTTCAGGCTTTTGGTTTCTCTATTGATCAACACATCTGGTGTTCATGAATTTATTAAAATTGCTGATATACTTTTCGATAAAAGTGAAAAATCTTTTGTTTTATTGCACAGAATAGATAAAAAAAAACAAAAGTTAAAGTCCTAACTGGCTGTTTTACCTGTCTGAGCCTAATGGTTAATATTCTAATGATTAATATTCTTGAAGGATAATTTTGTTTACAAAGATTTTACCATTGGATTTATTTATATTTGTGTTTTGATTTTTATTCCCATTTTATTTATTGTTTTTGTTTATTTTGTTATTTGTTCTGCAGAAATTAAAGTTTATTAATTTTTGATCATTATCATGAAATGCTTAAAAATGGACTGAAAACAACAATATTATCGCTCAGCGCAATAATTTCTGGGACGATTTAAGTTTGTAATCATTCATAAAACCTTCAAAACCTTTTTATGTTCTGGATCTACAAAAAAAAAAAAAAAAACAACCTCTTATTTTAATGCAGGGTTGTCCAAAACAGGGTATGGGGGCCAAAATGTATTTAAATTGTTTTTATTTTAATAAGGTAAAAGTCTGAAGCTCCTTTTGGATTTTTACTGACACACAGATTTAATAAAAAACTGTTTATTGTGGAGGTAAAACAAACAGTTTTAACTTAATGAATTTAAAGTTTGGGCATTTTGGCCCCTGGGATAAAAGTTTGGACGCCCCGGTTTAATGTATTGCAGCTAAATGCTGAGTAAGTAATAAAAAGTCAGAATATTTTTTATTTTCGTAGCAGTCAGCCTGTTTACCTCTCACAGTGATGGTGAAGGCCATCTGGTCGTCTCCGGCGCAGCAGCTGTATTCTCCTGAGTCCTCCAGGTCGGCGTTGAGGACGACCAGCGACCGGAAAACGTCCTGCTCTTCGCAGCAGTATCTCTGGCTGTCGTCGATCGGCTGACCGTCTTTGTACCAGCGGACGGCCGCGTTGGCGTTGGACAGTTCACACACCAGAATGATGTCGTCTGAAACTAGGAACTGCTTTTCTGTCTTTGCATCAGTTTTTCCCAGGATTCTTACAGGCAAATCTGTGAACAAAACAAATCATTGATCTGTTATTACCTTGGCGATCAATGAGAAGTATGAGGGTGAATTCACACCAATCCTGATTAGTCCACTTTAACTAAACTCCAGTCTGTTTGTCTAGAAAGTCTAATGCTAATCAAACTCTGGTCCTTCTGCGAACCTTGGTCTTGGTTCGGTTTAAGTGAACTCTGGACTGATTTGAACGCAAATGTGAACGCGAAGCGGATCAGAGACCGCTCCAAGGGCAGGAAGGACTACAGCACAGGGCATTCTGGGTAAATACAACCAAAACAAACGTGCTAGCCTGGCGCTAGCAGGAGAAATGGCTCGTGGTCTTTAGCCACAGACTAAAGAGAAATCCTACAACTACTAAAACCCGACGCCTCCGTTTTTGTTTCCATTTGGTGAAGAAGGAAGTTGTGCTCAGTGTTTTCTTCAAATGATTTTGACGCAGCGCCCCCACAGGCGAGGAGGAGAACAGCTTGGTTTGACTCAGACTAACTGATGATGTATCAAATGATGAAACTTTTTCTCCAATCAAATCGAATCTACTGGACTGTGAAGATATCCTTAAAGAATAGAGTTCATCTATTCTTTTGATAAAAACGTAACATTTTCTTCATCTATTCTGCTACCATGATAAAACATAACCCACCCTGCACTCTGACATTGAAGTCCATCACGTCGTCCTTCGCGTCACACACGTATTGCCCGGCGTCTTCCACCATTACAGAATGAATCGTTAACTGACGAGCGACACCATCTTCCAGGATCGTGACTTTCCTGGAGTCCTCCACTTCTTCTCCGTTCTTCTTCCAGGTCACCTCGGCGTTGGACCTGGAAACCTCGCAGTCCAGAACCAAAGTCTCACCAACCACTTTCTCAACTCTGCTCGCCATCTTCCGTGGGCGCATGAACCGCACAGGAGGTTCTGCACGTTTAAAAACCCAATAAATGTCAGTAAGATGAAAACACTGGAGTAATGGATGTTCTTTACCGTTTCTTTACCTGCTATGTTCACAAAAAACGTCACAGAATCGTCTCCGGTGTCGCACACGTATTCTGCTGAGTCTCTGACCGTCGTTTCAGGGATAATGAGCCGCCGGTAGACGCCGTCCACCTCCAGGAGGAGGTTCTCGCTTTCCTCCACCTCCAGTCCGTCTCGATACCAGCGCACCACCGCGTTGGGCCGAGAGATCTCACAGCTCAGGACCATCCGCTCCGACGCCTGCTGACACAGCTCCATTTGGGACTGGCTCGGCGACAGAATCTGAACCGGAGGCTCTGGAAACGGACATGGAGGCTTTTTATCCATCCAGATAAACGGAACCGCCTTAAGAAATGAACGTTTTGAAGAAAATATACCAAATATTTCTAATTGCAAGGTTGGAATTATGCAACTGGATTATCAATCATTCAAATTTGGTTGTTTTTCTCCATTGGACAAGAACATTTTAAGGATTGTTTTACATTAAATCAAAATAATAAAGTTTATTTTTAGTCTAGATTTAAAGGATTTCAGTGTTTCGGCCGTTTTGCAGTTTTCTGGAAGTTTGTTCCAGATTTGTGATGCATAAAAGCTGAACGCTGCTTCTCCACATTTGGGAATTAGTCTAAAACATTTTATGTGGCAGAGCCGTCATGGTAAGAAAGAGTCCATATTTTCCAACAGTTACTGGTACAACTGGTGGTAAAGATGTTTGAAAAGCTAAAAAATCCACAATGAGAATCTTGTTTTTTCTTTATAAAATTACCTTAATTACCCATCCCTCTTAGACCTCAGGCTATAAAAATTATATTTTTCCAGTTAGACAGAAATCTACTCATAGCATCCCCCAGCCTGGTGGAAACCAAACCTTTGCTCATCAGTTATTGGTCGATATTAACATGAAGCCAATCTTATCCACGGATCTCATCTCCCTCAGTAAAGGTCTAAAAATCATCCACTGTCCAATTCCGCTCTGCTTTGGAGCATCATGGCACAAAATTCTCAGCTGAAACTCAAACAAACCAAATGCAAACTTACCCTAACCTGAACCCGACGGCAGAATCAGAGAATTTACCCGTAATGCTCAGATGGAAGAAGATGGAATCGTCGGCCGTGTCGCAGACGTATTCACCAGAATCTTCCACTCTGCTGGAGAGGATCTTCAGTCGCCTGTATGGACCCTCGTACTTGAGCTTCATGTTCTCACTCTCCTGCAGCTTCTGGCCGTCCTTGAACCAGCCGACGGCTCCGTTGGGTCGGGACAGCTCGCAGCTCAGGATGATTTCCTCGGGGACGTGGCGGTCGAGGTGGACGTCCTCTTTGGGGTAAACGATCATCACCGGAGGCTCTGTGGATGAAAAGTGGAATAAAACCACATCAGATTGAGGTTTTCTGGGAACGTGTTTCCTGAAAGCTGACTACCTCTTATGTTGACTTTAAATATTAAAATGTTGTCTCCTGTGCGGCATGTGTATGCGCCAGCGTCAGACAGTTTGGCTGCATTGATAACCAGGTTTCTCTTGGCGCCGTCGGCCTCCACTGAAACATTAACGCTCGGTTGTATTTCGGTTCCGTCTTTGTACCACTGGACCACGCCGTCGGTTCTGGACACCTCACACGACAGAATGAGCTGCTCTTGCTCCACAGCGGTTCGGAAAAGGTCCTTCTCTGGGATGTCGGTGAACGTTACAGGCGGCGCTGCGAGAAACAGTGAGAAAAGCTCAGTGACTGAAACTCAGCAGCTTTTCTTATGCAGATTCAGACTCACAGCACACAGTGTGAGGATCAGAGTTAATATTCCTCTACGGCAAACTGGAAACATCTCAGAAGCAATGCGTTGGTGTAAGGAGACGGGTGAAAACAGGACAGGTCATGGATATTTCTAAGAGCGTTGAAGCTGCAGTAGGAAACTTTTATAAAGAAAATGTTTTCTACATATTTATTAATGTCACCTTGTTGTGACAGTTTCTGAGAAAATCTGTGAAATGATCGATTTCCCTGAGTTACTATTGCTGTCTGAAGAAATGCACTAAACGTCCAATCAGAGCCAAGAGGCGGGGCTTAGCGTTGTCAATCAACTCCATGTATGAGAAACAATTCAGCCATACAAGACAACAGATTATCCATCATCATCAGAGGCTATGCTAACGAGCCTGAGCATTCATGACATGCTATGCTAGCAGCAGCATAGCAGAGAGCTACACAGAGGGTGACGGACAACATTAAGCCCCGCCCCCTGGCTCTGATTGGGTATTTCTAGTTAGCACTGGGAAAAGGAGCTCGTTTTTTCCACAGGTCTCATATCCAGGCATGTAGCAAAAAACAATAAATCAATTGATAAATTAAAACACCTCAATAATTTCCATTGGCAGTGATTTATTGTTTTTCTCTTTCGATCTAAACTGGATGATAAAAGTCTTCAGTCTCTACTAAACCTTATTTTGAAGGATAATTTTCTTTACAAAGACTTCATAATTAACTTTATTTGCTGTTTCTGTTGGATTTCTGAAATGTTTTCCAGTTCATGTGTTAAATGTTCACTAGAATTTAAAGTTTATTGATCTTGCATTATTATTACTTTTAACCAACATTACTCTTATATTGCTTAAAAATAGTCTCAAAACGACAATATTGTAGTTTACCAACAAATTCAACAAATATGTAAATAAATAAATGTCTGATAAAAGTTACATACTGCAGCTTTAATGGCGTTGGAATAAAATCTGTTATGGTGTTTATGAGAATGATCATGATTTGCTTTGAAGACGTACAAACTGATAACTTGCCAAGAAAAAGCTGAGCGTATCACCTTTCACCTTGAAATCTTTATCACCGTCATCAGCCTTACATTCATACACCCCAGAGCACGATGACAGGGACGACTCCATGACCAGAGCGCCCTGATCGGGCTTTGACTGGACCTCTAAGCTCGATTCTATCCCGTCCTCATACCAGCAGGTTTGGACCGCAGGGTCTGAGATCTCACCATGCACTCTGATCGGGTTTCCTGCCTCAACAGATTCGCTCCTCTCAGCCTCTGAAACAGCTGAGAATCAAACTCATGCTACAGGACTTCATGTTCACTGAGCAACAACCGGACAGCAGTCAGACTGATTGGCTCAGTGAGATCAATATGTATCAGGAAACACAACAGAGTTGGCTGAGAGGTTAAAGGTTATTGGAGTCAGTTCAAAGTGAGTCGGGTTCTCACAAACATGTTAGTGCTGATCTTTCTGCGTCCGCCTGTCAGGCAGAGCAGATTTAATTCAAATAAGCTAAAGTCTAAACCAGAAATACCAACATTAAGGCCATGAAATGCAGCCCTGAAACCCAAAGACCTTCAACAGAAGCCATTCATTTCCCAAAGTGCCGCGTGAACAACAACACATATCTGTGTTTCCTACAAATGTGCAAAACTTTGTCTATATTAGAAAAAACACGATTTTGCAATTGCAATATTGACATTAAATAAGTCTGAAAATCTCATATGAATAAACTTGGCCACGCCGTCAGTTATTTCCAAAAAACGCAGCGCCGGATGTAAACACACGAGACTCATTGAGAGGACACGCCGGAGCGGAAACGCACGCGGCGTTTTGGGGAAACTGTAGGCGGCCATTTTATCGAAGAACTATGGATTCAACAGGTTAGAATGACGCAGACCGTTTCCTGAACTGCATGAGGCTCTGAGCTCTGGTGGAGCCATCTGTCTGGAAAATACAAAAACAAACTGTCCTCCTTCCTGCCTCCTTCCTCGTTGTTTCCGCCAGTAGCGACATGTTGATGTGACTCGTGTGATGTGAAATTTATTTGACTAATAATTGGCACATTTCCACTAAGCAGATTTATTTTTGTAATTTCAATTTACACAATTTTTCGGCTAATGGGAATGCAGCTATTGTCTGGAAAAAACCCATCGTCCTCCTACTTCCTGTCGTCTTTTGTCTCTGTAAGGTTGATGATCATGTGACTCATACGTGTTTATTTTGATACGGCTGAAAAACAACCTCAACAAAAACTTTTGATGAAAAAAATAATTTTTGTTTCCATTTAGCAAATTTATTATCATTCTTTCAACATGCGCAATTTTATGGTCAATCGTTGGACAATTGTCTAAACAGTTTCCCCATGTATTTAATTATGAAAATATGTTTTTGGAAACATTTGAGCCGCTGCACTGAAAACTGACATGTTACATTATATTTATTATCTTCAAAACAAACGGTGAGGCATGAGCGAGTGACGTCAGCTCAACCTGCACCGCAGGAGGGTTAGGGTTAGGGTCAGGGTTCATATCCAGAGCTCAGGGAGGAAACCAAAGATGGCACCTTTCAAAATAAAAGCATCACATTTTGACTTAATCTAGGTTTAGAAGAGAGTTGGTTGAAGACATCTAAAGAGTTGGACGTGCATTTATCTGTGACAGAAAGTCCACTTGTACGTTCAAGTAGAAAATCAGTTTGAAACAATTTGAAAAGCCAACATTAAATTTTAACGCGTCTGAATTTGTTCTCACCAGGTAGATTATCTACTTACTTACTCAAAGAACATAGAACCTGTTTTTGGTCAGCAGGATCACATTGAGCAGGAAACCACTGAAGCTTTAAATACTTCATCATGGTCAATTATTTCTATTTTGACATGGTTTATTAATCATTAGTGCAGGTAGTTAGAGTTGTAACTTCATTTTGCTTCTTGGTCAGGGAAGAATTAAAAGTTAGTTACGCTCACAAAGCTCAAAATACTTAGATCACCTGCAACATCCACCTTGAATTGAATATGGTTATCTGTAGCCTCACAGCTGCACAACCCAGAGTGCCTGACTTCTGCTGATTGAATCACCAGTTTCCTCAGTTTCTCACTGGTTTCCAGAAGCCGTTCTCCGTCTTTATCCCAGTGAACTTGAGCAGCTGTCTCTGAGACTTCACGCTGCAGCTTAACTGGGCAGCCTGCTCCTACAAATTTACTTCTTGCCACCTCTGGTAGCTCTGAGAACCTCACAGGAGTAGCTGTGGATATTATGAGATTTGTTAAGCTTACATAGTTTTTTGTTTTAAAGTTGCGTGGTTCATATTTTGGTTTGCCTTAAGAGTCTGCCATACTTCATCCGAAGCTGAACAGTCGACATGGTTAAGGGACCACTTGGGGAACAACCCGCCCACTTCTGCAAACTTTACATCCCTTTGACGGTTTGCACTGATATTTAGCAGATGTGTGCAGATAAACAAGGATTCCTACAGAAAACCTACCAAACCTGGTGGGATGGTCAATTCACCAGCAATATGGAAATAGTGGAATATGAGGCCGACATCAACTATAAACTGATCATAGGTTTATAGCTTTGACAGTAAAGCTCCATTTGTCTTTACTGTCACTGGTAGTGGTGTACAAAAAACTCTGTTTAGAATAACCAAACAAACTCAGCCTGCTGGGGGATCAAGTAAAGCCTGGTGGCCCGCCAGGCTTATAATAAAACCGCATCTGATAAATGTTCCTTAAAAGTATTTGTGTCTTCTGCAGAGACAGAAACCGGATAGTGGAAGCAGAGGAGCTGAAGGGAAATACGGACATTGATGATTGATGGACTGATTGGCCGCAGACATCTGACCAATCCTGCAACACTTCATGCAGAACTCTGCAGAAATAGTTTGACCCAGGCCTGCTGTGGAAAAGGAGAGGCAGATGACAGAGTCCACATCTACGCCAATGAGAGCCGATTGTGCACTTCGGATAAAGTATGTGGAGCCTTAAGTGTTTGCAAAGTTTGTCCATTTTTTGATGGACTTGATTAGTTTCAACTTGTGCAAAGATGCAACTTTCCCAAATCCATTATTATTATGATAGATGAGTTAGAAATAAGTTCCAGAAAGTCACCTTCAATGTCCACGTGAAAGGTCACGACCTCATCAGCGAGCCTACAGCTGTAGAGGCCAGAGTCAGAGACCTTCGCTGAGTGAATGATTAACTTCCTCAGGGTGCCGTCTCTTTTCATATCAAGGCCTGTTTTGGAGAAAAGCTCCAGTTCATCTTTAAACCAGGAAACCTGAGCAGCAGGGTCTGACGCCTCACACTGCAGGAATATTGGAGAACCGAGTCTAACCAGCTTGTATTTTTCTGAAAATGGGGTTGGCATAATCCTTGGTGATTGGCCTACAAGAGGAGAATGACAGGCATAAACAAGAGATGAATTCACAAAACACTCATTTCAGCCAGTCACATTCTCAAGACCATTTGAGGCAAAGGACACTTGCACCATGCAGACGAAGCAATCCCTTCACAGACACAGCAATAAGCAATCACCTTTTACGTCCACCTTAAAGGTAATGCTGTCCTCTGATGTCGAGCATTCATAGATACCAGCATGAATGCTTTCAGCTGATGGGATCATTAGGGTCCTTGTCAGACCATCTGATTTAATTTCCACTTTGTCCCAAGACCCAAGTTTCATCCCGTCTTTGTACCAGTCGACATGAGCCGAGGGGTCATGAGAGAGGTCACAGCTAAGGGCAAGAGGTTTTCCCTCTCCAACGGATCTGTTCCTGTCCGTCTCTTGCAGCTTTGAGAACTTCACAGGTCGCCCTACAGTTTTGGGATATCCCAAAAGGAAAGAGTAAATATTCAACTTCATTAATGCAATTTATTGAAGTAATACAAGAGTCTGAAACTCTATAGACTTTATCTTGAGTTTATCAACAGAGCTAGCACAAGACAAACATTTCTCACACGGCATTAAGACAAAACAAATATTCAACAGAAAGACAAAAACCAAAGAGCGTCTAGAAGAGGAAAACCAAGAAGGCCGAAACAGGAGGCATCTCCAACGTCACACTTTGTTCACAACAGAGATTAGAGGTAAGTTGCAAATGTTTTATACTCTTTTCTTCCACAGGTGTGTTTAGTAAGTCAAAGAATAAGAAGCAAGAAATGCAACGTCTTTAATACAGTAGATATTCATACTCACAAAGGAGAATGGCAGAGACATTAGGAAAGTAGAGCTCTTGAATTATTGTGTTACGGTTTTAAAGGTATTTAATTTAGAAATATTGTGATTAGATGTAACACAAATCTTCCTTTGTGTATTAAAGAAGCAGAATATTAAAACAGTTTTATGTTAAGTGATGAGCACTCAGTGTTAGAGCCAGAAGCACTGTCAGGTGTTTCGTGCGTCACCTTTTACTTCCACAGAGAACTGGATGTCATCATCCTTTGACTCGCACCGGTACACACCAGTATGAGCTCGCTCAGCGGACGGCACAACCAGACTTCTCACGTTTCCCTGTGACTGGATGGCTACTCCACTTTGAGCGAGGAGCTTTCTTCCATCCTTGTACCAACTGACTTGTCCGGAGGGGTGTGACAGCGCGCACTGCAGCGCTATGGGAGCGCCGGCTACTACTGTCCTTTTCTGCTCAGCCTCAGATAAAGCTGCAAATGTCAGAGGAGGAACTACAGGATTGAATGTAGAATAAAATTAGTCAATAAGGTGCACTGATCTGATTGAATGGCAACATATGTGCAGTGCATTATATCAAACTAGAAGTAATAATCTCAGAAATTGGTAACTATTGACAAAATAATAGGATAATATCATGTCTTTATCAAATTAGCCAACATCCATCCATCTTTTCCACTGATTTTTCACGTCAGGTATTGGAGGCCAGATGAAATGTTTCATCTCTTCATCTTATTCCCGGCCTCCTGCTGCACTGATGAACACTTTGTCATCTCTAGGATTGAGCCATCATCAGTGCCGAGGACCAATGATCATCTCTGAAAGCAAAGACACTGCAGTTCCTCCCAGCCATGCTTGTTGACTCCATCAGGTCCAGAGAGTAACTATTAGAAACCTTTGGGTGCGTTCACACGGCATGCCACCAATCATGCCTCCTTGCCTTAAAAATATTCCAATTTGTGTCGACATCTGGGCAACAGATGTCGACATCAGATCAGATATGCTGAACTGAACTGAAGACATTATGATTTGAAGGACATGGCCGATAATTTGGGAGTAAAAGTTTCCTTTAAAAAGTGACAGAAGTGTCAGGAATTGGTATCTTACACGGTTATCTATTCTGGCACCATGAGAAAACTCTCAGGCAATTTTCTGATTATTCCTTTGATAATTACATGATATTACCTAATGAATTATCAAACTTTCACTAAACTGTTCAGCTGTTTTGACTGACTGTAATGTAAATTATAAAGTCTCTTTCATTAATATTTGTAACCTTTTTGTTGGACACGTGTTTCTCAGTTCTAGTCCTCCAGGCTCTGCATGTTTTAGGTCTTTTCCTTCCGACTTCAATCAGTGGTTGATTAACAGGTCATGAATCAGGTGTCGTGACAGGAACTGAGAAACACGAGTAGCAAACAGGAAGCTCATAAAAGTCAAGAACAGTGATTTAGGGAAAGTTTTAAGTTCCTTATCTTCGTTCTTGTGGGTTTAGACAATCAACGCCAAGGAAGTGAATGCGACTCCTCGACTGTCTGCTTTGCGAAAACCAGCCGGTAGATATTGTGCCAACTGCTTTTGTGTCGAGGCATTTCAGCTTTCAGCCTGTATTTTCTTTGAAATCTTTTAAGATACGCCCCACAGAAAATCTTTGGAAATGGAATTACGTTGCCAAATACTGAACCGCAAACAGGCAGCGGTCCACTGTGTTTTTTTTAAATAATCACCGCTAAACAATTTATCTGGTTCAGAATAATATTTCTGCTACATATTACTGAACAAAGCTTGGTTTTACAGTTCATATCAGGTGCCAAATTTGTATAATTTTACAGATAATCAATGCTATCAGGAACAAATTAAGAACAACTTTTATGTTTTCTCATTAAAATTTGCATAATAAATGAATGATCACCTTTCACATCCACATAAAACTGCACTGCATCATGTGATGTCTTGCAGATGTAAACTCCTGCATGAGACGGCGTCGCTGACTGGAAAGCCAGCGTTCTCACGGATCCCTCTGTGAGCAGGTTCTGCCCAGATTCTTCAGATAGTTTTGCTCCATCCTTCATCCAAGTTACTGGAGCTTCGGGATCTGAGATCTCACATCGTAGCTCAATGGGTTCACCAACTTCAACAGCCTTGTTCCTTTCAGCCTCTTGAAGAGTTTTGATTCTCACTGGCAGAGTTGGGGATGCTTGAGGTAACATCAAGAGAGAGTGTCATCACCATCAATGACTAAAACACGGTTATAATATATCCAGAGCAAAGGTTCAAAGATTAGTCGTGCCAAAAATATTCTGACGTTAAAGAAAATTCAAAGATATATTCATCGATATTAGTGATTGAAACAGAACGGTTCTTTGGTTAGACTGTAGCTAGCCATTTAGAGTTAGGTTTTATAACTTAAATGTATTTTCTTTTCTTCGTTTCTATGATTTCTTCTAGAAACTACTAAAGTTTTAGTATAGACAAAGTCAGGTGAGTAAATGCAAAGTTTTCAAAATGTCAAAGATTGCAAAAAGCAATCTTGGGCTTACACAATGTCAACATTGTGTCCATCTATTGCTTGTTTAATGCTAACCGTTGAAATCACCTTCAACATCCACCTTATTAGCAGAGACATCGTCACTCCAGTGACTGTCACGTGTTCTCGACAGATAAAGCTTCTCTGACTGGGACTGTGTCCGTGTCTTCTTGGTGTCATAAAGACCTGGAAAGCAAATGGTGGAACTTTCTCCACGGTGCTTTGACTGGTCCGTTTGGTCCTCTACGGGCTCCGGGTTCTGATGATGATTCTGTTGGACAGTTTTTTCCTTATTTGACAGACACAGCAACGCTGGAAGGTTGGATACAGTCTGTCCGGTGTCATTAAATGTGTCCAATTTGATGAATGTATTTGACGTCAGATGTTCAGGCTGGAAAACTTCTGCCTCGTTATCTGGACTCGAACCTGAGGACAACAAATCCTCTGACGATGCAACCGATGACCGTTTGGCTCGTTTTAGCTCCTCTGGCTGTTGAGTTGATGACCTTAAACAGTCGTTTGGCCTCAAAAAGAGGACGTTCCCAGACGGCGAGCAATCTAGGAGCTGTTCAGGAAGAGAGGATGGTATTTGTTTGGACCCACAGTCTCTGTCTGACTGGACAGCAGTTGTCTGTGTGGATTTTGAGCCCTCCTCTGGTTTTACAGTTGAACCTTTCAAGAGCTCAAACCATTCCTCCTGCTGATGAGGACCAGTTTCTAAGGCTGCACAAAACTTGTCAGGTTGGTCTGTTGAAGCCTGTAAGGTGTTTGATTCTTCCCCCGTCAAGGTTCTTACAGTCTTATGGAGGTTACCTGGCTTTAGTTGATTGGTTATTTTCCTTTTAAAGTGATTAATCTGCATTGATGGGACAGGATCCTCCAAGTTAAATTCAGTTTGTATTGGCCTAAAGTGGGATTTCATGGTATTGCAGTGAGATGTGAATCCATATGTTGGCTGAGAGGTTGGTGGATGCGCAACGTGAACTTCATCTCCCCCATTTCCAGTGAAGGTGCCAGAATTGCATTGTGGGGACGTCTGGGTATCTTGGTCAGAGTAAACCTCTTCCGTAGACTCGTTCCTTTCTTGGTCAGAAGAGAGCCTTGGCGATGTAGCTATAAGCATTGTGGTGTACACAGAGAAAGGTTTTCAGTTGTTGGTGTTCTCATTATTTCTTCTCACAACATATTTTACAGCAGTGGGGGTTAGCATGAAGTTATGGGATAATCCATTGCAAAGACAATCAAGAAGATCGACCAGGATCGGTCTTAAAGTAAACAACATGTCTCCCTTACAATGCCTCCTGTCATGCCATCAATACTAAACCCTTTCAACCTAAAAAGGGAATTATTTAGTTCTCTTAGGAAAAGACTTTGTTGTCATTGCAGCAGGCAGAGGTTCAGGGCAGCAATGTGAATGACAGGATCTTGAGATGAATTGGACAAAAGATGGACTTTAAGAGTTGCGAGTTGTAAGCAAAGATGACTGTTAAAATGAAGAATGAAGTGACAAACACAACACAGAGATTAGTAAGAAAAGCAGCTACACAAAAAACACGTCTTTGATTAAGAGCCGAAAATATCAGTAAAATGACCAAATATCAGGGATGAAAGTGTGATAAAAAGCTGTTTTCTAAAGGAAAAAAGATTTACAGATGGCTCACATGACTGAGCTAGCAGTGAAATACACCACTACGGTTAGTGGCATTTATGGGCTGGGTTAACATGGATGACTGATTTTAAAAGATCAAATCACCTTTGACTTCCACAGAGTATTGGGCTGATGCATCAGCTACCTCACCAACCAGGTCACGCGAGTGACACTGCTCTGCTGTTCGGACAAAGCCAAAGAGAAAACAATGAGGTGGGTGAAAGCTTCACGCATGTAACTAAATTCTTGAGTCTTAAATGTGCAGAGACTCCACCTTTCACGTCCTCTCTTAACGGCACGCCATCGGACGCGTCGCACCCGAACCCGCCGTCGTCAGACAAGTGTTGGGACACAAGGGCCAAGATCTGGCTGTGCTCTTCGGTGCCGGGTTCTCTTTTAGGATAAATCTGGGTTCCATCTTTGTACCAGCAAGCTTTAGCAACGGGATCCGAAATCTCAAATTGCTGAACAATTGGATATTGCCCTTCGGCTGACCCGGGCTTCTCGTCAGGGTCGAGTACGTATGTTGGAGGGGACACTACAAACAATCATTAGGGAATAAATTCAGTGCATACCGTCTTTATTTCTACCTAAAGACAGTCTTTCAAAGATGCACACAGAGAATTGGAACGATATATGCACATATATATGTATAACATTTGCAAATGAGAAAAATCACCTTGATTTACTACTATTAATTTGGCCACATCATCTGCTGTTGCACAATAGTATGCTCCAGAGTTTGAAGAATGAGTTGGTTCGATAACAAGGGTCTCCTTGATGTCTCCCATTTCAAAACCAAACTGTCTGCTTGAATAGGATTGTGAATCTCTCGGCCATGACACCTGGCTTGCAGGGTCTGAGCTTTCAGCGACCGGTTCAATTGGACGGGTTGCTTCGAGTGTCTGCAACCCTCCGACCTCCCGGTAGGGCGGCAATGTTGCAGCTAAAGATAGTGATTCAAAATATAACTAGACTGAAGAAAGGCTGAGCTTTGGAGGAATCTGTCAAATCTCAAACTCAGTGAAAAACAGCATGGCTTTCACATACTAAACACAAATCTTCATTCTGTAAGTAGATTATTTTACAACACCTTTCAGACACACACCTTTAGACACGGCATCACAGAAACAGGTACAGAAATGCATATAAGTGTTAGTCATATCTAGTGTCTATGAAGCTTTAGGATTTGCTGTAATAGTGAAACAACTGTAAAAAATATATCACCTTTATCATCCACAGAGACGTGGACAGTGGCCTCAGTGGTTTGGCAGCAGTATTGCCCTGAGGGCAAGAGCTCAGGGGGTGGGATAACGGGTCCCGGCGGTGTGCCGTTACTTTGTATACCCCAACCCTTTTGCGGGTCGAGCTTTTTACCATCTTTATTCCAGCAGACGGGGACAGAGGAGGCCGCAGCCTCACATTCCACCTTCAAAGGGTTTCCCACTTCAAGGGACCCGCCTCTCTCAGCGTCAAAGATAGTGGAGTGTGTCACAGGTAGAGCTATCATTGGGAATTCAGGACAACTAAATAAACCCAAGGCTGTGGAAACACACACCTTTCAAACAGACAGCTACTGTGCAGAAGATAAAAAGAGCCTTGGAGACTTGGAGTTGAGAGAAAGCCACAGCAATTACACAGCAAGTGACAATAAACAATCGTTAACATTTCTGTTCGGTTGTGCGAATGAAGCAGCCATCAAACCACATCGTTCTGAAGCAGGGGTAGTTAGTGGCACCTTGAGAGAGGAGGTGGTGGTTACGATATCAACACTTAAGAAAGGAAGTGAAAAGTCACCTTTGATCTCCACTTGAAATTCCACGGTATCATCGTCAGTGGCGCATCTGTACACACCAGAGTGGGCCACCTCTGCAGACTGAATAACTAAGGTTCTTGTGTTGCCCACTGAATGGATTTCTAATCCAGAGCTGGAAATGAGCTTCATTTCTTCCTTGAACCAGCAAACCTGGGCCTCGGGGTCCGACGCCACACACTGGAGAACTATAGGGCTGCCAGCTTCGATCAACTTGATCTTCATATCCTCAGGAATAGCTGAGAACTTCATAGGTGGAGCTACAGATATGTTTAAAATTTATGACAACCTTCAGTCAACCTCATGTTAGTCATTTAGGTTATTATTTATAATCTAACTCCAGACAGCTTAATCGCTAACAGGCTGAAGGATAAAATGTTGCTGCACATTCAATGGCAAGAAGAGCAAAACATCAGACAACACACAACAGTGTCATCAGAGTTAGTTGCTTTGCTGAAAAGGCGTTTGTTAATGTTTCACATAAAGAAATCACCTGTGATCTCCACACTGAAGGTGACGGCGTCGCCCTTCGTCTTGCAGCAGTACAAGCCGGACTGAGCGACTTCTGCTGAATGGACCACCAGTTTCCTCCATAAGCCTTCGGCTTTAACATCGACTCCGGTTTGAGGGTGGAGCTTTGATCCGTCTTTGTACCAGTACACTTGGGCAGAGGGATCTGAGAGCTCACACTGTAAAACAAACGGCCTGCCTGCTTGGATGCTTTTGCTCCTTTCAGCATCTGGAATTGCGGAAAACCTCACAGGTGGGGCTATGGAGATTGAGAAATAATCGGTTAGGTTGTGGAAGCTTTTGAAAAGGACATCTTGTTTCTATAAACCCCTTACACAAGTTCCCACCCCTATCTCCCTGCTGGAGGCCAAAACACTGCTAGCTAACAATGAGTAGCGTTGGTTTTAGCTGTTATCTGCATGGCACGCTAAATCTTAAATCTGTGAGTTATATGTAAAAGAAAAAGGGATGCAGTGCTTTGCCACGAATTATCAAAATTTCCTTTCCCTCAATTTCAAGAAAAAAAATGAGGGGGAGGGAAGTAGTTCAGTAATACTAGCTTGACTTTGACAACCTTAACACGTAGGTGTGTTGCAGAATTCGGTTCACTTTTTAAACACTTTTTAAAGGCAAACTAAAACATCAACATCATCCATAGAACAGATGTTTAAATTAGCTAATCTACTGTGTTAGCTTAGCTAATAGCAGCGGTAGCTAATCTACCACAGCCATCACTTATTAATAACCGTAAAATTATCATAAAAATGTAACACTGAATGCTCTGTTCTATCTGTTTGAGTGTTTTTTGGTGTTGAATCCTGAAACGTGTGTTGTTAACAGTTGTCAAAGAGTCTGTGTGTAATGCAGCCAACCTGTGAGAAAAAGAGGGTTTGAGTTATTCTTCAATGGTTTTCCTTTGCTGTGGCGTTCTGCAATAAATGAATAACCTCTCCATCCCCAGGCTTCAATTAATTCATTGGATAGCAAGTAAAAGAATCGTCTGTCTGTGCGGATGTTGGTGATTTCCGGAAGTAACCAATAACATGCAAGGGGTTTATGTGTTATGTAAGAGTATATAAGAAAGAAACAATAGATTGTAAAAACGGCACAAAAAATGTTGATTTTATAAAAGAGATCTGAGCAGAAATTACAGCCTCTTACCCTCGACTTCCACGTTGAACCTGATTACATCGTCAATGGCATCACAGCAGTAGACTCCTGAATGCGAGAAGTCTGCAGCCTGGATGACAATTCGTCTCATTGTTCCCTCGGACTGAATATGAAGACCTTCCACAGTTTGTAACTCGACGCCGTTCTTGTACCAGTGCACCGGAGCGGCGGGATCAGAGAGCTCACAGTAGAGCACAATGGGGTTGCCAACTTCCACAAACTTGTTTCGATCCATTTCAGACAGAGGTGAAAATTTCACAAGTGGAGCTGTAGATTTTAGGAAAACACATTTCTGCTATTACCAACTGTTTCCATTAAATCATTTCCTCTTTATTCCTAGATTGTTCCAGGGCTGAAAGCCTCCATCAGCTCTTCCTATTGTTGTTCCTTTACATTCCCACATAAATCATGGTTTTTACTGGTCCATTCACACCAGCCCTGTTTAGTCCGCTATAATCGAATTGTAGTTTGTTTGCGTGGATAGTTTGGCTCGTTTGGAGAGGTGTGAATGCTAATCGAACTCTGATGGCAACTAAAAACCAAACTCTGGTCTGCCTACGGTTTCAGTTCTGAACTCTGGTGCGGTTTGAATTCATAAATCAACACCAAGAAGACGGTGACTGCTCCAAAAGCAGGAAGTGGACTACAGCGCAGGGCATTCTGGGTAAATGTAACCACTAGCCTAGCGTTAGCGGGAGAAATGGCTTGTGATATTTTGTAAAAGACAAAAGAACGATTCTACGACCCCTAAAATCTGATGCTACTTGATTTTTGTTTACATTTTGAAGGAAGTTGCTCTCAGCGTCTTCAGAGGTTTTTGAATCGTTTCCTTATTGGTTCTTGGTGCAGCGCCCCCACAGGCCAGGAGGGGAACAGGATGCTCAAAGGGTTTATTGGTTTGACTCGGAGCAGAGAGAAAAAGAAGCACAGCAGCTGGAAATAAAACAAATGCTGCAGTTTTGGCTCCCATTTGAACTGAGTGGACAGGAGTCAAATTCTCCTGAAATACACCCCGTCCCTCGAATCTCAATCTTTGACTTTACTGTCACTTAAATTTAACCTTTTTCAAATTTCAGTCTCTCATTAACTACCATTTCCAGGTTATCTTTTGGCACCTGTGGAGTCTTAGCGCGGTCTTTAATGCTATAAAGTTATCAAATAAACATACCTTGAATGTACAGAGCGGCAGAATCTCGGATGCCGTAGGCAATGAATGTAATCTCCGCGCCGTTGTCCGCATCGCGTACGCCTCGGATACGAAGAGACTGGTGTGTCCGTGACCGGCGGAGGGAATAACGCTCATCGTCTTGAAGCTGAGTACCATTTAAGAACCACGTACCAATCACCGACGCAGAAAGCTCGATGGTGAAAAGAGCATCTTGTCCCTCTGGCACCAAGGCGTCCTGTAAAGGAGCCTGAATTCTGGCGACAGGAACTGCAGACAAAAATTACTTTATTAAAACACTTTTTAACAATCAGTGGAAAAAGGGTTGGTTATTGCAGCTTGATTACCTAAATGAACAGTTCTGGGGAACTCAACATTGTTGCTTTTACCATATTTATTTACACTACAAATGCGAAGCGATAATCTGCTTCGCATGGGACACTGTCGCCGAGGATCTCCACTGAGGTTGCAGAGTCAGTGGTCAGACACTGCAGCCACTCCTGCGAACCAGTGCCTACTTCCTGTCGCTCAAGCACATAACCAGACGGAGGGTTCTTCCGTGAATCCGGGGCGGGAACCCAGGAGAGGAGAGCGGCGTTAGCGCGCTCCGTGTTGATCTGAACTCCTACCGGACAACTTGGAGGACAATGTCGGGCCGCTAGAAACAAAACAGTAAGGTTTTAAAAACCATAAAGCTGGTAAATGTTGGGCTTTTCAAAGTACTGGAACAAACCTTTCACTCTTAACTGAGACGAAGTCTTGGACCGGCCAACGAGGAAGGTCACAAGGCCAGAGTCTTGGGGCATCGTGTTGACAAAAACCAGGATGTGAGTTCGACCAAAGGACTTCAGGATGGTCTGATGCGTTTCACGCAGCTCGATGCCATCTTTGTACCAATGTATGTCCATCTCTTCCTTTTCCACTTCAACACAAAAGGCGGCATTTTCACCTTCCAAGACATCCACTTTCCTTGGAAGCTTTCGCAAAATTGTACCTGCAAGAAAAATACGTTTTATCAAACAACCAACCATCTGGGAATGAGGAAGGGGCAGCAAGGTATCCGTCTGCACAGTGAAACGCTGCAGAGACTCCCAGGCATTCCCAGAGAAGAGCAAAACATTTCGGATAATAAATATTCCAGGTGTTTCTTTCCAGTCTTGTTTATTTGGATTTACAAAAATCTGCTTTGGTGGCATAAACAACTGACCTGTAAATCCTCTGTAGAGCTTAAAGCTAATCACATTCTGGAATATTCTACGAAAGATTTGGGTGCCAAAAGGTGAAGGTGCGACCAAAACAGTCTTCCTAAACCAGGTTTCACTGTGATTTACAGACATTATACCTGTCTCATGGGATTTATCTGTTGGAAATTATTGGGAAATTCTGGTCTTAAGAATTAAACTGTGAAACTACAGTTATATATATATACAGTATATATGTATTATATATATACATAACTATATATATAATACCAGTAGAGAGCACTGCATTCTACTGGAATGTCATCTGTTGACACAGAGCCAGTTTGTTTCTTCAGAAAATCTTTCTCAGATGGTATTTCACCGGTTCTGTCCATTTCAGGTCCTTTCAGAATGAGCTGCTCTTGGGCTTCTGTCACTTTTATGCGTCTCAACATTTACTCTTTTATTTTATAAACAAAAAAATTAGTTCAAATAGATGCGTACATCTTTGAGTTTAGACAAAGTGATTTCTGGATGGTAAGTCAAAAGACAAAACATTTGTCTTTTCCAGCAGCCATTGTACGGCGGTAAAACCAGCTGACTTGTTCTGCTTGTGTTCGGGTTTGGGGTAGCGCCGCTGATATGTGATGTTAAATTTGGGAAGTTTGTGAAATGGCTTGTTTTCCAGGCAACAAAAAGCAAATAACTTGCTGCCAGAGAACAGCTGGATGTTTTTTTATCAAAGCTCCACTTTGACATGAAGAGATAACTTTATTAACACTTGAGAAACAGCTGTTCAGCTACGCAAATCTTATTGTGTCATATAGACTGTAAACAACACCACATTTCTATATCATTTATTCATTCAAAATGAATAAATGAAATGTAATTACCTTTTACAGCTACCTCAGCTATGCTTCTGCCCCCATCAGGCATCTCACAGAGGTAAATCCCATCGTCATCAACGCCAATGTCCCGAATCGTCAGCCTTCGTTTTGTTCCCCACTCCTCCATTCCATATTTGGCCCCCGGCTGCAGTCGTCTGTCCTCCAGATACCACGTGATGGGAACTGAATCTTCTGGAACTTCACACTCCAGAACAGCTAAATCCCGTTCCCAAACTTCAAGATCATAGAGTGGTTGCTTAAACCGGACAGGTGGCTCTGCAACCAAAGGTCATAAATTAATATTGATAGCTATAGTTACCAATGTATGTAAGATAAAATATATTATACAGTTTAGAGAATGACTACAGTCAGTCTTAATACAGTTTCAATTCCTACACATGCTATTGATCGGCAATGCTAGCCGACCAACCCTTGGTGACCATCAGGACTGACATTCCCTGTTGCTATAAGTCAATTGAACGCATGATTAATGAAAGAAAGCTCAGTAATTTCCATGATTTATCAGTTTCTCTCCCTACCAACAGAAGCCTGATGCTAATCGTGTTGCAACCAGCAGACTTCAGCTACATAAAGCTACAAGTATCTTTGTAGCTTTTATCTAAATTTGATGAGATAAAATGTAATTTTTATGCTAGCTAAAGTGCTAACTAAAGTGTAATGTGACTTGTAGAGCCTCAGACGTGGCAGCTGGCAATGAACACCAATTTACATCCAAATTTAACCATTCCTGTTGGATGCCAAAGTGTTGCAGTCAAGCCACTTAGACGTTTCTGTGTTAGCATGCCAGGTTGTTGCATCATGTGACCGCCTCCACTCGTATAAACCCAAAATAAAACCCCAATCAAACTCCCTGGTCATGCTGTGTGGTAGCTCCAGGAGGGATCCCCTGTGTCTGCTGACCTTCAGTCTGTTTTGCCTGACTGTCACTCCACCAAATGTCTCTAACACATTGCTGCAGCAACGCCACCTCTCAGGCGCTTTACTGCCTGTTCTGGATGTTTCGGCTCCTCGCAAAATAAATCATTTGCATATCCATCGCTGGTCTGCGCGGCTAAAGAAAATTGTTACATTATCGCCAGATACTTAGTGCTTCCCTGTTCTCGTCAGTGAGTGCACTCAGGATAATCTGACCCACAGATATGCTCTTAGAGTAGCACTATAAATTCAAACATGTTTTACGACAGATTCCAGTTAAGCAAACAAGAAATCAAAAGACAAGGAACTTATTTTGTTGAGGAATGGGAGGGTTGTAAACACTCAGAGGTGTTAGATAGGGAATAAAGTGCCTGCAACCGACACCAGGAGACGGTACCAGACAGTTGTAAACAACAGAATGTGGGCTTTATTTAGCCATCTGTGTGCAAAGCTCTTCGTTTCCTTATCATAGACGCTTTGCCTTACGGATATTTTGTTAAAACCAGGTGCAAATGTATTTAGTTGCCTTCTCATGCTAACTAGCTGCAAGAACAGACAAAGAGTCTGGTCTCAAATGTTATATTTACTATCTCAAACTGATACTGTGGTGACCTTAGTTTAGAGTTTCTGAGGCCACGTGAGAAACATAACACCCACTCTCAAACACTCGCCTCACATGGACCAATCCAGAGCCGTTCAGCAAGCCGACTGAGCTTGCAGACTTTATGATAATGTGACTGAACTTGGCTTGTTTAGATTCATTCAAGGCTGTAATGGAATATTTTCACTTTAGTACCTGTTTTTCTGTGAAGTACATCGTCAACAAGCCTTGGTCAGAGGTTTTAAGTCCTCGTTTTCCCTTCTCTCCTTGGCTTAATCCCAGTAAATGACCTCAGTGTACCCTTATATCCTACTTACATCATCCCAGAATCAAATGGACAGAAATCTGAGACGCATCCCGCCCCACTCAGCCCCATTCCTTGCTGCAGAAGACATCCCGGGATGTCCTGTGCCCACTCTTACTCAACAATGCAAAGGAAATCTCTGAGAAAAGCATTGACCTACCCTTGACGGACAGATGCACAGCGCTGAGGGTTTGCCCTGCGGTATTTGATGCAGCACAGACATAAACTCCATTATCCTTTTGCTTGCAGTACAGAACTTTGAGCGTGAAGTATCCTTCTCTGTCTTCATACAACAAGTATCGCCTTCCGGACAGGATAAGTCTCCCGTCCTTCCTCCAGATTATTTCTGGTTTGGGTTTTCCAGTCACAAAGCAGCGGAACTTGGCGTGTTTGCCCTCAGTCACAGCAAACATTTTTACTTTTGTAGACTTTGTCATGGCGTCGTCCTTTAGTCGGGTTGGCACTTGTCTGCCAGTCCTTTGTTTCCCCTGATGAACCTTCCAGTGGCCGTTAGTGTAGCCGTTACGGTTCCCTTCCTCTTCGTGTCCAGGGCCGGCGTCGACGAGCAACACGGCTCCTGCCAGCGCCTCTCCAAACTCATTCCGAGCTTTGCATGTGTACACCCCACCGTCCGGCGCGCGAGTCTTAAAGATCTTGAGCTGAAACCATCCTCCATCCTGGTAGCCTACGCTGAAATGCGTGCTCTCAAATATTTCGTTGAGTTTTCTACCGTCCTTTTCCCAGACAACTTCTGGTCGCGGGTTTCCCCAAAGCTTGCAGGAGAAGACGGCATCTTCCCCACGGCCGACACGCGTGGAAAGAGGCTTGATGAGGAACCGAGGTTTGTTTTCCTCTCTGAGCTCCATCTCTTGCGCCTCGCCTTCTACCTTTAGGGTGGCAGCCGCATACGTTTCCCCAATGCTGTTCTTAGCTTTGCAAATGTATTGCCCACTGTCCTCAACAGTAACAGCGGTTATGATAAGGTTGTAAACATTGCCGTCTTCAAAGACCCTATATCGTCCTTGGGGATCAATCTTTTCGTTGTTTCGCTCCCAGATGACAGCAGGTCGTGGATCACCGCCAATCTGACACTTAAGAACTGCATCAGTACCACTTTGGACCAGTACAGGTCTTGGGTAGGCTAAGAAACGTGGTGCGCCACCAAAGACATCCATTTCTTCTCTGGCAGCGTCCCTCAAGTCGTTCAAGAGAGTTGTGACTTTTCAGTGGGCCGAGTCCATCCAAGTTCTGCTCGATACGTTTCTAAAGAAAAAAATAAAACATCAGATTACTTTTACCAAAAATAGATCTCTGGCATTGTTATTGACATAAATCAATCATGGCAGTGGCAGATCCATGGCTTTTATATAAGATTAAATGCAGAATATGAATCATTTTATTTTGAACAAACAAATAGCAAGAAGTTTTAAAAACTCTTTAGAAAACAAGAGTACAAATACATACAGCTGCCACTGATTTGGTGGCCATGTTTCGGTGACAGTTTTGGCACACTATCGCCACCTAGTGGCAGCTTGAGTGTCAGTCAGCACCAGCTGCCACGAAAAGACATGCCTGTCACAAAACGGTCACTGCCATGATCTGAACTCAGCCTGCTGGGGAATTGGTTGAAGAAATTTCAAAAGCTACAAATATATATATATATATATATATATATATATATATATATATATATATATATATATATATATATATATATATATATATATATATATATATAGAGCAGGAATATTTATAGATTAAAACATTTGATGTCATTGATCACTGAATATTTTTCCCAAAATTTTAAGATTCTGGCCTCAGAGGAGCTGGACTTAACTGGGTAAGGAGTCACTTAAAGAAAAAATCAACAACAGTTTGTATAAATGGGTGAATACAAACCAGCTATAATATAGAAATATATTGTGGTGTCCCTCAAGGGTTGGTTTTAGGTCCTAAACTGCTCATATTACACATAAATTACATAAAGTCCGAAAAATACCAAAACTGGGTGTGTTGTGTATATGCAATGGATTATATAGAAGATGAAAATATTAAAGTTCTGGTTGTCCTGTTGAAGATGAATGCATTCTCTGGCATTTCCTATAAAGAAGCGCCAACACCAGAATATTAAAACCTGAAAACACGAGTCCAGGATTTCATGAGATAATGTTATCCAAGGGAAATGAGTTAAAATGCCAAGAGTACCTTCTGTCATTCCAACGGTTCCCCTTCGCCCCTCTAACTGCATGTGTTTCAGCACAAACGGATGGCATGAATATTAGGGTTAATTGAATTAGATCTGTCTGCGTGGGAGAAAACCAGCCCAGCAGTCAGAGGAGGACCGGCCCGGCCCGGCCCGCTTGCAAAAGCAGCCACAACACACAGCCAGTACAGCTGGTGCTGTATTTCAGTGGGAAAGCTCTTAATATAGCGAGCGCTAAATAAAGACCTGTGAGGGAGTGTGTGTCGGGTATCACAAAGACAGCCAGAAACATGCGGGCTCACACAGAAGCAAAATCCCAGAACGAATACCTAAAAGTGTTTACCGGAACAATATGTTGTGGTTCTGGTCCACAGGACAGAACTGGGACCCAATCTTTCATTTCAGTGGGAGTTTTCCAGAATATCTCAGTGGATAAAATGAGTCTCCAATAATGAGCGATAGGCACACGTCGCTAAGCTGCTAATGCGCTAAAAGCAGAGCTAATATTTCGTTTAGTGCTTTTGCTAACTTTGAATAAATGTAGCACACTTAGCTTCTCCTAAACAGTAAAGCGCTAATTTACTTAGCTGCTTTGTAAATTTTCAGTTGAATAAAGTTTTACGTGTGTTAAAGTTATGAAATTGTCAAGAAGTCAACTGTTTATATTCTTGCTCTTATTTTGAAGTGGTCAGGACTGTTTCCTCTCCTCATTTTCTCCATTTCTTATGTAAAACTAAGTTGGTGCTCGAGGGTCGTAGTCTGTAAAGGGCAGATGTGATCTGAATGGCAGCTAGCGCCTTAGCATTAGCAGATTAAATAAATAACACATTATTAATCCATCTGCAGGGATATAAATAATTTGGCATTTCCTGAACTCTGTAATGCTAACCCTTAGCACAGCAGTTTAATTTCTTCTCTTTTTCCCGCCAATAACTTTATTTCAAACAAAAAAACTTACAAGAACAAAATAAAAAGCTGTAGAGAACAAGATGCAAACATAAATACAATATCAAAGGGTTTTATAGAACATTTAAATTATAATGTCAAAATTAAACTGCCGCTTGATGGTTGTAGTATTTTTAGAGTAGATATAATTTGAGTTGAAGTTAGCGCTTTAGCATTAGCTTCTGCGAAATAACGCTTTGTCGTTAGCAGAACTAATGTTGATGATGGTTAGCACAGCTAAACTTTTAGACGGCCACTCGTTCTGTTGAAAGGTAGTTTTCCTTTCCACTGTCACCACATGCATGCCCAGTATGAGGAATTGCCCCAAAGTTGGCAAAACAATAAAATTACTGTTGCTAGATGTCTGTAAAAAGGATTGAAGACCTTCTGAAATCTGACTGTTAATCCAAATCATTCAGGGTGTGAGTAATTATAAAACAGCTGCTTTGCTCTACGGATGGATGGCAACGTTTCAAGTTTTGGCTCCATTCTGAGTACGGACACCCTGCAGTGCCAAAAACATCCCGTACTACGACACTGCATGTTCACATGAACGCCTCAAAACACGTCGAAATAACGACCCCACCCCCTCTGCTCCTGATTTAGACCTCAATGGGAACTTATGTTGGTTTTAAAATGTAAACATAATGAAACCGAATCAATTGTTGATCAATAACATGATAATTTCAATGGGAGGGATTTAAAAAAAAAATCATTTTTGGAAATATTTAGTCTGAATGACTCAGGATAAAGTGACTCTGAGAGATATTTCATTCCCACAGTTAAGATGCTGCAGTTTAAGTGTGTTTAATATTCCCAGTGGAAACTTAAAGAGATGAGATTAACCCCTGTGTTTACTTGTTTTATTTAATTGAAATGACCTCTGACCTCTCCCGCCTACCTCGCTTCAGTCGCCGGGAACGGCCATCAACACGCATTCCGAGCCCGCAGCCGTGGTCCGAGTCAGGGCAGCGTGTCCCGAGGGCCGAGCCGTGTCCCAAGTCCGCTTTAAATTCACACACATGCTAATGTGCGGCAGCGCCGTTACATCCTCACCGCTTCCTGTCCGGCAGCAGGAGCCAAAAGCTGCAAAACGAACCCAAACAGCAGCAAGTTCAGAGCAGCGCTTCGGTTCCTGTGTACGTTCCGGCAACTGTCATTGTTCGTGGAGTGCTGCTAAATGCTTTTGCAGCTGCTGCAGCCCCCTAAAAATACTGGGTGCCTTGATGACAGCAGAGCGGATCAGTCAGGCACTTCCATTCAGTTGCCAGGAGGGGCTAAAGATAGCTTAAGTAGCATTTCCAGCCAACCTGGCCCAATGTGGAAAAGTAATCCGGTTAACTCAAGAAATCACTTTAAGAAAGCCCGACTGACAGGCAAATAAACTGCAGTAAATTATGTTATCTATTTATTTAAAGTACAAACAGAAAAATGATGAGGCTCTAACTCACAGCACACAATCACTTAGAGCTGCAGTTGGCAACTTTTATTATGTGTCTTTACATGTTTGTTAAACTGTCATCATGTCGTTGGAGTATAAAAAAGACAGATAATCTGTCAAAGATCATCTCCCCCTCATTCCTGAGCTGCTGTCACCGTCTGAAGAAATGCACCAAAAACAACCAATCAGAACCAGGAGGCGGGGCTTAGCGCTGTCAATCAATATAGGACAAACAACTTACTGAAAACCCGTTTATCTGCCATCATCTGTGGCTATGCTAACTAGCATTAGCATTCACGACAGGCTCTGCTATCAGGAAGAAGCTGATAAATAGAAATACAAATACTGGATCAGAGGTGATTGATTTACGATTTATGATTATGATTTATGATTTTATTTAGACAATTTCCAGGTTTTTTTCTGCTTCTGTTCTCAGACAAACCAAATAAAATCACTTTCATACCTAATTACACCAACGAGTCCCAAATCAATCTCAGCAGGAAGTCTCTCAGTCTCTCTGTGGTTCTGGGTGTTGCTGGATAAATCGATATTATTTATTAATTGGCTGCTTCTGCAAGGAAACTGAAAATCCCGTTTAGTCGAAGAATAAAATTAAATCTGTCTGCAGAAAGGAGAGCAACTGCGCCCTCTGCTGGCCATCTTCTGTAAGTGCAACATCCCTATTTAAAATTGTTCTGATTTATAAATTTAATACAATTATAAATACTAGAACTATAAAATCTTACATGAAAACCAGTTTAAACAAATATATATTATTCTTGGTTTAATGAGTTAGAATACATACACCAAACTAAATGCATATATAAAAATACAGAATTATAAAAATGATGTGTAATTATTATAAGTATTGTTATGATAATTATAATTATTACTTTGTTTTGTTACATCCTGTTGCTCTGCCCAGGATGAACCTCCTCTGGCCAACAGAATATGAAATTAATTAGTATTGCTAATTTATCCAAATATATACTATATGTTTTACTAACAATAAATATCCTTTATTATTATTATTATTATTATTATTATTATTATTTTATTTTTGTAGTCAGAGTAGTATCAGTAGTATTTTTTATTTATTTATGAATAATATTATTTTTAACAAGTTTATTATATTACTTATATAATTTAAAATTACATTTACTATTATTTTATTGATTTGTGTAATAATCTATATTAATGGAAAAAATCATATAATTAATAACTTTTTCTTGACATTTTGTGGAAAAAGTAGCATTTAATTTTTTACATTTTAATACTGGAAAATATTTATATAATAACATATATTATATAAATCATTGTTGTATAAATAAAACATTATTTTTAACTATAATACTTTTTATTAATGTTTCTCTATTGGGAGTTTTTCTGTTCATCCTGCTGGTTTCCTTTAGGACCCGGGGGAAGCCTTCCTCCTCCTCCTCCTCCTCATCAGCTGTTCCGGCGGAGCAGCAGCGGAGCCCCGGACCCAGACTCTCCTCTCCCTCCCTGTTAGAGTCCATGTAGCGCCCCGCGCCGCCCCGCGCAGCCCCGCACCGTCCCGCACTCAGACAGAAGATGAAGATGAGGTGCGGATTCATTCCATGTCTGAAACTTTCTCTCACTTTGTGTCAGTAAAACCTGAAAAGCTGGACTCGTTTTCTCCGCAGGTGTTGCTCTCGGCTGCAGCTCTTCCTCCTGCTCCTCCTCATCCTCCCGGCTGCGTCGCAGTGGTCAGGTAGGAAAACCTGCGCAGAGCAAAAACTCGCTTATTGGCGCAAAACACTTTAGAAATTAAATGCAAACAATCAGTTTGAACGTTTAAAAGTTTAAACCGATGCAACATTGTGCAGCTGCCTCAGACTTTTAGGGTAAATATGATCGATTATTGATCAGATTTTACTCAGATCTAAGCTGCAATGTTTGGAAGATGTTTTTGTCCACATTTGTTTGGTAGTTTTTCTTATTTCTGCTTTGAATCCTTCATCCTGATGGCTGGAAATCCATCTGAGGAAATGGTTTTGTAACAGATGATGGAAGCAGACGTGATGATATTTAACCCTAACCCTTACAAAATGCTCAAAACTTTCTCAGTACTGCGCCAATACCTGCAACTTCATTACAATGTCCATAAAACTGTCGATATCACGGTTATACAACATTTGTTTCCGTTACAAATGTGACAATGTTCCGCTAGTGTCGAAAAAACTCAATTTTACTATTGAGGTGTTTCCGTTAACTAATAAACGCAGTAAAAATCACTTTGTTCATTAAAAGAATCATTCTGCACCATCAGCTTCCTTTCACTTCCTGTCGTCTTCTTTGTCGCTTCCAAAGAAGTAACATCCTGTTACTATGATGGATGTAGTACCAGGATTCATACGAATTGAATTGGATTAAATCAATTTCAACCCAAAACCCTCATTTTAGTGCCAGAACGTTTTATTGGAAAACTAAGTTTTTTTTTTAAAGAATATTGTCATGTTTATTTTCCCAAATGTCAAATTTTGCAATGTGTTCGATGGAAATGCAGCTCCCGATCACTTCGGGATCCAGAAGAGGATTTGTTGTCTTCTAACGTTAAACCTGCACCTCTAACCGGAAAATGTGGAGCGTTTCCCTGCGTGGTTGGGATCAGGCAGAGAGCCGGTCCACAGGAACCAGCAGCTCTGACTCAGTGTTTCCCATTGCTAAGCTGGGTCAGGAATCCCTATTGTCATGTGATCTTTGACATGCGCCCAGCGGGACGCCGCCGGGGGAGGGGAGCGGCTGCGACGGACCCCGACCGTGCCATTTAACGGCCCGCTGTCCTCTCCTTTCTGGGCCAGCGGGACGGACGTTGGAAAACAAAACAGAAAAAGAGGGAAACTCTGCTGGACTTTATCTGCTAAACATGGATGAAAACTTGAGTTTTAAAAAGTTTGCATTGTTCAAATGGAGCCTGAAGCTGCAAATCCTTCACAAAATGTGTAATTAGGGAAGGAAAAAAAAAAAAAAGCCACCCCATCTGGTCAGGGATAAAGTCTGATTTCCTGCACCAGTTCTGTTCACCCAGTGAACCTTGTGATGTTTAATTCCTGGATTTTCTAGTCATTAAACCTGCTTACGCGTAATCTTCCTCCCTGGAAGTGTCTCAAGTCCCATCGAGCGTTTGTTTTGTCATCTTGTGTCAGCCGCCGCCGTTTAGAGAGTTAATTAGACTGAAGCTAAGTAGATGTTTGCAGACTGACAGTGGGCTTATTGTGGCTGTAAGCCTGCGTTTCTGGGTGGGAGGAACATTAAATGTCCAGTTTAGGTGTGGATCTGATGACTGACCACCCAGATCTCACACAGATGTGATGGTGGACGATCATCTGAAGGTGGAAATGTAGAGAATTTACCTGAATCTGACTCTTAGCGTCTGAGCTCCAGCTCTTCAGATCCGTCTTTAGACCAACAGCAGCGCTGGATCAGGTTTGGTGCTCCAGGCGGCTCTGAATTGGTTCCAGCTTTGCCCCCATGTTATTACATCACTAAACGTTTCTCCTAATATATCATTTAAACACCCCATGAAAAACACGAAGGATTTCTGCAGAGTTCTGCAGTCCAGTTAGCTGCGAGCTAACCAGGTTTGGACCATTTACTCTTCCAGATTATCAATCAGATTTAAGACAGGACTTTCTGGGTCCATTCAAAGCAATACCTCCACAGGAGCTAATGTTTTAGCTTAGCTCTTTAGCTAACTTTCAAACCATTTAGCACATTTAGCTTCCCTTAAACATTGCCAGACAAGTTCTAAAGCACAAATTCACTGAATTATTTTCTGAACTTTCACTGAATTGATTTTGACATTTGGGTTGAAATTTTGGATATTGACTGTTTACTTGCTCACGTTCTTTAGCTATAGCGTCAGCTAAATACCATGTGGCTATCGCGCCTTAGCACTTTTGCTAACTTTAAAAACATCTAGCACACCTAGCTTCCCCTAAAGTCTTTCAACGTCAAATATCATTTAAATTCAAGTTAGCACTTATCCGCTAGCATTCTCAAACTATGTTGATGTAGCGCTTTACTGTTAGCAGAATTAATGTTTCTGATTCGAGCATTAGGGTCAGCTAACTTTTAGCTAGCAGTGCCAAAGACTGGATGCTTCCAATTAGGATAAACATGTTGGTGAAATGATTTGGTTATTTAAGCCTAAATCTGCTGAGGGAATGAATAATTTGGGTTTTTCTGAAGAAGAAGAGCTCAGAGACCAAAGAAGAGTCCTGAACCGTACAGGAAGGAGTCAGTTTACTGTTTTCCTAAGAGCTCCGAGTACCAAATTCAGCCCATCTGTGATGCATTGGAAGACTTGCATGTCAACATCCCAGTCATTCATTGAAAACACACGACCCAGTTAGCATTACAGTGTTAGCACACCTGGAGACATGAGGTAGGAACAGCTGCCTTCGGTTTAGTTTAGCTGGTTTTCATCTTTGGACATGTGGAGGAGGAAGGTGAATCTGGAAATCTCTAGGAAGATTTTCTCAGATGACTTTCCTCCCACATGAAGAAACACCCAAAATCTGTCATTAAGAAGGTTAAATATATGAATTGTAGCTGTTGGTGGAGTATGACTTCACACCCAACGCTGACCTGCTTCAGTATGACTGCAAAACACTCATGTTTTCATCCACTTATGGTTTTTACAGAATTTCTATAAAACTTGAAAAACATTCAGTAGATTAATGTTCAGAAATATCCAAAGTTGTCACAAGTCAAACCACCTCAGTTTCTTGGATCTTTATTGATTTTGTTCTGTCTGCTGGTTGGTCCAATTCATTCTGTGAAGCAGATCATTTATCATCGAATATTGCAAGTCTAAGGAGAAAGTTTAGGCTTTTTTTGAGGAACATATTTGAACCTGTATGATTTTGACTGGACTAGAGAAAATTACATTAAAAAAACAAAGCAAACAGTATTTATTGTTTACATATCAATCAAGGCTGGAAATGTTTTACTAACCCACAATTTAATTATTTATGATGATTTCTGAGTTTCCCGGTTGGAAAGGATCTACTGAGACATGAAGGTGTCACGTTTATTAAACTGTAAATATGAAACCGTGTTTTAATCGATTCTGAATGAACGTGGCGTTGAACTCGGCTCTGTATCCGTCCTGAAGCTGCTGGCAGCTGTTATTTGTATTTCACGTCTGCGCTGCCCTCAGATCTCGTCCTCGATGTCCAAATGTCGGCTGCAAAACACAGAGGAACGGCGTAATTACTGGCTGCGCTCTGAAAGAAGAGGATTTGTCAAACACTCGCTCCAGAACTAATGGCACCATGAGTGCCGCTTCGCCTCTCAGCGCCTCTTTCCTGTTTCAGGTGAAACCTTTACTTATTTGCTCGTCTTTCCCAGGTAATCCAGGTAACACTCAGCACAAGGTGTGAAGCTCTGCAAATTACAGGACTCTACTGTATCTACATGTTTTCTATTCAGTTCTGTGTTGACTGATCTGAGTTTGGACTTTGTTTCGTCCATCTTAGTGGTATTTTGTGTTTCTATCCTCCTTCCTAAACCGAACCGTTTTGTTAACTTTTCCTCTTTGCTCAGCAGAAGAATCTGAAATGACATTTATTGATGAACACATTATATTTACTGTTAGAATTAGTTCCTGTTTTAACTTTATTTGATTTAAACAATTTTAATTAAATGTACCACATCTACATGTTAAGGTTTTCAAAGTCAAGCTAGCACAACTGTCCCTCTCCCACCATATATGTATTAATTAAAACCTTTTTCTGTCTTTATTAGCAGCAAAGCTCTGCGTTCCTCCTCCTTCTTCATAGCATTCAGGGTGTTAACATGGCAGCTAAAACCAGCGCCAGTCAGATGGGATGACGTCACGTTGCAAAGCGTCTATAGAAACAGAGGTTTCATCAGAGTTGCCACGATTCCATTGAGCAAATTTATTTTCATAATTGTGCAATTCTGTGGCTAATGGAAACCCAGCTGGTGTTTTCTTATCTTGGTCAACATGAATCAGGAATGGAAAACGAGTTGATTGGTCATTACTGGGTTTGCTGCGGCTCGCAGCTGCTGCAGAAGTTAAAGATCTTCCTCTCCAGTTTTTACGGCGAATCCATTCGACGTGAAGCAGGGCACGCTTTTCCTCCAGGTGGTCAGCTCGTCTGCCGCCTTCAGTCTGGATGGGAACTGGTTTCCATGACCACCAGGTGCAGATTATTCCCCCACAAAGCAGCGTTTGGCTGAAGCGGGGGAAACCGGATCTCTGTACCTGGCACTTTGTCCTGGTCTTCAGCTTCAGGTCGTGTTCGCTTCTTTGACAGCCTGCTGAACACAAAGGGACATGAAACCAGAGACCCTCTCCCCCCATCCCATCGACTCCCACCTTCACTCCATATTTTCCTTCTCCGGTTCTAGGAAACGTATACCATCAGCTTTTCACTCTCCATGATTTATGCCCCACACTATATAGACCGCTTTATGTCTCTACTGGTGATGTGATCCTTTTGGTGTTATCAAAAAGATGCAAACGGCGTTAAACCCCAGCACCAGCTACCACCCATTTCCCCTTTTTAATGAATGAATAGGCCATTCAGCATTTCACGAGGCCCCTCTCGGGAATGCCATTGTGCATGTTGAACCTCACTTTGCAGTTATATCCCTCTTTTTTTGCTCTCCACGTCTGCTTATCTTCTGATTGACTCTCACGATGTGTGCGCCGCTTTTCAGAGCATCCTTGAATTCCACTCATTCAGCCGTCCTTCAAGAGCGGCCGTCCCGTCTCTGGAGGCACTTACCCTCACAAATCTCACACCATGGGGGTGTGAACTGAGGAGAATCCCATGGGACAGGGAGATTACCAGCAAGGCCACAGATCTTGTGACAAAAGGGGGATTTTGCTGAGTCCGGGACTTTGGTTTGGGGTTTTTTCCCCATGAGCACCAGGAGGCTGGAG
The DNA here is from genome assembly GCA_010277075.1 of Poeciliopsis retropinna. Classification (NCBI taxonomy): domain Eukaryota; kingdom Metazoa; phylum Chordata; class Actinopteri; order Cyprinodontiformes; family Poeciliidae; genus Poeciliopsis; species Poeciliopsis retropinna. Next base: position 2,059,486 of record VMRM01000037.1, on the reverse strand, counting down.
GGGAAGCCTCCAGGTGCGTCTGGTTTGGACGAGTTAAGCTTTAAAAGCCAAAGAACGGAGAAAAGACTCTGACAGTGACTCTAGACGTCGCTGCTTGCGTCTTGTTTGACACAAAAAAAACAATTTGGTTCCTTAAAGCTGTGAAATGTGAATAATCGGGAGCTTGAGGACGGTTAAAACCAACTCACTGATGTCATCACGTGATGAAGATGCGTCACTTTGCTTCCCTATTCAACATCAACCCCAAGGTGAACTATTTGGTACAGAGTTTTATGCCAACTGTTGTCTGATTGGTCAGAAGTTTGTTGCCGTGTTGCATGCAGAAATGTGCTGGGATGTTGGTATTTCACTTCAACTCGTCCATTATGTACATTATGTGAGGAATTATGCACAATGTTTAACATCCATCCATCGTCTGCCAATGAATCATCCGGGGTCGGGTCGCGGGGGTAGCAGCCTAAGAAGGGAGGCTCAGACCTCCCTTTCCCAGCCTCTTCGAGCTCCTCCAGGGGAATCCCAAGCGTTCCCAGGCCAGCCGGGAGACATAGCCCCTCCAGCGTGTCCTGGGTCTTCCCTGGCGCCTCCTCCCGGTGGGACCTGAACTCCTCACCAGGGAGCCGTCCATCCTGACCAGATGCCCGAGCCTCAACTGGCTCCTCTCGACGTGGAGGAGCAGAGGCTCTACTCTGAGCCCCTCCTGGATGACTGAGCTTCTTTCTCTAAGGGAGAACCCAGCCACCCTACGGTGAAAACCCATTTCGACGAGATCCAACATCTCGTTCTTTCGGTCACGACCCAAAGCTCATGACCATAGATGAGGGTAGGAACGGAGATCGACCGATAAATCGAGAGCTTCGCTGTTTGGCTCAGCTCTCTCTTCACCAAGACGGACCGGTACAGCGCCGCTTCACAGCAGACGCTGCGCCAATCCACCTGTCGATCTCCCGCTCCCTCCTTCCCTCATCCGTGAACAAGAATGTTTAAGATTCCTCAGCAAATAACTATAAAATCTATCAAATGTTCAAAAACTCCTGAATGAAAACTGCAGCGTTGTTGTCCACAGAGGAGCCGTCTCTGTGATTCAGTGGAAATCAGTGAACGATACACCGAAGTTGGTGTGTGGGAATACGAAGGTACAGCGACCAGATGACTGCGTGTCGACTGTTTGGATGAATGAAGACTGATGGTTCCCACATTTCTCCTCTAATCCAAATGGATGCTACAGAGTTAGATGGGTTTGTTGGGAGTCCAGCCCGTTTCTTCGCCCCGGGTTAGCTTAGCTTCACCAGGTTATTATACGGTGGGCAGACGGAGCGCTGGGCGCCTGAATGTTTTGCTCCATCTGACGTTGTTCTGGTCCAGGTGGTTCGCTGCCATCAGAATTAGAGACGGGAAAGATTGCAGACTGTAAACATTTAGAGATGCTTTAAAAGATTTGTAAGGCTTTTGGTCCAGACAGCGCCATTATTGGCAGGATTTGGCGTCCTCGCTGACCACTTGATTGGCTGAATCAACAGGAGGCACAATGTTGTTTGGAAAAAGTAGTTTACAGCCGTATTATTTGGGTTGTGTAAAATCTTTTTGCCGCTGGGCTTCTGTGAATGTTTTCTCCACCAGCTGTGAAAGAAGTGTTTTTCCCAGGAGACATTTCTTCTTTTTGTCACGTAAGAAGGTTTTGGATCATAAAATAAATAGTTATACCAGACATAGATAACCTGAGGAAACACAAGAAGCAGTTTTCAAACGATGAAAAGCTTTTTAGGTCACAGATTAACTGTGATTCAGCCATTTTATTTAAGTTTAGCTCACGTTGGTTTTTTCAACATTTTTAATGGAATATCTAAAAGGTTTGCACATATTTGTAATGGAAATGCAATAATTATATAAATTTTAATCCACTTTAAATATTACTGACATATGAAAATAAGCATTGAATGTCAGTTTGGGACCAGCTGAAATGTTGTCGGACTGTAGAAGAGGATATGTCATGTGTTGATGGGAAACTCATTTATCACAGTTGATGAACATCCAGTCCAATGTCTGGAGTGGCCTAGCCAAAGCCTGGACTTCAATCCAGTGAAGATGTTGTAGTTTGATGTTAAGCAACAGTCATAACCCTCCAACATGGCTGGTCCGCTCATCGTTGGTGCTCAGGGTTTGCAGCTTGACCATTAGCTTGTCCGTTAGCTTGACCGTTAGCTTGACCGTTAGCTTGTCCGTTAGCTTGACCGTTAGCTTAACCGTTAGCTTGACCGTTAGCTTGACCGTTAGCTTGACCGTTAGCTTGTCCGTTAGCTTGACCGTTAGCTTAACCGTTAGCTTGACCGTTAGCTTGACCGTTAGCTTGACTGTTAGCTTGACCGTTAGCTTGACCGTTAGCTTAACCGTTAGCTTGACCGTTAGCTTGACTGTTAGCTTGACCGTTAGCTTGCGCAGCTGTGCTGTTTGGTTTCCTCCTGACATGTTGCTGATTAAATATCTACTTTGGTCTAAAATGGCTGAAGTCGTGTTTTATTCAGACGCAGCCATAAAAACCTTGTTGGTTTTAGAGAGACACGACTTTCCAAACAGCCGTACCTGTTCAGTGTTTGTCTAATTGTCCTGTCATGAACTTTGACCTTTAACCTGCTAACTGAAGCTTGTAAAGTCTGAGCTCCAGTCCTGGGAAGACCGGCAGCTTTCTGAGCCGTTTTCCTCTTGAGAATAATCTCTGAATGATGATGGACTGGAATTGATTTTACTTTCCAGTTTTTGGTTCTTAACGCCTCACATTGATGTTAAGCTGCATAAAAACTAAGCACAGTTTTTGTTGCATTAGCGAAACTATTGTTTCTGATTGTGTTTTAGGGTTAGCGTAGCTCACCACCCATGAGTCTTGCAGGTGCATTTTGGCTGTTTCACTATTAATATTTCAGCTTTCACCAACTCATTAACATCACCACATGTCTAATGCATTTTACAGCCTTTCCATGTATTTCTGCTCTGATTTGTTGCTTGTTTCTAAAAGAAAAACTCAAGTGGTTTTAATTTCTCATGCCTCATTTATGGGAAGAAATATCCAGCGATTGCACATTTCAGTCTGTATTTCCTGGGAGCTAAAAGGCTCTCCGCCCCCACAGCAGAAATTAGCAAGTATAAGTGGAAAAATGTCGAGAAGGAGGCCAAGATTGCAAAAGTTGGTGAGGCTTTTAGTGGGATTAAGCCGTTGTGCTCTGCTGAGCTGCAGGCTCCAGGAAAAAGGAAAAGGTCACTTTTTTCTTCATCAACACATTTAGTTGCAGCTGTAAAACTGACAGCAGGACAGACGACCTAATTATCTATTCTTTCATCTCTCATGTTGCTTTTAAATGCATTTTTAAAAGCCCGTCAGACTCATTACTCTCTGCAGTTTAATCCCAGTCACATGGATTATAAACGGCGTTGCTTTGCTGAGGCTGAAGCCGAGTTACACCGTGACCTCTGCCATTTTTTCCAGAGGTGAAGTGGCCAGTCTGGGAACAATAACCGCTGGAACCCTGGGCTCTGCTAATTGAGGGCCCTGATATTGTCTGGCGGATGAAAGCCTTCTTTGTGGTATCTCCCGATCTGCCGTATCACCCCGCGGCCGCCGATAGCCGCGGTAGCCATGACGCCATCCCCCTCCAAGCGCCATCTGCATTCTTTGTCAGGGATTTAAGTGTCAATTGAAGGTGAGGTGTAATATTTCCAAAGCGACTGGAGGAATGTTCCAGTTGTTCTTTACATGACTGAAAGATGAATTCTGCAGCAGGAATGGACAGAGATCAATCTTTGTTTGAATGCGTACGCAGGTGCGCAGGTAGCAGCATTTTTCCCTGATTACAAAGTCCAAGCCTGTAAAGGCAGGCAGAGGTTTTACATGAAGAAATGATTTATTGAAAAGGGGGAAAATCTGGAGTGAGACTCAGAAAAGGGCTCTTCTGTGGAACTGTTAAAACATATCAGGTGTTTATCGCTTGGAGTGAAAGTTTTCACTTTTTAAAACCATGTTTAATTTTTTAAATTCTATTAAAATTCAGAAAAAAATACAAGAAAATTGTCTTTGGATGCTTCCTGAAAGGGGCAGTTTCATTTAAAATCGCCTTTTTTTAGTTTTCCAACATGTTCTAATGTTATTCCCTCAAAACACCTGGAATGTTAATTTGATACTTTACTTTAGAAATCCTTTAATCTCCATGGCAACCATTCAGCTGTTAAAACACCTGGTTGGACGTAGCCCCGCCTTCAAGGTTTAGCTCCTCCTCAGAAGTAAATTCTCTTTTAAGTCATATTTGATATATTTAGCATTTTTATAACAACTGAAGGTAACAGTGACCTGAGGAGGATATTAAATGGCACAATGTTTCTGGAAAACACAAAATACTGCCCCTAAAAAATTTAGTTTCAAAGGTAAAAAGGATACAATTCAGTCTGATTTAGTAAAAATTCATAGCAGAAAATTAGAAAGCCTCCTCTGGACCTTTAAGACGCTCCTTTAAAGCTCTTAAACACACACACACACACACACAGACACAGACACTATCTAAGCCATCAACAGTTGGATTTGAATCAGGCTTCATGGAGCATTTAAACTCTGAGATGTTGTCAATATTCTCCTATACTGCAGGGGGCAGCGTAGGACGCCTACAGCCAGTGTTAAAACAAGTTAGAAGTAAAAACAGCTGTCTGAATTACCTCTGAAGTTTGAACTTGGGTCTTGGTTTGACGTCAGTTGTTTCTTCTCATCACGCTTTCTCTCTGTTTTTCCCACTAAATGAAGAAAGATACAAAAACAAAACGGAAAAAAAATAATTTAATTTCATTAAAATGTAAATTATAACATTAAACATTACATTAAATGAAAATGAAGTTGGTGCTTGAGGATTCAACTTTGTAGTTGAATCCTATAAATGCATTTAGTGGAAATGCATTTAGCTTCCACTAAATGCATTTAGCTTCCACTAAATGCTGTTGGATTAGCATGTTAGCATTAGCATTCTAATTTTAGCAAATTCCATGTACTGGTGAGGATTATTAATAATCTTTAATAATGAAGCTGCTGCAGTAGCTAAAACGTTTCTCTTTAGATAATATCTGCCGTTTGGAAACAACCATAAGCTAAGCTAAAATTAGCTTGATCCAGACTTTCTTCTGTCAATTCTCTCCAGGTTCTTTCAGGAAACCTGCAGGCATTTTAATCGTTGCGTCTGTGCAGCAGATCTCCTTTGAGTGTTTGATACAAGCAGGGATAAATATTTAACATCCTTTCTGAGTGCTTAGCATGAGGCTGTTAGGTGGTCAGCGTCCTGCGTAAGCCACATGGGAATCCTAAGAATGCCCTGGAGGAAAGAGGCGGGTCTCTGTTTTAATAAATAAAGTCCTGGAGTTCTGTTACTTGGTCCGAGCCTCCGGCTATTATTGGTTTTTCTCCTTAGCTTTCGGAACGGCACCTTTTAGCTCAGCCGCTGCAGATTTAAGCACCTGTAATGACTCTGCTGTGAGATTGACTAGATTAAGAAACACTCAGCCTGTGAATGACACCGCAGGGCATCCATCTCTGCTAACCATCTCTGAGTCAGGCTGTGGCTTTTAAATGGATCATATCGTTTCTCTGACGAGTCTTTATCTAATTATGCTCCTCCAACGCGGTTCATTTAAGAGAAAAATGCTCATTAAATCTGAAAAACCACTTGCAGGTATTGGCTGCTCCCAAATTAGCCGCTTGCCGTTTGTTCTGGGGAGACAGAGGTTTGGACTTGTCTCATCTGCTTCTTAAACTTTTGCTGTTGGTGTATTAAAAACCTCTCCACAGTTTGGATTAGTCACTACCTCTTTCTTTCTTTCACCGGGGTTTGTTTAGATGATAAAACATCTGACAAGTCCTTACGAGTCTTTCACATTTATATGAGCAGGAAAGGACATAAAACATTTTAAAATAAACCGCTGTGTTGTCAGCAGCCCCTCCAGCGAACGATAATTTGCTGGTTCAGCATCTAGAAGTTAACCTTTAAGATTAATAATACAAAGAAACATCAAAAACTACAATCAAGTCATTACACTTAAATATTTGACTGTATGAGCCAGAGAAATAAATGGATAGCATATTTCGCTTCCCCTAAACAGATTTTCCAGCTAAATTATAAGGTGCTAATATAGTCGTATACACTTTAAATTATTTCCTTCCTCATATTCTTCATCATTAGTTTCAGCTGAACAACATGTTGCTGTAGCGTTTTTTTGTTTAGTTGCTAATTTTGAAACGTTTCTCCCCCAATTGGCTAATACGCTAACAACAGAGCTAATTTTTCACTTTGAATTTGTTTAGCATACTTAGCTCTGATTTGTGTAGCTGCTTTGTAAACTTTCAGTTGAGTAAACTAATTGCTTCCCGTAAGATAATTTATTTTTCAGAATAACTTTTAAAGCATTAATATACTTGGCTGCAAATAAAGTTTGACGTCTGTGTTCAAGTTTTGGTTTGTGCAAGTTTATCTTCACACTCTTATGTTGAAATAAGTGCAGATTGTTTACGCAGCATTTTCTGTCTCTTCTTTCCCCCTAATAACTTTAAAACAACATCCAGGAACCAAATAGACAGTATATTGTAAATACAATATGTAAGAGCAGAAAAACATAGATAAGAACAAAAATGAAATAAGTTTTTAGCTCTCATATTGTGAATAAGTACTAATCAGACCCACACGCCGCCCTCTTCCCACACAGACTAAGCTTTAAAGTTCATTTCCTGACATTATTGGGCAGCTTCTAATGCAGCACTGTGATGAAAAAGCAACAAAGGCTGCAAGACAAACACAAAGGAAAGCAGGGTTTTACCTGTCAGTCTCATATAGACACACAACCTAACTGAGTCATTTTACAGGCTGCAACTCGCTCTTAAAGCCACTGCAGAAACCTCAGCTTGTTAAAGCACTTTGCTGTTTGAGGTATGCATCTGCAGGAGTCTCCCTCCAGCTGCAGAAACCAGCATTAAGCCGAATATCCTCAGAGTTTTATAATAAACACAGTTGCTAATGTTTTTAACTATCTTTGTGTTGAGGAGGGAAGCGCACAGAAACTGACATGATGGATGATTTCATTCTGCTTCTCTAACCTTCAACTCCATGTTTAACTTGAAGGCAAGTCAAGTCAAACCTCCCCTGCTGCAGGGCCGTGTTAAGCTAGCAAAAAGCCTGGCTGCTCTCCAAGCGTCACTATATCACGCAGGTTCACTAGGGGAGGTGAAGCGTCTACAGGCTACAAATTATTCCTTGATAAACTCAGCAGGGAGCTAACAGGCTGCAGTTTGGTTGTTCTCCACTTCCTAATGTCTTTACGGTACAAAAACAGCTACACAGATCAGCGCTTTAGCATTTATCTGGAAGAGTTAGCTTAACAGAAGCTAAGTACGCTAAACAATTTCAAATTAGTAGAAACACCAAAGTGTGAAGTGAAAAACGAGCTCTGCCGTTAGCGCAGGCGTTCCCTCCACTGCAAATCACGTTTTCAAAATGAGCAAAAATGCTAAACAAAAATATGAAAGCAAAATGGAGTTTAGCTGAAGCTAATGCTAAAGAACATGAGGGAGGAAACAGCTGATTGTTGGTGCTTAAATTTATTTAACTTTCTGTTAAATAAATTTTTAACCTGAAACCTTTGCTTTAGAATTCGGCTGGAAAATTTGTGCTAAAAATGTAAAAGTACTAAAGTGATGAGAAAAGCAGAAGTGTGGCTGGAAGTAACATGTTCAAACTTAGGAAAAGCACGAAACAAAAATGTGAAAGTGAGACAGCAAAATGATGTTTATGTGAAGCTAATACTAAATAACGTGAGAGAGGAAGCAGTTGGTCGTTACTTAACTGAAAGTTTACAAAACAACCAACTTAATTAGCACTTCAGAACTTGAACAGAAAATGTATTTAGGGGAAGTTAAGTATGCTAAACGTTTTCAGTTACCAGAAGCGCCAAACTAAACATTAGCTTTGTTACTAGCGGATTAGCAGAGGAGTTTCTGCCGCTGGTTAAAAGCGTCCCGGCCGTGAAAACCTCCACCCAGCCCTGCAGAGATATTGAGTTACCTGCTGAGGTATCCAGCAGCTCTGATCTGACCTAGAAGCCTGCAAAGTTGGAAAGTTTCCTTCTGATTGCGGTTGAAATGTTTCAGGCTTTTGCTTTTTTAAAGCAGATTGACGAGACCATCGCTGCTACGGGCTGCACCTTTAATTTAAGGGTTTACTTTTCTTTTCAGAGTAAACCAGGAAGCTGCTGGGGCCTCCGAGGGTCGCTGAAGGATTAGAGCAAACCAACATGCCGCTAATAGCAGAGCTAATGCTTCATTTAGCGCTTCTGCTAACTTTGGAAACCTTTAGCATACTTAGCTTCCCCTAAATTAAATTTCCATTCAGATTGTGAAGCGATAATTAATTTGGCTGTTTTGTAAACTTTCAGTAAAATAAAGTTCAACATCTGTGTTGAAGCTTAATATCAACTCCTGCTCTTATTTTGAAGTAGGTGGAGATTGATGACCATTAAACTGATACATCATGGTTGAATTTAGTGCTTCAGAATCAGTGTCTTTAAAATAGCATGTAGGTATTGTACTTTAGCATTAGCTTCCTCTAAGCATTGGTATAGCCCTTAGCATTAGCTTCCTTAACATGTGGTGTAGCGCACTAGCATTAGCTTATTTTAAATAGGAAGTTGGTCTATCGGTTTAGCGTTAGCTTCCTTGAAATGCTGTGTTGGTGAAGCGTTTCAGCATTAGCAGACCTACTATTTACGGTCAGTACTTTATGGTTAGTGCAGCTAACTTTTAGTAACCACCACTGGTTTTTACATTATGATGAAATCCAAAATAATAATATAAAACAAACTTGTTATAATAAGATTTATTTTGTGTTAAAACCAAAACATCTTCTTGTTTAAAAAAGAAAGGTGGTAGCAGTAAATCAGCAACACCTGTTGCATCGACTAGAAGAAACGAGGTGAGAATAGAGTCAGAGGAAGCCCCTTTAGCCTTTTTAAGACGTCATATTTTAGATCCCGTTATGAAAAGATACATTCCTGAATTTATTTCCAAGGTCTGGCAGTTAAATGCTTCTGTAGGTTTTACAGATGACAATGAGAACATTTACTTCTTCATCTTTTTCTTCAGATGTAGGAGATTCATTTTCCCATCCGTGTTTGTGTGTTTTGTCTTGACTTCATAAACTCCAGCCTGTGAATGCCCTTCCTGTAACAATTTGTAGCTGTCGAGACTTATGTACTTTCTGTTGTTGAATGGCGCATTGTTTGTCTGGAAGCAGAACGAGGCCACACACATACAAACATCCTCTCCTCCTCCTCCTCCCAGCAGGAATGCCTCCGCATGAACCTGCGTGTGTGTGCAGCTCCAGTTGTAACTTTCTGGATCTCTGTCTGGTTTCTGAGTGACACACACAGGGAAATCTCCCCGGTGAAACGTCTGCGCTCAGGGGGAATGCCTGAGCGCAGACAAAAGCGGCGTATCCTGGCTTGGCTTCTCCGCGCATCGCGGCTAAACGCAGCAGGACGGCAGCGGAGAGCTCCTCGGTTCAGACTGCAGGAATATCCATGAAGCTGAAGGATTTCTGTTGTCTTGGTGCTTATTTCGATTAAACTTGGGTTAGGATGACACAAACGTCACAAACTGACGTTTAGATCCTGGAGGTTTCCAGACTTTTCCTTCTGCTCAGCTCTCTGAAGGTCCCACCAAAGCATTTCAATCACATAGAGCTCTGAACTTTGACTAGGCCATTGCAGGACCTCGGTTCTACTGTGTTTGATGACAATGTTGGACAGATGGAGTCACATTAGAATACTTTGGTCATTAGAGGAGATCAAGGCTGTAAAATAACCACCGTGTCTGACTGTCAATGTGACGGGTTTGTGATTATGTGCCGCAGTCGAAGCTAATGTGCTTATAGCTTATTCTTCATTTAGCGCTTTAGCTAACTTCTAATGGTGGACAAACATCTGCTAATGCGCTAACAGCAGACCTAGCGTTTAGCTTAGCTTAATCTTTCTGGATAAATTCTAAACTGTCATTTATTTGGCTGTTTTCTGAAGTTTCAGTTGAATAAAGTTCAAGTTTTGGTTATCGACTGGTAATACTTCGTAAAGTAGTTTATGTAGCCGTTTACATCCATGCTCTTATTTTGAAGAGTGTTTGCAGAGCGGTTCTGCTTCCTGTCCTCTTGTTCTCTCTGTTTCCCTCAATAATTTTATTTCAACCTGGAAACAAACAAGAACAAAATAAAGCAGACAGAAGAGAATAAATATAAATACAATATGTAAAGGCATTAGAACAAGCAAATTATGTCAAAATTAAAAGCAATAGTATGCTGATTCTTTAAAGTTGTTTCTGCTGATTGCTAATTAGAAAATATTTTAAACAGAAATTTTATTTTAACTTAATCTGCTGAACCAACTTGTATTTATTCCAACATTACAGTTTAGATTTTGTTTATAAAGTTTTACTGAATGTAATAAAAAAGCGTGAATATGAGTGGAGTGAACTCATTCTGTTTGAGGTGAACGAGTTCAGGCATCTCTAAGGCTTTGAGACTAAAAACACAAATATCATAAAGGAGAGTATATCAGTGTCAGAATCAGAGCCAAGTATTTGCTCACTGAACCTGCAGCGAAAAGCAGCCGCTGCTCAAACACGGAGCTTTTCTTCTTCTGCTGCTGCTGCTAAATGACACCAGGGCAAATAATGCGACGCATTTAGACGAGTTCGGTCAGATCTTTGATGGGGAGGATGAAAGGATGCGGCCTGCGTTCGCTCTCTGGTGTGTCTGAAGAAAACCAGACCAAATCATAAAGTATTAATAATTTTGGTGTCAGGAAAATGAGCCATTTCGAAATCCTTCCAAATGTTTAGTGACATTCAGGCCCGTTACCTAGCAACCTGAGCAGAGCTCCAGCATGTTTGGCCAGCAGTTTTACTGCTGTTTGTGCTGCTGCACTGCAAAAACACAAAAACCTATCAAGTATTTTTGGTCAAGTTTCTAGTAGAAACATCTTACTACATTTGAAATTAGATAAAACTAACTTACAAGTAACTTCTCAGCAAGAAATAGGAGATTGATTCAAGTGAACAATTCCTTAATATTTGTGAACAAAGTCCTAGTTTCACTGGCAGTATATTGTCCTTATTAACTAGTACTTTGCCCATGAATATTAAGGAATTATTACTCAACAAACTCCTATGTTTTGCTGAAAACTTATTTGTAATGTTAGTTTTGTTTGTGCTAAAACATTTAGAAACTGGAGCAAAACACTTGGTATGAGTTTGTGTTTTGACTCGCCGAACAGAAACCACTTACAGCATTCTTGGTGTTTGTGCAGGAGGCTCGACTTTGGCTTGTCAAAGATGTAGGCAGCCTTTTTCACATGTGAGTGTAAATGTTGAGTTGGGGGGTCCAGCTGCTGTTTATTTGGATTTAAAGTGACAGAGGCCCTAAGACAGTTAAGATCTCTTTAGCTAAGAAAGATTTTGACTGAAAAATGTGGTGCACAGGTTTTGTATAGGCCACAGGTCTATAAGTGGCCACCTGCAAAAGCCTAACTTCACTCCTTTGCATTTAATGAATTTAACCAAACCGTTATCCGGATATTTCTGTGGGGAGTTTAGGAGTAATTTCCGCCAGTAATTACCTGAGCTTCAGAAAATGCGGCTCAATACGAAGCAAATCCCTGTTTTAGTGTTTAGGAAGTCGAGGCCCACGTCGACCCGGAGGGATGAATCAACCACAACCTCTCCCTTTCTCTTTCTGCTCTCCTCCTACACGCCGTCATTAAAGTCTGACAGATGTTTGCTGCATCACATGTGGATTGAAATCCCCTCGCCCCCATGTCAGCAGTTTATTATACACTTCCCTACTGCCGTAAATCTCTCCAGGGAATCGAACCGTCGCCTGCGTCTGGATGACCAAACAAACGTTTTGCGAACGCAGCCGCTGCTCTTCTTTCACATGCAGGAGATTCGGGTATCGCGAATCCTGAACAACATAATCGGAATGCCGCTTTTCCCTCCTTTGTCCCGTTTTTGTTTGACAGATTGTTTTGTTCTTTTGGGATAATTTGACCTGGAATGTTTCCACTTCAGGCTTCAGAGCTCCTGGGCAGGAGCTGCTCAGGTTGGAGTGAAATCAGGACTCTCACATCAAAGCTTTGGGTTGTGGAAATTTGATTTCTTTTTCTGATGTATTTCTGCAGATAAAATCATAAAGGATCTTAAAATCTTAAGCTTTTACACCTTTTATCATGCTACAATCATAAACTTCAGGGTATTTTTTGTGAAATTGTAATCTTTGATGCTCCAAAATAAAATCCCAGCGCTGTTATAACTATTAACTCTTAAGTTATCAGGGTTTGTATTCCCCAAGAATCCCAACACTTTCCCACCTGATTATCGGTTCAGTTGGGAGCAAAACTGCAACATTTGTTTCCAGCTGCTGTGGTTCTCCGTCTCACTGTTCCCCTCCTGGCCTGCGGGGGCGCTGCACCAAGAACCACTGAAGGAAACAAAAAATATCTCCAGAAGACACTGAGCGCAGCTTCCTTCTTCACCAAAAGGAAAAAAAAATTGTGTGGTGTCAGATTTCAGCGGTTGTAGACCATTCCAAAAGCAGGAAGTGAACTACAGCTCAAGGCATTCTGGGTAAATGCAGCCAAAACCAAACATGAGAGCCTAGCGCTAGCGGGAGAAATGTCTCATGATCGTTTGCCAAAGACAAAAGAGAAATCCTCAAACCACTAAAATCTGACTGCACTCCATTTTTGTCTCCATTTTGTTGCTCTCAGTGTCTTCAGAGGTTTTTATGTCATTTCCATGGTTCTTGGTGCAGCGCCCCCACAGGCCAGGAGGGGAACAGGTTGCTCAAAGGGTTTGATCGGTTTGATCCAAAAACCATTGATGAAAATGTTAGAAATATTGTGATTTTGTTCCCCAAACAAACCAAGTCTACCAGACTATCAGGTGGGAGGACAGCCTCAAAGCCACATAATTCTGATAAATGGAGAAAATTTTTAAGAAAGGAAACGAAATCCAGAGCTTGGAGTTAAAAACGGATTAATTAAATTAGTCTTCATGTCAAAACGTGCTTCTAAATGAACATTTATGTGGCGAGACTGAAGTATGGAAACAGGAATCCAGAGCCGTCAGTTTCTCCATGAACCCGAAGTGAAAAGCAGACCTGGTGTCTCATTAAGGTGAAGCAGCCACAGACATTGATGATGATGACTCAGCAGCATTCAGGTTTGCCTGTATCGTCTTGTCGTTTCCGAAGGCTTTCATCTGCAGCTTTTCCAGCGTCTACAGTCGGATTATGATTAAGAATTTCCAGAGTATTTACCTTTGGCACGATGGAGGAAGAAGGAAAAGATGAAGGGTTAAGACAAAAAAGCTAATTAGGAAACCAAACAAACAGATGAGTTTCATTCCCCTTTTCTAAATATTGTGACATATGAAGGGAGAAGACATGAAGCAACAATCTTGGGGTTGAAACTCTTCCATTTCACCCCAATCACTCCATCTTATTGGTGCCTCAGCTGAAGCCATGAGGCCTGGACAGATTCAGGTGTTTTGGCCTATCGGGTCCAGGAAGGTGGGACCAAAGTCATATTGTTGATGTGGGAGGTTCATTTTCCCACCAAACCTCTTTCCCTGTAATATCCTCAAGCTGTTTGTCCTATATACTGTTTACACCAGCATGGTAAACATGGCAGAGAGTTTCGGCTCTCACGTCTTCACAGGTTTGGACACGATGATTGAAAAAGAATGGTCAGTTCACCCACTGCACGTTTTGTCTAACGCTGCGTACTTCTTCCTCTTGGTCATCCGGGTCTCTGGAAGTTGAGCAGATGAGGCCGTTTCCCACATAAACAAACATCCTCTCAAAAACATATTTTCCAGAAAAGTTTGCCAAGGAGGTTGTGAGAGAAAGGGGAGGATGATGTGATGGTCGTCACCCAACTGCATCCAGAACCACACAGCAGGCAAATGTGACAGTTATCCGACTTTTCATGTCAGTCTGAACAGCCTGATTCTGATCTTTCACTGCCCAAAATATTCCAACCTGGGCCAGTTCAAGATGTGGAAATAAATTGTATCTGACGGTTTTCAAAGCATCTGCGGTCTGAACAGTCATGGCGCTTTTTTACATCAGAGTCGTGAGATAATTCACAACACAATCCCACCAGTCTTGGTTCTGACGACACGCGCAAACAGACTTCTCTTTTCATGAGCTTCCTTTGTCTTGTGATCTTTACGATACTCGGCTCCCATCGATGTCACGTTGCTGTGGATGTGGGTCGCTTGGGAATTATTAATGGTTCATTCAGAAGACTGATTGTAGTCGCATTTAATCAGTAGTATGAACCACCGGGCAAAATAAATAAACCGGATTTCAGTAAAATTCAGACCTGCTCAGGCTGTGCCGTCCTGGACGAACGCCAGGCCTCTCGGCTGTTCAGTGGTTCTCACTGTGGTTCTGTTGAGTCCCAAGGCCTTAAAGATGTCTATGAAACACTTTCCAGGTTTTAGAAGAGACGTTTCTCTTCTGTTCTTGAGGTTCTTCACATTGAGTCCTGATCACATGATTTGCTCTTTGGGATCAGACTGAATTGGTGACCAAAGAGATGGTGGTTAATCAGGTTCCTGATCACTGTGGCGTCTGCTGGGCTGGATCTGCGACCCGTGAGTCCTTTCTGTTTCACCGTTCCTTCATGCCTGGTTGACCCGATAAAACGGTTCCTTTCACTCGCGTCGCCGCAGTGAACCGCCGTCAGTCTCTGGACCTACTGACATTCAAACATGTGACCCATGTGTTTTGGTTTAGTTGGCAGAAGAAAACAGTTTGGTTGATGTGGTTTGAAGCTCATTGTGTCCAGAAACCTGCAGTTGATTTCCTGTTTTTAAGCACCAACTCAGATCACCAGATGACCTTTTCAGTGCAGAAGCGTTGAAGTGGTACACTGCTGTTACTTTCTAGTTTCATGTAGAGACCGAAACCTTCACCACTTTGGTGTCATTTGTTGTCCTTTGCTTGTTAAATCAATATTCTGTCTGGCTCTTATGGAGCCCCAAACCAGCCTCTCCGTGGCGAACTCAGCGCCTGGAGTTCCCCTCTTCTGTTCGCAGGTCGGACAAAACGCTCGCTCCTGACTCATGCTGGCTACAAACCAGCACAGCATTGTTTTTGTTCATTTCTGAGTGAGTCACCGGGCAGAAAACACGAATCAAGTCTTTATTGGATGCTGTTGTCCCTTTACGGCCGTGACACGCGGATGAACTGTGAATTCAAACCTGCTGCACAGCACAGGAAATGCTGGTGGATACAGTCTGCTTTGGATATTCCTACTGCGTAGATAAAACAGGTCTCGGCTTTCAGTTTATGTTGCAGGAGAGGAAGAAAACCTTAATAAGCTGCAAATGAGTGGTTTGGAGAAACAGCCTCGGTCTGTTATTGTTACGGAAACAAACTGAGACCAAATAAACATTTTGTCTCAGATTCTTTCAACATGGAGCGTGACTAATGTTCCCACAAAGTGGCTCATTTTCTCTTAAACATCCTGCCATCTTTTCACAGCTTCTTCTAGGGAGAAAGACACAGACACAAGAATCATGGATGGATGGATGGATGGATGGTTGATTAGTTAGTTGGATGAATGCATGGATAGATGAATAAAGGACATATGGTTGGTTGACTGGTTGGTTGTTTTGAGTGGACCGTTATATGAACAAATAGTTGGATCATTGGACGGTTGGCCGATGAGTAAATAGATGCATGAGTATTGTTTTTTCCAGACCTGGAAGGGAAGAAATTTTCTTCCTGTTGGTGTTCAGCGTCGTGCCATTCCCTCATTGTGGATCAGTCTTCTTTCCTTCCTTCCTTCCTTCCTTCCTTTGGCTCTTCTCTCCGTTTACTTTACGGACAGAAACTCTGAAGTCCCAGAACGTTCCCGTTTCGTTTTCTCGTGGGAAAACGACTTCAGTGAGACCCAGAGAGCACTTCCTGTTCCTCCGGAGCAGGGCGGACACGTTGCTGGAACGGTCCTGAGGGAAAACCCGGACAGGCCAACATGCTCATCATCTGGATCATTTATTCTTTCCTCTTTATCCGGTTACTGGTCCACT
This sequence comes from Poeciliopsis retropinna, assembly GCA_010277075.1. Lineage (NCBI taxonomy): Eukaryota > Metazoa > Chordata > Actinopteri > Cyprinodontiformes > Poeciliidae > Poeciliopsis > Poeciliopsis retropinna. The sequence goes on along the minus strand of VMRM01000037.1, from coordinate 2,043,330 downwards.
GCTTATCCTCTCATCAGGTGTTGTTCTGTTGATTTTCCCCTCAGACGATGATAGATGGTGGTTCTATGAGCTGGCAGTGTGTAGTTCGGCGTTTGGCCCCCAGTCGGACCCTTTGACCTGGTTTTGGGAGTCGGATGTCTGAGGAAGGAGACGCTCCGACATGTTGGAGCGAACAGCTGGAATGTGCCGCTCTTGCAAAACCTCTGCACCTCTGGACTCACACAGCTTCACTTTTCCTGTCATCTTTAGAAGTATAGCTGTGGTGAAAAAGAAAGTACACCCCGACTCAGCTTCAGGATGTTCGCCACCAGTTTCCACACCAATGATTAGTGGGAGATGAACCACTGGTTCTCCGCTGGACCAGCTAGCCGATGCTAATTATCGACTGGTTACGTCATCAGTTAAAGCAACAATGTCAGCCTTGAGCTCAGAGAAACAGCTGCTGCTCCCCATCAGTCTGTCCAGGGTTAAAGGTCAAACTATCTAAGCTCAGCTTCAGACCAGACTCTACAGGTCTCAGCAGATTAAAGGTCAAAGTTCATGACACGGCAAGCGTTGGAGAGGAAATGAAGGACAAGGCTTCACTCCACTACTTGAAAAGTGGATGGATGTTTGGTCGGATGAATAAATGGTTGGATGAACAGGTGGTTGTGGACGTCCCAATGGCCTAGTCAAAGTCCAGACCTAAACTCAATGGGAGGAAAACTGGGCTGCTGGGGTGTACTTACTTTACTTATTTTATTTCTTTCCAAACTCAACTTTTCCATATTGAATTTACAGAATGAGAGTTAAATAGTTTCAGATCCTTGAACAGAGGGAGGGGGGGGGGGGAGGGGGGGTGGGCACAGTGACGCCCCCCCCGCTGTCAATGTGCAGCCAGGCCGCGGCGCGCCCTTTGACCCCCGTCTCCCAGGCGACCCTGGGTCCGGATTCCTGCAGAGGGAGGGTTGTTTCCTCCAGGTGAATGATTAGTCAGGGTGCCGTGACCCCTCGCGAGCCGGTCGCCGCCGGCAACACTTCCTGCTCTGTTTGTTTTAAAACCTGGAGGCAACAAAACGTGAAAGTTTCCAGGATGGAAACGGAGAAGAGCAGAAACACGGAGCTGCTTGTGTTCAGATGTTCTGATTGGCTGAGAGTCACCTGGTGACCCCTCAGCTGACCTCACTGGGGCTGGGTCGCCCCCTGCTGGTCAGACCTGGAATCACGCCAGAGAAATGATTAAATAGGATTAAATGGGAAGTTGGGAAATAATCTGTATTATTTATCAAATCGATAGAAAGTAGAAGATAAAAACTGTTTTTGTTCTGGTAAATTAAAAAATAATTATCCATGCATACATATTTTCATAATATTTTTTTCTAATAATTTCCTGCCTGTTAATTTCAGATTATTCTGTTATTCTAATCTGTAAATCTCCTCCTGCATCAGACTCATTTAATCTAATTTAATCATTTTCCACCAGAGCAGTGATGGACAGCAGGCGGTAACCTGATCAGCTGATCTTCCTGCTGATAACAGAAGTTTGGATTAAACCGAGGAGAAACCCTGCAGCCGAGTTTCAATGCGCCAGATTAAACCCGATCAGCTCAGCGCTGCGTGTTTGCGGTCTGCGCCGCAGACGAAAACAAGCAGCCTGTAACGACTTCGTTATCTGCTCAGCATCAGACGGACACAGAATCAAAACCTTTTGTTTCCATCCCGCGGCGCTGTGGCTCCAACCTGCCAGACGCTGACAGCTTCATGTCGGCCTGTTTGATTTTCCCCAGGTGGGTTTTTGTCAGCAGATCACCTGCTGCTTCTGCTCATTTACAGGACAGTTATTTTAATCTGTTCTGCTCCTGGTGTTGAAAACCTTTTCCACATCAGAGTCAGGGTTTTAAAAAGTGTTGTGGTTAGATTACAAAGGCGGCTGATGGATGTTTGTTTTCATTATAAACAGCAGAGGGCGCCATTTCCCATCTCACCTGTCTGTTTCTGTGGCTCTTGCAGCAGAATGACGCTCCAGTCTCACCTTTCTGAGACCATTAAAACTTGTTTAATCAAGTTTAGCTCTTGTTTTAAGTAAATAATTACTTGATGTTAATTTTTTAAAAAGTATTTCACTGATAAGACATTTTTCACATCATATTTGTCTTGCTTGTGAAACTAATATATATATATTTTAGCAATATTAAGCAGTTACTGACTTAAAACAAGCTCCATTAATTTAAATAAAAGTTACTCCTAAGTTCTATGTCTCATTTTTAGTGCAATAAGATGTTTGCACTAGAAAACAGACCAAAAATACTTGCTAAGACTTTGTGCTTTTACAGTGCAGATTTAATTTTCTGCTGTTATTATAAATAAATCCAAGAGCCACAACAGAAGTCTGATGCTTATGGTGTCTGGCTCTGTCGGTGTTTAAATCCAACCTGTGTGAATAAATACTCATAAATCAAAAGGTCTGATTAAATATTTCACCTCTGAGGTTAAAAAGCAGCGATGGATTTTTGTGGTATTTTAATCTTATTGTAATCTTATTTGCCTGAGTGTTTGGGTTTACATTGAGACATACGTCTTGATCAGAGCGGTTAAAGTAAAACTCTCGCAGGCTGAACACAGATCCATCTCTGTTGATACTGTAGCTGTGTTTCTGCGCCGCGGGCCCCGTCGTTAAGGAATGCGTCTCCCAGAGAGTGACAGCCAGGCTGTTGCTGCTTGTCTGAGCAGGAACCCTGCAGGCTCGATCCGCAGCAGACGTTCAGTTGACTGATGGAGCCGAGCTTCAGCCAACCAGCAGACGCATCTCATGCATTAAAAAAACCAAGGGATTAAAAAAAATTAAGATTTTTAGAAGAGTCGTAGTTTACAATGAGATCAGTATTATAAGATATTAGTTGGAAGAATAAGCAATGAAAAGAAACAGCTAACAAGCTAAATATTTAGTTTTCAGAGTAAATTTTCAGCTTGCTAGCTAAATGTATTGTTTCAAGCTAAATATTTAGTAAGAAAGCTAAATATTTCATTTGAAGCCAGATATTCAGATTCGAAATAAGTGTTTAGTTAAGACTAAAACTAAATATTCAGTTAGCACGCTAAATGCTTTTCCTTTAAGCTATATATTTAGCTAGCAAGCTGTATATTCACTTCCAGCTAAATATTTAATTAATCAAAAAAAAATTTTAAGGCTAAATATTTAGCTTTAAACTAAATGTCAAATAAATGTAGCTTCAAATTAATTTTTCATATGGTGCTAAATTTTTAATTCTGTTGCTAAGAAGTGCAAAACATTGCAAATGTCTTAATAAACTCTTACTGGAGTGATTTTTGACTCCTACTTATAATATTGATACTATCTAAATGTTTAGCTCTGAGCTAGCTTTGCAAACTAAACATTTAGTTTGAAACTGTGACATTTATAATAGAACAAATAACTTTGTGAAAATAGGACTTTAAAAAAAGAACGGCCACAACCCAAATTGTTGCTGTGCTTTTTGACCGAGTAACTTTACAAACGGTATGGAAATCCATTCCTGCCCTTGGCAGAACTCAACTCCACTTCTGTGAAGAAAGAAATAATGCCGAATACTCCGGCAGACATTTTAGAGCCAGCAGATTTTGCAGGAATGTCTTTGGTTTCTCACTGAGACAATGGAAGCCACATTCCTGAGACATGGCTGAGAAAGGAGAGCGAACCGCGACCACACTGGGCTGACTGCACTCTGGGCCTGTCCCTAATCAACATTATTTGAGATTTTAGAAGACAGTCAGTACTGTTGGACATATCTTTAGGAAAATGACACCTGAAACTCTTCAAGGAAGTTAAATTGTCCAAATGGTATAACTCAAAGGTTGGATGTTTTTTTCCATTTATTGTTGGACTTTCTCTGAGAAAGTTTAACAGTTTATGGCCTGATTGTAATCGGGGCGCGTTCATCCCTCCGGCGCAGCGGCCCAGTCAGAACCTGCCCCTGCAGGCCTGATAAGTGTCCATCTGTGGGAAACCAGAACCCTTTCCCTCGGAGCGCGATAACCGTGACCCCGTGACCTCCATTCTGTTGCACAACCCCCCGCTCCTCTTTCTCTGGCTGTCGCACACACTCAGTGACACACATTCACTGCGCAGAGATCTGAGAGATGGAGGACGAGATGTCGTTTAAATTAGGGTCTTTCAACGTGATGAGCAAGGCAGGGAGGGTGCTGCTACAATCTGGAGCTGATGGAGGCCAAGCTGCAGCTCAGGCTGGGTTATTATGGTCTGTTTTTCCTAAAATCTGATGTTTAGGGTGGGTATATGGGCAAAAGTATTGTGCATAAAGAATCTCGTTATTCTTAGATAATGAGATTTTACGTGTTTTAGGCTGTCTTGTCACTTTAAATCCTAACAATCTGCTGCTGGCCACGCCCCCCACTCACTCACACAGGAAAATGGCTGCAAACAGATGAGCAATTATACAACCATGCATCTTTGAAAAGCATTAGTAGAACCTCCTGTACAAAGAACAAGAATGCAGTAAGTTGTTTCTGGAAAGTAAGTCAATTACAAAACACTTGTCTCTTCCAGCAGCCATTATACAGCACATACAGTGGTAAAACCAGCTGACCAAACATGCTGGAGCTCCTCTTTGAGGCTGGGCTTGGCTGAAGTTGCTAGGCAACGGTGGAATGTGACTCAACATTTGGCATGTTTTTGAAATGGCTCCTTTTCCAGACACTATAAAACATTCAACGTTTTTTCCAAAACCAGCTGTATAAAAACATGCAAAAAGTGAATTTTGCATAACTAGTGCTCTTTAAAGTTTTATTTTTCCTGTGCACCCAGAACTTACATTTGGACGTAAAATGAACCTCCAGGCTACTTTCCTAGAACTTAACATTAAAGGAGCCCTACTAAAGTTTACAAAGCAGCTGTGTGAATTAATCCAGAAAAATTTAATCTAGGGAAACTAAGTGTGCTAAATGTTCAAAGTTAGCAAAATTGCTAATTATCAGATTGGCAGCGGTGGAAATGGTTATGGTTTTTATTGTCTGGGTTGCTGCCAATAATCAGACACATTTTTACCTGAAGTATATAAATCATATAATACCATCTCAGTGTTTCTTTCCAAAATGTACCCATAATTTACAAGCTACTTTCACTAAACTTCCTGATTCTCACATATGCTGGTTTGTTATTTGAATTCACCAGTTTCTCTCACAGAAACTATGAATTACTTTCCTGAAGCATTCAGAGCTAATGTGTCTACCAGAAAGCGCTCTAGTGATTCCTCCTCCCCGAGAGGGAAAACCGCACCATTTCCTTTGTGTTGCTACTCTTCAGTGGAGCAATTCAAGCTTCCTGGTTCGTTATTTAAAGCTGTTCTGGTCTTAAATTAGTCAGTGAAGTTAAATTTAGAGTGTTTAAAATGAACCCTCAGGGTGTGAAATGGGATATGGGAATCACAGGGATGTTGGTGCTGCAGTGAGTCGATCAGTCACCTGCTCTGATGGGCTCATTCCTGGCATTGGGTTGCGTCCTTCTGTCTGTTCTTGGGACGACAGACACACGGCTGGAATTTCATCTCATCTTCAGGATTTCTTAAACATGACAAAAAGTGACAAAAGTTTTTCAGTTTGCTTTATGTTTGTAAACCAAAGGAAAACAAGTCATGTTTTAGCTTTTATTTGGTTAACAAATGCTACATTATCACACTTAACAAATGACACTTTGATACCATTCTACTTCCTATTTAACTATGGAGGACTGATCCTGCCAAAATTGGCATTAAATATGGAAATAAATAAATGGCTTCATGAAAAACCTAATGTGAGCAATATTGTATCCAAAAACAGAAAATCCAAACTTTCCCAATGTATTTGATTATACATTGTGACAATAGATTAATTTTTTAAAATAATATTCAACAGTATTAATTTAACATGATCACTATTATTTAACGTTCAGTCTTGTTTTTTCTTTAAAATATTTCCTTATTTAGTGTAATTTTATTTCCTTATTAACCTCTTCACAATCTATTTCTTGGTTATTTACTGTAATTTTTTAAAATTATACATTTATTTTTTATTTAATATTTTCTTTTCACACTTTTGTTTAAATTTAATAAGAGTAATATTTAACTTTTTATTTTTTGGATGTGATATTTGACACATCAAGTACTTTATAAAGCCACTTATTTGTCTCTATAGTTGCCAGTATTGGCATGATCAGCCCTCCATAGATACCAACCCGATCATGCTTTCCATGGTCTTGTTTAGAAAGCTGTAGTTTCAGCTTCTCCCATTTCTTTTTCTTCAGCCTTAAACACACAGTCCCAACTTTTGAACCCCTCAAGCTGTAATTAACAGAGCGACAGCACTTTGAAACAGGAAGTCCTCCAGCCAGTTCTTCTTCATGTCTTAAGGAGACTCTTTATTAGCGCAGCGAGAGATGAAAGAAACGTTGAAAACAGCCACACATAATTTCTGACAAACTCCATAAAGAATGTTCTGCGTTTGATGTCTGGAGATTACGTGCGCTAAAAGATGCAGACTGAAGTTGAACAAACGTCTTCGAATGTAATTTATGTTTCTGCTTAGTTTGTTTTTCTTCCTACACTGCAATTACTGCTGACAAGCAAACCTTTTACTAAATACTTTTGCCAAGTTGACAGAAGGTGTGTTTGGCTACATTTCCTTCCAACGGCTCATTGGAAATCGGTAAAGTTTCTAGTTTATTTTAAAGTTCAAGACATCTTGATTAAATGTTAGACAACCAGGAGAAAGAAGGGAATCGCCATCCAAAGTTTACGGTAATCTTTAAATGAGGCTTGAAATTGGTTCTCGAAATGCATTGTTGAAGGTTAACTCGAGAAAGTCCTCTTGCCTCCTGGAGTTGTCATTATGTCCACAGTTGCAATCAAATTGTCCCGTTTGGCAGTTTTACAATGAGTGATTGGTTGTTTTGAAGGGCTGCATCCTTCTCGCCCCGAGGGGAAACAGATCTTTCTCCAGGCAGACAAACACAGAAACCTTCTGCTTTTCTAGCTAAATCACAAATTCAGGGACTTTCTGTAAACAAACAAAAAACATTCCTTCACAATTAAATATTTAACATAATTATCTAATCCAACAAAAACAACCCTTGCAGACGCAAAACAAAGACTTAGAGTTGTCAACCTGACATTAAAACATCTGCATAAGAGACACTGCTCTGACGGAAAAGACAGACTTCAGCTTTTATCACCCAGCGGCCATTAGTGGCTGTGGAGGGTCTCTGGCAAACAGACCCGCAGGCGGAATAAGAGACCAGTTTGGGCAGAAATCCTGGATTATTGAGGCGGTTCTGAAACAACCAACTTAAAGAATAATTGTGACACGTTTCTCTTCACCAGGCTTTACGGTAATCCTTCAGCCATAAGCCACCAAACTTTCTTTGGACTTTTGGCAGAACCATTTTAAAGATGTTACCAGTGTAACTTGGAGGTCATCATAAAGTCCCAGTGCTATCAAAAATAATCTACCTTTTACAGATTTGTCAGTTTTAAAGCATAGTTGAAACTCTAAATAAAATTTTTATTGCAGAAAAAACTGTATAAATTGGTACTTATGGGGGCTTTCTTAACATTTTTATACAGTTTGTGTCATTTTAATATAAAATTGTTTTAATTCAGCAAAATTTTGCCTAAAACCATCTTAGTGCTGCCCTCCTTGGGTTGAACATTGATTAATAAACTAATAGACTAACACTGGACCATTATTGGACTTAATGAACTTAATTGTCCATTAAGTCCAATAATGGTCAAAGATGTGTGTCCAGTTGTATGTGGTGTTGATCTTGGAGTAAACTCACACCAGCCCCGTTGAGTCCACTTCAATCCAGCTCTAGTTTTGGTTAGTTTGAAATGAACTCTGCTGACACGGATACGAAAGCCAAGTAGACCGGACACCGCTCCAAAAGCAGGAAGTGGACTACACTGCAGGGTATTCTGGGTAAATACAATGAAAACAAACATGCTAGGCTAGCGTTAGCAGGATAAATGGCTCGTGGCCTTTAGCCACAGCAAAAGAGAAATCCGACAACCGCCAAAATCTGATGCCACTTCCATTTTGTTTACATATTGTGAAGGAGGAGGTTGCATTCAGCGTCTTCAGAGGTTTTCATGTTGTTTCCTTCGGTGGTTTTTGGTGCAGCGCCCCCGCAGGCCAGGAGGGGAACAGGATGCTCAGAGGTTTTGGTTGGTTTGACTCAGAGCAGAGAGGAAGAGAAACACAGCAGCTGAAAATGTAACAAATGTGGCAGTTTGGGCCCCCAATTAAACCAAGTCTACCAAACTTTATCTTTAAGGATCATGACTTTCTGCACTGCGAAAAGTTAGCGCTGATGCTCAGAAATCAGTTAGTTGAGAACAGCTTCTTACCATTAAACATCCAGATTGTATGTTAGTTTATAGAGTCCCGGTTCTGTTGTTGTTTTTCAGCTGAGTTTCTGGGACATTGTTGTCTGTTCTCAAACTGTCCTCACAGTTTATAATGTAATAACTTTGGTTGAAACCCTGATTCACCCTTAGCCTATATCTATAGTTTTCTAATTAACATAACTTAACAAAGACAGGAACAAATTGCCCGTCTCTGAAAGCATCAGTGTCGTAACCTGAAAGGACAGGCTGCTGTAACTCTGAGGTATCTCTCAGCAGGAGAGATCGCTTTTCACTGCTGCCACAAAAGGAGGAGGAGGAGTTAGCAGCATAAATATTACTAAGGCAGCCAATACGGCGCACACCTCCTCTGAATGGACGCCCTCCTCTTTACTCCTGCTGGAGTGTGTGTGGTGACAGAGCAGAGGGAAGGAGTGTGAGGACTGCGTGGACATGTCATAGTTCCCTCTGGAAGGCTGATTCATCCGGTTGGACACCACAATGAGGAGCTGGTTTCAGGCTTTGCCCCTTCTGACCCTGTGGGTGGGCTACTCCGAGGCTTGGTTCTGGTCCTGGAGCGAGACCGGCACAACGTTGGCGCCCAGGTTGGAACTGGAGGGTTCTGGCATTGCGACAGGTAGCGGAGAGCCTCCATCTGAGAGCAGCACCGCAGCTGGAGCAGAGATCATTGATGAAGGACACGTGCTCCAAACAGTTGGGCAGACTTGGGACGAGACCACTGAAGGTCCTCGAGTGACGACTGTAGTTCCTTCAGCGCAACCAGAGAGGGGGCGTGGAGCGGGACGAGCCGCCGTAGGGATCACAGCACGCAGGAGTAAACCCGGTAATGACATCTTCTCATGCAGAATCTGATGGTTTAGGGTCTTAGAGCCAACGACTGGCTCCAGACCAGTTCTTCTAACAGGAACTGAGGTAAAACCCACAACACTGTTACTGGAGGCAGTTTGAAATCTCAAAACCAGAAGTTTCCTAAGGAAGATTCACAAGGAAGGTTCAGCAATTTAGTCCTGAGTCCTTCTTCTCTTGAAACTCCAAAACAGAGAAAACAGACTGTTTTGGTGAAAACATTTTACAGACCAACTTCGACTTCATTTCAGCCTCTAGTAACAAGTCAGCATCCATTAAGCCACCAGATGTTTTCCTCAGCAGAAGCAACTCATATACCAGAGATATACAGCAACACACCAGGTACTGATGTATCCATCAGATCCTCGGCATGAAACGTCCAGTTAGCTCCAGTGCTTCTCCAGCTCATCAGATCCAGAATCAGCTCACAGCTTCAGTTACTACAGCTAGAAACTGGAGATCAGACCCGAAATCTCTGAACTGAACATTCAGAGCCACATAAAGATGGTCCCAAAGTCAGTCTTCTGTCACCTGAAAAACATTTCCGGGACAAGAGGACGAATGTCGCTTAGTTTTGTTTACATATTGTGGAGAAGGAGGTTGAAACATTAGAGAAACTCATCCAGGCGTTTACTGATTATGGCAACAATATTTTCACACTTTACAACGTCGACCAACGTATTTGATGTATATTTGCTTGATAAGTTTGCTTGTTGGTGACTCAATGATGTTTTTATGATGTGAAGCACTTGTTGCTGCCTTGTTGCTCATTTGCTATGCTAATAAACTTGACTTAGCTCCAACTCCACGTTTCAGATGCTGCTCAGCCATCAGTAGGGGGACAACAGCTTAGCCAGGCAGTCGTAGGTATTGAGGCACCAGCAGGATCCTCACAATGCTTGAAGCTAGATTCCTCTCTTCCTTTCTGCTCCTCCATGATGGGGGAAAACTTTACCATGCCCAATTACTTCAACCACAGCAGCGTGGGGGAAGTCCGGGCGCTCCTGGAAGAGTGGGCGCCGCTGCTGCGGTCGCGCTGCCACCACGCCGTGGAGTGGTTTCTCTGCCTCTTCTTGGTGCCAAAGTGTGGCCCTGCGGCCGCGCCGCCCGCGTTGCCTTGCCGGCGTTTCTGCGAAGTGTTGCGGGACAGTTGCTGGGCGCTCCTGGATGAGGGTCGCCTCCCTGTGGAGTGCCAGGCTCTGCCAGATGAGGAGGATGATGGGTTTCGGTGCTTGACAGTTTGTAACCAGAAAGGTAACCGTTGGTTCAAAATGAACCTTATATTTGGGTTCATTTTGAACTGGTTTGAGAATCCTCTCTTCCCAGCACCTCATTCCCACCCTGAGATATTAACAACGTTAACATCTGATGAATTAACCTTTGGGATATTCTGGCTGCAGCCTAACAAGCTTGGATCCCGACTACTTTTGTTGCATGTTTGTGTTTCTCTCTGAAGTGCTTGTGATTTCCTCAACATGCCGCAAAAATCTAATCTGTTTCAACTTGAACACATTTTCTGCTTTAAGGAAGCACATGTTGGTGTTAGCTTCCAGATTAGGATTTTCTGGTTTGTTGCAGCCATACGGTGGTTAAACAACACAACCACATCATTAAGATGTCATTTCACACAAGAAGCAGCAAAACCGGAAGCAGCTTTTGCAAGAAGCAGCTGCTAATAGTGGAGCTAATTTTTGTTTAGCCCTTTGCTAACTTTGAAAACATTTAGCATGCTTAGCTTCCCCTAAACTAATGTTTCCAGCAGTTTTGTTTACGTTCAGTTGAATTAAGTTAGACATCTGTGTGTGTTGGTTATCGACTGCTAAGCATCCTTCAAGTAATTATTAGACATTTAAATTCATGTTTTGAAATGATAAATCAGATTAATCGTTACTCTGGATTACACAGACTCAAAAAAGGAAACATACTCAGAGCAGTAATTAAGCCAAAATTGATCAAACAATTTGCATTTAATACTGAAAAACCCTTTTTGTCTGCAAAAAGAGTCTCCTGTTAATCACCTTTTGCTATCCAATTATTAATCAATTAATCCAAAAACTAATCTCCAGTTCAGCCTTACACTGTAGATGTTAAGTCAAGTAAGTTTTCACTGAAGAAATTATATTTTATTGCATTTTTGGGAATAAAATCTTACTTAAAGAATTCAATTAAATCAATGTTTGTGTATTTTTAATATTTTGAAAAAGAAGCTTTACTGGGTTTTTGTAATCGGATTAATAAGAAAAATAATCAACAGAATAATTGATTACTAAAATTATTCGTTCAGAATATTGACCATTTTGGATTTCTTTTTGACAGATTAGCTTCATATGCTAGAACCTGGTAAAAGGTACAAAGTTAGAGAGGATTTGTTGTGTTGAACCCTGAATTTCCCCAAATCGCCAAAACGTGACACGTTTTCCTGCGTACCAGGGATGAAATGTTAAGAACCAGCTGTAATCCAGATTTTTTCTGATGCAATACTGGATGAAAACATCATAAATTAGCAGATAGCATCAAATCAGTCATATAATCCCCTATATTACCACGACTCTCATGAGGACAGAGAGAGTCGTTTAAGTGATTAATGTGAGAGTCTCCATGGGTTTATAGTTTTGTGTCAAACTATAAAGCCATAGTTTGACACTTGGACTTTATGTGGGAGGTCGGTTCTTGCTCTGCCTGTCTTCCATATCAGTGGGAACCGAAGATGGTCTTTTAACAGCAGCGTTATCTTTTACACACCAACCTTCACTGACAGACATGAGTGGACATCTTGTTTCTGGGCCCACAACCAGCAGAGAGGTCTGCTTCAAGACATATTTGAGTTGGCGTGAAACAGCGTCAGGAAGGGATTAAGAGTCTCAAAACTGCACAAGTCAGAAACCGCAATATGTTAGCCTGCTGCGTTCAGTCACTGTGGATCAAACCAAGAGTTTTACAGCTAAAATCATTTATAAATCATTTAGAAATAAACACTAATTGATAAGGGTTAGCTAACGTTAATGTGCTACACAATACTTTCACAGAAAACTAATGACAGTTGTGGATACTGCTAGCCAAAAAGTTAGCTATGCTAACCCCTAAACTCTAGTCCTGCAGATTTGTTCTGCTAATGCTAACATGCTACAACACAGTATTTTACAGAAGCTAATGCTAAAGTGCTAACTTCAATTGAGATTATACCTGCCATTGAAAGACTGCAACTCTGGAGCTACAGTATAATTTAAACATTCTAATTTACATACTTTGTAAAGTCCTTAGATATTGTATCTATGTTTAGGATAAGTTTTATTTTGTTCCTGTATGTTTCTTGTTCCTGGGAGGAAAAAAAGCGAGCGAACACAAGAAGAAGAAACTGCTACATAAACAAAATGTCAACATGAACATGGACCTACTTAAAGTAACAGCTGATGACCAAAACTTCAACACAGATGTTGAACTTTATTCAACCGAAAGTTGAAACGGGCAACAAAATTAGTGCTTTACAATTTGTCAGGAAAAGTTAATTTGTAGGAAGCAAGGTGAGAAAAATGTTTTCAAAGTTGGCAAAATGCTGCAGTGATGAGCTAAAACATTTGCTCTGCTATTAGCCGATTAGCACACCACTGTGTGCCAGTTTTGATTTGGTGTTGGATGATCAAATTAACACAAATGGGTCTAGGAAACAGTCACTGCAGGAAGAGTTACATCCTTTCCGAAGGGATGGGTCAGTTTTACACAACTGACCAACGCTAACATGGATTTTAAAACTGTTTTCATTTTTTATTTATTAAACAAAATGGAGTTTGTTGAATGTCCTTCAGCAGCAGTAACTCCCAGCAAAGGTTCATTTGTGTTTTACATCATTGTGAAGGACTTTTTCAGCCATTCTGCTGTAGATTTGAGCTTTTCTGCCTCATCTTTGTTGACTGGAGTCTCACTTAAGGTTAGATTGAGTCATCTACAGAATCTGTGTTAAACTAAAACAGGCTGCATTTGATGGCATTTTTTGTTGTTGAATTATTATTTTTGCCTAAGTTGTCTATTTACTCTAAATCCTTCAGCTAAACCTAAAGTGCATTCGCAGCAGCCCGGTTTAATCCACTTTAATCCAAGTTCGTTTGTGTAGACAGTCTGGTTCGTTTGGGGAGGTGTGAATCGGACCAACAAACCAAAGTCTGGGCCGCCTAAAAACTTCGGTCTTGGTTCGGTTAAAGTGAACTCTGCTGCAGTTTGAATGCATTGTGTGAAAGCCAAGCGGACCAGAGACTGATCCAAGCAGGAAGTGAACTACAGTGCAGGGCATTCTGGGTAAATACAACCAAACGAAACATGTTAGCCTAGCGCTAGCAGGAGAAATAGACAAAAGAGAAATCCTCCAAACGCTAAAATCTGACACCACTCCATTTTTGTTTACATTTCATAAAGAAGAAAATTGAGCTCAGTTTTTGTTTTCATTTTATTCAGTGGTTCTTGGTGCAGCGCCCCCACAGGCCAGGAGGGGAACAGGTTTTTCAAAGGGTTTGGTTGGTTTGACTCAGTGCATTGAGAAAGAACCACAGCAGCTGGAGATGTAACTAATGCTTCACCTTTAGCTCCCAGTTGGAGAGTCTACCGAACCGTCAGCCGGGAGAATAAACCTTAATAAACCGTTAACCCAAAGAGGAGGTATAAGTGATTTCTGTTAACTGGGAGGTTCTGAAGCATCTAACCTCTGAGGGATATTAAGCTATTTTACCTGGATTTCAGTAAAAACTGAAGATAATCTGCTACAACAGTTTGTTAATGTTTCCCTCTCGGCCTTTGTTATTAGTCTCATGACTTCTTCATGGGTTCACCCGCTGAGGCGTTCGCTGACCTTCCATCTTCATCCTGATTATGACGATCCCCGGACGTGTTTCTCTGCTGGCCGGCTCGCCGACCTGTGACCTGGAACCGTGTATTTTCAGGATACTGTGAGGCAGTTGTGGACTTTTCAGTGCGACTCCCATCAGGCGTGATCCCATCACCGTCGGGGGTCAGGATTGTTAGGGCTCAACAACTCCTTTAATTACGTTTTTCCATGGTTACCGGCCTCTTCCTTGAAAGATGAGCAGTCATTCATATCAGGGTCTAAAGGTCAACTGCAATTTATCCCAGAGGGTTTGAGACGATGTCCTGTGGGGGAAACCATCTTTCTCATCCTTAATTGACATATTCGGGTTGCGTCTGTAGTCTTTGTTTCGTCTGTTTTTAGTGACCCGACTGATTAGTTGCATGATGGTTCGTCTGAGTCGAGTGGTTCTCGGCAGGGATTCACTCTGTCTTGGCTCTCTTGAGTTTCCAATTATGGCTGAGAGTTGTCCAGCATTTTCACTTCAAAACTACATATATGTAAGAAAATACATGGATTATAGGAACAAATCCTTTTAGATGTAGATTCTCCTTCCTATGTGTAGATGCATGCGTTTTCTTTTTTGATTTGATAAATGTATTGAAATTGAATGGACTGGGAAGCTGATGTGATTATGACTGAAATGATTAATCGGATTAAATGCAATTAATCGATGAATGAAATAACCATTAACTAATGTAGTAATTGATTAATCATTAACTCAAGTTTACAGAAAAAGGGCAATTTGCTGAGAGAACACAGAGAGAGAGGGAATTAGGCTAAAACTACAAAAAAGTTTTACATTTTGATAGAAGATAGAAGCAAATCTTTGTATGCACAACTGTTTGCAATAACACTAATATGACAAGAATAGTTATACCAGGGATATTACAACTATTCCTGTATATTTCTCATATTCTCATTGTGAGAATAAATTGTGTGACAATGAGCTCAAAATGCAAGAATAAACTCACAATATTATGAAAATAGTCATAATTGGAGACAAAGTTATAATACAAGAATAAAGTAATAATTTATGAATGAAGATCGTAAAAATACCAGAGTGATGTCATAATATAGGAATGAAATATTGAGGATCTGCTGAGTTTATATTTCAGTATTGGTTTTGCAAATAAAACAATCTTTCAACATAGATTTTGTTTCTTTTTTGGTGAAAAGACCGGACTCGGATCGCTCAGACTGCCATTAAAAAGTCAGATACGTGTCGGATTTGAATGTTTGGATGTAACTTTAAGCTCTTAAATAAAACACTGAGGCCTTTTCTCCTGCCAGCCGGCCAAATCCCGCTATCTTACCATCAGACCTGATAGTGTCCCAACATATGGACCGCTTCGCCGACGGGACATCGCGACCAGCTGCGCCCCGTGCTGGAATGCCGCTTAGAGACAAAGAGCTGCTTTCCTGGTTGGTAGGCGGCCAGCCTGACAAGACAAACTGTCACCATAAACCCAGCAGCTCCTTTCATCAGCAGCTCTTTTATTTTTGGTGCTCAGCTGACCTTGAAGCTGCCATTGTTCGACAGCGGACATTATGGGGACCTGAATTCAGATTGCACTTAAAATGCTAATGATGAAAGCTTTTGTGTCGCTAGCGGTTTTGCACGCTCATCGCACCAGGTTCTGTTGCAAATTCTTGTACAAACTGGTCACAATTTTCTAATTGCAGCATCTGGAAAATTTACGAGAATTACAGATTCATGGAAACATTTCGTCTCCTTTTGCCAGCCTGCATGTAAAAGAAGAGCACATCTGTTATGTAGGAGCAATGCTGCCTATAATGACAGGTCTAGAAAGTTTCCAACAAGATGCAAATATGATGTTTTGGCAGGAGTATTAAAGTTAATTACAAGTATGAAGTGTAGAAGAAAGAGTCGGGAGAGAGGAGACAGGAATCCTCTGGATTACTCAAGGCATGAAAAGTTTTGGATGTTCTCCGTCTTTGACAAAGCGCTGCGTTTAAGAGCCGAACTACAATCAGTTTTTGCAGTTTTTCAAACGTCTGATGAATGAGCTCATGGGAAGCCGGGCTGAGACTCTGCAGGTCTCCCATTCTGAGTTTATCTAAGCAAACATCTGCTCTGCTCGCTGCAAATGACTGTTTATTGTTGGCTGCCATGCATGCAGCAGGCGAGGCGTACCTGAATGCCTCTGAACCGCATTTAAACAACTCAAGTGGATATTTTTACAAGGCGTTTGTCAAGATGAGAAATTAATTAGCAAGCCAGCACCAAAGCTGCATCAACCGTCTCTTGGATGATTTTGTAATTACTTAATTTTCTGCTTCTCTATTTACGTTTTCATTTTTCCTACGTTTAGTTGTTGAATTAAAATAAATGTATTTCAGATTTCAGTAGTTTCAGCCAGTAGAAGAGCAAAAATGTCACCATTTCTAAAACACAATGATCTGATTAGGCCCTGGATTCATGATAATAAAATTCTAATAAATAATAAATTTAATGTCAGTGGTTGTTAAAAACACAACACAGAATAGTTTCAAAACTGTGGCTCAGCTTCTGCACATTTACAGTTTGGTGGAAGATTTAAACATAAATACAGGATAAGCACCAGTTAAGTCCATCAGTGCCGTGAACCTCCAGCTATTCCTGGGTTTCTCTGTGCAATTTAACTCCAAACTAAATTCCACAGAATTGGAAAATTTGTCTTGATAGACGCTTTTCATAGCACATTTTAAAATATTCTTCTATTTATGGAATATTATAACTTTATTGTCATACAACTTCATTATGTTTTTGTAACTTTTTTGGTAATATTAAAAATTAAATATCATATACTTATAGTGGTACAACTTTATTATTTAGACTTTCTCTGGTAATTTTGCAACTTTATTCTCGTATTAAGACTTTAATTAGATAGATAATATAATTACTGTTGTATGACATTTCTCTTGTATTTTTTCGACTCTGATAATGTGACTATTGTGACCTGATGCGCCATGATGATATTTATAAAGTTTAAACCTACTGGGACAAACAATGCTGAAGTCTTTCTTCCACCATATATGGTGACCACGATGGTAAAAGTGGTAAAAACGTCTCCAAAGTTCTCCGTTTCACATCTGCAGCATTTTTTCCAATGTGACAAGTTGAATTCATTGTAATGTTTTTACTGTATTTAAATCGGGACGCAGTACAATCATCTCCCTCAGCAGCCAAACATGGAGCGGAGAACATCTGCGGAGCAGGAAGGATTTTTATCGCCGTCCTGACTGGCCTCTCTGTCAGCTCTGACTCAAATCAAAGCGTCTTTATTCCTCTGACAGATCGCAGCTGATGTTTACGGTTTCACAGCAGAGAGGACGATACGGGCTCCAGCTGAGCGTTTTACGTCTGAACAAAGCCAACAGCCGAGCCGCCGATCTCCTGCTCTGGTGGCAGCGGGGCGGCTTTGAACGCAGCGACACAGACACTCATTTCCCACCAGGTGGTGAAACCGAAACACGTCTTCAAAGCTCCAAAAATACATCACACGAGATCCGAAAACGGTCCGAAAACAGTAATTTCTCTACTTTTCCTCTCAGTACGGGAAAAACATCATTTAGAAGAAAGGAGAACAGTTTAATGAGTCAGGAAAGGCTCTTAGAGTCCAGGTGTAAAAGAATAAATAGTGGATATTTATTCTGGATAAATATCCACTTTGAACAGGGCTGTTGAAAGTGCGGTCTGCGGGCCGTTTGTGGCCCATGAATTAGTTTTGTGTGGCCCACATGGTACAAATTGGGCCCTTTCTGTAATTTTTTTAGAATGAGATTTTCTGTGGAAAGTTTATCTTCATAACCAGAGTTAGCATTTAGCTGGCCTTTTGTTTTTGGTCTTGTCTTTATTTTTTAACTCAAAAGTCATGCCACAGACATGTACTGAGTTTTACCCAAAAATAGACTTTTAGCAAATCCATCCATTATATTAGAAAAGTTTGTTGTAAAAAATGTACTTTTTTATATTTTGTTACGTTGCACTTGCAAACAGAAGTGGAATCCAGTTTTCTTGGTGTTCATCTCAACCCAAAGACATTGGGTCCAACTTTATGACTTTAAATGTGGCTTCAGTTCGTAATTCTGATCTTCATGGTATTTGAAACCAGATGGATGTGTTCAATTTTACATAATTTTGCCATTTTTCTGATGGTTCAGTTAGATTTCAGCTGTTTCTGTATTTTGTTTTCTAAGTTGAGTGATTTGTCTGTGACGCATTAATAAATATTCTTTGTGTTTCGTCCTCAACCCCTGCAGCCTTACAGTTTGTGGTCTAACACCAAACTCTGCCATGCAGCCCTCCTCTCTAACCCAAACCCGGTCTGACAAACTCATTTCCTTTTTCTGTTCTCCAAAAAACTTGTGTGAAGATAAAGTCATAATATGAGATTTTAGTCAGAATATTACAATAAAATTGTAAAATTAAAAAAAGTGGCACAACAAAAATGTTGTAATACCAGATTAGAGTCAGAACATTACAAGAACAAAGCTTTAAAAATATAGAGAAAGCAATAATACGTGATTAAAGTTGCAATATTACCAGAATAAAGTTATAACAATACAAGAATAAAGTCATAAGAATGAAGCCATAGAAATATGTGAATAGTCATAAAATTACCAGAAAAAAGGCGGTTACACAAGAATAGTGTCATACGAGAAGAAATAGTAATACAATATTAAAGTCATATTATTCTGAGAACAAAGGGCTAACACCAAGAAAAATTGTAATAAAATTAGAAAAAAGTGATGCAACAAAAAATTTGTAGTTATACAAGATTAATAATAAGAGAATAGTCATATTGTTATGAGAATAAAGTCATAATAAAACTAAAGTTATATTACTAGAATAAAGTGGTAATAATAAAAATAAACCATATTTTGAGAATATAGTAACACGAACAAAAATTTATAAGAGGAAAAAAGTCATAAGAGAAAGTTGTGATAATACAAGAAAAATGTAGTACCCCAAAAGGTTGGAGTAATACAGAATAAAATTGTAATAAATCCAGAATAAAGTCGTAATATCGGCAGTATAAAGTTGCATTATGTCCTATCAGACTCCAGACTGACTTCCTGTTTGTGTTTTCCAGAAGACAGCGGTGTGTCGCTGCTGCAGCTGATTGGCGATCCTCCTCCAGAGAAGATCCTAGAGGTGGATGGCCCGGACAACAGCCCTGCCTACCTGTTCGGCCCAGATTCCACCACGGGCCAGCTAGCCCGCGCCCACATGCCCAACCCCTTCTACAGGAACTTCGCTCTCATCTTCAGCCTGAAGCCCACCTCTGACGATGGTGGCATCATCTTCTCCATCACAGACTCTTCGCAGCAGATCATGCACCTTGGCGTCAAGTTGTCGGCCGTTCAGGGATCGGAGCAAAACGTCGTTTTGTTTTACAGCGAGGCCGGCGCCCCGCAGTCCAAAGAGGCGGCCAGGTTCCGCGTGCCGTCCATGACTAACGTCTGGAACCGCTTCGCTGTGGCTGTGAAGGACGACAAGGCCATGCTGTACCTGAACTGTGACGTGGAGCCGCAGGTGATGCGGATGGAGCGATCAGCGGGGAAGCTGGACCTGGAGACAGGGTCTGGGGTGTTCGTGGGCCAGGCTGGAGGGGAGCATCCTGACAAATTTAAGGTTGGTAAAACATGTCCGATGCTTGACATTTTGGTCAAGTCTCATGTCAAATGGCACGCACACACAGGAGCCTCTTGAATTAAGCCATTGTATTTCCTCTCCTGGCAACTTTATACAATGGTGGATGAAATATTGAGAATGCCTTGACTTTATTTACTGAAACCAAAAGTACATCGTTGGAAATCTCTGCATCATGTTTGAATTCACCAGAAAATTCAGAGGTGTTGAGAGTTTGGTGAGTTCCACAACCTTGTTTGGCACTGTCGAGGGTTTCTATCAGGACTATTTTCGTCTCAACCGAGCCCAGTTTAACAACCTGCTAACACGTATCGCTGCCTGCATCTACTGGTAGGACATCACCTACAGGCCACTACGTCACATAGAGAAGTCTTTTTGATTGCTTGACTGTCCAGATCCAGTGGGAAAAGCAAGATTTTAAAACTCCAGCATCGGATGCTCATCAAATGCTCGATGCGCACAAAATGCACATGTCGAGATAAAGACTGCATGTAAACCTGACGCTCAAATCGCATTCGGTCTGAACGCTGCACTAGACCCAAGTTGGAACAGGATTTAATGCCGTTCCTGCAGTGATGAGGCTGAACCTTTTTGATTTCCTGTTGCCATAATAAATATGTGAGTCTGATGACTCTCATGTGATCCATTATTCTAAAGCACGTTGTATCCCCCCTGCCATTAAAAGCTCCAGGTTTTAATCTCATTGCCATGACTCAGTTGACATATATTCTAACTACTACAGCAGTTTGGGCTGCACTGCTTCAGTTAAGATTCTCAGTGATTATTCAGTGAACATTTACTAACCAGTTTTACAGACATGTTTTCAATGTCTTCATTCTATTGAAAGTTTCTGCACATTTTTCATGCCAACATTCCAGTTTTCCAAACTCCTTACTCAAGACAGATATTCCTACAGAGGCCAGAGAGATGGACGGATTTATGGAGGGATAGATGACTTACCAAATGGTGGAATGAGTAAACGGTTGGACAGATGATGTTGGTTGAAGAAGTGGTTAGATGAATGGTATAACGAATGGATGGATGGTTTAACAAATAGATGCATGGATGAATGGTGAGCAGACTTCCACTAATGTGCCAATATTGGAGCTAACTTTTCATTTAGCAATTTTGCTAATGTTTGACACACTTAGCTTCTTGTAGGTTAATTTTTCCACCCAGATTTTAAAGTGCCAATTTAAAAATTTGTTTCAAAACAGCATAAACCTAATTTTATACTTTTTATTGCAAAACAGCATAAAATATGCCATTTTGCAAACATTATGCATCACTTACTTAATTCTTCAACTAATTAGAATATAAACATTCACTGTCTTGAAAGGCATGAAAAATAAATAGAATTAGCTTTTAGGCTGCCTAAAAGCTAAATTATAGGTCAGTGTGAGAAAAAAGTACAAATTTTAAAAAAGACTAGGTTGTTTTTTGTGTTTCTTTTTCCCTTTTCCTGGGAAAAATAGTTTTTGACATAATGAAGTGATTTTGGTACAAAGTTTGTTCTAGCAGCATTTATGTTTAACCTCAACACCAACGTTAACCGAAACTTAATTCACATTAAAAAGGGACCATTTAGCAATGGTCCCTTTTTGACTACTGCCGTAAGGCCTTCAGTCCTCTTACGGCAGTGGGCCCCAAAGTGGGTCCTTGAGCGGTAGCATCATGTATGTTTTAGTTCTCTCTCTGGTTTATTGCATCTGGATCCAATAATGGCTCATTAGAACGCCTAAGAAGAACATTGACATGCTGAAAAGGCTGTTGGTACTACCAAGGAGAGAACTAAAACATGCAGTATGCCAGACCTCGAGGACCAACTTTAGGCGCCCCGTTAAGGTATGTAAATACATCAGGTCCTAGCAAAGCAACATAAACAAGTATGTACACACACACATACTCAGACATGAATGGTATATATTTATCATGTCAGCCTGGAGTTAGATGATATCATTATTGCTTTATTACATACTAAACTTCATTTAAAAAATAGTCACACCAAATTATATGCCATGTTATTATTTATGGGTCCAAAAATAATAACATATGAAAATGGAAGTGTGGAAAAGCCTGGATTGTTTTTAAAACGGAAAATGTGGGAAGATTTCATTCATTTAAAGGAGGCTTAAACTTTATTTGTTGATTCTAAAAATTCCCAAATCTGGCAGTTGTGCAAATTTATTTTTTGTCCTAATGGGATTATGTTTGGCCTGAATCCTTATGTTTACAACATATATTAAATATGGCTTCCATTAAAAACCAGCGAATGTGCCACATGGACTGTTTAGACCTTTTCATGAGGCAAATCTGAAGATTTATGATGACGATCTGACGCAGTGCGATGAAAGGAGCCTGGTCATCTGAACGTTGGAAAGATTAAAGACGAGAGAGTTCAAACGCAGTTCGTCTAAAATCCCTTTAATGATTCACTCTGGACAGCAATACATCCTAAACGGTCAACTTCAAACATGGCTGCAGAGAAAGCTCTTCCACAGACTAATGGCTCATCGATAGAGAAGATTCGCCTGCTGCTGCGAGTGTGAGGTCTTCCAGCAGATTGGATGATGGAGCAACAGATAGCAAAACTTCACACAGAAACAGACAATTCAATGGAGCCACGGATGTTGGGGGAATTCCTTGGGAATGTCAGGAAACCCACGGCAACGACAAACATTCCTGTTTATACGTCCGGAGGAACGCGTGTGGAGTGTGTGTGATTATACTTGTCGTTGAAGATCAAACAGCAGTGGTGTGTGTGTGTTTCAGGGTGCCATCAGTGAGCTGCGGGTGGTGGGAGACCCCAGCGCCGCAGCGCGGTTCTGCGAGGAAGACGACGACTCCGATATGGTGAGCAATGAATAATCACATTTCTGCAGATCAACGGCTGTATGCGCTTCATTTTCTGCAGGAATGCTACATATTTTATTTCACAAGGTTAAGGAAGGTATTTCTGCTTAAAAGAAATTTTTCTGTTGATGTAATTGTGTTAAAATGACCATCTGCTTCAGCTTATGGTCACCGAATTTGGTGGCAACATTTCAGATTTATTCAGTTCATCTTTCCATATTTGCTAATAATGTTTATAATATTATTATTTATATAATATTTTCCTGTGTTAAAATGTTTATTTTTCTACTTGTATATAGTTTCTTGGTTTTTGATATTCCTTGTCATTTTAAAATGTTTCAGATTTAATAACAGGTAAAATAAAATTGTGGTTTTCTATTCGCATTTACCTAAAATATCTTAAAAATTATCTGTAAGAACAAAGTGAAAAAATATGTCATTAAGGAATCAAATCAATTTTAGTACCAGAAAAATAAAATTAAAAAAGAAAAATGTGAAGAAAAAATAAAAACTTCATATCTACCTAAATAACATCTTTAAAATAATCAGTATGGAGTGCCAAAAGGGACAAAATTAAATATGTAATTTGGAAACATTTAGAAGTTCACTATCATATAAATGAAGTGTACCTTAAAGTAACTAAATTAAATGCCTAATAGACAGTTAATTTATTAAATATGTCATTAAACTATTAAACAGCGTCACCATGTCAAACTCAACCATCGTAGCCATAGTGACGAAGCCCAGGAACAGAAATCATTAAATAATTGAATACATATTGAATTAATCATCTGCAGCGGCTATTCTAAGTTTGTTTCTTAGCGATTTAATGATAAATTAAGAGTTTCAATATTTAGATTGAAAACATTAATTTTTTTCTCATTGGTTTTCTCAGGCTTCAGGAGAAGGAAGTGGCTATGGAGAAACCAGACGGCCAAAACCTTTCAGTGAGAAACCTCAACAGACGGTATGAAAACGCGATTTTCTGACTCTTACTTTTCCATTGAAACTGATTAAATCCTGAAAGATTCAGTTTAAAAATTAATCGTCGGATGTTAGGAGGGATTACATAAAAGCACTTTGCTGCAAAGGGGGAAATCCGTCAGTTCATCCAGCCATGCCTGTATTTCTTAGACATAAAACGTGACGAGCAGAGCTGTGTTTTATGTTTCAGTGAAGCCTCGGGTTACTCT
Source organism: Poeciliopsis retropinna (assembly GCA_010277075.1). Classification (NCBI taxonomy): domain Eukaryota; kingdom Metazoa; phylum Chordata; class Actinopteri; order Cyprinodontiformes; family Poeciliidae; genus Poeciliopsis; species Poeciliopsis retropinna. Next base: position 2,019,534 of record VMRM01000037.1, on the reverse strand, counting down.
GTTTAAGTGGATAAACAGTCATCCCTGAGGGAAGATTAAAAACTGCAGAGCTGATGCCTGGAAATCAAGCTTCGTCTGGATTTTTTCTGCATTCAGGGAGTTTTAGGAACTGGAATTTTCTTCCAAAACTTCCCTCAAACTCCCCGGATCAGGGATGTTTCTTGCTTTATGCTAACTCGGCAACTTCTCCTTCCTGAGATGTTCAGTTTCATCTGAGAAAAACTAAGATGTCCTGTCTTTATCTGTAGCAATCGCATATTTATTACATCTTTTATATGAGTAAAAATTAAAGATAAGAAACAAACTCCTGCTGGAGTTTCTTGATGTCTGTCATTTTGACAGAAACGCAGAAAAACCATTGAAGAAAAACTCATAATGACTTGTATTATCCTTTATTGCTCTCTGTGTCGACTGTGCTACAGACAGCCCAGTTTCCATAGCAACTGACTGACAACAGCTCCACTAACGCATCAGGATTCAACACCAAAAAGTACATGCAAACATTTCCCACACAAAGAACAGAACATTTGGTTCAGTACATGTTTATATTTTCAGGTTTGATATTTTATAATATGATTACTAATAAGCGATCGCTGTGGAAGATTAGCTACCGCTGCCATTGGTTAATCTAACACTGCGATGGTTGATTAGCTCATTTAAAACCCTGCTCTACTGATGATCTGTCAGAGTTTTGTATGTGGGCCGCCTTAGTTTCTTAGTTTTTAATTTTTTTAACCTAACCGAAACAGATTGAATTCCACAGCAACATCAACATGTTAAGGTTGTCAAAGTCAAGCTAGCTGACGGATAGCTGACTTACTTCCCTCTCACTTGCTGTTTTTTTTCTTGTTTAAAACTTTTTTCTGACCTTTTTATCTAGTTGTTGTAGTGTTGACAATTAATAGCAAAGCAGTTTCTTTCACATATCACACATATCTTTAAGATTTAGTGTGTTATGTTGACAACTTGACAGCTAGATCCGTTGGTAGTCGTCATCGGTGAGCAGCTTTTTGCCCTCCGGCAGGGAGATGTGGGGCGTGACGTCACACTGCGCTTATTCTGGATACATATGACTCCAGATCTATTTATTCGGATCTTAGCAAGAATTTTTATAAACACTTACAATTTTTATTTTTTATTGACGTTTATAGTATTGCTCTTTTCTTTGTATGATAGTTTAGATTTAGATTTGTAATTTTAACTGTCTGGCTTGCAAATTGTAATAGACTGTGGGCATCTAAAGGATTAGGAATCTCTTCATTGTAGTTTGATAACTAATAGAGCTAGAAATGGCCGTGTCCAGGACTCCTCATGCTGTCACTTCACTTTCAGGGAGTTTATCCACTTCTTCTTCTCTTTATCTCCTTAGTTTTCCTCTTTCTCCTTTCTATCCATTGCGTTTTGACACCAAGGCTAAGATGTACTGCAGCTTCCAGCCAGTTCAAGTGAGCGCAGCACTTTTACAATTACAGAGGAGTCTGAAAAACCAGATGTCAATTTGGATCCGATCCGATCCAAGTCGGAGGCTTCCCGCCGCCTCCAGGCGTTGGTATTTCCACTGGTTTCTCCATCAACATGCCTTCAGGAACCAACAAAGTGGAGTTTGAGTTTGAGGTCAGGTAGTTCATTTCAGAAGTCTCGTCTTCAACTTTTACGAGGATTTTCTTTCTCTTTCGTTCCTCCAGACGTTTATTAATCAGCATGCTGTATGAAAATGTCATGTTTGGGGAAACAGCTGGCGTCTTAATGTCCACCTGCCAATGTTTTTCCATCTGACGAGGATCTGTTCACACATTTCGTCTCATCCTCTGCTCTCTCGTCCAACCCTCGCAATTAAGAGGCAAGTCCGGGCGGCGAGCCGTCGGAGGCGTAGAGCAGAGGTGAGACTTTCCATTCTGTCTTCCTGGAATCCACCGTGATGGATGGATGGCAGAGCGAGTCTTTAACGGGTCACTGCCAGATCAGGCTCCCCCTGTTAGGCATCAGGTTTCAGGTTTAACAATTGCTACTTTTACAGAACATCTTGTAAAGAGATGGGAATGAAATCCAGTGTTAAAGGGGACATATTATGCACAATTCACATTTTGCACATTTTTGTACTTACATTTGGTTCTCAGCTGCTTTTAAAAACAGTTAAGTCCAAGTGCTTTAAAAACATTCAGCTGTTTTTGACAAAAAGTTAATGTTTTGTGACGTCTGGAAAATTGAGTTTGATTATTTAGTCACATTCCACTGTTACCTAGCAACCCCAGCGGAGTGCTGCCTGGTTACCTAGCAACCCCAGCAGAATTCTGTCCTGTTACCTAGAAACCCAAGCTGAGCTCCAGCACGTTTGGTCAGCTGGTTTTACTGGGGTATGCCCTGTACAATGGTTGCTGGAAAAGGCAACCAGGCAAGTATTTAGTTGTTGAAAAACCACTTTCTGCCGCATTCTTGCTAGTTGTGCAGGAGGCTGCACTTCTGCTTTTCTCTTTGTTTGCAGACATTTTCCCCTGCGAGTGTAAATGTTGAGTTGGAGGGTGTGGCCAGCAGCATTTATTTGGATTTGGTGATAGAGGCCCTTAAACAGTTCAATATAGGCAGAACCTATCAGACTAAAACCTAATTGTCTAAGAACGATTATTCCACTTCCGTTTTTGGAGCCATCTCCAGTGGGCTTGATGTCCAGATATGCATTCGAACCACACCAGAGTTCAACCAAACCGAAACAGAGATTTGTAGGCGGATCAGAGTTTACTTTTTTGGTCAAACTGACGGAAATGCCTCCTCTTGTCTGTCCCAACCTTGCAAAATGTTACAGGAGACGACTGAAATCTGTCCTCACCCAAAAGAGCTCCATTCTCTGACTGGTTTAACGCTTGAGTTTCACAAGAACTAAAACAATGCAAACCTCTGGTGCCACATTTTCTAAACGTCTGGACCAATATTTTAACACGTCTTCACTGTACAAAATAACAAATCTTACCACGTACTTTTGGTCTCGTTTGTAGTGTAAAAACTAACTTACAGGATTCTTTTTAACAAGAAATAGGAGCTTATTTTAAGTCAATAATTCATTAATTTTGGTGAAAAAATGACTAGTTGAAAGTAGTAATGGAGCTACTACTGTTTTATTATTGAATTAAAACAATCTGAAGACTTACTTGTAAGTTTGTTCTGTCTTATTTCAAGTGTACTAAGATGTTTACAGTAGAAACTAGACCAAAGATGGTCTAGATACATTTTGTGTTTTTGCAGTTTTAATTCTCCAGAGGCCAGACACTAAGCTAACCCCGTCTTAGCGGCTGTGGAGCCATCAAAGCTAAGCAACCTGTTGTTGGCAGCCATGATGGATGATGGAAGCGATCAGGCCATTCTTAAGCACAATGATTTATAAATCAAGTTAAAATAGCGAGTATTCTCAGGTCAATCAATGCCGGGCAACAGAGAGCGGAGAATATTTCCCTGCTGAGAAATAGAGTTAATTATCATCACATCAAACCTTCGGGTGGTCCTCATTTCCTCCTCCTCCTGAACGTTTCTACACGCTCCCGTCTTTATCCCACAGGGAACAATCTGAGGTTTTCAGAAACAAAGTGAAGAAATCTGCTTCTGTTGTTCTCATTTCCTCTCTCAGGCCTGATGCGTTTATAGGCTGGCTGACTGGAGCGACCACAGTGATTTCAGAGAGTAAATAGGAGCCAAACGACTCAAACAATCCACGTGTATGACGGATATGCTCTGCGGTGTGAGCAGAATCAAAGGGAAAACAAATCACACCGAAACCGTTTCAAGCATTACAACTTTCATAACGCCGCTGCTTTTATGTTCCAGATGATTTCTCTGACAAATTACAAAACATTTGTGGCAAACAAGTCAGGAAACATATTGCCAACTATAATTTGACGAATTTCCAAATCCATGTTCCGTTTTTAATCATTCTACTCACACAGAGCTACCAAAGACTTGTACATGCTAGGTTTTATTATGTAGACGCATAAGGGTTTATCTTTAAACTTTTCCCTTTTTTATGGGACAAATATCCTACACTATCCTACTAACAAATGTAAAGAAAAAAGTAGAAAAACAAGTCAAGATGGTGGAGGCTAATGAAAACATCTGGATTGAGGAAAACTGCCTTTACATTTTCATGCACCGTAAAACACAAGATAATCTGTTGAAACAAGCAAACATGGTTGGCTTGTGATCTACTGTTTAAAATATTAGCTAGAGCTAACACGACTCATTAGAGCTAACACCATGAGGTAGACCATTAGCTACAGCTAATACAATTGTCTAGAGCCAAAACATTGTAGTATTTCTTACTAATACCATCTTAACGTTTACTTTCCCAAACACCACTTTCAAATTGTTCAGTTTAGAGTTGCAGGTTCTACATGTAACACTGATTTTAGAGCCACTCTATGTCTTTCTTCTGCCACAGCTAATTATTATTAATGTAAGTAGCGGCCATATTGAAACGGCAAGTTGACCTTACAAGTCATAACCAGAGACAGTCGGAGTTGCTGCCACTTTCCCAGTGGGAAATCTGACTTCAGAAGAAAGACTCCAAATAAAAAGAATGAATGCTAAAAATGAATCAAAAGATGCTTCAGTAAATCATTAAAATAATATTTTCCCCACTTTTTGCATGTTTTCTACAAAGGATTTGTTTTTCATCTTAATTGTAAAGAACAAAAGTCCAATAAAGATGTTAACTTTCTCCATAGTTGAGGTTTTATTCTAGTTTCTGATGACTTCACTTTCACAGCCTCAGCTAGGTAAATGTAAAGTTGTGCAAAATATGCAGAGTAAATTAGCCGCAAATGAATGAAAACAGGCGGCACACATTGTGTTGTGAGAAGCATGGGATAGTTTGTACAAACAGAACTCACTTCCAGTCTCCCAACATTAAAGCAGTTTGCAGAACATGACTCATTTGGGCTTGTGATTAATGTTTACAGGGAGAAACTCTTTCCCATGATGCAGCGTTGTTTATAAAAGCTTTTCTCAGTGGGAGGTACAGATGGAGAAAATGGAGCAAAATCACTGCAGGTTTTAAATTTAAATTGGAATCTGCTGTTTTTCTGCAGACAGCCGATGAATCTCTTTCTCCAATCCAACAGCCGCCGCTGGAGCGGACTGGGCCACAAGCAGGTAATATTTCACATCCTTTCTTCATTTATTTTTATGTTTTTTCACACTGGGTCAGTTACATTTTCATATAAAATCAAAACATTTCAGTTATTGTTAACGAATACAAGATTGTCACTTTTAGAGACATAAACACGACGGAAAACTAGGGCTAGGCAAAGAAAAACAATTACAGGAAAAATGTCATAAGATTACAAAAATATTACGACTCAGACTTGTAATATTAGGAGAATAAAGTTGCAGTAATACTAGAAAAAAATTGTAATAATATGAAAATAAAGTTATATTTGCAGAATAAAGTCTTAGTAACTTAAGAAGTTGAATACTAAAAACTATTATTACCATAATAAAAATTTATTAATACGAACAATAAGTCATGACAAAAGATCGCAAGAATAAAGATGGAATATTAGTAAAATAATGAGAAAAAAAGCTACACTAATACAAAGAAAAAGTTGTGATCATGAGAATAAAGCCATAATATTAAAAATAGACAAACATGATGCAACACAAGAGTTGTGCTGATGCTAGAATAAAGTCATAATATTACGCGAATAAAGACATAATGAGAAAAATGTAATGTTACCAGGACAGAAACGTAATATTAGTAGAATCAAGCAATTTTATAACATAAAATTATATAAAAAATAAGGATGCCGAGCATTATGTGACGTCATAGCTTGGCATTGATTTATTTTAGTAATGCTGTGCCCTTATTGTGCTAAAATTACTTAATCATCATAGTATTAGTAATTAATACTCATAACTTCAGAACAAATCTCTTATTCTGATCCTAATTCTTCATATTAGTATCAGAGCCATTTGTGGCTCCAAATATAAACTTTAGTATAAAAATCACATTGTGGGACAAACATTTTGTGACTTTAACTATGTTTCTGGGTCTTTTAAAGGGAACCGATGATAAATGTCTCCATCTAGTGGACAATACGAGTAACTGCAATAAATGATGATAGGCTTAGAGAAAGAAAAAAAGGCCCAAATCTTCTTTAGCTACAGTGAATCATTTGTCTCCACTTAGTCCTGTCCTCTTCGTCCTCCACGCTCACCGACTTCATCTCCTCTTTCTCCACATCCATTAATCTCTCTTTGGGTCTTCCTCTCTGCCCGGCGGCTCCATTCTACAGATATAACCAACATGTCTCCTCAGTCTCCAAAGCATCTGCCATGAACTTCTAATGGTTCCTGATCCCATTCATGCTCGTCACTCCCAAACAGAACCTCAACATCTTGGGATCTGCAACCTCCAGTTCTGCCTCCTGTCTTATCACGCCTGACATTTTTTCACGCCTCTTCACCTCTTTTCCACTCTCCATTGCTCTAGAGTCTAGACCCAAAGGGTACGCTCATACCAGCCCTGGTTGGTCCGCTTCAGTCCAACTCCAGTCTATTTGTCTTGAATGTACGGTTCGTTTAAGGAAGTGTGAATACGTAGTTGGAGCTCTTTTTTGGTCCAACTATGCAAGATTATTTGTAGAGCACATTTCAACAACAAAGCATTCAAAGTGCTTTACATCAGAAAAACGTCATACAGTCACCAATTACGAAACAAGCAATAATACGTTTTGTCAAATGCCATCATCAAGCAAAGAAATATGAGCAATATTTCAGTTACTACTAATTAAAGGCAACTCTAAACAGGTGGGTTTTCCATGATTTAAAGAAAATAGTAAATAGTTTTCATTATATTCAAAATAAGAGTATGAATATGCTTTTATTTTGAATGAAGGCTAACAACTTGAACGGTCAATAACTAAAATTCTAAAGAATTTTACTCAACTGAAAGTTTACCAAACAGCCACATACGTTAGCTCTTTAGGGAAAGCTAAGTGCTCTAAGCTTTGTCAAAGTTAGCAAAAGCGCTAAGCGAATAGTTAGCTCCAGTATTAGCACGATAGCAGATTAGCGGAGCAGTGCCCACCACTGATATAGTCAAAAGGAAACAGAGACACCAAAACCAACAGTACTTTGCTAAGTTAGCCACAGGCTAAGTTAGCTATAAAATTAGCTCTGCTATTAGTGGTGGGCACACTTCCACTAATGTGCTGACTATAAAACCTTAACTAGGGTGGCATAAGCTTATAACCTGATAACATTCATTAATAAAATCCTGTCAGTAGTTTGTGAAGCTTAACTAAAAACTGAATATTCTGTTAGCTGCTTAAACATATATATTGGCCTAGTTTAAAATGTTGATTTACAGAAAAAAAGGGTCAGAAGGAGGAAGGTTCTGCAAACCGTTTTGGATGAACTGATGTTTTAAAGTAGATCGTTAAAGCCAGGAGGTGGCATCAGTTTATTTCACGCTGCAGTGACGTCTCTAACTGATAACCCGACATTTAGCCTCAGTCGTGTTTCCAGAATTCATTCCTTGGAGCAGCAGGCCGAATTTCACACCTTGCTTACTGAAAGTGACTCATTTATCGGGATATCAAGCATGTCGGGTCAAATTGGGTCAAATCACAGGCAGGTGGGAGATGTGCCTCCACTTCACCTGGCCTCTAAACTACAGCAGGAATCCTGCTTCCTTTCCTTCCTCCTTCTGGGATCAGGGATCGTTTGTTTTTCTCTGGGATGCAGTCGTTAATCATCTACCAGAGGTTTTCATCGGGATGTTAATGGATGCGTTATGCTTTCCAGGTGCAGCCGCTGCTAAAGGAGAGAAAGGCGACAGAGGGGACAGAGGAGAGAAAGGAGATCGGGGCCCGACGGGGCCGAAGGGAGACACAGGCTCCGGCTCCCAAGGGGGAATCCGCGGACTAAAGGTCAGCCAGAGAAAACGGAGCATTTTTCATCCAAGGATCCCTTGAAATGGGAAAAATACGGAGCTGCAGTGACACCAATTTTTAACCTTTCCATACACAAATCAACAAACAAAACGAGTACAGAAATAAACGGTACTAAATTCCTCTCAATGACAAGAACACCAAGTGCAGACTGGAAAACTGATACACCGTTATAAATGAAGTGTCATCAGAATCAAAGCAGCAGAACCTTTCCTCGGGGTTTTCCCAAAGCTGAGCCTGGTGGGGCGACGGGGCCAGTCATCCAGCAGTCAAAACATGATTCAAAGTCGACAGGAAATTTGAAAATATCACTTGGTAATTATGGTTTATTGGAAGACATGATAAACAATATCTAACCAGTAACTATAAATATATATATATTTTTAAATCCATTTGTTTCTTCCTAATTAGTGTCCAAAATGTTTTGATCTCGTATTTGTGACTTGTGATTTTGTTCGCTAAAGTTGTAAAACTACTTCCTGTAAAAACAGGAAGTGGTTATGGAGCTGACCTCTGTCTCCTTATGCGTTCACATGCTGACCACATAAGTCGCCAATCTGCTTCCAACCGTTATACCAGAGACTCTTTACTCCAGCTTGGCCATCACTGTTAATAAAGTAAATATTATATGCTAAGCCTGGCGGCCCACCAGGCTGACAATACACTGAGGGAAACCCTGTTTCCTGTATATATTTCTAAGAAATAAAGGAGTTTAGATGAACATAAAATCAAACCTTGTTGTATTTTTTTAGCTAATTATTCTTATATATTTTTGTGAAAATTACAGTTTTAACTCCTGACTCCACACCTGAATCCCTCGAACTGAAGTACAATTATTTTTAATATTCATCTTGACCGAACATTTTAAAGAACATAATATTTCATTAATTGGATGATAATAATCAGTTATAATTCGGATACTTTTCTCCTGGAGGTTTTATATGAGTTTCGCAACACAATAATTTATGTATTTTGTTGCTAAATACATTATTTCTTATTTAGAAAATATTTCATTCGATTCAGTGTTGCAATTTTTGACATTTTAGCTTTGAGATCATCAGTAAAAGCCTTCCACAGCAATTTGTAGTTGAGTTGCACCAAATCAACACTAGAGGGAGCTAAAAGCCCGAGAGTCAAAACCACCAAACCATGCAGCTTATTCTAATTTTGCTAAAATATTTTGAGGAAAAAAAGGGAAAACTTCTGGAAGTTTGGGTGGATTTACCTGCCATTTGCTCAACAAAAACAGGAAGTTTTACAAACGTTACTTTTATTTTCCCATTTACAGCGATTTCTACTGTACTCTTAAAATGGATTAAAATTTACATCACTGCTTTTTTGTTTTATTTTCAGGGAGAACCAGGTGAAAAAGGAGCCAAGGTAAGTTCCAGCTGTCCGTCAGGTTATCGATTAGTTTGAAAATCTTGAATATGAAGCAACGAAGCAGATTAAAAAATTGTTGAGAGGAAATCTTGTTTTTGATCTGATATGAAGGGAGACAAACAGTTCTGAGTTTTCTGAGATGAAGATATTATAAACATGTTTTATGAAACAGTAAACCTACAACATGGTTTGGTACAAACCAAAAGGACCTTTCCTTTGTTCCAGGGCAGTGCAGGTTTTGGATATCCGGGCTCAAAGGGTGAACCAGGCCCTCCCGGACCACCAGGGCCCCCTGGATCTCCAGGACCCGCAACCGAGTATTCAGTTGACCGAGATGGGTCGGTTGTTTCGAAGGTTCCTGGGCCGCGCGGACCGCCTGGACCGGCAGGCCCTCAGGGACCACCAGGAGAAGATGGAGAACCAGTGAGTGGGTCTGGAGGGAAGACGTGCGACTTCTCTAGAGATGCTGAAAGTCACTCAGGTGTTCTCTGTTTTGTTCCCGTAGGGTGATCCCGGTGAAGATGGAAAAACTGTATGTAGTTTCTGCTTTTTCTTTCAAAATAGAATATTTCAGGGGCCGAAGATCATTTTTGTTTTTTTAAATAGGGGCCTCTGGGACCTCCAGGGTTTCCAGGAACTCCGGGTGACGCAGGAGTTAAAGGAGAGAAGGTTAGATAAACCCAGCTTGCAGATTGTTGAAGGGTTTCAGTTTAAGTCCTAATGAGGCGGGTTCATACAGGGCGACCGTGGAGAGGGCCAGCCCGGCCCCAGAGGACCCCCAGGGCCTCCAGGACCACCGGGTACAGGATACAGATCTGTGAGTCACATCCTGCTATCAGGTAAAAACTTCCTCATGCTTTCTGCAGCTGATTCTATAACAAATCTTTCAGACATTCGAAGACATGGAGGCCTCAGGATTCCCTGATTTGGTCTCCGTTCGGGTGAGAACAAACAGAATCTGGTCCTTGTCAGTCACACCACCAGATCCACTGGATCTATTGGAGGAGGAAATATTTTGAATCTTTATAATTATCGATGCAGGGACTTCCAGGCCCTCCAGGTCCTCCCGGTCTCCCAGGCCCTCCCGGTCTCCCTTCAGCAAGCACATCCGTGAACTCTGCCTCCTTTGGACCGCCAGGAAAAGATGGAGCACCTGGCCAACCTGTAAGTGGAACAGTCCACTCCAATCAGAAACCACTGCAGGAAATCGGGAGCATCCAGATGAGTGGATGCAGGGTTTCCGACTGAAAACAGGATTTCACCTGCCTGCATTCTCTTGTTTTCATGCTAACAAACTGCCTACTTATGCTGATGATAGAACGCTTTAACCAAAATCAAGTTCCGACAACCAAATCTTTTGGACTTTAGGGTCTGCCTGGTTTACCTGGTGCTGATGGTCTTCCAGGAGCACCTGGCCCCAGAGGAGAAAAGGTACTGATTTACTGGAACATGTGATTTATCATTTAAATGCTAATACCATCTAATAATATGCAGCAAACATTGATTACGCCTGTAAATGTAGAAAATTGATTTTTAGTTGAAAGTTTGAATTAAAGCACTTGGTATTTGTCAAACCATCTCTTCCACTGATTATAACAGATAATGATCAAATCCCCTACTCCAACATCCTTCTAACAATACAACAAAAATGTAAAGAAAAGCGGAAAAAGCAAATTAGGTGGATTAGCCGAGCTTTTTAGGACATGCTTTTGCAAAAATTGTGTCACTTTAAAAAACTAAAAAAAAACCTAATGAGGTGAATAAAAGATTCAAGTTTTAATTTTGTTGTGAATAAAAATATTTCTTTCCTTTGTTACATTCTTAGGGGGATTCAGGCGATCTTGGACTCCCAGGAGCAATTGGACAAAAGGTGTGACATCACTATTTTTCATTTTAACTTAAAGGTGAAAGGTTTATTACAAAATTAACTAGAAAAGTGAATTTTAAAGAGCCATGTTTCTACTCCACAGGGATCTCTAGGAGAACCTGGTTTACCGGGTCGTCCAGGAGAGCCTGGACTGGCTGGTCTGCCAGGACCCATGGGACCAGTTGGTCCTCCTGGACCTCCTGGGCCTCCAGGACCGGGTCATCGGGTTGGATTTGTGAGTTCAATTAACATGCAATGAAATTAACAAGCAGACATGCTTAAACAAAGTAGCATGCAGTGGTGGACAGACTTCCACTAATTCGCTAATGTGCTCATAGCAGGTCTATTTTAGCTTTAGCTAACCTTGAAAATGTTTGGCACACTTAGCTTCCCCTAAATGTATTTTTTTCTGATAAACACAATGTCTAAGGAGAACATAGAACACGTAAACTATAAGGTCAAAATTAAATTGCTGCTCAGGGGTTGTAGTCTAGCCAAGGGCTGAAATAGTTCGAATTGAAGTTAGCGCTTAGCATTAGCTTCTGCAAAATACCATGTTGGTGTAGGGATTTACCATTAGTAGAGCTAGCTGTTCTTGATAGCTGTGCCCACCACTGGCTATATGGAAACGGCCATTGTAAGAAACAAACTTATGGGGGAATGAAGGGTTGTGGTATGAGAAACAAGACTGATTAAAATGCATAGTCACTGGTCGCTATGGTAATTCCTGCCTTTTCTATAATATGCTAGGAGTTATGCCAGTTCAGATGCAGTCCAATTTTCTGTGAGCCATTAAACAGGAAGCTGGGATGAAACTTCTCGATTTTGCAACAAACGTCCGGTGAAAACCAAAATCAAGCTGCACAGCTTTTGCTTTAGCACTGATAGGGAAAAGGAACCAAGAGTGGTATACTGGGAACGCCTGATTCCCGATGCAACGACATAATACGTGGGCTAACTAGCAGCAATACCTGCAGATAAACACACTTCATAATTAATATGTTACTTTGCCCTAAAATTGTGTCTTCAGGATGACATGGAGGACTCCAGTGGGACTTTCACTAATGGACTTCCTGGTGTCAGAGGACCAGAAGGGATACAGGTACCTCAATTACTCCAGAAGTCTAATAAAATATGGATTGAATTTCAGCACAAGAATTACGTTTAAACTAAATCAGCCCTAAGTGCATCTCTGATCTGTTAGTGTAGAAATGCTTGAAAATTGTTAAAATAAGCTTAATTTAATTGAATGAAAAGTGCAACTGTTTATTATTTGCTTTGGCTGTTTCAAATAACCAAAGTCCATGTTGTATTTTCAGGGACCTCCTGGTTTACCTGGACACCCAGTAAGTAACAAGCTACAATAAAAGAACAGGCAAAACGTGGGCTTCTGCTACAGTCTGTCAGTTTTCAGATTAAAGATGAAAATGTTGAACGACTATCTCCAAGTTTTTAAAATTGGCAAAGAAAGTTTTTAAAAATGTTGAAAAATCTGGAAAATGTTGAATATTTTTGGCAGACAGCTCAGACCAAAGTAGACAAATTCACATTTTTTTGTGTAGATTTAACACATTTTACTGCTTTTACAGTGTTGGTCTGAAGTAAGAGCAGCTTAAAAAAATGTTCTCATTTGTTTACATTTTAATAAAACCCAACTGTCGTCCTACTGTAACAAGTCTAGTTAATGTTCTGAAGTTGGTAACAACCAGAAATTACTTTCAAAGTATTTCTCATCCTATCAAAATTTGGCATATTTTCCCCTCAGTCAATTAAAAGGTTCAAAAGTTTCAGATGTTTTTTCTTCTGTCCTTCCCCGTGTTGTTTAACTTGAATCTACCATTGCAGGGTAAACCCGGTTTCCCAGGTATTCAAGGTCCAAAGGGTGAGCAGGGTCTGGCAGGAAGAGACGGACTGCCAGGCCTGGACGGCTTCCCAGGACCGCCGGTGAGAAAAAAATGTACTTTATGTGAAACAGCACAGGTTTGCTGATGATCGAGATTTGCATTCATGGATCATGTTATCTGATGCAGAGCTCAATAATTAGCTCTATTTGTATGGTGTAAATCGGTTTAGTTGACACAGGCTATAAATTCTCAATCTGAGTATCATCTGCTTAAAAATTACAAAACAAGCTAATTTAATCTAAGAAAGTGACCTTGAGGCACCTGTAAGGTCAAAAATGCTTCAGCTAACAGACAAATATAGACTGCAAAAAATTCATCTGCTAATAACAGAGCTAAATTTCTGTTTAGCGCATTAGCATTTTGGCTAACTTTGAAAACATTTAGCCCACTTAGCTTCCCCTAAATTAATTTTCCCAGATAAATTCTTGGATGTTTTGTAAACTTTCAGCTGAATAAAGATCAACATCTGTTTTAAAACGTTGGCTATCGATGGTCAAGAATTCTTCAATTAGACTTTTATATTTATGCTCTTATTTTGAAACAGTCATGTTTCTCCTCAAGTTCTCTCTTTTCCCCCCAACAATTTTATTTCAGGAAACGTACAGGAACAAATTAAAACATATCTAATGTCCTCATTTACATGTTTGTGAGGGGAATTAGGTCCAAATAATGTCAGCACCAATCATCAAACCCCAATTATCAGGACATGATATTTAAAGGAGCAGTGCTTTTTTTGATCTATAAAGTTGTAAAATTGTGTTTCTCCTCATCTTCACAGGGACAAAAGGGTGACAGAGGTGACAAAGGAGAGATGGTAAATTTCATATTTGATCTTAGCGAAATTTCTGGTAATACATGTGAAATTTTTACCATTAATACAGATCGGCTTTTGTGTTTATTTAGCTTAGTTTTGTGTGTGATAGCAGATGGAATAGTCATTTATTATTGGCGGGTTAATTTGTTTTGACAGGGTGATCCCGGTCGAGATGGAACCGGACTCCCAGGCCCACCTGGTCCACCTGGACCACCGGGGCAAATAATCTACCAGCCATCTGACAACGTGAGTTCACATAAAACTGCTACAAACCTCAGCTCATTTCAGCCTCTAAGCATTAAAATGTTTGACTCCAGCTGATAGTTTGTGTATTTCTCCATCATGTTGCATTGGTAAATATCAGGATGAGTTGATTAGGTCTCTGTATTTTCACTGAATGTTTACCAAGAAACATGAACTGGTTTCTTGTTCTTCCAGGGAGACACTGGTTTACCTGGGAGAGCTGGATTTCCTGTAAGCATTCAATGTCTTATTTGATTCCTTTGTTCTTCATTATTTATACTCTATTTAAAATTACTTTTCACTGGTAGGGGTTGGGGAAAATTTTTTAATGCTTGGATTTTAGTTGCAGAACATTTAATCACATCTAAACGACGACAAAAAACATTTTTAGGCTCAACACAAAGATTTGCCCAACAGTTTCCAGGCTGACCTGCAGGCTAATTGTAATGATGGAGGTTGTCCATTTCTAAATCTCTCGAATATTTTATGCGCTCGCCAGGGTCCTGTTGGACCAAAGGGGGACAGAGGCAACCCTGGTTCACCCGGTTATGGCCCGAAGGTGAACTCCTGTTATTTACATCAACTGGTAATCAAGCTGCTAATCGTTTCCATCATCTTCATCATCAGTTTTATGTGTTCAGGGTGAAAAAGGGGAACCAGGCTTGATAATTGGACCAGATGGAAATCCTTTGTATCTGGGAGGCCTAACAGGCAGCAAGGTGAGTCTCATCATCCGTCTGTTTATTCCCATTAGCTCCTTCTTGTTCTCATTTGCTATGCTAATCATCTCCACTTTGTTTCTTTAGGGAGACAGAGGACTGCCCGGACCGATTGGACCGTTTGTAAGTTTGCATTATCAAGATTTTTAAGTGTCTGCAATTATTTATTCAATGTTTTATTATATTATTTTGTCTTGTTGCAGGGTCCTCAGGGGCCTCCTGGACTGAAAGGTGAAATAGGAATGCCAGGAAGACCTGTGAGTACATTTACTTCAGAGTTTCTGAGGCTTTATAAAGTGCATAAGAATGATTAATAATTTTTATCCACCAGGGTCGTCCAGGTGTGAATGGATACAAGGGTGAAAAAGGAGAGCCAGGAGGAGGTGCAGGTTATGGCTACCCGGTAAGTTGGATTAGTTTTCCTGTGCAAAAAAAAGAAAAATTAAATGTTGAATATTTTTGTACTTTTTTGGGTCTCAACTGTTTCTAAAAACAATCACAAGCACTTAAAAAACAAAAGAAAAAAAACACCCAGTTGTTCTTTGGTAATGAGTTAATGTTCTTTGCTGTCTGAAAAAACATCTGTTTGAAAAAAACCTCTGGAATGCAACGTCACAATTCACCTAGCAACCCCGACCCGTTACCTAGCAACCCCAGCAGAGCTCTGCCCCGTCACCTAGCAACTGAGCTCTGCCCCGTCGCCTGGCAACCCCAGCAGAGTTGCTCTAAACAGGCAGAACTGAGTAGACTAAAATCTCATTATCTAAGAATAATTTTGTGGAAAATTGTAATGCATCGCCCGTAGACCTACCCTAACCTGGTGAAGGAAGCATAATAGCTTTCCTTTCACATCAGCGTGATTCTGTCTGGCTTTTTCAAAATAGCTTTGGTTTGGTTTACCTGCCACAAAATGAAATAATGCCTTGATAAAAGATTGTTTGGCCATCTAAACATGGCCTGGGAAAATTAATCTGCCAGTAACGTGCCAACCACTGGGAACAAATTGAGCTTTACTCGACAGCAGTTTAAAGATCAAGCGATGTTAAAGTTCAGCCATGTCTTTGTGTTTTTGTCAGAGCGACACAGACTGTTCCAGTTACCTAAACAGCGTTTCATTCTGAATCTGCACCAACCATAAAGTCGTGTGTTTCCTACAGGGAGTTGCCGGCCCACCAGGACCTCCAGGACCCCCCGGACCACCAGGTCCAGCCACTCCTCTGGATCGCTTCAATGTGAGTCCAAAAGAGCCACGTCTAGTTTTCCATGTCAAGTTAATGCATTTCATTTGCCTCCAAACTGATTCTGCTCCTCTGGTCATTCTTTAGCGCTTTGATGAAAACTCCAGGGGTTACCAAGGTACGGGCGCCATAAAACAATGTTAATAGATTAATTTAAGCATGTTTCAAGGGCTTTAAATGTTATTTTCTGGGAACTTTAACACTGCTTTCCAACCTATAAAGTAATGGTGTGATAAAAGTGGGCGATCAGACATTAAACATTGTTTTTACGGCGCTATATTTGTTGTAAAATGCTGTTTTTTGCTGCAGTGGTAAAGGGAGAAAAAGGAGAGCGTGGCGACCGTGGATCTCCTGGGATCCCAGGTAATCCTGAAACTTTCATCCCTGTATCCCTTCTTCGGCGTATCTTCATCACTAAAGTATCTCCTCCTCTTCCTCACAGGAACTGCGTCGAACTTTGATATCTACACATTTAAGGTAACCCGCCTCATCTCTTCACCTCAGTTTAGTTTTCTCGGATTTCGGGATGGTAGCAAACTGACGATATCATAATGTTCTTTGACAGAATGAGCTGAAGGGAGACCAGGGAGATCCAGGAGTGAAGGGGGAGAAAGGAGAGCCAGGTGGTGGATACTACGACCCACGTTTTGGAGGACCAGTGGGCCCACCAGGACCTCCAGGAAACCCAGGATTACCAGTGAGTTCGGAGGGAGCCGCACAATTACAGCGCTAAGCACTGCTAGTTAAAACATTAGCTGCGCTAACAATAAACATTAGCTGTGCTAATGCTAAATGCAATACCAACATGGTAATTGGGGGGGGAGCCAATGTTCGAGCCAACCTTTCAGTCATGATTTAAAACAAACTAAAACTGAATCTGCAATTATTGCTAATGCTAGCTTGTTCTCTGCTAGCTGCTCCAGGAAGTTAGAAAGGTTTGCAGATGCTGGTTAAGAGTCATCTGTCTGTTTTTAAATTTAAAAAATAATCTTCTCATATTGAAAAAGTTAAAGACTCAGAGTTTATGGTTATTTTCAGCTAATTTTGAAAATGCTTAGCACACTTAGCTTTATCTAAATTAATTTGTATGGATAAACTCTGAAGTCCTAACTTACTTGGCAGTTTTGTAAACTTTCAGTTGAATAAAGTTCTGAAACTTAAGAATTCATCAACTAGTTAGATATTTTTATTCATGCTTTTATTTTGAAGTGGGTGAAAACTGTTTAGACAGCACTTCAGTTTCCTCCAACATTATATGAAAGAAGAAACATTCAGGACCATCAGAAAAGCACAAAATGAAATTGGTTGTAGTCTTTCAAGGTACTTTGACTTGAAGCTTTTGCATTAGCTTCTCTCTTAAATGCCGTACTGGTATAACACTTTACCCTTAGAGGAAATAATATTTAGTATTTTAGGGCTAGCATAGCTACCTTTTTAGTTAGCGGTGCCCAATTCAAACCTAAACATGATGAAAGAATAAGTATGAAAAGAATTGTTAAATATTAATGAATGAAAGGGAACAAATACAAATTCTCATTTACCAGACAATAAATTGTGCCTGTTTAATGAAGATCATCAAAGTGAAATGGTAAAACCTGAAGAGGAAGGTGAGCTAGTAAAGCATTATCCCTCGTAGCAAATCACCACTGAGTGGTTTTAGTTTCAGCACCAGAATCCATTTTGAAGATAAACCCTGATCTGTTTTCCCCTTTTCTTCTAGGGTCCAAAGGGAGAGTCTATAGCCGGGCCTCCTGGGCCACCAGGACCTTCTGGACCACCAGGTGTTGGCTACGATGGCCGCCCAGGTCCAGCAGGACCACCTGGACCTCCAGGACCTCCTGGGAATCCCTCATTTTCTGGAACATACAGACCTAATTATCGTAAGTCGGTTTTTTTCTGAGCCTGTTTTTAGCCAAGCCGTAGAAAACACAAGACCTCCATCATTGGGTCAGTATTGGGTCATGTGATCACATGAGCTGGCTTGTTTCAAAAGAAACAAACTGGATGAAGATATTAAATAGTTGAAGTTAAAAACTTAGCGACATTAGTCAGCAGCCTTTGTTAAATGTGTTGTAATGAAAGCAAGAAAAGATTGAAACTATTTTTGTAAGACACCAACTGCGATATTGGTGTGGATGAAGTGAACTTTGGCCCGGTTTGAATGCATATGTGAACACCAAGCGGACCGGACACCGCTCCAAAGGCAGGAAGTGGACTACAGAGCAGGGCATCCTGGGTAAATGCAACCATTAGTCTAGTGCTGGCAGGAGAAATGGCTTGTGGTCTTCAGCCAAACACAAGAGACACAAATCTGAAAACAAAAATCTGACATCACATTTTTGTTTCCCGTTCGTAAGGAAGGAAGTTGGCGGTGTCATTTTCAGAGGATTTTGTGTCGCTTCCTTCAGTGAGGAAGGGAACAGGTCGCTCAGACGGTTCGGTTAGTTTGACTCAGCGCAGAGAGACAGAAAAATGTCACCAATGTTGCAACTTTGGGCCCCAGTCCAGTCTACCAGCCTATCAGGTGTGAGAGCATCGAATGAAAATTAAAAGCAATTGAATATGTAATTACCATTTTAAAAACTGATGGGTCCAAACAGATGACACCAAAATTTTAAAAAAATGTCTGGTACAGCATATCAGCAGTGACATGCACGGTAGTAGAGGAATAATGATTTGGACTTGACTCTAGATCCTTCCTCTGTAAGCCAAAGTGTTGTAGAGCCAAAACACCAGGAGGAACTGGTTGGGAGTTTTAGTACAGACATGTACTATTTCAGAGCTTTTTACCAACTTCTGTTTGTGTTTTGACTTGAAGCTGTCAGCGTTCCTGGACCTCCTGGTCCGCCAGGCCCACCTGGAAGCCCTGGCCTCTCCTCTGGGGTACGACTGTCTCTGTATTTTAAATGACCTTATATCTGCCAGCTATGCACCTATTGTTTCAGTTATTGATGCTCTAAAGATGGTGAATTATTTCCCCAGGTGACAGTGTTGAGGTCATATGACATCATGATTGCGACGGCCAGGCAGCAGCCGGAGGGAAGTCTCATTTACATCCTGGACAAAGCAGACCTCTATCTGAGAGTGCGCGATGGACTTCGACAAGTCCTCGTACGTCTTCTTACCTTCAGCTTCCATTTCCATCAATCTGTGGGATCATAATATTCAAAGAGTTTAATGTAAAGAATTAACCGGCGGTTTTTCTCCTCAGCTCGGAGATTACAGGACCTTCTTTGGAGATCTGGTGCGTTTTGAAGAGTAACTCGGTTTGCCGTTTCCCGACTCGTTTCTGATCTCTGAGTCTCTGTTTTTCATGTAAAGGGCAACGAGGTGGCAGAAGTGCAGCCCCCACCGGTGGTGGTGTACCCCCACGCCCCAGAACGGACCTCCAACAACGGAGCGGGTCATTACTCCCAGAGCAGCGTGGTTATCCGACCCGTTGAACCCCCGCCGCGGCAGCCCAGCCCCCCCGTGGTGCCAGCTGCTGACTCGTCAGAACCAGGAGTGAGTACAACAATTAAAACACATTACTGCAGTGTAAATATCACCAAAGACACCATTTTTCTCTTACCCACTATTTAAAATGGGAAAGATAGGAGAACATATCACTAAACTCAGAGTTGTTTTGATGTTAATCAGAAAATGGCTACAAGAAAACGTCTAAACTTTTCCACATCTACAGCAAAGCCCCACTGATTAAATTTGGAAAAATTCCACCAAAGTGGGCGGAGCCAAGTGATACTGAAGGGCGTGGCCAGGTGTGAGGATGATCGCAGAGTTAAGCGAGACCCTCTGGCAAATTTTATCTGAAATATGACAACGGGCGGCAAAGCTATCGCCGTTTTTCAGTCTTATTGGAGACTTTGTTTTTCATGTTCGCTATTCCAACTCCTGATTGACCACAAGGAGGCGTATGTCTGAGTGAGACGTTTTTATACCCAAACGCTGAGTCACTGGGACTAGTAGGAAAATTCAGCTGCAGTAGCCACTGTTTAGACCAAAGAGGGCAGCACTGAGCCTGTTTTAAGCTTAACATTGCAAAATTAAACAAAGTCACAAAAATATGCGCAGAAATGTAAGGATAGCAACCTGGGACCAATTTATACATTTTATCTGCAAAGTTGACTCTGATTTGAGTTAAACTTTAAAGAAAGTTTAACTGAAACTGTGACCAACAAGGCAAAGATCCGGGTTTGTCTTCCAGCGAGGAAGATGGTAAGAGACCATCAGAACGTCTCCATAGCAACCAGTAGACCATCTACGTTCCTCATCTGTCCTACCATCACAAACATAAACTCTACCAGAAATTTAACTGGACAATCAGCTTTGGCCAAACCTTGTCACATAAATTTACAATATGAGAAAATATTTAAAAATAAAAAGCTAACGCTAGCCTCTCTTCTCTTTCAGCTCCACCTCGTAGCGCTGAACGCGCCTCAGACCGGCAACATGCGAGGGATTCGTGGGGCGGACTTCCTGTGCTTCCAGCAGGCTCGCGCTGTTGGTCTGAAGGGAACGTTCAGATCCTTCCTGTCCTCCAAGCTTCAAGACCTCTACACCATCGTCCGCAGGTCGGACAGGACCGGATTCCCCATCATGAACCTGAAGGTAAGACAACTTATCCAGCTAAATCTAAATTAAAATGTATTTTTACGAGAAATGGTCACAAAAGCTATAAAACACAAAATGAACAAAAGGTAACGCCGAGGAAAGCAGATGTTGCTCCATGATTGGGTCTTTGCAAACACTAATCAATACCATGTCAAGTAGCATTGGGCTAGGCACTTTAGCTTCCCAAGAGGCTGAACTGGAGTCATTTTGACTGACTGGGTCAAAAAAGATGCAGTGATGATCTATTTTTACCCGTCACTTTTTAAAATTACGAAATTTAAAATACACTCACAGAGACTCCAGTCTGTCAAATGTAGCTTACCACAAATAACTAGGTCAACTTTGTCAAAGTCTTTGAAAAGTAAACAAAAAGAGCAGGGAAGTATTTTTTGGAAAATATTTGCCTCAGTAAAGTTAATTGCTCCTCTAATAGCTGCTTTTCATGTATTGTTTTCTGAATCTGGTGCTTTGAAATGATTTAAGTTTGTTCATGGATTTCTTTAAGAGTTTTTCCTTCCTTCTCCTTTCAGAACCAAGTGTTGTTCAGCAGCTGGGAGTCCATCTTCAGTGAGGACAGCAACAAAATGAGGGAGAATGTACCGTTATACTCGTTTGACGGCAGAGACATCCTCAGGGACAGTGCATGGTGAGTCTTTGTTAACCGATCCAGATTTTAATCCATGGCCGTGTTTGTTTCCACGCCTGATTTAAAGTTGTTTGTTTTTTGTTCCCCCTCCAGGCCAGAGAAGATGGTCTGGCACGGGTCGAGCAAAAAGGGCCACCGGCAAATGGATCATTACTGTGAAACGTGGCGGGCGGGCGAGCACGCCGTGACGGGCCTGGCGTCGTCCCTGCTGAGCGGCCGCCTCCTGCAGCAGACGGCCAGCAGCTGCTCCAGCTCCTACATCGTCCTCTGCATCGAGAACGCCTTCACGTCGCCCTCCAAATAATAAATCCATCCTCTGCGTTCAGGGCGCTAGCTAAATACGTTTTTGTAAACTCAGCTGGTAAATTTTTATCCCCCTCCTTTTAATTTTTATGCCAACGCAGCTTGTAAGCATCAGGACGAACTGCCCCCCGAGGGTTTTCCTGCCTGCCAGGACGGTCAGCATCCAGAAACGCTAAAGAAAAGGATCCAGCAGGAAACTGTTGGTCCTTTATCTCCAGAGCAGTGGCACATATTGTCTTTTAAGTGCAGAAAGTAACATTCTCAAATTAAATTGTTTTTTTAATTCTGTTTATTACATGGTTTTTGTGTTAATTTTTATGTTATCAATGTTTTTTTGTGTCTTCATCCATCCTCCAATTTTTAGCATTTCTTTTAGGAGTTGAGCTTTTACTTTCACCTCTGCAGCATAGATTGGGGCAGTGGTGGGCACCGCTAGACGTTAGCTACGCTAATCCTAAAGCACCACTCAAACGCTAGTCACGCTAACGCTAAAGCGCTATCAATTCAGTTTATTTATACAGGAACATTTTCACAACACATGCTGATGCTAAAGCTGCCACAGAGTTGCAACCACTGTTGAACTGTTGCTTTAATAAATCACATGTTTTCAAATAGATTTTTGTTTTCATAAGCCTTATTCAAGTGGAAGTTTACAAGACAGCCAACTAAATTGGTGCTTTAGGATTTTTCCAGAAAAATTATTTTTAGGAGAAGCTATGTGCGCTAAAACCAATAGTTAGCAAAACTGCTAAAGTGCTAAGCAAAGAATTAGCTCGGATATTAGCGGATTAGCAGGCGAGTGCCCACCACTGGACTTGGGGTAACGGTGGATTACAGCAAATTTATAAGGATTATTTTAAAATAAAAAAAAGAAAATAGATATTTATTTTTAAATGAAGTTATAAAATGAAAAAAAAATACTCATTTTATTTTCACACATTATAAAAAAGATTAAACCTGTGCCTTATCACACACCCCACCACTACAGGCTTTTCTGCTGATATTTTCCAGAAGCTGGTACATTTAACTGAATTAAAATCATCCAGGGAACAATGTTCTTTTTAAATTAAACTTTGATCATATTAATATGTTGCTCTTTTTACCACATTGTGAAACATTTTAGAGCAAACTGGCTGATAATTGTCAGAAGAACCAGCACGTTGAGGTCAGTTTCATACCTTTCCTGGCCTCAGATGTATCTGTGAATATGCTTTTTTTTTTTTTTTGTATGACTGTACTGTTTCACCCAGGCACTGAATTAAAGACTTTTTCAATTACTTTTGTGTTTTTCTATAAAAAAAGATTTCACCATTTATTTTGGTGTGTTGCATCTAATCAAAGGCAACTCTAAAGAGCTTTGATTTAAAGAAACTCTGTTTCGGCTGATTTGAAGTTTTCTGAAAGTTTGTTGCACATTTGTGGTGCATAGAAGCTGAATGCTGCTTCTCCATGTTTGGTTCTGGGGATGCAGAGCAGAACCTCAGAGGTTCTGGAAGGTTGCTATGACAACAGCAAATCTTTAATGAGTCGTGGCGCTAAGCCGTTCAATGATTTATAAACTAACAGTAATTTAACGTCTATTCTCTGAGCTACAGGGAGCCAGTGGCGCGATGGGCTCCATCTTCCTGGTTTTAGTCAGAACACCAGCAGCAGCGTTCTGCTTCAGCTGCACCTGTGAAAACACCGTTGCACTAACCAATGTTACCCAAGATAAACACCTGGATGAGTTTCTCTAAATCTTGCTGGTAGGATGTTCTTGAGGTGTTGTTCAGGTGATAGAAGGCCGACTTTGTAACCGTCTGACTGGCTCTGAAGTTTCAGGTCCGAGTCAAACACACCTCCCACAAAAACTCCCACAGACCGCAGTTGCGATAGAGTATACATGCGCCTCTCACCCCCTACATTCATTTTACGAAGTTGTCTGTCAGAGCAGTGCAGAGAAACACACAAGGTCGCACACAGGTGTTGTGTACATGCTTACAGAGATTAGATCACATTTATAATTCTGAGTTTTGCTGTTGGTTGTTTTGAACAGAAAACTGTTGTGAAGCCAGTTAAACTTTTACTTTAATAACCCTCCTGTTCCGGGGATTAACCCTCTCCAGGCAGGTTGCAGAAAATATCAGATTTTTCCTGCAACTACAACTTAATTTGAGCCTGAGAGGGTTAAAGTCAGATAGCCCTCCCTCTTCTTCCTGCTCAAGCACGTTTTGACGCTGGGTGGAACCAACATCTGCTGAAGGTAAAAGCTAATTGGCTGCTGCTGCTCTGCCCTGACATGTGATTCACACATCGGAGCTCAACCCTGTTTCTGTTTTCAGGAAATGAAACCAACAGTCATCACGACAGAGAGGAGAAATGGAGCAGCAGGCAGTTCAGCTGGACCGAGAAACCTTCTCCTGTCCGATCTGTCTGGACCTACTGAAGGATCCGGTCACTACTTCCTGTGGACACAGCTACTGCATGAACTGTATTAAAGCCCACTGGGATGGAGAGGATCAGAAGGGAATCCACAGCTGCCCTCAGTGCAGGGAGACGTTCACACCGAAGCCAGCACTAAAGAGGAACACCATGCTAGCAGCTTTAGTGGCGCAGATAAAGAAGACTGAACTCCCAGCTGCTCCTGCTGACCACCGCTATGCCGGACCTGAAGACATGGCCTGCGATGTCTGCACTGGGAGGAAACTGAAAGCCATCAGGTCCTGTTTAGTCTGTTTGGTCTCTTATTGTGAGAAACACCTTCAGCCTCATTACGATTCAGCTCCTTTAAAGAAACACAAGCTGGTGGAGCCGAACAAGAACCTCCAGGAGAACATCTGCTCTAAGCATGACAAAGTGAACGATATCTTCTGCCGCACTGATCAGAAGTGCATCTGTTATCTCTGCTCTGTGGATGAACATAAAGGCCATGACATAGTGTCAGCAGCAGCAGAAAGGACCAGGAAGCAGAGAGGGCTGGAGGAGAGACGAGGAAACATCCAGCAGAGAATCCAGGACAGAGAGAAAGATGTGAAGCTGCTTCACCAGGAGGTGGAGGCCATCAATGTCTCTGCTGATAAAACAGTGGAGGACAGTGAGAAGATCTTCACTGAGCTGATCCGTCTCCTCCAGGAAAGAAGCTCTGAGGTGAAGCAGCAGATCAGATCCCAGCAGGAAACTGAAGTGAGTCGAGTCAAAGATGTTCAGGAGAAGCTGGAGCAGGAGATCACTGAGCTGAAGAGGAAAGACGCTGAGCTGGAGCAGCTCTCACACACACAGGATCACAACCAGTTTCTCCTCAACTACCCCTCACTGCCTCCCAGTGAGTCTACAGGCTCATCCAGCATCAACATCCGTCCTCTGAGACACTTTGAGGACGTGACAGCAGCTGTGTCAGAGCTCAGAGACTTAATGATGGACGTCCTGAGAGACTCATGGACAAACATCTCACTGATGGTCACTGAGGTGGATGTTCTACTGTCAGAACCAGAACCAAAGAGCAGAGCTGGGTTCTTAAAGTATTCATGTGAAATCACTCTGGATCCAAACACGGCTCACACAGTACTGGCACTATCAGAGGGAGACAGGAAGGTGACAAGGATGAAAACACATAAGACTTATCCAGATCATCCAGACAGATTCACTGATCGCTCTCAGGTTCTGAGCAGAGAGAGTCTGACTGGACGTTGTTACTGGGAGGTGGAGAACAACAGGTCATGGGTTTATGTGGCAGTCGCTTACAAGAGTATGAACAGAGCAGGAGGAGGAGATGAATGTTTATTTGGAGGCGATGACAAATCTTGGGCTTTGGATTGTCAAGAAAAGAGTTATAAACTGGTACACAAAAAAATCAGAACCTCTGTCTCAGGTCCAGTTTCCTCCAGACTGGGAGTGTACCTGGACCACAGAGCAGGTCTTCTGTCCTTCTACAGCGTCTCTGAAACCATGACTCTCCTCCGCAGAGTCCGGACCACATTCACTCAGCCGCTGCTGGCTGGAGTTTGGGTTGGCCCAGGATCCTCTGCAGAGTTTTGCAAACCCAAATAGATTTTCTCTCTGATTATTGATCAGGGTTCTTTGTTACATCTGATGTTCTTATTTTTCTGGTTTAAATGTACAGGAGTCATAAAGGACATCACTACTGATGTTTTCTTTCATTTTTAGATGAGAAAAATTTCTCCTCATGAAAATCTAAACTTCCATGGACGAATAATTCTGCATTGATATTAGCACTGATGTACTTGGATGTTGATTTTGTTTTAATCAACTTGTCTTGAAATGAAATTAACTTGTTTCTGTTTTCTTGATCGAAGAAAACAGAAACTGTTAACCTCGCCGTCTCCTAAATTCTTTAAATAAGAAAAATAAATGTCTGTTGTTCCTCCGCTCCGTTTTGCTTTCTTCAATAAAAGTACTTTATTATGGAGAAATTTGGAATGTTTTAGTTTCCTCATTACAATAAATTGTGAGTTTTGTAATCTGAAGTGCAGGAACGTTTCATTCAAAGTATCTCTTGATCCTGGAGAAAATCAGACACATCTAATGTTCACAGGGACAATGTGAGCAACAATCTGACCCGAGTTGAAGTGGATTACATTTAGCTTTGAGATGATGCAAACCTTCATGTTTTCCAGTCAGGGTGAATAATTTGGGTTGAAAACACACGAGCTTTAGTAAACCAAGACCCCATATTTGGAGATTGAAGTTTGATCTTTGAAACCAAAAATGGCAAAATCTGTGCAGAATTCATCCAGTTATGAGGATTTGATTTGGACAGACTTCATGATTTCAGAGACTAGATAACTTGAAAACTTGGTTTCTGAACCACTTCACTAAATTAGTTGCTTCATTAATCACCTGACAGAGCATTTGACCGTTGATAAGTCAGACTGAGGGATGGACCGGCCGTCAGGAACACCGGGTCACTTCCTGGTGACCCGGCTGCCGGCCTGTTCAGGATCACTGAGGGTCAGGATCTAAGGTTGGTTCAGGTCCCAATTAATAAATAATCTATGCCGTTTGTGCAGCTCGCTCTGGTATCTGCCAGGCTCAAAGTCAGCTCTCTTTGTATGGCACATTTCAACATTGTAAAAGCATCACAGTCACCAATTATGAAACCTGGAGATGTTCTTCAGATGACTACACTCCACCAATCAGACACCCTGATCACTTAAGACCAGGCTGAAAACTTTCCTCTTTGATGAAGCTGATTGACTGGTTTAAGTCGTCCTGAGATATTCATGTTATGCTGCCACAGACTTAGACTAGAATAAAAACTGACCACTTTTTTCTTCTATTTGCGTTATTTACTGTTATTTTGATGTAAATAACAGTAAATGTATTTAATTTTCTCTTTATATAAGCTCTGGCACTTTGGCTGCGATTCCTTCCTGCAGGAGTACCTCATGCTGCCATCAACTAATTGCTCCTCCTCTTCTACAATTAACTTTTGAAAATAATCCTACATCAGTTCTTCTGTTTCTTCTCAAACCTCCAGTCGGTCGTGGCAGATGGCCCATCGTACCGAGACCGATTCTGGTTCTATTGGAGGTTTCTTCCTGTTGAGGGGAGTTTTTCCTCTCCACTGTCGCTCCATGCTTGCCCGGTATGAGGAACTGCTATAAAGTCAATGACACTACGCTACCCGCTCATGACTAGATACAATCTGCTGGGATTTCAGAAACATTTTAATCTACTTTGAATAAATCATTGAGCTCAATGTGTCGTTTGATAACTAGGATTGATTGGAATGCATGTATATTATTATTTTTGTTTTTAGAAAAATTGCTGTGAATTGGCACCATAAACAAACACAAATTAATTTTATTAATTCATCCGCTCCAGCCAGACGCCTATAAGTTTGTTTATGACCACTTTATAGAAGATAAAAACTTTAGGATATGTGCCCATCAGTCAATAAAAAATTAAAACGCCATAAAATGATTGGATTAAACATTTGGAGCCTGAAGGCATCGTTTTACGCATCCAGTCTCACATATATCCATTAGCCCGTTGCATGATAAGTAGTGGGACAACCTAAAAATAATCAGGACAAGCTGTCACTTCCCACTCGGTTTTATCCAATCTGCGTGTTCAGATTTCCAGCTCCGAATGGTTAGAAGGCTTATATTAATTGACCGGAGGGCTCAGCGTCCCTGCAGACAGACAGGAAAATACACCAGCACCATAACTTCCTGTTAAACTGCTCTCCGTCCTCGCCTGGGTAACTCTCAGGGAAGAGATCTGGACTCCCTGAATGGCATGTTATTTATTAAAGTCCCCATGACTGACAGAGGTTGGAGTGGGAGCGAGCGCTGACCCACAGCTGCAGAGTGGGATCACAATCTGAGAACGGCCGTGTTTAGTGGAGGCTCAGTAATAGCCAAGTACTGTGAAACGACGCAGTGAGGGTAATGATACGACTACGTGACAACCACGTATTGGGCGCCTTTAATTACACTCAAGGCGGAGAGAAAACGCTGCAGTTGTCAGATCTGTAAGCTGTATTTACTCAGTGGTTCTGACTCACTGACAGCCAACCCAAGTTTAACTAAACCTACAAAGCTGCTTTGTTCTTTGAACGTCTAATGTATTTAATGTAACTACTCCAGCTAATACTCTGGGAATTAGAGCATAAAACAACCACCAAGTTTACAAAGTCAGGTATGTCCCACTGTGGGTAGATTCAGGTACATCAGCAGCAATGCAAACTATGCAAAATGTGAGATATAAGAAGAGACATTACCGTAAGAGTAAATTTATAATACTATAGTTATTAAAAATAGCATTCAGATCAAATGGAATGTGCAACTCAAAAGGAAATTTTAAAATATGTTCAAGATGTCTATATTTGTGCATATAAAACAAAAACAGTAGAATAAATAGAAAAACTGTAAACAGAAGGAATGTAAACCGTTCTTGAGACTGCAAACTCCTGGGGGAAAGGATCTGCGATAATGCTCGTTTGTGCACTTATGACGCAACAGTGATGCCGAAGGAAATCGATCGCGAGTTACCAGGATAACGTCATTAAGCACAAAACATACGGTAAAAGAAAAAACAGTTACCAAAGTAATCTGGCTGATGAAAACCAACCGTTTGAATCTTGAATTAACCGTTTCTGAACACATTTATTTTACAACCCTGACAACAGCCAGACATGTAGAATCAAGAAACTATTTTATTTCTTGTTCTAAATAAAATTGTGGAATAAGAGCGCAAACATAAGAAACAAGAGCTGCGTAAACAGTCTTAAGCCACTTCAAAATAAGAGCATGAATATGAACCTACTTGAGGAATTCTTAACGGTCGATAACCAAAACTTCAACACAAATGTTAACATTTATTCAACTGAAAGCTTACAACAGCCAAGGAAATTACACTTTACAGTTTATCTGGAATAGTAATTTAGGCCAAGGGCTCTAAAAGAATGTAGCTATGCTATTAGCAGATTAGGAAGTGTTCACTACTTAACCTGGTAACCAGGTAAAAGTCAGATAGCTTGTTTTGATTCATGAAACCCTCAGAGAGCGTGTACTTTTCTGTCATTAGTTTGTGAAAGGACATGTGAAAATAAAGAAGAATGTATCCAAAAACATAACTTGGGGTAAGCCAAGTGCTGTGAATGTTTTTCAAAGTTAGCAAATGTGCTAAACAAAGC
Source organism: Poeciliopsis retropinna (assembly GCA_010277075.1). Classification (NCBI taxonomy): domain Eukaryota; kingdom Metazoa; phylum Chordata; class Actinopteri; order Cyprinodontiformes; family Poeciliidae; genus Poeciliopsis; species Poeciliopsis retropinna. Next base: position 1,990,230 of record VMRM01000037.1, on the reverse strand, counting down.
ATTAGCTCCTCAACTAGCGGATGAACAGAGGTGTTAACCACTGATTTGAATATGGCGCGGTCGTTCTGACAATAAGAAAACAAACATAAAAGAAAACTGAAACGCAAACACTGGAGTGTTTCTGGATCCCAGATTGATACAGGATTTTAAATTTCCTTAAATGTTTTTGTTCGATCCAGTTGAATTTAACCAATGAATGGATTCCTCCAACCTCCATTTCCATCCCATCTGAAGGTTCAGGTGAAATTTATCATACAATGTCACTAACTGTTGCATTTAACTTTAAATAAGCTGCCGTACTTTTTCAATAAGTGTCTCATTTTTACTGAATTTTAAAGTGTGCTACTTCTGATTCCATCCTAACGCTTCGAGTTGGGACATTAGGATCCGAGGTGTTTAAGACCAGAGGTAACTGACATTAAATCACATACGTAACACGGCTCATTGTCTTTAAACCTCTGTGTGAATCTTGCGCCATTTAAGTTTTTATCTAACAAAGAAACGCTAATGCCACTTCATTACCACCTCTAAATCAGCTGTGTATTTCCCGCTGCCTCTCTCTCCTCCTGGCTGATGCTCAGGTCTGCAGGATGGAGTCTAAAGCTGCTCTGTCGTCTTCGCACAGCTGACTGCTCCCGGTCATCAGTGCAGTCGGCTAGATATTCGATGTGACATCTCCTTCCATCCTCTAATGAATTTTTTATGTCTGTTCCTCTCCCGCTGACACACAGACGGGCCTCGTATCGGTTCTGTTCGGTAAACTGTGCTGTTCTAAATGGCAGCGCTGCTTTGGAGTCTGGGCCTCCTCCTCTGCTGCTGCGCTGCGGATGCGACAGTCCACAGCTATTGGGAAATTAATTTCATTTCCAAATTATCAATCCAGAAAGTTTGGGGGAAAAAAACCCAACAAAAAACAGACCTGCAATTGTAACTGCAACAACAAAAGTACAATATTCCTTTCCATAGTGGAGTCTAGTCAGTACCTTTAAAATATTTAGAGGCCTGAATCAAGACATGGCTGGAGAGAGTTATTTATTTTCTTGATCAGTTTTAGTGATGGAAATTAACTAAATTGATGGTTTTCTATGGTAAAGCAACTTTAAAGGAAACTGATTCTGTTTTCTGTTAAAGAAATCAGTGAATCCAACAGATTTTCCTTCATCTGGAGATCTGGCTCCATGGTGGAGCTTTGATTGGCCAGACCAAGACCCAGTTCCTCCATCCGTCCTTCTTTCCTTTCTTATTGTCTTTCACATTTTCCTTTAGTCCCTTCCATTCGTCCTTCCCATCATTGCCTTTGCTTCTTTTGTCCTTTCTGTAGTTGTGCCTTTTCCTTCCTACCTATCTTGAATCTTTCCTTCCTTCCAATCCGAGTCTCATCCTTCTTTCATATCTTAGCCCCTTGCATCTGTATCTTTCCTTCCTTCCTGTTGATCTTTGTGTCTGTCCTTCTTTCTTATCCTTCTCTTTTTTCCTTCTGATCATCATGTCTTCCTTCCTTCTTAGTCCCGTCCATCTTCCTTCCTATCATCACCCCTTCCTTATACTTTCCAGTTCTATGCCCTTCCTTTCAGTTTCATTCTTTCCTTTCTTCCCATCTTTGTCCCTTCCTTCCTTCTTTCCTTCCTTGCCATCTGCCACTACTGACTGGGAGTTTGAGAAAACAGTCTAGACAGAAAGAAACAGGATCTGATCTAGGAGTACTTTCTATGTTAAGGGAAAGCAGAAAGGTTCTCGTCGTCTTGGAGAAACCGGTGATCTCTCAGTTACAGGCTGTACATAAAGTAGAAAACCATTCAGCCTTCACCTTCCTTCAGACCAGCAGCTTTCCATGTTTCTGTTTACTTTCTAATTATTCCAGCTGGATATGAGCGACTGCGATGACACTGGCTGTCCCTGCTGTGATTGGCTGATTCATCTCCTGCCTGCCTCCACCCATTGGCCGGCTGCAGCAGGTTGGGAGGGGCAGCTCTGGGCATCCTCCCCCTGCTCCTGTAGCTGAGCTTGTAAATGTAAAGAGTCTTTCTCCGGCTTTTATCTGAGCGACTTCAGCGTTCTGCCTCTGAGCGAGTGTGTGTGAGTGTGTGTGTCGGAAGGAGAGTTAACGAGAGGAAGGAACGGAGAGAGGGAGGGAGAGCCAAGCGGCGTTTATTTTTCTCCCCCCTGCTCCTTGTCACTCCATCCTTCCTCCCCTGACCTGGACCACCCTCCAGTCCTGCTTCCACCCGAACCGGGACCCCCATCCACCCGAACCGCCCCGGCACCCTTTGACTCTCCTCACTTCTCCGTCCCACCACCCTGACAGGTAAGTCTCTGCTTCTCCAACCTTCAGTGCTCGCCTGCTTTTCTTCTTTGGGAGTTCTTTCACTATTTGTCCAAAAATATTCCATGTCATCTTTGCCTTTTCCGGATGCATAGTCTAAGTTTTCCCTTCGGTAAAGTGACAGTTCCAGGGGATGCTGTCAGTGAGGTCACAGTGCTTTCCCTCCTCCTTTTCATATTCAGTTATAAACTTCCTCACACGCACATTCCCAGAGATTCTCTAACTTTCAGCCATAATCGAGTAGGAAAAGGTTTCCTTTCTCCCGGTTATTTACCGTTCCTGGAAAAGCTGCGGCCACTTCCAAACGGCGGGATAAAACACAGGGCTGCTGGTCGGCTCCAGAACGCATGACGTTGCACAAAGCGTAATGACTTTACAAGGCAGTGAGACGCTTGATTGAATCAGGCAATCCTTCTGGCAGCGGATCGCCGATATTAACGCGGCTCATAAAGCATTCCTGGCAGCAGCAGGGAGGAGAAAAACTGCTTAGTTCTCCAGCAGCACATCCTGCACTCCACCAGGAAGGGGAAGTGCTCTGTGTGTGTGAGACAGACAGTGTGTGTGATTATACCGAAGTGCTTTAGACATCAATACTGCCAGCCAAGAGATTTTAAAGCCACTTTATCAAATCTGAAAATTGGACCTTACAGCAAAGACTAGAAGAAAAAAAAAAAAAGCTCCTTTTATTTGCTCCATTCAACTTTTTGAAAAGACAAATTAATGAATAAAAAAGATTTTTGCCATTTTGAATTTTATTACATTGTTATATTCAGTCACCTTTAATTTTATACTTATTAAACTTACATTTTAATTTCAAAACATTAAAACTCACATTTTAAATTTTTTGCAAATTTATTTAAATACATTTATATAAATTCCACTTATAATTACATAAAAATATATTATTAAGAAGATTTATATTTAAATAAAATTAGACCATTTTTCATAACTGATTAAAATGTGAAATAAATGAAAACTATGATTACAGCATACTATAAATTGCAATGTAACATTGAGGTTTAGTTAAGCTGGAAAACTGAGGATGTCAATGTAAACTTGAAAACATGTTGGAGTTTCTTGGAAACTTTAGATTAAACCAATAATTTATTATCCTATTCTTCGGCTGAAATTCCTTTTATTTTTGGCATTTTATGGATGTAATCAGAGCCTCGTGAATCTAAAGTTGAAGCTCCATCTTGTGTATTTAATTCACAGCGAGCGGGTTTACCTGAGTAACACTGAGGGAAGCTGGATTAAGTCAAAGACGCGTCTTCAGAGCTCTGCCCTTATTATGTGACGTAGCCGGACTATTGGCAAACCCCCCAGCGAACCGTGAGCCCCGCTTCCTCCAGAGCCGCCGCTCTGCAGGAAGGCAGCTGGCTCTTTGTGTCCTGGCCTTTTCCAACCATTCCGGTTTTCCCGCTGGCCTGGCTCAGCGCTCCGAATGTGGCGGGAGTTTCCTGGAAGGATCTGGCTCAAGAGTTGGATGGTCGCTGTTGCAAAGTGATATAACTTTACGTTTTAATCAGCGGTTAGCTTGATAAAGACAGCCTCATGCTAAATTTATCAGGTCAAAATCAACTTTAAGGGTTTCCTCAAAACTTGAGTCCAGCGAGCAACAAAATTAAACATTTGGCTAATGGTTTGCTTTAATTGATTTGCATTAATACTAGTTTTAGGTGTTGTGTTGAGCTTTGTTTAAGACCAAAGGCGGCAGATCCAAACTGCATAACAGAAGTCAGCAAAACCCTTATAAATATTCTTAAGGCAGAAAACCAATAAACACTGAAAGTATAGAACCAAAATAAAACCATATTCGCTTCCAAATGTTTGTTCAGACTGGATAAATAAATTTAAAACAAAAAGGCAGTATATTCTATACAATCTTGCATCTGCTCTGATTCTCAAGTCTACCTGGAATCCTAAACCTCTTCGTTAATCAGCTGTTTTCTCTGTAAGCTTTTATTTTGAAAGGCAAATGTAATCCCCTTTTCGTAACGCCATGAGGAGATTCGTACTCATTCTTTAAATCCAGACTAAATCACAAAATAATAATAAAAATACCCTGAAATATTGAGGCTTGTATATTGAAGGGTGTATTTGGGCTTTAACTTGAAAGGCCAACAAATCCAGTTTTCGGCTGGTTTTGTTGCTTTAGTGATGTGAAATCTGCTTTAATCCAACTGAAACAGTCATTGTTATGACAGACCAACAAACGATATGTCCTCTAAATTTGTGATAATCTATTTTTCTGCTGTTGAAGGGAGGTGAAATCTGTTTTTGTTTCCAGTGTTTTATTTTGAAGGATGAATTTGTCCAGGTTGACTGGGGTCAAACAGGGATCCGTTTCCTGTTCTGAAACAGATTATTTCCTGTTCTCAAACTGATGTGTTTCACTTTAAAACAACCCTTTATGTGGGGGCAAAGATGTTTGGCTTAATTTGAATTCAAAATAATATGAATACATAACTACATTATTAAATAAAATGCAAGTTTTATCCATTTATCCACACAGATTTATACTGTGAATCAATTTGTCTTTGCGCTTTTCATCTAAATTAATAAAGCCTATTTTTTAAATTAAAAACCGAAAACATTTATCAATAATCAAAGGGAAATATTTATTAGGATTGCTGTCAATGTCCCTGACTTGTGAGCAGCTTTTTTGCTGTGGTACTTTGATTATTTAACTTCAGTAATCACCCTAATCTTTGGCTCCCTCTGCAGATTTTCCATAAGATCTAAGCTAAGACTTTGACTGGGCTGCTCCTGGTCCCAAAATTAACACTATAAATTGGATTAGACTGCCTGGTACTAGAATGGACCGCAAGTCAATGATTGTAATTTGCCTTTATGATAAATCAGTAAAATGCAGGGTTTTTTGGACATATTTTGTTGAAAAGAATCTAGAGGATGACATACATTGTGTATTTGATGTAAATAAAGTGGACGGGTTGTTGAAGGTCATTGGTGGGACTGAGTAGTTTATAACATCTGACGAGGAAAGACTGTTCTGGCTGCAGAAGTTTGTGAAACTGGATCCAAAAGAAACTTGAAGGTTTTTGTGTCAGAATCTTTGGGACAGATGAGACCAAAGTCGAGATGTTCAACACTATGCCGAGTCTATTTGGTGTTAATTTAATTCTTTTCAGAGTTATTTCAACAAGAAACTGAGTAGTTTTAACACTTGACAAAGTTATAACTACTCAGACTTTTGTTGAAATGACTCTGAAAGGAGTTAACACCAAATAGACTCGGCATAGTGTTGATTTAACTCTGTTTGGAGAAAACCAAATACACCATATGAAGAGACTTCTGTTAGCATCCTGCGGTCTGCTTAATGGTGAACCTGCTTGGACAGACAGACCTGCAATGTCTGTCCAATGTTTCTTCTTGTAAACACTTTTCTGACCTCCTTAACAGACTTAAAAGTTGCCATTTTTATTGGAAATTAATCCTACAGAGTTGTCCTATTTGCATTTAGAGATGCAAATCTTCAGTGTCTACCAATACCAGTCCATTATTTAGGGTCAAAATTCAATTCAGAAACCAATTTTTCTATTCAAACGGTCTAGAGATTCTGCTTAAATTATGGGACTGACAAGTGTAAACAAATACACTTGTCAGTATTTAAAAATATATATATGTATATATATATTTTAAATATTTTGTAAAGTTCCATTGGTTTCTATTTTAAAAAATTGGTTTGTGCATAAAATTCTTAAATTACCAGTAGGTTAGCTCAGCTGCCTTGCTTTTTCTTTTAAAAAAATACCAGGATATAGGCGAGGGGACTAGCATAATGCTATATACTCATAAATAAGAGCAGCAAAGAAGTACTACATAAATGTATTTTAAAATCAATAGAGCATTTTAAAGTGATCCAGGACTTCCAGGACAAGCAACAGCAATTCTTTATAGAACCAATTTTATCTGCACCTGTAATGTGATTCCTCATCAGAAACTGCTTTTAACATTTTTAACATTCAGTCTTTGTAACCTTGCATTTGTACATATTAAAATAGATATTAAACGTTATGGATTTGCAGCAACAATCTGAAAAACATTTGGAAAACAGCCGAAACAGTGATTTCCTTTAAATCTGGACTATAAAGAGATGCTTTCACATGATAATAAATGAAACATTTTTGTCAGTAATGACAGCACTTGACTATGTTTCAATTGGTGATTTTTTGTGTTTTTATGCTGTAAAGCACCTTGAACCGTCTTATTGCTAAAATGTGCCATACAAATAAACTTGATGGCCTGACTGATGGAAACACACAGGGTGCCCTGGGTCACACTACTGGAGCTCGAGGTTTATAAAAAATAACACAAAGCTAATTCTGCCTCAGCTTTCCTCAACATGTTCGTATGAATGGTTTTACTGGCTATGAAGTCGAGGCCAACAACAATATTTTCTCGTCCCTTCACTGGTTAAGCTGGTTCCTTCCACCCCTGTATTAGCGGGTATAAAAATAGCAGACAGGTTAGAGGGGGCCGCCTGTTCATGACCATCCCTCACCACCCGGAGTGGTGCTGGGGAAGCAGCAGGGAAAGCTGGAGCTACTGCACTACAGTTTGTTTCTCATGCTGCCTCCATTTACCCTCCATCTTTTCTGATTGATCTCTGAAACCTTCACAAGCTTAAATTACATCACTCTGTTGCTCCTCGTCGACAGGACGGTCCTCAGATTTCACCTACCATAATTCTCCTGGATGGCTTCGACTTTTAGAAGGTGCCGCGTTCAATTTCAGTAATGCCTCGCACCGCCGGCCCTTGATTTCTGGTATGAATTATTGTTGGGGAGGATTGTTTTTAGGTTTACAGCGTTGCTGTGTTAGAGAACAGCTGACCCATCAACTGAAAGGGAAGGAGAGGCATGCCTTCCTCCTTGAAGCATCAACTATTATTTTTTTAATGCGCAGGGATGATTACAAGATATACTAGTTACTTTTACACAGAAATAAGGCTAAAACTGATTGTCCTTTGCTGCGGTGCTAATGCTAGCTTGTATTCAGCTACATGAAGTTAGGAAGATTGCCTGTCACTGCATGGACCTTACCGTTAGCTAAAAGAAATACGTTGGTAAAATGTAGACCTACAAGATTAAAGGGGTTATCAGACTATACAACGCTGTATCCCATCTCTTCATGGGAAACAAATCAATTACCTCATGTTTGATTATTGTATACAAGCGAAATAGTGTGATTATTTTTTTATTTACAGAAAATAGCAGTAGAACTAGCCAAGCAAAATGCAATTAAACCATTTTTATCTTTTGGTTATTCTCTTTAAATCATACCGTTTCTCGATTGTAATGAAATAGAAATATTCTTGTGGAAGTATTTCTTTCACTAATGAGCTAACGGTGCAGATTGTAGAGTGACAGTTACCATGAGTTGAGTAGCGTCATCTGTCTGAGGACTAAACAGATTTATCATGAGGAAGAGGTGAACGAAGCATCGCCTCAGATCGGCAGATGTTTAACATTTGATAAGCAGTGAGGAAGCTTCCTGCAGTTTGCACGCAGAGAGGGATTCAGTGCTCCCGTTTCAATCTGAACAGATAACGTCATTCGGATTTAAAGTTCCAGCAGAGACGACAAGGAAGCTTCGACCAGCTGATAGTGGAGCGACACAATACCTTATTTTTGTATAAATATTCAGAGATGAGTTTGGACTCATCTGTACATCGTCACTGACTTTAAACATCAGGTCATTTAATGCAACGAGTTGAAAACGACTGGTAGCTCTCCTTTCCATACAGGTTTGACCTCTGAACGCCCCCAGCTCGGACGGGGTGCAGCTACGTCACCGTGTGTGAACGCAGCGCGATTATTTTTCCATTATTGCCACTGTTTCTCTGAGATGAGTCAGCTCAACTGATGAATGGAGCCTTCTGAGTCCACAATGAGGTTCTGCAGGCCAGTGGAGGAGCTCTGCATGCAGCAAGTTTAGACATTTAACCACAGGAACTGAACGTTATTTGATGAAGTAAGCACATGAAACAAGGCAGAAGAGGAAACTAAAAAAAAAAAACACAAAAAACAAACAGGAACGTCTGCGGCTTACGTTTGTTAATGTCAGTGAATAGTGTAAGAGATATTCTAAAGCTCATCTCTCGGCGTTGTCGGCTGCCTCTTGGCGTTTTTTTGCTTGATTAAAAAGCGCCCAGGAGTTGGTAAGCGTGTGGTAGGTGTGAGCGCACGCCCTGACAGCTTAGCATACTGATTATTCAAGCCTCTTAGGCTAAGCCTCGGCACTCGAGTGATGAACGTCAGCTCCTCGCTCTTCCCTTCTGATTTCTGCACTTTTCCCATTCTCAGTTTGAGCAAGTGGGAAGGCGGTGACAGCCCTCGCAGAGAGCAAACCTGTTGTCTGAGAGGGAGAACGGATCGGCAACGCGCTGATTCAGACACAGCCAGGATTTTATTTACTGTGATCCAGTCATTGTTAGTGCCACTAACGATAAAGTTAGCAGCACTAACCCTAAAGAAATATCACAAACATTAGTTTCACCAACGCTAAAAAGCTAGAGCAACACAGTATGTATCAGATGCTAACGCTAAAGTTTTAGCTTACGCTAAGTGCTAAATTACATGTTTCTTAATGGTCTTAGGTATTGTATTCATGTTTAAGTCTTATTCTCCATTTTCCATGTTTTATTTTGTTCTTGTATGTTTCTGGTTTGACAAAGTTACTGGGACAAAATAGAGAATGTGACAACAGGAAACTTGTGTAAACAGTCATAAGAGCATGAATGTAAACATTGTAAAAAAAAAAAAAAAAACTTCAACACAGAAGTAAATTTTATTCAGTTGAAAATCTACAAAACAGCCAACTAAATCAGCGCATCAGAATTTAAGCAACAACAAAAAAAAAGTTTAAGGAAAGCTAAGCACGCTAAGTTAGCAAACAAAGAAATTAGCTCCACTATTAGCGCATTAGCAGAAAGCAAGAAGTCTGCGTTATAAAAGATTAAAGCTTTCCATAGTATATATTTTCCACTGAAATGAATTAAGTGAATGTGTGAGATTTGTTCTAAATAAATATTAAGTGTCCTTCTGCATTAACAGCTTGTGCTTGAGGGCCAAATTTATACTCTTCTAGAATGTGGGCCAAGGGCCACAATTGGCCCCCGGGCCACTCTTTGGGCAGCAGCCTTGTCCAACAGTCCAGAGGGAATGCAGAAATAAATATATTAGAGGTTTTCTGTGTTATTTAATATAAAAGCTGCCGTGCAAGTTTTAATTTGGCTGATTTCTCACTTCCTTCTCACTGTCTTAACAACATCAAGGATTTCTGATAGGACTGTTGGTGCTTTTCTACATATTTTTCACTCGTTTTACCCAAACACCGACCCTGTAGTTGTGCACCGTACCATCAACCACAGAAGGAAGTTCGACAAACCTCTGAAGAAGACACTGAACGCAATGTCATTTTTCACAAAATGTTAACAAAAATGTAGTGTCAGATTTTAAATTTTGAAGGACCACAAGTCTTTTACCAAAGACCACAAGTAATTTCTCCTGTTTGTGTTTGTTTTGGTTTTATTTACCCACAATGCATTGCACAGTAGTCCACTTCCAGCTATAGGAGCGGTCTCCGGTCCACTTGGTGTTCACATATGAATTTAAACTGCAACATAGTTTACTTCAAACGATCCAGAGCGCTTTTTTAAAAAGCAGAGTTGAATAGCGCATTCACCGGACTGAACCGGACGTTCTAGATGAACAAACCATAGTTGGACTAAAGTGGCTAGCCATCAGTTATTGGGTCAGAGCTCAGATTTTAGTGGCTTTACAAAGAACAACCTGCATGAAAATGTAGTGAAAAAAGTCCAAACGTCCTTCAGAAACCCTAAACAGTTGGCACATGGGACAAACATAAAAAAATTAGTAGTAGCTCAAAGATTTTGTGCTATAACTGTACATTATTCCTGTCTACTACCTTTCCATATGCACGCGCTGGCAGCTCGTCAGTTTCTGCATCACTGACCTTGTTTATTGGCTGCAGTGAGAAAGGTTATTCTAATTCCTGTCAGATACAAACCTGAAAAAATTTCCATTTCCATCAAAATGTTGCCTGAGACGAAACAGAAATATTACAATTTGTAGAACAATGAATTCCCTTTGGAAACATTCAGAATGGACTGCGCCGTTTGCTCTGCAGCGGGTTGTGTGTGTGTTTTTTTTTATGGGTTGAGCTGGCAGGACGGGCCTCGGCTGCTTACCGCTGAGCCCCACCTGACCAACAGATTGGTCCCAGTTGGTGGCCGAGGCCAAAACAGAAACTGTGGACGCTTCAGGATTCAGCCGACACAATGGAAGAAAATATAATGAACTGGAGGCAACATAATGAGACATCCTGAGCTGATTTAGCAGTTTGTAAACTATTTTAACACACATTTCTGGACAAAATTGTTTTCTTTTATGTATGTTTTGCAAACATTTTATATAAAAACCATAGGCCCCGATAAGACAAAATGTATTAACTTTTTGGGATTTTTAAACCAACATAACATTCTATGTTGAGAAGACACCGCTTAGGAATGAGATGGTGGCTTTTCCAGAAACCTGACGTTAGCCAGGTTTATAGTTCCTCAACCAATCAGGATGCCAGCTTAGGATCATTGTCTTGCTGGTTTCAGCCATTCTATCCAAAAGTTCCCATCAGATGAAGGAAAATTGCTTAATGGTAAGAACAATGTATCCGTTGTCAAGTGTGAAGTGATTTAAAAAAAAAAAATCTTCAAGGCAAATCATATCCCTGGAAACTTTGCTAACTTATGTCTAACCAATTAGCGCGCCGTTTTCCAGTCGGATTATGACTTGTGTTGCGCAACGCTCTCACTTCCACCAATGAGCTGTTGACGAATGCTGAGCGCTACTAAGCATCCAAGGAGAGACTGAAGCACAGAAAGAATCGCTGCCAAAAACAAAAAAAAGAGACGTAAAGTGTTAAAAGAGTAGGATCACTTTAACTAGAAAAGAAAACAGGCTCAGTGCATTTACTACACAACTATACCTCAGTAGGAAACATCTACTACATGCATCAACCGCCTTAATGGACGCTGTTGTCTTTGCAGAGGACCAACTTTTTTCTGCGATCGTTCAAACAGAATTTTCTCCATTAAATAATGACGATTGCTTTTCAATTTTTAAATGTGAAACGTTTAATTTCCCATCTTTTTACATTTCAAGCTTGACGTGATGTTTAAATCATATCACATTTTGCATTGAAATGTTTTCTTAATAAAATTAAATTTTATGCATTTACTTCATTTGATTAATCACCACAATAATCAATAGATCACCTACAAAAATAATCGTTTACAACTAAATCCAAAATTTTGAATTCATTTGCGATGGTGTGTCATTACACCAAGAACAGTTCAAATTATTAAAAAGTGATATCTATTCATGACGAGAGAACAGAAACTGCAGATATTTTGGCGTTTTATTCTTATTCTCAACTTCATCTCAGTCTCATTTTTCTACTCGATAGTAGAAATTCAGAACACAGACGTCATCGCTCTTTCCCTGACACACTTTTACTCAAAGCTGTTATTTATTTTTATTTTTAGACTGCCGTTTTTTTTCTCTTCTCGTGCAGCTCCAGAAGCATCTGCAGAAAAGGATGCTAAGTCAGCGGGAATGCCGAAAAGTGAGCTTAAGCAGATGTTGGGGTTGGGGGGGTGCAGGGAAGGACTTCAGAGGTTGAGAAAACGCGTCTATGGGTCGCTTTCCCCAGTTTTCTTCTCAGGAAAAAATGCTTAGAAAAATAGGGACAGCTCTGAAAGTGGAGGGAAAATGAAATGTGCGGCTCAAATAGTAAAAGAATTCAATGCAATCATACGGAGATCCCATGTCTTTGAGGTTACCCCCTTATTACATAAAAGCCTCGTTGAAAACTTTCTTCCTCCTCTTTCCACATTAAGACGAAGGAAATGCTCTTAGCCTCCTTCATTATTCATTTAATGGACCTCTGAAACTGTCAGAGCTGGCGAGAGCCTCCAGTTTTCTACATCTTTGTTTCCTCTCCACCATGTCTTCCCATCTTTGTCACCTCCAGACTTTTCATAGGCCGTCTTGAGACAAAATATTTCCAATAAGCACTTAGCTATAGCTAAACAATTGCTTCAAATCAGCAGAAATGTATTCTGTAAACATGGATAATTTTTATGACTTCACAGAAACCAGTGATGGACACTAATGTGCTAATAGCATAGCTAATTTTTCCTCTACTGCTTTAGCTAATGCTGAAAACGTTTAGTGCACCCAGCTTCCTCTGACTTTGTTTTGAACAAACAGATTTGTGTTTTAGTCTTTACTACCTACTGTTTCCTTGCTCACGTTCTTTGGCATTACTTTCCGCAAAATACAACATTCATGTAGTGCTTTAGACTGAAGTTTTTGTTTGGTGCATCAGAACTTTTGCTAACTTTGAAAATGTTTACTTCACTCTACTTTTTTTTCTGGATAATTGCTAAAGCACTAATTTACTTGGTGGTTTTATAAACCTTCAGCTAAAAAAAGTTCAACATCTGTGTTGACATTATTGTCGGACCATTTCCTGACTCACATTCTTTGGCATTAATATACGAAATACAATGCCGCCATAGCGCTTTAGCGTTAGCAAAACTAATGTTTATGGTAAGTGTGTGAGGGTTAGCGCAGCTAGCTGTTCAGTTCACTAACCACAATCAAAAACATTGCAATCCTTTTGCATCACAGTAGACTTTCTGGTAAGCTTCTTCACATTTTGTGTCTGTAAGTTCTTTACGAAATAATTAAATCTATTAAATATATATTGAAAATAGTTACAAAAACTCTCTATAAAAGGTTTCTAATTCTGAATTGTGTATAATTTTTACCTCCAAGCAGCCATGTTGATCTTTGATCAATAGATTTCCAAACTTTATGAAGGACTTTTCCTTTAACTTTCACCCATTATATTCCATTTGTTGTTCTTAGAGCAGTTATTCAACGCACATAATGACAAATCAAATACTAACAATGATGTAAGTAATCCATTTGTTCACTTGGTTGTTGTTTGATTTTAACATTTTTATGGTCAAAGGCGTTGATTTTCAGCATGGAGTTTAAATATATTGAAGAAAAGTGAGTGATGAGATGTGCCTCACCACTGGGGGCGCTGTGTTGCACACGCTGCATGATGCTGATGTTCCAGAGCCTCAAACAAGCAGCAAACCCCAAAGAAACACCTGATATCTTCACAATATCTGAAGAGTTGTTGATCAGGACCAGTTTCTGATCACAGGAACATCTGAATGCTTGGAAGAGAAACAGGTACAGGTCTCTATGATTCTCTATGGATTCATGTGGGTGAAAAAATGTGGAAAACTAGACAGACTCTTAAACTGAGGAGGCTTTTAAAATCTGCTGCTTGTTTGGGATTAAACGTTTAAAAGCTGGAACATCAAAGAGTTTTTGGGTTTTGGTGTCGTCTTCGTGTCAGCGAAAGGCTCTGCGTTGGGAGAGCACAAGGATGTCAAATGCTGCTTAACAAAACAGGATATAAGACTTCCCCTGACACACACACACAGCGTGCAGACACACACATCTTAAACCTGCGCCTCTATGTTCCTCCATACTCTACAGCCGGCATAAAGGCGACTCCTCACCTCTGCTGCTTCGACCTTTGTTCATCTGGATGTGCGTGGGCTTCAGCGCTGTCCAGATGCCTTCAAGGCAACCAGTGTAATAAATATGTTGGTCCATAGGGAGTACTATCAGATTTTTGCAGCTTGTCAGCAATGAGACTAACAGTCTGATATAATATGGTTTCCCCAGTGGGACGGGCACCAAAAAGGACGTCTTATCTATAAATTGTTTGAACTTATGGATTCAAAACAGCATGAGGCTTATGAAGATCAAAAAAGGCCTTTAAACGTAATTTGTTCATGCACTGATTAATATGCAGCACAGTTCACACTTACTGCTTCTCCTAGTAAAAACATAAAAAAGCCTCAAAATATAGTTGTTTTTTTTTACTGTAGCTGAAAAGTATGGTAGAGTATTTATTAGGGCCGAGATAATAAAATTCTTTAAAACCACGAGAACAAAGTCAGTGTTACAAGAACGGAGTTGTAGTAAGAGAGCAAAGTCATAACAAAATAGTCACGATTTTACAAGAGTGTTACAAGAATAAAGTCAAAATAATACAAGATTTAAGTCATATGAGAACATGTTACGTGAATAAACTTAAGTTGTAATCATACAAAAATAAATATGTAAGAATAAAGTCATAATACAAGAAAAAACAAACTTTTGCTTCCATTTCTTGTTGCAGTGTTTTTCATTTGTATTAGTTTTTTTTATTGGAGATTTTGATTGCAGCATTTTTCTGCTTGCTGTGTTTTTCTGTTGCCTGTGTGTGTGTGTGTGTGTGTTGGAGTTTGCATCATTAGCATGTTCAACATTGAAACACTCCAATACAAATACAGAAAATAACCAAGTATTCCTGCCCAACTTCTGGTGCAAATATCTTAGCTTTTGTCTTATTTAAAGTACTCTAACATAATCATTCAGCAACATACAGGTGCTCATTTTAAGTCAATAAAATTTTAACACTGATTAAAAGTGCTAGTTCCACATAATTTTCTCTCACCTGTAACATTGGAAGAACTTCCTGTTTTTTTTTATCATTTTTTATCTTGTTTTCAGACGGGTAGAATCAGTAATGAGGAACTGGCATTAATAAAGAAATAAACATCTAGATAAACATACACTGTTGTTGTTTGAAGTTAATAATTGCTTTCACATGTTTTATCAGAGCTTCATGGTAATATATAGATGAGGAGATAAGGTAGTCGAAGAGATAAAGAGACAATGTTGTGGTTTTTGCAGCGCCTCAGGCTCTTTGGAAACGTGAAATAATTGGACGTAAATGTTCGCAGCGCAAAGTCCTGCAGCACAAAAGTGAAGTAAACCGAGTCTGATCATTTCATGGGCTGTTGAAAGTCTGTGTGTGATAGATGAGGCTTCATAAAGGTTATTCTAGTGTGTTCATCCTCTGCAACATTTGTGTGAAACAGCACACACGTCAGGACCTAATCATCTGTTGAAATTATGAATATTAGTTTGAGTTTTTACTACACCTTCATCTTAAATTAGAGGATCATTGAAAAGACCATTTAAAATTCAAAGTTATGTGTTTAAATACACAATAACATGAATTTATCGTTCAGCAAAATTTATTATTGTGGCAGGCCTATTCATAGTACCTTTACTTGAGTTACAGTTTCTCAGTAATCATTTTACCTCTGCTGGCAGTTTCTTGAGGTGATACAAGTTGCTGTTGATCTGTAAATAAATCAGAAACAGAATCAGCAAACATAAACTTAGCCATTATGGAGAAGCAGCAGTTCTGTGATTCAGGTGAAACAACATCTGGTGTAAAATTAAAATGATTACTCCTTTACAGCTGAGATTCTTTCGCTTCACGTCATTACAGAGCATTCTCTATCATCAAACTAACAACCAATAATATTCAGGAAATACAAGGAGTGTGTCGGCCGTTACAAACAGTTACAGAGTCTAGATGTTGCAGCGCCAGTAAAATTTGGCACCAAATGATGCAGAAAAAGCTCAAGTGAACACAAACCAGTGATGCAGCATCTCTAATGACTGTTTCACATTAAAATTTCCTCTAACAATGATTTATCCCTGTTTTGATTAAAACCACCCCAAAAACCAACCGTATTCACAGATTAAAATTTTCTGCTTCAAATGCTTACATGGTACATTACATAAAGCACTCTGACAACTCTTCTGGACCATAAGTCAACATTTACAATATCAACATAAAATAAACAGTGTTTTTACTTACATTTAGACGCCGTCAGTGGGAGGTTGGTGGTTAACTTCCTGTGTCGGTATCGCTTTGAGCTCCAGGGGAGACCGGATACTTTCTGGCGCTCAATGCGATTAAATACCCCAAAAATTTGGGTAAATACTACAATACTTTATTATGTTGCAATTTTTACTGTCCACAAACAGGTAGTGTTAATATGATTTAAGGTAGTTATAAATTATTATAATCAGATTGTTTTACAACCCTGCAGAGTTGTGTCCAGTTCAGAAACTCAGATTTTTTATAAACAGAAATGTAATTCCCACAATGAGGCCGTTTAAGGCGTCCACTGCATCCCAGCACCATATTAATACAAAGTCAGCCAAATATTTTCCATGCATCACGAGACGGCTTCCTCCTCTGTGTGCTTATTGCACAGCTGGTTTTCCCCTGACTGGTACATATTTTTTCTGCGGATGAAAAGTGCCGGCTTTAATAAATCTGATAGATGACTGCTTGCAAACTGTTGACCGGTCATTTTTTCTGACAGGAAGTATTACTTGATTTTATTCTTTACATTAAGATGTATTACCAAGCAGTTTGATTCCTCTTTAAGGAGATAAAACATGTTTAGTAATGCCTCGGCTTTCTCCAGAGAATTAGCAGCTCAGAACCAGGAGCTCTGATCTTTACTCTCAAATTAAAACAAACAAATAGGAACGCAAACTGAATTTTAGTTTGTTAAAATGAAAACTGAATAACTAGATCTTTTAATGGTTACTAATGTAACTTGTCAGGAAAATAGAGCAATTTCAAGGTTTAAAACTTTAAAAACAATTTTAAACTTTGTTCTGCAAACAATTGCAATAACTTTTGAGAACATGTAAGAAGTTACTAACATACATCAACTAATACAAAAACCCCGACATGTCGACGAAAGTTATAAAAAACACAATATGTTTCAAACGATCACATTTCAAAACTGGTTAGCATTTAGAAGTACTGCCTGCAACATTAACCATGTTTTAAAATGAAAATAGTGATAAAAGTAGCAATGTTAGCATTGGTTTTAAATGCTTAGTTTCTCTCAATGGCTTAAATATTTACAAATTCAATCACATTTTTAAACAAATAAAACTTTAAATTGTAATTTACTTATTTAATAACTACTATAAACATTCTATTCAACAGTATACTGATAAAATTACAAATAAATAATGAGTAGCAGGTAAAATAATTAGCTCACCGGTCTCACCAGACGATAGCACAGCAGCACAAAATGGCGCCTCCTCTAACCTCCAACACTCTACAACCAGAAGCACAGAGAACAGAACTAGTTAACATTGGTGAACTTAACTCTTCGTCTTGGCAGTAAACCTACATAAAACCATTCTTAGCATCAGCAATGTTTGCTAACGATTCGTTTTATATCGCTTTTTGTACCTCTTCTTCCATGGATCTCCGTCTCCTTGTTCAGTTAGCAGCTAAGCGCTCGAGTAGCACCGGAAATGAAGGAGGAAGCCACCGAGGTGGTGGGCGGGACAATGCGCCACTTGGAAAGATCTTATTGGTCAAGAGCGATGCTAGTGTTTTTCTTCCTGAAAAGTTAACCTTTTAACTGCTGGTCATGACAATAAGTCACCCAAAATAATTAACAACTATTAAAATAATAAATATTTCATGAGCGTTTAAAGTATTTTTTAAATTATTATTAAAGCCATATTTAAATGTGGGCTTCGCACTATATGAAGCCACACCTAGAGGGGGCGCCAAAACGATGGCAGAAAAATAATTTGTATTCGGCATTTTCTATATTAACAGCTGTTCTGCTTTTTGAGTTTGTTTGTTTTTTTCCTTTACAATCCAAAGAGTCAGTTTTGCCCTAGGTCCAGCTAAATAAACCATGTATACTGTGAAAGATTTTACCTGACATTTTAAGAGAAAACTTACATTTTTTGATAAATATGTACAGAAAAATTTACTGTCACTTTTAAAGAAACACAACTAAACATTAACTTATTGACAAAAATGTTGAGTGGTTGGGTTTCTTTTTGGAAGTAGTAGAAACCCAAATGGAAGCACAAAAATGAGCAAAATTTTGTACAATATGTCCACTTTAACTGAAATATTATAGGCTTACTGTTGAGCATTAAAAAAACAGTGCTTTTAGTTTTTAGCATTTTATTGACCCACCAGAGCTTTTGACTTGACAATTTTGGCTCATGTTGTAAAAAGTTTGGACATGTGCTAAGATTCGATGGGTCAATTAAGAACGTCTACAGAAGCTAATTTAAAGATATATGTACCTATTGTTCCTGTTTAGGATGGAACAGTGTGTGTGTGTGCGTGCATGTGTGTGTGGGTGTGTGTAGCCAGCAGAAAGCAAACATGCAGTCCAGCAGCAGACAATCCGTGTGATGAGCTGGTGGAAAGGCAAACGTCTCTGCTCATAAATACGTCCATGTTCAAGATTTACGGCTAGCAATTCCATCTCCAGAGGAAGCCTGGTCGATTGCTTTTTGCACCTTTCCTGCAGTTCATGCAGGAAACACGCTGTGTGCAGCTCTGCATGCAGAATATCCACATTACACAGGTGAAAAAACAAAGGCTGCTCAGTTTGATGTGTTAATTCTTTGCATAGATGTCCTGGTTTTGTTTTTAGTAGCTAAGAGTCAAATCAAATGCAGACTTTATCTAGGAGGAGTAAAAAGGATGAACACCTGCTGGGACTGATGAAAGGTTAAACTGGTCCCAGTAACAGACAGGACAGGTCCACTCAGTGAATCACAGTCAGAAGAATCACTAAACCAGAACTGTTTTCATTCAAAACCTTGATCATTTTCATTTTGAATTCGTATTATCAGCTTATTATGTAAAGGTTATAAATATTTTGTTAAAGCTGAAGTATGTAACTTTTATAAGAAAAAAAATAAAAATATGTAAAAAATCTTTTGCATATTTGTTGAAACTGTTACCACATTGTGAAAGTTTATGACACAGATAATCTGTGAAAAAAATGATCTTGCTGTCTGAAGAAACAACCAATCAGATCTAGGAGGCGGGGCTTAATGCTGTCAATCAAACAGGGAGAAAGTGTAGGAGCTGAATTTTTTTTCACTCAGTAAAGTGTCAGTTTATGAGACACAAATTTCACTTTGTATGTAGCTTTTATAAAATATAGCTACATTTTATAACAGCTACATACTGCACCTTCAATTATAATTTTTTTGTTTTTTACAGACATTTGTAGGTGAATGTCTGCAGCTGTTTGTGTATCAGGAGGTCAGATGCTGCAGGATTGTTTTGTTGTTGTACAGAATCAGGTAAAAGTTAAACACTTTATTGAGGAAAGAGACAGCAAATTTTAGTAAAATTGACACTTTCCAGTTGGAGATTAATGAGAACAGACTGACGCTGCAGAAGAAAATACAACTGTATACCATCCATCCTGCCTCACTTATTTGCTTCCCTTCATGTCTAAATTTATCGTTTTACTCTTTCCTTCTTCACTTCCTTTCTTCTCTCCCTCCCTCACTTCTATAATTCATTTGATTTGTTTAATTTGTGTATTGTTGAAAGAGAAAAAACTATTGGATCTGAACTCGCTGTATTTGACTTTGCGATAACGATAAACTGAATCAGTTGCTCCAGAGTTTTTCTGATATTTTCCCCATGGAGCCACAGAAGCTGCTTTTCAACAATCTTTGCAGCATCAGACGTCTGTGAACTTCAGCAACCTGAAACTGTCCATGAAGGGAAAACTCCGGCTTTGTGTGCTTGTAAGGATTGTCCAGCACATCAGTTGTGGCGTTAGCATGATGCTCATTCAGTGTCAGCATTCAACAGCAACAAAAAACCTTCTGATGCAGAAATCCTTGAACTGCTTCAGTTAAGATGCACACTCCCCAATAAACTAATCCCCCTAACAAACGACGAGGCCCAGTCATGTTCCTCACAAAGGCTTCAAAGTGAAGCCAGGAGTCGGACTGTGAATGATGGAGCTCCTGTGTGTTTGGCTGACAGAGTTAACCAAACAAGCAGTTTCAGAAATGCTCACCGGGGCCAGCTAAGCTCCTGACGGTGACCACTTAAGTGCTGCGCGTTCTCTCTGGAGTGAGTTTGTGGGAATAAGCATTTCCTTGGACGTTTCGCTGGCCTGCAATGCGTGAGCTTGTGTGTCCTGGTGGATGTATTGATGTTGTGCGTGCATGCTTGGTGGCGTGTTAAAGGTTTTCTCTGCCAGGGGAGAAACTTTTTTTTTTTAATGTCACCGTATATCCTGGAGCCGAACGCCTCAGGTTAGAGAAAGAAAGACATAAAGAAAGGACTGCAACACATTATTTTTACTTACTGTAATGTTTTCATTCAGTTGCCAGCATATTTTCTGACACTTAAAGAGACCTTTTACGCAAAATTCACTTTGGGTTTCTACTGCTTCTAAAGACAGTTTTTACCAATAAGTTAATATTATCTGGTGTCAGAAAATTAGTTTCAAAAACCTTTCGAATGCTGAGTCAGAAATCAGCAAACACTGCTCTTCACCTAGCAACCCCAGCGGCGTTCCGCCCCGTTACCTAGCAACCCCAGCATAGGGGTTGCTGGCCTTAGGCCAAACGTTCAAGGACGTTTGGCCTAAGGCTGCTGGAAAAGACAATCGTTTTATGGTTGACTTACCGTCCAGAAACCACTTGCTGTATTCTTGTTAGTTGTGCAGGAGGCTCCACTTCTGCTTTTCAGAGATGTATGGTTGTGTATTTGTACATCTGTTTTGACGGGAGGCCACGGACAGCAGCTGCAGCTAATTTGACTATACTTTTGCTGTCAATTAAACATGATTTTACTTATCAATCTCAAATGTAATGATAGCAAAATTAAACAATAAAACATGTACAAGTAAATAAAAACAATACTAATTCCTCCTTGTAGAAAACCAGAACCCTATTTTTTCAGATGACTATGTAAAACTAGCTTATTAGCCTTAGATACCACAATAGCAAACTGATTATTTCGAGAAAATGATGCCAAAATAATTTCAGGCTTGAAACTTACAAAGTTTTGAACGTTTGTCAAGATCTAAGTGAGATTTTTGCTTCTTCCTTCTCAAAGAAATGAAACGGTTGTAAACTCTGATCAGATGCTTTAAAAGAAGCGTGGGTTTGAACATGTAGCATCAGCTTTATGCAGTTTTGGTGAGTTAGCCTGACCCATATATTCTGTTTTTGTTCCTTCTTTAGCTTTCAGTTTGACTGAATGAGTAGAGAGTTATTCAGAGATTGAAATGTATCACAAAAGCGATGACCGGTCCATGAACCCACTTTTTAATTTTTCTAATTCGGCTCTATTCTGCCGTTCCTCGCTAACATTTCCGGTTTCTGAAAAGAGGAGGAAAAGAGCCGGAGCGAGATGAATTTATAATCAGTGAAGGGTGAGTTCTTCGGCAGCCAGGGTCAGCGCTCTAATCGCAGGAAGTGAAGACATTGCAAGGATGTTTAATGAGAGGATAAGAGCAACAGGGAGGGCTGGGGGAATTAGCCCTTTTAGATATCATTAAACATTAATACTGTCAGGGGACCGGCGCTCGCTGGGGTCCTTTCATTGACTTTCATGCTGGGTGCTAATAGAGTTTCACCTCCGGAGACCTGAGCACCCCGCGCCCTTCCCCCCCAAAGCCAGAGAAAAAAGACATCACATCATCTCCTCGCTTCTGAGGATGAGATTATTCAGCCTGGGTGGTAATTTAGATTATTTAAGGTTAAACACTCAAATTAATCCTTTTCCTTTCCTTTCTGTACAATACAGTCATTTAAAAGTATAAAAACTCCTGAGAAGACTGAATAAATTTGCCCAGAGGTGATCTCTCACATGAGTAAGACGAGTCATTTGGCAGAAATAACAGCAACAATTTGGGTTAAAAAACAATTTGAGGTTTACTTTGTTACATACATTTTCACCATATTATTCATTCATTTGTAAATGGAACAGTTAGCAAGCTAATTATTTAGCTACAACCTTTAAAGTAATATTTTAGTTTGCTAAACCTTTACTTTATTTAGCTAGCTAACTAAATATGAAGCTTTATACTGAATATTTAACTTGCTAGCTAAATATTTTGTATATTTAGGAAGCAAAACATTTTTCTACCTAAATATACGAAATATATTTAGCTGCCAAGTCTGCCAAGTATTTGGTTTCAGGCTATGTGCCTAGCTAACTAAATATTTTTCTTTAAATTAAATTCTTAACTTGCTAGCAAAAGCTAGCTTGAAACTAAACATATTGCTGACTAAATGTTTCTGTTTGAAGCTAAATATTTAGATAGCTGAACATTCAGCTTCCCAGCTAAATATTTGGCTTCAGTCTAAATACTTTGCAAGCAAGTAAAACATTTAGTTTGGTAGCTACATATCGATCCTCAAACCAAATACTTAGCAAGCTAAAAAAATATTTTAAAGGATAGCTAAATATTTATTTAGCAAACCTTCAACTTTTCTTGTACATTTTAGTTTAAAACAAAGAATGAGTCATTTTAACTGTGCAGCTCACCATTAGGAGTTCATAATAAAAGTTTATACTTTTATTGTGATAGTCTACTCTTAACTTATCAGCAAGTTACTTTGCATATTAGCTAAATATTTAGCTCTGACCTAGCTAAATATTGAGCCACCTCAGAGATAATTAGCTTGCAAGCTAAATATTTTTGCTTCAAACTGAATATTTAGCTTGCAAATCAAATATTTAGTTAGTAAACTAAATAATGTGTTTGATAATTTAATATTTAGCTGGAAACTCAAATTAATAAATTGGCTTATGATGAAAATGGCATTGAGTTTGAAAAATTAACCCTGGTTTTTTTCTCCTATGACTGACTAAATAACTCAAATTATTGCTGTTAATTTTTGCATGTGTAACTTCACAAACATGAGACTTAAAGCTAAATAAATAAAACCGTCACCATCAGTCAAAAGGCACAAAGAGAAACTGGTGGGAAGCAAAACCATGCGGACGGCGCCATCTAGAGGTCAGAGTGTCCTAACATCCCACTGATTACTGAATATAATGAAGGAAGGAGGAATCAGATCCTTCAGCAAATTCAAAGTGTGTAGTGTGTAGTAGGTCAAACTTACATCATGTGAATGTAATTTAAAAGACAGAAATGTGACAGATTTGGGAAAAGTTTGCATTAATCCTAAATTTGCTTTAGCCAATAAAGTTGTTTCCAGTTTCAAAGTTACAAACAAGAAGGGAGAAAAATCAACAGTGATTTTATTCAGGATTTTCAAAACTGATAAATTTCAAATATTTGAATTGTTCCAGACTCAAATTCACAATTTTTTTCTGAGCAGGATTATTAACAATAAATATAGATTACATTGAAGTTCAATGCAAAGTTTGTTTCTATTTGTAATAGCAGAAAATTATATATTTCATTGCATCGATTAAAACAGAGCCTTTATGTTTGTTTACATTTTTGGTGAAAAATTACAATAACAGATCTGATTCAGATGTTTGTGTGTAAATATTTACAGTAAACTAAAGAGGTTTATTGTGTTGTTTATGTAAATCGCCAGCAGAGGGCACTATGGGTGCATTCACTGTGTTTTTCTGTGTTAGAATAATGAAATGGTGGCCGACAGAGGGCGCTGCTGCTGCACAGACATAAGGCCAAGTTACCTTTGTGATAAATAATTTCTTATCTTTCCAGAGATTCCTCTCTGGTTCTGCTTGGAGTGCTGACTGCTAAGACCTCAGCTTCACGCAGTAAGAAGCATCAGCACATTTCCACTGATTAAACAGGCCGCTTTAAAAGAATAAACCCGCTCAGGGTTCAGCCCATGCTGCTGTGTGGCTCTGTCGAAAACTCTGCTAACATCAGATGAATGATGTGCTTTGAAATATTCAGCAATGCCCTCGGAGCATCGTTAACGCAGTTTTTCTTTTCTTTCTCCAACAGATCCTTAAGCCCAGCTGCCAGAGGTAATTTGGTCTAAAGACACCTCAGCTCAACGTGAGTCCTACAGATAAAGCGCGTTTTTATAAACGTCTCTACTTTTTTTCCCAACCTAAATACAGTTAAAAGAATCTCTTTAAATGTCAAAAATTTGCTAAAAATAAATGCAATGTTGTTGGAAATCACAATAATTTTCAGCATCATCATCCAACCAGGACTTCACACAACGCCAAATTATCCTCCAGGTCAGACTCTACAGGACTTTAAAGGTTAAAGTTCATGACACTGAAACAATATGGCTGTTTGGAAGAGACTATAGAATGATAAGAGTTCTGAATTAATATGAATTATAACATTTAGCTTCCTCTGGGATCAACAAAGTATTCTTGAATTGAACTGAATAAAAGCTGCAGCTAAATGAAGAATAAGGCGTCTGGAGCAAAAACCTCCAGCTGAAGAAAGTTCAGCTCTCTAAGCAGCTAAACGTTTATGTTCATGCTCTTATTTTGAAGTGGGAGGAGCCTGTTGAGTTTTGTTTCCTTCCTCATGTTCTCCACCTGTGATGCAGCAAACCAACGTTTATTCTGCACCTTCGACACACGTGGGGTATCAACATGGTTGAAGATAGCGCGTTAGCATTAGCGCCTGCGAAATAGCATGTAGGTGTAGGTTTAGCATGCTTTAATGTTAGGGAACTAATGTTTGTAATTTTTGCTTTTAGTTAGCAGAGCTTCAGAAACAAATAATGACAATGATAATAAGCTACACCATAATGCAATAATATGAGAGACTGAAACTAAACGGTTCTGATGTTGGATCAACAAGCTGCTGGACCTCAAAGTGTACTTAGACTTTTATGATTGGCTCACAAACTGACACTGAATAATAAATACAGCCTGGAAACTGTGACTTTTTTAAAACTCCTCCAGGCTTTCTAAGATATTATAACCTTTATTGAAAGGTTAAGATTGGCGGAGTGTCTGCAGAAACAATAGATATTAAAAATGGAGCCGCCAGAAGTTAGGAAACACGTGCTGCTGACAGGATCTGTCATTTCTCATGGATAACATGTTCTGCCTGGTGGTGAAACAGAAATCCCTCCTGATCAGAAATCTCTCCTCCTGGCTGCGTTGGGGAAATTACCGGCCTCAGGAAGTCGGTCATCTTCACATGCTTCAAAATGCAGCTATTTGGTGCTCCAAATTACACAGAACCGGTCCTCTGACATGAAGCAAAGGTACAATTTGTTCAGGAGGAACTCTGTTTTTACCCTCCATGTTGAGCAAAGATAAATAATGAAAAGCTTCTTCGGCAGATCGATGGTGAGAGCAGGAAGGTTTTGCTGAGGAAGTCGGATTCTCCAAGCCGAGGATCTTTGTGTTTGGACATGAACAATGAAAGTCGTTTCCCTGAGAAGCAAAGAAGGCGAATTTAAGGAAACGTGGAGCAGGAAGTTCAGCAGCGCCGAACTGCAGGCGGAAACCAGGAAACTTTAAAACCAAGTCCAGTTTCAGTCCAGTCTGGACTTCGATGGTTCTGCTGGAGCTGCTGGAGGGATTACTAGAGAACCTGAGAGAGAGAGAGAGAGATCCATCCATCATCCATCCATCCCATTCTAACTCTGTGATCTTTATCCAGACCTGTTGTCCAGAGATCCCGTTGACCTCATTCCATCTGAGTTCTGGAGGTCACAGGTCACATGACCTGGAAGAAAAAACCCAGGAGGCTTTTGGGATCGCTCTCCGGTGAGACGCACCTTCTAGTTTCTGCCATCTCATGAGTAACTGATGGCCCTGACTGTGTTTCCTGCTGCTGTGCCGTAGCATGGGCTGGCTATCAACCTGAAGGGAGGTCAAAAGGCTGATGAACTGATCTGAGTGGGAGCGCATTCATCTGGTGTCCTGTATGCCCTGGGAACCCACGCCCAGCACTAACCAGGTGGGTAACCGAGCTAATTCAGCCTGTCAGAATAAACTGCCGTCTGTTCTGGAGGCGTTTGAACACACAGGCGTCCTTGGACTGATTACAGAGACGTGCTCCACTGATGTTTATGACAAATCATTTTGGGTTTTGATGAGCTAATGTTTTAGCCGTTTGCTACTTTAGGAGAAGCTCAGATACTTTAACTTAACAGCTTTCAAGATGAACTCAATCATTTTTATTGATTCATTTATGTAACAGAGCTAATGTTTAGTTAGTTAGTGGTGCCATTCGTCTATCCAGTGTCTGAACTAAGCTGTTATTAAAAGGCCTTAAAGTAATGCAAGAATGTCCTAAAATACTTTTTATGTACTTTATATTAGTACAGTTTGTTCAGCAGGTCTCAGCGACGGGTTTGCATGTGTTGGTCTCTCAGTCTAAAACATGACTGTTAGCTTATCTGTAGTTTTGGTTTTTCACTGTGTTACATATTTTAATCATAATTATAAAAGCAGAACTTCCATAAAACAGGGTTTCCAGAACTCTGACTCCTTTAAAAACCAGCTCACTTTCTGCAGATCCGAGTTCGAAGCCACATAATGGAGCCTTCCAAGTTAAGTAAATATAATCCAGTTGAGAGTACAAACAGGATTTATGAAGTGTAGCTGGAACTGGAGCCGCTCCTTCTAGGAAACAACTTTCCCATTTTGGGTTGATCTGCCACACAGGATTGTGCGGCAGATTAAAGTCGGTGGAACCCGAAGCCGTGAATATCGCTGCCCACTCGCTTTAAAGCAAGTCGCAGGAAGGAAATAAAAACATTTTCTTTCAGGTGTCTGCTGCATGGATTTATTAGCCTGTCCGTCTTCCTGTTTGTACTCAAATCCTTTGAGCAAGTTTGCGTGCCTGCACATGTATATATATATATATATATATATATATATATTTTTTTTTTTATATGTTTTGACAATTTAATACTCGCAGCGGCGCTTCATCCCTCAGAAATATTTAAATCTGAGCCGACTGTCTCTGCAGAGCGCTGCGTCGGACTGATAGGACTAAGTCAGGAGATACCGGCTTCCTGTCAGAAGCTGCTGCTCCCTCCGACCTCAGACTCTCAGATTACTCAGAACCAGAAACGCTTTTCCTCACAAATCAGGCGATTTTCTCTTCCAGGCTGCGCTGTGGAAACCCTTCAGGCCGCATTAATAATGTGTGTAATAATGACGTAAAACTGAACGCCTCTATTGCTTTGCTGGTTTGGAACATGTGGAGTTTAACTGGATCCATTTATTGTTCATTAATCTCACATTTTAAAACAAGTTAATCTATTAATTGAATCTGGTTTAGATTCCTAATCAGTGTGAACACAAATACGTTTATTTAATGGTGTTTTCAGATCCCTGAGGATAAAACGAAGAGCTTTGTGTTTATCAGATCATTTAGAAAGTTTTCTATTATAAACAAACAGTTTATTCACTGAAAATTAAACACAAAGACGCTTATTGAAAGTTATTGAAAGTTATTGAAAGTTTAAATTGGGCTTTTGTCATTCTCAGTAGCAGTTCTTGCATATTTTTGGCTCATTCATTTTATCATAACTTCTCAAAAACACTAAGAATGAAAATATACTAACGTGATCTTTTGTTTAAAGAACAATTTATTTTTGACCATAATGTGTTTTATGTTCAGTCAAGCAACAGAAACGACACGATAAACAAGAAACATTTAATAATTACAGTGAGAAAATGCAGGAAGTGATGGAAAGTTTCAGTTCAGGCTGGAATCAATCAGAATTCATTTTCTAAAAGGAATTTAAATGAACTCAGGGTTTCAGCTGTTTTGCAGTTTTCTGAACGTTTGTTTTTGGTGCCTGCAGCTGAATGCTGCTTCTCCAGGTCTGGTTCTGGTTCTGATGCAGAACCAGAACCAGAACAGGTTGATCCAACAGCAGCAGGGATGTATAACTAACAGAAACATTTTATTCTCTGAGCTGCTGCAGGAGAAACGCTGGATGAGTTTCTCTGATGCTGAGACTTTAGTCCTCTGAAATGGTCTGCAGCCAGAACGGCCCACCGTCAGAGGTCAGAGGTCAGCCTGATCTCTAGCTTCCAGCTGGAATAACAGAAGCTGACTCTAGATCTAAAACTCTAGATCTATAATTCTAGATTGTTCCTCTTTAGGTCCAAAGATAATAACTTGTTTGTTTCTGTTCAGCTGCAGAAGTTTTGGCTCATCGACACATTTACCTGTTCTGGGTTCAGAGCCACCTGGTGGCGCCGTAGAGCTGAGCATCATCTGCATAGTTAATAGATATTATTTATACTTGGAGTTAATCTATAAAAAGTTAAAAATGAAGGGCATCATTAGGATATTATCTGTTCAGTTTGATGTTAAAAAAAGATTCCCAAGTTTAGGATTATGTTTAAATTAGATCAATTCTCCAACAATCCAGTTGGAGAATTACAGCGCCGCCCCCTGGCCATGCCTCCCTGGGCCAGAGCCACACAGCTGAAACCAACGCTGCTCAGACTGATTTATTTAGCTATTTATGGATTTCATTTTAATGTCTTTTATTTTCCGTAGAACCAAAAACATCGACATGCTTTTGGAATCTGGACTCGGATGTTGAGGAAAGATTTTCAGAGAAAAGCTCGGCACGTTTCAGCCGTGGCTCAGCCAGTTCTGCCGAAACGAAACACCTCGGCGCTTTAACTCCCAGTTTATCTGATAGGAAGAGGCCACTTCACTTCTATTACTGGATTGTGCAGCAAATCTTCGTTTAATCAGATTAGAGGATTTAGCTCCTTCTGGTCCGAGACACATTTATGTCTCGTTGGGCAAAAGTCCATCAAGCTTCACTGTTTGCTCAGAAGTTTACATACATCCGTGTTTATGATCAGATTCATTCTTTTACCGCCGCGGGAACTTTCTTTTTAAAAACTAAAATTTGGTGAATTTATAGCAGATTTTTTTCCTTTTGCACAGAAAGCTGCCATTTGTTAAATTACACTGTAAAAAATTAGTTTCGGTTCATTCATTTGTTTTTAAAAATCATATTTTGACTGTTATTCAAACATTTATAAACTAAAGTGATAAGCAAAACAAACAAAAGTTTACAAACTAATTATTTAGCTAGAAAATTAAATATTTAATTTCCAAACAAAATATTCATTTTTTAGACAAAATATTTAGCTTTGACTTCTTTCACTCCTGCACTAATGTTTCCATTTAAGTTTCTTCATTTGTTTTAATAAACATCACGATTCTTTGCACAAAAATAAAAACTACCATGAAGATATTTTATGAGATAGAAGGTGCAATTTCTTTTTTTCCAACTGAAATCAGTTTATTTAATTAGGAACTAATGGATGAAATAAGCATGAATTAATCATGTGAAACAGTAAAAACTGTTACAACAGAAAAGTTGCCATGCGACCTGATTGGCTCAGGCTGCAAAAAGAAAGTTTAGGAAAAACTACTGAAGGTGAATTTAAGTAAATATTTTGATTTTGTTTGGTTTCCTTTGACGTAAAAATTCATAATTAAAAAAATAAATAAGCAAACTTTCACACAAGATAATTAGAAGCAGGAATATTTCTGCTTAAACTGCGGCATCAGTAATCTTATCATCTTACTGAACTCTTATAATCATGACAGTTGTGCTCCTGTTGCTGTAATAATAATAATAAGAACCAGCCACCAGGTGAGCTGCGGCTGCATGACGGCGTTCAGACGTCTGAAAACACGCAGCTCTCTGGGGAAACTCATTTAATTTGGGCGCCACTGTGTTCATCTACATTGTTCATCTTTATGGGATTATCCATCATTCATAAGCCCACCCGTTTGATTTCTGCAATACGTCTCTGAAAACGCAGTCATGAAGAAAAATGTTTTATTGGAAATGAAATTAGATTCTGCGCCACGTCGTTTATTATCTGGTGGAAACGTCCAGCAGGTCGAATGAATTGTCCTACTTAACATCATGGCTGCAAACAGGAAGGCTGAGATTCTCAGAGGGTTTGTTGGTTTAAATCCACATGTGAAAACCTGGAAGATAATTTATGATAATTTATGTCTGGTTGAGAAAGACGTGTTTCTATTTCAAGTTCTGAATGTAAAATTGATTTTAATAAAATTCTGAGATATAATCACTGCTAGCTAAAACGTTAGCTGCGCTACCCTTAAAGCACTAGTCATAAACATTAGCTCTGCTAATGCTACAGAATGATGCTAACACTGGATTTAGCAGAAGCTAATGCTAAACTGTTACAAAACCACATTATCTGTCTTAAGCAAATGACCAATGGGACAACTATTAGCCAAAGCTAATGCTAGAACCGTACTTAGCGGAAGCTAATGATAATGTGCTACAAAAGCAAACTATCTAGCGGTCGCTAATGCTAAAGTGTTAACTTCAACTCAGATCATTTCTAATCTCAAACACCAGTTTGTTTTCTTTTGTTCTTGTTTGAAATAAAATTATTGGGGGAAAACAGAAAATGTAAGGAGAGGAAATGGAACTACTGCGTTCCTTCAAAATAAGAGCATGAATTATAAACGTCAACTTGACAAATTCTTTAGTCAAAAATCTAACTTTATTTGACTGAATGATTAAGAAACAGCAAATTTATCCAGAAAATGTAATTTTAGGGGAAGCTAAATGTTTTAGAAGTTAGCTAATAGCTAAAGCACTAAACAAAACTGAGCTCCACTTTTAGCAGAAGTTTGTCCACTAATGCTAATTAATGAAGACAATGAAATCTGGATCAAAGTTCTGTGAAAGTCAAAGGTGTTGAAACCGTCATCGCGTTTAAATTTAATGTGTTTAAGACGGAGCAGCAGGTGCAGTTAATTAGACATTACTGTTGATCTAATTTCCGCCTGGAGCAAAGTCACTTAGTTCCCTTCCTGAACCCAGTTTCCCAGTATGAACCGGTTGGTTTCACCAGTCGAAGGCTTCATTCAGACAGAAATGAACAGAACAGACGAGGGACAAATGCATGAAGAAATATTTTTATCTGCTAGACACAGTGAAGCAGAACAGATTCATTTATTCCTAATGGATTATTAATAACCTGCAACCTGGTATTTTTGTGTTTGTGTGTGTGAAGCCGCCATCACCTGATTCTGTTTGGACATGAACTCTGCGCATGCAGACAGCAGCAGAAAGCGAACTGAGCATCATCTATATTGCATGCAGAGCCTCAATGCTGCAGCGGAAAACGTATCTATGACCTGCAGACACCGGGCAGCACAAACGCCATCAGACAGAGAGGCACAGAATGGAAACCAGAGTTAAAGCAGCGCTGCAGCATCAGCTCAGCGTGTCGGTGTCAGTATCGACCCGGGCACAAATTGCAAATGTGTTTTCAGTAAATCAACACCTCATCCCCTGGCATAAATATACAAGTATTCAATTTCATAGTTCATTAGTGTTCGTTCTGTCAGCTGGTAGCTACAGGAAAGCATCAAATCCTGAACATTTTCAATTTGGTAACAACTTATTCGATTCAGCCGAGACGGATCCTGGTTCTGTTGGATCGTATTGATTTTATTCCATGTAGCAACGACATGAAATGAGTGTCAGGCTGATTAAACCAGAAAAAAAGCTAAGATACAGTTTTAAACCTGATCAATACAGTTGATTGATGAATTATTGACTTTTCCAGGGAGGTAAAACCTGAACTAACAGGTGAAGATAAGGAGATTTATTCTCCTTTAAAATATAAACTATGTGTTTTTAAACCCTCAGAGTCGTTTGGTAATGTGCTAACAGTGTTAGCTTTTCCTTTAGCGCTTTAGCTAACTTTGACATCACTTAGCATAAACCGTACAGGTTGGTGTCAGTGACAAATTTGACCCTGCTGGGGGCGATACTACACATTTACGTCATTAACACATAACGGGTGTCATCATGGTTGAGCTTAGCGAGCTAGCATGTTTAGCTGTAGCAGAACTAAAGTTTATCATTAGCGCATCAGGGTTAGCACTGCTAACCTTTTAGCTAGCGGTGCTAACCATAGCCTGAACATTAATTTGATAATTTAAGGAATTTCAGGATCTATTTCTCATTTTTTAATATTTCAGTTAAATTAGAATCAGAAAGAGAAGAAAAAGTTTTAACCTTTTTTTTCTCCAGGTTTGGATTTCTGGGTTTTTCTTTGGTTTCAACCGAGCAGAAGAAATCAAATGTACTGTGGGATACAATACATTAAATATATGCATATGCATTAAAAGGAATCTAAATCTTTCATCCTTTGTGGATTTTGACAGAATAATAAATTCTTCCTCTTAAGATAATAACATTTCTCTCTTTAGCTGAACTGCAAGGAAAAAGTCAAAATTCAAATTTTGGTTGATTTACATGAATGAAAAGTGAAGAGCAGATTATTATAATCTGTTCATACTTTCTGCTCAGACGGTAAAAACACATCCTGGTTTCTCTGAGTCAAAAGTTGCGACGTCACGAGTCGCGATTCATCGCCTGCATGACCTCACGTCTTGACCAGTGGCTCCCCGCGCGTCAAACTGGGACACAGTCTGGGAGTTCAGGAAATATTTTAGGATTAAAGGCGGCGTTTGTAAAGGTGGAACTGCGTGGAAGGTAAATATTTTCTAAATGTTTATTCTGTATTGGCTCGGGTCGGCGCTGCAGGACTTCACGCATCTTTATTTCAGGAACTGGAGCAGAATGATTTCCTTCCTACAGACGGGTAGATGTTGACGTTTCACCCAGGAAAACATGTTCATTAAAATAGCATATTTATATAGTTATTTGATATTTAATGAGTATTTTTCAACTAAATATGATGAGAAATGTTGGGTTTGCAGTTTGTTGACAGTCATGTTGCAGATCTTAAACACAGATTTTATTTCCAATGTTTCAGAAATAAACATGTTTTATTATTGCGGCATCGTGAGGCAGCAAATGATGGGAACAGAATCTCCATCGTGTTTAACAAGTTTTTATTCTGATTTCTGGTCCAATGGAGGGAAATCAGACACCAAGAAGCTGAAAGCCTTCGAAGCCGAAACTGCGTGGCGTTAGCTTGGAGAACAATGAAAGCAGGGATGTTAATCGGGTCAAATGATTGGACGTGACAGGAGTCAGCCTGGCTGCAGGTCATGGAGACGGAAGAAAAGGAATAATCCTGCTTCCAGAAAAGCCCTGGTCATCATCAGACGCAGCTGGAGATTCATTTCCTTCAGCTGGTCGCCGTTTCGTCGATACGGCGGCGTTCTGGGGCCTTCGTAGAAAACTATAACAGAGGAAGAGAACATTTCCTCCAAAAATCCCAGAAATACTGAGATTAATTTAACAAATATTCAAAAAAAACCTGAGAAATTATCTGATGTCAAATACAGCTCAATCTTGGGATTAATTTCACATATTTTCCAAAACAAAATGGGAAATTAATCATGTTGTAATTTTGTGAGAAAAAATTCCCAATTTCCAGAAAGGAAAACATTTTAAACATTCAGCCTGAGATTTTCCTCCCAAAAATATCTGCGACGCAAGTTTTCAAGAAAACAAAACAAACTTAAATTAAAGTCAAATGTTTCTAACAAAAAAGCCAGAAATCCTCAAAGTTTTCAGTGACAAATTTATTACGTTTTGATTTCAGACAATTTCCATTTTTTTTGTAGAATTTGTGAAATTAATATAAAACTTTATTTTTTTCTTGCAAATTTACAACTTTTCAACATCAGATGATTTATTAGTTTTTTTCTTCAAATTTAGTGAAATTAATCAAAAAATTTAGTTTTTAGTTAAAAATGTATTTAATCTACTTCAGGTTGTTTATAAAGGTTTAGATGTTTAATAAGTTACTTTATTTGATTTAATGTCTCCAGAACCAAAACGACGTTTTTTAAAAATGCACATTTGTTAAAATCTGTTCAAACTCTAAATTTTAACAGTTGTTTTACTGGTTCTGCACCAGCAGGGGGCGGTACAGTCAGTGGATCAGGGTTGTAGCACGGCTAAAGCAGAGCTAAGCTAAATATTCTCCTACTTTAATCTACTTTAATTTAATTTGAAATAGTCTAACAGAAAATTCTGATATTTGTGTTTAAAGGCTTAAATATTCAGCAAAGTGGTTAAAAAATTTGTTTCTCCTGTTAAGCAGCTTCTTAATGACCATTTGCTAATTTTGCATGAACATTTTTGTTGCTAATTGCAATTACATTTTGTTTTTACTGATTATTTATATCGAACATGTGGAAATGTTCCTCACTTATCTGCTGCCGTTTCCAGCTCCAAAACAGGAGAGAAAATTAATCTATTAGGGGAAAACAATTAAATTTGTTGTTGGGGATGTGAATGGTCTCTTTTCTCAACAATGATATAAAACAGTTTTTTTCCTGCTTGGTTTATTTTAATTGAACGTCCATTTGAGGAAAACTTTCATCCAGTGATCAGAAAGTCTTGGTTTGTTTCAGAAACACCAACATTCACCAACAAGCTGTGAAACGACTGATTCTCTGAGCTTGTTAACACTTTTGGTTTTTCAGAAAAGCACCCAGATCAAATCCGACACGTTTATTTAAAGTCGTTTTAAACGCTGTTGTTCACATGTTTCTAGTTACTTTAGTGCTTCAAACATCAAATAATTATTAAAATAATTTAAGAAAATCACACAAACATGAAGTTAAACCCGGTTTGTCCACATCGGTTCTGGTTTCGCTGCTGATTTGCATTAAATTCACAAAATTATTTTTATTTCCTTCCAAAGTCTCCCTTGCACATGGATCACCGTTCCTTTAAATACATTGATAATTCTCTGATTATAGACTGATAATGTTACAATATCTTTGTGGATGTATTTCAACTGAAGAAAACTTTTTCTCCTTTGTAACATCAAAATAAATAAACATTTTGAGCTCCAACAGTTCATCCTGGGATAAAAGCCTGATAAACATAAAGGATGTGAAACGTTTCAGCTTCACATGTTTATTTCATCAACTACAAACCGACGTCATGCGTCACTTCCAAGGAGCTGAATTTTCTTCCAGGGCGTCTCTAACGTTGAGTGCTGGAGGTCACCACCACCACCACCACCACCCAGCCACTTCCTGCGAATCTGAATAGTGCGTCCTTGTCTCAGAGCCGCATGCATAATCACTTCTGTCACCGTTATTCCCCAGAAAACGTGACGCAGGTCGAGAACTGGCTGCCAAATCACCCAGGATGCAAAGCTGCAACATTTACTGTCAGACAGGAAGTCTGTTTTCTAAAGTGGCCTATATCAAGTATTACTGTTAGTTTATTCTGAGGACGTCCCAGTAAACATACAGAAAACTTTTACTCATTCAGATGCAATCTTGTTCTTTATCTCTGGAAAATAAATGTGTGAATCTGAAGCAGAACAATAGAAGTAAACTCAGAGGTTTTATTGATCTTCAGTTTCACATCTGATGCAGCTGATTTGAGTTATTTGTGATTCTGATGCCGATGCTTCCTGTCGCTCTGAGCTGATCGTTCTAAACATGCCGCATCGTTTCCTAAACTTGTAGAGATGATGAGTCTCAGTGGGCCGGGTTCTGGAGGAGGAACGTCCAGGGAAACGGTCCCGGAGCGTTCCCTGGAACCAGCTGCAGGGATTTAAAGTCTTTTTCTCTTTTTCTCCTGGAAAAGCTTCAGAATCTCCCAGGATGATCTGGAGAGTAACAGGCTGCAGGGTGTCTGGGTTTCACACGGCAGAAGTGGACAGAAATGGGTGCAAATGTGGAGAAATGAGTCCATTTTGGACAGGAGGCGCATGAATCCTGTCCTCATCATCACTGTTGGACGTTTTCCACCAGCAAAATAAAACTTATTGACAATCCAACAGCGACTGGAGTCGCTGTTATTATCCACAGAAATCGTTACTCCAAACAATGTCTCCTTGCTGCTTTTTGTCTCAGAGCCTCACATTAAAGCCGCATCCAGACCAAAATTATAACCTGCAGCTGGACGCTGCAACAACAGCAGAGAAACAGGAGGGAACGAAACTCAGACACAAGCAGATCCCTGGGAGACTTTCAGTTTTTAATTCCTCCTTTTATAACTTACAAATATCATTCTGATCAGCCTTTAAATCCTATATTGGGTCAATAATGACAGCAGAAATCATTTAGCTGGCGCTCAAGTCAAAAAATTGAATTTAATTTCCTTTATTTGATCAGAACAATTAACTCTAATCAACATTACAGTTCAACATCACAGCAGCATAAAGATGCAGGAATTATTACAGTTCATGCTTTATGTGAAGACGGATGTTCAACAGGCGGCACGGGGGCCATTTGTGGTCCTTCTTACTGAGTTTCTGTGGCCCCCAGCAGGAGTGTGAGGATGATGTCATCCAAACTGACTTATTTTTAAATCACGGTGAAATTACTAGAATCATTTTATCATAGTGGAAAACTTTAGGTTTTTATGGCCAGCAGAGCCAGACTGACTTTACTGAACCAAAACCAGCTTTAATCTTCTGAATTCGGCTAAAAGGAAGCGACTCTAAATGATGTTTTTATAGAATAAACTTTTTATATTGAGCCCAAAAGAATTTGAAAACAAGATGTCTTTCTTTTAATATGGAAAACCTGAAATTCATTTTTATATTTAGGATCTACAATTAATAACTTCTACAAAAAACAAACAAAAAACTAAAACTTGGCTACTTTAGTTGCTTGATTTTAGTTCTTCTGCATCAATGATTTTGGCCCAAAAAGCATGAAAACACGGAACAACAATGAAACCAGACTGCGCCTGAATGATTTTCTTTCATTGATGCTTTTTTAAAGTTTTTCTGATCCGAGCGTTTCCAGCTCTCAGAGCGTCGATGTGTTTCTGCAGGTGACTGGCTGAATATCCTGCTCTCCATCTTCCTGTGAGGACGTCCAAGCATCCCCACCCCCACCCAGCATGGAGAACACCAAGGTCCAGTCGGAGGGCGGCCTGAATGTCACCCTGACCATCCGCCTCCTCATGCACGGAAAAGTAAGAGAAACCCGGATGCGGCTGCAGATCATATCTGGATTTCAGCTCATATTTGGTGCCACAACATTGAATCATTTTGAAAACATGCAGCGCACTTCCCTTCCCTTAAATTAATAAAATATAAAGCGATTATTAACGTTTAACAGTTCGACGTCTTTGTTGAAGTTTTTATCAACCGATAAGATTTCTGAACGTAGATGGTAGTTTTCATGCTCTTATTTTGAAGTGAGTGAATTACAGAGCAGTTCTGTTTCCTGTCAAGTTCTCAATAACTTTATTTAAAACAGGAAACACATTTTCAAAATAAAATATGGACACTGGAGAACAAAACACATAAGTACATGTAAATTATGTCAAATTGAAACTGCTGCTCGAGGGTCATAGTCTTTCATGCTAGGCAGCATTTTAGCATTAGCTTCTGCTAAATTCCATGTTAGCCTAGCGCTTTAGCATTAGCTTCCACTATGACTGTGTTGGTGCATTTCTTTAGTGTTAGGAGGAACAATATTTATGCTTTGTGCCGAAATATTAGGCACAAATAACTAAACTGCTGACGGTTTAGTTATCAGAACCACCAGCAGTAAATACTGATTAAACTCTATAAAGATGTTTTTGTTTTGTTTTTCTTGCAGGAAGTGGGGAGTATAATCGGTAAGGTGCGTACTCTTGTTTACGCATAAAAAATTAAATTTCTTAAACATTAATTGATACTGTAATGTTTTGTATTTGGTTTATTTTTAACAGAAAGGAGAAACTGTGAAGAAAATGCGTGAAGAGGTGAGATCCTTGAGTAAGAATCAACATTTATTGAATCAAACATTAGAAATCAAATTAAAGACGCAAGAAAACTCAAGCAAACCAAACAGAACAACGTATGTAATGGCACCAGATCTTTACTTGCATAAAACTAAAACAGGTTCTATGCTTTACCTTTTCTGCTTTGATATTTTATAATTGCTGACAGAATATGACTGGCGACCTGAGAAGCTTTGAATACGGAGGCCATTAATGGCCAATATTCATGCTAAATGTAAAAAAATGTACTATGTGCCATTTCTTTCAGAGCGGAGCAAGAATCAACATTTCAGAGGGAAACTGTCCAGAGAGGATCGTCACCATCACTGGACCCACAGACACCATTTTCAAGGCTTTCGCTATGATTGCCTATAAATTTGAGGAGGTACGAATCTTCTACACCAAGTCCAGTCCTCCAGGCTAACATCTCTGTTAAAACACACCTGGACCAAACAAACGTCTCATGGCCAGCCTATTGCAGAGCTGATTGGACGCTGGTGAGCGAATTCAGACATTTTGGAGCAGAGATGCATCTAAAGGTTTCAGGATGGACGGTAGCCCCTGAGGACTGGACTAGGAGACCCCGTTCTACACTGTTGGTGTAAAACTCTTGCAGATCCTTCAGTCAGGAGTTTGTTAGGATATTATCAGTATATTTTGTGATTGGTAGGGTTTGTTACCATAGTGCCCATTTTGATGAGGCCTTTCCAAGCATTCAGTCTCCCAAAGATAACAGAAGTCATCGTCTTTTCCTGGTTGAGAATCTGGACCGGTCCATTTCAAATGATTTAGATTTTTAAAATTTTGACTTCAAAATCCGACTCAGAAGCGTTTTGCTTGTTTTTAATTAAACATATAAAACCAGTTCCTGGCACTTGTGATAATTTGATTACAGCTCAGATATCAGAAGATATCAAGAGTTTAATTAGGTGCCTTCCTGCTTTCTGTCCACTGATCTCATCCAACACTGAGCAGCGTGACTGCGGACACAAAGTTGTGCGTCGTTAATTATTTCTGTGAAGTTTTTAAACTAAACCTGTGGCTCTAAATGCCACAGTTCCCCTAAAGCACAGAAACATTAAAGTTATTCTCTAATATTCTGCACATTTTTCTGTCGATTTGCTTTGTATGGACAGTTTCTGCTAATGCAATTAAACATCATGACCGTTTGAGGCCACATTATCCCTGCAGTGAATTATGATCCGTTTGTTTCAGGACATAATCAATTCGATGAGTAACAGCCCAGCCACCAGCAAGCCGCCCGTCACCCTGAGGCTGGTTGTGCCAGCCAGTCAGTGCGGCTCTCTCATCGGGAAGGGAGGCTCCAAAATCAAAGAGATGAGAGAGGTGAGCCACCTGAACTTCACCCGATCCATCACTCAACCACAAGCAAGAAACTTCTGCAATTAATTGTTAAAGTCGTGGACAAAACGTCCAGTTCATTTCAACTCCAGCAGACCAAAGAGCGAAGGGCTAAAAGCTAGCTGCGCTAACCGCTCTGCTAATGCTATGGCGCTTTATTAGCATGGTAATTAGAGGAAGCTAATGCTAAACGGCGTGAGGGAGGAAAACTTTATTCAACTAAACGTTTACTAAACAGCCAATTAAATTATTACTTTTTAAATGTATCTGGACCAGAAATACTTTCTATTTTGTCTTTAAAGGAACCGAACACAGACAACAAAACTCCTGCAGCTCGCAGTGACATTAATATGAAACAAAAAGCTCAGCATGTTGGGTTTGCTGAAGGTTTTCTACATAATCACTAAGAATTCAGGAGAAATGTTTTAAAAATCACAATAATTTAGCTGTGACACAACCGGAGAAAAGGTTCACACCAAACATGGAAACTTGTCCAAATCAGTTCAAGGCAACAAACCCTCCACACTATTCAGCTTTCCTCAGTCAAAGCCGATCCATTGTCTGCAATGTGGATTTCTAATTATTATCATTTGTGATTTCTGGTAATCAGAGGCAGCAAAGAAACATTTAAAACTGTTTTAAATTAGTCCTGCAGTCATAAACGCCATAAAAATCTTTAAAGTCTGATTAAACCGATGAAAAGAGTCAAAATGGGCTCAGAGTGGAAAATGTTAATTTAATGACTTTGTTACTATTTTCAGTAAAATTTCAGACCTTTTCTTTTTCCAAAACAGCAACAAGCAACAAACCTTTTATGGTGGCGTTAAAGCGCCAGTCGCTCTGCAGCGACTGTTTCCAGGACAAATGTGTGCAAAACTTTGTTGATGTTCTGCTAATGAAGAAAACTAAGAAAGAGAAATGAAAGATGGAAACACCAACATGAGATACATTCGGTAGCGGCTAATTCTGGAGCTGCAGCGTCAAACTCCTCGCATTTGGGACAAAATAAATGTTTGTTCCCACTGGATACAAACAGACATTTCATTGCAGTTTTGCAAAATCTGTCAATTTATGTGTACAGCCAAGAAAACCACAACACCCAGCATAAAAAACTTTTTGTAAAAATCTGAGTTTGGTCCAAGTTTGTGCATTAAGCTGGTTGTTATCCATCTTCTGTGATTTTATAGCCAATCGTTTTAGAGCCAACCGGTACGGCTGAAAATTCAACTGCAGCAGCCACTCTTCTACCCAAAGAGGGCAGCACTGAGCCAGTTTTAGGCAAATGTTACAGAAGAATATCACAATTTGCACAGAAACATGAAGATAGATCCCTTCAGGAACCATTTCTGCAGCTCATCTGCAAAACAAAAGGTGATTGTGGTTCAGTTACGCTACATAATGTCATCCTGTGGCTGAAGACAGCAGAGGACGACGTGTCGGCCATGTTGTCGTCACGGTGGAGGTCCAGCTGGTCATCCTGAGACGTGTCAACAGTTTCTGAGACACGGACAAAACAGAAGCTTGAGGCAAAGTCATGTTTGGCATTTATCGACAGAACCGTCATGCCCAAGTAACAATGATGGAGCCTCTAGTTAAGAAATGATGCAAGAGTGATGAAGAAAAAACAACGAAGCGTCTCTTTAAGACGGCGAAGCGACAGCCAGGGGACAAGCAGACAATAACATTTACTGTCAACTATATTAACTCAAACTCAGTGTCTACAAGCTTCTGCTGCCCTCAGGTTAATGTCAGCAGATGGGACCGAGAACTGCCGTACGGGAGGAGATTGGTGCCAAGCTGCATGTCCTGAAGGCAGGACGTTGTTATCCCAGATGGACATGTCTCAGCTGGGGCAGATACTAAAGACGAGGCCAGACGAAACATCTTAATTAGTCCAATTAGCCGAGAAGCCGTAAAACAAATATCCACCCTGCACCTGAAGGCGCCGCATGACTCCTCCCAGCAGGAGTCGGTCACAGAGTCGCCCTGCAAACACTCGACCCGTCTTCTTCTCCAGTCCACAGGGGCCCAGGTCCAGGTGGCGGGGGACATGCTGCCCAACTCCACCGAACGCGCCGTGACAATCTCTGGAACCCCAGAAGCCATCATCCAGTGTGTCAAACAGATCTGTGTGGTCATGCTGGAGGTAAAGTCACTGAACGTTTCGCTAACGACTTACAGTCGCATTAAAAAAATCACACCCCCCACACACACACACACACACACACACACACACACACACGCTGCTCGAAACATGAGATAAATGATCTGGTTTTTAAACATCCTCACTGCTCAAATGCTGCATCTGCACTGATTAAATTATATGTTAGCTATATGCTAACCATATTAGCATAATTACAAGATGTTATGGGGTGTGGCTTGTTAAGTTACACACTTTGAAAACTTTAGATTCAAGCTAAATATTCAGCTGAGTAAATATAAAGTTTATAAAATATTTAGCAAAATTATTTAGCTCACTAACAAAATATTTAACTTTCTAAATATTTAGTTAATAAGCTAAATAATTTACTTTTAAGGCTAGAAAGCTAAATATTTAGCCTGCCATCTAAATGTTTATCTTCAAATTGCTATAGTTTAAAGTTAAATAGCTTAGCTAATATTTAACTAGATATTTAGTTAGCCAGCTATAGATTTTTTAGGCTAGTTTTTAAAGTGTGTAACTTGACAAAATAGACAAATTAGAGCAAAATATTTTACTTGCCAAATAAATATTTATATTTAATTTGAAACTGACATTAAATAAAAAATGAACCCCATTTCTTCCTGTTGAGATAAACTAAATAACTCAGTTTTAGTTTTTGACTGTAGCTCTAATAAACACCATAAGTTGGTCTACAGACAATATTTATTTTACATATTAAAATTATACGACTGCAACAAACTCACAGCTGCAGAGCACAGCGACGCTTCGTTTCATCCTCAATGTAAACAAACGATGCAAAGCCAACCTGGAGTTTTCCCTAAGACAGATGAACATGTTTCCTCTACATTTATTAAAATAAAATAAACTGATAATCAGAATAACTCCATCTTCTCTGTTTCTTCCAGTCCCCACCAAAAGGTGCCACCATCCCGTACCGCCCAAAGCCTGCCTCCACCCCCGTCATTTTTTCCGGTGGCCAGGTGAGTGCCAAGCTAGCATTAGCCGAGTTAGCGTTAGCTGAGTTAGCATTAGCTGAGCTAGTGTTAGCTAAGTTAGCATTAGCTGAGTTAGCATTAGCCGAGCTAGCGTTAGCTGAGCTAGCGTTTGCTGAGCTAGCATTAGCTAAGTTAAGCTGAGCTAGTGTTAGCTGAGCTAACATTAGCCGAGTTAGCATTAGCTGAGCTAGCATTAGCCGAGTTAGCGTTAGCTGAGTTAGCATTAGCTAAGTTAGCATTAGCTGAGTTATCGTTAGCCGAGCTAGCGTTAGCTAAATTAGCATTAGCTGAGCTAGTGTTAGCTGAGTTAGCGTTAGCTGAGCTAACATTAGCCGAGTTAGCATTAGCTGAGTTAGCATTAGCTGCATTAGCATTAGCTGAGTTAGCATTAGCTCATTAGTTGTCCCCACAGCAGAACCTGAGCGTTTCACTGCAGCATCAGCTGCTGTCAGCAGGTTTCCTGCTTCCTGCAGATCGTTTTCTCTCCGTAAGGAAAGACGTTTGTTTTCTTTACGCTGCTGAGAAACAGGAAATATTAGTCTGTCTGAAAAAAGGTCAAAGGTTTTCACTTCACAGCCCAAAATTAAGTTGTGTAAAGGTTTAGATGCAGATTTATGGAAAGAAGTGAGAAATAGATGGAGCTTAAAAATGTTTTCTGCTGGTCATGTTTGACTTTCCTGATTTTTAAGATTTCCTGCTTAACTCCAAAATTTACCTTTTTTATTTTTCTTCATTATTTCTGGGAAAAAAGTATTTAAAAAAGAATACAAGCTAGAAATAAAAAAATGTAAGTTTCTAATTAGCTTTGCTCATTATTTGTAAGATTCTTTAAATATAAAGTTATATTAGACTAATGTTGAAAAGTTTATATTAGCAACTCGATTCACAACATAAAAACTCAAATATGTTCATTTCTATCAAAAGCTGCTGTAAATTTTCACCTGTAGAAAAAATGTTTCATCTGCAAATAAAACTAAATTAACTGTTTTGTAAATCTTACATATATCACATGTTTACTATGCGATGTCCATTTCAAGATATAAAAATACATTTTAAAACATAAAGTTGGATCTTTTGCTGTTTTTAACCTGTCCTGTGACCCCAGCTGCCCTCGCTCCGCTGCAGCCACCGATCACCTCATCTCAGCGTTTGTCATCCGTGATTATCTACGCCAAGCGTGAGGCTTATCAGCCAGGAAAACAGGCAGCAGCTGCAAAGGTTGCTGGGAAATCGGCCACTTTAGTGTGACATCACTCTGTTGTGATTCTGCCTTTAAAGCCGAGGCTGTGGCTCGTCAGCCGGGCGTCTCGCTTCAGAGGGTCAGGTTTTGCTGGAGGAGTCAGATCTCATCACGATTAATACCTGGCAGCTCGTATCTCTGCTGATTTAGGTCCAACTTCATTAACTCCTAATGAGAAATTTGAAATGTATCCTGAGCTAAGCAGGCGGAAACAGCTTTAAATACAATAAACTGAAAACAAACAAACAAGTGCAACAAGAAAATGTTGCAAATGAAACGCTGCAGCTGGAGGAATCAGGGAAAACTGCAGATAATCCTCCAGACCACTAGAGGGAGTCTGGAGCCACTTATAAAGTTAGCATTTAACTCCTAGTGATGCTATTTTTAAGTAATTATGCCACAGAGTTTGAGCATTTGGTTGAGTAATGCCAGGAAGGATTAGGGCTTAAACTCCGCCCTGACCTTTGACCTTCAGGTTTCTGTGGATGTTTTCTGAACATTTTCAGCAGGTTTGAGTTCGGAGCATTCCTAGATGGCTAATGTCTTTTTAAAGCCAGAACCAGTTCATTGTCCCCAAGTGTTTGTTTAGTTTTGTTTCAACTCTCCAGCATGATGCTGCCACCACCATGTTTGACAGGTGGAAAACTGTTTTCTGATCTCGTGTTTTCTTGTATTTTGGCCAAACGACTAAAATCTTGCATCATGATTTGGTTTTTCTCCATGTGGGCAGCTGCAGCTCGACTTCAGGTTTCCCTCCTGACCAGCAGCCTGTCCACCCACGGCCACATCAAACTGGTTCTGGCTGGATCCTGGTTCCCTGGTTGTTCCCAAACATTTTAACCTGTTTCTTTCCGTCTGAGGGGGGTGTTTTGGGTCAGATGGTTAAATCTTGAACACAGTTGGATCTCCCAGCAGGTTAATGATCCCAAATAAACACCCAGCCTGGTTTCAGATTGAAAAGCTTCTGGCCCGACTCCATTTGATTAAAAGCCAAGTTCCTGCCAGGAAACCAACAGATTTAAATGAATATTTCCAAACCTGCAAAGAGGGAGCAGATATCAGCCTAAAACCAATTCTGGTTACAAAGATACAAATTAAGATGTCTGTACTGGTCACTTGTTTAAACAACGGAAAAGAAAAACTCTTCTACTTCCTGCCAGCTGTGAATGGTGTCTCTATTTGCTGCTCTCT
Source organism: Poeciliopsis retropinna (assembly GCA_010277075.1). Taxonomy (NCBI): domain Eukaryota; kingdom Metazoa; phylum Chordata; class Actinopteri; order Cyprinodontiformes; family Poeciliidae; genus Poeciliopsis; species Poeciliopsis retropinna. Next base: position 1,945,490 of record VMRM01000037.1, on the reverse strand, counting down.
CTTCTCAGGCCTACACAATTCAGGGACAGTACGCCATCCCACACCCAGACGTAAGTTCTGTTTCCTCTAATCCAGTCCATATCCTGCATCTAGTTACACCTGAACTATTTACACGCCGAATAAGAGCAGATGATTCTCTCTGTTGTCGCTGCGATTAAACCAGACGTCACTTCCTCAGTTTTTGGCTCAGATATTAGATTATTTGTTTGATCACAGCTGGAATAATGAGACGTTTGGAGACCAGAACCTTTTGTTGGACTCTAGAAACGGAGCGTGTTGTTTTTGAGCCATTTGGAACCAACTCTTTGCTGAGGAACGTGATCCACGTTACCCGCTTCATTATTGAATCGACATCGAATGCATGAAGTGCACCAGTTCCTCCTGCAGCAGAACGGCACAACATGATGCTGCCGCCCACATATGAAGCTCCATTGCTTTCCTAAAGGTTGTCACATTTTCAACCTTCATTTAATCAGATGCAATGATATGAAATAAAGTTTGTTCTTGACTTCTTCCTCTGCGTTTCAGAGTGGATAATATTGTTTAACGAGCTTCAGCGACGAATTCACAAGTAAATTAAACTTATAGGAGCTTAGAAAGCCATCGATAGGTAAACGTCAAAGTCTGAAATAAGTTTAATAAAAACAGGGAAAAATAGTGCTGTGTCTTTGTGCAGAGAAAGAAAAATACCTGGTTTCTTCTGTTCAGACACGGCAGAAGATGGAATCAGATCCTCTGATCAAATTTAAGGAATCTGATTAAAAAGTCTCGACATAAATTCTTTTTTGAACAAAAATCTGTCTTTCTGTAATGTCAGGGTTTCTGCAGGTTTTCCATTCAAATTCAAGACTTTTTAAGAGAATTATGAGTGACATTTTTTTCTGGACTTTAGAAGTCGCTGTAGTTTCCGGTGAGCCGGCGGCTCAGCAGTTGGTAAAACCCGGTCGATGCCATGAAACGGTCCTGGTGCGGATCATAAAGACGGCAGCGCAGCGCTGATGCCGACGCCTCCGCGGCCGTTAATAATCTGCCTTCATCTGTCCTTGTCGTTAGAGCATCTCAAGAGCTCCCTTGTGTCAGATCCACTAATTCAAAGCCGAAGGGTGATTGATGCCAGAGGAGCCGGCGGCTGACGGTGCAATCACTCAAGTGCAGACTTGACCACCTCGTCCCACCCTCGTTAAAAACTCCCTTTAAAAGGAGAAGATGATCTAAAGCAAGCTGGGATCGCGTTCAGAGCGCCTGACCAGCGTCAGGCTGCAGGAAATTCATGAGCAAATTTAAATGACTAAAACATATTTGAGAATCACAAGAAGGCAGGAAAACGACTCGCATTATCTGGTAATTTGCATCTTCTATCAGAAAACCATCGTCTCTTTGTGTCTCTTGCTTTTCGTCCTCCACCTCCCCGTCTCATGTCTTCCTTCTCCTCACCCTTTCTTCACTCTGATTTGTTTTCTTCATTTCTTGGTGTGACCTGTGTAACAGTAACCTCTTAGTTTTACTTTCCCTCCTAACCCTTCAGCAGTTGACCAAGCTCCACCAGTTGGCTATGCAGCAAACCCCCTTTACCCCTCTCGGACAGACCACCCCTGCTTTCCCTGGTACGTACCCACAAGGTACCCCTGTAGACGTTTTCTCCTCTTTGCATCCAGAGAAATATGTTTCTTCTCTTCCCCTCCCTCACACCTTATCTCTCTTTTGGCACAGCATGACTTTGCCTCCGTCGTTTCTTTCCTCCTTTGATTTTCTTTAACTCATATATTTATTTTCTTGCCCCTGTCTGATATTACTCCAGTGAAGAGGGAATAAAGGAAAACACAAGCCGCTCTTATCATTTATTCAGTTATCGCAGGTCGCAGAGTCCAACAGCAGATTTTAAACGGACTTAAAGATTCTTCTAACGTGAAAATCAACAGATTAATGCAGCATCTTTATCTAAAACATCACAACTTCAGACCAAACCCTTTTATTTAAGTATTGCAAACTCAGGAGGAAAATGGATAAACCAACCAATTAGATCCACTAATTCACTGGCAGATAGTTTTTGTTTAGCGCTTTTGCTGACTTTGAACACGTTTAGCGCACTTAGCTTCAATTCTTACAGAAAAAAATTAAAATGATGCAACTGTTTTGAAAATGTTCAGATGAATAAAGTTCAACATGTTGAGTTTCATTAGTTTCTTCAAGTAATTAGACGTTTATCTTGATGCTCTTATTTTGAAGTGTTTACGTAGTTCTGTTTCCTCAGTTTCTCTCGTTTTTTAAAGAAACTTTATTGAGCAAACGGCAACTATACAAAAATGAGGATGTACACAGAACAACACATGAACAAATACATGCAATAATTTAGATTTGTTAAGTGTCTGGAAGCTTCCTGACCCTTTAGCATTAGCTTCTGCTACAAACCATGTTTGTGCACCACGCTAGCGCTAGCAGAGCTAATGTTTACGGTTATCTTTTAGTGTTAGCATAGCTAACTTTTTAATTAGCATACCTACCACTGTTGGCATGTAATGTGTTGAAGAGCCAAAATGGAGCAGGAAATCTGGATTAGCATAGAAATGTGTAAAATAGAGTCATAGAAAAGAGGAAATATACAAACACTGATACAGAAGATGAACTAAAATACATAAAAGAATGAATGAATATGGCAACATCTTCCTGACAATAATAACCACAGAGAAATGAAGTGAATATGGAAAAACTTTTTGGACATAAATGACTAAACAAAACTCAAAACTCAAGCAGCACAGATCCATGTTTGTTGCCAGAAACTCGCTCTCTGTTCTCCATCCATTTAGGTTTCCGTCTAAAGTATAAATGTAAAAGTTTATTAGGAATTTATGGGAGACGTTGATTAAATTAATTTTTTTCTATACTTATGCAGGCCTGAAAAATACCAATTTATTGTTTTCTATACCAGGAAATAATCCTAAAACAAATCAGATATTTTCTTAAAATCAATTAATTATTAAAAAGTAAATCAAATTATTGTGTAAATCAGGAGCATTGGAAGGTCGAAGGTCATGCGACGTGTTCTCATGTAATTATAGATGTAAAGGTAGTTTATTATTTTTCAAAGTGTTAATATTTGGTATCACCTTCACACTGGAGGAAGACTGTTACTGGTGAACGGCCACAACGGGACTGGATCTCTGGAGTCTTGCGGTTTGAAGAGGATTGTTGTTCAGGTCGTACCGTCGGGTTTACAGCTTGGTTTGAGTGTTGGCAGCATATCTGCTCCATTTTCCTCTAGATGCCATGAATCTACTTTAACAACCGTCACGTAAAAGGAAAACGTTTGAAATCTTCATTCAACTTGATGAGAACTGAATTTTTTGCAAGAGGATGAGTTCTGCTGCTTTTGCTAAAGTGTTAGCTAAATGACTAACGGGTGTTAGCACTTAGTGTTAAGCTAGGCTAACTACAAAATTATCTTAGTATGAGAATAAAGTCTAACAATGTTTAACTTTGCTCCATTATTACAGCGGAATAGTTAAAGTAAACCATTTAAAACATTGTGTTTTGAAGTGGGTTTATATTCTGATGTTTTACCCCCGTGTGCTAAGCTAGGCTAACCAGTAGCTACTTTTACATTCAGTGACTCACATTAAATATAAATATTTTTACACTCAGATGATTCAATTCCTTCACATTACTTCAAAATGATAAGTTTGGTCACAGCAATGTTCACATGAACATTTTCTTGTATTGTTCTTTAACTGATATCTCACCAGGCTAACTATTAGCCAACTTTATTCTCTAAGCTAAAGTTAAATCAAATCATTAAACATTCTTTAAAATATTAGAACTTCTGCTTTAATACATTTCTTTATATTTGGGTGTTTATTAAAGTTTTGTGTCTCTGTATGGGTCTGTGTTAGCATTGGGTTAGCATTAGCTCAGAGCTAAACTCAACACCTCCAGTGTGAGCACACAGAAATGTTGCTAGAAGCAAAAACAGATGCAGAGAGACCAAACATTTGTTTGTCATGTTCTGATTGGCTTTCTTTGATGAAAATCTCTGGATTTTCATGGTTTTTAGGATCAATAAAGCAGTTAAATCGCCTGGTCCGCCTTTCATTGACGTCCCTCTGAGCGGCGGTTGGTTCGGTTCTGTTTCTGCAGCGAACGCAGAAACAGAACCGACGACGTTCTGCTGATGTTCACAGATAAAATAAATCTGATTCTGTAAATCACATGACGGACACAAACATCATAAAACTGAAAGGAGGACAGACAAAAACTCAAACTCTAGTATGCAGATTTTCCCACCTGACGCTTTTTATTTTTATCTTTGTGTTGAACATGTTTTCAGATTTATGTCATTTTTGTCCTGGTTGACTTAAGAAATGAGCTTTTATTGCTGCAGGTTAGTTTTCTAAACTACAGCAGAGTAATTAGAGATGTGAACATTTTCACCAGTACTGATGTTAAAACAGGATTTACCAATATTTACATTTCTCTACACTTCTGACACAATGTCCAACCAACCACAGCACTTTGCTTCATAATCTGACATCCCAACAAAACCACATGGCCTCCATAATGTGACCCAGTTTAACTCATCAGAAACGAAATGTTGTTGATTGTTGGCACCTCTGGCCAACTTTTATAAAACTGAACTGCTAAATGTTCGACATGAAAATAGGTTTGTATGTTTAAACGGAGAACCGATGCTGCTCATTATCCTGTATCGATATTTAATGTGAGACTGAAATCAGATCTAACTTTTACACTGAAGTGACTCCGTAGATTTTTAAACTGTTGTACCTGATCTTAGGTCTGGATGCCAGCCCTCCAGCCAGCACCCATGAACTCACCATTCCTAATGATGTGAGTACAGCAGGAAACGTCTCAGATCCAGAGATGTGTTTTTCATCAATGTGCAGAGGGATATAAGACTCGTCTCCATCCTCACAGTGAAGAAAGTGTGTAGAAACTCTCTGATGATCATAAGTTATTCCACTTAAATAGCTGAGTAGCAACTCACATTAATGCACAGACATGTGTCATGATCGCATTGATGATCCACACAAATTAAAGATACCAAAACTTTATTTGGTGCCATCTTTATTAAAATGTAAATAAATAAACTACTTTTTACAAATAAGCTTTGTAAAGTAATTCTTAAAGATGCTATCTTCACGTTTCTGTGCAAATTACAACATTTTGGTGTAAATTATTTAAATTCTGCACCATTTTGCCTAAAACCTGCTCAGTGATGCCCCCTTTGGGTTGAATGATGGTACTGCAGTCAGATTTTTCTACTGGTTCCAGGTTGGTTGATGTCATTCGGCCCCAGTATAAAACCATCTCAGATACGCCCCCTGGTGGCGACACGGAGTAAGAATAGCTAGCATACTTAGCATTGAGCATAGCATTATGAAGCTAGTGTGACTGTGGACATGCAGTGGAAAGGATCCTCTCTCTGCAGCGTTAAGAGAAAATATAACTAGATTTAATATACACAAAAATGTCAAAATTAGCACAGAAACACAAAGCTTGAACCTTATACATCTAGACAGTTGATTGGCAGAGGAAAATGTTAATTTAGAGTTTCGGGTTTAAATAAAATGGCTGCTGTATGTTGGGGTAGTTTTTACGAATCTAACATGACTGTTAGGTGAACTGGTCTCTTTAAACTGATATTACTTTTAGGTATTCACAATGAAGAATCCTTGAGTTTTAAAAATAATAATAATATTGGTTTAATCTGATAAAAACTGACGAGTAACATATGACTGCCCCTTTAGACAAAACATAATCCTTCAAATTTAAACTCCTTCATCCTGTTGGCACAAAGCTGAACGTCCCATTAGATCATCTTGAGCGTGTCATTACTCAAACCAAAATTCCTACGATTTTAATAAAACCCAGATCATTACGCTTCTCTTTTCATTAAACGTATCAATTATTGAGTCTAAACGCTGTGAGACAGCCGAGGTTTTTCTTCTGACTCTTGTTTTCGTTCACAGCTCATAGGCTGTATCATTGGGCGCCAGGGAACCAAAATAAACGAGATCCGACAGATGTCTGGGGCGCAGATCAAAATCGCCAACGCCATGGAGGGATCATCGGAGCGGCAGATAACCATCACAGGGACGCCTGCTAACATCAGCCTGGCTCAGTACCTCATCAACGCCAGGTAACGTTTCAACCGGACCAGCTGGGCCTCAACCGGCCCAAAACCAGCACCAAACAGCTCTGGTTCTTCTGCTTATTGGAACAAAGAGAATCTGATGTCTCAGCGATTCGCTGCGTTTCCTGTACAAATGTGTGCAAAATTCTGTCAACGTCGAAAAACCACAATTTTCCAAAACAAAATGCAATTAAAAAGTCATTAAAAAACATGTTACGCCATTATCCTCCAACCACTTTCTGTCATCTTATTTGTCGTTTCCACCAGTAGTAACCTCATTAAAATCAGTTTAAAGTTGTTGTATTTCCATTAAGGGAGTTTATTTTTGTAATTCCAATTTTCTGGCCAATGAAAACGCAGCTAATGGCAACAAATGTGAGCTTTTGTTCCTTAGAAGTCGTTCCATTAATAATGTTTCTCAGAGAAATTTCTGTCGGCGGGTTCCTTAAACCTCATGCAGGGATGACAAGTTAACACTGGAAGCAATCAAACAATAGATCTACAAATTAACATTCAGAAAACAAAACCTGAGCACCAATAAAGTAGCAGAGGTCATTTTAAAGCAGAATTTACAACGTAAATAAACTCAGCAGAGCTTTGTGTTTTTGACTTCTTTAGAAAGATTTCTCCCTCCAGCTAACTGCTTTCTCACGACTCCAACGGCAGGTTCAGAGACGTGGCGGCCATGTGGAACGACCCATCGTCCATGACTACATCCTGAAGGCTCCAAAATCTGGCTAGCATTAGCACCTCATTCTACTTTCACTGTTAGCTTGGAGCCAATAAGTTCTTTGTTAAAGCCTGTTTTCTGCGTATTGGTGTGAAAAACACTTTGACATTTTGAAAAACATGCTTAACCTGCTGTTTAATGTAGATAAAGATACAATTAGTCATATATTAGCTTAGCCTCAGTTAGCATTCCCAGTTAGCTTAGCATCAGAAACATCTAAACCAGAAACATTTTGCAGTGACAACAAAACATTTTTAATTGCCGAAATCTTGAAATGTGAAGATAAATGTTATTAAATAAGTCAAATTATATTTTAAACATTTATTTAGCATGTAGCATTTCAAAGAAGTCACTATTATCAGTATCATCATAGATAAAATTAAAAAATAATGTCATAAAGTTCAAAATAAACTATGTAAAGAGTGAAAGGCGGTTTAATGCGGTTAGAGCCATGTGATGCTGCATGGCCTCATCAGGGTTTAATTCGACGTCCAGCTGGTTTCATTGCAGAATAACTTTCACTCCCCAGCGAAAGTTTGTCTTTCACAGTTTTTTGTTTGTATGTGTCTCGCCCGCCTCCCATCCCTTGTTTCCACCAGGCTGACGTCTGAAGTCACTGGAATGGGCTCGCTCTAGTTTCCATCCTGCTCCGCGCATCACATGACCTCTGAGTAAACGGCATTAAACGTGGTTTATCGACCTCCGTTTGACCGTTCTGCTGTTTTAAATCGATATTGTAAAGGTGTCACTTTTACCTGAAACTGTCTTTTGTTTTGCTCTGGACTCTTTTGCCTTCTTTTGTTTTTGTCGCTCAACGTTTCGCAAACGTTTGCTCTGACGAGTTCTTACTCATTCTCTGATGGTTTTCTGATGCAATGAGTGTGCTTGCAGAAGTTATTGCCTGTTTGTCTCAGTAACGGTTTGCATGACTCAGCGTTTCAGATTTATTTTAAAGTCATGTGGAAGTGGAAGCTGGAACTGAATACATTTGTTAGATTTTCAATACGATCTTGTTTTCCATGCGGCGCCTGACAGAACGCTGAAAAATGAAGGTTTGTTATGTAAATAACGGCAGCAGAGAGTAAAATTCGTGTCCAGCTGTAGCTGTTTGTGTTCCTGACGCTGTAATTTTACCTCTGTACATCTGGACCTTTGGGAGAAGTCGTCTGTGTTGCGTTTGCAGGCCCGTGAAATCTCTGGGGTCGTTTCTTTAAGCTTCATTGGAGCTCTGAGAAATGATTTCTTACACAGATTATGTTTCTGTTCTGCATGTTTTTTAACTTTGCACCACTTTCTGTTGTGAGCATTGAAGCATAAATCGGTTCCCAAAAGTATAAAGTGTCAGTTTCATTAGTATTTTGCTCTCCTTTGAACAAAAGCAGAATGATAAAATAGTATTTTCCAGTCAATGCTGAATGTATAAAAGGTTTATTTAAAGTGGTTTGTTTGCATTTTAGGATAATGTGGCTTAAAAAATACATTGGAGAAACCGATAAGCTTGATTATTGATCTATAAGGTAAAATATTGATATCCATCCATGGATCTCCAGCAGTTATTGGTATAAATCTTCACAGAACAATCTGAGCTCCGACACCTGAATCAAATGAAAGCTTAGCAGAACCAGCTAAAATACAAAGGAGCTAATTTAGTCTTTAATTTCAGATGTTGCACTCAGAGACTCGAGCTGCTAACACCCGATTTAAATTCAGTGGTGGGCACCGCTAGCTACAAAGTTAGCTATCCAAAAGAACTAATCATAAACATTAGAGCCGCTAACGCTAACGCCCTACAGCAATACAGTATTCAGCGGAAGCTAATGCTAAAGCGCTAACAGACAGAGACATTTTCCTGTATGTTTTTGTTGAATTTAATTGAAATAGATTTATTAGGGGGGAACAAAGGAGAAAATGTGACGAACCTGCTGCACAAACTTCAAAATAAAAGCATGAATATGAAAATTTATTAACACAATAAAACTTGTAACTTTATTCAGCTGAAAGTTTACAAAACAGTCATAATTTATCTAGAACAACAAATGCAGGGGAAGCTAAGTGTGCTAAACGTTTTTGATGTTAGCTAAAGTGCTAAATGAAACGTTAGCTCCCCTGTTAGCAGAAATGTACCCACCACTGCTGACTGATGATGTCACTTTTATCCCTGATCATTCAATATGTTCTTGGTTTTACTCTGTAGTTTCACTCACATCTTGGTTTCTGTGCAAAAGGAGCAAAAATAATTATATAAAGTGATTTTGGAAGGTGATATGTATTATGATTGATTCTGTTTTTGATCACTAAGATCTCAGATTTCTTATGTATTGAGTTTGTCTGTAGCGTTTTGTAAAGGAGAAATGATAAGAATAAAAACTGTTTGTTCTTTTCCTCCTTTGACTCAAACTGTGTTCATTATAACTTTTTTTGTTCTTAAATAAAAAAATAAATCCTTCAGATAATCAAACCTTTGATATTGTTCTTCTCTTTTCACCGGTTTGTTGTAGAATCCGCTGTCATTTTATACGAAACAAAGACAAAGCCAGTCAGGCTCTCTGCTCATCAAACGTATTGATTAACAGATTATAATCAGTGAGCAGCTCAAGAAAAGCAGAAGTTTCATCAGTTTGCTGCTCTGCAGTGTGTTGGTGTGTCAGCAACGACCTTACACTCAGGGAAAGGTCAAGGCCATTTCCAAACACTCTGATTATTTCAGACAGCTGCCAATCTTCCGAAGACGCTCAGAGAAATGACCAAGTTAGAAGGTTAAAGGTCATGACCGGCCAGTTAAAGAAACGCTGACCAGGTGTGGTGGTTTGGAAGGGCAGAAGAAGAAAGTCTGACAATCATAAACATTAGTTCTGGTAATTAACGCACCATACGAACCAGGCATTTAAGAGAAGCTAACGTGCTACACAAACTGTATGTAGTGGAAGCTAATGCTAAAACGCTATATGAACATGGCATTTAAGAGAAGCTAACATGCAGTTTGTTTGCATTAGCGAAGCTAACACTGAAGCGCTACATGAACACGGTCTACAGTAGAAGCTAGTGCTGAAAAGCTATACAAGATAGCATTGCATATAGTGGAAGCTAATGCTAATGCGCTACAGAAACATGGCATTTAGCAGAACAACATGTGCTACGTCAGTATTTCGCCCTCAACAGAGTCAAACTTGTTAAAACTCATAACTTTGCCAAGTGAATAAATAAAAGCCAAGTTAATTAGTGCTTCAGAATTTAAAATATAATTTAGGGGAAGTTACATTAAATGTTTTCAAAGTTAACAAAAATGCAACAACATAAAAACCATTAGCTCTGCTATTAGCACATTAGCAGGAAGGAGCCTGGCTGGGTTTAAATCATTTTCAAACCCTGTCTAGATGTACTCATTAACTCCCATAAATACTTTTAATAAAAATCCCCATTTTGCTTCATTCTGTCACATTTAGAGCAGAAGAAGAAGAAGAAATGTCCAGCTGTCTTTGTTTAGCAGCTGTTTCTTCAGACAGATACAATGAATCTGTCTGATATTAATGCAGAGATAAATTTAAATCTCTGCATTTCAAACTCCAGACAAACTTTGTAAACAATTCAGAGGGAGAAAAACGTTTGTGTTGTTTTAGAGAAATTATCTGCCTAAATGTTCCCGTCAGTCGACTCTCGGCTGACATTTGCTTCATTTTAACTTTTTTCAGGTTTACACTCAGGTTTCAAACTAACATTTGTCCAGATTTTATTTCCCAGAACGTCAGAGTTTATTCGACAGGTAAACAGAAAACAAAACAAAAAGCAAAATAACAGGAACGCTTTTCAGCATGATGCAACAAGCAGCAATGTCCCGACAAACACGACAGAAAATGTTCTGTTCCTAAGAGTCGCTTAAATTCACAGAAGAGCTGAAAGTACAATTTTGTGCCAAGCAAAGGAAAATACTTCCTGCAGACTTCTGTGCAAAAGTCTTAAATCGCCTCTTCTCTCAGCTCTTCTTTGTGATCTTTACAACATGTGAACAGTTTTACTGAAAATAAGAGAAGCAAATTATTGAAATTAGTACATATATCTGTCTGGTATGAAAATTTCCTCAGAGATTGAAAAATGTGAGACAAAACAGAGAAACCTTTTCTCCCCAGTGAAAACCATCAACAGGTAGTTTAGTTTGATAGAATTAGCATGGGAGCATTTCTGATAATAGCTAAAAGGCTAATTAGCACTCAACATTTAGCACACTTAGCTCCCCCTAAATTAATTTGTCTAAATAAATTCTAAAGCACTAATTTACTTGGCTGTTTTGAAAACATTTGGTTCAACAATCTTTCCTTTTAACTACTTCAAACTGAAACAGACAGCAGAGAACAAAATATAAACTTAAATAAAATTGGTGCTCGAGGATTTCATTGTTTTTTTCCAACAACTTATTTTCTGCAAGGGAAATAAATTGGTAAACAAGACAAACATCAATAATTCAGATCTGTATAATCTTTGATAATACTGCTGTTTACCTGCATGTAGCATCTGCCTTCAGTGCAAGACTCATTCCATTCTGACTTCATAAAAAATAAAAATACATAAAAGTAAAAATAACTGTTTTCATATAAATAGAAAAAGAAAGTAAAGAGATGAGCAAAAATGATACAATAAAAAATCCAAGTAAATTAGGGCATCAGAATTAGCGTTAAGCCAATTTAGGGGAACTTTAACATTTTCAAAACTAGAAAATTCGTTAAGAAATTTAACCGGGGCCTGCCAAAGTGTGCTTGTCGGTTTGGATCCAGCGTTCTGATGCTAAACATTAGCATCAATGCTAAGCTTGGCTAAATTGTAGTCAATAGCATGTGGAGAGTCACAAGAATGTTCACTAACATGGACTTGCACCATTCAATATGTTAAAATGAGTGTACAAGCTAAAATTAGCCAAAATGCTAATGTTAGCGTGAATACTGTCAGTAGCATGTGGGGCATCACTAGCATGTTGTCTGTAATTACTCCATTCAGAATACTAAACATGGCTAATAAGTCAGAGAAATAGCTAAAAGCTTATTTTAGGGAGAAGGCTAATGCTAATGCAATTACATGATATAAAAAAATGTCAAGGCTTTTATTTTGAAATTCTCATTAAGCTTAATTTTAAATTGCCATATTAATCCTGTGTGTAACAAGGGTTGGTTAAAATCAGTTATAAAACACAAGTAGTTCTAAAGGCCAGCTCATCCCTCAGAGTTCTGCCGCAGTTAAAACTACAGTGATGCGTTTTTGTAGTCCTGCTGTGTTCCGTTGCTATGGTAACGGATCCTCTGCCAGCTGTGAGTCAGACAGGGGGAGACAGGATTCTATCAGTTTGAGGCAGCCATTTTGACTGAAAATAGCAGCCTGAACAACTCCTTTCCGCTCGGGAACCGTGATACATATCAGAAAACCGTCTGAAGCGTCTGAGAGAGCTATTTGTCGTCTCCAATAGTACCGCGATTCATATCTGTAGCTCACTCACAGCAATAGCAGTGACGAGAAACAAATGGTGTGCGCTGAGCTCTCAAAGTTTTCAGAAAAGTGTGAAAAGTATGAAAACAGCACCACAATAACTGATGCTCTGAAGCACCTTGACAGAAAACCACAAGACCTAGCGCAGGGGAGCTCATACTTTTTGAGACCAAGATCTACTTTTTCTCTCATCAGCCGGCTGAGATCTACCTCATGACACGAAGACATAAAAATTGTAAATTAAACTCTATTGACTTATTTTGTGTGCGAATATACATCAGTTATAGCAGAAATAATAAAGTGATAGAAAACCTGATGCAGTTTCTTCCTCAGTGAGATTCTGACACTGGGAGCAGGTTCCTGGTTTCTGGTTGCAAACCTGAGGCCAGCAGGTGTCAGTCAGTTCTGGTAGATCTGAACTTTGGTTTGATGACGTCAATATGAGGAACTACAGACTGATAGGAGGAAGCAGAGCTCTGCAAAGGTAAAGGTAAATCTTCTGAAGTTGGGATATAATTAATTTCATTCCACATAATTATCTCGGTAGAAGCAATTTGTTTGTTAAAACTTAATGAAATATCCATCCGTCCATCCATTTTCTGTCACCCTTGTCCCTAACGGGGTCAGGAGTTGCTGCTGCCTCTCCAGCTACATTCCAGGCGAGAGGCGGGGTCACCTGGACAGGTCACCAGTCTGTTGCAGGGCAACACAGAGAAACAGGACAAACACAGTCACACCTAGGGAGAATTTGTAAAGACCAGTGAACCTGACAGTCATGTTTTTGGGCTGTGGGAGGAAGCTGGAGAACCCGGAGAGAACCCACCATGCACAGGGAGAACATGCAAACTCTGTGCAGAAAGACCCCGGGCCGGGAATCGAACCGGCCCGGGTTCGCAGTCTTGCTGCAAGGAGGCTCCAACTGCGCCACTGTGCAGCACTTAATGAAATATATTTGTCCTGTTTGATGTTTGTTGTGAGTGACGGATACTCAAAACAAACGAGGTAATTAGTCCAAGTTTGTCGTTCAGAAACTCCAGCGGCTGTGAAGCCGCAGCAAAGATAAAACAACCCGAACAGGTGATCAACTCAAAACAACTCTTACTTTTTACTCTCCGTCTCTGTTCGTCGTTTAAGAACACCGGTTGCCGTGGCAACGGCCTGCGTCCCTTGATGTTTATTTCTCGGTTATTAATAAGCCTCTCATGAACAGAGTTGTTGATCAGCTAATTTAAACTCCTGATCTGCTAGTCAGTCGGTCTTTGAGTCGCTTTTTTTTTTTTTTGTTAATGGAACCGAAACGCACTCAATTGCGCAACACCTTGTTGAAACAAAATTACAAAGATTATTCATTTTAACACGTTTTGTTGATTTTATTATTATTTAATGAAGCTGCAAACGTTTAGGATCTCAGTGAATATTTCTGATAAGCCTGTCAGAAGAGGGAGTTCTGGTCTCAGCGTCCTGCTGGCCTTCAGGTGGTCACCTGCTGCAGAGATCCACTCAGAACCTTCCCGCCATCGACCGGTAGATCGCCATCGACCGGTAGATCGCCATCGACCGGTAGATCGCCATCGACCGGTAGATCGCCATCGACGCTATGAGCACCCCTGACCTAGCGAAATTTCTAAAACATTTTAGCGGAGTAGGCATGCGTATCGATGTCATGACCGAGTTTGATACCGATAGGCCGATATTTGACGGCAACTGAAAAATTGTGACTCGTTCCTGCACTCTAACGGATCGCCAGTTACACTCTGGCTTTCCTCTGGGATCTTTGGGGGTTGTTTTTCGCTAATTATGTCGCCATGGTAACCACAAGTAACTGCTCCAGTGCCGCCATCAAGCCGCATGTTTTGATACCACATTTGTGGACGGGCACGCAGCGGGACGAGGCTCATTCACAGAAGAAGAATAGATAACGCCGATGATAAAGAGACGTTCTGTTGGGTGTTGAACAACAAACAAATTAACAAAAACGCAGCAAGAAAAATGAGCTGAGGAAATTCAACGAGTTCAGGCTCAGAAAACGTCGGATTGTCGACACTCCAGTCGTTTTTGGTTCTCTTGTAAATAAGTTTGCATTTTTCCACATTTAACAAGTGTAAAGGTTCCTAACGACCACCATTTATTTATATCACACACAGTCTAGTGTAAATTTGTCTCTTGGACAATTATCAACTGAAAACGTGTGTCCACCGCTGGACGAGCAGCTGCTGACGCGGTTTGGAGTTTGTGACGCCGGTTGAATTTAGTCGGCGGGTAAAAACCTGGGAGTCGTTTCAGCTCCTCCTGTTTTGTTCCTTAATGAGTCTCTGCTGCCGTCGGCGCAGACGAATTACCCGTCAGCTGCGTCTGGTCAGATCAGTCCCCCGTCACCCACTTACTCTCTCCCGGTGGATTTCCTCCTGATGAGTGGAGCCTTTGGTTCAAATCGATTCATCACAATTACACCTGTTTACTGTATCGGTGTCCAGGGGCGCGGCGCATTAGCGGCTAATGACGGGGAGGGAACGAGACGGTCCGATTATCCCTCCAGGTTCGTTTGGGTCAGACAGAACCGCTTGTTTTTACAAAGATGCATGAGAAAGAAAAGCAGAACAATTTATCCTCATTCAGTTCACTGCTGCGGTTAACACTTAAAAGCTTTTCACTTAAGGAATAATGAGTTCGGACCTTGTGCTATGCTAGGTCAGAATAATTCGATAATCTCCCAGATTAAATACTTTAACAGTGAACAAATCTCTGATGACAGTTTATAGATTTCTTTGATTCTTTGAATTCAGATTAAATCTACAAACAGTGGCAAGCACTACTAGCTAAAAAGTTATTTGTGCTAACTCTAAAGTGCTAATCATTAGCATTAGTTCTACTAATGCTAAAGCACTAAATTGATTTAGTATTTAGTGGAAGGTAATGCTTAAGAACTAAGTCTAATATCTTCTGGTGGTGGCCACCGCTAGCTAAAAAGTTAGCTATGCCAAGTTAGCACTAATGCTAAAGTGCAATTTAATTTTAAATTATACTTCAAATTTTTTACAAAGTTTTTAAATATTGTACTTATTTTTAAGGCTTGTCTCTATTGTCTGGGTTTTATTTTGTTGCTGGACTTTTATTGTGCAGAAAAAAAGGAAACAGAACTGCTATGTTAAAAAGTCTTCAGCCCCTTCAAAATAAGAGTCTTAAAATAAACCTACTACCTACTCGAAGGATCCTTAAGTCAAACCAAAACCTCAACACAAATTACTCAACTAAAAGTTTAGTACTTATAGGGAAAAGTTAAGCTGGAGGAGCTAAATGCGCTAAGAGCAGCGCTAAGAGCAGCGCTAAGAGCAGCGCTAAGAGCAGCGCTAAGAGCAGCGCTAAGAGCAGCGCTAAGACGCGTCACAATCAGGTATCGTCTTTGTTGATCTCACGTATTTTATCCTAATAAAATACCAAGTGAAGGTTGGAAAGTGATGAAACGTTCAGACTGTGTGAATACTTGAGCAAACCTGTATGCACATGAGCAAACTTCCAGAAATACAACATAATTATTGATTTAATTGTTTTTATGGCTACAGACGAAATAAAACAGCTTCAGGTCTCAGAGCCCAACCATGTGAGCAAAAGTTTCCAAATCGACTTTCTTTTATCAAAAACTCCTGCTAGGAACTAATTTCCCCCCGGTGTGGATTCATTTCCTCCCCAGCAGGCCCTGCGGTTCAGTTTCAGAGCAGAAGCCAAGCAGCAGAGAATAAAGTACAAACTCCACAAATTTACTAAAAATTCAATAAATTACACGTTTGGCTCGTCAGTGTCTGAACGGCTCATCGAAGAGGCTTAAATGGAAACGTCTGGAATCATTAAGATTCCAGGAAAAACATCTTGTTTTTTCAAACCTTCAATTAAAAAGCTTTTTAATTTTGAAGGCTGTCATCAGAACGCCGCTGAGGAGAATACATCTGCCGGCAATGAGGTCATGATGGAGGAATCGATGCTGGCGGTTTGTTTCGGAGCGTCGTCCTTTCGGGGGAAGGTTGCCGCTTGTTTAGCTCAGGGATTATCTCGACTTATTTAGCCGCAGTGAATGCGCCGCTAAATGCAATCAGGGACTTTGGGAGGGCAATCAGGAAACCAGGGCATCTTTAACCACCATTAAAGATTTGGTTAGGGCTGATGGTCACAAGGTGACCGCCCCACACACACACCCCACACACACCCACGCGCACACCACACACACACACACACGCGCGCTCATAAAAGAGGGACACGGTTAATTTGGACAAAGGTTTTCCACCCCTGTGGTTTGGTCTCATTCGCGCTCCTTTCCCCTCCAGCTGAAAGTCAGTGACAGCTAATTACCAGCAGTAGAAGAAGAAAGAGGAGGAGAGGAAGAGGAAGATGAAGAGGAAGAGCTCGGACCGTTTTCCCTCCAAAAAGCTTTTGGTAAAAATGTTATTTTATTTTCTGAAACAGATTCAGGAATCGGACCAGATCTTAGACCTTGATGCTCACTTTAGATTCTCTGTGCTGAAGTATTTCCGTTATATCTGGACGTCTTAAGAAATCAGAGACATCCATTGATCCAGATCGCAGGAAGATCCAAAACACCGGAAATAAAAACATATGGTAAATAAAACTAACAACGTAATAAAAAGTGAAACTGAGAAAACATTTTAACTGAAATGAAAACGGTAATTAATGGGAAGCAATAAATAAATAATTCTTTTGCTTCAGAAAGAGCAGGAGCTTCTTAAAGAAACAGAGACCCAATTTCAAGAGGTTAAATTACAACTGAAGGCAACAGTTATAAAAACACTGTTACCTGGAAAACACACGATGCCATTTTAACTCATATACTGTATCTCATACACAGAAATAATGAAATAAAACTGAAAACCTTAAAGGCTTTCTCCTGTAGTTTTACTACAACAGGAGTGTAAATACACAGTAATGCGATTTAGCCTCGTTAGCTTCGTCTGATTGGTTTAGAAACGTGCCGCCATAGTTCCTTTCTCCTCCAGTCGAGGACGAAGCTTTCTGTCCTGAAACCCTCTGCTGTTCGGCGCCTGGTTATCCACGCCGGGAAATTCATTCTGCTCACTGCATGGCAAACAGCGCTTCTTCCCCTCCACTGTGTGCAGCTGATAAATTCAAACATTCACACCTTCTTATCTGAACACCTGCATTCTCATTCCAGCGACACGAGAACGACTGAAAGATGTGAGAGGGTGACGCCATCTTCCATCAGATTAGAGCGAGGCGATACGGTCCGCTGCTCTTCGTCACAAACGGACAGGAATTTGACATCAATATACCTCCATACCTCATCTGGACTATGTAGTCAGATAATTGGGATAATACATCAATATTTATGGGTGAAAATAAACTTTTTTATGTCGTATTTTACTATATTTCCAGCTTAAAGTTCAGTAAATCTGGTTCTGTTTTTGTTTCCTGTTGTCCACCAGGAGGCAGTGAAGCAACTAACAGCCAACTAGTTTACAAACTAAATTAACTAATAGATTTAGCTAACCAAACACTTAGCTAGCTCAAAACTAACCCGGGGTGGAAATTGGCTCCCACCACTGGCCAAATCCGGGTAAAAGTACGAAGTGGTGTGTAAACTGGAGCAACGCACCGCCACTGTGATGGGTTGACAATTTGAACAACAAAAAAATAAAATGTTGCATTCAGTAAAATTTTACATTTCCACCCCTGGAGCTAAATATATTTAGTTTAACTTTAGCTAACTAAATAAATGTAGCTATATTCAATCAGCTAATCTAAATATTTCATTGATCAACTCTGAGCTAGCTGAAGATAAAAAATCAAAAATAGCTCATTTTAAATATGGCACCATCTAATGCTGCTCCAACTAGCAGCAGGTTTCTGAGGTATGAAGCCGCCATGTTGGGTTTCACCAAGGATTCACTCCAGTTATGAACCTGCTTATTTAACACAGTTGACCATCTATTGAAATTTACAACAAAAACATTTATCAGCAGAAAGCAGATAAACCTGATATAGTCCAGCAAATAGACAGATCCATTTGCAGCTTTTAGACGGTGAAACTGGAGTAAGAATCATTTCTGCAGTTTTTAATAATAATACATAAAAACTGTGTATAAATGTAATGCACCCAGCAGCCTGCAGCGCTCACAAACCTGAAATGTGTTGCATAATTTCCCCAAATTAAGTCTGGGGACTTGAGAACAATCCATCATGTCGGCCGGATCAGCAGAACCTCTGAGGCGGGCCTGGACCAGTGAAAAGCCCTGGAGCTGAAGCGACACCTGGAATGCTGGGAATCGCTGACCTACATTGGATTTACATGAGGGGATTGCAAATGGAAGAGCTCATTTTGCTCCTTTTCTTTCGTCTGGGAAGGTCATCTGAAAGACTTTCTGCTAAAACCTTTTCTGAAAACGGTTCAATAATCAATTAGACAGATCTGCTGCGTTTTGTTTCCGATGCTCGGATGTAAATAAACGAGTTGTGCCGTAAAAAGCTAAACCTGATTTAAATGTGTCTGTGAGCTGAAAACCAGAGTCCTATTCTGAGCTTTGGAGAGCAAACTTCAAAATAAGAGCATGAATATAAACGGCTAACTGTCGACAGCTAAAATTTCAGCAGATGTGTCAAACTTTATTCAACTGAAAGTTTAGAAAGCAGAATTCTAGATCTATTAAAGGCTAAGCTGAAGGCGCTAAATGCTTTTCCATAGACGCTAAGATGCTAAGTAAAAAATTAGCTTTATCCATAAAACTAATTTTCAATCATCCATAATTGAGTTAGACTTGTGATCAATGTCCAGATAAAACACTTTCAATAATTTCATTTAACTCTGGTCCAGAACCGCACGGCATTCTGGGGATGATCTCAATTTGAGCAAATCTAGATTGGAGGAATCCCTGTTCCCCTCCTGGCCTGCGGGGGCGCTGCACCAAGAACCACTGAAGGAAACAACATTAAACTGACAACACTGAGAGCAACTAAACAAAAACAACAATGCAGTGGCATCAGATTTTAGTGGTTGGAAGATTTCTCTTTTGTCTTCGGGAAAACAGTCATTTCTCCCGCTAGCGCTAAGCTAGTGCGTTTGTTTTGGTTGTATTTACCCAGAATGCCCTGCGCCGTAGTCCACTTCCTGCTCTTGGAGCGGTCTCTGGTCCTGTTGGTGTTCTCGAACCGCACAGAGTTTAATTCAACCGAACCGAGCCGAGGATTGTAGGCGGACCAGAGTTTGATCAGCGTTCACACCTCTTCAAACGAACCGGACTTTCTGGACAAACGGACTGGAGTTAAAGAGGAATAATTCACTCTTAATATGATCAATGGGGGGATCTGGGTCTTCATTGGAGAATCATATTTGTGCTCCACCATAACCAGTTATTTTATTCCAGATCCAGTTTCACATGTTTCTAATCTCTGTTATTCTCTCTCTCTCAATCATTCCCATCACTTCTGCCCTCTAGTGGCCAGCCTACATATGGCAACCTACTGCAAATCACATCCCTCCCCATCTCTAGTTTGCATATTGAGTAAATTACATCCGAAGTGGAGAGTTCCTGCATGGTGATGAGCTGATTTCAGTTTTCATGTGAAACTGTTCAAAAAAATAAATCAGCTGACATCTTGATGCAGCTGGAATCATCAATAACTCACCGCAGACCTAATGGTTCAAAACGTAACCATCCGTTTAAAGAAGTTGGCGCCACAGAAGCTGCTCAGCGATGCTGGCGCTCCAGGTTGCCTGTGAGTGGGGATAATTGGAGGAGGAGACAGAGGGAGGTGCAGCAGGCGGAGAGGAGGACGGCAGCCCACTCTGCGCTCAGTTCAGGGAGACGAAGCTCCGCGTCCGCCTGCTCCATCTTTCAACAAGTGACAACGAGAGAAACGGACGTTAAGAAGTGGATTTCCTCCAAAACAAACGGCGAAACTCATCCTGCCTCTTTCCACCTGAGCTGGAAAAACCAGAGGAACTCCAAACATTTCTGTCAAGAAGAAGAAGAAGAAGCTTCAACTCGTTTCGGTGAGCAACTTTAGATGATCTTCAATTATTTTAGAAACGTTTTGCTTCCTAAAAATGATTCCTGATCTTAAAACTGATTGAACATTAAACTGGTGAGATTTTAGTGTTTTACCTCCTGCAGAGTTAGAATAAGAGCAGCAGCAGGACGCTCCCCTCCTGTTAGAAACCTTAAAATAGGAGCCATTATGTGCAGCTTGGATGAGGAGATCCTCAGCGGATGACCTCAGACTCGGCCGGGGTTCATTGTGAGAGCCGCTCCTGCAGGACACACCGAGTAAATTTAGAGTCTGGCTATTCTTATCCGGGAGGCGGCGGTCCTGAAGAGACGGAGCGCTGCAGGAAGAGGAGACGCTCGCTCCTTTCTGTCCAGCTGTGAAATCACGTAATTAAGGCTGAGGCGAGACATTACGCCCGGCCTAATTGAATGAGAAAACGCAGGTGATGACCTGCATGTAGGTCCGCCTGCTGCTTTATGAGATTTGGATGAAAGGATTCATTCTCCTTAATCACATTATCCATTTTGTAAGCTATTAACTCTGCAGATTGAAGGAAACAACACAGGAGTTGAGTCTGGATTTAAATAATAACTGTTTTGCGTTTTTCCCAGAACACGACATGATGTTTGGAGTCCGGCGTTTTTCCTGGTGTTAATCTGGAGATTACAGCTTTCCACTGGAATATGTTCTGGATGAAACATGCATCAAAAGCATCGATTTTGATGGATTATCCCAAGATAAGATTCCACGTTTCCACAAATGAGCGGCTAATTTTGTCCTTCTAAAGTCTGATGAGGGAGACAATCAGGCCGGACGATGAAGTCTTCTGCCTGACAGGACGTTGTGGAAGTCCCTGCTGATGATGCAGGACGCTGCGAGGCCTCGGATGTTTGGCTTCGCCCTGCTGTGGGGCGTGATTCTCCTACATAACGCGTCCGTGACGGCGTGTCCTTCCAGCTGCCACTGCATGGAGAAGAACGGCTTGACGGTGGTCCAGTGCATGTCTCGCAACCTGGAGAGGATCCCGCCAGACCTTCCTAGAGACACGGTCGTCCTGCTTTTGGCGGCCAACCACATCACCCACATCCCCAACCACGCCTTCAGAGAGCTGCACTACCTGCAGGAGCTGGACCTGTCCAACAACGACATCGAGACGGTGGACATGGGCGCGTTCCTGGGCGTCTCGGACAGCCTCCTGGTGCTGGATCTATCCAACAATCACATCCAGAGCGTCCCCAAGGAGGCGTTCGCCCGCCTGCGGGCCAAAATCAGCCTCTCCAACAACCCGTGGCACTGCGAGTGCACGCTGCAGGAGGTGCTGCGGGAGCTGCGGCTGGACCCGGAGACGGTCAACGAGGTGATCTGCCACACGGCGGTGCAGGAGGAGTACGCCGGCAAGCCGGTCATCCAGGTGCTGGACTCAGGGATCAACTTCTGCAACTTCCACCACAAGACCACCGACGTGGCCATGTTCGTCACCATGTTCGGCTGGTTCACCATGGTGATCGCGTACGTGATCTACTACGTCAGGCACAATCAGGAGGACGCCAGGAGGCACCTGGAGTACCTCAAGTCACTGCCCAGCAACTCTCAGATCAGCAAGGACTTTGACACCATCAGTACGGTTCTTTAACAGGAGACGATGTTTAGATGCGCCACGATGTGCGCAGAGTTCTGGGAAAACGGTCCTGGTCGGGTCACCACCAACCTTCACGATGGAACAAAAGCTTTTCTGATTGGTTGAGTATCCCAACATTTTCTACCAGTCATAATAACGGCTCATAATGTCTGTTTGCAAATACAACATTCAAACCTACAGATTATTTTATTTGGGTTACATTAATAATCTACTTTGACTCTTGGTGGAGGGAAAAGCCAGAATCAATCTCACCACCTTCGAGTGGAGGACTTTTCCCCGAGCGGCCACAAGTGTGTAAAACAAATCAGATAATATCAGGCTGTTGTCACACCTGAAGGTAAAGTGCAACATTTACTCCATCTCCACCTGCTGTGGTTCTCTTTCTCACTGCTCTGAGTCAAACCAACCTGTTCCCCTCCTCGCCTGTGGGGGCGCTGCACCAAGAATCACTGAAGGAGACGACACTAAAACCTCTGAAGACACTCAACAACAAAATGCAAAAAAACAAAACTGAATTTTCACAGCTGTAGGATTTCTCTTTTGTCTTTGGCTACAGAGCAGGAGCCATTTCTCCTGCTAGCGCTAGGCTAACGAGTCTATTTTGGTTGTATTTACCCAGAATGCCCTGCGCTATAGTCCTGCTTTTGGAGCGTCTCCTGTCGGCTTGGTGTTCACATATGAACTCAAACAGAACCAGAGTTCACTTCAAACCGATCCGAGACAGAGGTTTGTAGGGAGACCAGAGTTAACTTTTTAGGTTTTATTACAAATTCACACTTACCCAAAACGAACCAGAACTAGAGTTTGCAGTTGTCCCTCCACCACCTAACATAACAAAAAAAAAAACCTAATCTAGTTTTTTATGATGAGAAGAAACTAAATTTAGCTACATTAAAATATTTCCAGTATATTTCCAGCAAATACAGACATTAAAACAGCTAATTAAAAAGTTAGTTGCACTAAAACTAAAGCACTAATCCTAAACATTGGTTCCATTAACACTAAAGAGCTAAACCAACTCAGTACTTAGTGGAAGCTAATGTTGTTAAATTCGGCCATTTTGAGCAGTGAGCCCTGCCAATATGTTAGATATGCTAACCCTAAAGCACTAAAACATTAGCTCAATTAATGCTAAAATAATCGTCCAACATGGTGTTTATCAGAAGCTAATGAGCTAAATTTAACTAGTTGGAGTAGCAGGTGCCACTAACTAAAAGGTTTTATGTTTTAGTTGTGCATCATATCAACGCTGATGTAAAAACATAAGATTTTGTGGAAATCAGCTAATGTTAATTAGTGAAGGAAAATGTTCAGGTGGAACAAGGAAAAAAATAGTATTTTATTAAAGAACACAAAAAACTTTTAGAAAACAACCTCCAGTCCACTTTATGGTCTGGCTGTCGACTCCAGAAACAAAAGCTCCAGTGATTATTTCTCTGTGACGAAAGCAAATGCAGAGGTGTGCTCACAGTCAAACTCTGCGACAGCTGCAGCTTTCCTCCAGCTGTGGAGGAGTTTTACTTTTGTTTGGGGTGTAACCGCCGTTCAACGCAGATTAACACTTTACCTGCCAGGGTTTCAAGCTGCATCAAGCAACGTTTTAATCTAATACATTCCTTAATCTGAACGTTTTAACCAATTTGCATAGTAAATTTTTTCCATTTTGCAACTATTATGTAAACGTTCAGATTGGCTGCCAGTCAAATTTATCAAGCTGCTTCGCTCATCGAGCTAGCATAGCATGGCTAACTAAAATCAGAAGGTATGAAGCAGCATTTATGCTAAAGGCTAATAATTATTGAACGTTATAAAAGTTTGTTTCTTATTTTGAGGACTTTGTGTGTTGTGTTTTAGCTAACTCAAAGATGCTAACGCTTTAAAAACCAACATCAGCTCTTATTCTGAAATATGACAACTCATCTCTGATTTCTAAACCAAGTTCAACCAAAACTTCGATGGCACAACAGCTGGAGAAGAAAAGCACAAACTAAGGCAAAATAGACCTTCTCATTAGTTATGATGTATTTTTGTTGTGATTGAATCGTGAAAGCGGAGGGGAAGAACGGAGTCTCCTGGTCGCTTTGGCTGATTTATGCCGCAGATGTCCCAAAGTCAAGGTGAAGACGATTTTACGAGCTACGCGCTAATTTATGAAGCCGCTCCAGACGCCAGCATAAAACAGCAAAGCTTCAAATAAACTGGAGAGCTTTTGGAAATGATGCTCCGCTGGAGCCAACAGACCATTTACAAAACAAAATGTTTCCAGATTTTTTATTCTTTTTAGTTTTTAATCATTGGGAGTTTTGGAGCCCATCGTTGGGTTTAGAGTAAATCCTAAACTTCTCAGAAACGTCTTTACCAGGCTGGGATTTGACTTTTTAATGCTTTAATGTGTGATAATACATACAAACGTTTCCGAATGTTTGAACCTGCTTAATTCCTGCATATCAAATATGTTGGACTTTTTGGACTTGGTGCATAAATTACAAGCAAACAGCTGCTGATCTAGACAACAGGAGGACATTATGGTTCTTTTACAGCTGCTACATTTATCCACTTAATGCTCCATTTTTTATTTTTTACTGCCAATATTCTGTGTTCTTGTAAAGATTAGTGCATTTTTAGCTGCTGTTTTCTTTCCATAAAGTGGAAATATGTTTATTTAAACATAAATATGATTTGGAGTCTATGCAAAGGAAGGATTTATTTGTTGTAGCTGCAGCGATGACCAGATGTTTGGATCCGAACTGTTAATTTTATCACATTGTAAATAAACCGATTTAGGAAGAAAAGCTGGAAATCAAAATAATGTGATTCTGGTCGCCTCACCTGCTGCTTGTTTGGCTGCTGAAGTTAAAATGTTCGTGTTGAGTCCAGAAATGCTTCAACGTTCATTCTATGGAGGACTCATCCTGCCAAAATTAGCAATAGAAATGGAAATAAATGTCTTGAAGAAATAATTAACAGTCCCTGAAGGGTTAGATTTTTTTCCTCCCAATCAAAGTCACTGATTTTGTGATGTAACTTAGAAATATTTGCTACCATTTTTCCATTTTTTTCTAAACATTGAAAACGTTTAGCACACTTAGCTTCCCCTAATATAAATACAACTCCCCTAAATGTTTAATCTGAGTTGAAGTTTTGATTTAACGGTGAAGAAATGTTCAAGTACTTAGATATTTAAATTCATGCTCTTATTTTGAAAAGGGTTAAGACTGTGTTTCCTCTCTTCAAATTCTCCTGTTTTACCCCAATAACTATTTCAATTAACTTTATAACATTTGGTAAATCTGGGTACAGTGAGGTGAGTCAGGTTGTTTGCTAGATAATATTTACATCGACTCAATAAATATAAATATAACTGCAACACTTTCAAATATTAAAATCCACGACAAAAACAGCAGAGAAAAAATCTGAATCAATTCCGGCATTATTAGAACGAGGTTAAAATGACAAAAGGTAAAATGGAAACAATATTAAAACTATACTAAATCAAATAAAACCACAGAAAACAAGAGATAATTTACACAGAACATGTAAATGATTTTAAAATTAAAGTTTTGCTCCAGGCTTTAGTCTTCTAAGGGAAGAGGTAGTTAATTTCTAATTTCAAATGTAGTTAGCGCTTTAGCTAGTGCTACTATTTAGCACACTAGTGCTAAAGGTTTAGCTCTGTAGCTACTATTTGTAGCTCGCTAACATCTGTTAGCGAGACAAATGTTTTTTGATCATTGCTTCATGATCAGAGCAAGAACTGAAATGAAGCTAGTTCTTTAGCATTAGCTACTGGTAAACAGCATGCAGCTTAGCACTCTGATGCTAGCAGAGCTCATGTTTTTCATTAATGCTTCAGAGTTAGTTATATATTCCACCACTGGGATATATAATTCGAATAGAGGTTAGCGCTTTAGCATTAGCTGAATACCATGTGGTTTAGCGCACATCAGTTGCTAACGCAGAGCTAATGTTTTCCTGGAAAGTTCTTTCGTTTGTGGCAGATTTTTATCTTAAGTCTAAATAATTCAGTTTTAGACTAATTAGACTAATTTATTTGAATAAATTCTGATTTTTCTCAGATTTTGCTCCGACTTTCATGTTTTTCTTGAAAACTTGTTTCCTCCTTCCACGTCATTTTCTTTAGTTTGAATCGTTTGGTTACATATTAATGAAATATTGTTGAAATTGAAAGTTAAGTTGAGTAAAAATGGAAACAAAGAATATGACGGTTGGTTTATGATTTGATGAATAAACTCCAGCTCCAAACTAATCATAACTTTTGATATTTTTGCCACGTTTGGCCTGGGAGTTGATGTGATTTTAGTGTTTCTGAGGTGGTATGTTGGGAGTTAGTTGTGTCTAAGTGCCTCTCCTCTGGGATTCCTGCACCGCAGCACTGTGCACCACGACGGGCAGCCGGATGCTCGTCTGCAGCCATCAGAGACAGAAAACCTCTTTAAACGTCGATGTTTCGTGTTTTAACTGTTCCTGCTGTCATGTGCCGACCGACGTAGTCGTTTAAATAAATGCAAACCAATAATTTGACTTACTGTATTCTGTCTGTCAGTCTGTGCAGTTTTAACAGTCGTGTTGCATATTTTATGTTTTTCTCTGTTAATTTGTAAAATGCTGTCTTTGGATACTTCATGTATGTTATGAAGTAAATTAATGTCTTTACAAACTTTGACTGGTCTGATTATTATCTGGGGATGAAAAGGCTCCTTTACGTCGATCGTTTGTTTTCCAACAATTACTTTGTTTTGTTTTTATTTTTGCGGATCAGCAAAATAAAAAGTTTCACCAACACAATTCAAAGCTTGATTTTATTGTATTTTTGCACCGGTCGTTGTTTCTCACCCGTTCAGTTGGAGTAAAGTGCAATGTTAGGATTTATGGAAACTCTTTAACAATGCTAGGCTAACATGCTAATTGCAGAGCCAACAAACATTTCATGCATTTAGTTTCCTCTTCATTTTTTCCATTAATTTACTAATTTATTTGGTTTAAAGAAGAAAGTTTCTCCAAAACTATTTAAAACAGGATTTAACTGAGAAAATTAACACACTGTGATATTTTCATAATATTATGACTTTATTCAGCTAATTTTATAAGCTTATTCTCATTTTTAAAATAAATTTTTTCTTAGTAAAATCCTGATATTCTGCAAAAACAAGAAACATAGAAAAAGCAAAAATAAACACGATGCCTAAATGCATTAAGGAAAATATAAATGTTAATTTCTTTGTAAATCTAGGATGTAAATACGCTTATATTTAAGAGCAAATAAAAGCTAAATCTGAAAGAAGATTTGGGGAAACTAAATACCAAATTAAAATATTTGAAACTTAGTCATTGATCTTATTGATTAACTTTGCGTGAAAAACATTTATTGAGAAATTACATTTATATTTTGGGTTTTCTTTCCGTCTTGCCGAACCAGAAGGATTTTTTAAACATTTTAATCAAGCTAAAGATCCTTTTTTCCAAGTTTCAGCTGGTTCTGCTGCTGGGTCTTAAAATTGGGTCAGAACCAGGATGAATCCAAATGCAGGAAGTTGCGCTTCATCTGTAATTTCAGGTAGAAATGTAAAAATATACCCAGTAATCATCCATAAAAAGCCTGGACTGCAGATGATTTCCATGCCTTTATTTCCCCAGAAGATGCAGCAAACAAACAGAGAAGCACTTTAAAAACATGAACTCTTGTTTTTTATCAGCCTCGCTCAGGCATCTCGGTTTATTCCTCACATTATGCTTCCGGCGCGACCCCAACACGACCCCAATTTGGAGACATTTTGCTCCTTACAGCCGTTTTCTGAATGTGATTCTTTACTTTGTTTATTTTTATTGGAGGTTTTCATTCCTGCCAAATGCAGAAGTTTTTATATCAGACTGTTTCTATTCTTATCTGAGGTTTTTATTGTCTCATTTGTTTTTATAAAATAAAGTGTTTTCTTTAAGCTGTTAAACTGATTTTAACTTTTAAAACACGGTGGAGGGACTAAAATATTAGTTTTATGGGAATATATATAATTACCAACATTTGAACAGTTCATTTAGAGACTGTTCTCTGATCAGACGACCTGTGAGCGAACTGTTCCCCTCCCGGCCTGAGGGGGCGCTGCACCAAAACCACTGGAGGAAACAACACAAAAACCTCTGAAGACGACACGGTGAAATGTAAATAGAAATGGAGTGGCGTCAGATTTTAGCGGTTGTTTCAGGCTAAAACTCCGAGCCGCGCTAAGCTGGTGCGTTTGTTTTGGTTGCATTTACCCAGAATGCCTTGCGCTGGAGTCCACTTTGTGCTTCCTGAGCGGTCTCTGGTCTGCTTGGTGTTCACATACGCATCGAAAGCGAACCAGAGTTCACTTCAACCGAACCAAAACCGAGGTTTGTAGTTCGAGTAGCTTTGACACCTCACCAACCGAACCGGACTCTGGAGTCACGGACCGGAGTCGATTAAAGGAATATAAAAAGTGGTTAATAAAAATATCCTTGGCACCTTTCAAACTTATTTGTAAGAAAGTTTTTGAAAATCTTGCATTATTTTCCTTCCTTTTCACATTAAATTAAATAGTAAATTATTTGTTTCCATAGCAGAAAACGCTGATCTGTTCCTAACCTCACATTCAGAGTCTGACTTTATTCCACTGCTGCTTTATTTGCTGATGTAGTTTTATGAATGAGGTCTTTCCAGATGAATGGCAGGATGTGAGCCTCTAACTTGCTCTCTGTGCGTTTGTGAACATCAACATCACAGAGGCGTTCTGCTGGCCTGGAACCAGCCGGTCCGCTGCAGATCCATAAAACACTCATTACAGGGAGCAGAACGGCCCATTCAAAGGCCGGAGGTCCCAGCGTACAGCAGCAATTGCAGCCTTTGCTCGTGTCTCTGCTGTTTGACGCTGGGTCAGACATTGTTCTGCAGCTGCTGCTCTCCGCTCTGACACACAGATGCGTCTGGTCAGCAGGTTCCCGACCCAGAAAGGAAAGTTTTCACTCAAATTCAACTCAAAGACATGCAGCAATAATTTGGGTTATTTGGTCTTTAATAGGAGAAAAAAGCAGACCAAATTATTTCTGCATAACTTTACAAACAGACACAGATCACCCAAAGCTAAATGCCGTCATATTTTTTGTGTTTTGCAGTTATATCCAGTCTGAGCAAAAACATGCAGCTTGTTTTAAACCTCCGTTTCTCTGAGTGACGCATTCGGAGGTCAGAGGAGAAAATGTAAATCTGTTCATAAAACAAGCCCCAAATATTAATGTTCCTCCAAGTATTACTGTGCAGGACAGAATGTAACCCCACTGAACGCCTCCAGCATTGCGGCTCAACATAATGCTGCTCAGTTCCTCCTGCAGAGCAGCAGCCAGCGGAGGTCACGACCTCCAGAGCCATAAAACATGTTATCCAAAATAATGCAACTCTGCTGCAAGCAGCTTCACCCAAAACAACCTGAGAAATCATTTCTGTAGAAATGTTGTGACACTTAACAGTTAAAATTGGCAAAATCAGGAGAATACAGGTCTTTGAGTTAGTATGTACGGAATGCCAGTAGTGCTGAAATCTGTGGTGGCGCTGGGATTTGGGATCAGCGCATAAAGACTGAGACAAAAAGTGTTTTAATTCTGAATAAAATCTAGAATGTAATAAATAAAATCACCTGCATTAAAGCTGGCAATAATGCTAATGCACTAAAGCTAAAGAATGCTAATGCACTAAAGCTAAAGAATGTGAAGTTAATAGCCAAAATGTAGGCAAGTTTAGCGATGGGTGAATTGCTAAAGCACAAAATGAAAAATTTATCTAGTAGAAGCTAAAAAGAAAATCCAGATAAGTGTTTTCATGTGGAGAAGTGGTGGAAATATTCCACCAGACTCCGTTTTGTGGCGAACATGACTCCATCTTATTGACGCTAACGCCAACAGAATCCCAGGTTTGGGTGAAGTTTGATAAAAGTTGCTGCTGTGATTCAGGAAGTGGTGAAAGTTGTCCCAGAGTCGGAGAACTAATTATAATGCAATTCTTTTCCACATATTGATTCCTTTCCCCATCTACCTGAACAAAGTAATTACATTTAACAGTAGCGCGGAGCTTTAATTCCCCTCTGAAACGCCGCCATGCTGCGGCCGAGTGAAGCCGCTCGCTAATGGCCGCTATAAGTGACAGACCCCCTGCTGGGCCCGATCCCCTCCTTCTGATGAGCTTACCGCTCTGCGCCTCGACGAAGGGCATAATAATCAGTGATTAACATGGAGAGCAATGCACACCTCGCCTTTTCCACGCCTCGTCTTGCCATTTGGACCGTCTGCAAACCTCAATTTTTCTTAGAAAGGAATTTTAAAAATTGTACAAAGTTTTTAGTAAAAACTTTATAACTACAGAATCTGTCTGACAACATGAAGTAGGCTACAGGAACTCAACGCAACACAATTTCAAATGTAAAAGAACAAAATGTGAAAGAGTTGAAGAGCTCTGAGGTTTTGGGTCTTTTATCCACACACAAAAATAAAATATTTATTTTTACCATGTTATTTATTCATTTTTAAATGTCAGTTTGAACATAATTATTTTATTACCAACCAAAATATGTAGTTTAGAAACTATTTAGCTCTGAACTAAATAGTTACAAAGCTAAATAGTTTCTATGCTAACTAAATGTTTAGCTTGCTAACATATTCGATACATGTTTAGTTTGAGGCTAAACATTTATCTAGCAAGCTAAATATTTAGCCTCAAACTAAATACTTAGCTTGACCAGTGAATATGTAACTAAATATTTAGCTTGATAAATCTTTAGTTCAGACTAAATACTTAGTCTGAAACTAAACATTTAGTCTAGCTACTTTCTTAGCTTGCTAACTGAATACTTAACTTGCAAGCGAGATATTTAGCTTGGTAAACACATATTTAGTTTGAAGCTAATCCCAGGTTAGCAGCTAGCATATCCATATCCGTCCTGGCACGTTCACACCCCTGTGTGCTCCAAAAGGCAACTGGGAAAACCAAACTCCTGCTTCGTAGTTGGTAATTATCAGTTAAATTATAGATTTGATCAGCAGCTGCTGTTTGCACAAAGCAGACAAGCTGAGAACTGCGAGTGAATATTTTCTCTTTTCAGCGCTACGATATACTGGCACGCTAAATCATCAAATATTCACAGATTATTCATTCATTCAACAGTTATGATTAACTGTCTCCACAGAAACAGAGTCAGAATTTCCTGTTTGAAAGGCTGAGGTTTTCCCCGGCGGTAAAAGTCGTGACTGTTTATAGTTTGTGACAGTTTGTGTCTCGCTGAGGCCCGGCTCGCCCAGGTCTGGGCAGGCGGCGCCGTTTGGAGGGCGTTGGCAGCAGGTGGCGAGGCCGCTGCCAAGAAAGGTCGGCGTTTGATTTCCTGAAATGGCGAACGCGTCCAGGCGCATCATCACGTCCTTGAACACGGCGACAAGCGACCGCATGTCAAAGTCTGTCCGATGTCACGGACCCTGGAGTCCTGGACGGTTTCAGACATTCAGACTCACCGAGCAGGAAAGTCATGAATCATGATTTAAAAAGGTGGAATGACGGTACGAGAGAAATGATTTTCTAAAACATGAATTATAAGTTTATATGTATGCATTCTAAAAAATGTTGCATCTTTTGTTGAAATTTGGTCTGAAATGACATTTGATTATTGTTCAAACGTCGTTACATGTTCCTGTCATGTAAATTAAGCTTTAAACATAGTCTGGATTATTGTAATCTGCATTATTAAACATAATCTGGCTTCACTGGTTAAAATATTAGCTTACCCTGTAGTGGTAACACTTCCACTAATCCGCTAGTAGCAGGGCTAGCTTTTGGGATAATTTTTCCTTTAGCATATTAGCTCACTTTTGAAAAAGTTTTGAGCATTTAGCTTCTGCTAACTTAATGATTTAGTGCTTTTGTGTTTTTCTTTTCAGTTATAATTGTTCAAATTGTTTTATATTTACCTGCTAATCACATCACAGAGTCGTAGGCACACTTCTGCTAATGCGCGAGTAACGAAGCCAGTTACGTTAGCTAACTTTTTAAAACATTTAGCGCACTCAACTTCCTCTAACTTAATTTTTCAGTTAGTGCTTCATATTTTTGCTCCCTAAGAAAAAGTTTTGCACACCTCAGTATCTTCTGTTTCAGGCTGATCATCTTATTATAGATTTTTTGTGTCTTTTCAGCATTAAATGAGTAAATAACTTTAATACAGTGCAATAAAAACACCATAAAAGCTAAACTACAAAAATATGAAAACATTCATATACAGACTAAATATAAACAGAAAATGTTTAAAACTAAATGTCACTTGGATGTTTTGCAGTTTTCTGTTTCCATACGAACTTTCAGACCATGTTACACTGCAAAAACAAAATGTTTGTGTTTTTGTCTGGTTTCTAGTATAAATATGTTAGAACACGTGAAATAAGACCAAACTGACTTACAAGAAATTTGTCAGCAAGATATAAGAGCTTTGTTTAAGTCAATAATTTTTTAAAATTGAAGGGAAAAGTTCTAGTTGGTTTTGAGAAAAGTTATAAATTCCCAAGTTAAATAACATTTTCCATCAATATTAAGGGATTATTGAACAAATAAGCTCCTGAAAAGTCCATTTTAATACTAGTTTTGTCTTATTTCAAGTATACAAAGATATTTTCACTAAAAACTTGACAAAAATACTTGGTAATATTTTCAGGTTTTGCAGAATAAACTTTATTCCTGTAAACTTTCACATCAGTTAGCCGTCTTTGTTTCCAGCTAGCGGCTAACGGCTAGCATCATTTCCAGCTCATTGATTATCCCAGTTCCATCAGGACGGACGGCCTGGCACGCAGGCTGCAACGCGTTCATATTCTACCAGTTGCATTAAAGGTATTGATTGGTGAGTGGAAAGTTTTTCCAAAGATAAATAATTTTCCATCCTCCAGCAGTCAGTCCCTCCCTTCAGCGGAGATTAATCGCTGTCTGTTAAGCACTTGTGAACATTTTCCATACATGACTTCAGATTTTGGAGGACACGGCTTTTAAATCAATACGCAGTTTCAATAACATGATGTCAGGAGCTGACAGGCGGCGTGAAGCAGTAAATCAGGCTTTCAGTGGAGGAGGTGACCCGCTGCAGCGCAACGGCTGCTTAATGGGTTTTTTAAAACAGGGACATTCAGAAGTCAGACGAGGAGACGGGCGAAGGGGAGAACAAAGCGCAGGAACTCGCAGGCCGCCGGGTCAGAACCAACCCAACACGTTTCACATTCTACAATAATGTACATGGAAGGAAGCTGGACCAACATTCTCCACTGATTCACCTTCATGTGGCTGGACTTTGACTAGGACATTCAAAAACCTTCCTTTTAGAACTTTTTTTCGTCTTACCAAATTATTTAAAAGTGCTCGACTGAAAGCGTTTTAAATTTCTGCTGCCAGAAACAGAAACACTTTACAAAATGTAAACTTTACACTTTGTAAAATTACACTGTAAAGAAATCTGACATAAGAAAAAAAGGGGTTTATATTTCACTGCTACGTTTTCACAACGTTAGTCATTAAAAAAAGATCACAGTTTCAAACTAAATCATTAGCAAGACAAAAAATTAATTACCAACTGATTACAAGCAAAATATTCATCTCCAAACTTAATTGGTATTTAGTTATGAACTACATATTCAGCTCCAACTGCAGCTAAATATTTAGTTCATCAGCTGGATTCTTAGCTACAAACTAAATTATTGGCTATTTAGTTGGTATCGATTATTTTCCAAATATCAAACTGGTAAAGCGCTAAACTAAGTGTTTAGTTAGCCAGTAAAATACTTAATTTACCAATTTAGTTTACAAACAATATTTTGTTAGTAAACTCTTTTTTTTTCTCATTTAATCTTTTTTCATGTCTGGATGAAATGTTTTGCTCTTTGAAATCTGTCTGCCTACTTCATGCTGTCAGAAAGTTTCTATTTAAGGATGTTAACGTATTTCTGTATGTTTTCCTTCCACTCAACTTTCTGTCATGTTTGAATACAGCTCTGTGAATGAATAAAATCTGTACAATATAGAACAATCTGTATTGTTCAGAAACTGAATTTAGCTGCTGAACGATGTAAATATTTCTATAATATTCTAATTTATCGAGTTGGATCTGAACATTTTGCAACAAACTGAACCAAAAACTTTTAAAATGAGTTTAAAGTCAAATCTGGCCCAATAGTCTGATTAGATGCAACGCTGCTTCCAGTAATTTAATCTGTAATCCTGTGACAGATTACAAACAAATCAATGAGAAACATTTAAACGTTCTTCAAAAATAACACTTAAAAACCTAATTTTTCAGCTTTTGTTGGAGGTCAGTTCAATAAAAACGCTTTCAGTTCCTTTTCTTTCTGAATGTTTGAGGATTCGGTGGAGCTTCTTTGG
Organism: Poeciliopsis retropinna; assembly: GCA_010277075.1. Taxonomy (NCBI): domain Eukaryota; kingdom Metazoa; phylum Chordata; class Actinopteri; order Cyprinodontiformes; family Poeciliidae; genus Poeciliopsis; species Poeciliopsis retropinna. The sequence continues at coordinate 1,911,067 of VMRM01000037.1, read as the reverse complement.
AACGGTTTGATGGTTGGGCAGGAAGCGGCAGCCGGGATCCGGGCCGGTTCTGCTCCTTCCTCCTGCAGCGTTATTATTTCTGAGGCTGACATTGCAGCGTCTCGTTCGTGACACGCGGTTCTTATTCTGCTCTGAATTATGCATTTGTGTCCATGCAGCCCAAGGCCAGGATGGCGTCAGACTGAACCACCGTTGTGTTCCACGATGTTGGATTTATGACGGCAAACAAGATGGTGGAGATGAGAAATATCATCATCCTCAGGAGCAATTATTACCTTCTTCCAGTGGACGTGGATTTATTCCTCGTAAATCTGTTTTGTCTGGTTCATGATTCGTTTTCCTTCAATATTTCCGTATTTTAGAAAATACTAGAGTTGTGGCAGATTATTTCACTTACTGAACAAAACTAAACAAATTTTTCATCAAAAATAAGGAACTTCTGCCTGAAAGCTCCTAATTTTTGCTGAAGTTACTTGTAAATCAATTTTGTCTTATTTCAAGTGTACTAAGATATTTGTACTAAAAACTAGACAAAAATATTTTATATCCAAACAATATTGCACATTTTAACCCAACTAAACCGTCAGACTACGGCGCCTCCTGGAGGGTCGGAGGTCACTGCGTCTGCTTTTCTTCCCTTTACGCTCAGCAGATTTCACACGTCTCTTCGTAGATCACAGACTCACAGATTTAATTACATTTTAGGAAAAGCAGTGGATCAACTTCTATCTGTGTCGTTCATATTAAAAATCTGATCTGGTTCAGCAAAGACTCGTTTCAGACAGAATGGATCCTGTTTAAAGTCTCTGCAGATCTCAATAACGTTTCTCTGCATGCAGATAAACAGACTTTCTCACATAAACCAAACAGGATTGGAAATATGGTGAGTCTTTAAAGAGTTTTAGCTCCCTCGCAGTGTTTCACTGCGCTGTTGTCCTTGTCCGGGACACAGCAGGGCCGATTTATTGAGCAAAATGCATCAGCCTGAACTCACACAGGAGGCTTTCTGCCTTCTTCTTTCTCAATTAATCAAACTTTATGTACAGAACAGTTTTACTGCAGTCCGGTGTAACACCACGCTGCTAACAGACCATAAACCCAAAGAACTGGCGGCACCTTGGCAGGTTTGGAGCAAGATTTTCATTTAAATTTCTATAATTCTGGAATATTTTCCTGGAACTCTCAGTGCTGCCCTCCTTGGGTTGAGTGGTGGTACTGCAGCTGAAGTTTTCTACTGGTTCCAATGGTCCAGTTGCTACCGTGACGTCACGCTAGCGAGGTCCCATTTCTCTGCTGAAGGGCAAAAAGCTGCTAGCTGGCGATGACTAGCATTGTTTTTAGCCATCAAGTTGTCAACATAACGTACTAAAACTTAAATGTACGTCTGATGTATAAAAGAGAGGAATAGTGCTTTGCTACCAATTGTCAGATAAAGTCAGGAAAGTTTTAATTAAAAAGAAATAGCGAGGAGAGGGCAACTGGGTAAACTGGTAATGCATCAATCATTTATTTCCCTGTTTTCCCCCAACAAACATGCTTTTTTTTTGTTAACTGAAGCAAATCTTATTAACAGAAGAAATGTCTCCATGCTGGAGTTACTCAGAGAAACTCCTACTGGGTTGTCGCCATCGTCTCTTTCCTTTCCGTTGCCGCCTGCAAAGTTTCCAGACAAGGTGAGTGCAGTAAAACGTTTGCGTTGCACCTCGCTCTGTAATCGCAGGACGTTTTAACCAGCCGACTTTCCCCTGGGATTAATGGGCTTTTAAAGTTAGAAAGCGTGAAGTCGTTTGGACAGACGGGCCGCCGTCCTGAAGAGCGTGGCTCATTTAGCGAAGCAATAAAATATGAAACTCCCTGAAAATAAATTCAGCTTTAACCCCCAACATGGAAACACAGAGGACTGATGATCAGACCGCGCTCCACGATCACATCTCCGCTTTATAGAAAAATCAATCTGCTGCAGCGTCTGTCACACCAAACGCTATCATTTGTTTTGAAAGGAGAATGAAAAGTTAAAAAAAAAAAAAAACTTACTTTTTATGTGAGGTGGACCATCATAGAACCGCTGAAAAGAATAAATGAAGTAAATTGTTTATAGTGTTATAGCACGCCACAGTTCAGAGATAACACTCAGATGGAAACATTTTTTAACGATTAATTTATAATAATTGTTGCCTTTGTGTTTTGTAAAGCACTTTGAACTGCCTTGCTGCTGATTATACAGAAATAAACTTGACATAATAAAATTGTATGTAATTCTGTCGACTGTTTTCTGACATTAGCAAAAATCAATACCTGCAAATCTTAAAATGAAAACAGTTTAGTTTGTGCAGCACTTCCAGTCAGAAACAAACGGTGGTTCTCCTGATGATTTTCTCAGTAAATGACCAGCAGCCTTTTGTTTTGACTCCATTTGGAGCCTCTAATAAACGCGGCTGCATTCAGGAGAAACCTCCCATCAGTCCCCTCCGTGATGGAAAACTGGGACAAAAGGCCCGTTTGCCGCCGTATCCGTGTCTCCGTTGTGTGCCGCAGTCGGCCCGGCTTAATGCGACCTCATGTTGGCTGCGTGAAAACATTTCAGTGACAGCGTGTTGGTTCATTCGGCAGGCTAATTAAAGCGTCCGATAGAGTTGCTCGTCGGTTTGGAACAGAGAGAGAAACCTGCAGCTGACCTGTTTCTCTGCCCCATTTGGCGCCGCTGCTCTGAAATGACTAGAGCCCAGATATTTCTGTCAGAACCGGCTGCTCAGGTGTTCCCTCAATGATGGCAGGAGGGAACTCAGCACTGACCCTCAGCATCCAAGAAACTCACATCCCTAATGACTTCCTAAGGCGGCGAAACGGCCTCTGAGAAAAATGTAAAAAATTATGACAATTCTCGTTTTATTTAAAGTTTCTTATAATTTTATTCTCAAAGTTCCCACAAGTCTGAACCGGAAGTTCAGACCCCGCCATCTTGGTAGGCAAGCGCAGCGTAAAGCATGGCAGACCTATGGCAGACCCATGGCTCCCAGACCAGCGAGAAGAAAACATGTGGATAATCTCCACCAATTTGTTAATAAAAAACATTTATTATCAAAATGGCTGCTGTCAGGATCGACCCGTTTGAGTCGGATGTGCCGCCGATCTGTGAACACGAAGAGTTCGTACGAACTCTGTGTGAACTCTTGTCTTTTTAGTTCTTCGATTTTTGTTTTTAAAATACAAAATTCAAAAATAAGCCTTTTTTTTTTTTTTGCTATGCAGAAAATTTGACATTTGGTTACAATTTGTGACACAGAAGATTCAATAACTTCATTGAGCCCTGATGAGGAACCGCTATCTGTTAGCGGCTAAATCGCTAACAGATAGCTAAGCTAGGTTGGTGGAATCAACTGACTCTCGCACTCTTTGGTTGCCTAGCAACAAGCTGCTGGGTCAGAGGAAGTTCAAGTTCTGCCCGGCATTATTTGGCGCTATTTATGATTAACTCACCAAATTTCTGTTTTAATACTTAACTTTAACATAAAAACTCGGAAACATAATTATTTTTTTAAAAGCCTTTCTGAGTAAAGAAGGGAGGCATTTCCTGTCTCGTTTCCTCTCACAACAAAACGTTTGCTGGTCAGCCAGGACCCCCTGCTGTGTCTTCACAGCTAAAACAATCAGATTTTCCCTCCATTGTAAACTTGGAGATCGAACGCGGGAACTTTTCAGGCTGTTATTGTTGCCGTGGAAAATCCTCTTTACTTTATATATAACACTGGAAAAAGATGATCCATTGCTGAAAAAATAAACAAATAAATAAAAGGTGAGCTTTGCATTCACAAAGCATTCTGGGAAAAAAGCCAAACATTTCTGTTGGGAAAGTGGAGAAATACACAGAAAAGATGCTGCTGGTGGTTCCTGAACGTTGCGGCTATAAACGGTCCGATCTGAAAGAGGAATTATTTATAGTCGCTGCGGCTTGCAGCCTCTTCCTGTTATCTGACGGCCCGAACAAACCAGGAACGCGACAGCCAGGCCCTCACTTCATTATTCCCTCCAGCCACTTTTACTGGATACAAACCAGATTAGGGATTTAAGACATTTTTTAAAAAGTAATCTTAAAAATCATAAAGTTGCTTTCATGGATAAAATTGATCCAGTGAGGCAGAACTGCAGCCATGTTGGGGAGATAAGGGGAGGATGAGAGGAAGCACAGATAAATTCCCGACACGAACGCACAGCGCCACAGAAACAGTTTGAATTAATAAATCTATGAAATACTGATTTTAAAAGTCTTTCAAATTCATCTAAAATGAAGTTAACACTCAACTGTAATTAAATGTTAAAGACTCAACCTGAAACAACTACAGGAAATAAAGAGTTTTGGGCTTCACAGAAAAACATTAGCCTTTTGTAACGTTACTCAGTCAAAATGAATATTTCATGTTATTTAGCTGTTATAACAGAAAAAACCAGGGTTCATTTTCCAAAGTCAGTTTCACCAAACTAAATATTTAGTAACAAGCTAACTATTCAGCTAGCTGCGAGCTAGCTAGCTTGTGTAAACTTTCAGTTGAATAAAGTTAAACATCTGTGTTAAAGTTTTGGCTCTCGGGTTATTAGACTTTTATATTTATGATCTTATTTTTAAGTCTGAAAGCTATTTACACAGCTTTCAGACTTAAAGCTTCTGCTACATAGCATGTTGGTGCAGCGCTTTAGCATCAACGTCCAACAGATGCCATGATGGCGTAGCATTTAGCTTTAGCTAGCACTAAACATGTTGGTATAGTTCTTGTTCCAGCTGGTCTGGTTGATGTTTTGATGAATTTATTTTCTGTTAATATTCTAATAAAAACTTCAGGGGTTTTTTATTCACAAGGAGATTTTTATGCAACGCTTTCAAAGCAGGCACCAAAATGTTTTTAATTATATTTATATCTGACCGAGGAAACATGGAGGGTTGAACTCTGACCTTTCAGGTCCAGGTGGGTTTTATGTCTTTTCAGTAATTAGAGAATCAAAACAATTGATTATATGTCAAATTTATTTCACCTCGATACTTCAATCTTGATAACCCTCATCAGGCAGAACTTTTATTCCCAGGACTCCCTGATTGATTGAACAGGTAGGTTCTGTTTACCTGAACCTACCTGTAAACAAAACTCCTTACCTTTTCCCGTCTATCAGATAAACACTTTATAGTTCTGGGATGTAATAAACGTGGATTGAAACGTGCAGCCTCTGCACATTATAAAGATTAATTTCCATGACAAGTGATTAGGTGTTTGACCCAGATCCAGCTCTGATTGGCTCCTTCACCAGCTGATCAGGTGATGTGCTCAAATCGGATCATCCTTTACCTTTTTCACGCTGCTCAGCGTCCTGGAAGGAAACGCTGAAGGGAATTTAGAGCAGCTTCCTATTTTAGAAAGGAGGCTAATAGAAACAGGCTTTTAAGAAGATGCTGAGCCGCCGACCCGACATAAAAGCTTTAGAAGTACAGAACCACGCAAGGTATTCGCACTCTCAACCCTTTCCGAGCATCACTGGGATTTTATGTGAAAGAAACACAAAGCTTTGCAGAATTGTAAACAGTAAGTGGTTTCTATGGGGAGACGTTTGTAAAGTTACACAGCAAAAAATGGACAGCAATAATTTGGATTATTTATTTACCTGTCAAGAGAAAAAGGACCTGGTTTAGTTTTTAAAGTCATACTTTTACTGCATCATTCAATCATTTATAAAATGCCAGTTTTAAACTAAATTAGCAAGCTAAGTACTTAGTTTATAGACTATATATTAAGTTAGTAAATTAAATATTTAGTTAGGTAGCTAAATACCTGGTGTCAACCGAAATATTTTACAAACAGTATATTTCATTAGAAAGATAAATATTACGTTAGCTAGCCAAATATTTTGCACCAAACTAAACATTGAGTTAGCAGTGTAAATATTTTTATACCAAACTACATATTTAGTTATAATTTAGTTAGCTAAATATTTAGTCAGCAGGCTAAATATTTTGTTAGGTAACTAAGTATTTAGCACCATAATAAGTATTTAGTTAAGCTAAATATTTAGTTAGCGAGCTAAATAGTCTGTAGCCAAGTATTTTGTTTTAAACGACGTGTAGTTAGCTAACATTATCAGAAGCTACTGCAATATTAAAACTAATTGTAAGATAATGAATGGATGTTAAACAGCGGACTTTAAAGCTTCTTTAAGTGTTTAAAACAAACCATTCTAATGTTTTGGAGAAAAAGTTTTGACCTAGCAGACAAAATCTACCCAGGATGCATTGCAGCATAAAAACATGGCAACGTCCCCGTGACTATTTACTTTTATAAAAGTTAAACCGCCTTAGGCACTTTTTGCTCTAATGTTTTTAGATGTGAAATAAATGTTTTATTCAGCGTCTATTCATAACTGATGATGAATTTGTTTGGAGTTTGAAATCTAAACTAACTTTCTGAGACTGAACCTGTTTATTTCTGTTCCAGCCGTCAAAACGGCTTCCAGACGTGAGCTACAGAACATTAATGGCTTCATCAATCATTTGCTGAAGGAATCACATCTTTCAGACAAAGGTCACCTTTACATTAATGATTTTGTTCAGGAATGCATGAAAAATATTAGGACACTATTTCCCATTAAATGTACATTTTTAAACATTTCTGTTTGTGTAGTTTTGTTGAAAATGCAGATTAATGCCGTGAACACTGCTCCTCCCCAGTGTTTAAAAGTTGGACTCCCTGCGGTTCGTTCAGATGCGTCGTGTTGACAATCGTTCATAAATCTCGCCCGAGTTAAAATGCAGCCGCGCCGATAGCGGGAAAACTGAGGAATAATGGAAAAACTCTGAGGAAGTCGCGCGGACGTGACAGCAGCATGTTCAGCTTCAGCAAGATTAATGGGAGAAACAGAGAAACCAGTTTGCTGTTAATACTATTCCCAGCATGAACAACAATATAGTTTCCCACATAAGCTGTGATTTCACCCACTGTGCAGAAAAGGCTCCACTGCCAACTTTCCTTTACAGAATCATAAAATCTCCATTTGGCGTAAAGCAGGTCGGTGTTATCGCTCCTTAATGTGCGAATCAGCTTCATGAAGAATAAAATGTTTTGTAAAAACATTAAAAATCAATCGGTACCCTGTGGTATTTCACCTGCAACCCTGAAATATATATATGGATCTGTAAAAATACTTCCACAGAATAAAATGAGCGCGGAGCGATCAATCTCCTCCACAGTGGAAGAGTCCATTCTGCTCACTGACGTTCAGATAAACCGCATCAGGCTGCAAGCCAGGAACCAAAGAAACGTGTTTTAGGGAAGCAGATTTGAACAGAATTAACATTAAACAAAAAGGACACAGAGAAAGTCAACTGTTAAAAAAAATCAAAGTCTTGTCCTGTTTGTGTTTTCAGTATCTTGAGAAATATGCACCAGCTCTCTTTTGGCAAGCTAATAAGCACTGATAGAATAGCACACACCAGCATAATCAGCTGGAAAGTAAATAATTAGCTAACCAACTAAATATTTATATCTGGTTTGAAACGAGGCGTTTATGAATGGATGAATGGCATATTTTACTCTTTTGAAAGGCTAAATAATTCAAATTGCAGTGGTTAGTTGTTGACTGTGTAGCTTAACGGCGCCCCCTAATGTTGAACGTTCCACAAATCTTGATTCTTCAATACTGTTTGTGAACACTTTGAAGGTAAGCCAAGTTTGGTAAACGTTTTCAAAGTTCGCAAAAATGCTACTTTAGCATTAGCAGATTAGCCTTAGCGTAGCTATCCCTGCCATTGGAGTTGGATTTAAATAATTTTATGTAAAGAAGATGAGTTTTATTATGTCCAGGTATCCAAATCTCTATATTATAAAAAACTGGGTTTAATGCTGAACTTTTTCATAAATCTTAATTATCTGAGTGCCAGGATTTAGCCAGCTCTCATTTCTCCAGCAGCATTTTCTTCATATATTTCCCCCTTTGTTTCAAACATGAATAACTCAGCAGGAAATAAATTAATTTAACACTTGCAGTTCTGTTCATCTAACCCCAAACGCACCTTTCAATAAAATCTCCCGGATACAATCAATCATAAATCTTAATCATCTTTATGCTGATTTTTTTCCTGGCAGCTTTCAGCCAGAGCCAGCTCTCATTTTTCAGGCAGTTAATTTCACATTAATTCACACAAATGATTATGAATGGGGAATTATTCCCAAACTAACAGATTATCCAGAAAATAAATGGAACGAAGCCATTTATTTGTTTTATTAAGAGGAGCGGTGCAGCTCTGCAGCACCATGTGCCTCAAAACAAGGATTAATAAAAGGAAAATAAGTTGGGGATGAAGCACACAGGAGCGGCACAGATTTCTGAAGTAAAAAGCCGGCAGATTTCCAAAATACTCCCCTCTGATGCAGCTATTTATGTGGAGAAATGAAGCATCACTGTATCTAATTTGTGGCAAATTGATCCTGGAGACTCGGGCTGTCATCCATCCTCCTCCTCGTGTGTTTAGACTGCGATTTATTCTTCGTCTGAGGGGAATAGAGCTGGGAGGACAAATGTGTCATCTCGCTGCCTCTCTGAGGCCCCCGTGTCACACAGGAGGCGTGATGATGAAGGAGCCTGCCGAGGAAGGATTCACTCCTGCGCTGGCATCAGATGCTCCGCTCAGCCACAACCGCGTCCAACACGCCGCAAATAAGTTCAATAATGAGATTTAAGGAGAAGTGAGTGAAAAGAACAAGCAGCTGAGGATTTGAGTCAAACTGTTGAGGTTTCTGATTCAATCATGAATCTAACATGCAATAAACTGATCAATTTATGGCTAATTGATCATTTAACATAATTAAAAGGGGGTGAAATATATCAAATTAAGCTGTTGTACCAAGTTTCGCCACAGGATGGCGGTGCTTCCCATGAGGCAGTTTGGTTCATTTTGATCTCCTGCTTCCTGCTCACAGATACATGAAGAAGAGCAGAAATAGTGGAGTTTTCATTTTACTTTTGGTTAATGTCAACTTATTAACGATCACACAAAGGTGATTTATATCAATGTAATATCATACGACATGTTACCGCGGTAACCAGTTTTATCTAGACTGCGGTTTCGGGCGAAATTACCATTCAACTGTGTTAGCATTTCAGCACTAGCTTAGCAGCGAACTGCTAACTGTTAGCGGTACGGTGTTACATCAATCCACGTTTCCCCAACAGCTACAAAGGCAAAAAATAATAAAATTCAATCATTTAATTCGTAAAAATATGTTTATGATTAAAGTTCTTGAACGTAACAACTTGTTTGTGGCAACTGCATTATTAAATTCAGCTTTAAAATAAAAATGTGGAAAGAAGCTATGTAGTTTATTGTAAAGATAATGTATGCGAATCAGGACTAACATCTTCTACCCGAGGAACAGCAGCAGGATCGCACCAAGTTGTTTACTTTAGTCACTTTATTAACCAGAATGGGAATTAACAAGCGATACACGGTGCAATCAATACCAACTGCTACTCAAACTGGAGGCAATAAAAGGATTAAGATTAATGATTTTTAAATTGCAAGTCATTAAGAGGTCATTCAGTGGGTTATTCAGTCAATAATACCTTTAAACAGTCTAATTTACTCCACTGCTGCTGCTGAGAGATGGAGGAAAACAGACCGTCTTCCCACCTTCACCCTCAAAATAAAATGGTTTCACCATCTTTATGTAGACAGTATTCAGAGCAGAGGGTGGCTCAGGCTTTACTGGGTTTATTTTAGATTCTGTAGAGACAATATGAGCCTGGGAAGAAGAAACAATCCACCCAAAAATGTGGAAATCTAGCAGAGTTTGGAGGAAAACATTAACTTGGTGTGAATTCAGAGTTCAGCATTAATCAGGGTAACAGTCCCAGTGGGGCTGGTTGCCTTTGGCTGCTCTGCACCTGCACACAGGCGTGGAGCGCATTGAAAGTGGACTTGAATTATTACTTAATAAAATATATTAGTATAAAGAGAAAAATTAAAAATAGCCTGCGGCTGTATGTTAATGTTTAATGGAGAACAAACCCAGAAAAGTCTGTAGAAATGACTTTATTTCCAGTTTGTCCCAGATCCAAGCTGCAGATTTAATAGGCCGCAGTCCTCCGGGTCAGAACCAACGGTACCACAGTTCAGTCTGATAAAAGGTCGGTTTGCTTTTCCTCAACTGGTTGTCGCATTGCCCCCTCTAGTGGCCAAACCGAGGCGGTTCAACAGCCATGTATAAGAAACGTTTTGTTGAAATAACTTTATATAAATATGTCCATGTAACATGTTTCTGGATGGAATAAAAGAAAAACTACTCTTAGCTTGTGCTACATGACATGTAATAGTTGGTAAAGTCAAATTAAATATATGGTGAGAATGAAAACATTTACATTAGCATATTTGTTTAATTTCAAACGAAAAAAATGTAAAATAAAAATGGCTTTGTTTTAATAATGATAGTACAATGTAATACATACATATGTATTTTATCTTATTTTAATATCAGCAACCACAAAGAAAAGGAAATTACTGCTATAATCATCACTGCATAAACAGCGTAGCCATGTTTTTATTAATTGGTATTTCTACTAATGACATTCAGTTATCACAATAATGACCTTTATTTTCATAATTATAAATATACAATATATATAAGAAATTACTGTTAAAATTAGCGACATATAATCATTACTGCAGATCAGCCATGTCTTGTTTAATTTAGTCTCAAGTGTGAAAATCATCACCATTTTTGTCTGTTCGAAATAATTAAACATTTACATTAATGAAACAGTACACTGTGATTATATGTGTATATATACCAATATATTTTATATATAGTATATTAACATGAATATTAATGTAAACAGCATATAAAATAATTACTAGTATTAATAACAGCTGTATAAAAGCAATATTTTTATGTTAGAGACAAAAGTTTTATTTTATCATTCTTTAATTTCCTACTTTAAATGTTTCCCAATTCTAATGTAATCTGTATAAATAGATCATATTTTTATTTATTTTTTAATATTTGTGTCACTAGTATTAAACATTATGTAATTCTAGTTATTTGGTATTTGTGTAACATTTATTGTATTTATTTGTCTTATTAAGAATTCAACACAACACACAATAAATTAAACGTGTAGACGGTGGGCGGGGTGAAGGGTTGAGTGGGCGGGGCCTGCAGCTCACTGTGGTTTGGGTGATAGTGGGTGAAGCAGTGGACATTTCCCAGCCGGTGGATGAAACCCGGAGCCGTGGGTTTGGTCATGAGTGGGCTGTGGCAGTGGGTTCTCTGTGTGCTGGCTGTGAGTGGGACGGCGGGGACAAACGGAGAGTTGACGGGGACGGAGGGACGCCTCCTGCATGCTGATGAGACAAACTTCACAAAGCAGGACTTCAGGAAACAACAGCAGCAGCAGCAAGGCCTGCCAGGTTTGGAGCAAGAACTGCTTACTAATTTAAACATGTTGCACATTTTACAGCTCAATTATTTCCAGTTTAGATCAAATAAGTTTTGATGCTTTAATAATTTCAGTCAATTTTGAGCCATTTGCATTAAAAACTACATATTTGTATCAGATTAAGCCTAAAATATCCTCCTTTGTTTGAGGATTTATTCACAAATCTACTAATCTGTTCATGAGTAAGAAGTGATGGAAAAGAGCCTCTATGGCAAGCTGTTTTATCATAAAATGGGCTGTCATTTTCATATAAACTCTTCAAACTCAAACGGTCCTTTTGATTGACAACATTTCTGATTTCTCAAATATGAGGACACATTTCCTGTGGACGGACAGATCCATCCTTCCTGTTTTAGGAAAACATTGTGGATGTCTGGAACTGAATTCTTTCCAGGCGAATTTAGAGCGTTTTCTCATCTAATATTCCGGTAAACTCTGTTTAATTTGGGATCAAACTTTCCAAACTAAGTCATCATCTGCTCCACCTCCAGCTGCTGTGGTTCTCAGTCTCTCTGCTCTGTGTCAAACCAACCTGTTCCCCTCCTGGCCTGTGGGGGCGCTGCACCAAGAACCACTGAAGGAAACGACACAAAAACCTCTGAAGACACAGAGGTTTTTGTTGGAGGGTTTCTCTTTGGCTGAAAACCACAAGCCATTTCAACCGCTAACGCTAGGCCAACGCTAGTGTTTGTTTTGGTTGCATTTACCCGAAATTTCCATTTTCTGCTTTCGGTCCGCATGACGTTCACATACGCATTCGAACTGCACCAGACTTCACTTCAACCAAACCGAAACAGACCAGAGTTCGGTTTTTCGGTCCAGTTACGCGTTTACAGCTCCACAAACGAACCGGCCCAAACGAACTGGTGAAGAATTATGACGCACGTCTCGTCTCAACGCTTTAAAAGTAGCATAAAATGCAACATGAACGTTCAGACCTGTATCTGATGTTTAGCATCGGCTGATACTGATCTGATAGAGAAACATTCGCCTGCTTTGTGTATACATCTTAAATTGCCTAAATTGTTCAGAAATTTTGTACATTTCTGAGGACATAAACTGTAATATAAGGTAAATGGAAACAAAAGAAGTTGGCCCTTAACATGAACCTTTAATTCAGCCCGACAGAAACTATCATATTTCATGTTATGCTTGAATAACAGACAGATATAAACTCATCTACTTTAGGCACTGTGGAAAAAAAAAAAAAAGTTTACAGCCTGAAAAATATATCCAAATTTCCAATTGTAACATCCAAAGGAATGTTTGTAGAAATAAATGATTGAGCTTTGAAAAAACAAAGTCTGAAGTTTAGTTGAAGTATATGCTACAACTGCTTGCCGTAGACCTCATGAGTAATGGTTTCTCCATCTGTTTGTTTGCTCCATCAAGCTGTTGTGCTGATAATTTATGGTACAATTCGAGTTCAGCATTTAAAGCAGCTAAAAACTGAACTCTTTAAATTCCTGCAGACCAAATGTTCACCAGGCAGATTATCATCTTGTTCGGTTTCTGGATCATCATTCACAGAAACAGAATGAAAGTAAACCCGTCCTGAACTTCTCCCACCAGGATGTTTCTTTACAGCAGTGGAGGAGCTGAAAGAGGGATTTGTGACCCTGTTTGCTGATCATGACTAATTCATGCTGATGTAGGAGTGCGTCGCCCTGCATCGTCACATGATCCGCTCTGGAGATGCATCGCTTGGACATGTAGCCCAGCGTGCCGTTATCTCCGGCACAAGCAGCGCCGCACTCCTCCGGCCCGGCTGCCGCGTCGCTTGGCGCTGCCAAGTCAAAGCCCGGGGGACGAAAGGACAGTCCAGTTCGTGTTTATTGACCGAAACATAGAAAGACGCACAGTTCAGGGTGATTCTCGCGTTAACGAGCTGAGAAACACAGCGGTGTGTTTGCCTCCTTCATGATTTTGTCTTTTCCATGTTTGTCACATTTCAGTTTTTCAGAGCATCAAACCCATTTAGATTTGAGTCAAAGATAAATAATTACAAAATGCAGTTTTTAAATGAAAGTTTTTATTAACAGCCAAGAAAACCTAGTTGGCTCTGTGTGAGGAAGTGATTGACCCAGCTGTACTTGATCAGGTTTGAATTTATTTGCCTATTAAGTGATTTTAAAAGGATAATTAGTAAAAGTAAGTAGCAGCTCAAACATCAAACCAGATCACTGGGATTAATCTGGAGTATCGGGTTGGTTTTGGAGCTGCTGCCTCATTTTTCTAGTAATTCTTTAATAACACTGAACAGTTCATTAAAATTCAAACCTTTGGTTTATTTTACCTGTGTTTGCGCTGCTGTTATGACAGTGAAACTCCATCAGCTAAAGTGTTGTTTCCAGATTTAACATTTAATTTAACTCCTAACTAAACTGCTCTTTAATTTGTACAGATGTTCTCTCACTGAAAGCTTGGACTGCACAAAAAGGGCTCTGAACAGTTTATTTGTACGGAAGAGATTTGAAATTGAATTTAGTTCAATTCTGACTTTAAGTTCAGAGATCAAAAGTTGTAATTCTGAGAAAAAAGTTAGAATTATGAAAAAAAAAAAAAGTTTTTAATCCTCTTCCTTATTAGTTTGCATTAGAAATGCTTTGAACAGTTATTGCCTGCATACAGCTGATAGGTTAATCAATACAGATATAATTTTAATGTATGTTTCTCTTTTTAAAATTACAATTTATACGTGGTGATTATTGACTCTGATCAGGCTCCATAAAAACAATTCTTCTGTTGATCTGAACTTTAATTCCTTAATAATAAACAGTTTTATTTAAAAACAGAATTTTATGTTGTTTTGTGTTTGATATAAATCGGTTTGATGTTCTGAAACACCATCCAATTATAAAATAAAATCCCGTCAGGGGAGCCGTCGTTTCCTCATCCATCAGCTGAAACAATGGCCTCATTCCAGAGACAAGCCGGGCGGACGCGGGTCATTAGAGATAATTCCCCGCCGGACCATCTGTCTGATCTGCCGGTGGTCGCACCGATCGATTGGTCGACTCGTTTCTGTTCTCTCCTGCATGTGATCATTTTTGAGTCATCTCTGATGAAAATGACATATCAACCCACTTTCAGCCACATCTTAGTCAAATGTGATATTTATCTTCTTTCTTTAACAGTTGTTTCATTTCGCGGCTCAGTTTGCCAAATGGAGGGATTATAGTAATCTGGCACCAAAAACAGTCTGACTCAGATTTAGTGACCTGCCCCTTCTGTTGCGTTTGGTCACTGAAGCAGGAAAACGCTTCAAAGAGACGTTTCCTCTCCCAGAACCGTCATCCGTCCATCTGTAGCGTCTCTGCCAAATGCACTCGCTTGTTTCTCACTGAAACTGAAAACAGACGCGGCTACAAGCTACCGCTAACTGTTGGGTGTCACGACTGGGTCGAGTTCGGCCTGAAAGCTGATATGAAGCATCATAATTATAGCTGTAAACCTTTGGGCAAATCTTGCAGCAGCAGGATTAGGATAAACTCTGATGTTTGTGATGCGACAGCGCCTCAGATTGCTGCTGTAGTCGAGCTTTAGCGCTTCATTAAAGATGAAAAATGGCTTCATTGCTGTGAAATTTGCAGGTTGCCTCAAAGAAACGTCTCTTTAAACTTCAATTCCACTTTTATCAGAAAAGATGAGCTGCTTGCAGACCAGAAGGAGACAGAAACGTCTTGCTGAGAGACACATGTTCAACTTTTAGGATAAAAACAGGTTTTATAGGCCATCAGACTCTAATCGCTCCTTAAAAAAAAATCAGCTAAAACTTTGTTTTTGGTCGTTACATGAATGACGCAAAAATCTAAAACACACATACAAAAAAGGGAAATGCAGCAGAAAAAGTAGACAGTAAAGGTTCCAACCACAGACAATAGAAGCAAAAACCGACAGGCAGCAATGCAAATGAAAATTGCTGCAACCGTAAATAAAATACAAAATAAGAGCAAGGGAAAAAAATGCAGCAATAAACTTTTTTTTTCTTTTAAACAGCTAGAATAAAAGCTGCAACACGGAAGTCCTCCAGACCACTAGGGGCAGTCGTGTGGCTACCATTTTAAAGATCTTAATAAAAATACACCACATTTGTTTGATTTCATAAATGTGTGGGGTTGGCTGACCTTCAAACTTTTGCTAATATCTTCACAGTAAAAGCAGCACAAACGTTTGGCAGCAGTTTCACCTGGTGAAAGTTTGATGGAGGTTATCTGGAAAAGTGACGTTTGTTTTCTGTTGTGCTCCTCTGACAGGCAGCAGCTTCATCCTGAGGGTTCAGGTGAGCGACATGCTGACCGGTCGGCCGCTGAGCAAGGCAGCGGTGGAGCTTTTCGTCAACCACACCCTACGCAGCGCAGCTTTCAGCGGCGACGGCGGCGACGCCAGACTCCACGGGCCGTTCCACGCTGGGCTTCCTGTCGCCGTGGCAACCAGCAAGCAGGGCTTTGTTTCCGCTCTGCTGCTGTGGGAAACCAGCAGGAAACCCAGTGAGTCAAAAATCAAGTCCAGGGGTGTTCAAGGTGCGGTCCGGGGGCCGTTTGCGGCCCCTGGATTAGTTCTGAGTGCCACAAATTTGTGTAACTTTTTAGGATGAGATTTTCAAACACAAGTTTCAATCTTCTTAAACGTAAAATGTTGCAACAAAAATAATATTTTGTGATATTTTTTTTATCTCATAAGCTGTGTGACAAACTTCTCGAGTTTTAACTCAAACAAACTGGGACACGCCCAGTCATTATTTGTCCAAATGTGAATAAATATGTTTATAAAATGTAGTTTTTATTGCTGTGAATAAACTAAAAACACTTCACATAAAGTAAACCAAAAAAGTTCAATCAGAGTAGTACATGTTTTATTGATTTAAAATTAAAAATAATTCACCTTAAAATTTTGGACAAAAGAAGTTTGGAAAGTATTAATTATTTAAACAAAGACCATTTTCAATTATGGCAAAATTATCAGAAATTAAAATAAGTTATTTTTAATTCACTGTAGAATTTTTATTCCCATTTTGGGAAGGTATTTACATTTATTTTTTAAATTTAACAGTTAAAAACAATTTAATTTCTAGTGTGTAAAACTGACATTGAGTCAAACAAAACGTAATTTGGTTTTGTTTTTAAAAACAAAATATCTGAAAGGCAAGAGTCAAAAGTATTTCTCTCCTGTAACGTCCATGTCTATCCTGTGCCTTTAACTCAAAAACAAACTTTGCTTTTCAATAATTTATTACAATTGGTTAAATAAAGAAGTATTTTCAAATAGTTATCTAAAAGTTGTGTTTATTGCTCAGAATTAACCACATTTTTCTGTCTTTTTATTAAAAACCTTTATTTAAATTAGGAAGACCTTTTGTAAGTTTTAGATCTACAACAGTTTACACATTTCCCTCTTCAACAAAACAAAATTTAAATTTGTTTTTTAATTAAAATATTGTGGAAATATGCATTTCCTTTTGACGCGACGATTTTTGGTCCAAGTGATGAAAAGTTTGGAAATCCCTGGTCTAGTCCAAGTCCTAAACTTGTTCCTTACTATGCAACAACTCAGTAGATTTTAAACTCTCAGCTGTGATGAATGTTACATAAACTCATCATCCAGTGGGGAACAAAACAAAAGCGCCATCTAGTGGAGAAACATTAAAACATGAAATATTAACAGTTACGTCACTGGTAAGGAAAACTCAGTCAAAGCTACAAAATATGTAAAGAAGCATCAACTTTTACAATGTTTTTTATTCACTACTCAATAAAACATGGCCTGATACTGTCATTTTAGTTGGCCATGAGTGGAAAACATCAGATATTATGACTTTATTAAATCATTTTTCACTACAATTACCTCCTGAGTTTAAGAAAACATGTACTATTTTATATTAATCACATCAAACTTTATTTTTTGTCCACTGCTGTTCTTATGGTTTCTGCATGCTGAAAGGTTCTTTTGGTCTTTTTCTTGTCAAACTTCTCAGTTTTTTTGCTCACTGTGCTAACATGATGAATTTAACTGACCAATCAGAAAACAAGCACCAAAAAATAACATTAAAATAAAATTTTACTATATTTTATTTTAGAAAATTATTTTTAAAAAGTAATTTTGTCCTCATCCTCCCTCTGCCTTCCTGAGGCCCCACAGCGCCCCCTGGAGGCTCCAGTTTTTGAGTTTTGCGTCGCCCTGTGTTTTATCTTTCTGCAGTCTTTTCATCAGTGACTGTGTCCCTGCTGGCTCTGACTCGAGGGAACATCTGGCTGTTTGACGACTCGGTTCTGATCACCAGCAGAACTGCAGGTGGTGGAAATGTTTCCTTTGCTTCTCGGTGAAATAAAAACTGGACAGAAACGTATAAATCTTTCCTGTTTAAGCTGCAGTTTCTCAGGCCACAGTGAGATTTCCTCAGCGGCTCCTGAACCTGACGCACGGCGGGAATCTGACCGCCATCAGATCATACCTGACGGTTCCTCTGCTGACCGCAGACCAGGGCGACTCGCTGAACACGCTGGGCATCGTGAGCAGCAAGTCAGGTAACGACTTCAACCCTCCGCCACACTGAGCAGGCAGCCATCTTCATTTCAGAAAGGGAATCAAAAGATACATTTTTAAATAATTTATCTGCATAAAACATGCAAATATATACAAAAATATGTATTTGTGTAAATTCGTATAATTCTGCAATTAGTGACCTGAAATTGTCTCAGTGCTGCCCCCTTTGGGTTGAACGGTGGCTACTACAGTTTAATTTTTCTATTGGTTGTAATGGTACGGCTCAGAGTTTCTTGGCTCCGCCCACTTCATTGGTATTTTTCTGTGGTTTCACAACAAGCCTAGCTCCATTTAAAGTAGATGAATAACCAAATTATTTTATTTTTAAAAAGGTTTTCCGTATGTTGGTTATCAACTTGGCTGAAATTTGTGCTTTAGCGTTAGCTTTACACAAATACTATGTTGATATATCCTTTTAGCATTAGCAGAGATAATGTTTAAGATTATCATTTTAGACTTAGTGTAACTAACTCTTTAAGTGTTAAGAAAAATTACAAAAAGTACAATGGGATTCCAGATATCCATCTTTGTCCCTCAAATATTTGCTTTTTTAAACTCAGAAAATTTCCAAAAGTGAAAAATGTAACTCTATGAGCCATTTTCTAGAAAATGTGAAATTAATCTAAATTTTTTTCTCACATTTTTCACTTTGGAGCTCAGAATTTAGAGATTAATCTCAAAATGTTTGAGTTTTTGGTGGTGCTCTGTTTTTCTGTCTGCAGTGACCAAACCAAACCCCCTAATTCTGTTAAATAAATGAGTTGCATTCTGACTCACGTTGTTGTAGGAATCCGTCGTCTTGACTTCGGTTGTGATGTTCTCAGGACTCGTGAGCGTGGAGCTGAGTCCGGTGGCGGCCGTCAGCGTGCGGCTTTTCTCCGGAGACGTGGAGCTGAACGTCAGCGGCCCGATCCAGATCAGCCTCGACGTTCCCGAGATCCGAGGGCTCCAGGAGTCCGACGTTGTTCCGGCCTGGTTCTTCAGCAGAACTACTGGTCAGTTCCGATACGTCACCCATCCAACAGACCAGCTGCATGCGAACTGGTTTCATGGTGATTTACTTCGCCGCAGGTGGATGGATGAGGAAAGGACTGGGAAAGATAACGCTGGTCGATGGGAAACTGATGTGGACTTTCACCGCGCCTCACCTGGGACATTGGATCGCAGCACCTTTGACCTCCAGCAGAGGCAGGTTTTCACTTCAAATGTGTTTGAGTCAAAACTACACAGCAAGAAAAAACTAAAAAAAGCTATAAACTTAGGGTGCATTCACACCAGCCTCGTTTGGTCCGCTTTAGTCCAAAGAATCCAAGTGTCAGATCGACTGAAGTGAACTCTTTAGCGGTTTGAATGGCTATGTGAACGCCAAGCGAACTGGAGGCTGCTCCAAAAGCAGAAAGTGGACTAAGACACCAGAAGGGCATTCTGGGTAAATAGAGCCAAAACAAACGCTATCTTTAGCCTAAACTCTGGAGTAATATGGAGAATATTGGCTGAAAATATTTCTCCCCATCAGGGCTTTTCAGGCTGCGTTTAGTCTGGTCCCTCATCTCGGACCGGTTCCGGTTCTCCATAAAAATAAAAAAAACAGGTGCAAAAGCAAAATATTGGATCGTTTTAAATGCAGCAATAAAACATATTAATTTGTGGTGAGCTAATCTTTAAGAGTTAAAAGGTAGCTTGCCTTAGAGGAAATATTTTATCTTATTATTTTTATCTTTATAGAAATGTTGTTAAATTTTGAAGTTTGAGACAAACAGAAGTGAGGCGAGAAAACAACCTGGTGGGACTTCAGCAGAGATGAGAAATTATTTTGATATGAACTGGGATATTTCACAAAGTTACGGTTTGTTCCAAAAAGTATTCTGTATAGTATTTGACTTATTTTATTAATTTTCTATTGCTTTTAGGTTTCTTTGGACTTCAGACTCTTGTTGACTTTATCTTGCAACGTTCATTTTTCCTGGTGGTTCTGGTTGGAGGAACGCTTGTCGTCATCGTCTGTCTTCTGTTTGGACTTTTATGTTACTGCAGGTAAAAACTTTTATTTTATTTTAGTTTAATGCTCTCATCCAGAACAACACCACAGTTTTAGATTTATTGAAAGAAACTGATTTGGAAACATGTTACCTGTCTGAATTATTGTCATTTTTGTCCTAAAAATACCAACGTTTTTACTTAACATCATATTTTGGTTTATACTCAGTGCTACTCTTGAGGATAATCTTTGGGTTTTTTACCTGCCTGTTTATCATAATAAATTGTAATTTCAGTTTGAAAGGGGAACACAAAGACATGAAGGGGGAACTAAGGCTTTCGGACTGTGATAATTATTATTTTCAGGAGGAATTTCAGTGAGATTAAACCGAGGCAAACGGCAGCAGTGGTGAGAAAAGACCAAACCACCTCCACAGATGAAGAGGAATCTGAAACATCTGGACCGAACCAGAACCAGAGCAATGGGTTCTGTGTTCCAGCGAAGAGCAGCGATGTGATCGCCAACCCCAGCGCTGTGGTGGTTTCGTTGGACGGTAACGAGTTGGACTTCGTTGGTGCGACTTCGGAACGTCGAACTCCGGACGGTCTGTTCTTCTGCAACCAACCCGTGGCGATCCTTCCCGCTCCGGCGTTTTTCCACCTGGAGGAACATCCGGCCCAATCCGACTGGAGCCGGTCCGCCACTCTGCCGCGAGCCTCAAACGGAGCCACCGCCGCCGAGCCGCAGAGAAAAGAAAGCTTCACTCAGACTCTCCAAACCGAGGAGCAGCTCCGGACCGCTGACGGATCAGAACCAGCATCCAGGACGACCTTCGGCCTGCCGGAATCGGCGTCGGTGCCGGGAACACTGAACAAACTCACTGGAAGCAGACATTCAGTCCACGCCATCAGGGGTTTGTCTAAAGTCGCGTCGCCCCAGCCGCCGCGGGCCTGGTTCGTCTCGCTGGAGGGGAAACCGGCCGCGGAGATCCGGTACGCCGGGTCGGAGCAGCAGAGACGACGGCGGACCATGGAGAGTCGAGAAACCAGTTTGGACTCCGGAGTGGATCTGAGCGAACTGAATCAGACAGGGAGGAGAGTGACTCTGGAGAGAAACGCTACATTCATTAAAAACCCGACAAATAAAAACACTCAACAGTAAAAACTGGGTCCAATCAGGACGACAGAGCAATAGAATTGTCTTTACGTGAAAACATGCAAGAATAATGAGACTGAAGCTGCAGTATTACGAGAATAAAGTCATTATGACTGTTCTAATAACTATAATAACCATTTTTATACACCTTAATTTCTAGCATCTTTAGTTTCTTGTAACTCTATCCTCGTAACATTGTGATTATGCTCATTATTATGACTTTATTCTTGTGTTATTTCAACTTTGTTCCCGTAAAATGATTCTTGAATTTACTAGTCATTTTGAATTTATAATATGAGGTGTCTTGTGATTTGACTATTCCTGTAATTTATTTTTAACAGCCCTAATATTTGTAACTCAGTGACTTCAGAGGTTCAGTTTACAGATTTAAGGTTCAGATGGTGCAGATTATAACTTTAAATCACCTTAAAGCCCCAAAACACTTCACATCCATGAGTTCTCCATTTATAAAAATCTGACTAACTTTTTATTTTTTAATAAGTTTGAAGCAAATGTCTACTATCTATTATACTGTCTGCAATAGTGAAAATAAAAAGGGATTGCACAACTCACTTTAAACCTTTGTGTCTGTTAATGTCTGTATTACATGCTGATGTGGTTTCAATATGGAGAAACGCTTCATATGGGTTTAGTTTGAAAGAAAATAATTGTATTATTTAAAATTTGGTGTTGGCATGTTTTTTCTGTGCATGCGCAGATTTTCTACAGCTTCATCCCACTGTATAAAAACATTCCTACAGAAAAAGTTTACATTATCATACAGTTGTGTATTCAAAACAACATTACAAAAAAATGTACATATTAAGTTATCAAGTATAACCAAAACCCGTGAAAGCATGAGAGTTTGATGCTGAAAGAAAAACAAGGTTAAACGCCAAAAGAAAACGGGGTTAGTCGCTTTTACAGGTCATCTACTTCCTTTAGTAGTTTCTATTTTTCTTTTTTAAAAATTAGTCCGAAATAACAACAGAAAAATGGGTTCTAGAAAAACCTTATTGTACAAAAAGAATGGGTACAACACTAAGATATTCTAAAAACAAGATGGTGGAAAAACAACGTTACCTTTGTGGCCTCACACCTGCAGGTTGAGCAACTCTCTCAAAAAATCAACGTGGAGAAAATCACAAATGAAATCAAATGATGCGGCCGCATTCTTTCCCATGCCAAAATGGTTGTTCACGTTTAAATTCAACTTAAAATTGTTAATATTGAACAAACAATACACAGTACTGATGAGCACTGATATCCATTTCTCAAATAATAGTTAAAATGTAAATTATGTATTTTGAGTCGAAACAATTGTCAGGTAAATTGTTGATCAATATTGGCTCAGTAGTAGACAATAATATTCTATATTATGAGTCATTCCCATGCTAAAAACAAAAATCAGACGTAAATTGTGGATAAATATTGAATTAAGAGTACACCGTACTGATATATCTTAGTATAAAACTATTTTAGCCCATAAACAGTAGGACAGTTTTAAGAGTATAAACACATCTTTAAAATCTCAAATCATTTCAGTGATATGAGATTTATCAAGGTTCAATATGATGATGTTTACTGTGCCTCTGAATTATTTTTGTGTGCATATTCTCTGTACATAAATTTATTTTTATTTACCAAAGCAACCAGTCATTTTTATTTCCATTTCCCAGCTTTCTATGGAAGCATCAAAACTTGTCAAACTTAAACAAGCTTCTTGCATCAGATGATCCATCATAACCACAACAGAAGCTTCATAAAAACTCACTGAGGATGAGGATTTTCACCTCACCAAAATCCTTCTGAGCCAGTTTGGCACAACAAATCAGCAGCTAATCTACAACCAGAAACCATTTAACTCAACAAACCTAAAACTAACTAAACAAGCAGCCATTTTGTATAAATCAGCAGCTAACTGAAATCTTTCCAAACCACCAGCCATTTAGCGAAAGCCAAAGCGTTTGGCCTCCATTAGCAGCGTTAGCATTAGCAGCGTTAGCATCCCAGCAGCTCCTACCTTGTCCAACGTCTTCTCGGTCCGGGATTTGTTTCACTTACCTTCGGATGATGAATTCAACCGATTCCAGCTTGATTGAAGTGACTCTCCGTTTCCTTTTCGGCGCCATTTTCTCCTCAAATCCATCCTCATCGATGCTAATTCCTCGAGCCTTTTCTCCTCCGCAGATGTTTCTAACCAACATGGCCGCCGACACGCTGAGGTCGAAAAAACATCCGCAGAATATCAAAACAACGCCTTCTGTAATGTTATCAATAACTTAGAATAACATGCCCGAAATATAATCTAGCGAAAACTCCTGGCAGCGAGTTAAAGCACCTGCTCACCCTTTGTATCCGACCAGGTGGCTCATTACAAAATGTCCGCCACATGAAGTTGACCTGCGCACTAAGAACCAATAAAACATTTCCACTTTTCTAACCTCCAAAAAACAATATCCTTCATTTAATTTATAGATCCTCCAATTTATTTGAGTTTAAAGGCCCTATTTATTAATTTGTTATTTGATTTATATGTTTTTATTCAGATTGTTTAGCATATTTATTATTAATAATAATAATGCATGGTTTATTTACAGTTTTATGTGTTTTACACATTTATTTACAGATAGGATCATTTATTTTTCACTTCGGTACGTCTTGTCTGTTCGATTTATATATATATATATATATATATATATATATATATATATTTTTTTTTTTATTTATTTTATTTACTAAACCTTTTATAGTATTAGACCATGTAATTATTATTTTGATATTTTATTTCTATATGTAAGCTTATATATAGTTTATGTATTATAACTATTGCATAGTTTTTTTTTTTTTTTTTGTGTTTACAAGCTTTTATTTATAAATGTGATGTTTTTTATTTCTCTCTTTTTTTAGTTGGATGCTTTTATTAATTAATTAATTTATTATTTATCAAATATTTATTGATTTAATTATGTAATTCTGTGTAATTACTGAATCTACTTTTATTTTAACATAATTAAGCCTAATTATTTTTATTTCTATAATTTTTATTATTATTATTACTATTATTATTGTTGTTGTAGTGAATACTTTTTTTTGCTTTAAAGACTTTTATTTATGTAGATGAGGTTATTTGTTGTTTTTTTTTATTATATATTTTTAGATGCTTTCATTAATTTATTTAAAACTCCTTATTTTTTATAATAATCTAATAAAATGTAGTTATTGCTTATCTATCAATAATCAGTATCTTACTGCCTCCTTTGGAAATTCCTCACCTTGAGGCAGGTGAAGATGACGTCATTTGTTTATTACGCAGCTATGCAGCTCGCGCTCATGTTTGGGCGCGTAAAGCCTCGTTACCGGATCAGGTTACGGACCAACCCAAACAGGAAGAACCGCTGTTTCCTTTCTAAGAAACAGAAACTTCCTCTCTTCTCCGCTTCAAAGCTGCATTTCCCTCTGAAAAGGTAAAAACTCAACTTGTTGATGCTCAAACTGTTTATATTTGTTCTAATGGGGGGAAAGTTCCTGGATGAGCTGAGTTCATGAAAAACTGCAAGTTTTGCTGCAAAAGAGGTTAAAGTTCAGCCGTTCAGGTTTCATGCAGCTTTGATCTGTGCAGGAAAATGACAAACAGGAAACATAAATATCAACTATTAGAAGGTTTAAAAACAAGAACAAAGATGGAAAACTTTTATTTTCCTTTCCAGAAGTTGTGGGTGTTTAAACGAACACTGCAAAACAAGAATTGTTTATCCAAATGAAATAAAATGCTTCCAACCAATTGAAAGAATTTAATTTATGATTTTTGTTCAACTTGACAACTTAATAAACTTAATCATGTACTTGGATGAATTTAATTCATTTACTAATTGGAGCAATTTATTTAAGTTGAATCGGCTTTGCTCTTCTTCTGGTGAAGGTGGTGTATTACCAGCTGCCCTCTGGCGCCCCCTGCAGGATATGGAGCTACTGCAGTCCCAGCAGGACAAACTGATCCTGTGGCTCTCAGCAGATTCTGCTCACATCGTCAATGAGTGTGGAGATATTTTAAGTGTAAATGAATATAAAAAGATAACAGAGCAGCCGAAGGAAGAGCAGACGAGCCTCCTGCTGAAAGTGATCGTTAGAAAAGGATCAAACACCTGTGAGGCGTTCATGGACATCCTGAGGAGGAATCAGGAACGGTACCATCAGCTCCAGCAGTTCTTCAGATCCTCCTCTGACGGTCGGGAAACGCCTCATCAGATTTATCATTTAAACTTTATCTAGAGCCATAAATACATGGGGATCTTATCAAATAAGAGGAGGATGATTGGACAATTGTTAAATCACAGATTTCTGATTTATTATTTCGTGTTTGCAGATTCGGCTGTTCCATCGATATTTGCTGATGAAAACAGTGTTGTGACCAGCAGAAAACTCCGTAATGTAAATACAAAATCTCTCACATGTAACGTGGAAACAGTGACCAGCCCAAGAGGAGGTTCACCTGGTAGGGATAAAAATCTCTGACTCTCATTTCTCTGTGAGTTAATGATGATTTTCATTCTGTTTTTGTCTGAATTTTCCTTTAAATCAGGTCATTCTGCATCAGGCGCTCATTATACAGCAACAGGTGGGAGTGTCATCATTGCTGACAGGATAGACGGAGTCAATGCTGAAACATAAACCTGTCTGTGAACATTAGACCACCCCAGGTCCCCCCAGGTAACGGCTCAGATCAGATCATCACCAGAGACACCAGGCAAGCTAACCTGTTAGCGTCAGCGCTAACCTGTTAGCGTCAGCGCTAACCTGTTAGCGTCAGCGCTAACCTGTTAGCGTCAGCGCTAACCTGTTAGCTTGTTAGATTTACAAAGATTTTTGAGGGAAATTGCATATTTAAACAAATAGTGGTCTCAAACCCTCCATGTTGTTCTCTGGAGAACTTGTGATGCTTTTGCCACCATTTTGCATCCATATCTGTCATAGATTTAGACATAAGTAAGCGTTGAAGGCACCGCTAGCTAGAAAGTTGAAAAAGTCAAAAATGTTGAGCTCATTCTCAGACATTATCAAAAAAAAACTTTTCAAACTCAGAAATTCCCAAGTTTTTTTTTGTCAAAAAGTTTCTGAAATTACTCTAAAGATGAAGAAAATGTGAAACTTTTCAAATTCAGACTTTTCAAAGTATTTTTTGTTTTGAGAATTTTATTTGATTCATCTAAAAATTTCAGCATTTTCGTCGCGTTTCCATTCAGCTCCAGCAGGAACTGCTGACGATCTTTGCCAGGTAACAAACCCGATGTTACCCAACATAAAGTCCAACAAGAATTAATTCTAAAATATTTACATTTTTCCTTGTACGTTTTTACTTTCTTCAACGTTTGCTCTGACCACCCTGCTGGAAAGACGATCAAAGAGAGGAAGGTGAAGCTGATCGAATGCCTGATGGCCGATCACGGCTACGTCCTGCAGCTCGTCGACCAGAAATCCATCGTCTCACGCAGAGAATACCAGAACCTGAGGTTTTCCTCCAGCCCACAGGAAACCATCACCGGGCTTCTGGACCTGGTTCTCAGCAAAGGGCCAGAGAAATGTGGCGACTTCCTTCAGCTTCTCGAAGATCCTCAAGTTCTGGAAACATTTCCACCGATCAGAGACATTTTAAACGTTAGAGATCAAAATTAATATATTAAATATTATTTTCTGTTGGTACTCTAGTTTTAGAGACGGGACTGTACTAATCATATTCAGGATAAATTATTGGTTGAATCCAGACTTTTATTTTAGTACCAAACACAACCCGGGTAAAATTAACCCTGTAATATTATTAATAATAATAATTTTAACAGCAGAGCTAATTTTTCATTTAGTGCCTTAGCTAATTTTAAAAACAAGTGGTGGGCATACTTCTAAATTTTTATGTTTTTAATTGAGAATGAACTAAATATTTCATTCTACCGTTAAATATTATTTAACGGTTTCTACGTGAAATTTTTTAAAAGTAATATTTCTGTCAATGTGTGTGATATTCATTTTTATTTTGAGCCAGTTGGGGCAGAATGTCAACATGTGTAAATAAAAGTCTCTATGCATTAAATAAAGAATATCTTTACACTATATCTGATTAGTCACAATTGTTTTTGTAATTTACAATCACAAAATTCACAAATATTTTCCATTAAGAGTAAATAATTTCAAAGATAAATTTAATTAAATATTATTTTATTATCTTTTTTTTTTTTTTTACATGATCAGCAATTAATGTGATGACAGAAGGCGTCATGTTGCTGTTGCAGTTTGACAGTTCAACCACCAGAGGGCAGAATTGCTCCAGGTTTGGGGCCTTCAGTCATGATGGGTTTTCCTCAAGAATTTGCTTTCACTAATAACGCAGCTAATTCACCATCAGTGGACAGTTTAATTGGACGCTCCAGCGGCTCTCTGACAGACATCTTTTTAAATTATTCAGACTCGGGAAAGATGGCGTCGCTGCTCAGTAAATATTGGCCGGAGTCGCGTCTCCAGTCTGGACGGGATCTCGGGTTTCTGGCGGCTCACCAAGGCGCAGAAAGCCAGTGGCTGGAAGACGCGCTTGAAATGGAAACAGTCTGACGCAGTTGGTGGATCATAAAACAGCAGCAGGAGGACAACACTCTCACACCTCCCGCTTGCCTCACCGCCATATTTCTCCCTGACGTTTTTACAACTCCGAACATCTTTTTTGGAGATAAAAACTTCCACATGTGCCGGATGAGTTGAGAGTTGCAGGGAATTAGCTGCTTTCCCAGTGAACACAGAGAGCCTGGTGTCTGTTTCTCTCCAGAGTCTGATTCCTCTAACCCAGGGCCCCAAAGTGGGTCCTGCAGGCCCGGCATCCTGCATGTTTTAGTTCTCTCCTTGGTGGTACCAACAACCTTTTCAGCATGTCAGTGTTCTTCTTAGGCCTCTAACGAGCCATCATTTGGTCCAGGTGTTAAACCAGGGAGAGAACTAAAACATGCAGGATACCGGGCCTCCAGGAGAGGCGGTT
Source organism: Poeciliopsis retropinna (assembly GCA_010277075.1). Lineage (NCBI taxonomy): Eukaryota > Metazoa > Chordata > Actinopteri > Cyprinodontiformes > Poeciliidae > Poeciliopsis > Poeciliopsis retropinna. Next base: position 1,882,904 of record VMRM01000037.1, on the reverse strand, counting down.
TCACCTCCAGCGCAGAGGAAACCCACCAAGCACGGATGTTTCTAACAGCCTCACTGGGTAGCAGCTGCACTCACCTGGAGCTCATCTCCATCCTCCTTCGTGTCCCTGTTAGTTGGAGCAACTGAGCAGAGGCGAAAGTGTAGAGTTATGGATCATTAATAAACATTTCTTCTTTCTTAACTGTTCAGCTGGCAGGCAAACTTTCTATCCGTCAAGTAGTAAAATACCTCCAATAGTAGGCGCTTCTTCTTTGTGGAGCTGTGGAGCTAATTTCTCGTTTAGCGCTTCAGCTAATAGCGGAGCTAATGTTTAAGTTAGCGCTGTAGCTCATTTAGTGGCGGATACACTTCCACGAATCGGCTAATATGCTAATAGTAGAGCTATTTCTTTATTTAGCTGATTTTGAAATAAATTGCTACTTCCAGTCGTTACTTCATTTCTGCTAACAGTGGAGCAAATTTTTTATTTACGCTTTAGCTAATATTGAAAATGCTTCTTCCAGTAGTGGGTACACTTTCATGAATCAGCTAGTGCTCTAACGGCAGAGCTAATGTTTTATTTAGTACTTTAGCTAATTTTGAAAGGCCACTCTGGCAGAGCTAATGTCCCGTTTGCTGCTTTAGATAACTTTGAAAACATTTAGCACACTTTGCTTCCCTTATAATAATTATTATGGATACATTTCTTAAGTCTTTCAAAGGCAGTTATAATTTGAATTAAAGTTAGCATTTTAGCATTAGCTTACTCTAAATACTGTGTTCATGTATCACTTAGGCATCAGCAGATCTAACATTATTAGTGCTTCTGGTTAGCGCAACTAACTTTTTAGCACTAAAAACCTTCTGATTTCTAGATTTGTAGTTAGCTAGATTTTCTAACATTAATCTACATACATGTAAAAACCAGTATGAAGAAAACATTCAACGCAGACAACGGACACAGAAGCAACAAAGTCAAACCCGACCAATAAGAAACCCGAGATAAAGACCAAATCTGTCTCCGCTAGAGCACAATCGGCGTGGAGGCCCGGCGGTCCTGACCCGCTGACCCGGCGTGGGACATGCACAGCTTTGGAAACTCAAACCCCCGTCGGGCCAGACGGCGAACGCTCTGGCTGCGGGACAGGGCGGATCCGTTACACGGGCGACAGAGCAGCGGTTTGTTTTAGCAGCGACTCGTCTCCAGCGTCGATTACCAGCCGTGTCAGAAATCAGCAGCATGGAAAAAGGGTTTCGTTTTCAGTTCATTCGAAATGCAAAGATCACCTTTCACTGCGCTCCCAGAGCCAGGCTGCTCACACAGGCACAAACCTCTGGTTCTTCCATTTAAAAGATAAAATTCAACATTTTCCATGAAAGGAAAAATATGTTTTTAACCCTTCAATAAGTTTGTGATGATATCTAGTAAATGGATGATTATTTTAGCAACCTGAAGTAAAAACACAGATAAACTATAGTCCAAGTCCAAAAGGAACCAGGCTGAAATGTACGGTTTGTAACATTATGCAGTCAAAGCAAAATATTTTGCTTGTTTGTTAAATATTTAGTTTTGATGTGACATTTCTACATGAATGAAACCAACAGATTTATCTCAGCTTCGTTAGCTTAGCTAGCTGAGTTTAAGAACTAATCTTTCTCAGTTAGTTTAGTTCCTAAGCTTAGTAAACTAAGTAAGGAAGCTATCAAAACTTTCTTAGTTAGCTGAGGAACTAAGCTAACAAAGCTAAATTATTAGCTTAGATAGGAAGCTAACTAAGCTTCCTAACAGATCAGCTAATACTTTAGTTTCTAACTATATTTAATTAGGAAGTGAGTTAATTAGTTTGTTACTGTGATGTTTATAAATGAATGAATGAACAAAAAAAAAAATCTACAAAGTGATTTGCTTTGTGAATGTTTATTATCGTATTTCTTGGTAAATAATCTCCATTTGCGCCGTGATTCCCATAAATATTACAGTTCAGTTATATTAACCAGATAAACTCATCATGGAGGCTATTTTAGCGTAGTCCTGACCTGCTCTGGGAAGCACTGCAGTGTGGAATAAAAATCTGTACTGACAGCTTCCCTGCAGTCCTCACACACTTTGTCACTCTGCAGCAGTTGAGTGACGTCTCTTGGGGTTGTTATGACACAGGCCTCCGTCCACTGCAGGCCCACCTGTGCTCCCACTGACCCAAAATAACAGCACCGGCTGTAAATGGGTCCAGAAATAGCCTGAAGCTGAACAAGGACTGACATGGATACCCAGAGGGATGGAAGGTCTTAAAAGTGCATTTTCCTCTAACGCTAAGCTTTGTGACCAAGTAGGTATTATGACAGAGGGGGTTTCCCTGTCAACACGGATGTATCACTTGCTCCAACATTTAGAAGACAAAAATCTTTTTACATTGCAAAAATGTTATTTTATTTCATTTCTTCTGTAAACATCTTGCTACACTTGGACAAAACTAACTTAGAAGTAACTTTCCAGCAAGATATAAAAGTTTGTTTAAAGTTTCCTTAATTGCTTGGCAAGAAAGTGAGGCTAGTCATGCTAGCTTGACTTTGACAATCTTAGCATGTAGTTAAGATTTCTTATTTTCCTAAAAGATACAGACAAAAATGATATAAATACATTACAACAACTAGACATCAAGATCCAAGGGTCTCAACTTTCACAAGTTAGGAAAAGTTTTCATTTACGAAAAAATTGGCAAGAAAGTGGGGAGAAGGCTAGTCATGCTAGCTTGACTTTGACAATCTTAGCATGTAGCTGTGCTGTGGAATTCAGAGTGTTTCAGTTAATGCTAATATAAGGCTACCAGGTTGTCTTATTAAATCATGAACTTAGTATTTCACACAGCCAAATAAGCAGAGTATGCTGCAGTAAGAGTAGCACTACCATGTTTTTACTCCAGTAAAAGTAAAAAGTAACCAAAGAAATGACTAAATAGTAAAAATGTATTTGGTAAAAAGTCTGGTCAAGTACTGAGTAACTGATCAAATAGAGGAAACTTTGGTATTTCAAGAATGAAAATGACAATAATTCATTTAAGTAAGAAGAAATAAAATCAGGCAAAATATTTTTTTCCAAATAATTATCTTTCATTAAAAAAGCTTCAGAAACTGCAGCTGTGTGTTTGGTTAAAACATGTTTGTTTTTCATTCAGTGGGGAGGAAATTCAGGAATTTTACTCCAGTAAGAGCAGAAATACTTTGACGTAAAGTTACTCAAGTAAAAAATCCAAAAAGTACTTTCTTTTTTGTTTTTCCAAAAACGTTACTCAAGTAAAACTAGTTACGATCCAACTCTGGAAATAAGATGTCGTTTATTCCAACCATGTAAGAAAAAAGTGTTTTACGTCAAAACTGTGGAAACCACAACCTCAGACTGGCTCATTATGATGAAACTGAAGATTATAAAACAGGCTGATTATGAACATTTACCAGTGTCGTTAAATGTCGTCACATTACTGCAGCTAATTTACTGCGGCAACATGGAGGAAAATCCATCTGAATCATTCCCGCCCAGCTAATCATGTTTGGATGAATGGGCTTTTTTCTAAGGATTTATTTAAACCACTTTGTCAAAACAAAGTCGTTATGATGTCTGTGGTGCAGAATGAGTTTCTCCTCCCTGTCATGAGAGCAGATCTCTGCTCTGCAACAATCGTTTCCCTTCCAGGATCAAAGTGGCGGCTGGATGGAAGCAACAGATAACCTGGACCAAAACATGACAGAACATTTATAACAATTAGATGATTAAGGAATAAAGCAATCCAAAGTCGTGCTGGTGCTAATTTGAACATGTTGCTTTTTGAAGCTGGAAGGCATTTTGAGCGTCTGTGAGCAATAGAGAGCAGGACATGTGTGTTACAGGCCGGGCGGATCAAAGAACGCTCTCAAAGCTCAAATAAAGGGAGGAGAGGAGAGAGATTTATGATGGCCGACGTTCAGCCGTTCACAGCTGACTTAATTACAAACAAACATTCGCTCAGAGTTCAGCTGATTTCTGGGCTCAGTCAGCCCAAATGCAGATCAGCTGTTTACAACCAGCTCTGGGATGGATGCTAGCTAACCATTCAGCTAGCAAGCTAAATAGTTAGCTAAATGTTTAGCTTGCTAAGTAAATGTTGAGATTGAGTAGCATTGAATGTTTCTTTGAATTATATGGTTTGCTAGTTTTGCTTAGCTAAATATCCAGCTCAGAACAAAACATTTAGCTAGCAAGCTAAATATTCATTTAACCAAATATGTATATTGGTAGCTAAATATTTAGCTTGCTAGTTTGGACTTAATATTTACATTGCTGACTAAATATTGAATTAGCAATGTAACAATTTAGTTTATAAACTGAATATTTAGCTTGAATATTTGGATTCCGTGCTAAACGTTTTGCTTAGAGCTAGATTTTAATTGAGACAAAGCTAGCTAACTATGTGATTCAAAGATCTAACGCAACTGGATTTCAACATTTAAGCAAGCTAGCAAGCTAAATGTTTGCATAAACTGAATATTTAGCTTGAATATTTGGCAAGCTAAGCAAGCTAAGCTTAGCTTACTAAATGCATATCTTTACAAAGCAACAAACTTAGCACCAAAAAAATGCTTACCTACATTTATCTTTATATTTTGTTAACAATGTAACAGTTAACTTGTTATTATTAGCTAATTGCTTGCTAGTTAAATATTAGCTAGCTAACTAAATATTTATTTACCAATCTAACATTTAACATTTAGTTATTTATTTAACTAAATAATAATATTTAGTTAAATATTAAAATAAACTAAATATTAAATATTTAGTTTAATAATATTATTTAACTAAATAATATTTAGTTTAGTTTAATTAAAGTTTAGTAAATATTAAACTAAACTTTAATATTTAGTTTAAATAAATATATTTAAACAATATTTAAATTGTTTAAATATTTAAACAATTATTTGTTTAATAATTAATTGTTTAATTAAACAATTAATTAAACAAATTAATTGTTTAATTTCTAAACGTTTAACTCGTAAATTAAATATTTAGTTTGAAACAGTGACATTTATAAATCAATGAGTAACATGGTCAAAATATGACTTTGAGAAATGAAGCCCCATTTTTTCCTCTTTGACAGATCAAGTAACCCAGATTTTAACTGTAATCCATATTAAGGATTAAGAACAGGATTTTAGTGTTTCTGTGTTTGGATGCTGCAAAAGCGAGATAACTGTGAGAACCAGCAGCTGAATATGAAGCAAAATATGACAGAAAAGAGTCGCGTCAAGCCCGGCTGTGTTTATTCAGCCTGACCTTCTCATGGCCCCTCGTCTGTTTGGCGGCGCAGCAGCATCAGCTGCGCAAATACAGGGGAAGCAAGCTGCATGCTGGGATAATGCGTTCGGGTTGCCATGTTTGCTTCCTGACACCTGCGCGGCCTCAGATAAGGTCAGAGCCGCGGTTCGGGTTGCTCTGCCCGGATCGGCCTTTTGAGGGCGAGGCGGCTCCGCTTTATGTGCTGAACAATGAGCAGACAGGCTGCGCTGCGCTCTGGAAATGATTCAGATAAATCCTCCCCCCCGGCCACAGAGACGGGCCTAAACTGCAAATCAGAGGCAGCAGACCGGCGAGCGAGTGTACGTGCAAACCACGGCTCCAAATGAGATAATACGAGACTGAGGCGAAGCTTCAAATGTCAGTTTAATTGAGTCGAATTGGGTTGGAGAGGCCGTCCATGGATAAATGGCTGGATGACCTCCTGCTGCCCTTCAGCAGCAGACACATCAGTTCAGACGAGAGCCGGAGGCGCAACTTATTTATGTTAATATTGAAAGACTGTTTTATCACAGTCTGGGTCAGAAAACTCACAAATCCTGATATAAATCAGCTTATTCTGATGTTTTTCCAGAGGAATCATGCATTCTTTGTGTTTTCTATATTACTACGGAGCTAAATTGGGGTCAAAATGTTTGTTCAACCTTAAAAAGAAACAAAGGGATTTGAAACTAGAAAAAATAAAATAAAGGTTTGAAACTGGGGAAAAATTAAACATAAAAAGTCATTTTGGAATTTTTTTTCAGGCTCAAAACTTCTTCAGTTTCATATCTTTGTTTTATTTGTGTATTTTTCAGTTTCAATCTTTTATTTTAATTTTCCTTCTTTTGAGCAAAATGTATGATCCCATTTTAGCTCCATATTGGTCTACCTATTTTGAGCCGTTTTATGGCGTTCTGTCACTTTAAATCCAAACAAGCTGCAGCTGGCCACGCCCCCAAGTAACGGCCACGCCCCCAAGTAACGGCCACGCCCCTAAGTCAACGGCTACAAACAGCTGCAGAATTAAATATTTATATTTAGATAAAAACATAGATTTATGTTTATTGAAATGATATTCGACGTGACGTCAGACTGCAGAACCACCAATCTGAGCGATAACTTCTGTAAAGTTTGTCATAAAACCTTGCAGAATATCCCTTTTATTTAGTTTATTTCATTGTAAAAATGGTCGTTTGTTGCTGCGCAGTCGGCTGAACACACGAGGACGGAAAGCAAACTTGTCATTTTATTGTTGAAAGTGGAAATTAGTCGTCCATCTTTTATAGCAATGACCTCTACGCCACTGCAGGAAAAGATGAATTTAATCTAATTTACTATCTCCGAGACAGACTGTTTCATCACCAACGTCTCGTATTATCGGTGAAACTCAGTGTGGAAATGTTTCTTCTGATGTAACGCCTCAGTTAGCCAACGCTCATAAAACACGTCTGACCTCCAGAGAGCTCATTCTCTCAGTTAAGAAACAAACGAAAAGGAAAATGTTTTAGGTAAAATAGAAAAGTTCCCAGACTCTGAGAAAAGCTGCAGCTGATTTTTTAGGATTTCTGGGGGGGAAATGTTGCAACCGCAGGTTGTCATGTTGGTCACAGGAACGCTTCCTAATCCTGACGTCTCCCCAAATCCTCCTGTGTCTGAACTATACCCTTTTTATCTCTGCACAGCAGGGGGCTGCTTGAGGAAAAGAAGAGGAGAAGCAGAAGAAAATTCAATCTGAGTGCAAGCAAACATCATGCTGAGCATTTTCTCTGGCCTTTGGCTCCGTTTTCCTGCCACACTGGATTTCTGGAGGATTCAGACTTTTACTTTGATCACAGTAAGATCAGATGGAAAAACAGAAAATTATCTGCCACTAAAACTCAGTTTCATCGTCTTTCACAGTCAGAAAATCTTTAGAACGATTAAAACTGAAATTTTGATCTGTTTTTATATTTTTCAAAGCAGAGCAGTAATTTCCCACTAAGGAAAAACTTTTTAAAAAATCTCCAAGCTAATGCACCCTGAGACAATGTTTTGCATCCTGGGTAGATGACGTATGCTAGGTACAGCGCTAGCTAGGTCTGCCCAGCTAGAACAGTAATTTTTGCATATTGAGTAACATTCAGCCCTTTTTATTTAAGGTCTAGCTAATGGTGTTAGCTCTAGCTAATGATGGTAGGTCTAGCTAATGGTGTTAGCTCTAGTTAATGATGGTAGGTCTAGCTAATGGTGTTAGCTCTAGTTAATGATGGTAGGTCTAGCTAATGGTGTTAGCTCTAGTTAATGATGGTAGGTCTAGCTAATGGTGTTAGCTCTAGTTAATGATGGTAGGTCTAGCTAATGGTATTAGCTCTAGCTAATGATGGTAGGTCTAGCTAATGGTGTTAGCTCTAGTTAATGATGGTAGGTCTAGCTAATGGTGTTAGCTCTAGCTAATGATGGTAGGTCTAGCTAATGGTATTAGCTCTAGCTAATGATGGTAGGTCTAGCTAATGGTGTTAGCTCTAGTTAATGATGGTAGGTCTAGCTAATGGTGTTAGCTCTAGCTAATGATGGTAGGTCTAGCTAATGATGGTAGCTTTAGCTAATGGTACTAGCTCTAGCTAATGGTGGTAGCTTTAGCTAATGATGGTAGCTCTAGCTAATGATGGTAGCTTTAGCTAATGGTACTAGCTCTAGCTAATGGTGGTAGCTCTAGCTAATGATGGTAGCTCTAGCTAATGATGGTAGCTTTAGCTAATGGTACTAGCTCTAGCTAATGATGGTAGCTTTAGCTAATGGTTCTAGCTCTAGTTATTGATGGTAGCTCTAGCTAATGATGGTAGCTCTAGCTAATGGTGGTAGCTCTAGCTAATGATGGTAGCTCTAGCTAATGGTGGTAGCTCTAGCTAATGATGGTAGCTGTAAACAGTAGCTCACAAGTCATGCCATTTTTACCGATGCATAAAAACTCTGAGCTAGTTTGTCTCAATCAAGACGTTTTCGTGAAACTCCACAGCCTTGACCTCTTATGTTTCGTTTACAGACTCTAGTCTACCCGCACCATTGGCCCATCATGCGTTGCTCTGGTTAAAAATAACAAACAATGGCGACCTCTGTAGGTGAAAAGTAAAATGAAGTTATAGAGTTTTTGAAGCAATTATGAGTTTTTACGCATCACATTGCATCTTGGTTTGTTTAAGTCTGCTGATTGTAACAACTTAAACATTTTTTACTTTTACTTGAATTTAATATCCAGTCAGAGAGAAACTAAAACCCTCCTGTGGTGCTCGTTTCTCAGGTACAGCAATAATGTTCGTGGGTCAGTTTGACCTGGGTAGTGTTTAAACACGCAATAGTGTCAGAAACCAAACAATTCCGCCAAAACATTTTTGTATCTTATTATTAACTCCAATCCTAACCATTTCAATATTTGTACAATGTTTTTGTTATTTCTGAGAAATTAAGTATCAATGACGACAATTTACTCATTTTACTCATTTGGACATAAAAAATGGAATTAACTGAAAAAAACCTAGACACAAAAAACAATAATTTTTTTTAATGGGTGATCTTTATAATTGAACTTGAGACACACATACTGTTCAGGGTCAGATTGACCCGCTGATTAAACTCAAGACAAATGAGTCATGCGGAGAGTATTTATGTTTCTCCTCCACTTCTGCTGAGTGTCACTCAGTGTGGGTGGAGTTTGCCCACAGGAACAGAAAAGGTTCCCGTCAAAAGTTGTATGAACACCTGCTTTCTCGCAGCTTCCTAGTGAAGTAAAGGGAATAGTGAGAAAGTGGGTTTGTGTGTGTCCATGTGTGCATGTATGTGTGTGGTGTTTGTGTGGTTAAATATGGTCCATAGCTGCAAGGAAACATACAGAATTGGATATTTTTTAATCTTTTTTTTGCACTTCAACTTGACTGCCGGGTCAAATTGACCGGAACAGTATTTATGTAAAAAGTAGACGCAGGGGGGGGTTACAAATGTGTAAAATGATTTAATTTTCAATTTATTTGCAGAGTGCATCTCTGCAAATAGACAAATAGAAAAAGTTTCATGCAAAAAAAAAACCCTCCAACTATTTAAAAAAAAAATTTTAAACTTTAAAACTGGTCAATTTGACCCGCAACATAACAGGAGGGTTAAATCTGAACTGGAGATCATTTCTAAAGCCAACCAAAGCCAGCTGCGTGGTTTCCTGGTCTCTCCGAGGAAGCGGCTGGTACCGGAGCACCGAACACATGTGAGCGGGTCAGAGGTCGCCATGGCAACCCGGCACAAAGAGTCAGCGTGGCTGCCAACGTTTCAGGTGCTGACGGCTCATTTTTAGAAACTGCTTTGCTGTGATTTCTTGCTGTGACTCTTCCCTGTTTTACAGATTTTTTCTTATTATTTTTCTGTCAGGAAGTTCAAGCTACAGCATCAAACAGCATCTTTCATGTGGCTTTTGTCTGCTGTTTGTTGTCTGGTGTCTCCTATAAGGTTAATAAAATGCGTTTCTCTTCTGCTTTCTGTTGAGTTTTCTGCTCTAACATCTGGACTTGATTTTACAGGGAAAGCTGGACCTGCTGCACTTTAATGAAGAGAAAAGTCTCTGCTGAGACATTTAAGTCTTTGAACACGGAAACCACATTTTGCTTGTGGATAGTCAGCAGAGTTTAACTGAAATTAATATTGAAAGCAAGGAAAATAAGGAAAAAGTACATTTAATGGTTGAATCTTACCTTAATCTGTGAAACTGGAAAATATTTTGCAGGTTTACTGAAATAACGACTTGATAAAAACAGCCAAAAACAAACGAGCTAGCCGAGCGCTAGCAAGAGAAATTGATTTACAAAAACGAAAGAGAAATCCTAAAATCGCACAAATCTCCATTTTTATTTACATTTTGTGAAGAAGGAAGTTGCACTCAGTGTCTTTTTCAAAGGTTTTAGTGTCGTTTATTGTTGCAGCGCCCCCACAGGTGAGGAGGGGAACAGGTTGAAAATGCAACAAATGTTGGTCAATCAAGCATGTGAGAAAACTACAACATGTTAGAGCCATGGAGGACTTTCACCAATAACGGCAAAAATTTAGAGATTGATCTCAGAAAACAATACAATTTCTGAGCTCAAATAGACGAAAATGTATGACAAAAACAAGGAAAATTTTAGATTTAGCTAAGAAATCTTCCACAAAGAAAACATGGAAATTTCTGAGATTGAAAAGTGAAAAATTTGCTAGAAAAAACTGATAAATCTTTAGAGACATTTCTGAACATTTCTATAAAAACTCAGAGATTTATAAACTCCAAAAATGTGCTTGAAAATCTGAGAAATTTTCTAGAACAAAGACACGTCAAAAATGTACTGCAAATAAACTTGTTACCTTACTTTTTTTTCTAGGAAATGTTTTAGCTCCAATAGCAGAAATTTGGTAGAAAAAACTCAGAAATTTTATAGACAAATCTTGGAAATGTCTGAGCTGCAAACGTCAAACAATTGGAAATTTTCTGAGTTTCAAAAGTGACATATTAAAAACTTTGGTTTAGGAGCAAAAACCGCGATGCAATAATTCAAATAACATAATAGGGAATAGAGAAAACTGAACTGGCTATAAACAGATCATAAAAGTATCTATCCAGAACCAGGAGAAACTAAATAAACATTTTTGCTCTTCTAGAGACTCACAATATGCAACAAAATGTATTTAGGAGCTAGAAAGTGTCTCTGTCCTGTTCAAGCTGCTGCATGTCTTTATTTGTGAGTATTTTTTCATGCCGGACTCGATCACACCCAGCAACCATTCGCTCCGCTCCGTCCAAGTTGCGGCTCCAGGGAACATGAGGTCCGCCTGCTGACACCTCCAAAGATTTCGCTCAACTGGCTGATTAAACGGGGAGGAACTGGGTGTGGATTCACACATCCAGGCTGATTCTAGGAAATTAATGTGGCAGCCTGCAGCCTGAGCTGCTTTTAGTTTTTCCTAAACGCGTGAAAAGAGCTGAAAGCTTGAAGGTGGCAGCGCCGATAAGAGCTGCTTGTTTTTAAAGCTTTAATCTCTTTGGCATTAAACGGTTCATTTATGAATTATTCAGCCCGTCAGACACTAGAAACATGAATATTCTCCTCCCAGTTGTTTGTTTCCTCCATTTCTTGACCTCCATTCTTTCCATCTTGAAGTTTATTTATGTAAAACTCATAACACATGACTTATTGATTGCTGATTTCTTCTTCTCCACCCACGACCTCCATTAAAGCCTCCGTCGTCAGTCTTCACCTTCCCTTTTTTATTTTAGGATGCATTAACATGAACAAAGCGTGTTTTTGTTTTCTCTGTCTTGGAAGTAAAAACACGAGTCTGGTGAACCTTTTGCAATCCCACAGAAAAATCTGCGTCCGTTTCCTTCCTTTCCTCTTCGGTTTCCTGCATTCTCCAGAGATTGGGTCTTCAGCCGAACCCAGTTTCCCAGCGTTGAGCCGCCCCGGCGGGCGGGCGGGCGGCCTCACACTCCCTCACTCAGACAGAAAACAACAGAAAACAGGAACTTCAGGTTGAAACAGTTTCGTTTGCTATTGTTCTGCTCTGTTTTTCACTCTGGTCACTTTGGGTCAGGACTGATTATTCATAACCTCACCCAGCACAGCTCTCAGCCTCAGGGGTCAAAGTTCATCTCAGAATGAATAAATATACGGCAGGGTTGTCCAAAGTGCGGCGTGGGGGCCTTTTGTGGCCCTTGGACTGATTTAAAAATCGCAGGTTTGTTTATTTTAATCGGGGTAAAATTATTACCAACAATGTTTTTACAGTGGAAAATGTTTGGAACAATACAAAGTATTTGTGTGCTTTTACAGCACATACTTAAATGTAAGACCTTTTAAGACATCTTAAGACCATTATATATGAGATTTAAGACCTAGATCTTCACAGAAATGAGCAGTTATCTATTATAAATACAAAAAGCTAGCTAGCTCGTAGATAGTCAGCGGTAGACTCAACTGTCAAGTCACAGAACGCAATAAATTTTATAAATTTAAGATAATTACAGGTCTTAGTTTAGACACATGAATTTAAGATCTTTTAAATACATTTTTAAGACCATAATGAATGGAATTTAAGACTTCACAGAATATGCATAACCTTGTCCAGCCAATTGGCATTAAAAGGCTTTTAATGCTAGCAGTGGCTAGCAGGTAATTAGCAGCAGCGTCTTCTGCCTCGAGTCGCAGAACGCAGTGAAGATGTCTGCGTGTGACCAAAACTTTTGCCTGATAGAAAAATACATAAAATATATGAGCTTAAATATTTGTGCCGTTTATTTTCTCTGGAGCTGATTGGCTGGACATAAGACACCTGAAGGTATTGATTAGCCTGTGGGGCATCAGGACGGTTTCCACTGTGTTCGTTAACGTGTAATAAACTGTAATTAGCTGCTAAAACAATCAGTTAAAATAATTTCTACTGGGAGCATAAAACAGCTGATGGAAAGGAGTCGCAGCGATTTGTGGGGCTTTAGAGCTGCTAGTTTCCATGGAAACGACCCGTTTTCTCGGACTCACACGCTCTGATTGTGATCTGAATACTAAAGTCGGTGCTTTAACTAGGACGGGTTGTAACCGAGCCGGAGTTATGACTTCCTCCGCTTGCTGCCAGGTTTCCCTTTTGGACAGAGAATATTTCAGGATTTCCCTCTTCTGCTCCACCGGCGGCGTTTCTGCTGGATGCACCTGTTCATGCAGCTCAAACTGGTAACTAAATATTTATAACTTGGTGAAAAAGAAAATCTTCCCGTTTGTTTCTCTTAGGTCCGGCTGAATAACCAGCGTATTGCTGCTCATTTGAAAGCCAGAAACTTTCATGAAGTTTTTGACGACTCCAGAGGATTCAGAAAGTCATTTCCACCGCTCTGCTTCTCTGCTGCTGCAGGATCGCATGAGCATTTTCCTGTGTGGTTCTGCAACGTTTTGGTTTCCTCCGGCCTCCAGTCGATGTGCGAGCCGTAAACACTTGGAGGTCCGACCCTGAAGCTTCAAGCTGCGTGGGTTGGCCGTTTCCCCTTTATTTCATAATGCCAGATTATGAAAGCTGATTATGTTCAGAGTGAAGTGTCACTTGAAGGGAGCTGGCGGTCATGTTGTGTTAGTCATTGTTTTGGTGAGTCATTCATGCACCAGAAGAAGAGAGTTCTGCGTCAGACAGACACACACTGATCCGTTTCCATGTCATCGTTAACGAGATCAGCGACTCGCTCCCAAACTGCAGCCTGACGAGGAGCAGAAGAAACTTATCACCATGAGTTACGTCTACAGTTCTGGTATTTAGGATGAATTTGGTCTGATTCTGCTTACATTTCAGCAAATTTAGGTGATTTCCTGTGTGCAACAATCACAAAACCTGAATAGTTCAAACCCAGGAGTTGGAAAGGAGGCAGCAAAAGCAAATGAAGTGGATTAGCAGAGCTGGACATGTGACTGTGGAATATCGTGACGGCAGCATGTTGGAGCAGCTCTGTTATTTTAGCTCCCCTTTTTCTACACTTGTTACCACGGTTATGATGTGTAACCGTGGTAACAAGGTATTGCTTTTACAACAGCTAATTAGCATCGTGAAAGCTCAAATAATAGCTGAACTTTAACCCCAAAGGAGTTGAAAAGGAAGCTAGGATCTTATCCCCTACTCCAGCATCTCTCTAACCGTAGCACTGACACATTTAAAGAGGAATAGCAAAAACAAATTGTGGAATATCATCTCTGCTGCCTGGAAAATGAGTTGCTAGCATGTTAGCATGAAGCTGTTATATAGCAGTCTTCAGTCAGAGGCTTCTCCACATTAATTGTGAGACTGACTGCTACTGGAGCTCCTTCCTGTGTGCAGCATCACCAACAACAACAATGGATCTGGAGAAACTTCAACATTTATCTTAATTTTGGGATGAATTAAGTATTTTCACTGCATTTGTTTGAATTATTTAGTTGTTTTTAAATTTGCATTTGGTCTGGACACCTTGAAACGCCTCCTCCTCCTCCGCTGTGCATCTCGTCCTTGTTGCTCAGTGCATGAATATAAATTGGTGTTTGAGTTTTCTTCCTTCTCATTTGAGGTTTAAACGCAGTTCCCGTTCCCTTCCTGCTGTCTGACGCAGAAGCCTGGCGGCACTCCCTCACCCAAGCAGCTCAATTCAATATCGTTTCCTTAATTACGTTCAAATTTGAGCGAAGGGCGAAAGAGCGGCCGGGGATTTCAGTAAACAACCTCTGACTGTTTACAGACGTCTTATCTGAGGGATGAAACACGGCGAAGATTACGGCAACAAGCCGAGGACAATCTGTGCAACTTAATGACGAATAGCGATAATAATCAGGAAAAGGACAAAATAAGTCTGAGAAGGACATTAAGATGCTCCTTTTCTGTCTGATGTTAGTTATTTCTACAGCTTAGATACTTTTCCTCATGACATTATTCACCATGCATCATTTTCCTTTCACTTCACTTTTATTCTTCGCTGGCATTTTGTTGGACGATGACAGAAAAATACCCAAAATACTGAACTTGTGGTTCTAACATGACAAAATGTTACAAATTAAACTCTGAACATTTTTGCAAAGCAACGTAATTAATATGATTAACCTCCCTCTGAATGTGAAGTGCACATTTAAATCCTCTCTGTCATTGGGGTGTACCCCAGGGCTGTATTGTTGGACCTCTGCTATTTTCACTCTCCCTGCTTTGACTAGGACATCTGTTTTTATGTAGATGATATTCAGTTAAACTTTCTTTTTAAAAACATAAAACACTGTTAACTGGTAGCTGATCATTTTTCACATTAGATTTTCAGATTTGGGCCAAACAGCATCACTAGAAACCCAAATATCAGAGCTGCTCGCTAAAAATGTTCAACAAACTAAAGGCTGTTGTTCCGAAGGAGCTTTAAAATGAATTTGATTTTTCACATCAAACTGAAATTTTCCTTTGAGTCAAACTCAAGTTTTTGATTCAATATGATTAGGAATATTTGGAAAAGCTAAAACATGTTTTCCCAAATCAGTTTCTCTGCTTGTTGTTTGAATTTTAGAGCAATAATTACAGATATGAATATTAAAATGATGCAAACATTCAGATTACTTTGTTTCATTTTCCTCTTGGATCTGAGTTTTCTGCTTTTTGGTTCATTGTTTTGGCCTTTAATGGGACATTTTAGCCCATCGCTCATTTTCCCTGGAGCCAGACTCCAACAGTGGACAGGATGTTTATCTATTAGACTTCAGGATCTGTTTCCTGAGGATTCAGCCTTCAGCAGGCTGCAAGTTTCTGTTTGCTTCCTGTTAAAATACACAATAGCAGAGATTTTACACTTCAATCTCATGATGATTTACTGGAGAGCGCTTACAAAGAGAATATTTTGTAAAAATCTAGATATTTGCAGTTGATTGTCATTTAGTAAAAGGGGAAGAAATTACCAAACCGAAAATTTCTATGGAATAAATTTGTGCCAAAAACTTTTCTAGAAAAAACGAGAACATTTCTGAGCTTGAAAAGTTCAAAATTTAAAGTTCAAAGTTTTGAGATTAACCTTAAAATTGTTTTTAGAAAAAAATGATGACATTTCTGAGCTCCAACAGTAAAATAATTGATTGAAATTATTTTGAGATTAATCCCAGAAAGTTTCTAAAAACTATATGGAAAAGTCCAAATTGTTCAACTTTTGAAACTCAGAAGTTTTCATGTTTTTTCTAGAAATTTTATGAGGTTAGTAAAAAAAAAAAAAAAAAAAGTAAAAATAAAATAAAAATCAGACTTTTTTTCTCGTAAATTTTCAACTCAGGTAAAGTTCCGTGATGAATTTTTGGAGCTTCCTGGTTCGGAGCTGTTCAGGTGCATGTTGTTCAGATTAAAGTTTTTCCTGCTTTAGAGGGAAACCATGTAATCTGTGCAGCTCCACGCAGAGAAAACACGCATTTCAGCGCAGAGTTTCTGCACAATCGCAGGAAGACTGTCGGTCCAGTCAGCGGCTCAGACGAACCTTTCCCAGTTTGACTTGACGAGAGACGAACTGGACGCCTCGTCTGTCCGGTACGGGAGCCGGGAGGAAGCGGCTGGATCCATAAACATTCCAGTCTGAGCAGCTGAGTGACGGACCGGACCGGACCGGACCGGGACCCGGACCGTGCTGGGTCTTTATATGGCAGCAGCAACAAACCGCCACAGTAATATGAGAAAATCTTCATGAGAAGTTCTGATTTTAGATGTTTTAGCTAAAATATTCAATCTAGCTAAATTCAAGCTAGCTAAAAGTCTTAAAATTCTTTCAATTTCAAGACTTAAAATTTAAAATTTCTTGTTAAAGCGAAATGGTTTTGCAAAGAAATTTTTCTAATTTAATATATTAGAAGGACAAAGTCAAAAAGTTGAAAGTTTTTTGTTTTTTTTTTATCTCATTTCATTCTGCGTTTTCGTTTACTTGCTCAGTAATAAAGTAAACACAATATTTTAATAAAACATAGTAGAAAGGAACAAATTATTGTAGGTCTGAAAAAAAAACTCAGTTGTTTGGTGTAAAGTTGGGGTTCCCAAAGTGGGGTTCAGGGGCCAACTGTGGTTCAAAAAGTGACACAAATTTGTCCCATTTAGCGATTTTTTTTAACCTTTTTTTTTTGTTTTTTTTTTTTAAATAATTGGACATTAATCTCAAAATAACATTTTTTTCTGCCAAATTTTTAACTTTTCAAACTCAGAACTTGTTTTTGGAAAATTTCTGAAATTAATCTCAACATTTCTGATTTTTTTTCAGTGCAAATTTACTCCTTGGAAACAGACCGTTGTACTTTCTTCTCCTTTCATTAAATTAAATTAATCAGTGGCAAATATCTAGATTTTTAAAAATGAATCCTGGTTTAATGGGATTTTCTCAGCTTGAAATTTTATATTTTTATGAAGTTAACAAGTTTATCTCCAGTTGTCTTAAACTTTTCCCTGGTGGTTTTCTCAAGATCACAATGATCGGAGAGTAAAACCTGATCCCATTTTTCAAATGCTTGTCGTTGTGCCAAAGCGAGAATTTAACTGGTCATGCTGAAAATGTCCTCTCTGGGCTTCCGTAGGTTGGTAAAAGGTTCTGTTTTACGGCTGAAACTGAAGCGTTGTGGTGAGGTCCAGTGGACCGGCTCCAGCTGAATGTTGGGACTCGTCCAGCGCCGCTGACAGATTTAGCACGGAGCTAAATCCCTGAACCGCTGGTGTCAAATCCAAGGGTAAAGGAAGTCCGGCTGTTGCAGCAGTGCTATTTACGTTGCCATGGATACGCAGCTTGCAGAGCTGCAGAGCATTTTAGCAGCACTGCTGTCTGCAGCGCAGGAACCTTAAACACGCAAACTATTGACGGCTGACGTTGCGTCGCTGTGGGACGGAGACGGACAGCGACAGCTCCTCTGTCTGTCCTCGACCCGAGCCGCCGAGCAGCCTTCAGGACGAGCAGCAGGGATTCCCAGAAGAGCTGCAGGCTGCATTTAGCGCGACGCATGAAGAGCCGGATGAGTGAGGCAGAAAGCTGCTGACCCAGGACTTTACCTGTTAGGAAACCACATGCAGAACGTTAAGATTTTATAAATTAACTCTCTGGATCGGAACTTTTTCAGACACAAAATCTTACCAATAAATTTGGTCTAACCTTTAGTGAAAATATCTTAGTGCACTTTAATAAAACTAACTTCAGCAAGATGTAGAAGCTTGTTTTAAATCAGTCGTTTATTTTACTTAAACATTTTTCTCATTTTATAAACTTATTCAATAAATATTGACCTAAAAAAACTAACAAAACTATTTGATCAGATTTTGTTTTTGCTGATAGTTTTGATGTTCGTCTCTTTCCTCCACATCCTGTTCGAACCGTTAGCTTCGTGCTAACCGACGCGCGTCTGCAGAAGCTCTAATGCAAGAGAAACGGCTGCATTAATTCAAATAACCTGAACTGTTTGCATTTAATCATCAATGACTCTGGAGGAAACATGTTGTTGGGGTCAAAGGTCAAGTCCGCCTCAGTAAATCCCTCCCAGTGTTTCCCAGGAATCTGAAGACTTGACACAGTCCAGCAGAGGAGGCAACAGATTCTCAGATATCTGCAGCTGTCAGAGCAGAGCGGGGGTAAAAACACAGGGCCGGGGTATTAATACATACAGAGTTAATGTCTTAGATGTGGAAAGACACAGGATAAGAAAATAACAATAATTAGGAGAATAAAGTCATAAAACAATGAAGTCGTAATAATACCCGACAATAAAGTCATATGACAGTCAAAATATGAGAATATGTAAAATAAAGTTGCAATAATTCAAGAAAAAGTCATATTACTGAAACAAATGTGTAAAAATACAAGAATAAAATCATAACACAAGAAAAAAAACCTGTGTAACAAAGTTGTAATATTAAAAGAATAAAGTCGTGAAAGGACTAGAAAAAAGTCGCCTGAAGATAAAAGTCATAACATTAACTGAATAAATTTGTAATTTTTTAATTCCTACACAAAGAAAAAAAAATAGATTAAAATGAGGAATGTTGGGATCTGGTGAAGTTTTATAGTTTTATATTTTTAACACATCAAATTATGATCAGCAGCAGAAGTTTGAAACAAATAAGAATATTTAAGACAAACTGAAACTGATCGGGTCCCGTCAGGCTCAGAACTGGAAACGTTTCTCATAAAATGTACAAAAAACTTCACAGATACAACAAAAAACTTCATGAAACTTGATGCTTTTTGTTAAATAAGAAACAAATGGTTTCATATTTAGGGAGGAGATCGTTTTCTCCTCTGACTGGACTGCAGCATTTTAATCTGACAGAAAATCTGGAAACTGAAACACGACTTAGTTTCCAAATCCTCTTCATCTGGATGACGGAGGGAGACGACAGATTTAGACAGGAAAAAAAAAAAAGTAAATTTCCACTAAAAAATCTAAACATTTCTAGAAAAAACCCAAGAAAACGTCTGAGCTCAAGAAAACTTTCTGAAATGTTGAGATTAATCTCAAGAATTCTCTAGAATTTTTTTCTTTTTGAAATTTGCAAGTAAAAAAATGACATTTTTAGACTTTCTAGTAAAAACATGCAAATTTATAAACTCCAAAAATTGAAAAAAAAAGAGGAAATTTCTTTGCTTGAAAAGCTGAAAATTCAGATTAAGAATTTCAAAAATAAAAATAAAATAAATTCACTTTTGAAACTCAACTTTCAAACGTGGATTAATCTCAAAAGTTCAGATTTTCCTGTAGCAGTCAGTATCACAGCGACCCTGAATAAGCCTCTGACTTGTACTAAAATAAATGGACTCTTTGTATAATTGAACATTTAGTTTTACAAAGAGTTAATTAAACATTTATTGGGTCAAATTAGAGTAAAGCGGGGTTATGTGGAGCAGTGTGGTGCTGTCAGTATCAGTAATGCGACTGCATATTACTGATTCATCCTTCAGAAAATAGTTCAGTTACCAACTGCTTGACTTCAAAAGGGTCTAAACAATCTGTTCTGCTGACTCTCGTTTTTTCTTCTTCAGGTTTAACTTCAACAATGTTTCCAGAAAAAAATTAAAAACTAAAATAAAAACATGAAGCAACTTACACACAAAGCGGCACAAAATGGTGCTTAAATGTTGAAGGAAAATTCAAGTTGAAGAGATTCTGAGTTGGATTTACTTTGACTGAGCCATTTGTAAATGTATGAGAGCAGTTTTATTTTCCCGTTAGCGTGATTTGGTGTTTTGCCTTGAGTTTTTTCTCACCACAGAAGGTTTTTATGGACTGAAGATCCAGTTTGTTCTGTTTCCATTTACAACAGCTCAGCTCAACCCGACGCCGCTGCGCCACAAACTCACAACGACGACAGTCAGCGGAAACCAGCAACTGCTGCAGAGCAACGGGAAGTTTGGCAACGAACTGGCATGTAGATGTGACTTTTATTACTAAAATCAGACAGAGAAATCCAGGGTAAATTAATAAAACAGATGATTATTTGTTTTATTAAAGGAAAAACTAACCAAAAACTCAAACATGGATTAACTGCATTTCATCCCATTTTCTGCTCTCTGTTCAGGAATCATTTCAATCCCCATCAGTTCAGCAGATGTTTCTGCAAACAGCTGGTCATTTCTCTGCGTGTCAAGCATTTAGCTCACTGTGCGCCGTTTCTAAAGTTAGTCAAAACTGAACAGCAATAATTTGGGTCAGAGAAAAAAAATGGAGGTTCATTTTTCACAGTCGTATTTTTAAATCATTCATTCATTTATAAACGTCAGGTTAGTTTCAGACATGTGGATTAAAATATTTGGCCCAAAACCAAAGATATTTAGTTTGCAAAATAAATATTCAACTCAAACCTAATTAAGCATTAAGGTAAATATTTAGCTTTCTAACAGTATGAAGCTTTAAACTTCAGCTTGCTAACTGAAATTTTAGTTTGGAGCCAATTTAAGTTATGAACTAAATATTTACCTCAAAATCCAATAATTTAGCTTAATGCGAAATAATCACTTAGGTTTAAACTAAATAATTCATTTGCTAATTATTTAGTTTGAACTTGTGAAATTTTATAAATTAATGCTAAAGATAAAAAAGACATTTATTTGGTGAATTTCTCTCACCAGTTTAAATAATCAACTTTTTTGCTGTTAATTTTTTATGGTGTAACTTTACAGACAGAAACCAGATTAGCATCAGATGCTAATCTGCAGAGCAGGCCAAATGATTCAGGATGTTAATAAAACAGTTTTATTCGCTGTTGCCTCCTCAGTGAGTAACGATCAACTTTGTGCCATCTGCACATATTTAGCATCATTTCTCTGAGCTGTCTGAGGAAACATAAATCACCTAACACTCGTTTGGGTTTATTTAACGTCTGCAGCCTCTTTAAAGCGTCTAAAAGGAACTTCCTGACTGAGGCGCTGAGCTCGAGGTGCCAGACGCTCATTGTCTTTTCAGGAAATGCCAAAAGAAACAACAAACTCAGGCTGTGCTGCGCTATGGTTTAGTATGCAGATACACACAAGATAGCGACATTATCTAGTTCACCGACATATTAAAAAGAGAAACATTGATATGTAAATATAGATATATGTATATATATGTATGTTCTTCACATCCAAGGAATAGAAACATTCAAACAGCAGTGGAGTCAATCAGAGTTAGATACAGTACGAACTACAGACGTCGTCCTCCAGGGTTTTGTCGTCGTTTCCGACAGTTTACCGAAGAATCGCTGAGACGTCAAACAAATGAAAACGATTCACATAAATACAGAAAAAACTTACAACACGTTGCCAAAACGCTTTGGCTTCACCACAGTTCAGATGAGTTTACTGCAGAGATCCGACATATTCCGACTAACAGAACCGTCAGCGACGTTTATATCAAAACACAGAGAAAAGAAAGTACACCCTCCTTCAACTCCAAGGTTTTACATTAGCACAACAACAGCCAACTGCAGCTGACACTGAAAAAACACTACATCTTACCTGTTTTTAGTTTCTAGTTCACAATTAGCAGGAGCTAACAACATTCACGAGCGCTAACAGTGTTAGCTAGACATAACACTGTTAGATCTAGCTGAAGGTGTTAGCTCACCATTAGACCCATTGTGTTGATGCTAACACCATTAACATTAACACCTGGTGTTGACAGTTAACACTATTAGAGGGAGCTAACAACATTAACAGGAGCTAACACTGTTAGCAGGAGTTAACACGATTGGCAGGTGTGAATGCCATTAGCTAGAGCTAAATTTTAAACATTTTAAAAATGTTAAAGGATTTTGCACGTTTGCCTGTTTAAAAGAATGGCATCAAAGTTGAGAATCTTTTTTTTTTTTTCAGAAAAAACTAAAACATTTTTAATCTGAGTTTGACCACATTTGGTGTAATCAGCCCAGTTAAAGCGATTACATCAGATGTTTTCAATTCTAAGATTTTGTCATAATTTTGCAATAATTAAAAAAAAACTAAAATTTTTGGCCAGTTTTTGAATTGTGGTTGGGGGGGCCACACAGAGTCAGTAGAAGGGGCCACATATGGCCCACACGCCACACTTTGGACATCCCTGAATGAGACCAAAAATTACTTAAGATTTTATGTAATCTTAAGTTATGTAAGATTTTGTGTTTTTGTAAGGAAGGGAAAAAACACATGCAAGACAAACTAAACTGTTTTTATTCCATGAAACAAGAATAAAAAAGTTAGCACACCCCTGATCCTCCAACAGAAACTGATCAGCACATAAATAACTTTAAAGACCAGATCGGGTTAAATGAGGGCGTACTTTCTTTTCTTTTATGACAAACAAAACATTTCACAATTAGTCAAAGTTTTTCCATTGCTGGGTTTCAGGCACGTGACCCGGACGACCCGCCAGGACTCAGATGGAGGTCCGGAAGAGGATTTCTCCGGTTCAGATCAAATGGATCACAGCGAGTAGCCAAACCCGAAACAGGCTGGAACAGACGAGGCATCTTGGAGAAATATGCGTATCTTTCGGATATGATCCGTATTTAAACCCAGATTCATGCTGGAGTTGTGTGTCAATGTGACTCGGCACTGAGCTAGCTGCTAACGTTACCTCCTGGTTTTAGCTGCAGATTTTTGATCCACTTTTCTTTTTTCTGTAAGTTTTTTTTTATATTAACTCCCTTGTTGTGACCAACTACCTTCGAAACACAAAAATGGTTCTCTCTATTAGAACGGTTGGAACAACCGCACAGGACACAGAGTTTAGACGTCTTGATGCTGGATCAACAGAAAGAACTGGGCTGCGTTTACTTCCTGCCCTCCATCTGGCGCCGTCGGCGCTTCGTCACCTGAAACCCAGCAGTGGCTCTGAGTCCTCACAGCCCAATCAAAGACGGGAAGCGGAGACATTCGATGAACAAACAACCGGCGGCGGCTCTGTTGAAAGGTGAGAGCTTCACGCTCTCTAGCAGGCACAATGGAGAGGCGGCGGCCATGTTGATAGGTCCGAGCGGCGGGCGGAGACAGGCGCCGCCCTCTAGCTCCCCGCTTCTGGATTTACAGAAATACGGCCTAGACAAATCATGCAGGCATTCTCTGGCTTGTTCACTCGGAAAACTCGCTGGATGTACAAAATTATTTACAGCAGCTGAAACGTCCCAGCGTAACGGATCCGATGGAGTCCAGCGGAAAGCGCGCCGCTGAGGGCGGAGAAGTGCAATCTTCATCATCTTCAACCTGAAAACGTCTGATCTACACTCAAAACAATGAGCTAAAGGAGATTAAATAAATCAAAAATATACTTTAAAATAACGGTTATTCTCAGATGGAACAAATATTAAAAAATAGAGTTTGTGCATGTTTAATATTTCTTCTCTTTGGTGTGATTAAATCTGTAATTTTATCAAACTTTTCCATACTGTGTCTTCAAAGAAATACTAAAAACTACATATATATTTCTGCTGTAATAATTAACCCATACTGGCCTTAAAATAACATTTTTAACAAAAGAAGCTGTTCAGACTCACACAGTTCGCCTACAGGAAACGTTTACCGACTTCTCTCTTTATTCTGGGGCCAAACTGAAATATTCACTGCAAAAAAGCAACAAAATGTTTGCTGCTCTAAATGATGCCGAAGCTTTCTGGTCGTTTTCCATTCACCTTTTTATCATTTTGGTCTTTTTGTTCACAAAAGTTCAAAGTTGTATGGAGCAAAATTTGAGCCATAATTAAGTGAAAAAATAATTTTTAATTGGAAAAAAGAAAAAAAAAAGATTTGAAACTGAAAAAAAAAATAATTAAAATTTAAACTGAAATTCTTATAATAAAAAAAATTAACTGCAAAATTAGAAAAAAGATTTAGAACTGAAAAATATTTTTTTAATAAAAAGCTATTTGAAACTGAACATTTAATTTGAATTTGAAAAATTTGAATTCCAAATTTCACATCAACGAAAAATAAAAGAGTTACTGCAAAAAGAAACAGTGACATTAAAGAGAAACTTAAAGTGTCTCGGCACCGTTTTAGCTCCATATAAGACCAACTTTATTTGGTCTCAAATCTTCTTTTGCCATTAAAAAAAATAGTTTTCAGTTTTAGATCTTCTTTCCAGTTTCAAAACTATTTTTCAGCTTCAAAATTTTTTATTTCCTTTAAAACTTTTTGCCCCACATTTTAGCTCCATAGAAAGCATCTGCATTATTTTAGTTCCGTAGTTTTTAACTTTTTTTGTACACTCTCAAATCTTTTTTCAAAATTTTTGTCCTGTTAAAAACTTTAAAAAATACATTTAAAACATTTGTTTGGCCCCAATTTAACTCCATAAAAGTTGCGCAATTCCAAATGGCCATGAATTAGCTTATTTACCAACACATTTTGAACCTGCGTTGAAAAGAGCTGACAAATACAAGATGATCGAAACGAGGCGCTGATGTTAAATCCAGGGGTGTACTTAGTTTCTCTCTCAGCCTGTGCATTTCACTCAACATCAAGGACATTTTTATGTGTTTTGCACTCCTGAGATAAAATTTACAGATCTTTAGACTTTGAAAGAGGAGAACGTTTCCATAATTTCACTTTTCCAGCCAGACGTCAACAATCTGAAGCTACAACCCGAAACCTTCGCTCAGTCCGAGCCGCGGCGCCGAGAAAAGGGAATGTGACGTTTACTCCCGGCCATCGAGGAGGAATCCGTGATCAACACTGCGCCGTATCAATGGACGCGAACAACAGCGGATCAGGGCCAACAGACAGAAAGTACAGGAGTTCATGTCTGAAAGAAAAACTCAGATTCATCAGAAATGTTCCAGAAAAATTGTGGAAATTCTCTGAGCTACAAAAGTCGTAAATTTGAGAGAAAAACAAAACGTGGAGATTAATTTCAGACGTTTTCTCGGAGAATTGTGAAAATTTCTGAGCTTGAAAAGTCGACAATTTGAGGAAAAAAATCCCACAAATTTTTTTATGGGAAATTTTCTGAACTTGTAAAATTAAAAAATTTCTACTTTTTTTTTTTTTTTTTTTGCAAATTTTAAACTTTTTGAGCTTCGGGAATTTTCCTATTTTTGCAAAAAATCTTTGACATTAGTCTCAAAATGTGGTTTATTTTTTCATTTTCAGACATGTTTCCTTCCCTCTGTCTGTGCGGTCCTGATAGAAACCAGATGACGGCGTCGCTTCGTTGGATTGTCGCCTCCGTTCCTCCAGAGACAGACGGACGGTTGGATTTGGCACAGTTTGTGTTCCTACGGTGGAACCGAACGGCTTCGGTCCACGCAGTGAACCAGCAGTCGCTAAGAATGGCTAGGATGTGATGGCGTCCGATCGGAGCCGGTCAACAGAGCGGAGGACGGAGACGAGGCGCCGCGCTCGCCTGGCCCGGACGAGCGAGCGTTTCCTCAGCCGGTCGGGATCGGCTCCTCGGCGCCGGGCGTCAGGCGAAGGTGCTGTCCGCCTTCAGGACGGAGACGTCGGCGTCCTGGAAGCTCTTCCCGTTCATGTGCTCCGTGTGGCCGTCGATGGAGTAGCAGCCCTGCACCTCCATGATGGAGGAGGCCGTGTAGGAGGCCGAGCGCAGCGCGTCCGAGTGGTTCCCGATGCTGCTGCCAAACTGGATGTGGTGCTGGTTCCAGTGCCGCCTCAGAACCGCCTGGACCTGGAAACGGTTCGGACGTTTCAGAGATCGCAGTTTTTATCAACATGTCAAAAATGCAAAACCAAAAACAATGTCGAAAGTATGGAAAGAGTTTATGTTGGTTCCAAAACTCATCCTTTGACTAGGACAACAATAAAGCTGCAGTTTATCCAGCCTGGCGAGGAATTATGCACATTTGCTTGATTGTTCAGAAAACAGCAAGAAAAATGATGGAAACTTTAAGAGAAGCAAATCTTTCATTGTTTAATGATTTGATATTGATTCAGAAACTGATTTTTCTGATCAAACAGTCCAGAGATTCTGTTTAAACGGCCGATCAGAGGAAAAGGCAACGCAACAAATACAGCATTTATTTAAAACAATACATAGTTCCCACATGACATCACCAGCAATGTGTAGCTGGCAGCCATCTTGGTAGGTAACTGTCGGTTTATGTGTTAATGTGACCCAAAATAGTAATTAACCAACTAATTCACTGATTATCTCCATTGAAAATGGCGGCTCTGCTAGCGTTAGCCGCGGCTCGTGGCTAACAAAGAGAAATCCTCCAACCGCTAACACCTGATGCTGCTCCATTTTTGTTTATATTAAAGCTAGCAGCTAATCAGGGTCAGCTAATCGCTAACAGGGGTCAAGCTAGTAGCTACCAGGTGCTAGTTGCTCGTGAAACAGGAAGTTGCCGTCTGTCTCGTCAAAGGTTTTTGTGTCGTGTCCTTCAGCTGTTCTTGGTGCAGCGCCCCCACAGGCCAGGAAGGGAACATATTTTTCACATGATTCGCTGAAAATGTAACAAATGTTGGACTTTTGGTTCCCAAATCAAACCAAATCTTCACACCAGGGGGTTTTTGGCTGAGATCTCTGATTTGAGTTAATATGCTAAAGTAGCTATTAGCTGAAGCTAAAGGTAGAGTTGCTGCTAGTACGTACCTCTCCGTTGAAGAAGCAGAAGATGGTCGCCACCAGCAGACCCTGCAATGAGAAAAACTCTTAGTAAGGGAACAGTTCAAGCTGCTGAACGTAGAAAACGTCAGGATTTGAGACAGATGCATTCTGGGAGGGAGGGATTCGCTCTTCCTATTGCGAGAGAAGCGATCAGATAACGCCGACATCCAACTGCTTTCAGATAATTCACGCCTTCCTTCCTGCTGTTCCTCCCTGGGACGCAACGTAAACAAACCTCTTAAAGGGGAAGGACCAGCAGAGGCTTTATTTTTCTCTGAAATTACCAACACAAGGTTCAAATCTTAGGGACAAAACAAGACCAGAAAAAAAACAGCAAATGACTTGAAAAAAGTTGTTTTTTCAGAATCGTTTCAACGTCCTGCTACTGATCATAATTTGATTTATTGGCAAATGTATTAATTTGTAAAACTGAAACCAAACATGCTCAACATTTCTCTTTTTGATTTCTTTTTTATAAAAAATATCACAACTTTATTCTGGCCTCATTCCGACTTTTTTCTCAAATTCATTTTTGTTTTTCAAATATTTTCTCATTTCAATTGTTTTCTCGTATCATTACAACTTTTTTCTTGTATTTTTACAAGTTTATTTTCATAATTTATCTTTTTGTTGTACAGTTTTCTCATATTATGATCTTATTCTGCACGAAAATCTCACGTTATTATTCTTTTATTTTTGTATCATGAGTTTTTTCTCATAATAGGATTTTTTCTCACACAACTTTATTTTCATTTTATGACTTTTCTTGTATTATTGTGACTATTTTCACTGTAACTTTTTGCTGTATTCTCGTTTTATTTCGATGTTATATTATGACTTTATAAGCGTATAATTTCTCTCATTGTTATTATGACTTTTTTCTCATATTATTACAAATTTATTCTCATGAATTTTTGTCATACGACTTTTTTCCTCATATTTTGACTTTTCTGTCATTACAACCTTTCAGGCGTATTCTGAAATTTTCTCGAATTTTTCAATTTCATGACTTTTTGTCATATTATTTTGACTTAATTCTCATTTTTTTCTCGTAACATTGACTTTTTTATTGTTCTAATTAATTTTCTCCGTTGTAGAAATAGACAGGAAACAACACTTTATTTTGGTGACACAATAATAATTGTCCTATTTTAGAAAGATGAGTCTTTTATTCTCGTTTTATGTGGTAATAAATCAGATGAGTCCCGTCGGGTTTGTGCCGTCTCACCTGGTAGTGCATCAGGATGTGCATGATGTAGTCGTATATTTCGGAGGAGACGCGTCCTTCGGGTTTGTAGGGCAGCAGGACGAACTCGATCCCCAGCAGAGGAACCAGGATGAGCGTCGCTCGGACCGCCTTCATGTACAGGCTGGACTCGGCCTGGTGGGTCACCTTCAGCTTGGTGATCAGAACCCGGACGATGTTCAGCAGGAAGAACAGGTTCACCTGGAGGACCAGCAGAAACGCTGTTAGCAAAACGCAGCTTTCAGGTTCAAACCGAAATGTGTTCATAAAAAACGCTGTCGCTTTAAAAGTTGCTCTATTTTATTGCCTGGATTCACTCTGTGCACCAAAGTTTAAAAAAATATTTTAAAATATTGTGATTTATTTATTTTGCCTACACAACAAAAAATAAAAGATGTAATATTTTACTTTTATTATTAGTTTCCATTTTTTATTATTAGCTTATTCCCAGAAACTAAAACAAAACTTTTCTGTTTTTGGCCAAATATAATGAAAAGTTTGTTTTTGTTTGGAGTAAAAACTTGTTAAATGTTTGTGTTTTATTAGCAGATTAAAAAAAGTTTAACTAAAGAAAAAAAATCTTTGTGTTGTACTTAACATCTTCCGTTTAAGAAGATTTCAATCTCAACCTAAAATATTACAAAAAGTGTTAAAGGGCCAAATTTGGGCCCCACAAAACGAACCCCGTGGCCAGAAATGGCCCGCACGCCGCACTTTGGACACCCTGGTTTGGATGGGATTACTTCCTCCCTGCATCCAAATTCCCAGATGTAAACAGTAACAACGCGGTTCAGATCTGTGCGAAGCTTTTCTCAGAAAAATAAAAGATAAAATCGAGACCCGCTGCTCTGATTCTTACAACACAGAACGAGCCTGGAGGGCGGAAGAACCGATTTCACAAGACAAACACAATTAACCCCCCGAAACACAGCAGAGGCCAGAACCAGAACCAGAACCATTGTGCAACAGAAAGCCAGAGCGGATCTCACCAGCAGAGCTGCACATATGGGGCCGTGGATGATGTAGAGCAGCGACGTTTTGGAGCTGATCCAGCAGCTGCAGCGGCGAACAGAGGAAGGATCAGCAACAAGGTCCAGCAAAACCCTGCAGAGCGTTTTACTCACTATTTCACTCACTTATCGTTGTAGTAGTAACTCCGAGCGATGGCGTGGATGGACGCAGGAATCAGAGGAAAGCCTGAAAAACAAAATTACGCTTCAGACGCTGTTTTTCTGCAACTAACTGGTTTCATTTACTTCACTTTACTCTTGTGGGTTTTTTCACAGCTGACAGTTTAATTATGGACCAACATTTGGAACGTCTTCAGCTGCGGCGGTTCGATTAAAACGATTAAAACAAACTCCGTCCGTCCGTCCAGAACCGCTGAAGACACTGAACGCAACAGAAACATGGAGAACCGACAGATTTCTCCACTGATTAGTTTAATTATTCCAGTTTTAATGATGATTAACTTTAGCTCATGTTGACACGTTAATGACTGGTTTGAGTCGGTTCAGGTTAGTTTTACACTCACAGTTTAATCAATACATAACAATCAGTAGAACATTTTTCTGAGATATATTGATCCTGATTTGATTAAAACTAGTCTAATCAGCGTTTTTAACATAAATCATATATTAATCTGAAAATGTTTCAGTTCATTACAACCAAAGATTTGGAAACTAATCAGAAAATAAAAAGATGTTTTGGTGTTCAGGTCTGTTTTATCAGATATTCTATGAAATGTTTTTGGGAGCTGCTGAGTTTTGGTGGATTTCTGCCCCACTTACCCCAGCCGAGCAGATAATACCACATGAGGTGCTGCTTCTCGGCGAACACGGCCACCACGATGAGCGTGTGAAGGTAAATCCCTTCGCACAGCATCCAGAAGTAATTACAGCCAAACAGGTAAAGGTGGATAAACTGGGACACTTTACAGCTCATCTACAGAAACACAAAGCAATAAAAACATCAGACATGATGGGAGTAGGAAACATACCAGCAGTTAGCATATTAAACCACGTTAGCATGGTTAGCAGAGCTAGCATAGGTACCATGCTTAAGGCTGTTAGCAGTTAGCTTAGTGAACAGGGTTAATTTGGGAAATTTTGACTGCAGTCTGTTTGCAGCAGTTCAAACCGAAACACCAGAAATAAACCGGATGGATTTGAAGAAACTGTGAACTTACTGGATTTCTTTGCACCAGCTCCCGGTTGTTAGCCACCGCAGTTAGCCAAATGATAGTGATGATAGAGTTCAGAACAAAAGAGAAGAAAAGGTTCTTGTGAAGAGTAATCCTCTGGCAACTCAGACTTCTGCAAGAAAAACCAGATGTTTTCACCCACTCAGATGAGAATGGATGAATAAAACCTGAACCTGGAGCAGGCTGATGTTAGGAACTTACTTGAAATGGAAGAAAATGGCCAGTGAGATGAAGAGAGAGACCAGGGAGAGTCCATGTCCAATCAGGGTCAGGTAGAAATGATTCATTGCCGTCTGGAAAGAAGCAGAAGAGAAATTGGGTCAAAAAACTCCCCATGAGGTGCAACTTCATAAGTTCAAACACTTCCTTGTTCGTCCCACCAACCAGCCAAGGTGCAATTTGGAGGTGTGTGCACACTTCTCTTTCCCTATTCCACTGAGGCTCATATTTACAGATTTTTTTGCTACTTGGTGAAATCTTTCTGTTGTAGCAGCTCGATGAAAACACAATGATGTCTTTCTGTCTGAATTTGTTTTCAGCATCATTTTGTCTCGTACCACGATTCCTTCGTTGGTGTGTTCGTTGCAGCGCGTGTAGTTGGTCCACGTCCGGTTGCTCTCCGGATGAACAAACCAGCGACCGCTGTCGGTGCAAATCTTGGTCACCATTTCTGAAAGACAGAAACATTTAAAAAACATGTTTCTTGCGTTAAAAGAGGAGGATTACTTCCCACTGTCACCACATGATGAAGGAAACTGACAGAAATGTTTAGTGTTTGTTGTTTTGCTCACCAGAAGGATCAAAATCCTGGAAGTAGTCCGGGCAGTGCTGCTCCGATGTGACTCCGGCCTGAGTGTCGTCCCAGCACAGCCATCCATCCCAGGTCCGGTTACACATGGGCTCTAAAGACACACAGCTGCTTTAACGGGCCAGTGTGTTTAAAGTGCAATCCACCAACCAGACATAGAATCATCGCCTTTTGCAGCCAAAATGTTAGCAGTACAAACGTTAAGGGTGACCTATACACTTTCTTTGACAGGTGAGGATTCGTCTGTGGCCTACACAAAACATGTTCATTACAGTTTTTGCACAAAATTAAAATTTTAATCTGCTCATTTCTGCCTAATTTGAGTTTTTATTGGACCTTTTGTCACTTTAGATGTAAATAAGCTGCTGCTGGCCATGCCCCCTCAACTCAACATTTACAATTATACAGCTGTACATGTTTGAAAGGCATCAGTTGAGCCTCCTGCACAACCAACAAGAATACAGCAAGTGTTTTCTGGATGGTAAGCCAACAACTAAAATCTTTTCTTGTCTTTTCCAGCAGCCATTGTACAGTTGTAAAACCACATTCAGTTGCTAAGTAAGGGCAAATCTGAAGGCTACCATGTCTGCCGTTTGTGTTGTCCTTCATAATCTTCTGGTAGCACTCGAACTGCGCCGTGACGATCTTGTTCCTGGTGATCCCAAAGTCGTGGTAGACGTTGTTGGGATGCTGCTGCTGGCTTTCATTCACTTCCATGCTGGCCCTCACCAGGAACTGAAAACACAAGGTAACAAGCAAAACAAATAACCCACACAGTGTCAAAACTGGAGAGTCTGGCACGTCTGAGCTAACTCTGTTAGCCGCTAGTTACTGACGACTGAGTGCAGCTGGAAGTCGCACTCTGGTTTGTAACAGGAAGCTACTTTTCAGCTCTCAGTGGCTTAAACAACATTTAGCTAGAATGTCAAAGTTCATAAACCCCGGTGAAGATCCAACATGGAGAACTGCTGCATGCTAGCCTACACGCTAATGTTAGTTTGATAGTTACAATAGTATATAAGCATATCGCTAAATTTAACTGAAATGGAGTCAGTCTATGTTAGCTAGTTTTCTGCGCATGTTTGAAGTTGTTAGTGTTATTCTATGTTAGTTAGCATGATAGCATATAAGCTGATGTTAGCTTAATAGGTAGAATTAGCCTTTTAACTATATTTTACTTGTACACTGCTGTTGACAAACTGAATGGAGTTATTCTGTTTGTCAACATGCTAGTGATAGCCCACGTGCTAGCTATAGTCCGCAAACCAGTGTTAGCTTGATACATACAACAGCATTTTAACCATTTTGTATACAAAACCTAAGTTTAACATACAGAATTGAGTTAATCTGTGTTAGTTATTTTTGTTTGCATAATGCATATGCTAGTTAGTGCTAGTGTATGTTAGCATGGTGCCCTATTCAACCATAATACCAAGCTGACATTAGCTTAATTTGGAGAATTAGTCTGTTAGCTATTTTTTGGTTATGTATTGATGTTTACATACTGAATAGTTATTCTATGTTAGTCAACATGCTAGTGATAGACTAATATGCTAACATGAGCTTGGTAGCTACTATAGCATTTAGCTAATTTTGATATGAATGATGAAGTTAATATAAGCTAAATGAATACAGTTATGTGAGCATGACAGATATCATGTTAGTTGTTTTAGTCTGTTAACTAACATGATGCCCCACAAGCTAATGTTAGCTTCATAGCTAGAATTAGCCTTTTAGCCAATTTTTACTTGTTCACTGTTGTTTTGCCTAATTAATAGAGTACGTTGCTGTATGTCAGCATGCTAGCGATAGCCCCCATGCTAACCTTACACCAACCTTGGTAAATATGCCACAAACGGTCTAATTTTTCTGGTCAAACTAGAAAAAACTGAGCTGTCTGAGCTGATCGTTGTCATGGCGAGAATGATCCCAAACAAAAGCAAAGTGGTTTTGGAGTGGATAAAGCAGGAAAACATCTCGATCATGTTTTGTGTTGTCTTACTGTTGTTAGGTTGCACAGAAGAATGAGTGCGACCATCCAGCTCCATCTGAAGCCGTCTAATTTCCTCTCCGCCATGTCAGGTAACGATGATTCACCAGCCTCGGGTCTGAAACAGGAAACAACAAACAATTAAAACAGAAAAGCTGCTTCACTGATCTTCTACCTAGACTAAACTTCAATTTATGTAACTTTAGCCAGGAGGAATACAAATGTCAAAAAAATAAACAACGTAAATCAATATTTACATGATCAAAAACAAACAAAACTGAAAGAACAGACACATTCATACAGTGTAATCTGAGGAACTGATGGATAACAACTGCAGGCATCGTGTGGGTCACGCAAAATAAGAAGCTCCTGCAGCAAATTGGCTTGAAAAATCAAAGGGACACCAGGGAGGAAGAAACAACAACAGACGCTTCCTGAAAACAGCTCGTATTTTTGGCTGCTTTTTAAAAAACCACACATCATTAGCATTCAGTCGCCAAACCTGAAACGAGACGGGCGCTGTAAATCATGCATGTTCACTTCTACAGGCTGAGCTCTGGTGGGCTGGACCAACTGGGGCCCCAAGGCTGAAACACAGCAGAGGAGCCAGAATCCAAACAGAAACATGAACTTTACAGGCTCATCTGCATAAATTCAACTAAATACGACCAAAAGCAGGAAAAAGCATCAACGTGACGTAAAGCTAACACATAGATGCTGTCGCTACTGAGAGACGAACAACCAGGGACTCATAGTAAATATTCAGACATAAGATAATAGCTAATTATAGTCAAGCTAGCAGCTTAACCCGGGACAGGCTAACACAGCGATTTAGAGACGAGTTAAGCTCTTTGAAGATTAGCTAAACAGAAACAAGCTAACAGCTAATCAGGGTCAAGTAAGTCATGAACAAACTAAGAGCAACTCAATGACAAGCTAACAGCTTTTTAGACTCAAAACAGCGACTCAGAGCAAAAATACACGAATTCAGAACCAGGCTACTAGCTAACCAATCAATCAAAGCTATACAAAGATTAACTAATATGCATTAATTGCCAAGCTAACAGCTAATCAGAGACAAGATAATAGATGTTCAGAGTCAAGGGGAATCAATTTCCTCAATCTGAAAAAATAACAAAAACCTTAACAGCAATGTAAGCAAATCAAATAATAAACATTTGGACAGTTTTAAATCGCAGAGTATTAGCTGTCAAACTCTGCAAACAAAGAACAAAATGGTGGAAAATCTGCATCCTGAGCGCGTATCTTTAGTCAAAGACAAAGGCGAAATCCTCTAACTGCTAAAATCTGACTCCAGTTTTGTTTGCATTTTGTGAAGTGGGAAGTTGCACTCGTTCTTCTTTGGAGGTTTTTGTGCCATTTGCTTCAGTGGCTTTTGGTGCAGCGCCCCCACAGGCAGGGAGGTGAAGGAGAAAGAAAATCACAGCCTCTAAAAATATAACAAATGTTGCAACTTTGGTCCCCAATCAAACCGAGTCTACCAGACTATCAGGAGTGAAAACCCTAATATGCATGCAGGTGAACCTGAAATAAAATCTGCAGTTAATATTAACCATATAAACCTCCTGAAGAGCAGAGAGGAGTACTGTGCTGATACTGTTCGGCGCGAGCTGTTGCTAAATTGATGAACATCTGCTGCTGGGTTTCATGAGCGAGTCCTTGTTCACTCACCCACCATATCATGTTCAGTGTATAGAGGGGCCAAGCATGGACCTGATGGTCGCCAGCTGGTTTTCATTTTGAACGATGCTGCTCTTCTATCTGCTGCTACATCTCCACATAACAACAGTTTCTACTGAAACCAACAACACAAGCCAACAAGAGATTTCTGAGCCCATAACTCTTGGCAGCAAGCAACCTTCAATTTGCATTGTTTGGTTAACAAATCAAAATCCTCTGGCTGCAGCAGGACAAACGCAGAAGAATCAACGCGAAGGCAAGCGGGGGGTTATTAGTCCAACAATGCAGCGCAGATGGATGAGTGGCGTTCAAGAGCCTCTCTCCGGCAGGGAGGGAGGATGGAGGCTGTAAAGCAGAGCTGTGACCTGCAAATTGAAAACAGCCATCAGAAGGTCAGCTGCTCCGTCACGCATGGATGGAAATACACAACGAAAATGTTCACAAACATACAGCGACGCGCTGCCAAGTTCCCCAGCTGCTTCTTGGCCAATCCTGGTTTGAGTCCCGTCTGGCGAACTGAGGCAACGCAAACGCTGCGAATCGGTTCTGCTAATTGACCTAACGTCAATTTATTTAATAAAATCAGGTCCGTTTTACAAAACAGTTATTTTCTCCTAAAGATCAGTTTAATTTCCTGTTGGTCAAACCAGTCAGGATGAAGCCAGAGTCCCAGAGACGTCACACTTACACTGGAAAGTCTTTCATTTTTTATAAATATGCATTTTCTTATGTTCAACCCTGCTGAACATGAGCTTTGAACATTTATTTGAATTTTGTTAAAGAGTAAGACTAAGTAAAGCAGAGCTTAGCTAAAAGCTACTAAGAAACTCCTAGTAAAACTAGTGGCTAATTAAAGTCGCTAGCTACTTGCTAATTAGAAGCTATAAGATAAAAGCATAGCTGTTAGTTGCTACTCATAGTAAAGCTAGCAGCTAATAACAGCTGCTAAGAGACAAACTAGCTGCTAAGCTAGGTGCTTGTTGCTCGTGAAGAAGGAAGTTGTGCTCAGTGTCTTTGTTTCCTTCAGTGGTTCTTGGTCCAGCGCCCCCACAGGCCAGGAGGGGAACAACAGCTGAAAATAGAATAAATGTTGCAATTTTGGTCAATGGAATCAAGTCTCCTGCCACAGACTGGCGACCTGTCCAGGGTGACCCCGCCTCTCGCCCGGAACGTAGCTGGAGATCGGCACCAGCAACTCCCGACCCCGTTAGGGACAAGGGTGAAAGAAAATGGATGGATGGAATCAAGTCTCCTGGACTGTGAGGTGTGTAAACCCTCTTAAATTAATTTAAATAGTCTGCCTTACATATGTTAATCACAGGTCTTAAATATTGTTGTTTCAGGACCTTTAATCTGGAATATCTGGTGTTTTTTGTGGGACTTTTCTGTCAGGTAAAAGTTTGTGTCGTGTACAAACATCATCGTTGCGTTCTGTAACTTGAGGCGGTTGTAGCTACTGTTCATGCTAACATGCTAGCTAGCCACATAAGTTAGTGGCTACTTCTATATTTATATTCACTAGACCCATAGTTTTTCAATCTTACATTTCATTCAGCGTTGCATTAAAAGTGTCTTAAAACATCTTAAATGTGACTTGCTGAAACCTCTGTGGTGAGTTCAGGGAACAATGTTTGTTGTGTTTGTTACGGAGGGCAGAAAGTTCAATAGTGGAATAAAACATCTTCGTTTTATTCCACTATGTCATACTTTTTATTCCCTCGCCGCAGCTGAAAGTTGAAAGTCTGACCTCCACTGAAGAACAACAGCTCCATCATTGATCTGCGAGAGCCGCGTGAACGGTGGGTGGCCCGTTTTATCTGGAGAGTTTCATCTGGGTGGTTAGCCATGTACACGAGTCACAGGAGATGACATCATCATTACATCTGCTCGCATGCACAGCGTTGTCCAAGGTCTGAGCAACAGCTGCCGTCTTCTCACCAGCTGCCAGATCCTCTTCGTTATCCCACTATTACTAGCTAGCAGCAGCTGCAAAGCTAGCAGCAGCTGCAAAGCTAGCAGCAGCTGCAAAGCTAGCAGCAGCTGCAAAGCTAGCAGCAGCTGCAAAGCTAGCAGCAGCTGCAAAGCTAGCAGCAGCTGCAAAGCTAGCAGCAGCTGCAAAGCTAGCAGCAGCTGCAAAGCTAGCAGCAGCTGCAAAGCTAGCAGCAGCTGCAAAGCTAGCAGCAGCTGCAAAGCTAGCAGCTACTCCCACAGGAGGCAACCAGCAATCACGAAGTCTCTGTATGGCGAAAGGAATCCATGTTCTGCCTATTTCCAAAATAGTATTATTGATTTATCTTTGTCAATACAAATATCACTTAAGGGACAAGTAATTAAAAAAAAAAGCTTAATAATATCTATTTGGTACTGGTAGAAAAAACAACATGTTTAATAATAACCTGTAAATATGTTTAAAAGTGACTCACTGTACTGATTATTGAGGCATTATTTTTGTGGCATAATGTTAAGAATCAAAATGTTTTCATATTTAATTTCTTTTTCCTGACTGTATATAGAAACTATTTATCAATTTCTTGAATTTCTAACCACTCAGATGCCTAACAAGGATTTAAAAGAAGCTGTTTTTGCCACCAAAATAAGTTAAAATTATGATTTTTTAATTTTATTTATTTTACAAAATTTTTATTATTTGTCATTTTGTTATAAATTTATTTTTATGCAAATTTGGATTATTGCATGGTTATTATGTGGTTCTAGTTCTAGAGCCATACTCGTATGTTCAGTCATACAGATAGTTAATAGCTACTAAATCTATCTATGAAGAGACCAACAGCAAACCAAAGTAAAGCTAAAAGCTAATCAGTGAAGCTAACAACCAATCAGTGAAGCTAACAACCAATCAGTGAAGCTAAAAGCTAATCAGTGAAGCTAACAACCAATCAGTGAAGCTAACAACCAATCAGTGAAGCTAAAAGCCAATCAATGAAACTAACAACCAATCAGTGGAGCTAACAACCAATCAGTGAAGCTAAAAGCTAATCAGTGAAGCTAACAACCAATCAGTGAAGCTAAAAGCTAATCAGTGAAGCTAACAACCAATCAGTGAAGCTAAAAGCTAATCAGTGAAGCTAACAACCAATCAGTGAAGCTAAAAGCTAATCAGTGAAGCTAACAACCAATCAGTGAAGCTAATAGAAAGACTAGCAGGTAATGTGAGTGACACTAACAGCTACTCAGGGATATGCTAATTTTTATGACTTTATCCTCATTATTTCAACTTTATTCCAGTAATATAACAACTTCTCACATTATAATTTTTTTAATCATATTATTTCAACTTTACTCTTATAATTAAAAAAAAATTCTACCTTGTCACCATTTCTTTGTCTTACATATAAAGTGGAATTACGAGATAAAACATGTTTGTTTAACCAACGGAGGTAGTCAGGTTTTACAGTGCACTGTTAAACTATCGGCTGACTATGGGCTCTACTGGAGCAGACAGCCTGACTAACTGACCAGTTTCAGGAGAGAGCAGAACTCTAAAAAAATGTAATCCTGCATTCATCAGGCATTTAGTTTGAATTTCTGCCTCAGTTTAGGCTGATAAAATATCTCAATAAAATCAGCAACAGAAGGAAAAACGATGAAATCACTTGTAGCTAAAATGTTTCGTTTGCTAAGCTGAGTTTCGAAGCTGCAGCGACTCGTTTTGTTTTTCACCAACCAACAAAGTGGAGAAGTGTTTCTGTTGCCTGGAAGGAAGGAAGACGTTCCTGTCCGCTGAGCTTCCTGCTCTTCTGCTCCGGCCTGTAAACACGGATCCACTGGACCCGTCAGCACGGAGGCCCGGTTCTGATGATGCCGGTCCTCTGAGAGCTCGTTTCCCATAACATAAGTTCACATTCCTTCAGTTTATTGCTATAAACTGCAGTGCAGCGTCACAGAGGACGGAGCGAGTCCACAGCCTGGGAGACGACCAACAGGGCAGCGACCGACGGCCGGGAAGCAGAACATGGAAAAATACCATCATTCTGTGGGGAAACAGAACCCGGATTTCCCCCCCAGACCAGCAGAGGGAGGCGGCGAGTTTCAGCCTTACAGGCAGAAAATAAAGAGATACCAAACAATTAATGTCATCAAACCCGCAACCTGCTCAGCGTCCTGAGGGCCGGACCCGATCCGTTTACCGACCCGATCCGTTTACCGACCCGATCCGACACTGGAGCCGTTTACCGACCCGATCCGTTTACCGACCCGATCCGACACCGGATCCGTTTACCGACCTGATCCGTTTACTGACCTGATCCGTTTACTGACCCGATCTGACACTGGAGCCATTTACTAATAAAAACAATAAAAGTTGATTCTGGAGCAGCAAAGTAACTTTTTGACTTTCAGTGAAAGTTTCTCCAAATATTTCCTCTGATTATAGATGAAAATTCTCCTTCTGCATCTACTGGAAAAGTTTGTATCATCTTTGAGTTGTGGCCGAGCGGCCGCACAAAATCACTCCAAGGGCCACAAGTGGCCCGTGTGCCGCACTTTGGACAGCGCTGCTCCTGATGCTCACTTGGTCCCTGAAGTCTCAGAGACAGACGGATGGCCGGAGGAAGACAGGAATCCCAGAGCGATATGAATATTGGAAGCACCTGTCACTGTGGATTTGGTCCGGTGGCCACGTCCCGGGTCAGAACCGCCTGGATCCGTTTCACCCCAAGCTGAGATTAAAGGCCAATGAGCAGGAAGGCAGAAGGATCCTGCAGAACTTCTCCTCACCATTTGCAACGTGATTTTAACGTTTTCCAGCACCACACTTCATAATTCCAGGTTTCATGACAAGATGTCTGCAGTTTAAATGTTAATTCTGATTAAAATCTCGAAATTTGAAAATTTGTTTAAACTTTGAGCGAAAATAAAGGAGTTATGAATCAATGAGCTGCTAATTTGGATTTGGGCTAAAAATTAGCTGTGCTAACTGAAAAGCACTAATAATAAACGTTAACTACGCTAATGCTAAAGTGCTACACCAACACAGAATGGAGTGGAAGCTAATGCTATAGTGCTAACTTCACTACCAATTATTTCTTCCACTGGTGGGAAACACTAGCTAAAACGTTAGCAGCGCTAACCTAAAACCACAAATCATAAACATTGGTTCCCCTACCACTAAAACGCTACACAACAACAAGCTACTTAGCATAAGCTAATGCTAAAGTGGAACTGCTACATAAACAGACTTCATCTACTTCAAAATAAGAGCATGGATTTAAATTCTAACTATTTCAAGAATTCATAAGTTGAATTTTTTCCAAACATGTATTTAAGGGAAGCTAACTGTGCTAAATGTTTCCAAAGTTAGCATAAGCGCTAAATGAAAGGTTTGTTGTGCTAACATGCTAACATCTCATAGCTGTTAGCATGTTAGCCGCTCCTCTTTCCATCTTTATCTGCATTATAAATCCGGGCCAAGACGCTGGTGGCGGTTTGTTTCTCTGCCGTTTGAAAGAGAAAGTCCAGTTGGCTCATTGAAGCATCATGCTGTCTCCTCTCAGCTACTGGCAGTCCCAGTGCAAATACAAAACCACAAGGCAACTGGTGGAGGTCAAAGGTGCTCAGAGTTATGACTAGCAGAGGAATATTGTTTCCAGCTGGATGGGTAAATTAGGATGGACTCATTTGTATTAAAGTGAAACATAAACAAGAGTTCCTGACTCATCCGTCCTGCGGACTGATTTCAAGTGGACCTCAGAGGTTCTCAGCGGCTCCCGGCGTTTCACACAAATACTCTGACAGATGTGTATCTTACTCTGACTGGAGAATCCATGAGATTCACTTCTGACATGTTTTCATAAGGAAAAAGATGATTAATTAGCAACCTAACTATTTAGTTAGCAAACTAAAAAAAGGCTATTAAGCTAGCAAGTGAAATATTTAGTTTGTACATTTTTAGCTCCATGCTACATAATTATGTAGCTTGTTAACATTTAGCTAACAAGCTAAATATACAGCTACAAATATTTAGCTCAAGTCTAGCTAAATATTTAGTTAGCTCTGATCTAGATAATTATTAAACATTTAGCTTCAATCTAAATGTTTAGTCTGGAGCTAATTGTTAACTTTGATTTAAATATCAGTTTTAAATCTGGAACGCAGAGATAATCCAGATTATGAGGATGTGTTTTGAGGTGTTGACTGAAGCTGGAGAACAGGACGGTTGACCTGAGGTCACAGCAGGGTCTTCAGAAAGATGACCCTCTGCTCTGCGCACAGGAAAAAATAGCACAAATACTTAGTTAAAAATATCCAGGTTAAAAATAAAACTGATTCTGCAGTTGCAGATCGGATTCAGCAGGTCGAACCGGTGGAGAAAATCCAGATCAGCTCTGAAATATTCCAACATGGCTCCATTTTAACTCCTTCAGCAGCTGAACCCGGTCAGCTGCGGTCGACCCGATTCACTTCGGATAATGAGGGGCCGAAAATAACTCTGGACAAACCGGCCGACAGGAAGCCCGATATCCGACTGAGAGCCTGAGGCACTGCAAAAACTAACCGTAGAAATTACACCGGCTAATAAAAGCTTTGATGTAACAGAGGGGAGGATCAGTTTCACCAGGTTCAGTGAAAAGAAATCCACCAAAATGGAGCAAAAATGGGAAAATTCATGAAAAGAAATTTTATGAATTTCTTTGTATCGTCAGAAGAATTTTGATTCATCGTGACGACATGTTTACAGTCCACAAAGCTAAAGCTAACACTTGGACTGTTGATTTTACTTTAGGGAGCACACTTCTGCTAATAGGCTAATTGTGCTAATAAGAAAGCTAAGTTGTCATTTAGCGCTTTAGCTAATTACAAAAACGTTACTTAAAGTGTTGGGCACGTTTAATTGAGTTTCACTGAAGTGTGGGGAAAAAAAAGAAAGTCTAAAACTCACCAGCTTTTAGTCTGTGCAGCATTTCTTCATTAATGATTTATTCATTTATTCCTTATTAATATTCTGAAGTGGGAATATTTTCTCTGATCTTCTCAAACAGAAAAAGCTTCAGATCTGCTGAACACAAACCAAATGTCGTCTTTTAATCATGAGGCCATTGATTAACTCAACAGGTGAATATTTACTGTCAGTTCTGATCTGATGAATTATTGATTCAAACAAAGAGAAAGAAATATAAAAACAGAAAAAAAACGGGAACGACGAAACTTTAGACAAACAGGCTGGTTATAAATCAGTTGGTTTAGTTTCTGGTGCAAATCTCTTAGTACATTTGAAATAACACAAGATAAACTTACAACTAACTTTTCAGCAAGAAGTTGTTATAAACTATTTTAATGGAAAAGTTATAATTTCACTGGCAGATTATTTTACTTGTAACATGACAACATTTTATAAGTGAGATAATCTGCCAGTGGAACAAAAACTTTTCCCATCAAAATTAAGGAATTACTTAATATTACTGCTTTTTCTTGCTGAAAAGTTGTAGAAACGAGACAAACATTTTGTGTTTTTACAGTGTTTTAAAGGGAAACACTAGAAAAATTTCTGAATTCATACAGAACTGAATTATTTTCATTTTTCTCCAGATCTGGGATATAATAAAAGAAAATTCAGGAGTTTTTCAGAATTCTGGAGATTAAAAAACATTAGAGAAAATACTTAAACCTGGAAAGCAAGCTGTTAGCTGCTAGCTGTTAGCTGCTAGCTGCTAGCTGCTAGCTGCTAACTGTTAGCTGAGCCTGGATCAAAACCTTCCCACTAGAATAAAATCTTAACACGTTTTAAAAGTAATATGAACATTTTATGAAAAACTGATTATCTGCAGCTTCATAATAATAATATTAATAATTTCACGGCAGATCGAGCTAGCTGGCCGTTAGCTAACAACCACAGACTGAATCACATAAACATTCAAGACCATAAAAACTCAATTATCTTCAAAGTGTTTCCTGAACCCAGAACCAGGACGACGTCCACCGCATCAGAACCAGAACCAGAGCCAGAGCCAGAACCAGAACCAGAGCCAGAACCAGAACCAGAGCCAGAACCAGAGCCAGAACCAGAGCCAGAGCCGGAACCAGAGCCGGAACCAGAACCAGAGCCAGAGCCAGAGCCAGAGCCAGAGCCAGAACCAGAACCAGAACCAGAGCCAGAGCCAGAGCCGGAACCAGAACCAGAACCAGAGCCAGAACCAGAACCAGAGCCAGAACCAGAACCTAACCAGAACCAGAGCCAGAACCAGAGCCAGAACCAGAACCAGAGCCAGAACCAGAGCCAGAGCCAGAGCCAGAGCCAGAACCAGAACCAGAACCAGAACCAGAGCCAGAACCAGAACCAGAACCAGAACCAGAGCCAGAACCAGAGCCAGAGCCAGAACCAGAACCAGAACCAGAACCAGAGCCAGAGCCGGAACCAGAGCCAGAACCAGAACCAGAGCCAGAGCCAGAGCCAGAGCCAGAGCCAGAACCAGAACCAGAACCAGAGCCAGAGCCGGAACCAGAGCCAGAACCAGAACCAGAGCCAGAACCAGAGCCAGAACCAGAACCTGAGCCAGAACCAGAATCAGAACCAGAGCCAGAACCAGAATCAGAACCAGAGCCAGAACCAGAGCCCGAGCGAGAATCAGAACCAGAACCAGAACCAGAACCAGAACCAGAGCCAGAACCAGAGCCAGAGCCAGAGCCAGAGCCAGAACCAGAACCAGAACCAGAACCAGAGCCAGAGCCGAACCAGAGCCAGAACCAGAACCAGAGCCAGAACCAGAACCTGAGCCAGAACCAGAATCAGAACCAGAGCCAGAACCAGAATCAGAACCAGAGCCAGAACCAGAACCAGAGCCAGAACCAGAGCCAGAGCCAGAGCCAGAACCAGAACCAGAGCCAGAACCAGAGCCAGAACCAGAACCTGAGCCAGAACCAGAATCAGAACCAGAGCCAGAACCAGAATCAGAACCAGAGCCAGAACCAGAGCCCGAGCGAGAATCAGAACCAGAACCAGAACCAGAACCAGAGCCAGAACCAGAACCTGAGCCAGAGCCAGAACCAGAGCCAGAACCAGAGCCAGAACCAGAACCAGAGCCAGAGCCAGAGCCAGAACCAGAACCAGAGCCAGAGCCAGAACCAGAACCAGAGCCAGAGCCAGAACCAGAACCAGAGCCAGAACCAGAACCTGAGCCA
This sequence comes from Poeciliopsis retropinna, assembly GCA_010277075.1. Taxonomy (NCBI): domain Eukaryota; kingdom Metazoa; phylum Chordata; class Actinopteri; order Cyprinodontiformes; family Poeciliidae; genus Poeciliopsis; species Poeciliopsis retropinna. The sequence goes on along the minus strand of VMRM01000037.1, from coordinate 1,838,990 downwards.
GAACCAGAATCAGAACCAGAGCCAGAACCAGAATCAGAATCAAAATCAGAACCAGAACCAGAATCAGAACCAGAGCCAGAACCAGAACCAGAACCAGAATCAGAACCAGAGCCAGAGTGAATCAGAACCAGAATCATTTATTATGCATGAGAGGAATAAAACATTTCAAAAGGTTCCACATCCATGAAAGTGAACCCAGAGCCGACTGCAGGCGACGCGGCAGATGATGCACCATGACGTCACCATGAGGTCAGAACAGGATGCAGCAAAACACAACATGGAAAATATTTTAGCTTTAAAGGAAACCAGAAACTAAAGGAACAGTTAGGACTTTTTTTGTTTTTAGAAAAATTGTTACTTCACTGTTTAGCTAAAGACTTGACGAGACCTTTCCATGTATTTTCTTACTTTTATTCACCTTTAAGTGATTATTATTACTTTAACATAAATGCTAACTCTTACTTTCTGATTTCAGTCGGCCATTTAGATTCTTCGCAGAACAGCTGCAGAACGCGTCTCACTCTTTGTTCTAAGAAACTTTTCTATTTGGCACGTCCTAGCTAAGGTAGCCTAGCAATGTTAGCTATGCTAGCTATCATAGCCTAGCTATGATAGCTATGATAGCTTGATAAATTGACTGGCAGCCAATCAAAAATACGAGAATAGGAAGTAACATTCCAATAAATTATTTTAAAGTACATTTCTTGATAATTATTGACAAGAAATATTAAATATAAGACAAACATTTTAATTAAAAACATACAATACAAAATGTTTATATTTTTATTCCTGCATTTTTTGGAGTAGATTTGGTTAAAGTGTTCATATCATTTATGTACATTTGATTGCAGTTATTTTATTTTATTAAACAATGAGCCTTCAGTGTTTATGAGGGACAGCAAATAACTTAACCTAAACAAAAACCTAAAGTAAATTTTAGAATAAAACATTACTATATTGTTCATGTTTTCCTGCTGTAAAGCACTTTGAACTGCTGAAAATGTGCTGCACAAATAAACTTTATTTATTGACTGAAAACCAAAGATTCTCCCTAAAAGTATTTGTGAAAACATATCTTAATATTTAAACACCAAATATACTGTAAAACTGTCTTAGCTCAACCGCAGAAGCTAGCATCTACGGTTTCCTTCATCTCAGCTTTCAGCCAATCGGTGCCAAGGAAAGGAAATGGAGCTTTTTGATTGGCTGCTTTCCAAACAGTTCGTCTTTGCAGTTCAACATTTTGTCTTAAAAACTGCAACCCGTTGGGTTTTCTGCGAATTATTTTACAGAACCATGAACTGTCGTTTTCTACCTTTCAGAGAATCTGATATTTTATAAGACAAAAGATCAAATAAACCATGTTTCAAAACAAACATGGATCTGACAAAAACAAAACACTGTTTTTACAGTGTAAACAAGGAAGTGCCGAGCAGCAGCCATCTTTAAATGTCGCTGAATTTCTTCTTTGGTGGTGGCGGCTGGCGGTTGCTATGGTTACAGCTTCAGTTTTCACATCCTTTATTTGCACCAGTTTTATTCTACTTCCGTTAAAATCTACTTTTCAAAACAGCAAAGGCGGATTAATCTGGATTATTTCATGGAAGTGATAAAACAATAAACACCGAGTTCAGTTTTATCACCTGCATACGATCAAAGATGGCCGATATTTAGGAAACATGGCCGCCACCGTCAGGCCCTCATCACCAGCCGCTGTGTCAACACTAGATATAAAACATCAGCCGGGGGTTAAAGGTCACGGATTATAAAAATCCAGGAAGCCTCGGCTCCAGATTATCAACATGAAAAACTAATCTGGATTATTTAGTTCCTTAGAGGATAATAAAACTAAACGACTAAAACTGCAGACAGATTTCAATATTTAGCTTCCAAACTTATTTAAATATTTTGTTTCCTAATTAAACATTCAGCTTGGAGTTAAATGTTTAGCTTTTGAACTAAATATTTAAGGTAAATTTTTGTTTTGGATTTTAATTTTCAGCTCTGAGCAAAAATATTGATAAATGAAACATTTCAGTATTAAACTCCAGATTAAAATCTCAGCTCAGATTTAAATATTTAGCTTTTTAACCACCATTTTAGTTTTTACTCCTCATCTTTAACCTGTTTGGTTCTGACATCCGGACCAGAACCGGACGCAGGTCCAGTTCAACCAGAACCTCCACCATAACATCATCATCATCATCTGCTCCTCTTCATCACCCCGCCAGCAGGTTCGGTCCGCTGAGGGCCGGACCGGGAGGTTCTGGACGGGTTCGGCGGTTCTGCTGACTCAGCACCAGCAGACAATCAATGGGAGGTTTTAGAAAATCCGCGGATTTTCTCCTGCAGAACCGGAACCAGGACGGGTCCAGGATAAAACCTTTTCCTGTTCGTGTCAGCAGAACTGGAGGTCCAAACGGACCGGTACCGCCGCCAGCAGGGGATCAAAGCCCAACACATCCCGACCCGCTCCAGCCTCCTTACCGGACTCGGCGATCCCGCAGCGGGTTCGGATCCGATCACGCTCCTCCGGCTCGGTTCGGTTCGGCTCGGTTCGGTTCGGGTCTGCGGTGGCTCTGCGCGCAGCTCCGGCGGCTTGAGCTTCACGTTGGAAGTCAGCCCACAGCTTCCTGTTACATCACCGTGGAGTGGAGTTCGAGCCCACAGCTGAGTGACTCCCTCCCACTCCCACGCTGCGAGGGGGCGGGGCGGTTCTGACCCGCAATAACTGCGGTTCCTCTGTTAATGTGCGCAAATCTGTTTCCATGAAATCACAAACCAAACATTAAAATGGAAGCTGCGCAAATAGAAACTCCAGTTTTCATCTCAACAGGATGAGGAGTTTCCTCCAGTCGTTTAGAAATGATGCGTTTCTTTCTGTCACGTGATCAACACCCGGATGTTGCTGCTGGCCGAAACCACGAAGGCGACCGGAAGTCGTCTTCTTCTTCTTCGTGGTTTGTAGTGCAGCTGATTCACAGCAGATCCATCCTTTGCTACAAACCATCAAGTTTGAATTTTAGGCAATAAAATGTTTATTTTCTTATTTATGAAATAAATTTAATTATTTATCTGCATTTTCAATAAGTTTCTAAAACTGTACATCTGAAGGTTCGATGCAATATCTGCAGAATTAAACACATTTTTATCCAATTTATCATCAAAATAATCAATAACTAAAATAATCATTAGTTGCAGCCCTAATATCTATATATTGATCAGTTGTTCTGCAGATTTTCTATGTATTTAATGGATTTTTCACTTATTGTAAACCAGTTTTATCTCCTGACTTTAATAATATTTCATAATCAATTAATAAAAACTTTAGGAAAAAAGATAAATGGTTTCTTAAAGGAAGGATCTCAAAACGTCAAGATAAATATCAAAAAATACATTAAATATGGAAAAAAACATTAAAGTAAATCTTATTATTCCAAATCCAGTTTCTAAAGTATTTTACGCTGCAGATGGTTGAAAAAGCAGCATCCAGATGTTTCATGCATTCAATGGAGATGATAGCAACAGATGTTGATTTTTACTCCATAAAATGATTAATAAATATTTTATTAATTGTTTTATGTCTTATTATTGGACACAAAGAGGAAAATGATGCTGCAGATCAAATTAGCGGCAGGAAACTGAGAAACAAAAGAAGACAAATGGATTTTAGTTCGTTGAATATTTTCCAGGCCCTGAATGCAACATTTAATGCAACGGCGCCCCCTGGTGTTCACTCTGCTGCAGTGACGGACAATAATGACTAAAAACACATTTTCTGGGGTTCGTTTAATCAATAATTGAATCCATTTACAGTGATCAATAACTGCAGACAAACAACTGATGTTCACAGACCGAAATATGAAGCAAAGGAAAATATTTCAACAAATAAAAGAACAAAATTTGCAGCTTTAAAGCTTCGCACCGACAAAACAAACCACAAAAACTCAAACAAAATGAATAATTCATGCAGCATGAAGGCAGAACTGGAAAATTCTCCTATACAGACTTAATATTCATCAGCATAAATGTGCAAAAAATATGTTTTCTTTAGCATTTTTACAGATTGTTACAACTTTGTGGTGAATTGTTTCAGCTTTTTTCTCAAAAATACAGCAGAATATTTTTGCACAGCTGAAATTTTTCACAATTTAGAACTCAGATACCCACAAATAAAACTTCAACAGTTTTAAATCTCTTTGTGTTATTGTATTTTTTAATAGAAACTTTAATATTATTGCAGATAAAAACGATAACAGTCGGATCTTTGCATGAGTAGAGTTTAAATATTTCCCATCAGTCTTTGCTGTTTCCACTGTAAAGACGTTCCTGGTCTTTATTTAACCGATTCACAAACTTATTTTACTTTATAATTTCAGACTTTTCACTTTAGAATTAGAAAAAGACAGAATCTGAACTAAATGTTTCAGTGAAAATGAAGAAGCTCTGCTGATAAAAAGCAGAAACATGAAGCCAGATTAAAGTTCAAAATAATCTCGGAGTTTCTTTAAGTTTCTATTTTGCTCCTGTGTGAAAGTTTTAAACGCCTCTTGTTTCCGGCTCTGAATCTGAGGAATGACTCAAGACTTTTGCACAGAATTGTCCATCATGATGAAAAACATCTCACTATTAAAAAAAGAGATTCTGAAGAAAAAAGACTCGAAGCTATAATACAGAGATAAATACACGTGTAGATGAGGAGTGGCGTCCCGCAGGGCGTGGCGTTCAGTCCCCGCGGTTCACGATGCTGTCGATGTTTTTCTTCCTGATCCGGATCATCCCCCTCCTCTCGCCTGAAACAGAACCAAGCCGTGAGGAAGAGGAGCGGCGGCGGCGGCGGCGTGCTTCGTCTCTGTGTGTTTGGAGTCTTTACCCTTCTGGCCTCTGATGCATTTGTGGAAGCAATGTTTGCGGAGCAGGAAGTTGTTCTGGTTCCCGCCGCAGCCGCTGTAGGAGAACGACTGGCAGCGCCTGGTTTCCGGGTTGAAGGCGAAGCGCCTGGAGGCGCCGCTGCAGCTGCCGCGGTCGATGGGACTGAAGCAGATCTCTGAGGCGCTGAAGTCTGGCAGGCAGACAGACAGACAGACAGTCAGAGAAACAGCGCCTCCACTGGCAGCAGCAGGACGGTGCAGCCGCGTGTTAAAGTCAGATTATCAGAAATAATTTGGGTTGTAAAAGGAAATAAAAAGAGGATCTTGTCATCTTGTTTCAAACTAAATATTAAATTGGCAAACTAAACATTTAACTTGCTAACAGAATAAATACATGAACAACTCATTTAGGCTAGAGGCTAACAAACTAAATGTTTAGCTTACACATTATAAAATTAGCTTCAAACTAAATCATTTAGTTTGAAGCTAAATCATTTAGTTTGAAGCTAATTATTTAGCTTACTAACTAAATATTAGTGCGAAGGGAAATATTTCGTTAGCCTGCTAAATTAAGCACTTAGCTTGCAAACTAACACAGTAGCTTCAAACTAAAAGTTTTTAGCTTCGTAAATAAATATCAAGTTTGGATCTAAATATTTAGTTTAAAGCAAAGATTTTAGTTTGAAGCTAAATATTTATGTATCTTTGGTTGCATGAAAATCCTCCCAAGATGGCCGCTGCCTCGTGTCGTTTCTTTAGGCTGAGCTGAAAATAAATTTCGTTGTGCTTCTTTATGACAGTAAAGACTTTCTGATCTGATGCCGGCTAGTTTAACGCCATCAGGATGTTTTTATTTACATGTCAGTGAGTTTTAAACGCACGGCAGCCATTTTGGAATATGAGGTCGACTTGGTGAAAAAAATAACTCCTGATCTTAAAGTCAAACAACCAAAATGTCCAGGGAGAATAAAAATATATGGGACTTTATTCAAGATCACTTCTATTATTTACTTCATAATTATCAAAAACAAAAATATGTAAACATATTCATTTTGTCTATTAGTGTAAATAACTTTCCAGCAACATTTGTGTTTTATTTCCTTTATGCTACATCACAAATAATCAAAAGGCCGTTTCTATAGAGTCACTTTGATTATTGTTTTAATAATAAATCTCACAAACTGCTCTTATTGTACAATCATATATAGAAATTCAGTGGATTTATTTTGGCATCAAGTAACTTTAACTCTCATCTCAGGCAGTTTCTACCTGCAGCTCAAGTTCTGGCTGTTAATCTTTCCTCCTGCGTCTCTTTGTTCCCTCGCTGGGATGAAGCGTTTTATATAGTTTATCGCCACTGCATTGACTGTGTTTCTGGGCAGGATTATCTCTGACCTTTCTGGGCAGCTGCCTGTTATGACTTTATCCATTAATTCCTTCAATGCTCGGTTTCTATCTCCGTTTCTTTTAAGTAGATTCTTTAAAAGAGAAGGATAAATTACATCTATCTATCTATCTATCTATCTATCTATCTATCTATCTATCTATCTATCTATCTATCTATCTATCTATCTATCTATCTATCTATCTATCTATCTATCTATCTATCTATCTATCTATCTATCTATCTATCTATCTATCTATCTGTTTTATCTGTTTTATCTAAAACTGTTCCTCCATTTAGCCACCAGGTGTCACTGTGACGCCTCTGGTTCTCACTACCTCGTCCTGTTTATGTTTCAATCTTTGTGGTTTGAAACTTAAAGCTTACAGACCTGAAATACTATTTAGCAATAATTTTGTTATTGAGCAAATTATTGGCTATAAATGAGAAAACTCGGCCTGTCAAAGAGCTTCCTCTGGTTTCATCATTAGAGCCTGAATGGCTTAAAACAAAAGGAAGTGTGTGTTTGTTTTTGCTCCATAATGCTAAGGTTAGCTACAAGGATGTCAATAGCTTTTAAATCAAAGTTAGATAAAATGCAAGTGTTAGCTTAACTGCTACCATGAGTATGTGAGTTATCACTAGCATGTTGACTAACATTAACTTAACTTATGAGCACAAAGACCTAAAATGCTAAGATTAGCTAAAATGCTAACAGTAGCATGCTGAAGTTGAGTAATGTACGTCGTCTAGTATGTAACCAGCTGTGTTCAAGCTAAAATGAGCAAAAATGCTAAAGATACATTAATGACAGAGATAGCTCTATGGCTGCCACTGTCATGCTAACATTAACTCACTCCATTCAGTATGCTAAGATTAGCTGTTATAGCAGAATGAGCTAAAATGCTAATTTTAAACTGTCAGTATGGTGTTTATTTCTAACATGTTGACAATCAAGTTCATCCATTTAGCATGTAAAGTTTAGCTTCTAAATCTAAATAAGCTAAAATGCTAAAATTAGCTTAGCTTCTTCATCACTGTGGATTATCACTAGCATGCTGACTAACACTGACTTACTACATATGAGAACGTCAGTGTTTTAGCTACATTTAGCTAAAATGCTAAGGCTAAAATTCTTATTTCACTTTGCCTTTGATTAAAAATACTTTAAATATCGTTTAGTTCTGATCTGGTTTGCATCTTTTCATTGATTCTCTTTGATTATTTGCATTGTAAGGTTCATTGTGCTTCAGCATGTGGATGACTGTAAGTGGCCTGGCAGATAAACTCGACTCAGTAACCAGGAGCTGAAACTGTGGGAACCGGATCCACCTGAATCTTTTCCTCACTATTTTTCTCTGACAAGAGCGAAATTGACTTTTTTGAGCAATAACTCTCTTGCGCTCTGCAGCCGCGACACCAAACAGCCAGGAAATGAGAAATATGCTCCCTCATAACTAATACCCAATGGGGGCACTGATACCCTCTGGTTCTGACCTTTGACCCCCAGTCCAACCAGCTGAACGTCAAACTGTGAATCCAGCTAACAGTGAAATGTTCTGGTTTAACGGATGCCAGCAGTTCTCCTCCTGTCTGTGTGTGTGTGTGTGTTTGGCCGGGTTGTGGGTTTGATTCTGCATGTGGGTCAACATGTCATCCAGAGACATTTGTTTCAGGAAAATGGGGCCAATCAGAGAACGTTCTGAAACATTGGCTCAAGGTTTTCCAGATGTTAACTTCATAAACTCTCCAGTTGTTTCCGCCCTTTTAAAATCTGTTTTATATCTCGGTTCTGCTGAAACGACTTTATCCGATTCCCACTGACTAACGGGAGGCGTCACCAACCTGGAGCCGGCTGATTCTGTCTTTTCCATCGTTTCCTCCAACAGAGAGAGTTTCCACTTTATTATTGAACTTTTTCATTCACTGAAGTCCAACAGGCATTAGCTGTGATTTACCAACATGCTAATGTTACTGTTAGCATAACGCTGTTGTTGGTGTTGGCATTATGTTAATAATATTGCTAACATTATGCTAATGTTATTGCTGCCATTATTCCAATACTATTCTATATTAGTGTCGCAATCATGCTAACAGTTGCTGTTAGCATCATGCTAACATTATTGCTAACTTTCTTCCCTTTGATCTTCTATTGCTGATAAAAATCTCAGCTGCAGCTGAAGTCCAGGAGTTTGAGAATTTGACAATTTTATATGAAAATTTATGTTTAAAAAAATCTAAATGAAATAATTTCACTTCTGGTAAAAATGAATTTCTGAGCAAAACATTAAGAGCTTTTGTTTTGAAGGGTTTTAGTAACGTGATTTAGTTTGATGGCGAAGGTCACAAAATGTCCCTGCTTGATGAATCAAACGCACCCAATAACAGGAAAGTATGAAGATTAATTATTTACTTCAGAAAGCAAAAGTTATAAACCGAGCAGCAGAATTAGCTTTAGCATTAGCTACTTGTTCCCATCCCAACCTTTAATGGTGAAATAATTACAACATAAGAGTTTTAACACGTTAAATATGAAATATTATTATTCTGTTGACATAACGAAACAGTTTTTTACCTCTTTGTGAGTCGGAGGCGTTGAGCTGCACCTGCGGTTCGCTCACAGCCAGCTCCTCTGCAAAACAAACATTTATTAAAGCATCTTCTTCTCTCTACTGGCTGGAAACATTTATAACGTGACAGGAAGATAACCTGTTTTTACGTTGGGTTTTATTTCTTTACGAAAACAACAAAACATTTTCCTCAGAGTTAAGAGTGTAAATTAGCTCCTGAAAACCTGCAGTGTTGGAAATATATTTATAGAAACTTCAGATTTAAAATGCAGGGAAGTTTTTAAATGAACTAATATGCAAATGAAGCCATTATTTGCCTCCTTAAAATGCAGATCTGGGCTGATATGCTGTAAACGTTTCCTCAGGAGGCCGGCGTTAAAAAGTTGGAGATGAAGGAGATTTATGTGAACAGGTGGAGAATTTCAGGGGGGAGAAAATGTTTAAACGCTCAAACAATAAATCAGCTCTGAAATAAGATCTGCTGACAGCAGGAACACAGAGACACAGTTACATCATGAAAGATTTCATTTTACCTCCATGTGTTTCATAATTTGTCCTTCTTAAAGTCGCAGCGTTAATCAATCTGTTTGTTTTTCACTCGGAGGGTCAGAAATAAATTAAAACACATGGTGAGACCATAACTCTTGTGTAAAAGGATTTGAAAGGTTTAAAGTTTACAGAAGCATGACATCATCATCCAGGAAGTGGAGGAAAAACTTCCACTAATTTACAAACATGCTCATTTTAAATCCGTGTAATATATATGTTCTCTTTCTAAATGAGGGATTAGCATCCTTTGCTAACTTTGAAACTATGAAGCACATATTTTTTCCTTCCACTCAACTTCCTGTGGATTTGCTATAATGTTTTGCTACATTCTTACATTCTTAGACACATAATAATCTAAATAGTATGTGTTTCCTTTCTAAGACAAGTAACAATTTAGCGTTTCTGCTAACTTTGTCCTTCCACACAACTTTCTATGAACATGGTACAACTTTTGTCCAATATTCTAATTATTTTAGGCACAAATTGTTTGAAATATTTCACTCCAGATCATGAATTTATATGCCAAGTAACATTAGCAATTTTTTTTACTGTTTTTAAAGAACAAGTCAGAAGTAAAAACCAGATATAATTTAGCTGCAAGTAGAATATAATGTAAATAAAAACCTGCTGCCGTGTTTGGACCGGCCGTGGCGGGTTTCCTCACATGGACTTCTGTCGCAGCCGTCGGTTCGTCTGTAAAACCAAAACAAGAAGCAAAAAGGAAAAGAAACCATTTTATCATCAAAGTTTTTCATCTTATAAAATTGTTCAGACTAATTGATTTTTCTACGCATCACAGAGTGAAATAGTTGCTTCTTCTCTTATTTCCTGACAATCTCAGCTTCCAAACTCCTTCTGCCTGTGAGTGGAGTTAATCGAGTCGGTCAGTTAAAACCATTTAAATCAAAGTGAAAAGTGATTTCATGCTCAGCTGAAAATTCATCACAAAGTTAATTATCTGAGGTTGAGCTGTTTGGATTACGCCGCTGCTCTGAAAGGCTGTCGATGCTTCGAGGTAAAGGACAGAAACGACGTTCCTCATTTACATTCTGCAGCTGCGGCTCACAAACCGATGCTTTGACTAGGCCGTAATGAGGCTGACCTGTGCTGAGGCATCTCTGCTGGCAGTCGGCCATGCTCCTGAAGTTGTTGGCGTTGCCGAAGCAGCCGCCGTAGTAGAAATGTCTGCACTGCTGAGTCTGGCTGTCGAAGAAGAAGCGCTTCACCAAACCGCGGCAGGGGCCCGGGGCCTCCGGCAGGTGACACGGGTTCTTATCGTCTGGCAGAAACACAACAGAGAGACGTCGTTAACAGCAGCAGGAAACACAAATTGTTCAGCTGAACCAATCAAAAACTTACAAAACCGTGACATCATCATATGGACCCTGGAGCCCGGGGGTCACGACATTTTTGGATTTTAATTATAATCACAAAACCTATTCTATTTGGTTATTAAACCCCCCCAGCAAATCTAGAGCAGCTAACGGTTTAGCTAACAGCTCCTTCTATTTAATGTTTAGCATTAGCTTTGCTAAAAACTATCTTACTGCAGCACTTTTGTGTTAGCAGAGCTAATGGCTATGATCGCATCTTTAGAGTTAGCACAGCTAATGTTTTAGTTAGTGGTGCCCACTACTTAAAATGGCTGAGTTTAGCACTTTAGCATTAGCTTCTTCTACGTACCATGCTGGATTAGCGCTTTAGAGACAACAGAGCAAATATAACTAATCCTTTAGGGTTAGCACAGCTATTGTTTGAGCTAGCTGTGCCTTTTCCTCAAAATGGTTGAACCTAGAAGTTTAGCATTAGCTTTTGCTAAATATGGTGATAGAGTGTTTTAGCGTTAGCAGAGCTAATGTTTAGGGTGAGGGAAGCCGGGTCTTCTAATGTTTATGGTTGTTCGTAGCATTTAGCATTAGATTTCACAACATTCTATGGTGGTACAGCACTTATGTTTTAGTTCATGGTACCCACGACTCAAATTGGTTGAATGTAGCACTTTAGCATTAGCTTCTGCTAATTGCCATGCTGGAATAGTGTTTAGTGTTAACAGATCTAGTTTATATAACGAGTTCTTTTGCTTAGCTCTTTGAAAACAGAACAGCTAATGTTTTAGTTAGCGGTTTCTTCTACTCACAATGTCTGAAATTAGCACTTTAGCATTAGCATTAGCAGAGGGAATGTGTGCGATTAGTGGTTTAGGATCAGCACAGTAATGTTTTGCCATTCATGGCGTTTTCCCAAAGTGTTTAAAGAAAGAAACTGTCAGAGGAAACTTTTACCTTTCAGGAAAGCAACAGAGCTGTTGATTAATTTTATGTAAATATTTGGTTGGACCCCCTGTAGGTCTCGTTGTTTTAGGCTCTCCTCTGGACCGCAGAGAGTTATTCATCAATCAAGACGGCAGAAGAAGAATTCACCTTCTGCCAAACTGAAGTCTCTGTGAGCCAAACGTCCATGAATGCATCACATCTGCACACCTTCTGTTTGCTGATCTGTTTAACCGCCATTAAAACGCCGTGGCTGTAAAATCAAAATGCATTTCATGAGGTGACTTTGGCCCAAAGCTGCGGGCAAACAGATGTGTGAGAAGACTGCAGCATTGTGCTCTTCCTCCAGAGCCACGCGCTGATGAATAATTCACTAAATGTTATTATCTGTTTAAGCTGTGGAGGAATTATGTGTCAGCTTGGTGCTAACGCTGCGCTGAGACGACAGCAGGTACCGGCTCACCGGAGGAAACCCCCGTCTGACAGCCAATCAGCGCAGAGGAGCCCAGATTATTCCCTGATGACAGAAAACAATCCGTTTAATCTGAATACTGCGATTGTTTGGGCCAGTTTGATCTGCAGCAAAACAAGGACGGCTAAAGCTCTTCGTGTGATTTACTCCTTTAAAAGGATTTTATTTACATCTGACAAGAATAAATACAGTTATGGTGTGGGATTAGCAGCGGCCACTAGGGGGCGACATGTCTACAATAATAAACCATTTCTCTAATTTTCTTGATTTTTTTCCATAAATTTCACCTGGAAGCCAAATATCCTGAACTTTGTCTTAGCATTTAGGCTCTAGATAAATAAACTTCACATATAGAAAAACAATATATAGATTTTGCTATAAAAATGTCATTAAAAGTGAGGATATTTCAATTATTTTTAGATAAAATTTTCCCTTTCAGGCTCCATTTTCTGCACTTCTGAAGCAAAAATCTGATTTGTTCTTGTTGTTTCATCAAGTCGAAGGTTTGGTGCGTTTTATGTGGTTGCCTAGCAACAACCTGCTGGGCAAAAACCCGTTTCAATTTCTTTCCAACTTCGGTTACATTTCCCTGATTTTCTTTCTCTTTCCGACATTTCAAAGGTTAAATGTGTAACTTTTGGACCGGATGGAAACAGTAGGAACTGTTTATGTCCTGATTTACAGACTCTGTCTTCTTCTGGTGCTGAATTACGGCGCATCAGTCGGATAAAATGCAACACTTTGACAATAATCGCATCCGACTGAGTTCCACATAGAAAAGTGGCAAAAACTGATGAAAAGTTGTGAATCATTTCACAGCTGAGAAACGTCGGCTTTGGGTCGGATCCGCCTGCTGGGAGAACGTAGCAGGCAGAAATTACATTTCATTTATATTTTCTCTTTGTATAATGGATCCTGGTGTATTTAAATGGTTTAATCACTTGAATTTTTCAGAATTGCTAAAGTTAATATTGAAAACTTTGTTTTTAAAGTTTTTTGGGAACTGAATAAAAATGTCGTCAAGGTGGTTTAAAGGTGCTGAAGTTATTTTGTTTCCTCTGTTAGTCTCAACTTTTGCAGCTTTGACTTTCTGTGCTGCAGTTTTATTACAATGTATGTTAATAATTTAGAGCTCAAAGCGAAGCTGACATGCAGAAACACTTCGGTTGTCATTCTGTCAAAGCTGCACTTTGCTGAACTCAGCCTGATTTCACCAACTGACTGCAGAAAATCCAGCAAACCTCTGCATCCATTTGGATTCATTTACTCATAAATACTAAACGATTCCCTCATTTCTTCATTCTTTCCTCCCAAACATCTTATTTATCAGTTCTCTGCTCTTTCTGCAAAGTAAAACCTTCACAGTGTTGTAAGTTACCGTCTCTTTTTGGACCCTGTGCTAACAAGCTAGCATAAAACGAGGTGGAAAACAGGTGATCTGAGAATCAAGAGTAAATATTCTGAAAGGTGATTACAGGTAGATGAGTAAAGAAGTAAAACTCAACAAAACAATGTGCAGAAACTTAAAAATGAACCCCGAGTTGTTGAGAAGTCTGGAGCAGACTGAAGTTTTTCCCCATGATTTCCGTGTTTACACCTGGAGAAAGTGTTGAAATGGATCTTTTGTTGTGGCCTTGCTGTACCCATGAAGCCGAGTCACGCCATGCAGGCCAAAGAAACTGGGATATCTCAGGTGCGTGCTCCAACTTGTGGCTTTCAGCATGACTGGGAGGAGAACAGGTGAGCAAAACTTTCCATCTGGGACTCAAAAAGCAGAACCAAACCAAACCAAACCGCTGCTGCTGCTGCTGCATGTTTTTACTGATGAAGCAACAAGTCCTGACTGACTGACATTTAGACTCGTTATCATATGAAAGAGGCTGAAAACAGCTGAGCTGCTAACAGTTGTCCCGTTTGGTGGTGGCAGCATCATACTGAGTTGTTAAAGTGTTAAAGGGATTTTCTTCCTTTTAATGTGTCGTTTAAAATTAAATTAGTTAATGCACTAATAATAATAGAGCTAATATTCATTTAACATGTTAGCATTTTCTAACTTTGAACATTTTTGGCACCGTTAGCATCCCCTAATTAGATCTAAACCTCTAATTTCTTTGGCTGTTTTGTAAACTTTCAGTTGAATAAAGTTTGACACTTCAAGTAGTGAGTTTATGTTCGTGCTCTTATTTTGAAGGGGTGAGGTTCTGTTTCCTGTCCTTTCTCCGCCTGTCATGCAGAAAGTGATGTTCATTCTGTATTAGATCAATTACCCAGAATGCATCACTGCAGTTTAAAATCTACTGAAGTTCAAGGTGAGTCCTGCTGTAAACGATGAGTGAAAAGTTTGTTCACTTCCTGAAGCGAAAACCGTAAAGGAAGACGTGTAATAACAAACTTTCACCAGTGGAGGGTGATATCACACACATTGGCTGAAATCTGAGCTTTAGCATTAGCTCTAGCTGATTATCATGTTGCTATAGCATGTTAGCAGAACTAATATTTGTGATGCTGCACTAGTCCTGAAAAACTAATAATCACAAATATTAGTTCTGCTAACATGCTATAGCAACATGATAATCAGCTAGAGCTAATGCTAAAGCTCAGATTTCAGCCTTCAGTTGAAAACCATGTTGATTTAGCACTTTAGCTTTAGCAAAGCTAATGTTTATGGTTTCTACTTTAAGATTTTAGTTAGCAATGCCCAATTACTCAAACTGGTTGAATTTAGCACTTTAGCTTTTATTAAGAACCATGTTGATTTAGCTACGGTTTCAGGGTTAGTGCTGCTAACGCTTTGGTTAGCTGTGCCCACAGAGGTTTATCAGGATTGTTTCAGTCAAACTTGAGCAGGACGGAGCGTTCAAGCACCATCGTAAATTATGATTAAATCATCATTTATTTATCTCTGCTTTAGAGTCAAGTGTCAGCGAACAGCTTTCAAAGGAAGTTAAAGCCTTCAGCAAAACTGTTGAGAAATCAGAGCTGGCAGCGATCTGTGTTCGCTGCACGCTATAAAATAACCTTTTCTGCTGCAGGCGAGAGATGATGCTATCATAAAAACATCACCTTTCTGACGATGGGCGCGGTACAATCGGACCGAAACGCAGGAGGTCGATGGTGAAAACAAATGAATAAAACTCAACAGCAAAAAGGGAAATGAGCTAATTACAGGTGAGTGGATGCAGCTGGGGAAAGGAGTGGGAGATAAAACAAACGTCGTTTAAACCCGAGACGTTTTTCTAATTTTGTCCCACCTGAGAAGACGCACGCCGCCTCACATTCCTCCATCGTCTCGAAGTTGTTGGCGTTTCCGCTGCAGCCGCCGTACTCGAAGCGCTCGCAGCTCCCGGAGTTCACGTTGAAGAAGAAGCGCTCCTTGATGGCCTTGCACGGCCCCGACTCGTCCTTCATGGCGCAGAACTCGTTAAAGATGACGGGGTTATGATGGCCGCCAAAACCTGCCCAAGAGGAAGAAACAACAAAAAAAAGGTTTAACTTTAGCGGTTAGCATTAGCTTTTAACTTTGGTCTAGGCTAACAGAGGACAAACTGACCACCATTTTGGGTTATTTGCTGTAATTTCAACCGTTTCTGTTTGATGTTTCTCCCACCTAAATGTTGAAATAAATGACTTTTCTGTTGTTTTTAAGTCAATAATAAACTTAAGTCACCTTTAAAATGTCATTTTCTCACTGTTGAGACATTTTCTGCTTATCAAAATAAAAGCACATCCTGTTCTTAGCATTGGGGACATTTTTAACTGGTTGCCCACTGTCGCCGCGTGCTTGACTCCATGCAATCTGACTGAATGAGAGCAAAAGGCAGCAAAATAAAATCATCAAAACTGAAACATTTTCAAACAATAAAGAGAGAAAAACACAAAAACATCCAAAGGAAAAAAAGAAATGAACTGAATTAATTTTAAAAAGCATTTTCATGTGTATGATTACAATTATAGATCACAACTTTATGAGTTTAATCATTACAAAAAATCCAAATCTTGATCATAACAAACAACAAACTGAGTAAAACTGAATAAATGTTTTATTAAATCTTTTTTATGTTCTCGCCTTTAAAGCTTCAGGCTGTAACTTTTATAAAAGGTTTTTTAAAATCATTACATTGTTATAATGAGACAGATAATCTGTGAATCAGTTGATCTGAAGAAACGCACCAAAAACAACCAATCACAGCCAGGAGGCGGGGCTTAGCGCTGTCAATCATCTTTGTGTACGCGCAGGCAGAGAACCAACAGGAAAACCGTTTATCTGCCTTCATGAGTGGCTATGCTAACCAGCATTAGCATTCAGAAACAGAAAGTGATTGGCAGCACTAAGACCCGCCTCCCGGCTCTGATTGGCTGTTACCACACAGTTTTCCTCATGTTGTCAAACTGTCACAGCTTCAATAAATATTTTCAACTGAAGTTATTGTAGCTTTAAAAACGGTTTAATAATAATTTCTGCAGAGGAAGAAATCAGGTCACAGCGTCAGAACCTGAGGCTGTGAGACGAGGAGGAGGAGCTGCACGGAAACGACTCCAGCTTTCTGTTCTCCTGCTGAGCTGCAATGACCTTTGACTGTAGTAGTTGGTTTATTTACTTTGTTTAGACCAGAGCTGGAAGTAAAAACCCTTGCAGCCTGCAGAGACACGCTGAGCTGCAGTGGATCAGTTTCTCTCCACACAGGCTGATAATCAGGCTGATATGAAACCCGGTTTGATCTCTGGGGCTGGATCCGGTCCGATCAGCCGGCCGTTATCCAAGCTGCTCATCGCCACCGTTTAAAAACACGCCTCTGCGTTTAACAGTGCAGAAAATGTTTCTCAACATGTTTATCAGAGGCGTGAAGTTAAAACACACAGAATGGAAACGTTTGGAAGAGAAACGTGAATATAATCTGTCAGAATCTGATGCATCAGGTTTTTCCTCGGTTGAAAAGTTATGGATTTAACAGGGTTTGTGTGTCATAAGAGGAAACACACTGGTAATTTCACCTACTTACTCATTTAGAAATGACTCAGTTTGAGGCAAAATATTAACTTAGCCACTTTATAAACGCAACCAAACCATTTGAAAAACCTGTTCCCCTCCTGGCCTGTGGGGGCGCTGCACCAAGACCACAGAAGGAAACGACACAAAAACCTCTGAAGACACTGAGAGCAACTTCCTGCTTCACCAGATGGAAACAAGATGGAAGTGTCAGATTTTAGTGTTGGAGGATTTCTCTTCTGCTGCTAGCGCTAGGGTAGCACATTTGTTTTGGATGCATTTACCCAGAATGCCGTGCGCTGTAGTCCACCTCCTGCTTTTGGAGCGGTCTCCGGTCTGCTTGGCGTTCACTTCAAATGAACCCAGATTGAGGTTTGGAGCACCAAAGTTAGCTTAGCCTTCACACCTCACCGAACAAATCAGATTTTCTAGGCTAACCTGCTAAAGCTCTAAGCAAAAAATTAGCATCTCTATAACCGCATTAGCATTAGCATTAGCAGGCGTGTCCCCAGAGCTGCCAACTCTCACACCACTGCTAATAACGATACTAAATAAAAATATTACAGTAGGAACTTGGTTACACTGAGTCCTTATTTATAGTAAAAGCTCCAGTTAGCATTTTTCAGTCATGTGTCGGTTAAAAACTTTTTTTTTTGACACCCAGCAACAACCCCTAAACATCTGGGAACGCCTCCGTGGTCCGAGGTCACGGAGTGGCCCGACCCAGAAACAGAAACAGAGCCAACATGTCTGCCAGGAACTGAGGCTCCATTATCTGCAGCCATGTTGAATGAAATACGATAATAATAATTGGCTTAAATACGACAGTGGGGCCAATTTTCTGATTAAAATCTAATTTCACACCATTTTATGACAGAAACACACGATTCAGTGGAACATGTGGAGGTAAACTGGGTTGTGTAACGGTTTATAAACAATCCAATCACTGCTGGTCGCCTCACATGTTGGTTGGTTTTGCTGCATTTATGCCTTTATGGAGCGTCAGAGCCGAACCCTCGGCGAACAAAGAGCTGCAGCTGAGTCAGAGCCGAGCCCTGCGTTTTACTGCCGAACTCCCTCAGGGCGTAACCCTACATGGGGTCAAAAGGTCAAACCACAATGTTTTCTTCTGCAGGGGAGGGAAATTCAAAGGAGTAGAAATGAAACTTTCTGCCAGAGGAGCATGAAGTCATCCAGAGTGACCTTCACTTCAAAAACAGGAAGAAATAGAAAAACTCTGGAGGTTCTGGTGTTTCTGCAACCAACGTTTGTTATTTTCAAAACTAAATTAAATACTAAGAGCTACAAATGTAGCTTTGGAAGTAAATATTTGGTTTAATTAAACAGTTAGTATCGTAGTTTGAAGTTAAATATTTAGCTTGCTAATGTAAATATTTAGTTAGCAACCTAAATATTTTGTTTCCAAATGATAATTTAGCTTATCCATAAATATTTAGTCAGCCAGTTAACTAATTAGCTCTAAACTAATAAATTAATTTGCTGATTATTATAAATATTTAACTTTAAACTTTCAATATTTAGTTAGAAGCTAAATGCTCAGGTTGCTAGCCAAAATATTTAGAAACACAGAAATATTTAGTTAGCGTGCTAGCTAAATATGTAATTATTAATCTTTAAATATTTTGTTATCGACACATACAGTATATTATTAGGAATCAGGAAAGTTGCTTTGGTCTCAACTAGCTGTTTTTTAAAGACAGTTTTGTTCACAGAGATCCATAACTGATTTTATTTGTTTCTGTTGTTTTGTATATTTTTGATACCTAAAATGTTCCAGAGTTGAATGTTCATTAGAATTAGCATCATATCACCTGAAAATGATAAAAAAAAACAACATTTTCATTTATCACAGTAACTTTATTGTTCAGTAAAATTTGTTTTCGCCTCTGTTGCCCAGATATTTAGCCGTTAGCATGTCATCAGAGGCCTCTTTGGAACCACTGTAAGACTGACTGCTACAGGGAATCTCTGAAGATCTGTGGAGAAAGTGTGAAGCAGTGATTCAGCCAAGTCTCTGCTCTGGTGAGTCAATCAGCCGGTTCGTCTCAGACTCAGTTCTTAAAGGGTGACCAGCAAAACCAGTCTGGTCATTCAGTGGTAATTTTCCAGGATTGGATCGTCTGAAATCAACCCTACAGCCTCAGATGTAAACACACATCACCACTGACAGGATGCTAACAGCAGAGCTAATCTTTTGTTTTCGCTAACTTTGAAAATTAGCTTCCCCTAAATTAATTTTTTGACTGCTAAAAATTATTCAAGTGCTGAAACATTTATATTCATGCTCTTATTTTGAAGTGAGTAAAAGACATTGTACTCACAATGTGTCGCTAAATAGCATGTTAGTATAGCATTGTAGCATTAGCAAAGCTAATATTTTTGATTAGCGCTTTAAGACTAGCTAACTTCTTAGCCAGCACTTCATACCTTGTTGGTACAGAGCTTCAGGATTAGCTTCCATTAAATATTGTGTTAGCGTAATAATTTAGCATTAGCTTTGTTAGCATAGTGCTTTAACAGGGCTATATTTTTTATTAGGATTCACTCGACCATCTTGAGCTGAGCAGAAGGAAAGAACTGAACTGAAACCTGCAGCCGTCCACCAGTCAGACGCTTTCTAGAGAAACGGATGATGACCCAGTTTTGTTTTTAAAATTCTCCCAGTTACGTTGCGTAATTATTCAGCCCTCCATCCATAGAGGTCAAAATATTCCTCTGACCCCTTTAACTTGACAGACATCGCCTGTTTCTCTGCCCAGAAGCAGAAATGAAAAACGGGGATGTGGACATAAGTTTGCCTGCAGCTCTGCATGGCGTCATGGGGAGAAAGTAGAACGGCTCCATCTGCCAAAACTAGGAAGTCTTCCATACAAATAAACACTAAAAGACTGTAAAACCTTTGATTAAACCAAAGAAAATTATGCAAACAAAAGGAAAACACCAACGTTTAGGTGTATAAACTGTTCATGTGGAGACAAAACTCTGGACTTGAAAGTAAATTCAAACATAAAAAGATTTCTGAACATTTTACAGAATCAGAATCTGGACAAAAATGACACCAGTCCAGCTGCTGAAACGAACTCCAACTGTACGGAAGCCCAGAAGAGACAAAATGAAATCAATAAATACATATAAAAATAATTATTGAAAAAGAAACCATCAAAGTCGAGCTGTGTTTGATGATAACACCAGTTTAGCTTTCTAAGGGCCGCTCTGACGGGTGGCAACGGTTTAGTTCACACAGCTGCAACTTTTTGCCTTCCACTAAACTTTCCAAGGCCAAACCATCAGAGGGAGAACAGGAAGCAGCTAGCTGCTCAGCTTAATGTCTGCTGTGGATCGACAGGTCAAAGGTCATCCTGCTCTCTTAACTAATTAATCAGTTTGACTTTAATTATGTTTTTAATGGGATTTATATGATATATTTCTTGCAGAACTGAACTTTATCTGTAGTTTTGTTCAGTTTTTCTCTGATTCCTGCGGCTTTAGTGCCGTGTTCAGTTTATTTTCTGTTTGGTTCTTAAGGAAAGAAACAGAATAAGAAAGTTGTGTGAATGAAACAGGAGAACAAGTAAAGCCTGTGTTGTGAAGCAGACGAGGAGGACCTTAAACAAGCAGAGCATCTTATCGCCGCTGTTCTCTGTAATCTGTCAGACTCAGGACTTCCTGTCTTCTCCTTCTCAACTTCCTGCAGCGTCTCAGAAACCTTCAGCAGAGACTGTCTTCCTCTTCAGTGTTTCTACTGAAGTAAGAGGTGAAGTTAGGCGTTGAGCAGGAGGATTAGCCCGAATCGGAGCATCGAGTCGGTGCCGGAGCAGAGAGTCAATCCGGTGACACCAAACAGGAAATGAAAGCTGCTGGACAATTCAGAAGAATGAAGCTGCAGCAACGAAACGCGTCAAAATCAAACATCCACGGGGCAGAAAAACACCCGTTACCACGGCAACCACCAGAACATCGGCTCATTAGCTTCAAATGAACTGGAACAGGAAGTGGTTCAGTAGCAAACAGGAAGTGGTTCAGTAACAAACAGGAACAGGAAGTGGTTCAGTAGCAAACAGGAAGTGGTTCAGTAACAAACAGGAACAGGAAGTGGTTCAGTAGCAAACAGGAAGTGGTTCAGTAACAAACAGAAACAGGAAGTGGTTCAGTAGCAAACAGGAAGTGGTTCAGTAACAAACAGGAACAGGAAGTGGTTCAGTAGCAAACAGGAACAGGAAGTGGTTCAGTTAGTGACCAGAATGATGCAGAATTAACTTCCATAAATACCAACGAGTTACTGAAGGAAAAACAAAGAACGGCTGAATTTATTTAATGGAAATAATTTCCGATACATTTTGGACGTCACTTTCCGATTTAGCAAGAAGCTAATGTTAGCTTAAATGCTACAATTGGCGTGTTGGATTACGCTAACATGCTGAGTAGCATGTATTTAGAAATACTAAACATTTATACAAAATAAATATATTTGCTGGTCAAAATGTGTATGTGGCTAACATCACCGATGTTAGCCATCAGTGATGGCTAACAGTTGGAGCTAACACTGTCACAATGTGCAGATAACTGGGAGCCGTGTGGGTTTCAGCCCAGAATGGACACACATCCCATATGATGCAACACTGAGGTCATAGTTCATCCTAATTAATGGTTAAATCTGTAAACTAAAACCTACAAACTGTATTGAAGGCAAACATTTTGGCGTTGGTGTCTGTGTTACTATTCAGCTTTTTTCCACAGAGGGGCGCTCTACATGCTGGACTGTCCTTATGGGTCACATTTCCAGGACGTTCGTCTCTCTGAGCTGCGTTATCGTCTCTGCTCTGAGGTCGCCAGCTTCCTGCAAGTGATAATTAAGACACTTCAAAGTTTCTTCGTCATCTGTGGCCTGGAGGCTCACAGAACAAGGACCACTTCAAACGCAGAGTAATTAAATTTCTCTGCAAATTAATGAGCGCCGGTGTTTACGCCTCCATGAGACAATCACCGCGGCAACAAGCAACACGCTCTAGACTCAGGAGACAGCAGATTAATGAAACGCAAACAGCAGAGGCGAGCAGTCGCCTCTTCACAAAACCTCCATCATATAATAATCTGACAGAAACAGCTGATCCGAGCCGCCTGTGGCTTCATGTCTGATGGATTAAAAACATTATTTGCTGTTGGAAATCTTTATTATTCCCCCCAGTGGGAACGTGGTGGTTTTCCCAGAGTAAACCTATTAAGTATTTAGAGTATTTATCTGCATGAGGGACCTGCTGATGAAACGTCTGCAGACGCATCAATACGTTCCAGCAATAGAGAAATTAAAACTCCAACCAAAACAACAGAGACGTCGTAAAAAAACAAATGGAAACGCGTTCAGGTCCCGACAACGAGCCTGAAAGGGGTGGTCACAAATTATCAGCAATAATTTGGATTAAGAAGAATAGAAGAAGAAGAATTCTATTCTATTCTATTTCACTCTGACCCAGCTAAATATTTAGCTAGCCTCTAAAGGCTAGCTAAATAGCTAGCCTCTAAAGGCTAGCTAAATATTTAGCTGGGTCAGAGCTTTAAACTATCTGGATTGTTTGAAACAAATATTTAAACTAAATACTTAATCAAGCAAAAATATTCAACATACAAACTAAATGTTTAGTCAACTAAATATCTAGTTGCTAACTAAATATTAAATTTAATAATTGAATGTTCATGATGCAAAACTCTGAGCAGAGAAGAAGAAAAGAGCTGAATTCAGCTCCCAGTGAGCTGAAGACGCTGAAATGTTTTTCATTTATTGCTTTTAACAGGTTTGGATTTGATCGTTTTGCTCTTTATCCCGCGTTAGCGTTAGCCTCACTAGTTATTATGTTGGTGTAATGCTTTGGCATTAGCACAATTAATGGTTAATACAACTGTTTTTAATTGTGTTATTGGTAGTAATTAAATTTCCTCAGAATAATTGGATGTAAACTAAATGCTAATAACCATGGAGGAGGTGGGCCACAGTAAGATCAGCTCAAGGCCCTAAATGGATTAAATACGGCCCTGGTTGAGCTGCATATTCATATTTTAACCCTTCTTGTTTATTAATCTCATGCTATTTGAATAGAAATATTCTAAATAAAATGTTTATTTTCATTTTTAGATTCAGATTTTGTTTCTGGGAAAACTGAGCCTGAAAATGTTCCAGGGAAAAGATGCAGGTAGATCAGAGGAGCAGGCAGTGACACGACCAGAACCGAACCGAACCGTTTCCTGGCTTAATAAAGGAAAAAATAAGCTTTTTAAAAATCTCTTTTTATCTCTGGAAGCAGAAATGCTGTAGACCGGAGGGGGCGGTTCGGTGGTTCGGGTGTCGGTTTGGACTTTGACTTGGATGGATTCTGC
This sequence comes from Poeciliopsis retropinna, assembly GCA_010277075.1. Classification (NCBI taxonomy): domain Eukaryota; kingdom Metazoa; phylum Chordata; class Actinopteri; order Cyprinodontiformes; family Poeciliidae; genus Poeciliopsis; species Poeciliopsis retropinna. The sequence goes on along the minus strand of VMRM01000037.1, from coordinate 1,815,497 downwards.
TGCCACCGAACCGGACAAACTAAGAGACAAACTACAGAAACCTTAATTACATCTGATTCAAATTCAACGTACCGAACTTTAAAAACCTCCCGAACCGAGCCGACCACGGAACCAAAACACAGCAGCTCGTGGAGAGAGCCCACGGCTGCGCGCGCTCCTCTCCACGCTGATCCACTCTGACGCGCAGAAACTTTGTCTGCTCACCAACAAGTCAGGGAGAGAATGCAAACCTCAGCTAAAACCAACACAAACACACACTCCATCCCTCTCTCACACACACACCCCCACACACACACACTCTCGTTACCTCTGCCGCGTCTGCAGGCGGCCGAGCCGAGCAGGCAGCTGATCCAGACGGCGCTCAGGATCCAGGACGGAGAGCCAGACATGCTGCTGCCACTGCTGGTTCCACCGACTGGGAAGTCAGCAGGAAAACTTCAACTTTTACAGCTGTGTGTGTGTGTGCGTGTGTGTGTGTGCGTGAAAGGGTGTGTACTTCCGTTTTGATAAGAACGTCACATTAAATAAAATTCCCAATCATTTCCTTGCAGCTTTGCTTCCAAGAAAAACAATTCCAGCTGACATGAAGATTAATAAACAATAAATCAGTCCAGTTCACACTTTGCGGTCCAAACGGGATCAGAGGGCAGCTCGCAGGTGTTACCATGGTGATTAAACCGGCATCGGTACTTTCTGACAGAGTGGATCAGAACCGGCTGCGTTTCTTTACAGATGTGCGCAAAACTGTGTCGATATTCCGCTAATGGCGAAGAAACAAAACTTCTCATTTGCAGTAAATAAAATTGATAAATTAAAATAAAATCACACAGGAATGACGCTCACGCGATAAGTCAATAAATAAATACGTGGCGCCATCATCGTCCAACTACTTCCTGTTACCACCCGCCGCCACTAGAGGCAGTATCAGGCCCGAAAAGATGCGACTGAGGAGCAGATTTAGAAGAACACAGAAAGCTGCAGGATCTGTTAAAAACTGTGAGCTGCTCTGAAGTCAATAAAAGAGAGAAGTTCAAATACATGCAGAGAGTGAAAATCCTTCCGAAAGGTGAAGATATATCACAGATTTCAAAAGAAAATAAAAACGGGAATAATACAGGAAATAGCGCCGCCTTCACTTCCGGAGTGTAACAGTCCCATTTCCATATAAGGCCTGAGACTGACACCTGCAACCTGCAGCCCCATCAGGAGGCCAGACTGCTGTCAGGGGAAAACAAACGGCTAAAAGATGCTAATAAGCTAAAATCCAGAGTATAAATAGAAAACACAAAGAAGCAAATTTCAGCCAAAAACTGAGAAATTTGCAGAATAATCTTAGAAATTTTCCAGAACAAACAATAACATTTCTGACAATTAAAAGTTGAAAATCTTTGACTTCAGAAATTTTCTGAGATCGAAATCAAAATTCTGAAATTTTTCTCATGGTTTTGAGATTAAAGTCAAAATTTCTGCTTTTCCAAGTTGTTTTCTAGAAAATTTCTGAAATCGACCTCAAAATTTAATTTTTTTTTCTAGCCAGATTTCGACTTTCAGACTTAGAAATTCCCTCAGATTTTGTATGAATTAAGAAATATGAGATTAATGTCAAATTTCTGAATTTTTTGTTAGCAAATTTTTGATTTTATACATTTCTGCTTCCCAAGTTGTGATGTAGAAAGTTTCTGAGTTTTTCACAAAAAGTGACACATTAAACAGAAAACAGTTGTTTGAATTAACATCAAACAAAAAGGACACAAAGAAAGTCAACTGTTAAAAAAAATAAAGTCTTGTCCTGTTGTGTTTTCAGTATCTTGACACATTAAACAGAAAACAGCGAAATATTTTTAGCTCTACTTTGGTGGAAAATTTCAACTTTCCCACCTGAAATAAATTCTGACTAAAAATGTAACAAACTGCATCATTTCATCAATCAAAGAACATTATAGACAAATCTGAGCATCCTCTTCATCATGTTACAATCATACAAAAACTGAGTGTCTTCAGTCAGAAGCTTCGTCATTGCACTGTAATACAGGCCTCTACAGGAGATCCTTCCTGCTATCAGCCTTTAGCATCAGTAGCTCTTTAAAGAAACCTGAATATGAGTTACATTTAATTTAGTGTTGAGATTACCAAAGTGTTTTTGAATAGAATTGTAAATAAATGATAAATAGGGCTGCACAGTGGCGCAGTTGGTAGCACTGTTGCCTTGCAGCAAGAAGGTCCTGGGTTTGATTCCCGGCCCGGGGTCTTTCTGCACGGAGTTTGCATGTTCTCCCTGTGCATGCTGGGTTCTCTCCAGGTTCTCTGGCTTCCTCCCACAGTCCAAAAACATGACTGTCAGGTTCATTGGTCTTTCCAAATTCTCCCTAGGTGTGTTTGTCCTGTTTGTTTTTGTGTTGCCCTGCGACAGACTGGTGACCTGTCCAGGTGACCCCGCCTCTCGTCTGGAATGTAGCTGGAGAGGCAGCAGCAACTCCTGACCCCGTTAGGGACAAGGGTGACAGAAAATGGATGGCTAAATGATAAATAACAAAAACAATACAAATCTGACTTAAGCAATGTGATATCTGAGCAAAGTGTTGCTGTAATTCATGTTTTTCACAATTAAACATGTAAAATTATTAAATTAATCTGAGTATTATTCTGTCTTTTTGTAAGTATGAAATCACCAAACGTGGGAACTTCTGTCTTCATGAAGCGATTCAGGGAAGGAATCAGTTTTCTGTTTGCTTTATCCCTCTCTGATAGACGGAGGAAAATGTAATATGAGCTTTTTCTCCCCCAGGAAACGCCGAGGTCTGAAGCTCGGGTCGGGTTCATGAGGACATCTGACAGTAAAACCAGAAGAAAGAATAAAACAGGCAGTGATGTCTCTGAATGTGGATGAAATGTCTGAGGGTAAAATGAGTCAGTTCAGATGACGTCAACACACCCTGAGTAAACGATGATGCTTCAATTTCACAGGTCAATGTCTGATTCCTGCATTGTGAGCTGATTCTCTGGGTCAGTGGCTGCAACAGCAGAGAATCATTTCCAATCAGTTCTTATTCAGCGCTGATTGACGCCTCCTGACAGCTAAAGGACCTGGATCCTTTATCTCTGCTAAACACTGAAAACACAACAAATATCAGCTTTTATTCTCTGAAATTCACACCTACAGTTCATAGAAAAAACATTATTTCACAGTTTGTTGGCTAAAGTTGGCAATAAAACAGAAAGCCGTTTTCTTTAGAGTGAGGCTAGTTAGCAGTTAGCTTAGCTTTAGCAGATCTGTTCCAGACAGTTGATAAATTTCATTTTCCAGCTAAACATTAATAAATAGGTTTCATCTGTCTCAAATTTCTGCTAATCCTATAGTAGCACAGCTAATTTTTCACTTAGCTTTTTGGTAACTTTGAAAACGTCCAGTATGCTAAATGCTAATTTACGTGACTGTTTTGAAATTTCAGTTGAATGAAGTTCAACATCTGTGTTAAAGTTTTGGTTGTCAAATGTTAAGGATTGTTTCGTTAGTTCAACGTTTATATTCATGCTCTTATTTTGAAGTCGGTGAAGATCAGGACTACAGCACAAGGCATTCTGGGTAAATATAACCAAAACCAAGGGGTGCATTTATGACTCGTGGTTTTTAGCCAAAGACAAGAAAAATCCTACAATCGCTAAATCTGACGCCTCCATTTCTGTTTCCATTTCATGAAGAAGGAAGTTGTGCTGAGTGTCTTTTTGTGTTGTGTCTGTCAGTGGTTATCGGAGCAGCGCCCCCACAGGCGAGGAGGGGAACAGGTTGCTCAAAGGTTGCGAAAGAGAACCAAAAAAATGTGACAAATGTTGCAACTTTGGTCCCAAATCGAACCGATTCTACCGGACTATCAGGTGTGAAAATGCACCTGGTTTCCCCAAGTCTAAGGACAGCGAACATTTTGATTTTGGTTTAGAGCGTAACCGCTGTGAAAGCTTTAAGTCTGCAGAATATATCAGAGTGTAATCTTTTCTGTTTTCTAATACTCTGCATATAAGTTAAGTTAAACTTTATTAATCCTGTAGGGAAACTGAGGTTGTCTGTTGCTCATACATTATTTCACATTCACACAACATTAAAATCATACAACTAGGAACATTCTTAAAAAAGTACATAAAATATATATAAAATATAAAACTTGCTTCAGCTTTTATGGTGACTTTACCAAAGTTTTAGAGTGTAATCTCTATAACAGAATCATTAAGCTAAAATATTTTCAGTTTGGAGCAACAATAAAGGAATTCACTTTGCTGTTTGGCTCAAATGTTTGGTACGACATAGAAAAGGGACTCATGACTTTTAGCCCAACTCTGCAGGTTGCCAAGGAGTTCCACTCCAGTAAGTTCATTGGCTGGTTTTTACAGCTCCAGGAACAGTTTTATGATTTGCTCTCTTCTCTCATTAACTTGATTGCGTACTGCAAACATCCAGAGTTTCACAGGGGATTCCCTAACAAACGCACAGCTGATAAAACCTCCAGCAGCTGATAATCTGAGGTGAGCTTACCAGATGAGAGCGAAACAAAAACTAAACTAACTGAATATCCGACTCTTAAGACTGAAACTTCACATTAAAAGAAACTCCTGCTTTAAAAATGTGGGAAAGGCGACAATAATTTAAACAAGAGGCAGAGAGTGTTTGGTGGAGGTGAAGAGGTTTGGCTTCAGGGCAGGAATTACAGGAAAAAACGCTCCAGGGAACAAAGCGAGGGGAGACTGATTGGTGGTGCTGTGGGCTTTGTCTAATCAATCTTCCTCTGTTTTCTTACGCAGCGGTGAGCTGAGGACCGTCTGGATCCCGGCCAGCGCCGACTGCGCCAGTTGGATGCAGAGCCAACTGCAGAGCAACAAAAACACTTCGTCTTCCTTTACTTTCACACAAACGTCTCATACAAAAACTTATTAACTTTTAATAAATAACCATTGCAGTTACATAGGAACGGAACTATAGAATCAGAAATATAAGTTTAACTGAGTCGACTCAAAACCCAAAATGCAGAAACAGCAACAAGAGATACGTGATAATTAGCTTGTTGCAACTTACCAATTACAAATGTTGCTAACAGGATAAATTTCTGAGCCTGAGACAATAAATTAAACTGAAGATCCAGAGAAAAATGCTGAATATTAGCACGCTAGGGTGAAATTTAACTTTTTAAAGATTGCAATTAGCATGCTAATCAATGCTAGCTAGTACACTTACAAATAACAACAAAAAGGAATCGCTCAGCCTGACTTCACATTGAGGCTGAAGTCACAAAATTAATGAATAACCTGAACACAAAAACGTTTATCGTAGAGAAATTGTGATTTATTTGATCAAAAATGACACCTTGAAGCGTCTTTAAACTTTAATTTGTTGGAGTTTCTGTCACTCACTTTGTCACTGCTGTCAATTTAAAATAATCAGTTTGTAGACTTTGACTTTGGAGAGCTAAATCCAAAGTTCTGGCTCCTGTTGAGACGGTAACGTCTGCTTTTCGGGTTTCCAGAACAAACAAAAGCCAAACACAGCTGTCTTCTCCATGAAACAGACTTTCTTTCCCCTTGTTTTAAAAAAATGAGCCTTGGAGGCAGAAATGAGGATGATTCATTTGTGGTAACAGCAGACCGCAGTGCTGGCAACACGTTTCTCAGTGAGTGCGCTTTTTTTTTTTGTGTGAGCTTTTGTTCAAGATGTCAGCCGACAAGAATGTGCCTGTCTGTGAGTCTAATGTTGCAGAGAAATTACTCACACTGTTCAGGGAAACGGAGCCGCTCTGTGGGGCGAGTTAAAGAAGACAAGAAAGACAAGCAAAAGTCGAACTTTCCGATCCGAAGGAATTTCCTGTGTGCAAATTTTCCCACAATGTCTTGACCTCAATATCTGTGGCTCTGCAGCTGGCAGATAAAGGGAGACGCTGTTTGTTTTTCAGGAACTTTCTTCTGTCCGACACTGAAGATTGGTTTCCATTTTACGTATCAACACTAAAAAATATTCTGATGACTTTCACTGCTGGATATTTATTAAGAAAGAAAATAAACAAGAACATAAGATGGAAAAATCAAACATCGTTCTTCCAATTAGATTTTATTCTTATTGAAATGTATGTTTAATGCAAAATAAGGGTATTAAACTAACTTGTGTTTTAACATGAATTAAAACTGTTTGTGAAGTGATTATGGGAAGTTATGAACGTTAGTTGTTTCAAAAACTGCTAAATTTTGTCAATATTCCACTAATGTTTGAAAAAGCACAATTTCACAACTGCTGTGTTTTGTTTAAATAAGAAATTAAATTGAAATCACATGCAAATAAGTTTGCTAATTTGATATTCTACACAGTATAATATAATTACCAAATTGGAATTTTGTAATAAATTCCCTTAATTGAAATTTGCCAATTTAAAATAAAAATTACGCTTTTTGATAAAAAAGTTTTTGTGCTGGATGAGGTGTTTTTTTCTGATACAGTTTATTTTGCAAAACTGCGATGGAAACAGTTTTTCACATCCTGAGTCACATGTTCAATAACCGCAAGTTACTGCTGACAGAAACCACAAAGAAGACGACAGGAAGTGGTTGGAGGATGACGATTTTTAATGTCTTACTGCCTGAATAAACTTATTCTCGTGTGATTTTTAATTTAATTTCTTATTTAACTGAAACACTGCAACAGCAGAATTGTATTTTTTGGACGTTAGCAGAATATTGATAAAGTTCTGTGAATATTTGTGATGAAAACGCAGCTACTTCCTGTTCCTAGAAACCATCATTCCTCTGGACCTGAGAAGGTCCAGCAGAGACTGGACCATAAACGGGACTGAACTGCCCTCCATCCAGGACCTACTGAGGTCAAAGATCAGGAAAAGGGCATGTAGCATCTCTGCAGACCACACACATGCTGGACATGAGCTGTTTAAAGTTTAACTTCAGGGACGGTTTGAGTCTGGAGCTGCATTTCCATCCAATTATGCAAATTTTGAGCAAACTTTTAAAATGAAGAAGAAAAGAATGTGATTTTGCCTGGTTTCCAACTACAAGCACGATTTCATCACATGCTGACATTACGCCTGGCTGTAGTAAACAGGAAGTGGAGGCTGAAAACAAGCCCCGCCCACACATTTAGGAAAAAATTACAGTTTGGTGCCTCTAGTCAGGCATGGACCCTCCAGGGGATGGGAGTGTTTTCTATGTGAAAACGTATTTGTTTTCAGAGGCAGTTTGTCCACACTGTGTTTCCATCCTCCGTCTCATACGAGTCGATCCCGACGGCAGCCATTTATCTTGATCTTTGGTCCACAGTGTCAGTATATTTTCTCTGTGTTGGTTTGGAAGCAGTGGTTCCTCTCTGTTTGCCTACCAAGATGGCAGATCAGCGTAACGGATCATTCACAGTTCAGTCTTGTGGGAACGATGTATTGGTTAATTGGTTTTTGTGACAGGCTCCAGTAACCATTTTTCAGAAAACCCCTTCAAGCAGTCTTGACGTTTCCATCGACCTTTTCTTCAAAACAGCTGAGAAAGAGAAGAATCAAAGTGATGCAATGGCTGCCAGAGCTTCATATTGACAGGAAAGGGGATTTTTGAGCTGAGAGGAAAGTTTTCCATCTCCATCTCTGCAGCAGCAGCTTCACCTGATTTTATTTTTAGAACAATAGAAGCTCTTCTTCCCCCTGAAATGACGCAGAGCGGCTCCGAGATCAGAGCACCTGCTGTAACCAGATGTAAACTCTAATGTACATGTAATCTCGTCTGTCTGCCTCCAAGTACTTCATGGCTGATGAGCGGCTTCGTCTGTCAGAGGACAGCAGGAATAGCTTCCTCAGAGATGAGAATAATCAGAGGCAGATTCCAGGCGGCCTGCAGGTGTTGCATCTGTGACTCACGTCCTCTGAATTAATTTACCTCTGACCACATAAACCCCCCAGAGAATGTGCATGCTCCCAGGAACGCACCAGAACTTCTTTCATTTAGGGATAATTGGCTCTGACTCATTGTGTAAACACCTGACATTAGCTTAATAGCTGCGTTTTTTCCACCAGCCTGTGTGAACCTGCCATGCAGAGATGAATCTTTTATAAATCCTCAGATTTTACGGCCTTCATTGACATTTTATGGGCATTTCTGCACGTCCTGCTGTGATTGGCTGAGTCCTGTGGGACGGTGAGCATCTGCCTCCGGACTGACCCAGATGTGCAGAGACACACCTGTACCTGCACCAGTATCGGCCCGATGCAATCACCACAGAATCAGAGTTTTAAACGTCGAGATGGAAACGATTTGCTGCTTTCTGTATTTCTGACACAAAATAATTCAGACTTTGTTTTTCATGGAATTTGAATTTTTTTCCTCCGAATTTTGACTCCCTGCTCAAAAACCTCAAAATGGGATTAAAGTCAGAATCTGTTTTTTTCTTTCAGTGGCCCTAATTATCTTCTGTACTGATATTATGATGATAATAATATATTTTCCAAATAACATTTACTGTCCAATCTTCAATATAGCAGAACATATTACACACCATTTGGACCGAATACACAGGGAGAGCTTTATATTCAGCTTGGATATAAAGCTGAATATAAATCCAGCCAGCCTGTGCACAATAAATATAACTTCATGTGGGTGGAGATACAACCTTTAATATAGAATATGGTAACGATTGTAGCCAGAACACTAGTTAGCCGCTAAGCTAGCGGGGCAGTTAGCATGCTAGCGCTGAAATGAGAACATAATACACGTTATTTCGCTGTCAAAACCAAATCTATACAAGATTAAACAATGTTATTTGATGAAAACTGTATGACAATCACTTTGTGGCGCCAGATAGATTTTACTAGCCTGTAATTAAACAAGAACTGGACCCTTTGTGTCACTGACAGATTTACCAACCCGTCTCAAGGGAAGCACTGCCACCCTGTGGTGTGCCGCGGTACAACAGCCAAACTTTGTGGTCCCTTATTTTAATTCTACTAAATCAGCATTAATTTAGAAGAACTGTGATCACAGCTTAATGAGAATCACATGAGCTCTGGAGAAGCTAACTGACTCAAACTCTCTACATGCATGTTTTCAACCTGAAGGGCCCCTGGTTTACGTCCTCCTGGGCCCTGCAGTCCTGATTACCCAGCTGTGGTTTCTCTCTGCACATCGCTGCCAGAATGATCAGGTTCAGAGAAGGACACGCTCCCCATGTAACAAAACACGTTTCTGTGTCACATTACATCACCACATTAACACAGAACTCCTCTGGAACGCAATTAAAATGGTTTAACGTTCCCGGCTGAAGTCAAATACAAGGAGCTTGAGGGGATTTTCAGCTCACTCCATTACTTCCTGCAGATCAGGCTTCGCTGTGCACTCATAGTTTTTGTTCAAACTTTGAGATATCTGGAAATGGTTTTAGGGCAAAAGTAAAAATAGGCTTCTAGAAATCAAATCTGACAGCAGAAAATCCTTAAACTATGTGAGAATAATAACCTCATGATAACCCAGAGTGAAGACAAGATGTCAGAACTTTAAAGCAAGAGATTGAGATTCGCCACAAGATTTAAAGACGTTTAAACACAGTTACAGACTTTTCATCAGCCACAACAAATCCTCATGAAAGCCTCCCTATTGAGCAAAAACACAAAGCAAAGGATGCTAAAGGTTATTAGTCCTTTCTTGGAGTTTGATCGATGTCGTTGTGATCCTTTGAGAGCCAGTATTAGTCAGTAAGCCCGTTAATGTCTCTGCTCCTGACGGCCCAGTCCACACAACCGGTTCTGTTGGTTGAGCAGCTCTCTCCTAATGCCTGCTTCACACGGCAAGATATTCATTCTGATTATTGTCAAAAATCGGAGGGATGCCCTGATCATCCTGATGGCTCTAAATATGATCTTCAGGAATCTTCCTGCCATGTGTTCAGAGCCATCTGCTCTCCTTGGAAGGACTTCAGGCCCGGTCAGGGATATTTGGACTGTCTTGGTGTGTGAAGTGTTCCTGAACACAGTCTGATGAGACGAGATGATGGAAACACGGAGGGAAATCCAAAATACCAAGGACAAAACAACTGCCAGAAACCCGTCAAGCTCCGGACTGCTGGGGTTGGCATGACACGTCAGTGTGCCACGGAGGAGTGAACTGGTAAACTGGGCTGGAGGCCCCTGGTTTGGTAGAAAGGTGGATGAATCTTTTGAGGGATATTTTTCAGTGTTCCTGGAAAAGTTTCCTCAAAGGCTTTTTGAGGACCTCTGGATGCTTCCTGGATGTCTTGGAAGCAACTGGGCTCCAAGACACCAAATATTAGATTGAAAGGATTGACTTTACACCCAGATTCCTAAAATATCATCATCTAAAACGGCATAGTTAAAGTTCATTATTAGACCACAAATCATCTTCAACCTGATTTAGTAAAGATGTGAAATGTCTGTTTGCTGCAACAGTTTTAAAGTTATGGCCGCAGATTTTTGACGATCTCTGAGAGGAAATCAAGTCACAAGATGGTGGATTTCTCCGTTTCTTAGAACAGAAGCTCGTCTGCCTTCAGATCGATTTAACGTCAGAGAAAGATTTCCACAGGATGTCAGACAAAAAGTTGTGGGCTTTCCAGTCAGACAGCCCGGAGAGTTTAGCTTCTTCACTCGCCCTCTGTGTATATAAACTTGTTGGAGACTGCAGCACCTCAGGGGAATAACCAGCCTTTAACTCACTGCTGCAGACATCCTGACAGCTCATCTCAGAACGATGTTTCACATCAAGCTGACTGAGCCGCTGCTGCACATTGTAGACAGGAGGGTTCAAGCAGAAAGCTGTTGGGAACGCGTGTAACTGATTTAATGACTAGCTAAACATTAGACCACCGAGGCTCTGACTGAATTTGACCTTCCTCACTGTCCCAGTGAGTCTCTGGTATTGGCCTGGTTGTAGGATTTGGACCCAAACCCGCCGAAGCTCAGACCTTCATCTGATCATCTGACTCTGAATCATCTTTTAAAATATGGCAGATCCCCAATTATTTACAGATTTCATTGGCACTGATTGGTTGCGGAGAGCAGAGCCTCCCTTTTCTCCAAAGACGTTAGCTTCTGTGGTAGTGCTAACAGTTTCCACTGTGCATATTAATGCAAACTGAAGCATATTTGGTGTTAAACTCCTATAACAGGCAGTTACTAGCGTTTTAGAGCTGGGCTCGAGTATTTGTGGGCGGTTCAGGTCTGGAACCACCATGAATATGATGTACTACGATTTCCTCGATGGTGGGCACAGCTAACTAAAAAGCTAGCTGTGCTAACCCTCAAGCACTAGTCATAAACATTCGTTTTGCTAGTGCTAAAATGCTATATCAACATGAAACTTAGTGGAAGCTAAAGCGCTAACTTCAATTCAAGATATAAAGACCAATTTAAATTTGCCATAACTGACATGTTTTATAATTCCCTGAGATATTTACGTTTACATCTCGTTCTCTGCTGTCAGTGATTTATTTGACATGTTTCCTGTTTTAAATAAAGTTATTGGGAATAAAAGAGAGAATGTGAAAGGAAGCAGAACTTCTGCTTAAAGAGACTTCAGAATAAGAGCATGAATATTAACGTCAAGCCACTTGAAGATTTCTTAACAGGAGAAACTAAAACTTCAAACTTTATTCAACTGAAAGTTTATAATTTAGTCCAGAAATGTTAATTTATGAAAAGATGAGTGAGCTAAATATTTTCAGAATTAGCAAAAACTCTAAATGAAACAACAGCTACTAACAACCCCCAGTGCATTTATTGGCTTATTAGATGTTTGAAGAAATCTCAGTTGGTTCGAGGTGAGTGGATAATAGAAGTGAATAAATAACCTGGTGATTTTTCTCCCCTGCAGATTGAAAGTCACCGTGATCACATTGTTTTCTCGTCCCAGTGATGGTTTAACGTGGGGATCAGGAAACGCTGTTATTGTTGGACTGCAGTCGGTGTTTAACGTGTTGAAGGTCGGGGATCTCCCTGAGCTGCAGCAGCTGCCCTCTGCGCCCCCATCACTGTTTGCGGTTTATTAACCTCCTTCTTGTTTACAGACTCCAACAAATCGCTGGAAACACTCAGGCGAAGCGCTGCTCTCAGGTCAGCGCCTGTTTGTTGGTTTCTTTCTGTTAGCGCCGCTTATCCTCCCCTGCAGCTCTGCTTTCGCTGCACTCTTCACGGACATTAATGTTACATTAAATTTGGGGCTTTTAATGATTTATTTGAGCCATTTTTTACCAGCATGGGATGGAACAGCAATGATTTAAAAAAATAAAAGCTTAGCGCAATTTATGTAGAATTTTCTCTAATTCCTACAGGAGGAAAACTGCATAAAAGATTAAAAATTAAACATTTATGTCTTGGAGAAGTAATTTTACAATTTATTTTACACAAAGAGTGTGCGACATTTCATTAACCTTTTGCACAGGATTGATGCACGGAACCACATTGTAGCAGAAAAGTTAATTTCCAGCTTCCTGACATTTTGTTGGTATTCCAGATTTAACAGATTGTGAACTGGTGAAAAACCAGTAAAATAAATTGTTCAGATCTCACTGCAACCAATCAAACTACAACCCAACAGACGGCACAGGAAACCGTGTCTTTGCCTTCATCAATCATCAAATCTGTGTATTTATTAGCCATATTGTTGCCAAATGTGCAAACATTTTATAACTATTACAAGTTACAGCCTCACTTGGAAAACTGTTCCTGGAAGGCAGTTTCATTGGAAGCATTCCAACATTTTGAGAGGAACCACGCTGAACTCTGGTGACGTTAACCAAGCGGGACGGTAATGGCCCCTGACCCCTGCTGCCGTTGGCTGCCTCCGGTTTGGCCGGTGTCAGTTTGGGATGTTGCTCCTTTTCCATCCCTCTCCTCTTAACTGTGTGTAAAGCGTCGATTGTTTGCCCTCCTGCAGCCAAGCGACCGTAATAAATTTGTTGATGTGAATTTTCAGGTTTGTAAACATTGATTTGTACACAAGAAAGTTAAAAAATGTTCAGCTTGCTGCTGTGGTGGTTTTCACGTTCTGTGTTGGATCAACCTAATGGGTGGAAAACTGTTGCTTTTCACTGACCTTTGTTGCTCCCAGGGCCTCAGGGCCCCTGCTGGCCCTCTGCCTGTCTGGTTGTTTCACAGATAATACTGCAGAGATGCACTGACTTTGTAAAGTAGCTACTGTTGGAGCTCAGCAGCTCATGTTGTCATCTGTTAAATCGTCTGTTTTAACTCCAACAAAATCACCGATGTTTCTCCTCACCTGTCGGTGATCCTAATTTCATGCCTGATTTAAAGGTGTGTAATCACGTTGTGGTAAAACTAATTACATGCTGTTCACAGTGACTTTGAGTCGTGCATAATTGAGCCTCAGGAAACGAGCAGCTTGCATTGAGTCCATGCGGCGCGTCCAATAACTCTCATTTGGTTTGCTCTTTTGCTTCGTCACGTTCTGTTAAACCGGGGCAGAGACTGTAGACGGCGTGTTTTTGTTGGTGTTCTCAGTCTCACGTATGTCGGCGACGCCTCTGACCGAACTGATGAGTCCATCACAGATCTGGAATATTCTGGCTCATATTCAGAAGAAACTGTCATTATTACTGACATATTACTGTTCTCAGTGATGTAGCATAAACAGTTCATTCAACACACCACAGCTAATGCATGTTGCTGCTAGCTTACATGCTACATATGCTAGCAGCTCAGACACGTATAAAATATGAACCATTTCTGCCAACAAAGTTAGTTGGATATTGTATATACACACTTTTATGTGAAATAAACATTTTTACCAACTTGCAGGCTGTGATCTGCCTAATGAAAAACTGAAACGATCTATAGTAGCACATCGCTAACAGAAAGTGCTAATACCGCGACTTCCGGTTTCCCAATTTTCAAAATTAAACCGAATAAACAACGTAAAATAAAATACTGTCAGACTGAACAATCAGTGGTGGTTGAGGAGCCAGAATAAAACCGAGAATAGTTCTCAGCTCTTAGCAAATGCGTATTGATGCTAGCTTAAATATGCTAACAGCTCAGAGGCAACATTTCCATCTGAAGAAAATATGAGGAACTATTTCTGCCAATAAACTTTATTGGACAACGTAGATATATGCCGTCAGATGTGCAATAATCAATTTTACAAACTTTCCAGCCACCTTTAAAAAAGCTGCAAACAATCGTGGAAGCTAACATCGCTAACAGGAAGTACGAACTCCACAACTCCGGATTTTTCAAATTAAATAAACAACGTAGAATTCACTAAAACAGCGTCACACTGAACAAATAGCAGAGGAGCCAGAAATCAAACCGGCAACTGTATTTGTACACTTGAGATAAATTTCCTCATTTATGAAGAAAAGCTAGGAGCAAAATATGAACCTGGCAAAAAAGTTTGTATTTCAATAATTAAGCACTGAAGCACTTCTGTTCTGTTTGCTTCATTTTATAGTTATTCCTCATTTTAGTTCCCTATTTTTTCCACAGAACTGAATAAAAACAAACAGAACAAAAGGCAGAAAGGCATTTTCTGCTGGGAGAAAGCGACACATTGCTCTACGTAGCATAATGTTAATATTTGCAGCAGTGAAATTTTCTCCTGAAAAAGTGAATTGAATCTGTGAAGCTCTTGAGAAAAACCTGCCGTTCTGGGAATCCTGCTGCTCCAGGAATGTTTTACAGCAGAAACGTCGTTCAAAGCTTAAACAGCTCGCAGAGAAATGCAGATTTTCCGGCTGAAGTGGCTTTTTAATGCCTTTAAGTTATTTTCAGTTTATCCTTATTAATCTGTGGAAAACTGCAGCTTTGAACTGATTGTAAGTCTACATGACTCAGATTCCTCCAGATGCTTAAACATGGCCGATCACAAGCCAGCGTTTTATTTTTAGGATTCAACATAAAAATAAAGATAAAAGAAAATGGATAAAATAAACAAATGCCACACTAATATCAAGGAAACAGATCTAAAAATATATTACTGGTTCCTGTCGGGTCATTCTTTGTGGAAAGTCAATGCAAATATTGCATTGAATTTGAAAAACTGTTAAAAATCCTGAATTTGTTATTAGATCTGTATTTCTATGCTAACCATAGAAAGCAGCTGGATACAAGGTAAGAACGGCGTCTCATGTGGTAGAACAGCAGATGCATAATTCCTCAGGGAGCTGTTAGAGTCTTCAAGTGCTCTCCATTTAATATGTTGTCATATATATTAATTACCTCCTACCCAGAATGCCCTGACCCCCCGCGCCCCTGCGACTCGTTGCTAGCGTCAGGCTGTTAGCGGCGCGATCCGGCTGAGTGGCGGCGGTGTGAGGAGGTTAACGCAGATCCACAGGCTGTGCATTAATCACTGAAAGGTCAGGCAGGGAAAGGCCGCTGCAGCAAATTAGTTCTGGGTGGACGGCAGGTGATCTGAATGAACACGAACCGCGGAAAGGTAAAGCAAGATCAATGGATCAGACGACACGACTCCCTGCATTCATCAGGCTGCTCAGGCAGACGTGACCAGCCGAGGATTGTTATGTCAACTGAACTGGATGGACAGCTGTCGTTAAATTAATTTATCATTTCTGCTTCTGAAGGGAACCGACCTGCAGACTCTGGGACAATTTTCCTCATTTTACCGCGGATGGAAAACTAACTAAACAGCCGGAAGATGACACTTCTGGGCTGAAACGTCTCCACAACAATCAGCACACGGATGGAAACATTCAGGAGGAGGATGAGACCTTAAAGGGAAACTATCACACTTCCATGAACAAGCTAGCGTCGCTTTATGGGCTACAGAAAACAGGATCTTCACACTTTTTAACCAAAATCATCCTCAGAAAATGAGATTTCACCACCTCAGTTCTGCTTCTCTTCAGCTCCTTTCAGCATGAGCTAATTTAGGGTTCTGCCACTTTTATGCAAATGAGCTGCTGCAGGCCACGCCCCCTACATCAGACTTTATGAAGCATGGAGGAAAAACAGCAATCAATTCCATCAAAAATCATTAATGTTATTTTCATCAAGAAATTATTTTTCAAACTAAATTTTTGTTTAGTTTATTTTAGTCATGCATCCGTAACCTGTGATGTCACTTCCTGCTTCACCAGACCGCTCATGGCTGTAATGGAGGAAGGTTAGTTTCTCACTCAGCTTTTGTTGATTTACAGTTTAAAATATTTAAATGTTTAGCATTAGGCTAAGTATTTAGTTAGCCTAATGCTAACTAAATAGCATTATAGCATAATAGTTAGCAAGCTAAACTAAAATACCTAGTTTAGCTTGCTAACTAAACTAAGTATTTAGTTAGCAAGCTCAGTATTGCTAGCTAAAACTTAGCAACCAAATATTGCTTGCTAAATAAGCCATGTTTACCAGCCTAGTTTGGACTTATTTAATCTTTAAGTTTTTGTAGCTAAATATTTGTCTCCAAGCTAAATATTTAGTTAGCAAACTAATTATTTAGTTTAATAAAAGCTAAATATTTAGCTTGCTAATTTGCTTGATGCTTGACAAATATGACTTAATCATTTTCCAGACTTAAACATTTTTAGTCACCAAAAAATGGCTGAATGGTTTCTATTGTTTCCAGAATCAATAGAAACAGAAATGAAAGTTTAAAAATGTGAAAACGGTGAATTTTTAAAACTATTTTCCTTTAAAAATGGTTTTCTGATGCAGCGATTGCCCACTTTGTGTTAGCCGATGAACGTTTCTGACTGAGAACAGAACCGGACATCATTTCTCCTGTAAACTTTCTGTCCACTGCAGCAGCTTCTTGTTATCGCTCAGCTTCTAGTTGTTTGTGTCTGTTCTGCTGTAGTTGTGCTTCCGTCTTTGTCTCCAGTGTTTTGCTCTGATAGAGAAAAACTCCTGGATTTAAAGCGGCTCTTATCGCTAAGAAGACATTAAACGAGAGGCTCAGATGTCCGAAGTGACATCCCACTCTGGGAGATGAATGGATCTCCGCTGCAGAGTGTTCCCATTATGGAATCACCGAGAGGCTCAAGGACAAATCTGGGAGAAAAAAGTGTGAGGATTTTATTAGATTATTGCTGCGTTAAAGCACTCGGTTACTCTGCAAATACGCTGTATGCCTGCATGTAGTTTAGGTGAGGTAATAAAACCCTGTGAATGCTTTATGTTGGTGCTCAGAAATGAGTTTCCTCAAGATTTAAAATCATCTTGGTTGTTTCTGCTGCGACCTCCATTATCCAGGACATAAACCCCACCACTATGAAGTTAAATGAAAATGTTTGTCATCATGAAATAAAAATGAAAAAAGAAAAAACAGAACGTTTTTCTTTTTAAGTGCTCAGTCCTGACAGTTTGAGCCAACAGCGCGGTGGGCCTGGTTGCCCTGCGGTGTCAGATGGTGCAGCAGGTTAAGGTCCAGATTATCACAAAGAGACAAACGAGAAAAACAAAAATAAAACTGATTTCTTTGCTAAACATGTAAACTCTCTTAATAAATCAGGCAATGTATGCATATTAAGATTTAAACCAGGAAAGTTTGATTAAATTTAACAAATTTGAATGAAAAAGTCTCAAGTTCCACAAAGATGTTTGTAAATTACATAAAATGCTTTTTTTTCTCAATTCTGCTGTGATATTAAAGTGCTAATATTTTTTTTTTTAAAGTGTTTTTGTTTTTGTTTGGAAGCCTGGGTCCGATGTGGCGCCGCTTGTAAAGTTACAGTCAGAAATAATTTTATCTCAACATGAGAGGAAATAAAACAAAGGTTTGATTTTCAAACACATATTTTCATCATTTTATTGATTTTGTTATCAATAAGCTAAATAATTAGGTTGCTAAATATTCAGCTCAATGCTAAATATTTAGTTTTCAAAGTAAAAGTTAGCTTCCTAGCTAAATATTTATTTTGGAGCTAAATATGTAGCTTATAAAAACATATTTAGTTTATTAAATTAAACGAAGTTTATGAACTTCATTCTGTGGGGAATCCAACCACAGATCATTTAGTTTGCTAATTAAACATCCAGGTTGGAGCTACATATTTAGCCTCAAGCTAAACATTTAGCTTGCTAACCTTCCTCCCAGTGGTGCATTCAAAGACACCCTGTTACTGTTGGCTGGATTTGTGTTGAACTTTGAATTGAAGTTTCTTTTGTTTGGTGTCAGACATTTTGTTTTTAAAGGTCATGTGTACAAAGCATCCAGCGTTGACCTTTAGCTCCCGGCGCTCTGTCAGACTCCTCTCAGGCCTCGCTGTGTTTGTTTCCACATCACAAACTTTCCTATGGAGCTGTGCAAGTTGCTCTGACTAAACATTCATCTCACGTCAGGCTAATCCAGCGCTGCTGATGTTTATGAGCGCTCCATGTAATCATTTGCGCCGCGTCGTTCCACCTCCAGGTGTGATGAGCAGCAGCTCGTCACCTCCTGACACCGCCGGACCCGGCGCTGCCGATAGAAAGCCTGAAATTGATTCCTCAGCTCCAGGCTGGATTCAGTCGTCGGCTGTAATTGTGTTACAGGCGAACGCATCAGCAGCAACACATGAGCTGCTGGGTTTATTGGAGATGAAGCCGACGACGAGCAGAGAGGAACCTGTCAGCCAGATAAGGTCAGCAGCGGGAGAAAGCTTCATTACATTAATTATCTCTCTGCAAACTGACCGACTTTTATTTACCCTAACTGGCTCTGGTGTTATTTTTAGCAAAGGAAAATGAAGACATTCCTGTTACAGATTCCTTACAGAATCCAGGTGTTACAGGATTCTTGTTTCTCTTCAGTCATAACTAATTGTTAAAACTTTTGGTGCCGTCCCCAACAGCTCGGTTCAGTCCGCTTTCATCCAACTCCAGTCCGTTTGCCTGGAGAGTCCGGTTCATTTGGGGAGGAGTGAACGCGAAGCGAACCAAAAACCAAACTCTGGTCCACCTTAAAACCTCCATTTTGGTTTGGTTGAAGTGGACTCTGGTTCGGTTCGAATGCATAAGGAGACCGCTCCAACAGCAGGAAATGGACTACAGCGCCGGGCATTCTGGGTAAATACAGCCAAAGCTAACATGCTAGCCTAGCGCTAGCAGCAGAAATGGCTCCTGGTCTTTGGCCAAAGACTAAAGGGAAATCCTCCTTCTTGTTTCCATCTGGTGAAGAAGGAAGTTGCTCTCAGTGTCTTCAGAGGTTTTAGTGTCGTTTCCTTGGTGCAGCGCCCCCACAGGCCAGGAGGGGAACAGGTTGGTTTGACTCAGAACCACAGCAGCTGGAGGTGGAGCAGATGTTCTGGTTCCAATAGAACCGAACCTAACAAACAAAATGTAAACAGAAATGGAGGCGTCAGATTTTAGCAGTTGTAGGATTTCTGTTTGGTTTTGACTAAAACCACACATCATTTATCCCGCTAGCGCCAAGCTATCCTGTTTGTTTTGGTTATATTTACCCAGAATGCCCTGCATTGTCGTCCACTTCCTGCTTCCGGTCCGCTTTGCGTTCATATATGCATTCAAACCAAACCAGATTTCACTTCAACCCAGTGAACCCAGACTGAGGTTTCCAGGCGGACCAGAGTTCGGTTCGTTCACCAAAGTAAACCAGACCTTCCCAGGGTGGGCAGTCCTGGTCCTCGAGGGCCGGTGTCCTGCAACTCTTAGATGTCTTCCTGGTCCAACAGCTGAATCCAATACCTGAATCACCTCATAAATGCAGTCAGGTTCTCCAGAGTCCTGCTAATGACCTCATTATAAGACTCGTGTGTTGAAGTAGAGACTGGCCCTCGAGGCCTGTTCCAGACAAACCACCTGGAGTTGAATTAAAGTGGATTAAACGGGGCTGGTGTGAATGCAGCCTGCTGGTTTTCTTGAAGAGGATTTCCAGGTATTGATGGTCCAAAGATTTGATCAGGAGGAAGAACCACAGAACCAGCAGAACCATCAGGGAAATTCAGAGCGCTCAAGTTTTACCACACGACTGAACTCTCACCTGCTGAGTTCCACCCTACAGGTACCGACCCAACGGCGCCCTCTGGTGGACAACTGAACCACAGAACCCAAAACCCAGATATACTGAACGAGTAGGTTTCCTTTTGGGAACTTAAAGTAAAGTTAAGTTTAAGTTAAAGTAAAGTAAAGTTTACTTTACTTTAAGTTTACTTTAAGTTCCCAAGGGAACTTAAAGTAAACTTAGGAAAGTTAGGAAAACTTTCATGTTGCTTCCTGGAATCTGCAGATTAATTTTGACACTGACTAAATTTAGAAAACCTCTTATGATATTTGCATCAGGATTCATAATAATTAAAAAACACTGAAATGCAGGAACCTTGGAGATCTGCTGGCATAAGCATTTAAAACCTGGTGTGTATTTTTTTATTACTGCAGCTTTTCTACTTTGTTTTCGCTGTCTTTAATGTTCTGTACAGCACTTTGTTCAACAGTAATTTGTTTAGACGGCCTCCATAAATAAACCCAATTTCATTTCATTTGGGTTTTCATCATCTTCCTACGCCGGCGCTCACGTCTTCCTGGCGCTCAGGAAGATTAACTCACAGCTGCTGCTACGGATGTTTAGTTTAAATGATTATTTTCACTCTTTAAAGCTGTAAAAGTTTTTAAAATGACGTTGAAATCAAAATGAAACGTGACACATTAGTGCCCTGATAGGAGCTGCTTTCTGAGGAGGCTAAGCAGGATGGGAGATATTTTTGGTTTTATGGAAGGTCAGATAATTTCAGATTTGCTCATGTTGCAATAGAAACACTGCACTTAATATGAAGGAATGTATTCGTCTCTGCAGGGCGGCTCTCCGTGCTGATGCTCCTTGATGAGGCTTGGCAGAAGCATCGAGGAAACATAAGCTCAAAATAGATCACAGAACGGCGGAGCATCCTCTCATCTTGTTAAAAGGACATGAGAGGGGAGGCAGGGAGGAAGCTTAGAGCAGGAGGGCTGAGATTTAAATATTTACTCCATTAGTCATGTTGCTGAAGCCTTTGACAGGAAGTCAGGAATATATGGGGCGCAGCATCAAGAGCCAAGTCACTGAAAACAAAATATGGAGGTACTAATGACTGAAAAACCCATCAGAACATCAGGGGCTTGTTGGCCCTACAAGCTAGCGTTAGCTAGCTAGTTAGAAAGGTTTCCACTGGTTGTCAAACCCAAACACCAGAATTTCATTTAATTTGAATCTTATTTTTGGCTGCTACATCAAAACTACAAGGGACATTTCAATGGTGGACACCGCTAGCTAAAAGGTTAGCTGCACAAGTAATAAACGTAATCTATGCTAATGCAATACACAATTAAGGTAGTTAGCAGAAGCTAAGGCGCTACACCAACATGACGTTCAGAGGAAGCTAATGCTAAACAGTTTGCCAACATGACAGACCATAACGTATCTGAACTTCAAGCGAACCGGAGACCGCTCCAAAAGCAGGAAGTGGACTACAGAACATGGCATTCTGGGTAAAGGCAACTAAAATAAATGTGTTAGCCTAGCTCATGATTTTTAGCCAAAGACTAAAGAGAAATCCTCCAACACTAAAATCTGACGCCTCCATCTTGTTTCCATCTGGTGAAGAAGGAAGTTGCTCTCAGTGTCTTCAGAGGTTTTCGTGTCGTTTCCTTCAGTGGTTCTTGGTGCAGCGCCCCCACAGGCCAGGAGGGGAACAGGTTGGTTTAGAACCACAGCAGCTGGAGGTGGAGCAGATGTTCTGGTTCCAGTAGAACCGATTCCAGACTATCCTAAAGCCCTAAAGTGAAATGAAAAACAGAAACTTCTTCTGGTGTTTTTATCATCTTGTCGATCTCCTGTTCTTTCCTGACTTGTGTTTATTTGTCCTTTCCGTCTCTCTGTGCTTGACTCCGGCAGCAGGAAACGGCAAATATTATTTGTAGCTTATCAGAGATGACTCGGTGCTGCCTCGTCGGGACTGCTGGGCGACTCGTTTGATTTAATAAAAAACTCCACAGTTCACGTCTCAGAGCGCGGACGCCTCTTCAGAAAAGCCTGTTGTTGTATCACTTAATCCTCCCCGCTCCCTGTGAAATATCACATTTCTTTTTCTTCTCTCTGCCTGATGCTGGGATAAAAGTGTTTATTTTCAGTTTTCAGTCCAGATGTGCAACCCAGTGAAACACAGTCTCATTTTAAAAGGATTTATTAATATGGCATAAAGGAGCAGTGGCAGCAGTGACAGATAATTTTAAGAGGATTAAGAGAAAAGCCACCCCACACACACACATTTTAATCTCATTTTTAGAATAAAACAGTTGCCTTATTTTAAAAAAGGCAATGCCCCCATGGAGGAGAAGAATCTCAGAGAAATACTGAAACCTGACAGTAAGATTACAAAAACATGGCCCACACTGTGGTTGTGGAAAGAGCCAGCAGGACAACCAGAACCGGTGATGGACCAGAATCAGCCGCTCGCTGTGGCTGCCGGATCCGGCCAAAACGAACTGCAGAGATCCAGGAACAAACGGTGTTCACACAGCTCTCCACTCAGCTCCGTCGCTTATCCACGTTTAGTTCCTTCTGTTCTGCACCAGATTTACGAGGGAGCAGTGGTGGGCACGCTTAGCTAACCTGCTAATAACTTTGTAAATGTTTAGAGTTTCCATCAAATAAATTCCAAACTGTTATTTCCTCCCATGTTTAGTAAACTTTCAGTTCAACATCTGTGTTGATGTTTTGGTTATCGACTCTAAAAAAATCTTCACGTAGTTAGCATCTCCCACGACTCAACGTAGTTTAATTTAGCACTTTAGCATTAGCCTCTGCTAACGTCCATGTTGGTAAGGCGTTGCTAATGTTTATGATCAGTGCTATGCCTCAGACTCTATTGAAAGTGAATAAAAAGCAGCCGACTCTTTAAAAAAGTTGTTTTGTTTGTCCGCTGACAAAACCAAAGTGGATAAAAATGTGTAGAAGTTTCTCCAGAATCAGAGCGAGGAAGATTTCTCCTCCGTATGTAAATGAAAACGTTTCTGATGCATCAGCATGAAGCAGCTTCTCACTCAGATCGATTCCCTACATCTGCTGGGTCTGAGGGAGGGAAACACTGTTCCATATGGATGACTGGACAACATTTAAATATCTATTAATCTTTAAAATACCGTCTCACTTTTCTGCTGAAGGTTGTGGCTTTTTTTTTAGAAGGAAACATAAATTTGACCAGAAGTAACTCGGGTTACGCAGAGTCACCAGGGTAACCGCCTCCGCCTGGAACGGATGTTTCGTCTAAAGCTTTGTTAGCGTTGATGAACACCTGAGGCCAACGGGGCTGTCAGCGTTTTTACAGCCTTGTTTTCATTCCTTTCCCACAGCAAAGAATTTGCATTCAAATGTCAATCTACCATTGAAATAAAACATACATGCTCTGGATGCGATAAAGATGCAACCAAAGCAGGATTAGAAGGATGTCAAAATATTACAGACAGCTTTGAAATGCACAGTGTTCACCCACATGCAGAGTTTTTAGGTTTTAGTCAACGATTTAAAACCAGTTGGTTAAATGGAGTCAATTTAAAATGTGAATCTGCCGGGATAATCTTTTATGTTCACCTCTGGTTTTTCTGTCCTTTTTCAAAATTAATGTCAAAATTTGATGAATTTAGTGATTTCTGATTGGAGGACAGCTGGATGTTCATGCAGTGTTAACATCACCATCTGCGTTTCCGTTACAAATGTGTTCAAAACTTTATCCATATTTCTGCAAATGTTAAAAACAACAGAGAAACCGAACACAATTTGTCAATTGTGGCGATTTTTTAAATAAGAAACTATATTAAAATCTTGTGAATAAATTCTTTTTCGCGATGCGTCATCATCCTCCAGCTACTACCTGTCGTCGTCTTCTTTGTTATTTCTGCCTGTAGCAACATCCTGTTGTTGATCATGTGACTCATATGATCCAATATGATATGGCTGTAAAAACCCCACTTCATTCTGGCACCAAAACTTCTTATTGAAAAACAAGACTTATTTCTAAATTGGTGTTTTTCCATTAAGCAAATTTAATTTCTAAATGTTAAAATTATACGGTTAATGGAAACACATGTATAGCTGGAGACCAACCCACTGGTCAGTACTGAATTTTGAAACTATCCATGTGAAATAAAAGGGTTTTAAATTTTCTTTGGACTCTTCCACTGAAGATACGTGACAGATAACAGAACCAATTAGTTGGTGTTAAATTACACGACGTTATATTTAAACACTGAAAGTGGAAAACAAAGCATCGTCTTTATGTTGGAGCTGAGTTCAACATCAGCCGCTGAATGAGACGTATGAGAATCTATCTATCAATATTTCCAAAGCCGGGAGGCCGGCTGAGACGAATGAATCTCTCTGAGTTAATAACAGGAGTGAAGAATCTTTCACATCAGGTTCACGTCTTCAACGGCTCGGCAGGCAGGTACAACAAGACGCCTCCTTTCTGCCGGCCGCCATCAGCGCTGGCAGACAGATGACGTCTGGGTGCGAAGTGACTGATTCCCAAGGTCGAGGCGCTACAAGCCAGACGTGCAGAACGGGAAACAAATGAGACGGAAGCAGCCGGCTCGGAAACATGGCGATGAGGCAAACTGAGCTGGAGAACAACAGGCGGGATCCATCGCTAAGCGCCGCCGCACCACGGTGAACCCAACCTGCCGAAATGAGTGAAAGCTCTGGGTTTGACCCGGGAGTCAAACCCGGGTCATAATATGTCACAGTCCAGTTTGGGGCTCCTTCAGACAACAGCAGTAATGTGGGTCATTTAGCCTCTAATAGCAGCAAGACAAAAATGGGATACATTCTTTAAAGTTGTATTTGTACAATGTTATTCATTTATTTATAAATGTCACAGTTTAAAGCTAAATATTTGGCTCCAAATTCAATATTTTGTTTTGTAGCTAAAAATATAGCTCTAAGCTAAATATTTAGTTAGCAAGCTAAATAGAGAGCTGCAGCTAAATTTAATTTAACTTAAGTTGAAATACTGAACATGCTGAGTGGGAAAGAAACGATAATTAAAAACAATTAAATTGAAACACCAGCAGTTTAGCTACAGGTTTCCAAGACCGAGCTTTTATTTTGGTAGTCCACTTCCGGTTCTCAGCAAGAGAATTAGCGTATCAGCTAAATAGTTGGCTCAAGCTAAGTAGCTAGCTGGTCGATACATCCATTTTTTAGACTGTTTCTGTTTTTTCCCTTTTAATTATTTCTCATCGAGGCACCTTTAATCTTTCAATAGAAGGTTTTCATTTTACTAATGTTGATCTCAATCTTGTAATTTGGTAGCTGATTTGATAAATTGTTTGTTTTTATTTTCTTCTGTTGTTTCTTCTTTTCTTTTCTTTCTATCCTGATTTTTGCCACAAGGGGGCGCCAGAATGGAGAATTGTCAAAACTTTTCCAAATTCATCCACAGATGTTTGAAAACCATTCCTGCCTTTCACTTATGTCATAGTTTGGACTTTAATTAGGCTGGGTAATGGAGCTAAATTGGTGCCAAATACTTTGTTTAAAAAATTGGAAAATGAAACTGAATAAAAAAAGTTCAAATCTACTATTCAGATTAAAGGCTTTTTCCAGTTCTTCTTTACGTTTCAAAATTATTTTAAAATATCAGAATTATTTTTTAGTTTTAAAATAATTTTTCAGCTTCAAATATATTTTAGTTTCAAACTGTTTTTTTAAAGCTTAAACATCTTTTTTGAACAACCTATTTTAGCTAAATATGAATGATTGGGGCCTGACCATAGCAATGTGAAGCAAGTCAGTCACTGCCTCCATGCATTGCATGGCAGGCACCTATTGTTCTTCACCCAATAGAATGTTTCTTAGATTTATTTATTATTATTCCGTGACCATTAATGCGGCTCGTACCGCTGCGCGCCCACCCACAAAAGTGGTATCAAAACGTGCGGCTCGGCGCCGGCATTGGAGCTATTACTTTTGGTGGGATTCGGAGTTATGATGGCGACGTAAAAAGCGAAAAACGATCAAAAATTTTTGTCAGTTAGAAACTGCCGAAACTAGAGTGTAACTGACGTTTTGTTAGTGTGGGAAGCAGAGCGAATTTTGACCCCAAATAAATTTTGAAATCACCGTCACGCCCACAAATATCGCTCTATCGATATCAAACTCAGTCATGACATCGATACGAGTGCCTGCTCCGGTAAAATGTTTTCGAAATGTTCCTAGGGCTTATGGTTTTCTGTCAAGGTCCTTCCAAGCGAAGTCATGCGACAGGATTTCCACACGTTCAGCCAGATTGACTTCCATGTATTTCTCAAAAATATCAGACCTCAGCGCACACTATTTTTATCTCGTCGCTGTTATTACTGTGAGTGATGTACAGATAAGAATTGCGGTACTATCGGAGACGAAAGATAGCCCTCTCATACGCTTCAAACGGTTTTCCGATACGTGTCACGGTTGCCGAACGGGAAGGAGTTGTTCGGACTGCTTTTTTCATTCAAACTGACTGGGTGTCTCACAAAGATAGAATTCTTTCTCCACCTTTCTGTCTCACACACATGGCAGTTGGCAGAGGATCCATTACCATAGCAACGGAACACAGCAGGGCCGAGCAGCTGATTAGGACTACAAAAACGCATCACTGTAGTTTTAACTATAGTAGAACTCAGGAATGAGCTGGCATTTAGAAGAACTACATTTTACACCTGATTTTATCCAACCATTGTTACACACAGGATTAGTGTGGTAATTATAAATGAAGCTTAATGAGAATTTCAAGATAAAAGACTTGACAATTTTTACATCATGTAATTGCTCTCTAGGGCATTACAACCACTGTTACATTTTGTATTAGTTTGGCAATTTAAAATGAAGTTTAATGAACATTTAAAAAATAAAAGCCTTGACAATTTTTAAATCAGTTTATTGCTGTTTTGCCCATTTTATAACTGATTTAACCCAATCACTGTTAATCATGGGATTAGTTATGACATTTAAAATGAAGCTTACTGAAAATTTCAAAACAAAGGCTTTAAGATCCCTAACTGGCTAGTGCACTGCCTACAGCAGTGCAATAATATTAGCTTGCGTTATCTTTTTCTCACAAGTTAGGTTTTCTCTCAGGCAAGGCAGAGCATTAGCATTAGCCTTTTACTTTAAATAAGGTATTAGCTATTTCTCTTACTTATTAGCCATGTTCAGTATAC
The DNA here is from genome assembly GCA_010277075.1 of Poeciliopsis retropinna. NCBI lineage: Eukaryota > Metazoa > Chordata > Actinopteri > Cyprinodontiformes > Poeciliidae > Poeciliopsis > Poeciliopsis retropinna. Next base: position 1,788,381 of record VMRM01000037.1, on the reverse strand, counting down.
TGAATGGAGTAAGTCAATTACAGACAACATGCTAGTGATGTCCCACATACTACTGACAGTGTTCATGGTAACATTAGCATTTTGGCTAATTTTGACTTATATCCTACTTTTAACATACTAAATGGTGCAAGTCCATGTTAGTCAACATGCTTGTGATTCTCCACATGCTATTGATTACATTGCAGCTTTCTTTAGCATTGATGCTAATTTTTAGCATCAGTTAGGATGGCGACGTCGGTCCAAACCGATGGGCACACTTTGGCAGGCCTCGGTTAAATTTCTTCAGGAATTTTCTAGTATTGAAAATAATAACTTGAGTGAGAGTCAATGTGGATTTAGATCAAATAAATCAACATCCCTTGCATTATTAGAGTTACATGAAGAAATTACAGAAGCAGTAGAAAAGAAGTGATATACAGTGGGGATGTTTGCTGATTTAAGAAAAACTTTGATACCATCGGACACAATTTATTACTTTCCAAATGACAGGATTATTGGATAAGAGGTTTAGCTTATAATTGCTTAAATAGTCATTTGACTAACCGTAAACAATTTGTAATTTTATGTCCTAGATCAGGTGCAAAAACATAAAATGAAAATGAATATCAATTATTTGCACTTCTGTTTAATCCAAATAAAGTCAGCGGCTCCATAAGGCCCCCAGAGATTCAGGGGCCCCATAAGTTAGAATATTTTAACACAAACCACAGATGTGTCAATGTAACATTTTTTTATTGAGATTATCAATGATGCTAAATTTGATTTAATAGTTTCATTAAACTATCAGGAGGGAGGGAAGTATGGGTCGGTTCGGAAGCTAGCAATTTCCTACTTTTGTAAATAGCACCGTCTATGAGCCCCGATCAGGTTTGTTACGTTCACAGACAAGTTCTCTCCAGTCCAACAAGAAGAAGCCACCAATAAACTGGAAAAAACAACTTGGGAAAATAACTTGAGTCTCTCTGTTTTATTCTCCCATCCTTCACTTCCGATGTCCATCACGGCGCCTCGAATGATTAAGTCACGCAGTTGCAAAGGGTTAATAGTTTGAATCATGCAGGACTGATCTGTTTCCATAGCAACGATCAGAAGCAAGGCATTGCCCAGAACTACAGTGAGCTCATTGTAGCTATGACCTCATCTATGACATAGATCTATGTCACATAGATCTAAGAACATCTGGGGCTTTAAAGGCTTGCGTCTCAAAACATCAGGTTTCAGTAGCAGCTCTTTACTTTCGATCAAACATTGTTAAACCAGGATTTTGCGATGAATGAGATTTTGGCCAGTGTTTTGTTCCCGATGTCGATCGGTACCAGTTATTTAATAACCACCGGCATGAAAAAACTGTTTAATATTCAACCTGGTACTAAATTCGAGCCAACTGTTTGCCAGGAAGAGTACATGGACGATTTTAACTCATTCATGTACAAACCTTCTCCGGCTGGAGAAGAGTGTTCAGAGGAAAGACTTTCCTCTGAGGATGTTTGCATTGACGCCTTCAATGCGTTTCTGTACAATCCTTCTCTGGCTGGAGAGGATTGTACAGAGGGAAGTCTTTCCTCTGAGAGCGCCAGCATCGACGATTACGATGTCATCGATGAGTATCTTTTTGGCCCCTCCCAACCTAAAAAGCGATCTTCTCCGGCCGGAGAAAAGGGTGAGGTTTCAGGCCCTGGTGCGAAATCTGAAACTGCGACTTTGATGGAAGAGACTCCTCAGCCAGGAGTCTCCAAAGTTCCTGAAAAAAAGACGGCTCCGTCAAAAAGAGCCTTAGAAGGCCGGAGTCAGAAAAGGACAACTGCCCAAAGGGAGGATTATTCTACTGTTCTTAAAGAACCAACTTCCCCGCCTTTCAAGATTAGGAAGATTTCGCCGCTGCCTTACCCAATTGTGGAGGTTTGGGGTGAAAAGAAGGAGGAGAAGCCCCGTGAAAAGGCTTGTTGCTGGTTGTCCTGATTGGCTGGATATCGTGATGTCTGTCCGACTTTTAGAACGCCCAAAGCTCTTTATAATATGGATGGACATGGAAATGAATTTAAGTTAGTTAAAGTGATTTGCTGAGACAGCAGACAGAAGTCTTGGGTTTGAATCCTGGCCTGGGTTCTTTATGCACGGGGTTTGCATGTTCTCCAGGAACATGAGTGGGTTCTCTCTGGGTGCTCCGCTTCCTCCCACAGAGCAAAAAGGTTTTCTGCACATTGGATAAAAAGTGCGTACGTTGTGCCTTTGTGATTTCTGGGCTGTTCCCCTTCTGTCCAGTTATTATCGGGGCCTGCCCATAGCAATGCATAAGGAGAGCAGTGACTGACTTTGCAAGTCAGTCACTGCTCTCCTTATGCATTGCATGGCAGGCCCCTATTGTTCTTCACCTAATAGAACGTCTCTTTATTATTATAGATTATTGATTATTCTTCCGTAGACCGGAATGCGGCTCATACCGCTGCGAGCCCACCCACAAAAGTGGTATCAAAACGTGTGGCTTGATCCCGGCATTGGAGCTATTACTTTTATAGGGAATTGGAGTTACGATGGCGACGTAAAAAGTGAAAAACGAGTCAAATTTCCAACTGCCGAAACGCAGAGCATAACTGCCGCCAACTGCCGCTCTGCTTGAGTGAGACATGCAGTAGATTTTTGACCCCAAAACAATTTTGAAATCGCCGTCACGCCCACAAATATCGCCCTATCGGTATCAAACTCGGTCATGACATCGACACGAGTGCCTGCTCTGGTAAAATGTTTTTGAAATTTTGCTAGGGCTTACGGTTTTCTGTCAAGGTGCTTCAGAGCGAAATCATGCGCCAGGGTAACTGACACGCTCAGCTATTCATTTTCATACTTTTATGTAAAAGTATGAAAATGAATAGCTTTTTTTCAGATCTCAGTGCACACCATTTTTCTCTCATCGCTGCAATTATTGTGAATGTGCTACAGATATGAATCGCGGTACTATCGGAGACGACAAATAGCCCTCGCATACGCTTCAAACGGTTTTCCGATACGTATCACGGTTGCCGAACGGGAAGGAGTTGTTCGGACTGCTTTTTCCATTCAAACTGACTGGGTGTCTCACAAAGATAGAAATCTTTCTGTCTCACACACATGGCAGTTGGCAGAGAATCCATTACCATAGCAACGGAACACAGCAGGGCCCAGAAGCTGGTTAGGACTACAAAAACGCATCACTGTAGTTTTAACTATAGTAGAACTCAGGAATGAGCTGCTCTTTAGAACTACAATGACTGAAGGTTCAGACTACAACATGGCGGAACTGTGAGTTTCTACTGAGGAGGAATGAGCTGGCCATTAGAACTATTTGTGTTTTGGGCATTTTATAACTGATTTTAACCAATCATTGTTACACACATAATCAGTGTGGCAGTTTTAAATTAAGCTTAATAAAAATTTCAAAATAAAAGGCTTGACATTTTTTACATCATGTAATTGCTCTCTTGGGCTATCTGACTTAAAAAAACAAAAAACAAACACTGTTACATTTTAGACTAGTTTGGTAATTTAAAATTAAACTTAATGAAAATTTCAAAAATAAAAGCCTTGACAATTGTTACATCAGATTATTGCTGTTTGGGGCATTTTATAACTGATGTAACCCAATCACTGTTACTAATGGGATTTAAAATCAGGCTTACTGAAACTTTCAAAATAAAAGCCTTAAGATCCCTCCCTGGCTACTGCTTTTTTTAGTCAAAATGGCTGCCTCAAACTGATAGAATCCTGTCTCCCCCTGTCTGACTCACAGCTGCAGAGGCAAAGATCACACACATTAAAGATGTTTACAACCTTTACAAAGTTATATGACCCTTGATTTCCTAGAACATTCTCTTAGGTTTAAGAAAAAGAACAAAATGTTTTAATTTTTTTAGACCCTGAGATTGATGTGTGTTTAAAAAATAAATCCAGCAACAAATAAATCCTTGAAAAAATGAATAATTTGATGAATTCTGCTTTTTAAAAAAAATAAATAAAAAAAATCTTATCACTTCACTTGACTGCCAGCGATCAATCAGAAGATTTTTTTTTTTTTCAGAATAGTCTTTTCAGATAATGGACAAAATTTTCCACAATTGTTATTTTCGCAATTATAAAACTGATTTAATCGAATCACTATTACACATGGGATTAGTTGGCCCCTTTGAAATGATTATTACTGAAAATTTCAAAATAAAAGACTTGACCATTTTTGAATCAGGTAATTGCTCTATAATCATGTGAGTTCTTTAACAAAACCACTGTTACACTTTGGATTAGTTTGGCCCTTTGAAATGAATCTCACTGAAAATTTCAAAATAAAAGCCTGACTGCTGCTTTGGCCTGTCTGTGAATGGTTTCATGAAACCACTGTTGCATTTCTGAATGGAGTAAGTCATTTACAGACAACATGCTAGTGATGCCCTCATGCTACTGACAGTATTCACGCTAACATTAGCATTTTGGGAAATTTTAGCTTATACACTCATTTTAACAGACTGAATGGTGTAAGTCCATGTTAGTCAACATTCTTGTGATTGTTCACATGCTACTTTGTAATGTTTTAGCATTTATGTTAATTTTTGGCATCAGAACGCTGGGTCCAAACACTTTGGCAGGCCCCGTTTAAATTTCTTCAGGATTTTTCTGGTTTACATTACTGTTTCCCTTCAGAACTCCGTTTCCTGTTTTATTTTGAAAGTATTTGTTTTTATATATAATCTATATAAGGTTGTTTTAATATCCTTTGCTTTTCTCATCGTCTTCAGTGTTTCTGTCTGTCAGATAGTGTTTGTATTATTTTATGTTTCATTTAATATCTTTACGTTAAACAAATGATTTGATCTTCCCGTGTTCCGGTTCCTTCTTTCCTCTTTTTCAGACTCCGTCCCGCCAAGCAGAAAAATGCCTGATGATTTAATCGTGATTAGAGAAGGTCGATCAATAATCTTCACGTCTTCTGAGGAGATCCGAACATGAATGTGTGTTTATTTCACACACCGTCGATATTGACTGGATGCATCCAGAGTCTCTGAGGGTTGATTATGAAACCCTGGTGAGTTGAAGCTCATTTACCATAAAATATCTCCATTTAATCTTCTGTTTGAATTCATATAAAACCAAAGGGGGAATAATTAAGATCTTTCCAGATCAGGCGGGTTAGCAGAGATGCTCAGGGGCGAAATCTCGTTAGCTTCGTTTCCCCATAGAAAAGCGTCCTGGTCTCTTTCCATGATGGACCATCATCCGTCTGCTACCATTAATATGAAAGACAATCGTGTATTTTTGTATTTGTATTTTTCGCAGCCCAGGGATTCAGTGCTCAGCATGCTTCATGGCAGCACCGGTTTTCTACTGGTTCTTCCAAAACCAAGACTGGATGGACCAAGATTGGACAAACCATGATCAGACCTTTCAAGACCACAACCGAGACTGGACCCTCCAAGACCAACAAGGACTTGAACTCATATAATTAGAGCTCAACTAATATTTAAAAAATGCAATTGCACACCATAAAATGTAAAAACTGTAAATAAAAACTACTTCTTGGTGTCAAACTAGTAATTCTCACAATAATGTTTCAGTTATTAAATGCAGCCACTCAGTGCTACACAATGTCTAAACTGAATTCATCATTTATATTATATTAACAAAGACAGTAATAAAGCAGTTTCCTCTCCACTGTCGCCACATGCTTGCTCAGCAGGAGTCGAAGCTGTAAGGTTAACATCTGGATGCAGGTAGCTGTGATTTCATTGGTCGACAGGTGTTTCATTACAATACTCACTGTATTTGGATGAAGCAGCTTCTGTGTGTTTCAGATATTACATCTACAAACTAAACTGAATGTGACCTGAGACAATAATCCTCACTGAATCATTAATATTCTTCGTTTTCCAGGGAACATTTCACTTCTGTGTCTGACAGGAACCCGGCGGGGAGCGATGGAGGTTGTCACAGCTCACGCGTCGGGTGTTTCCTGCCGAGCGCCGTCCTACCTGCTGCCTGGGGCGACGCGGCGAAGCCTCAGGGGCGAAACCTCAGCAGCTGCTGCAGCAGCATGCGTCACGCCGCAGATCCCACAGGAGGACATCTGCTCCGGAGAGGCAGGGATGAAACAGAACCGCTGCATTACTCTGCTGCTGCTCCTCGTTTCCCTCTGTTCTCACCTGAGTCAAGTCGCTCCCCGCCTCTTTAAATCTAACAAAACTGGTGTCAAACATTTGTGCTACGTTTGTGCAGCAACATTTTTGTTTGAGCTGTTTTGCTGTGAAAATAATAATAAAAGTTTAAAGGTCGAAAGGTCAACCAACACTGCCGTACCCAATTCGAACAACTCTGGCTTCAAACATTTGTGCTGCAAAGATTTTTGCTTGTGTCACTATCATTTTAAGATATTAATAAAAATGTCATAAAAATTTTGAGAACAAATTTGTTAGATTTGGATAATGTGTGAGGGAGCTGGTTGACCTTTTAACCTCTAAACTTTTATTAATATTTTCAAAGCAAAAGCAGCACAAACAAGATGTTTTGCTGCACAAAAATAGCCGAGTTTATTGACACCAAATTAGTTTAAATTTGGTTGGCTGGTTGACCTCTATGACCTCTGTAAACACTTATAAACATCTAATATCTTAATAAGTGCAAACACTTATTAATATCTTTAAAATGGTTGCAGCACACAACATTTTTTGCTGCACAAACGTTTAACACTAATTGAACAGGTGGAGGGAGAAACTTCACTCAGGTTTTATTCGCTCATCAGATCAAATCATAAAGAGTTCAATTGAAATAAAAGATAGTTTTTCGATTTAGTTCTCTAAATAATTAAATTTTCTTTTAAAAAGACAAATAAAAATAAAAAAACTTCTGCAGTCAGAGGCGTTTCTTTTTTCTGCCTTCACCAGAGCAAACTGTTTCATAAAAATGTTCATTTTATTATCAGAACAGTTCGGCAGACATGTTGATTTTGTCCGTTTATTGAAGCATCATTTACAATCAGCATCCCAGATCCTGTTGCCAGGCAACGCAAATGGCTGCAGAGCATCACATCGCGGCTCACAAGCAGAGACGTTCAGGTAAAGAGAGGAAACAGGTTGATGTTTCTGTGCTGAACTGGTCACAGGAAAAATGGACCAAACTGCTGGTATAACGAACAAAAAAAAAAAATCACTTCAGTGATGAAAAACAACTAAAAATCAACCAGAAAAAAATCAAACATTGCTTTAGAAATGTGGCTCAACAGAATAAAAAAACCTCTAATGCAGTTTGTGCTGCATTAGAGGAAAAAAGCTTCAATTTCAATTTAGGTTGAATGAAACTGAAACAATCCTCTTGTTTCTGTCACTTCTCATGAGAAATCCAATTATTTTACAGCAACCTGGAGCTTTTATTTCAGTGGTTCACAGAAAAACAAGAGATCACTGTTGATTTGGTTTCCACTCATTTTATTAAGAATAAAATCTTCAGTGAATCTTTGTGCCGCCCGTCCCTCTGACATCTTTTCCTGTCTCCCTCTGCAGCTGCATCCAAACCTCACATCCTCACATCTGTCTCAGCGCCGTTTATAGATGCTGACCGAAGCGTCAAAAATAAAACTCAGGAAGCTGAGAAACAATGAGCTCCTGCTGTTCTGCAGCTAATCTGACTTTTATTAGCGGCGGCGTGTTTCTGTTTGAACGGAAAACTAAATCGGGCGTTTCAAACTATGAGCTCACAGCGATGGCATGATGTAACTTGAATCTAAGTAGCACTTTAGCATTAGCCTCCTCTTCATCGTGGGCTTCAGTGTTGGTCTGACCAGCTGTTTAGTTAGCATCCATCACTGAAATATATAAACTGAACTGAATTAATGCTTTAGCTTTAGCTTCTGCTGTGTTGGCGTTTCGCTTTGCCATTAGCAGAATTCATGTTTATGATCAGCACCTCAGGGTTAGTGCAACAAATTATTAGTTAGCTGCAGCCACCAACAATGGCAGATTTGAAAATAATTCTTTAGCAAAATACAGTGTTAGTGTAGCGAGTTGGTATTTAGGTTTTGTGCAACTAGTTAGCTGGGCCCACCATTGGAAAACATGCGTTAAATTGAAGTTAGCGCTTTTGCATTGGCTTGCGCTAAATACCGTGCTGGTGTAGCCTTTAGGGTTAACGTTTATGTCGTGCTGCCACCACAGGTTGCTGGTTTATCTGTCTATTCATGGGTTTTCCTGGGTTAATGGGTTTCGTTGGTACCACAGTTGTTCCTGTCATTTGCTGTAGCAGGAAAAACACCAGTTTAGCTCTGGAACTGGTTCCACCTGGTGTGATTTCCAGTCTTGCACACTGATAATAAACACTGCGCTTTTATTTGAGGCCTGATTGTTGCTCTCTGCTAAAAGCCTGAATGCTTCATTTATCTGAGTCTCCAGAACTGGGCCGGCCGGCGCTGCTGGTCCGTTCAGCTTCGGGGGGAAGGAAAGCCTCAAATCATCACTCTTTTGTCTTTAGTTAGTGGGTCGGTCCACGGAGGTCATGCTCTTCTGGTAACCCGCCAACATCCATTAAAGCCCCGCTCCTCGCTCTTCCTCCGCCTCAGACATCACCAGCTTTGTTGAGGTTCAGCTTCCCCCTCTGGTTTCAGCTCAGTGTGCTCTCACAGAGCAGAAGAAAGCGGGAAAGTTGCCCTTGGTGATCCCAGAAGTGAGGCAGAGAGTTAGATGGCCTTGGTGATAGCTGCCACTTAGCAGATATCACACTGGGAAGGTCTGAGCTGCTTCCCTCTGGGCATTCCCAGCTTTACCTCCTGATAACATCCAGAGATTTAGGAGCTGTGACTGAAGCGGCGGAAGATTTCCGCCCAGAAAGGAATAAACCCAACAGATATGTGTATTTTTTCTATTTTATTTTAGTGTTCAAAGCAAAGAAGAAAGCCAAAGTGGGATAAATGATTGGATAAATCTCCAAGTGGAGCTTTGTATAACTGGAGTCTTTTTGGGTTGTGAAGTTTTCACTCTGAAGAGCCTGGAGGAGAAAAGGATGATGATGTTTTGGAAAACAAAGTACGCTCTTTCTGCTTTTGTCAGATTTCAGAGGAGATGTTGCATCTTGCTGCTGTTGTCTCAACAAACTCCAGTTATTGACGTTTAACATGTCCATATAATGTTTGTTGTTTGTTTTACTATTTCCTCCACTGTTTGTTCAATTAAAACAATTAATATCAATAAATTAGAACAAAATTTGGTTTATTGATACCAATCGCACTTCTTTCTGTGACTGTGACCTAAAAAACGCTTTACAAATAGGAATGTTTTCCAAGAGCGGTATTTGTGTTTGTGGGGGCTTTAACTGCTGTGACACAAAAGTTGCATTTCCAGTACAAATGTTTGCAGAACTTTGCTAATATTTGTAAAAAAAAAAATAATAATAATTTTTTTTTCAATTGCGGTATTTCAGTTAAATAAGAAACGCAATTAAAATCACATGTGAATAAGTTTGTTCATAGAATAAATTACCCGCCATGATACTTCAACCACTTCCTATTGTCGTCTTCTTTGTCATTTCCCATAGTAGTAACTTCCTGTTGTTGATCATGTGAAAGAAAAAAAACAAAGAGGCTTTGAAAACGATCAAATCCGGTTTAGTTTTGAGCATTAAATCTGAGTTGTTTGGGAGAGAAACGATCACAAAAAACCTCAACGAACAACAATTCAAAACCCAGCAGCAGATCTACCGCAAAATGGCTGAAAATGGCCTACTCAAAGCCCAGACTGAAAACTGTTTGGTTGTTGGTTTTATGTCCTATAGTTGCATTGCGGATGAATTGATGTTTTCTTCCAGGAGGAGCTGCCATGGCGTTGTCACGGTAACGGCTCGTTGCGCTACAACATTCAGCAGAGAAAAGAAGATGGAGGTGTGTTTTCTTTTTCTCCTCCTGGGAAATCTCTGGTAATTAATTACAGCTGTGGCGCTCGTTGACCTGAATAAATATGCATTAAACAAGCATTTTAGCTGCTTCATCACATTTAATAACCCGGGCGACGGGCAGGAAGTGAAATTTTTACGAGGCTGATTTACTCAGCAGCTCCTGGACAGTGGGGCAGCCGGTTCTGGTGGCGGCGAAGCCTTTCACGCCCTGATTGATCCTAATGAGGCGAACGGCGGCGCCTCGATGCAACAGGAAAAAGATCACATTCCTAGAGGGGAGAAATGTCATCCGACATGGCCTCTCACCTGTTCCCCACAGGAGTCCTGACGGTTGGAAACGCTGTGAAATGTTTACCACCGTCCTGGTTGCAGGTGAGGAAGAAAAATCAGGAAGGTTGGAGAGGAGGTGGAGAACGGCGGCCGAAATGTCCTTGAGGTTTCCTGGCAGGATGGAGACGCCGTCAGGAGGCAGGCAGAGGAAATCGATGGCGACCCGCCGTAATGACTGACAGCTGGCAGCCGGGCGACACGGCGGGAAACAAGGAGCGCCGCGAAAACGGTTTAACCTCAGAGAGGCACAACTCAGCTCTCAGATATCGCCATGACAACCCAACACCCGATTTAGCTCAGGGCGAACGGATCAGAAGATAAATATTTAGCTTCCTAACTAAATATCAACTTAGCAAGCCAAATATTTAGTTTGCTAACTACATATTAGCTCTATAGCTAATATGTAGTTAGCAAACAAAATAGTTAAAAGCTCAATATTTAGAGTGCCAACTAAATATTTTGTTTGCTAACTAAACATTGAGCTTGATACCTAAACATTTATTTCTATTCCAAATATTTAAACTGAAGCTAAATATTTAGTTATCAAGCTAAACACTTAGCTTGCAAACTATTTGTCTCAATGACTAAATATTTAATTAGTGAGTTAAATATTTAGCTTTAAGCAAAGACCCCAGATTCTGTGTTGTGGACCATTTTATCATTCACCCTTCACGTGTCGCCATCGTCATGACAACCCCTACATCCCCGTGGAGCTCAGGACAAATTAACGCGCCGTTTCCCTTGCAGTTGGAAAAGTTTCTCAACTGTCAGGAGGAACGGCTGGTTTCTGCTGACTCCAGCAGGCCGTCTGGGTTTTTAAAGAAGCAGAAGAAGAAGGAAGTTTGACTTCCTGCGTGTCTGTGACTCATCCAGCTGAACGTTTCCTCATCTCGTACCGACCGGAGTTGAGCTCCGTTTGATGGATTCAGATTTAAACAGTTTCCTGCTCCGACATCCACCTGCTGCAGCTGCAGTCAATTAACTCCAATAATTTGGGTTTTTCTGCGTCAAAGGAGGAAAAAAGGAGATTCCTCTTTGAGAGTCATATTTTCAGCATGTTATTAATGAATAAATAACAGTTTTTAATCTAAATTAGCTTGAAACTAAATATTTAACTCTGAGCTAAACATTTAGTTAATGCTCAATGTTCAGCTTCCTAAGTAAACAGCAAGTTACATTTTAGTTAACAAGTTAAATATTTAGCTTGAAACTGAATATTAAGTATTCAATCTAAAGTTTTCAAAGTAAATATTTAGTCTATGAACTAAATATTTCATTTAGCCAAGTTAACCTTTAGGTTGGAGATAATAAATATTTAGATATCTAGCTTGCTAACTAAATATTTATCTCAGAGCTAATAGCTTACTAAGTATCTGTCTAAATATTTAGTTGAGGATCTAAATATTTAACTTATTAACTAAAATGTAACTTGCTATTTAGTAAGGAAGCTGAACATTGAGCACTAACTAAATGTTTATCTCAGAGTTAAGCGACAAACTAAATATTTAAATAGATATTTAGCAAGGTATTAGTTCTGAGCTAAATATTAAATGTGAAGCTAAATATTTATTATCTCCAAGTTAAAGGTTTAGCTTGATAACTAAAATATTTAGTTAGCCCTGTTCTCTGCAGAGGGAATATTATTCCCAACAGCCATCTGTGATTTAAGCATTGACACATCCAGAGCTGTGACTCTCTGGCTGCTTTGCCAAGTCTATGATGTGCAGGGATTGTTTTCCATCATCATAATTGATCCAAACAAAAAGTCTCAGCTGCTCCATCATGGCCAAAAGACACTCAGAGCCATAAATCACTTCGGACGGATCTGAGCTCCTCCATTTGGGCTTCAGAGGGTCTGATGAGTCGCAGCAGCCGGTTGTTATGCAGGTTTCATCAGGTGGAAGTTTCTTAACACTAAATCTTTATAAATAATTCAGCATTTTGTCCTCTTGCAGGTAAAACTCTAACGACCATCAATCATCTGAGCTGAAGATTTTCCTGCTGCAGTTTGTTGCTGGTGTTTCGTCTCGGCGCTAAATGGAAATCTGGGTGTGAAATTAGGAATCACTTGGAGTGCTGTGCACTCGTCTGCCTTATCAGCGGCGCCGTTTGCTAATGGGATTTCCAGTTGCACGGGTTCTGAGCCTGGCGCCACCATCCTGTGTGGGGAGCATGTTCGGCCAGAGAGGGAGGGAGAGATACAAGTTTATTTTAGTTTTCTGCTTTTAAAAGATGGAAGGTCAGAACTCTGTAAACTAAAATGTCCCTCAAAATAAAGGGCTAATTGAGACCAAAGCACCAGACTGGAGACTTTTATCATCCAGTTTTTGGAAGAAAGAGAGAAATGATAAACTATCCAAATGTTTGCAAAACGTAGTCAATATTTTGCTAATGTAAAAAAAACACAATTTGGTTATTGCGGTATTTCCATTAAATAAGAAACACAATTAACAATCACATGTAAATAAGTTCATGCGGTAAGTCACCCGCTATAATACTTGAACTACTTCCTGTCATTTTCTTCTTTGTTGTTTCCACCAGTAGTAACTTCCTGTTGTTGATTATGTGACCTGCACCTTCGATCCGATTCAGACCCACATTCGGAAGGGGATCGAATCAGATTTTTCTTTTTGTGTAACACGATTGGAATCGGGTCGATCATATCGCTGTGAAAAAGTGAAACAGGAAGTAGCCCGGATTTAGAGAGTTGCTTCTGTCACTCAAGCCGAGCATTTATCTGGAGCTAAAAGGAGAAATGTTTGGATCTCAATCAGCTGCAGTGTGGCTGGAGAAATGGTCAGAAAAATAAATGATTTGGTTGAAATCAGAGAAAATGAATGAATCTATTAACAGCAGAACCCATGGATGGCTGCAGGTCTAATGGAGTCTGAAATGGCTTCGTATTTGTTGCTAGCTTCATCTTCAGAGCGTTTCTGCAGGTACTGACTGTCTGATCCACATGAAAGGTCGTCTAGATCAGACATGGCGGCTGTAAATAATGCATCTCGGAGTGGATTCATTTCACAGGCAGGGGTTCATTACATGGAGAACAAAGAGTCTGAGCCAAAACTGTCTGGGCTCCAGACGTGGTTCAGTTCGTGCAGAAACAGGATGAACATTTCAGCTCAGACGCTTCAGAGTTTAAAAGCACAGAGAGCCTGAGCTGTCATCACTCTCCAGAGATCCTCGTCCCGTCACACGGACACGACGTCTCACAACAGACAGGGAGACTGTAAAATAGTTCCAGGCTGGAAACCGTTTGTTATATAATATCATGTCATGTGAGATGTTGAAGCATTGCACACTGAGGTTAGTAGAGAAAACAAAAAAAGCAAAGGAAAATGCAACCTGTGATTTACAAAATATTTGCATTGAATGTGAACAACAGAATGAGTGAAACTACAGGATTCTGTTTGTAATTAACGGCAGTAATTTGGGTTATTAACCTGACGTAAGAGAAAAAAATGGAGGCAAATTTTTTCAAAGTCACATTTTAACATATCATTAGGTATTGTACAAATATCAGATAACATATTGATTAGCCAGCAAAATATTTAGCTTGCTAGTTAACAAAATATTTAGCTTAACTGGCTAAGCTAACACAATAGTTAGTTAGCCAGCCAAGAAGCATTATTTACTAGTAATCATCACATAGCTATGTAAATAAGGAAAGGTTTGAACAGGGGTCTGAAACCTGTGGCTCTGTGGACACAGCTGGCTAAATACTAAATACTAAATACTTTGCTTAGTTAGCTAAATATTTAGCTCCAAATTAAATATTAAAAGAACATCCTCCAGCTCATTCTAGGCAATCCCAAGATGTTTCCAGACCAGATGGGATACATAAGAACATTTATTACTTTTTTCATTACTGGAGTTGAACTATGATTAGAATCAAGATAAATTTACGATCCAAAACAATTATTCATAAAGATTTTTGCTTCAATCTATAGATGTGCAAAATATCCTCACAATCTACTCCAATCTGGTTTGCAAGGCAAATTTTAAACATTAAAGTATGATGTTTTTAAGCTTTAAATATTAATCCATGTTTAGATGGAATTACTCCCACCCAACATCCTCCATTTTGCTTTGAAGGAGAGCGCCATCTTTCTAAAGACAGCCTCCTTTATGGATGATAACGTTGCAATTTCCATCCAAGAGTTTTCAGCTATTTGACATTGTTTGAAGGTATTTAGTGAATAATAATAAAATTACATTACTTACATCATATTCATGTTGCCTCTGCGGATACAAAAACCAGCGGACTAGTTGATACGAAATACCAACAAGTCCGCATAAAACATGGCAACAAACTTCCGACCAATCACAACAGGCCTCAGCAGAGGCTGTGACGTACCTCGACTCTGCTGTAGCTTAGCTTAGCTCGGCTCGTTAGCGGCGTTTCCGACGTGAAGAATCTTCAATTTGCGAACTTTGCACACAGTAAAGCCCATGTCCAGCTCGGTGTTCAAGGGAATAAAGTATATAAAAAACAAAAAAAACCCAAAATAAGTTCAAATGTTTGTCTTCAACGAATACGGGTCGACTGAATCCATCTATCGGTTTTAGCGCTTTCCTCCCACGTTCCAGAACCGTCTACGTTGTGACGTCACATCGTCCCGGGTAGTTTCAAAATGGAGGAGGGCATGGTTTGTTTTTCTCTTTCCCCCCCAGTAGTTTGGTCCGTTTTATGTCAAGTCAGAATCGTTGTCAGTGAGAATCGCAATTCTTTAGTGAATCGATTGTTCATCACTTTAGGATTTAAACACCAGAGAAGAGGACAGAAGAGAATATGCATCTGACTAGTTTATCCACACAGTGAGTCGTATTATTGTTATAATTATGTGGGGTTTTTTTTATCCTTGCACTATGTGGTTCTGAAGACAAGTTTCTTGTTGAGCTTTTTTTTTTTTTTTTTTGCCTGTCGTCTCGGTTCGGTGCTTTAATTCTGGACTTGAACGTCACTTTGGTACAGCTTTAAAGCTGTTGCTCCTGCTGAGATCAAGAGCCGAACCGGAAGCTAATCGGCGGTGAGCCGGTCTAATCCGGCCGGCGGCTCTTAGCGGAGGCGCTGGGCTCTCCGGAACACCTGATTCAGCAGGAGCAGCGGCCAACTGGCTCACACCTTCAGCGTTACTACGGCATCCTTTCATTATAATGTAATGATAAAAGAGAAGCTGGGGCCGCTGCAGTCACTGACAGCGTGTCTGTGCCACTTTAGCGAGATAAAATACTCGCTCCTTCGCAGATTTCTTCTGTTTTTGCTGTTTTGTAACCTGAATAAATTATAAAAGCAGTTCCAAATGATGATTTGATTATTGAAGGGGGGTGAAAGCTAAAATCAGCTGAATCGGTTATGTTATCAATAACGACCTTATCCGGAAGCACCCGCCTGCCGTTTGCTCATTTGCGCATGCGCTGAAGAAATACGAATGCATTATAATAAATTAGACTATTTAGATTAATAATAATTCTCCTAATGAATGATAATTGTCATGACTTATTTAAAAGATTATACTCCTGGAACTGTTAGCTAGTAGCTAGCGTCAATGCGCCCTCTAGTGGACTCATCATTCTCCAATATTTATTATAATATTACATCTTTATTGCCTAAATATTATGTTTCTGTTTTGTTTAGCTTGCTGTCAGGAATAACCCGATGTAATGAATGGCGGAGGCTCACAGGTTGTAATTCCTGCATCATCAGGCTGCTGGGTTGGGAATTCGTCCGTGTTGCTCTGGGGATCCGCAGGCCTGCAGGTCCTCCGATAACAGCAGCAGAAATTGGTCGTTTCTTTTAAGACAGTCCATTAAAATTACACAAATGAGATTTTAAATCATTTCCCTGTGCAATCTGTTATCTGAAGGGCAGAGCGTTTCCTTGTCACAGCGAGTGGAAAAGCATAATCAGAAGTTATATTTTGGAATATTAAAGCATTCAAATCATTTTAGATTTTTTCCTGTAACTTTGTCGATTTATAAAGTCTGAAATGAGCCTCAAACCTCTGGGTTGTTCTCTTTTGTGCACAGTAACGAGGGTAATAACATCTCCAGCACACAAGCTCTTCAGCTCAGTAATGGAGATTTGATTTACTCAGATCTGCCCTCTGGGTCTGTGTAGCCTGAGGCCAGCGTTACAATGGCTTCTCATCTCTTTCTCTTTTTTCTGCCTTATTTTCCAGAGCTGCACAATTCTTTCATCTCAACAAGAAAAAAAAGTACAGGTTTTTTTTTCCTCCCACAAAATTACAATTCAAGTATGCAGTGGGTCATTAAGAAGGAAAGCAAACTGGCTTGGCTAATATAGCAACCTTAACCCAGATCTGGGCTAAAATATCACTGAGATAAACTTGAGCAGAGATGGAGAACAGTCTTTCATCTCTCACAGAGATTTCTCCCATGATTGACAGAGAAACTGTAGGAACTGAATTTTAAAGTGTCTTTAAAATGACAAAAAGCCCACAGCATTACAATATTTATGCAACATCTGCAGCAGGAACAGAAAGCAGCATAACTTCCCTCTCCTGTTTGAAGCTTTCAGTCCCTCAAAACAATGTATTCACTGTATAAACTATGTATTTTTGTAACTGCGTGGATTATTTTCAGACATATTTCAGGTTATTGTTTGTTTACAGGTACAGTCCAACAGCAGAACTTGAGAGCTAAATCTGAGGTGACTGACTGCATGAAAACACCTTTTTATAGCACTTCTGCTTCTTTCCACGTGCTAATTGTTATATAGATATTCAACTAATGATAGCACAACTTGAACAGGGACTAAAATGAAACAAAACAACTTCTTTATGGGACTGTGGATGCTGACATTAGTATTAGCATTGTGCTACTGCAATGTTTCAGCATTGATGCTATTTTAGCTTTAATAGTTTCGCTAACTCCTTTTAGCACAACTAAAAGTGCTAAAAGGACAATGGTGTTTTTCAGCGTCCGATCAGATCGATTTGAGGCAAAAGTGAACCCCAGAGGGAAGCTGCGTCGGCGTCTGTTGTTGTTAGCGGATGTAGTTTGTGCGTCAGATTTACAGGCGGACCAGAAACACAAGACGAAGGTTCCAGCTTGGAATTCTTGTATGTTGAAAAACGTTATAAGTTGTATTGAACATTTTAACGTGTCTGGATTTAAACGTTCAACACCACAAGTTATTGTTTGTTTATGGCTAAATGCGCTCACATCAGTTTCACTGCAACCTCTGCTTGGTGCCATAAGGACAACTCCACAGAAGCACAGTATTTTGTTTATTTTTAAAGTTTGACCCAAAGTAACTTGTTTGAGTCATACAAAAAAAAACAGAAGTGAAAGCAGCTGGGAGTGGCAGTGATTTACCCTCATGAGGCTTTGCATCACCAACGAACTAGTTTATGAAATTATGGATCTGAGAAGCCTGCCAGCTGAATGAAGCTTTACGATGTTGTTTATCCTGATGGTGGCGCTCACCAGGTCTCTTCTGTCACGTCTCCTAAGTACTCTATTATGTTGCTGCCACTGTGTTGTAACTCTCCATTCCCTGGTGATTCATGAGAGGCCATTTTCCATGCCGAGTGAAGCTATTAAGATGTTGCCACCGGGCCTGGCATGTAGGCTGCACCTGTCTCCTCTTCTATAAGGAGAATAACATTTCTTTCTCTGGGTTTATTAACTCTGATCAGCAGCTTTACAACGCAGACAGACTAACCAACACATCCAGCAAAGACAACGCTTTTAATTCAAAGTAGAAACAAGAAGGCAAGTTATAATAATCACACAAAGAAGGAACTGACTTCCCAAACTATTTTCTGGTGTTACATCAATCCAGCCATCAGCAGAATCTTAAATATCCTGCAGATAGAAGCTGATACAAATGAAATAATGAGTATTTTCAATGCATTTTAATGGATTTCCTTTATTTATACATGATAATTAAGAAAGATGCACATTTCCAGAGAATATTGCATGTAGAAACGTTTAAACCCAGCAGTGAAGCATGCTAATTTACCAGATCCCAGCAGAAGTAGCTGATATCAGCCAAGTTCACATTTCATTTTCACATTCTCCTCCTGAAAACAGACACAGCGTCATTACCTTATCATCTCTGCTTGCTGAACAGCGTGAAGAGAGAAACGCTTTTCCACCTTCAGTCAATAACTGCTCTGCTGATGGATAAGTGGGCCAGTCCTAATGTAGAACTTTATCTCTTCAATTACAAACAGGGGAATTCATCTCGCTGATGATAACATATATTTCAACGGAACGCTGCGTCGTGCATTGAGAATTGGATTTGTATTAATAAGAGACAGCAGCATTAAGCCCAGACCGTCACAGGAAACGGTTCGGGTTTACAGCTGGACACGGAAATATGGCAGGCGCAAATAAATCAACAAAATACCAGGAAAAAAGTTTGAATTATGAAAAGATTTGAAATTTAAAAGAGAAGTCTAAATTCTGAGAAAAGTCAAATTATGAAAAAAAAAACAAAAATGTGAGAATTCTGGTAAAAATTTCTGAAAAACAGAATTCTGAAAAACATAAGAATTTAGGCAAAAGTGAAAATTCTGAGGAAAAAAATCTGATTTGATCAGATAACATTTGAGTTTTAAACTTTGAGATTTTCTTACAGAGTAAAACTTTGGATCAATTAAATGCGGCTCCAGATTTTTCCAGTGAACCTGTGTAAAGTTTAAACCTGTTGGGTTAACGCGACTCAAAAACAACTGCTGGAGTAAGCGTCACAAAAATTGGGCAACATTTTAAAACATTGCTCAACTCTTTCTTTAACAACAATAAATGACAATTTGGCAAAATACAGAAACCCAATAAATTACAATATTATAGAGAAATCCATTTATTTCAGGAACTTTATCACAACTCATTATAAAAACGTATATTCCTGTTAATTATAATGTTTTCCACAAAAAGTTGACATTTATATAACAAATGTCAACTTTGTAGTTTAATCAGGATGTTTATTGTAACTTACTGAATATGACAGTATTTATGTTTT
The DNA here is from genome assembly GCA_010277075.1 of Poeciliopsis retropinna. Lineage (NCBI taxonomy): Eukaryota > Metazoa > Chordata > Actinopteri > Cyprinodontiformes > Poeciliidae > Poeciliopsis > Poeciliopsis retropinna. The sequence goes on along the minus strand of VMRM01000037.1, from coordinate 1,769,159 downwards.
TCAGTCGTGGTGCAGAAAGTCGTCAGATTTACAGCAGAGAAGTGGAGCCCAGCAGGAGCGCTGCGTGTGGAGTCACAGGTGATCCATCTTGGTATTTTTAGCTGTCGTGAACTTGTTAAAGCGGCCATATTGGAACACCGCGCCCGTCTTTAACCGAAACCTGGAGGCTCATAATTTATCTGCGGTGTCATCAGAACGGTCCCTGGAGTCGCCCGGCCTATAAATACGGAGGCGGCTCCCGAGGTGAGCCTCCTCGGATGCCCGCACTTTTTCACCTCAAACTTTGAGGCGCAGAAGGTCATTAGAAGGAAACTGTCAAGCTGCCAGTTTTCATAAAAACGTTTATAATCCCTCTGTGTAATATCCACACATACAGGCTGCTGGGGGCAAAAACAAAATATTCCATTGATTGCTTTGAAGGAGACTTGTCAATCTGGCACAATGGTCACTTTCAGTGACTTTCTTTTGTTTTCTTTGAGTCTTTGAAGGGTTTCCAGTATTAAATATGATCATTTTAATTGAAATAACTAATTAAATTACCGCCTGGTTGATTAGTAAACAATTCAAAATGCCTCATAAGCTAGCCCATCATGGGTTATTTAAATATGTGGGATTATTATTGTGGGTACATGTTGCTAAGAATATTAAATATTTGGGCACATATGTATCTATTTCCTTTGCACTTAAAAACTGTTTTATGTTTGTCAGAACTCTTTCTGAAACATCTGGTAGGTTCTTTATTCCAGAATGAAAGCAACCAAAGGGTTGCTACTAGCATAAAAATATGTAATATAGTTAAAACAATACATTTTGAAGCAATGGTTTATAAATATATCATAATGTTAGTTTTCTAACTTCCTGTAAGGGTTAGCTGTGCTACTCAGGCTACTGTACCTTGTAGAGTCCAGGTGAAGTCTGTCCTCTTGAATTTATTGTTATTTTTCCAATTATCTGTCCTACACCATGACTAGTGACAGTTTCAGCAAATGTTTAAAAAATATATATATATTATAAAAGTTGAAAAATGAGCTCATTAAATGTATTTTTCTCCTATTTACTTTTTATTAATAATTTGTTTAATTTTGAATGTAATGACTCCCTGTAATTAATGTAAATAAATAATAGTATAGCAACCCTAAACACAAATTAAATGTAATATTAAAGCAAGAGAAAAAAAACAAAAAATTGAATCACTTTTTTAAAAAATTCTAAAAATTTGTGTGCAGGGCTGAAGCCCCCCTGTTCTCAGTCCTTAGCATCGCCCCTGCTGTTGAGCTTTGCAGATGATGTTCAGTGAAATGCTCCCGGTTTCTGCAGGCGTGATACAGGCTTTCTGTTTTCTTTTCAGAGGGGCCATTGTGTTGAATGAGCGGCTCTGATTTGGCCCCCGCCCCCCTGATTGTTTCCGGTCGTCTTCCTCCCCGATCCTCCTCTTCCTCGCATTTTCCCGTTTGGAGCAGAGAGCTGACGTCACAACTTCCAGCAGCTGTGGAGGCGAGCTGAGGAAGAGGAGGAGATGAGAGCGCTGGGTTTCTCCGGACCTCCGCGGGTTTCTATGTGAGTACAGGTGGTTTTATTGTCTTTTATTATTATTTTTTAATCCGAACTCGGTCCGGTCCGGTCCGGTCCGGTTCTGACGCTTTCTGCTCGGGTTTGGAGTTCGTGGCCGAACCTAACGGGAAACTTTTGTTGTTCAAGTCGCTGCAAAGTGCAGCTCGGAGTGGCTCCGCTGAAATGTCGAGTCTTTGCTCGGTTTCGGTCCAGAAATCTTTAATTTGTTCCGTTTGAAATGTGCGGATCTGCTTCCTCTGCTGCGCAGAATGCGCTCTCAGTGGCGCTGAATGCCGCTGTTTGCTTTTGGCGCAGAATGTTTGGATATTTCTCAAAGTGCCACGCTGGGTTTGTCATTCAGTCGCAGGTTGTTGCTGTAAATCCCAGCATGTGGAACATGAAGTCGACTTTATTCGAATAATAATCGGCTTAGATGGGAAGAAATGGGACGCATTCCTTCATGTGCAGCGGGTCGGAACCGCTGGTGCGGGTTCGGAAGTGTTTCAGGGACTTCTGCTTTTTGTTTTACGGCTCAACCATTGGATCCGGTTGAGCAATGAGTTCGGTTCGGGTTGATTTTAAGCCCAGATTTCTCTGGTACATGATTATAAAGTCTATCTGAACTTCTTGCTGGGCTGTCGCAGGTTTTAGGGGAAAATAGACGCAGTGGGAATGAAGGTTTTGCAGATTTTCCGCATTGTTGCTAGAAAAATTGCCTCAAATGCAATTAAATTTAAATATTCTAAATATCTGCAGGTTCAAACTGCAAACGAACAGCGTAACTGATACTTGCTGACATACATGCCTTTCTGCTTTCTTCATGCCTCAGACCGTATGCATGTGGTGATGTAAGAGCATGAAAACTGAACATTATGATTACAGTTTGCTATTTTTATTAAAATGTGTTAAATATACAGTAATGTGTACAGTAGGTTGCAGACAGGTGTGTCAATAAATTTTTCTGCCACTGTCAATGCTACTTATTATTAATACACTGTTAATTTTAATTAATAATTTCACAGATTTTAACACAATTAATTGCATTTTTAGTTCCGGCGAGAACCCTTGTTTTTCACTTGTTTCTGGTACGGCAGTAAATCTGACGCGCGAGTGACATCTGCTAAGCTAACGACATCTCAGTCCAATGCTCCTAAGAGCGGTACTAACAGCATCATGGAGGAGCATTGTTGTGATGCTGATGAACGGTGGAGCGTCTTAAAGAGACAGAGACCCAATTTCAACACATTAAATTATAAAGTCAGATTTTATTTAAGTCATTTTTTAATCAACTGAAAGTAACATAATTGTTTGATTTTGCTATAAAATGCCTATAAAATGCATAAGAATATTTAATAAAAAATATTTATTAAAGCATATAAATATGCTCTTGTCTTTGTCGATTTTAGGTAACATTTATTTTCATTTTAAATGTGACCAGATTACTTATTTATTTCTTTGAATTTAACTTTTTTCAAGTCTCTTTAGTTGTTTGTTTCATTATTGCCAATAATGTTGTAGAATAATAAAATTACAGTGATATTTTGACTTTTAACACTTTGGAGGTAAAAACATGCTGAACTATTGAAATCAGCTCTTATGTATTCAGAATTCAGAGCTTCCTATTTGTGCTTCACGCTCTTATTTTGAAAGAAGTTATTGGATCCTTTATAATGTTTGGTATAATATCAACCAATGGGACTAGAGCTGAAAATTAGCCACAAGACTATAGTCTCGTGTATTCACATTTATTAATACGAATTGTCCCATTTTTAAAAATAAACCTGAAATCAGAATTGAGACACTGGATAATAATAAACTCTGATGATGTTTGCAATGCCAAAAAAGCTCAAGTTTGCTCCCAACCAGGACTAGGACCAGGTGTTTACCACAAAGTGGAAACTCTTTGCTGCCACCTGGTGGTCGGAGGTATTCCAAAACAATTGTATCTAAATTGACTAAACGACATTCTGAATGTATATGCTTCCTATAATTTGTATTCAAATGATTTTATCTACTTAATTTAGATGTCAAAAAAGAGAATGTCGTTTTTAAATGGTTTTAAGTGAATTCAGATCATAAGGCCTTAAGGACAGAATGAAGCTAAAACAACCTGCAACATGTTGTAATCTACGTTTATTCATGTTTACACCCAGTAAAACATCAGAAAAGGGCAGAAAGAGATGCCTGAATGCCTGGATGTTGGCGCTGGAAGGAGATAACGCAGGCGGTCCTGGGATTTCGCTTGACAAGGTTCTGATTGGACCAAGTTTGAGCCAAAGAAGCAGCAGGAAAGTTTTCAGTGGAAATGATTTATTCTGTGTTTTAGACGACGTGCAGAGAAATCCCTGACAGACAAAGTAGTTTGAAGGTGCATCTGGCTCCCTGCTGGGCTCAACCAGACAGAAGCTTCCGGATCAAAGGATCGTTTAAACCTTTAATGTCTTCGTTTTACTGTTTAATGATCCAACATCTCTGCTGGATCTAAAGACCACGAATATTTGGTCCAACAATCCAACCATCAGCAGCTCATTAAAGTTGCATAATTTACTTTGTAGAAATTACAGTAATGCTACGTTATTATTAATTATTGTGACAATTAAAAATATATTCAAAGTAGAAAATTGAAATTTTAAGAGCATTATTACTGTCATTTTTGATTTAACCTTTAATTTCATTAAAAGCAATTATAAACAACAGTTTAAGTCAAAATAAGGATTTATTATTTGAAATAATACACTAAAGTATTCAATTAAATTACCTAAAAACTGATTAAATTATGTTGAATATGTACGCATATTTATAATTTAGTATTTTTTTAGTTTGAAAAATATTTGATTTATAATATAACAAAATGTTGACTGTATTAAGATTATAGTTAAAAAGCATAAATAATTTGATACATATAATTTTGTGGTAAATTAATTATTTTGTTAAATATTTTAAATTCATATCATTTATTAATTAAATACAAATATTGCGTTGGGACTTTAAATTTAGTTCAATTGATTTTTAAATTGTATTTTTGTTATATTAACACCATATTTACTGGAAGCTAATGCTAAGGAATTTATAGACGCAGAAAAAAAAACATATTTGGAAAAATTATTTTAAGTATGCTAAATATTTTCAAAGTTAGCAAACCGCTAAAGCAGTAGCTAAAATTAGCTCTTCTGTTAGCGCAGTAGCCATTAGCTCCAAAGTTGTAGCACTCCAATCTGATGGTTGAATAATCTGAATAACAGATTAAAACTAAATATATTTACTGAGCTCATCTGTTTATTTATTAATTTAGCAGCAAAAATGAAAATGTTGCATTTACACACAATTAAATTAATTTGGTTTAAACATTTTTAACCAATCCCACCACAAGTTACGTGTATATAAATGTGTGCATCGATAAACTGATGATTTATGAGCTGAACCTTCATCATTTTTAGCCGAGTTTTTTTTATGTTCTGTCTCTGCTGCTCAGCTCCGGTTGCTGTTTGGGAACCGGTTCCTCTGAGTTTCCAGATAACAGATATTGTTCCTGCAGCTTGACGTCCAGCAGCGCCGCAGCCTGAAGGAGCCCTGTGTTCGGTTAACAGACACCTCAATTAGTGCCGGTTCTGGTTTCTGTCCTCTCGTCTCGCGTCTTTGTCTCTCTTTCTCTTTGCTTTTGATGAGCCGCGTATTGTTTTTTTCAACTGGAGCCTCTCTCTCTGCTGCTAATGGAGCTTCTTTGTCCTTCAAATGAGAGAATATTAAGACCTACAAAGAGACTAAATAAATAAATAAGAGCAGCTTAAACCCCGTCAGTAATGAAAGTTTATATTTAGTGCTTTGATGTCTGAATACAATGCCAGAGAGAGAGAGAGAAAGTGCTACAGCTTCATATGGATATCTGCTGTCCTGGAACAGAAACAGGCCCACAGCATCACAGATCCTCCACCGTAGAAAACATGTAAATGTCTTTTAGTTTCGTATTAAATCCTTGAGTCACTGACCAAAGCTCCACATGTTGATGTTTGTGACGGTAGGACAGAAATCCTCCCATGCTTCCAAAGCTATTAATTAACAGGAGCTACAACAACATTTAGTTTCTGTTTGGGATCCATAAAGTATATTTGAATGTAGTTTTTTGACCTTTGCTGTCCTCCGTACTTGAAAAGTTTGGATTCCAGTTGTTTCGATCTGCAGTTGAACTCTGCCGTTACGACACAAACACCGTTGGTATGTCATTATAAATAATTCTGTCGCACGATGACACAAGAACACGTTCTCAAATATCAATAAACTAATTAAACGTTGGAATTGGAAGATAAATATCCAAAATAACCTTCATGTTTCCACCTAACTTTCTATTTTGATCCGTCTGATGATATAATTTTTAATTATTAAATGATTCATAATTTGATCAGTTACTTTTTACCAAATATTTTTTTAATATTACGTGAGTATAGTTTTTGGGTTCTCTGCTGGTTCTGGTCGGCATCAGAACCAGAACCGGAACCAAACATGGAGAATCAGCATTCAGCTTCTGAGCACCATTAATCTATAACAAACTTCCAGAAAACTGAAAAACAGCTGAAACACTGACTTCCTTCAAATCAAGGCTAAAAGCCCAAATGTTCAGAATAACTTGAATATTGACCAACAGATTTGATGATAAACTGAAATATTTACTTTTTTTATATCTTACTGTGTTTTCATCATGTGAAGCACTCTGAACTGTCTTTGTGCTGAAATGTTTGTTTTACCAACAAACTTGGCTCATTAATACGGTGAAGTTTGGTCGGATGACATCATCGTTTCATTAATCAGCGCTCAAACACGCAGCTTAATGAAATGATTGTTTCTTGGAGGTGGGGTTTTGGCGGCGCGCTGTGATTCAGAGGCAGGTCTTCATGGTGCGGTTATCGGGGAATTGATGTGCAGGTAACGTAAAGTCGCTGATGCAGCAGAAACAGACGACCTCTGCAGCAGGACGAGGAAGAGTTTAACTGAATAAAATCCACGATTGAAGTCAGAAAACCTGTAGAAAAACACGGCTGCTTCCTGGACTCCTTTGTCTGGACAGAAAGTTTAATGAGTTGAAGGTAAATAACTCTCCCTAATTAGCGATCGGAACCAGGAGTTGGCCCTAATGAAAACTTTCAGCGTGATGGATGGACCTCCTCACTGGACGCCACGTCTGCTTCCTGTTTCTGTCTGAGCTGATCAGGGTTTGCAGTTTCTGCTGCGCTGCGACGCATTTCAGAGTTAAACTAACAGAGTGGCTCCTCTCTGCTTTCTGCTAGCATCGGTTTCCCTCCAGTAGGCGACTCTTTTAAAGGTCAGCTGCAGAGAAAACAGGATCCTTGACTTTGCTGCATGAGGAACTGAAGCCTTTGAATTTGTAGAGCATTTATAAAACCGAAGAGGAAAAGGGAGAGATGTTTCTAAAGGCTTTGCGTGAACCATCAGACATTAAAAACACTGATTACAGTTAAAAATAAAATGGGAAGTTGCTGGGGTCATTATTTTTGGTTCATGATTCAAAGAAAGTCCTTTAATCTTAGAATTTCTTGTAATGTGGTTCTTGATAAAACACTTCTAAAAAAAACCTAAACACCAGAACATTTCTGAATACAATAAAATACAGCTAACTAAAAATGCTAAACATTAGTTCAACTAATGTCAGAGTTTACCAAGATGGTGCATAGCAGAAGCTAATGCTAAAGCGCTATACCAACAGTACTTTAGCTGTAGCTAAGATAACCTTACATTATAAACATTTGCTAATCCCGAAGCGCTTTACCAACATGGCATGTCAGGGACACTAATTGTGAAGTGATACCAGCATCCCATTTAATGCAAGGTAATGCTAAAGCGCTATAGCAATATTTCATTTAGCGGAAGCTAATGCTAAAGCGCTATAGCAATATTTCATTTAGCGAAAGCTAATGCTAAAGTGCTATAGCAATATTTCATTTAGCGGAAGCTAATGCTAAAGCGTTATAGCAATATTTCATTTAGCAGAAGCTAGTGCTAAAGCGCTATACCAACAATGTATTTAGTGCAAGCTAATGCTAACGTGCTGTATAAATGTATTTAATAGAGGCTAAAGCTAAAACAATATACCAGAATGTTATGATAAAACAAACTGTGTGTAAACAGTCTTCACTCCTTTCAAAATAAGAGCATAAATATAAACATCTAACCATTTGATGAATTCTTAACAAATCAAACTTTATTCAGTTCAAAGTTTACAAAACATTTAAGTAAATTAGAATTTATCTGGAAAAATTAGTAACTACGTGCACTAACTGCTTTCAGAGTCAGCTAAGCTAATTTTTTGTTTAGCGCTTTACCGTTTTTGCTAATTCTGATCTTTTCTAGGAGTGGGTTAAATCTATGATCGAGGTCAGCATATGTATGTGTGGTAAAATACAAACAGTCATTATTGTTCTTGTGTGTTTATGATAAATAGAATTAAATTCTGGATGCATGAAGGGATAATTTGGCCTCAGCAGCGTGTTTTTAGGGCAACTGGGGAAAATAAACTGTTGAACTCTAAACTGGCTTTAAAACACATGAGAATAAACTTCAATCAATCCGGTCATCTCTCCTCTCTGACACCAAGCAGCCGAAATTATTTGTTTGGGACGAGGAGCGGCTCCAAACGGGCCGCACTTCAGAACCCTTCAGGCGGAGAGGGCAGCTGTGTGTTTGAGCAGTAAAATGGATGCATTTCAATCTACTTCAGAGAAATTTATCAGCACTCTCAGGTAGATTGAGGCTGAAGTTCAGACTCGACGATCGCCATGACAACTGAGCAAACTCAATCTGCGGCTGAAGGTCAGCAGCAGCGATGGAGATGAATGTATCTCCCAGGTTTTCTGATGATGTTTGACCTGGAAAAACTGTTACAGTAATGATACAAGCAATGTTATTAATACAGCCTGGAGAATTAATAAAATATAATAACAGGTTTTCACTCTGATTGGCTAAACGTTCAGCAGTAACGTTGGCCAGAAAATTAGAAATTAAATGAAAATTTAAGAGAGAGAAAATGAGATCAGATTCTACTTCTTCTTTAAGAAATAACTGAATATGTTTTAATAGTTTTTGGATTATTTTAAAAATGAGGTGTCTTAACAAAGCTATACAGTAAAATAAAACTTTGAATATTTTTACTTTTTAAACTTAATACCCAGATTCAGCTGCTGGATGTAAAATCTCAGAGCGTCACAGTGTCGATTTGCTGGTTTTTATTCATCGAAGATGCAGGTTATGAATATGAAATATTTGGACTCAGTGCTCCTTCACACACTATTGGCTGTTTGCTGCAAATGTTAGTTTCTGCAGTAACAATAAGACAGCTTCCACTGTGCCCATCAATGCATATTAAGGTTTTATTTGGTGTTTTGAATTATAGAAATTATTTGTGTTTTTAAAGGGAGTCTCAAGTAGTTTCAGATTTTAGTTCCCGTACCAAACACAGAATTTTTCGATTCGACTGGGGATGAAAACTATAACCTTTGCTCCATTTTCTGTTGAACCAACCAAACCCTTTGCGTAACCTGTTCCCCTCCTCGCCTGTGGGGGCGCTGCACCAAGAACCACTGGTGTCATTTAAAGAAGAAGCAGGTCTTCTTCATAGGTGAACTTTCTTCAAACAAAAATGGAGGCGTCAGATTTTAGAGGTTATTTGTCTTTGGTTAAAGACCACAAGCCATTACCGCCGCTAGCGGAATGCCCAGAATGCCCTGCACTTCCTGTTTCTGCTCTGCTTGGTGTTCACATCTGCATTTGAACCGCACCAAAGTTCACTTCAACCAAACTGAGGCTGAGGTTTGTAGGTGGACCAGAGTTTTTGCGTCCATCCCTCCCCATCCGAACCAGACTGGAGTTTGGACTGGAGTTAAATTAAACAGGACTGGAGAAAATAAACCATTAACGTGTTGAAAATGGAAAATACTCCTCAATCTGAAGGGTGTAAATGTTTTTCTCCTGGTTATCTTAAAGCTATCCTTGTATCATTTTGAAAGCTTCATCTTTGCTTTCCCTTTGATTAAAAGTCCAGTTCAAAGCAGGCGACTCTTTAAAGGCTCAGAGTGAGTGAATCTCTTTGAACCCAGAAATGTGTTCTGTATTCAGAACCGTCTGTCGGCGATTGACATTTAAAGCTCGGTGTGCGAGGGCGTCGAGCTAACGATTACGACCAAACACTTCCTCTGATCAGAACCAAATAACGCCTGATTGGACCTTTATCTCTGGTTTTAACCCTTTCAAGGTCTTCCTCCTGAATGTCACAAAGACCTCTTCTCACAGTTAAGGTTGTCCGTTTGGATTAATTGACGTCTCTGCAAGGCAATTTCCTGATGAATAGGAGTCTGTCGCTGCGAGAGATAAGCTAATGGGATGAGAAACGGTTAGCACTACACCTATCAAGTTTTAATCACAGCTGCAGCCATAAATAGAGCGAGCGCACATCTGGGCTGAATAATAAATCAGCTGGAAGCCTGTTTTATTCGCCGTTGTTTGCTTGGAACCAACTGGAAGTGGGTTCATGTTTTCTCTGATCCTCCCTTCGGTCTGTTTGGGGTCACGACCTCGCCGTTGATGCAGTCTGCTCTCAGAAGCCGGCGGCAGCATCTCCACTCAAACACGAGCCTCTCCTCCATCCCTAATAAGAGCCAGACACTTAGAAATGAAATTACAGCCGAGGGAAAACACGGAAACCAAATGAGCTGCTGGGGTTTAGCCGGGTTAAGTAATAGAAAACAATATCTTACAACAACTGAAACACAGCGGCGTGAAAAAGTGTTTGCCCCCTCATGAAATCCTGGTTTAGTGCTTAATGGAAACACTACAATTTAAAAGAAACACGTGTTTGATAAAAACTTTTGTCATTGCTTGAGGTCGGTTTTTGGTTTATGTAGCAAAACTGCAATGGAACATTTTTTTCCCCCATCAAACGAGTCGCATGATCAACAACCGGATACTACTGGCGTAAACCACAAAGAAGAAGAAGACAGGAAGAAGTTGGAGGATGATGGCATTTTTTATTTAATGCAATTGTGTAATTATTTTTTGATATTAGTGGAATATCCACAAAATTCAATAAGTGATTAAGTTTGTTTACGCGGCATCGTCCTTCATTGTCCTCTTCGGCATTTCTACCAGTAGTAACATCCTGTTGTTGATCATGTGACTCATTTGATGTAAAAAAAAAAAAAAAAAGTTTCCCATTGCAGTTTTGCAAAATATACTAATTTTGATACAGTCAAAAAAAAATCACTTTTTCTTAGCTTCGAAACTTTTTATACAAAAACAGGTTGTTTTTTTTAATGGGCGTGTTTAACAGAATTAAAATCACACATGTAGAAGTTTAAGACCAGACATTAAAAACATCATCTTCCGACCATTTCCTGTCGTCGTCTTTGTCATTTCTGTCAGTAGTAACATCTTGTCGTTGATTATGTGACTCATTTGATGCGGAAAAAGTGTTTGCAGTTTTACGAAATAAACCAATTAAAAAACAGCCGAAAATAAAGAAATGCTTATTCCTAGCACCAAATCTTTTATAAAAAATGTGAGTTTGTTTTATCTTCAAAATTGTGGTTCCATGATGTGAATTAATTTTTGTAATTTTCACAATCTTATGGTTAATGGAAATGCAGCCAATTCTGTTTGGAATCATTGGATTTTCATCCAGTTTGGTTAAAATTGAATAATTTTAGAACCTGGTGTATTTACTGACTCTTTCTGCCTTTGAGTTGCAAAAACTTTATTTTTAATCAAAAATAATTCTGACGGACGTTAAATTATGACCAGGATGTAACTTTGGCTCCAGCATGACGACAGTGAAGCATTAGCCAGAAGCAAAATGGCGCCCTCTGTATTGTGTTTCATAGCAGGAGCTTACCGCTGATGCTCTGGTTCTGACCGGGTTCTGCATACAGAACAAAGACTTTCCTGTTTAATTTCAGCCGGGCAGGAAAACTGCTGACTCTGCTGACAGCTTTAATAAGAGCAGCTCTGAAGCTTTGCTCCTTTTCTGTGTTTCTATCCACACCTTCGTCTAAAAACAAACAGTTTCTCTGTAGCCATGAAAATACTCTGAGCGAACAGCAGGGGGCGCTACAAATGTCAGGATTTTAAACCAAATTTTTATTCAGTTTGTTTGATCTCCAAATGAATCAAAAAATGTTTATTTTTCTTTTTAGTTCATGCGACAGAATTTTGTTTTCATTGGGGAACAAAACCATCATTCATTTCAGGATGTTTGGTGAAATTATCCAAACTCATATTTTTGACTTCTAACCATCACAAAAACACAGTTTTTAAAATAAATGGATGAATTTCAATGATTTATTTTTTTATTTGGAATAAACCTTTAATTATGGAATTCTGGTTGAATATTTTTAGATTATTTTTTTATTTCCTTTTTTAATTATTTAAAATGAGTGGAATAATAATAATAATGGGCATTTCAAGGTCATTTGGAGAAGTCTGTGAAATAATGAGTAAATTAAGTGAACAGAAAGTTTGTGACGGTTTTATGGCAGCAGCTTTGCAGCGTGTGATCGTCTGAACGCTTCCTGGTCACACGATGGAGAGGAGCACATCTGGCATGATGAAGAGCCTCGGATGATGGCCGTAAAATTCATTTAAAGGGAACATTAGACGGAGACATTTCTTTTATTCATGAGATTCTGCGCACATTTAACAAAAATCCCGTCCTGTCCATTAATTCCCCCCCGAGCCGCCGAGAACGGCTCGGCGCTTTACGGCTCTGTTATTCCTTGATGAGCGCCGTTAATGTCTCAGCAGAGAATGTTTTCCTTTATCCAACATGGCTGCGCTGGGAAGCAAACTGGCAGCACTTCTGTGGGTTTCTCAGACGATGATTTCTTTTCTCGCTGCATTATCTCCGACTCGCAGACAGAGCCGCAGCGTAAATACCTCGTTTTATTATTTCCTTCTTTTACCATCAGTCGGAAAACCTCCCCCATAAAGATCACTCACATTAAAACTAATTGGATTTATTTGAACTCATTACAATCATTCTGTCTGTTTTTTGATGCGTCGTTTTGGACCACACTGTCGGTTTGATCCTGAAATCTGAAGGTTTTTCTTGAGAAGCATAAGATTTATTAACTCTTAAGGTTCAAAATCAGATCAAGTTTGGGAAAATGTTTCTAATTTTTTGCTTTAGATGTTTACAGCAGGATGCAGTCATTTTAGCCTCTGGACTGATTTATTAAAATCCACTCCGCCATGTTTGACGGCTCTCTGAACCCATAGCTGTCTGTGATTTTCTGTCATAAAGTTGTAATATGCTGATAAAATCACACTGATACGACAATAGTGGTTATATGAGGAGAATAAAGTCGGAATAATATTAGAATAGGCGAAAAGTTGGAACAATATTAGAAAGAAAGTCGTAGCAACATATGAGAATAAAGTTGTTATAAAGTCTTGGATAACCGTAATACTACGAAGAAGTCATCATACTAAAAGAATAAAGTAAAATATGAGAATAAATTAATACGAACATGAGAATAAGTTGTAATTTTATCAAAATTCCTTCAAATGTTGTGTTGAAATGAGGAAATTTGATCAAATTTCTGCTTCACTACAAATAAGGAGATTCTTCATCTTTTAACACAACAAATGATCAGCAGGTTCGATCGGTTTCTCTGAAGCATCAGCTCCTAAAATGAAGGAAATGAAATGATTTGTTGGTTCTCTGCTGATCTTAGCCTCTGTAAACGCCTGAATTTTGAAGAAAATCCTTATAAACAGAAATATTTAGTATATATCCCGTGTATCTGTCAGATAAAAAACGGGATCGATCCTCAGCAGGGACGAAGTTTGCAGCTTCACTGCAGGATCGGTTTTCTGTGTGAGGCTTCAGTTTGGGTTGATGCTCCTGGCGGCGCGTCGGATCGGGCCGAGGTTCTGAACAGTCTGACTGCCTGCTGGTTGAAGCAGGAAGATTTCCCTCAGAAGCACTTAGAGAAAAACCTGAGTTTCTTTGTGCTTGCTCAGCGTTTCCCAGAGTGGCATAAATAAAACGGTTTGATTTCTGTAACGCTCTGAGGCGTCCATTCATCTCCAGCTACTTTCTTTCTGTACATGTTTGCAGAATATATACATATATTTATTTATTTCCCTTAGAGTGAATATATTCAAAGGAACAAATGCAGCTCTTTGGCTCTTCAGAATAAAATGAATCAGAAATGCTTCACTTTCACTTCAGCTGTTTCTAAAGAGCGCTGAAACCGAAAACAGTTTGAAGTTTTATGGAATATTTTCTGTAAATCTCGACGTTTTGCTGACAAAATGTTTTAACAAACATGTTCATTTAATGCGTTTACTGATGAATCCTCACCTGGTTTCACACAAATGAACCCATAGCCACACGTTTCTTTGTTTTTGCTGCTCTGGAGCTACAGGCTAAGCTAATATGCTAACATCGGAGGTAATTTTAGCTTCCTACTTTTGCGGTTTTGCTAACTTTGAAAATATTTAGCTTCCCCTAAATGCATTTTTCCAGACACATTCTGTTATTTTCTGCATCTGTAAGTTCTTTAGCATTAGCTTCCACTGAACATTATGTGTATGTAGCGCATTAGCGTTAGCGGAAAGTTTTTACAGTTAGCGTGGTTAGCTTTGTAGCTTTGTTGTTAGCGGATGTTGCTTGTGCGACAGATTTAAGGGTGTACCAGAAACAACGTGAAGAAAGGTTCCAGGGTGGTTTTGGCACCTTATAGCTATTAAATGACCTTTGACCTTTCTATTTCAGATTCACTATTATTTATTAAGGAGTAGTAGTTGGAAGTCTTGTACCGTTTTTGCACAGCTGAGGTAAATTTAGATATTTTCAGATCCTTTAACTATAATTAATTGTGCTTTCCTTCGTATTGTGACTTTTTCCTCTGAGTTCAAACGGCAGAAACCTCCGGCAGTTGTCCTCAGATATTCATGAACTGTTCACAGGATGCTGAGAAATGAGCCAATTAACATCTTCAGACGGCAGCAGAAGTTCCCAGCATCGATCGGTTTGGGTCCTGAAAGCATTTATCTACCGGGCCAACAGGAAGGTTCTGCTCCCAGGAGAACACGGAGCAAGTTTGGATGATAACTTCAGAAAACAGCCGTCACACGTCGAGTTTTTGATAAATCTGCTGTTGGGTTAGCTTCAGAGCCACGAGCAGCTTCAGTTTGTCAGACATTGAACTAAAAGATGCTTTTAATATGGAACAAATTCCTGCCTTAAATCACCAGGAGAGGCTCAGTTTGATGGAAACTCTGGGTGTTCTTCGCTGATAGAGGGAGGATTGTCTTCAAATCTGTGTTTTGGAGAACAGTTCCTCCTTTGACAGGAGAACGTTCCAGCATATTTTTAGCTCTGAATTCCTCTTATTGTTCCTGATGAACAGCATGGGGAAAATCAGGACCAGATTTTACTCAGTTTGGCACCAAATAAAGCTAAAAAAGAACAAGAAAGTTTTACTGTAAAATAAATCTGCAGAGTCGATCCAGAGGACTCTGTTGGTCTTCTGGCTCATAATTATAACTTATAAAGTTAAAAAATGACTTTTATCTTAAGAAATGTGACTTTCTGTTTGGCTTTTATTTTTCAATTTATGGCAGAAATGTGCTTCCATAGTTTAGAAAATAAAAATAAACACCCATGAATTGGGGTGGGCGATATGGACTTGAACTTTTCTTGTGATATTTTGTGGTGCTGCTATTGTGATAACGACGTAAATTATGTTAAAATTATTACAACTTGGCATCACAAACACAAACATTGTTCTTGAAAAACGTTCTCATTTGGAACAGGATTCTTCAGGATGTCGGTTACTTAACGAGTCGATTTGCATCAGTTAACGGCACATAGTAACTGTTTTTGATTCAAATCCACTTACAGAAATTTAACGACTTTTTTTCAATAGAAGTGACAACTCTAGCAACGTTCAACAGCTTCTGCAGTTTGAACCGTTCACACTGAAGTCTGATTATTTTAGTTGTAGCATGAACAATCACCCAAAAACCATCGGTTTTCAGCCCAACGTTGGGCATCAAGCCCTGCTGTGGGACGCAGCCTCAGCTTAGAGCCGCTTCCCTCAGAAACACTAAGGACAAAAGATCCAGATTCAAACACACCTGCAGTCAAAAGATTTGTGTCTCCCTCAGATTTCAGATTATTTCAGTCTGGACTTGAAGAAAGCAGCTCCAGGTTCGTTTAGCTGCAGATTCTGCATCGTTTTGGGTTATTATTGCCTTTTCCTGCTTCTCGTCTTCATAATTAGCAGCAGACGGCACTGCAGGTCGTTTTTCAGTTTAAATTCAGCCCAAACCTCAGAGACGACCTGCTAAATCTAGATGAAGCTGGCAGGAGCCTGAAGATGCCAGCTTAGTTACCCTCAAGGCTGTTTGCTGTCACAGTGCGCTGACAGAGACGGATCGGCCTGGCAGATGGTTCTGGCCCGTGGCCCGTTTAAGCGCCGGACTCTGAAATTGCCAGGGGATTTTTCTTAAAGCACGAAGCTGGAAGAGGTTTCACTCTTCAGGCCTGAGAAACACTTTAACTCTGAAACGGGGGGAATAAAACCCGTAAATGTGCTTTTTAAAAGAGTGAAAAACTAAAGCAGCAGGTTGAGATTTCTGCTCCGCTTGTTTATTTGGACGATTATGAAGATTTCTCTGTAGAAACTTCAACTGCCAGAGACCGAACGGATCCGACCTTCAGACCTAAAAACGGTCTCAAGTTACTAAAACCTTTTTAAGTTTTAGCAATCTGCAACGGTTGCTGACACCTTTCTAGCAACGGTTTATTCCAACAATGTGAGTAGCGACAGATGTAGCAACTTTATTCAGAAAATGAGTAACGATAATAAACCAACTAGTGACAAAAAGGCCTGATGTGACATTTTTGTAAAAATGTGTCTAGCAACAAATGAAGCAACTTTTCGTTCAAAAATTGATCAGCTGCAACTGTTTTCAGTAAAGCAACCTATAAAAAATCTTTCACTGAAGCAATTAGCAACAAATTAGCTATTTTTTAAATTAAAAAATAAAAACAAATCTAAGCTGTTTTCAATAGTGACAGATGACAAATTAGCATTTTCTTTTTAAAAAGCAACAAATCTCAGCAACTTTTTAAAAAAATTGTCTTAAAATTCAGCAACTTTTCCTAAAACAAATTAACAAATATGTTGACTTTGTTTTTGCAGAAGAAATGAGCAACTAGCAGCAGAGCTAGTGACTTTTTTAAAAAAGCAACAAATGTAGTGACTTTGACGTAGGAACTCGTTGATCGTTGCCTTCAGTTGCTTCTGGAAACATTAGTTCCCGTTTCCTCCTTCAGCTGCGAAACGTTTCCAGGACGATGTTGACCTCCTGACCGGATCGCTGCCGGTTCATTCTGCTCCGGTTTGTTTGTTTCCTGATCAGTCGGGGAAACGTTGAGTTCTCCTGGTGTTTTATCAATAATCCAAATCCCGCGTTGCCTCTGCAGCGATTAATTCCCCGTCGGTCCGGAGCGGCCGATACGGACCGGCAGTTGACGGTTGAACTGGGTCAGGAGAGGAGAGGTAAACGGCTGGAAGGTTTCCTCCGAGACGCAGAAAGTTACGTAATAATAACAACTCAGTTTGCAGCTTCATTTCCTCTCCTCCTTTCACACGTCGGTTTTTTATTCATCACAAACTAAACTCAGTTTTCTCCAGAATTTCTTCCTTTTTCGCCTCGATAAAAGAGAACGCGTCCTCACACTCACAGATATGAACATTTCATTCTGTTTTCTGCTAATTATAAAAATAATGTATTTCAGGACGCATGCTGGGGCACAATGTGTGTGTTTATGAAAAGCTGGGTGTGTTTTCACGTTCCTCGCTCTGCTTTAGATAATTTCTGCATGCTGGGACTCAGATGAGAAATGCAGCGTATTTTCTGCTGGGTGAATAAATCTGAGAAGGTTTTCTGCTTCTAATTGCTCCAGAGGAAAATCGTTTTATTTTAGAAATCATGAGAATCTGCATTGTGTTCTGGTAATAAGTGAATATATTCTGTCCTGTTTGGTTGGCAGGTTTACTTTCTGTCATTTCTCATGGAAATGAGAAACACATTAATTTCTGTTGTTAGGAAATTAATCTGAAATCGTCAGTCAGGATGTTGTCTGTTGGGTTTATTTCGTTTCCCAACCTGCAAGAATCAACCGGAGAACCGCCGTTAAACGCTGTCTGGGATCAACTCCGCCGGCTCTCAGTCCCCAACTGCCTTTTATTATGTTAACAACAAAGAGATTGGCTTTTTCACACAGTCACAAACAGTTGACCAGTAAACATTCCCAGGAGACGTTCTGGAATCGTCTGTCATCATGCCCTTACCAGGACAGGAGACTGACCATTATCAGTTTCACAGGTAGCTGCTAACACAGACAGTTGATGGTCAAAGCAACCAATGACAAAAGCAGTTGGTAACACACACATGTGAAAACATTTCTAACCCCCAAGAAAACATCTGAAAAACAGTTAAGAGTATAAAACAAAAGAAAGGAATCAATAGTATAAAACAGCATACAGAATAATATGAAAACATAACCTTTCAAATAAACTCATAAGTAAATGAACTTAGATAATTTTCCTAACATTGTCTTTAATTATTAGAGCTTTAATTTATTTTGGTGCTAAACTAACTGAAGTATTTTAAAGTTTATTTTCTGAGTTTTTACATTACAGTCCTTTAGCTCTGTGAATGTTCTTCAGGTGACAGAAGGTCGGCTTTGTAACCGTCTTTATGTTGCTCTGAAGGTTCAGCTCCAGATTTCAGGCCTGCTCTCCTGTTTCCAGCCGTAGTAACAGACTCTACATCGTTCCTCTTCAATAGCTTCAGTTTCTGCTCAGCTGGAGAAAGTTTTGGCACCCCCACGTATTGCCCTACCCAGCCCTTCGTTAGCGTGTCGCACTGCTTGAAGCTGTTGCTAACTGCCTGGTTGCTGAGCAGCAGGATGTGGGCTGCCACGCTCAGGCTGGAGGAGGAAGATAAGGCTCCGGTTGGCTCTGCTTCCTGAGGGTCAGCGCTCTGCCTGCGCCCGGCAGATATTGAGGACTGTGTGGAGAAGTCGGCGCGTCACAGCGTGCATCTTAACGCCCGCAGCGCTCGGAGTCAGGACGCATCAGCTTTCAGAGCGGCGGTGGGAAGAAGCTGGCAGACTGGGTGTCTGGATCATTCATGGTGCGTTAGCTCTCGCTGCTTTAGATGGCAGCAGGCAGGCCAGGAACTCACATTTTATATTCACGCTCCAACCACTGATAACTGGGCTGCAAGTAGCAGTTATTTTAGAAGTCAATTAATCAATTAATCTAATTTAAAAAATGGCTAAATCTACAGATTCCTTGTTTGCCACTTAAGCCGTTTTTATATTAGAAATATTTTAAATAAAGAGTTAAATTCCTGTTAAGGTGAGAAAATAAACAATTTATTGTCTAAAATGCAGAATTTCTGTAGTAAATCAGAATCAGATGAAGCTAAAACTTTTCCACCAGTTTTACAGTCAAAAATGTTTTTTTTTGTCTTAATTGCAAAATGTTTATATAATTTTGACTTAGTTACTCTAAAATATTTTTAACAAACACTTTATTTTGATTCTGTGTATACTCCATTTAACGATTAATCATGACTAATCATTACTTTGTTTATTTTTCAGCCTTTCTGTCGTTACTTTTATTTCAGTCTTTTGTTAGTATAAATATTTTATACAGTTTTTGCTTCATTACTGATCCAAGTGTGTTGTTCTTTCAGCAAATTGCTTGTTTTTAACAATTAATTGGTTACTGTAATCAGTTAATCAATTAATCACGATTAATCTGATTAATCAAGCTCCCAGTATTTAATTTGCTTTCTGATTTCCTTGTTTCCTTATTTTCATTAAATTTTTCATCTTGGATCCGATCATCACCAGAAACTGACACCATCACTCCTGAGCGTATTATTTATCCACAACTTTTCTGAAGGATTTTTGTTGCTGCAGAGAAATCGATAGTTTTTGTTGTCGTTTTGTTCGCTGGGCAGGCGGGAGCCGAGTTCATGCAGAACCCTCCGAGTCATTCATGGAAGAGTCGACTTTCTGCCTCGCTGCACAAATGCGCCACAAACTTTTACTTCAGCAGAATTTCCTGCAAATATCCTGAAGGACTTTAGTTTTTACCAAACAGGAGGCAGATGCTGAACTGATGAAATCATCTTTCGGTTTAATTTGCAAACATCAGAATGGCTTGGATTTCATTTTAGGCTGAAAAAATCAGTTTCTTGACTTATGAAAAGTCAACAAAATATTCCTATTTTTATTCTGTCTTGACTCTCAACATGTTTTTATTAGTAAATAGTCTTTTTTAAGTTTGTTTGCTCCAGTTAACGGTTGATCGATCACCAATTAGTTGAGGATTATTTCAGTAATCGACTAATCATGATTAATCATTACTTTCTTGTTTTTTGATCAGTGTTTGCGGTTCAGTTGGATTCGGTTTGTTTGTTTTTGTCTCTTCTTGTCTTCAGGTGGATTAAATTTTTCTGAGAAATCAGTTTCCTGAGTTGTGAAGCCGAAGCTGCGGCTTCAGTAGCGGCGACCGTTGTTTGCTTTTCCCCTCTGCTCTGTTATTGGGTGTAATGTGAAGGAAAATTATTTTGCAGAAACGTTTTCACGTCGGCTTTCAAGTTTGTTTGTGCTGAAAACAGAAACTGAAAGCCAGAACTCGGATTTCTGATTCCTCGTCTCGTCACGTTTTGCTTCTCAGCATTTTCTTGTTTCTGCTTGGAGAATATTAATGAGTGCAAACCAAGCATGAATTTGCAGAATCTTCTACATTTAAAGTTTCTCTGAACTCTTTTCTGCACTTTTAAATTAATCTCTGCAAGGCATTTGCAGGAAAACATTGGAAACGCTGCAGGGCTCCATGAAATAGAAAAGTTTGTCTTAATTTGTTTCAAACTGTTTCATCTCCACTGTGGTTTTTTCTTCAGATTTCGGCTGAAGTGCTTTTGGATTCTCAATAAAAACATAAAACATACATTTGATTTTTTTTATTTTGTCCACATCTGTTCACTGAGTTTGTTTCTTAATTAAACAGACGGCTCAGAAATCTCAACAGGTTTAAAATTATCGGGATTAAATGAAACATGTGATTGAGCTGCTGATTTATTAATGTTTTCCATGAGAGAAAATGGCTGAATCAGCTGCTTTG
Source organism: Poeciliopsis retropinna (assembly GCA_010277075.1). Lineage (NCBI taxonomy): Eukaryota > Metazoa > Chordata > Actinopteri > Cyprinodontiformes > Poeciliidae > Poeciliopsis > Poeciliopsis retropinna. The sequence continues at coordinate 1,748,385 of VMRM01000037.1, read as the reverse complement.
TCATAAAATATTTTCTAACAGTTTATCTGTTTTATTCTGGGTAGTTTAAGCCAGAAGTAGAACTCTTCCTGTTTCAGGTCAGTTATGATGATCAGAATTATTTAGATTTCATTATTTATTCCTAATGATAAAGGAGAAATGAGTTTGTTTTGTTTGACTTGGTTGTAAATTAGAGGTTACTTAGTGGTCCATTTTACACCACAGTAAGAGTATTTATTGTGATTTATATTTATTTTTATTGTGCAGTTACTGCCTCTGCTGGGCTGCAGTCATGAAGTTGCTTTTTATTTATTACCATTTTAAACGTTGACAGCGATTAGCACTCTTAGCTTCCGCTAAACACATTTTCCCACAGAAATTATAAAGCGCTAATTTACTTTGCTGTTTTGGAAACTTTCAGGTGAATGAAGTTCAACATCTGTGTTGAAGTTTTGGTTATGGAAACACAGAACAAACAAGTTGTTTCTTTCAAATTAGCAGAATATTAAAAGGTTTTGCAGAGTTTATCCCACCTGGTGGCTGTTGATTTGGTTGAATTTAGCACTTTAGCATTAGCTTTGGCTATATGCTATGTTGGTATAGCGCTTTAGCATTAGCTTTGACTGCATGCTATGTTGGCATAGAGCTTTAGCATTAGCTTTGGCTATATGCTATGTTGGTATAGCGCTTTAGCATTAGCTCTGGTTAAATGGCATGTTCATGTAGCACTTTAGCATTAGCTTTGACTGCATGCTATGTTGGTATAGCGCTTTAGCATTAGCTTTGACTGCATGCTATGTTGGCATAGAGCTTTAGCATTAGCTTTGGCTATATGCTATGTTGGTATAGCGCTTTAGCATTAGCTCTGGTTAAATGGCATGTTCATGTAGCACTTTAGCATTAGCTTTGACTGCATGCTATGTTGGTATAGCGCTTTAGCATTAGCTTTGACTGCATGCTATGTTGGCATAGAACTTTAGCATTAGCTTTGGCTATATGCTATGTTGGTATAGCGCTTTAGCATTAGCTCTGGTTAAATGGCATGTTCATGTAGCACTTTAGCATTAGTGCCACACTAATGTTAATGTTTATGGTTAGTGCTTTGGGGTTAGCACAGCTAACGTTTCAGTTAGCGATATCTGTCACTGGTTATTTTACACAGTAACTGCATTTAATTTAATTTTGAAATGTTTTAATGTTTATTGATGCTCTGATGGAGCAAAATGTGAGGTAAACTGCAAATATAATTACAACCGTTCAGGCAGTTTTTGGGGTTTCAAACATCATTAGTTGGAATTTATCGTCAAAAATCCAAATTCTAAAAGGAAATTTTTCATAGTAACCATCTGATAAATATCCATCTTTGTTGTCCTTAAGTCACTTTTGTAACTAAATTGCTGATTTTTTTTTACCCTTCTGTGGAAAACCTGGCTGTTTTGAAATGTTGCCTGAATATTTCCACATTAGTTTCTGCAGCATGTTGACCAAATGTTGGGGCGTTTTGTCCATTTCTCCCATAAAATCAGACGACGTCCCTCATCTTCTGCAGGACAGACGCTTTTATCGGATTTGGCCGACGTCCAGCGACATTCAGTGGCTTTAAGAAAACCAGGCATAAACTCTAATGAGTGCCGTGTTTAAAATCAATCAAACTGATTGACCGCCACACGATGCTTTTAGCATTTTGCTCCATGTTCTGCCCATCTGTTACCAACAGAAACGACGTTTAGCGAGACCAAATCTGTCTGGATTTTACTGTTGTGGTGTCATAACTCAGAACTGGCCTGCAGATAGAAAACCTGAATATATATATATATATATATATATATATATATATATATATATATTATTATTATTATAACTGAAATCTATTTTTATTCCGTCTGACTGGTAAAATTGAACTAAAACATTTAAAAATTCCCTGCAGTCAAAATGACTCCTAATTGGCCAAACAGGAAGAAATGAATGAGTTTCATCTGCTCTATGTTTCAGATTAGGGTTTTAATCTGGATTAGTTTGTTTTATTTAGAGGGATTACGTCTCACTGAGGGATGTCACTTTATGATGTTCCAGTTGTTATTGATCAAACGTTTTAAGCAGTTTTTAGCGTGTGTGTTAGTTTTTCTTGGTTATTGTTTAGTTTTTAATAATACTTTTAGTTTTTTCATAATATGGTTCATTTTTAGGTGTAGAATTTAACGTGGTCAAAGTATTGTTACTATGGAAACATCGATTTGGTAAGAAATACTCAGAGATCAAACAAAACAACCAACCAACTGGTGTTTTCTTCAAGCTTTTGTCGTCGCCATTTTGTTTCACCATTTCAAAAAGGTTAAATAGATTCATAAACACAAAAACAAAGGAAATTAAATGCATAATTTCAGTATGTTTTAGTTTTATCAATGCACAATGGTTCCACTTTACCTCCAGTTTTTCCCCTTTGCTGTTTTTATTTATTTCCATCTGACAAAAATGTTGTCAAATTTCAGTTTTTTTGTTTTAACTGTTTGAAAATTGGACAAATAATATTGAACTTGTGATGAATCTGCAGATGTGTCTGAGTTTTACTCTGATGTTATGAATTAACCAATCAGAAGCTCACAGCTTCATGACATCATCATCCGGGATTCCCAGGATTATTTAAAGACGCAGTAATCTTACCGTATTTAAACGTCTGACATCTTTTATGCTGTTTACCGAATGGAAATAAGTTTTTAACTCAAATGAAAGTCTCCAGCTGTGTTAAAGTTTCTGTTTCCGTCTCCACAGGAGGCCACGAGCGTCTCAGCGCGTCGATGAGTGAAGCACAAGCTGGAGTCCTGAGCATCAGCGGTCCGCAGCAACACTAAGGTAGCTCCGGTCGACACTTCACCAAACCGAACTCTGATTCCCGTTCAGAACGATTCTGTTTGGATGGGAGAGTGGTGACATTTTAAAGCCGCTTTATTTACCGACTCTGGACAAACAGAAATGCGTGTTGGTGACCTTTCTTCTTTCTCGTTTGAAGGATTTACTCTGCAGATAAATATCACAGCAGAAGATCCAAACTCTGCTTTGGTTTCAAACTGGTGGAGGGTTAAGGATTAGAAAATTCCTCCTCTGCTGCCAAATATCAATATTTCATTACAGTAGAAAGCCAACCAATGTTTTTGTAGAGTATTACTCTTTACATACACAGATATTGATGCAGAGATATTAAAAAAATCCACATAAAAAATAATTGAAAGACAAACTATTTATTTTTTATTAACCAAATTTTTATGCGTTGATTTAACTTTTATAGTAAATAAATGTGGAGTGATTTTTATTGAACTGCCTCCATTTTGACTCCTGATGCCTCAGTTTACATCTGATTTTCACATGTGACATTTATTGAATTTATCTGTACAAACACAGCAATTCTCTTTGAAAACTAGAATCTGTTTTTATTTCCCGTGGCTGGAGGAATGAAACTGGAACAGCAAAAAACCCCCAGCAGTCAAAACGACTGCCAACACAAATGACCATGTTTCATTTGCTCTTTGTACGCTAAATATAACTTCTGTATTAAAATTTACAGTTCTAGGAAATCCCTAATCCGGATTAGTTTGCTTTATTTAGAGGGATTACATCTCATTGAGAGCTGAAGAGACCATCATCAGCTGTGCTATCAATTTTGTAAATTAGTCGGTAACTTCAGGTTATTTTTTTTCTCTCGTCAAACTGAAGACGTTTCTCGTTCACTGATGTCTATTTGGTTGCAAAACTTTTTATCATTTGAAGTATGCTGACAACATGCTAGCTGATGTTATAGCAGAACAACAGAGCGTTACCACGGCAACCCTCAGTAGACCCGAATCCTGCTCCCAACACTGAGAACCTGAGATCATTTTCATGTTTCCTATCTGCAGTGGTTTGCAAAAATCAGATTATTTCCTTTGTTTTCAGGTCGTGAACTTTGTTATTTATTGAGTTTTTACATATTTATTACATTTAGAAAAAAATGTAAATTTGCTGCCTTCGGCTTCTTTTACCAACTCTGTGTGTTTATTTTCTGTCTGCTGGTTAAAGGAAGGCGTTTATTGTTATGATCACTGCAGTCACTGTGAGAAACCATAATATGGTTGTTTTGAGACCATTTTCAAGTAATATAAATGTAATGGCATAAAATGCAAGAACACATTCTAAAAGATCAATAAACTTTAATTTCTAATAAACATTTAACACTGGAACTGGGAGACATTTTAAATATACAGAATAAATAAAACAGAAACAGCAAATAAATTAATTATACATATTATTTAAATAAAATGATCCTTCAAAACAGGTTTAATTGAGACAAAAGCAGCAAACTGGACACTTTTGTCATCCAGTGATTTGTAAAATCATGCAAATGGAAACTAATGAGCTTATTTTGATTTATTGTGTGTTTTATTGGTTTATTGCGACAGCCTCGTGTTTAACTGCTTTTACTGCGAATAGGAGAAAATAAAACCAGAAGTTTGTGTTGCTCCAGCAACACAAACTTCTGTGTTTGTGTTGCACGAATCCTGATCCGTGTCGTGTAAAGAAGTTGAGAGTCTGTACGGGATGCCCAGCTGGTTTAATTATTCGGTGACACGCAGAGCCCAGCTGCAGTCAACAAACCTGCCTGTAAAGGTCAAACAAATCACATTTATATTCAGTTCAAATCAATTTCCTTAATGGCTCACCAGGATTTCTGTCATGTTGGGCTGAAGATGCTGCAGGGGGGAGCGGGAAAAAAAAAGAAAGTTACACTAAAGTGTTTCACTGTGAAGATGGTTTGTAGTTTTGTTGCAACCTGAAGTGTGAAATAAACTTCAGTGGAGTTTGAAAACTAAATATGTGTAAAGGTTTATGTCTGGTTGAACGATGTGTGCCCAATTGAATTTGTTTTCTTTTTGGGGGGATTTTATTGTAATCCATAGGGGGGCCAGGAAATCTTTGGGAATCACTGGGTTAAAGCTTTTACTTCCTGGTTTTTAGCAAGAATGTGATGCCATACACCCTCATCCGTTAATTCTTCTACATCTATCGACGCTTTGAATCGAGGTCACGTTTCTCCAAATTTCCAGAGCATTCAGATCGATGGTTGGTTTTACTGCGGATAAATGTGATTGGTTAATACACTCATCATAATTTTCTGCAGGAATGTGACGCCATATTTGGATACCACTTCAGAAAATGTGATAAAAGCATCCATATTTATTTTAAAAGTCTTTACTGACAGGTAGTTAACAAGAGTAAACTATCCATAGAGAGTTTTTCACAGGTGATTTTGAAAGAAGGAACTACGGAAGGCCATAAGGCACAAAAAAAAGCAAAGTGATAATAAAATCAATGAGATCAAAGCTTTGCTGTTTTATCTGGGTTTCCTGTAGCTTCATGAAGTCTTAGTCTGCGCAGACAGAAGCCTGCTGGTGATTCCTGCTCCATTTAACAATCAGTTCCTCTGATAATTAATCATCTCCTGATGGAATCGTCTCCCAGATCAGTCAGCGGCTTATTCACGCGATAAGAAAGTGAGGAAAAAACATTTTCATCTCTTTCTGTGTACTTTTAAGGAACCTTTCAGCTTCTGTTGGGTTTCCTCTTTAAAACATAAACCTGAGCTGGAAACTTTGTGACAAAAACAGAAACAGAACGACTCGGCACTTTTACAGCAGAATGGGAATTATGTGTCTTAATTACTTTGAGTGTTCAAAATGTTTTTAAAGGGTAATTAGCTCTCAGATCAAGCTGTCTAAATAGTTTGTGAAGGGATGCGTCTACGCTTCTGTGCACAGTTTGACATTTCTGTGTAAATTTATTGGTAACTCGCGTAACCGTGGCATTCATTTTACAACTGATTAGCATAATAAGAGCTCAAATGATGCCTGAACTGTGACCGTCAAATCCCAGAGGACAACATTGACCATAATGGGATCCCCTACTCCAGCATCGTTCCAACCGGACGGCCGTTTAAAGCAAAGGAGGTGGATCAGCAGACGAGTTCCTGTGGAATATCGTCTCTGCTGCCTGAATATTTACCTGTTAGTCATCACTATCTTCAGTCAGAGGCTTCTTCAGATTTATTGTAATTCTGACTGCTACTGGAGCTCCTTGAAGATATTTGGATGACATTTAAGCAGAAGCAAAGTTTTTGTTCAGGCAGCAAACAGCTGCACTTCACTGTAGCCGTTATTTCTCTAAGTTAATTAGCTTAAGTCCTCCTGTGAAACTCCAAAATTTAAGAAATAATCCCCGATATAAAATTGTTGCTTGCGTAGCTTAATGTTACTGAGGTTATGGGGAAATGCATTTTGGATTAGCTATAGAGAGATTAGAGTAAGACTCAGATTAACGGGCTTGGAAGAGACGCCATTACTAGGAGTTTTTATCCAAGGTTTCATTCGTTGGAGTGAAGTTTCATGGGGAATCCGCGACCAAGTAAAAGCAACAAATGTTACAGGATGATGCAGATACATTCAAATCATCAGGAGGAGAAAGAATCACCATCTGGATTTAATTTGGGAGAATTTAGAACGAGCTGAAAAGTGCTGCAGTGATGAAAATGTGTCGGCTGTAAACGAGTTATTAAAGCGTAACCGGCGTTTCATTCGGGACGGATTCGACCCGTTAGCGGAGTGGAGGGATCAGGAAAACCAATTTTCACACATGAAATTGGCCACTGATGAGTCCAGACCCCGGCGCGTAATTTACTACGACCTGAAACGAGTTTCTGCAGGAGGGAAAACAAAGTAATGTGGCAAACCTTTGCTTACATTAAGCCTGGCGGGCCACCAGGCTTTACTTGCCACCTGCCAGGCTAATTGTTGTTTGTTTGTTTATTGTTATTTGTTTTTTATCTGACAGCAAAGATGAATTCAAGAGAATCAAAAACATTGGAGGCTTTCTTTTTCCAAAGTTTTGACGCCACAGAACCAGCACTGTTAACGTTAGCCTAGCATAGGCTAGATTAAGTAAAGTGCTAGCTAGGCAGCTAGCTCTCTGTGTAATTATAGCCGTGGAAAAAGGCAAACAAAAAAATATGTTGAAAAGTTTAAGCACATCAGTTACAGTCTGTGCGCTAAATGTTTTCAGAGTTAGCAAAACGTTAGCTTTGCTATTAGCAGGTTCTTGTGCCCATCATTGCTTTGGTTAATTTCACAGCAGCTCACATATTGGCTGTAGGGGGCGACAGTTTGTCACATCTTTATTGATCAGAGGTCTTCAACATGAAGGTCGCAACCTCTAGGGAGGCCGCGGCGGTTCTGCACGAGGGTCAAGACATTATTATACACTTTTTTTTAATTCAAATTTGACTTTAAAGATGCATTAAAATGAATCCAGAAAAGCAGAAACACACCTGAGATTTCTTGGATAAATCAGTATCACAAATGTTTGTTTTTTATGGAGCAGCTACTGTAACTTATTTAATCAACAACAATTCCCCTTTTAAAGTTTTGTTTAAAAGTTGTGTGTTTGTGTCCATGACTAAAGCAGAAGTGGAATCAGCTGAAATTCGTCCTGCTGGGTGTAAAATTGTGACAGCAGATTGGCTCCAGTGCCGCTGCTTTTCCATTTCCCTCAGAGTTCGACAGGCAAACATTTCCTGCTCCGAGCCGCCTGGACGCCGCGCGGCAGCGTGTTGTTATTATGATGAAGCTGTCTGTGCGGCCCAGACTCGCACTGTATTTACATCTGCAGACCTGAGACGCGTTTACTGGCCACACGTATCACAAATGCCTGAAGCTGCTGGTCTGGGCTCATTCGGTTTCCTCGAAAAACCAAAAACATGAAGATAAAACATAAAATAACATATTTTTACTATAAATGTTGAATACTGCAGATACGTTTCTGTTTTATGAAATATGTGCAAAGAATTTCTGCTTCAGAAATGACCCAAAAAAATGATTTCACTCATTTTTATGTAATTCAGCTGCAAATGATGTACTTTGTTCTTCTAAGTGGACCGGCTGTTTCTCTGTTTCCTTAAATAAGGAACAAACTCAGCAAAATAAAAATATATTTTAAACTAAAATTTAAAAACACAGAATAAAATAAATAATGAGAGGAACAAACTCAAGAAAATATTCTAAAATGTAAAAAAATAAAAATAAACAATGAAATAAATAATAAATAAAATGTCACTATCTGTAAAAAATGTATAATATAAAATGTACATTATATAATGTAAAATAAAATATAAAGCTTTCAAGCTTATTTTTAGTAAAGGCCTTTAGGTATATCAATCAATCAATAAATCAATAAAGGTAAATACTTTGTGTCATATTTTACATTTTCCGCTCTGATGAAATAACATTGCAAATAATTTTTTCCCGATTAAAAACTACAAATTAGCGACATCGCCAACCAATCACAGACCACAACTAGAGAGAGAAAACCTTTAAAATTTTAATTTTTTCCCCCATTTTTCAAGTACTGGCAATAATATCTTCCCGTAATACATCATATGAAAAACAATATAAGCATTTCATATAAGTCATATTGATGATTAGTCAATATGACTTATATGCAGTTAAGTCAGTTTTGAGGCAAAAAGTGAAACTTTAAACTCTGCCAGTTACTCAACATTTTGTTGCCAGGCAATCACAGTGGGGGGGGGGCTGAAACGGCTTGTTACCCAACAGGTCGTTGCTAGGCAACCGAAGAGCCAGAGAGTGAGTTGATTCCACCAAGCTAGCTTAGCCAGGTGAGCGGTTGAGCGGATCGATGCTTTCCTTTGCCTACGTTTCCCAGAATGCCTTGCTGTTCTGAATCAGAGTTCAGTCGATATTCTACACATTGAATATTCTGTCAGCTGTGTTGTCTATTGATATTGTTATTGATTTATTGTCCAGCCCGAACACATCATTATCTTGTGTTATTGTCACATTTCCTGCCAACTTTTTCTTAAGCACAAAAACCAGAAAGTTTTTGGAAAGTTTTATTCGGTGGCCGTCGTCAGGAGGTTGTGTCGTTCTGAAGTTTCCTCCTCTGCTAGCAAGGAGCGCTAATCATGTTTGGGCTTCAACTTTACATGGAAATCCACAAGACGCTCCTCGTTTCCAGAGAAACACTCACAACCCAGGAAGACATTGAAATAATTGGAGTCAGGATGTGTTGAACTCGATCTGCAGAGCGATGGGGATCCGCGCTTGTTTCGCCCGATCAACCCGAGATGCTTAATGGTTTTTACCTCCACCCAGTTTGGACCCCGCCTCACCCAGCTGTCCACACTGGGATAAATCTAAAAATCCTGTGGGAACGCAGAACCTCCCTCTAAACACTCCCTCATGCAGAAACCTGCCGCCATCTTGTTTCTAAGCATCCATTCTAGTTCAGACTCATGACCTTTAACCTTTAACCTGCTAACTGATGCCTGTAGAGTCTGACATGGAGCTCTTGGGGTTTTGGTCATTTCTCTGATGTTGGGCTGAATCTGCTGCCATTCCTGGGAAGACTTACGGTTATTTGGAGATGACCTTTGACCCCTCCCAGCAGTGGTGACCAATGCTAAACAAAATGTTAGCTGCACTAACCCTAAAGCACCAATCATAAGCATTAGTTCCTCTAGCAGGGGAAGCATTTCACCAACATGGTATTTAGCAGAAGCTAACACTAAGTGCTAGGCTAATGTCATTATTAGCTGAGCTAATGCTAATAGCACCTCCCCAGACGGACTGGAATTGGATTGAACTAAACGCAGCTGGTGTGATTTTAGAGATAATCGTAGCGTCAATGAAGATTATCAGAGGTGGAAAACTGGAGTGAAGATTTTTCTGTGTGAACTTGGCACAATAAATCTGAGTTCTTCGTTTAAAGTGTAGCTGGTTGGTTTGGGATAATTTATTTGTCTTTAGCTCAACTTCCTTCTTCACGAAACGTAAACAAAAACAGAGAGGCATCAGATTTCAGCAGTTGGACAATTTCTGTTTTGTCTTTGGCTAAAGACCAGGAGCCATTTCTCCTGCTAGCGCTAGGCTAGCATGTTTGTTTTGGTTGTATTTACCCAGAATGCCCTGCGCTGTAGTCCACTTCCTGCTTGGCGTTCATTGGAACCGAACCAGAGTTCAATTAGCATTCAGACTTCCCCAACCGAACCGGACTTTCCAGGCAAACGGACTGGAGTTGGGTTACAGCGGAGTAAACACGGCTGGTTTGAATCCGAACTTGGATTATCCTTGGAGTATTTCTGATAATCTGGGCGCCATTCATGATTGTCAGAAGGGAAACGTCGGCGTAAACGTCTCGCCGTGTGAACTGGACGTCCGCACCATAAATCTGAACTCTCCATGTGAAGCCTCGCTGCTCGGTTTACAATGTTTGTAAGGTTTGCAGATTGTGGGGATTTTTGCTGATGAATCATTTCAGGGTTTCTTCTTCTCTGAATTCCCGCTGAAAGGCGGTCCCTGCTCCTTCCTGAAGCTCCTCCTGGTCGGAGGAAGTGGGCTTTCTGGATGTCAGCTGCTGAGTGTGAAGGCAGAGCCGCCATCCTCTCCTCGGCGGCGCAGCACCATCTGGTCGGCAGCTGAAACCCGTTAGGAACTTCCTGCTCTGCGCCGCGGCTCCAGGACGGTGAGCAGCGTTTCGGCCGCCGGCTTTCCTCCGTCTCTCCGTTGATAAGTCGCTTCGGGGTGGTAGAGTGAGCGCCCAGGAACTCTGTCCGACTCTGATTGACAGTTTTTAGGTAGAAAAGGAAAAATCTGTGTTGTTTTTAACACATATGGCTAAGATTAGTGAGTAAGCTTGAAGGCATTCAGCACTTTGCTTCGGCTCCATCTTTTTTTTAAATAGTTTTCCATCCGTAAAACTTCTCGGTTCACTTCCAGAAAATGTGATTTCTGGATTTCTATATTGTGTTTTCTATTCATTTTTAGACTTTGTTGAACTTTGATCCAAACATTCAAGTGTTTTCTCCAGTTTGAGAAGCCGGACTCCTGCAGCTGGTAAACACGCCAAAGCTTAGCAGCCCGGTGTGTGGGGGTGTGTGTGCGTGTGTGTGTGTGTGTGTGTGTGTGTGGGTGTGTGTGTGTGTGTGTGTGTTGGGGGTCAGAGGATCTCCCACTGGGATTCTGTTGAATCACCAGACAGGAAGCCATTAAAACCTGCTGTCAGTGAGAGCGGCCGATACGTTTCCACGGCGATGAGATGTCTCTGATGCTCCTCTTGATTCAACCTGAAGACGGTGAAACCGCGAGAGAAGCGGATCTGACGGGTCGAACCTGCGGGTTTCATTTTGTGCCAATGCAGGAATGTGGACGTCCCTCCCTGAACGCTCTGCAGCTCATCGCAGGAACCTTCGGGCAGCGAGAAGTTTTCACACCGCTTGAATTTTTCCCGTTTCCGTTTCATGTGGCGCAGCAACAGAAAGCAGATCTGAGGAGGAGGGAAAACGCCTCGCGGTTTCAGCATCTGGTTTGCATCAAACGCTTTAAGCTGCAACGGCTTTTTAAAATGAATTAATCCCAACGTGAAGCTGAGGCTGAATTAAAGTCTTAAAACATGAAAACATCAAAACCAAACGATCGTGGTTGAATATTTCTCTACGAATCAACAAAAAGAAAACAAGGCACAAAAGCTTTTAACGTTTCAAATTCTTCAAGTCAGAATGTTTGAAATCTGCTTAAAATAAAAAAAGTTAGTTCAAAACCATTTAGAGATTTAAAGTCCAGTAGACCCAGTTTGGTGCAGAACCAGAACTTCATCTGCTTGACCTCCAGTCAAACCAACCTGTTCCCCTCCTGGCCTGTGGGGGCGCTGCACCAAGAACCACTGAAGGAAATGACACTAAAACCTCTGAAGACACTGAGAGCTACTTCCTGTTTCACCAGATGGAAACAAGATGGAGGCATCAGATTTTAGTGGTTGTTTGTCTTTGGTTAAAGACCAGGAGCCGTTTCTGCCGCTAGCGCAAAGCTAACACGTTTGTTTTGGTTGTATTTACCGAGAATGCAGTGCAAAAGTAGTCCACTTCCTGTTTTTGGTCTGCTTGGCGTTTATTAAAAACTCTCGTTATTCGTTATCTCAAGTGTAATAAAAATTACAAATACTTGCTGAGATTTTGTGTTTTTGCATCACTAAAACTGCAAAGCATAAGAAAACAAATATTTTCCAAATTTTCAGCTAAAACATTTTAGCTGAAAATGTTTTGGCCAACACATTTTTACAGTTTTTGACGAACAAAATCATTCCAAGGGCCACAAATGGCCCCCAGGCCACACTTTGGACCCCCTGCCCGAAGCGTAGCTGGGTGTGTTTCCTGCTGGGGTTGGTGTGTTTTTGACAGAAGTGCAGCAGTGAGTCGGCCACAGAGTTCTTCAGTCACTCAGGAATATTGATCGTGGATCGGCGCCGTCGGCGCGGAGCGACCACTGCGCCGCTGACGGCGGCCATTTGTCCTTGTCGCGCTCCAGATCGCCCATCGCTGGCGGGGGAACTGATGCGGGGCGCTCCGATCGGGGGTCACATTCAAAGAAATTACTTGTTTTTTTAAAGAACTACAGCATAAATATAAATTCACTTGCAACAAGCAAATTTCCCATGTTACAAGTAAATTTATCCGCCAATCGAACTGATACTTTTGAGTCAATATTAAGGAATTATTGACTAAAAATAAACTCCTATTCCTTGATGGAAAGTTACTTGTAAGTTAGTTTCATCTTATTTCAAGTGAACTGAGATATTTGCGCTAGAAATAATCATCTGCTCATCAATAAATAAGTTTATATTGTGAGCATTTATCGAATCATAAGATTTTCATCATCATTGTCTCAATAAATGTCTAAAAACTTATTAAACTGGGATTGTTTGTGATTTTTCAGTATTGATCAATAAATACCAATAAATATAGTTAAATACGGTTAATGTGAGCATTTTAGTGACATAAATCACATTTCTGTATGTGACTTGTGTCCTAAAGTCTCTTGTTAAAAATGGGAATGTTTCGTGACACTATTGTTGTGCCGTACAGTTACCTAAAAACGGAAACAGATATTTCTTTTTGTCACTTTTATCTCAGTAGTAAAACTGTAAGTCTGTTTTAAGTTGATATTTCACTGAATACTTGCACTTTTCAACAATATTAAGAAATTATTATCTTAAATTACTGTAATTTATTGTGTTGAAAAACTACCACTAAGTTAGTTTTATCTTGTTTTAATATATTTGCAGTAGAAACTAGACCATAAATACTTGGTGATTTTTAGTTTTGCAGTTTTAATTCTGACCTTGATGTCATGAATGTTGTAAATTCATCTAAGAAAAGTTTTGATTTTAATGAACATTTCCTCTGTTTCTGTAGCAGAAGCTGCTGTTTTCTCACCATGTTGCATGAAAACTTTCCACATTCCTTCATGTGAATGTAAATAAAACCTTTTCCTGGACGTCTCTCCTGGAGGAAACTTTGCCTCATCGCTTGTTGTTGTTGTGATTCGTTGATTTTAGTTTGACTCTCGTCTCCTGCTGCTTTTTCCAGGTGCAGGATCGGCCGACGCTCCTTTTCCACTATGAACCGCGCTTTCAACAGGAAGAAAGGTGAGCAAACCCGGATCCTGGCGGGTCAGCGGGCCGCGCTGGTTCTGGTCTGGCTGATCTGGACCTTCGCCTTGTTTTTATTTATTCTTGAAGGTTTCTGGTGCCGCTCGCTCCTCTGTCCAGTCAGAACCGACTGGGGAACGTTCTCCTAACAACCCAGTTAAGAAACAATGACTTTAATGACGAGTTTTTAACCAATCAGACCGCAGAGAGTCACATGACTGAGTCCCTACATCCACATTCAGGTTACACCTGGTCTGCCCGAAATGTAGATCATCACAGATGAATTTCAAATTAACAGTTGACAGTTAGTCAATAATCGTTCAGCAGTTGCACCAGAACAAGCAGCAGCTTAGAAATGAAACTGAATCAGAACCAGTGAGCAGAACAAAAACAGCTTCAGTCTCAATGGTTTGGTTTATAATGTGAGCACAAATACAGTCCTGGTGCTTTCATTGTGTTTCCCTCGGTGTGTGTGTGTGTGTGTGTGTGGTGTGTGTGTGTGTGTGTGTGTGTGTGGGTGTGTGTGTGTGGGTGTGTGTGTGTGTGTGTGTGTGTGTGATTGCTCTGAGAGGATCGTCATGTGATGCATGCTGAGAGTCCAGAGCTGTAAACAAAGCGCGAGTCACCGCCCGAGCTTGTTGTTTTTAGCAGCCCAGATGTGAGTGATCTCTGAGCCTCACGCTCCGCTTCCCAAACGCTCCGCTTCCCAAACTCCCCCTTTCCCGTCCAGGTGAGGTGCTTTCATGGTTCTTCCCAACGCAGAGGACGGAAATTAGAAGAAAACTAACATCCGTCCTGCGATCACAAAGCGGCTGCCGCTCTGCTGTCAATGAGCTTCACTTGTTCTACAATCCAAACATTTTCCAAAAGGTTCTGGCTCCGACTCTCTACCTGCTCAATGAGGCTTTATTTCTGTCTGAATGTATTTTATTCCCAGACAGAACCTTTATCTCCCAGTAACACCCTCCCGCCTGGATTGGTCCCGCTGGCGGCCCGCTAACGTAGCCTCCTGCATGATGGAGAGCCGAGCGCAGCCAGCAAATTCATTCTGTGTCATTGATTGAGCGCTGCAGTGAATTAGTCTATTGGCTGCCACTTCCTGTGGCCCACAGACATAAACAATTAAAATAAATGCTTTACAGTGAGGAGCTCAAGCTAGAGAAGGAAATGCTATGCTAATATTGAACAGAGGTTTCAAGGACTGGGAGTCGGACATAAATTATTAATTATATTATCGTTGGGTGGTCCAAGCTGTGGCCCGGGGGCCGTTTGTGGCCCTTGAAATTATTTTGTTTGACCTCTGGTTTAAGACAGACTTGAAGACTTCATAAAATGTCTTCTACAAACAGTCGCTCCTTTTAAAGTACAAATATGTGCAAAACTACAAATACTCAGCTAAAGTCGGAAAAACACGGATTTCAGGTGTTTCCATTAAACACAATTAAAACCAGATGTGAAAATGTTTATTCATGCATTAAGTTCCACTTCCTGTCGTCTTCTTCATGGTTTCCACCAGTAGCAACATCCTGTTATTGATAATGAGACTCATCTTAGTGCCAAAACATTTTTCTGCTGCTGAATCTAACTTCCTGTTTGAGCTCGTTGCCATGGTTACCAAGCAACTGACTACGAGAAGGTTTGACGTCCATCAGGTTGAAAACGTGCACTGCCTTGAAACCGGAAAGCGGCGCAGCGTCGTCGTCTCCTCCAGACTCAGAGACGTTTTACATTTTGGGATCCTGATTAATTCACTAATGGAAACGTTGAAAGGCGCCGCGGCGGCAGCCAGGCGTGGTTTAAATTCTGTTAGCTGTGCTGTTTGGTTTTCATTAAAAGCAAAGTGTTTTTTTTCTCCTTGTGTGAGAAACGGTCCGTCTCCTCTGGTTAATTAGAGCAGGAGCCCACAGGCGAAACGATGCAGGCGGGAGTTCTCACACTGCCAATACCTCAGGTGTGACTTTCAACAAAATCCAGTTTGTATTAAACAGTTTGGAGCTGAAATAATGAGCTTTTCCAGCCTAATGGTGATTTATTACTCCTGCATTGCAACATTTCTTACTTTAGCTTTAGCTTTCTTTCTATTCATATGAAATATCTGGATGTTTTAACTTGATTAAACCCTGAAAACCTTCATTTTTCTGTGTCTTCAGTTGTGTTGGAAGAACTTCTGACTCTGTCGTTAGTTTCCTGTAAATGCTGGAGATTAGCTGCTGAAATCCAATTTAAGCAAATGTTGGGACCAAACAACACTAATTGAAATTCAATGAGGTTATCCACTTGGCTACCAGCGCCAGCCGATGTAAACAAGGTTATTAGCATTCCGGTGCAGCGGACTCGCTAGCATCGAGTCGCGTCATCGACGCCTCGCAGGTCTTGGTGACCCCAATCAACTTACACGGGTTCTGATGGCCTGGGGTCGCAGCCATGCAGACTCTGTCCCAAGATTCATTACAGCCATAATCAGCAGGAAATGAGGAGTGAAGAGAAATAATGGGAGGCTTGGACTAGGCCGTCAGTGACCTGTGACGCCCTCTGATTCATGGCTCAGTTTCAGTCTGTGAAAACAGTTCAAGTGAAATGGGAAAATTATAGATATTAAGAAGGTTAACAACCCAAAGAGAAGAAATTAGATGTCTGATTTACGGCTCTTGATGCAATAAAGTGAAATTAGAAGGAACACTTTATATGTTACAATGCTAATGACTAGCATTGACGCTAAACAAAACTTTTAATGTTTTTAGTCAATATTTCACTGATAATTTCTCAAATTTTAAATAAACCATGTTAGTTTTATATTTGAATTTGTGAAAAATGTTAGCGTGTTAGCCAGCTAGCGTGTTAGTCAGCTGGCATGTTAGCCAGTTAGCATGTGAAAGTATCTGAACTTCAGTCATTTCCTTTAAACCTTTTTCTAAGTATTTCATTAGCATGTTAATGCTAGCATGCAAAGCAGTAAACGATTAAATGTCATTAACTGTTTCAGTTTTACTTTAATTATGTTTAGATTAAAGTTTTTTGTCATCAAAGGAAGGTTTTGATGACTTTAAGTGAAATAATTCACTCAAATCCTTCACTGATGGAAAAAATCTTATTCTAATATTTTGGTAATGTGCTACAAACGGTTTTTATTATTATTATTTTACATATTTTTAATATACTTACAGTTTTGGATTAACCTCTGAATGTGTTGTTCTTTCAGCAAACTGCCTTTTTTGACTCCATATGTCTATTTAACGATTAATGGATCATTCCAGTAATCGATTAATCACGATTAATCATTTCAGTCTTTAGACCTTTTGATTCTGTTTATATTAAGGTTTATAGTTTTAGAAGCTTGTTTTAATGACCTTAAATGACTTTTGAACACATTTCTTTGCTGTTTCATGTAACCGTTAATGCAGCTAAATGAACTTAAATCTGAATTAATGTAATATTTCTGCTTCCTGTGACGTTTTGCTTTGTGTTTTTCCAGACAAGTCGTGGATGCACACCCCAGAGGCTCTGGCCAAGCACTACATTCCCTACAATGCCAAGGTAAGACTGAAGTACTGACAAACATCGCCTCAGGTTTCTGAGTTTTCTGAATGTGATTTGCTTGTTTTTGTGCTCATTAATCTCCCACGGCAGCTGTTTACCTTGGTGCTGCAAAGTTTTTGGGAAACTTTTTTATAGTTTTAACCTTGATTGTTTGGTTTTAATGAGATCTCCGGGGGTTGTTGACGTAAAACGCCTCGTATTTCTGCCTCAACCTTCAGAGCAACTCCCTCTGTTGCGCAACAAGTCCTCAACTTTTGAAAGAGTGCTCCGACTTCCTGGCTTTATTATTCTGAAAAGATTCCTCCTCTGGTGAGGCGCAGATCTCTGCGAAACTCTGAAAAGTAGCAGGTTCTCAAAACTGCTGCAGCTGCTTTTCTGCAATAAAAAAAAAAGAAAGCGTGGTGAACTGGCAAAAGAAACACCTTTCCTGACATCAAAGCAGGTTGTCAGCCTCCTCTGATGAGTTCCCCGTCTACTCAGATTTGCTGAGATCTGAGTGAAAACGCGATCGCAGAGGGAGTTTCAGGCAACGTAATGAGGACGCTGCCGAACCGTTCCCTCCGGTTTTAAACACCCAGAACCAGCTCACTTAACAATCTGCTGCTGAAACCAGAATGAGTCAGGAAGATGTTTTCTGTCTTTAATCGTTCTTTTGTTCATCAAGGAAGAAGCGTCTTTGTGTTTTTTATCTTTGCTCATTTTATCTTAATGGCACAACCGAAGCGCTTGGATCGCGTCCCTCCGTTAACCTAAGAGTTTCTTTTATTGCTTTGTGGAAGAAAAACAAAAATGCGGCTGCTAATGAGAGGATCTGGGTCAGAACTGAAATGCTGCCCCCATTCTCCGCAAATAATGAGAAAAACGTAATCTTCTGAAAAGTAAATGCTGAAAGGAGGCATTTTGCTGCCTTTTGTCAAATTGACACCATTTCTACAGACAATCTCACCTCTATGTTTGTGATTTAATGCAGCTGATTTCCGGTTATATTTTCGCTTTAATCCAAGTTTTCTGAGATTTTATTGTTTGTTGGGTTTTTATTAGAGAGGCTCCGATCAGGATTTTTGCTGCCGATGCCGATCATTCATGAGGCTGTTACTGTTTTTGCTTTAGGCATCTCTAAAATCCTTTAAGCGGACGTTCGGTGTGAGAGTTCGCTCTCTGGGCGGCGCTACGTCTGTGAAATATTATTATTTCGATCGGCACAGCTCCAGTTTTTATTCATGTGTTGCCGCAGACGACAGACAGCAGTCCATACTGTAAACCGAGGTAGCATTAGCACACAAAGGAGGCTAAGCTAACACTGATGGGGCTCTTCAAAGACATGTCTTGACAGTTAGCTGTGTTGGCTAACTGTGGGTCATGTGATCAGAGAAATGTAATTTGATTGGCTGAAAGCAGCTCGGCGCTGATTGGCTTGGATTTTAGGTCGTTTTATTTGAGGTAAATATTTACAGTTGAGCTTTTAAAGATGAATTTCAGCCATATTTATTTTTTTTCAATTGAAAAACAAAAAAGGATAAAAAGTTTGTTATAAATTAAATGTCTAACATCAGTTGTAAACTGAGCTAAGACTAGCAAAGTAAGCTAACTAGCACACGCAGTAAGCTAAGATAATTTAGTAATTTGTAGCCATTGAAAGGGATAAGGAGCTTAAAATTCATATTCAAATAGAAATGTGTCTGAATGGGCTCTGATGGTTGTTATAAATGTTTCCTTCACCTGTTTGAAGTGAAGTGTGAAACATGCTGTCCTGTTCTGTGAATTTTGTTGGTTCTGTTTCTAAATCTGCTGCCTGTTTCAGTTCCAGGCAGCAGATGAGACGATGGAGGCTTTTCTAAGTGACGTTCTGGATAAATGACCTTACAGGTCGTTACGTTAGCTTGTTGAAACCTGGCGTGATCTGAAGTCTGATAGGAAATCGTTGCTGTTGCTCGTATTACATGCGTATTTCACGCTGCATCAGGTGCATCTCATAACCTGAAGTGTTTCATATCTGCAGCGTCTCTGAGTCTAGATATCTGGCACTGTTTACATTTTTAATGCATCACTGGCACTTCCCATCTGCTGGGTCCTGGACTCATCACAGCGCTGTTTGGCTCTCTTTGACCCCTTCGTATTTTGTTTGAGGAAGTGATTTGAAGAAGTAATCTCGCCGTTCCCGTGTTTATCCCGACCGTGAGCCTGTCGCTAACGCGTCGTGGCGACCGCAGCGCTCCGACGGTTCTCTGTCCTGAATTTATTCAGCTTTATGATGTTTTGAAGCAGCAGCCAGAGCTGCAGTCCAGTTTGTGCCGCTCAGCTTCTGTTGGGTGTTTTTATAAAATACCGGCGCTGTGGGGATTCGAGCTGCTTCAAACGCCGGCGCTTTACCAGACCGGCCTGATGTTTGTTGGCTCCTTTCCTTCTGCTTTCACCGCTGAAGCACAAGGTGCAGCGAGTTCCTGCTGCCATTCCTCTGAATTTCTCAGCATGCAGAGAGAAAAGAGCTGCAGGTTGGTTGTGCTTTTCACAGAAAGACTTTCTAAAGATCTTTTTATTTCCCAAGAAAGAACAAAACAGGAGTGAAAGCCTCAGCTTACAGCCGAGCTGCAGATCCTCGTTAAAAGTTCAACAAAGGTCACTTTGGTTTCAGGCTGAAGCCAACGAATATTTCAGTAATTGATTATTCAGATGATTAATCAATTATTCTGACAATTATTATGATGATTGATTATTCTGCTAATTATTCTAAGAATTAATCAAATATTCTGGCGATTAATCAAGCAATCAATCATCTGAAGAACCACCAAATGAATCTGTTCTGATAATTATTCTAACCATTAATTCAAATAATTCAGTTAATTATTGGAATAATTTATTTGAATAATTTCTCTGAGATAAACAATTTTCTGACGATTAATCAATTAATTGGATAACAAAATTGACACATTATGCAGGTTTTTCAGACACTTGAATTTATTTTATACAAAATAAGAAACACATTAGAAAATGCAAATGAACAAGTAATTTAATTATTTTTCTAAATTGGAAAACAGCATTTGTTTAGTGAAGCTAAACTTTCTAAACTAAATTTGCCTTTTGAGTCTCTGTACTCCAGTTAAGAATTAATCAATTACTAAATTGGCTTTTTTCAGTAATCAATCAATCCCGATTAATGGTCAGAACTCTAAATCTGGTTTTGTGTAGCTTGTTACCATCTCGTCGTATTTCATCTCTCAGAAGGACGGTCAGCAGTTCATCAGGTGTTTTATTTCTAAAGATGTAAATAAATAAACAGGAGATTTTCTACGTTTGGTCGTAATTCCTCTGAGATAAACAGTGTTAAGCAGCAGTTTGCTGGAAATCCCAGCATGTAGACAGTGACTGTGTGTGAGGCTAACAGATCTGCAGCTCCAGTCTGTTAGACAAGCAAATACATTACGTCAGTCGCTAAACACAATCTGAACAAAATGCTCCAGTAATTCAAACTGCTAGGGAGTTTTAATCAACATGATTGAACTTTATGCTTTATGTGGTCAGCAGGAAGTTATAGATATTTCAGATATTTATAGGTTCATGTGATATTTGGTGGTTATATAATCAAGAAACCCACTGACATTAAAAATCTCTTAGTGAGCGTGTCCAGGGCAGCAGCAGCGAAGATTTTACAGGTTTATTGACAGAAATGTAAACTGACAGATAAACTTCAGCTCTAAAAATTAGGAGAAACATCTAAATCCAACAGCCAGTTAGCATCCAGTTAGCCTTCAGCTAGTCTCCTGTTAGCATCCAGTTAGTCTCCAGCTAGCCTCCTGTTAGCATCCAGTTAACATCTAGCTAGTCTCCTGTTAGCCTCCAGCTAGTCTCCTGTTAGCATCCAGATAGCCTCCAGCTAACATCCAGTTAGCCTCCAGCTAGTCTATTGTTAGCATCCAGTTAACATCTAGCTAGTCTCCAGCTAGTCTCCTGTTAGCATCCAGTTAGCCTCCAGCTAGTCTCCTGTTAGCATCCAGTTAACATCTAGCTAGTCTCCTGTTACCATCCAGATAGTCTCCTGTTAGCATTCAGTTAGCATCCAGCTAGTCTCCTGTTAGCATCCAGTTACCATCCAGCTAGTCTCCTGTTAGCATCCAGCTATCCTCCTTTTAGCATCCAGTTAACATCCAGTTAGCCTCCAGTTAAAATCCAGTTAGCATCCATTTAGCCGCAGCTCCTGAGCTCACTGGATCTGGAACCAAATATCGATCTCTGGGATAAGGAGAGGAAATATGATCCGTGTCTTACTGTTTTACGATCCTCTGCAGAAATGCAACATTCATCAGTTATTTACAGGAAGAGATGTTTTAAAGTGTGTCCGGTTCAGAAGTTGCTCTATTGGTCCAGTTAGGAACCAGAAAGTGTCTCCAGTCTCTCCAGAAAAGAAGTGAGTTGTTGATCGTCACAGTCGGATCTTTTCGTGTTAAATTAGTGGCATTAAATGCGCTGCCCTCCAAGCGGTCGGCGCTAACTGCGCGCGGCGCTCGAACTCGGCTTGAACTCGGCTCTTCGTTGTGTCATCTGAATGAACTCCTCGGGTTGGCCTGAGGTTGAAACGGCTCGTTTTTCAGCCGCGTGAATCATTTGATGGATGAGCCTCGGAGCTCAATTCGCCGCCCCACAATGCAACGGTCAAGAACGCGCGCTGCTCTTTTCTATTCTGGGCCGCAGCACTCGCAGACATGACCGCCGCTCTGCACAGAGTTCATTTGTCACGCCGAGGCAGAGCGCTGACACTCCTGCATAAAAGCTTCATCTGCTGTTTTCCAACTGTTCATTAGAAACAGCTTCACTTCTCAGAAACGATTTAAAATTAAACTTCTCCAGTGTGCCCCAGATTTGCTAATTTGACACATTGATGATGTGTCATCTATGTAAATGTAGATGACACTGGTAAATGTACCAGCATTTACCAGCTGTAAATGCTGGTGAAAGCCATAAAGGAAGAGTTTATTTTTATGGAGGCAGAACATGTTGCTTGGCTGCACATTGTTGGCGTCTGCAGAGGTAGACGGGGATTAGCAGAGTCAGGATTTACCCTGGATGGTGAAGACAATCCACGGCTGTTTGCTCTGCTCCGATGGCCGAACTTCTTATTTTGTTTTCTACAGCCTTTAAAGGAACAACATTGATATTTATGAAGTCTGATCAGGGAGCCGGCTGCACACATTGAGCTCAGCGGGAGGAAAATGGCGCCATCTGTTGGGGAAAAAAGCACAATACAGGATTCTTACGCTTTTTGGGATAAATATTTGACAGTATTTATTATCAGTCAGCTAAAAACACATTTTCTTGATCTATAGTTACATTTAATAAGTTAAATCCTTACCACAGTGTTTATTAGGAAACATCTGATTCTGCAAAGCATTTTGACCCGTTTGACTTTCCATACATTTACCGTTCTGTGTTTGCAATAGTTAGCATCGCTAACTAAAACGTTAGCTATGCTAAAAAACCTAAATCACTAATCAGAAACGTTAGTTAGCTGATGCTAACTTGCTATGCTAACACATAATTTTGCAAAAGCTAATGCTAAAGCTGAAAGCTAAAACACAGACCGTCTTTACTTCAATGGAGACAAATAGAAGAAATTAAAACTTATTTTCTGGTCATTTTAATGAAGAAAGTTTCTTTTAAAACTATTTTTAAAAGTTTTAACTGGATTGGATTGACCAAATCCATCAAAAAAGAATTTATTAGAAATAAATATTGAAGACATTTTGTAACTTATCTTTGATTTTAAAACTGCAGTGAAAATCTGAAAAACTTGCCTTATAAAGAGCAGAAGAAACTTTTTCTCATTTCATCCAGGATCAGATGGAAAATGTTGCATTTGTGTTGCATAAGAAATGTTTTCTTCTTCTGCAGTTCCTGGGAAACACGGAGGTCGAAGCCCCGAAAGGCACCGAAGTGGTGAAGGATGCAGTGAGGAAGCTGAAGGTAACGCCCGTCGCTCTGAGCAAACCGCGGCGGTGGCTCAAGGTGACCTGGGGGTTTTTCAGATCCAGGTGTCGATGCCTGGAAGTGCTGGATAAGCAGTTCGCCCAGCGCAAGAAAACTCTGCTGGATGGATTATTCATCAGCATAATCAGATCCTTCGCTGAAACACTTTGATATTTATGAGAAAAATATTAAACTGCGGCGGGTTCAGATCGTTAACTTCAGCTCAAATTAAATCAAACCAAAATCTGGCTGGATGACGGCCGTTACTTACCAACAAAAATACATTTACTTGATTTTTAGATTTAATTTGATAAAGAAAAACCCAGAAACATTAAAGGTGATTGATCATCCTGCCTTGGATCGATTAGGATCCACTTATGGCCTATACAAAACATTTTTTCACAAAATCAAGAGTTTAGTCTGCTCAGTTTTGCCTGACTTGCACTGCAAACAGATGCGTGATTATACAACCATATGTCTTTGAAAAGCAGAAGTGGAGCCTCCTGCCCAACCAACAGGAACGCAGCAAGTGGTTTCAACAATAAAACACTGCAAAACACAAAATCTTACCAAGTATGTTTGGCCTAATTTCTACTGTTAATGTCTCAGTACACTCAAAAAAATAAAACTAACGAGTAACTTTTGAGCAAGAAATAAACGTTTGTGTTTAGTCAGTAATTTCTTAATTGATAAGTGAAATAATCTGCCAGTAGAACTAGAACATTATTCATAAATATTAAGGAATTATTGACTTGAATTATGGGTTGCTATGTAACAGGGCCGGGCCTGGCCGGGGTTGCTAGGTAACAGGGCCGGGCCTGGCCGGGGTTGCTAGGTAACAGGGCCGGGCCTGGCCGGGGTTGCTAGGTAACGGGGCAGTTTCAGTGCAGTGTGACTCAAAATCGAGTTTTTGGTTTTTGAAACGACTCATTTCCAGGCACCAAAACACATTAAATTATTGCAAAAAATCTGCAAAAACTTTTTTTTATTGTTTTGTCTGTTTTTAGAAGCAGTTGAGACACGACTGAAACTATGATAAATGTGAATTTTTCCTCCTACAACACATCGTAAACAGTGTTTTCATTTACCATAAAACTACATAATTTGGCATTTTGATAATAAAGAACAAAAACGCTAATTTAAGGTCTGGTTTTATTTGTGTCAAAATTGGTTTATTTCCCAAAACTGCAACAGAAAAACCTTTTTCGCGTCACGAGTCACATGATCAACAACAGGATGTTTCTACTGACCGAAACTACAAAGAAGACAAGAAGTAGTAGAAGGATGTTTTTAAATAACTTATCATGTGAGCAAACTTATTCATTTTAATTGTTTCTTATTTAATAGAAACACAGAAATCGTTTAAATTAAATAGCTAAATAATGACAAAGGTTTACTCTCTTTTGTAATGAAAACACAGCTGCAGAAACTAATTTTACAGGTAAAACTGGTGGCAAACTGGTCATAAACTCAGATAGTCTACTGTAGTTGTTGTTCAGGATTTAAGAGTCTAGTTTCCCTGAACTCCCCAGTGGGTGACCTTTGACCTGGCCTCCTCCCAGCGTACATCCCAGTCCAGGCCAGAGAAGATGTCCGCCTCCTGCCAGATCCAGAGAGGCCGCCGATGGGGAGGCCGGTTCTCCCAATGCCAGGACTCCATTGTTGCAACACGTCTCATGGTGGAGACCAGGTCGCCATGGTTACCATCCCAGATACAGCAGCAATAAAGATGCCCAGCTACGCCTCCTCTGAGTTCACGTCCACAAAAACATCCCTGACTACTTTCAAAATAAAACACTCAAACAAAGTTCAGGTTAACTTAAATGGATTTTATTCTGAAAGGTTGCGACACAACACACAGCAACTGCTGCTGCCCATCAACCTGGGAGGGATCATTAGAGCTATGGCAGGCCATTGTACCATACAATCAAACTCAACTCACTGAAATTAGTTTATGGCAAGACATATTAGTCAATCAGGATATCTCTACATTAAAAATACTTTTTCAAACCCAAAGGGAAGTTAAATTAATTGATGTCAGACTTACCATTAATTTGTATGAAAACTTCATGCAGTGACTTACGAACCACCGGTCAGCTGTAAACGCAATAAAAATACATTTTATTTCTATAATTCTTTTAAAAACTTTAATCTTTATCACAGTGATCATTAGAAAACACTGTGCAAAAAACTTTGACCTGTTTGGCTTTCCATACATCTACCACCCTGTTTTTTGAGGTTTTTGCAACGTTGGGCAACGTTGGGCAACGCTACGTTAGCTACACTAATCCTATAGCGCTAACCATGAACATTGGTTAGCTAATGCTATGCTAACACATTATTTAGCCAACGCTAATGCTACACATGGAAGCTAAATACAATATTTCCAGCAGATTCATCCCAGCGTCGGGGCGAGAAGCAGGTCAGAGGTTAAAGGTCATGACCAAACAACTATAAATTCTTCTTTTTCATGTCTGTGACAGTTTCAGAGGCACATCAAGAAGTCGGAGGGCCAGAAGATTCCCAAAGTGGAGCTTCAGATCTCCATCTACGGAGTCAAGATCCTAGACCCCAAAACCAAGGTGAGTCCAGTTGGGCCGAGTTCTGAAACTGATGGTGGAGGAGCAGAAACCTCCTGTATGACGCAGCAGAGGGTAACCACGGCAACCAAAAATGTTCCTCGTTTCGACGTGGCTCCGCTCCGTATTCAGATTTCATCACGATGTGAAAGTGGTTTTCCGGTTGATCCGGTCTGAATAACGGAGGATTTGTGTCGCAGGACGTGCAGCATAACTGTCAGCTGCACCGGATATCCTTCTGCGCCGACGACAAGACGGACAAACGGATATTCACCTTCATCTGCAAAGACTCGGAGTCCAACAAACACCTCTGCTACGTGTTTGACAGTGAAAAATGTGTACGTGTTTTTAGTTTCTGCTCCTAAACCCTGGAGGCTGTGAGACGTTTCAGCTGAGTCGTGTCTTTCAGGCGGAGGAGATCACCCTCACCATCGGACAGGCCTTCGACTTGGCCTACAAGAAGTTTCTGGAGTCCGGAGGGAAAGACGTGGAGACGAGGAAGCAGATCGGCGGGCTGCAGAAGAGAGTACGGCGTTGAGACGCTGCATTGATGTTTTTATTAATTAATGCTGAGCTTGTGTCTATTGATTGTTTTAAATCCGTCAACCTGCTTGATTCATCAGCGCAGAGCGAGTGAACTGATGAATATTAATGCCACGAGCTGCAGACAGATTAGATTTCTGCTGGAAACTCGGCGAGTTTCTCTGGTTTGTTTACTGCGTTACTACGACTGGATGAGGAGCTGATCGGACCTCTGGTTCTGCTCTGGTTCTGCTCTGGTTACCTGGTGGTTCCTGGGTTTGAGCTCCGTTTCCTCAGAGAAACAACCTGATGTAAATACAGACATCAGCGACATCGATTGGGGGTCAGAAAAACTTAAGAGAATCATGACACGTTCTAGTTCGTCATGTTTTTGGGCGCCTAAACGTCGTCTTGAACAGAACCGACCCGTTCAGTACCGCTCAGCTGCCATGAATCACCAACACACTCAGCTCCCCCGATAGAACCTCGTCCTCCTTCTGGGCTGGGCAGAACCGCCTGAACCTCCTAGAACCGGTTCTGGATGAAACCGATGCATGAAAGCTTCAGACGAGGTTTCATCCGATCTGAAGGTGATCAGGTTTCCACAGTTTGACTCAAACTGATGGTTAAGATGCAGAAACCTCCCGTATGTAGCAGCAGAGAGGGCCACGGTAACCACGGCAACGGGGCACCTTTACACTGAGAGAAGTTCGTGACGGTTTTGGAAAAAACAAATTTACTCAAAACAAACTCTGAATTCTTTCTGAAAACTTAAGGACATTTAGTTTTGTCTTATTTCAAATGTACTAAGATATTTTCACTTGAAATTAGACCAGAATTATTGGTAAGACTTTGTGTTTTTGCAGTGCGTTGCCATAGCGACTGATGTTTTATTTCATTTTGATGCCTTTAATCTGAAAGTGTTTCTGTTTAGCTTAGCGTAACACAGACGGAAACATGGTCATCGGTTTTTAATGTAAAATCCTCTAGAAGATGATTAAAACTGTTTTGTTGTCACAGATTCAGGAACTGGAAACGGAAAACGCTGAGCTGAAGAAACAACTGCAGGAGCTGGAGGAGCAGCTGATGATCGCTCACGTGCCACCAGTAAGAACAAAACGTCCCAGTTCAACTCCAGTTGGCTTGAAATCAGGAAATTAATCAGATCCGCAGTAAACAGTCAGAAACATCCTGGTGTGGAAGACATTGCTATCCAATAGTCCAGGTAGTGGCGCCCTCTGCTGGTGGTAGTTTGTACAACAGGATTTTGTCTTAATCTTCATCATAATCATCAAATTAACAAACTGCTAAATAAGTACGATAAAACAAGTGGTCGCTCCTGTTTAATATTCTAATCAAACAAATAAAATCATTATTTTTATTTTGTGTAAAAACATTATAGATATAAAACTCAAAGAAACAAAAACCTTGGTTTTCTCATTTTTTAGCCTCATTTAAGAAAAAATTAAGAAATGTGTTTTATCTAATCAGACAAATTAGCATCCATCTGCAAAACAGAAATATTTTAACAAGACGTTAGCTTAGCATAGCTCTTCCTGTAGCTACTTAGCTTAGCATTCAGCTTATCTTTTTAGCTTAATTTATCAAAATGATGTCGTTGCAAACAGCTTAAAAGAAATAATTGCCTTGTTTAGACAAGACAGTCAAATTAGCAGTTAGTTTAAAATCTGCTCTAGATGATCCAGATGTTAAAAGCGTTTTATCTTGTTTTTCCCATTTTGAAGAATTGGAATAGAAAAAGAGATTCAGTCAATTAAACAGTGTTTGTGTAAAACTCATTCAGTTACCTGATATTTTATTTTTCATGTGAGTTAGTTCGTTAGAGTGCAGACGAAGCGATTTCTCAATCTGCTCTGTGCCTAGCGTAGCAGTTAGCATGGCGGTTAGCGTAGCGCTGCTCTCTGACTAACCCGTCTTCTTCTGTGGTGGCGCTGCGCTGTCTCTCCCCAGCCGCCGGACGCGGCAGGCGAATCCTTCCTGCTGCGCAGGCCGTCCTCTCTCTTCTGGCTTCACAGTGTGTCGTCGCTGTCCTGTCTGGAGATTTCCTCCGTCACACTAACGCCCATGAGCTCGCCAGACTCCAGCGTCTCTGCGGGGATACTAACCCCTCCGCCTGCTAAACACACTCCTCCTCCTCTTCCTCCTAAAGCCGGCGAGGCATGCAGCATCCCGCGGCCTCGTGTAAACTAACTTCTTCTCTGCTCTCTTCTTTCTACGGAAGACAATTAGTGCCACTGAAAAAAAATAAAATCTGACGTGAAACTTTGAATTCTAATTCTGTGTCAAAATAACCAAACATTTGTATATGTGTGTCAATTATGTTGTTTTTATAAATAAAAATAATCATGTAACTATTCTCCTCGTTTTAAAATTGGGAAACCGGTAATTTACCCACAGAAAGCTACCAAATTAATTTGTTAGAGTTGAGTTTTAAGAATAGATTTGCCAAATTTTTATGAAAAGTTAAAATTTGTAAAAAAGAAAATGTCAGAATTCTGAGAAAAGTCAGGATTCTATAAAAAGTCGACATTTTGAGCTAAAAGTCAGAATTCTGAAATCTGAGAGAAAAGCAAAATCTTTTTATAGTTTTTCTTGTTTTTTCAGAACTTTGCAAAAATTGTCAGAATTGTGAGAAAGAAAATCCAAATTCTAAGATTTCAGTCAGAATTTTTTTTATTTTATTGTTGGCCCTAATCTGCTCCCGTAGCCTTTCGTTCTTGTGTGGTGTTGTGTGTCTCGGACCGACCGGTTCAGTAACGGTTTGTGTTCTGGTCCAGGCGGGGAGCGTCTCAGTGAAGCTGCAGTCCACGGACGTTTTCGACATGGTTCCCTTCTCCACGGTGACGCCGCTGGTTCCCAGCAGGGCCAGTAATGGCTGCCCTCCACTGCCGCCGACCTCCCTACCGCCCGACATGAGTGAGCCAACAGAACCGCCCGGGTTTGGTGAAAGCGAGGGAAGCGGGTTGACTGTGGTTCTGTCTGCAGGTAAAGATTTGTTCGGAGCGGAGCCGTTTGACCCGTTCACCTGCGGCGCGGCCGACTTCCCTCCAGATATCCAGTCGAAGCTCGATGAGATGCAGGTGAGGCCCGAGTTCAAACCAAATAACCAGTGTTAGTGTCGCCAGCAGGGGGCGACACTGCTACTGAATTTCTCTCTTTCCTGAATTATTAACAGCTGAATGTGTCTCTTGTCTTCTTCCCTCTCTTAGCGGCAGAGATGGTTTGTACCTTTGCTTTGCTGTCAGCATGTTTTCTTATTTACCAACATCCTCATCCTCTAAGCTCTTGTTGCTCTCAGCGGCTGCTAGCTTCACTCTGAGTCGCTGTTGACCTGACTGTTAGCTCTTAGCTTGACTCTGCTTTGTTAGCCTGATTCTGATTAGCTATAAGCTTGACTTTGGTTGACTATTAGCTTCACTCCGATTAGCTATTAGCTTTACTCTGGTTAGCTTTTAGCTTTGCTGTCGGTAGCTGTTGACGTAAATACAGTTAGCTAACCTGACTGAGTACCTATTAGCTGGACTGGTTAGTTTTTAGCTTGGCACTGGCTAGTTATTAGCTTGACTTTGGTTAGCTGTTAGCATGAGTTGGAGTAGCTGCTAGATTGATTCACGTTTGCAGTTAGCTTAAGTGTGGCTAGCTATTAGCCTGTCTCTGCTTAGATGTTAGCTGTACTCTGGTTAGCTGTTAGCTTCAGGGTGGCTACCTGTTGGTATGAATAAAGTTAGCTTTTATCTTTATTTTGGCTAACGTTTAGCCTGAATCTTAGTAACTGTTAGCTTGACTCAGAGTAGCTGTATGGTTCATTCAGAATCACTGTTAGCTTGACTCCATTAGCATTTGTCTGAGCTCATTCTGTTTTCTGCTGGAGGTAAGATACTGACTACTCATAACAGTCCACCATAAAGCACCAAACCATCTGTTGAGTGAGCATGCCATGTCATTTCTGACCCAGTCAAGTGAAGCATGACTCTGCATGTTGGAGTGGTTTGACTCCAGACGGTTGTTGTTTGTTATTTTTGGTCACTCTGAGCTTCCAGATGAATCCGGCTCGTTTAGTTCCTCTGTCCGCAGCGTTCATCGTCCTGCTTGTTTTCCCACAGGAGGGGTTCAAAATGGGACTGACCATGGAGGGCACCGTCTTCTCTCTGGACCCGCTGGACGGCCGCTGCTGATGCCAACAAAACTTTTAACTCGGTTGTATGGAAAAAGTGCCAATATCCACTCCATGGTTGAGATGTCACAGCCGCCATCTTGGGGTTTATATGCATTTGCATTTTGATTGGTTTTTCGATATTTCAGCGTAAACTTGGATCTGTTGATGTAAAGAGCTATTTTTGTATGAACTGAGAAGATTCTGGAAGGAGACGTTTTGCGTACCTTTGCTGTAAATAGTCTGAGATGTCCAATGGTACACTCTGTGGGAGAGTTTTCATATCTGTGTGAATTCTGTGTTGGTGACACATTCCTGTTCCTACGGAGAACAAAAGCTGACAAACGTTAAGTGTTCCATTAACGCCAACCTTCAGCTTCACTGAATGGTTTACCTCACATTATTCTTTTTTATATAGATTATTACTCCAGCCATAACTTTTTAACCCATTGACTCTTCCACATGTTGGTTGTTTCTTTTTTCTTTTTTTTTTTTTTACATTTTAAACTTTTAATTTCCCCCCCAAACTCTGTAATCATTGTATCTTCCTTCCCTTATGTTTTCCGAGTCCATACGGAAATCTTCCTGTTATTTACGTTTGGTTACTTTGCAGTTATTAAAGAAACTCCTTTTGGGGAAAAAAAACATTTTCCGTTTTGTCTATCACTGCCTTGGTTTAAATATTTATGGAGAACTGTTCCTGCCAGAATTGGCAAAGAAAATGCAGACAAAATGCAAACATTTAAATTTAATTATTTAAATCTATATTTAAATAATTTAACAGTAAATTAAAAAACTTAATGAACCAAAAATATAAAGATTAGAATTAAAATAGAAATAATAATAGTTATACATTTAACTTAGTAAATGTAAATGATAAATATTAGTTCAAATCACACTATGCAATAAAATTAATTTTTTATTTTTAGCTGTAATATTTCCCACATTAAAATTGTTTTAAAGCCATTTATTTCTTTCTATTTTTATTGCCAGTTTTGGCAAGGTCTAACCCCCATAGAATTTCCTTTTCTATGTATAACAAAAAAATCTTAAAGTTTCTTTGTTTTTAATTAAAGGATGTGCAAAAGTTGTAACTTTTCCATCTAAATCACATAGTTGCATCTTAAGTTATTAATATCACCTGAAAGTTAATTTAATATAATATAAAAAGTAAAACCCATGTGTAATTAGGAGATTTTAAACAATGTTTCTGTATTGCACTGAAATGGGGCCATGGTTAGCTAAAAGCAAAAATGAAACTGACGGAAAAAAACATCTATTTTGGTTTAAAATAAGTGAACTTTTATTGTTTCAATTGTTCCTTTTTCCTAGTTTAATTTTTCTTTGTTTTTCTCTTACAGATGTTTTTTTCTTCTGTTTCATTTTTGTTTTTAACAAACTTTGTGGCTCCAATTTAGTTGCATAAAGAAAAAGCACACAGAAAACATTTTAAGGCACATAAACGCCTCTGCTGTTAGACTACAAGCTCTTCAAAATTTTTAAATATTTATGTTAGGCTGATAAACGTTTTATAGTTCATTTTATTAAATGTTTAAAAAGCCAGTTTTATGAATACATCTTATTTTTTGTTCCCAATTTCATGCGGTCCCAAATGTCCGCCAGTAGGTGGCGGTGCAGCAGATAAACCATAATTACAGCAGCAGAAGAAGAAAGCGACCGTGAGGGAGAGCTGGCCGCCATCTTGGTCCAGTCAGCCTGAATTTCGCCAGTTACCCGTCCTGATTCGGACTTTGGTGAGGCGGAGAAACATGGAGGATGATGAACTGAGCGACTTCGATAAGGGCCAGGTGGTGGTGGCCAGGGAGCTGGGATTGAGCGTCTCCAAGACGGCCAAGACGGTGGGCTGCTCCCGGGCAGCGGTGGTCAAAGCCTACCGCCAGTGGTACGAGGAGGGACTGCGGCTCCGAGCCGGGAGACCCCGGCTTTTCGACCCCAAGGCGCTGGATGACGACTCCGGCTCCGAGAGCGAGCAGACGGCCGGTGAGGAGGAGAAGGAGGAGCCGGAGCCGGAGGCCAGCGCAGGTGAGCGGACTGAGGAGGGAAAGAAGCCGGGGGAGAGTTCCGCTGACCGGAAGTGATGCCGCATCCCGGACTGGAGGTTTGGACCATTCGGAGGATTAAAACTGACCAGAACCGCTTTATTCGGGTTCATTGCGTTAAAATGTTTTCATCTAAAACATTTTTGATGACCAAAACTTTCTTTTTTTTTTTTACACCATGTGGAAGAATCACGGTTACAAACCTGCTCATGTGATGCCTTTACTACGCCTAGGACGTTTCATTTCCGACCTCGTGACGTCACAAGCGGTGACGGGGTTCGGGTTTTGTTTTTGCCTCATGATTCTGTCAGAAACGGCTACATTAGAGACAAAACATGACGTTTATTTGTTTGTTTTTGTTTTTTAATGAATAAAAAAATAAAATATTTAGTGTTTCAACTTTTTGGTGGAGAATGTTCAAAGTTTTTACATATTCTTGACAAATGTTTATTATAAATGTACAAGTTTATGTTCTTCTAAGCCAGATTTCAGATTTACTAAATGTCCTAAAATGTAACAACTAAAAAATGGATTTATTTACAAATCGACACCAGTGAACAGAAAAAGTATTCAACCCCTTTCTTAGTCAAAACCAACAAAATCTGTCCTGTTGACAAAAGAACAAAAAAACTTTTAGTTTCAGTTTCTACAAAAATATTGACAAACTATGACACATAAGTCATTGCATAAATATTAATCTCTTCCAGTCAGTATTTATTAGCTTTCCTTCATTCTTCCTGCTGAAAAGTTCATTGTTGTTTGATCAAACCTTTTTAAACGTTCAGCTACAGAGAATCTATGGGATTGAGGGGGCTTTGATTAGGACACTCCAGAACCTCCACCTTGTAGTGTAAAAACCAAAATTAAAACGTTTTTTAATGCAAGGTATCATGTCAGGCATGATTGCTCCACTAGGTGGCAGCACAACTTAAAGAATAACGGGACACTGACCCTCTGATGATGTTTCCATATGTTAGCATTGAGTTTAGCTAAAACCCTCAGACCTGAACTGGTTTCCAATATGGATGATGCAGCGCGGCTCCTGCTGTTTCGCCGCGTGTTGAGGAATTTAATGGCTGCTGTTGGCCTAATTAAAGGCCGGATGTTTCCGCCTGATAAACCAGTCTCTACTCGCTCCTCTGCCTCCTCTCCCGTTCCCTGCTGCATCTCGTTATGATAATTATCTGCTGCGTTTAAAGCTGATGCAGGTGTTTCGTTCCAGGAAATACATTTTTATGAAACATCCCTGCAGCTTGAATAAAATTAATGAATTAAATAATGACCTAAAATCTGTCAGAAATAGTTTCTCTTTCTCTCGGTCTACTTTGAGTATAATCTGGACACGTGGCTGGCCTGAAGGTTATCTGGTCTAGTCCAAGTATTTGGATGGTTTGGAACCAAAACTTGGAATAAACATGATGTCGTTTTCCTGTTAACCTAAAAGTTGTTTGTGATACATAAAATCTGTTACTTCAAAAGTTGTATGTTTCTAACCTGTAGAGGTCACCAATGTTCACCTGTGCAGCTGCTGATGAGGCAGAACAAGAAATCAAGATGGTGGACGTCGACAGAAACAACCAGACTGAGGAAAATGTCCTCAAAGTTTTTATTCCGTTAAATATGAGAGATTAGCTAAAACAAGCTAACACGATCGGCTTGTGAGCTACCGCTTGCTATGTTAGTGCTAACTTCATTAGCCAGAGCTAACTCCATTAACTAGAGCTAACACCATTAGCTAGAGCTAACTCCATCAGCTAGAGCTAACATCAGCTCTAGCTGATGTTAGCTCTATCAGCTAGAGCTAACACCATTAGCTAGAGCTAACACCTTTAGCTAGAGCTGACGCCATTAGCTCGAGCTAACACCAATAACAGGCGCTAACACCATTAGCTAGAGCTAACAACATTAGCTAGAGCTAACACCTTTAGCTAGAGCTGATGCCATTAGCTAGAGCTAACACCCATAACAGGAGCTAACACCATTAGCTAGAGCTAACACCCATAACAGGAGCTAACACAATTATTTCTAGCTAATGTGAAACCATCCAATTCCATAACTGGAAGCTCATGAATGAATGTTTAAAGTGACAATGAAGTATTTTAAAGGTTTCGTAGAAAACTGTTCCACTAAATTTAACTAAATGTTTTGAGCCTGATGCTAACCATACTCAGCTTTAGCTCTTAGCAGCTAGCGCTGGTTAGCGTTTCCCAACAGCATTTCTGTGTTTCCTTCTGTTTCTGCCAACTGAATAAAAATGACCATTCAGGCAGAACAGAGTTAGCGCTGTCGCTCTTAGCGTAAGGCCTTCACCCAGAATGCATTGCAGCATAAACATTATGACGTCTGTGACTTTATTTTTAATTAATGTACATTAAATATTTATGAAATGCTTATGCATTGTGCAGTTTTTCGACAGTCAGAGTAATCTTGGTGACGTTAACTAGAGAAAATTGTTTGTGATTTTCTACAACATTATAAACTGATCCAATAATTTAAAACGTTTGTTTTCTTTTTCCTGCAAGTAAATCTGAAATCTAACATTTTTAGCTGTTGTGTTATTTCTTCCTCTGCAGATGTTAAAAACTGCCAAATGCTTAAATTATTGTTTTTAATGTTGCAACGCTTTCATTGTTTAAATCTGCGCATAAACTTTCTAATCATAAGTTGTTTTATTTTGAAAGGGCATATTAGCCTGGCTGTAACAATAAGCAGAACTAAAAGCTTCTTTTTAACACAAAACTAAATGTAGGATCTGATTGTTCTGCTGTTTTTTCTCGCCCTCCAGCCGTTCAGCTCATGTGGAAGAAATGCGACGCGCCAGATTGTGACTCAGCTCCTCTTCATGGAGGTTAAACTGATGCAGCCCTGCAGATGTTCTCCAAACGTTTCTGCTCCCTGCAGAGGCCCACGTCTCTGTTCTTCCTGCAGGCCCAGATTCCCTTCAGAAACGTTCCGCAGATGAGCTGAAATCTGATCTGTGCAGGGAAAACAAAGAACCATGTCCACAGACAGAGGGAAACACATCCAGGTCCAGCCGTGTTTAGAGAAACACCAGGAGAAGCTTTTATTTTGAGGTTTTGAGCAAAAAAGCCTAAAGTTTTATATTTCAGGCGGTTGAACAAACAGCAGCGGGTTAACAAGCAGCAAACCGTCTCTGATTACCGAGTTAACGAGACCAGATCAACCCGCAGGGTGCGTTTACTGTCTGCAGGACAAATCGGTTCTGTTTGATCTAAATCTAATTAATTTAACTTCATTTTAGCAGAAAGTCTGAAATGACCATGAGCTCATGGATATTTCGTGTAGATGTGAAAACCACAGCGCCATCTTGTGGCCTGGCATGAGAACTACACCAGATTTAGTTGTTTTTTCATGAACATTTCAGATTTTTTCTAGCAAATTTTTGACTTTTCAAACTCAGAAATTTTCTTGTTTTTTCCAGAAAAACTTTTCTTGTTTGAAATTTACTCCCTCTTTTTTGTCTAAATGTGTAATTTTCCCCAATCAACATTTGAAAATACCGCCAGCCTCCAACCGCTTCCTGTCGTCTTTGTCGTTTCTGCCAGTGGTAACATCCTGCTGTTGACCATGTGACTGGTGTGATGCGAGAAAGTTTTTCTGTTGCTGTTTTTCGAGATAAACCAATTTTGAAATGGTAAAAGAAAAATTCCTCTTAGTGCCGAAAGATTTTATCAAGAAACTTTTTTTTTTTTTTTTTAACCAAATTTAGTTAATTGAATTTATTGTGCAGTTTTATGGTCAATGGAAACAAAAGTACTGACTCATGTTTAACTGACTGTAAAGCTGAATTCCTTCTCTTTATTTTTAGAAATCCTTCCTTTGTGTTTTCGTCTCGTTTTACAGAAGGGCTTTAAAGATTTTTGCTGCCTGAAGGTTTTGTTTTTTATTTTCACGTTAAACTCAGAGCTTCTCTCCGTTCCCTGCAAGTCGGTACAAGACGAGGAAGGAGTTCACGGCGGATATTTGGCGAGGAAAGTAAACACATCACCAATGGCTGTAGATAAGAATAAAGCAGCAGCGGCGGATCAGGCAGGCAGGCCCCGTCCTGACATGGCTGAATAAATAACTCTGAAGGCTTGTCATTACTCACCTATCAGATATTTACCAGCCTCAGGTCGGCTTTCCTGAAATAACGCAGCGTTAAGACGTTTCTGAGCGTCTGATGGATAATCAAGTCAAACTTTTGTTTCGGGACTCAAGGGAGGCAGAGGGGATAACGAACCAGACTCAGTTGGAAGATGTGGCTTTTTCCTTTTGACTCACAGACCTCAGAGTGATAAACGAGCCCAGAACATTCCAGTTTGGGCCGGAGGAGAGACCCCCCACTGAGGCACCCTGACATCTGGAAAGAAAGGCTCATGATAAGGAAGTTTAGGGACGGTCTGGGTTTCCATGACGTTTCCCACAGCGGCTGAAGGGCTGATTGGGTCTGATCCCCGGTGGAAAAGGAGAAGCTTTTATTAGCAGATCTCATGTGGGCTGGACTTTTTTCTGCTTCTGCAGGCAGAAATGTTCAAACGTCTGCGGACCAATAATTCACTCACATTTACAGGGAACCCGCCATATTCACATTTTACTGCAGAAACTCCAAATTATTATTAGTTTTTATCTACAGCTTACATAAAATATTAAAAAGACGCTATTGGCTGGCATTTTTAAAGCAGCCAATCCAAGAGCTCCACTGGTTGACTGTAGATGCTAGCCTCTGTGCTAGCACTGTTTCTATATTAAAGTATATTTTGTATTTAAATGATTGAAATATGTTGATGTTAGTGTTTTCAGTGGTGGCTGTGAAGTTCAGAGTTGGACAGTAACTAGTTACTCAGTTACATTTTTACTTTCCTCTTGCGAAGGATTTATTTTAGCTGCAAAGGTATGAAAAAGTATTTGGCCTTTTCTTGATTTCCTATTTTTTCTGTTTCAGAAAATCAAACCATATTTAAATTCCAGCCAAAGACAACACAAGAGGCCCCATCCCACTGTGGCCCCATCCCACTGAGGCCCCATCCCACTGTGGCCCCATCCCACTGAGGCCCCATCCCACTGTGGCCCCATCCCATTGAGGCCCCATCCCACTGTGGCCCCATCCCATTGAGGCCCCATCCCATTGAGGCCCCATCCCATTGAGGCCCCATCCCACTGTGGCCCCATCCCATTGAGGCCCCATCCCATTGAGGCCCCATCCCACTGAGGCCCCATCCCATTGAGGCCCCATCCCATTGAGGCCCCATCCCACTGAGGCCCCATCCCATTGAGGCCCCATCCCACTGTGGCCCCATCCCATTGAGGCCCCATCCCATTGAGGCCCCATCCCACTGTGGCCCCATCCCATTGAGGACCCATCCCATTGAGGCCCCATCCCACTGTGGCCCCATCCCATTGAGGCCCCATCCCACTGAGGCCCCATCCCATTGAGGCCCCATCCCACTGAGGCCCCATCCCATTGAGGCCCCATCCCATTGAGGCCCCATCCCACTGAGGCCCCATCCCATTGAGGCCCCATCCCCTGTGGCCCCATCCCACTGAGGCCCCATCCCATTGAGGCCCCATCCCACTGAGGCCCCATCCCATTGAGGCCCCATCCCATTGAGGCCCCATCCCCCTGTGGCCCCATCCCATTGAGGCCCCATCCCACTGAGGCCCCATCCCACTGAGGCCCCATCCCACTGAGGCCCCATCCCATTGAGGCCCCATCCCATTGAGGCCCCATCCCACTGAGGCCCCATCCCATTGAGGCCCCATCCCACTGAGGCCCCATCCCATTGAGGCCCCATCCCATTGAGGCCCCATCCCACTGAGGCCCCATCCCATTGAGGCCCCATCCCCCTGTGGCCCCATCCCACTGAGGCCCCATCCCATTGAGGCCCATCCCACTGAGGCCCCATCCCATTGAGGCCCCATCCCATTGAGGCCCCATCCCCCTGTGGCCCCATCCCATTGAGGCCCCATCCCACTGAGGCCCCATCCCACTGAGGCCCCATCCCATTGAGGCCCCATCCCATTGAGGCCCCATCCCATTGAGGCCCCATCCCACTGAGGCCCCATCCCATTGAGGCCCCATCCCCCTGTGGCCCCATCCCACTGAGGCCCCATCCCATTGAGGCCCCATCCCACTGAGGCCCCATCCCATTGAGGCCCCATCCCATTGAGGCCCCATCCCCCTGTGGCCCCATCCCATTGAGGCCCCATCCCATTGAGGCCCCATCCCACTGAGGCCCCATCCCACTGAGGCCCCATCCCATTGAGGCCCCATCCCATTGAGGCCCCATCCCCCTGTGGCCCCATCCCATTGAGGCCCCATCCCATTGAGGCCCCATCCCACTGAGGCCCCATCCCATTGAGGCCCCATCCCATTGAGGCCCCATCCCCCTGTGGCCCCATCCCATTGAGGCCCCATCCCATTGAGGCCCCATCCCATTGAGGCCCCATCCCACTGAGGCCCCATCCCACTGAGGCCCCATCCCATTGAGGCCCCATCCCATTGAGGCCCCATCCCCCTGTGGCCCCATCCCATTGAGGCCCCATCCCATTGAGGCCCCATCCCACTGAGGCCCCATCCCATTGAGGCCCCATCCCATTGAGGCCCCATCCCCCTGTGGCCCCATCCCATTGAGGCCCCATCCCATTGAGGCCCCATCCCATTGAGGCCCCATCCCATTGAGGCCCCATCCCCCTGTGGCCCCATCCCATTGAGGCCCCATCCCATTGAGGCCCCATCCCACTGAGGCCCCATCCCATTGAGGCCCCATCCCATTGAGGCCCCATCCCCCTGTGGCCCCATCCCACTGAGGCCCCATCCCCCTGTGGCCCCATCCCACTGAGGCCCCATCCCATTGAGGCCCCATCCCATTGAGGCCCCATCCCACTGTGGCCCCATCCCATTGAGGCCCCATCCCATTGAGGCCCCATCCCACTGAGGCCCCATCCCATTGAGGCCCCATCCCACTGAGGCCCCATCCCACTGAGGCCCCATCCCACTGAGGCCCCATCCCACTGAGGCCCCATCCCCCTGTGGCCCCATCCCACTGAGGCCCCATCCCATTGAGGCCCCATCCCATTGAGGCCCCATCCCACTGAGGCCCCATCCCCCTGTGGCCCCATCCCATTGAGGCCCCATCCCATTGAGGCCCCATCCCACTGAGGCCCCATCCCACTGAGGCCCCATCCCACTGAGGCCCCATCCCATTGAGGCCCCATCCCATTGAGGCCCCATCCCACTGAGGCCCCATCCCATTGAGGCCCCATCCCACTGAGGCCCCATCCCACTGAGGCCCCATCCCATTGAGGCCCCATCCCATTGAGGCCCCATCCCATTCAGGCCCCATCCCACTGAGGCCCCATCCCATTCAGGCCCCATCCCATTCAGGCCCCATCCCACTGTGACCCCATCCCACTGAGGCCCCATCCCATTGAGGCCCCATCCCATTGAGGCCCCATCCCCCTGTGGCCCCATCCCATTGAGGCCCCATCCCCCTGTGGCCCCATCCATCAGATCTACAGTATAGAAACATGCTGCCGGTTTCCAGTTTGTCAGGTGAGCAGCAAACCGTCGGCCCCTGAAGTCCTCCAGAGCTATCAGGCGAGAAAATATAGCCAGTATAAAATGGAAGAGTGAGTGCAGATCCAGTTAGCTGGCTAGTTCAATCAAACTGACGTATGTCCAGCTAGCTGCTAGCTAGTTTGATAAAATGACATCGAGCCAGCTGTTAGCTAGCTAGTTTGATCGAACTGATTTATTTTCAGCTAGCTATCAAACGGCTAGGTGGAAGTAAGTCAGCTAGAACTGACTTACTTAATGCTACTAAGGAAGTAGCTAGCTAGCAGCTACTCTCTGCTAGCTAGCTAGAAGGAACTAAGTCAGTTCAATCAAACTAGTAAGCTGGCAGCCAGTAATTCTCTCAGTGTTGAACTTAGCAAATATAAATTATTGTAGTGATTCTAAGTGACTAGAAACCAAAGAAATGTCTGAATTTATTAGCTTACTTCCAACTAGCTAGCTAGCTAGCTAGCTGATCAAACTGACTGACTTCCAGTTTAACCATCTCACTGTTACTTCTGTCATGATCACATTTACAGGGATTTATCATCCAACAAGTCTTGCTGGATGATAAATTGTCCCAGAAATTATTGTAATAAATTATAATATCATTTTGAGGCCATTTTCATGAACAACAACCACGGCATATTACCTCAAAGATACAAAAAAATCTTTAATTTATAAAGAAATTTTAACACTGAACACTGAGTCTACATAAAATGTTGGAAACAAAATGTTACTTGACATGTTATTGGTTGGCATTTGGAAACCAGCCAATCCTGGAGCGGCATTTACTTTCCTTGGTGCTGATTGGCTGAAGAGTGGCGCAAAGCTAACTGTAAACGCTAGCTTCTGCTCTGACGCCAAGATGGTTTCCAATATTCAAATTAATGCATGTTAAGGTATATTTGGAAGCACTCGGTTGCATTTTTAGAGCAGGTCTCCAGTGTTTGTAGAGTTTAGCTGTTCGCCCTCTACAGGACACAAGCTGTCACTGCAGCAAATACTTCAGACTGAGACTGAAAAAGTTTTTTTTCAGGACAGAAATCAAAGATTTTCCTGCTGTGGATTCAGTTTCTCCTCTGTTTGCTCAGAGAACATTGTTGCTACTTCATTTCAACAAACTCAGACATACTTTTACTATTTTTTTGCTGCTCTGTGTTGCTCATTCCCTGCAGGAGAACGTGCATGAAAACAGATCTAGTTTCTGTTCAAACAGTTGGTAACTCACCACCAGTCTGGCTGCTGTTTGCTTTCAGTCCCAGTTGGATTTCCTGCCAGTTTGAAGCTCTTGCTGACTAAACAATGTAAGATAAATGCTAATCACATGTTAATACATATTCTGTCTGTTAGAAATGATCTCAGACGGGCATCAGAGTCCATCCAGAGGAATCACAATCGACAAAAAATAATCTGTTTCCCATCAATTCAAAAGGCTAATAAATAGATTCATAAACACAGAAACAAAGGAAATCATATGGATGGTTTCAGTCCGTTTTATTTAGTTTTATAAAGTTAGTTTTTTTTCTCATTAATTACAGTTTTTATTTCTTTGCGTTAACAAAAATGTTTTCTCAGTTTCAGTTTCCGTTATTAGCTTTTGTGACGTTAATAACTTGTAAAAAGTCATAAAAATGTGACGTACGCTGCAGCCGTTGCATGGTTACCTAGCAACGGCCCGTTGCTAGGTAACCAGAGAGCGAGCGAGTCACGTGGAAACGTTTCCCCAATTTCAGTTTTGGTTTGTTTTAGTCAACTGTAAAAACCTGTAACTAAACGTAATATTAAATCCCTCATGGAAACGTACAATTTAGGAGTTTGAAACTTTTCATTGGACAGAAAAACTTTTTAGTTACAAAATAAGCAAAATGCTGAAGGTTTGTTTCACATAGAAAAACATTTTAACTGCAGTGTTCCTGCTGAAGCTTTGGCTTATATCGCCAACGCAACCTCTGATTAGAAAGACATTAATAACCAGTAATTCTCTCATTAGTGTCGAACGTAGAGATGATTTTGTAACTGAAACAAGTGAAGTTTGGTCAGATTGGACTGGATGTGTTTTCATGCTGTAACGTGATGCAGCCAAACCGTTTGGAAACTAAACAAAGTGAGTCCAGCAGAGACGCGTCCAGCCCCCTCAGATATCTGGGCCATGACTTCAACCCGCCTCACATTTTCCACACGGTGCAAATCATTTCCCTGCAGAAACCTCCGACTGCAGCAGCGCAGCAATGCAGCAGCGCAGCAACGTCTGACGGAGGATCAGCAGGGAAACATTTCTGTCAAAAATACTGGAGCAGTTCTGAGCTGGAAAAGTCACATTTCCTAGAAAAAACTGTTTTCATAAAATCTCAGAAATTTTTCAGAATTGTTTTAATTTCTGTGTTTGAGAAGTTGCAAATTTGCTTGAAAATCTTGAACATTTCTGAGATTGACAAGTCAAATATGTGGAAGAAAAAACGTTTTAGATCAATCTCAGTAATTTGTTGGAAAAAAAAAACTTTAAATTTCTGAGTTTCAAACATGGCAAATTTACTTGGAAGATTTTTTTACATTTATGAAATTAGTCTCAGAATTTGAGTTCAGATTTTTGACTCTTCAAACGACTTTATGCTGAAAATGGTTTTAACATTTTGGAAGGGTTTTTTTTTTCTAGCAATTTTTTTCTTAAACTGAAAAGTTTTTTGGCAGAAACTGACTTTCTTCTAAGTCGCCATGGCAACAGCCTAGCAGCTGACGATCAGATGAGACTGAAGCGGTTTTATGATCTGAAGCACATGATGTGACTTTCTGTTGGATATAATTCTCCATAGACGTGAATTTGTAAACCCACTTTCTCCCGGGTTGTGGGGAAATCCCTTTGTGTTTCTCCTCGGCGTCTGATTGGCCGCTCGGCCGGAGGGTTTTGTGTGAGCTTGTCTGAATCTCCACCCCAAAGCCTCTATCATCATTTAAAGTCCTGTCTGCTCATGTCAACCAGGACATAAATGCGTCTAAAACAGAAATTACTGCACATTTACAGCAGGAAGCAGCGAGGAGTCGCCTCAGTTTCCTTTGAAGTGGAGCCTGATTGTGGAGCCAAAGACGATTCAGGAGATTAAACTGAAAAATGGAACTGAACAACCCGGAGGGAACCGGCGGCTAACCGGAACGCTAGCAGCGCTAAACCTGAACTACTCATCATAAACATCAGTTCTGCTAATGCTAACATCCAACATGATCATTGTAATTAGCAGAAGCTAATGCTAAAGTGCTAAACTGACATAGTAAATGGTGTAAAATAATGCTAAATGCTATACAAATATAGCTGTTAGCAGAAG
Source organism: Poeciliopsis retropinna (assembly GCA_010277075.1). Taxonomy (NCBI): domain Eukaryota; kingdom Metazoa; phylum Chordata; class Actinopteri; order Cyprinodontiformes; family Poeciliidae; genus Poeciliopsis; species Poeciliopsis retropinna. The sequence goes on along the minus strand of VMRM01000037.1, from coordinate 1,705,177 downwards.
ATTTAGCAAAATCTAAATTGCTAAACCAAGATAGCAAATAGTGAAAGCTAATGCTAAGGCACAACACCAACAGGTTATTTTGCAGAAGCTAATGCTAAAGGGCTACATTAATATAGTAATAAGTAGAAGCTAATGCCAAAGCAGTGCAGAAGTATAGTAACTACTCAAAGCTAATGCTAATATGCTATATCAGTATAGTAATTAGCCAATGCTAATGCTAATATGCTATATCAGTATAGTAATTAGCCAATGCTAATGCTAATATGCTATATCAGTATAGTAATTAGCTAATGCTAATATGCTATATCAGTATAGTAATTAGCTAATGCTAATGCTATATCGTATAGTAATTACATGCTAATGCTAATTGCTATATCAGTAATAATTAGCCAATGCTAATGCTAATATGCTATATCAGTATAGTAATTAGCCAAAGCTAATGCTAAAATGCTATATCAGTATCGTAATTAGCCAATGCTAATGCTAATATGCTATATCAGTATAGTAATTATCCAATGCTAATGCTAATATGCTATATCAGTATAGTAATTAGCCAATGCTAATGCTAATATGCTATATCAGTATAGTAATTAGCCAAAGCTAATGCTAATATGCTATATCAGTATAGTAATTAGCCAAAGCTAATGCTAATATGCTATATCAGTATAGTAATTAGCCAAAGCTAATGCTAATATGCTATATCAGTATAGTAATTAGCCAAAGCTAATGCTAATACACTATGTTATGATAGTAATTAGCAGAAGTTAAAGTTAGCAGAAGTGCTAGATGGGAAATCTCAGCTTTTAACGTTTTAGTGGATTTTTCCCAGCACTGAGACCAATAAACCCATAAAACTGATGAGTCCAACAGATGGAAGAAACTGGTTGCAAAAACATCTTAAAAATGGAAAAGAAACATCTGGAATCAGAGGATCAGAGCACAGCGAAGCTACAACCAGATTGTGACTTTATCCAGAAAGACCCGAAGTTATCAGAGTAAAGGGTTAATCCATGTTTACATTTCAGTTTTATAAAACATAGAATAAAACATCCAAACAGATTCTAGTTGTCAAGATGTTCTGCAGACTGAAACTGAAAATGTGCGGCCCTGATGTTCTGGTCGAACACTTTGTACTTTCTCCATGTTCGGCCCGATTCTGTCATTGTCTCTGTTCGGCCCGAAGCTTTCATGGCCTCAGGAGGAGGAGGAAGAGGAGGAGATTGAAGGAGGTTTTTTCTCGTTTGCGTCCAGCTAACAAAGATTCATCGTTTTCATCAGATCTGATAATCCAGAATGAAATAGACGGACGGGTCCAGATGGTTCACGCTGTTCTGTTCTGGCTCGGTCCGCTCATGTTCTGTTTGCAGCCGGGATCGGATCCCAAACTTTAAACGTTGTGCAGATCGTTGACAACACGATTCTGTTGACGAGTCGAGTCCAGGCAACATGTTGAAGGTTTTCCTCTCAGTTTCTCCTCAAAACAAACTAACTTATAAAACCAGTCAGATTCATAGAAAACCTCATAACTCCACTCTGAACATTTAGTTCGCTAAAGCTTTGTAAACCAAATATTTAGTTTCAATCTAAATATTTGTTTCGCAAGTTAAATACATCGATACATTTGGAGGTGCATATTTAGTTTGGAGATACATTTTAGGAATGAAGTTGATTAGTTAGTTAAACATTTAGCTAGCAAACTAAATATTTAACTTGTAACTAAATATTTAGTTTACAAGAATTTATCGTAATAAATTTCACTTACTATCAAAATATTTTATCTTTCTAAAACTTTAGTTTCCAAGTCATATGTTTAGTTCGCAAGCTAAATGTTTAGTTGATAAACTAAGCATTACATATTTAGCTTGCTATCAAAATATTTAGTTAGTAAGCTACACATTTAGCTTTCTAACTAGATATGTACTTTGGAGGTCAATCTTTAGTTTGCTAAACATTTAGCTTTCAAACTAACTATGTAAAACTAAATATTTAGTTTTCTAACTAAATCCTTAGCTTGAAGCTAAATATTTCATTAGCTTTAGCTTCCTCATACATTGTGGTTTCCAGTCCAAACTGGAACGTTTTCTCTGGTTGCTGCAACTTGGATGTGAACATCTTCGGAGTGAAGATCTGTTTAGTGCGGCTGAATCAAACTCCCGAGCGCCAGAATGTTTATTGCAGTATTTTGGCTGGCGTAGCCTTGGAGACTCGCAGATAATCATTTCCATCCCGCGGCCCTCTGATGAAACTCCTCAAGCCGCCGCCATGTTTTCAGGAGATTTTAAGGCAACGCGTTGCTGCCGACGTTCAGCTGAATCAGCAGATTCCTGGACAATGTTCTGCTGTAACAGTTTGAGTCGAGGAAGAAAAGCCGACGGTAATTTGATCTGAACTCAGAGAGAAATGTTTGAAACAGGGGGAGGAGAGACGTGATGAGTGAATCCAGCTGCAGTTGGTGTTTATTTCTTCCTCCTGCAGGACGAAGAAAAAGAAAACCGAGAAACTTCACCGAAAACCTTCTGCTGGATTTAAACTGAGAACTGGAGCCAAAACCCTGAATGAGGAGAATAAAGTAAAATATTAAAAACAATAAGAAAGAAATTCAGACTGTTACAAACTCAGTCGTTTCCTCGTCAGTAAAACAGAAACCAAAGTGCATCAAAGATACTATTTTCAATTTTAACTCATTTTCTCATAAAATTACAAATTCATTTTGGTTACAATTAAAATTATTTTATTATAACTAAATTATTCTCGTAATATTAAGTCTTTATACTCATAATATGACATTATTCTTGTATTATTGAGGTTTTATTAACATTTTATTCTCATATTTTTATTTCATTCTGACTATTTTTGCATTATTTTGACTTTGATATTATGATGTTATTCTGTATTATTTGTTCTCTGCTTATTGTAACTTTATTCTGTTAATATAATAACTTTATTCTCATTCAGAATGGAGTTATTATGAGGTTGTGATGAACTGATGACCTGACTGATGAAGGTCACTTCCTGTTCAGAAACTGTAAATAAAAGCAGCCATCTTGTTTCAGTTCATTTAGCTGCCATTATCTCTCCAACCGACCAATCAAAACAACCAGAAACCACAAGCTGAACAAATTCACTCCCACATCATCGGCGGCCATCTTGTTTCTGCTGCTCTTCTCTCTGCTGAGCGGGTCGACCCGTTTTGTGGGCGGAGCCTCAAGCAGCTGGGTTCCTCACATCGTCCCACCGACAGACGGCGGGTCGGATGAACAGCCGTTTTTCACCTGGTTCTGTTTTCAGCAGCTGTTTCCTCTCACTCCCGTCTGCTTGGATGTTTGTGGTGCAACAAATGACATTTTGTCCCAACCAAAGCGCCAAACGCTCAGTGGAAACCAGACGTGGCGTTTTCGCCACATTGGCTTTTCTGACCCCAGGTGTTGAAAAGCACCAAAGAGCTCATTGTGATTGGTTTGGTTTGCAGCACAGCCTCTTTGTTTTTGGAAATATATTCAACTCTTTCCTCGCCTTTTTGAGGTTTATTAGTTTTATTCTGCGAATGTTTTGTGTGAGCCACGATTTTTAAAATGTTTGGGAAATCAATGAGTCGATTTCTGTTTGAGGAGATAAATTATCATAAAGATGAAATAAAACCAAAATAAGGCAAAGAAGCACAGGGCTGAGATGGGAGCCTTGGGGAACGCCACATCTGATGGATGCTAACACTTTGAGATTCAGTGATTTATTTTACAAATCAGCAAGAAAAATACAGGAGCAATCTTTCAGGGTCAGATATGGAACATCGTTAAAACTAACAGAAACAGAAAAAATACACATTTTATGTACAGTTTTGACTTAATTGCTGCTCTGAATATGTTGTTCCTTCAGCAATGCTGTAACGTTTAATTAATCATTTACTAAATTAGTTAACGATTACTTTGATTAATCACGATTAATCGTTTCAGCCCTAAGCTCAGCGACATGCTGACATAAAACACAAAAACTCAACCCTGTCAGGTACGGTAACTATTCCTGCCAACATTAGCTACACGCAGACAGTTGCTGTTTAAAAGTTGTTGCTACATTTTCCCAACACATTTACATGTTTGTATAAAACCTTGGAGTTATTTTCTGAGTGGGCACCAAGGTTATTGTAACTGACAAAAAAAAACTGAACATTTTTATTAATGAAACAAATGAAAACGGTAATTAAATGGGGGGAAACGAAAACTAACTGAAAGTAACTAAACTGGCGGCGCTAGCTCGTCCACAGAGTCCAGTTGTCCAACAAAATTTGAATTCATGTTTTGAAAACAGAATTTTTGAGTTTTCAAACGCCGTCATGCAACACAGCCGAGGTTCTCATGATGACCTGAAACTGAGAAAACATTTTTGTTCATTTGCTCACTCTTTGGTTACCTAGCAACGGCCGGTTGCTAGGTAACCATGCGCAGTAGCAGTTTCAAGTTGCCCCAAAGCAACAACCACAAATTTATTAACGTTAACTAAAACTAATAAAATTGAGAAATAAATTTATTAGCAGAAATACATAAAAATTGTATAAAAGTTTATTAAACTGTAACATACTGGAACAATAATCATATGTACATGGAGTTTCCTTTGTTTCCGTGTTTATGGGTCTACTTGTCAGCCTTTCGATGTGATTTTTACGTCAGCTGGCTGCAAAACGCTGAAAGTTTGGAAAAAGACAAAAATCTAATCAGTTGGTTCGTCAACATTGTTGTGTAAATGGATGTAAACATAACCACAATACTCTGACCTTGGTGATTCTAGGACTAAACTGTTACCACAGCTAATAAAACCCACTAATTAAGACAAAGTGAATCAAACAGGCTTGATGAAAGCAGGCTGTCTGTCGTAAGCCGGTCCTGTGAACATGGGTGTAGCTCAGTGAGGGGATGGGAGAGGGCCGACAAAAGGGGGAGGAAAATGAGGCTTGCCAGCATTCTTCTCATTTAAAGCTGTAACTAGAGGGGAAAAGGCTCTCAGGCAGTCTGGGCTGGGTCCGCTTACAAGGAGACGATCTCTCTGTATTCATGCTGCTGCTGTGACAACCTCAACGCTTTTCCCTCTTCCCCCCTTTTTTATTTTTCATTTGCTCACAGGGACGGCTCATGTCTGCCTGGTAGGCACCATGATCTGTGTGCGTTTAAGGACTTTGGTTTTTCTGGCGGTCTCGCAGGTTCTGATCGTGACCTGTCAGGATGTGGGCGGCGGTAAGTGTTAGACTTTAACACCTAAATGCTGTAAAGATGTTAGAGCGAAGCTGAGGTGGATTCCTCTACATGGCTTGTTCAAACACACCTCAGAGTGTTTGTCGTCCATCAAACTGGAATATTTCTGATTTGTAGCCTTTGGTTGGGCAGCATCTCTGGACCTGGTTGTGGACCTGGGAGGAGAGCCGGCACGCCTCCGACTTGGGGCGATGATAGCCGAGGAGGCGCTGTCGGATTCTCCTGAGTTTTCCTGCTTTACTTGGTTTCAGGAATAGTTTGGATTCGTCTGCTGATGGTTCTGCTCGTTGTTATAAATGGATAATTGTTGGTTTTCTTTCATTTTATCTGTTTTTTAGTTTGCAAGTCTTTACAGGTTCTAAAAGTCTCAAAGTTTCACGACTTGTTGCTGCTTCGTGACTCTGGACCCGGTAGAGTGCCACCTGGTGGCGCTGTGAAGAACTTACTCAACACAAACATTTTAAAATACGACTTCTCATACCTTCACCTCCGATGCGTCTCGATGTCGGTTACAGCACAAAAACCTCCAGTGTCTAGTTTTATGATTGTTCTTGATAATCAGTAAAAACAGTTTCGTTCTTCATGTCGTTGAGTTTTAAAGTTTTGGACCTGCAGATGATGGAGGAACGTTTTGTTCTGATAACGGTCGAGCCGCTCGCCAACATGGCGTCTGTCAGTTGATGCTTAATCTACATTTACTGTAAGTCTCATTGGAATGGCTCGGCCGCCCCCTAGTGGTCAGAGTTGTGACTGGTGCGGCGCCACATGCGAGTTTTAAGCCTTCAGTCACGATGAACTTATGGATCCTCGTTTCTTGCTGTTTGTTGTTCGTAATAATCGATTTTTAAATTATTTTTCTTTAGAACGTTGAAAAGCTTCATTTCGTCTCTTTGTCGTAAAGGTTTGGACCTGAAGACGACCCGGGACGTTTCGTTCAGATTATCGTTTAACCGAACGTTAAACTGATCGATCTATGTTTACTGGTGGCCATCTTGGAACAGTTTAGTCGCCATCTAGTGGTCAGATTTATGCCCAGTTGGTTTATTGATGGTATATTTTTACAACTCATAAAATTACAACTTTATTTTTATGTTATAATTTTCCCTGATGTTATGACAAATCTTTACCACTTTACTGCTGTTACATTTTTTAGGACTTTATTCTGATAAAATTACAACATTACTCTCGTATTTTTACAACCTTATTCACTCTTAAATTGAGTGTTTTATTATAATGGCTCATAATAAAACTCAACGTTTCATTTTTACTTCATTCTCATATTATTGCGACTTTTTTCTGGCAGTGTTGTAAATTTATTCTGGTATTATTGTGAGTTTACTCTCATATCAGTGCATTATTCTCTTAGTGCTAAGAGTTTATTCTTGTATTATTACAATTTTATTCCAATAATTAAAAAAGAAACAATATGATGTTATTCTGGCCCTGATTCTCCATTGTATTACATTCAGTAAATGTCAACTGACTGTTTGTTGAATAAAATGCAACAAACAAAACAGCTTTGAATGTTTGAGCTTCATGATGTTTTTAAACCTTGGAGCAAACGCTCAGGTTGCGGGTTCAGATGCTGCGTTTTAAGCATCAGAACATGGCAGAACGAAGCTTGAATTGTGTGAACGGTGCTGGTCGGTTCTGCTCCTGTTTGTCTGTTTGGGCCCATTAAACGGCGCAGCAGCCTGCTGAGCGTCTTTCCATATGTGGGAAGGGGTGGCGGCGTTTGGACCATGTGAAAACTGTGGAAAGTTCAGGGTGGCTGAAGGCTGAGGGGGAAAATGTGGTTCACTGGCACTTTGGGAACGTCTGTGAAAGGATTTAAAAGCACAGCCGCCGGTTTTATTTTCCATTCTTTCATCATAAAGAAAGTGGTTAAAAGTGAAAAATTTTAGGCTCTTTTCTCAGAGACAAACTCCAGCTGCGACAGAGCCGGCCCAAAGCATAAGCGCAGGGGGCACCACACAAAAACACGGATCAAATTTGATCATTCTGGATTAATCTCATAAACTAATTTTAAGCTTCTTATTTAGTTTAGATCTGACAATAAAGTCAAAAAAAGTTTTAGGTGCCACATTGTTAAAAAATCAACATGGTTTCAGAAACGTTTTCTGCCTTTAACTGTTGTTAAAACGCCAAACAGACAGGGGGCAGTATAGTGCAAAGCTAAAACCTTCCTCAGCCAATCGGAATCCTTCAAAAGCACAACTTCCTGTTTGGAATTAAACAATGTTACAACATAAACTAAATGAATCGAGTCAAAGCAAGAATGTGGATGGATGATGGATGGATGGATGATGGATGATGGATGGATGGATGATGGATGGATGATGGATGGATGGATGATGGATGGATGATGGATGGATGATGGAGGATGATGATGGATGGATGATGGATGGAGATGGATGGATGGATGATGGATGGATGGATGATGGATGGATGATGGATGGATGGATGATGGATGGATGGATGGATGGATGGATGGATGGATGGATGGATGATGGATGGATGGATGGATGGATGGATGATGGATGGATGGATGATGGATGGATGATGGATGGATGGATGATGGATGGATGGATTGGATGGATGGATGATGGATGGATGGATGGATGATGGATGATGATGGATGATGGATGATGGATGGATGATGGATGGATGGATGGATGGATGGATGATGGATGATGGATGGATAATGGATGGATGATGGATGATGGATGGATGATGGATGGATGGATGGATAATGGATGGATGGATGATGGATGGATGATGGATGGGATGGATATGGATGGATGTGATGGATGGATGATGGATGGATGGATGGATGATGGATGATGGATGATGGATGGATGATGGATGGATGGATGATGAATGATGGATGGATGGATGATGGATGGATGATGGATGGATGATGGATGATGGATGGATGATGGATGGATGATGGATGATGGATGAATGATGGATGGATGGATGATGGATGGATGATGGATGGATGTGACCGTAAATCTTGTCTTCATACAAACATAAATATGTTTTTCTCGTATCTCGTCTGTTTTTATTAATCTGTTGTTTTTCCAGATTTCCGGCTGTTTGGCCTTCAGTAAATCTGATTATTAATATTCCATAAACTTTAGCAGGAAGTTTAACACGGACATTTTTTAGATGTTTTATTTGAATTCATGCAGTAAAAACAGAAATAACAGTAAATGTTTGTCTGTTTAGTGTGGAAGGCGGGGCCCCGGTCAAACTGTGCCCGGGGCCCCATGTAATCTTGGGCCGGCCCTGTTGTGCATCAGGCTTCTGGAATCGTGTTTTTTTTACAGCTTGAGTGAAAACTATCTGGACAAAACCAAGTTGTGAAAACAGAAAATTGAGTTTCTGCCATCTTGTAAAGTTCTGAGCAGGAATCTGGTTCTGTTGGTCGCACAAACGGATAATTTTACACCAAGAAGACGACGAAGAAAAGCTGTAATAATATTCTGAGGCCTGGAATAAAATGGCAGTAAAGCCTCTTTCTGACTTTGGTAATAAAAACCAGCCATTCTTTTTCTTCAGCTTCGGTTCTGACTGAAGCTGTAAAACATATTAAAAACAAGTCAAAAGTTTTCGTTGCAAACATGACGTCACCCTGTTGGTTCTCCAAATTGCTTCCAGTTGCAGTTGCCACATCACTGACATCGCAATAAATGGGCCGTTTTCTACCGAAGCCAAACATGCGAACCGGGCCAGACCCGCAGACGGTTTCCATTAGCAACACATGCTGCATTTTTCAGCTATGACTTTATCACACGCCTCCATTTTCTGCTGCGGGGTCGGCAGATGGGTCCGGGGATCATCGGCTGTCCGATGGCGAAGCGTCTGGCCGGCGTTGCCGAGGGCACCGATAAATCCCACCGCCTGCGTGGGAAATACTGCTGCAGGGGCCACGGATCACTGCCAGATGTTTCCTCTGGCAGTTTTATGAAAATGCAAAAAAATAACAACAAAGAATGAAATTGTTTGAGAATAAAGTCATAATGATGCAGAACGAAGCCATGAAAATATGAGGATAGAGCCGCAAAATAAAATAAAGCAGCAATAATATGAAAGGAGAAACGGCGTCAAAAGTCAAAATAAAATCAGAGTAAAGTATCAATAACACCAGAACAATATGAGAATAAAGATGCAATAGTTTGAGAATGAATTCATAATTATACAAAAATAATATTAAAGCTGCAGCAACATGAGAATAGAGTCATGATACGACAGGAATAAACTCATAAAAGTATGAAAATAAAGTAATAATTTAACGTGAAACTGCAGTTTTACCACCAAGATGAGGAATGTTGAGCATCTTCTGTCGGTTTTACCAATAAAAACTTTTAACACATCAAAGGATCACAAGTGGCAAAACTTTGAGTTTGTTCTGCAGAACGAAGCTCTGAGGTGATTGGTACCGTCTGATCCTTGACAGAACAGAACCTGAACAGAACCAGCAGCTGAGCCCAACAGGCTGTTATCATCCGGACTGACAAGGCAGAACAATACAAAAACCTCCACAACAAAACTGGATTACTGAGTTTTTTATACTGCAAAAATATATTTTATAGGTGCTAAACGTTAAATAAACTAATTAGTTTATTTTTTAAACGAGTGGCAAAAGCAAATGAGGTGGATGAGCAGAGCTAGCGAACAACTGTTGGTGTCGTCCAGGTCGTGTTTCTGTGTAAAATCATCTCTGCTGCCTCTGACTGAAACACAACCGTCTTCAGTCAGAGGCATCTTCAGCTGTACTGCAGGCCTGACTGCTACTGGAGGCTTCGTCTTTAAATTTCTTTTTATAATAAAGAAAAAAATATTTTTGAATTTAATTAGCTAAAATGAGGGAAATGAAACATGGCTTTACTCTGATACCCCTAAATAAAGGGAAAACCTGCTAATGATTTTATGTAAACATAAATGCACGCCACACTTTTCAGATTTCTCTTAATAAAGAATGAATTCTGGTAAATGGTTCGTGCAGGATGATCAGTTTCAGGGGAAACAAAGTAAACGTTTCAGACATCCAAGTTGTTTTAAATGGTTTTAAACAGTCAGATTGTTGAAGTCAAACGTTTCTGATTGGATTTTATCTCCGTTTGTCTCAAAATGATCCTGGCATGTGACTCTGGAGCCACTTCTGGACCCGCTCCGCTTGTTGCGCTGCTGTTCTCCTGTAAAGCCAAATATTATCTCTGTCAACAGTTAGAAAGCAACAGTGACGGTCCAGAGAAACAAACATGGCTCCGGTGAAGCGGCTGCAGCGCTGTTGGTGCAGCTGCTTGTGGTTTTCACAGCAGATTACAATCGTTTCTCCAGCCTCCACACTTTACTAAGAAGCTTCTGTAGAAACTGAATGTGAACTTTAGTGTTAAAATCTCATTGGGATCTGAAACGGCGTCCAGAGACTCTTTGTTGCTTTGCAGTGAACAGCTTGTTCTGGATGCGACTCCTGAAGTGCTGCTTGTGTTTCGGAGCCGCAGTCTGGTGACAGTCGGCCATAATTGCAGGTTTGGTCGGGGATAAATTTTACGTTGCGGCTCGGCGGCGTATTAAAACCCCAGAGGGCAAACAAACAGAGCGCCGCGGCGACCAGGGTCAACGCTGCGGCCTGCGATGTGTTCAGCCTCCCCGCAGGCTGCAGGACGTCTGAACACCTGGATGGTGACGAGTGTCAGCGGGTGGCCCTCATGCTGCTCTGCATGCGAAGGAAAAACTCCTTTATTCTTGGTGTAAAATTCATTTTTATACTCAGAAAACGTTTAATTTCTCAATAAATGAGAACGTTTTATAAAAGATGATTCCACCTGATAATGAGGCTGTAGCAACATAAACTAATAACATCTTGTATTAGAATATCTACAATTAACAAGCAGAACTTCTGAAATAAATTCAAGAGAAACTTTCAGATTATTGAGAGATAAACAAACTACAAGAACGTTTCTCGTTAGTCGTTTTACCAAAATGAATTTTATGTTTCAGAAAAACAATAAAGTTTATTGTAACTGGATGCGAGTGACGTAAACCAGCTATAACATTTATTTAAAATGAGAATGTTGCTGCGCGTTCAGTTTCACTACGTGGCTCCACGATAAAAATGTCTGACAATTATTTATGGATTTCTAAAACATATTTTCTGATGCTATTTTTACTACATGACCTGCATAAAAAATTACATCATTTATGGATTATTTTTGTTATTTTTTAACACAATTAGAATTTACATGACTGCATGTTGACATGGATTATTGTTGATGCTGCTGTTTGTTCCTGTCATTTATGTAACCCCATACTTGAGACGCGGTTGTGTAAAAAAAGACATTCTTTCACTAACGTATTACTTTGTATATTTTTGATACTATTATTATTTACGTCGCCGCATGTTGAGATTCACCACGTAAAAAATGACTTTCAGTTTTTACAGATTGTTTTCGATACTAATGGTTTTCTGTAAAACGAGCAGCAGTAACTTCTAGATAACTCAAACTTTTAATGGCAGAAATTAAACCCAAGAAAATCATATCTTAAATCCAAACTTGGCCAGGAGATGTTTTTATTTTCTGTCTGATTGAAAAACAAGTGATAAAAAGAAACTTTTCATTTGATGGCGTTTCAGAAGCGACACTCTCGCCTCGATGTTCACGTCTGAGGTCAGAGTTCATCTGAAACAGGGAGTTGGTTGTTGGGATAGAAACATGGCCGACTGCTGAATTATCCAGCAAACAGAAAGATTCTTTCTTTGAACACAACGATGCGTCTGTCCGCTTCACGCCGTGACTCATGGCTGACATTTAACCTCAGATGTTCTTCCGTATGGGTTCAGTTTTCCGGCTGCTGCCGGTTTTCCACTGATCGCATGAATTCCTACAAACACAAACTTCTCTGATGTTTGTGGACAAACGTGACGCCGCGCCGCCGGTTTACATACAAAACCTAAAGGCCGTAAAGGAACCGTATCATTTCTGTGGCTCACAGAAGAAAACACAGCTGGAAACGCGCCGTAGTTTATGACAGACTCGCTTTAACCGGGAAAACATGGACGACTAACTACAGGCTGAAGAGACGACCATGTTTGGAAAATCTTCCCTGATGTTTAGAGGAGAAAATGGAGAAAAGTTCAAACATCGGACGGTTTCATGGACATTCAGCGGTTTATCAGGGATGAAAACGTTCTGGGATCCAACTCAGGAAGTTCTGCTTAACTGGAATTTCCTCTGAAGTCGTTTTGGGATCTGGTTGTTGATAATGGTTTAACTGGGAATGTTTTCTTCCTGCTTTTATCTCCCACTGAATAAGTATTCCTGTTAATAAGTGAAGAGTTGGAAAGAAAAATGTTCTTCACTATGCCTCTTTAAACTGCTTGCATATGGAGGACTGATCATGCCAAAAAATAAGTACGTGAGGAAATAACCGTAAATACAACGAGGAATATAAAAAGAAAAAATAAGGAAATAAAACAATAAATACATCAATAAATGTGGTGGAAAATAAATACATAAATAAGAAAATAAAACAGATAAATAAATTAAATATAAGTAATAATTATAGAAATGAAGTAGAAAATAAAATAGTAAACAAATACAGGAGGAAATAAAACAATAAATAAAAGTGGCAATAAAGCAATATGAAATGAAAAATTAACTGGGGAAAAAAAATCAAATGACAAAATAAAACAGTAAATCCATAAATGAGGAAATAAATCAGGAAATATAAATAATTGAGCAAAATGAATAAAACTCAAAATAAATCATTACTACAAATGTTTACTTTCATTTTATGTTGTTTTATTTTCTCATTTAATAATTTGTACATTTGGTAGGATTAGTCTTCCGTATTTGCATCCCACACAGCTGTTGATGATCGACTCAATAAAATATTTAAGGTCAGTGGGAGGAAGTGACCGACTGTTGGGCATCAGTGGCTTCAGCAGAGGTCAAAGGTCGTTTCCTAGGTGATCTGCAGATAAAATGTGATTCAGCGAGAACTTATTTAGGTTTCCTTCATTCCCATAAATGGGAATGCATGTGACTGGAAAATGTCTTCCAGATTAGAGCCACATGTTGACCTTTCATCTCCAGGAAATGACCAAATTCAACAAAGTTCATGACCTTTCACGTTTTTAAAGTTGTACGTTTACAGCCTTCAGAGGGACAAATCCAACAAGTTGGGTTTTATTAAAGACTGAGAATTTAGACCTGAGATAAAAAAGACACAATGTCATTTAATTAAATATTTAATTTGGAGAAACATCCATGCTGTCAATCTTAGGCTACAGCTAGCATGAACTAGCATGAACTGTCAGGCCACAATCAGTGAACATAAGTTTCGATATTATAGGTGTACCATAGAACGTATCTGGGAAGAAGGAAGTTGCGCTCAGGGCCTTGATGGGAATATTAATATATAAAAAAAACTTTTTATGCATGAATATGTAAGTGGGATTGCTGCTGAAATGTGCTATACAAATAAAGTTTGATTGATTGAAAAGTGGCACCTGCTGTATTAAACAAAAAACTTTTCCACAAATCGACTATTTTTGGCAGATAAACCATCTGTTGGTGCTTTAGCCCCTGAGACTCGGTTTGATCAGAGACCAAAGTTTCACCAGCTGCTCCGTCTCTCTGCTCTGAGTCAAACTAACCTGTTCCCCTCCTGGCCTGTGGGGGCGCTGCACCAGGAACCACTGAGGGAAACGACATGAAAACCAGTCTGACCTCATCAGTACTCAATCGTCTCTTATAGAAATGAACCTCAGGGTCTTCTTCGTCCAGAAGAGAAAGTGGTAAATCCTCAGACGGAACGGAAAGACGTTCTGTCTAATCTGCTTCTATCTAATCTGCTTCTTTCTAATCTGCGAGTCGTCACCTCGTTTCTGTGTCTGGACTGAATGTGTTGGAGGGTTTTATTTGACGGATCCTGCCGGCGGTTCTGGCCCGAACCCCTCTGGTTCTGCTTCTTCCATAAATACAGACTCTCCTCTGGGATTATGTTTGGTTTCCAGGACCTAAAGCTGCATTTCTGTTTACACCATCATGTCAGAAACCGTGATGCAAAGATGTTCCGAGACGTTTGCCAATGAAATCTCGTTGGGTTCAGCTGTGAAGTTCTGGTTCTGCTCGGACTTCAGAGCATCTGCTTTACTTCTTGAAGCAGAAAATAGAAAAGCCGCGTTGAGGAAAATCACCTTGTTTTGATAGGGATAAGGAAGAAGGAAGAGGGGATATGAGAAAACCCAGATTAATGCGGAAGAAGAAGAAGAAGAAGTGGGATTTGGGACAGAAGAGCCTCAGGCGGCCATTTTAGTTGTTCTGCAGGTCAGAGCAATAAATCTGCAGCCGCTGGCGCTGGACCACGACACCAACATCTGGGAAAACGACTCAGAGCTCAGGAGCAACTAACACCTGGATGGAAAGAGTCAAACATTATTAATAATCACCTTTCAAGGTCATAAAGTGACCAATTAAAACCCATTTTAAGATGTTTATTTATGAAGCATTTCAGCAACACGGCAGTTCAAAGTGATTCAAACAGCAACATTAATATGCATGAAGACTCACAGTGGGAATTAGCTCTACCGCTAAAGCTAATGTGAACCCAAACAGACTTCACATTTGATCCCATGTCCGTGTGATCGCCATGGTTACATGGCCTCATCTTATAGATGTTTGATGGTGCTGGACCAGTTAAAGCCCAGTAAACCACACAGCAGACAATGTGACTAAAATATGGTTTATTTTTGGTAAAAATTCATCTTTTTCACCGGCGTCTGGTCGGCGTCTGGACGTCTGGTCGGCGTCCGGACGGCGTCTGGATGTCTGAACTGCGTCTGGATGTCTGGACGGCGTCTGGATGTCCGGACGGCGTCTGGATGTCTGGACGGCGTCTGGACGGCCAAGTTCTGCTCTATTTATCCCCCAAAGATCCGATTTGTGTCACATTTCCATATCTGGAGCTAAATTGCATCTGATGGCTTTCAAAGAATATTTTATCTGACTTTTATGACGTGACATGAAATCTTCCTTTGTTGATGATACTGTCCATCCATAGACGCCGGTGGCCTTTATTACTCCTGTGCAGCATTCGACAGAAGTCCAATTACATTTACCTAATTTAATTAATTGACTTGTTTCACTCCTCTAAAATGCTAATAACTGCTAAAACACCAGATATACCTTCATATGCGTTAGCACTTCCAGTGGGAACCATCTGAGTGCTACCGCTAAAGCTAATACCTTCAGTCTCACTAATCAGCATCAATGCAGCTTCTCGATTGGCTGCTTTTAATCGTTCCAAGTTATTTCAGCTTCACAAGCTGCATTTTATTTAAGATATTTCAGATCTGCTCTTCAAAAACATCCACGTAAAAGCAGAATCTGCTGTTAGGGAGCGAAAAGAAGAATTAACTAGTCTGGCTTAAAAGAGACATGCAGCTGTTTGTCATCAGCATAAAAATGTTCGGAGCCTTAATAACAGTTTGAGGTTCTTCAAGGCGAGAAATCCCAAAGTAACATTTGGGTGCAGACAGTCACAGAGAGCATGAAGAGGAATTATGCTAATTTAAATCCTGTAAAGCAGAACTGGAATCCATTAGACCTGGTTCTGTTGGTTCCAGTCCTGCCTGGAGGTTTGTGTCATGAATTAATTAAAGATGCCGAAGCTTAAAGCTCATTAAAATGAAATTACATTCCTCCGTTCTCACTGTAGAGTCATAAAATCCAGGTCAATTTGGGGACAACAAAACACAAAGCAAGACTTGTTTAATCATTCAGTTTAATTATTATTATTATTATTATTATTATTATTATTAAGAGTGTTAGCAACTTGTTAGCATCTGGTTGTGTTTACATGCTGAAGCTCTGGTAAAGACATCTGGGTTCATTTGGGAAGGTAACATCCAGTTTGGTGTATCTGACAGCTGAACAGGTAAACAAGGCCGAAAAGATCATTTTTAAAACAAAAAACAAAAATCTGAAAAAGGATTTCAGGATTTTTAATGTTCAGTTTGACAGTCTGCCTGATTTTCTGCTTTAATCATCATATCAGAGCAAATTTCTGTAGTTTTAATCATGTAATCGTTGGAATTTCACTGATGACAGAACTATTCAAGCATTTTATAGATCTATAACACAAAAAGGTTAAATATGAAATATAACGAGTTTCATAAACCGGTTTAACGAGAAAGGTCGTCTGTAAAACGACTGGAGAAAACAATAAAACAAAGATCTCTTAAATGAATAAAGTTTTTATATATTTTAATGTCACTTAAGTTGCTTTGGTTAAAACTGATCTGAAAACAGTTTTTAATCTTTGTGAGCCGCCCCTGGACAGCAGGACGCCCTGGGCAGAGAGCCGTAAGGCTCAGCAAACCCAAACGCTTCACTTTCCGTTAAATAACTTCACCAACCTGCAGGCCTGCATGTATGTGTTGTCATGGCAACATAAATCAGATATTGTATGATCACCAGTAAATCAAACTTTTATCAATTTAGTGTCATTTTAGCCGTTATAATCCAGATTTTATTCTCAAAATACGCCTTGTAAGGCTTTTAATCCTTACTGTGAGGATTCATTTTATGTTCAAAAATTTACAGCAGCTTGCAGAAGTTTTTCCACCCCTTGGATATCTTTGTATTTTGGCAAATTATACCCACAAATATAAATATATTTCATTGGAATTTAATGTGAAAAACAAATTGTGAAGAAGAAAGAAAAATCTACATGATTCAAAATGTTTTTCTACAAATAAAAATTCATTATCCAAAGTATTCATCCCCTCTGGGTCCCTCCTTCATGGAACCGCAGCTGTTTTTTACTTGTAAAAATGTTCTGAGTCATGAATCGTTTTCTCTAGTGAACCACTTTGTGAACCATTTTGTGTTTGTCACATTAAATTCCAGTGAAATCTATTTATGTTTGTCGTTGGAACAAGCTGAAGTACTTTTACTCCCAGCCTGAATAAAATCCACCAAAGTTTCATCCAAAACTAAAACCAACATGAATAGATCTAAAATCTGGTCGTCAGTTTCTCTTCGCTCTCTGTCGCTGTAATCTGATTTCCAGATGTTGCGTTTGGTTTCCAAGCCCAGCCGCTCGGTTCTGTTGCATTTCTCTGTGTTTTATCAGGAAAACGGATTTTCCTACACTGGAAACCAGTTTCCTCTCTGGCCGTTTGTTTAGCAGACGTAAAACACCGGGGCGCTCTGACCTGCCGCCGGAGTTTAACCGACAGCTCTGTAAAATCTGGAATGTCTGACGTCATCCTTTAGGAAAACCTGCTGGGATTAATCCGGATTAATCTGGATTAATCTGGATTAATCTGGACTCCTACTGGGTTTCACCGTCAGATTTATTTGTTTCTGAAAAACGTGAACTTTGTCGTGTTTTTGGCAGAAAGCGTTTTAAAGTAGCCGTTAGCGTTGCCTCATCTACATTCTCTTCAAGTCACGTAATGTTGAGTTAAACACACTTCACTCCCACTGCACTGTAAAAAATGTTCCCAAAGCCGAGTGACTGCTCCACACTGCAAAAACACAAAATATGACCAAGTGTTTTTGTTCTTTAGTTGCTGATACAAATATTTTGATACATTTAAAATAAGACAAAACTGACTTATAAGTAACTTTTTTAGCTTGTTTTAAGTTAGTTTCTCAAAATTGATGGAAGAGATTATTTTACTAATAATTAGACATTTTCCTGAGTTATAAGTGAAATAATCTGCAAACTGAACCAGAACTGGACTTGTAAAATAACATTGACTTAAAACAAGTTGTTGTTGTCTTATTACAAATGTTTTAATTAGAAACTGGACCAAAAACACTTTTGTGTTTTTACAGTGCAGCTACGTTTCAGGTATAGAGACATCTACATCTTTTCCATTTCCTTTCATTTGTGATTGAAACTATCATACATGCAGAAAATGTTTTCAAAGTTCTGTGTACGTCTGCGTTGGATGAATACATCTGGAAACTTTCACAAGCAGAAACGTTAGAAACGTTAGCCTGTTGTTGCTGTTAGCTAATTAAATGCTAATAAAATGTTACTTATTCATTAGCAGAATAGCTACTAAACAGTTAGATGATAAGATAACGATGTACTATAAACAATGTTAGTGTATCAGTTAATAAGTTGTTAGCTTAGCAGCAAATGGAATGCTAACGGAATGTTGGCTATTAGCATAGAAGCTAGCAATTACCATTATGAACCTCGATCACACTGTAGGAATATTTTACTGAATGTTGGACAGTGTAATGTGTTTGACTCATTCTGAGTTTGTTTACATATCAGCTAGCGTTAGCTCTGCAGCACAGCTAGCTACGACAGGAACTTAGAAAAGCTGTGGATAAACTTTGTTGGTTGTTAAAATGGTTTCCAGTGCGTCTGTCAGTGGATTTTAAGGTATATTTAATGTTTGAACTATTAAAATAGAAAGTTATGTGAGTTTTGTCTCTAATGTTGTTGTTTGGACTTAGAGATGCAGTTAAATCATCTCTAAGTGATGATTTAAGAGCTGTAATTCTCTCCAGCTGGACGCTACAAACCCTCTGCTCTAACCTTTGACCCTGACCTCAGTGGAAGCCTCGGGCCGGACCACAGAGAGTTCAGACTGTTGTTCATTCAGCTCCTTCAGGGCTGATTGGTTCGATTTTAGGAGAGAAAACTGCATGAGAGATCAGATCACAGCGAGCAGCTCGGTTTAAAAATGCTTGATGGCTGGATAGCGATGAAGAGGAGGAGGAGGAAGAGCTCAGAGCGAGACCACAACCCTCTGCGGGTCGAACCCGGGATGAGAGCGGCTCATAACTGTGGCTGGAGACGGAAAACCAGAGAGCTGCTGCTTGGAGAAACGTTTACATCACGAAACTTTAACTGGATCTGCAGCAAGATTTAAAATGAGAACTGAGGAGAAACTGTTAAAACTTCCTAAAATGAGAAACTAACAAGAAACTTTCATGTTTGATCAAAAATATGAAACAAGAAAACTCATTTAAACGTTAAAAAAACTTATTTTGTTTTATTTTCTCCTTTTAAACGAGTTAAAACGAGAACGTTTGCGACATGTTTTGCATTTTCTTGTTTAAAAGTATTTTATCTCATTTTATTCTCATTTTAATGAATATTGAGTTTTGTTCCGAATAGAAAGTTTTCATGTTAAAAAGTCCTGCGCAGTATTTCATAAAGCAACATTTTCTTGTTTATCTAGTTTTTTAAAATCAAATTAATGAGAAAGTTTCTCGTTATAACTATATATAAGATTTCTGCGGCTTCCATTTTAAACAGGGTTGCCCAACGTGTGGCGCGGGGGCCATTTGTTGTCCTTGGACTGACTTTTTGTGGATCCCAAGTTTGCAGTTGAAAAATAATACAAATTTGCTTTTTGACCTTTTATTTTATTTAAAGTAAGAAGAAAGTTTCTGATTTAAAAAGATACCAAACTCGTCTCTTTAATCTGACAAACAGAACATTTACAAGTTACAAAACGAAAGTTACCTAAATCCTGTTTTCAGAACTGAAATAAATTTGTTCGCCTAAAAGAATCAGAAGACTAAATGTCTTGTTTCATAAAGCAAATGTGCAAAATCCTTTTAAATGTTTGGACAATGATGCAATAATTTCCTGTTCCTACAGAAGAACTGAGCGACTTTATTTACTTTTTTAGCTTTAGCTTCTTTTTTGACGTTTGACTCAGTAATTTGGTGAGGAAACGTTTGGACATCCTGGTTTAAAGTCTTTGGTCCCGATTCGCCCTGAAAATGTTTCTCTGCAACAAAAACAAAGCGGCTGCACGTTTTTGCTCCTGGAGCTGAAAGTTTCTCCAGAGGCAGATTTATGATTTTCTGCGACTCAGAGGAGTTTAGAGCAGGAAGCAGCTGTAACTCATCTGGACCGGAGCGCCGTGTGTCAGCGGAGAGAGGAACAACAGAGAGGAATCACATCAGAAGACAGTTTGGTTTGTTTCAAAAGCTGTTCTTGTGTTTAAAATGAAGTGACTCACTGTTTCCATTTGGTCATTTTCTAACCTCTTCCTGCCAAAGCTTCCCCCCAAACACGTTATGAATATTTCCATATTAGCCCAGGAAAAATCCATAAACTATCCGCCGCCTTTTCTCTCGGCTCCCCACATCTGCCAGCTACATCACAGAAGTCGAAGGTTTTTCTCTCCTGCTGAAGACAACGGATCCAGTTTGCTACTTTTTTCAGTGTAATGATTGTGATGTCTGACCAGCAGACACGTGAGTCATGTGGAAAAGCTCTGAATGTTTCAGAAAAGCTGACTGGTGGAAAACCAGGAGGTGAAACGTGAACGTCGCTCTTTTCTTTTTTACAAAACCCACAGTTCTCTTCCAGTAAACTTCAAACTCTGAGGTGTTTCAAATCCCCCAAAACCTCAACAGGAAAAGTCAGAAGCGTCGGCGAGACGTTGTGACGTTTTCTATGTGTCAGCGCAGAAACGAAGGATGACTAAACAAAGACACGATTCTCCATCAGGGCTCGTCGTTTAAACACATAAATGTTGCTTTATTGAGAACTTTGTTGTTTCTGGATGGGAGGAGAAAGCAGTAAATCTAAATATAGTCCAGTTCTGATGATTTGCTGCTTTTGTGCATTTTCCAAACCTCTAATTTTGATAAACTTTGGTGCTTCCATCTTGTTAAATTACAGCATCATTGTTAAAGGTTTCCATGTGATGGAGGGAGGAGATAAATGCAGCCTTCACCTCAAACAGACAGAAAACTCTTTTACACTTCCTAACAATGAACTAATCACACAGTAATTGTAATTAAACATGTAAGAAAGTTAGGATTTTGTAGAAAATAGAAGTTTAAATCATTGTGGATTAAAAAAAAAATAAAGTTTTTTATGTTATTAAAAGAAAGTTTGCCAGTTCTTTGGAGCTCAAATGAAGGAAAAATAAAAATATTTGTCCTTTTCTCAGGAGTAAGATCAGGATTTGGGTCATTCTCTCTAAAACTGCTGTATCAAGTGAGGTTTAATAAGTTGAATAAAAACAGATTTGGGTTCTACAACGTCTGTGAAAAGACAAATACTTTGTGTTTATTTAATATTTTCCGTTGTGGAACATTTTAATTTGTCTAGTTAAATAAAAACAAAGTCTCCATTTTGTGGCCGTTCATGTTGCAATCGGTCCAGTGTGAGCGCTTTACGTTCCCACTGCCATGCGGTAAAATGTGATGCGTTCACTGACTGTCTGATCGTTTTTATTGTTTACCTGAAGTGGAACAAAGCAGATGGTATTTTTGTGAAAATTGGGCCGTAAAAACTCAAACATCTCGTTTTCCTGCTGTCAAGCTTAAAGTCTTTTTTCCTGTAACTGAAACTGAATAGATTCTTCTCAGCTGTGATTTTAATTTTTATTGTTCATACTGGTGGTAATGTGATTAAAATATCATAAAGACTCTTATGACGCTTTGCTTTGTTTTTTAGTTTGTCAGTTTTTATCTTAATAATATTCATAATGTTAACTTTATTTTACCCGTTCACTCTTATAAAAAGGTAGTAAAAAATCTAACATTTAGATGTTTTACTGAAACTTTAAAGCTTTTTTAACTTCCTACAACAGCTAGCTGTGCTGCAGTGCTGGCTCATACCTAAAGAAAGTAAATGGAGATAAATTTTTGCCATTTTATTATTTTAAGTAGTTTTTTAAGTAAAATTATTTCTTCATCATTTCTGCTCCTTTAGGTTCCTTTGGGTTTGTTTTGTTTACTTGCTGTGTCGTTTTCTGCTCTAATTCGCCTGTTTGTCCTTTTACTATAAATGAATTATTTACGTTGGTTGATGTTTGACTGTGGAGGTTTTATTTTGCTGTTGTTTGGTCTGATGTGGTTTATTTAAACCATTGCAGTCGAGGTGAAAAGAAAGTTCACCCCGACTTCAGCAGGTATTAGAAATAATCTACCAGCTTGTAAAATTATGTAAATCTAACCTAAAATACAACAAAGTCTGGATTTATTAATCAAGATGAAAATAAATTAGGAAGGGCGTAAAAACTAAAACGTTGCTTTAAACTATTAGCAACCAGGTTCAGCAACTTCTGCTGCCCGTCAATCTGGGAAGGATTATAAACTACCTGAAGTCCTTCAATATTCCCAAGAGGAAAACATCTCAGACCCCACAGGGTTCAGTTACAGGTTAAAGGTTAAAGGTCATGACTGGCTGAAGAATGATGGCTGTCCTGGGCCAGAAGCTTCGTTTCTCTTTAATAAATAATGGCGTCAGACATTCTGTATGATTCTGGTTCCTTCATTTTGGATTTTAATAATTTCATTATTAGTTTCATCTAATAATGTTTTGTTTTCACTATGAGTTGAAAATTCACCACAGCAGAGAAAAATTACCATTTTCTGTCTGAGTCACTCACCTGGTTCACCTGCAGACTGAAGCTCACAGCTGCCACCTGCTGTCAGCAGCAGAAACAGGTAAAGGTCAGAGGTCGTCGCTCAGGGAGGACCGTTTCTAGATCCTCTGTCTCATATCTGCAGGTTATGTTTCTGGGTTTTGGCCATTATTTCCAGAGTTCCTGTGAAACGCCTGAGGTTTTGTGGGTTGTTTCCTGTGGAGGGATGACCTCATGTCGAAAAGATGGAGACGTTTTCCAGGCCTCCTCTTTTCTCTGGCTACGTGCAGCGCATGGAGGCAACCTGTGTTTCACATTAATGCTGTTTGTGCAACAGCGGAACATGCAGAACCAGAACATTTCAGATTACTGCTGAGCAACTGAAGAATCTCAAACCTCAGGAAACGGCAGGAATAAAATCCTCAAACAATCAGAGGCTGGAGCAAAACTAGAAAACTAAAAAACTTCTTGAACTGTGAGACGTCCAACCGTTTGGTGGCTGAACGTTCAACATTTCACAAACGTTCTGTGCTTTATTTAGGACATATGATGTTTCTCTGCACTCTGAACATGTGGACATGAATCTGTGGGTGTATAAATCTGAATATGTTCCTGTGTGACGTCGTCTCTCTGAGCTGAACGTTGGAGCTAATCTAGAAAATCTTCACATTTCAGATTGTTGTTGTGTAAAACCTGCAGCCGGATTGAAACGGCAGTTCAGTCGAGTAAAATCCAACCTTCTGTGAGTCTTTAAACTTTAAACTGTGTTTCTGCTGAGCTATGGAGCTACAGAGCTGCCCAGTTTGTCACTCTGAAGCCCCGCCCCCAGAAGGCAACTGCCCGTTTCCTAGCAACCGTTCTGGTCTGCTCCGGTTTTACTGGAGTTGGGGAACAGAATCAGAAAAACTGCAATTTGTGTCTCTTAGAGCAAAATCTTATTATCACAATAGAATATCAGTGAATTAAAGATGGAATATCAACAGAATAAAGTTGTAAAATTTTGAGAAAAAAGTTTTGATGATTATTAAGGCCAAATAATTTAATCTGATTCTTTCTTCTAATCATCTAAAAGTTTTGCTAATAATAATTGTTTTATGCTGATGCTGTTAAAGATAAAATATTTATTCTCGGACTTCATTCTCATACGATTTTATTTTCTTATTGTTAATCTGTTCTCATAAAATTATAACTGTTTTTTCCTATTATTTCGACTTTGTGGTACAATTTTATTCTCTTAAAATTATCAATTTATTATCATAAAATCACAACTTTATTCTTATATTTGTCGTTTCACGTTTTTCTTGTATTATTTGGACTTTATTGTATGATTTTATTATCTTAATATTAATTTATTACTGTAATATTATGACTTTATTCTTCAAATGCAGAAGTTTCATTTCAGGATCTTTTCCTCCATCAGCAGCTGATCTTCCTCTTCCTGTTTGTTTCCAGACGGAAGCTGCGAACAGGACGGACAGATCTACACCAACAACGACATCTGGAAGCCGACGCCGTGCCGGATCTGCGTTTGCGACAAAGGGAACGTTCTGTGTGACGACATCCAGTGCGATGACGTGACCAACTGTGAGAAGCTGTACATCCCGGAGGGCGAGTGCTGCCCGGTCTGCCAGGGCGACGCGCCCGGCGGCGGCGGCGGCGGCGGCGGCGGGACGGGGAGCGTCGGTGAGCCGCCACAGACAGGAAGTCCTTCGCTCAAAGCTCGAAACGAGCAAAATGACGTCATCACCGTCAACCCCAAAATATTAGAAAACAATATTATTGAGAATTATTTTCCTTTTACCTGCAAAACATTAAATAAAACATGTAATATTTGCCTTAACTTTTTACACCTATTAATTTAAAGTTCTTAAGTTTATAAAATGTTTTTAGTTTATTTCCAGAAAAGGAAACTTCGTTTGTCCAAATATAATGAGACGATGTGACCAGGTGTGATTTTAGTAAAAACCTGCTGGATGTTTTTTACGCAACTTATTATGAGGTAAAAATAAATAAATTAATTAATTAATTAATAATAATAATAATAATAATAATAATAAAAGATAAATAAAGAAAACATGTTTCTGTTGAACATTTTATGAAGATGTAAACTTCCAAATGAAAATCTCATTCTACAAAAATTACTAAAATTTGTGCCAAATAAAACTAGACCAGGGACCACAAATGGCCCGCAAACCACACTTTGGACACCCCTGATTTATTTATCAGCTTTAAACAGCCTGGTCACAATCAATCAATTAATCATTTCCAGTTGCTGATTTATCTTTTTTCTCTTCAGTTTGGTGTTTTGGTCTCAACTAAAAAAATTTTGAAGATTAATTTTGTTCATAATTAATTTTATTTGTGGTTTTTGTCATTTTATTTATTTTGAATGTTTAAAATGTTTTCCATTGTTAAATGTTTGTTAGAATTTAAAGTTTATTGATCTTTGAGAATGTTTTTTGCATTATTATTATTATTATTATTATTATATGACTAAAAAATAATCTAAAACATCATCTGTGTGATAAATGATAATATTACCTAAAAGTTACCTAAAACATTAGTAACAAATAGTTCACAATTTTACCACAAAATATTATAATAGTAATAAAACTTTAAATCCATGTTGCCCACCCCTGCTGAAAAGTGCGGCGTGCTCGTTCAACATCTTTTTAAAAATTTTGACAGATTACAAGTGAAATGATTTTAAATTGTCCTTTTTGAGATCGTAGAATTTTATTATCTCGTGTCTGGAAAGAGAAAAAAAAGAGAAAAATGACAAATTATGTAAATAATTTTCATTTTCCATGTGGTTGATTGAGTTATTGATTATTGCAACTTCCCATTTGTAAATCGCCTCTTTAGGACGCCAGTTAAATAAGAAGAGTTATTTGTGTCACTGAACTGAACACAGTAACAGCTTTTATTCACATCTTCATCTTTTATCGATGCTTTCAATGGAGAAAATAGAAAAACAAACAATCCCAACAAAACGGACACGGAAACGTGATAATGGTTTTATCACGACAACAAATCTGAATTATTTTCTTGATAAGATCACAATAAATGACAAATTTAGACAATAAAAACATAAACCATGTGTGTTGATCTGAAATGTTTCTCTGTCCTGCAGGCGGAGGCAGAATTTACAAGGTAAGGTGACGTTTCCTGCTTCGTGTCGCCCGCCTGGCGCTGCCAGCGGTTCTCTGACGCTTTCTCTCTGCGTCCTCAGGGTCAGAAAGGAGAACCAGGAGAAGTTCCTTATGTGAGTAGAGCTGCACATCTCTAGAGCGGTTCTGGTTTCACAGATCTAACGGGTTTTTCTCTGCAGGTGACCGGGATCCGGGGCCGACCTGGACCCATGGTGCGTCTCTCCGCCCAAACGTGTCACTTCCTGCTAAGCTCACCCTGTTTCCGTCTGTTGGTTTGAAATGCTGGTTTTGTCTGACAGGGGCCGCCGGGGCCACCAGGACATAGAGGACCTCACGGAAACAAAGGACGACCCGTATGTCTGGTTCAGATGTTTCCATCATCACATTCATTTAAGCTTTTAATGGCTTGATTATTGTTCTGACCTGTAATAATTCTTTAGATTAGAGTAAATTATACACAGACATTCATACAAAACGATGGTGTTCAAAGTGAGGTTCATGGGCCATTTGCGGCCTGTGGCAAAATTTTGTGTGGCTCTTTTTTAACTTTAAATGGAAAATGTTAGCTGCATATTTTTCTTCTTTTAATTGTTTTTTAGTCCTAAAAACAGACCTGGGTCGGTTAGCTTCAAACTAACCACTTAGCTTGAAGCTAAATATTTAGCTTGCTAACTAAATATTTAGCTTCAAATTATATTTAGCTTGCTAGCTAAGTCAGTATTTAGTCTGAAACTAAATATTTAGATTAAAACTATATTTAGTTTGCACACTAAATATTTAGTTTGCCGCAATAAAAGTCTTTTGACCACAAACACCTAAAGTCTTATGCAAAGGTTTAAACAGACATTGAACTATTTCCCAACTTGCTCTTTGAAGTATTTAATCTGGAGCTTAGTATTTTGTTAGTTCACTAAATATTTGGTTTGGTAATTAAATATTTTGTATGAAGCTGTGAAATTTATAAATTAATAACATATGGCTGAAAAATTAACCCCCGATTTTTGTCTCTTCGGCATAAAAAATAAAACGATATCTGTCAACTTGTGCCTGTAACGTAAACATCTCCTCACAGCTGTTGATGTTTTCAGTTAGTAAAAATAATAAAGCATATCAGCAGATTGATGCTGCCTGTTTTATATCCTGACTTCCTGTTTGTTTTAGATGGTTTTAAAATGTTATTAACGACCTCTGACCTCTTTATTTATCAGATTTTTAAGTGTTTTTGAAATCATCTGGTCTGAGATTAAACTCTGGGGTGACGGGACATTTTGACAATAATCCACAATCCTTTCCACACCAGAACAAATAAATTATTGAAACTCCAAAACCAACTGAGGTTCAGCTCAGGGTTTAGTTTCAGGGTTTTAGTTTAACCGGTTGGTAAATCCAAACCAAAACAAACTAAATTAGATCAAACTAAATCTGGCAGCTCTGGCTTTCATTTCATGTTTGAGTTTGATAAAAACGTTCAGCACCAGAGGAGAATCCGTCTGAGTCCGTCTGGTTTACTTTAAAGGGACTGCGAGGATCGCAAGGATTCGATGGAGAGCCGGGTGTTCCGGGCCAGCCTGGGGAACCGGGACCTCCGGGTCCTCCGTCACACCCGGGGGTGAGAGCAGATGTCGCCTCTGAGCAGCTGGCAGCTGAAGCGGCCTGATCTAACCTGAAACGTGTCGTCTGCAGGGGCTGGGAGCGCATATGGCTCAAGGAGTGGATTCAAAAACAGGACCACAGCACATGCTGAGTGGAGCCAGGGTAAGAACCGGCCGGTGCAGCAGCAGAGACGGCTCTGCTGGTTCTGGTTCGACATGAAGAACCTGGGCCTTCAGAGGGGAAGTTTGGTTTTGGTTTCTATGGAAACATCTCCAGATGGTGGATATTTCTGACTTCCTTCAACATAAAAGCTCCAGTTGTGAAAATGAAACCAAGTAACCTGCTGCGCTGCATCTTTTACAGAAAACAATTCATTACCTTTTGGATTTACATATTTAGCATGTCAATTTACAAAACTAGTCATAACGATGACCAGTAGATGGAGACAAAACAGCAAGAACATAAAAACCTTGAATTGAAACATGAATTGAACTCATTTAGGCTGTTTTCCTCTCAGGGAGGGTTGGTTTAATTGGAGACCAAAGTTTCAACAATAGTTACATTTTCAGTTGATTCATTTTACTTTCCCTTGAGCAACCTGTTCCCCTCCTGGCCTGTGGGGGCGCTGCACCAAGAACCACTGAAGGAAATGACACAAAAACCTCTGAAGACACTGAGAGCAACTTCCTGTTTCACCAGATGGAAACAAGATGGAGGCGTCATATTTTAGTGTTGGAGGATTTCTCTTTAAGCTAAAGACCAGGAGCCATTTCTGCTGCTAGCGCTAGGCTAGCACGTTAGCTTTGGTTGTATTTACCCAGAATCCCCTGTGCTGTAATCCGCTTCCTGCTTTTGGAGCGGTCTCCAGTCTATTTGGCCTTCAGATTCAAATCGAACCAGAGTTCACCTCAGATTGTGATTAGCATTCACACCCCACCAACTGAACTGGACTTCCCAGAAAAACAGACTGGAGTTGGATTAAAGTGGACTAAACTAGACTGGTGTGAATGCAAACATAGAGACCATAATCCTGGCTCTGCTTTGAACGTCTTCACTGCATGATAAAAGCCTTTGCTCCAAGACAGAAACAGGTGATTATCATCTGCATAGAAGCGAAGCTGAGACTCGCCCAGGCGGCGCGGCGGGTTCCCCAGTTCATCTTTGTTGAACTTTACAAGGTCACTGGACTCTGGCTTAGAGAAAGGAACGGCTGAGGAGGTCTCACATGATGGGGACGATCGGAGCAACTCTTCACGATGAATTGAGTCCCATTGGAGGTTTTCCAACCATGTACCACTGCAGAGACGCCTCCGGTCTGACCCAGAGTTTACTGGAGGAACTGTATTCTGGATCACTCTGATTCTGGATCAACTTTTTTTTAAAGTTGAAGAAGTAAACCAAAGTATCAAAGTATTGCATGTTTCTTGCTGGTTTCTCAGGGAGATCACTTGGGAACATTCAGTTGCACCACTATAAATGTGAAGCAACTCCTGAAATGAATCCTTTGGATGTTTGTTTTAGGGAGAAGCTGGAGCCAGAGGACCAACCGGACCAAACGGCTCACCTGTAAGTCTGTAAACCGTCTCCGGTCTAATGATCTCTGCATGTTTGCTCCGTTTGTCCTGAAATGTGTTAATTCTGCCTTTGCAGGGTCACCCTGGACCACAAGGACCTGCCGGAGAAGTCGGTGATAATGGTCACATGGTGCGGAGATCATTTTCTAACTTTACTTTGGACTACAGATCAATTGTTTATTGTGATATTTTAAGTTCATGGCTGGTTTTGTTTATCAGGGTCCACCAGGGCAGAGGGGACCGGAGGGCCCGCCAGGAAAACCAGGCGAAGATGTGAGTCTCTGCAGCGTTAGAGAACTTTAACTCTGTTAAAACATTTACAATAACACATAAAAAGCACCACTTAATGTTGAATATGTCTTTGAGAAAGGAGCAGAAACATTTTGTCTTTAAAATCAAAACAAACTCAATAAAATCTAAGATGGACACTAATGCCTCGTTTCCTCTGAGCTGAACGCCATGGTTCGATATTTTACGCTCTGGCGTTTTCAGGAGACGTTTCCAGCGGCGGTTTGACTCTCACAGGGCAGGTGATGTTAAACCAAACGTCTAACTCTGTCCTCCAATCAATGGACGGTGTTGTTTCCATTGGTTGGACACAATCAACACGAGTACGGAGCAGAAGTCGTAGCTCCACCTAAACTGCACCATCACCTACTGTGGGACCAAGAATATTTAAAATGGAAACAGGCAGAATAGTTCACCAAACCGCACAACTCAGTGGAAACGAGGCTTAATTCTGCTGTAGCAGCGAGACTCCAACCACCAAGAAAGGTTTTCATGATAGATATTTAAACCCTCTGAACTCCTCACAGTCTAAAGATGTTTTTACATCTGATAGTCCGGTAGGATCAGTTCAACTGGGGAACAAAACGGCTTCTTCTGTTACATTTTCAGTTGATACAGTTGCTTTCTACTCTGAGTCAAACCAACCAAACCCTTTAGGAAGCTGTTCCCCTCCTGGCCTGTAGGGGCGCTGCACCAAGAACCGCTGAAAGACACAACATGAAAATCTCTGAAGGCACTGAGTAAATGTAAACAAAATGGAGTGTCATCAGATTTTAGTAGTTGGAGGATTACTTTTTTCTATTAGCCATTTCTCCTGTTAGCGCTAAGCTAGTGTGTTTGTTTTGGTTGATTTACCCAGAATGCCCTGCGCTTTTCAAGTGGTCTCTGGTCTGCTTGGTGTTCACATTCGAACGGCACCAAAGTTCACTTCAGGCGGAGGTTTGTAGGCCGACCAGAGTTCGATCAGCATTCCCCAACCGATCCAGACTTTGACTAGGCAGACAGATGGAGTTGGATTAAACAGGAATGAACCTAAACAGGGACAAAAATGTGAACTATCTGCGTGGAAAAACAGGTTCATCAAAAGAATCCTGAACTTTCTCTGAGGAAAACACTTGTTAGAGGTGAAAGGTCAAGCCTGATGTGCTTCATTTGCATAAAAACACAGCTTACATGCTTATTGTCTTATTTATTGCATTTACAGCACAGAAAATGTTTACGTCTGGAAATACAAGTATTTAAAATATTTAAAACACAAAAAGAACAAAATGGATTTACTGTAAAATAATGAAAAAATGTACACTTTATTTAAGTCTGGTATAAATGAGAACTAATAATAAAATAACATTTTCTAAACTCATGAAACATTCCTGCATTTCCTTTGATTTAAATGTATTTTTCTCATCCAGGGAGAAGCTGGTAGAGCAGGAAATTCTGGAGAAGTTGGATTCCCTGGATCAGCGGTAACTTTGGAGACAATGGAGTTTATTTCACTAAAATCTTCATTTCCCATAAATAATCTTACTTTTTGCTCATATTTAGGGACCAAGAGGATTTCCTGGAACGCCCGGTCCACCCGGCCTGAAGGGCCACCGAGTGAGTAACAAGAAACCTTAAAATGATTTTATTAATCAAGAGGTTCTAAAAATGAATTTAGTTGATTTTCGTTTCTTGTTTAAAAATCTCATTAGCGTTGAATTTGTTTACTGAATTCTCTGTTTCTGGCCTTTAGGGTCACATTGGGCCTCTTGGTCAAAAGGGTGAAACTGGAGCTGTGGGATCCAAGGTAAAAATAATCTTATCGTTTTCTGAAGATTTGCATTTAATGACAATGAGAACAATTTGCGTTGACCATTGTTTCCATGGTAACTATCCATTTCCTGCTTTGGTAACTTGAGGTTTGCTTTCAGAAGCAGATCTGATGCATCGTGGTTATAGCGCCCCCTAAATAATAAACTGCATTTTTAAATTAATTTATTTCATTAGAATGATTAAAAATATTACTGTTCATTATTTAATGAGACATTTAGGGGGACATTTATTTATGACCTTACACACACCTCATGGGTCTGATCTTTATGAAGCTGAAAATCATTTCTCGACCTGCAGTTGAAGTCTCGTGGCCTCCCTAGGGGTCCCGACCTCCACTTTGGGAACCCCTGGTCAAGAGGTGGATTATGAAATTATCACATCAAATTAGGTTTATAAAAACTGTGGTATCAATTTGATACCACAGCTGAAATGCCTCCAATATGGTGGTGCTGACATCTAATATCAAGTCTGAAAATGTTTTAACTGGAGCAACAAAAATCAAATGGAATCAAAATTTTCATTATACCACAAACTGCCAGGAATCTGACCAACTACACTGAAATAATTTGGGAAGATAGTACAATAGGGTGTATTTTCAGATTTATGGACTAATCTGAGTGTCATCTGCATAGAATTGATCAAATAATTTTATTCCTGCCTGGTGTTCAAATCAGGCAGGAATAGAAATAGAAAGGAGTCAAGGAGTCATCCCTGAGGCACGCCTAGTTCCCACTGAACTGTCATTAAGACTGACAGAGAGGGCTGGGTTGATGCAGCATCTTTATTGAGCAATAAAAGGAGGTTTATTTGGTTTTGTAGGGGGCTACAGGACCACCTGGCCCGATGGGAGGACCTGGACCTATGGTGAGATCAAATACATTTTCTTTTTCTTCGAAGCATAAAAGTGTAAATTTAATGAAATCAGTTTTATAGATGGGTAATTTATTTGTGTTTAACTAACAGGGTCCTGCTGGGATGCCTGGCGAAAGAGGCCGGCCTGGACCTGGTGGAGTGGCAGTACGTCTGTTCATGCTAACTGTTACTTTTATTAGACACTGAATTGTAAAAAATAACACTCATAAACATGAAACTCAATGTCTGCTAGGGAAAGCGTGGCATGCCTGGCAACATCGGGAAACCTGGTCCACTGGTGAGTGATTCAATGCTTTTGAGTATTTGCCAAACAGAAACATGTCAGATAAAAGCAGCTGGCATTCCTGATGCGTGTGGATTCCAACATTACAGTCAGTCATCTTTTTTTAACCCTCCTGGCCAGCAGGTGGCGACGTGTATGGGTTTAGCAAGAGCAGTTGTTGTCAAATCACGTTCTACCATTCATATACCACAGATGAAGAGTATCTTGATTTTTGAAGCGCTACAGCAACATGGCATTTAGCAGAAACTAAAGCGCTAATTTAAATTCTAATTATATCTGTCCTTGAAAGACTACAAACCCTGAAAACCAATTTAATTTTGACATTATGATTTACATGTTATCAACCCTTAGACATTATATTGATGTTTATATCTTGTTCTCTACTGTCTGTTTTTTATTTTCCTGTATTTTGGAAAAACAGAGACAGAGAAACTGATCTGCTACGTAAACCACTTCAAAATAAGAGCATGAATATAAACATCTCAATAGTCAATAACCAAAACTTCAACACAAATAAGAAATACAAAACAGTCAAGTAAATTAGCGCTTCAGGATTTATCCAGAAAATGTAGCGCATGGGAAGCTAAGTGCGCTAAATGTTTTCAAAGTTAGCAAAAATGCTGAACCCTTTAGCGCATTAGTGCTAACCACTGCTAACCTGTTATCAAATGGATTGTCTTCTTACCAGACAGAAAACATGTTGCAACATATTTGAGGTTCATTTTTTTTAAATTTCTGTTTGTATAAGAAAATTTAATGAGCCTTTTGTGTAAAACAGCAACGTTTCCTTTGAATCTACTTGGAAAAATATTTTCTTCACCATGTGAAGACAGTTCATAAAGCCAGTTTTAGGTCATGCTTTTGTTTATCTGCCATCCTATTTAATAATTTGATCAGTATAACTCTGTAATATTGTCTTGTCTGTGGGACTTCAGGGCCCATTGGGTCTCAGCGGTCCTGCCGGGTATCCAGGAGGCCCAGGAATGAAGGCAAGTACAGAAACTCACTGAGGCTTGTACATCACGACAACATGATACATACAAACTTCATAATGCTTATGTTACATGGTGGTCGTCTTCCACAGGGTCAGCCTGGTCCCACAGGGGTCAGAGGTCCAGAAGGCCCTCAGGGTCAGAGAGGAGAGACCGGTCACCTAGGCAGACCTGGACCAGTTGGACTGAGGGTCAGCATCTGACATTTCTTACACTGGCAGCACACATATAGAGCATTAAATGGATGTAATGCATTTATAACGTGAAGAGCTTTGTGTTTACAGGGACCCATGGGTACAGATGGAGGCCCAGGAACCAAAGGACCAGTGGTGTGTAAATGTTTTTCAGCTCCAACTGAGCTACATTCTTTGCTACAAACCAATCAACCAACCAATGAGTCACTTTTTACAGGGTAACTTGGGTCCACAAGGTCCCGGAGGCCACCCCGGACCGTCCGGCCCACCAGGACCGCAGGGAAGCACCGGTCAGCCTGGCATTAAAGGACAGGGGGTGAGACGACTCTAAAGTTTTCACCTATTTCTGGTTCTCTGTTAAACTTTCACTCATGTTAATGAGACTGACCTCCGTCTAAAGGGAGACGTTGGAGTTCCCGGTTTCAAAGGTGAAGCAGGACCAAAGGGAGAATCGGTAAGAGTCCATTGAAAAGAAGCTGATTACCTGAACCTGACAAGCAGTTTTCTAACATTCGGATCCTTTCTGGTTTGTGTTTCTGTCTTTGTTAGGGTCCACCAGGTTCCCAGGGAGTGATAGGACCTCAGGGTGAGGAAGGAAAGCGAGGACCACGTGGAGATCCTGGCTCGGTTGGCCCTCCAGGGCCCGTCGGTGAGAGAGTGAGTCACCGTTTTGTTACAATACCTTGTACAATACCTTGTTCTAAATAATCCCATAATTTCACAACAGGGTTTTCAAAAGTCCTAATTTTTTACTCATGTTCACATTCACAAGTTCAAATCTGTGGACGTTCCTTCTTCCCAAATCGGTCCATCTATGACCTTTGGACCGATTTTGAACATAGATGTTGACTTAGTCCTTCTTCTGTCCCCCATTGGTTGCTAAAGCTA
The DNA here is from genome assembly GCA_010277075.1 of Poeciliopsis retropinna. NCBI lineage: Eukaryota > Metazoa > Chordata > Actinopteri > Cyprinodontiformes > Poeciliidae > Poeciliopsis > Poeciliopsis retropinna. Next base: position 1,670,905 of record VMRM01000037.1, on the reverse strand, counting down.
AAGCTACCAGGATGAGCTAGCATAGACGATGTCTGTCGACTGTCATTGGTTAAGACAAGTCCACCTGTTGACCAGAGCTGCTGGTCTGTGCAGGAAAAGTTGCCCAGGAATGTCTTCCTTCGGGATTATCTGGTACCTGAGCAAACTTTGGACTGATCTGAATCCTTGCCTGGTTTTTCAGGGTTCCCCTGGCAACAGAGGTTTCCCTGGTGCTGATGGCCTGTCAGGACCTAAGGTATTGTACATTTGCTGTGAATATTTCTCTTATTTTATCTGATTCGTATAACTAAAGAGTAATTCCCTCCTTTTGGAAAGGGTGCTCAAGGAGATCGTGGCATTTCTGGCCCGGCGGGCCCTAAAGGTTCTCTAGGGGACCCGGGCCGTCCAGGGGAACCTGGTCTACCAGGTGCAAGGGTAACACAAGAGCTGTCTTTTACCTTCAAACTGCTGGATCTCACCTGTGGGCTAAATCTTACTGGTTCTGTCTGATCAGTCACTATGTTTTATTTGGTAAATCTTCCACAGGGTCTTACTGGTACCCCAGGAGTCCAGGGGGCAGAAGGCAAGCCAGGGCCACTGGTACGTCACTTACTCATTGGTTAGCAGGGCCGATTCAAAGCCAAAATCACAGATAGACGTTTAAATGTAGGATTTGGATCAATGGTTTATATGATAAACATGTCTGCAAGTTCATTATTTTATCTCAGTGAGCTTTATTCTAATGTTTCTCCTTTATGTCTTTCCATACACCACTCTCATTTTAGAATACCAGTTTTACATTTACAGGTGTATTTATTTTGTAACATTCCTTAGTTTCTATATCTCTGTGTTTCCTGTTAACATGCACATTAATTCCTACATTATGTTTGAATTTAATTAGGCTTTTTGTGCAGAACATGGCAACAATAACCTCCACTAGCATCATTAGCTTTAGCAGCTAGCTTAAACTGCAGCATATATTTTTACCCAAAATCAGTAAATCAACCTTTCTATCAATAAGAAACGTGTTTGGAGGTAATTAGATATTGGATAAACTGTAAACAATTATGATGCCCCAATTCACACTAAAAGCTCTTTTCATTTTAGAATAAAAATTAAAAATCCAGTTTACACCCAGAAATATCAAGTTGATTCATTAAAATCACACAGAGATTCTAAGTCAAGTGTTTTATCATAGTTGTAAAACAAAGCAGTCAAGTTAGACTGGAGAAAAGCACAAATTAGCCTTGCTAATCATTAGCATGTTTAGCTAGAATAAGTTGCAATAAGTTCAGTTACCTAGAAGGATAATAAAGTGTGATAACTTTATAAAATAGCTTTTAACAGAGGAATTTGCCAGTGTAATTTCTCCATACATGTCGGGAAAACGACACATCATATCAACAGTAACCGTGCTAATAATTAGCACTGTTAGCTTTAGCGGTTAGCATAAGCTGCAGTAGGTGCAGTTACATAAAAGGAATCAACTGGGGCACTTTGTAGTTTTAACAGAAATATATTTACCAGGAGATTAAATGTTTACTTTTATAATGAAGGACTGCACAACGATGCTAACCGTTAGCATTGTTAGCCTTGTTTGGAGCACAGGAAACGGTCCGTGTTAAAACTTTACACACTGGAGATATTTTTATTTTATTGTCTTTAAATTTATTTTGAAGTTTTGATTCTGTGATTAAAATACGTAGAGTGTTTTTTTAGGGTCCGTCCGGTGAAGATGGACGCCCAGGCCCGGCAGGATCGATTGGTAATAGAGGCCCGGTGGGAACCATGGGGGCCCCGGGCCCCAAAGGTTTCAATGTGAGCTCGCTTTTTCTTCATTTTTACTCATTTTAGCTAAAATCTCATTTTGTTTCTGACTTTAAATATGTTTTTCACATAAAGGGTGATCCTGGAAAAACAGGCGAACAAGGATCTCCAGGAGTACTCGGTCAAAGAGTAAGTCATTTCCTCCAGCTTTAACTAGGCCGTTTACCTTCTATGATGAACTTATTTGTCACTTTGTGATCAGGGACCTCCAGGAAAAGATGGAGAAGTTGGCCCTGCAGGCCCGCCCGGCCCACCTGTACGTATCTTTGTGTGTTATGAACTTGATGCATCATTTCTAGACCTAAAAATGACTTTTGTTGACTAAAGGGCCCCGCAGGAGACAGAGGAGAGCAGGGGCCACCTGGCGTGAACGGATTCCCGGTGCGTTGAGTTTATTTGTTCTAGAACAAAACCTTCACTGCTCTCTAGAGATATAAACTATCATTAGAAGAGAAATGCTTTAAAAAAAACATTGACTTTGGTCAAAATTGTCTTTCTGCTGGTTTTTCATTGTTTCATTTCTTTATTCATCTGTAGGGTTTGCCAGGAAACCAAGGGCCCCCCGGAGAGTCTGGTAAACCAGGTGACCAAGTAAGTCCAACAAAAATAACATTTTTATCCACAAGGTTTCAAATCAGTAACTCACCTCTATGTTGCTTACAGGGCATTCCTGGAGAAATTGGTCCACTTGGTCAAATTGGACCAAGGGTCAGTGAATTTCAACTTACATCAAATTTAAATGACCTAAAATTCTAAACTCTAAATTGACATTTGGATTTAAATGATGATATATCTTCCAGGGCGAGCGAGGAATCCCTGGAGAGAGAGGGGAACTGGGTGCATCCGGCCTGCAGGGACCTAAAGGGATTCCTGGAGCGCCAGGTCCAGACGGACCAAAGGTAGCGCCACTGATCCAAGACGTTTCCTTAAATCTGCTGTTTTTGAAGCTAGAAGTTTGATAGATTGGAAGATTATTATTATTATTAATCATATTAATGTTATCCTGAGTTCAGAACTGAAAGACTCTATTCTAATTCTGCTGTTATAAGTTGATTTACCGTAAAAAACATTTACTACACGCTTGATGAAAATAATGTTTCATGTTTTGTAAATGTTTGTATCATTTTATTTTAAGGAAATTGCGATCTGAAGAAGTTTAAAAAATCTCTCGTTATTCCATCTCCCTTGTTTTCAAAGATGTGGCAATAACACTTTATCATCTGCATAGAGGGAAACCCTGACTTTGTCATATTTAGTGACTCTAAATGTGACAATAACTGGAAAACTCAAATCCAAAATGTGACTGTAGGGCAGTCCGGGTCCGCCTGGCACTCTGGGAGATGTCGGTCCCCCGGGTCTTCAAGGGATGCCAGGAGAGCGAGGAATCTCTGGACCTCCTGGGCCCAAGGGTGATCGGGTGAGTTTCTCGGCCGCGGTGCCAGGGTTCTTCACTGCAGGAGGATGAAGAAGGTAGTAAGCGGTTTGTTTTTGTGGTTTCTCATCAGGGAGCCATTGGTGAGAAAGGATCAGAAGGTACGCCTGGAAACGACGGAGCAAGAGTGAGTTCATCCTCCACTGAGTTTTCCTCCGCCTCCGCCCTGAACAAAGGCGTTTAATATAAACTGATGATGGATCGGTGCGGCTCACGGCTTGTCCCGGCTCGTCTGAGCCGACAGCGCGCTGCCTGTTGCTCTGGATGAGCTGACTGTCTTTGTTCTCTCCGCAGGGAGCGCCCGGCCCCCTGGGCCCAGTGGGACCCGCCGGACCCAGCGGAGAAAAGGTTCATCTCCTGTTTTATCACTGATTTTAAATGTTTTTAGAAACATTTTTACACATTTGGGTCTCTGCTGCAAAACAACCGGGTTTTGGCTTTAACTCGATGTTTTTTGGTGCCTGGATGTAGAAACACTTCAAAACCTTCCCAGTTGTAACGTCACAACTTAGTTCTAAAAATGTTCATTAATACTTCCACTGCATATTAATGAACATTTACATGTAAATACATGAGGTTACAACCAGGTGGCTAATCTCCACCTGGTTGGCAACTTGATGTTAAACTGGGTTGCCAGATCTGGCTGATAGTTTCCAGCCCAAAAGCAATGAAAAACCGTTCAACTGCAACAAATAAAAGCCCAGATCTCAACCTCTAAAGAAACGAGCGTTATAAATACATATATTCATAAAGTCTGCTTTTACACACATTTTTTCACAACCGTTTCAGTCGTAATTTATTCCAGATCCCATTTGGACTGCAAAGGACTTGAGTCTTTGAACACAACAAAACTGTTTTACAATAACAAAGTGACACCAGATTAGCCAATGACTGATCACTGATGATGTCAAGCAGGACAGACTGAGAGATTTGATTGATTTGATTTAAAAAAAGTAACTTTTTTCCCGGCTCATCGTGTTGAAAAACCTCCCAATCTGGCAACATGGCGTTAAAGCAGGCTCTGCCCTTCACCTAGCAATCCCAACCCGTTACCTAGCAACAGGTTGGGATTGCTAACGAGGGTAACGGGGCAGAGTTCCACCCCATTATCTCGCAACCCCAGCAGGGTTTCATCCCGTTACCTAGCAACCCCAGCAGAGTTCCACCCCGTTACCTAGCAACCCCAGCAGAGTTCCACCCCGTTACCTAGCAACCCCAGCAGAGTTCCACCCCGTTACCTAGCAACCCCAGCAGAGTTCCACCCCGTTACCTAGCAACCCCAGCAGAGTTCCACCCCGTTACCTAGCAACCCCAGCAGAATTCCAGCACATATAGTCAAAAAGATGCCATGTTTTGTAGCCCGTACATCTGTCCCAGCCTGTTTATGATCGGTCGCATTTAAAGGTACGGAATACATTAAAGTCTTTACTGTCAGTGAATATGTGGCATCTTTCCAGGGGGAACCTGGACCCAAAGGGCCAGCCGGACCTCCAGGATCCAGAGGAACTCCAGTACGCTGACCTAAACCCTCATTTTTTTATCTACAATTACGTATTATTTCATATATTTCCAACCAAAACTTTGTTTTCTTGCAGGGATCAAGGGGTGACCCCGGTCCGATCGGCGCTGTTGGGTTCACCGGACCGCAGGTAGCTAACGATAATGTCTGTCGCTCATGTAACGCCTCGCTGTCCGAAGAGCCAGCCTAAAAATCCATGTTTCCCAGGGTCCCGATGGTCAACCTGGAGTGAAGGGAGAACCTGGAGAGCCCGGTCAGAAAGGAGATGCCGGTTCTCCAGGACCGCAGGGTCTGGCCGGAGCCCACGGACCTCCGGTGGGTCTCAAACTCGGTCTTACACCGTCACGTGTCTGAGTTACTGTTTTATCTGTCATTTTAGAGTTTAAACACTAAACAAAACATCATCTGTCCTGCTTATGTTGCTGAGAAGTTCCTTAAGGTGCCGGTTTATTGTTTTAGGGTCCAATTGGTGTTTCTGGGCTGAAAGGAGGACGAGGAACGCAGGGTGCACCGGTACGATGACGAGTCATTGGAACTGATTTACCCCAGCGAGCCCTAAACGCCTCATGGATCAAATGTTTTGTGTTTTCCTGTTTTAGGGCCCCACTGGTTTCCCTGGATCTGCAGGAAAAGTCGGACCGCCGGGCCCACCGGTAGGTACCGCTCAGCAAATACCGGACTTTGATCAAACAGAGCTTGATCAAAGATTCAGTAACTGGGGCTGAAAAGTTCCTCAGTTTAATTTCTTTAACAAATTGAAACTGAATGAATTCAAACTTTTTCCACCTTTAGTTTGAAATAAATCCTCTCAACTGTTAAGAGACAATTATAACTCTGGAGTTATAACTTTATTTAAAATAAATGTAATTAATCTGAAGTTCGGCTGATTTCACTGACTTTTCTTCATCCATCATCTAAACTCGTTTCATTTCATTTCACATTTTTTTGCTGCTGTTTTAAAAATAATAGTTAGAAATTTTCCAATAATTTTCCAGAAGGAAGAAGTAATACTGCCACCTTCAGGTGGGAGTTAGCATCACTTAAATGTTCAGGATTTATTTCACGTTAAGATTTAAAGGTACAGCAGCTCCTAAAACAGACGTTGGTTTAGTTTCCCTGATTGTGTCTGTGGATTTTCAGGGCCCGGTCGGGGAAGCGGGGCCCCAGGGAGCCCTGGGGAAAGAGGGCCCCCCAGGGCTCCGCGGGGACCACGGGTCGCCTGGGAGGCAAGGCGAGCGCGGCCCGGCGGGGCCCCCAGGGAGCCCCGGGGACAAGGGCGACCCCGGAGAGGACGGCCCCACGGTGAGCTAACGACGCCTCCGCTCAGCCGGCCCACAAAGCCTTTCAGTCTGCAGGTGTATAGTTAAAGTTTCCTGTGTGCTTCAGGGTCCTGATGGCCCTCCGGGTCCGGCTGGAACCACAGGACAGAGAGGCATCGTAGGTCTTCCCGGGCAGAGAGGAGAGCGGGGCATGCCGGGTCTTCCAGGACCAGCAGTGAGTTTCCCCGACCGTCTGCTTCATCGGCAGAATAATCTGGATTCTGGATCCACCAGACCTGAATCCGGTTCTGTTTTCCTGGTTCCAGGGACCTCCAGGGAAGCAGGGCTCCCCAGGATCACCAGGCGATAAAGGCCCTCCAGGTCCGGTCGGTGTTCCCGGTGCTAACGGACCCCGTGGCGATCCCGGTCCGGATGTAAGTAAAAGCTGGTTTCCACAAGTTGCTCACCAAAGATGTGATAATAATAATAATAATAATAATAATAATAATAATAATAATAATTATTATTATTATTATTATTATTATTATTATTATTACTGTACATTTTTTATTTAGGTAATTTTTTACTTTTCCATCAGAAACATAAGCACGGTTTCTCTCAGTGAATTAGCAGCCTGGCGGGCTGCCAGGCTTTAATTGCTCCCCACTAGACTGCGTTTGTTTGTTTATTTATTATAGTTTTTTTATTTATATAGTCAGTTCTGTTTATTTACTGGAACCAGAACCACTTCCTGTCTTTACCTGGCTACATGCTAACGACTTTAGCAATAAAAAAGACAAGTCACGGATAAAGGGATAAAAATATTAGTATTTATTTTAAATCTGTTTTTTTATGTTTGCCTGTGTTATCGTTTTATCGCCCAGAGTTAGTGTCAATATCTTTGATCATTGATCAATTTTATGATCGTATTTCTATGATTTATTCTAGAGTAATTCTTATCTTTAGTGTCAAAGTCTATGAAGAACTCTGCAGGAGTTTCATTTTTATCCTTTGCTAAACCTTGTGGACTCGGTAACTCGTGGTGTTGGTTCTGCTCAGGGCCCGGCTGGATCCGACGGACCTCCAGGGAAAGACGGCGGTCTGGGTCAGAGGGTAGGACGAAAACCAAACATTCTGGTTCTGATTCTTATTATGTAACACACTGACAGTCCAAAACGTTTCAGGGAGACCGAGGAGATTCTGGTCCGGAGGGTTTGATTGGTCCACAAGGACTTCCTGGAACCCCAGGACCCGTCGGTGCGCCGGGTTCTCCAGGGAAGAGAGGCGAGCCTGTAAGTCTTTACCATTCAGCTCGAACATCATTTGTTGGAGCTCTGTGAGGGTTTGGTCTGGGTCAAAGGTTAACCACAGGTGTTTCTACTGACTTTAGGGCTCAAGAGGACCCCAAGGACCACCCGGAGCAGCTGGAAAACGAGGACTAGTGGTCCGTCTTAAAGCCGTGAAACAAAACAAATGATGCATTTTCAGATGAACTGCAGCTACAAACGTTTTTCCAATTCAGGGACCACAAGGACCGAGAGGAGATAAGGGTGACCTGGGCGATCATGGAGAGAGAGGACAGAAAGGACACAGAGGATACACGGGTCTGCAGGGTCTTCCTGGACCTCCGGTACTGCCGCCTCCCATCTTTAAGAGTCCAGACATGAACAGGTTCCTCAGGAATGACAGAGGCTATCCAACTCAACATAACTGATCCCTGATCAGGCATAACATTATGACCAGTGACTATCCAGGTGACCCCAATCTAACCCCTGTCCACTGAATCCCCAACAACGGGCTCAAGAGAATCAAAACTGGAGCGTGTGAATGTTTGGGTCGTGTTCTTACAGGAAACCTTGGATTCCTCCATCTACATGGATTTTACTTTGATGCCTGCCTAAGTCTGGCTACAGACCAGAACCAGCAGGAAGTGTTGGTTTGGTCTCCAGATTACTCAGATCTTCAGATGTTTTCACATGTAAAAGCTATGATCCATTTCTGTTGCTAGCGCTAGGCTAGCAAGCTTAGCTTTGGTTGTATTAACCTAGAATGCCCTGTGCTGTATTCCACTTCCTGGTTTGGTCTCTGGTCCGCTTGGCGTTCACATATGCATTGGAACCGAACCAGAGTTCACTTCAACCGAACCGAGCTTTATAGAAGGACCCGAGTTTGTTTCAGACTTTGATTACGCATCCACAGCTCCCCAAACGATCTGGACTTTCTAGGTAAACAGGAAGTTTATCTATTGAAGCGGATAAACAATTCCAGCCCACGACAACCCTCCACTGCAGGTTACTTTCTGGTGGATGCAATGTCTTGATAAGGTCATAATGTTATGTCTGATTGGCATTTGTTCTTGAAAGAATGGAAAATTCAACTCTAACTCCACTTAGAAATGGGTGATATTCATTTCAGGCTAATAAAATGTAAACACTTACATTTTTGAAGTATTTGTACCTTTAGAGAGATGCAGCGGTGACAGGAAGCACAATTTTCTAAAATTGGATTATTTGCTAAGGTTTTAGATTAGAAACTGAGATCCTCAAAATGAGCCTCCATTTATCTGATTAATGGTGACAAAAAGAGCAATTATGTGAGATTTCCTGCCTGAAAATCGTTCCTCATGTTTGTTATTAATATTTTTTAGGGTACAACTGGAGAGCAAGGAGCTCCTGGGATAGTTGGACCGGGGGGCCCGAGGGTAAGCGCTTCACTTACATCGGCTTTATGATGAAAACATGCAAAGTTTTCATTTTAATGCAAGATAAAAACTGGAGCTGCTGATGCCTCCAGTAACTGTCACATACAAATGTTAGCGTTAGCATGTAGGTTAGCTCTGGCCAGTTCAGTGCTGTGTTGTGGATCAGTGTGTATGATCTCTACAGTTTTACAGGAGCAGCAGATAAATTCTGATGTTTTTAATGAGGCCAAAAATCTGAATAATTAACTGTGAATGTTAAACCGAACATTAGCATAACAACATTAGCATTAGAATCAGCTCAGACCATTGATTTCTTCTAATGTTGAGTTCTCCTTGAATCTGACTCAGGGTCCTCCCGGGCCCATCGGGCCTCCTGGAAAGGAGGGGTATATGGGTCAGCCGGGCCCGATGGGACCTCCAGGGACACGAGGACTCAGTGGAGAAATTGGGCCTCAGGTAATGATTTGAAAAACTTCACCTGAGAGTCACTGAAAGCTTTATTTACATAGAATAAATAAAGCTGTGTGTGGAATCAACAGGGCCCTCCAGGAGAACCCGGACCCACCGGTCCTCCCGGGCCTCCAGGACCACCCGTGGCGGCTATGGACGATCTGTTCGGCGGCCCCCAGGATTACGACTCCGGGCCCCCTCCTCCTCCAGAGTTCAGCGAAGACGAAGCCCTGCCAAACAGCAACTCCTCCAACATCATCCCCGTGGATCCGGGCGTTCAGGCGACCTTAAAGGCCCTCAGCAGTCAGATCGACAGCATGAAGAGTCCGGACGGCAGCAGGAAGCACCCGGCCAGGACCTGCGACGACCTAAAGAGGTGCTACCCCATGAAGACGAGCGGTACGTCACTTTACAGCCTGCGGCACCTCAGGAAGGGAACTGTTTGGGTTGTGAAGGAGCTTTTGGTGACTTTGTCTGCAGGTGAGTACTGGGTGGATCCAAACCAGGGCAGTTCAGAAGATGCCATCAAGGTTCACTGCAACATGGACACCGGAGAAACCTGCATCTCCGCCAACCCGGCCAACATACCTCGCAAAGTGTGGTGGACCGCGTCCAGGAACAAACCCGTGTGGTTTGGAGCCGACATCAACGGCGGGACGCACGTGAGCCAGAACCTCTTCAGCATAACCTGAGGATCTTCATGGCACTGCGCTAACTCTTTCTCTGTGTTTCCAGTTTACCTACGGCAACAGGGATCAGCCGGCGAACTCCGTCACGGTGCAGATGACCTTCATCCGCCTGCTGTCCAAGGAGGCGTCTCAGACCGTCACCTACCACTGCAAGAACTCCGTGGGCTACAACGACGCCAAGGCGGGCAACCTGAAGAAAGCCGTGATCCTCAAAGGCTCCAACGACCTGGAGCTGAAAGCCGAGGGCAACAACCGCTTCAGATACACGGTGCTGGAGGACTCCTGCTCGGTACGGCTCATCACCCCGAAACACCAACAGAGGAAGACTGCCTGCTCCAAAACTGTCCTAGATATGTAGAGAGAAACGGCTTCAGGAAAACGAGTCAATAAATCCAGCAGTGGTTGATGCTAGCTAAACGTTAGCTGCTCTAACCCTGAAGCACGAATCATTAACTAATCATATCACTAATGATACATAACAGAAGCTAATGCTAATACAATAAAACCAACATGGTATTTAGCAGAAGCTAATACTAAAGTTAGGAATTATTTGAAGGAAAAGTAATCATTTTCTCTTATTTGTACTGGTGTAAACACCCGGAGCGCTTCAGGCCGACAGGAACTGATTTGGTTTCTCTGTTTTACAGCAAGCGTCCAGCAGCTGGGGCAAGACAGTGTTTGAGTACAGGACACAGAAAACAGCGAGACTTCCCATAGTGGATTTGGCCCCTGTGGACATTGGTGGCCCCAGTCAGGAGTTCGGCATCGACATCGGGCCCGTGTGCTTCTTGTAAACCTCCTGAGACTGTTGGACTGACAGCTGACACGGTCAGAGTACTGAGGACTCTTCTGGCCCTGTGGCAGGATATTTATTGTGCCTTTCCCCCACACCAAGACATCCAAGATTTATAATTTTGTATGAATGTTTGGTTTTTAAGAAAAATAATTGGTAAAAAAAAAAGAAAAATCTAAATCATTCCTTTGTCGTCTCGTGTTTGTTTCCTCAAAGCTTCAAGCAGCAAATTTCACTCCACAAATTGGACACAAAGTAACTGAGAGCTGCTGTTCATAAGGCCGTGTCCCACTCTCATTGCTTTTATTATTATTGTTGTTACTGTTTTTAATGAGAACTCTGTTTTTATGTTTGAATTGAACACATTGTGGTGCTATAGAGGGGAAGGCAGCCCCGGATGATGAGTTTCCCGGATCGCCGCCGCCGCACGGCCAGGCGGGGGATCGGATCGCTCCGAGTTAGCTACCTCGCCACCGACGCTCAGAAATCAGAAAACCCTTGTAAATCTGTCCTCCCAGGTGCTGTTCTCCAAGTGATCTCTTCTCCCGCTGCAGAGCTGCTTGGGGTGTAAATAAAGATGATGGAGGGAAGAGTGAAGTGCTGTGTGGTGACTTTTGACCCAAATAAACGGTACAGCAACAGGTAGCGCAAATATCACCATCCAATGCACGCCGGTTCCCGGTTTGCCGTATTCTGGACTCATAATGATGCTCTAGCAATCCTTCTTATATTCAGTTTTTTAGAATAACTGGCTGTCTGCTTTGTACTTTTTGCTTTGCAACAAATTAAACTGAATGCTTTTTAATCGCCCAAGTTTTTGTCAAATTAATGAAGGTCCTGTCAGGCTGGAGGCGGCGCTAACGCTAACCGGGTTTTCTCTTTTTTTAAAGGATCTTCTGTCACCATTTCAGCCAACAGCATTTATTATGCAAACATGAATGATTCAAACTCCAAAACACACAAACATAATAAAACAAATGCAAATGAAAACAGGAAATAGAAGCCGTAAACTGTAAGGTCCTCCAAACCACCAGGGGGCGTCAACCACTGAATCATCTAGGAACGGACCTTCAAGAAAGAGGGGATGAATAGAAGAAAGTTTGAGGAAGCAAGAGAACGTGTGTTAATCTTTGAACAGCATTTTTATGTAGCTATTATGACTGACTCCAGACTCCTCCTAGTGGTCAGGAGAACTTTCGTTTAGTAAAGCGAGTAAGCAGTGTTTTATACTTCCTGTTACTACGATTTGCAGCATTTTTAATGTTGCATTTGTTTTTTTGTGTTTGTGTAAAGCCAGGTGACAAATCAATTTTACAGATTTATCAAATTTTCTGTTTAATTTTTGGATTTTTTTTTTTTACCAATGCACTTTTGGGCTTCCATAACTGAGAGTAATGTTAGCATACCTAAGAACTACCATCTTGTTTGACAATCATTTTCTTTTTCCTTTTTAAACTTTGAATTCAGGTCAAGTCACAGAAGGAACGGCTGAAATAAAAATCATTTTTTTAAACATTTTCTGTCATTTGTAATTTTTTGCAAGGAAGAAAATTTTATTATTTCTGAATTATATTAAAATTGTGCATCGGATTTGGTTTAAAAAGTTTGAGATTATGTTTATGCATTTTGGAGTTTGCATCATTCATGTGTTTGATGCATATTTGCACTTTTCGGCCACCGTGGAAAAGAGGAAATTTTTCACACAGGAAGCGGAAAAGTTTGGATGTTTATAAATAAGCCTATTACAATAACAAGTTTTTCTGGATAAATTGTTCCAGAAACTATTGCAATGAGCAAAAATATTATTTTTAGACAATTTTCAACTGATAGTAAGAGAACATTAATCCAAATCCTCGCAAAGATAAAAAAAACACTGGAAAAAAAAAGAAATATCCAAACTTTTGTAGAAAAAATAAACAACAAATCGATAATTGATCATGTGATTAACTGATTAGTTGTTTTTTTTCTGCTGATGAAAAAAGGTTGCAGGTTTCAAATCTCATTTATGAGTAAAAATTTACAACAGCTTGCAAAATTATTCGTGTTTTTTTGTCACATTAAAATGTAAAATTCTTGGATTTTATGTGACAGATCAACAGTCGTGTTAAACCGTGTGGTAGATGGAGGATGATGGACGCTCTCTTTGCCTTTTGGGCAGGAAATGAGGAAAAACCTGCAGCAAACGCCTCTGAGGTTGGAGTTGAACCGCAGACCTACAGCCTGCAGAGCCACATCTGTAATCAGCCCCTTTACTGCGATACCCACAAACAAAATATTCTGCAACCAGATGTTTTTAAAGAGGAACCAGCCCCCTGCGAAAACCTAGCCCCGCCCCCAAACAAATGTTGAAAGTGGGCGGAGCCAAAATACACGGAGGGGCGTGGCCAAGCTTGAGAATGAGTGGCGGGCGTCAAAGCGGTTAATCATCCGGACAAGGAAAAAGTTTGATGCCAACTTATAAAATATGTTGATATATATTCAGACATTCTACAATAAAAGCAGCTGGCAGTTTGGGAAAAATGTTGCAGAATTAAATAAATTTACAGGAAAATGTACAAATGTGTCCAGAAACATAAAAATAGCACCTCTATGGACCAATTCAGACACTTTATTTAAAATAAAGAAAGTTGATTCAGGGTTTAGTTGCACTTTAAAGATCATCCAATCAGCAAACAGTTTCTGTAAACTTAGTGAACAATCATGAAGAAATAATTTCACTTTTGTCTTTGGTTTTGAAGGTTTTATTAGATTTAGTTGTTATTTTGTTTTTTTTACTGATAAAAGTTACTCGTGTTTTTTTTTGGCAAAGCCCACCAAACTAAAAATAAAGCACAGCATCATCCAACAGGAGCAGTTTCATAAAGAGGAGCAGAAAACCAGAAACAATGCTGCATCTCTACTGAAGTGATCAAATTTATGAATTTAACCCTAACCCTGGTTCCAGTTCAACCAAAACTGGAAAAAGAGTATCTCAGTCATTCTAGTTTATGTATGGTAACTTTTTTGAAGTTTAAGACAAGCTTAGTAAAAAAAAGGCAGTAAATAAAGACAAAAGAAAGAGTTTGAAAGCTGATAATCCATCCTATGTGAAGCAGAGTCCTTAATTTATGTTAGAGTTTGTCACATAATTGACCTGATCACCATTACTAGTGATTTAAGAGTCATTAAAAATGAAAAAGCCTTGAAACATATTTTATTTTGAGTTCAATGTTGTGTCAAATTTGAAGTTATGCTGCCCTCTAGTGGAGGGATGAATTAATTCAACTTCAGAGAGTTTTTATTGGAAAGATTCTCGCAGTTTTTGTTTACATGAAATCAGGGGTGGAAATTAGTCCACCCACCCACACACACACACCCCCCCACACACACACACACACGCGCACGCACACACACACACACACTGGCCAAATGCGGGTGTAAATTGGAGCAACGCACCGCCACTGTGGCAGGTTGGCAATTTGAACAGAAAAGAAAAAATCTGCATTCAGATTGAACTTCTGTTCTGGACTGACTATCTGGAGTCCAGACTGATGTACATAATGCCCATATCTGGCGGTCCTAAGGTGTCATAATTTAGCAAAAAATTAGATTAAATCTAATTTTTATCGACCGCGACAGCCCATTGGTTGATTTTATTAACGGACATTGGGTTTATCCAATGAAATCCCTCAGTCCTCCTTGGCCCCGCCCCTCACCTCTAAGTTTGTAAATAGCGCCATGTAACGGTTGATGCTAACCGAAGTCCGAGAAAATAAGCGGAATGAGCGAGACGGGTCAGAAAAACGACGACAAAAGCTAAAAAAGCGCATCAGCCCATTCAGAAAAATGTGTCAAACTAACCGATATGCTTATTACCAAACTAGCTTTGACCGTTAGAGGAGATTCAGTTGAACACAAGGAGAGGGAATTAGCGATTCAGGGGCTTTAATATCTTTGAAGGAGGATGATGATGATGATGATGATGATGAGAGAGACACGTAACCAGGGACAGATTGAAGAGGAGTTCAGGTTAGCTGCTGCTGCTGCCGGTAAGACAGAGATAAAATGTTCATAAAGAAAAAGTTTAATGCAGGCAGGAATACAAGTGTGTGTGAGGGGGAAGCTAACAGTTAGCTAACACTAAACTAACAGTAAGAAACATTCAATCTAACAGGAAACTAATGAAGCTAACTCATGTTTTATTGAGACTGCATGTGTGTTTTTTGGATGATTCATCGTCTGCAGTTTGTCTTCTCTTTCAGCAGCAGATAAGGTAAAAAAAAAGTGAGATACAAAATTAAATAAATACATGCATAAATAAATCATTAATTAAACAAACCATGAAATAAGTATTTACATAATGTAATAACAATTCGCTTAAATATGCCAGTTTTATTGCAGTTGATGCAGAAAACAAATAAAACGTGTATTTAGTGATTTCATGGTGACGCTCATCAAGTCAAGACAAATCGATCCCAGATCAGACGGCTGCAGATCAGGTGTTGACACTCCGATACAGCAGATGGCGATATTAGAAATCCACTGAAACTTTTCGCTGTTTTCCAAAACATTCAATCATGTTTCTGTTTTTATCTGCCGTGTGGACGATAACCTGCTGAGAGTAAAATTTCTCCGACAAACTCCGAGGAATATTAATAATGATCTTCCATCACATCCATGACTGTCAAAGACTGAGGTTAACAGAGTTCAACAATAGAGGATTTCAGTTGTACTGTAACAAGCCACGCCCACTGATGGGTGTTGGACAGACTAAATCATTTCATGGGTTTACTTCAAAATTTCATTTTTTTATTTTTTACCATAGAAATATTCTGAGTGGAACCTTTGAGTTTGTGAGTTTTGCACATTTCTGGTAAATCTGTGAATCCTTTGATGAGAAATTTCACTTTCAAAAGTAAAAAAAAAAATTGCTAGAAAAAATTTTGAAAATTTGAGATCAATTTCAGAAATGTTTGTTCTAGAAAAAGACTTGGAAATTCCAAAAAATAAAAAAATGTTTCACTTTTCCAAAAATTTTAAATGTTGAACTTCAATTTTTTTTTAAATCTCAGAAATGTTCTTTTTTTCCGAGAACATTTCTGAATTTAATCTCAAAATTTCAGAATTTTTTTTCCAGAAAATCTTTTGACTTTTCAGTCTCAGAAATTGTCTTGGTTTTTTTTCTAGATTAATATAAAATTTTTGGCAGGAATTTATTCAGTTTTTCTATTTCCATCACATTTTCTTTTATTCATTATTATTATTATTATTATTTTGTACCTAATCAGCAAAACTGACTTAATTCAGATGAAACACTGAAGCAGTGTTCGGTTTGATTTTTTTCTCGCAGTCCGTCCACGGTCACGTGGTGTCGCATCCTTCCAGTGGGCAGACTGGCGTGTCTTTACTGGGTTACGGAACCGCGGAGCAGTCGGGCTGGTTCCGCGCATAGCCGCGGGATACATCGGCTCTTTCCGCCTCTGCAGCTGGACTGTTGCGCTGCCACGGCGCAGGTAGGTTTCCGCTGCTGTGGAAATGATCCCGAGTGGGTGGCTGCAGCAAAGACACGCATGTTGCGTGGAAATAGCAGCTGCAGATTACAGCGCTGATTGTGCAGCTTTACAGCAGCGTGGTGTGTTCAGGTGCCGTCAGGAGAGTCGGAGGCTGCCGTCTCCCCGGTTAGTGTTGATGTGCTGCAGCGCGCTGGGTGATGCAGCGGGAAATGCATCGCAGCAGCGGAGGGTCTGCAGGACGGAGCCTGTTGGAGAGACAGTCGGTGAATCATGACTCAGCAAACATGGAGATCCGCTGCACACGACAGGAGGGCGCTTCAAACCAGCGATTAGATTTGATATAAATGCGATATTTTACTGGAACTATAGGAAGGATGTGCTGCTTGTTAAGTTACACAGAAAAAATTAACAGCGATAATTTGGGTTTTAAAACCTGTCATAAGAGAAAAGGTTATATTTTTAACATCAATTTATATAAAGGTCAGTCTTAAACGAAATATTTAATTAGCAAGCTAAATATTTAGTTTAAAGCTAATTAGTTTATTTGTAGAACTTTTACTTTAACCAAATATATAGATAACAAGCTAAATATTTAGCCTCTTAACTAAATACTAAGTAACCAAGCTTAATATTTAGTTTCAAATGAAATATTTAGTTAACAAGCTAATTGTTAACTAAATTCTGTTAACAAGTTCTTAGTTTCAAAACAAATTTTTCAGTTAGCAAGCTATTTACTTTGATTCTAAACATTTCATAAGCTAAATATTCAGTTTCAAACAAACAAAATATTGTTTGCAAAATATTTAGCTTGATAGCTAAATGCTTAGCTAGCAAGCTAATTATTGAATTTAAAATGAAATATTTTGTTAGAAGGTACAATATTTCATTTGAAGCTAAACTAAATTTACTTAAAAAACAAAACATTTAATTTGATGTTAAATATTTTGTCAATACAAAATATTTACAAAGCTAGCTAGGTATTTAGCTTCAAACTAAATGCTTAGATTCAAATTAAATGTTTAGCTTCAAGCTTGTTTAATTTGCTAAATATTAAGTTTGTTTTCATATTTGCTAAATCCTGCAGCTAACTTGCTTGTGAGAAATTTGTTTCAAAGAGGAACCAGAGCGCTGAAATCAGTTACAGTCTGTCAGGTTGATTTTGTACAAATGAATTCTGAGTCTGCTGATAGCTTCTGGTTCAGACTCTGGATTTAATGTATAAAGATTTGAATTTTGTTGCAGCCATTTTGGGAGAATGGTGCATTTTATTTACTGGATTAACTCCAGTAAAGTCACAATCTTTCACTCTCTGGTTGCTGTGCATGGAAAAAACGTGTCAGTTTGTCAGTGTGGGCTGTGAAACTCTGCAAGATGTCTCTGCATCGATGCCAAGTCCAACTGCGTTAAGAAAAAAGTCCCAGATCACAGGATTTTATCATTTACAACAACCCATCTGTACAACCAAGAACTTTCTTCAAGATTTATTAAAACTGTAAATTTGTTGCCGAAAGTAGCTGATCTGTTTTATTTATAAATTATGCAACTGCTGATTTTATTCCCATTCAGTACCCAAAGGAACTGAAGGAGAAGCTGGGAGAGAGGAGATGGAAGGACATCGCGTAATGAAGGCAATGAAGCTAGCTCTGGTTTTTATTGCTAACAGTGGAGCGCGTTAGCCATGCCTTTCAGTGCTAAAGCTGTTAGCCACCTGTCATTGCTAATGGTCAAGCTCTGTTAGCTGCCTTTTAATGCTAAAGTTGAAGCTCTAGTAGCTGTCATTTTGTGCTAACTGTCAAACTGTTAGAGCTGCCTTGATAGCAAAGCTAAGTTAGCCGCCTTACAGCGCTAACGGCAAAACTGCTGGCTGCCTTTCAGTGCTAACAGTGAAACTGTATTAGCCACCTTTCAGTGCTAAAGACAAAGCTATGTTAGCAGCTTTTCAGTGCTAAAGGTGGAGCTGGTTTGCTTCATTTGTAGCTCCAGTTCTGCTAGCTTTATTTCGATACCAATGGTTCATCTTTCCATCGAAGAGGTCGTTGCCCACATATTTTATTTTCCTGTCTAGCCTCTGTTTTGGTATTTATCGTTCACCTTTAGACCACACTGTGTACTAACAGAGTATTACTCCAGCTTCATGTATCACCGTCTCCTTCAGTCGTTTAAAAGCTGGTCCATTCAAAGCTATCTCATTACACAGACATTTGATATTATTGTAGTAAATAGTATGGAGCTGGCTGAGCAGAAGCTGAGCCAGCGTTTGCCTGTCAGTAGCTTCACAGGGTTCAAATTCTGCAAAAAAATAATAAAAAAAACTTCCATAAGGAGATTATAAGCTCTCCAGTTATTAAATCAGTTAATGCAAAAATGAATCAGTTAATCTACAAACAATGACACGTACAATAGAGGAATGCTATATTGTTCATTTTATTTTATTTTCTTATTAAAAAATGATTTTTTTAATTTACATCTTAGTGTATTTGAGATATTGTATAAAATAGGCTGAAGTGTTTTAATTAAACTCTGCTGTGTGACAACTTTTATCTAATTACTTGTTTGATTCCTAAAATTCTCACTAGCTGCCACTCTAAGTAGATTCATATTTTACATATCAAAAGCCATTTGCTCAGCTTTAAATTCAGCCTTATTTTATAGAAATTGAATAAGAAATAAATGAGCTACAACTAACTTTGTGACGGATAATTTTGTTGACATGACTCAATGCCTAGCTATAGCGGCTAACAGCCGTCACTAGCTATAGCGGCTAACAGCCGTCACTAGCTATAGCGGCTAACAGCCGTCACTAGCTATAGCGGCTAACAGCCGTCACTAGCTATGACTGCTACTAGCTATAGCGGCTAACAGCGGTCACTATCTATAGCGGCTAACAGCCGTCACTAGCTATAGCGGCTAACAGCCGTCACTAGCTATAGCGGCTAACAGCCGTCACTAGCTATAACTGCTACTAGCTATAGCGGCTAACAGCGGTCACTAGCTATAGTGGCTAACAGGCGTCACCAGCTAACAGTTGCTATGTTATCCAGTGATAAATACTGATAGTGTTTATCTCTCTAACAGGTAAAAGTAATAACTCAGAGGTTGTTGTGTCTCGTTTTGTCTTTCCCCTTCAGGTTATGCCACCCCAAAGGATTACTGGACCCCCTGCGGTGAAAGAGAAGGGCTGATCCCGTCCTTCTCCAGGTTCCCTCAGTTTCCCACCCGATCCGTTCCCTCCTCTGCCCATGGCGCTAACTGTACCTCCCCTTCAGTCCTAACCCCGTTAAACTCTTCCATCACCCTGCAAAGGTTCCTGCCCGTTAGCTCCTCTTAATTAGCCTTCAGCCGTGTTAGCTAGCCTGCGAGTCGAGACCCTTCCTGTTGGCTGCCGGTTTGGACTCATGGCTACTGGAGGTCATGATGTTCTGGTTAACCTACAACAGGTAGGAATTCCTTCAAATTAATGTGAGTTTTATCTGTTCCAGGTGAGACATTACAGACAAAGCTTTTGTTTCATTTCTAAAACTGACGTAATGTTGACATTCTGACTTCATCTAAATTAAAAACTTCTCGCTCTATCATTTTATTTTAATCGCTTTATTCTGGTAATATTACGAATTTAATCTCATATTCTGATGACTTTATTTTCATATTTACGTTCTTCAGAAACTTTCTAACGTCATGTTTGGCGGTTGGTGGTTACCGTAGCAACCAGTAACTGCTGGCCCCTCCCCTGTTTTCTGTGACTGCGATCTGCATTCGGATCGGCTCTGGGTTTTATGTACAAGTATTATATTTTAAAATAAGCAAATTTAGGCAAATTTAATCACATACAGTGTTTCATGAGTAAATTTGCTTTGTTTTGTGTATATTTATGACTTAACATAATTAGTGTTGTGCATCTTAACAACATTTAATTTTATCCCTGTTAACTGCTGCTAACTGCTCATTGGAAGCTATTAGCTATTAGCTTATTTATTTGCTGTATTTTATTTAGTGTAAGGCTTCTGAAGCTGCTGCTGATGTTAACCACCAACTTTATTTCCTTTTTTATTAGATGGAAGCTTCCTCTTATTTACACTCAGAAAATATTTATTAAGGTTAGGGTAAATAGTTTCTTTCTGGTGGAATATGTCCATTTCCATCACATCTGGTAAATTCAGGGTAAATGTCCAGTGATGAATTGGATTTTTGCCCCGGTAGAAACCCTCTTGCCCCCCACCTGCCCCCCGCCTGCACGGCCCTGCAGCAGGTACCGCATTAAATGCATCCCATCCCCACGTCCCTCTGGTGATTAGCAGCTAATGAGCGCTTCAGAAACTTGAGGCCGCTCAGGGATCAGACTACTTCCTGGGTCAGCACCAATCGGACGCCGAGTCAGCAACTTGTTTGAGGGTTCTGACCAATCAGGAGCTCTGCATGGCGAGGACACGCCCCCTTGTCCCCCAGGGAAAGAAGTGCATTATTATTTGTTGCTGCTTAGCACTTTAATGTATTGATTTGTTTTCCTTCATGCAGCTGCAGTTTTAAAGACATGGTCTTCTTTCTGTTGTCTGGGGGAGATTCTGGGATTATATCCTCAGATTAAAGGTAGAATATTTCTAAAATATAAATCAGATTAATATATAGAAGCCTTCGAATGTTGCGTTTGAGGTGAATGGAGTTTATCTGGGCTGTAAATGCAGTTAGAGACAAACAAATCGTTTTCATCCAGAGGTATTTATGATTTATTAAACTAAAACTTCACAAGATGGAAGTTTTAGTTTAATATTATCACATTTTTCACATTATTCAGTTTTATTTTTGTACTTTTAGAAATTAGTGCTCATATTATTATGACTTGGTATTTTCCAATGTTATTCTTGTATTTTTGTGACTTTGTTGTTTGTGTTCCAAGTTTAGCCTAGCGTTAGCATCCATCATCAGTAAATCAAAAAGTAATTATTCCCTAATCTTTGGGTGTGAATGGAGTTGGAGACTTTAAATGTTTGTTTTTCCTCCAGGTGAAGGTGGAGGATCAGGATGAGGAGGAAGAGGAAGAGGAGGAGAGCTGGGAGAAGGCTCTGTCTGTGGAGCGCTTCAGAGACATCATCGGAGACTCAGCGTCCTGCAGCGCCGAGCGGATGGGCCGACTTTACACCGAGAAGGACTTTGAGTGTAAGCCTGGTGGCAGAGCTCAAATAAACACATTTAGCTTCATGTTGATTCATTTTATGTGTTGCTTTATGACTAAAAGGTCATTAGTGGGGAAAAGCTTTTGCTAACTGGAACTATATGATTTGTTTATGAAACTTACTAAAACCATTAGATATTTTATGTTTATTAATCTGTTTATTAGTCTTTTGAACTGAAACAGGTTTAATTTTCCCCACTAAAGCATGATGGCACTCCGTAATCTTCCTAGCCACGCTTGTGCTACTTCACACAATGGCAGACTAGCATAAGTCATCCATTATGCTTATGCTACTGGCAGACTAGCCATTAGCATTAGCAATTAGCTTATGCAAGCAGACCTATGGCGAGTCCCATTAGTTAGCCATTAGCTGATGGACAAGCCATTCGTCTATCAAACGGGTGGACTAGTATAAGTTTGTCATTTGTGGACCAATCGAGCTAGCTTAAATAAGTTGTTGTTCAGGAATAATTGAATACAATTTAATCTTCTATTAAGTTTTCACTACCCAATCAAAACTATTAGAAACTAAACAGCATTTAACTAATAAATGCTAATAAAAACTATCGAACACAGTGAGAGCTAAAGCTAACTGAATCAGAGCTGTTGCAACCCTGGACGTTTTTCTTCTTCAGATCCAGTTTAACGTTTTGCTTCATTGGCAGATCACAGACACGCGTTTCTCCACACACACCACCCGTTATCCACTCACATGCCTGCGTCACAGCGCAAGCGGCCGCACGGCGCCGACCGCAGGCACAGGAAGAAACGCAAGAAAAAAAAAACCTCGCTGCCGCCCTCCGACGTCACGCCCACCATCCAGGAAGTAGATGAGGAAGAGGCGGAGTCTGACTCCAACGGACGCCTGGCGACCACCACGCCCACCGCCACGCCCACCGAGTTCCCCGACATCCAGCCGCAGGTAAAATAAGTCGGAGAAACAAACGTTCCCGTTGAATTAACGGACGGTTCCTCTCTTCTCACTGAGCTTCGTCTTCCTCTCAGTTTAGTTTTGGGAGCCAAGAGGACTTGGAGGAACCGCCACGACTTGCTGCCGTCCACGTGGAAAACGAAAAGCGTTCCTCTTCCAGGAAAATAGCGCTCACGCTGATAAAGGAGGCGGCGAAAAACGACAGAACCGAGGAGAAAGATGGAGGACAAGCAGCTTCCCGAAGGTTCGCAGTCGCCTTTAAACCTGAACAGAAGCT
This sequence comes from Poeciliopsis retropinna, assembly GCA_010277075.1. Classification (NCBI taxonomy): domain Eukaryota; kingdom Metazoa; phylum Chordata; class Actinopteri; order Cyprinodontiformes; family Poeciliidae; genus Poeciliopsis; species Poeciliopsis retropinna. The sequence goes on along the minus strand of VMRM01000037.1, from coordinate 1,648,389 downwards.
ACAGTTTGAAAAGTTCACCATGTGTTTTCCCCCATAGCTGATGTTTTTGTATTTTCATTTATGCTTCTAAAAACAAACCAAACACTTAAAAAACTCACCCCGCTGTTTTCTGGTGATAATTTAATGTTTTTTTAATTCTTTAGAAAACAAGCTGTTTCAAAAATCCCCCGAATGTTAAGTCACTTCCATGGAACTGCACCGTTACCTAGCAACCCAAGCTGAGCCCTGTTACCTAGCAACCCAAGCTGAGCCCCGTTACCTAACAACCCAAGCTGAGCCCCGTTACCTAGCAACCCAAGCTGAGCCCCGTTACCTAGCAACCCAAGCTGAGCCCCGTTACCTAACAACCCAAGCTGAGCCCCGTTACCTAGCAACCCAAGCTGAGCCCCGTTACCTAGCAACCCAAGCTGAGCCCCGTTACCTAGCAACCCAAGCTGAGCCCCGTTACCTAGCAACCCAAGCTGAGCCCCGTTACCTAGCAACCCAAGCTGAGCCCCGTTACCTAGCAACCCAAGCTGAGCCCCGTTACCTAGCAACCCAAGCTGAGCTCCGTTACCTAGCAACCCAAGCTGAGCCCCGTTACCTAGCAACCCAAGCTGAGCCCCGTTACCTAGCAACCCCAGCTGAATTCCAGGACAGTTGGTCAAGTGATTTTATTTCTGTTTGTGCTGGAAAAAAATAGTGTTCATGAAAATACAGAATAAAAAATAAAAAATATCTGAAGTACTGAAATAAAATAATAGATAAAATACAAGAATACACTGATAAATACACTGATAACATTTTTAATTAATATATATAAATTAATAGTCATTGAATAACAAATAAAATTACTAAAAGTTAAATAAAGTAATAACTGAAAATAAATGTAAAATTTAAAAATAAATTAATAAAATTTCAATTGAATAAAAATACACATAAAATAATAAGAATTGAATAAAATATTCATGAATACTAAATAGAAAATAAAAATGAAATAAATGGACAAAAAGTAAAATTAAAAATGAAAAAGTCATGAATATTAAAATAATAAAGAAAAAATATTCATAAAATAATTACTAAAGATAAAATAATAAAAATGAAAATAAATAATTTGAAATAAAATAACCAACTTAATGAATAAAATAATAAAAAAAGATTTTTTTGCATTCAAATATGAATTTTATTTTGCTAGTTTGAAACCCGACAATCTTCTGAACATGGATCAGAGGAAACATGACAGAAGTTTAATTTTTCCTTCTCTTGTTTTTACATTGAACCATTAGAACCAGTAACTGTTTCCCATAGGAACCAGTAATGAGCTCTGGGCGCGGCTCTTCGGGCTCCTACTGTCCCTGAATGTTGCATTTAATTGGGCCGGCTAGGCGTCCGACATGCAGGACCATTAGAATATGAATAATTTGTTGAGTCTGTGAATCATGCATGGTGTTTTGCTGCGGGAGGCCCGGGGCCCCATGGTGATTGGGTCGGGCAGAACCGTGTCTCTTTGATGACTCAGAGGTTTCCATCAGAGCCCCCTGCTGGCCAACCTGTGGCATTACATTTACCTCAGTGTCAACAGAAAACCCTGATTTAGTCATTTAAAATAAAACAAATCTTGATTTAGTAGCTAATGGAAACGTTTGCTGATTTTTCCTTTTGTTGATCTTATCAGTGCGTCAGAAGAGTCGGACGCCGTCAGTCCGGCGCCAAGCCGCGGCTGGCTGCGGCGGAAAGCCGTCCATCATCGGCTGACGGCCACCCAGCGCAGCAACTACGACCTGCGGGAGCGGCTCTGCATCGGCAGCATGACCGCCATGGAGGCCGCCGTCTACCAGCAGGTGCCCACCGACGAGGCCGAGGCCCAGATGTTGGTCAGCGCTGACCTGGATGACATGAAAAGTAAGATCTGGTTATTATTCTGTTGGTTTATCAAGTCTTATTAAGTTAAATTCAAATAAATCAAATTCTGTTCAATCTCAATCAGTTCTGTTTTATTTTATTATTCTAAAAAATTTTCTAAAGCACAAGAAAATCTGCCTTCAGTTTGTATTTTATAATGGAGATCTGGCGCCACCTGCTGGCTGAGTCGAACAAACACTGAGATTAACGACAGGATTTTATTCTTCACCATTAAAAATTCACTTTATTTGATGAATTTATTAAAGCAGAGAAACATAAATAAAAATACAAGTAATTAATAAATAAAATAAAATCTTAAGTACATGAAAAATAATAAGATAAATATAAATAAATACAAAGCAGGTTATTAAAACTACAAATAAAGTACTCAAGGAAATAAAATGATTTTATAAATGAATAAAAGTCAAATTAAAGGACTAAAATGCAATAAAATAAAAAACAAACACAAGGCAATTTAATTAAAATAAAAATAAAGTGCTAAAATTAAATTGAATAGAATATAAAAAAGTAAATTATAAAAATCTGAACTAAAGTTCTAAAATGAAATATAATGAGGTAATAAATAAGTACTAAATAAATAAATACGAACAAAAAAATGTAATAAATAATGAATAATTTGAATAGTAATGCCAAAATTAAATATACTGAAGCCCAAATGTGGTGAATATTTTGGTAAATAATACCACATCATTTAGCTAATGTTTTAAACTTATTAAGTCCAACTGAACAAAGTTGCGTTTGAGGTAATGAAGCCCACCTGCTAATAAGAGATTTTCTCATAATAATTTCTCTGACATAATTTACGGAGTGTTTTTCTCCAGAGGAACTATCTGCGGTCGAAGCGCTAACGAGTTCCTGTGTGGAGACAAAAGCAGGTTTCAGAGTCAGGAGGCGTTAATTAACGGGCGGTGGAGTCGATTCCCCTTCAGCGGCGACCCTGCCTCTGGCGGTTCCCGCATCAACCAGAGCAGAGCGGCCATCGACTGCACAGGAGGCATCTGCCCTGAAACCTGCAGGCTTCACATGCAGGCTGCATGCTAGCAGCTGCTCTGTTTCTGTCCGACAACATGTACAAAAACACATGAAACATGAAGACGGATTAATATTCAGCTACTTTAGGAGGTTAGCTTCATCTGTTCCTTTTTTTTTTTGAACATCGAAGGCCTGAAATGAAACCAACCTGGCAACACAATAGCTAACAGTAGTAGCTATGCTAACAGTTATTGTTTATTGTACGGATCCTCGACTACCTAAACACTTTTGACTAAATATGTTTTCATTTTCTCATTAACCTAAAAATATTAGGTTATTTACTTGTGATCAACTGTTATGATTAGCTAAAGCTAACACCATCTGCAGCTTACACCATCTGTAGCTAATGCTACCGGTAGCATTAGCTAACACCACTAATTATCAATTATATTATTTGCACAGCATATTCCAGCAACAGGGAAGTTCAAAGTGCTTTGCTTCATAAAGTTAGTTGACGACATTAGCTATAGCTTAACCAGTAGCAGATGCTAATGCCATTAGCAGGAGCTAACACAAAGTCACAACAAATTGGGAGATAATTAAAGGATGTTTAAAGTAGCATCTTTATGTCTTCTGTAAATATTTCTTATAAATTAGAGAAAATGTTTTTATCCTGATGCTAACCGCTAACAGCTTGAGTTAGAAACCCACTGACTCGCTCCTCTTCATCAGTTTGGTTCTCCTCATCTTCATCACCGTTTTCTGCATCAGTTTAACTTCAACACGTTCAGTTCAAATCTAAACGATTCTGTCTGCGCCAGCTAGCTTAGCGGCTATGTCCAGGAGACGGTTTTACTGCCGGCTCTACATCTGAAATAAGCTTTTCTCAAATAAAGACCCCAATCAATTAATCAATCAATCAATCAATCAAGTCTATTTGTACATATTGGCAACGAGTCAGCTCAAATGCATGATGTCTTCGAAGCAGAAGAAGAAATAAAAACGATAGAGAAAATCATTTTGATGAGTTTCATCTCCAAAATCATAGATATTCGTCAATAAGTTGGTCAATGTTTCATTTATTGTTGTTCCAGCAGCTGAAGTCAACGGTGTCAAACTGAAGGAGGGAAACTTTCCTCTTTCAGCTTTAAGGATTTATGAATGAAAACTTGTTTTGATTTTTCAATGATGGCGTCGTGTCAGAAACCGCTTTGGAAAAGAGGCGCAGCGGGAATAGAGGTCGTTCCGTGTCCTCCCCTGATCCGCTCCCCTGTTTTCCAATCCGTCGATAAAAGAGGGCGGCGCGCCGCGGCAGCATCAATACCTCCGTTTCCATCCTGCAGCCTCAAACCTTCCCTCAGATTGGCCTCCATGCTCCCACCGCCCCGCGGGCCGCAGGTTCTGGTTTCTGCGCCCTCGCAGCGTGTCGTCTCGGTTCGCGGGTCCGGATCGCTGGATGATCAGAGTGACTGGTAGCGGAGAGGCGGCCGGCAGGCGGAACGCGTGCTGGAGATGACAGACGTCGAGGGACGGGCGAGCCGCGGCGCCGGCTCTTCTGACGCGCAGCATGAGCGGCGCTGCAGCGCGCTGCGCGGCCTCGGCGCCGCCACCGCGCAGCAATACGAGCGCCAGGGCTCCTTCTCCCTGGTGGACGGCTTCGAGGACTTTGAGGAGTTTGTTCTGGACTTTGACGACTACGACCTACTGGAGTCGATCCACAGCCACCTGGAGGCGCCGCAGGAACCGAGCCGTGAGTCCAAACCGCCCAGATTTCCCTTCGTTAGGAGGGAAACCATCCAAAACCAGCAGGAACCGTGGGGGTTTTCCACTGTGGACGGGATGGCCACTAAAATAGCTTCAATTCAGCCTCACTGGGGGTTTTGCAGCAGGATCCCCCTGACTTTGACTAGGACACTCCAAAACCTTAACTTAGTTTTGTGAGTTATTCAGAAATAGGGTGGCTAATAAGTTTCATATATTGTATATGGTCACAGCAAAAAGTGAGATATTTTCCTTCCATATCTTCTGCTAGAGAGCCCCACATCACCACACTGCCACCACCGAGCTTCGCTGCAGCTGTTCTGGTTGTCTGCAGACATGTGATTTCCATCATGCAGGAACCAAGTTAATAATGGAAACTGAGGAGCTGAAGGAAATGATGAAGGAAACATCTGAAATGTGTGGTGTGTCGCTCATTCAGGCTGTTACCCATAAATGAAATTTTACGCATCAAATCGTCTTTATAGGTCACCTAATTAGATGAAACATCAAAACAAGATCCTAAATTAGAAACTATTTCTTCTAAACAAGATAAAAAAAAACTCGATAATTTGAAGTTGAAAACAAAATGAGGAGCAAAACTAATCAAACTGAAATGCAAAGCTAATCAATAAAGAAAAAAAACAAAATAAATAAAACTCATTAAACGAGATTAAAGAAACTCGTTATTAAAATGAGATGAATCTGTAAAGTTTTGGGGGTTTTTCCATTTCATTTGGGTCGTTTTGTCGACCCGGGTCAGCAGCGGTTCTGGCTTTCTCTCTGTCCCATGGAGGCCATTTTTCTTTTTCATGACCTCTGACCTTTACTGATTCAGTGAGTGTAAACAACTGCCCGTAGTTTTAACTCTCCTATTACTGGGAACTATTACATCACTGTCCTGGAGTTCTGGTGCATCCTGGGATATTTTTACACGGCTGATCGATGGAGCAGGAAGTGACTTTCCATGATGGGTTTGGATCTCATGAGGCGCGCTGCAGAATCGAGTCGGGACTTCCTGCCTGGCATCGATCAGCGGCTCCTGTTGGGGTCAGCTGCAGCCGAGCGGAAACATCTCATTGACTAACGCAGCAGTTCTGCTTTTGAAGCTCCCGTTTGGACCCACAGAACATCAGCATAAGGTTTTACTCCTTCACAGTGTAAAACAGAAACAGGAAGTAAAACGGCTGCAGTGAAGGAAACCAAATTATCAGTAAATATGATCGTCATGAATTCATAAACAGTGATAGAAAGTTAACGAAGGCAGGGAGGATTTAGGCTGCATGATCTCTTAGCATCGGTTTTTGAATAAAAAGGTTCTGTTGTTCATGCGGAGTTCCTCAGGGTCCAGTTCTTGGATTCCTTTTGTTTGAAATCAACATCTTTCTGTTAGCTGAGATTATAACAAATAACACAGATCTCATGTGATGTCACACTTCCATGAACTTCGTAGCTGGCAGCCATCTTGGTAAACAATAAGTAAGCCACAAGCTCAGAACTAGCTCTCGTCTCGTCTCCTTCCTGTCTAACTTACAAACAATATCAGTACATTACAACTATTAATTGATGACAGTTTCTGAGTTCTCTACTCACATCTGTGTAGTATAGATAGTTACTACTATAGTACTAAGATAGATATATCTTAGTACTACACATTTTTACTGCAGTACTTACTGCCGAACTACCAAATGTTGCTTTTCTCTGATAGCTAACAACTGCTACGCGTTTGTTGCTACATGGATTCACTCTGCCAGTCAGCAGAACTTTGTTATTCACAGTTTGTACTTCCTTTACTTTATTTTATTTTGAAGTGATCCGTGAGACGGCACGGATCACTTCCTGTTCAGGCTGGTGGAAACGTCGATGAGGTCACTCATTACTGTTGCTATCTATGATAAGCAGCTCTACGTTAGACTCAGAACCCTTTCAAACACCAAGACGATTAAATAGATCTAGAGTTTTAGATCTAGAGTCAACGCACAGCTTCAGTTATTCCAGCTGGAAGCCAGACATCAGGCTGACCTCTGACCTCTGTCAGAGGTCAGAGGGCCTTCTACCAGAACATTTCAGAGGACTAAAGTCTCAGCGTCAGAGAAACTCATCCAGCGTTTCTCTGATTCCTGCAGCAGCTCAGAGAATACACTGTAAAATATTTCTGTTGTAAATCACTGAACGGTTTGAAGATCTGCTGCTGTTGGATCAACCTTCCAGACAAAAATCCAAATATTTAGCATTGCTTTTAATTAATAGCGGGAATATTATTGATTCTAGTCAATAATGTTTGTTTTTTAAATTTATTTTTCACTTTAACTTGCTTTATAGTCCCATTTTTTTTAAAACAATTTTTTCATAAACTGAAATATTGTTAATATTATGTCATCCAACCATACAGATGTCTTATTCAAAATGTTTTACCACAGGTAAACCAACATATCTGCATTTTCTACTCAAACAAATCATGCAAATCATGGAAAAAATGTGAAAAAGTTAAATTTGTCTATATTTTACAGAACATGGTTTCTGTCGTGCTCGACTCTCTGCTTGTCTCCATTTTAAAGAAAATGTTGTTAAATTTGTCGCTTGTCACTGTCTAGAAAACTGTTCTTTAGATTTATCGCTGGTTGTTTATTTGTAAAAGAAAAAAATGAAAACTTATTTGTCCCTAATCAGTTTTCTGTAGGAAAGTTGCTAAATCTGTCACGAGTTGCTGTTTTGAGGGAAAAAAACCAAAACACTTGTTGCTAGTTGCTCTTTTGGTGGTGAACTTTGAGAACGTTGCGTCTTTATGACTCTGACTTTTTATTCCCGTTTGATTTTCCAGGCCACCGGTTTGAGGACAACCCTGGCGTTCGGCGCCACCTGGTGAAGAAATCCTCGCGTTGCCAGATGTCGCGGTCCAGCATGAGCTCCACGCCGCTGTCCAGTCTGAAGAAGAAGAAGCGAGCGGCGGATAAGAAGACCCACGAGGTCCGAGGCCTTTCAGGGCAGTTCTGATGCGTTCTCGCGTCTCTACAGAGTTTAAAAGTGGATATTTCTGCTCCGCAGCTGTTTGTGGAGCTCAACGAGCTCATCGTGGACAAAGACCAGGAGATGCGCTGGAAGGAGCGAGCGCGTTGGATCAAGTTTGAGGAGGATGTGGAGGAGGAAACGGACCGCTGGGGAAAACCTCATGTGGCGTCGCTGTCGTTCCGGAGCCTGCTGGAGCTTCGCCGCACCATCACGCACGGTAAACCGCTACTTCCTGTTCCTGGTGAGGCTAACCTGTAGCTCCTATCAGACTCCAGTTCTAACACTCGTTCCTGTCCGTTGTCCAGGCGCCGTCCTTCTGGACCTGGAGCAGAACACTCTGCCCGGCATCGCCCACCTGGTGGTGGAAACCATGATCATCTCCGATCAGATCAGAGCGGAGGACCGGCCCAGCGTCCTGCGAGCGCTGCTTCTCAAACACAGGTCAGCCGGCCGGTTCCAGGTGTTCACATTCGCTTTCAAATATTTTAGACAATGGTGAGCACCGCTAGCGTCTCTGCAAGCTAGCACCTCTGAACTCATGGGACCAGCCAATCAGCGCCATGTGGTTCTTGGATTGGCTCATTTGGTAAACAGCGTGTCAGTCTGCTTTGCTTTTAGGTATTTCAGCTTCCCAGGATCTATTTTCTATCAAATATTTTAGACAACGGTGAACTGCACAAGATAAAAATTAGATGCGCTAACACGAAACATTTATTATAAACGTTGGTTCCGCTAAAGCGCTATGTCAACATGGCATTTAGCAGGAGCTAATGCTAAATTGCTAACTTAACCGTAGCTTAACCCATGCATCAGAGACAGGTGTTAGATCATGTTATGTTGTCCTCTATAGGGTAAAATGTGTCATTGCTCATCTTTTTGTGTGGTTAGTGCTTCAGGAAACAGTGAAAGCTAAATGCACAAATATTTATCAAAGTTAGCAAAACACGCTAAAGCGCGAAATCAAGAGCTAACAAATTCAGACCTGGAGACACTTCCACATCCTTCTGTCATCACTTCACCACTGAGAACCAATTCATTTATTTTAAAATTGGCAAAAGATTTTTCCTTTTAGCAGCAGGACATCTGATCCCGGTTCAAGTAAATATTTGCCAGATTCTTCCTCCTGGGAAAAAGTCAAACACTTCTCCAAAAAAAGGATGCGACTAACACATCATGAGATGATGATGCTGACTGAGATCCAATAAAATCGTCCAAAGCTTTCTGCACTGATCCAACTTATTGATCAGTGAACCCTAAACTGAGCTGATCAATGAATCCGGCAGCCGCTGCGATCCGATCCGCTCTTACATAACAGAACACAGTTACTCAGTGACACTGGAGGAAAAAGACTTTTGGCGCTAAGCCACATCCTGCTAACTTTGAAAACGTTCAGCGCAGTTAGCTTCCCCTAAATTAATGTTTCCAGATACATTTTAAGTACTAATTTACTTTGATGTTCTGTAAACTTTCAGCTGAATAAAGTTCAACGTCTAAAATAAAACATGGACAGTAGAGAACAAATATAAAAACAATATCAAAGGTAATTACAGAAATGTAAATTATATTGTTGCTTGAGCGTTGTAGTCTTTGAGGTTCAGATATAATTTGAATTGAAGTTAGCACTTTCGCATTAGCTTGTGTTAAATACCATGTTGATATAGCGCTTTAGCTTCTAATAACTACTGCATTGATATAGCAGCAGTAGTTATATCTGCTAAGTACTAAGTACCATGTTTATATTGTGATTTAGCATTAGCTTTCACTTTTACATTGGTCATTGTTTTTATTGTCATTTTGTAGCAGTTTGAGTGAATTATAAATAAAATATTATTAATAAAAACTGTTTTGATGTAGTGCTTTAGCTAAATACTGTTTTGGCTCTTAAACATTAGCAGAACTGATGTTTCTGATTGGTGCTTTGGGGTTAGCACAGCTAGCGTCTTAGCTAGCGGTTCCCACTGCTGGAGGTGAAGAACAGGAAGTGACTTCAGGATTCCTTCCAGAGAGAGAAATGAGGACGTCGTCATCCAGAAGCAGCTCTGCTAACCTCAGTCCTGCCGCCATCTTGTTTCTAAGGATTAGAGGCTTTCTCCTTAAACTTGTCCAAACAATCAGAGTGGTTCATGACCTTTAACCTTTAACCTGCTAGCTGAGGCCTGTGATGCTGCAGCAGAATTAGCTGGCTGCTTTCAGCACTCGACAGATGGAGCGAAACAAACCACCAGCTGGTCTTCATGCGCTCATTTCTCCTTCCACGTGAATCCCCGGGGCGTCACAGGCGGCTGCTCGTTTGGGAAAAACAAACGCCGCTATTAGAGTCATCACCGGCCGGAGGGATCAGATTTACGACACGGTCAGAGGCGCGTTTAGGTGCTGCTGAAATCCAGCTCATTTCTCTGAGCGCTATAATGGTCCCAAAGGGGCCGCCTGACATCAGTGTGACTTAGCGCCCCACTTTGCGCTCTTTTGTCTCGGGGCGATGTCACGTCCAATTTCACGGGCGCTCTTACAGGGCCTTGTGGACCTCATGATGGCGGTGATGTAATGAATCTGCTGAAAAACCCGAGCCAGTGGGAAACATTCCTGTCCAGGAGGGCTGGGATGTGATCATGACACGCACAAAGAGCAAGAATGATAAAGTTACACAGCCGAGATTCTATTCGGTTCAGGCTCTCCTAACTGTTCGCTCTAAATTAAAACAATATTATTCATTTTCTGACTTGTTTAAGTTGACAAAAACAATTACATTTATTTCACACAGAAAAGGTCAAAATTCAATTATCTTTGCAGATCCACACCTCTGTAAACACCAAGAAAGGTTTTAGCCAAGTTTGTCCCCATTTACTGTAAATAAATCAGATATTCTCTTAGATGTCATATTTCCACATGGATTTGGGTCAGAAATAAATGGATCCAAATTAAAATACTTACAGAAAAATTTTGTCTGAGATTTTGATTCTGATCTTTTTTGGATCAGAAAGATGATGAATGATGTCATAATAATAATAATAATAATAATAATAATAATACAACTGAAGCAACTGCAGTTTAACTTTCTGGAAATACATTCTGGGATAAGATACAGTAGCCTGAAAGGGTTAGCAACATACCAAAGCTAAACAACAACCACAGCAGAAATCATGATGAAGAAGTTAAGGTTCCTTCTGTTTTAGTGTAGCTCCCATTTAACTGGTTCTGATTTCGCTGTAATCAATTTTAGCACATATTTTCTTTTATTGTAATTTTAGTTCTAGTATAAGTGCAATGTTAATATAAGTTCAATTTTAGCATAAGATTTGTGTTAGCATAACTTTGGGTTTAGCCTATGCTATGCCAAAACTTTAGCTTTTGTTTTTAGCATCACTTCCATTTCTTGCACATATTTACTATTGGCATAACTTAGTGCTTAAAACTCCATTTTAGCATTAATTGAATTTTAGCATAACTTTCATTTATTAGCATTTCTTCCATTGTTGCTTTGTGGGCCCTTCTGGGCCACCGTAGAAGAAGGACCCAGACGTCTTGGCGCTGTCTAAATGAGAAGACGAGGAGAACGTCGTCTGAAGGAATTGCTGCTCCTAGGAAACAACTCAGAAAGTCAAAGAACGGGATAATTCTGACAGTGGAGTCATATTTGCTTTTCACTGACTTTCCATTCGGGTTTCTTTGATTCCTCCGCAGCCACCCGAGCGACCTGAAGCACCGTTTCCACCGCCACCAGTCGTCAGCCAGTCTCCACGGCAGCTTCAACCACAACCACGTCCAGGAGACGAGCCTGCCCCTAGTGGCCGAGGAGAACGACGACAAGGGGCCGGTGTACGACCCGAAGCAGGACGTCTTCGTCAGCCTCTTTGTAAGAATTAAAGGGCCGGTACAATCTGTTCTCCAGCCACATGGAGGCATTTTACAGCACAGTCCAGTAACTATGCTAATTTCAGTTGCTATAAAACTGGTATATATATCATATGTAATGCCTTGAAATTAGGGCTGTCTCTTTAAGAAGCTTCTGCTCTTTCAGAAAGGAAGTCATTACAACATGGCTCCTATATTAACCCTTTAACAACATTTTACCAGCGCTGCATATTCCAAAGTTAGCATGTTAGCTAACCGTGGAATATGATCTAATTTTATCTTGCATGCTACGGTATTTTATACTGAGTAGAGTAAGTCAATGTTTATCAACGTGCTAGTGATAGCATACACTATCACTATACACTAATAGTAGCTGTTATGCTAACATTAGCATTTAGGCTAATTGTAATTTAACATACCAAACAGAGTGAATAAATGTTATTCAACATGCTAGTGATAGCATACATGCTTCACAAGGTGTTTGCTAATTGCTGCTGGCTAGTCTGAAGGAGCTGTGTGGGGAAGCAGCAGCACAGGGCTGATCTATGAGGCAGAATCTTTTTAGCTTGCAGCTCAGAGGAGGAGTTTCTGGTTTGCATTAGGACTAGAGACGGACCAGTAAGCAGATTTTTTGGTTTGGTTCTCACATGTTGGACGTGACGGTAAAGAGGGAAACCTCTCTGCTGTTCTTCCTTCCTAGAAATCCCTCCACCCTGTGCCTCCAGAGCATCATCCAGCTGCTGCCAGGTCCCTCAAGCTGCTCGCCAAGATTCCCAAAGACGCCGAAGCCGTCATTGTTCTAGTTGGTAAGCGTTTCGTTATTTTTTGAAAGTGCTGCCGGTGACGGAGATAAAGCCGCTCCTCTTGTTGTCGTTTCTCAGGATCGGTGGAGTTCCTGGAGCAGCCCGCCATGGCCTTCGTCCGGCTGAGCGAGGCAGTCCTCCTGGAGTCCGTGCTGGAGGTTCCCGTCCCCGTCCGGTTTCTCTTCGTCCTGCTCGGACCCAGCCAGTCCAACGTGGACTACCACGAGATCGGACGCTCCTTCGCCACGCTAATGTCTGAAAAGGTTCATTTTGCAACACCTGTGGACTCCGTTTAACCCATAACTCACTGCCCAAATGTTAGCATTGAAGCTAACATTAGCATTCTAGCTAATTTTGATACAAATGGCTATTTTATACTGAATGGAGTAAGCCAATATTACTCAACATGTTGTGACGACATGCATACTATTCATAGCATTTTAGCTAATATCATTTTAGCTAGATTTAGCTTGCAAAAGCACAGGAGGTGGATTAGCAGTGCTTTCCAAAAACTGATGGTGTAATCCAGGACATGTTACTGTTAATATTGTCTCATTGCTGTCCGGTTCATTTCTGTTTGGATGCAGAACTTCCATGAGGTGGCGTACTTCGCAGACGACAGGCAGGACCTCCTGAACGGCATCAACGAGTTCCTGGACTGCAGCATCGTCATCCCGCCGTCGGACGTGGAGGGCAAAGACCTGCTGAAGACGGTGGCCGACTTCCAGAAGCAGCTGCTGCGCAAGAGGAGGGAGCGAGAAGGCAAGAAGCTCCAGTCTGCCCACGGAGCGGAGCAGGACAGCAAAGGTACCGGACCAGTTCCACTTCCTCACTTACTTATTGTTTTATTTCCCCATTTATTTGGTTTTTTATTTTGTCTTTTATTTATTTTCAACTTTATTTTCACATTTTTTTAATGCATTTTAAATTTTTTTTGTTTGTTCTAAAATGTATTTTCTTACTTATTTATTTCCTCATTTGTTTATTTACTTTTTCATTTTTTATATCCTTATTTATTTTTCTCATTTGCTCATTTATTTACTCTTTTGTTTTTATTATTTTATGTATTTAAACAGTTTCTTCTTATTAGTTTTGATTGTTTGTTCCTATTTTTCCCCCTTTTCAACTTTATTTGCTCATTTATATTTTCTCATTTAATAATTTTTCATGAATTTATTGTTTTACATCCTTATTTAGTTATTTCCTCATTCATGTATCGACTGTTTTATTTCCTTATTAAGTGCCTAAAAGGCCCCCGCGCCACACCTTGAACTCCCCTGACCCGTATCTTCCTCCCTGCAGCCGAGGCGAGTCCGGAGGAAGAGGAGGAGGCGGAACAGGAAGTGGACCCTCTGAAGCGCTCAGGCGTCCCGTTCGGGGGCCTGATCCACGACGTGCGCCGCCGCTATCCGCAGTACGTCAGCGACCTGCGGGACGCACTGGACACGCAGTGCGTCGCCGCCGTCATCTTCATCTACTTCGCTGCGCTGTCGCCCACCATCACGTTCGGAGGCCTGCTGGGTAATCCTCGTCGCCGTAGCAACCACACCACACGGCACGCCGCCGCTAACGCTCCTCTGCTCTGATTCTTGTTCCAGGGGAGAAAACCGAAGGCCTGATGGGCGTGACCGAGCTCATCGTTTCCACGGCAATGCTGGGGGTTATCTTCTCCCTGCTGGCCGGTCAGCCGCTCCTCATCATCGGTTTCTCCGGACCGCTGCTGGTGTTCGAAGAGGCTTTCTACAAGGTGACCGGGTTGGGATTGGTTAGCCCCTGTTAGCATCAGTTAGCAGTGGTTAGCATCAATTAGTGTAGTTTATTATTGGTTAGTATCGGTTAGTCCAGGTTAGCATCCATTAGCGTTGGTTAGCTTGCTAACTCCTTGTCTGTCTCAGTTCTGTCAGGCGTATGACTTTGAGTACCTGACCGGCCGCGTCTGGATCGGCTTCTGGCTCATCTTCATCGTCCTGGTGATTGTGGCGGCAGAGGGAAGTTTCATGGTCCGCTACATCTCACCGTTCACCCAGGAGATCTTCGCCTTCCTCATTTCCCTCATCTTCATCTACGAAACCTTCTCCAAGCTCATCAAGGTGATAGATTTTTACTTTTAACACTTGGAATGAGACAGATAATCCAGCATTCAAGATTAGTTCAAATAACCTTGAATGCTAGCAACCAGTGAGGCTAGCATAAGGTCATTGATCACTATGGTAACTAGCATAGTGATCAATGACGGCAGATAAATGGTTTTCCAGTAACTAAGTTGTTTCTCCACCATTAGCACATCTAGCAGTGAGTACATGAGGATGATTGACAGCGCTAAGCCCCTCCTCTTGTCTCTAATTGGTTGTTTTTGCTGCATTTCTTCAGACAGCAATGGCAGCTCAGGGAGGAGATTGATCTTTTCACAGATTATCTGTCTCATACTCTAACGGTTTGGTGGCAGTTTTAACAAATGTGAAAATATATCAAGTAACCAAAATAAATAAACAAAACAGTCAAACAACAGTTAAACAATGAATATCTTCTTATTAAGCTAATCCCTCTCAGTGTGGCTAACGGTGGTAGCATCTTCTTGCTTCCAGGTGTTTAAGGAGCATCCGCTGATGGCGGTTTACCCGTCGGACTCCACTGTGGATGTGGACGGTCCGGTCCTCAACCAGCCCAACACGGCCCTCCTGTCCTTGGTGCTCATGATGGGAACTTTCTTCGTTGCTTTTTTCCTCAGGAAGTTCAGAAACAGTCGCTTTCTGGGCGGCAAGGTATCAGTTTTCACCTCCAACTGTTGGGAGTTTATGCTAACAGGTTAGCATCATATTATGCGTTTTTTGCGTCATCCTTCTGGTGTACAGACACATTTTATAAATAATGGGAAAGTGAAGATTCTTGAGATTCCAACGATGCATGACGATCAAATAAACACAGTAAACGTTTTTAATATGAAAATATGTCCGACGCTCCGTTTGAAGTCAATTGTGTTGGTGTACCATTTAGCATTAGCTTTCTCTACATAGCTTGTTTGTGTAGCATTTAGCATTAGCTTCCTCTACATAGCATGTTGGTATAGCATTTAGCATTAGCTTTATCTACACACCGTGTTGGTGTAGCATTTAGCATGTGTGAAACTAATCTTTATGATTAGCGCTCTAAGGTTAGCACAGCTAACTCTTCAGTTGGCGATCTTCACTACTGGTTGGACTGTAACATTGTGTATGATAGCATAAAATAGCAGGTATTAGAATAAAGCAGTGTACCAGCAGTGGAAACGAGGGATTCTCTGCCTCATTCAGTTGAGATTAGGATCTTATTAACCATTCCAGCTGCCATAATCCTGGTTAATTTGCTGTTTTTTGACATTTTCTCACTTTTCTTTCTCAGGCTAGAAGAATTATCGGCGACTTTGGGATTCCCATCTCCATCCTGCTGTCCGTACTGGTGGATATCTCCATTCCTGACACCTACACTCAGGTGACCTCCGGCTGTGGCGTCCGTCGCCGTCGACGTTACGGCGGTCTCATCTCTTTACGTTTGTCCTCCAGAAACTCAATGTGCCGTCTGGGTTTTCCGTCACGTCTCCCGACAAGAGAGGCTGGCTCATCAGTCCGTTCGGAGACAAGCAGCCGTTCCCAACATGGATGATGGGAGCGTCCGTCGTTCCCGCTCTCCTCGTCTTCATCCTCATCTTCATGGAAACGCAGATCACCTCGTGCGTCTCTCTAGCGACACATCAGGATGTTTACACATCGTTTACGACTCGTTTCAGGGCCAATGGAGACAGAAAACTCAGAAATGCTGATATTAATCTCATGTAGCTTCAAGTTTTCTCCAGAACATTTCTGAGGTTGCAAAGTTTAAAATTTGTGCCAAAAAACAAAATGTTGTAGTTAATCTGAGAAATTCTTCAGAAAAATAAATACATTTCTGAACACCAAAAGTTTTAAATTTGCGTAAAAAGTTTTGAAATTCCTGAGATTGTCAAAAAATTTATTTGGTAGAAAAATTTATAAATTTGTAATTGACAAATTATCTAAAAATAATAATAAAAATTTCTGAAATTAAAAAGAAGAAAGTTTGAAAAAAAATTGAGATTGATCTGAAATTTGCAACCAAAAAAAACCCTTGAAAATTTCTAAGATTTCAAAGTTTTAAGCTTGGAAAAAAATGTGGAAATTTTAGTTTCCACAAAGGTTTTCTAGCAATTTGTTGACTTTTAAAATTCCAAAAGTGATTTTTTTTTTTTTGTTTTTGTAATTTTTTTTGTTTTTTTGTAATTTTCTTGAAAATGTCTGACATTAACCTCTGAATGTGTTTTCAAACAACTTTTCAACCAGTGAAGCTCAGAAAGTTTCAAGTTTGTTTCTATAAAATGTTTAATCAGAAAGTTTCTGAGTCTTTCTAACAAATCTTTGGTTTTGAAGCTCAGAATTTTCCAGGTTTATTTTCCTGAATGTTCCTGAGTCTTTTCTCTGATATCTGTTGGTATTGTTCGGCCCTGATTCGCCGTCGTTGCCCTTTCTGCTCATGTTTCTCTGGTTTTCTGGACTCAGGCTGATCGTCAGTAAGAAGGAGCGCCGCCTGATGAAAGGCTCCGGCTTCCACCTGGACCTGCTGCTCATCGTCGTCCTCGGCGCCGTCTGCCCGCTCTTCGGCCTGCCGTGGCTCACCGCCGCCACGGTGCGCTCCGTGACGCACGTCAACGCGCTAACGGTGATGAGCAAAGCCACGGCGCCCGGCGAGAAGCCCATGATCCAGGAGGTGAAGGAGCAGCGGCTGACCGGCCTGCTGGTGGCGGTGCTGGTCGGTGAGCAGAAACCAGCACAGCTCTTCCTTCCACTCAGTTTTCCAATGATAATATAAGGGGACTAATTTAATGCTACTGCGGTAAAAATTAATTTTCAGAGAGAGTTTTTGTTGACTTTAGGTCAAATTTACCTAAATTTTAAAAAATCAGCACCAGTTTTTAAAAATTCATCAATATTTTTTAATCAACATGTTACTGTTTACTAGCACAATTGTTCCTTCCACTGAACTTTCCAGGTTTTCAGTTTTTGGCAGCAGTGAAACAAAATTATCAACATTAAAATATATAAAAACCAGCTGGTAAAACTGCCCTAATATTTTCTTAAAACATGTAATTTTCCTTGCAGTTTTTCCTTCCACTTATTTTTCTAAATTTTGGATTTCCCCTTCACTGTAAACCAAAAATATTAAAATTGAAATAAAATTAATCAGTTTTATTTGTAAAATCAGACACATCTTTCAATTAATGTGTTTTTCTTCGCAGTTTCTCCTTCCACTTAATTTTCCAAGACTTTGGTTTTCGTCAGCTATAAGACAGATTGAGCCAAACTAAAATAAACACCACTTCTTTTTTTGTTTTGTTGGTAAAATTAATATTTTTCAGATAGTTTTTCCTTCCACTTAACTTTCGGGGTTCTACCTTTTGTGAGCCGTAACCCAGAATGATCAGACTGAGCGTAGTGAACCTCCCAGGCGTTCCCGGCGGTGTGATCATGTGACTCTCCTGTGTCGCTCCAGGCATGTCCATCGTGATGACCGACGTCCTGCGCCACATCCCGCTCGCCGTCCTCTTCGGCATCTTCCTCTACATGGGTGTCACCTCGCTAACCGGCATCCAGCTCTACGAACGCATCACGCTCATGGTGACTCCCGCCAAGCACCACCCGGACCACATCTACGTCACCAAGGTAACCCGGATCCGTGGCATCTGGATTTCAGCTCCAGGTTTGCCACGGATTTGCTCCCCGGCCGCATGACGTCTGTGAATCTGGTGCAATAGTTGTTTTAAATCGGATCTTCATTAACCGTCCTCCAGGATTTCTAAATGTCTTCAGAAACTTTGGCTCCATTTTTAATTATTGTCAGCAGTGGCTTTCAACTGCTAGCTAAAGAGTTAGCTGTGCTAACCCAAAGGCAGTAGCTATAAGCATTAGCTCTGCTAACGCTAAATCGCTACACAAATATAGTAAACAGCACAATTTATAACTGTTGTACTCAGCAGAAGCTATCAGTGAAGTGCTACACCAATAAAGTATTTAGCAGAAGTTAGCGCTAATGTGCTATAACAGGATGGTATTTAGCAGAGGCTAATGCTAAATCGCTAACTTTAATTAAGGGAAGCTAAATGCACTCAACATTTTCAAAGTTTAAACATTTTATTGCTTAGAATTCAGACAGCATTCCTTTAGCAAACTCTTGTTTAATTTCCCTTTGGGTTCATAAAGTATTTTTGATTTTTAACTTAATTGAACTGAAAGGATGAATCTGCAGCTAAAAAATCCTTCTAATGTGAGGAAAGTTCAGAACTTTCTGCATCACATCAACACAGGTTGTTATTAGGACATTTTCTTTCTTGTAGTTGCAGATGAAGCTAAAACTACCAGTAGAGCAGTGGAACATATTTACAGACAGTTTTTCTTTTCATCTAAATACAAAATGTTTATATTTTTTAACATTTCAGGGGTTTTTTTGTCTTTTTTTTTAGTCTGTTTTCACCATCAGAGGCCTCAGACTCACATCAGTTCACCCAGTGTCCACTAGATGGAGCCAGAAACGCATATTTTTGTTTCCCTGATGGAGGAGAGACTTTGTGGCTGTTCTGTGCTTCAGGTGAGGACGTGGCGTATGAACATGTTCACCGTCATCCAGCTGGCCTGCATCGTGGCGCTGTGGGTGGTGAAGTCCACCGTGGCGTCGCTGGCCTTCCCCTTCATCCTCATCATGACCGTGCCGCTGCGCCGCCTCGTCCTCTCCAGGATCTTCGAGGAGCGCGAGCTGCAGGCGGTACGTCTGGCCAACGCCGGCGCGGTTCGGCGACACAGCGGCGGCCATGTTGTTACTCAGATTAAAGCTAATTTCACCCCAGATTTTTTTTTTTTTCACTGGAAAATTTTTTAAGAAATTACACAGATTAACTTTAAAATAATAATTAGATTTAAATGTTTATTTTTCTTCAAGTTTTTACCATAAAGAGACCAAATTCATTCTGGAGCCACAGTAACTTTAGAAATATAATAAATGAAAATAAAATATCTTCATTAAAACTGTTGAGCAGATTTTTAATTAGTTTCATCATCCAGTTTGTTTTAGCTTTAATCTAATCTTTAAGATAAAATTTACCCCGTAAATTAAAATGTAATTACTTTTCATTACCTTTTACCTTTTTAACACAAAGTTAATTGTTTTCAACCAGTTATGGCAAAAAGTTAAAGCCTGAATTCTTAATATGTTTAAAATGTTTTCAAATAACTTTATTTTTCTTTCATGAAACAAATAAAATATAACAATTAACCTGTTAATAATAAAGAATTTCACAAGTTTATCAGTTAAATTGTACAACAATAAAGTCTTAATAATAGAAGAATAAACTTGTAAAAATATGACGCAATCCAGACTGAAAATTGATTGGTCTTGGTTACCATGGTTACTTTGACTAAGACGACTTCTCCTTTGCAGCTGGACTGCGACGAAGACTCCCCCAACTTTGACGAAGACGGCCGAGACGAATACAATGAGATCCACATGCTCGTCTGAAGATCAGAACCCGGTTCCTCCTGCGGCGCCGCCGGACCGAAGCACACAGACGCAGAACCGAGTCACACACTGGATGAAGACGCAACCAGGCTCCGTTTTCACCCAGAAATCAGACGCTTCAACATCTTATGGATCCTTTTGTCCCTTTAACTTCTCTGCAGGTCTGGGGAAAAGTGCAATGGGGAAACAAACATGATTTATTTTCTTTTTGTAAGGAGAAATCAGAACTGCGTGTAGTTGAGCTGCCGTTATCGCTTTCACTTTTAGAAACTAACTTCTGCCAGCTGAACTTCCTGGCCGTCTTTAAATGTCGTTTTATGGTGGAAACTCAGAGGAAATCTGTTTGTAGTTTGACCCCTGAACTTATAAATATATAACTCACACCCACCCAACCTTCATTTTCTACTCTGTGTTTATTTTCTGGTGATTTTGTGTAAAATTCAGTCAAAAATCTGAATTGTGTTGAAGGACAGAGAGCGAATAGTTAATGGGACAAAAAAGACTGATTTTTAAATTCAATCTGTTGTTGCATCACCGTTATGTAAAGGTTTTGGTGGGAATTTAGTGGATTATGTCACAATATTTCTGCTTTACAATGACATTTTTTTACTGATTGTTTAATCTATTTTTTAAAAACCTGGTTCAGAAAGATGGCGGTGTATTAATGCCGTTGTAGATGGAAAAAGCAAATTTCTGTCAAAAAGCAAAAAATTTGGAGATCTTAGATTGGAAATTTTTCAGTTTTTTTCTAGAAATTTTCTAAAATTGATTTCAAACTGAGTTTTTTTTTTTCAAGCTAATTTTTGACTTCAAACATTTTCAGATTTTCAAACATCAAAATTTGTCGACATTTGAAACTTCCTGAGATTTATTTAAACATTTTTGCATTTTTTCAAGAAAATGTTTGACTTTTCAAATTCAGAATTTTTTAAAAATTAATCTCAGAAATCTAGAAAAATCTCTAAAAGTTCTGAGTTTCAAAAGTTGAAAATTCTCAACTTGAAACTCAGAAATGTACTTTTTTTGCAGAAAATTTCTGAGATTAATCTAAAAACTTCTGGATTTTTTGGTGAACATTTACTCCTTGTTTTTGCCTGCAATACGCCGTCATGCAAAAGACTCATTGTTGTACAACTTGAGAAGCAGTTGCAGTTCTGTTGTTACTTGTTAATCGCTAACAGGATCATCTTGACGTAACGTTACGAAAAAAATCACGTCAGCAGAAAATCTTACTTGAGCATCAAGACCTGCTCCTTGACGTTAGCCTGAGCAGCTAACTGCAAGCTGCTAACTGCAAGCTGCTTAGCTACAATCTTCTACACAATTTCAACAAGAGAATGTCAATATGTTAGCTAGTTGCTAATGTTCTCTTTGCTAGCATACATTAATCAGTTTGCTCTGAGTTGCACCAAAGTTGGTTGTTGTTGCTGCTTTTTGCAGGTTGGAAACACGAAGTAGTGCCTCAGATCAGGGAGTTATTTCATTGGTTCTTCATACTGTGACCCTCTCATCTGAAACCCAGCAGCTTTTTGGATAGCTAGTAATGCTAATGTTAGCTAATGTGCTAACACTAGCGTTGCTAATAAGGTTCAGCTGAACACAACGATCCCAGTTTATAATTACTGTTTGTTTCTCTCTTTGTGGAAAAACTACAAATTACTGAATATGTAGTTATTTTATGCTCCGACTCACTTTCTGAACTCTTTAACAAGTTTAGAAATCAAACATATTGTGTGTCTCTACTGCCCTACTTCATTTGAGCCTGCAGGGTTTCTGTCTCAGGGGAATCTGACCTTTGCTCTGTAAATACTCCCAGCACCAGTTGGACTGTTTGTGTACATAAAGTGAGCGACGACCAAACTCACTCAGAGGAGAGACCGGATTAAAGAGGCAACGTTTGGCCTGTGAAGTGAGGCAGACTGTAAAGTATGGAGGTTTATTTCCCTGGCTGATCTTTGCAGTGAGCTCACGCCTGCCGCGGCGGCGCTCACTGGAAACGAGCCGCTTCGTATCGGACCTCACCGGGTTCCTTCTGTTCTGCTCATCATTCAGCTGAATGTCACTTTTGTTTGTTTCTCACAGGTTTTGAAAGTTAAATCACATTTCAGCTGCATCCAAAGGCCTCCTGCCCATCATTTAAAAACATCCAGTAGCTTTTAAACAAACTGGTTTTATTTGTAATTATTAGTTTAATGTTTAAATCTGAACTTTTCTCAAATAAATGAAAACTAGCAGCTCTGACTATTTAGCCTTTTTATGTGTCAAATAAAAACTGTAAAAGCTCTAAATCTCTGTTTGAAACTAAAGTTTGTGTAAATTATATTTGTTATATAAAAGTAGAAAATTTTATAGGAAACTTTTCGTGTTTTTCTTTTTGTTTTTAAGATATTTTTTCATAAAAAAAACTAATATGCAAAACTTTTTATTAAATTAGAAAATTATTATGTTTATTTTAGTAGTGAGTAAAATACATTATATTAAATATAAAAATTACAAACCACAAGTTACAGCCATGGAGTTTCAGGGCCAAAGTAAAGTTTTTAAAAAATATATATTATTGATTATAAAGACACAAAAATGGTTTTATTGAGAAAAGGCGTTGATATTAAAATCTGAAGTTTTTCTTTTAAATAAACTGTTGTTTATTGTTTCTAACTGATAACCACCTGATGCTGATGTATTAAAAGATCAAATATTTGTAAAACTAAACACAAGATATTCATCAAACTTCATTTACATTTTTTAATGAAATTCTAATAAAACTGCAGCTTCATTTTTCTAATATTTGACATTTTTCTGGTTATATTCCCACTTTATTCTCATTATTTTGACTTTATCTTCATGACTTCATCCTTTATTATGAATTTTAACAACTTTATTCTGACAACATTTTGACTTTATTCTCATCTGAATTTATTAAAATAAATAATCACCTTATTTTTATTTTAAAAATAAACTACATATTTGACATAAATCAATGTGATTAGTTATAACAATTATTTAATATAATTATCCTCAATTACTTTATAAGTTCATTATTACTATAAGAATTATTACAATTATAATCAGATATGAATTATTATAAACCACATTATTATTATTAAAATAATGTTTATAATACTGTTAAATTTAATTATTTTGATGCTTCATAATGTATTATTTTGTAACTAATTTGCAATAAGTTATTTAAATAATCTATTATAATTTGTAGTATTATAAATAAGAATTATAACAGTTTAATAAATTATGCTGTATTATATGTATTAATTTATTAGTTTTTTTTATATAGTTTTGCAATGTTTTCAATATATAGTACCATTTTATTAATATTCTGATTTTATTTTCATCCCTAACATTCAGTCATAATCATCATATATTTTCACAAACATAACAATCAGATTAGAAACTATCCAGGTTACCATGGAAACCCTGATTACCCGTTTGTGTGTCAAAGGTCAGCTGGATCCATGTTAAAATACCAGCGATGAAAAGACAGTGATTTTAAATTTCTGCAAATGATGTGACTTCTCCACGTTTCGTCGCCACGGCAACAAGGCGTACGACCCAGGGTGATGTGACTCGGGTCGAATCGACCTTCATCACTCTAGTGGAGACCTGATGCGTGAGCACAACTCTTCCTCATGACACAGACTGCAACAGAGATGAACTGATGCACATTCATTCATTCAGTCAGTCATTCATTCAGTCACCAAGACTGTAAAGACGTTCCACAACTGTTCTTCATTATATTTTGTCTGAAATAAAAATGAATGATGTGACACTGAAGTACTTATTTCTGTCCTAATCTATGTTCCTGGGAGACCAAGAGGTTTTATAGTTTATTATGTTTCATTACAGCCAATGTTCAAAAAATGAAACTATGTATGGAAAAAGCTCAGAGGTTAACGCTATAATGTTAATATAATGTTGTTTTTAAAGTGTAATCATGTAAGAACACATTCTCCATTTTAAATTCTAATGAACATTTAAGACTGGAACTGGCAGACATTTTAAAAATCCAAACAAAACATCAGAAACAACAAAACAGTTTACATTAAGGCATCAGACTGAAGACTTTTATCATTCAGTTTTTGGTAGAAAGAGAAACAAGATAAATCAAGTGGATATTATTAAGCTTATTGTAATTTATTAATTGATTTGTTGCCTCAGCAACAAATCATGTCAATAAACACATGAAGCTGAATTGTGTCTTAAATCTTTTTATTCATTTTACAAATCAATCATGATCAACAAAATGTCCTTTTTTTGACAAAATAAAGTTAAATCACATTTATGTTATTAAAATATGTGATTGCATCAATATTTGCTTAGATTTGTTTTATCCTCTCATTTTCTTGCTGGGAAATAAAGTCCTCCTCCGCGGTGGTTCTCTTGCAGCTGGAAACAATATCTTGCTAATGAGCTCGCTGTGTTCCGGTCGGATGATTATTGGTGTTACGCACCGCTCTCACTTCCGCTAAAGAGACTTGGACGAATGCTAAGCGCTATTAGCAGCCACGGAGGGACGGAAAGAACCGCCTATAAAGAGACAAAAACGTTCCTCTAAAGTTTCTCGTTTGAACCAAGAAACGATCATATTTTGCCCCTCTTTGCTCCCTTGTTACTGTTTTCTGTAATTTTAAATATAATCATTGGGAAACATCAACTCCGTGCGGTAGCCGCTGCTGCCCGCTCCCTGGCGGGTCGGCTTGCACCGGCGGCGGAACATCAACATTTTTCCTAAACCTGACAGGTTTTGGCAAAAAGAGTCCAAAATGTGGGATTATTTTCATCTGAACGGAAAACATCTCAGTTTAATGGGTGAACTGAAGAACGGAAGTGGCGTGTCTGTCCTCGGCGGGAAACTCCAGGCATCGAGCTACTTCCTGACAGCTAACAGGTTTTTAATCTAATAACTTTTATCTGTTACATCATATAAATACAATGAATGACATTTTGGGATTATAAATATCTACTTTATTAATATTTTCATACTTCAAACGTGAGAAATGAAGGCTGTTACTAATGCTCTAAGTTTACTTTAGAATTTTTTAAAAAGTTAATGGGAAATGTTTAATTTCTCATCTGATTTTAAACTTTAAATGTTTCACTAAAAGTGATGTTTGTACTTCATACTAAGCATTATGGTTTTTATATGTTTCTTTCTCCAGCTTAACAAGGTAAAGCGAATTGAGAGAAATTCTTTTTACTTGATTGCTTGATTAAACATCAGAATAATTGATCAGCTCTTGATTTTTAAGATTGTTTACAGCTGCAGACCCAGATTACAGTTTTGTTGTTGCGACTAGGCCTGTCGCAATAAGCTATAAATCATTAACTAAAATAATCTTAATTTTTGTTTGCATGATTTATTGTTTTTCTCTTTCTACAAAAAAACTGGATGTTAAAAGCCTGATATCTGGTGCTTTGATGTCACTTTTGCTTACAGAGTTCCTAATTAATTTTATTTGTTGTTTCTGTTTTTGTTTATTTATTTAAAATGTCTTCCAGTTCCAGTGTTAAATGTTCATTATAATTTAAAGTTTATTGATCTTTGAGATGGCCATTACCATCATATTAGCTGAAAATGGTCTCAAAACAACTATATTAATGTTTATTGCAATAATTTCTGATTTATTGTCCAGCAAAGTGTGTTATGTTTTCAGGCCTAGTTGCACCTGTCGCCATTGTACAACAACAGAAGTTGCTTCCACATTTGGCTGTAAAATTTTCAGTAACTTTGCTGTTTTTCAGTGTAAATTAGTTTTTGTTGGTAAACAGTTTCCGGGTTTTTCTACAGGTGTAAGGGCTTGAAAAGGTTTAGTTTAGATGTTTAATGAGTCTTTGTGGCCGCGGCTCCATCAGGATCCAAACTACAACAAATGGTGAATAAACTTGGACTGACGCGTCGCTGTCCAGTCTTTCCACGCTGGTGTTCTTTCCGTTACTCCCAGTTCCCAATTAAGTTTCATTTAACTGGAGCTGCATAACCACATTTTATACCTTTAATTACCAAAGACAGAAAACATGACATGCACAGTAACATCCAGGCTGTGAAACGCTGACTCAGCAGTAATTGAGCTCTAAGCCGTTTCTGTGGTGGTGAGGTGAACACACAGAAAGGGCAGGAAGAGCGTGATAACTACCCCGGGGGCGATTAACGCCAGCAGGGTGCGCAGTGGGGGGTCCTGGACCTGGCTGCACTGGGAGAAGAACGTCTGGTGGACCTCCAGGAAGACGCTGTCCAGCAGGAACCTGTGATCCAGGCACCCGCTCCGCTTCAGAGAGCTGTCCACACACATCTTCAGGCTGTTGTAGAGGCTGCAGGAGGGAGAGAGAGCGCAAGACGGAGGTGAAGCATTAGCACCTCATCGGTTCAGCTGTAGAGTGTGGGAAATCCCCACACTCTACTGGTAACTGGTTGCTAAGATGTGGTAACTGGATTGTCCAGGCCGTCTTTAAACGCACCACGAGTGCACCAGAGTTTCCTTCTAAACAGTCACTGCGTTTCCATCACATTTCTGTGGAGGACTTGTCTTTGTCTTATTCAGGCGCTGGAGCAACAAACGGCTCGTACCTGGGAGCGTTTTGGGGAAACCGCAGTCGGCCATTTTACAAACGAAATATGGATTCATCATGTTAGAGTATTCCTGTCACCATAACAAATATTCCTGAACGATAAGTGGTCCCAGATGTTACTGTGATAAATGATATCATTTTGAGCCCATTTTCAACTAATATAATTTTAATGGCATTTTAAATGTTCAAAACAAATATAATGAATTATGAAGTCTCTGTAAGTAAAATTATCCTTCAAAAATGTTTAGTTGAGATAAAAGCTTCAGACTGAAACTTTTATCATCCAGTTTTTGGTAGAAAGAGAAAAACAGTAAATTATTGGGTCCATTTTAATTAATGGGTCCATTTTAATTCATCATGTGATTTATGGATTTATTTCTTATTACGGCACGCCTCTATTGGAATGACAACTTTTTATAATTGTGTGACACTGTGGGGGAAAAAACAAACCATCGTCCTCTTACTACTTCCTGTCATCTTCTTTGGTGTTTCCACCAGTAGTAACATCCGACTGTTGATATGTTGATCATTGATACGACTCAAAAATATAATTTTTTTCTGAAAATTGGCGTGTTTTCATTAAGCAAATGTATTTTCGTAACTTTCCTTTGCATGCAGATATTAGCTAAACTATTAGTTAATCCAAGCCATGTTTTTGTTTCTGATGTATCAATACATCAGAAACTGTGTTTAAACTTTGTTACGCTATTTAACAAGAATAATAATCTTATTTTTCATCCCGTACTCGACTTTCCCGCTTTGTTTGGAGGGAAACTCTGGTGTTTAACTAGCAAAAATGAATTTTTTGCAAACGGGGGAAAGAAATTCAGTTTTCTTCTTCCAGTAAAAGTCTTGAATGTCTTATGAAGTGAAAAAATAAGATTCAGGAGGAAAACATCCGGTTGTCGATGGAGGAATCAAGCTGCAGGGTGCCGATGATCTGCAGACACATCGGTGGAGAAACAGTTAAATCTCCAGAACGTCCGAATGTTTTTGCCAAAGTTCAGACCTGATCCGAATCCAGAAGCTAAAAGCTGAAAACCAGAACGATGGCAAGAAATATGGCTCGAATTGTTGGAGAGAAAATCAGAGATCTGCCTGATGATCTGAGGCCAAAGAAAGGCTTCGCCGCTGATACTTGAGAGGAAATCATAGTTTAATATAATGTATAATATCTGGCATCGGAATAAACATTTCTGGGTCGAGTTATGTGTTATTAAAGCAGGAAAAAGGAAAGCAAAGCTGCACTTTCAATCATGTGATCCAGTCGGACGCCATGAGCCAAAAACATCTCGCCTCAGTGACTCCAAGCTTCTTCTGAAGGAGAAACCACCCTCTGCTTGAGGGCTAGCTTATATTTCATGGTCAGATATTAAATTGTCATATCCTGAAGATGTGGAGACAAGCAGAACCTCAATAAATCATCACAAACCTCACAACCACTCATTGTTACATGATTTCAGAGTGGAAAACATCTGGGACCGAACCGGGTCTTGCAGCTGGACCCAAATTACACTGTCAAAAATTAACAGCAATAATTTGGTTAATCTAATCTGTAGCAAAAGTTACTCATTCATTTAAAAATGTCTAGATTTCAAACTATTTACTGAGCAAATGTTTGGCTAAAGACCAAACATTTAGTTAGCAAGTTAATAATTTTGTTTGAGCTAAATGTTTAGCTTGCTAGCTATATTATAATAGTTAGGTAAATTATTCTTTTGGTAACTAAAAAATTGAAGCTAAATGTTTAGCCTACTAACTAAATATTTAACATAAATCTTGCTAACAAAATATTGAGTTAAGAGCTAAATTATTAGATTCAAACTACACGCTGTTGCTGTTTCTGCTCGTCCGTCCAGCTAAGTCTAAGCTAAGCTTAGACTTAGCTGGACAAGCTAAGTCTAAGCTAAGCTTAGACTTAGCTGGAGTCTAAGTATGTAGTTTGTATGTAGCTTTATGCTACGGGCTTGGCATTAAGCTAGGTATGTAGTTTGAATTGAAGCTAAATATTTAGTTTAAAGCTAAATATTAAATCAAATTGTTAAAGCCAAGCTAAACATGTAGCTCTAAAATGGCTAAATATTTTGTTAGCGCTAAGATGGCAAGATATTTAGTTTACAAACTTTAAACTAAACATTTATATTGCTAACTAAATATTTAGTTTGGACATAAATCTAGCTTTCTAACAAAATATTGAGCTGCAAACTTAATATTTTGTTTTGAGCTTAAAAGTTTTGTCTGTAAATTAAATATTTCATTACAAACTGATATTTATAGATGAATATGTAACATTCTGAAAATATATTTTTGGAAAACGAACCCCCAGGTCTCCCTGTTATTTCAGGCTAAGTGACCCAAATAGTTCCAGTTCATTTTTGAGCGTAGCTTCAGAACCGTCCTGGGCCGGTTTCATGACCCAAACCGTTTGAGAGAAGAACCTTTAAAGGCGCTTGTGAATCATCAGATATTTACGGTTTGACGGCCGGCCATGGGCAGTCCTGCTGATAGCCGCTCGTCTCCATGCTCCGGTTGAAATCGGACCTGCAGTTCTGGACACTGAAGTGAAACCGGTTCTGGTTGCAGGGGGGGATGACGTCAGCGTCGGTTTCTGGAGGAAACAAGCGTGATGAGAGCCACTGTTGGTGGGTTTAAATGCGTTTTTTTATTATTACTCTGCACATAATTGATAACTGTGTTGTTTTAATGCGCAGCCTCCAGATTTAAACTTTGTTTCATTTGGACCCGGTTCGGGTTTATATAAAATACAGCAGCACATTTTCTTTAAGGCCGCGTTCTGACAGGTTAACGAGCCAAAAGCATTAAATCCACAGCGTTTCGCTACAAGTTCTAAATATTTCTGTTGGAACCGGCTCTGAGGCTGGACTCGGTCCATTTCTGACATTCTTGTTATTGTTTCTTAAATTATTCAGCGATTTGCTGTGAAAACTATCCGCATGCAGCTGCTTGTTGTTTCACTGCTGCAGAAAATGTTTTCACCCCTTTCATATTTGTTCGGTCACTGGAATATTCGTCAGAAGAAGTAAAACCATCGATTTCTGTTAAATCACAAAAAGGTCTGCAGGTTTAAAACGACGGATCAACAAAACCTGCCTGTAAAAGTAATTGCACCTAAATCTAAACGCTCCACCAATGGCGCCATCTAGTGTTTGTGATGTGGAGGCAACTGGAGCCACAACGCTTTGCAGAATTGTTGTCATTAATGTCAACAATCAGGTTTTCCAGCACAAACTGATTGTTTTAGGTCATGACTTACATCCAGACTTTGGCTAGGCCACTCAAAGCCCAGTAGTAAAAGCCACTAACTAAAAAGTTAGTTCTGCTAAACTGAAAGCGCTAAACCAGATGATATGTAGCAGAAGCTAATGCTAAGGCTAAGTTAAAACGTTGATATCCACCGTGTATCGACACGTTTTGTGTTTCAGTTTCACCTTCAGATGGTCAAATCTGTGATTTCTCACATTTCAGGAAGTGATTCAGAAGATTTTAAACAGTTTACTATACAAACACAGCAATGCTTTCTGGGTAATGACATTTGCTGCAATGCAACAATACAGTTTATTTTGCTGAAGATAATGTCGTCATTTGTGTTCACACACAGTGGACATAAATGTTTGAATTTCACACTTTAGCATTAGCTTTTGCTAAATAGCCTATTGGTGTAGCACTTTGCATTAGCTTTGCTAAATAGCATATGAGTGTAGCACTTCAGCATTAGCTTTTGTTAAATAGCATATTGGTGTAGCACTTTAGCATTAGCTTAAGCTAAATAGCATATTGGTGTAGCACTTTAGCGTGAGCTTTTGCTAAATAGCCTATTGGTGTAGCAATTTAGCATTAGTTTTTGCTAAATAGCATATTGGTGTAGCACTTTGGCATTAGCTTTTACTAAATAGCATATTGGTGTAGCACTTTAGCATTAGCTTTTGCTAAATAGCATATTGGTGTAGCACTTTAGCATTAGCTTTTGCTAAATAGCATATTGGTGTAGCACTTTAGCATTAGCATTTACTAAATGGCATATTGGTGTAGCACTTTAGCATTAGCTTTTGCTAAATAGCATATTGGTGTAGCACTTTAGCATTAGCTTTTGCTAAATAGCATATTGGTGTAGCACTTTGGCATTAGCTTTTGCTAAATAGCATATTGGTGTAGCACTTTAGCATTAGCTTTTGCTAAATAGCATATTGGTGTAGCACTTTAGCATTAGCATTTACTAAATAGAATATTGGTGGAGCACTTTAGCATTAGCTTTTGCTAAATAGCATATTGGTGTAGCACTTTAGTATTAGCATAACAAATGTACCTGATTAGTGCTTTAGTTTTGTCAGCACCTGCTAAAGTTAGCTGTGCTAACCACTAGCTAGGAGCTTAGGAAGCAGAAGCTGTAAACCTGACCTCATATTAATCTGCTCAGATCGTTATCTTCAGTCTTTCTGCCCGTCGGTCAGTGAAGCAACGTTGTTTTCTGATTTTTGGACTCACTGGTTCTGGTCGAACATCTCAGTGTAACCTCACAGGTTTCAAATGTTTAAATCAGCCTAAAGTTTTTCATGTGTCTTTTGTCTATGGTGACTGAGTGTGAGAACATTACCTGCCCAGGAGGCTAAAAGTGACAGCAGAAGAACAGACGGCATCATCTGGGAAGATTTGACGTTCATCTGTGTGTCAGAAATATCCTGAATCTTCTTATTCTAACTCACAGGACGACCACATCATCTAAAATCAGAATAAATAAAAACATGTGGTACTTTCCCACACGCCAGTCTGCTGGGAAGCCAGACAGTCAGAGCATTTTAAGTTTAATATTTCTGTTTGCACGAAAGAAGAATCTGTATTTGGTACGCACCTCGTCAGTTGTGATCCGCTTGGTGTTTGTTTCCTCAGTCAAACCAGTTCAGTCCCAGTCAGAAGAACAACTGATGGGTCCAGTTTTACCTCTGGAGGTTATTAGTTTGAGCAACAGCAGTGGGCAGCCTGCTTCCTTTCCCAGGCGGGTTCTGGCCGATTCCCATCTCCATGTTTTGCCCCCAGACCCAAAAATACATGAACTACGACCCCAGAGTCACGGCGTCCGCATGTTTAATGTCCACTCGGAGGCCTTTCCCAGTTACAGCTGGAGAAAGTCCAGTGGGACTGGGATTTTTGAGTGAAGGCAGCAGAAATAATTATGTTTCTGGAATCTCTCGATATTAAAACTACATTTCTTGTTTAGGTCAACATGACTTTGCTTGAAGAAGTTGGAACAGAAAAGCTGCACTTGCATTGCTTTTTTTGGGATTCCAGCTGGAACTATGACTGCAACAGATAAGAAACAAAAAATGTGTAATTATTGCAGAAAGAGGGAGGAAGCGTTTCTATAGCAACCACCTTATGTCATCACCACGCCCACTCCATCAGAGAACGGGCCGAAGGTCTGAAGAGACGAAAACAAATCAGAAAATTAGGAATCAATTAGTTTAATTTGGACAAAATCTCTGAAAATGTAAAATAAATGACTTTATGAGCTTTAAAATCTCGTTTTGTTCCCATGAGTTTTTTCTGAATCATTTGAAAGGTTTTTATAAATCTCCAAACTAATATTCATAGACAGAAAAAGAAATCCATGCGTCTGATAGTCCGGGATATTTGGTTCGATTCAGCAACATTTGTTACATTTTCTGTTGTAAGGAGTCAAACTAGCAACCTTTGAGCAACCTGTTCCCCTCCTCACCTGTGGA
This sequence comes from Poeciliopsis retropinna, assembly GCA_010277075.1. Taxonomy (NCBI): domain Eukaryota; kingdom Metazoa; phylum Chordata; class Actinopteri; order Cyprinodontiformes; family Poeciliidae; genus Poeciliopsis; species Poeciliopsis retropinna. The sequence continues at coordinate 1,616,222 of VMRM01000037.1, read as the reverse complement.
GGCGCTGCAGCAAGAACCACTGAAGGAAACACTGAGAACAACTTCCTCCTTCACCAATCTAAAATGCAGATGAACTGAGTAATTTCCCCTGCTAGCGGTTCATTAGCTCGTTTGTTTTGGTCGTATTTTCCCAGAATGCCATGCGCCGTAGTCCATTTCCTGCTTCCGGACCGCTTGGCCTTCACGTCTACCGAACCCAGACTGAAGTTTTCAGTTTGATTTAACTGATTCTGTTTCAAATCTTTGTCAAAAGTCAGTCAGTGACCAGATTTCCCCTATAAATGACTGAAGTGTTCCAGCTTGTTGCCCCAACATCAGCAACTCAGAGTGATGAAGTGTTTGGATTGGCCTAGTTAAAGTCTGGGCTGGAATCCCACCAATGTGGCCGAATTAAAGCAATTCTGCTAAAAAGTCTGGGTTAAAACTTCCGGTGACGGAAAAGCCTGATTTCCAGCTGCTAACCATCAGTTATCAGGCTTAGCAGGTCGTGTTTAACGCCTGTTGTGATTATTAAATGATTTTAACTTCTCCTCGTGGCTGCTGGCGGAGGATCGAAGCCCCGGACGAGGCTGAACAGGAAAACAAATCTTCTCCCATTTGGAGCGGGACCTGTGGAAACTGTGGCCCGCAGCATGATGGCTGTCAGGCCAGAAACCATTGAAGCTTATTAAGGTGCCGTCCAGAATCCTGGGATAAGGATCCAGTCCTGCTTCCTGCTCCGGAGGAAAACCCTCCGGCTAATCCGGTTCAGACTTTATCATATATTCCAGACGTGTTAGATAATGTTCAGCAGCCCTGAAATCTCATTAATCTGCTGCTGCGCCGAATTATCAGGCTGAGTGGAAAAAGTGAGCGGCTTCATCCCGGATGGTTCGGTTCAAACGTCTCAGCATCAGGAGGAAACTCAAACGCTTCCACGTTGTTCAACTGATGCCCATTCAGGCGGAGTTGCTAAGCAGCGACTACACATAATAACCCACATAATGCGGCGCAGCGGCCGTGAGAAAACATTTCCAAACTGAGCAGACTGGAAACCAGTGCTGAAAGATGACTCCTGTTGGTGCCTCTGTCCATTTTTATCATCATGGAAATGGAAAGAGAGAAGAAAGAAAGTTCGATTCCCCAGTCAAATCCCCTCCAAACGATACGAAAGCTGCACTTTCTTCAGTTTATGAGGTTATTTTGAGAAACTAGAAAAGTTATTAGTTAAAGCTGTGGGCTTTTTTGCCAAGGCATGATGGCTACCTGCTGGACGATAAGTTATTAAAGATAATAATATTTCAGACCATTTTTAATATAATGCTGGCATAATAATAGTGAGACTGGTTCTGGTTCTCCTAAACCAGTTTTCTGTTGATGCTTTGGACAGTTTAGGCTGGAAGCCATTTTTGTTTTGGTCCTGGTTAATGGTCTTTAAAATAAAAATCTCTCCACATCCTGCAGTTTTTGTTGCTGTTGCAGCAGAAACCACTGATGGAGCTGGTAGCCATTTTAAAATTTTGCCTCCATTTGTAAAACTTTACAGTAGAGCTGATAAACACACTGACAGCATAAATACTTTATTTATGAATGTTGTCAAAATCCATTATTCTCATCTAATATTCAGTTTTGTTTTTTTGTGTGTTTTGGACAGAATAAATGCGCTTCCTGCTGCATGCTGAGCTCCCATGTGTTTGCTTGTGTGCCCCCTTGTGGCTGCTGTTGGTAAATATTTGTGGAGGTCGTTCAATCTGCTGGCTGAAGATCAGAGCTTAAAGTCAGGAGCTTCATGTAGCAACAACCAACCAGCCACTGTCTCCATGAAGCAGGCTGCTGCAGTGGCTCCCTGCTGGGCAGCTGCTTCCCCCTGTGGTAATTAGTCTCACCATTTTACAGAAGAGTTTTGGATTCAATACGTTGGAACGACACAATTTCTTATAAACTACGACGCTGTGAGAGGCGCCGGAGCCAGAAAAACCACAAACACACCATCCTCCCACCACTTCCTGTCGTCTTCTTTGGCGTTTCCACAGTAGTATCTGAACTCAGAATGTGAAATAAAGTTTCCATTGCAGTTAGGGAAATGAATCTGTTTCAATGCAGCTGAAAAACCAACTGAGAAACTTGAATTCTGATAAAGGAATTTATTTTCAAATTACTCAATTTTATGGTTAATAGAAACGCAACAGGGTTCTTAAAAGAACAAACTTTTCTTGTATCTGACATATTTAAGATTGCACTAAGATATCTGCCAAGAGGTGGACAGTTTCCAAAAATTTGAGTAAAAATTACATCATGAGATGAACCAAAATATAAAGTTAAGAGGAAATTTTGGTATTTTAAGGACCAAAATGACAAAAACTCATTTAAGTAACAAAATCAGGCAAAAGAACATTTTTCCAAATCAATTTATTTTAATAAGAAACTTGAACACAGAACTGCAGGTCTGTCTGGTGGATTTCTGTTTTGTTTCTCATTCAGTGGAGAATCCAGAAATTTTACTCAAGTAAAGGTAGAAACACTTTATAATAAAGTTACCTGAGTAAAAGTAAAAACTCCTGGGCAGTGATGTTTCCTCCCAGCTGTGCTGTAGTTGACCCGTCTGGCTCAGTCGGTAATATGACAGCAGTAGGACCCTGTCAGCGTGTTTACCTAACGGGCCGCTGACCTGCTACCGGTTCATCAGATAACCCCGGCCTCATTCCCGCCCCGGCAGTCGCTGCAGTGATGTTCGGCCTCCTGCTCGCTGTCCTCGCCCTCCCTGGACTTCTGCGTGGGGATCTGGTGTTCAGATGCCCGCGCTGCACGGCGGAGAACCAGATCGGCTGCCCGAAGGTCACGCTGTGCGCAGAGATCGTGCGGGAGCCGGGCTGCGGCTGCTGCCCTGTGTGCGCCCGCCTGGAGGGGGAGTTCTGCGGGGTTTACACGCCGCGCTGCTCCACCGGGCTGCTGTGCTCCCCCAGCATGGACGCAGAGTTACCCCTGCAGCAGCTCATCCAGGGATTCGGCCGATGCACGCGCAGTGTGGAGCAGGACCTGAGTTTGGACCTGCTGCCCACTAATGGTAAGAGGTTCATCCTCTTCATGAAACATTTTGCTCTAATGAGACGGATTCTGGTCACATTCTGCCAAAAGTCACTACCACTGACCCAGTTTACTCAATTCTTCTGATTTATGCAGCGTTATGTGTTTTCCAAGTAACTACACTTCCTTCATTAACTTATAACATGGGAAAATGTCTGGTTATAATCTGTCAATAACCTTTTCATCAGAATTAAGGAATTGTTTACTTAAAGAAAGCCTCAATATGTTGATGAAACACTTAAGTTGGTTTGTCTTATTTCAAGTTTACTTGGATATTTGCACTAGAAACTAGACCAAAATACTGGGAGAGATTTTGTGTTTTTGCAGTGCAGTTATAAAATGCTACATGTATTTAATACCTTGAAATTGGGCCTCTGTCTCTTTAAGAAGCTCCTGCTGTTTCTGAAGCTCCGCCTCCAGGAAGTGATCCCAACATGGCTCCTCCTTTTACCAGCGTTTCACTGAGCAGCAGCTTCTGTAACGAGCTCAGCAGATCCACTGCTAATTACTGCTGGCTAGTCTGAAGGAGCTAAGTGGGGGAGGAGCTTCATCTTGTAGGCGGGGCTAGGGCCACCCAGACGTTTAGCCGCTGAATGGTTGCCAGGGAGATGAAAGGATTTCTCAAACATGCATGAAAGAATCGAAGCAACACTGCAGGGAAAACATTATGACACGATGGAGGATAAAAAAAAAAGTTCATTTCAGCTTTGTAATTATTACATAATTGAATCTTAAACATTTTTTGTGAAGAGGGTTAAAAAAAGTGGTAATAAAAATAAATATATTCAGTGAAGAAGCCAATAGTTATGTCCAGCCAAAGAGGTTAAAGATGGGAAACAAATCCAGTTTCAAATGAAGTTTTTCAGTAATTTTGTTCAGTCTGACATTTTTTAAACCTTTTTGCCATTAGAGAGGTGAAGGAGGCTGTAAGGGCTGAAAGCCAACAGCATGTTTTCATAACAGATTTGGAATCTCTTCACTTTTTCTCCCCAGTCCACCCAAAGGCTTCACACCAAAGATGTAATGTTTTGGCAGGAGTTTTAACATAGTTTGAATTTCTCCTTTAATTTCTCCTGACTGGGAAATCCCAGAAAATATGTAATGGTCACCAAATGGTCTGCAAGCCGTCCAGCATGAACCGGTTTAGTCAGAAACTGGACGGAGTGAAACAGGAGGTAATAAAACTCGAATCAGATACAGTAGAGGTTTTAACCTCTTTATCTGGATGGTAGCAAAATATCACTAATTGGAAATAACATTTTTATTTTCCTTTTTTAGATGCCACCTACATAAAACATGTTTACTCTAAACAAATATCTGTGAAACCCACAGGAGGTCAGGAACGTCGGGCGTTTCTCTGCTGATCTACAGTGAAGGGGACAAAGTGCCAGTATTGATTTGTGAAAGTTAATGTTGACGTATGTAACGCTCCAAACCCACATCTGTGACCGTGAACAAGCAGTGAACCTGCCACAGGGCTCTTATTTTGAAGGGGTTCAGGAGACAGACCAGGTACATTGACATGGAGGTGAACTCCATGTTGTTAGGAAACATCTCCATGGCGACGATTTCAGCCTGATCGCTCAACCTCACCTTTTCTTGTAGCTGTGACCTCGAACTGAAAATGTGAACTTTTGTCTTCTGTCTTTTTAACTTCAAGCCACAAGTGAAGAAGATTTAATAGCAGAGAATAAAGAATCTGCCTCATGGCATCTTGTGTAACTGCAGCCGATGACATGATCGATTTTTCTGCATTCCCTGTTTGACTTCCCATCTTCTGTGTGCAGACCGCAGGAACCATGTGAAAACGAGCTTCGTTTCAGCCTGTGGTTTCCTCAGCCAGGCAGCATCAGCCTCTGCCTGGCTGAGCTGCACCTTGAAGATGTTTCTGCTGTTGCTCGGTGACGTTGCGCGCCAACATGTGAAGGATTAGCCGACCCTTTTGGGCTGTCCAGATTTCCATTCCTCCGCTGCTCCACTTCAACTACAAAATCAAAGTTTCTGGAGAAAGGAAATGAATTTGCTGTCTGTCCGGAGGAGCTGAAGCGCCTGCCAGGTGTGGCAGATCTGCCAGCGACACGGATACATCATCGTACAACAATATTTGTTTTAGCCGTCAACATTTCAACATGTACAGTATTTATGCAGGGCAGGTCTGTCGAGCGATGCATACTCTTCGTTCATCACGGCTCTGTTATTCTCGCTTAATTGAAAAGTTGAAACTTTATACGTTTTCCGCTGCCAGCAGCATCGCCGTTCTGTCAGTGTTTTCTCTGGAGAGCGAGAAAAGCACTTGGGAATCTGGCGGCCGAAGTCGGAAGCATCAAATCCAGCTACCACTTGAAAAACACGGAGGAAGAAGAGGAATTATTTCTGGAAGTGTCACCATGACAGAGACCAGACTTCAGCCTCGGCTTGATTTACTGGACAAATTCTCCATGGAGATGGAAAAATAAGTTGCTGACTTGATCTCAGAATTCAGTTTCTTTATTTTTGTGTTCCATGTTGTAAACACAAGTGTTGCAGAAAGCCACAGTGTTTTTATAAAGTCAGTTTGTACCAGTAACTAATCTTTCTTCAAAACTGTGAAGCCAGAATCTGTCAGATCTGAGAAACTGGAAAGTTAAACATCTAAAATCGCTAACATGCATCTAAAATGGAGAACGTCCAATTAAAACAATGACTAGAGCACATGTGAAACGGCTAACATGCACCAATAAAGGCCATCACACCTAACTAACTAATACATTAAAGTTGAGAATACACATTTAAAATGAATAACTAACAGTCTTAACATGGCTGCACACTAAAACAGCTAGCCTTCATTTAGAGTAGCTAGCATGCGTGTAAACGTTGCGCGGCGCGTTAGCAGCTCCTGGGATCAAAATGATTCAGGTTCATAAATCAAGATTTTAGTTACTGAAGAGTTAAAAATGCTGAATTGTCTTTTCTTCCCAAACATTATAAATATTTCAATAAACCCCAATTATGTTCTTCCTGTAAATATTTTAGTGAAATTAGACTTGCTGTAAATTTAACGGGGGTCATAAATCCAGTGTAAACAGATCTCGGTGTGTTTTAATGGCGTGGCTTCGCCGCGGCTCCCCTGCAGGAGAGTCTCTGCTGGAACTTGCTCTCCTCTCCGCTCTGCTCTCTAATTACTCCAGGAGGATACGTGATGGATGAAGCTGCAGCCGATCGGCGTGTGGCTGCCTGCTGATGAGCCAGCCGGCTTCTCCGTTCGCCGTTTCTGACTTTACCTGAGGAGTAAATCTTTTGCGCTGCTGCTGCTGGACTGCAGGTCCAGTCCTGTTGGATTTGTTCCTGACGAGGTTATAACAGCTTCGGGTTTTTACTGTAGTTTAGTTTTATGTCATTGTGACAGTTTGTTTGTCTAATGCAGTTAGTTTTAGATTTAGCTTAAATACCGTGTCGGTGTAGCGCTTTAGCATAACTAACGCTTTACGGTTAGCACAGCCAACTTTATTGGTAGCTTAGCCCACCAATAAATAAGCCTTTTTTCGTCTAAATGCTGCAAAATCATTGTTTTCCTCCGTTCATTAACTGAATCAAAATCATTTAAACTTGCTACCTCTATCAAGGAATGTGCCGTAGAGTTTTTATTTATTTGAGGCGTGACCTCAGTCTCACATCAGCATGCTAGAAGTCAAAGTAAACTAGAAATCGAGTTTTGGTTTAGCTGGTGACGTCGGAGTGGAGAAACTGGTCTGTAAGAACCAGTGAAAGTTGGTCCAGTCCTCGCTGACTGAGTTCAGGTCGTCAACGATGAGCTGCTTCAGTGAGACGCCGTCGAGGTATCCTGATCAAATGAAGGAACCATTCCTGTAGGAGAGCAACCCGAGGTTGAGCTGCAACAAACGTCTGGTGTTTCTGGACCAGATGTTAGGACTGCGATTTGAGTCTCGACCCTCAGTTTTTATTTCATGGGTTCTGAGCTGAAAGGTTTCAACGTGGCAACTTCTGAGGTTGCAACCAGACAGCAAACAGGCAACTGCTGAAAGCATGAACTACCCAGCACCTTTGAAGTGTGGGGCCGTCAGGAAGAGGCATTCAGGCAGACAATGGTGCATTGTCCGGCCATCAAAGGCCTGACGGCTGTCTGACACTCGCCTCCATATGATAACAGGGCAAACGCATTAATGAGAAGCAACAGTCGGGGAGGCGCTCATTACTCATTGTGCGTGTTGAGAAAGCTGTGAAAGCATCGCTCAGAGGCACGAGCCAAAGCCAACCCGCCGCAGCTTCAGACAGGTGGTTTCTAAGGCGCTGAGGCAGAACAAATGCTGTTTGGAGGGCGGGTGGTGGCTGAGGGCTGTAGCCATGGTTACGCAGGTCTGACACACGATCGCAAAATACCTTCTGAACCCGACTGAGCTTTAGCAAAGGCGGCTGAATCGGGTTGGGCTTGTCAACATGTCCATCCAATAGAGTCCAGCAACACTGGGGCCAGTCCAGTTATTCAAGATGTTGCTCTGTTCTTCATCCTCGTGTACGCGCTGCTCAAAGTGCTACTGGTGGAGAAACAACTTACCGTTACTAAAAACCGTTTATCTTCAGTCATCAGTGGCCATGCTAACTAACGTTAGCATCTGTGGCATGCTCTGCTGAAAGCATGAACTAGCTGCAGAGAGCAAGGAGACGTACGTGAGGCTGATTGGCAGCGCTAAGGCCCTCCTTCAGGTTCAGATTGGTTGTTTCTGATGGGGATGGTGCATTTCTGCAGATGGCAGCAGAGCCACTGGGAGGAGACAGAAGAGCTCCATTATTCTCATAAATCATCTGCTCATGCTGTCGGGACACGGTGACAGTTTTAACAGATGTGTAACAAAAACATTTAGTTTATAAAAGTTACAAACCGCAGCTTTAAAGGGCCAGTGTCATGTAAAACATACTTTATCTTCTCTGGAGTTTTGCTTTGATTATTTCATGTTTGAGAAATCCTTCAATCTCCATGGCAACCATTCAGCAGCAAAATGCCTGTGGACATAGCTCCGCCTCCGAGGTGCAGCTCCTCCCCCACTCTGCACCTTCAGACTAGCCAGCAAGAATTAGCAACCATTTGCTGAGTTCATTAAAGGAGCTGCTGCTCAGAGCGACGCTGGTAAAAACATTAAAGGGTTAATAGAGGAGCCATGTTGGGACGACTTCCTGGAGGCGGAGCTTCAGAAAGAACTGGAGTTTCTTAAAGAAACACCAGCCCAATTTTGAAGATTTTCATCAGGAAGTTGATGAGTTTCTTTCAAAGTTTCTTTTAAGTCATATTTGATATGTATCATTTTTATAACAACTGAAGGTAACAGTTAGTTTATTGTGCTGTAAAATGAAAACACATAATACTGGCCCTTTAAATGGCTCATCGATCTAATTAGCATCACACGTAAATTTGCACTAATAGATTAAATGTCCAAATTTATACTGTAAAGTATTTAACATCTGACCACAAAAACAGAGGTAATGTAGGTTTTGGGGGGGTTTTGTACGCATTGAGGGATTAAAACATTTGCCTTATTATTTTGAAACGGATAACATTGCCACCTGCTGGCCAGGGGTGGAATAGTCAACATTTGGCTAAATGAAGGAAACAAACATTTGTTTAAATGGAGAAATAAAGTGACATCTTTAAATGTAATTTTTCCTGGAAGATTTCACATCAGAAAATAAAATCTGAGTCATGCTGTTGCAGGTTTCCCACCTGGGTGTGTGTGTGTGTGTGTGTGTGTGTGTGGGTGTGTGTGTGTGTGAGAGAACACACAGCTCCAGGACGTGGAGCTGATTTACAGCCTCTGCGTTCTGTTTCGGTGCTAATTACGCCGACACCAGCCGCAGCTCCAAGCCTCTGGCAGGAATGAGCTGCTGACTCAGCATCGGCTCTGCCTCCCGACAAGTCTGGACTCCCAGGACTAAAATCCTCGGCTCTCGGCTCCTGCTTGCTAATGAGAAGTGTCACGGCTCTGAATCCTGATCCATGCAGAGTTTACTGTCAACGTTTGTCTCCGTTTCGGGCTTTCAGCTCTACTTTCAGAGGACGACACAAAATGGCTCTCAGGATTTTCAGTGGGTGGAATCAATTTCTGGAAACTGAAAATCTGACATTCTGAAGAGAAATGTGACATTTTCAGTTTGCCAGCATGAAGGTGAGGGCGTCTGCAGCATAACGGGTTCAAAACCATCAACACGTCACCGCAGCGGAGCACGGAGGTGGCAGCGTCATGCTGTGGGATGGAAGAAGGGAAGTTGGAGGCTGCAGCCCAGTCACTCTAACCATCCAGCCAGAGATGTTATGGGATGGTTTAGATTAGCGGCCTAGTCAAAGTTCAGGCCTTAAAACCAAGTGAGAATCAGTGATGTTCTCCAATGGAGTGAGGAAGGACGAGGGAACGCCTTACCCTCCGCCAACCGCCAGAGAACCTGACTTTGTTCAACTTTCGTCTTTTACAGCAGGTGTCCAAAGTTGGGTTCAAAGGTCACCGCTGTAAAAATCTGAAGTTATTATGTCTGGATTTAAAGAGGAGCGATCTGGAGTCGGCTCTCTGCTTCAGTCATTACGGCTGGAGACTACTGATCAGGCTGACCTTTGACCTGAACCTTCACAGTCACATAGAGACGGTTACAAAGTCGGCCTTCTGTCGCCGGTCGATTCATAACAACTGGAACGTTGATTAGTAAATATGATGCATGTTTGCTGGACGATGGTGTTTGTGTAAACGTGTTGCTTCCTGCTTGTTCCTAACGACTTCCTGTTGCTTTTATCCAGTAAAGTCCTTTGAAGCTCCTTGTTTCTGACAACATAAAGTCGCGTTAATTAGCCGTTAAAACGCGCCGCGTCGGAACAAAGACGCATCTGAAGAGCTGCGGGACTCCGCACCGTCTGAGGAAATCTGGGTCATAATTTCTGCCTCAGAAAGCCCAACTGGAGCTTTATAGGTTGTGACCTCACTATCGCCACTGTAATTGCAGCCGTCGCAGCACCTGAGTGTTCAGCATTAGTCACCGGGAGCCCCGAGGGCACAGACTGACATTGTCCTGTAATTCCAGGATTAAGACCTGTGCTTGTAAAGAGCCTGTTAGCAGGAAGGAGTTGTTTCAGAAACCAAACGGGCTGCAGAGCGGCGATCTGGAGGAAGCAGGCGGGCCGAACCGCCGGCTGCATGTGGCACATTTAAAGGTCGTTTTCCTGTTGTTTCCCTGCAGAGGTGCTCGGCACCGAGAGTCCGCTGGTGAAGAGGCCGCTGCCGGACCCCTGGAACCGGCAGGAGAAAGCCCGGATCCAGACGCAGAATGAGCTGAGAACCAGGATGAGGACCAGCCTGCACGACGAGCGAGTCCAGAGAGAACCGCCGGTCAGAACCAGCACAACTCAGACTGGAGCCAGTCTGGATCCCGCTTCATACGACTCTCAGTGTTTCCCCACAACAGCTTAGAAATATTCAGTTTGGAGGCAAATAGTTGGATTCAAACTAAACGTTTAGCAGCTAGCAAGCTAAACGTTTAGCAGCTAGCAAGCTAAACGTTTAGCAGCTAGCAAGCTAAACGTTTAGCAGCTAGCAAGCTAAACGTTTAGCAGCTAGCAAGCTAAACGTTTAGCAGCTAGCAAGCTAAACGTTTAGCAGCTAGCAAGCTAAACGTTTTGGTCCACATTATTAGCTAATAAGCTAAATAGTTAGCTTCAAACTAAATATTTAGTTAATGAGCAAGATGTTTAGTTTGTAGGTAAATATTTTATAACTAAATAAAGCAAGCTAATTGTTTAGCTCCAAACTAAATGGTTTATTAGGAAGCTAAATATTTAGCTAACTAACTAAACGTTTAGATCCAATCGGTGCCAGTAAAACTGATGTTTTGTTTTCATATAAAGTTGTGGAGAGTTGCATCACCTGGTTTATTTAAGTCTCAGAGTGAGCCCTTCAAAATAAAAGCCAGCCTGCAGTGGGTCAGCGGTTTGGGTCTGGTTGGTTCTGGTTGGTTCTGATTGGGTCTGATGAGAACAACGGTACTGCGCCTCGGTTTCTCTCTCATTTACCAAAACAGGAAGTGGAATCAGGAACAACATGACCAATGGGGTGGGGCTAGTGGGGGCCAATCAGAGGGCAGAACCAAGCTGGGAACTGGGTCGATCAGGGAGCGGAGCCAATCAGGGGCGAGGGTAGACGGTGGGCAGACATGTGAGGTCAGAGGTCACAGAGCTGTATGTGACCGTGAGCAGACTGCTTTCCTTTATAATCACTGAATCACCATGCTGATATAGGTCAAAGGTCACTCCACGATGACGGAGGAGCTTTAAACCATCTCTGGTATGTTTGTTCTCCAGACTCACCAGTTTTTCCTCAGATGGCTGAACGTTCAGCCTCTGATGAAAATATTCCAAAATCATGAAAAAGACAAACATTTTTTTTCCTTTTTCCTCCAATTTTATTTTCTCAAAATATTCACTTTTTCCATTTTCTTTCCCTTTTCCCATTTCGGGCAGGTTTTTGGTTTCCCAGCCTCACAAAGCGAGACTCAAACCTTCACAAATGAAGAACTGTTGGTGTTTTAGCAGCTTCTCATGGCTTGCGGCTCATTTTCCCAACAAACGCTGTGAGGACCGGCTGCTGCTTGTGTTGCCGTTTTAACGTGAGCGTTTGTTTCTGCTGCGTTTCCACCAGAGCTCCTGTCAGCAGGAGCTGGACGTGGTTCTGGAGGAGATCTCCAGGATGACCTCAGAGGACAACCGGGGCCCGCTGGAGAACCTGTACGGCCTCAAGTTCCCAAACTGCGACAGACACGGACTGTACAACCTGAAGCAGGTGAGCCGCCGGCCTGGAGGTTAACGTCACGCTGCGTCCGTCAGAGGGAGGCCAGGCTGGGATTTAAACCTACAACCTTTGTGGTCCAATGCAGAACAATCGATCCGTACAACGCAGGAGGTCAAACCTTATATCACATGGATCAAAATGACTGCCAGGCCAAAAGAGGGGAAAAGAATAAACTCAACAATAAACCAAATTTTTAAACTAAATTAGTAAAATAAATAAGTTATTTTATTCCTTTTAAATAAGAAAATAAAGTTTTAGCAGCAGCTTTGATCATCTGCAGCTAAAACGTGTTTCTGCTGGACTGAACAGAGATGCAGCGTCGGCCTGATCCTCACGAGTTTATGAATTAACTAGTTAGTAACTGATGCTAAATATGATTTAAATTTTATCCAGAATGTGAACCAGGTGAAACTAAAACTTCAACTATCTGTCAGTTTATTAGGAATAAACTGACAGATAAAGTTTATTAGTTAAAAAGGAAAATGTTTCTGTTTCTTTTATTCATAAAAATCTTTTTTTGAGTCTGTACTCCAGTGAATGATTAATCAATTATTAAATTATCTGTAATCCATTAATCATGATTAATCTGATTAGTTGAAAATCATTGACTGCTCGTAGTTACTCCACATAACCCCACTCTAAATAAAACATAAATTATCATTTTAGATTTAATTTTGACAGCAGATAAAGATTTTCATTATTTATGTGTTGATTTGGTCAGAATGTTTAACTCACTGATCCTTTATAAACGCCAACACACACTGCAGTTTCTCAGCTTCTTGCCTTCACACACACACACACACACACACACACTGAGGCGTGAGAGGATGTTGTCTCCTGAACGAGACAACAGGCTCCTGAGCTGAAGGTTACAAGGCAATAAAAGAGTTTGGCGTGCTGCAGGGGAAGACTTTGGTTAAGCCGGGAACGAGTTGTGCTTCCGACGTTTCAGTTCTGCTCATCTGCAGAAATCGGAGGCCGCAGGGCGAACAGGGTCAGGCGTCCAGGTTTGATCGCAGGCCGATAGAGGAGGAGCGCCACGGTTTCCTGAAGGATCTCTGCTCACAAGCTGCAGCATTGTTCCTCCGTTCCCAGGATGCATCACTGTACCTCCTCCACACTTGGAGCGTTCCCTCTGCGCCGCCGCAGCGTTTCGCCGCAGCGTTTCGCCGCAGCGTTTCGCCGCAGCGTTTCGCCGCAGCGTTTCGCCGCAGCGTTTCGCCGCAGCGTTTCGCAGCGCGCTAATTACTGTAATTAATTACTGTAACTGTCACTTCTTTGTTCTTCCTCATGAAAGGAAGAAAATAGAAACTTTCCCCTTGTGAGCCGAGTCTGCTTCCATCACGACCTCATTTAGAGAGGAGTGTGTGTTGGTGTGTGTTGGTGTGTGTTGGTGTGTGTTGGTGTGTGTTGGTGTGTGTGTTGGTGTGTGTTGGTGTGTGTGTGTGTGTGTGGTGTGTGTGTTGGTGTGTGTGTTGGTGTGTGTTGGTGTGTGTGTGTGTGTGTGGTGTGTGGTGTGTGTTGGTGTGTGTGTTGGTGTGTGTTGGTGTGTGTGTTGTGTTGTGGTGTGTGTGGTGTTGTGTTGGTGGTGTGTTGGTGTGTGTTGGTGTGTGTGTGGTGTGTTGGTGTGTGTTGGTTGTGTGTGTGTTGGTGTGTGTTGTGTGTGTGTGGTGTGTGTTGTGTGTGTTGGTGGTGTGTGGTTGGGTGTTGGTGTGTGGTGGTGTGTTGGTGTGTGTTGGTGTGTGTTGTTGGTGTGTGGTGTTGTGTGTGTGTGTGGTGTGTGTGTGTGGTGTGTGTTGTGTGGTGTGTGTGTGTTGGTGTGTGTTGGTGTGTGTTGGTGTGTGTTTGTGGGTGTGTGTGTGTGTGTGTTGGTGGTGTGTGGTTGGTGTGGTGTGTGTGTTGTGTGTTGGTGTGTGTTGGTGTGGTGGTGTGGTGTTGGTGTGGTGTTGGTGTGTGTGTTGGTGTGTGTTGGTGTGTTGTGTTGGTGTGGTGGTGTGTGTTGGTGTGTGTGTGGTGTGTGTGTTGGGTGTGTGTGTTGTTGTGTGTGTTGGTGTGTGTTGGTGTGTTGTGTGTGTGGGTGTGTGGTGTGGTGTTGTTGGTTGGTGTGTGTGTTGGTGTGTTGTTGGTGTGTTGGGTGTGTGTGGTGTGTGTGTGTTGGTGTGTGTGTGGTGTGGTTGGTGTGTGTGTTGGTGTGTGTTGGTGTGTGTTGTTGGTGTGTGTTGTGTGTGGTGTGTTGGTGTGTGTGTGTGTGTGGTGTGTGGTTGTGTGTGTTGGTGTGTGTGTGTGTGTGTGTGTTGGTGTGTGTGGTGGTGTGGTGTGGTGTTGGTGTGTGGTGTGTGTGTTGGTGTGTGTGTGGTGTGTGTGTTGGTGTGTGTGTGTTGTGTTGGTGTGTGTTGGTGTGTGTTGGTGTGTGTTGGTGTGTGTGTTGGTGTGGTGTGTGTGTTGGTGTGTGTGTTGGTGTGTGTTGGTGTGTGTGTTGGTGTGTGTGTGGTGTGTGTGTTGGTGTGTGTTGGTGTGTGTTGTGTGTGTGTGTTGGTGTGTGTGTTGGTGTGTGTTGGTGTGTGTTGGTGTGTGTGTTGGTGTGTGTTGTTGTGTGTGTTGGTGTGTGTGTTGGTGTGTGTGTTGGTGTGTGTGTGGGTGTGGTGGTGTGTGGTTGGTGTGTGTGTGTGTTGGTTGGTGGTGTTGTGTGTGTGTTGGTGGTGTGTTGTGTGTGTTGGTGTGTGTGTGTGTGTGTGTTGGTGTGTGGTGGTGGTGGGTGTGTTGGTGTGTTGTGTTGGGTGTGTGGTGTGGTGTTGGTGTGTGGTTGGTGTGTGTGTGTTGTGTGTGTGTTGGTGTTGTGGTGTGGTGGTGTGTGTTGGTGTGGTTGTGTTTGTTGGTGTGTGTTGGTGTGTGGTGTTGTGTGTGTTGGTGTGTGTTGTTGTGTGTGTTGGTGTGTGTGTTGGTGTGTGTTGGTGTGTGTGTGGTGTGTGTGTTGGTGTGTGTGTTGGTGTGTGTTGTGTGTGTGTGTTGTTGTGTGTGTTGGTGTGTGTGTTGTGTGGTGTGTGTTGTGTGGTGTTGGTGTGTGTGTGTGTGTGTTGGTGTGTGTTGGTGTGTGTGTTGGTGTGTGTGTTGGTGTGTGTGGTGTGTGTTGTGTGTGTGTTGGTGTGTGTGTTGGTGTGTGTGTTGGTGTGTGTGTTGGTGTGTGTTGGTGTGTGTGGTGTGTGTGTTGGTGTGAGTGTTGGTGGGTTATTATTGGGCGAATGTGGTCCCACCCGGACCAGAACCCCGGCTCTTATCCAACGCAGAAGATCCTCTCACACACACACACACACACACCTCCATGCTTTATTAACCCGCTGTGCCTCCTGCGCCCCTCCCCTGGCTGTTTCTGTCCTCCTGCAGTGCAACATGTCGACACACGGGCAGCGGGGCGAGTGCTGGTGCGTGGACCCGCTGACGGGCGTCCAGATCCCGGAGACGCCCAGAGTCAGAGGAGACCCCAACTGCCACCGCTTCCAGGAGGCGCTGCGGGCGCCGGCCGCCACGGCCCGCTAACACACACACACACACACACACACACACACACCGGGTTTGATCCTGCACTCAGTAGAAGGAAATGCCTTTTCTTCTGTAATTGGCCATCTACACAGTGCAGCCTGCAGCGACACAAACCTGATCTTTATGATGAAACTTGTTTTTACAGATAAACGTCTCGTAGGTTCCAGTTCTGACTTTATGCTTCTGTGTTCGTTTTTTATTTTTCTTGGTTATTTGTGCCTGGAGCGGTTCCTCTGGCGCCTCTCGGGTACTTTCATTTTCCCGCTGGCTGCAGCCAAACGTTGAGTCTGATCACACATGGATTCACATTTTCTAACAAAAGCTGCTTCACAATTTAATCAACTCTAAAATATTTACACACAGAAATAATTAGTCAAACTGGATAAAATATAAAAATAACAAGAAGGTATTACGTAAAACCTGTTAAAACAATTTAGATATTTATAGGGAACGTGAGACTGTATTGGCTGCTGCAGCACATTGATATGTTAGCCGCCGTAGCTAGCAGCCTATGGTTTTCATGTCAACAAAACCAGACTGTCTCAATGCAGGCTGAGCAGGAATCTGCCACAGAAGATTCATTATTTCCTGTCTAATTTCTATAAAATAAAGTCAAAGCCTTTAAAATTCAGAAAGTCACGTAGTGACGGTGTGACCACAGCGGCGCTGCGCAGCTAATTCAACCATCTACTGGTGATCTGTCATTGTGTTGCTGTGACGCATCGCATCATTTTACCGTCAGATGGAGCAACACAATGAATTCACATCTAAATGTTAAGTTTGTCAAAGTCAAGCTAGCTTACGTCGCTATTCTTCTGTCTGATTTTTTTTTTTGCTGAGCTGTGAAATGTGATTGTAGATAATGGACAGTAAAACATCACGTCTCTTTTTCTAATTGTTTTGATGCGCCACAATATCAACACACAGAAACGTTTGAAATTCGTTTTGGCCATATTGCGTCCCAGCTAGCATGCTATGCTAACTGATCTGAGCTGCTGTTACTTTCACTCCGATGAGAAATTCTCTGATTCTCCAAACTGGAGTCACTCTGACCGGCTTTACGCCGGGTAAGATAGTCACTGCTCACAGCTGCTCTGAGAGCCAACAATAGATCATCTGACTGACAGAAAATCAATGAAAAGTTTTTAAAACTGGAAAAGTTTCCTTAGAAGTAGAAAAACACTCATGTTGCAGATTCTTTTTTTCACTGTTAAAGAAATTGAACTAAATTGTTAGTTTACTGTTTGTATGTATGATTCCTGTTGTGTTCTGTAGATTCCCTTTATGTTTAGAAAATTAATAAAATCTGGATAAAATCCTCATTTTATTCAGTGTCAGCTCTGGTTTTGTAAAGTTAATTGGACCAGCAGACAGATCAGTTTCCAGAACTTTCTACGTAAATTAAGGGAGATTTTTATCAGCTGGAAAATGTTTTTAAATTCCTGGATGTTTGTTGATTGAAGCGTCCACAAGAAATTCAGCATTTTGAGTTTGAAGGTTTGAAAATTTGTTGTTTTCCTCTGGCAGGAAGTTTTCTAGGCTGCAGGTGGAGAAATTTATTTTAAGAAACTGCAAAAAGACACAAATGAATCAGAATCAGTTTTACTGATAACAAAACTGACTAAAAGCTGTGACTGTTCAGCGAGGACTGAAGTAAATAACGGCTTTTATAAAACCTTGTAGAAAGATTTGTCAACACGTCTAGAAACACCAAACTGGTTCTGAGCTTTTCATGCAGCCAGAATAAGAAATTTACCCAGAATTCAAAGTTCGACCCTGAAGACGCCGTCAGGATTCAGTGCTGGGTTGAAACCAGGATCCTTGTTTGTAGTCGGAGCCAAAAGCGGGTCATATGAGCCCGGTCCTGACCCGCGGTAACTATATACACGTGCTAATGTGCCAAGCAGTCGGTCACCAGGCCGGCTGTGAAAACGGCTTTTACAGCTTCGTCCTTCGCTGGTTTTATTGGGCTTTAGGAACCGAACTGCAGGTGCTGGAGGGAGTTCGGATCGCAGGCGTTTCTGGGCTTTTCTGCACATTTAGTGGTGATTTTAGGCTGAAAACAAATCAGAAGAAAAGTCTTTTGTTTGCTGCCGAGACGATAACGTTCCCGCTTTAAGACTCCTGTTTGTTTTGTTAGCTTCCAACAACTTCCTGGGATGTGCAGATTGTGGGTTTGTTTCTCAGACTTGTTGAATGTTAACAAAATAATTGTTGTTTTATCTCGGTGAAATGACGAGGTTCTCCAGGAAGTGCAGACATCAGTTTTATATCAAAGACAATTATTATGCTGGAGCTCGTCAGAGCGGGAAGAGTCGGGCTGCAGAGGGAGGAACGGTGGGAATCTGACCGGGTCCACTTTCATTCTGCTGAAAACAGTTTTTACTTCAACTACAAACCAAAAGTTTCTCTGATTTCTGCTGGACCAGATTTTGTGATCGTTCCTGAACCAACGAGTCGTTACAGTTCAAAATAAAGTGCATCAACACGATGGGGTTTGTGTGCAGAGGAAGAGCAACTTTTCCATTTGAAGGTTAAAATTAAAACATTTCTCCAATAAAAGTTTTACAGGCCTATTTCTCCTGGACTCAGTAGTTAATAAGCACACAGTGGTCCGAATAAAACCTTCAGTCGTCTCTGCTGGATCAGGAAATCCTCGTTCAGAGTCTCCCGACATCTGATCGCTGCAACCGGAGGAATGTCCCCGATTTCAAACCTTTGGCTGACGTGGAGCTTGTAGTTCCAGGCTGCAGAGCGGCTGCAGAGCGGCTGCAGAGCGGCAGCAGCGCAGCTGCAGAGCGGCAGCAGAGCGGCTGCAGCGCGGCTGCAGAGCGGCAGCAGAGCGGCTGCAGAGCGGCTGCAGAGCGGCTGCAGCGCGGCAGCAGCGCGGCTGCAGAGCGGCTGCAGCGCGGCAGCAGCGCGGCTGCAGAGCGGCAGCAGAGCGGCTGCAGAGCGGCAGCAGAGCGGCTGCAGCGCGGCAGCAGCGCGGCTGCAGAGCGGCTGCAGCGCGGCAGCAGCGCGGCTGCAGAGCGGCTGCAGCGCGGCAGCAGCGCGGCTGCAGCGCGGCTGCAGAGCGGCTGCAGCGCGGCAGCAGCGCGGCTGCAGCGCGGCAGCAGAGCGGCTGCAGCGCGGCTGCAGAGCGGCAGCGCAGCGACGTTTGACCCATCAGGAACAAATAACTGTTTTAGATGGAACATTTTAAATGCAACACAAAGTTCATCTGTTGATGATGAATAAATAAATAGACCCAAATCTTGAATAGAAAAGTCTTATAAAAATAAAAAATGATATTCTTGTGACCCTTGAACTCTTTAAATGTGACTATTTTGGCCAAAAGTTTGGATTCTCTGGTCCAACATGGCCTTTTTATTCCCATAAATCCAAATATCTCAATAAGCAACTTTTAAATGCTACAAAGCAACTAAAAACATCTCAGGCCGAAGTGATTCTGATGAATAATTGTAGGAAAGTAAAACATCCTGATGCCAAACAAAGTTTTCACAAAATAAAACAAGTTTCTGTCAAAATTTGAGAAGTTTCTTGGAAAACGAGGAGGAAAGTAAGCGGGCCACCGAAGATAGAAAAATAAATGTAACCAACAAATTCAGAACTGGGACGAGTCGCCGACGTTTTCTAGAAGAAAAATAGGAAATTTCTGAGTTTCAAGAGGAAAAAAAATTAAAACTCAAATTTCCAAAAGTTTAAATTGTTTTACTTTTAAAGCTCAATGTTTTTTATTTCTAGAAAATTTATATTAATCTCAAAGTTTCTAATTTTTTCTAACAAGATTTTTGATTTCCAAGCTTTTCTGAGGTTTTTTTTCTAAAAAGTAAATTTTTCTTTCATGTCGTAAAAACCAGATTGAAATGTGCCTTTTGGATATTAAATAACTCATCATTTCTTTTAAATCAGATTTTTTTATCTGATTCTCATTGAAGCTCATTGACACATTGAAGCAGGAAAACATGCAGATGCAACAGATGTAGAGTTTCGCCCTGGCAGCCATGTTTTGGGTGGAAGTCACCTGGTTTCTCCTGCAGCTCGGATCCCATTAAACATTCCTCAGCTATCCGCGAGCCACTTTCCATGCCCGGTAGTTAAATGTCATAAATATTACCGTTCGCCGCTCTGTGTGGGATATAAGAAGAGATTATGGTGGCGGTCACATCCGATCCCGGCGGAGGAACCCTCCATTTGGGGGTCCATCTTTGATGAAAGGCTGGAGGAAACACTTGTGCGATTGTCCCAGCCTGCGCTCTGCATTCCTGCAGATCTCATTTTATCTGCTCCTCTGTGCTGACAGGAGCCACTGATGACTTTATGCTCATCTGGAAAGATTCGAATCACTCAACTTATCTGTACGTTTTGCAGGATTTCCAGATGAATTAATTGTGAAATAATGCGAAACATAAGAAAAAAATAATAATAAAACCATGAGAAGCTGATGTTGGAGTTAGCATTTTTGCTAACTTTGAAAATGTTTAGCTTCCCATAAATAAATTTTTCCACTAATTTTCTTATTTTGTAAACTTTGAGTTGAATAAAATCACCACTGATGTCTTTACTGCCATGTTTACGTCACCAGAACTCATTTATGATTAGCACTTTAGCTTTAGTGCCATTAACTATTTTGCTAGCTGTGCTAATCAATAAAAAATTCAGACCTTGTGGTGATATTGTAGCTCCTGTTGCGGACAAACTTCTGCTAATGGAACATATTTTTAGTTTAGCGCTTTAGCATTTTTGCTAACTTAGAAAACGTTTTTCCAGAAAAATTCTACTTTTCTAACTTACTGGCCTGTTTTGTGGAGTTTCAGTTGAATGACAGATGATGTAGCACAGAGTCCCTGACACATGTTAGCATAACGCTCTAGCATTAGCAAAAACGTTTATGATTAGCGCTTTAGCTTTTAGTTAGCATCTTTACTTCTGCGCTAGTCAAGTGTCTTAGGGTGATGTTGGTTATCATTTCTGTAAACTTTGCGTTACTGTAAACTGTTCACAGTCTGATTGGGTTGCATTTAAAAGAAATCTGATTTCTGCAAAAAAATGGAATCATGAATACGTAAAAACCTGAATTTCAACCTGGGACCTAGCTCTGTTGCTGCAGTTGCAGCTCTGTTGCTGCAGTTGCAGCTCTGTTGCAGGAGCTGCTCTGACTCGTCCTGAGGTCAGGGTTCGTATCGCTGCTTCCTGCGCCTCAGACTTACGGCTCTAAGAGGTTTATCAGCTCGTGCCTCAGAGATTACCCTGCGCTTACGATCAGGATGATTCCTCCTCAAATGGCACATCTGAAGCCAATTTCTACAGAAAACACCAGACAGCTTAAATGAATACATAACTTTATTTAAATAAATGCTTTGTCATTACAAAAAGGACAAAGGTTAAAAGAGTACATAAATTACAAGTTGAATAAATATTACACAGTGATATTCACTTTTATAATTTGAGATTTTTTTCAGGTTTTTTTTTTTTTTTAAATCCGTCTCTCCAAATACTGACCAATATTTCCCGCTGCCACCGATGGGTCTGTCTCAGATCACCAAATTACGAAAGCCCGATTGTCTTTACAACCAAAAATCTGTTATGTACTCTGAACAAACAAGCTGCTGCTAACT
This sequence comes from Poeciliopsis retropinna, assembly GCA_010277075.1. Lineage (NCBI taxonomy): Eukaryota > Metazoa > Chordata > Actinopteri > Cyprinodontiformes > Poeciliidae > Poeciliopsis > Poeciliopsis retropinna. The sequence continues at coordinate 1,595,188 of VMRM01000037.1, read as the reverse complement.
GTCCTACTGAATAATGAAGTTTAAACCAACGGAGACGGGACGTTTCCCAGAACTCCCTGTTTCTGTCTCTCTAACTGGATCTAAGCGGTGAAATCGGTGACTCCCTCATCGCAGGCCGTGGCTAACGCCTGGTAGCGACCACGGCGCTCGCTCACTCTTCCTCATCCTCATCCTCTCTGTCTCGGCGCAGCGTCTCCAAACCCAAAGAGTCGTTGCTACAATCTGAATCCAGGCTTGGGCGTCAGCGGCCCCTGTCACTTTAACCCGACACGAACGCGGCTTCAGAAAGGAAAGTTCGCCAGGCTTTAGTCTCTGTGACCTCGGGGTCGTCGTCGTGCATCAGGATCTACTGTGAGTTTGTGAAATGAGGGCAAGTTGCTTTGCTTAACGTGATTCCACTGGTCTAGTGCTGTGCAAAGGGTTTAAACCACTCCTCGTTTTTTAACATTTAGCTAGCAAACCATCAAATGTTCTGCTAATGCTAATGCTGGTTTGGATCAACAGATCTTTCAGTTTTCTGATGTTTCTCTTTGGACTTTAGCTCCTTTATCCATCGAGTTCATAACCGGGTCGATTAAATCCAATCAGTGAAGGCTGGTGTCTTAAATGGGTTTGAAATGGAAAATAGCTTCTGATCTCCTTTAGCATATTTCTGCTAATAGTGGAGCTAAGTTTTAGCTTAGTGCTTTAGCTAACTGAGAACATTTAGCACACTTAGCTTCCCCTAAACTGATGTTTATTGATCAGTTAAAGAGTTAATTTACCTTTTTAATTAAGTTTTGGTAATCAAACAATAGTTAGAGGTTTTTTTTATCACTTCAAGTAAGCGCTTAGCATTAGCTTTAGCACTAGCAGAAATAGTGCTTAGCCCACTGAGCTGCTCTTATGTGAATGTTTTTGGGTTAAATCTGAAATACCAATTAACTTGATTGATCTGTAAACTTTCAATTGAATAAAGTTGGACATTTATGTTGAAGTTTTATCATATTCTTCAAGTATTCGGTCTCTTATTTTGAAGTGAATAAAGACTTCAGTTCTTTTAGCTGTTTCACAATCTTATGGCAACATAGAACATTTTAAAATTAAACTGGTGCCAGAGGATTGCAGTCTTCCAAGACTCGATGTAATTTGAACGAAGGTAGCACTTTAGCATTAGCACATGCTAACTAGCATGTTGGTGTAGCGCTTCTGTGTTTGCAGAACGAGCTCTTTGGTTAGCGCCAACCTCTGAAAGATGCAACTTAAATTGAAGATAAATATTTAGGGTCCCAAAAAGTGTTTTAATTCTCAGACTCATTTTAGCTCCAATAATTTAAATGAACTGTTTAAGTTTGAAGAGTTTAGTTTCATCAGGGGACATGATGTCAAATAAACTTACATCCAATCTGCAGAAATAAATGTACTGTTTTTTTTTTTCAATATTAGAGGGAACAACTATGTGGCTAAGAAATCTGTACATCAACTATTTTCTGTTATTTTTGCTGCTATACCTGAATGATTAGCTGAAATATAAAACATCAAGCAACTGAAGTCTGTCATGAAACACAATGAGACACTGATTGATCGGCTTCAGGGAGCCGATCAATCAAACCAGTTTCAAGATTAAGATTGTTGAAAAGCAGAAGAGATTTTTGCACAGCACCCTGGATGCACGCGTTCCCTCTCGCATTCCCGACATTCCTCAGCTTCCCGTCTAACTCCCCGTCAATCGTTGGCATTCACATAAAAACAGAAAAAGTGAGAATATTAGCTTATTAAGTCGTCAAAGGAAGAGCAGGAGGTTCTGAAACAATGCGGACAAACGGAGCTGGACTGAATTTAAGGGACCGACCACATTCATCGTTCTTCTCTGTTAGCCTTGAACATCGTCCTGAATGTCGCCCCCTGGTGTCGCTTTCGCACCAGTGCTTAAGTCTGTTTGTAGGCACAGAGAGGAGAAACCGGGTCCGGAGACCTGCTCATGTCATGTTCTCACGGCGCTCCGCTGAGAAAAAGGCAGGAAGCTGAGAGACGAGGCAGTCTGTGCTCCCACTGCCCTGTGAGCTGCTGGAACAGGAGGCAAAAAGTCTTTGTTTTCTTTACATGATCTGGCTTTTCTCTACAGGAAAAACCCTCAAAGAATATTTAAGTGATACACCATGAATATGTTGTACTGACGGGGAAACATGGCTCAAAACATAGGGCGGTCTTTTACTTCACTGAAGGCAAATAAATCACAAATAAAACCACAAAAAAAAGAGTCAGTTGGAGAGGAAACCGGCCCGATCGGCAAGGTTGATCCCCCGCCCCCGAAAAAAGCAATCCCAACTCGGAAAAATCAAACGTGCTTCCCGTCGCTGAAGCTGAGAGTCTTTGATTTGACCAGCGGAGCTGCGTGGCGCCCCGCAGCTTGCATAGGCACAGTTGGCATGTCAGGCTAGCTACGTGGTCGAAGAGCCGCTGGCGTGTTTGTCTGCGACCGTCTGAACGCTCCGAGTCCCAAAGACGTTCGCTGTGTTGGAGAGGAAGGCCGTCGGGTTGGCGACGGTCGGACAAAGAGGAGGAAGTACGAGGTTCTGCTGCTGGTTCTGTTTCTGAAATGGGCTCACTCTGTAACACAGCAACGCGTCACACTTTCACACAGGTTTCTAAACTGGATCCCCTTTCTATAAGTGCTCTGATAAACCCACAGAAAAACCGGAAACCATCATTTCTCAACCAATTCTCGATCCCACAGCTGCTCAGTTTCTCCTCCTTCTTCTTCTTGTGGTGAATTTTTTACAGTCAAATGAAGAGGTGGGGATCCGAAGTGGTCTCCTGATCAGAGAATAGTGCTTTTTCTTCATGTCTCTCTGGTAAAAACAGGTTGTTGGTGTGAGCAGAGGGTGGAGCATACAGGTGTGTCTCAGAAGGTGCGTGGGCCCCGGGTCATGTGACGGCTGCGGGGGCGGGGGGGAGGGGCCGGGGGTCTCACTCGTTGATGCTGCTCTCCAGGTCTTTGCACTGAATGTCCCCCCCGCTGTAGTCTGTCCCCGGCAGCATGACGCCGTATTTGTCCACGCACCAGCAGATGCCCCGCTTGCGGCCGCGAGACGGCTTGCACTGCAAAACCAGAGAGCGGGACAGTTTCAGTGGAAACGAACACAAAGCAAACAAAAACACATCGCCGCGCACCGGGACGCATGACTCCAGCACAGCTAACGGCGATTTCAGGAGACGAGCCACATTCACTGGCCTGAACAGCGACTGTTCAGGCTGAAGTCTAAGCAGTTCATGTCCAGCATGTGTGGGATCTGCAGTCACGTTAGTTGCCCTTTTCTTGACCTTTTATCTGGACAGATGTTGTAGAATGTTTTAACTACGTTCACACAGCAGGTCTTGATGCTCGGCTCCGACTGTTTGCTTAATTCCAATATTTATTTTTAATTCTGCTAATTAGATGCGACTGCAGTCACTGTGTGAACGGTTTGAGACCCCAAAGCAACCTACGTGCACAGAAGAGCAACATAGTTGCCACGCAGCAGCACTCCGTCCTACGGAGGTAGAAGCTGCTTCAGTCTGTTTCCGTCCACATTTACCGGGTCTGACGTCTTTTATGATGCATGTCTCACATCAATGACCTCTAAGGTAAATAAAACGCTTGATGGGATGTGTGATATAGTTCCACACGTTGAAGTGGCACAGATAATGACTTCCTCTGACTGACCTACAACTTGTGAGGTTGATCGACGCTTCAGTAACATCTCTGAGCAGTGGAGGCGTCCAGCAGGGACTGAGCCGACCAGTGGACGGATGTTTGATGCTAAAGCAACCAGCAGGACTCTGTCCAGGCCTGGTTGACCTGCACTGACCACAAACTGCCACCCAAACCTCCCAGGTCCTTAAATCCAGATTTATCTGCTTTCCTCTGTGGAGGAACAACAGCTGCTCCCAAAGCTCTGAGGAAACCTGATCACCTGATCCAAGTCCCACTAAGGCCTGATAATGGTTGGTTCTGCGCCACGAAACGTCAAGTACAAATTCTTTCATCCTTAAAACTGAATTTCTATCTGGGTTCCATCAGCAAATCTCTGCCATAATGCAAAAGATAAATCAGAAGGTTGTCAGCGCTTTGCACCTGCTAAACTGAATTATTAGCAATGTTTACTCAAGATTTAATCGTGTGTGAGGCAATGAGTCCTGCAGATGTAGAAAGGATATGGGTGTTAAAATGGAGAAGGAACCTTCTGCTAACCCACCTGTTTGCGCTTGAAGAACCCTTTCCTGTCACAGTTGGGAAGGTACAGAGACAGCGCCATGACCCGAGACGTGTCCTTCATTTTCTGGATGATCCCATCCAGTTTCCTCCGACAGGGACCCTTCAGAAAAACCCAGCAGTTTGTTAAAAACCAACATTTAAAACCTTTAAAAGGTTTCAGATCAATAAACTTACAAATTCAGGCTCGTGCTTGTCGATGTCCATGGGGGAATAATCCACGCCGGTGCTGAAGGAGCGCTGCTTGCCAAGCTTCCTCTTCTGCTCTTTGCGCACTGCGATCACTTTTTTACTGTTCACAATGTCTTTGGGATGCAGCGGCACCTTGGCCGGCTGCACCACGCCCGTGACGTCCGGAGTCATGTCCACGTCCACCCGCGTCTCCCGATCTGCAGGACGACACCAACCAAACGGAGTTACGCCGAGTCCCGACGACAAACGGGACAAACGGGTGTTAACTGGAGGATTTGCTGCATCAGGGCAGAAATGAGGCGTCTTTGTTTTCCACAAAACAACAAACATAAAAACTGAAGCTGATCCAGATTCTGCAGCAGAAACTCAACATGTTTTAAGAGAGGAGATGGATTTTCTCTCCAAAAGCAGCAATACTTATTTATTTGTTAGCAAGCTATGCTAACTGGTGAGCAACTCGTGCTAATGCGCTAATAGCAGAGCTAATTTTTGCTAACTTTAGAAACATTTAGCTCACCTGAATGAGTTTGGATAAATTTCAATGTGATAATTTAGATAAACTTTGTTGACGTTTTGGTTATTGACTGTTGATGATTCTTCAAGTAGTTTTATGCTCTTATTTTGAAGTGAAGGAAGGCCGTTTACACAGCTCTTCCATTTCCCCTTTAGCATTAGCTTGGACATGTTGATGTAGCATGTTAGCATGAGCTTCTGCTAAATAATGTGTAGATATCGTATTCATTGTGCAGCTAACCTTCAGCTAACGGTTCCCCATGGCTGCGGTTCTGGTGCAGCGGTTCTGGTGCAGCTCGCTAGCAGACCTCAGAATATGATCCGAGACGCGACTCGGACCAGTGCTGCTTGGGTTTCAGGTTTAAATGTGAGTCTTTCCCAGTGGTGCTCCCTGCCCCCTGCTGTCTCTGGGGGTTCGGCCTCTTTAACCCGGACCCCCAGCCAGGGGTCCTTTAAGGCCACAGAACGAGCCCCACTGGGGGCAGGAGGGGCCCCCACGCGCCCCTCCTTCCCTCCGGGCTCAACTGGACCCCAAGTGCAGGGCTGTTGTGGCGGCGGATGACCCGGTTCTATCTATCTGGTTTGCCGCGTCGCACCGAGTCCGAGCCAAAGAACCAGAGGACTGTCGGAACCGAACCCGGGTGGAGTGGGGAGGGAAAGCGCTGCTCTGGGGTAAAGAGGAGCAGCTGACCCAGCGTGAGCGTCTGGAGCGGAGGGACCGGCGGGGGGCTGATAATCAGGACTTGGCTTCTGCTCCCCGTCTCTGAAATGAATCTAACAACTCATGACTTGGCAGGCCCGGCTTCGTGTTTAGATACGTCGATGTGTCTCCGCGCTCAGACTGCCAGGCTGTCACTCGCTATAAATAAATACTTCAAGCATTCCTACATGTGACCGCTGTGGAAAAACTCATTACTCCCTGCTACAGTCCAATAATCTGGATTGAAATGCCACATATTTGGCCATAAAACGGCTGCTGAAAACAAGGTCTTTTTTTACACGCATTCTTGTTTCGTGTGTAATTTCATTTGCAGCAGAACAAAAAAAGGCCATAAATTAAACATGCAGCTCACTGACTTAAAGGGGCGGCGTCACGGAAAATCAGTTTTTTCAGCTTTTCATGTTTGAATGTTTTTCTCCCTTCAGAAACAAACTGCAGTTTTGCTTTGATTCATGTTTGAGAAATCCTCCATGGCAACCGTTAAACAGTTTCAAACCCCTGGGTGGGCCTAGCCCCGCCTTCGAGGTGAAGCTCCTCCCCCTCTCAGCTCCTTCAGACTAGCCAGCAGCAATTAGCAAACAGCTGCTGAGCTCATTCCAGGAGCTACTTCTCAGTTAAAAATGTTAAAGGGTTAACAGAGGAGCCATGTTGGGATGACTTCCTGGAGGCGGAGCTTCAGACAGAGCAGGAGCTTCTTAAAGAGACAGAGACCCAATTGCAAAGTGCTATTTCTTTTAAGTCATATCTGATTTACATCTTTAGCATTTTTCTAGCAGCTGAAGATAACATGGTTCCCATGTGCCTGGAAAACACGTTACTGCCCCTTTAAGGAGAAATCTCAAGTTAAATTTAAAAAAGCGTTAACAATCCGTTGCAAAGCAGCTCAGTTTTTCCATGCTCTGGTACCGGGCCTGTACCGGGCTCACAGGGTCTGGTTTAACTCCTGAGCAGCGCCGCACCTGATACTCCTGTTTAAAAATTAACATCTGCTCACAATTAGGCCTCATGAATATCCCAGGCTCCTCTCGGGCTGCGGGCCAGCAGCGAAAGACGAGCCCTGCTCTCTTCGTGTTTCTCTCTGCGCCGCATCAGGACGGAACGAGGCGGGTCCGGTTCTCCCAGCTCTCACCGGGTTTCCGCGGCGCCCAGTCCGCCGCGACCCGCTTTGATTCGCTGCCTCTGAAATTACATCTTTACCAGATGTAAGACAGCAGTGAATGGAGATAAATGAGCCTGAGGGCCGCAGAGGACAATGACAGTAAACCATCCCGCAGCATGACGGGGCCACCGCCGCTGAACATTTGAAGGCTTCAGCCTGAAAACGCTGCAGCGCAGCAGGAAACATGCAGAGTTTCCTTCCTTCTGGCTGCATGGAGGGAAAATCCAAAGAAACGCCGAGTTTCAGGCATTTGGTCATAATGTTTTGCCTGATTGTTATTTTCAGTAAGTTTTCAAAGAATCTACAGACTGAGAATATTTCTCATTTTGACGCAGCTGGAAAATCTTGAAAACCAGGTTCTGGTCGGATCAGTGAAGCCGGGTCGGTTCTGGTCGGGTTGGTTCTGATCAGGTCGGTTCTGGTCTGATGGGTTCGGTTCTAATCGGGTCGGTTCTGGTCGGGTCGGAGCAGCATGAAGCGGCCCGTCCCGCTGCATTGTGAACTCAGAACTTTCCTCTGCAATCAAAACGTTTCCTGCGTTTCTGGATCCGCTGTATAAATAGCAACCAGAACAATTCCTGCTTTCCAAACAGGCTCCAGGAGGAGGCAGCGCGTTCCGCCGAAGGAGGAGCTGCTGGCGCGGAGCAAACAGGCCTGCTGCTCTGCTGGACTCGGCTGATTCTGGTCTGAGGTCTTTGGGTTTGCAACAAGCCGCACGCGAGAAGGCAGCATCTGATTGGGTCTGCAGAGCAATTACTGGGTGAACCTCCAGATAAATCCAGATAAATCCTCCGAATCTGGAGGATCCAGAGGATCCAGAGGATCCAGAGCAAAGTGTTGAACTTTCAACACCATGAATGTTCTTAAAGGGCCAGCTGCAGCAAAATGCATCTTAACCAACTGTTAAAGCTTTAGAGCTTTTTCTGCATTCAGTAAGAACTTCTTCATATTAAATACATTTTCCACAAAATTTGCATTTAGCTCACAGTTCTGGAAAAACTGATTTTGCCTGAAAAACTGCAGAAACTGATTGATGTAATTTGGTGTCTGGAATCTAGACGGCCACATAAGAAGCTTCGGCGGGCCAGATGTGGCCCCTGAGCCTTGAGTTTGGCACATGTAGAGGATCTGTTCAGGGCCGCGGTGGCTGAGAGGATCCTGAAGCAGAAAATCTTGTGTGGATGTTTTTCTGCAGCAGCTGCTGAATGAATTTCATGAACTGTGGATGTTGTTGCTTCCTGCATCGCTGCAAACATCCTGCAGGTTCAGAGCTGCGTCTCCAGTCGTCGAGGTCAAAAGGTTCGTGTCGACGTTCACTCTGCTAGCAGCTAACAGGAAACCCACTGAGAAACAAAAACCAGAAACTTTCACTGATTCCTGCTGATTATGGCAACAGAAAACCAGTTTCTGATGGGAAACCAACGGCAACCGAGACGTTAAAGACGCTTCTGCAATCAAATCAAAGCAGTTTTTAAGTTTACTGACAAATTACATCAACCAGTCTGCAGGTTTTCTTGGAAAATCATGATTGTGAGTTTATGGCAAATTTTCTGCAAGGTTGGTGATAAACTCCGGCCTGCAGGTGGCAGTGTTTCACACTTCTACCTCCCTGCTGCCTGAACGCCGCAGAGAGCGAACAAAAAGTCATTTACTGTCACATCGCAAAACGTTTCACAAAAATCACAAAAAGATGTTATTAAATGTAAAGAATCGATGCAGACATTTATTAAAGTTACGGGTTTCATTCAGACGTTCATTCTGGCCCGTTGATGGACGGGAGTCTGACCGCCTGATGTTTGGCGTTCTGGATCGTCTGAATCAGCCGTGAACAGATGTCAGCACTGAAAGCCGAGGAGCTTCGACATGCAGCTCTTTCATGCTAATGGGAAACACTCTGGTACCGCCGGTCATATGTGAAGTTCTCGTGCAAACATGAACCACTGGAGGCTTCATCTGCTGACGACTGTAAATATTAATGCCAGAGTGGCGTGAGATCGGCAGAAAGCTGCACATGCAGGGTGAGACTGCTGCAGGTTTCCTGTTGCTTTGCAAGCATTCTGCCGTAGGAACCACTTCTTAATCATCCTCCAGTTCTTGGCAGAGAGAATCTGTTGAAACATAAGGCCCTTTCAGAAGCCCCGAGGGTACAAGGCCTGCTGCCATGAAGTCATATCTGTTGGCGAGCTTCCCCGGGTCTGAGTCACTCGCAGAGCCAACAGAGCACACACCAACCCCGGAGCAACTGGGATCCCAGCGCAGCAGGAAAGCGGGAATTAATGGGGAGGCGTGAGAGTTCACGGTTCCTCCTCCTGGTCTGCCTCGCTCAGCTGGTCCAGAAACCAGACGCTGGCCGGTCCGCAACCGGACGCCTCTGGGAGAACGGACAGGCATCATCGACCCGAACCCGGCAAGAAGCAGGACAAACAGGAGTCCAGGGCCTGGACTCGCTCAGGGCTGAGGTCTCCAGGAATCACACCTAAAAACCAACCGACCCAACAAACCCCAGGATCTCACCCAGCACAGGTCCAGTCCAACAGAACCAGGCCTGGTTCACATGGCAACAGCTTCAAAACCTGAAAACCCCGACACCATAAAAAGTCTCAAACTGATTTAATTCACCAAAATTCAGATGTTACTCTGGAAATCTCACAAAACCAAAAGTGAGTTCAGAGTAACCAAACATGGCCGACTGGGAAGAAGCAACGGCGAAAGTTTGTGACATTTAGCAGAAAAACCGACACAAAGACGTCGACAGCGTCCACCGACTTTCTAGTTGATTTGTCTTTGGTGTATTTTGATTCCCTTCCATGTTTCTGTCACTTCGCTTTCTGATTGGCTGCAGGTGACATTCAATGGGCTGATATCGGACCAAGACAATCCAACATGTCGACGTCCCGATACCAGAGCAGAACGATCTGAACACACAGCAGGGAAGGCACTCAGCATCATCCTGAAAATCAGGGCGTCCATCAGACAAAAATCAGCAGGACAAAAATCAGCAGGACAAAAATCAGCAGGACAAAAATCAGCAGGACAAAAATCAGCAGGACAAAAATCAGCAGGACAATCCGTGAACCAGAAAACCACCTGAACTTTTCCAACCCACAAAACACCAAGAGGTAAATGTGGTTTTCTTGGCTCATCATCAGCCAATTTTCCCAAGATGATCTTAAAACTTGGGGGATCCTGAAAAAGGTTCCCTTATTTCGGGAACATGGGGCGAAAAGTTGCCTCATGGAATATCTGGTGTTCAAAAATTGATCAAAAGTTGGTTGACCAACTTTAAGCTGCTTTACATGGGGACAAATTAGCCAAACGAGTCACATTTTAAGATCGTTCCTTTGGGCTAAAACTGGTCAAACAAAAGCAGACGCAGTCGATTTGTGTCGACGGATCGGTTTTTATCTTCAGTGAATCTCAGTAGAAATGTGACGATTTTAACTTCCATCAAACCAAAACCAGGAGAAACACCGCCAGCTGTCGACCTGAACCTGATGGCGGGCCAACTGGTTGACCGTTAGCTGGTTGACTGTTAGCTGGTTGACCGTTAGCTGGTTGACCGTTAGCTGGTTGACCGTTAGCTGGTTGACTGTTAGCTGGTTGACCGTTAGCTGGTTGATTGTTAGCTGGTTGACCGTTAGCTGGTTGATTGTTAGCTGGTTGATCGTTAGCTGGTTGACTGTTAGCTGGTTGACCGTTAGCTGGTTGATTGTTAGCTGGTTGATCGTTAGCTGGTTGACTGTTAGCTGGTTGACCGTTAGCTGGTTGATTGTTAGCTGGTTGATCGTTAGCTGGTTGACTGTTAGCTGGTTGACCGTTAGCTGGTTGATTGTTAGCTGGTTGACGGAGCTAACAATCTGGAGCATTCAGACTCTGAGGTCTCTGGGTGTTAAACTGCCTGACTTGTCATCACCAGAAACCCACAATCCACACAGCCCCGCCTGAGTCAGACACACACACGTGTTTCTGACAAGCAGCTCCGGCTTCATCTGACATCAGATAGCGATCGATGCTTCGCACAACGGCGGGTTATATTTAGAACAACAGAACACCTTCGTTCTGAAACCTTTGTCTGGACCAACTGGATCCGGTTGCTTGATGAAACCCCAGAGTGACAGACACACCTTAAATCATTCAAGACAAACGGCTCCATCTCTCAGCCTCACACACGCAGATTTAGCGGTAATCCGACTCCGAGCAGCCAGGCAGGGCGGCCTGCAAACCCGATCTGCATCAACGATGCTGTACAAACTCAGTAAAGAGCAAAAAACGCCAGGAATGAAAATTCATGAGCTGCGACAGACACAAACCGTAACAACCAGGCTCTAAAACCAACACGAGTCGCGTTGCGTCGCTTCGTCACTTCCAGCTTCAGTCATTGGTCCAGCAGGGCTGCATCTGATCTGCATGGGGCCCGGGGCAGAAACAGACCGGGATCCACCTCCAGCTAAACCCACCAACTGCTGCGCCGTCCCTTTAAACGCTTGGATGCAAAACGTGTCAATTATGCTAAAGGCACAGGGAAAAGTTGCATCTTTTGCAAAAGCCCAACATATCAGTTGTGATGCAAAACGTCAGGAAATAAACTAAAAAGCGCAGCATGCAGATGTAACCCTGCAGAGCGTCACACAGGAACACAGGTCGAATTGAGTTTAGCCTAAAAATAATTAACATTGATGATTTTAGCAAAACTAAAAAAAGTGTATCAAAAATTATACATTAGAATTTTGTCCTTACTTTCCCTCCATACGTTTTACATTTATTTTACATAAATCAAGACATGTAGCAACAGGTGCAGATCAATTTGCATACAACAAACTGCAACGCAAAAAGAAATGGTAAACTGGGGGGAAAAGGCTTTTTGTCCTTATTTTCCCTCCACACATTTTGCATAAAGCAGAGAAAATACAATTCTTGCATCAAAATGATCATTTTTAACTCTAAATGGTTGAGATTTGATTTGAAACTGAGGCTGGATGGTTACAGGTGCAGCAGTTTGCACATTCCTCGGACCGGCACAACAAATAGTCAGAAAAGAGTCAAATGTCAACAAGAAATGAAAAAGGCTTTTTGAGTCTGTTTTCCTTCCATACTTTAGCAAAATAATAAAAATAAACTAATTTAGCAAAGTAAAAGTGAAATGTTTGAATCAAAAATGATTCATTTCTAACGGTCAACATTTTAAACGTGAACTCGCTGCTTACAGGTGCAGCAGTTTGCACATTCCTCGGGCCGGCTTACCTCCGGTCGCGGCTCCGGCGGCAGCGGCGGCGGACTTGTAGCCCTTCTCGTTGGTGCAGACGCCGCGGCCGTGCAGCAGGGCGTGCAGCGGCTTCTCCTCGCCGCTGCGCGGCAGGCAGCGCAGCCCCTTGGTGCAGGTGCCCGTGTAGACGCCGCACGCCTGACCCTCGGCCAGCGCGCAGGTCAGGCAGCAGCCGCAGCCCGGCTCCTTCACCAGCTGGCAGCCGACGGGCACCGGCGGGCACATGGACAGCGCCTTGTCATCGCACGGCTCGCAGGGCACGTAGGAGGCCGAGCAGCGGGAGGAGAGCCCCAGGATGATGGTGAGCAGGAGGCAGCAGCTCAGGAACATCTTCAGTCCGTCCCGGTCTGACGGACAGCCCGACTCAGCGCAGATAATCCGATTCTCACAGTTTATCCAGGAGTGCAGCTCTCCAGTAAACCCGTCATGAACAGCAGGAGTTCTCTCTGGGCTTCAGGAGTTTTTCTCTCTGGGAGTAAAAAACCAAACCAGCGGCAGCAGCGGCGGTCCTGCGCAGCCTGTCCTTCCTGTTGGTCTCCTGCAGACTCTCTCCAGCAGCAGCAGCAGTTTTCCTCAGCAGACTGATCAGCTGCAGACCTGCGAGCCTTTTTAAAACAGCCGAGAAACCCGGGACCATGAATACGGCGAGCAGCAGCAGAGGGAGGCGCACTTGTTCCCGGCCTGGCCGGCGGCCAGCAGGAGGAGGAGGATCCCAGTTTCACCCAGAGCCACCGAGCGACGGCTCGACTGATGCGCAAAACCTGCGGATCCCGCAAACAAAACCACTCCTGCACCGAACCATGCGCGGCTTCTGACGTTTGCGCACAAAAAGTGAAAGAGAAATCAGAGAGGAGATGTTTTCTATTTGAGCGAAAATCCCCGCAGTTTGTCTCCTGTCAGCGCAAATGAAAGGAAAAGTGCAGGGAAGAGTTCGGGAAACCCCCCGCTGTTTGCGTTCCTTCTCAGTTTGTGCGCAAATCCTGCCTGAACTCCGCAGCACCTGTTGCGGTCAGAGGGAAGCAGGTTCAGCTGCGCTGCTTTAGCCGCAAAGTGCGCACAGGGTTGCGCTGTTCTGCTGCAGTTCGCCTTTCTGAGCGAATTTTCTCCGCTTTTAATGCGAAACTCCGGAGAAATCCACAACTTTTCCCGCTGCATTCTGAGGCTGAGCTCGCCGCTAGAAGGCGCTGTTCCGCCCGGCATTCCTCAGAAATGACAGTTTTATCACATCACCAGCCCCAAACTCCGACTTGAAGCTGTAATCCACGCTCTGCTGAGAGAACAGAAAAAACTCAGCTTTTCCGTGGAATGAGTGAGTGACTGCGTAACGATTTAATTTGACTGGTTTTGTTGCAGAGCCGAGCTGAACATCCAGGCTGCTCTGCACCAAGCCGACATATCTGCGGGTTCTGCTCCCGCTTCCTCCGGCTCTTGTTTTGGAGGGACACGTTGGGAACGTTTTAGTCACAAACGAGTCCTGCAGCTTCGACCCAAACAACAACAAATAAAAGCAGTTTCCAGAAACTGAGGGGCGTGACAGGATCCTGGGAGACATAAATCTGGTGATAATGAAGAGATTAATTAGGACAATAAAGCAGCAGGGTTTTAATGATGCGTCTCTGCAGGGGAAATTTCCTCCAGCTAAAGGATGTACATCGTGCTCTTTTTTTGACCACTGAAGGAACTCAATGTTCCAGCTCTTTTCTTCCCCTCTGCTCCCCATTCTTTGCTCGATGCAAATCCTAATTCCCCCTGGATCTATTCATGCATCAATCCATCTGTTCCTCCCTCGGAGCCGCACCACCCTCCTCCTCCTCCTCCTCCTCCTCCTCGCATCCTTCTGAAGCTCCAGTGGGTTTGAAAAGTGCAAACTCATGTCTGAACATCTGAAAGTCTGAAATCCTCCTCTGGGTTTTGGACTCTCATCACCAAACGCAGCAGAGGCAGAAAAAATAAAATAAACGAAGACGATCAAAACCAGTGGAGACAATCTGAGACTAAAGTTGATTTGGAGAAAAATGTTCAAAATCTCAGAGAATTTCAAAATTTTGAGACTAAATTAAAGGAGAGCAGATTCTGAGATTACAATCATGATTGACTTATTTTTCTATTCAGTTGTTTTTATCATCTTCTGAACCAAAAGTAAAAATCTGTTTATAAAAATACTCAAAATATTGAAAGTAAAAGTTTTTGTTGATAGTTTGGATAGTTTTATTTTATTTCTCTAGTTTTTCCCATTCAGCCCTCCTTGCTGCTGATTTTTCATTCCTCTGGTTTAGGAGTCAATTTGTGAGACAATTTTGAGATTAAAAAAAAAATCTTTAAAAAAAGAAACTTTGAGCTCCAAAAGTAAAAACTTTGCCAGAGAAAAAAACAGAAATTTTGAAATTCTAGAAAAAAAAACAAACTATTTCTGAGTTAAAGAGTTAAAATTGTTTTGACTTCCATGTTTTTCCATAAAATATGTGAAATTAATCTCAGAATTTTCTCCCAAAAGTTTGACTTTGGAGCTCAGAAATGTCATTTTTATAGAAAATTTCCATAAAATTTCTTGGTTTTCTGTCCAAATGTACTCCTTTGTTGTTTTTCACATATTTTCTAGAAAAACCGTGGAGATATTCTGGGCTTGTGAAGTCGAAAATGTTCAACTTTCGGAGCTTCAAATATGTCAAAATTTCTGATCTTTATTCTTTCAAATTTGCTCCTTTTTTCTGTTTAACGGCTCTAATGTGCCTCCATAAAAATCTGAGTGCAGAAACAAATAAAAAGCAGGAGCCAGGATTTGTTTCAATCAAGTAATTTTCGTTTTCCATAACTCAAGTTAAAATAAATGAATCTGGCTGCCGGTTCAGTAATTACAACACAGATTTATGAAGCTGCGCTCCCTGAAATTGCTCAAGTTAATGTTACTCAATCAGTTAATTTAATAAAAACTAAAGGCAGCGAGTTGAGAGGATCAGTAATAATGTTTTACAGTGCAGGCCTGGCCGTCACCTCCATCAGTTTGACCCCATCAGTGACCCCTGACTGCGCCGTGCCAGCCATCCTGCCAGTGAAACGCTGCGCTCTGATTGGCTGCCGCGCGGCTGCGGCCGTAAATCTGCCGCGCTGCGCCGGTCCTCGTCTTCAAACGCGCTGCAGCCGAGCCGAGCTTGGACCGAAATAAAAAAGCCACAGATCCATTTCTGAACTTTTAATTCCAAGCTTTTAGAACAGCTTGTTCCTGAGAGAGCCGTTTTATTTTCTGGAACGTCGCAGCAGGTTGGACTCATGTTATGAAGTGACATGATTACATGATGACATGATTAATGAAATTTCACGACTTGGTGGACTGTTGGATTCTGCAAGCTATGTTTAAAATACATAACAGTAAATTACCAGCACATTTGCAAAAGAGATTTATTAAAAGAGACTCGATTTATAATTTGAGAAGAGATTAAAAAAAGAACTGAACAAATGAAAACCAGAACAGATCCATTTTGTGCTCCAGTTAATCTTTTTTCATTCAGACTTTACTTGTGACGTTTAAGCTGCAAACGAGATTTAACCTCCGATTGATTCTGATAGATCCTGCCTTGACCTTTGACCCCAACCCTTCAGCTTCCCTCCTGGATGAGCCGCTGAAGGAGAAAGCTCCCTGCGGTGCGTCTGCTCTGGTTCTGCTGGAGCTTTCTTCCTGTGAAAGGAGAGTTTTCCTCTCCGCTGTCGCCACATGCAGCTCAGAAAACATCCATGGAAAAAATACTTCATAAAACTTCCTCAGTTTCACAGAAAAGGTTTTTCTGTTTACTTGAGGTGGAATTTGGGTTTTCTGAAAAACAGTTAACGAGTTAAAGTTGTTAGTTAAAACTAGCCTTTATTATTCATCCATGTGTGTAATTATAACTCAGTCCTGCAGTAATAAAGTCTAAATCATTCAGACTTCAGTCGACCAGTCCAGAATAATAAATCCGAACTGGACTTTCATCCTTCACACGTATTTAAATCTAATCTATCAAGCATGGTGGTGGCTGCATCAGGCTGTGGGGCTTCCATTGGTCTGTCTGGATTCGTTAAACCAGTATGTTGGCTGTTTGGTTTTCCAGAATGAGTTTTGACATTTTTGTTGTTTTTACTCTGCTTGTTGAACATTAAACTCAGAGCTTCCTGTCTGCTGTCAGACGTGTTTGAGTTCAGATCACTTCTGCGTGCCGTCGCCGTTCACGTGACTTTATGGTGTTTATCTGCTTTTCGTGTGGAAAATGGAGAGCAGAGAAGCTTTCCACTTCATCAGGTCGTCACGTTCCGCGGCGCTCCCCAAACCGAAAGCTGTTGCGGTGAGCAGACAGCGCGGCTCCAACAACAAACCCTGCGCTCTGCTGCTCGTTCAAAAACTGCAGGCGCGTCTGCTCTGTGTCACTTCAGCTGCAGGTCCGACCGGCTGTAATTCAGCCCACATGCAGAACCGTCACACGAGCAACAGGCTTCTGCAGTCAGAGCGCCAGAGGAGCCATCATGGACGCTCTGGGGTTCGCATGCAGACGGGAGGCGTCGCAGTTTCAGTTTGATCTGCGCCATCTTGGTAGGAAACAGCACAGAGCTGGACCACGGCTACCAGAGCAACAGAAACAAAGTATATGGATATGATATTTATCTTAGTATTACACAGAGAACTCACAAACTGTGATGGAGTTATAGTTGTAATGTGAACGAGGCCAGAGCTAGCTCTGAGCTTGTGGCTTGTTTATTGTTGTCATAGCAACTCCAGAAAACTGCCTACCAAGATGGCCGTCAGTTACAAACTCCACAGAAGGGAGACGTCGCACGAGAACTGTGTGTTGTAGCTTCCGGGCTGATCTTTGGCGATCAGGTCCAGTTACAGGAGAATATGTTGGAATTTAAAAATCAATAATTCGTCCATATTCATGGGGTTGGCTAAACAAATGCACCAAAATCCGCTTTTTTAAACAAATGTGACTTTTTCATGGCAGTTTGAACATCTTCATTCTGATGTTTTCATCCAAACAAACTTTGATTTGAGCCACTTGTGGAATTAAATTGGTTTCATATCCAATAGTTTCTAATAGTTTCCAAAGTGCTTACAGCCTGAAACAGTCATGTCACATTTTCTGTGACTTTTCCCTGATTCCTCTAAACGTTCTCGACTCCGACTGCCTGAAGCTCCCGGAGGGAATCGACCGACCCGAACGGGTCGACAAATGGGACTGAATATAAAATATCCAGACTCAAGTAGCTGCAGCCTGTCATGTTCAGTTATTTATAATTACAGGTTCTTGCTGCTTTAGATGAGTGGAAACTTCTGGGTGTTGAACGTCAAACTGGATCCAGTCCCAGTAAAATGCTTCAGAGATCCCAGGCCTAAAACTCAAGACGTGTTCAGCAGCGTGTTGCGTTCGCTGCCCATCTCGGACACCGCCGGTCCTTGGATTGCTCTTTGCTTTCGGAAATTATTCAGGAACATCTGCAGACTAAAAACAGCCGACTGCTTGCGAGGTTTTACCCGGCGGCTTATCGCCCCGCGGCGCTCAGATAAGCCTTCGCTCCGACTCGCGTTACAGCCTCATGCAGGCCTCTGCCCAGGGAACTTCACCCGGCCTGGAAAACCCGTCCGCTCGGGCGCACGTCCCACCCGCTGTTGACAGCAACGCCATGGCAACGCTGTCAACTGCCACCAAGATGCCATCCGAGTCCCGGCCAGCTGGAGAGTCTGAACTCCCAGTAAACCGATTTGAGGCGTTTTCATCTTGAAGTGTTTGGGTTTCACCAATCCGGCCCACATACACAGAAAACCCACAAAGTTTCCCTCAGTTGTTCAGGCAATGCGTTGCTGATCCGATCGCCGGTTCTGTTAATCCTCTGTTGCTGTTTGACCCGTTTGTTTTCTACGCCTCATTAAAATCTGAGCTGCAAACATCAATACTGGATGTGAAGAATCGTTTTTACGGAGATCAGATATAAAAGTTCAGGTTTGTTTCTTGTGAAATCGTTGATTTGATGGTTTTCACTCAGAGTGGAGGAGATAAAACGAGGCTGAATGTGTTGCAGGTTGCCGTTGCCGATAATGGAGGCAGCAGCATGTTGACAATCGGCTCAGACCAACACTTTCATCTCACTGTGATGACAAAAAGAAAAAACTTTTCAGTTGTTTGGTTTATCAAAATTATTTCCACCTGCTAATTCAGAATCAGCTTCATCTGAGAAAACAAACCATTTTAAATATAAATAAAGATTTTCTTGTGAATGTAAAAAGTTTTTCCAGAAGAGGAAGACATGTTTGAATTAGGCCGGTATTCATGGTACCGGCCTGAATACTGAGCATCAACCTGAACTCTGAACAGTTCATGTCCAGCATGTGCGGGATCAGCAGAGATGTTAGTTGCCCTTTTCCTGACCTTTGACATGTACAAGTCAAATCTTGTAGATGTTATGAATGTTATGATGCATGTCGGCGACATAAAGGTCCGACTGCAGACACTTTAAAAAGTACCAGGTAAAATTTACCTGAAGTGGAACAGATCAGGGTTTCTGGGGCTGAGCAGATCTTAAGCTGCTCAGATTGCCATGAAAAAAACAGCTGCAGCTTTAATTAGTGACAGACTTTGGTTTTCATGTTGCACTTTGTCCAACTTTTACATGGTTGACATGAGATTTGCGCCACAATCTGCACCAGAAGGAGCCAGATGGTGAATCTGGCTGAAGCTAACCAAAGGCCGCTGCTGTTGCTTCTCTACAACTTTAAAATCCGTAAGAGGAGGCGGCCATCTTTACTGCTTGGTTCTTCTTCTGCGCATCCAGAAGACACAGAAATCTGACTGCATTTAATCAGTAGCATGAACGACGGCGCAGAAAAAATGGATTTCAGAGAGAAAGAAGTTAAAATGTAATTCATAACATCTACAAGATCTTACTCGTACAGGTCAAAGGTCAGGGAAAGGGCAGCTAAGATTTCTGCAGATCCCACATATGCTGGACGTGAGTTGCTCAAACATGTCTTCCTTGTTTTCCATCCATCCATCTTCTTCCGCTTATCTGGGGTCGGGTCGCGGGGGTAGCAGCTTAAGAAGGCAGGACTCCCTCCCCGACCCGGAGAAGGCACTCTGCCCTTTTCCGGCTCCAGACCACGGCCTCGGACTTGGAGGCACTGATCCTCATCCCGGCCGCTTCACACTCGGCTGCGGACCGCTCCAGCGAGAGCTGCAGATCACGTCCCGATGAAGCCAACAGGACCACATCATCCGCGAAAAGCAGAGATGGATCCTAAGGCCACCAAATTGGATCCCCTCAAATCAACACCTTGGCTGGTCTAGAGATTCTGTCCATGAAAGTAATGAACAGAATCGGTGACAAAGGGCAGCCCTGGCGGAGTCCAACCCTCACCGGGAACGAGCCCGACTTATTGCCGGTAATGCGGACCAGATTCCGACACCGGTCATACAGGGACCTGACAGCCCGTATCAAAGGGCCCGGTACCCCATACTCCCACAGAACCCCCCACAGGGATCCCCGAGGGACACAGTCAAACGCCTTCTCCAAGTCCACAAAACACATGTAGACCGGTTGGGCAAACTCCCAGAACCCTCCAGGATCCTGCTGAGGGTGTAGAGCTGGTCCAGTGTTCCACGACCAGAACCAGAACCACACTGCTCTTCATGAATCCGAGGTTCGACTAGCCGACGGACCCTCCTCTCCAGGACCCCTGAATAGACCTTGCCTGGGAGGCTTAAGAGTGCGATCCAGCTAGAATTGGAGCACACCCTCCGGTCCCCCTTATTGAACAGGGGAACCACCACCCCAGTCTGCCAATCCAGGGGAACTGCCCCCGATGTCCATGCGATACTGCAGAGTCGCGTCAGCCAACACAACCCTACAACATCCAGAGCCTTAAGAAACTCTGGGCGAATCTCATCCACCCCGGGGCCTTGCCATCGAGGAGCTTCTTAACCACCTCAGCGACCTCGTCCCCAGAGACTGGAGAGTCCAACCCAGAGTCCCCAGGCTCAGCTTCCTCAATGGAAGGCATGTCGGTGGGATTGAGGAGGTCTTCGAAGTACTCCACCCACCTACTCACAACATCCCGAGTCAGGTCAGCAGCACACCATCCCCACTGTAAACAGTGTTGGTGCTGCACTGCTTCCCCCTCCTGAGACGCCGGATGGTGGACCAGAATAGCCTCGAAGCCGTGTGGAAGTCTTTTTCCATGGCCTCTCCGAACTCCTCCCACGCCCGAGTTTTTGCCTCAGCAACCACCCGAGCCGCATGCCGCTTCGCCTGCCGGTACCCGTCAGCTGCTTTTGGAGTCCCACAGGCCAAAAAGGCCCAATAGGACTCCTTCTTCAGCCTGACAGCATCCCTCACCAAAGGTGTCCACCAACGGGTGCGAGGGTTGCCGCCACGACAGGCACCGACAACCTTGCGACCCCAGCTCCGATAAGCCTCCTCAACAATGGAGGCACGGAACATGGTCCATTCAGACTCAATGTCCCCCACCAACCCCAGAATGTGTTCAAAGTTCTGCCGGAGATGGGAGTTGAAACTCCGTCTCACAGGGGATTCCGCCAGACGTTCCCAGCAGACCCTCACAACACGTTTGGGCCTGCCAGGTCTGACCGGCATCCTCCCCCACCACCGGAGCCAACTCACCACCAGGTAGTAGTCAGTGGATAACTCCGCACCTCTCTTCACCCGAGTGTCCAAGACATACGGCCGCAGATCCGATGAAACGATGACAAAGTCGATCATCGAACTGCGGCCTAGGGTGTCCTGGTGCCAAGTGCACATATGGACACCCTTATGCCTGAACATGGTGTTCGTTATGGACAATCCGTGGCAAGCACAGAAGTCCAACAACAGAACACCAATCGAGTTCAGATTGGGTGAGCATTCCTCCCAACCACGCCCCTCCAGGTCTCACTGTCATTGCCCACGTGAGCGTTGAAGTCCCCCAGCAGAACGAGGGAGTCCCCAGGTGGGGCACTCTCCTGTACCCCCTCTAAGGACTTCAAGAAGGGTGGGTAATCCGAACTGCTATTCAGCCCGTAAGCACAAACAACAGTCAGAACCCGTCCCCCCACCCGTAGGCGGAGAGAGGCTACCCTCTCGTCCACCGGGGTAAACCCCAACGTACAGGCGCCGAGATGGGGAACAACAAGTACGCCCCCTCCTGCCCGGCGCCTCTCACCATGGGCAACTCCAGCGTGGAAGTATGTCCAGCCCCTCTCAAGGAGACTGGTTCCAGAACCAGAGCCATGCGTGGAGGTGAGACCGACTATTTCTAGCCAGAACCTCTCAACCTCACACACCAACTCCGGCTCCTTCCCCACCAGAGAGGTGACATTCCACGTCCCAAGAGCTTCTGCAACCGAGGATCAGACCGCCAGGACCCCCTCCCTCGGCTGCCACCCATATCACAATGCACCCGACCCCTTTGGCCCCTCTCACGGGTGGTGGGCCCATGGGAGGGGGGACCCATGTCTCCTCTTCGGGCTGAGCCCGGCCGGGCTCCACGGGGAAAAGCCCGGCCACCAGGCGCTTGTCATCGTGCCCCACCTCCAGGCCTGGCTCCAGGGTGGGGCCCCGGTGACCCGCGTCCGGGCGAGGGTACACGGTATCTAACGTTTTTAATCATCATAGGGGTCTTCAGGCTGCACTTTGTCTGGTCCCTCACATAGAACCTGTCTGCCTTGGGTGACCCTACCAGGGGCATGAAGCCCCAGACAGCAGAGCTCCTGGGATCATTGGGGCATCAAACCCCTCCACCACGATAAGGTGGCGGCCCGAGGAGAGGCTTTGTTTGTTTGTTTGCTTTCCTTGTTTTGCAAAAGCAAAACTTTTTTATTTATATCTAAAATGCAGATTTCTGTTTGCTGAAACAGATGAAAATAATTTTAATCAGACGTTTAAATCGCTGAAGACTCGCCTGGTCGTCGTGACGAAGGGCTGTGACTGAACCCAGCTGACGGTCCTCAGGGTGAACTTTGTGATTTCTGCAGTTTTCGTGTCATCATGTTGAGCCGTTTGCTTGCTGCCCGGCTGAACTGCGTGGGAATCCGGCTGCGTTCGTGAAGCCGACCGGCCCGGTCCAAACTGACTAATCCCATAAACAAATATTTGAAATTTGTATGGAGAGATCCTTCAAACACATCCAAACAACGTCTTCAGGCTGCCACGTTCAGCCCACGCTCTTAAAACAAACATCTGCATTAAAATTCCTCTGCAGGCGGAACGTCAGAGTTACATAAATAGACACAAACAAACAGAAACGTCATCAGCAAAGTGTTGCAGCAACGTCCTGTTGAAACAAAGAGCCGAGCAGCAACCTGGTGGTTCAGTGAGAGAGGAAACCACTGAACAACAGAAACGACTCGGTGATCGTCATCACATCCGAGCTGCTGTGTGTTTATTTCACACCAGGGTCTCCAACGTGAGGCTCGGGGGCCGTTTCCGGACCTCAGGATGATTTTATTCGGCTCGTACAGTTTGGGCCTTTTTTTAAATAATGCAGTCAAATTAAAATCTTCACAATTACTCTGCTTGTGAGATGATGCGATTTATAGCAAAGACCTTTTGTTTGAGCTTCAAAGGTGAAATTAAGATTAATCACAATTAGTTCCTAACCCTAACCCTTTACTTTTGGAGCTCAGAAATATCCATGTTTTTGTATAAAATGTTAATTTCAGAGATTTTTGGTGGCATGTTGTTGAATCTGCAGCCTGAACAACAAACTGTTTCTGTCTGGATGGAGCTTCAGACTCACAGCTGCTGACATTAAAATCTCTATTAACACCAAGATGCTTTTTATTACTGAAGAAAATTGAGAAAAATCTGAGAATTTCCCGTAAATGACATCAGTAGCTTGTATGCAGCAACAAAGGGCGATCAGACCCGAACCGGATTATTCTGCAGTTTGAGGTTAAAGCCCCGGTTCTGTTTGGTAAAACGGAGCCGTTTCAGCGGTTCACTGCATTAACGCTGCCTCAGATGAAGACAAGCATGAAAACCAGAATATATGGACCGGTCGAATGTGGGCTGATTTATTCAGCATTAATTACGGGTTCCTCTCCTCGTCGCTCTCCAAACAGAGACGTTTCCCTCTGGGCTCGGCGCCGCTTCCTCGGTTTGACCTGAGCGCCTCCCGGCCGCTGGGTGAGGGTTTCAACATTAAACCTTCCTGTGGATGTGAGCAGCTGTCTGGTTTGGGTGATTAAAGACTTGGGTTTGAATCCTGATTTGGTCGGAGCGGAGAAGCACAAACTGGACACGGAGGCTTTGGCAGCGGATATAATTACAGTGAATTATTCAGCGGCTCCAAACCCAAACATGAAGGCTTTCATTTTCTAAACCAGCTTACAAGAGAGCAGCCGGAGCCCGGAGGGGCCCGCTCCTGGAGCCCGGAGGGGCCCGCTTCTGGAGCCCGGAGCCCGGAGGGGCCCACTTCCTGGGCCCGGAGGGGCCCGCTTCTGGAGCCCGGAGCCCGGAGGGGCCCGCTCCTGGAGCCCAGAGGGGCCCGCTTCTGGAGCCCGGAGGGGCCCGCTCCTGGGACCGCGCACCCGGAGGTGGGTCCGATGGGTTCAGACATAGATACGGCCTTTTAATTCAACCTGATGCAGCAGTAAGTGGGGGAGGGGATCTGGTGAGGACATGAATGGGTCGGTCTCATCCAGCGTTCTGGACCGGGACCGTTTGCTTCAGAACCTTGACGAACTGCGCCGGGTCGTTATGGCCCCACGCCGATTACTCTGGGTGAACCCAGCTGCGGCTCCAGCAAATGGAGCTGAAAAGCTTGTGGTGGAAATGAGACAAGAGGTTCTGGTTCTGGTTCTGGTTCTGGAGAGGCTGGAGAGGGTTTCACTGAAATCAGCCAGAAAAAAAAATGACAGAAACAACACGGATCTTCTTGTTAATGAGATCCAAGGAGGAGATTCCTCCAGCCGGGGATGAACAGAGTAGATATGAGGAGTCAACATCTTCTGCTCACTACATTCATCCTGGCTGAGGTTTTAATCCAATTACTTTACTAATCCAACAAGGGAATTAAACTCATATTCCAGGTTCTTCAAAAACATGGTGCTTCAGACAGGAAGTCCTGCAGCAGTCTGTTATACAGCATCTGAAGACGTTTCTGACTGAAGACACGGCAGCAGTCTCATCTGTCCGTAATTTTCTTGATTTTATGAAGAGTCCTTCTTTAAACCATCATCTCTGGAGTCCGTTAGAAAAATCAAATCAAATTTTATTTGTATCGCAGATTTCAGCAGCGAAGGATTTATATCATAACACAAAACACAAAGTGGAGCTTTGTCTTCTACTGGTTTCACTCCTACTGTAGTATATAGAACAAAATACCAGAACCGGGTCCAGGACCAGAACCAGGACCAGGACCAGAACCAGGACCTGGTTCCGGACCTTCATCAGGTTTTTAACTTCCTGGTTCTAAACTTTGAGTTTCCAGCAAAACATTTAGCTTAACAAAATATTTCATTTAAAGCTAAACATTTATGCTAAATATCCACATTGATGGTTAATTTGCAATATATTTAGGATCAATGTGGATATTTAGTTAGCAAGGTAAATAATTAGCTCCAAATTAAATATATATTTTTAAACTAAATATTGATCTTCCCACCTGCTGTTCAGTGCTACTTAGCTTTAGCTACATAGCTTAGCTACCTAGCTTAGCTAGCTAGCTTAGCTATTATGTTGCTATTTTTAGATCCTCTAAAATCAACACATGATGAGTTTTTTTAGTGGATTTGGAGACATTTGGACCTGGTTACATTTTTAAACAATTACTTGCAGGGTCTGTAATTAATGATCAGATTTTAACCTAAAACTAAATATTGACATCAGTAACAGTTTTAGTTTAAAAACCATTTTTCTTTTTGCTGCTAAATTATGGAATAAACATAAATATTATCTGGACGGATGTTTCTGGTTTTTGTTCAGATTGGAGCTTCTTTAGAAATATGAACGCTGACATTAGCATTAGCAGCTACATGTTTAGCATTGAGATGCTTTCTTAGCTTAGCATAGCTTGGCTGATAGGCTAACTCCTTTTAGCAGAACTTGAGCACACCAGCAGTTTCCCGTTTTGATTGTCGTTTATATCGGTTGTTGCTCCAATCGGATCTTTACCCAGCAGCCTCAGTTGCTGCGGCACACGACCTGCTCAGGGAGGGGTCAAAGGGCGCGTGTCAGCATGTGGGCCTGTTTTCAGCATTTAACTGCTGACCTGCTTTATTGTATTGTTATAAAAGGTCAAGACGTTTGGAACATGGTGTGTTTCTGCTGGATTTGACCTTTGACCTGGTGGAGGACACTTGCTCTGTTTGACTCGCCAACAATAGGAACCTTTCATGGCAGCGAAACAGGCAGAGCATCTGTTTCTGGTCAGCAGCAGAACCTGGAGACGAACCGGGTTTGGAACCAGAAACCTGTACAAACAATTATTTATTATTTATTATTTAATATATATTATTTACGTTAAAACGTATCAATACAAGAACAAGTCAGAATGGCACCAGAATGAAACTGTAATATTAGGAGGATAAAGGAATCATTTCTCAAAAACTCAAAACAAACTATTTAAAATTAAAATGAGGAACGTTGAGCATGTTGTGAAGTTGCTCTTTAGTTTCGGTTTATCTTTTAACACAACAGCATTAAACTATAATCAGCAGCAGATCTTCGAGCAATAACTCAATCCAAGATGTTTTCTCATGAAAATTTGGGCTCAGTCCGAGTTTATGATTTTTTTCTGACAATATCACATTTTTACTCCTGATTTAAACTTCTGTCTGTCCGATCCGACCGGAGATGATTCTCTGATAAATCTGCCAGGAAATGAAAGCTGCACCAGAGCAGCCACTTCCAGGTTTCTTGGAAAAACATGATTTAGGTTTGCAGCTTTATGGCTGAATCTTTATGGGTTTTGCCGATTGGTGCAGACGCAGCTGGGATGTCGGTAGCAACGGGAACGTTTCTCCTTTTGCACGATAACGATGGATTTTGCAGCTCCGCTCAACCAGAACGGTATTCCTAAATATGCACAGAATGCAACCTTGTTAAATGAGCAAGTGAAGCATCGCCACGTTCTCAACGTGATCCAGATGTTTTAGAAGCACACATCTGGTCTCCAAACCCGGGGTCCCGTCAGGATATTCCAGCAGAAACTCATATTCTGACGATGAAGGAGATGGGAAGCTGCTGACGGGTCGCCGGTCGGTACCGGTCGGCCTCGGCAGCGGCTCGGCGTTGCAGGTTTTGTTGCAGCAGATCCAGTTCCACGTGCGAGCCGCCGTCTGCTGCTCTCGTGACAGACTCTGCACCTCGAGCCCTGCCGGGTTGGCAAGCCGCAACAAGAACTGATGAGCTACTCTAACAAAAACTGCTGACGAGCTCAACTCTCTGCCTGCTGCACGACACTCTGGCTTTCCTCTTCAGCTGTGTTCTCCTTATTCAAACATGTTAATTCTGCACTTTTGGGGAATTAATTAGCAATTTTTCCCTCAAACAAAACAACCGTCTATTTGGATGAGAAATAGGAGAAAGTTTCAGAGATTGAGTGAAGCTCACAGCAGGAACCGGTCCAGACCTCCTGCTTACAGTGGTGGTCACCGCTAGCTAAAACTTTAGCAATGCTAACCCTAAAGCGCTAATCATAAACATTAGCGACGCTAATGCTAATTAGCTGTATCAATGTGGTATTTAGCGATAAAGTGCTAACTTCAATTCAGATTATATCTGCCATTAAGAAACTACAACCCTAAAACACAAATTGAATCTTATCCTTATAATTCTACAATATTATATTTATGTTCATATGTTGCTATTTATTTTGTTGCTGTTGGTTTTAAAACATTACTGGAAAAGAAGGAGAAGAAGAAATGGAACTGCTCCAACCCCAGGGTCTTACCCCCTTCAAAATAAGAGCATGAATGTAAACAAATTTTTAATCTTCAAAAATCAAAACGTCAACACAGATGTTTAACTTTACTCAACTGAAAGTTTACAAAACAGTCAAGTAATTTAGAGCTTTAAAATTGATCAGTAAAAATGAACTTAGGTTGATCAAAAAGGCGTTAATACTTTTGATGAATATTCATGGGCTCCAGGGAGGAACGGTTATGTTAAGCTAGTTCATTTAGCATAGCAACACAGCTGCTACTGTGCTTGTTATCTGGAGGAGAACGTTGATTGCTCATACCTTCTCCGTCCAACCACACTGTAACCCTGTCCGTTTGGTGATGCAGGATGATGGCATGGTGCTGCTCTTAGAGGGTAAAGGTCAGCGTGACGTAACCTCGTTGTTTTGGGCGTCTGCGTGGATAATATCTGGGAGTTTTGTCATCAGATGTAGTGATGCTCAGGTATTCTGATGTCATGACACTTGAATGCTAATCAGATTAGCCACGCTGAGCGGCGCAGCCTCAGGCAGTGACGACATGCTAATAACCCTGGCAGAAATTGTATCATGAATAATTTGCCTGTTTTTTTTTTCCTCTCTGGATGAAATCATGTTTCGATAAAACGACTGGAATCGTGTCTGAAGGCGGAGAGGCTCTGCTTTGTTCCTAAAAGCCCCGGAGCTTTGACTCCTCTCTCGTTGGAAGATGTTCGGTTTGCAGTAAAACCTTTACAGGTTCTGGAGCTGAGCAGAATCTGGAGGTTCTGGTAAGGCCCGGTTCACTTTCTTCATCAACACCTGAGGGGACAGAAAGCAGATGCTGCATCTGGAGCTTTAAGACTGTTTAACAAACTTGACCTGCACTTAATTAGAGAACAAAGTTGTTTTTTTAAGCATTTCTTTAATTTTTAACAGACTCTCATTTTGCTGAAGTGTCTCTAGTTTTTTTACTGGGTCCATATGTTTGACCCGAGGAACATGCTGCGACATGCAGAACTTGTTCATTTAGTGTACGATTTTGATTAGCCTGGTATTTAGGCAACACAAAAACAAAAGTGAGTTTTTACGGGTTTTTCAACCACCAACACTGTAGATTCCTTCTAAAAATGTTTCAAACTGCTGATTTTAAAAGTTTAACACTAAATTTACCTTTATTTGCTTTAATACGTTCAGTAGAAACTGCAGCTGCAGCTTCTACAGTTTTCAGTTTTCCTGCTTCTCAGGGTTCAGCCGATCAGTACCACAGAATTTAAATGGTGGATAGAGAGCAAGGCATTCTGGGTAAGTGTAATCCATTTAGGATTTATTCTGTAATTTATTCCAGAAACGACAGACAAACAGAGACTCGGCTCTTCAGTTGTCAGTGGGATGTTTAACTACAAAACAATATTCACACATATTGAAACTTTCCAGCTTCATATTTCAGCCACAAACCTCAATATAGTTTATTTGACAAACCAACACAGTTTTGAACATAATTAAAAATCAGATTTGAAGTGATTTGTGGATTTGTCCCGGCCCTCCCACAGCCATAAACTAAGGGCAGCGACTCCATTCGTTTCCTCTGCAGGCTCCAACAGGACCTGGATGCTATCGCTGTCTCCATGGTGAGATTTAAACAGATGCAGAGCCGTGATGAGAAGCCAGGGGTTCTGTGAAGGTGAAAGCTGTTGGTTATCACGGCTTCAGGAGCATAAAGGATCCAGTGTGAAGCTGATCATCTGAGTCTGATAACGAACATGATGTCACTCCGTTTATCAGACTGTAATATTTCACTTTAACAAACTCAGATAAGCCAGTGATCCGGTTCTGCAAGCCTGACGGTTCCCTCAGCAAAAATCTGCATTTAAATCATTTCAAAATCAAAACTTTCCTGGTTCTCCTTCAGGTCCTGAACTGTGCAGACCTGCGCAGCTCTTTCAACATCCCACCACAGCACTTTATTCAAGTTGAGGGCTAGACTTTGACTAGGTCACAGCAGAACCTTGATTATCTTCTTTTCCACCTGCTCTGGTTTGGAGCGGTTGGACAGATGGGTTCATGTTTGACTCCAGAATATTTTGGTCTGCAGACGACGATGTTTGGTCCGTCGTCTCGGCTCCGCTCCCACCGACGGCCCAGAAACCCTCAGCTGCTTTCAGATGCAGCTTTGCACAGAATCCAGCTGGGAACAGAAAACTCAACATGTGTCACCTATTTAAGTCGATTCTAAATCATGAATCAATTTTTTCTGGCACACCTCTAACAGTCGTACTGGTTCATTATCATGACCTTTGACCTGCTAACTGCAGAGTGTGCGGTGGCAGCTGAGGGCTTCTGATCTCTGGAGAACGATGAACTTCAGACAGTTTGAACTTTTTTAACTTTTTTCTTGGCTCTAGTGGCCGGTATTTTTTTAAAGTAGTCTGGCAGGAGAGAGAGGAAGACATGCGGTAAATGCCTCCGGGGCCGGGAGTCGAACCCGCGACGGCGGAGGACCAAGGCCTCCACACCTTAACCCCCTACGCCACCAGGCTTGGACTTTTTAACACTGCAGATGTTTTTCCGTTGTGTAAATATTTCGGAACGTCCTCCAGAGCAACACGTTGCCAAAACCCCTGCCTCCTCTGGCAATAATCAGCTGATCGATGTGTTTGATCGCCAGCAGGCTGCAGAACGCTGAGAGCGGTCGGATCCGCTCTGGTCATGCAGGAACCGAAACGCGGTGAGATTAGAATCCTGATACTCTCTGTGGGTACGATGAGGAGCGCTGGATGAGAGGAAGGGCGGATACCAAAAAAAGCATCACGATATGAAAATAAAATCATATTGGAGAAGAAAAGCAACAACAGACGTAAGCAGGGGGAATGGAAATCTGGAAATGGAGTTTTTAAGTACCGAAGGAGGCAACGACACACAAAGCGAGTTAACTGTTGGTCAAAACAAGCACTGGAAACACTGGGTGGAAATATCCACAGCAGAGTTGTTCACCCACTGGGCCGTGTTTTTCTTTATCACGCTAAGTGAAGCTGACAGCTCCTCTGTATTGTTTTAGGAGAGTGTGCATCTGCATCCCGCAGAAACTGAGCGAGGGAACCGTGTTATCTTTAGCTGAAGTCATGTTGGGTGTTTTCACTTCTCCCTTCTGAGGACGCTGCCCCAAAGAAATATTGGCCAAGAACATTTTGGGATAAATCAAATGTTCTTTTTCCTTTTGTGGTAATAAAACCTAAAGCCAAAGCAGAGATATAGCTGTAAGACACATGTTTTGTCTTGGACACAGGGACTCCAGCACAAACTGTGTTTTTGTTTCTCTGCTTAATTAGGTTTTTATGTGGCATCAGGGTTAAACTGCCACTGAATTTACACCTAAACATTTGATTAGCTGATATTATTTACAGTCAACTGTCTTTAATAACCAACAACTGTTACAAACAAACCCTGCCACTGTTCACCAACTGTAGATTTGATCAATTAAGTATTAGTTATTGCTACAGTTAGCTGCTAAATTGATTAGGCTCTAAAATATTAGTTAGTGGCCAAGAAAATCAACTTACGTAGCAAAAAGCTGTTATAAAATAACAGCTTTTATAAAATAGCAATATAGAAACAGCTATTAATATTTAAGTTTTATAAAATACCAATTTGTGGAACAACTGGTTCTGGTTAAAGTTACTAATTATTGTATCGACCAGTTGCTTGAAATATCAGGTCAAATTAAAAATCATTCTCTCAGTCTGTTTCTTGACTTCAACTGAAAGTTTTTCTCTGATTCTCACAACAGACACTGAAATGTTTTGATTAAAATTCACACAAGTGAGAAAGTTTTGAGGACAGAGTCCAACCAGGACAGGACGCAGCTGAGTTTGCCTCTCCTGATGGCCGACGACAGTAAAACTGACTGAGAGTTTTTATTTTTTTAGTGCACATCAGATGTTTACCTGGTAATATGAGTTTTTTTTAGTTTTCTGGGAATAGGAAGAGTTTCTGGTGTCCTGTTGTCCCCAATGGTGGATTGTACCAAACTGACTGTAGGAAAGATCAACAGGTGGAGACGGGAGAGCTGTAATCAGGCGGTGACGGAGATCTGGGTCATCGCGTCAGGAGACTGGCGTTGTGACAACACGGTTTGCAACGGTCATTCTCTAAAGGTTTGGGTTTTGGTTGGTAATAAGCTACAAAGACATGAATGACGTCCCAGAAAGCAGAAACCGCTCCAGGGACTCGCTGGTTTACAGTTCTGGGTAAGTGACTTGAAAAAGGCTATTGTTTGACATTATTGCTCTCTAGGTTGTAGCAATGAAGCCCGACTAAGCAGATGGCAATCACCATGGCTACAGTTTGGCCATTAAGGCAATGTCATTGCTTTGGCTTCCTTTGGGGAACAAAAGGCCGATGGACACAGTGAGTCGTGACTAAACAAAATTTCTTGAAATGTGTTAATGTTAAAGAAAGAAGCACACACACACCTCGCCCCCCAAACAGCGCCTTGTACTGGACCAGCCGTGTGGTAATGTGGAACCAGGCAGCAGGGATTAACGAGCCGAGGCGGAGGGAGGGCCGGACGACGCAGACAGTCAGGGTGAAGCAGCGTCTGACCGTCTTCATGTAACCCACGGTCAGACTTAACTGGACTCTTTGCTGTTGGACCTCAGTGAGGAGCGGATGTGTCTGCGTCGCTACATTTAAAGTCCAAATTGCTGTGTGGTGAGAACATGGCTCCACGGTCCTTCTGATCCACCCTTATGTGTTTGTGTGGACGTTCCCACTCTCCTGCAGTGAGACGGGGACAGACATGGGAAGCTCATTAATGTCGCAGACTTCAGAGACGTAAGAAATGTTTGTTGGACTGCATTCGTTGAGACTCTTCTGATCTGGCACAACACTTGCCGAGAAACTCTATCAGGGATTTCTGACAGCTACAAGCTAAGAAAGAATTAGCTTCATGAAATATTTAGCCCTAACTTTGACTTGTTTGTTGTTTTCTCTTGTTTTATAATTGGTGCTTAAAGCAGAGATCTGGTATTCATTCATTCATTCATAAACCTCTAATTATTGACGATGAATTCCTGTTTTAGGGTTTGAATGCGACACATCACAGAGGTCTGTTCCTTTAGCTGCTCCTCAAAATGGAGAAACAAGAATACATAATATTCAGATGAAGTAAATTCATTTTCATAAATCTAAAGATGACAGTTGATGCTCAACCCAACTGAGGCTCAAACTGGAAATGTGAACTTTGTTCAGGAGCAAATACTCCGGCCTGATGCTGAGCAAAGCACGTCATGCTGATTAAAGTTTATTGGCGGATCTGTGAAGCTTTGGAGCTTTTCTCTGTCAAAGGATGGAGACAAACCTCTTAAGAGTGTTTGGCGCCATGAAATGGCAAAAATATTTCAGCTAGAAGTCTGACAAAACACTGAAAATGGGTCAACACTGGATCTTTCAGCAAAAAAATGTGGCCACATCAATGGTGAAATGGTTAGGGTGTTTTACAACCAGATTATCCAGTAGACTTAGTTTAATTGGAGACCAAAACCTTCACCATCTGCTCCATCTCCAGCTGCTGTGGTTCTCTCTCTGCTCTGAGTCAAACCAACCTGTTCCCCTCCTGGCCTGTGGGGGGCGCTGCACCAAGAACCACTGAAGGAAACAAATGAAAACCTCTGAAGACGCTGAGAGCAGGAAAATGCAAACAAAAATAGAGAGGCACCAAATTTTAGCATTAGGAGGATTTCTCTTTTGTCTTTGACTAAAGACCACAAGCCATTTCTCCTGCTAGCGCTAGGCTAACATGTTAGCTTTGGTTGTATTTACCCAGAATGCCCTGCACTGTAGTCCACTCCCGGTCACCGGTCCTTTTGGCGTTCTTATATGAATTCAAACCGAACCCAGACTGAGGTTTGACTCACATTCACATCTCAGCAAACGAATCGGACTTTCTAGACAATCGAACCAGAGTCGGATTAAAATGCAAAATACTAAGAGACCCAAAGAAAAATTTGTTTTGTGGTGTTTAGTGCATGCAGATGCTATGAAGAGCTGCTAAACCTTTTCAGAACACAATAACCTCATTAAAGTGGTTCAGAAACAGAGACAGAGTTCAGAGGAGGTAAACATTCACCCTGATCGATCAAATCAGCAGACATCCAATCCAACCCAACCTTTAAGAGTTCAACGCGCCTTATTAATGATTTCTTCCATTAATATGACAATAAATAGCATCCACTGTAAGCCAGAGAGCTAAAAAAGAACAGCTGAAAGTTTACTGGCAGTTTAGGATATTAAAAACAAGAAAATCAAAGCAAATAAGGCAGTAAATGTCTGTGGAAACCAGAACTCCTGTCACAGAAAACAGCAACATTATAAACTGAAATGTGTCACCCAATAAACAAGCTTGTTATGTCTGAGTCGGAGCCTGCTGTTCTCTCGAACGCTACAATAAATACAGGAGACGCTCAGTGCTGCAGCTGAACTTCATGTCATGTAAATTTTAATTAAATCCAGGAATGGAAATAACTGAAAAGCAGGCTTTGTGATTTAAAGGGAATGTGTTATGCAAAATTCACAGTTAGTACGTTTTTGTTCTTCCATTTGTGCTTCTATTGCTCCTGGACACAAAACAAACCCTAAATAAAAAAAAAACTCCCCGTCATTTTCTGGCAATAAGTTGTTATTATTTGGTGTCTGGAAAATGAGCTGTTTCAAAAGCCTCCAGAATGTAATATCAAGCGTTACCTAGCAACCCAAGCTGAGTCCAGTCCGTTACCTAGCAACCAGAGCAGATCACCAGCATGTTTGGTCAGCTGTATGGTCTGTATAATGGCTGCTGGAAAAGACTATTGTTTTGTTTTTGACTTATCATCCAGAAACCTCTTGCTGAGTTCTTGTTGGTTGTGCAGGAGGCTCCACAAATGCTTTTCAAAGATGCACAGTTGAATAAATGAGCATCTGTTTGCAGCCATTTTCATGTGTGAGCGTAAACATGCAGCAGCAGCTTGTTTGGATTTAAAGTGACAGACGCCCTCAAACTCTGCCTCAGCATGAGGACAACAATCTGGTCCAGCGTTCCACGGTTGGGACCAAAGCCGCGTTGCTCTTCTTGCATCTAAGAAGAGCAACACGTAAAGAGCCGTCTGACTCTTTACGCTCCGGTCTGGTTTTGTTACAGACGCCAACATGATCATCAGAAACCGTGTCTTTCTCTACCGGCGTGAAGACGAGCCGGTCCGTCAGCAGACAGGAGAAATCACTCAGTTTTTCCCTTCATAACAGTTTTACGTTGTTACTGTGTTTCATTTGTGATGTTGCTGTCAAATTGCTGCATTGCTTAGACTAAGATACACCGAGACGCAGGTAATCCCTGAAATGGACCCGGTGAGCAGCGTCGCCTCTCTTCGGTCCGACACCACGACTGAATATTTGCATCGTTTGTTCTTAAAGTTCAGCCTCTGTCCTGTTGGACGTCCATCTTGTTGCTTCGGCAAACGTTGAGAACAAAATTAGACCAGAATAAGTTTTGTTCTTCTGTTTTAATTTTTGCAGTTTTAATTTTCTCAGTCTCAGGTCACAGGTCAACACATGCTAAGAGTTTGTTTTTACTGTCTGGGCTGGAATAGCGAGTCAGAGGTCAACTAAACTACTTCAACTTAAGAAACTCTATTAATAATTTTGTTGATGCAAATTTTGATTCCCAACAGTCTCCGGTGTATAAAAACAGGTGAAAGTTTAATAAATGAAACCAGGGGCAGACATTTCGTAAAGGCTAGAGGAAAACATAAAGTATAAGAACAATGTGAGTGCTTGGTAATGAAGCCAAGCAAACAGCTGAGAGTTAAGCTGGAGTCAAAGTGGGAGGAAAATCTTTTCCATGTGAAACCGGACGGTGGGATTTCTGCGTCTGTAAGTGTGTCAGACCAGTCTACGTGCGTTATTCCCAGGGGAGTTCGTTAAACAGGCCAGTCAAATGTCCCACGCTGTGTTTCTGCCAGGTGAGTTTTAGCGGACGCTGTTTTTGCGATCTGACGTCGTGAGCGCGGATTACTGATGTGACTCAGCCGTATTTTAACAGCCGCACGGTTCTCCCTTCACTGCCTCGTAAAACACGTAGCGTTCCTTTAAAATATGTGGTTTCTGGAATTAATGAGTTCCTTCCTTTTGGTTTTGGTGTGATGATGTCACCTTCATAAACCACGCTGATTGCTGGAGGTTGGTAGGAAAGAAATGGATTTACTGGACCTCCAGCGTATTGTTTTGTGTTTGACCGCTCTCCCATGACAGATTTACTCGGTTTGTAAATCAGAGACTGGATCCTGGGATGAAGGAAGTTCCTCTAAATCCCTGCTGTTCTGCTCTGTTAGCTTTGTCATCATTAGGCTCTGACTTTATAGCCTTGTTTGTTTATCTGGGGAAAGTTTATGTGCTATTTTGCATTTTATTTAGAAAATCCAGTGATTTTGATTTTAAATTTGTTTTTTTAAAACTGATAAATCATTTCCAGACTTGCTCCACCTTTAGCTTGACTGATAATAAATGATCGCTCAGTTCTCCTTATCAGTTAGCGGCTCCTTCAGCTGAACAGATATTCTGTCGGATTGAGTTCTGGACTTTGGTTAGGCCTTTTGCTGGAGGACATTGTGTGGGTTTTAACTGTTAGAGGAGTTCCAGTTTATTGCCCCCACCAAACAGTGGCCATGATGTGTTTTTCTCCTTCAGCCTAAGATGCATAAAAATTTGTGCCTCAGTTTGATGTTTTTTTTTCTCAGGACGTTTTCCTGCTGATAGTCCAATGTAACTCGGTTACATTGAGGGACAAAGTTGCAACATTCCTTAAATTTCGAGCTGCTGTGGTTCTTTCTCAGTGCACCGAGTCAAATGATCCATTTTGAAAGGCCTGTTCCTCTCCTGGCCTGTGGGGGCGCTGCGCCAAGAACCACTGAAGGAAGCGCCAATTAAACCTCTTGAGGAAGACACTGAACTCTACTTCCTTCTTCACCGAACAAAATGGAGGCGTCAGATTTTAGCAGTTGGAGGATTTCTCTTTTGGTTTTGGCTACAGACCGGAGTACCTGGTAAGATATACAATATAAGCAAATATGAAAACGAAGACATTTATAATCTCTATTTGTCTCGGACAAATGGTTTTGAATAGTTCCCAACTTGGTCGTTTAGATAAAAGCTAACAGCCGAAGCAGAATATTCCTGCATAAACATAAAGAACATTTCCAGAAATTAATTTAGAAAATAAGAAAAAACGTCCAAGATGTTCAAACTTTCCAGGCCGCCATGACACCTTTAACCCGTTCAGTCGTCATCAGAGAGAATAAACCACCTAAAACCATGAAATCATTTGTCGTTTTCATTTCTTTTCTACGATTCGTCATCCACCTGTCGGAAGGTATGTGGTTCTGATCTCAGCAGAACAATAAGCGTGTCATAAAACCGGACTCAGTGTTTCCCCGAGCCGCGGCGCGGCCGTTCGCCCGGGCGGGCCCCGGGCGGGCCCCGGGCGGGCTTTCCAACATTAAGAGCTTTATTGGGACTGCTGGGGGATTGCGCTCAGGTCAGGAAGTTTTAGTGCAAACACATGAGGACTGGGCTGATGCACTTAGAGGGAACCGATTTGTCTGTTTTGTGGAAGTTCGGGGAATACATGAACATTATTGTGAAGCCAAGCCCGGAATCTGGGCCAGGTTCGGCAGAGAGCCTCTAGAGGAGCTGAAGTCAGCTGGTTCATGTGATGGCTTGTGTTTTTCTGCCCTCTTCATGTGAAAAATGAGCGGAACCTAAAGCGCTGGATCCGATTCGACTTCCTGGCTTTTCTCTGACCCGGTTCTGACCACATAATTCCAGAACCAGAGCCGAACCCAGAAACTCAAGCAAATAATCACAGCTAGCACAGTACTTTATGCAGTGTTTCAGTCTAAGTAGTTAAAAATATGAAAGAGTTTTTTATTAGAGGTTTGAATAAAAACATTTCTTCTGGTCGTGACGGTTTGAAGGTTTTCTGACTCCAGGAATGTTTTCAGCTTCTGTTTCTGCTGATGTGATGAATTCTGCTTTCTGGGTTCTTTTTATTATTAAATCTGTCTCTATCCGTTAATAAATTATATTTATTGACAAATACAAGGCGCCGCTTGTAACAATAAACAGTCAAATTCAATATTTTAACATGTTATTAATTCATTTATAAAGGTCACAGTTTTGAACTAAATGTTTAGGTCCGAAAAGAAAAAAAAACAAAAACGTAAAGAAGGTAATAAGCAGGAGCTTTTAAAGATGTATGGAAGATCCAGCTTTTATTTTGGTGGTCCATTTCCGGTTATTGGCAAGTAAAACTGGACATTACATAAATATTTTATTGCTTTGCTAACGAATTATTGAGTTTGAAACTAAATATATAATTATCAAGCTAAATATTTAGTTTGAAAATAAAAATGTAATTTGCTAGCTAAATATTTATCTTCAAACTAAACATTCAGGTATCAAGCTAGACAGTTGATAAAAACAGCATTTAATTAATAAGCTAAATATTTAGCTAGTAAGCTTACTAGATGTTTGAGCTAAATATTTAGCGAAGATAAATATTTATCTCCAAACTAAATATTTATTTTCAAAATATTTAGATGTAAGATAAATATTTAGCATGTTAACTAAGAATTTAGTTTGAAACTGTGACATTTAATAAATGAATGAATAACAGGGTGAAAATGTGACTTTGATAAGTAAACCCCATCCATCCATCCATCCATCCATCCATCCATCCATCTTCTAACTAGTACCTGGTGGGGTCAGGAGGGTCGGTTAGGGTTAGGGTTAGGGCTGCTAACGTTCGGGGCAAGAGGCGGGGTTTAAACCTCAACATGACAAAATGAGTAACCCAAATTATTGCTGTAAATGTTTAACAGTAACTTTATAAACGACAGACTCATCTGATCGGTTTGTTTCAAACGGTTCGGTTTCTTTCCTCCTGCACAAGCGGCCATGTTTCTCCGTACTATCTGCTTCTCTAGATAACATTGTCGTCTCCAGCGGGAACACGGCCCACTGGCTTCAAACAGCCATGAAATGGCAGCCCGGCCAGATAAGACCTGATTAGACTTGTTGGATTTGCTGCTCCACCTGCATCATCAAACTGTTGAGCTTTTCATTCCCTGGGAAATGCTGATGATGCGTTTTCCTGCCCCTCCCTCAGCGGTGACCTCTTGTTTCTGAGCGACCACCATCTTGTGCTCTTATCTGCCTCTGAGTCTCGGTGAACATGTGGAAACCACTCGGCTCTCTCCGGGCTGGCTGGTTTCCCTGATGCCACTTTGCCGCTCTTTAGTTTTAATTTGTTAGAAATGTGTATGAGCTGCTGCGTTTCACTTTAACGTCCATCAGAATAAAACCAGAAAAGCCGTACATCAGCTCTGGAATGATGGCAGAAACTTTTAACACGCTGCTTCTGGTTCGTTTTGGATGTTTGGTTCTGAATGCTGTGCAGCTGCAACGATTTTGACGTTCACTTTTGTTGCTTTCAGACAGATGTTATGGTGCGTAACTGTGGAAACGAGATTTTGTTTTCACAACGAGGAGGTTGCTGATTAGCATCTCAAAGCTCAAATAACATCTGAACTCCAAATCCCAGAGGAAATGAAAAGGAGGAAGTTGAATCCCCTACTTCAACATCTCTCCGTCCGGCAAAAGTAAAGGAGGTGGATTAGCAGAGTCACCCAACAACCAAATGTTACTGTAGAAGAGCATCTCTATTTTAGGACACTGAGCTGATAGCATCTTAGCAGTCTTCAGTCAGAGGGCTCTTCAAAGTCATTGCAAGACTGACTGCTACTGGAGATCCTTCCTCCCCACAGAATCACCATCAACGACTTTTTGAGGATATTTGGAGATGAATGTTGCAGGGCTGGAACGATTCCACGAGTGATTGGAGTTCCTCGATTATTAAAATTCCTCGAGGAACATTTATCTACCTCGAAGCTTTGTTAACTTATGTTTCATTATTTAGCCCAGCGTGTTCAGCAGGGTCAATGTTAGCGTTGCACAGCGCTCTCTCGTCTGCCTGAGTTGACGATAGCAAAGCACTAGTGTAACATAGTTAATGTATATAATTCCACTTGTCATTACTTCCATGTTTGGGTTCATGTGTAATGGGTGAAACAGCACCCCCTCCTGGTGGAGGGGCAACCACAACAGCACACGTTTCAAAGTAGGATCAATGTACCCACCTAGAGGGCCCAACCGACGAAAGTAAAGCCTGCTGTACCTTGTGCTGTGCGCAGCGATGGTGGACATACTACTCAGTACCACTGCAGGTCCAACCATCTGTGCTTTGGCTGTTTTGCACCTGACCACATCCGAGCAGAGTGTCCAGGGGTTGTGGTGAGGAAGCCTCGGAGCGATAAGCAGGTGGTGCAGTCTCAGGAAAACTGACTGGCCTGCATGTGGTGGGGGCAAGTGTTTGGCCTAAAAGTGATCCCCCTGTTCTAAATGTAGAAGATGACATGGAGTCTATATGTCAAAGTGCATGTGAAGTGATAGAAATGGGATATACACCAATATTCCAAAAGACTGAGAGACTCAAACAGCATGACAACTTGTTTTATGAAGATGTGACACTGGGAGGAGTGGTTACAGTCAGAGCTTTGCTGGATAGTGGGTTGATGGCTTGCACACTGAGCTCTAAAGTAATACCTCAACTGTTACATCAGGATGTTTTAAGGAGCCTTGAACCAACAGCTACTGTGTTGATTGGGTGTGGGGGGTCCAGGACCTTACCTTCTGGCATGTGCGATCTGGAGATGGGTCTTTATGACTTCAAAGGGATTGTCCCGACATTGATTGTTGAAAACCAGAATGAAGAACTGATTGTTGGCAGTAACCTGTTGAGATACATTATTAACAGGTTTAAGCAGAGGCAAGATCTCCAGGACCAGGGCCCCACAGCACTCTGTGACAGTAGTGAGGCAGAGCAGAAACTGCTAGGTTTGTTGGCAAGGGTGGAAGCTGCCGATGAAAACGTCCATGATGCAGTTGGAACTGTAAAAATCAAGCGAGCTGTTACTCTTAACCCATGACAGAGCATCTGATTTGGGGCAAGTTGCCACAGATGAATGATCTGTAGGCTGGATGTACTGTTGTGGTGGAGCCAACAACAGCAAGATCTAAACCAAGAACAGTCTTAGTGGGGAGGTCGGTGTCAATTCTAAGAGCAGATGGGTGGCTCCCATTAAAGGTCATTAATCCATCAGACAAGCCGGTTACCTTGAGACGCAATGCTAAGTTGGCTGATGTGTGTACTTGTGATTCAGTGGAGATGTTTGCTGGTTCTCAACTCGTCATCTGTCAACAAATACAAGTGCCATTGGACAACAGTACAAAACACAGCCTCGTCTCAGAGAACTCCACCTTGCCAGATCATCCTCACTTTGTTACACCGTGCACAGTTGACACTCCTCAGGCAAAGCTAAGAGGACTGTGACTGTCAGATGTGGACATTGAGTCATGTGACGTTGCCCCTGAACATAAGGCTAAACTAGCTGAGCTGATTGTCCAATACCAGTCGATCTTCTCAAGGGACAAGCTGGATTGTGGTAAAGCCACTGGTTTTCTACATCGCATCAGAGTCATGGATGAAAAACCATTCCGATTGCCATGTAGGCGCATACCACCAACCCAGTATGAAAAATTGAGAGAGGCATTGGATGAGATGGAGGAGCGTGAAATCATACAAAAGTCTAGCAGTGAGTTTGCATCTCCTTTGGTGATCGTGTGGAAGAAGTCTGGTGACTTACGGATCTGTAATGATTTCCGATGAATCAATGCACGGACTGTCAAGGATGCACACCCACTCCCTCACCCAGCTGATGCTCTAGCAGCTTTGGGAGGCAATGCCTTTTTCTCAACTATGGATTTGACCTCTGGCTATTACAATGTGGAAGTGCATGAGGCTGACCGAAAGTACACTTCCTTTTCATCGCCATTTGGATTGTATGAGTATAAACGGATGCCTCAGGGACTCTGTAATAGTCCAGCGACATTCATGAGAATGATGTTCAACATCTTCGGTGACCAGAACTTCATGAGCTTGATGTGCTATCTGGATGATGTCCTGGTGTTTGCTCCAACAGAAAACCTAGCGCTTGAGCGTCTGCACATGGTCTTCCAGAGACTTCAGAACCATAACCTCAAGCTCGCCCCAAAGAAATGTCACTTTCTGAGAAGGTCAGTAAAGTTCCTCGGTCACTTCATCGGCAGTGACGGGATCCAGTCTGACCCTGATAAAGTGACTGCTATCACCGCCGTTACTGAGTCAGACCTTATGGAGGTTGGCATGAATATTCCCTCACAGAGGAAAATCCGCTCCTTCCTTGGCATGGTAGGGGTTATTGAGGGGTGTTCTGCTATAGCCAAACCATTGTTTCGGCTGATCTCATGCTCTAAAGGTCTGGAGGTGGGAGAAAACGCCGCCAAATCCGCAAACAGCTCCGTCCTGAAGATTGGACTGCAGATTGTCAGCAGGCTTTCCATCAACTGAAGCAGGCTTTGCTAGATTGTGTGGCGCTGGCTCACCCAAACTTTAGTGAGCCCTTTCTCCTGTCTGTGGATGCTTTTACCAACAGACTTGGTGCAGTCCTGTCACAAGTGCCTGCTGGTGGTTCAACAGCCAGACCGATTGCTTTTGCAAGTAAAGCGCTAAGTTATGCTCAATCTAAATATCCTGCTCACCGACTGGAATTCTTCGCCTTAAAATGGGCGGTGTGTGAGAAGTTCCATCACTGGTTGAGAGGTCACAAATTCACCGTGTGGACAGACAATAATCCACTAACCTACATCCTGTCCAAAGCTCGGCTGGACGCGTGTGAGCAGAGGTGGATTGCTAAGTTGGCGCCATTTCAGTTTGACATCAAGTACATTCCTGGATCAAAGAATGTGGTGGCTGACGCCCTTAGCAGAGCCCTTCGTACAGTCTAGTACATCTCACCATTTGACGAGAGTGCCTTATGACGAGCTGCTGGCAGAGGCTGCAGTGGTTGGTGCTAATGGAATCCAGGAGGTGTTTTGCTGGTCAGGCAACCCCCCCTGCAGTATCTGAGTGTGACCTACATATATGTCAGGGTGTGGCGGTTGTTAAGACAGGAGCAGTGTCATCACTGGAGGTTGCTGCTGTACTCCAGGGATGCAGTGAAAATGGCCCTGTGGTGTGCCCCCATGCTCTTCTCCTGCCACAGACTGTTCTGACAACCCCACAGGTCAACTCGGAGGTGCTCTCACTTAAAGTGTTGCAAGAGAGGCAGAGAAATGACCCGGTTCTAAGTAGGGTGATCTTCTTTGTAGAAAGAAAATGGAGACCTTCCAGGAGGGAACGTGTCAAGGAGTCGTCAGAAGTCCTCAAGCTTTTGAAAGGTTGGGAAAAGCTTGCATTGAGAGATGGAGTTCTGTACCGGGTAGCTAAAAACCCTGTCACAAAGAATAAGTCCTACCTTTTTGTTGTCCCCCGCTCACTGCATCAGAAGGTGTTACAAGACGTTCACGTTGAGGCTGGTCACCAGGGTCAGCAACGGACTCTGTACCTGACAAGACAGAGGTTTTATTGGCATGGCCTAGTACAGGATGTTACCGAGTATGTAAAACACTGCAGACTGTGTGTTGTCAGCAAGTCACCAGAGCCAGAAGCCAGAGATTCTTTGAAAAACATAAGGACCTCTGAACCTCTTGAACTTGTCAGTATTGATTTCTGGACTGCTGAGGATTCTTCAAACCGTTCACTGGATGTGCTCGTAGCTACTGACCATTTCACAAAGATGGCACATGCGTTCTTGTGCCCCAATCAGTCAGCAAAAGCAGTTGCACACCAGCTGTGGAACAACTATTTCTGCATCTATGGGTTTCGGGGGCCAGTTTTGAGAGTTTGCTTATTGCAGAGTTGCTGAATGTGGCGGGCGTGCAAAAGTCCCGCACTACGCCTTATCACCCTATGGGGAATGGCTCGTGTGAGAGAATGAACCGGACTCTAGGCAACATGATTCGAGCACTGCCACCAAGAACTAAACATCGTTGGCCTCAGACCCTGAAATCTCTGACATTTGCCTACAATTGTACAGTGCATGAGACGACAGGATATGCATCGTTCCTGCTCCTGTTTGGGAGGGTGCCACGTCTTCCAGTGGACGTCATCTTTGGCTCAGTGCTCAGTGATCCGGAGGTGGTGGACTATGATCGCTATGTTGAATCCCTGCAAAGGGACATGAGAGAAGCTATGGCTGTAGCGCAGTCAACAGCAACTAAACAGCTCCAGCGTCACACTGAGCTATACAACCGGAGAGTTCGTGGTGTACCAGTGGAAGTGAATGACAGAGCGCTGCTGGCCAACAAAGGAGAACGTGGAAAAAGGAAGCTTGGTGACCGCTGGGATAGCACGGTGTATGTGGTGTTTGGAAAGGATGATGAGAGCCACACCTTCAGGATCCAGAATCCCACTACAGGCCAAGTAAAAGTGGTCCACCGCAATCTGATAATGTCAATAAACTTTCTGCCTTTACCTCAGAATAACCAGGAGGAGGTTGTTCTGTCTCCGACATCAAGTAGACTTGACCTAAGTGTTGGGAGGTCAACAATCACTGATGTTACTTCTAACTCAACAGAGTTTAGAACAAGAGCGTGGGTATCTGACCTACCTTTGGGAGCAGGCAGTGAGACAGATGCAGAAGATGCCGAGCAGGTGGAGGGCACTGTGCTGGAGGGAGCCACTGAACCTACTAATGCCCTATCAGAGGGCAGTGTGTTGCCTTTAGCCCAGCCAGTCCTTGATCAGTTACAACCCTCTGATGGACCTGTTTTGATGGACAGCAGTTCAGCAGACCCCGGTTGCACAGTAGTCCAAATGGCTTGCCCAGAAAACTCTCGGACTCCTATTACTGACACTCTCACTGATGTACCTGCTACTAGTACTGCTATAGTGGCAGTAGTTGATAGTGCGACGGCCCGTAGATCTAGAGCTGGGCGGTTGTTGAAACCAGTGACTAGACTTATTGAAATAATGCACCAAAGAACAGCATTAGTTTGATTAGTTCTTAATTGTAAAACTACAGTTTTATTTGTTTCAATTTTGACCTTGATGTTTTGTAACAATTTTGATATTTCATGTCTGTTTTGCTGTTTGGGAGGTGCGTTTGCAGTTGCATATTAACAAAATATGTAAATGGGCATATTTTTTCACCCTACGTATGTAGGTAGGGTTTGGCCAACCTTTTCTCATACTGATCCCCATGGGATAGTCTAAGCGACTGGGTATTTGTAACTGTGAATTTGATGTGATTGTACCTCACAAGCGACTTTGGAAACGGTGGTTGTGTATTTGGACCTTGCCCAGTGTTACTATATATTTTCTTTCTCTTTCTCTTTCTTGTTTTTTTCTTTTCTTTTTCCTTTCTCTCTATTGTTGTTTAGTTTTGTTTGTTGTAATGGGGCAAGTGGAATTCGGCAGGAGGGAGTGTAACAGTTAATGTATATAATTCCACTTGTCATTACTTCCATGTTTGGGTTCATGTGTAATGGGTGAAACAGCACCCCCTCCTGGTGGTTGGCAGTGTTAGTGTGATGAACACGGACATCTCGTTGCCAGTTGATGAGAGATGGGCGCGAGGTGGGTTCGCTGAGTTTGACGGTCTGGTGGGATGATCTGTTGGTTTGATGCTAATATAAAGTGCTATTCCTTGTAAGGTGCTGTACTCCCTGTGATGAGCCTGGTTCCTGATTAGTTTATGTTCTGTTTCATCCAGATAAACTACATTTCATCACATCCTGTCTCCTGGTCCCTTAGTAATTAAAGTAATTAATTAAATAATTAAAGA
The DNA here is from genome assembly GCA_010277075.1 of Poeciliopsis retropinna. Taxonomy (NCBI): domain Eukaryota; kingdom Metazoa; phylum Chordata; class Actinopteri; order Cyprinodontiformes; family Poeciliidae; genus Poeciliopsis; species Poeciliopsis retropinna. The sequence continues at coordinate 1,550,379 of VMRM01000037.1, read as the reverse complement.
AGTTACACTAGCAACACTTTAAAGTTCGCTCTGGGAGGATTTTATTGATTCAGGATGATGTCTGGGCTTTTATTGTTTTTCGGGCATAAAGCATCCTTAAAATGACTGGCACGATGCAGATGTACGGCAGCTTTTCTCCTCCTGGAGCTGCTGCCTGGTGTTCAGAGCGACGAGCGTCGAAGGTGTATTTATGCAATAAGCGAATAAACTGATAATCTGTAGTTCATGCTTATAGTGTAAGTGTTGCTTTACGGACGAACCGCACAATAAGCTTCATATCATCCCAGTCTGAACAAACGGGAGGCGGAGAGCATCATGGTGGTAAAGAGCTGGTCGAGGAGTTTCTGTGACGAACTCAGGAGCCAAATCCCGCCACTAACATGAAAGCTATCAATGTTTGGGCGAGGTCAGAGTTCATCTATTAAATTGACTGGAGATGAATACATAAACTGGAGTACACACTTATTTAAAAAGCATATTTGTGAGCCTGCCTCTTTATTATTGAATATCATTTCAGATTTTTGTCTAACCTTTCTTCAGGATAAGTGAAGAAAAGTGAGCTCTTATTGTTACAGGTTCATTTTCTAAACTACAGAAAACTAACTTAGGGAAGTTCAAATATGAACAGTTGGACTGATGTTGGCATCTGATAGTTATACTGCTGTTATGTTAGATTTATTAGTGTTTTATAATTTTTTATCCAATTACTTGATTAATCGTCAGAATAATCGATAGATTACTTGATTACTAAAATATTAGTTTACAACAGAACGTTGCGTTATTAGGCCAGATGTAGAAGGGAGCAGCTAGACGGTGAGTTTTAGATCAAATCTAGGATAAAAAGCATCTGATGGAGACTCATTCTAGAGGGAAGTGATCTACAGCGTTTTGTTTGTTGTTTCCTGATCCAGTTCTGATCGTAAACTGGAGGAATCTTGACCCAGTTCTGGTTCTGTTCTCCAGGCGTCGGGCTGAAAACAGAGAAAAGAAAAACTTCCAGACCTAGTTAAAACACGAGCTCTGCTGCTGAGAGCCGGTTAACTGCAATGTTTTGGACCGAACACAGATGGTCATCATGCTGAGACGGAACGAAGGTCCGATCGACCCGATCGGTCCCATCGGCGTCTCTGAGGAACGGCTTCACTTTGGCAAGAGCCTAAAGATGAAGAAACTAAATTTAGTGATTAATGTGGGCCTCTTCCTAACAGCTCAGGTCATCCTGACCTCTGCTGCTCCAGATGTAGCTGGAGGACAAACTCACCGCGCCTTCTTCTTCTTCTCCTACTATCCAATTTTCATTTTTTGCTGATATTCCTGCTGATAACTTTTAGCTTTTTCTCGCTCCAGAAGCTCCAGCTGATCTGGCATTCTGATCAGATGAGATATGATGTTAAGTTTTTACTTTAATGCAGGAAATTCTCCTGGTCCAGTTGTTTTTGCTCCGTCATGGCAGACAGCCACTTGTACTGAGCCTGGTTCCGGTTCTGGTTCTGCTGGAGCTTTCTCTCTGTTTTCCTCTCCACTGTCGCCTCCTGCTGGTCAGGAGGACTGAATGCTAACAGTGAATGATCCAATGCTGGGTTTCCTAATCAGGATCAGCTGAAAGGGAGGAACTTCAGAAAGTTTCTCCACATCTTCAGAGCAAATTTAAGAGCTGCCAAACTGACGGCCATATTTTTAAAACCTGCGTCCGTATCGAGAGATAACGTTAGCATGACGCTTCACTATGAAAGGCATCACTAATGTATCAGTCATGGTCTGAATTAAAGCATATCGACCAAGAAAATGACTTAATGAGAGGAAAATAAAATGTTTAAACATTTCCGGTTGAATCCAGAACTAAAACTGAAAATCAGTGACGGGACCTGAAGAAGAACCTGGAAGCTGAGTCAAAACCGGGTTTAATTTGTAAAATATTCGTTAAAGAGCAAAAGATCTGAAATCCCTGAAAACAAAGGAAGTTTACTCATATAAAGTATTGAGTCTGCATCATATTTTCTGTCAAATATTTGTTGAAGTGAAAGAATCTGCTGCTGACAGCAGAGGATCTGGTTGTAGAGTCTGAAACCTGCTGGTTTCCCAGCTGCTAGTTAGCAGGTCGACCCTCAGTGAAACTCTCAAAGCTCCACGTTTCACAAACGGATTAAAACTAATCCAGAAATTGCAGATTGCTTCACTTCGCACTTCCGCGGCTGAACTCCTGAAAACCCCCGGAGGCGGGAAACCCGTCAGAAGATCCCGCAGTCTGTCGGGTTTTCATGATAAATTATATGTCTGCAGAAATCCGCTCTGCGAAATCCCAGAGGCTCAGACTTATGTGGGATTACGTCCCTGGATTCTTGTCTTTCTGACTAATTATCCCCTGGATGTAAAATGTAACAAAAGGCTTTACTTGATCATCACTTTTTAAATTGTAATTTTTCCAAAAGTTGTCCAGCAGTTTTGAAGTTTTTCCCTAAAAATCTGAGTCCAACAAACCACATCCTAGTTAGTCTGGAAGATGAGCGAAATGTTTCCCATATCCTCACAGATTAATTCTTATTCATCAGGAAGAAACGTTGAGATCCAAAACGCTGCAGGGAAACGAGTGATGAGGATGGGTCAGAAAAAAACCGGACTGCCGATTCACTGATGTGTGTAAAAATGTATTTAATAAAAATACGACTCGAGTATCAGATCATCTGATGTAACATCTAAAAATGTCAGGAGACCAAAATGGAAAAAATAATTACAAGATAATATATTTAGGTGAAAGAAACATTATTATTGAGTCAATAGTTTTTAATGATAAAAAAGGACTAGTTTATTTCACTTCACTAGTACTTTTTCATCATATTAAGGAATAATTGACTTCAACAGGCTCCTATTTCTTGCTAAAAAGTTACTTATAATTTTCTTTTAATTTTATGTTTATTGAGACATTTGCATTGAAATTAGACCAAGAATACTTGGTAAGATTCTGTTTTTGCAGTGTGGAACGTAAAAGTGTTTTGTTGTTGACTTCCACTTTGGTTGTGCAGGAGGTTCCACTTCTGCTTTTCAAAACCTGCGGTGGTATTATTGTGAATCTGTTTGCAGCCATTTGTAAATGTTGACTTTGGAAGCGTGGCCCGCAGCAGATTATTTGGGTTTAAAGTGACGGAACCCCTAAACCAGCTAAAATCTGATTAAGGAAGAATGATTTTGTGGAGAAATGTAATAATGTTTTGTATAGGCCGTAGATATGTCCTAACCTGTTACAGGAAGCAGAATATGGTGCATCTGACCAGCAGAACTTGGCCCATACTTGGACTTTTCCATGACTTCATCAGCTGTGGAATCAGCGTTTAGATTTGGTGCAGACCACATCATTGTTTGTATATCTGCTTTGTTTTCACCACGACTGCACTGTAAAATTACGCCTCCGTGTAATTTTCTCCTGTTTGCTCCGACGCAAGGAGGTATTTCTAAACGCTTCCAGATCATAAAAAGCTGGATCTCTGTGGAGTTCCTAAAGCGCAGCAGATGGGCTGGCCTGTCTGCAGGCCGATATTAGGCAGATACGGAGCGGCGCGGCGATTCTGCCTAATGACCATGGCGTCCTGACAGTAGCACTCAAGTCAAGTTGTATTCCACATCATAAATCAACAGCTGACTTTTGCTCCAACATTCCTCTCTAAGAGCCACATTATGTCCGTCCAGCCAGCGGAGACAGCTGGGACTATCTTATTCTGCAAATGGGAACCCGACCAGAGAAGCAGCTGTTAAAACATCGATAAGACGCGGCGCGGAACCGCTCTGGATCCGGTTACGTTCTGCAGGGAGAGACGTCACAAACACAGCTTTGTGCCGCGGGACCAAAGAGGCGATAAAAACCCGTGCTTTTTACGACCGCGCTTCTGGACTTTCTCAGAGCTGGCTTTGACTGTGGAGATGATTAGAAGTGAGCCCTGGGCACGAAGCCAGAGTCAGGGAGACGAGCCGTCAGCTGGAGGAGATCAGACCGGCCCGCAGCATGATGGCTGCTCTGACGTGGCCGCAGAACGCAGCGAAACGCTCCGAACCGGGTCAGTTCTCTCTGACCGGAGCATCAGGACTCATCGTCACACTCTGGACTTTATTTTCTCTTCCTACTAACAATCAACAGTTTTATTAGTTTTATCGTTCTTGTAAAGATTTTTCTCTTTATTTCTGGGAAAATTGGACAGGAAAAGGTCAAAGGTCAGGTCTTTTTTGCAACATAATCTCTAGATCTCTCCAGAAAACTAATTTAGCTGGACGACCAATCATCCCAGAAATTATTACAATAAACAGTAGTAATGTTGTTTTGTGAGCATTTTCAACTGATATAATGGTAAAAATGTTATGAAATTGTAAGAACTCATTCAGAAAGATCAATAAACTTTATTACGAGGTCTCTGTAAACAAAATTGTTATTTAGACAAACCGAAGAAGCTTTTGTCATCCAGCTCTTGGTAGAAAGAGAAAAACTATAAATTATTGAGCTCGTTTTAATTTATCATTCAATCTATTTCTTGGTAATCGCAGCATGTCTAACACGTCGTCCAAATATCAATAATTTCATTAGAAAAAACATGGTTCAGCATAGATTCCCATTACTATTTCCTACTCTACAAAATGGGAAAGATGAGAGAACACGCTGTTCAGCTTCTATACATTTATTGATCTTCGTAAATATTTTTAAAAGTGTAAATAAACTGAGACACTGAGTTTGTTTTACGCCACACATCTCCAAAGCTCTCCCAGCTCACCAAGTCGTCATGACAACCATTAGTTAGCAACCTCTGCTTCCTGTTTTGCATCTGTAAAATCAACATCTGATCAAACAATCAGCATAGCCTTTTTTTATGCAATGCTTTAAAAGTTAACCTAAAATTTGCATCACAATTGGATTGAAGCATCTTGCATTGATAATCGTAGCACTTTTCTCTGTTTTTCAACTAGTAGCTGGACTTTACCGCCACCTAGTGGGCTGGAGGGTTTGGATCAATGATTGAAGGAGGCCAGAAATGAGAAAACTGAGAAATTAAGATTTTCACTCTCCCGGTCCGACTTCAAATACAATCATCCAACAAACCGACAACCATCCAGCAATCTTCCGTTCATTCAGCAATAATCCGTCAATCGTCCCTCCATCCTTCTATCCAACAGTCATACAGCCAGAAATCATCTGTCTGTTAATTGTCCATCCATCCATTGATCATTGTTCCTACTGCCAATCATCCATTCATCTGTCAATCGTCCATCTCTTTGTCCTGTAAAAATTGACCAACATAATTACATTTTTTAACAAACAGATGAAACTCTGTCAGAGTCGACTGCCTCGGTGAGGTGAAGCAAACAGGAAGTGATGTAATTTCAGGGAGTCATTATATAAGCCGTAGCGTTCAGAGGTCAAAGGTGAAGGAATTGATTTCATGCCATCTTCTGAGACGCTTTAGAGAAAACATTTCCAGCGCTGAAAAGCGGGCCATGCGAGACGTCTTGGACAAGTTTAACAGATTCATCAGGGAGGATGAGGAGAACCAGGCTCTTCATCGGCTCTGTGTCTGCGCGGAGACTCCCGCCGCCCGAAGCTTCACGCAGAACCGCTCCTCACACCAAGGGTGTGCCGAATGGCAGTGGCAGCCAGAGGGATTCCCAAGCAGAGCTGAACTTTTGAACCCGTTGCCTCATCTCTCTTCCCAGAGAGACGAATCCTTCCACCTTTGTGTTTCAGGCTGGAGGTGGAAGCAGACGCTGGACTCTCTGTGAACTTTTCTCATTAACCCACTTTCTGCACCTCGTCCACGACACCCAACAGAGCGACTCAATGGCACAACCAGCCGCTGGTTGTGCGGCTGGTCCTGACATCCAGGATGTTTCTTTAGGAGATGCTAACGTCTCCAGCCGGATGTTAGCTTCCGCTCATTCCGGGGAAATATTGGGAATGTAACGTCTCCAACTGAATGGATGAAGCAGTGGATGACAGACATCCTAAGTGCACAAAGGAGCGTTATCACAAATCCTTCATCCCAGCAGCTGATGGGATTCATTGAGTCCGTTTTAATCCAAGTCCAATCCGTTTAACTCGAAACGCCAGTTCCTTTGGAGAGGTTGAACTCAGAAACGCCATAAAACCCACCCAACTCAAAAACAAAAAACCAGCCCAAAACTCAAACCTCTAATGAAACTGTCATAGATAACAGACGTTTTACAATGAGTGACAATAAAACTGCAAATGTAAGCAGTTTAATGTCTAAGGCTGTTTTTCCCTCTGATACTACAACAAACGAGCTTCTATTGGGACCAAAACTGCAACATCTGTTCCAGCTGCTGTGGTTCACTTTCTCTCTGCTGAGTCAAACCAACCTGTTCCCCTCCTGGCCTGTGGGGGCGCTGCACCAAGAACCACTGAAGGAAAAGACATGAAAACCTCTGAAGACACTGAGCGCTACTAACTTCCTTCACCAAACAAAATGGCACCAGATTTTAGCAGTTGGGGATTTCTCTTCTTCAAAAGTCAGAATTTTTAATTTCAGATTGTTTTCTCGCAATATGTTCATGTTTTTCAGAAACTTCAGAGACTATTCTTTTTTTTTTGGAAAAAATTTATTCTTTCTTATTTATTCATCTTAGTTTAGTTGTATATTTCTTTGGATGCGTTTTTAGTAGCTGAATATTATTTCTGTTTAATTGTTGCTCTTATTAAGCAGTGGGTTATTCTTGTGTGACTGTTTTCTCTGATTGCCTGTCACTTTGCAGTTGAGCCAGAAATATGATTAAAGGTATTTTTATTCTATGGTGATCGGCCGTCAGGTCAAATGCTCCACATTTTCCAGAAAGATGGATCAAAAATAAACCGCGTCTCCTGGTTTATGCCGTTTCACGCTGACACCGATACCCCGCACTCAGCCGTCTGAAACTAATTGCCCCATTTGCCCGTTGCCAGTCCAGCCCAGTGACCTTATAAACTGCTGTCCAGATTAGGTTCCCAGTCACGAACAGTTGCAGATAGTAATGAGCGGGTTGCTGCGCCTGGAATAGACAAATGGGAGCAGCGGCTGGTCGGAGCGGCTCTGCCGCTGCCGGAGCCATCTGGAAAAGCCGAGCGGGATTCCAAGGCCCGACAATGAGGTGAAGAAAAGTGATTTCCCCGGCGGGCCGGTTGGGTCTGCCGCTGATGTGTACCGCGGCAAACAGGTGGAGCAAACCCGAGCAGCCTCAGCTTCTGGTTTGCAGTTCATCCTGGTTCTCCATCAGAGGCGTCTGCTGATTGATGGCTCAATTCGGTTTTATCCTCTTGCCTCATATTCTGACAGTAAAAGTGTCTTTTTATGCAGCTGAAATGACAGATAGGAGTCCACCTGCAACGTTCACGGGGAGTCTGGTCAAACTGCCACACCGAGTCCTGGAGGCTGGATTTCTCTCTGAAATAAAGAGTTTTTTTAAGCTGCTGCACTGAACTACGAAACTACGGGAGTTCCTCAGGGCGCCGGCCTTCCTGCCCATGATCCAGCTGGTAGCTGTCTGTGAAGAGAAGCAGCATCGCCGACCTCAACCCCAAAACTCAACCTGCACAGACCAGCAGCAGCTGGTTCGGTTCAGTTCGGTTCGGTTCAGTTCAGTTTGGTTCGGTTCAGTTCACTTTGGTTCAGTTCAGTTTGGTTCGGTTCAGTTTGATTCAGTTCGGTTCAGTTTGTTCTATTGAGTTGAGTTCAGTATGGTTTGGTTCAGTTCACTTTGGTTCAGTTCAGTTTGGTTCAGTTCAGTTTGATTCAGTTCGGTTCAGTTTGATTCAGTTCGGTTCAGTTTGATTCAGTTCGGTTCAGTTTGGTTTGGTTCAGTTTGTTCTGTTGAGTTCAGTTTGGTTTGGTTCAGTTCAGTTCACTTTGGTTCAGTTCAGTTTGGTTCAGTTCAGTTTGATTCAGTTCGGTTCAGTTTGATTCAGTTCGGTTCAGTTTGGTTTGGTTCAGTTTGTTCTGTTGAGTTCAGTTTGGTTTGGTTCAGTTCAGTTTAGTTTGGTTCAGTTCGGTTCAGTTTGGTTTGGTTCAGTTCGGTTCGGTTTGGTTTGGTTCAGTTCGGTTCAGTTTGGTTTGGTTCAGTTCGGTTCAGTTTGGTTCAGTTCGGTTCAGTTTGGTTTGGTTCAGTTTGTTCTGTTGAGTTCAGTTTGGTTTGGTTCAGTTCAGTTTAGTTTGGTTCAGTTCAGTTTAGTTTGGTTCAGTTCGGTTCAGTTTAGTTTGGTTCAGTTCGGTTCAGTTTGGTTTGGTTCAGTTCGGTTCGGTTTGGTTCAGCTCGGTTAAGCTTGTAGCAATGTAAAGTTCTCTGACATCATCTGTTGGTAGCAGTAAGTATAAATATGATTCAGCACAAACTGAACTGTTCAGGTCAGTTCGTTCAGATTGCCCAAACTCATTTAACTAAATTCAGTTAGCTGGTTCAGGTCCAGTTCCCTCAGAATGGCAGTTCTGCTGCGGCTCGTCAGGCGGCCATGTTGGATTGTTTAGTTTTCAGCCTGCGTGTCGGTGAACTCCATGTGGGCTTTTAATCCGACAGTCAGTTTGAATTCATTTCATGTATTTTGACGCCGTCCAGTGAGCCTGAAGTTGATCTGACAGACGCTGTTCCTTTAAGAGCATTCATCACATCTGATTTACACACATTACACAGAAATGATGGATTTTATTTGCAGAGGCGTGAAGTTAGCCTCATGCTGAAGGAACAGGGAGGAAATCACCTCCAGTGGAGCATGATGAAGATGAGTCAGACTCTAAAAGTGATGAAGATGATGAGCTGCAGGAACACCAGTAGAAACTGGGACTGGTGGAAAATCTGTGGAAATTATGAGCAAACATTCCTTTTATACAGTTTAATGTCATTTATTTGCTAATTAAATAATGGGAGGTTGGTAGAATGCAACTGCTGCCCTGAGGCAAAGAAAAACTATAAAATTAATTTATAATGTGTTTATTTTTTCTCTTTAAGACATTTTTTCCTATCTGTCACCAGAATTTTCACCACAAAGTATTAAATAATAATTACTGTTGTTAATGCTTCATGTTGTGATCCCCAGGTCACATCTGAACTCTTTAATAATTGTGTAAAAGAGCTTTCCATATCCAACATCATGTTGCTATGCTGGTTTATTATTTAGCTTGGTTTCATAGTTTATTCCTGGGTTCCTCTCTTTCTGCATTAGGATTTACTTCTCTTCAGCCATATTCCTATTTTTTGTCTCGGTTGGATTGGGGACCAAAGTTGCGTCATCTGCTCCACCTCCAGCTGCTGTGGTTCTCTGTCTCCCTGCAACCTGTTCCCCTCCTGGCCTGTGGGGGCGCTGCACCAAGAACCACGGACACGACACAAAAACCTCTGAACACACTGAGAGCAACTTCCTTCTTCACTTTAAGTCACTCTTTAGTGAGGCGAACCGCCTGCAAAGCCATTTATTTTTACCTTCTGGGCAAAATACCAGAAGGAAGTGGACTGAAGACTCGCGTGTCGTTATTTTAGCACCAAACTCTGGACTCCATCCTCCAGCTCTTCCATTAAGTTTGCTATTAGTTTTTCTCATGACTGAAAACAATAATGTTTAGTCCTTGGTTCGTGTCCATCAGTATGAATTAACACTTAACACATGAGCCAAAAATGCTTCATAAAGAGGAAAAGGACATGTACAAGTCGCAGGACCAGCCAGACTATGGAAAAAAGTGACTTATAGTCCAGAGAATAAGGTAAACAAAAATGGAGTGGTGTCAGATTTTGGAGGTTTGAGGATTTCTCTTCTGTGTTCGGCTAAACACCACGAGCCATTTCTCCTGCTAGCGCTAAGGTAGCGTGTTTGTTTTGGTTGTATTTACCCAGAATGCCCTACGTTGTATTCCACTTCCTGCTTCCGGTCTGCTTGGCTTTCACATATGCATTCAAACTGCACCAGAGTTAAGGTCAACCAAACCCAGACTGAGGTTCGTCGGCGGACCAGAGTTCACCTGAGAGTTTGATTACACTTTCCCCAAAATGGACCGGACTTTCTGGACAAACAGACTGGAGTTGGATTAAAGCGGTCTGAACAAGGTTGGTGTGAACTCACCCTAAATCATCAAATTTCAAATCTGGGCTTTATGGTCGACGAAGAACCTGGTCTGCATCCCCAGGCTAAATCCAAGTTCTGCATTTTAGTTCCTCAAAACTAACAAAACACAAACTTTGATGTTTATTGGAGGTAAAGGCATCTCAAACCCGCAGGAGATCCCGTACTGCCAATCACATATGAAATTCAGGTGATCATGAAGAAGTATTAAGTTTGAAGAAGATGCCAGAAGACTGGTTGGACAAAGGGGACAATTCAGGAACAAAACGTCCTGTACTTGTTTTGATTTAATGCTTAGCAACTAAAAGCTTCTTCATGGTACGAAGCGCGTTAGGAGTCTAATATCCCTTTTCACATGCCTTCGTCCGGCGGAGCATCAGCCTGTCGCGCTTGTCTTCAGCTGTTTGGGCTCCATAATGTGAGAGCTCCCAGCTCCTATAAGCGTCCCTTTGTCTCGTCCCACAGAAAGCCTCCTGTTGATGACTTATTTTGGAAAGCAGAAGCTCGGGCTTCTCAGCACTCAGGACAAGATGGCGAGTGACAGGGCCAGACTGGCTGAGCCTCGCCTGTGTGAAAACTGGGGACCTGATAACAGCTTTTGGGAACGCATCCAACATCATCATGTTATGGTGAAGTTCGGGCTTTATTTTGAAAGTCAGTTACTTGCGGTTAATGTTGATGGTGACCCTGCAGTATCTAACCGTCAGAAAAATATATTCTTTTCTTATTTGTTAAAACTGTCACTATGTTTTCACTGTGTAATATGAGACAATAATTTGTGAGAAGATCAATCTTTTCTCTGAGCTCCTACTGCTTTCTGAAAAGATGCACCAAAAACATTGAATCAGTGCCATGAGGTGGGTCTTAGTGCTGTCAATCATTCTCATGTACACTGCTAAATGTGCTAATGGTTGAGAAACAACTTATTTATCTGCCATCATCTGTGACTATGCTTACAGACTATGCTAACGACAACATAGCAGAAAGTAACTGGAAAAGGAAGGAGGAAATGAGGATGATTGACAGCACTAAGACCCGCCTCCTGGCTCTTATTGGTTGTTTCTAGTTAGTACTGGGAGAAGGCAGAGGAGCTCGTTTTTTTAATTTTATTTTACAATTGGTCTTATAACAGACTCTTACGTCACAGTAATAGTTTGAACAAAGATGTTTTTGGTTTTTTTAAATAAAAGTTACATCCTGCAACTTAATTTGTCTAAGTTTGTAATTTGTCTAACAAGTTTAGACAAATTACAACAAAGTGGGCGGGACCAGGGTGGTCAGAGGGGCGTGGTCATCTGTGGAGATGAGAAGAAAGGGTTAAAGGGGGTGTGGTCAGGATGAACCTGGAACCAATAGGAGAATTCAGCTGCTTAGCCATCGCCGACCTACAGAGGGCAGTAGTGAGATAGCAAAATATTAGAGAACTTAATACATTTACATGTAAAAGTCAAAATATGAACAAAAACATAAAGATGAAACCCTAATTAATATATTTAGACAGCTGATAAAAAGTAGATTTTTCACAAATGATATGCTAGCTTTGACCAATGGGCTTGTTGCGCTTTGTTTTGTGCACCTGTTTCTGGAATTGGTTGAAGTTTTTTATTGTTTTTATTTATTCCACATATTGTGGAACTTTTTCATTGTGAAGCTGCAGCAGTCCCTTCAGGTATCAGCAGCCTGGTAGGAACAAAGCCCAACTCCTCTGTTTGTATCAGTTATTTTGACCGGTTTGAATGAATGGCTGATTATCTAACATCAGCATTCTGCAGAGTCAGAGTTTGTTGCCTGCTGCTGCAGCTGCTGCCCAGCATCAGGGAGGGGGACAGCTTTCTGTTTCGCTGCAGGCAGGAATGTAAAATTTTAAAAGAGTCACTAATTATCTTCAGCATTTTCCAACATGAAACTCATTATAGATCTCAATCCACCTTAAATCCCTCATGAAGCTGGAGCAAAAAAACAGGTTCGTCTCTCATTATTCCTCCTAGAAATGTAGTTTCTTGTTATTCTAGACAATTAAAAACATTATTTGATTAATACACAGTATCTGACCACATACAGTTTTAAGGATCATTAAGTTCCTGTCATGAACTGTACGTTAAAATCACGAGTTAATCCTCCAGGTTTGTGTTTCTCATCTGGCATGAAACAATGAAACGGAGCCGGCTGCAGCTGTCCTGGTATTCCTGTAGAGCTCATTAATCTACTCAGTGTGGATGTGTACCAGCAGATGTAATTGCATCTGCAAAAAAAAAAAAAAAAACAGTTTTAACCACAACAGATTTAAAAATAACAAAAAAGCCCACACATCTATGAATGTTTACAGCAAGACGTTTTTAGGAAAAAATGTTTCATGTGTGCAATGCTTGTTGGATGCACACACTATTTTACTGCTCTGCCAGCCAAACACTCACAGCCAATATTATGTTGGGTGTATGTTTATGAGGGGATTCGTAAATAACAGCAATCAGTTCTCGGTGTTGAACCAATCTGGTTTTAATACGGGCAAAATGAAAAGTTTTACCTCCCAGGAAGGCTGTTGGCCACAGCTTGACATTTATAAAGTTACATCGTCATAAGAAAAAAATTCCCTCAAAGTTATTCATTCATTCATAAATGTAACAGTTTCAAATATTCAGCTTGCAGAGAACAAGCTGAATCTTTGCAAACTAAATGTTTAGCTTGCTAACAACATTTTATGGAGCTAAATATTCACATAGCAGATATATTTTCAGTTTGTGGCTGAGATTTTGGCTCACTAATTAAATATGCTGTACTTTTTGTGACTGTGTACCTGTACAAATGGGACCCCAATAGTTTTCTGGGGTAAATTTCTACCAGATAAATGCAGCAAATCTGTGGCCTTTCCTGGAAATTCTCCTTAAATGGAAATTTATCCCAAATTCCTGCAGCCTGAATAAACGGGTCAAGAAAAACGATGGAGGCCCATGGAAAACTTTCTGTTCCTCTGTGAAAGTTTACATTACAAGCTTTCAAGGTCTGTGCTTAGTTTAGCATCCATGCTCAGGGACTATTTTATCAATTTGAATTGACTTCCAGTCTTTCATGAAGCTCCATTTACACCATATGAGTTCTGGATTCAAACCTCTGAACCGGAGTGAGACTCTTTGTTTTGTTTGTGCTCCAGTCACAGAAACGTTAAACCCAGTCCCATGTGACCCCGCGGAGAGTTTTCAGGGTTCCTTGAATGCTTTCCCAGGAAAGAACCAGGTGTTGTCAGGATATTCCAGCCTCTGTGAAACCCATCACAGAGAGGAGGCAGAGCTCGGATTTCCACGGCGACCTCTGAAAACACGCAGCAGAAAACATATTGTTTTACCAAATTAATAACTTGTTTTGATTAGCTGACTGATTACCAACAAACAACATGCAGTCGCCACTTCATGTCACCGGGGCTTCCTGCCTCCAGGAGACCGCATCCTGCGTTTCCACAGCAACCTGTAAATAAATGCGTCTCCTCTTTCAGGAGGAAGTTGTTTTGTTTTAGGTCCTAATTGAGTAGCTGTAGTATTATTTTCTGGAATAACACTTGGAGTGCTGAGTGAATTATTGAGCTGTTTGTTTTACACCCCCCCCCCCCCACAATCATCAGTGCAGTGCTGCTTCCAACAAAGAAGAAAGAGATTTCATGGATTTTTTTTTTGCTGAAACTTTATCGCCTCACACCAAAAATAATCCCATCTCATAAAATAATCACATGTCCTGATGTCAGAGAGGTTTTGGTGTTGAAAGCTGAGCAGCAGCAGCAGCAGCAGCTGGAAGCTCGGGGTGGAAACCACCTGTGTTTGTCTGACATTCCTCAGCGGTCCGCTGTGGCTGATTGCCTCGCGCTGCAAAAGATTATCTTGTCTGTTTATGAAATTATGAAATTGTTAAACAGCTTCATCAAAACTCACTTCCAGGTGATGTAAGGGTCTCTATCAGCTCGGCTCTGAGCATCAAGCCAGATCTGTTGCACACATGCAGGAGAAGTCACGTCTGTCTGATGGGAGTTTTACACCAGGCGGGACCATTTATCATGCTGTTCATGGTGTAAACATAAAAAAGGAAAGGAGAAAATACAAATATTTAATAAACATAAGTTAAATTTCCTGTTACAGTTTTAGTTTTTTACAATAATGGGTACAACTAACTACAGTTATATGTGTCTACTAACGCTAAAGCTCAACACGCTATTTAACAGAAGCTAAGGCTAAAGCGATAACATCAATTCGAATTGTATCTGTCCTTGAAAGACTGCAACGCTTTAGCATCAGTTTGTTTTTGACATAATTTCCATACACTATGAAAGCTAAATGTGCTAAACATTTCAAAGTTAGCAAACATGCTAAGTCACTAAACAAAAATTTAGCTCTGTTGTTAGCATCTTAGATCTAGAGCAGGATGAGGTCAACGCCCAGAGGAAAACCCGTTGACACTGGAATGGAGGTTCTCCTTTAAGCATAACGTGGTACCGGCCCGCTTTGCCTAGACACCTGCTTCAGTCACCATGGTAACACCTGCAAACTAGTCTGACATAAACAGAGAATCTATTGGCTGTTGTGAAAAGGAAAAACAGAACCAATACTGCAGATGAGCTGATGGTCAAAGCAACCTGGGTTTCCTCAACAGAACCACAGGCGGGTCTCCATGCTGGTTTTGTTTGTTTTTTAGGTTTAATTCACCAAGCTAAATCTACCAGTCTGTGGCAAAAAGTTTAACTTTTTGAATTAAGTCACTGCAATAAATGACATTTTGGATGATATTGTTCCTTTGCTCTGCTGCTGTATCTGAACATTCCTCTGCTGGATTTCACTGGATGTAACTTTAAATGCCAAACAGATCTCAGGGTCAATGGGTCGACCCTGGTTTGTTTCCATTATCTGCTCCATATACAAACCCAGCGAACGCCTCTCTAATCAGCCTGCTGATTACCTTCCAAAGTAATAGTCCGGATGTGTAACTGTACTGTCATGTTGTTTACAGGAGGATTCAAACAAAGCAAAGGACCTGTTGCTGAGTCCAGCAGATTGAGTAAAGGGTGAAGGATGGATCCTGACTCTGCTTTGGTTTATTTGTTTCCTCTTCCAGCACAAAATGCACACATGACTCATCAGGATGTGATTTTTTTTTATTACTATTACTCTGTGGTCCACTGGTGTGTTTGGTTGTGCCAAAGCACACATGAGTCCGGCCAGAATCAGGCGGTCATCGTTTTTATTGAAGGATTTAAAATGCCAAAAGGAAGGGCAAAGAAAGGAGGCATTATACAGCTGCAGTGATGGAACTTTAGAAGAAACCCTTTGAGTTATCCCTTCGAGGTCATGGCCTTTGTCTGTCACCAACACACCACCACACAGATGTTGTGCTTTGAAAACTTTGTAAATTCTTGTGGAGCATGATGAGATGCAGATTGTCTCCTTACAAAGAGGCTAATAAGTCAAAACCTTGATGACAAAAGCAGATTTTTACTGTGTTTTCCCCAAACTATCAGCAAATTTCAGCACAGTCACATGATTAATACACAGTGAAGGTGTGAGACAGTCCGGCTGAAGTCAATCCATCTATCTGATCCACAGAATGGCTGCTATAAAAGAGGAGCAGAAAGAAAAGCTACAGCCAGCATCAGTTTGCATCCAAACAACCTCAGAAATCAGAGGATCTGCTGAAGACAAGAAGGCTTCTGTACTTTCAAGAAGTTGGCCTAGCTTTACATGCCACCTGTTCAGAGCAAGAGCAACAAACTGCAGAAAGAATGAAAATCTGAGAGATCACGCCGATCCAGTCAAAGTTCACTAAATCATCCAACTCAACTTCAACATCCAGGTCTGTGGATTTTCCAGCCCGACTAAACAGAGTCACACACTAACGCACTAACTTGACCGTCTGTTTTCCCTTCCTGGATTAGGTGAGAAGAACGGATCTATAAAATAGTTACGGGTTCACACCACGAGGTTCCAACTCCAACTTTTGTTGCATCTTTTCTTACTGAGGACCAAACTGACTGATCATTCATCCATCGTCTTTACCTGCTTGTCCTTGAAGGGTCACATGAGTCTGGTACCAACAGTCTTTGGTCAAAGGCCAGAGTAAACACTGAACTGGTTGCCAGGACAACACAGGACATTTTTCCTAAAGGATCTCACATACTCAGGCAAACTGTACACATTGTGCGGACTGTGCGCACACTGTCCTCAGACGGTTGAGATCTCATAACCCATCATACCTCCTGAGTTCCTACAATTTTTTGTGACAAATTCTTTCATTTCCCACAATCCAAGTGGATACTAGCAAGTGAGTCGGGCAAAAAGTTGCGCTGACTCTCCACTTTATTGGCTTGGTGTCGCATACAAAACAGTTCAATATGATCTAAAAATTTACCGTTGAGCACATGTATCTGACTGATGTCTGCATTGAGTGTGTCTGGAGTATGACTTGACCTTCGAGGAGGGAAGTACCCCAGAGCATGTGGGGGCCTTAACATTAATGGTTTTTGGACTTTGTACCCACTAAGAACCCGTGCATGTATGGTGAGAGCATGCAAACTCTACCTCAGGGTAGGATTTGAACCTGAAGCTGGCTACAGAGCAGTGATGCAACCAACTGCTCCACGCTGACTACGTTTTTACAATAACGTAGTCAGCATTGCTTTACTGGAACATATGAATCCAGGTCAGGTTACGTTTGGGACTTTTAACGTCTTTCTGCTGCTATAAATGTATTTATTTATTTAAGGACCCCATTATTCTCTGGTACAAGGAATAAGGAATAAGAAGCTGAACTGTTAGAGATATGGACTGATAAAGATTCAGCAGCTCCTACAAAGAACTGCTGCATATCGAAAAGCAAAGATTCTGACCTGAACTTGGATTAATATTGGGGAGAAATGACAGTTTCAGCAGATCCCACATTTGTTTCTGGATGGCTGCAGTTTGTGATTGCCTCGGGAGGAGCGTGGCAGGACAGATATTTTCAGACCCATAAAGTCTGCAGCCTGCAGGTCCATGGAATAATCCTCCGTCCCCAAAGGCCTCGCTACCTCCTGCTCAATAACAGTCTGTCTCCTGCCTTAAAAATAGCTGGACGCTGGAACTCTCATTATAACCATCCAACCGTCCATCTCGGCAGTGGAAAACGTCCGGCAGAGGGGAGGGAAACGGGGTTTGTTTATGAACGAGGCACTAGTAGTTTTAACGAATGGCTTCTGGATTTTACACATCCAAGAAGTGATTGGAGTAGGATGCTGGGACTCTGAGGAGGTAAAGACCTCACTGAAAAAACTCATCTGTGAAGAAGAGGATTCATCCACCTGCACAGAGCCAGAGCAGAGAGCTTTTTATCATGCCTGGCTTTAACGATCTTCTGTAGTTCTCTGTCTGGATTCTCTGTTGCTTCCTCCACTCACTGATTCTGCAGGAATCGGAACCAAACCAGAGTTCAGGTCAAGAAATCCTGTCCAGAAGCCAGGGGGTGGTTGGGATTGCGCTAAACCTTCGGCGTGGAAACACTTTGCATCTGTTGTTCCCATTAAATTTCTGTTACATTTCATATTTAGCAATAAATATGCTGATGACAGTGTTATCCATCCATAACATCTCACATGAACTGGGGTAGTTAACTCCTACATATGTTTCTTAAAGGGACAAAGTCTAGATGACTGTTCATTTCCTGCTGATCTCACACTAGAATTATGGTTCAGATGGAGTTTGCCTTTCTACTGTCACCACCTGCATGCTCGGATTGCTGCCAAATTGACAATACATGCTTGTCCTAAAGCAGTAGTTGCTGCAACATTTGTGACATCACGCCTTTGTACCAATCAGTGCAATAAAATTAATTTCAGTGCATTGTTTTACGAGTCAAACTGGAATGTATGTGATTGAATCTGAATCAATGATTAGATTGATTTCTGCACATAAACTTGATCGGCTTGTCTTGCAGAGTACCTTGAGATAACATTTGTTGTGAAATTATTGTTTTGTTGTATAAACTAACTGAACTGAATCATCTCTGAAGTTGCTCAGGCTGGAAAAAGACAAAAATATAAGCAAAAAATAAAAAATAAAATAAAAAATACATGAAAACTAATCAGAAGGCTGTGGGGTGAAGTAAGCACATGAGAACCAAGTCATAATGGTGGCTCTCACAGACCTGGATAGCAGCACAGATATTTATTGGTTATCAAGAAACTCAGAACTCATGATGACAGGTAATTTAGTTATTGAAAGAATGGATGATAAAGTACCCAATTTAAAAGCAAAGCTTGTACTTTTAAATTTTATAGAAGCTTTTAAATATTTTAAAATAATTTCTAAATTTAATTAGTTTAATTAATTAATCTACATAGCTAAATAAATAAAAAAAACTTCAGCAAGATATTCAACTGCATTTTATCAGCTTCTTTTTAGAAGCGGAAATAAAGGCCGCCCACTTCCGGAAGGAAGCAATCCCTAAATTTGGGCACCCAACATGTAGGGAACTACGTCAGGTGTATTCATGTCTATGACTTGAATAGTCATAGACATTCAAGTCTATGAATGTCTAATAAAATAAATGTGTAATAAAATAGACACATCTGAAAACGTCATATTTGTCATTTTCTCCATTTTGGACATACCTTGGACTTCACGTGACTGATTTTTTTTTCTGTAATGCAATTGGATGAACAGGTGTCTGTCAATAACAGTTGACCAATCAGGAAAGACAAAGGTTTGACGGGGCGGGACCTTGTTTAAGTTCGATAGGGGAAGAGCGATACGTGAAGAAACGGAAAGGAAGAATGGCGGCGCTTCGCTAAAGCTTTTCATAGTGTGAGTTTTTGTTTTAACTGTTAGTAACTTGTTTTAATGTTCGGACCTCTGATGTCATTTGTTGTAAATTAGATTGAGAAAATTGTTTAGTGCTGTCACTTGCGTTTAATGGGGCCTGTAGATGTTAGGAAGGCGATGTCCATTCTTACTATTTTGTTAGCTTCAATGTGCTCAGAGGAAGCAGTTCTGAATGCGTCATGTTACATGTCTTTTTGTAATTTGTTTGGGAACTAATTTGGGATTTGTGTAAAATCTAATGTAGGGCTTTGAAGAAACGTCACTCAAGCTGTCTCTGCTAACCCTGAGGCCCAAGTTCATCCCAGCCGGGGGACGAGAACCAGAACCAGAACCTACCTGGGTACCTACCAGCTACCCACCTGGGCATAAGGGTTTGAAATTGATTGGATATGACTGATGAAATCTCCTGAGGCAACTGTGAGTACAATTACACATCAAAATACCTCCAATGAGTTCCAGCCATATAATAGACGACCACCAACTAAGCACTACAAACTAAATATTTCCAAGTATTTCAGTTCTACTAATAAACAGTGTAATATGCCAGTAATATTATATTACTGGCATATTACCCAAATTTTCTTTTGGGTAATAATTGTTACTCTCGTGTCATAAAGGTTCAGATATGTTTGATTTAGGTGAAACCAGTAACATTAAGCCCTACAGCTCATAATGGGAGTTTGCTGACTTAGAGCAGCTACACTAATTCAGCCAGACATCTTTACTTCTAATTTGAGGTTAGAAAACAATATATGGTTTTGGTTGAACCATATATTGTGTAGGTAGCCAATAATTTAGCTCTCCTGCATAAAATCTAGCTATGGTGTCTTTGGAAGAACAAATTAAAGTTGGCTTCTGTAGCATTATTAGTAGTAACTATTCTCAGGTTTTAATAAATGTGCAATTTAAAAGAATATGGATAATCTGCAAAGCAACAAGAAGGTAAACACTTCATTGAGTTTGTTCTGTAAGTAATTGTTCTGGAGCAGGGGGTCTTCAACTTTTACAATCCAATGAACCATTTTTGTCCTCTGTCCACTTCACTAAAACTTTGAGCCACAAATGTTACCTGACCTTTTGGAAGAAGACACAGGTTTTGATTAGTAACCTAGGAAATGTGAAATTTAAGGAACCACATGTTTGATTTTCTTTATTTTAAAACAAATGAAAACATTTTCAACAAAACTGGGTCTTAAAAATATTGCAGGTACTTTTAGTATAATTACCATTGTTGTGGTAATTTAATGTAACTATTTCTTAAAAAAACCCATTTAAACTGCTAAAACCTGCATTTGTCTATATTTATAGTTAAAAACATTAGTTGGGTCTTTATCTTCGTTTGCCATAATTATTAAGAACCGTTGTGGAAGATCCAAAGAGCCACTTGTGTCTGTCCAACAGCTGCTGGGAGGAATGACCTGGGATAACACTCCTTTGTGCTCCCATGATGCAACAGTCTGTCACTGAAGGAGTTGTGTTCATGAGCTTGATTATACTTCTTTAGATTGTTAGTGCTGTTAAAAAATCAGTTTTACTCTTGCTAAACACAAAGATTCATCTTTCTTCATCTGTTGCAGAATTTGTTGGTCAAATTAATTTAAAATTTGATATATTAAAAACGAAGTGAAGCTTTCTGTGGTTAAGTTCTTTTGGAAAAAGGTTCAGGGTGTAATCTGGATGAAATGTTATCTATTACAGTAAAATCAAAGCAGAGAAATGCAGTAGAGCGTGTAGAGACGAGGAATCACGCAGAGATTTGGCGTTTTGAGGCTTTTTTCCCTGCTGATTCCCAGCAGCTGTGCGTGATCTCAGACACTCTGCTTCAGAAGCTGCAGCCAAGCTTGTGTGTAAATCTGTGTATTCAGGTGCACTGCGTGAAGTCATCTCACACAAAGAGGCCAAACTAAAGATTTGCAGGGAAGCTGGAGTTTCCAGGCCAAAACCTTTTATTCTTCCACCACTCACCCTTTTATTGTCTCAGCTACACTTTCTTCCGCTGCACCAGCTCTTGTTTGAACTCTTCCAGCTTTGACTTTTCGTCCCTCACCCACACACCTCTTCTTGTGCGTCATTAATGGGGATTTTATTCCAGCTTTAACAGTCATCTCTGTCCTGCAGCCGAGTGAAATAAGAACGCCACATGGCATGTAGCCAACTTCAGACTCTGCTTGGAGTCCTGTCCGTTGCGCTGTGGGATTTCGATCGATTCTCTTCTTCTTTTTTTATAAACATGACTAAACAGTTCTGCTGGTTTACCAGCAGCTAGTTTTCTATCTCCTAAATCGTAGCTGAATATTCCAAATGACAAGATCATGGAAGTTCAAAACAGGACTTGTCCACACTGTTCATTTATGTTGGAAAAAGAGGCCACCAATCTTATGATGTAACATTACATGAACCGAAGTGTGATAAGTATTTGTGCCATAATTTACTATTTACACACTGTTATAGAAATCTTGTAATCAGAAATACTGGAAAAGTGAAATATCTGTATAACTAAATTTGTCTGAATAGTTAAATAAGTGAATCAATGATACTCAGAAATAGGCTTTTGTCAGACATGTAGGATCGCTTCTCTGTGCCAGAGTAGTTGTATCGGTTCTGAAAGGCACAGTTTTCATGCCTGTCTTATCCAAATGGCACTGCACTGGGGCAGTTACCATACATTGAGGGGGTACATCTCTTCAGAGACCACCAGACTCCATTTTGTTTTACTGCAGAAACCAGATTTTTTCAACAAAGACACAATCTAATGGGAAAAGGGAGAGCTTGGACTTTCAACGTTTCTTCAGATAAAGAAAAGTGGGTTGGGTTTGTGAAAGGGAACATGAAACAAATCAGAAATTTTTACTCCTAAGATACAATTTCTTTACCACTGACTCGTCTTTTCTCAGTGTCTGAGCCAAATGAACGACAGATTGCATGTATATAATGTACTTCTTTCCATCGCATATCTTACTTAGCGAGAAATGTCTTTTTCAGGCCTGTCTTTCTGAAAGCTGTCAAAAGAATTATAATGTTTTTGAATTAGAGGTCCAATTGGTCCTCTGAGCTACAGGCAGACAGGGATCAACAGAGCTTTTAAATCCCTGCTCAGGTGTCGGTCTGTCAAGTGTTAAAGTAATTTCTCTTCCTTCAATTATATTCCTTATATAAAATCACATACAAAATGAAAACTTTGCCATAAATATGTCGTCCTTTGTGCTATTGTGTTGCCCATTGATGTCTGAGTTGGGATTCCTATTGGGGCTTCATCATTTTCCCTATTAACGTACGTTTTGACTATTTCTTCTACTATCACTATGCTACCTCTGGATTCTAGCCAAAGCAGCACCTTTTGTGGATAGAGGACCTACTAGCCCTGCCAGTCAACTAAAGGCCTGTAAAACATGAGGACAGGAACACTTGACTGCTTGATATCGGAGTCAAGTCTGATATCAAGAACTTGACTTGATATTCATTCAAAAAATACTCATAAAATATTCATTCAAGATTGAATATTTCTGCAAGATAGCAAAAATATTCTTTTAAACTCATTTCTATGTTCATTGTGGGACTTTAGTAATTGAAGACTGCGCAGCAATGATACCGCAATCTAGCAGAAGAACATTATGTGAACATGGGTGTGTTGCATAAGTGTCTTTGTGCAGGAAACGGCTGAAATCACAAAGGGAAATCTCCAGGTAATTCAGCCATAGAACAGGAGCTGAAAATGACTCTGTGGGATGTTTTTATTACTGAGTTTCTGTTACTTTAACCTCTTTCACTGAGGTAACCAAGTCCCAAAAGGACAGCGTCAGTGTGAGTCCAAGGGCGTTCTCAGGGATGGAAGGACGACTGTCCTGCTTTGGTTCTGCACCACTAGCACATGAAAACATTTTGTCGTTTTAAGTTACCATTATTCCAATTAGATGATTAATGTTGTAAAAAGAGGCAAAAAGCTTGCGTAACTGTTTGCACTCTGGTTCAACTCTCATCACACTGGGATGGTCAGGATATGATACATCTAATTATCTTGTAATTACACCTTTTTTTCTGCAGGTTTAGTAATATAATCTGCCTGCTGGATACCATATGAGACCACAGTGAGGCAAAAACCTGGAGCTTCGGTCCAACTTCTTTTGTATTCCAGCCACATGTTGAATCCTCATAAACATCATAATTGTTGCAAACTCCACCACTAGGCGAGAATGTCCTTAAAATCCCTGGAAAAATTGGATGACGACAGTTTGTCTGTCCATCAGGAAAGTTGGACATCCGCTCCAACTTGAAGTCTTTGTCTTCCACAGCATCACTCCTACGACTGCAGCTGCAGAGAACCAAGCAGGAGGTCATGAATGAGACTCTGTTGGACAACTGTGAGCCAGCATGGAAACAAACAACTCATCCATAAACCAAACAAGACGGTGGAGATCATTGAGGAATAAGCCGAAGAGTAAATCCTGGGAGGAAAGGTGGAGATGAACGGAAGAGCTGTGTTTCATGGAAATAAACCTCTGAAGCGTTCTGAACTCGCTTTCAATCTAATGTAATCTATGTACAGTTCATAAATTAATTTAATTACTTGTTTTGGGGCTGCATCTGACTTATTTTGGTAACCAACCATTGAATAGATTAATCGTATAGAAAAACATTTCCAAATGTTTGTACATTATTCGAAATACATTAAAATATGCAAATAAACAATTCCATTCAGAGCTCAGCCGGCTTTGCCATCTTTCTGCTACGCTCTCCTACCACATTGTGTGTAACGCCCTCTGTCCTTGGTTCCCCAAACTGTTGGAAACAGGCGTCACCTCTCAACAAAGCACAAACGTTTGAAGGCACCCAAACTGAAGTGATTCAAGAATGAAAGTTCTTTTGGTGGAAACAAGCTAATGTTGTTGTTGTTACTGGGATCTGCTTGTTCTCTGATATAGTGATGGGAATAAGACTGGATTTTCAATCACCAATAAATGCTGGTCCAGAGTAAGTGGAGGAAAAATAACAAAATCAGCCAATGTTCAAGAAAGAAAATGGAAATCTTCCTCAGATTTTCATTCTTGCAACAAATAACTGCATTAGTGTGATTCTGCAAACAAGTGCGCAGTTTAAAGAGAGGTCCCCGACCTTACTGAGCTGCTGCAGCTGCTGACTGACAGCAAACGTTGCTCCAACAAGAGAGCTGTCAGCTGGAACAATGGGAAGGATTCAATACCTCCATCATGACTATTAATCAACACGGGTTGTGAAGAAAGATGGATGTTCCCAGTCAGCTAGGTCCAAACAAGGTGAAAATAGAAACTTTTCAGCAGAAGAAGCAAAAACCAGAACTTCTGACTTAATTATACCACTGAATGTTCAATGTATGATCAGTAAGCGGGTCACGCTGAGGTCACCCTGATCCGCACGGATATCCCTGCACAGACTTGCGGTGTGGAAACTTGCCGCCACTGAGGCTCCCTGGCACCAACCTCAGCATTCTTCTCCTGACCGTCACTGTTGGATTCCTCTGGGCGCTGCCCTTAAACCGTATACCACGCCATCCTTCTCTGCCAGTTTACGGACTTCAGATTCCTGCATGGTTTCCACCCTGTAGTCTGAGTTACGACGGAGTCCATCCACTCTGCCAGCAGCTCCAGTATGCATACCAATGATGCCTTTATATTCCCATTGTCTGGAGGTTACACCTGTAAACATCGACAGGTTTTATTGGAGGAGTTAAGTTCCAGCCGGTGTAAGGACACACCAGCGTTGCTTCTATCAGCACATCTCTTCTTTTTGACGAAATTTCAAAAACAAAACCTGTTGGGCTGCAGCCAAACACAAGTCATATGTGTCACTGTGAAGAAAGTCTGGCTGCTGGACACATCTATTAAACACGGACAGTATCCAAAACAAACACTTCCACTGCTGACATGGAGTTATGTGCTGTGTGTCTGTCCGCGCTTAAGTGCCAACCTGACAAACGACTCAAACCTTCCCAACGTCAAAGCTAAACCTAGGATTCACTCTTTTTTTTTTTTTTTTTTTTAGCTCCCTCACCGCACGGCCCAGTCCTAAAGTCAGATTACAGATTTTAGAGTTGGTACAGTTTCCCTGTTTTGTTTTTCTCATCAGACATCTCTGTAAAATCTGGATGAAGTGAGATTTATCCCGATTCAATTCTAAAAAACAATCAAGATTTTTCATACAATACAGAAATATGGTGCCTGCTGAGAGGTTCATCCACAGTATCTGCTCTCAGTACTTGTCTGGGCTCCTTTTGCATGAATCACAGCATCGAAGCAGCTGGTCGGGTGTTAATAACACCACTGAGCAACAGACCAGTACTTTTTCTCCTTAGCCCAGGAAAAATGCTTCTGATGTAGTCTGTGGTCCAGTAGTGCCTTGAAACAAGGAATGTGACGGTTGTGGCAAACGTCCTGGATATGTCTATGTGCTGTGACCCTTGAATCTTTGAATCCAGCTACAAAGACACAGAAGGTGTTTACCCACTTGATAATCCTGTAGACTTGGTTTAATTGCCGACCAAAATTTGAACATTTGTTCCATATTCATCTGCTGCGGCTCTTTCACATTGCACTTTCAAACCAACCAAATCCTTTGAGCAACTTGTTATCCCCACCCCCTCTTTGTGGTGGCGTTGCACCAAGAACCACTGAACACAAAAACTTCTGAAAAAGACTTGGCTTATCTGTCTTTCTTCACAAAATGTAAACAAAATTGAGTGGTTTTGGATTTTAGTGGTTGAAGGATTTCTCTTATGTCTTTGGTTAAAGACCATGAGCAATTTAAAATCTTTGGGTGCATTTTGAACCAAACAACTCCAATACTGGTGGATCCCAAGGATAACTCACTCAAACACAAGCTCAGCTGTGTTGTTTATGCAGTCCTATGTATTGAGGAATCTTAAGTTGTACATCAACTATTATATATCCGTTTGTACTGTTCTTGCAGCACAAACAGATCGCACAACACGGGAGAGCAAACTTCTTGGGCCAAGAAAAGCAGCGGTTTATTTATATATTAAGGTGCTAGAACTCTCAACGGAAGACAGAAATGACCACATTTAGTCTGAAAGGCCATCCATGTTCAGCATAAGACAGTGAACAGGATTTTGTCTTTCCAAAGCCTCATCTAGAGCTTTGACTCGTCTCCACAGCTGGTTCTTCAGCAATTCACACCTTGAGATATGTGAAATAATAAACATTGCATGGCATCATTATGGACATGTTTGGATTGTCATGCAACCACAACCCAAAAGATTGAGCTGAACAGACAGTAGGGCCAGTGACTTGTGTCCTGATTGCCCCACTAGGCGATTGTGGTTCGCTGGGTATACGTCTTGCAGTCAGAAGGTTGTGGGTAGATTCTGGCTCCCCCATCCACATTTTGATGTGCCCCTTGTCCAGGTAAAGTGAAGACACTTTACGTATCGATCTGTATCGGTATGGTTGTGCGTATTATGGAGTGTGGTTTATTAATTTTACCATTAGTGGGATTGTTCTCCCTAAAACCTCTAAGACTGTTATTCCAGTCATGTTCAGAACTGAATAAACCTTTTGGATGAGAGGGAAATGACTTACAGGAGGAAGAGAAGTCTAGCTGCCTTCTCCATAAGCACTTAAAAAGTCACAATATTGTATTTTCTGTAAACCAAACATTTGGCATTGCTCAGATGATAAGATCTGAGGCAAAGGACAAGTTATATGGAAACTAATTTAATTCCTTCTGAAGTCTCTAAAAGTTGATGTGATGAGAGAGAAATGGGCCAAATCTCTGCTGGACCACCCGCCAACATGGAGACTTTCACAATGACGCGACATGCACTGTCTAAAACCTCTGCCAGGCACCACATCAGGGATGAGTCGAAGACACAACACCCATGCAGTAATTCTTCCGAGTACTTCCAAAGCCTATTAATTTGTCTCTGAGTGGAGATGGCCTGAAGTGAAATGATGTTGCACTGCTGACACGTATCTGTTCTTATTCAGACAGGCACGGGCATGTGTCTTCAGTGTCTGCATCTTCCAAACTCAAGCATCAGTTCCAGAAATTCAACCAGAACAAGCAGGGGCCACATGGCGAAGCCTTAAGCTTAATAAAAGTGTCAGACAACACAATGTTTTGATCCGTCTGAGTTTTAAACCTCAGGAACGGCAATGCAACATACCCAGTGTCACATTTCTACTCATCCAGTAATCCACCTGACCTTCTGTCTTAATTTTTTAGCAGGAAACCAAAATAAAATCAGTAACACGTTGAGAATGATGGAAGGTAATACAGTTCATATGGAGATGTCTTTACTCTGGCATTTATGTGCCAAGATTTAGCCAGGAGTCCAAATATCTGCTCCTCCTTTCAAGGGACAGTCTCCAAAACACACAGTCTCTAAAACTACAAGTCATAGATGCAAGGCACCAATAGTACACACTATACAGTTTTCAACCCCCACCTTCGGCCAATAAGACAATCTTCTTTGGGATTTGGAAGAGGATCGTGTTTAGTGTTAGTAAATGATTTGCTCAGAGGTATTTTTTTAATTTTGCAAGAAGCAGGACTGTCTTTATTCATGCTTAACTGATAAACAAGCCTTCGGTCAGTAGGTGGCAGCAGTGTGCAAACTAATCAACAGAGGGGGAAAAATGGCTACAAGCACAGAAGTATTTAAATATAGCTACCGTCATAGAGCAGAGATGGAGAAGTCTGACAGTGGAGAGAGAAACAGCAGCAGAGGTCAGTATGACAGAGTTATGGTCAGGCTAAGAAATTTGTATTTTCAAATGCAAGAGTCCAATCATTATACTACGAGAACCAAGTCGTATTAGCAGAATAGTTTAAATATTGGCAGAATAAAGATGCAATATTGCCGGAAGAAAGTCGTTAATTTAAAAAGCTTCGATAGAGTGACGTGATGTGACCCGCTCAGTAAGTCTGGTTCTTTCTTTGAAATAAAAAGTTTAAACAATCGTTTCAAAGTTCTGGGGCTGAAAATTTGCCTCTGATGTGCTAAAACATTTAGTATTTACTCATTTGTTAAACCAATACCAACTATAACCTTACAAGACCTTCAGTATAATAATATGTGAAATTTATGATCCCAAGGAGAGGCATGACGTAAAACAATTGAGAAACACTTTTAGATAAAGCGAAAGCGAGTTGATTCCTTCCTGTATGTACTGCTAGATATGGAGAAAGGGGAGAATAAACACAGCGGGACGCTGTGCTGGCGCCTGGAAAAGTTTGCTGAAGTTCAATTGCATCCTATTCTTTTTGACATGGCTGTAAATTTAGCTAGAATTGACCAAGAAGGTAAAATAGGTGTACCTGGCTTTTAAAAACCATCAGTTGACTTGGGAAGACTCAAAGCAAAAATGGGAATGTTAGAATTTTCCTTAATTTTATCAATTTTACAGAGTACATATAGATGTTTTGTGAAATTATCCAAGTGAGAAAATGATTTTGCAACATACCAAACAGCACCCTGTTCATTTAAATGCTCTTTTAAAGTACTGCAGTGAATACTTTCAAGGCAACAATTACAGAGTTGTTATATTAAGTGTATACATGTAATTGTGCATATCTATGTAGTGTAATTTTTAATTAGGGCCTTTACACTCTGTTTTGGATTCCTTTAACATGACCAACTGAGTATTTAGTGAAAGAGTTATAGCATCTTCAGCCTCATTATCATCATTAAAATGGAGCGTTAATGATCCGGTCTCGTAAGTGCAGTACAGAGGCACACCTACGCGACGCAGAGCCCGGGGCGCTCTGCGGAAACACGCTCCCAACCAGCTCCATCTCATGTGTGAACAGCACTTTGGCTCCCCTCTGTTTGGGCTTGTGTCAGTTAAAGTCCTGAGCAGAACTGGTTCGAACATGATCTCATCAGTCAGGAGAAACGACATGCAGGAGGGACAGGAGGCTGGGAGGAGCCGCACCAACTTGATATTTTAGAGATTAAGGATTGGGAAGCAAATAAGTGTGATTGTGAGGGAACAGAGGAAGGAAGGAAGGGAGGTAAGTGGGTGGGTAAGGAGGAAATTCAGTTTGGAAGGAAGGTCATAAACTTCATAAAGAGGTGGTAGCTTTTAGGTAGATCACACTAAGCTTTAGTTAGATTAGTTGGCGCTAATTAAGATTTTCTTACTTCCCGATCCCCAATCGTCAACTTTAACCCCAACTTCATACAACTGCAAATTCAACCCTCAACTGAAGCCAGGGGTCTAGGTCTAATAAGCCTTTAACCTGACTGAGCCAACATAAAATCAAGTAGTCCAAAAAACTTTTTCCTGCCATATTCATTAGCTTGGGAAGTTTCTTCAGCCTGTTTTTAATACGAGATCAAACAATAGTTGTTTCTAAAGCCGCAAGAAAAGTAGCTCTCCAATAATCCAGCATTAACTTAAAGCAGGGATCTGAGACTGCTGTGTTAAAGCTAATTCATTCAAGCATTTTAGGATTGGGCTTGTGAAAAACAGATGGACCACAGAACTTGACATTACTCACTTTCACCTTTCTTTGTTTTATTTACTTGGACTTTATGTGGAAAGATTGTTCCCTCATAATTTCTGTTTATGATTCAGAAGAGCAATTGTTGGGTTCCCAAACACATTCGGGAGGCAGGCAACACAGTTTTGTAGAGGAATTTAATAAAATACCCAAATAAAAGCATAGCCTACTTATAAAACTGTGGGTTCCACAAAGAAACAAACAAATATTAAACACAAAATACTGCCAGATATTAAGAGGTTACAGAAAAATCTGACAAATGAAGAACCAGGGATATAAATGCAGAGGCAGGTGATTGTGGCGTGAGGAATAGGTGAATCTAACCAGCTGAATCTGTTGCAGGAGTCTGGGTAGCAAGACTGAATAAAGCTGCAGGAAAACTGCATAACTGGCAAAGAATGATTACAGCCAGAAAACTTGCTAAGTGCAGTGGTAAGGGTGCTGAGGTGGTCCATTGTGTTTTTGTATTAAAAGATGTTAAGTAGACAGGAAATGAAAAAATATTACTGGGTGTTTATATGTGACTGGATGATACCGCCGGTAAACGCTACTTAAACCCATAACTATTCTTAAAAACAAATCACTGGTTCGTTAACCGCTAACCGCAGTAGCTATGTTTAGGAGCTTGATATTAGATTTAGCAAAGTGTAGTAGTTAGTGGTAGTAAATGGTAACTTTGGCAACAATGGTAGGCAGTGATGCACAAAGCAGGGAAGGAGACTGGTGATATATAATGGTGTCATGTTGGCAACGACGGTACCTAACAGTAGCATTAGCACTAGAAGTAATTACTGATATCTGATAGAGAGGCAGGACGAGCATTAAATACAATGGTAGCTGGTATTAGCATTAGCTACCAAGATAGCTAGCTAATGATGCGTTTTCAAAATGTGGGGAGCTCGTGGTAGCGTCAGAACTTTAGTAATATGTTAGCTCACAACAACCTGCTGGCCAGTACAAGTTATTTTCCGTCTTTGGGACCAAGAAAGAATGATCTTATCCTATCTTATACAAGTTGGTTACCATGGAAACTGAATGTGGCTGGTGGATTGATGCTGCTGACCAGATAATCCCAAGAGCATAATCTGAAAGGTTCCTCTGTAGGTTTTTAAGGGAGCAGAAACACAATTTTGTTGTTTCTGTTGTTTATTAATGATTTGAATCATTTGTAGACTCAATAATTGGCATATTTCATTTATAAGGGCACACTAAGACTTCTGTCTTCGTATTTGTTGGCCTACATGAATAGAAAATCCACCAGAGGATATGGTCTTTACTTTCAGTGCGTACAATCCAACCTGAATGTGGAAAGAAATCTTTTCAGGTTTCTGCTCCATCTTCTGGGAACCAGTTTCAGAAAAACCTTAACCTGGTGCTGTTGTTACCAAATGCTTGGGATTCCGCTGTTACTGGTTTTGAGAAGGACTCATCTGTCTAAATGTTTTAACAGAGGAATTTTTTAAACAAATTTATTTGACTGTTAGGAACACACTGTTAGCTGAGTCCATGTCTCCAACATGGCATGTTTGATTTTGGGGAGTGCTCAGGATAAAGCCTCGCTGCTTCTCACCCCGCATTTCATAGAAACTTAGTCATGATTCTGAAGGCTTGTTTAGAATATGTTGTTAATCTTCTGAGTACATTCATGTTCTCTTGATTAATTTACAACTAGATTTTCATGTAAAAGCATTCTAAAAAGGAAGATTTAATGTTTTTTCCAGCCACCTGTGTTGGTATTTAGTATACCAACAGCTAGCAATGACTTGCCTAAAAGAAAGGTGGGAAGAAATCCCATCCAAACATGATGTAACACATCTAAATCAGAGCATGAAGCCAAGTAATACGGGGGTGGGCAAATGCACCATAAAGTACAATTATCACTGTGGTTTGGTCTGCAAACTCCTGAGGAACAAATGCTTAACTTGTTTTTACCACCCACATGCTTAGTTTGTTTGATATTATCAGCTTTACCAAGATTCTGTGCAAACAGTGGGTACACATGTTTTTTATGGTGGTAGTGACATCACTGTGCTGGATGTGGTTAAAAAGATGATTTTGCAGATTGGGTGTTAAAATCTTGTAGTTTGGCAGTACTGTTAGTTCTTTCACAGTACAGCAAAAAAAATTTAATTTAAAATATTGATATTCAACATGTTCTTGGTCTTGTTTGAGGCTTTAGAGGTAATGTTCAGTTAATTGCTTTATGTGATGTTTAAATTTTTGTGTCGCTTCACTACTGGGTAGAGATAAGATGTGGATTGATAAGATAGCAGATCTTGAAATAAGTGAAAATCAATGCCTTAAAGATATTGCAGTTTAAAAACTACCAATATCACTAAGTAACTAAATTCACGATGCTCATGGGTTCCTCAAGTGGTCGAAAACTGGAAATTGACTTTAAATTACACTAAGTAACCTCATAATTAAACTTTATACCCTGAAGAGAAAAATAATTTAACTACGTTACTTGAGGACAATAAGTGGCGCCTATTTTTTCTTTCTGTTGAGAAATACTAACCAGAGGTGGTCAACGGTTTTCTCAGACAATAGTGTTACTGCGTTTCTAAGTACTTTAAACACATTTTCTGAAATGTAATCAACTGTTGACTAAATTTGAGGCCATATTTCTCAACCAGAACAGGGTGGGTTTCTAACTTTAGGTTGAAAACCCACTTTGGGTGACTGCCCAAACTCGCTCAATCATTGAAAGGCCAACATTGGGATAGATTCAGCATCTGTGTGCCATTTTCCTTTGGAGGTTTTTTCTCTGTATTTTAAGTTTTTGGTGATGTATTTAAGTTTTCTTCTGAGTCTTAATGCCAATACATACTCAGCAAGAACAGATGTTTGTTCTGTCTGTATATGTAGTTCTTGCAGCTTGGTCTTCACCCTTAATCGCAGCAGAACTTTTACTTGTCTGACATCTACTATATAGGAAGGATGAGGGCTTCCCAAAACCGCACTTGAGCTCTTGTCAAGTATGAAATGTCCTGGCCAGAGAGAACTTTGTTCTTGCAGTCTGGCAGAGAGAGTGTTTTCTTTGTTCTTGCAGAATTGGCCATTAGTCCTTAGTTCTTTAATTTTGATAATCTGTCTTTTTCTGTGCACTGTGTTCTTTTTACTCCCCCTTTCCATCAAACACCTCCTTCATTCGCATTTTCATTCTCATATTTTTTGTCCATCTTGTTTTTGCCAATGCTCTGATTAGTTATGGCCTCCATTATCCCAGTGTTTTCCTGTATTTGTGTTTTCATAATTTCCCTCAGCTGTTCTATCTTAGTCATCTGCTCCTCAGCAGCTGCTGTGCATCAGTTAGTTGCCTCACCTGCCCATTGTTCCAGTTATCACCGTCTCAGGTTGTAAACCTCCTGGTCCACCTGTTGCTCTCATTGCCTGCGTGTTCCCTGTGGGTCTTTGGTTTCCTTCAGTGTTAACTGCAGCTCTGGCTTGTAAGTTAATCTTTGTTTTTTTATTAAATCAGTCTTTAAACAATCCCTTCTTTCCTCTTTGGAAGAGGATCTGTTTAAGTGTGTCCTGGCTAAGACAAATCTGTGTCAAAGCAGAAAAAAAACGTTAAAATTACCAGTTGGTCATTGTATAAAACCTCAATTTATGAATTTTCAGGAGTTAGAATTTTTTTTGTGCTCCCCTGGTCACTTGGTGCCCTATGAGCGGTGCGTGATGCGCCACTGACTCTCAGACAGAGGAAGTAGTTATTTTAAATAAAGTGAAAGCTATAGCCTGATGCAGGTTGGAGATTGGGGGCATAAAGTTATAGAGCACTGGTCCCAACTCTATTTCTGCCTGAGCTCCACTAAACTCCTGCGCTCAGAGACTTTGGAAGGAATGAGAAAACGACACCTAGGAAAACATTCCTCACGGTGGACCCTGCTCATGCTCAGGCTGGATTCCCCGCGTGTCCCATGAAGCTCCGTATGAGCATATTAGCATTCTTCTGACACTGGGAAGGTAACAGGACCCGAGGGAATGCCTGGGGATTTGTAACCAGAGCTGGTAAACATTTATTTCCAGGCAAGCTGCTGCCAAAGAACGGTCAACATTTATCTCTTCAACTGTCAGGAAAGCTGACAGGCTGCAATGCTTCTCCTGTCCCCCGTGAGGAGGACACAATGTGGGAATATCATTTAGATTTACAATAGTTTAAGTGCTGCTGGGTGACATTTATCTACTGTCAGGATGCAGCTGAAAGAAACCATTATTCTAGTACATTTTTTTTAAATGCAGCATCATGGTCATGACAAAGCCAACATCCCCAACTGAACATATTTAGCTTTTGCTCATTTCAGGTGTTGCATAGAAATTGATACTGCAAAAGAAAGCAATGGAGGAACATATTCTCATTTAGAACCAAGAAAAGCAGTGAGAACTCACTTTATTCATTGCACAAATGAAGCACCTTCCACTTTGTCCACCAATCCACAACCTGGCTTGACCGTTGGCCGGTGCGTTTCAGTTTGTCAGCCTCAGACTGACTTTGCCAGAGAAACTTCTAGTCAGGAACTGCATTGCCTTTCAGCATGTAATTGCATAGTTTAACATTTCAGGCATAAGTTAGCTTAATGTAAACACACACACAATAATAATAATTTCTCGATAAAGTTTTGGCTAGAGGATTAGGAGTTTTTTCGACCATATCGAAATTGGTTTATTTTGCAAAACTGCAATGGCAAAACATGTTTTGCATCATGGCTCACGTGATCAACAACCGACGCAACCACAGTGAGACAACAGGAAGCGTTTGGAGGGACATGGCAGGGCATGCTTTTGCAGCGACTTATCATGTGAGCAAAATGTGTTTAAGACATTAGCAGAATATCGACAAAGTTTTGCCATAATTTGTAATAGAAATCCAGATAGTGTGACCAAGGAGCTCAAGCATCGTCTCATATCACCGTTTCTCCAGCGGACATTTGGCTTTTGCCTGTGAGCAGCTCCAGGTTTCTGCTCAGGTTGCATGTGAGGTCTGTGGAGCAGGACCTTCACTCTCGGTCAGGACCCAGTTCTTTCATCTCTCAATTTAAGTTTTTGGAGGAATTTAGTCTCACTCTGCTTTGTTGAAGTGATTTAATTTACACACAATGAATTATTTTCTCGCATGAACGGCTTCTTGAAGGACACGCAACAGCATCTCAGTTGCATTCAACTGAGACGAATCCAATGGACTTTGATTAGGCACCTTAAAATGTTTACTTTTTCTTTTTGAGGCGTTCAGAGTTGGGCTGTTTGTAGTTACTCTTTGTCGAACATTAAAATGGTTTGATCTGCATTAACAGAAATAATCTGTAAGGCTATAAATATATTTTTCATTTGAGATATATTGAATCCAAATTGGAAGAATTCTGGACTATTTGGTT
The DNA here is from genome assembly GCA_010277075.1 of Poeciliopsis retropinna. Taxonomy (NCBI): domain Eukaryota; kingdom Metazoa; phylum Chordata; class Actinopteri; order Cyprinodontiformes; family Poeciliidae; genus Poeciliopsis; species Poeciliopsis retropinna. The sequence goes on along the minus strand of VMRM01000037.1, from coordinate 1,515,610 downwards.
TTGATTATAAATGATGCTGGACATAACAAGTGATGCTGCTAATTTTACATCAGCAGCAGCATTTTTTTCTTTTTTTTCCTTTTTACCAGTAAATGAAGTAAAATGGTCATAATTTGTAGCTTTAAAGATCTTCATCAGATCTTGTGTTTTATAGTTCTCTAGTAAAACTCAATACAAAATACAAAGAACTTTCTCCAGAACAAAGAAAACTTTATTATTTTCTCTGAAATCCTCTAAACCCTCTAAACTCAAGTTGACATGTTGAGCGTTTGCAAATTTAATCACGTCGTGAACAGAATACAAAATAGCACCCAAATCAATATAAAATAATTGGAAGTGAACAACCATGAACGCTGAACCTAGCTCGTTGTGTAAATGCTTCGTATTTTCTTTCAACACGTGGCCCAGCGTGGAATAACCCCAGAAGGGGATTCACTCCAAGATTCCTATGCAGTGAAGTTTGAGGGACGGCTTGTGCTTTGAGGGGCCGTGTTCTCGGGGGGCCCCACAAGTGACAGCATCTCATCAATCACTCCCGCATGTTCTCTAAGTAAACTTTTGACTCATAATCTGACTGGCCTTGTATTGCTGTCCCCTTTGTGCTGAAACATGTTTGTTTTTCTCTCTGAAGGCACTTCGTCATGCCTGCTTGTAAAGTAACAGACACACCAGTAATGTGAGGCGGTCCCAGCTTTACTCAGCTGTACCATTGTTCCTCTAAGACCTGCTTTTAGTTCTCACTGCAGTGGAAATTAACCCAACGGCACATGTCTGAAGCTTGTTCAGTGTAACGTGTGGCTACCACAGCTGGGGTCAATTTTGCATGTCTGTGCAACAAAGGAAGGACACCGCCGCCCCAGGATTCCCGCCCAGTATCGTCTGTGCAAACCGATGGGACGTGTTTCCATCGCCTGATGACCTCATGCCTCAGAGACGCCTGAGGTCATTGTGGGAGCTCCCGCAGGTTTCTGATCAGGACTTGCCAGGTTTCGATAAAGAAGCTTCCATCCCCACCCCGAGTCTCCATGGAGATGAAGCTGACTAACTAATAACTATAGCCTGGCCTTTCTGTTTACACTGAGTGGGTTTACTTTCCAACTCTCACTTATTCAACACAAAGCTGTTTTAAGCTTGGTCTGAGTGCTGGTGATGTAGGCTGCTGGTTGGCCTGGTCACAGTCGAATCTACGGAGAAATCTACAGTCAACCCTGAACAGACATTACGCAAGAAAGCATCCTGATGAGATGAAACACTCCAGCTGACTCCTCTCATTTACAGAGGAGCTGGAGATTCCTTCAGGAGTCTGAAATCCAGTCCTAGAGAGCCAATGTCCAGCAGCCTTTTAGATGTCCCTAGTCCAACTGGTGACTGCCTCCCTGCACAATTCTGCTTGTTTGTCATCTCCTAATGGACTTAATTTCTCTGGTAGAGCTTCAACTGGGGCAATCAGCAGACCGGAGTTGCTGTGAACAATGACATCAATTTTCTGTGCTGTTTTAGAATTGTAGCTTGCCTGTGGTTGTGGTCTGGCAGTGGCAGAGGCCCAAAACCTGACCGGCTCAGTGACACCTCTGTGTTGTTCAAGAGTAAAAAGTTTCTGAAACGAGATGTTCAGAAGCATCTGGCCTCTTGGACAATAAAACAGGATGCCATCAGCATAGTCTGCATCATTGTGATGTCAACTTGAACAACAAAGGGGGAAATAACTTTACCAGAACCGGAACCCTGTGGTCCTCCATAACGTTTCGTAGGGTCAAATTGATCATTGCTTCAGCAAGTGATTCTTTGGACCAGACCTTTGTGACGATCCCCTCCAGTCCAGTAGGGGTCTCTCTTTTGTCACGTCCAGCACAAAGGTGATGACACCTTTCCTTCAGGGCTTGGTTTCATAGCTGTTCAGTTTTACTAACTCTGTTACTGATTTCGCCTAATTGACCACGATAGGGCTGCTGTTGAAAAGCACACAGGTCATCAGCAGTTTGTTGTTCTAACAACATTAGCAATTTATACGTTAATGTTTGCATGTAGTTATTGAATTAACACCCCTTTCATTCATGCAAGTATATTCTTTTGTGGACCACATTTGTTTGTTCATTTACTCAAAGTTGCTTGGGGAAAAAAAATCGTGAGGAGAGGAAACAGAACCTCTGTATAAACATACTTCACCCACTTCAAAATAAGAGCGTGAACATGTGTCTTAACCAAAACTTCAACACAGATGTCAAACTTTTTTCAGCTGAAAGTTCACAAAACACACATGTGCATTAGCGCTTTAGAATTTGTCTGGGAAAATTAATTAAAGGAAAACTTAAGAGTGCTAAAATTTAGAAAAAACACAAAAGGTTTAAAAGTATTTACACATTAAAGGATTAATGGAAGTGTGCCCATCACTGCCCATTACTGACCAACATGGTGGAAACGTCAGGAGGTCAAGTTGGTGAGATTGATGTGACTTTAACAGAGATGGCCATTGAAATAAATAATAAATGTTTTTTTTCTTTTAACACATCTTCACAAATACAGACGATTTGTATTTCTTCTATTTCTAATTTAGATGATTCCAAAAGTTTGTTTTTCTTTGTGACTGTTGTGACTTCTTTAGTGAAGTATTTGAGTTTTCTCTCCTCTTCTTGATGTGTCATGAGTTTTTATTCTCTGAGCATCTTTATTTTTATTCTAGAAATAACTCATCTCAGCCACAAGTGAGGAGTTTAAAATAACAGCCAGGTTCTGCTCTGCAGGTGACGACACTTGTGGTTTACAATGCACCTTAAATTAGCCTCCACGTGGACCAACAGAGGGAGGAAAAAGATGGTTTATGTTCTGTGATTCTCAGCTTGACCACTTCTATCTTGTCCGTGAAACGGATGAGAAAGTATCTGAATGGTATTTTCAGGGCTTTTTAAATAGACACTCGTATTGCTGTGGTCATCACATTCTGCTAAATGCGTCTTGTGTTGATCTGGAAAAATCATTTGAGTCACTCTTGCTTGCTGGTAATGTACCTTGCATTGCAAATAACAGAACGATGAGCGTGAGGAATGGTGCAGATCAGCTATGGTACATTCACACTTTCCTTCGGGAGGAACCACCAGCAGCCAGGTTTCAGATGCATCATCAGCGCCAAAGCGACACATTAATGCAGCGACACATTAATGCGCTGTGTGATTATTCTGTTTTCTGGCAGACTCCAATCATAAAATCAAACTAACACCACATTTTGGTGGAAATACACTGCTCAAAAAAATAAAGGGAACACTTAAACAACACAATATAACTCCAAGTAAATCAAACTTCTGTGAAATCAAACTGTCCATCTAGGATGTGTTATTTGAGTGTTCCCTTTATTTTTTTGAGCAGTGTATATCAGTGTAAGACAAAACCCAAAGAAAAATCTACATTTCTTCACTGGCGAAACAAAATGTTTGGTCTGCAGGCGCGGACATATGGGGCGTGCTGAAAAGTTGACTGAGCCTGCTGGAGACAAAGCATGTAAACAGTGAGACAAGGCCTCGCACTCCCAGAGAAAGGCTGTTGTTCCATCTCAGACAGGTTCTTGGCTCGCTCCGTGGCAATGACTGATTGGATTTTCTTTCTGGCGTGGTTTTGCAGAGAAGCAGAACAATGTTGGGTGCTGCCAATTTGTCCCGGTATTCCATTACGCTACAACAGTGCTGGGATCAGATGTAAATACGAGCTGAGTCACTTGCCAAACAAATATTGCTGTTTTCTTGTACAAACTCAGTTGTGATGGATGGAAATCAGGGTTCAGGTCTTACACGTGAAACTTGCAGACAGAAGTCCACCACCTTCATCACATTATTTCCTTTACTAAATGATCTGTTTCTGCAAAGAGCAGAGTGTTTCCTGGTAATTTATTCATTTATTACAGGCAGAGCCCATACAACAACTCAATATTTAAGGATTCCAATGACCTTCTGAGATTTTTCTTCCTGTTCTCTTGTTTCTGTCACGATTCCCTGATTGCTCCTCTGGAAGTGGAAAAATCCACTGAGAAGTAATGGAAAGTCGAGATGTGGTTCATTCATGGAAACATTTCCATTTACTCCACATCAACAGATGCTGGAAAGTCTACATTTCAGCTTTTCTCATGTTAGGTTGACTCAGTTTCATGTTCCAGTCACAAACTTTGTGTTTTATTGGGATCGTATGTGACATACCAACACAAAGTTGTACATAAGTACCAAACGATAATAATTCTGGGAACTGTGGCAGGGTGAACCTCCACCTCAGTCCTCTTCGGGTCTTCTCTGGTTTTCTCTGAGCATTGTTCTGGATTTAGCCCGGTCCCTACGTGGACGTCCTAGGAAATAATCCATCATCTCTCCATGTCCAGATGATGGATTGAACTGAGCTCTGGGAGACATTCAACGCTTCAAAGCGAGCTGTTGAAAATGTCTCTGTGATGTTCTGCTTTGGATGCTTTGTCACATAAATCGCAATGAAATACTTTGACTGGTTAAAATTAAAAAGCGCTGTATATTTCACCACAGTTTGCATCCAATTTCAGCAGCTGAGTCTCTCAAGCTGCATACATTGTTAATGGTCTACTTGATGTGTTTCCCTTGGCATTCTTAAATTGATTCACAAATGAAACCATAGATTAGGTTGCTTTGATCATACATCACTGGTTGGTTTGAAGACAAGCCACGGAAGAGGAAGAAACCTGATCTGATCACGGGACTTCTCTACTGTGGATCCTTACTATTCGCAGGGCTTAGAAACCAGAGCCATAATAACACCAAATATACCTTAATATGCATTAATGTGCACAATGGAAACCATCTTAACACCATACAATATAACATACATTGTATTTCTTATCTCCACTCCTGGGAAATCAGCTCCAAGAGAAATAAATGCCTCTCCTGGCGGGTGTTACTTTGCCGATAGCTTGTCACTATCTGCAAAGTTATTAAAAGTTATTTCTGCATCCAAGGCTGCATTTTCTTGAGAATATTTTTGATATTTTCTACAAAAAATATGCAAATACTGATGGTAATAGATGGCATCCATCGTGCTATGAAGTAAAAATTGGTCCCTAAAATTAGTAAGTAATGGAATACGATACAGACTGAGCTGGAGAGACAATATTTCTGTTCTGTTCTACTGTTAATGGTTTGTTTATTAAACAATGAAACAGAGAAACCCACTGCTGCTTGTTACGAAGAAAGCTATGGTCCCGATTAAAAAAAAAAAAAAGCTTAATATTGTGTTTGAGTTAGGGCGACTCTAGAGATGGTTTATGAATTTAAACTCAGTCTTTGGTAAACTTACCTGTAATTATTAGTCTATTTATTCCGATCTTTAGATCATTATCCTACCCCTGCAGGCTGAACCAATAATCCAATCTTGCTTAGTTTGAATAACCAATGCTTGGTTAGCAAAATTACTGCTTGCTAATCAAACAGTAATTTTTATTATCAGTATACAAACGTTAAACAATCAGTGTTTGTATTCTATAAACCTTTCAAAATAAAATGTAAAAACATTTTCTTTGTGATGCAAGCTGCTTTTGTTTACAACTCGTTTCTGCAATAATGTGAATTTCCATAAACAGGGATAATTAAGGGCCTCTTTTGTTCTGTTTTGTTGTATTAGATGAAGTTTGGCTGTATAAGGTCATGTGCATGCTGTATAACCTGATTTCTGGCCCGGGTGCAGCCGGTCTGGTGCAGGCCCCCATGCGTGTGAATCCTCCACTGTGAGTCCATTTAAGGGCATAAGGAGGGGGGTGCTGAGGACACGGCCCCAGCCGGTGGGAACCCCTGCTGGTCTGGGATGAGCAGGAGCTGTGCTGGGTAAAAAGGTCATCCAGGGACACGTTTGGGAGAGCCTGGCCTGAGGCCAGAGCATGTTTTATAAGAGGAGCTGGCACAAAACCAAGACAAAAGAGACGACAATGAACGCGCAAGAGAGTCGGCGTGGTGCGTGGAGAGAACGGCTCCCGTTTTTTGGCTGTTCAGAGTAATTTTGTCAGTGGAGGGGTTGTCTCAGGTCAGTCAGTGATAAAATGAGGAGCTCTAACACTTGTCTGACAGCCTCCCGGGGGCTCTCACGCTGCTTTTAACTCAGCAGACCATGAAATTCAACTCCAGGCTAGAAAATATATCACAAGACGCCCGCATCGCTCACAGAACTTCATCAGAGACACTGGAACGGTTGTGCAAGCTGGGATGAAAGGATATAGAAATCAGCATGTTTATGAATGAAAAACCTTCATCCTACATGTTTAATATGTACATTTATAACCGTTAAAATAGAACAGAAATATTCTTTTTTGTCACACAGTAAGGAAATTCAGGTGCACCAGCAGTAAGATAAAGGAAGATGAAAGAATGAAAGGATGCAGATTCACATGAAGTAAAGAAATATAAAAACAGCACAGTAAGGGATAATTTACATTTAAAAAACTTAAAATAATTATACAATATAAAAGAAATGTGCATTACAAATTTACTATGTTTGTGTTGTGTGTCTTTGTGCCATTACCAAAGCAAATTTTCCATTTTATGTAAGTTTAATGGACAATAAAGAAGTCTAAAATCTATGTACAAGAAGTGAAAAAATTGAGCAGATAGCAGGGATGTAAAGATTTACTGAGTTTGTTGGTTCTGGAGTCTTAACATATGTGGGAGGAAGGATCTGTGATAACGCTCGTTTGTGCAACCAGGATGCAGCAGTCTGCCAGGCAATGAGGTCTGCAACTTCATACATGGGCTGGGAATTATTGTCCATCAATGATGTTGTTCTGTCCAGAATCCTTCTGTCCCCACCACCTGCACTGGGTCAAAGGTCATCCTTGCACAGGCTGGCCTTCCTGAAAAGCTTTACAAACGCTTCCTCTTAGAAGTGAAGAAGCTGCTGCTCCAACAGACACCTAAAAGATGGTGGGCACACCTGATGGGTGCACACCTAGTGGTTCTTGGCACAGTGCCCCTTCAGGCGAGGAGGGAACAGGTTGCTCAAAGTGTTTGGTTGATTTGACTCTGAGCAGAGAGAAAGAGAACCACAGCAGCTGGAGATGGAACAATGTTTCAGTTTTGTTCCCGATTCGAACCAAGTTTATCATCATGTGTGAAAACATTCTTAGAGAAGTGACTTCTTCCTGTCTCAGTGGCCTTTTAGATCATGTTGTCACACCAAAACCCTTCATTTCTAGGCCTCAGAACCAGTCTCCTTCCAGAATGGTACCATAGCTTCACTAAGCCTCTAAAAGCCTTCATTTAGAGCACAGAAACCACACACCGATGGTCTGGAGCCTTCATGGACATAAATTCCTTCCTGATACAAAAATCTCTCGATCACCTGGTTGTAATACTACTCATGGCTGTAGCTGGTATTTGGAAGTTCATCTAATGGAAGCAAACATGGTTAAAGCATGCTTAACAACAGAGCTGTTCTGAAAGGTCTTAGGCGCATCAAACAGCTGCAAGTAATAATTAAATCTAGTTTAAATTCCTCAACATTTTCTCTACAAAGAACAAACATCCATGCTTGTTAGGATCAGCATGTATTAGATTACAAGGCTGAACTGCCAGGCTTATTCCTAACGTCATAGTGACGTTTGATCAGGACCCTGGAGAGTCGGTTTTCAGCTAAACTGATATTTGGACTGTGCCGGGTCTCCCATCCTGGATGCACAAAGGTCTGTTTTAAACAGCAGTCCCATATTTGGGAGTCAGATGACTACCCTCCACCTCAATCTGACGTCTGTGCATGTTTCACATTACTTGTTGATAAGCAGTTGATGTTTCCAAATGTGATTTATTGTTCCAGTTTTATAATGTCTTTGTTGTCCCATAGATTATTGTGTTTGGTGAAACTATGGTGTGTTCATGATACTGTGGATGCTTTTGCAGTCCTCTAAACTAACAGTTAATAGATGCAGATTAGCAAATGTTGGGTTATCCCAGGCCAGGTGAACTTTGTTTCAGGGTAATCACATTTACTATAATTGATATTGGCGTATTCCCAATAAGATCAAATGGTGAAAATGAATCAGTTGGTTTTCTTTTCAGGGCGTTCCCATTTATGCAACCAGATTATTCCAGCCTTTTCTGTTCTCCACATTTCAGATCCACTTCATTGATTGTTCTGACAGAGATTATTGGCGTAATGGCTCCACTTTCATCTAGACATTCTTTCAAAAGGCCTTGGCTAAGTTCATGACTCTCAAATGGAGAGATAATAAATAAAAAACTGCCTAATTAATAAAAAATAGAGAGCCAAACCCCCAGTATCCAAAGGCCATTAGTGTTCCTCTGCACTGTTGTCTGTCTCCATCTGACCCTTTTATTATTCATCCTGTGGTGAAGTCATGGTCTATAAAGGTGGAAGATCTGTCAGTATGCGTTAGGCTGGACTCGGAGCTGGGATGAAATGAACCTGGTTGCCCCAGAAGAAAGAAGTAGCTTGTCTTTTACTTAACAAGATGCCCTAGAAAAGACTTTTTTTGACCGTAACGCCCCAAAAAAGAAAAAAATACCATCTTAATTTTAAAAACCACCCTTCACTTTTATTTTCTCCTTCTAAGCAAAAATATTTGTTTTGTTTTAAACAGCAGCCCTGCAGGCTTTCTGAAGGTTTTTGAAAGTGTACTGGTTATGCTTACGCAGCATTTTTAGTTTTGCACATTTCAGTCCAGTTTTGGCAGAACCAGGCATCAACTCAACCAGCCAATGAGATCAGAGAACAAAAGGCAGACAGAAAAAAAATACAACTACTACTAATAGTAGAACTGACACGGTTTGTAGACACAACCACTGCTCTAATGCAAAGCTAATAGCAGCCATAGCTTCATGAAAAGTTCCATACTTGGGAATAATGAGACAGTTAAACACTGTAGCATTGAGCCAGGAGTCCTTTCTATGGAGAAGAAAGAAAGACCCAGTAAATTGCATCAATAGCTCCGTCAGTGGTTTTAGTCAGGAAAGAGACAAACCTAGTTGCAGAAACACAGGGCTGGGCTTGATGTCCAAGGGTGAGAGAAACAAAAAGATTACAGAAAGTTCATAGCAGCCACAGTTTCATCGAAAGCTCCATACTTAAAAAAAAAATACAGCTAAACAATGCAGCACTTGACCAGAAGTACTTTCGATGGAGAAGAAAAACAAAAAGTGCTCAAAGTTGATGCTAGCAATGAATGCAAATAATGCATTGTTGGAGAGTAGTAGGAGAAGGAAGTAGGGCGGATCAAGTTTTGTTTCAGTAAAGGGTAATAGTGACTCAAAACAAACATGTTGCTAAATTTGGAACAGATAACAAATTAGAAAATATTTAAGAGAAAGTGCAGTCACAAAGAAGAAATGTGATTTGCTTTTCCTCAACTTTTTTTGGCTTGCATTTAGAGAGAAATGAGTAACAGCTTCTTAAGTTTTAACCTTTTAGCCATCTTTACAAGGCAATCAAACATTTACCAAGGTTTTTCTGCGTTCTTCTGTTTTTAATGCATGAGTTTGTCTGATTTTACTCGTATTCATACTTCCAGACTCTGCCTTGCTGCTTTTCCTGTTTGGCAAACAGTTTAAATGCAGTTTATTTATATAGCGCCGATTCACAACGAATGTTTACAAAACAATCCATTGATGGACTGTTAGAAAATGTTCATAAATAGTTTGACCATTCATCATCAAAAACATGTATATCGACAGAAACTGCGACTATACATCATGTGCTTAGATTATTTTTTTTTTACTCTAACTGCACATCAATCTGCTCTTAAGTTTACCGACCTGCTGATCTGCACGTGCTTGCTTGGTAGCCAGTGAAACCTGTAATAGGACTCCTGACTAGCGGCACCTGGTGTTTTCAGATCAAAGCCCAGCAGATCCTGGACTACTTGCCACTTGTCTAACAAATCTGACAAGCTTGGAACAAGCCAAACAAGTCTGAAGAGTGCATGTTTCCAGGTAAACGTTGAAGTACTTGTCATTAACCTCAGGCATAATGGGTGGAGGTAGAGGAACCAACTCACTTATTTTTGTTGTACTGAGAGAAAAACACTGGTTTTTCTGTTTTCCTATCTTATTTATTATGGTCTACAAGATCCTTACATTGCTGTCTGGGTGCATTTCTGCATAAAACTAGGACACACACTTCTGGCAAATCACACAAAACACCACACAGAGTTGTGTACCGGAGGGTATGGCACACCATATTTGCAGTGTTCCAAAAATGCTCAATCTTTATTTAGTGAATCTTGCACACAATTAAAGTCATGTCAAGCTTTGTCTTCCCAGGCATTTGACAAAAACCAAAATGAGTCCAAATGTTAGCCATCACAAAGACGGATAGATATTTGTAGTTTTGTCCTTGTTTTGGTGCTTTCTGCCCATGGATATGTTCCAGTACTGTCTCTGTGGCGATGTCAGAACGTCCCATGCAGATATAAAATGGAGGCCGGCAGACAGCAGATCTGTTTTATTTTTTGTTGGGATTTTTGTTTTTAATTGATTTTTGAGACATTTTAAATTGATTGTGAATCATAATCACTGAGAATCAATAGTTATGTGAATAAACTAGTGAATGCCCATCACTACTCTGCATATTGGACCAATCGTTTTTAAATGAACTCTTTATTCTAGGTGTTCTGACATTTGAGTTTGCTTTTGCTAACTACCAGATTTTACCCTCCAAAATATAAAAAGCAACCTGGATTTGTTTTTTATTGACCTGATTGGCTCAATACAAAACGTTTCACCAGGTAATTGATGATTGATGTTCCTCTCTAAAATTCAGTCTTTATTAGTTAAGAATTTACATTTTTATACCACAGTGCAGTCTGTCACCATTGTGCAAATTTCAATAAGTAGTTTGAAGAATTTGTGTTTTCTACGCTCCGTCATTGTTTGATGGAAACTCTTGGCTTGGGTTTCATGAGGCATGTGGCGAAGGAAACCCAAGAACGAGTTAAAACGCTTATAAAGCTCTTAGGAAATGTCATTCAGCAATTCATCATCTGCAGCGTTTCTGTTACACCTCTCATGTGTTCGCTTCATGGTCATCAGTGAAAGAGAATGCGCTGTTGTTCAGCACTGCCAAGGTGTGTGTGGGTCAGAGTCCAGCTCAGGTAGGAACCCACAGCTTGTGGAACATTTCACAAACATTTGGAAAATGTCAAACAATGTAAAACTATCCTTTCAGACAACGATCATCATGAAGACAAAGAACTGAAGTGAAAACTCATCACTGTTTTTACAGAAAACCTTCCATGTTTAATCTTCTCCCATTGTGTCGTGGTTTATTGTAGCTACATGTTGCCTGAGTTACGTTCCCTTTAGGTTTTTCTAAATATCTGACTGATTTGGCTAGGCCATTGTCTTTAAAGGTATAAAGCAACATTTGTTGAGCAACAATGACTCGAACGTTTAGTTGAATAAAGTTCCTGGGTCCTAATTGCCCCATTAGTGACCTTAATGGTCTTATTAGTGTGATTGTTTTGTTACTTCCAAACATGTTTAGAGCTGAAGAAGTCTTTCAGATGAGAGATTAAATGTCTTCAAGAAACAAGAGAAATCCAGTTGCCTTCTATTGAAGCACTTATGTGACTCATTGCTTTTGCTTTAAGTCTGCATAATAAGTATGCTTTTGTCAAGACATTATTTTAGAAGTAGGTAAAAGAATAATGTTGAATTTGTTGATTATTATTCACTCCTGGTGCTTATTGCCTCCAGGTTGGCACGGCTCAGCTGATGGAACCGGTGTTGCTTTGCTCTCACTGACTTATTGCACGACATGTTTAAACTGGAAAACTGAATGTTTTATTTGAGCATAATTGTTTTGTTATCATGGCGATGATACACAGATCTACATTAAAAAAACGCAAAAAAGCTAAACAGGAACTTGTCATGGTTGACTTGATATCATTAATACTTAACCAAAAACCTAAATACCTATAACCTTTATTTTTCTCCAAATGGTTTTAAAATATGGCCTAAAATATGGCATTTCTATTTTACGCCATGTTGAATAAATTCTCAAACACAAAATGCCATAAAAAGATGTTTTACATCTGCCAAAGAAGTTCATGGATCATGTTGCTGTGATTGAGTATTACAAAGACATTTTTAGTTGCTGTACTTTCAGAATATGGTTTTCATCAGTTTTTTTCCATGTCAGCATGACATTTATTTTAGGTTCAAGAATGCTGTGCTTCCAGAAATTGTGGGGAAGTCCCTCCTTGCCCATGATGGGGCGTGTACCTTCCTTCAGACATACCAAAGCTTCAACCCATTTAACGCTGTCAACTGGTTCCAATAAGTTTTATTCGATGCCAATCCACCCTTAGAGACGTCTGCTTTAATGGGCTCAGTGGAAGGTATACATTGTGGGCATTTAGCAGTGATTTGTTGCAGAGTACTTTCTGTTCATTGATGCAGAAAAGCAACACACACACACACACACACACACACACTCACACACACGTGCAACCACGTGAAAGTCAAAACACCAAAGCCGTAGCACGCATGCTGTCCTGTTAAACCTATTCAGCCAGTTTGGAAAGGTGGAGCCATTTCTCTAACAGAAGTAATAGTAATTAATTACATTTTACACTGAAACCTAATAGGTTAGCAGGTAGAATTGTTTTTGCCTCCGGCTGTCCTCTATCAGGGTGGCTTGCACGGTTTTTGGCACTCCTTATTGGTGGAGTCGGTCATAGGCTGTGTTGTGATGAGTCTCTTGATTATAAACAAGAAAAGCATCCAGCAGGAATTCCCTCCAGCTATTTTTAAAAGATTCATTAGAGTCACAGTTTAAGAGTTTCCATTTTAAGCCCGTATTGATGTCATTGTGTTGTGACACGCCCTGCAGTCTCACCTTTAGCGTACCTGCGGCAAAGCTGCAATCTCTGAATATCAACACAAACACAATTACAGTTGGTTCACAAAAGGCTCAAAGCACAAGAATTTAATATATTTACTGACAAAAATACCTGAGCACATAGACATGTTGGGGGCAATGAAATCAGATTGCATGCGTTGAAAGATGAAACAGCTGTGTTGTAATGATTAGAGTATCAAATCCGGTGGATAACCGAGTTCATCTCAGTAGGATGCAAGACCCCTCAGGCCTGGATTCAAGCTGTGATTTGAACAGAATGAAATCACACAACCTCTGCTGTTTTTTCTGTGAAACATCGTCTCACATTTGTCTTCACTGATCTTTGGACCTGGCAGTTGGCACCGTTAAAGTCCAAATCAAAGTTGATCCTTTTCATCTTAGACTGGGGAATAAACCCACAATCTGGATGATCACAGCAGTGGCCTGCAAAGAGAACCAGATTGATAATCTCACACTGTTCCAGGATTGTTTGAACAATGGAAATAACTGAGGTTGTTAATGAAACGCCAGTTCTGATCTGGTGACGCTGTTGGCTCTGAAGAACTTTAAAATCCACGCATAGACGGCGGCGGCGGCCATTCTTACTGCTGTAGACATATTGCTGCTGTGTGACGTTGACAATCGTCTGAGCATGTGGGTCACTTTTGGATTGTAAACCTTTGACAGAAGTCTGATTGTAATGTGATTTCTCTTGAATGTCTTAGAATTCTGCTCTTGTTCAACTTCACATTCAGCTGAGATACATCTCTTGGATTGTACAGTGCATCAACTAAAGTTTTGTTCAGGGTTTGCATATTGCAGTATGAGACTGCATGCAGGATGTTTTTGTGTCTCTCTCTGTTAGCAGACCCAGCCTCTTGTCCAACAGCTGATTGAGACCAGCCACTGCAACAGGGACAACAGGGTATACATGATGGATGTGTTCTCAAATACCTGGATATTAATCTTCTGTTTCCACATTCAGAATAACACACTGCACAGAACAGAAATTGTTTGATATTCTTCAAAGCCAGTTTGTGTTTTTCTAGCAGCTGTGAATACTTTAGCCATTCATTTAATCATCTTTATGTGGTTAGGACCTAGAATACTTTTCAGTTACAAGGGTGAGTCAAAACTTAATGAGCTAGGCCACTTTCCTTTCACCCACAAGATGTTTTTGGTGCCATATTTTGACATTTTAAGACCCCTTTTTAATTGCACCTATAAAAATCTGTTCTTTAAAATAAATAAACTTCAGTCAAGTTAAAACTTAAGCAACTTTATCTTTAAGAGAACTTCAAAGATACAACTATAAGTTCTGAAAACGGGTGCTTAAACTGCATTTTACACGTTCCTTGGGTTGTTCATGTTTACGAGTCTGCAGCTTGTTTGTCTTTACTCGACTCTGTCACCAATGTCCTCCATGATGCCGTCCGCCCAGCATTTCTTCTTCTTGGCTGTTTTCCACTGGGTTCAAGAGGAAGTGTCATCGTGACCACATGCACACCACAGCCATACCACTGCAGCTGGGCTGCTCTCAGTTGAACCTTGCTTTGATGGTGATCCATACATATGATGTGACATTGGACAGACTCAGCTGGTGTATCGCTACACCTTTAATCTGGACCTCAACTGTTGGTCAAAGTCAAAATCTTTGAGCCTTGCTTCCAGTTGGCACGACAAGAGGGTAGTGGTAGGGTTTTGCTGGCCTTAAACCGTGTTTACAAGTGAAATAATAAAATCTAAAATAAAATGGTGGATTACACACGGAATCCTAGAGGAACACAAAACCATGAAACATTGGAAAATGGAACAGTGGTTATGGTCACCTTAAAAAAAGCATTCAAAAGGAGGGGCACCCAACCTCAACTGACACCTTTCTATCCAGGGAACAGCAGCTTTACTTAAAACTCTTCTCTGTATTTCTGAGGCTGAATTCGCCCACCCAGCAGAGGACGGTTGTTTCGATCGCTTGTATCCTGACTCAGTTGTTCAATCTTGATCAATATCTCTTGACAATAGATGGATGGTGAGAATGCAGATGGACCTGTGAATCGAGAGCTCTGCTTTGTGGCTCAGGTTTTTTTCTTTTTTTTCAACACGACAGATTAAGAAACCTTGATCCATATATTCGCTTGAATCTACTCGCTAAAATCTGACCACTCCATTTGTTTCCATTTGGTGAAGAAGGAAGTTGGACTCAGCATCTTCTTCAGAGGTTTTTGTGGCGTTTCCTTCAGTGGTTCTTGGTACAGCGCCCCCATAGGCCAGGAAGGGAACAGGTTGCTCAAAGGGTTTGGTTGATTTGACTCATAGCAGAGAGAAAGAGAACTGCAGCAGTTGGAGATGGAGCAGATGATGAAGTTTGCTCTGCAATCGAACCAACTGTATCAAATGAACAGGCGTGAAAATAGTGTAACCGGTCCTTTTGAGGCAGATGTTTCCCATGGCAGTTTTATTTTCACCTTTAACATCATTGGCGACTTTTTGATAGTCTTTCAAAAATATTCTATGCATTTTGTCAACCTTTTTGCAATTTTTTTTTATCCATTTCTTGTACGGATAACATAAGAAACTCTGTCTGCTGTCTGTGAAACTCTGCTGTCTGTGCTGTTTTTCACTGGTTCATCTACAAATTGGGAATAATTTGTGTCTTTGTGACAGGCTTCTGGTAACAAAGAGCCAAGAGATCCAAATTAATCGGTTCTTTGCTATCTGTCAACCCAGCAGTGATTCATCCATTGGGTTTACAAGCTTTTTGTGCCCAAATGAGTCATGAGTCTGTGTTAAACAAACATTGTACTGAACAACCATAATAGTAAGAACCACAAGCAATAAGGCTGCTTAACTCCTAATAATATGTGAGCAAACATGCATGAATAAGCAAAGGTTTTCTATTTGTTTAGTTTGTGGTGATCCGGAAGAAAGAAAATAAGTGATATTGTTAGTACACATGAAATTAAAAAGTGAAAATACATAAACCGAAGAGGGACATGTCCAAAGTTCAGAGTAACATCATAATATTTGACCATTGTAATCCATAAACACCACCTACGTTGGGTTTTCAGTAATTGTTATGTGCGATCATCGCTGGGCTCTCCCCTGCTGTTTGCCAAGCCCAACCAAACATTGTTGTAGTGTTGTTCCCAAGTCGTAATCACAGGCAGATGCTTGCAAGCTCTCCATCTCCACGGGGTTTTCCCTGTGCAAATAAATTAGATTTGCTCATGTTGAGAGGTATGATGTAAGTCATTTAGAAAGAAAAATACTTTTACAGACCTATGTGAGATTTCACTGTAGATTGTTTCAGATGATGTATGGTAACTTGGTTGTGGACATTTATTTTTGTACAGGCCTCACCTGTTGTGGTCAGCCTGATAATGATCTCAAACACAAATTAATTTTGTGGATTAGCACTGGCGAAGGCCTATTGAATTTGCAGGATTTCTTTTTTTTTTATTATTATTATTTTTCCGCCACTTCTCATGGCTGTTTGGGGCCTTTAACATATTCAAAAACTCACCAAATTGACCCAAATTTAGTTGTCGAATTCTGGTGGAATTGCAAGTGGGCGTGGCCAAACTGCTCTACAGCGCCCCTTAACGTGAGATAGGGGAAACCGTAGGTCATAGAGATGTGAAACTCGGTACGTATGTAGATCCCCCCCGAATCAAGAAAGAAAGTCTCTTGGAGGTACCCCATAAAATACACAGAGAGGTGGCCATTTTGGGTCAGAGGTCAAATTTTGGTTATTTTCCACACTCGGCGCCAAACTGTAACGAATTCCTAGAGATTTTGACCTATCGGCTTTATTCTTTGTCAGAATGCAGTTAAGGCATGGGGCTTTAAAAGTTATCAAAAAATGGACTTTTTGTATATTTTTAGGGGGCGTGGCAGAGCGGCAAACGTGACGTACTCACCAAAACAAATGAAACTCTATAACGTTCACATAAAAAGTTCAATTGGCACCAAATGTGGAATGAGTGATCCTGTTTGGATCCCTGACAATCCTATGTCGTCATATTCTGACATCATCTAAGCCCCACCCCCTCAGAACAGGAAGTTACCTTTTTACTTGGAAATCTCCATGTCTGACTCTCTTGACCTAATCAAGATGATCTTGTGTCAGATGACAGATAAGTTGGTCTCACTTGCTTTAAAGCGCCATGAGTTTTCAGTGGAGGGCGTGTCTGTGGCGGTGCGGCAAAGTAACAGGTCATGCTGCTGCCATATGTTTGGCTCTAGATTCCTCATGTTGCGACCGAGCTGGACCAAACTCACTGAGATCGATCCTTGTCAAACCCCCGACAGGAATCCAGTGCAATATTCGGCCCGTGGCCTAATTCCTCCACAGCGCCCCCTAGAATATTTAAAAAAATCTTCCCTAAGCCATTTTTAGATCCAGGCTTCAAACTCAGTCAGCACAGTCTTGAGGCATTGAAGGTCAAAAGTTATCAAAGGAATTTTCCTATGTCAGCATGTGGACGTGGTCAAGCCTCAAATCTGGCCATTCACCATAAAACTTCCAGACGGAATGTCTTCCCTATATAAGCTCCCCGCTGCATCAAACTTCTTTTGTATCATCACAGACCTCATCACATTCAAATGGTCAATTGGTGACATCACTTTAGACCCGCCCCCTTCCAACAGGAAGTTACCTGTTTTCCTACGATTTTTCTTCCTCTTAATTTCTTCTTAATGCAGATATCAGACTGTGTTTAATGTATTAGAATAACACCATAAATCTTTCTTTCAACGTTGGCTGCTGGTGGAAACGTGGGCATGGCTGAATAGCAAATTCTAATCCTTCACAGTTTGCATATGTCTCTAAATCAGTGTTTCTAAAACTTACTCAGGCTGAGGACCAGTTAACCCATTTAACAAGCTGTCAAAGACCACTTAATCCAAAATTGTGCCCTCCATAACACATCTTAATATATGATGCAACCTGAAATGAAAATGTTAGTCTCTCATGCTTTGCTGCGATACTTGCAGCTTTAATTGGTTTTGAGTCTCACCATCTGATTAAGTTCAAAATCCTTTGCTCCAAATGCCTACTTAATGTTTTTTTTTTTAATTAAACTATAAAAAAATTTATGTCCACTTGCACCTTGTCTGGATTTGTCACTAAAGTACTAGACCAATTTTCATCATCTTTTACTGCAGTAAAATCTCTTCAAAAATCCATCTATGAAGTTGCATTTCAGCAACCAGGCAGTCCAAAGTAATTCTCATGATAAAAACACAACAAACCAGTTATGAAACAAGCAATGAACATTACATTTTCCTGAATGTCATCATCAAAATCAAGCAAATAAACATCAAATATATTTATAATGTTCTAGTTAATATTGATCAAAGGCAGCTCTAAACAGGTGAGTATATTTGGCATATTCAAGTCAGGGTTTTCTGCATTTTTCAGCTTTTAACTCACAAAATACCTGCAGCTGAGATTTGTCTCACACAGCATGCTGATTAAGGAATACAAACATTACTAATTGCATTAAAAGCATTCGTATAACGACAACACAATTTGTTTTTTTACCCTCTTACCTCTTCACAATTATTGGAAGAGAAAACATAACATACATTTTAAAGCTGAGCAGAATTTTTAAAGAGCATCTAATGATCCTCCATTTAGTGTTTTATGAGCTGCTCAAGAAACTTCTGAAAGTCATGAGTGAGTAATTTGAAATTTTCCGTCCTACAAAACACAATAAGTTGTGTCAGGGAAACGGCAGACTCCTTCCAGTTTTTTTAATGACTTATGGTCTGACTTAAATCACTCTGCAAACATATTGCCATGACAAATATGATAAAAGTACACTATTTGATTATGTTTGGCCCACATAAAGCCAAGGATAATCAAACTAACATGGTATTATTGTTTCATTTACAAGCAGAGGGTAAAATTTCTCCCCCGGCCTTTGGGAGCTTTTCTAAGAATTGCTTGGCTCTCGGCTCTTCAATTGTTTCGGCAGCTCCGGCCCCTCCTGAGTGATAATTTTCACCTTACAGTGACATCTGGGCTGTTAAGCTCTCATACTGATTACATGTCATTGCTTTGTTGCCTGCAAAGCTAACTAGGAGCTGTCAGGATGAAAAAGACTCAGTAGTTTTATCTGTTGTCTTGAAAGAATGTAAGTAAAAGGGAATACCAGCTTTACTGGTATGAAAAGGACATGTGGTGTTTCTTTTTAGTGTTTTCAGCCACTTATAGAAGTAGTTGATGTACCAAACGTTTGGATAATTATCCTCATTACAGACCCAATAAGGACCGATTTTCAGTTATCTTGGAAAAGCTTTTTTGCCAAATGTGGTTGAGTGTGAATAGTCATTTGATGTTCCCAACTGCGATTTGGGAACAGCGAAGAAGATGATAGAAGAAACACAAACAGCCTGGTACTTGCATTGAATTGAGGACTTAACATTGACTTCCATCCCTTTTTGGTCTGGTAAGTGTTTGTGTGAGGTAAGTAGGTGGCAATCCTCACCTAGACTTAATTCACACCTTACTCTATAGCCTAACCACTACGATTTACATACACAGCCTATTCCTGTCTTGTTCATTTTGACATTCCACAGGATTCTGTTTTGGGACCAATGTTGTTTCTGCTCTATGTCTTGGTCCAAATCCATCATCTTTTAAAGATATTTCCCATCATTGTTATGGAGGTGACATCCAGTTGCATATCTATGTTTTTTCCAAATAAAGTTTCAAAACTGCATGGTTTACTAAGCTGTCTGGATTCAATTAAAAGCCAGATGATTGGAAGTTTTTTCCTGGTGATGAAAGAAAAAAATTGACAATCATATTTGCACCAGAAGAAATAGCTGTAAAGATAAAAGAGATCCACAAGTTGTGTTAAACACAAGTTTAACTTGTGTTAAACTTGTCTTAACACAAGATTGTCTTTGGAACAATCATCTACTGAGCTTTTACTCTGGAAAATTATGTCAAAGCTCTGGTTCCTGTGTGAAATATTTCCAAGCTTAGTCCTGTTGTCTGCCCGGGTTTCCCCCAGACAACATGCCAAGCACAGCAGCAGGGGCTCTCGGCCAGTCAGCCAGCAGCCCAGCGTGTTTTGAGTTAAAAATGTTTAGTGGAAAGGAACTTGAAAATATAACTCGGTATTTGTATTGGAAGACATTAATAACAATACTTAAACACAAACTATGAAGTCAAACATAAAAAAGACACACAGATATTAAAATGGAAATAAATTTTTCTGCACTTCAGTTGTTGTATCCTAATTAACGCCTCCAGTGATCAGTGACTTATCACGTTATTGACTGAAATTGTTAGCATGTAGTCCAGTGAAGATAGGAAGTGGTTACGGTGAATAAAAAGACACCTTGTTCCTGTGTTCATACTGACTATACTATGCCATTGTGTTTCCAACGGTTTAACCAGAGACTTAACCCGTCTTTGCTATAACTGTTTTTATAAAAGCCTATTTTAAATAAACAAACAATGCTTAGCCTGGTGGGGGCGCAGGTAAGGCCTGGGATAAGCCTGGTGGTTGTTCACAACACACTGGGGGAAACCCTCTTTTGTCCAAAATTGGAAATCTTACTTCATTCTTTTGTCTAGATTTTTGCAGTGTACTGTAGACAAGTTTAACCAAAACCTCCTCAGACCGGTTCAGTCTGTCCAAAATGCTGCTGTGAGGCTCCTGAATGGATCTTCAAAGTTTTGTCATGTAGCTCGACTACTAATGCAAGTCCACTGTGTCTTGGCTCATTACTGAGTGCATTTCACCTTATTGGTTTTGACTTGGTGAGCTCTGCAATGATGATAGATCTGCTGATTGATCCGCTTGCAAAACAAAAAAGGAGACAGATCCTTTTCCTTGGTGGTTCCAAAGCTCTGGAACTCCCTTCCTCTGATTCTCAGATTAGCGGACTGTGATTTTTTATCTTGAAAGGTGCTCTATAAATACAATTTACTTGCTTAGTAGCCCAGAAACAGGACTTCTTAGGTTTTAGCGTAGCAGTGGGTCACCATATAGTCGTATGCGTTAGGAAAATGGTTCTTACAATGTATTAAAAACAAGGCCACACATTACATGTGGCCTTTTTAGGTTTTCTAGATTCATACACTTGAATACACTTGAGCGTCCTTCAAACCCTTCAGTCACTTAACAAAAATTTTGGCCTCCAAATTAAAAATCAGAGTAATGAAACGGTAGAACATTTTTTTTCTGATCACTGCATCTGTCTTGCTTGTGGTTGACGATCTGAGACCTGATTCAAAAGTAGTTGAACATGTTTCTATCTGCTGAATCTGATAGGTACCTGGGAAAATGTTTTGATGAATCTAATGTAAAAATCAGTTGGATTGCTATTCTTGCTGTCTTCCTCTGTCTGAAATGAAGCCATGTGAGGTCTTGTTTGGGGATTTCTTTTGGTAACTATATACAAAGGCAGGCAAAATGAGGGATGAGATTCCTCGATTCCCAGAAAGGTTAATGCAGAGTTACAGAAGGATTTGTGGAGGAATGAAAAACGAAGAACTGAAACCTGAAGGCAAACACATCAAAAGCCAACGAGCAGCTGAACAGTTTTTTTTTTGTTTTGTTTTCTCTAAAACAGCAATAAAAGGTATCCAACATTCCCACCCTGAAAACCCACGCATGCATTTGGCTTGAGATACTTCCATGTTTACTGTACCGTCTGATCGACCTCAGACGGGAAAACCTAACAGATGATTGCTGTAATGAGCCGTGACTCAGTTGTAACATTGTAAATGTGAAACTCCATTTACACAATAAAATCAATTGTTCTTATTGTTTTCCTGCGTATTTCTCCTGTGTTCAGATGTGTGGGAAAAGACTGAGTAAATCAGATGCCTCATTAAGAGGCTGAACTTGAAAAAGTTGACCAAGGAGCTAATGTCTGCTGGAGGATGACTCCTGTATTTGCCTACAACAGCACTGGGATTTTATCTGATTTAGGACAGACAACAAAGCATAGATTCAGATCCTCCAGCATCAAATATAATTATCTGACAAGACATTAAAAGGAAATTTGTACATTTGAACCCTTGCTTCAAAGTAACCAAAAGAATGTGATTGATGTCTCACAAAGACAATAATTTAGTACTTTCATTTAAAATTAATCAAATTCACAATCCAACAACTCCAAAACACTCTTACAGATAAGTAGTGACCATCACAACATGCCACAGGAACATGGGGACATTTGTTTAACTAATGCCAGACACTAATGGTAGCTTGTTAACTTCAAGACAGCATAATCTTTCCCTTGAATTTGTCAAATTCAAGGAAATTTACTTCATGCCATCATGTTTGCGGTCTTGCGTCTACTGGCTGCCACCTTGTGAAGCACATTTTGCATGTAGAGCAACACTCTTCCTCCGAGTTGATGTCTCTCTTTTTATGGTACCCAAAGTATTCTCATATAGACGGAGTCAATTTTATTCTATTGGACAAGACAGGACTGAGTTTGAGTTTTAAATGTTTAAAACACCAGTTGGGAGGCAACTTGGGGTTGAGTGCCTTGTCTTACCTGATGGGGGGAAGCTGGAATTGAACGAACAACATTTTGGTAGTAAGATGCCTCTGGTGCATTTGCCTAGAAATTTGGTTCATTTGGGAAGGTTTGAATATGCAATCAAGCTCTGAAGCAAACCATAAAAAAAAACCAAACTGATCCGCCTACAAACGTTGGTCTTGGTTCGGTCGAAGTGAACTCTGGAGCGGTTTGAATGAATAAGTGATTGGCAAGCGGAACGGAGACCGCTCCAAAAGTGGACTACAGCGCAGGGCATTCTGGGTAAATGCAACTAAAACAAATGTCTAGCGCAAGCGGGAGAGATGACATGGAGTGGACAGGAATTAAACTTCCAACTGCTAAAATCTGATGCCACTTCATTTGTGTTTCCATTTCTTGAAGAAGGAAGTAGTTCTCAGTGTCTTCAGAAGTTTTCATGTTGTTTCCTTCAGTAGTTCTTGGTGCAGCGCCCCCACAGGTGAGGAGGGGAACAGGTTGATCAAAGCGTTTCATTGGTTTGACTCGGAGCAGAGAGAAAGAGAACCACAGCAGCTGGAAATGGAACAGATGTTGCAGTTTTTGTCCCCAATTGAACCAAATCTACCAGACTATCAAGTGGGAAAACAATCTGAGAATTGGTGTAGGGATAACGCTGGTTCTACCGATCCAGAGACGGTACTTTCTGCAGGAAAAACAGACCAGGTGCTTAATCTGGTTTGGTGAAAACATCCAGTGTGGAAGGGAAGCACCTGATGTCAAGGGAGATCTTGATCTTCACTATTTCAATCTGACAGAAGACGGTCATTATGTGTTGTTTGCAGGTTGTTATTTCGACAATCTGCTGCTTTGCACCTTAATTTTTATTATCATGAATCACCATGTTTTATGAGCATGTCTTTAAAGAAGCATTTGTCTCCCTTCTGTCCTTTCTCTCACCCTCTCTCAGAACGAAACCTTTTCTCCTTCTGTCCTCGACCATCAATCCTCCTGCTTCTCTAAGTGGATCCTGGGCGTTTGTCCCAGCCCCAGTCCACCCTCGTTCCCATGATATTTATGAAACCTCTGTTCTCCACTACCACCCCATCCACTCCACAAAGTAAATCAGCTCCTTTATATCAACAATATTTCAACAGGATTAACTGACCCCATTCATCACTTTTAAAGAGTGAAGGTGCAGATAAATCTGAGCACCTCTCGTGGGGCTGTTTTAATTTCCGGCTTTATCGGGTAATGTTGCGTCTCTCTGGTATGTAAACACACGTCTGGTACATCTCAGTGCAAAACAAAGACCTGAATGGACTTTGGCAGTATCTGGCCCTCGGGGCGCTTCAGACATGACTTTTGAGCATATTTCAAATACTCTGTTGCCAAAAAAACTACAAGTCTTGATAGTAAGAGCATAAATAAATCACATTATGCCTTTCAGCTGTTTCCCAGTCATTTTAAAATACAGTTCTCTGACACAATGGGAGCAGTTGGAGGTAAGCGTTTATGCAGAAACGTCCTTCTCTCATATTAATGGATATAAATAATATCCCAGGGTTCCGCAGGTGAGCAGAGAAATGTGACTAAAACATCTTTAACAGGAATTTGCACCCAGATAAACAAGTCCCTTTTAGCTTGCATGATTTACACAGCATGCCGATGAAACAGAACAGTCCGGAGTTCAGTGGTGACAGAAATGTGTCTTTATTAATAGAACAATCTGTGAGTCACTCCTCCGTATGTTATTGTTTAACTTCTGCGTTACCTGAATACCTGCGTGTCGCTTCAGTCTGACGTGTTTTCCTCTCAGGGTGTTTTCACACTCATACCTTCTTGTTAAATTTCCTCACTTCTTGCTTTTAACGGTGGTTCTGTTTGTGTTTGACCAAAGAAAATTGAAATCGAACCAGAACCAGGCGAGGATGTTTACTGGTCCTCATCAGTCTGGGCCAGGAGAACCAGACACGAATGAGATGCAGTGTTCTGACCTAGTAGAAATCAAGGACAATTGAATCAGGCCAATAGTTTGTTTTCACCTGAATTTAACTGAGTAAACAGGTTTGACTTTCTTTTTGGGCAGTTTCTGCATAGACTGCACTGGCGAGTAATGTAACCCCAACTGATAAAATTGGGATCTTCCCATTTCTTAAACAAGCATGTGGAAAGAGGCGTCTTGTGGCAATGGGAAGAATATTAGTCTGTTTAGGAAGGATCAAACTATTACCTTCAAACACAGAAAAAATCTAAGGAGATGAAGACAAGTAAAAATGGGCTGAAAACCATCCAATGCATTATTAAAAGGTAAGAGCATTTCCACAGTGTGAAGGGAAATCAGTGAATTGGCATTAAACAGCTGTGTAGCTATTTAATCAGCTACACAGATTAAACAGTTCTAAGATCATTGACCTTAGAACAGGAGACAGCAGCCCACATATTTCTAGAATGTTCTAGAAAAGGCTTTTCACAGAGGTCGGACTCTCCATCATCAATACAAGATCTTTGTGAAAAATGAATGCAAAACTGGATGGAAAGAAATTTTGTAGCAGGACCACCTTCTTTTGGTCCGCACCCTGCTGCCACTGCTCTGTTCACATCTACATGCACCAAGAGGGAAACCAACCAGAGTTTGTTTTAAATGGATTAAATGTCTTAGGTGTGCCTTCACTCTTTAAGATAAACTGTCAGCAAACACAGGGACAGTAGAGCCATCCCTCTGGATTGGGTTCATGGTGAAGAAATGTGCAGCCAGACGCAGAGAACGACTGTCTGGTCCTGTGTTCATCGTCTCCAGCATGCAGATTTTAGTCCTCACCAGAAAAAGGCTGCATCATTCAAAGACTCTGAAACACGCTGAGCTTTGCACTGTTTGGCTGTGAAAGTGGCTCCAATCAAAATGAAATGCCTTGTAGAGTAAACACTGACGAAGCAAAGTCAATGTTTACGGCATCTGAAGCCCTTGTTTCAACAGGCTGGACACTGGGGGGCCACAGCCTGACCACACTCCCTTCCAGGAGACGTTTTTCTTCTGCTTCTCCGTTTGATTCCTCACACTAACACACAGTTTCTGTTTGCCTCTACTGACAAATGCTGATTGGGATGAGAGATTGCAGCACAGCAACTCCTGTCAGCGGGGCTATTATCAGCATAGCACAGGGCAATTAAGTTACGTCCATCCAAAGGCCTTCAGAGTGTAATACTTTAAAGGTGTGTTATGATTGGCTTGGGCTGCAGGGAAACACGGCTGTCGAATCTGATCGAAGCGAGATGAAAATGAACTGCAAAGAAGTTGCAAGCAAACCTGAAATCTGCTGATAATAAACTGACGCATTGGGAGGGAGCGAGGTTCCGATAACTCAGTGGGATTTCTCTCAAAAGGCCAATTAAAGACGCTGCCAGCTTTGATTTTTTAGCACTTTCATCAAAGTCTCTCATCTGCTTGCTCAGCATCAGGAACAGATGTCAGGAACCGAGAGGCTGAAGATGTGACCGAGGGTTCATTTCGGCTTCAGTGGCAGTCGTTTAAGGTTCTGGGTCTCTTCACTCTACATCTGTTTACAGACTAACTGAGCAGCAGTTCAGATTGTTGGTGAGGGAAAATATGTCAAACTTGAGATGTCTCTGCTGGGTCTGTTGGACGTTCTCACCGAAGAGCAAATCATTTTTTCTCTGAGGCAACAGCAGACTCTTCATATTGAAACTGAAATGAAAAGGGTTTGTTTGATCAGGAGTGAACATGTCATATAACATCTTTATTGTGCTCCAGAAGACTAACTGGTAGAAATAAAAGTAATTGTGTTGTCCACAAGGAACATGACTTTTTGCTGCAAGATGTCCATCTCAGCCCATTGACTCGTCTGTAAAGACGTTTCATCAGGTTTTATTCCATTATGTGTCAAATTTTATACAGATTTAACACAAATCAAGCCTTTATTTCTTGGCATTTTGATTATTCTGGCCTACAGACAGCCTCAGAAATATGGAATATTGTAAATAACCCTGACTCCAGACACCTGCACAGGTTCCCTGTCTGGGTCAGCAGGACACAATAATGAGGAAGACTGCTGATTGGACAGATGCCCAAAAGACAGTCATGGAGCCCTCCCACCAGGATAGGAAGATACAAAAGGTCATTGCTGAAGAAGCTGCTTGATCACTACATATTCTTAGGAAATTGAGTGACAGGAATAATAAGTTTGGTAGGGAAAGGTGCACCAGCAACAGAGAAAGCCGCAACCGCAGCAGGATTGTTGGGCAAAAATTCTTTCCTGAACTTTGGCGATCTTCACAAGAAATGGATTCTAACCTACAAGCATCTTACATGAACTGATGAGACCCAAAACTGGCCTAAAGTCCTCTTTTCAGATGAAACTACAGCTGGGTCAGTCATTTTAGAGCGCTTCAGGCTTCCTGGAGAGGCTGAATTCATTCTACTTCATGAATTGTTGCTTCGCCTGAAGCCCAAAATCTTGCTCTCCACTGGATTTCGTATAGCAGCTGTTGAGAAACAGTTACTGACTGGAGATGTGGAGTTTGTTGGTGTATGAAACTGTTGGAAATGTTTAAGATTGTGACCCCTTTCTGAGGTTTGACAGCCTGGTGAGATTATTGATGAGTCATTTCTCTGATGTTCATATATTCTCATGCAGGTAATTCCACTAAATGATGGACTCGTTTGCAAAACAGACCACAATCAACTCGGCGTACAGTTTTGTGTCGTTCCAGACAAGGAGTCAGCTTCCTGAGGGATTTGGTCCCTAAAATAATGACCTCTAAAGTGATAAGGATGTTTCCGTTTAAACCCATCGTGTTTTATGCAACAACAAACCGTTGTCATTGATCACCCTCTGAATTTGTGGAACCTCCTCATCCAACAACATTATTCCATTTTCAGTTATTTTTCCTCTCACCACCAAGTTTCTCCTCCACCCTTTGCTTTTCTCAACCCTGAATCCTCCTTTAGGGAATCCACCCAGTCCTCCACACCTCATTGTTATTCATCTTTTCCTCCTCCGGGTTTGCTTGCTTCTTCCGTCTGCCGGTATCTGTACCTGCAAGCCAAGCCGGGCCCACTTGTTCGACTAACTTTTGACTCCCCGTGGGGATGGAAAAGCTCAGGAGAAAATGAGTAATCTGTGAAGGAGAGTGCTTTGTTTCAACACGTTCAGGGTGCAATTATGCTCCATCATTTGTTCTCGTTATGTGGGTGGTAAGAAGGTGTGTTGCTGGGCTTGTTTGAGATGAAGATGTTCACCGGTTGAGGGGTGAAAATGGGAAAGCAACAATGCAAAGAGTTTGTTCCTGTTTCAGCTGCAGGGTCAATCACAATACACATCAATGTGCAAAAGTTGTAAGTCATTCTTTGTTCCAGAGGTTGCTCTAGAGTTGTTCATGATCCATCATTTTGAGCGACAGCTTAAAAAAAATCCCCCAATATCCTAGTTTTACCTGCAAGTTTTTAAATGACACATTCAGCTGTTTAATTTCCAACTGATTTGATTAATAATCAACAAGCCGAAAAGAGAATCAAATGATATGTGACTCTTTTCAAACCCAATTATTGTGTACCTAATAACCACATATAAACAATAAACCTAAGCTAACTGTTCACCTGCATGTGCCGAATCAAACGTCTCAAGGCTTTGATGTTGAGCCAGAGAGTGAATCTGTTCTCCTGCAGCACTGGAAACTGGAATTACAATCACCACTTTAGCCAAACTTTGGAAATCAGGGAACATTTTTCCAGTGGAAGTGATCAGAAGCGAGCATGAGTTTCTTGATCCAGCAAGTCCTTGCCTCACCAGATGCTCCAAAATCTCCTGTTCATAACTCTTCAACGTGTCGTCAGCTCACAGATGGCAAGATTCAGTCCAGGTCAAAGATGATTCTCAGGTAGATTTTTGCTTAAACTGATTAGGCTACATCTGCGGTTTTCTCTGCGAAAACTTTTAAATGTCTGTGGATCTGCACCAAATGGTCAGGCTGTGACCTGTAATCCATCAAAACGATGGATGGTCTTCAGATTTTTCCATCTATTTCTTAAAAACTGGCCAAAGATGGAAAATATTTGAATAGCGCCTGGCCTGCTTCATATAAGCTTTCCTTCTAAGCAGCCCGACTGTTACTCTTAGAAACCTTATCTAACCCCAATGCCAGTCGACCTAACATCATGTTACTTCCACTAATTTGGACTCCATTTGGGTTATAAATGAAATAGAACAACCATCACAACACCTTACCAAGTAACTTTGTTCTACTTTCTATTGCAAATACTTATTTCACTTGACATAAAACAAACTAACTTTAAAGTAACATTTTAGCCAGATATAGAAGTTTGTTATAACTAAATGATTCCTTTATATTGATGAAAAAGATAAATTAACATAAAAAATGTCTGAAAAGTGAAATAATCTACCAAAGGAACTAGAAGGTATTCATCAATATTGAGGAATTATTTACTTTAAGCAAGGCTCTGTATGTCAGGAAAACATTTCTTGCAAGTTTTATCTAATTTCAGGTTTGTTCAGATATTTGCAGTAGAAACTTGACCAAAATACTTTGTAAGATTGTTTTTTCATTGTTCTGAGGGAATATAAGTAAATTCTTCAAATTCAAATGGAAAATGAAACCCATAAAATATTTAGGTGTTAATATTATGAAAAATATGAACAAAAGATCTACAGCAAATGACTCTACTAATACAAGAAAAATAAAAAATTATTGGGACAGATGGCTTCTTTGACGATTTATATAACCGAACAGAAACGATCAAGACAATTGTTTTACCCCAGCTGCTATTCCTTTTTCAGTCTTTATCAGTGAAAAGTCCTACTAAGCAGTTTAATGAGTGGAACCGGACCATCTCTAGGTTTATATGGCAGAGCAAGAAACCGAGAGTACGCTATGAAACATTATGAAACATTACAACTACCAAGAGATAAAGGAGGAATGTCACCCCAATGTTTGGAAAATTACTCCAAAGCAGCACAAATGCAGCTTGCTGCTGACTGGTCTGAAGACGGGCATGATGCAAAGTGGAAAGAACTACAATTAAGTCAAATTGACAACCCCCCTTCAAGCTCTGCGGGGTGTTAAATATCTCAAGGCTACATATTCAGAAAAGTTAAGTGCTGATACAACAGTTCCTCTCAGCATCTGGTTAAGATGGACTGAACATGGTAGGGATTTGGACCAGCACAACTTGACTCCGGATTCAAGAAATTGAGCAGAAAAGACATTACGGCGTACTGTCTGATGTTAACTGGAACTGACCTGGAAAGCAACTGCAGGAAGAAATTAATCTCGACAGATATCTGCAGCACATATGCCATTTCAAGAAAGACATAAAATATCAGACAAAATGATCAGGATTGCTCACTTCCATGTAAAACCTACTGACCCTTTGCAACTAGGTCACCCAATCATGTTGAAGCGCCATGATGGACATCGAAAGTGAGGAATCTGTGCATTGAACGGTGATTGCTTTGCCAGCGGCTTCTGCTTGTTCAAGATGAGGTCATTTGTCTGCGGAAGTATCTCACCTAACCCGGACTCATAGACAGGGTGTTAGAATAGCAAGGAGCCGACCCGTACCTTCTCCCTGCCGATGTTTATTGATTCCATCAAATGGCCGACTTTGCCTGAATTCACGCCCTCATAATTTGTACCTGGTTCTGCATCTTAAATAGCATCTTTTAGGTTTAAATGACCACCTTTACAAATAAACCTACAGAACCCTCTTCCATCCAACCATCATCTGGACCCGGTTATCCTTGCAGGAGTGACTGGTGCCTTTTTCTAGCAGTTGTTAGGTGAGAGGTGATGTCCGTCCTGGATGGGATGCCACCAAACATAGGGAGAGTTTCAACGGCCTGCTGAACTAAACAGTCATTTTGGACCTGGAGAGAGTCCACGCATGCACGGGGGGAACATGCAAACTCCATGCAGAAAGAAGCCAGCCATTGGATGATAGCTCCACTTTATACTAACTTAAGGCACAGCAGTGTTTTTGTTATTGTTAACTCAGAAGAGGTAGGTTAGACCTCCTAGAAAACTAGGAGTCAGTCTGGAGAAGCCTAACTGGTGCATATCTAGCTTCTTTCAGAAGCTTTGAAGAATCTCTGGGCTCTTCCTTCTTATCCCGTCTGTTCCTGCCATCCAGTCTCCACACACAGCACCACCATGGTCAGCTTTGCAGCACTCGTGTTCCCTTTGTGGCATAAAAATCTAACCACGTCACGGTTCAGTGGGAGGAAACACGGCAGCTCCTCCGTGGAGACCAGGTCAACCTGGCCGGAGACCACACTGTCTGCTGCACGGCAGTAAAATCCCAGGCAGCAGGTTTAATTGCATGTCTGTCTACGTCTTGACAGCTCATTAGTGTCTTTATACGTCTGTAATAATGGGTTATTTGTTATCATTAGGAATGTGGAAGATGTGGAATGTTCTGTGGAATGTCGTCAAGTGGGAGAAGAAACGTTTCGCCTCGAACCAAACCTCATGTGTTTTCCTTCAAAGTTTTGCTGAGTGAAAATGTTTTCATCTGCAGGATGTTGATATTTCGCTGCATCGTTGACTCCTGTTAGTGCTGTCATTTTCCTGAGGAAAGAGGAGCAAAATGCTTTGCTTTTTTAAGTTTTGTGTCAATAATAAAAGATTCATTATCCTTGACATCATAATAAAGGAGCTCCAGGTGACGAGATGCTTGGATCCAGATACTGCTGTAAATAATTACATCCATCTTGTTCAGTTTTCATCCAGTCCAGAAGGATTGGCCTCATGAAACCATCTGTAAAGGACCGGACTGATTTGGATTAAAATAGCTCTCCAATTTGCAGCTAATTCAGACCAGCCTCCAAACATAAGCATCCAATTTGCTGCTTTCCAACAAGCTCTTCCTTTTGTCTCTGTTTAATATTTCAACACATGTGTAATGTAGTTTAATAGCCATGATTGCTCACCTCCCTCTTGGCCCTCTGAGCGCATGTGGAACGAGACTCAATCAGCATGAAGGTCGTCATGATGCTTCGTTCTTCCACATCCTGAGAGTTTGGTGTTAACTGTAGACACTTGGATCTGAGTTAGAAACATACACTTCAGACTTGAGCCCTAATATTTGAGGATTGACTTGGACTCATGATTTGAGACTCAGGTCTTAGTTTCAGTTAATATATGATATAGTAAAGGCTGAAAGGATGCCTGGCTGTGAGCTGCAGGCTGTTTTAGTTTGAAAGGAGGAGCTTGGTTATGAGCCAGTGATGTAGGTGGATTATTATAGGATGCCTACAGCTCATAGCAATCTGTTCATGTTAGCTGTAGCTCTATAATAACGACCACATGACCGTTCCTCTGGATGAACACCATATTAAGTGACTTTGGATCATTTCTGAACCAAGTAGACATAGCCATCTTCCACAATTTTCTCGCTGCTAAGCTAGCTGCAACATTACAAGGACAATTCCTGCTGAGGATATCAAAATAAATTTAGGACCTTTTTAAAGGTTTTCAATTTGTTTCAATTTTATTTTTGTCTACTGTTATTCTTGCGTTACTTTTTTGTCAAGCAAAAGTTTGAGTTGCACGCAGCAGATAGCTTCACTACGCTTTGTGGCTCGAGGCAGTTGAAGCTACTCTTGCTATAGCTGGCCAGCTAGGTTTTTGTGTCTGTCATGGGTGATGGGCTGGACACACAGGGAGTGATGAACAACAGGAGAAAGGGATCACACGGGACACAATGGAGCAACAAAAGGTTTTCAACTTGCACATGTACGAGCACAAAAGTTAACATGCATGGATGCCGTTGGTCGCTTGACTGTAAGAGGAAAATGATTGTTGCCTCATTCTGCAATTTCCGTGGGAAAAGAATGGAGTGGGAGCGACTTCTCCCTGGTGTCGAGTGATTTAGGCAGAAATTTACTGGTGGTTGTCTGGACGATGTTTGTTTTCGCCATTGACTCACTTCTTACCAACCCATATGAGGTGAGGTGCATTCTGTGCAAAGCATTTGTTCCATTTTCAGCTGCTGTGGTTCTTTCACTCCACTATGTCAAACCAACCAAACCCTTTGAGCAACCTCTTGCCCTCCTTGCCTGTGGAGGCACTGCACCAAAAACCACTCAAGGAAACAACCTCTGAAGAGTACAACTTCCTTCTTCACAAAATGTAAGCAACATTAGAATTGAGCAGTTTTGGCAGTTTCTCTTGTCTATGGTAAGAAACCACGAGCCATTTCTGTCGCTAGTGCTCCACTCACATGTTTGTTTCGGTTGTATTTACCCAGAATGCCTGCTGCTGTAGTTCACGTCCTACTTTTGGAGCGGTCTCCGATCCACTTGGTGTTAATGTATGCATTCGAACTGCACCAGTTCACTTCTACCGAACCCAGACTGAGGTTTGTAGGCAGACCAGAGGTCATCTTAGGGTTGGATTACAATGGACGAAAGACCATAGCATGTTATTCACTGTATCGTTAAAAGAGTGTTTAAAGGTTTTAAATTTGACTTTCTGGAACATGTAGAAGTCCCATTCTTGTACTTTTAGAGGTTGTTCTATGCTTGGCGAGTTTCATTTTTAGTCTGCAGCCATTTTAAGTTCCGAGGACTGAAACCTTCATTCACATAATCATCCTGCCAGCATCTGCAACTCTTTCTCTCTGTCTGATAGCCATAGCATTCCTCTGAATCTGTAACAATCCTCAGTCTGGATAGAAATGCTTCAGTCTTTTTTGATTTTTGAAACCTCCAGCTCCTCTCATCTTGCTGTGGTTTCTATAATTGTAGTCGTTGAAAAGGAAATGCACCTAATATCAGTCTGATCTAGCCTGTGTGGGATGCGGTTGGGATAAACAGGTCGGATCCAGGGAGCCCCACCTGGCAGCTTCCAGGACTTAAAGGATCTTCTTGGCACAGAACCGTCTCAGGTCTGTTGGAGTCCGTGCCTTGACAGGTCCGCGCTGTGTTGCCAGGGATTTACCAGATATTTGATGGGTAGTCTTTAACATTGTTGATAATCGGCCGACAAGGCCGCTGTGGTTTGGTTCGGCTCACGTGCATCATCCTCTTCCTCTTCAACCCATGGGGACGAAAGGCTGTCTCTGCATCGCAACAACCGGTGGTTTACAGGCATTAGCTCTGCTGGTGTCACGCCTTTAAAAAAAAACATTCCTTGTTTTATTTTTAATAGTATCGACATTTAGAGCAGCAGCAGAAGAGAGCGACTTGTTTACAAGCATACCATCGGTATCTCCTCAGCAGCATGACGGGAGAACCGGAGGGCGTGGACTCTGCATTACTCATCAATCCCAGGTATTTCTATTAATAACCAACGATGGAGCAGCTGAACTGTGGGGACATGTCGGCCTTTGTTTGGTCTGTCTTCGAGCGGGTTTCAGAGGAATTTAGGGCATGAGGTGCGCCTGGGGGCAAGACGTGGGTTCGTCGGCCATCTTCTCCGGGTTGAGATGTTTGTGTTCCAGATGGACTTTTACTGAGCTGTTTAAACCGTTAAGTCTCCAGCAAATTGATTTTTCTGTCAGAAATGTTGCTTTTTAAGCTGATTTCTTTTTTTTTTTTTCTTAATCATCATCATCGCTACAATCGAGCCTCAGCTGCAGAACTGCATCTCATTTTTGGGGGCAGGGGCACAAATAGATCTGCTTGTTTACCTTTCTCAAAAAGCAGAAAGACAACGTGATGACTGAAGCTCCATGCAGAAGCACATGGCCGTGTCAAAGTAATCCCAGACAATGAGGCTCTACACCGGTATGACAGCTTCTGCCTCCAGGCCTCCAAGTTTCATAAGCCTGATCGCTGAAATGGGCGGATGGCTGACGGGTGTTTGTGGACCTGAGCTTCAGCAACCGTTGCTATTATGGATTCTTTAACTGGTTTAGCCTGGTTGGAAGCACAAACCCATATAACCTTCACATAAATGTCATGATTTGACTTGCACTCGGCCTCTCCTGTCAGGAGTTCATTAAAACGTTTTGTTGAAGTAAGAGAATCTCCTCATCAGCATTTAAGCTGCTGATTTTTTGGCTTGTGATGCAGAAACAGTCATTACATACTCTGGTCTTTTCTGACTTTAACTAAAAGTAAATTTCTGAGGAGAAATTGATTTAATTTGGAAAATTTGTTGTTTCTTTAAAAGAGAAGCACAGCTGGATGTTTTCTACTTAGAAGTTAATGACTTTCAAGTCCCTTGGAAGTGGTGAAGGACCAGCTGCTGCTAATTAAATGCTAATCACTTCATAAACTAATCATCAGTTGGAGAACTTCTATAAAAGTAAAAGTTTGGTCTGCTTGCAGCACCAGAGAATGCATGTGTTAGCACAACGCCAGGGTGGAAAAATGCCCGCAGTGGCCTTGGAGAAGCAACTGTTGTTGCTCATCAATCTGGTCAGGGTTAGAAGTCCATAAGAGGAATATTATTCCCAGAGGAAAACATCTCAGACAGCTGCCAACCTTCCCAAGAGTCCCAGCAGATTCATCCCAACGTCAGAGCGCGAAGCTCAGCCTCAGGTTAACAAAGCTGCAGCTGAATGAAGGATGAGACCATCATTAATGAGCAAGAATCATGTCTCCTACTCCAACGTCTTTCTAACCACACAGCTGGACAGAATGTAAATGGGAGTGGTAAAAGCAAAGGAGATGGGTTAGCAGTGTTTGGCCATTCTACTGTGAAATACTGTCTGTTCTGCCTGGATATTGAGACGTTAGCATGCCACACAGCAACAGCCTTCAGTCAGAGTCGTTACAAGGAGTTCTTCCCAGCCCAGAACATCAACATCCACAACTCTTTGAAGATACTTGGATGATTTGATTTATGGCAACGTTTAATTTGCCTGTGGGATAAATAAAGATGGATGGTTTCTGGCTCGAGTCCAGACAGTGGCTTTAAGTGGGACTATTTTCTCTCACCTCCAGCCCAGGTGAGCTTTATCATTCAGTCACTGATCTGTTTGCTAGAAACCTGGGTGAGACTGGAAAAGCGTCCCGGACTGAGGCAAATAAGTTAATGGTTGATAAAATGTGGACTCACTGCAAGGTGAGGATGAAGAAGCCATTTTTATTCTAAAGTCTTGGTGAAATGGCTCCTTAAAGAAGATTTCACTTTATCAAAACATTGAGTCCAAATGTTTTGACTTGCATAAGCTTCACGTAACGTCCTCCACAGTGCCTGTTAATACCTGTCTGTCTGTCCTCTCAGGCTCTCCTCTGCACGAGCTGCAGGTTCTGTTTGACAAGCATGACTCGTCCAAGCTGTTCGCAACCCGCTGTGTTTTTACAGCATCACAAATCTCCCCTAAGCTCTCTCTTGTTGCTGTTTGTGTGAGTCTGTTTAGCTTCAGAGAGCGTGCAGGTGGGTGTACGAGTGCGTGCGTGCATGACTCAGTGGAGATTGTGCGCTGACACTTGGTTGAAGTGCGTTGGCGTGATCAGCGACTCAGCAGGTTTTCTTCGCTGGGGTCAGTGAGTTCGTGGAGGAAAAACATCGTAACAAATAAGTGACGCTCGACTTGGCGTCGGTCCCACGAGGATTTTAACAGCGACTAGTAAATATACCAGATTGAGCGCTGAGCACTGGCTTCAGTTGGTGAGACACTCGTTTAATAATAGATCAGTTCATTTCCAGATGCCAGGCCTGCACATCTAAAATTTAAACACCTGGTTTCTAAGTTTTGAATTTAAAATCTAGCCTTAAATGCATCACGGATGCAACCAGAAGCTGTGTGCTGGAGGCCATGTACAGGCTGTGGAAAACTGAGCTGAAGTACTTTAAAGCATTTTAAAACCACAATAAAGAGTTTGTAAGATTTTACAGACTTCCAGGAGAACAGCAGCAGATCCAGTTCAATCAGAGGACCATTGAGTAAGTCTGTTTCCTTTATCGTTCGTTGCATTGATTACAGTAACGGTGTCCTGCAGGTCTGCCTCGCAAATCGATCCAGCTGCTGTTCAGAAACGCTGCTGCTGACTAAAACCAGGAAGATAGAGCACATCATCAACACGACACCGGGTTCCAAATTATTATGTAAATTGGATTAAAGTGTCATAAAGATAAAAAAGTTTTGTTGTGCTATTAAATTTATAGATGGTCTTGTGTGTCAGGGATCTGGATGTTCCACATTATTAAGCAGGCCACAGGTTTCAAGCAATATGGGAAAGAGAAAGGTTCTCTGCTGACGAAAATCATTAGATAGTGCTGTGCTGTATGACAAGATATGAAAACATGAGATATTTAACAAAAGCTGAAGCGTTATCATTGTACTGTGAAGAGCTTTGTGGCTGAAGGTTTCTGTTAGACAGATTCATGGGATTAAAGAGAGCAGCTGTTAAAATGCCCTTAAAAGCAGCAAACAGCTATTAGAAGCTGCTGGAGCCTCAAGGTGGAGGATCCTCCAGAGGCTTGCAGTGCAGGAACCTACAGAACCGGTCCAGTGGGCCCAGCCGGACATAAAGATTAATTTTCAAACAGAGTTTCCTCCAGCAGAAGATCTGAGGGTTTAATGCAGTTCATATCAACCAGCAGCTCTGGGAAGGTTTTCTGACATCCTGCAAAGAAATTCAAGCAGAAACTTTCCACAAACTCACAAGTTCAATGGATCAAGAATCGATGGATCGATGAATTCTTTGATCTGTTAAGATGTTTTTGATTGAAACAGCTTTTGATTTTAGTACATGTGACACTTAATGCTGCACATTCAAAGAACAACCGTTTGCAGATCTTTATAATCCATAGAATGTTTAGAAAATCTGCTGTCATAATAATTTGGAACATTTTGATTTTTTATTTTTGAAAAAAATACTGTTGTGATGGGAGCTTCGTTCGGTGAAATTAGATTTATACTGTAATAGTTCAAGACTTGAAAATTATACTCACCATCATTTGCATTGACCATTTAAGAAAATCTGAGAAAATATCACTTGCATAATCATTTGGTGTAAAGTCCATCCTCTGAGAAACTATGTTTTAAATACTGTTGTTAATGTATAAGTCACTGAACAGTTTGGTATCAGAATGCATTAAAGGTCTGCTGCTGTTGTATCAACCTTCCGGACCTGTGGTTTCTTCTGGTTCTGCTCAGCTTCTACGCACCACACATCTGGAACAAACTTCAAGAAAACTGCAAAACTGCCTAAACACAGAGTTCCTTTAAACCAAGGCTAAAATCCCCCCTGTTTAGAACTGCCTTTGATTAATAACTGGAAAACAGATCAACTCTGGCCTGGATTACTTTACTGGATTACTTTTCTTTATTTAGTTTTCTCCTTATTTTAGTTTTGTGCAAGCCTGAACGATCTTGGCATCAGAAAGTTGAACTTTTTATTTCTTTAGTGTTTTTTTTAGGTAAACAGCTGATGTTGCTCTGTGTGCTTTTAAATGACGGAGGGTTAGCCAGAAGACAATAGTCACAGGGATGTCTCTGCTGGGTTTAATCAACCAGCCTTTCCTTCTTCCTCTCCCAGCCAGACAGCTGGGTTGTAACTTAAACTTGCGGCACCTGGACTCCATCATCAGTTCAAGGACTCCCAAAGTGCAGCCAGTTGCTCCTCTGCACCATGTGCCATACACTGATACTGCGGCCCGAGGTCAAAAGTTTGAACTAATGAGTGTTATCCGTCTGCTGTGGAGTGTTTCTATAAAATCCTCACTGACATGCATCATCCTGCATGTCAGGAGCTATAGATCAGCTAAAGTTTTAACACTATGAATGAACCGTTGTGTTGCCAATACAGCACAGCTCACTCCTGTCTAATTCAATGTAAACGGTCTCATCTGTAATTTAATGCTCTAGATAAATGAGCTTAATGAGCTCTTTACCTTGCTCCCTGGGGCAACATCTGATGCTCAGCCTGGTTCTGCTCAGTAGAGGCAACAGAACTGAAAGTCATTGCTAAGAAAGAAGTGTTGACACAACAGGAGCAGAAATTAAAGGAATGCTGTGATATAGAAGTGATGAGGATGCGTTTCAGGTCCGGACAGGCTCCTCAGATCCAAAAGGTTTTACGGTAATTTGGGGCTGATTTCACGTTCAGATGCCCTCCTCTCCTCCTCTTGCTGCTCGGACAGGTTTCGTCTGGATGAGCTCATGGTGCACAGAGCATCAGCTGTTTCCACCCTCATTCAGGAAGAATGGTGCAGAAGAAAGCACGATCATTTTCTACCGAACTTGGATCAAACGTTTTGGGTGTCCTTCCTCAGCTGTTTCACAATAGTTTGCTGGATTTCTCATCCATTCTTCCTGACCGAACTGGTGGGACTGGGTCCGGCTTAAAGGCCACCTTATTCTCATTCCTTTTCAAATCCAAAATTTTGACTTCGTTGTCGTGTGGATGCTGAGGATCAATGTCTGACTGGAAGACCCATTTGGACCCAAGCTTTAACTTCCAGAGTTTTGTCTTTAGATGTTGTTTCACTGTTCTTTCCTCATGTTGCCATTTATTTTATGAGATGCAACAATTTCTCCTGCGCCACAGCGGCCCTTCAGCAGGATGCATTCACCACCATGCGTCACAGTTAGGATGGTACAGGCATCTCCATTTTCATTATGTCTGAACTGTTTTGCTTTACATTTATCAGACCAGAGATGAAGCTCTTCTTCCCTGTGGACTTGTTCAGTCTGTAATCTGGCTCTGTACCGATTGTTTCTTTTTGAGTAACGGCTTCTTCCTCGCTGAGCGGCCTTTCAGCCCATGTTGATTCAGGACACATTTCACTGTGGAAAATGACGCCACCTTCCCAGCTTCAGCAGCATCTTCACAAGGTCTTGGGCTTTTGTTCTGGGAACAATCTGCACATTTTGAACCAGAACCCGTCTCCTTAGTGAGCGCGTTAATGGTTTGACATCCCCATTATGTCTATAATTGCTAATAATACTTTGAACAGATGAACGCAACGCTTCGAAGCACCTGGAAATTATTCCCAAGGATGAACAAGAGCTGTGCAGGTCCATGATTCTCTCCCTCATATCTCTGCTGATTTCTTCCAATTTTATTTTTTGTGACAGTAATACAGCTGTATAAAATGCAAAGAATATGTCCTGTGATGGACTGGCGACATGTCCAGGGTGTACGCCGCCTTTGGCAGAGTGACCTCTGGAAATAGGCACCACAATCTGATCTGGCTCTCATTTACCCAGCCTCATTTACTGGATCGGAGTCCAGAGGGACGGGCTCGGCCAGGCTTCCACTGATCTTATCTGATCTGTAGAAGTTACCTGTAATGTAAATGCTTGTGGTTTTATCATCCTGAGCACAGAGCTGCAGGTCCGCCTCACTGACTCAATGAAACCTAAAACTTATCTCTGCTCTCTGGGAACGCACAGGGTGAGGTAATACATGTAGCTCAGCTTCTGCTCTGGGATAACGTCTGCTGAAAGACGGCTTTCTAAGAAGTATGAAGGACCACCGCTGCTGCTCTTTATAATAACAGGTGCACAGCTGACCTTTCTCTGTGCAGTTATGGATCAGATTGCGATGTGGTTCTGCTCTGCTGTGCAAATGCTCCGACCTATTCATAAGAACCCAGGTGTTACGGCACGTATAAAAAATGTTTTGGTTTTCCTGACCTAAAGGTTTAGCAACTTAGTGATGGAAAGAAAATATGTGTTGATCTGTGGTGTTGTGTATGAAAGGAGTCTGATGTTCCTCCTGGTGAGATTTGCCCTGAAAATCCTGATACAGAAGGGCCCCAGGAGGCCCCTGGTGGTATGATGGGATCACTCACACCTCCACCAAGAACAGCTGTACTCTCACTTCCCTTTGGATGAATTTGTCTCAATTTGTCAAATGTAGAGCTTGAGAAATCTAGTAATTACTTAAAGAATATTAGTTTGCTTTTATTTTGTAATGCTTCCTATCTTTTCCATGGCTGAGCTTCTGTTGGCGAGGGAGGTTGTTGCCAAGCTCACTGAAACAGGAAAGATGAAGCAGAAGCAGCGTCGCCTCGCTGGGTTCAACTGAGCGAAACATCCTGCGATAGACGGCAGAGTTTCATACTGAGGAAAATTCAGCGTGAAAACAACCAAAAGGGCAAAAATGACCAATGGTTACCGTTATTTATTCTTACATTTCTAGATGGTATGTTTCTACAGGTGTAAACCAAGATTTTCTTTCTTTAAAGCACAACATATTGTCGTTAGCCGGGTTTGGATGGTTTTTTTTCCAGAAGAATCATTAGCTTAGCTTCGTACATGCTCAGTAATCTATCTTGGGCATTAAGTACAGAAAATCTTGAATATTTGCTCATGGGCTGTAAGTATTGTTTTCTCCAATCAGTCTGCTCACAATGTCCTTCTCTTCCGTCTTTTCTGAAACAGACTGCGCTAGAGTACAGAAAACAAGGATTTTTAAACCTCTCTACAAAGAAACAGCACCACCTTCTGACCAAAGCAAGCACTACGACCAGTGGTTTTGAAACAGGCGCCTATTTCTTAACCTGGTTAGACATGGATCCATCCTGCCTTTTAATGATGGTGCAGGCTGGGGGTGGTGTGGTTGGGGAATGTTTTCTTTCCACACTTTGGACCCTTTGCTACCAACTGAGCATCTCTTGAACACCACAGCCGACCTGAGTGTTGTAATTGACCACCTTCTTCCCTTTAGGATCACAGAGGGCTGCTGTGAGCAGGAGGATGTGACAAAGCTCAGATAATCTTAAGCCAATTTCTTGAACTTTACCATGGTTTCACTGTACCCTGGTTCTCTGCTGGATGTCTGTCCAACAGAGCGGCTTTGGGATGTGGTGGAGCAGGAGATTTTCCTCATTGATAAATCTGCAGCAAATGTGGGATCCTATTTTGTCAGCATGGAGAAAAATCTGAGAAGTGCTTCTTACACTTTGTTAGATCAGTTCCATGAAATATCAAGGTAGTTCTGAAGGGAAACCCAGTATTATCCAAGAGTACATCACATTACAGACATTTGAACACTTTTACTACAGTAAATTTATCACGTTGTTGTTCTTTTGGCTAGACGTCAGAGGAGAAGACACTGATTTAGAGTGAACACCATGGAGGAGACAGAGGGGGGACTACCAGCAGTGGTTGAGGTTACATGATGCAGAGAAAGTGCAACCCTCATTGGGAGGTATCGTATTCTTCCCGGTCCTGACAGAGACTCCTCTCCAGGTTGAATAGAACCATTGTTTGGACAAGGCCTCCATGATACAGGCCATTTCATTACAGAATGAGCCCAGGGAGAGGCAGTGGATGGTGGCTGCCCCTCCCCTCCTTATGCTCCTGTCAATGAGGAGGATAACCATGAGGGCGACACACTCTCAGGAACAAATGGCTACTCTCCATCACAGCGGCTGCATACAGAGGGAATTATTCAGTAAAAAGATACGCGTACCATCAAGGTGTCTGATGTAATACCTGTCCTGTGACCAAACTACCAGCAGATGGGTGAGACATGCCAAGCCATCACCCTACTGTGTCTTTATCTCCTTCACTCATCAACAAACCCAAAAGCTATTTGTAACATCTGAAACTTTGACTCCGAACCTGAAATATTCGGAGGATGGGTTCTCTTATTTCACTGTAGTCACACAAATACTTCTGCAGTGCAACACTTCAAAGGTGCTATGGAAAGGAGAACCTGTACAGGTGCTGATATGAGCTAAATAACAAAGACTTACACTTGATTGCGGGCTGATGATTTACATGAACCATGTCTTGTCTCAGAACTCCTAAGTTCTTTGACTCTTCTCACCTTTAAATCTTTGCTGGTTGATCTCTCTCTGCTGCCGTCCTGCGTTTGTGGCTTCGTCTGAACATGCTGTCAGCAGGTTGGTAGGAGAGATGCTGTGTAGTTGACCTTTGACGAGGCTGTTCACTTATTCCTAAATGCGTTGATATCTTTGGCATCATTGATGTTGAGCAAAGACAGAGGTGAAGTGAAACATAATACTCATGTTGCACAGGGTGTGCATAACCAGAGTAGTAAAAGAAATTTTTTTTGCACATAGTGGGTGGGTAAGAGACTGGGCCTGTGGGCCAGGTTAATTGATTTCCTATTAACCTGATTTCCTCGAAGTCCTTCCAGGAAACCCCTCCAAAGACTGTAGTTGGGATTTTCAGATGACCACGGATGAGTTCAATGAGTCGCCACTTTGCAGCTTTTCAGAAGGGCAATTCTAACTCTTGCTCTGAGCCTTCTTGAACTTTCTGGATGGTGTTTTGGAGGGGTTCCATTCTGCTGTGGTCCTTGGGTACTTTAGAGTCAAAGTTTAAAATGGTGGTTGCCTTGAGGGGTATTGGTAGGGAGGAAATGGTCCTGCTACTATAGCCACTTTGGGCTAAAGGTAAATGACTGATATTTGAGGTATGGGAGGCTACCAGAAACACATGGTGATGCCAAACTTTTGGAGATCTAAAACACCTTCAGGAAACGTCCTCATGCGCCGGTGGATATCGGATGCATGGGTCTGAATGCCAACCAGAGGATCAATTCAGGTGGTCCAAATGCTTCCCAGATACCTCCTTCAGTAACATTTTCCTGGCACATCCCACTGGGAGAACAGCCTGGAGCAGACTCTGAAAACATTGGAGGGACTATTTTTTCTGACCTGTGAATGGTCAGAAGTAATACCTCCCACCATGAGCAGGAGATTATTGATGGGGACAGGGGTATCTGTCTCTTAAGGATGAATTCAACAACGCTGGAAGAGCTGCTTGCACCAGGATGAGGTTCTTTAGGTTCTGATTCAAATCTCATGAGGAAGGGTGGGGGTTTGAGGGAAGGTGAACTTATTGAGAGCTTTTCTTTTTGGCCCTGCTCTTTGATCCCCGCGACAGTCTGGAGCGAGGTCCAAATCAGTCCGCCTCCTGTTCCATCAATCATAAACAACTCCTTCATGCTGGAGGTCATGTTCTCAAGACAATATCATCAACAGAAAGCAAGAACCAGATACCCTCATTGGACCAGACACCACACATATGTTGGAGACTCTTTAACTCAACAGGACAGACTTCAAAGATCCCAAGGAGCCCTGTTCTTGAAATCTGAAATTACTTCTGAACTTTTGAAACTAATAACCGTCTGCTTGGCTGTTGGGTCTCAGCTGCAGACCTTTCCTCATTAACAGAAACTCAGGAAAGCATCCCGGTGTTTCAGCCCTGAACTTTTTCATTTGTGTCCAACCTCTGAGGCCACAGAACCGAAGGCTGTCCTCCAGTTTACCCGTCCCGTCGCCTTTTCCTTCTCTCTGCCGTCTGTCCCCCTCCCTTCCCATCTGTGGCCTCTTCGACCTCTTTGTGAACTCCTGTGGCTGCGCTTGTTCTGGTTTTATTGGAACCATCCCTCCAATATTCCTATTAGCCACCATGTAAAGATTATGGGTTGTGCAGTGTTTGGGTATCCATATCGAAGCTCAGGTCATGATTGGAGAGTCGTAGGGGAAGAGCAGCAGAAAGCAGAGACCTGAACATGCAGAAAACCACAGAGAAACTCAAGACGGGAGGCTTATGAAAAGAAAACAGGCACACTGATGATGATGCGCGTCAAGTCAGTGGCAATTTAAAGGAAAATTCAGATGGATTACAAGAAATGTGGAAGTCAGCAGGAGAGAAATAGGTAAGTAATGATGGGATCCTGTACAATTTCCAAAATCCAGAATATGTGGTTCAGCTCAGCAAGAAACATTCAGTCTCCAAACGTAACTTTGCTGTAATTTAGTCAAGTTTTATATATATATATATATGTG
Source organism: Poeciliopsis retropinna (assembly GCA_010277075.1). NCBI lineage: Eukaryota > Metazoa > Chordata > Actinopteri > Cyprinodontiformes > Poeciliidae > Poeciliopsis > Poeciliopsis retropinna. The sequence continues at coordinate 1,471,564 of VMRM01000037.1, read as the reverse complement.
TGTGTGTGTAAATGCAAATAAATCACTGATATTCAGAATAATTAAAAAACGAACCATAATTTCATCAATAAAGTCTCCTGCTGGCGTGACTTTGCATCAGATGTGGCTGGAAACCCATCACCTGCTGTTGTCCAGTATGTTGAGCTGGTTGGGTAAAAGTGAAGCTTTTCCATCTTTCACAACCAAAATTTGACTCATTAGATGAGATGAAGTTATATTCTGGTCTCCCTCAAAGTTTTCATACACTGTTATACCTCAGATATCTGATTGGATTGTGATCTACTGTTTACCATTAGCTAGAGCTGGTAACATTATTAGGAGCTAATGCTATTAGCTAGAGCTAGTACCAGCCCTGGCTCCAGACGAGTTTAACAGGGGGGCAAAATGAATCTATGTAGACAACATCAGTAGGCTGTATTGTTATTTGCTAGCCATCTTTTAGCTAACATTAGCTGCCTCCAAGCTAACGTTAGCTTGGAGGCAGCTAATGTTACCGACTGAGTTTCCTCAACTCAGTCGGTTGGGGAAACTGTGCCAAGTTCTTTGCGTTTTGTTGGTTTGCTGCCATGATTCTAGCACGCACCTGTGCAGCTCTGCACAGCAGCAGCAGGTCTCCGTTGCTGAGACCCAGTGCAGCCGTCTCAGGGTTCGTGTTGCGTTTAAAGGCGGCTTGGAAAAACAGGTTATGACGTGTTAACAATGGATTAAACAGTTTTAACTGCTGAAAACAGTGACGGAGGAAACAGATATGGGTACTGCAGGAGCCCCTACTGTATCAAATTGATATAGGAATAACAGAAAGTTGGCCATTCTAAGGTTAAAAACAACAAACAGCTTCCAGCCCAGGGGGGCGCAGCCGAGCCTGGCTAGTACCATTAGCAGAGTCAGCATCATTAGCAAGAGCTAACACGAAATTAAACAAATTGGAAGATGACAATGAAGTCAATGTAACAAGACATTCTAACACACTTGAGACATTATGTTAGAATGGTTATGAACAGATTGTTACTTTTGCAGCATATGCTCTGCTTTCAAATTGGCATTTCAAATGGCAGCAGCGCAAACAGCTTTTTCATCTGACTCTCTCCTCGTCATTTCTGCATTCCCTGCAACGTTCAAACTAAAATAACTACTGTGGCTGGATGGAGCTAGCGCTGTAGCATATAGCATATGTAATCAAACTGGAGGGATTGTGGGCCTCTAAGACCACCGTTGAGGTCATCGTTGACATTTCAGATGTTTCCAAACAATTCCTCATCCTCAGCGTCAGCCTTGGGACGAAGGTGTGATCCAGGATCAAATTCCTTTCAAGCATCACTGAAACCATATCTGGGAAGTTCTGTCAGGAGAGGAATCTCAGTGAGCCGCGGCCTTCAACATGACGTGATGTTCTTCATCCACGGCTCATGTCCTGGAAACACTCTCACACCAGAGTCCACCATATGAGTCAGCTCTGTTGGGATGCATGGCGGTCCAAACAGTGACACGTGTCACTGAATTTCCTCTGAAAGAAGCTTTCCCACTAAATCAGTCTCGGTTTTTAAGAGTCTCTGGTTCTTGTTACCTGAAAGTTGAGCACATGAGGAGTGAAAACTAGACCAGAATCATGGCTGCCACTGATTTCCTCAGAACCGATGAGCTTTTAACCACCTGTTTCACTGAGAGGCTGCTTGATTTTAGGGTGATCACTGCTTAAAAAACTGACGAAATGATATCACATAGTTGAAACCAGAAATTACATACACTAAATAAAAACATATGTCCACTGTTTTTGTCTCACTTTCTTATTTTAGGTCAGAATCACCAAAATTAGATCCATTTGCTAAAAGCCTTAATAACAACAGAAAATGTCAGATTTATTTATTAAATCTGACATTTAGTAAATGTCAGATTTATTAAATGTAAATCTAATAACATTTGAAGACCTATTGAAGTTTACATTCAGAATGTTTACCGTCTCTTTAAACAGTGAGGGAGCCAATCAGAGGCCTCAGAAGACACTGAGTGCAACTTTCTTCTTCACAAAATGGAGTCGCATCAAATTTTAGTGGTTGGAGGATTTTTCTTTTCTTTGGCTAAAGACCACAAATAATTTCTCAAACTTGCTCGTTTGATTTGGTTGTATTTACCCAGAAAGCCCTGCACCGTAGTCATCAGGTCCGCTTGGCGTTCATAAATGCATTAAAACCAAACCAGAGTTCATTCAACCAAACTCAGGCCAAGATTTGTAGGCGGACCAGAGTTCTCTTTTGATCCACATCAGAGTTCGGTTATGCATTCACTCCTCCCCAGACGAGCCGGACTTTAAAGGTAGATGAACTGGAGTTGGATTAAAGAGGGCTGGTGTGAATGTACCCTTAATTGAATGGCGAACTGGTTGTAACACTGTCAGAACAAAACCTCAGGTTCCACCTGGTCATTGTTGAACCTGCAGAATGGAAACGTTGCAGATAAACTTTGGTTCCTTGTTTCTGGTTTGGCATTATTTTGGACCACCAATCTTTAAATTTTCCCCTTCCTGCAGCTGGGAAGATTCAAATCACGTTTCAGTCCTCCAACAAACAGTCCTGATCAGATTACCCAGAATTCACCTGTTCCAGATTAAAACCGGGCTCAGAACCGAGCCCATTGTTTTCCCCAAAGTTCTACATTCCTGGTTACCAGGGTGGAGCCAGGAAGGTGCTGGGAATTAACTCTCAAACGTTCCTGCTGGAAGCTGCTAATCAGCCGACTTTGATGGGATTTCACCGGGCCGGGATGAAGGTACGGCCCAAATTACAGCCGTAAATCTGTGGCAGCGGCGTTCCCCTCGGAGCGCCTGGCTGCGAGGCTGCGGGGCTGCGGGGGAGCTTTCGGAGGCACTCCTGGGAATTCAGCTTGCACAATTTGTCTTTGTAGCAGGAGAGCTGGCACCGCGCTCAGCTCCAGGATGTCATGACCGGACCAGCAGAAGTGCTTATTCCGCATTGTGTACTCGTTCCTGACACAGGGGAGCCTGGCGTGGCGCGCCGCCCAGCCGTCCGACTCCAGCTTCTTCTCACCACAACAGTTTGTAAGGAACCTGGTGAATTTCCACCAACCTCGGCGTGAACCCGACCACTTAGCCATGAGAGACTCCTCGTTGTTCGGCGAGGCCGGAGTCTGATTAGCAGTGGGGAAGAGAGACAGATGGGAAAATGGAAAGCAGAGCTGGCACCTCCAGCAGGTTTATTTCAGGCTGTGACAGTGAGCCGCTGAAAACAGGACGCCGTCTGAAGCCGGGTCCACGGAAACACAAAGGGGTCGTGACAAGCAGACGTGGCGTTCCTTCGCTCCTTCTCTCCGCTCTGGAAGATAAAGGAAGGGAAAAAATTGGATTATTTTCCTCCCCGGATCTCTGAACCCAGCAGGACGGAGCGAAGATGTGCCTGGGAACAATTTGTCCCAATCCATTATGGATGAAAAATGCAGGCCACGCTCCGAGGCCGATGTCGTATTGTGGAGATGAAAGGAAGATTATCAAATCAGGTTCTGTTTCCACCTGCTGAGCTTCATCCAGGGTTTACCTGCCGCTTTCAGGCCCGCAATGGAAACACTTTGAGCTCTTCCACCCAATAAACTCCTGACAGGTTCATCAGTCACTGAAACCTGAAAGGCTCCAAACTGCAGCATGAACAAACAGCGTCTGTTGATTTAGCCAGACATTTTGTTTTTAATGCACAGTGCAAGTAGAACCAAATTTGACTCTTGGACATTTTGTTTGTTTAAAATACACCTGAACAATGTTGCATACACTGAAATTGGTAGATATTTAGTTTAAATATGTTTTTCTATCTACAGTTGCTTTTGGTCGTTTATTAGAAACGTGAACCTGGATTGACTCAAACTCACTGATCCACTGCTTTTGAAATGGTTGGGATTCAAATCCCCAACTATGAACCTAAATCAGTTTATTTATATAAACTTATAAATTTATATATTTATAGCTCCAACTCATAAAACATTGTCTCTATTCAATCATCTATTCTAATTGGTCCTAGTTACCAGTCAGTGCATTGAGCTCAGTTTATTCCTCACATTTAACCCAGCAGAGCATGTAGTCATTGACTTGAAGCGTTCAGTCCTCTGGGCCAGCAGGGGGCGACAGTGGAGAGGAAAACTCCTTTTAAACCAGAACCAGAGTCTGGCTTGGTACCACTGACTGTCTGCCATGACCAACTGGACGTTTGAGAGGTCGAAGCAGAAGAACCGAACCAGGAGAACTGAAGCAGAAGAACTGAACCAGGAGAACTGAACCAGAAGAACTGAACCAGGAGAACTGAACCAGAAGAACTGAACCAGGAGAATTGATCCAGAAGAACTGAACCAGGAGAACTGAACCAGAAGAACTGATCCAGGAGAACTGATCCAGAAGAACTGAACCAGGAGAACTGAACCAGAAGAACTGAACCAGGAGAACTGATCCAGAAGAACTGAACCAGGAGAACTGATCCAGAAGAACTGAACCAGGAGAACTGATCCAGAAGAACTGAACCAGGAGAACTGAACCAGAAGAACTGAACCAGGAGAACTGATCCAGAAGAACTGAACCAGGAGAACTGAACCAGAAGAACCGAACCAGGAGAACTGAACCAGAAGAACTGAACCAGGAGAATTGATCCAGAAGAACTGAACCAGGAGAACTGAACCAGAAGAACTGAACCAGAAGAACCGAACCAGGAGAACTGAACCAGAAGAACTGAACCAGGAGAATTGATCCAGAAGAACTGAACCAGGAGAACTGATCCAGAAGAACTAAACCAGGAGAACTGATCCAGAAGAACTGATCCAGGAGAACTGATCCAGAAGAACTGAACCAGGAGAACTGAACCAGAAGAACTGATCCAGGAGAACTGATCCAGAAGAACTGAACCAGGAGAACTGAACCAGAAGAACTGAACCAGGAGAACTGATCCAGAAGAACTGAACCAGGAGAACTGAACCAGAAGAACTGAACCAGGAGAACTGATCCAGAAGAACTGATCCAGAAGAACTGAACCAGGAGAACTGAACCAGAAGAACTGAACCAGGAGAACTGATCCAGAAGAACTGAACCAGGAGAACTGAACCAGAAGAACTGAACCAGGAGAACTGATCCAGAAGAACTGATCCAGAAGAACTGAACCAGGAGAATTGAACCAGGAGGACTTCCTGTTAGAGAAAAGTTAATTTAAAGTCGCAGGCAGCATTAACCGATAGAATGTTCCTCTCCAGGAAGGAACCACAGCCAAACAGAAGAACAGACAAATAAAATTAGAGAAGATCTAAATAACAGCAAATAAAGCAAGTTGGAGAATAAAGTGAGGAAAAGTGGTCAGTTTGTCTAAACCTTGAAGAGGGAGGCAGAGTCCAGGAGAAGAGTCCTTCCTCTAATCCCCCTCTCAACTGGGCAAACATCCATGTCTTCAGCTTCATCAGAAAGGAAAGTCTTAAGCTGAGTCCTGGTCACAGACATTCCTTCTTTTACTGTTGTTGTAACTCATGTCATCCAAGGATCTTTGGTCGTCCTGGATGGTGATGCTGTGGGCAGAAAGGATCTTCAGTAGCTGTCAGTTGTAAAATGCTAGCAGCTCGATATCCATCCAGCAGACGATATTAAACAGTAACACGTCCTGGATCACTCCACCAGCTGCTAATCCACCTCCTTTGCTTTCGTCACTTCTCACTAAATCTGTCTGTATGATTAGAGAGATGTTGGAGTAGGGGACAGGAACCTTGTTACGGTGGATGGAATAGATGGTTTCTCTTTTCTTCAACTCCTCTGAGATTTGGGGTCAGTGCAGCTTCCCTGCTGTGCTTTTATCAGTTCACTTTCAGTAACTTGTCCAGGTTTTTATATAAATCATCCTTTTTCCTCCACGTTCCATTAATTTACTGGTTTGAGTCTCATGACTGTTGAGATGTTTGTGAGCATTTGAGTCCTAAATTATTTATTCTGATCAAAGTTAAGATGAACTTTTTTCTCTGCCCCTTTCTGTGGTTTTACACTCAGACCTATTTTTAGTTGCTGGAGTATAAAACCCCCCAAATGTAGACCAGAACAAGTTTCCTTCAGGCTTTCCAGGCTTCATGGCCTGGCATCTCCTGTTCACATTATGGGAAGAGCTTGGAGGAATGGGACGATGTTCCGGCACGGATGAGGGCAAAGCGTAAACACCAGCCTGGCTGCCCTGCAGCGCGCAGATGGAGCGGAGAGGAAGTGATGGCCGCTCGGAGGAATGCGATTGGTTTCCCTACCCAGCTAGCACACAGCACTGATGGAATGGCTTCTGCTAATAAAAACAAATAATTATTGCAATTTGCTATAAATAAGGCACTCTGGCTTGACCTGGCAGCACGTCAGGAAACAAACCATCAAGAACAAGAGTTACTACCGCTGGATGACCTACTAGACTTCAGCCTTGCAGACGCTTTCCTGAAATAGAAAGGCTGCAGCAGCTTTTTTAAGGTTTTCAGATCTCATTGGTCCACAGGACCTCAAACTTCTCCGTCTCATGGAGGGTTGCTTTAAGAAAACACAGCTTCCATTTTCCCTATCTCAGCAGTTTCTTCTTCCATCGAGGATCTGTGCTGCAGCTCTGGAGGACAGTCCACAGCTTCAGGTTCCCAAATCTCTTCTTCTGCTGTTTTTAAAGTCTTAACGCCGCTTCTTCTCCTGCTGTCCAACGTCAACGTTCTGATGATCTGTCACAACAAATCAGTCAAACCCTGACACAAATATAGTATTGGTAAACACTGATATCAGGTTTATTTTCTTTCTCTTCTGTTTTTGCATCACTTGACCTTTAGCCTTTTGATCAATCTCATCATTGTCCAACGTGAGCATCTGCCACAGTTGGACTCCATTAACTGGATATTTATTTTAAAAATAGGAAAAATTCAAGTTCATATCATTTGGAATTACTCATAACTTTAGCACAATAATTAGTTACAAAGGTTATAATGTGTAAAAACATTTTGTTCTGGCTGGAACCTTGGTATTCACACATTTCTGTAACTCTGTAATTCTGACATTCGCTAACAGTAGCGATGGAAGCTCCTTCTCTTTTCCCACTGGCGATTAATTTCTGCTTCTAGGCGATCTGATTGGACCCTGGAAAAGACTGTTGTTGTGTTCAAGTTGTACTAAAAGGAGCTAGCCTACATGAGAAGCTATTTAGCATCTCTGTGCTATCATGTAGCAGCTAATGCTAATGTCAGTGTCCACATTTCAGAAGAAGATCGATGAACGATCATAGAAACTCTGGAAACTGATAGAAAAAGACTTTGCTCCAATCTGATAGTTGAACTGATTAAAAACTAAATATTTGTTGAGCTCATATGTCTTATTCAATGATTGAGAAACAAAAAGATTTAATTGAAAATGTTGCTTATTTTGCCAATTTTATTTTCAATTAGTTATAAATTAAAAATGTTAATAGTTTCTGACATGGAATATGGACACAGCAGTGAGGATATTTGTGTGAAATCCATCCTGTGTTTGTCTTGGTGGTGCAGATTCTTCATGATGAGCTAAACTGGATTTATTTGGTGCTGTTTATGTTTAAAGCCTACATGTCTCCTTTACTTTGGTGCCTCTAAATAAAATCTAGTGTAACAACAGTTGAAAGAAAACCAGATGTCCTGCAGAAACCCAGCAGACAGGAGGAAGAAGATTCTCTGCTCAAAACTGGATGAATATCACACACCATCTATCTGCATTCTGAAACACGGCAGTGGCAGCATCATGCCCTGAACACACAGCCACAAATATGAGAGCCGACTGAGAATCTGCAGCCAGGCTTAAACACTTGTATTCTCCGTCCTGTTTCACCGAACTTCAGCCACACTTTTCAGATTTTTGCCAGTAAAATCTGGTGACATCCATGAATCATTTTTCTTCTGCCTCACATTCAGGATCTTCTTTTTGTTTCACATAAAATACTTTTGGAAGGCGTCAGAAATGTTAAAACACTGCAGCAGTAAGACAGAAAAGCACGCCACACTTTTCAGATCCCAGCGTTTTCGGAGACATCTGCCCCGATGTGTGCTGATCCGACAGAATATTCCAATTAATCGTCAACAGGTTTGATTAGTTTTCCAAGAAAGGGCTGTCTGACTGAAAGTGTGTGTGACTGGTCCAGATGGATGGAGGGAGGCAGTGACTCAGGCGGCTGACGGGAACCGCTTCACATGCTTTCTAAACAAGCGGAGCTGCAGCAGACGCTGAAGAACAGCAGGTTTCAGTGGCCCATTAAGAACTTTAATGAAGTTTATTTCTCAAAGAGAGCTATGAAGAAAGTAATCTGGAGTCTCTTTGAGTTGGAAACCTTTCAGACGGTTTTTCTTGGACGCTCTGAGCGGCTCGGAGGATCTGAAGGGATTTGTTCGTGTGTGTTTTCAGAAGTCTCCCTAAAGCCAGCAGCTGAAGTAATCCTTTGATTTCTGCATGATCGTGATCTGTGGCGCTCTGGCCGGCAGCAAGGATGAATAAATGACATTTTATTTATGACTGACCCAAACGCTGAGCTCTCCGCTGCTTTCAAAGAGAGTTCTGGGTAAAGCTGACTGACAGAGCTGGATATTGAACTCAGAGGGTGTCCTGGACAAAAGAAGTGGCACCCAAGCTGCTTCAGACGCGTTCAACAAGCTGCATCCAGGCTAAATATCCCACCCAGTCCAAAGAAGACATGAATAATGGCTCTCAGGTTGCTTCAGAGGGCATCAGCCCAGATTTACATGCCAGGAGTTGAACGTTCCTCTGGAACTGGCCAAAACACTCAAACACCTAATAAACACAACGGCTCCTGATGTGGCCAAATGTACGCCAAACGCTTCCAGCAGCTGGAGGTCAAAGGTTTACGCTTTTCAATGCAACGGGAGCCGAAGCCCAACGGTTCATCGCTGGGATGGAAACGGGCCCTGCAGCAGCGATCTGGGGCTCCACAAACAGCGTTTTAATCCAGATTACAGGGGTCAAACGGACAGAAGGAGCAGCCTCGTTCGGGTATAGCTTGGGCCGGCTGCGCTCCAGAGACATCTGCTATCCTCAGTAATGTATCCAAAATACCAGAAGAAGAAAAAGATCTTTGAATGTTCCTCGCCCTGCAACTTTCAAGACAAGTTTATTCATAAAAAACTTTTCAGCAAAACAAAAACATCAGAAAATAACCAGTTATGAAACAAGTAATTTGTTAAATGCCGAAGTCAACATCGAGCTAATAATCATCAGATAGTTGATCAATGTTTCACTTACTACTAATCAAAGGCAACGCTAAACAAACGGGATTTTAGAATTGGCTGTCTTTGTTTTCTGGGAGTTTGCTCCAGATTTGTGGTGTCTGGAAGCTGAATGCTGCTTCTCCAGGTCTGGTTCTGGTTCTGATGCAGAACCAGAACCAGAACAGGTTGATCCAACAGCAGCAGGGATGTATAACTAACAGAAACATTTTATTCTCTGAGCTGCTGCAGGAGAAACGCTGGATGAGTTTCTCTGATGCTGAGACTTTAGTCCTCTGAAATGGTCTGCAGCCAGAACGGCCCACCGTCAGAGGTCAGAGGTCAGCCTGACCTCTAGCTTCCAACTGGAATGACTGAAGCTGACTCTAGATCTAAAACTCTAGATCTATAAGCCTAGATTGTTCCTCCAACAGCTTCAGTTTTGTTTCTGTTCTAAGCATCTGTTCAGTGATTGGATGGTTCAGAGTCTCCTGGTGACATCATAATGTAGAGCTGTATATCATCTGCATAGTTATGGTCGCTAATCTTACTATAACCTGAGCTGGTTGGGTCATATAGATATTAAATATGAGAGTCCCAGCGCTGAACCTTGGGTTTTCATTCAGGACTCTCTCCAACTTCCTAATCCGAGTTTCCCACAGTACAGTGAGTTTTCTAAGTCAATCAGGAAGTTTAATCTTATCTGCACCTCCTTCAGCTTGTCTGCTGTTTCTCCAGTTTGCTGTAAATTGCAGACAGGACTTGTGATGACTTTCTTTCTGCTAATCTGGTGACAGGTTGTGCCAGCAGAGACCGTAAACCTCTTGGCTGCATCTCTAAATAATACTTTCCTTGTGATTTCAGCTGGATGTTCTTTTTTCCATCCGCTCTCATCAAACACCTGATTCCTGTTTCTTCTTCCCATCCAAACGGCTTTGTGATGAAGGGAAGAATGAAAACTATGAAGCTTTTTCAGCTAACAACCGAAGATGACTCATCTGTTGTCCTGCTTTAGAGATGAATCTGTCCTGTTATGAAGTGCTTTTATAACAACACATTGTTCCCAGGTCTGGATCTGCGTTTCCTCTCCGTAACAACTCCCCTGTGCTGCAGCAGCAATGAAAAGACTTTAAAGTTCAATTCCTGTCGACAGACTTTCAAGGTTTCTTGTTGCGAAGGGATCTGGGCACACATCCTGCGGGAGAACCGTTTCCTTCCTCTGACCCGAAATGTTTCGCAGCACAAGTGTTAAGATGTTCCCTCCTCAGGAGCAGGGCCGGTTCTCCTGCAGCGTGCCGCACAAGAATTTAGCAGGAAATGAACTTCCAAGCTGCGAGGAGTGTCGAGACATTTACCCTGGCTCTGTGGATCCTTCTGAGACGGGTCAGAACCTTCTGGTTCAGAACAGATCCTACTGTCCTGCTCTGATAGATGTGGAGCTAATTCTTCTTTTGACAGCCTCATAAAACCTCATTTTATTTTATTTCTGGAAGTCTTAAAGATTCTGAGTCATTACGTCCATGTTCAGTTGCATAATGGAGACATTTTAAGACTTAATTAAAACTGAAAGCAGGGGCATATTTAATTACAAAAGTGCATGTCTTAAAAAGAAGTATTTATGGGTCAGCACACTGCTAAGGAAACCTCTGTACTTTCTTCTTGTTTTGCTTTTCACAATGAAAGAAACCACAAGACATTGCTGCCCCTCAACAACAGTCTGATTCACATAAAGGAGCCTCTGCCTTTTTAAAAAGACTCAAATTATTAAATTTGAGTCATTTTTTTAACGAGCATGAACCATTTTCTGAACCATGCAAATATGTGTGCATGTGTAGTTTTTATGTTGCCAAATACGTGGCAGATAATTATTGTTCTTTTGACAAAGTGCAACAAAACCAAATAAACCCTCTGACTGTTTTCATCTGCTATGCAGAACAGGACTTCATTCAAGCTCTTATTTTGAAGCCATGAGTAAAACAATCACTTCCTGAAGTACAAACCAGAGTTTGGTGTGCAAAATCAAATTTGGGTTTGATGCAGACGAGGTAGCGTGTGGTTACACGTGTTGTGATTGCCACATGGTGGGTGTCAACACAGTTGAAGTTAGCGCCTTAGCATTAGCTTCCACTTTAGAGCATTTTCATATAGCAGTTTAGCATTAGCTTCTGGTAACTACCTTGTTGGTGTTGCGCTTTAGCATTAGCTTGGCACCTTTGAATAGTGCTAATGCTTGTGATTAGTGCTTTAGGATTAGTGCAGCTAACCTTTTAGTAACAGTGCTAACTGCTAGCTTGGTTATGCGGTTAGTCAGGAATCTCCATGGATTATGATGTTTGCAGATGATGTTGCCTTGTCTACAATAAAAAACTGGTGACGTACGCAGCCCATCGTGAATAGTTGATGAATTTATCCAGTCATCCAGTCTCAGTTCATATTCTAACGTTCTCTACCTCCTTTATTTCCACTTCCTGTAATGTCACCTTGATTGAAGCCAAAAGACACAGATCTCAGTAAGAAAACAATAATTAATGCCGTTTTTAATGGTACAGACGAAGTTTTTATTTTCAACAGAGTTCCTCCAAGTGCTGCGACGATTTATTCACTCAAAAACTGTCCAAAATTAGAACAAGCAGAATAAAAGAATATATGCCACTTCTTCCAGAGAAAGCTTAGAAATGTTTTAATAAGGAAATGCTTTTGCACTTTGTGTGGGTGGGAAAGTCCTGGCGGCTAAGCCAGCCGCCGTTAGCTCCTATTATTGATTAGCTTTGCTCAGACCCGTATGTTTTCCTGCCATTTGTGAAATGAATGGGAAAAGTTTTCCATAGATTTTCCTTTGCGAGTTATTTACAGCTGAGGCCAGCTGTGTCGTTTTTATATTTAGCCGCGTTTCTGCTAGTGAAAAGTTTTTTCAGAACTGCCTGATGGAGCACCTGGTGATGGAGCGCCTGGTGATGGAGCGTCTGGTGATGGAGCGCCTGGTGATGGAGCGCCTGGTGATGGAGCGTCTGGTGATGGAGCGCCTGGTGATGGAGGACCTGGTGATGGAGCGTCTGGTGATGGAGGACCTGGTGATGGAGCGTCTGGTGATGGAGCGCCTGGTGATGGAGGACCTGGTGATGGAGCACCTGGTGATGGAGCGCCTGGTGATGGAGCGTCTGGTGATGGAGCGCCTGGTGATGGAGGACCTGGTGATGGAGCGTCTGGTGATGGAGCGCCTGGTGATGGAGCGCCTGGTGATGGAGGACCTGGTGATGGAGCGTCTGGTGATGGAGCGCCTGGTGATGGAGGGCCTGGTGATGGAGCGCCTGGTGATGGAGCGCCTGGTGATGGAGGACCTGGTGATGGAGCGTCTGGTGATGGAGCGCCTGGTGATGGAGGGCCTGGTGATGGAGCGCCTGGTGATGGAGCGCCTGGTGATGGAGCGCCTGGTGATGGAGCGCCTGGTGATGGAGCGCCTGGTGATGGAGCGCCTGGTGATGGAGGACCTGGTGATGGAGCGTCTGGTGATGGAGCGCCTGGTGATGGAGGGCCTGGTGATGGAGCGCCTGGTGATGGAGCGCCTGGTGATGGAGCGCCTGGTGATGGAGCGCCTGGTGATGGAGCGCCTGGTGATGGAGCGCCTGGTGATGGAGCGTCTGGTGATGGAGCGCCTGGTGATGGAGCGTCTGGTGATGGAGCGCCTGGTGATGGAGCGTCTGGTGATGGAGCGCCTGGTGATGGAGCGCCTGGTGATGGAGCGCCTGGTGATGGAGGACCTGGTGATGGAGCGCTGGTGATGGAGCGCCTGGTGATGGAGGCCTGGTGATGGAGCGCCTGGTGATGGAGGGCCTGGTGATGGAGGCTGGTGATGGAGCGCTGGTGATGGAGGCCTGGTGATGGAGGCCTGGTGATGGAGCGCCTGGTGATGGAGGACCTGGTGATGGAGCGCCTGGTGATGGAGGGCTGGTGATGGAGCGCTGGTGATGGAGCGCCTGGTGATGGAGGACCTGGTGATGGAGCGCCTGGTGATGGAGGCCTGGTGATGGAGGGCTGGTGATGGAGGACCTGGTGATGGAGGCTCTGGTGATGGAGGACCTGGTGATGGAGGACCTGGTGATGGAGGGTCTGGTGATGGAGCGCCTGGTGATGGAGCGCCTGGTGATGGAGGGCCTGGTGATGGAGCGCCTGGTGATGGAGGGCCTGGTGATGGAGCGCCTGGTGATGGAGGACCTGGTGATGGAGCGCCTGGTGATGGAGCGCCTGGTGATGGAGCGCCTGGTGATGGAGGACCTGGTGATGGAGCGCCTGGTGATGGAGGGCCTGGTGATGGAGGGTCTGGTGATGGAGGACCTGGTGATGGAGGACCTGGTGATGGAGCGCCTGGTGATGGAGGGTCTGGTGATGGAGCGCCTGGTGATGGAGCGCCTGGTGATGGAGGACCTGGTGATGGAGCGCCTGGTGATGGAGGGCCTGGTGATGGACGGTCTGGTGATGGAGCGCCTGGTGATGGAGGACCTGGTGATGGAGCGCCTGGTGATGGAGCGCCTGGTGATGGAGGGCCTGGTGATGGAGGGTCTGGTGATGGAGCGCCTGGTGATGGAGGACCTGGTGATGGAGCGCCTGGTGATGGAGGACCTGGTGATGGAGCGCCTGGTGATGGAGGGCCTGGTGATGGAGGGTCTGGTGATGGAGCGCCTGGTGATGGAGGACCTGGTGATGGAGCGCCTGGTGATGGAGCGCCTGGTGATGGAGGACCTGGTGATGGAGGACCTGGTGATGGAGCGCCTGGTGATGGAGGACCTGGTGATGGAGCGCCTGGTGATGGAGGACCTGGTGATGGAGCGCCTGGTGATGGAGGGCCTGGTGATGGAGGGCCTGGTGATGGAGCGCCTGGTGATGGAGGACCTGGTGATGGAGCGACCTGGTGATGGAGGACTGGTGATGGAGCGCCTGGTGATGGAGCGCCTGGTGATGGAGCGCCTGGTGATGGAGGACCTGGTGATGGAGCGCCTGGTGATGGAGGACCTGGTGATGGAGCGCCTGGTGATGGAGCGCCTGGTGATGGAGCGCCTGGTGATGGAGCGCCTGGTGATGGAGCGCCTGGTGATGGAGCGCCTGGTGATGGAGCGCCTGGTGATGGAGCGCCTGGTGATGGAGCGCCTGGTGATGGAGCATTTGGTGATGGAGCGCCTGGTGATGGAGCGCCTGGTGATGGAGCGCCTGGTGATGGAGCGCCTGGTGATGGAGCGCCTGGTGATGGAGCGCCTGGTGATGGAGCGCCTGGTGATGGCATTGCGTAATCAGCCGCATGCTTCGAGTCCTTTGCTGAATGCAAGCCGCTGCCTGTGGTTTTACTTTATTGCAACTAATCCTTGCATTTTTAACTTTTTGTTCTAAATTGGTGAATTAGTCCACCATGATTAAATTGTTCTGCCACTCAAAAAAAGTCCAAAGCGTCATGTGTATCGCCCGTCATCATTTGTTGGACTGACAAAATATTGGTTGGGAAAATCTTGCATATCGCCAACCTTAATGTCAGAGAGGATGGAAGGAAGCGCTGCAGAGATGATGTTGGGTCTAGAGACGGGACCAAAAGGGAAAGAGGCAGAGGATTGCCTCGGGTCTGATGTTGTGTAGATAGTCAGCAATGGACATTAGAGACAGGATGGATGCTGAGGTTGGAGCCATGAGGCAGGAGGACAAAAGACATTAATGAATGTGATGAAAGACCGTGAAGGTAGTTGATGTGAGAGTAGAGGATCTGGAAAATAGGACTAATTGGAGAGAGAGAGAATTTAGTGCGCTGTAAACTCTTGAAACCAAAGTCAGATTTCATGTTTGTGCCATTAAAGCGGATTCAGATTCTGAGGTCCATCCTGGTCTCCAGAGGAGTTAAAAGAAACAAGATAACTGGTAGATTGGATCAATAGCGTGATGTCAGTCAGGTGTAAACGTCTGTTTGTGGCAGAAGATGCCTGAGTGAAGTTCTTCAAAGCTCCTGGTTAATCTGCTGTTTAGTCTGTCCTGCAATCAACATTCCCAGCAGACTTCTCTGTGTCTAGACTGCTGTAAAAACCCAAAGATAATCATCCAAATAAAAGGTGTGAGAGCGTGTTTACAGAAAGGTGCTTATTTAAATGCTCGGGCTGAAGAGGTTCACAAAGACCTTGTAAAAACTGGAACAAAAGAGAGGATTACCGTCCCAGCAGGCTTATGCATTTCTGTCTGCTTCCTCCATTTTTCTCCTCTAACGCTTATTTTTAGAACCAGCGTTCAAAAGTTTCCATAATTATCCAGAAGAGTAACTCTGCTGAATGCTTCTCGCTGTTGGTGGATGACTTCATCGGAAACGTCCAGGTAAACACAGCTGCTGATTGGCTCCTTGGCACCGGAGGAGTTTACGCTCCGAGAATCTCGACATCAGAAATCTGCAGGAAATCAAACGGTTATGATTATTATCTGAAATGTTTTCCCGTTTTTGAGCTCAGTGGCGACGTCAGCGTAAAGTCCCGTCAGCCATTAAAAAAGCATAATGTGTGGGAAAACACCAAGACGGATTTGAATAGATGAGAGGTTTAAGTTGGACTGAACATAAACAGGGTTGAAAAGTTGCTTTTTAATGTAGCAACAGAGATCATGATCAAGTTTAGAGAAAAATGTATCCTCTCAATAGTCCCAAAATCTACATCTTTGATTTGTTTGGTGACAACATGAAGAAGATTTCTTTATCCGAGTTTCCTCTATTGTCCTTATTTTACAGCATTAATAAAGCAGAACGTCTGTCACTTCTCTGGTTTTATGTATCTGGAATGTTGTTTTCAAAACACAGCAGAGAAAATCTACATTTATAAAACCATGACAGCAACTCCAGAAAGCAGCTTCCCCTGTTGAGCTTCACCTCAACGTTTGCTACAAGTTTCTGCTTCATGTTCAGACTTCTACATGCCAACGTTCAACCACAAATGGTCAGCTGATCAATGTTATTTCAAGGTCACCAATGGCAACCACAGAGAAAAGCGCTAAGACATTTATATGAGATCTTGAAGCTTAAAATGAGATCCAGAAAAAGTTTGTGAAGGCAGAAAAATGCTTTTCACCAAATTGTGCATCTGAAGTCCATCATTCTCCCTACAGGAAGACTACTCCCAAAAGGAAAACATCCCGATATTTCCAGGATTGGACGTCCCAGCAGGTTTACCAAAACGTTGGTTGAACCAGTTTGGAAGAGCTGAAGGAGAAATCCTTTTCTCTCTGAAAACAAGATGGCAGCAGGACTGAAGTTAGCAAAGCTGCATCTGCAGGAAGGACAAGACATCTGGGACAATGTCCTCTGGACAGACGAGACCAAAGTGGAGACATTGGACATGATGGAGGAGACAACCAGCAGACCAGTCACAGAGTGGACCACCATGTTTTCAGTCGAAGGTTAAACTGGGTCATCAAGTGAACCATGCAGCAGAACGGCTGAAACAGAGAGGAATCGAGGTTCTACAATGGCCTAGTCAAAACCTCCAACTGGTTAAAATGCTTGACCCCAAGAGAGTCGTACAGAAATGTGTCTACAAAAGGTAACGAAGTGAAGCAGGATTGCAGAGAGCAGCAGGAGAGCACCGAGGATGAGATTGATCAGTTCGTCGGTGTCAGCATTAATTTGTGGTTTTATCCAAATTTCCCATTGTATGTGAAATTCCTCTGCCTGGTGGAAACCTCAATATTCGGGTTGTCTCCTTGTTTATGATCATGTTGTTTTCTCAGAATTACTGTTAACAGCTACAGCGATTGACAACCTGTTTTCACTTGACTTGCAGCTTTTATTCTTGTAAGTTCCTGTGACGGACAGAGTCTCTTCCCAGAAGCGCCACGTCCATTGTGTCTTTTTCCTCAGAATGGCAGAGCAGATTAGCTCACACCATGCCCTCGCCGACCTCTTACTGTACTGTGTTTATGCGTTTGCATTTGAGCGCGTCCAAATTCCACTCTGTCAGTGAAGTATGGCAGTGTGAGTTTAAGACCATTTCCACAAAAAGACTGCTTCCTCTTTCATTTCTTTCCATTTTTATACATCCTCTTTGTCGTTTCAAAGCGGCTCTGTCTCTCCAACTCAAACAAGCCAGCACAGATTGTTTGGCTCTTCCCCTGAAACCAGACCAGGGATGTGCTGGTTGGACCTGGAGGACTCGCAGCCAATGTGCCCTGTTGCTTCTTCTGCTGCTGATCTCAGGCTTTGGAAAGGGATTTAGGACGGTGCATTCCTGGTCGTTACAAAAGCAAGTACAGGTTTCCGTTTCATGTGCCATCATAGCAGATGGTACACTTCAGGGGTTTTACAATCTCCTGTTTTTGGTTTCGTAAATGTGAGGATGGTAAAACGATGATATTCTAACACAAACACTGAGGTCAGCAGCAGCTCAGGGTTCAACTCTTTGGTTACAGATCAATATAATCTGCTTTTTTTCAAACATAATTCACCGGGTTAACAGTCCAAGTTCCAGGCTTTGTGTCCTTAAGCAATGAAATGCCAGATGTGGACGATAATGGATGATTTTCTTGCCTAAAACAGGCGTCCTTTTTCTTTTGGCAGTCAATTCAAACTTGCTATCTTGTCTAGTTTCTGTGGGAATTTCCCCTCACCTAACCAGTTCCAGTCCCATACCAGCTGCCAAAAGCATCAACTGAGACACGAGATGTGTCGAGTTACTGAGGTGAAAGCTGTGGGTTTCTACTTCTGTAAAGGAATTGGGAACCAAGAATAACTGAAGAACTGATAATTCACAATGTTTTATAGAAAACATATTTCTATAGGTGCAGTTGACATTAAATGTTCACCAGGTGTTGGTCAGAACCCAAGAAACCAAAACAAATACGTTGTCATAATGTACACCTCCAGAAATGATCAGAAAGCCGTCCTGCTCATTATCAGTACAAATCAATATCAGCTGGTCATTACCAAAGAGTCACACAAGCAACATCTCGTGATGGGCAAAGCCAAAGAACTCTCTCAAGACCTTCACAACCTCATTGTTGCAGAACTGTCCGATGGTATCGGTTGCAGAAGAATTTCCAAACCTCTGAGCGTTAGAGGGCACCGTTAGGTTAGTGCCATAATCTGGAAGGGGAAGATAATTCGACCATAAAGCAGTCAAGACATCGCACGATTTCTGACAGATGAGTGAAAGACTTTTCAGAAGAGTTGTCCAAAAGCCGATGACCATTAGTACAGAGCAAGAGAAAGATCTGGAATTAGCAGGTAAAATTGTTTCAAAGGAAACAATAAGCAATGCACTCAACGGCCTGCAAGACTCCACTTATGAAGAAAAAGCTTGTTGAAGCTTGTTTAAAGTTTGCTGCACAACATTTGGACAAGCCTGTAAATTACTGGGACAACACTCTGGTCAGCAGAGCAAAGCTGAACTGTTTGGATGTCATAACAGAACCACGTCAGGAGGACAACCCAGAAACACCGAAGCAACGGGGAAGTTTGGAAGCATCATGGTGTGGGGTGGTATTTCTGCATATGGGACTGGTACGAAGACATTCCTGAGCAAAATCTGCTGCCATCTGCCAGACTGATGAAGATTTAATAAAAGTGGACATTTAAGCAAGACGACGATCCAAAACACAGAGCCAAGGAAACTTTCAACTGACTTCAGAGAAAGAAAGAAATCATCTGGAACGGCCCAGCCAACCACCTGACATGAATCCAACTGAACATCTATAGAAAGCATTAAAAACCAGAGTCAGTAGAAGATCTGATGACTGTTTGTGTGGAAATCACACCTGAGCAATGCATGAGGCAATGACGTCGTCACCACCAACAAAGACTTTTCTACAAAGTATTAAACATCAGTAAACATGTTCAATATGTTACATTGTTCAACATTATTACAGTTTTGTTTTGGTTTCTTGCCAACACCTTTAATGTCCACAGCACCTTTAGAAATATGTTTACTACGAATGATTGTGATGTGTTCAAACTTTATTTTACCTGCCAAAGCTCTTACTGGCTGGCAGTGCCAATCACGCATCCATCCGTTGTTTTCCTGGAATCTGAGATTGGATAGTAGGTGTTGAAGGTCCAGGTGGGAAACCCACACCCCTCTCTTTAGCAGCACTCTGCAGGCGCAGAGGTTCAGCTGGTTCCAGCAAGTTAAGACTTTTTAATTCCACTTTGAATAAAATTCAAGACAGAAAAACCCCGAAACGTTAGTGAAGACGGGGGACTCCTGCTGCATTAAGATTAAGCAAAAACTGTTAAGTTTCTGAGGTCTGTTTTTGACTCTTGCCAGCGGATTTGTGCTTCTCGCCCTGCAGATGGCTCTCCACAGCCTTAACCCCCATAGTGCCCGGCTTAAAAGTTTAGTGGCACAGAATGTACCTAGCCTTACAGAAGCATTTAATTGCCAGAGCGAGGAAATAAATTCAGGAGCAGAGTGTCCTTATAACAAGAAACTTTCACAAGATTTAAAACTTGTTAAAACAAAAAGTTTCTCGTTACTTTCTCTCTTTAACGAGACAAGTTTTATATCTCATTATAACGACAAACTTTTCCGTTATAATGAGATAAAATTACATTCCTCTGACAGATTAGGACTTCTTAAAGAGGCATAATGTGGCTCCCCCCGACTCTCCGAGTCCAGGCTTCTTGTAGACAACACTTAGCCATCCCAAGAGGGCTGCTGTTTTACTGCCGTGACCTTTCTTACTTAAACGAGGAGATATTTTTGCTTTTAACAAGATGTAAATCTGATAATGAGTTTATAATGAGAAACTGCTCCTGTATTTAATTTCAAGATCTGGCAGATTAGTGAATCCATGTTAGAGTCAGATGGGCAGGCAACAGAACTGAGCTATTGGCGAAAACAGACATCATCCAGTCAGCTGCCATTAAATTAAATCACTTACCCAAGATAGAGGCAAAAAAGCTAGCTAGCAAGCTAGATGTAGCTACATTGCCTGAGGCTACATCGAGCCTCAGGCGCATCGTCTCTGAAGAATAAACTGCTTTTACAAAACTAAATAGTCTTGCGATTAACGTTTATAAGGCCAAATTACTTTTTTTTAAAAACATGTTTTTTAAAACATTTTTAGGGCTTAATTTTAGATGCATTAACTTAAGATGTTTCATGGATGCATGGACACCCTGAGGTAGTTCTAGGTGTCTGTTTCCAGGCCATGGAGGAAATCTAGTCCTTCCAGTTTGCCATTGTGGACACGCTCAGACAAACCTGTGTAGAGGCATGTAGGAGGCGACCTGTTCGGATACCTGAATACCTGGACTCCTCTTTATGCAGAAGAACCGAGGCTCTGCTTCCAGCTTCCTCATATAATGGAGCTCCTTCTAGGATAATTAAAGATCAATCACTTTCCAACTTCAGGCCCTTTGGTTTAGAGGACTAGATTTCATAACCATGACTTCAAGATGTTATCAGAACTAAATTACTCTCAAAAACTCAGAGGTTCCCAATCTAGACACCCTTCTCTTCATGAGTACACCTTAAGATCCCATCAAACCGCAGCGAAAAACGGGATCAGTGACCAGAGAAACCCCGACGAGTCCAAACTGTGCTGGGCAACGCTTGACCTTGACCCCAAGAGGCAGACTTTGGTCTTTCTTTGGTTGATCCTCTTTTACTTATGTTGAGTTATTTCCTTTGACACCCTGTGATGCTCTCTGGATTGTCTTGTGTGTGAAAAACAATACATAAATATTGCTTTTTGCCTATCTAATAGCCATGAAAAGAATCTGAGACAAAAACATTTACACTTTGCAGACTCAACCCTGAGGAAGCGACGTCGCTGCCTCTCCGTTCTTTTCCCTGAAGAACAATCACTTGTCCTCCTTCAGCAAAGCAACCGGCGAAAATTGGTGCATGTGAAAGTTTGAGCTTATACACATTGGCTTACGACGCGATACCACCGTGGCGTCGGGTCCCGCGTTGGTCCGTTTGGACGCTCTCTGTGTGTCAAACCCCAAACCTCATAATCCCCATCGCAACTCCATGATCTTGGACGCTCCTTTCGCTGATGCCAGAGAGATTTATAACTACTAAACGTGTTGAATCACCATATGTAACATGAAGGTCAAATTTCTCCAGGCTGCGTTCACACAGGACCAAAGGTTCGGACCAAAGAGAAACTGTTATTTTGTGTGATGCGGTTTGCGTTCACATTGTGCTTTTTCGCAATCAGACAATAATTTCTAAGCAATGCCGGTGACAATTTTTGGAAGTCCTTCATGCTGCATCTCTGTTGTGCACATAAGTACTGCTGAGTTTCTTCTGGTCTTTTTTAGAAATCTAAGGCTTGCTTTTCCCTGTTTCTGCAGTAGTAGTTGTTCTTACCTACGTGTTTAAAACACACAGGGCATTGTACCCCGAGGACCAGGACTGTGAAACACTGATCTACAAAAGATAAGTGGTTATGAATAATCTGAGAAACCCCTTTCAATAATAATTACAGCCTATCAAATGCAGCACAAGCACTGCGATACGTTTGGCCCTGGACTTAAAAAATATTGCGGCTTGCTGAAACTGGATAGCCGTTTCGAAATCATCTTGTCATCACAGAAATGAGAAATTATTTGCTTAGTCATACAGAGCACAATGTACCTTTAAGACCACGTTCTCGCGTACCAAACCCATCTATTACATAGACGTACCACTACTCATATTTTCCAGTGATTCCTGAAGTCACAAAACAGATGTTTCTGCACATTTATCGAGGTCCAGATAAAAAACTGTTTATCTAGCCTGAGCACTTCTTGGTCTGTCACAGAGTTCTGTCAGAAAGGACGGCTGTGATGTAGTTTCGATTGGAACGGCCTCTGTGGCCCGGGTGGTTAGACATTTTTGGGGGACGTCACCGTTGGTGTCGGGGAATTTATCAGACCAGCTAAGTAGAACCTGCACAGCACAGAGAAACGTCTATCTCCTCTTTCATCGGTGGGAGTTTTCCCCTCATTGCTGCTGCGCTGACTCAGCTCCATAATCATCTACAGACCAGAGAAATCAGTGACCCAGCATGCCTCGCATATCCACTGCAAATCAGTTACTGTGTAATCAGTTACTGTGCGCACAGTAACTGATTACTGTGCGCACAGGATTGTTTTGTCTTTCGTGAAGGAAGTGCCCTTTCTTTTGGGTTAATTTTCTTTGATTTGGATGAAAGTTTTCATTCTTGTCATATTACTGTTTTTCTACAATTTTTTATTTTTCAGGTATTTGCATTGTTATGAGTATGAGCTTTTACAATACTAAAAATGTATGTGCATATCTAAAAAAATAAATTATTGTTGCCACAATGTGGCTAACCACCATCAACGTGTGAACGACTCTTTCAAAGTGTTTAGGTAGTGTAGATGGTTTGTTTCGCTTTTCTCTGCTTAGGAAGGGATATTTTATTGGAGATATAAAAAGTGAAGACGGTTGTGATTGAGGGAGTTAACTGACAGTTACTCAGGCTAACAGCTACTTGAGCTAAGCGCTACTCAAACCAGCAACTACTCAACCTTAAATGTAATTCAGCTAACATCAAATTAAATGGGCTTCTACTCAAGCTAACAAGAAATAAACCCCAGCAAACAACTACCTAACCTAAGGGCTAATAAGGCTAACAGTTACTAAAGCTATTTAAGCTAACTACTACTGAAGCTAGCAGCTACTGTCACTAAAACGTTTCTATGCTAACAATTACTGAGGTAACAGTTGCTAAAGCGCTAAGCTAACAACTATCTAGGCTAAGTTTTACTAATGCTAAAATCTACCTATGCTAACAGCCACCTAAAGTAACAACTACTAAAGCTAAAAGCTACCCAAGTTTACAGCTATGTAAATATAAAGCTCCTATTCCGAAAGGTTAGTAAATATAACAACCACTAAAGCTAAAACCTAACAGCAATTCTACCTTTGCTAAGAATTGATTAGCTACTACTCAAGCTAAAGGCTATTCAACCCAAGAACTATGTAAGCTTAACGGCTGACATCTGAAGCTAAAGGCTATTTAAGCTAGCCACTCAGTGTAGAGACTCTGGGCTAATCACAGACCTGGTGGCTGCAGTGGCCTCCTTGTTGTGAGTGATTAAAAGTGGAACAGTTGTAAAGCCAAGCACTTGATCCATGTTGTAGTTGATAAAGTTGCTTAATATTTTTTTTCCTTCTTCTGAAAGCAAACATGACGTGTGTAGAAAGAACAATTGGAAAACATTTTCTGATTCTAAGAAGAATTGCTCTCATTTTCCCACACCAAATTGCAGGCAACTCTGAAGAAAACCAGCTTTGGAAAAGAAAAGAATGGCTTTGGAAGAGATTTCAGCCTCTCTGGGAGTTCCTCTGTTTTACTAAGGGCTTAGTGCTTTCACAGCTTCAGCTTGGGCCTATTCGTGTTGTCAGCTTTGACAAATTACACTCAGGCTTTTTCCAATGTCAAATATCACCCTACAGCTAACTGGCATGTCCGGAATGCCTCAGTGGACACACACGCCTCTCGTTCATCGCGCCAC
Organism: Poeciliopsis retropinna; assembly: GCA_010277075.1. NCBI lineage: Eukaryota > Metazoa > Chordata > Actinopteri > Cyprinodontiformes > Poeciliidae > Poeciliopsis > Poeciliopsis retropinna. The sequence continues at coordinate 1,447,869 of VMRM01000037.1, read as the reverse complement.
CAAATCAAGCAGAAGAATTTACTACTGTCCAGAAGAAATATTAGACAGAGCTCTTGGGCAGACGCCGTTTTCAGTTCTATGTCTGCAGCTAAAGGACGGGGTAGTTCTTCCTCTTCCATGCAGGGGTTGAGGTTCCTCCAGCTGTGCTGCTGCGTTTCAGGCCTCGCTGCACTGAAAGTCCGTCCATTAGAGCTACAGACAAAACATTATTCCTTAAAGCTTCTCCAGAGAGACAGAGGGTAGACTATTTACACCACACAGCCTCATGTAGGCCACTGCACTTCTGGTACAAATCATGCTTCATGTGGGATTGTAGACGTCTTTGCTTCTTCTGATCATCATACTGAAACCTCATGATTCGTATCTAAAGCTGGAATATATGCAGGTGGTTTTACCTCCAGTAATGTCTGCTTAGCTGATGAATTAACGGGCTTTTATCTGACTTTACGCAATAAAATAAATACAACTGAGCCTTCACCGATTAGCTTAATGACCACGGGGGAACAGGTCCAATTATATATGAAACTTCAACATTTTATGAGAAGTCCACATATATATCAGTTTCTATGGCCCCTCTAATTATCCCGTGGTGGTATTTCTCAACTATATGCTATTTACATATTGCGATAAATTGATAAGACAACAAGCTTAAATTTGTCTTTTACAAAACGAAAACAACTGACCAGTTTTTCTGCTTCCTTCGTTCCTTGCAACTTTTTTTTCATGAAATGTAAACAGAAAGGGAGTGGCGTCAGATTTCTCATGGTCCATTTTTCCTGCTAGCGCTAGGCTAACACTAGCATTTGTTGTGGTTGATTTTACCCAGAATCCACTTCTGGCGTTCTCATATTCAAACCACAGCAGAGTTCATTTCAACCGAACCGATACCGAGGTTTGTAGGTGGGTCAGAGTTCAGAGATTATTAATGCCTCCCGAATCGGACCGGACTAAAGCGGTTCAGTTTGGACTCCAGCGGCCTGAACTGGGCTCGTGTGAATCCACCCTCACTTAAACATCTGTGTGCTGCCCAATTTAAGTTTTATTGTGACTGGATCGTGCTGCTCTGAAGATAAACTCGCTGTGGCTGTTTTTCCTTCGACACCATTTTGGTGCAACCCGTTTTGGAAAGATGCCTCGTTTCTTCCCGGGACATTGGCAACGCTGATCAGACGTTAGGGGGAATATTCTCACAGGTCACCGGAGAGTGAACATGTGTGTGAATGACGTTACTTTGTTTGAAATCTGTGCCAGGACAGATTTCAAACAAAGATCCACACAGGATACGATCCCGCCGCCTCCTGATGGCGACTCGGGTTGTTTTGGAGAGAAAAACCCACAACAGCAGATTGAAGATGAAGAATACAAACATATTAAATAGTTGTTCTTTGGTAAGGTCAAGTATTTGTTGCTCTGCCTTCAGAAACAGTTCATTGAAACGTTAACATTAAACTTTGACTATTACTCTGGCAGTAAGTGTATTTTTTGTTTTCTCTTTTCCAGAAGATATTTTTGAATTTAAAATCATCTGAAACACATTTAGTGAAATGACTGACAGCTTAAGAAATGTGTTTTTACAGCCTCTAGGCTCATTTTCAGAATTAGGTATGAAAGCAGTTGACGCGTCCATTTCATCAGTATCTTTCTTTAATTTCACATGTATGTTTTAAATAAGCAGCCTGTCAAATGTGTTCAATCTGCGTGGGTCTGGTCGAGACTTTGGTCTTCTTTTAGCAGCACTGTCTTGTTTTAATCATCGAATTACATGGAAGGACAAGAAGGCAGATGTCCAGAGAATAATTAGGGAACTTTGGTTGAACTTTACCTCAACAGGACTGAATATTTGAAGTTTTTCTCTGGTTCAGCTGCAGAGCAGAACATTTGATAATATCCCAGGAGCTCGGTGGAGACCGGAGGGCGGGCGGTGGCTCCGTTTCCTGCTCTTCCGCTGCTCACCGACATCCTCTCCCACCGTGAGGTCAGAAGGTTGCATCACTTCACGTCAGCCACAACATGAACACCTCAGCGCTGCGCTTGATAAGATGATGGCTTTTATCAGCCGAAGAAATCCTGCAAAGTATAATGGCATACGTTGTGCATGTGAAGTCGGCAGCTTTATTTTTCCATAGTTAAGAAACAGTGATTCAGGCTGATTGGGATGTTTTTCCTATAATAAGGTATAAAGTGTTTCCAACTGAGCTTTGAATGTTCCTGTTCTTTAGGCTGGAACTACCTGGTGGTCTCAGTTTGGTTGGGGACCAAAACTGCAACATTTGTTACAATTTTCTATTTAGCAAAGTAACAGTAACTAAACAATTACTGCTAATATTAGCCTTATTTACAGTTAGCTGAAACTGCTGTTGGTATTTGTTCCTGTTGGGTTGAGAAGGCATCAGAAGTGTTTTAAAGGTGTTTTCCCTCCTGACAGTCTGGTAGATTATGTTCAACTGGGAACCAAAACTGTAACACCTTCCATCTCCAGCTGCTGTTTCTCTTCCTCTCTGCTCCAAGTCAAACCAACCAAACCGTTTGAGCAACCGGTTCCCCTCCTCGCCTGAGGGGGCGCTGCCTGCACCAGGAACCACTGACGAAAATCAACTGATACTTAGAGCAACTTCCTCTAAATATACATTTTTGTTTATATACATTTTGCTGCCACATTTTAAAGGTTGGAGGATTTCTCTTTTGTCTTTGGCTAATAATCACGCTAGGCTAGCATGTTTGTTTTGGTTGCATTTACCCAGAATGCCCTGCGCTGTGGTCTGTTTCCTGCTTTTGGAGCGATCTCCAGACAGAGATACGACTTCTGTCTTTCCAGCGCTGGTTTTCTTCTTGCCACTCTGCCAGTAAAGCCAGATTTGTTGCCCAGTTGACTAATAGCTTCCTGTCAGTTGAGCATCTCTGCTGCCCATCCTGTCAGGTTCGATTCCTGTCCTCTGACCTCAGGATGTCACTCTCTGCTCCTCAAATATTCCTAACGCTCTCACACTTTCTCTCTGTAATGTTTGTTCTTAATATATATTATTACAACCGTATTTATTCTGATGCGGGACTTTAAGTTTAGGATCATTTCTGGATCATGTCAGTGTGAATTATTAGTGAATTGGGCCAAATTGGTTTATTGCAGGCATTAAAAGTGGTCACCTTAAATTCGTGCTCCCAAGCACTACAAACTCTCCTTTAAAGTGGGAACAAAATAATCCACCTCCGTAATGAGCACTGAGAGGTCAGATCTTCTGCCAGAGGAATGTTCACTCCCAGCCCATATTTATTCAGTAACTACGCTAAAATAAAACCAGTTTTACTGTCGGCATCGAACACTTGGGGTGTTTACCAGTAAACTTTGGCAGTAATTGGTGTTTGTCTGCTGGTTGTCCATGGGAACTTAGAGGGCAGATTCAGGTCAAACGGTCAGGCCTTGTGTGAATTTCTTCCTTGTTAATTTTACTGATGGCTGCACCGTCCTGGTCAACTGTTATGATGTTAGCAGAGAAGCTCACAGTGTGGAAGAATCAGTGTTTCACACCTTTAATAGTCATCAATGTTTTGGTTAATGAAACTTGTGTTTGGTCCTTTAGGGTTTTTTATGATTTTGTGCAAATTTTTTACATTTGTTTAATTCTCTAATATTTTACCTAAAACTGCCTCTGTGCCCTCTATGGGTTGAACAGTGGTACTGCAGCTGAATTTTTCTTGTGGTCCCAACAGTCCAGTTTGGCTGATGTCTGTGTAACATTCTGATATAAAACATCACACAACATGACCAACATTGGTAGGACATGCAGCGTTTCAGTGTCGGCAGTCTGAACGGTCGCGTCTCATTTATCTGACTTTTATGTGATTGAACTGAAACATGCATCATAGTTCTGCACCAGAGGAATCCAGACATGTAAAACTTTCTTATCTTTCTGGTCTTAGATGATCTGTCTGCTCCCATCCATGCCTACGTTACCAGCGCCTCATCATTAGCTGTGAGGTCATAAACGTTCACACAGAAATCTAGCATAAACAACCACGCAAGAAAATCTGCATTCAGCAAAACATCCGCATCAAGGCCTGCAGTGTGAACGCAGCCTCAGATTAACAGAGTGGAGTTGAGGTGTGCAGCGGCCGCATCCCTCCCATGGCTCATTCTCGCTCTGATTTCTGGTCACAGATTCCTCCATTTCCTCCAATGTTTGGCTTTGACATCAATCGATGATCCATTTGCACCTTCTAGCATAAAAACACTGATGAAGGTGATGTGTAAAGTTATTAAGATTATTCTATATTTTCTAATCTCTTTCGCGACTCAAAACTCGAGTCCTTGTCGTCCACAAGGTGGCGCCATTTTAAGCTCAGACTGGACGTTTCCTCAGCAAAGTGAAGCATGTGAGAGTTTCCTGAGAAAACACAGAAAGCTAAATATGTTCTTTAATAACCATCAAACTGGTGCTGCTTCATGTTCTGGGAAATCTTCCTTTATCTGCCTCCATCTCTGTCTTTGTGTCAGCCTCCGTCTGATCTGCTTCCCTGGAAGGAGAAAACGCACGTTCCGCCACGCTGCTGCTTGGGGGGTTTAGGTGGGTACGGTTGCATTTTTAGCCCGTGACTCACTGCTTTTATGAAACAGTGATGTCATCGCTGAATGCCGCTATCTGATTCAAAGCGCGCAGCGTTCTCTCTCCAGCCGCTCCCCGGCTTCCCTCTGCTGCAGCTGCAGCCTGCGTGCTCCAGGCCCAGATGGTCTGATTTAGGTGGCATGCTGCGGGACGGAGCGACTGCAGAGGTGCGGCAGACAGCAGGGATTGCCTCACAGAGAAAACACGTTTTCTCTCCAGAAGCTGGGTCAAAGTTCATCTCATGGGCCATGCATGAGTTCCTTGGCAGCAGCTGTGTTTACGTGATGCGGGAGCTTTTATCTCGCCCGTATGTTTCGGAGCAAAGCTGACGGCCGGATCGGTTTGAGCGCCGCCTGGGACGACGGTGATGGGAATCGCCGCTGATTTATCGTCTCCCCGCTGCTGCTGTTCAAAGCTGTGAAAACCCAGAAGAGCCGCAGGTTCAGCTGCTGGAGGATGATGCGTCAGTGGGATCAATGGGAGTAATGGGAGCAGTGGGATTTGCATTAAATGCAGCAGGACTCAGCCTGGTTCTGTTCACAGCAAAAAAATAAAAACCAACCAGACGCTGCAGTGAGGGAGGTGAGAGCAGCCGCTCAGATAAACCGATAAATATCTACCCAAACAACCAATTTAAAAATAAATACAACTTAATTATAACAAGGTTAAAAATAACATTAAAAATATTATGATAAAATTAGAAATAATTAAAAATACATATATATTTTTTAAAGAGCTTATTAAAGTTCAAAATAATTTATTAAAGTAAAACTTACATAAAAATACATTTGAAAAAAAGAATTTAATCATAAGAGATGTTAAAAACCTTTGATGTTTCCTTCAGATGTTATTTTCTTCATGATTTCTGAAAGCAGCCTCTGATTTCTGGTGTATTGAACATGTTGGTTCTTCAGCTTTGTGTTTCTCAGGTTTTTAAAAAGTTACATCAGGACAATAAACGTCACCGGACGCATTTATGATACTGGAATCCATCAACGTTTCGACTAAATACAAACAGCAGATTCTGAATTTCTTCCTGATAAATAACGGTTGCTTTGAAAAGTCTTAATTTTCCATAAAGTTTTGTTGACGCTTCCAGACCTTTGCAGACGATGATCACACATTGTTAGGTGCATCCTGTACCCTGCACAGCTCGCAGTCATGGCTCTGTCTCTGGCAGGAAATGTTTGCACAATGAAGAATGTTAGGCATGAAAAGACCCGAACATATGGAGGAAGTACTTCAGAACCCTCCCTGTTCCTCTTACAGAACCTCAGGGTCCGCTGGTGACTGTCATGTTGTTTTCACCCACTAGATATGAAAGTTATGCAACCAGCTGAATGTTCAGCCCCGTTTATGTCCAGATGAATATTAATATAGAACACAGCTGGACTGTGTTATGTGTATATACATACATACATATATATATATATATATATATATATATATATATATATATATATATATATATATATATATATATATGCATATGCTCTGGTTGTTGCTGGTTCTGTTCGTAACCTTTCAGCCACAGGAAGGTCCGTTTTGGTGGCATCTGTCCTTTTTGCTTTTAGTTGGATGATAGTTATCAAAATGTTGTTTTGAGATATTCCATAAATATAATGGTTAAAGCATAATAATGCAAGGAAACATCCTCAAAGATCAATAAACTTTATACTGTAGTGAATATTTACCACTGGAACGTTTTAAACTAAACAACAGAAACACCAAAAAATGAATTATGACTCTAAAGAAAAACTAAAGACTTTTATCATCCAGTTTTTGGTAGAAAGTGAGGAACGATAAAACCTGCAAATGGAATTTGTTTTATTTCGTCGTGCAATTAATTGATTAATTGCGCATCATGACAGGCCTAATCAGAACCTCTGAGTCGATTTGGAATGGGAGCTTTACTGTGAGACCGTGAGGTCACTGGGTTTCATCAGCCAACATTTCAATGCGTTCAGATCCGAGGCCGTGGCTCTGCCGGGTTGGGAAGAGGTTCTGCCCCAAGTGGAGAGTTGAAATATCTCGGGACCTTTGTTCGGGAACAAGAGGGAAATGCAAACAGAACGATTAATCTGCTCATGTCTGCATTAACTTCCTCTCAAAGAAGCCTTAATTTTATCACTCAGGTCTTCAACTGATGTGCAGAAAGTTGATTTTTCACCTGGAGAACAGGGACCGGATCGATCTACTCTGCTTCTGTGCCCCAATGAAGCCACCTGAAGAAAAAAGCGTGAGAAGTTGAGTCTTAATTTAGACGTCCATCAAAACGATGAGCCAAAATCTGACTAGAACCATTTTGTCCGGTCGTAAATTCAGTCTATTTACAGATGTTAAGTTTCCAAATCCTAAGTTATTCACCTTTTGGGAATCAAGAGTTTGTGCTTTGGCCTTGAAGTACCTACCAAATGTGTTTTTAGTTACTTTGTAGGAGCTCTGGGACCGTCCTTTCCCACGGACGCAGATTCTCAGTTGCAGAGTTTTCTTATCAAGCTGCAGCTGTTTGAGCAAAAAAACAGTTTTTATCGTTTTAGTGTCGGGAAGCAGGGCAGCTTCTTCTGAACTTATTAAATGTGGACATCCTGATGATTTCTCTTGCTGTGGTTGGACCCGTTTCTTTGAACCGGCGAGGTAAACGGGAGGCCTCCACTGATTTAACGTCCTTAATAAAATGTCATTTCAGATCTTTATGGATGTAGTTGAGAGAAGAGGAGGGGGATGTTCGGAGTGGAAACCACACCCGGGCCAGATGTTGACAGGCCATACGTCCCGTCTGCAACGCGGGCGTGGCGCTGCTCTTCCAGCCTATTGATCAGTTGTGTTTTCTCAGACTCCATTCATGGAGAAATTGGAAGCAGCTGCTCCGTCTGACTCCTCTGCAGAGATGTTTGCACGAGGCGTGTTCTGGGAGTCGCTGTGAATGTCTCAACCACGCTACCTTGGAAACTCTGAGCAGATGTTTGGAGTTCTGATCCGATCCGATGGCTGGAGCAGAGACAGGTCGAACTCTGGTCCTCCTACAAACCCGGGTCTCAGTTTGGTTGAGGTGAACTCTGGTGCGGTTCAAACGGATGTCAGTGTCAACCGGATCAAAGCAAGAAGTGAACTATAGCACAAGGCATTCTGGGTAAATACAACCAAAGGAAACGAGCTAGCTTAGCGCTAGCTGGAGAAGTGGCTAGTGGTCTTTAGCCAAAGACTAAAGGGAAATCCTGCCACTGCTAAAATTTGACACCTCTTCTTCAGAGGTTTTCCTGTTTTGTTCCTGGTGCAGCGCCCCCACAGGCGAGGAGGGTAACAGGTTAGCATTAGTTTCAGAGTTTTCCCCTGCTAAGCCTGGTGGGGGCGCTGTGACAGTCCACCAGAGGCCCCCCATATTTTTGTTGGATTTTTTTTTTTTTACATTACAAAAATTCATTGGTGCAAGAGCAGGACCTTTAATTTGGAAATATTAGCGTGTGAGGAAGGAACAGCGCAACTCACATGTCGACTATAAACCTAGCTTAATATGTCTTGACTGCTGCTGGTGTATAAAAACCCTATTTATACTAAACAAATGATGCTTAGTCTGTTGGGGCTTTGGATGGGCCGCCAGGCTTGTAACGCTCTGGGGAAACAGTGTTTGACTCAGTGGAATCACAGCAGCTGGAAATGGGACAAACGTTCCAGTTTACCAAACCAGCAGGTGTGAAAACGCCCTAAATTTCTGACCTTTTTAGCATCTTCTGAATTTTTAGTAAACAGAAAAATGCTTAAAAAGTTATGACTGGCATCAATGTGAAGCGTAGGAGTTGATTTGTTTACTTTCAAACCTCCTAGTGAAGCAGAAATGATTTAATGTGAAACTCTGTCTGATCTGAGACCAGAGCAGGACTTCCTGCCACCTCTGAACCGATCCAGTCGGTTTCCTCTGAGTCTTGCTGCATCGCCAACATGTCAGCTGAGACTTTATGTGTAAAACCGCAGAATGCATTTAGGGAAAATAATCTTTTTACTTATTTTAGTCCTGAATATAAATGTCAATGCTTCAGAAGTTTAATTTCATCCTTAAATAGTTTCTGATGACACAAAGCTTTGTGTTTTTGCACTGTTTTAATTTTAGATTTATTTTACAAATATTATACATCTTTTATTCTCTATAAAACTGCAAAACACATCTGGAGAATTTACAATTTTAAAATAGTTTAAAATAGTAAACTACACATTTTGGTATTGTTTTAATGAAATTGTATTTATTTTTAAATAAGTTTAATTCTAAACAAATATGTTTGTTTGCATTATGTGAATTTAACATTTATTTTAAAACAATTTTAATGAATTTTTTATTACATTGCAGTGTTACTTTAAATTTTTAAAATTTATTATAAAATATGTATAATTTTGTATTGTTTTTCTGTAATTTCATTCATCCATTTAAAAACACATTTTTTATTTGCATTGTTTTGTTGATGAAAACCCAGAATGTCCTGAATATTTGTGTAGTTGGGTTTTAAGAGGATGAAACTGAACTCTGGATCCTCGGTGCCTTTCTGACCCTCAACCTGCAGCCAGAAGCAGAGCGTTTGTTGAGAACGACGCCGTCCTTCCTGATGCAGGCGTCTCCAGCCATCGCCTGCCTTAGCAGAGCCCAGATTCCTGTTTATTCCTCGCTGAGAGCTTGGGAGTGATCGCTTGTATCCTTGCGTGCTGGATTCTCTGCGGCTTTTTCAGCGAGAACAGTCAGAGATGCCAAGTTTAAATCTTGCCAAGTAGAGGAGTCATAAATTACCATCCATGCGACGCTCAAGCACTTCCTTGTAGATTTCCATCCCGATACTTAGTGGTTTTATTGCTTATCTGTCTCTTCCCTTTGGCAAACATCTTCCCAATAATATTTACAACTGTGACGCTCTGACGTGGGCTTCTCTTCCTCCGTCCTTCTTGTAAATGTGCTGTTTAGGTTAGGAGCGACACCGACTCGTGGGCGAACGGCGACGTCGCATGAGTCTCTCAAACAGCTTTAATCGAGTGCAGCCTTAGTTTTGACAGGAACACAAATTCTGTTTTTCAAACTTTCAGTTCTGCAGCAAAAACACTAAACAGTCATCAGCTAATGGAAGCAGAGGACCGGTTAGCGGACCTGTTAGTGGACCGGTTAGCGGACCGGTTAGCGGACCGGTTAGCGGACCTGTTAGCGGACCGGTTAGCGGACCGGTTAGCGGACCGGTTAGCGGACCGGTTAGCGGACCTGTCCGAGGTACAGAAACAGTTCAACAGTCTTTCTCAGACTGGTGGTCTGTGGGAGGTACTGCATGTGAACATCTGTTTATTTGCCGTGATGAGCTAAAAGTGCTACAGTTAGCTTATAAAAGGTTCTGTTTCTAATATTGGATTATTGGCTTAAGATCAGGTCACTGAAAGGAAAATGGTGGAAATTTTCTACTTATTTTTGAACATTATTACAACAAATCTTAATGCAATGCGGCTGTAACGAAGCTTTGAGCAGCACTGCGCCCCACGCTCACTAACTGCATCCTAACACCTAAAATCAAACTATTTATATTGGACTGAAAGAAATGTTTGCTTTTGCCAAAGCAGCTCCAGTCTTTTTCTTTCTTACAAATTGTCCTAAAACATTATTAGTTCACACAAAGAACCGTTTTGATTTCCATGTGTTTTCCGTTATTGGAGAGTTTGGAGTCCAACTTGCATAATCTGTAAACAACTCAAAACGCCTCAGTAGATTTGTTCCTGGTTTTATTGTGGCCAGTCACATTTATAACAAAGTGCCATCCTTCACATTAAGAGCCACAAAGACAATGAGTTAAGGCTGATGTTTCAGGTTCTACATGTTTAGATGTTGTTACTTCAGTGACCTGTGAGCGTTTGCTAAATTAGGAAAATGATTCTCAGCCGGAAAACGTTTCCGAAACCCTGATTTAGAGGGAAAAATTGACCAGGGTGAGGTCAAAGTCTGAAGAAACTGAGAACTCAAGTCATCTCCAATGGTTGTAATAAAGGCATAATTGGAGAGTAAAAGGAGAAAGCAGTAGAATAATCCTGTAGCAGCATCTTTTCATGATAGTCTGAGCAAAACAGATCAGATTTTTAGAAATGACCCAAACCGCTTGGATGTGGGATTCTACATGTGACCTGAGTCTGAACGGCCGACCTGGACTGAGCTGATACTCGATAAACATCAATATTCTGCGTCTGCCAAGAACAGCAACAGCAACATGGCAGACAGCAACAGCAACATGGCAGACAGCAACAGCAACATGGCAGACAGCAACAGCAACATGGCGGACAGCAGTGAGGGCCAAATTGTTCTTGTTTCATCAGGTTCCAGAGACATGCTCCATTATTAGTGTCCAGGCTTACTTCCACTGAGCATGCTCAGTACATATGACATCACTACACATACGGGAAACCAGAACCAGAACCTGGCTCGGTACCAGCGACTGTCTGGTGGTTTGAGAAGACGAAGCAGAACTGAACCAGCAGAACTTTCCATGTTAAAGTAAGAAGTAAATAGCAGGAGAGGCGTTTCCTGGTGAGCGTGGTGCCGTGTTTGACCCGGATCAATCAGAAGAAGAGTTGAGGGGAACCAGGACTTCACAGAGAGGTTCCTCCAAACTGGGATGAAAAAGTCCAAAGGTCCAGTTTGAGTTTGGTGGTGCTGTTGGTTTTCCAGGTGACTCCATGATCAAATTTTAGTTTTCAGTTCTGAAAAAGAAACCAAACCCGATCACAATGTTCTTTATCTTCTCTCGGTTTTTCTCCAGAGGAGAAAACTTTATCTTCCCTCCATCTTGGTGCTTCACAGCCAGGATTTTCTCACAGTGGATCTGTGTGAAAACCGCTGGAAAATGTGAGCCGAGGAGGAAAGAGCTGTGCTGAACATCAGAGGGTGTTCACCGCCCTGACGGACGTATCCTCCGTCCTGCTTTCAACACCAGAGGTTCAGAAGTTTAATATATTGTTTTTAAAGCCGTCTTCCTTTCATCTCATGAAAGATGGCTTCGGTGTCCCAATTAGGGGCCGTGTTATGATAAGGTGTGGCTGCAGCAGCCTTCTTGCTTCCAGCTTATCCTTTTTCCTGTGATTCCATGTTTCCAGAATAAAGCAGCAGCCGTCCACCTCACACTAAACTTTAAGATGTGGTCTGTTGGGATTTTACTCTACAGACTCTTTTACCTTCACACGCCTTTAAAAAGCAGAGGCCCTTTGATCCTGGGCTTAATTACCACCCATATATATCTCTGCAAAAGGGGGAAGCAGGCAGGAGGGTTGGGAAGTCCTGCAGAGTCCACAGCCAACCTGACGGATCAGAGGAGCTTCCTGTTGGGTGGAGGGAATATTAACAATTAAACCTTCACTTTTGAAAATAAACAGAAAATAAAGGAGAATATGAAGACTGGCAGACTGGGCTAAACCACAATCATTACGTTGGTTCTTAAAGGGTCCACAACTGGTTTTAACAGACTTTATTTGAGAAACATTAAAATGTTAAAAATACTGTTGAATGTTTAGCGTTTATGCATGTTACACAATGTTGCTAATGCTTCAATGTATTCTGAATAAATGGCGTATGCTAGGCGCTAAAGTGTTAGCTAGCTCTCTCCAGCCAGAACACTGGTTTTTGGGCAGTAATGTTTTGAGCGTTTGGTTTGAACCTGAGTGCATCAAAACAGAAGAAAATGTAGAAATGATGAGGGGAATGAAGATGAGGAGGACTTAATGGAGGAAGAGGGAAGAGTTGACAAGGTTAACATCTGGATCAAAACCTTTTCAGAGAAATCACTCCAGTTCTTATATTATCTGCCAATTTGTTTTTATGTGCATTAGCTTCTGCTAATAGTGCAAGCTGCAGCTAATGGCGTTAGCTTCTGCAAAAGTGTTAGCTTCTGCTGTCGGTGTTATTGCTAGGGAATTGTGTTATCTCTAATTAATGGCATTAATTTACAAGTGGCGTTGGTTGCAGTTAAAAAAGTTATTGTTAGCTAATCATAATGGCGCCTGCTGATGGCAGTAGCTCTGGCTAATGGTGTTAGCCCTTACCAATGGCGTTAGTTCACTAATGCCAGCAGAAGCTGTTAGTTCTAGCTAATGGTGCTAGTTCATGAAAATTGCTTCAGCAAAAGCTGGTGTGCTAAACGTTTTCAAAGTTAGCAAATCTGCTAAATAGCTAAACGTAAAATTAGCTCTGCTATTAGCGGAAGGTTCCATAAAACACCAGAAAGAAGGCGTTTGGGGGAAATTCAGCAAACCGTTTCCAGTTTGTACCTGCTGCTCTGTGTTAGAGGCTGGTGGATGATGGACGTGTGGATCTGCTGTTCTTACCTCATCACTTTAAGTTATAAGACCTCATCCTCTGCAGGACGCAAATAAATACCAAACTGAGCATTCATTAGTAGGACCAACATGCACAACAGATTATCAGGATAAAAACCTGAAAATGGAATGAGTTCGAGCCTTCACCAAATACTGGGGTTTCTGTTTTGCTTTTGGTGCGATATTATGGACAAACGGACTAGTTCTGTTTTTGGTTGGGTTAAAACCAGATTGATTTGGACTGGAAGGGAGATTAAACAGTTATTCTGTTTATTTGTCTCAGAATTCATCCAGAAATATAGATGTAGGGAAAGCTAAAACTTCTAAACAGAAAATCGAGATAAATGTTTTCGGAGGTGTCAAAAACGCTGAAACGCTAAGCTAATAATTAGCTTTATTCTTAGCGAACATTGATTAAATGGGTAAGGCTGAACTGGAGATTTTTACACGAGTCATGTGGCAAAATGAATGAAATAAATGATTTTCTACATGACCTGGATTTAACCTGAATGAATTTCATCTGAACTGCCCCTTTAACTCAGTGTTATAAACTAGGACTCTGGTTGTTTAAATAACTGGATTTTCTTGTTTTCTTCTAATATGAGTGGAGTTGGTAAAACTGGTTTGGACTCCCATTGAATGAACTGATTGGAAAGTTTTACTGGGAATAAACTGGAACAAAAATGAGCATCTTTAAGTTTCTCCATGTGAAAGAGCCAGATTTATTTTCATTCAGGAAGTATTTTTGTTGCGTTTTTATAGAGAAATTAGTTCAGATGTTTTGAAAAGACAAGTGAAATATGAGGTTTAGAAATTGGGGTTCTGTGGAGCTGTTGTTATTCATCAGTATCTTACCAGCAGTGGCTGCAGCTCTTCGTTTGAAGAGATTCACGCTAACGTTGTCTGCTATCTTAAACCAACTTCTGGATTTCAGATTTTCCATCCAAAGGTAAAAATCTGATTTTTAGATAAGGTCAAAGGTGATCAATAAGTGATCAGCAAGCCCATTTAATTCAATTTATTAACAACCTCATGAAAAATGACCCTGTTTTCATAATTATTGACCTCAATTCAAATTTGTGACAGTAAAGTTTAATTCAGTTTAATTTATCTTGCACCATTTTACAAACACTATAATATCCTCAATTAATTATTAAAAGTAGTTTAAAAGGTTTCTATCTAATGAAACTCAGTGTCAAGTCATTGACTTTCAGCATTAATAAAAACTTTATTTAATCTTACTGTTTTATAACAATAACAATGTTTTTCAGAGTTTTTAAAATCGTATCAGAATATTAACACAAATGTTTCATTACAGAGAGAATGTAAAATAATTCAGATACAAACATAAAATTCACACAACAAAAACAGCAACAATGTAAGAACAAAAGGAAAATGCTACTTGCTAGCTGCTGCCATTAGCGCCATCTTGCTGGTTGCCATGGCGACGCCGTCCTCCATCTCTGTTGTGACTTTATAACAGATATTTTCCAGCCTATTCCTGAATTTTCCCGGCTCTGGAAGCTGACAGAAGATCCAGATGAGTCTAATTGGCAGATTTAACCACATCTAGACGTAAACGTCCCAGTAAGTTATAGTCAGGTTCTTCTGAAGCCAGACTGAACCGAGGGCCACATCCAGCAGAACCAGAACCAGAACCATGATCCGACCAGCCTCCTGCTGCTGGACGCCGCCTTCTCTTTCTCCCCATTCCTTTCTGACGTTCCATTTTTCATCCTGGTTTTGTTTTCATATTTCTCCTTCTTTCATCGCCGGTTCCTCTTCACCTTTTCCCCCCAGCTTCTATCCATCAAACACCTTTTCTTCTGCTGGAACACATTTTTTCATTCTTCAGCATAAATCACTCCACTCTCGCCTCACTTAGTTTTGTTTGACGTTTGGAAACGTGGAAGAAACAACGAACAGCGCCGACCTCAACGAGCCTATGGCCGCAGAGAGACGAGAGGCGGGAAGGAAACCCAAAAATCCAACTCAAGTCAAAGTGAAAAGTACAGGCTGTTGTTGCTGTTGCTGCTGCAGCTGCTGCACTTGTTCAATTGATATGACAGCGCCTGTCAATCAGGTCAGTGGGTTTGTTGCAATTTGTCCCGAAGTGAACAGTAAACATCCCTGAGCTGGAGGACAATGTTTTTGGGTCTACCATTGCTGAGATCATAGAGATTTGGTAGAAAATAATCAGAATAAGTGTTAAAAAAGTTGTCAGTGGGGGACATGCAGAAGGCAGGTTTACACAGCATATTGATGGAGAAATGGACTTTATTACATTCCTGGAAAACTGTAAAATTCGGAGAAATGCTTGCAGCATCATGAACAGCTGAATACAGAGATGGATGTTATTAAACCACCGAGTTGGTCTGAAGGTTTGTCCTCATTGGTGTGAAGCACCAGTTAGACAACCAGGAGACTGTCAGCTCTTCAGTTCGCCAAAGCGGCTATCTTTGCGGGGACTTTCCATTGACTTCCATTCATTTCCTCAGCCTAAACCTTACCCTTACCCTTATCCTAACCCTAACCATTACATACCCAACCCTAACCACATCGACAGCTTTCTCATCTCCTTGGGCACGACCAGTGGACGAGGGGGCTGCGGACAGCGTGCGGCGGCCAGTGCATTACCTTCAACTCCCCAGTTTCAACTGCCCAGTCGACGGACGAGGTGGAGGGAGTTGTCGAGAAAACATTTTACCCACCTAACCAAAACTCAATTCACACCTTAGTCCTAAATCTGACCCCTGACCCGAAAACAGTGTTTCCCCTTGTGGGGACCAGGCTTCGGTCCCCACAACGTAGGATGTGTCAGGAAGGTCCCCACAAGGTATTAGAAACAAACGCACAGACACACACACACCCACACACACACACACACACACACACACACACACACACACACAAAGTTCATAAATCAGCGACCTGCCAGAACCACTGTGTGGAAAAAACTATTTTACCAAACTCTGTCAGGTGAAATCACTCAATCAGGTTGATTGATGAATTGCTCAACACACAGAGCTTATAGGACAACCAATACTGAAGCAGGTCTGGGTGAAAAGCTGCCAGGCAGAGACAACACTTGAGTTTTATACCAAGGATAAGGAATTCAAAACAAGGGGCGAGACCGTCTGGTTCTGATCCAGCTGTAGAAAACAACTCCCAGCCTTGTACATGCAACCCGAAAGGTTGTTTTGGTGAGAGTTCGCAAGCATTTTATCACGCAAACGGTAAGAAGCTCAGGCTGGATCCAAACTGATCTTAGAACCACGGGAGGATCCAAACTCCTCGTTCATTTTTAGCTCACAGAAAAATCGCCAAATTTCCAGAAGTAAACCGACTAGTAAGATTTAGGCTTTGGCTCCAGGACTCGCACAGACTGGCTACGTACAAGACAGTTTGACACAATAGACCTTTTTTTCTCCTAAATGTTAATAGTAAACAGGGTTAGATGATAAAAAAATTTTTTTTAATTATTCTTTTCTAGTTTACTTAAGGGAAAATCTCAAGACTCACATAGTGTACAGCAGGGGGCGCCCTGTGCTCAGATACTGTTAACTGTCCAAAGTACGCACAATATGCCGAGGATGAATAGATATGACAAAAATCACGACTGGTCAAATATTTGGAACATTAAAAAACAAAAAAAAAAATTATTTCAGCGCATCATCAGGTTACGGCGCAGCAGCGCCACCTGGAGGCTCTAAAACCAAAAGGCAGATTATATTTGCTGCATGTTCCACAAATTGTGCGACAAAATGATTGTTTGAGTGGACAGAAAACCAGCCAGACTGATGACAATATTATTGCATTAAAAATAAAATGAAAAACACCTGAATGAACTTTAATGTTCTTGTTATTTAGCAGAAAATGAATTTCAACAGCAGAGACTGAAAACCATCATCGATATTGTTCCGACGCCTCTGGGCTCACGTTGCATTTATCATGCAGTGAGTCGAGCTCACATGCAAAACGTATGCTGACACGGCCGCGACTGCGGCAGAGGTCGCCGAAGGTCAAACGCACAACAAGCACGACTTCTTCCGTGTCCGGCCTCGTAACGAGAACGGGTCAACTGGATCTGTTTCCAGATTCCAGGAGAACTTTTATAAGAATCCACATCAGATTTCAGTCAGTTAGTTTACTGTCATCCGTTCTGCTCACAGGAAGCGACTGAGTTCAGTTGGTCAACGGTGGAAACAACGAAGCATCAGAATGAGTCGCTCCGATGGATTCAGGCTGTTGGAATCAACTGGTGCTGCCTGATTCAAAATAAAAACGGCCAAAAAGGAACAAAGCAACAACAAAAAGCAACACAGCAACGCCACAGAGTTTATGCTAAGCTTGCTAGGAATGATAAGTTCTGTGGCTCCAGAGTTCAGTTGACCCTTCTGGGCCACCGTATGAAACGGGTCAGGCTTCTGGACGTTTCGTGTTTTTTTCCTGTTAGCATCGGGTCTCTCCTGTTTCTCTAAACTCCTCCAGGAGTCGATGCAGAAGCACAGATAGCGCTGAGACGTTTTGTTTTCGGGTTCATGGGCCACCAATATGCTGCAAGCTAACATCCGCACTGAAACGCCAGCAGGTGGTTTATAGGCTGTCATGTTCTGGGTCAGACCCGACCAGACGGCTGCGGTGTTTCCATGCCTCCGTGCAGCCGGGCCACCCAGGCTGCTGCGAGCCGTAGCTCCAGTAAACACGGACCGGTCCCTCCTGGAGCGGCCGGCCGCTCCGTCCGCCAAGCTGTCTGCAGCAGATGCCAACCAGGACGGAGCGAAACCCAGACAGAGCCGTCCTACGGACCGGGCCTGCCAGCACCGGCAAATATTCACAGTGTTGCCAAGAGAATAAAAAAGATCTGCAGCCACTTCATTAATTTGTCAGGTGGTCTGAAGAAAAGCTTTTATTTTTAGCGGCTGCTTTCCCTCAGGAAAGCTGGAAGAAGTTATTTGCACAACAAAGAGCTGAGAGTTTGGCTCTGAACCTGTGAGCACCAATAAAAACAACCAAATAAAGATTATTCTTCATTAAAAACCACAGAAATGGACCAGAACTCTTCTATTAAAGAGACCTTTTCCTTTTTATGAAGGTTATTCATAAAAAATAGTCGCTGGAGCATGAGAGCGTCTAACTCCAGTTCACCAGATCCATAAAGGAGACGATGCAGCAGCAGCAGGTCCAAACGTTTCACCAAAACAGAAAGTAAATGAGGGAAACAAAATGTTAACATTTCCTTCTTCCCCTTCACCTGGACAGCCATGAAAAACATGTCATAAAATGGTCTAAATGCTCCGGAGGAGAGAGCTGTGAATTATTATTGAAACGTAAAATCAGTGCTAAATGTTACCAGGATCTGAGTCCTGAGTTGTTTATCAGAGTTTACTAAACTATGAAACTGAACTTTATTCATTAAAGATATTATCTACTTTGTGTTGCACTTTCTACTGTTTTTGAAGCATTTCTGAATTTCGGTCAAGGGCCGAACAAAATGACTTCTAGGTCCACAATTTGCCCCCTCACCTCCCTTTAGACACCCTTCCTTTAGAGATGTTTATATTTAATCTTTGAACTAATTAGATTCTACATCTGAGCAAAAACAAAGAGAAACTTCTGTAATGTTAAAAGTCAAAGAATAAATCCAGAAATGTTGTATTTAAAGAAAACAGAAACTTTACAATAAAAAATAAATAATTTATTTTTTATCTAATTATTTCACACAACCTTCACTGACTTTGACTCCACAGGAAGATCTGAGTCACATTGAGCCTTTTCCAGTCCTGGACTCGGACTGGGATCCGGATCCGGACTCGGGGCTCTGCGTGTTCTCCCTGGGCTCCCCAGTAAAACTCAGCCTGGATCATTTCTGAGAGATTTAACTCAGATTGCTGATGGAAACGTTCCTGCGGGGGGAGTGAGTGTTTGTGGTTTCGACCAATGGGAAGGCTCCGTCCTGATGACTCAGGTCGCGGTTGTGTGTAAGTTTGTTTTCATGCGATCATCTCGTCGCTCTGCTGGCTCATGGCTGAACCTGAGGAAGCAGCCCTCGGTAATCGTTTGCTTGCTTTGCGCCTGTTGGTGGTTATCTAGAGTAGCGATGAGTAGTTAGCATCTTACCTACTGCTAAGAGTCGCGCTAACGATTTTCAAGAACTCAAACCCAAAACCTTTAGAGCTCTGAGAGGTCACTCACTGTTGCCCTTCATCACTATTTGCCAAACAACAAATAACGCTACGCTAACTGGCTTCCAACAAGTGCTATGCTAACAGAGCTAACTGCTAATATATCAAGCTAACACAGTTAGCTTAGCATTACAAATGTTTTAGACTTCTGAAAATAGCAACACTGTGAAGAACTTTGTAACAGGTGCATTCAAATAACTAATAATTTAATAAAATCAGCTGAAAAGTAAAATATATAAATTTGTTTTGTTAAAAAAAAAATTTTTTTAATTCAGAAAAAATTTAATTGAAACTTGACAGAAGCGTAGAAAAAGAGGAAAGTTAGGTAGAAGGAAAAACTGGCAGAAGAAAGCCTGAAAGGAAAAGAGTGAAAAAGATTAAAGATAAAATAGTTTTTTCTGCAGTGGAGAAACTGAGACGAACCTGCAGCATTAAACTAGAAACTCATTGATTTTATGTGATATTTCAAATATTTTGTTCTTTTCTGCAGGTTTACTGGCAGGGTGCGAACATTTCTGAGCCTGGATGTGGAGGTATGTGTTAAAAACATTCAAAATGTAAATAAAAAATAAAAACAAAACTCGCCACTGCATTTACAAGATAAAAACATTTCAGTTATTTAGATGGTATTTCAGCAGCTTGTTGAAACTTTCCTTTACTCAACCATAAGTTTTAATCAAGTGAAATATTTGCTTGCCATCAGTTGTTTGCTGCCATGTTTTACTGCCTGGATTAAGTTGAGAAATGTTTCATAAGCGTGGAAGTGGCTGAGCGAGAGACTTTATGAAAGCAGTTTGATCACATCTGAAAACGCAGATCTGTCCATCAAAATCACTTTAGAGAAGCTCTGCTTTCCATCCATCTGGAAGGGTCAAAGGTCACCTCTATACCACCTTCAGCAGGCCAAAAACCCCCAACCTAAAATAAAGCAAATATAGGAGTCATTGTTTTGGTTTTTAGTTTTTTTCTATGTTTACTGCAGATCCAAAACTTGAAATGGATTTTTGTGACATTGTAAATAATAAAAAATAATAAAAGGAGGAGTCGATTTTCACCAAATGCTTCAGAAATTTAGCAATTAATCTCAGTCATTTTTCCAAGTTTCAAAGTCAAAACATTTAACACTCAGAAATGTTCGAGTTTAATGTAGAAAATTTCTGGGATAAATGTCAAAATTTCCTCCTTTGTCTCTGCAGTGGCTCTGATGTGCTGCGTGTTAAAACAAAGACATCGAGTTTTAAATCTGTTTATTTTCAGTAATACGAGGATTTGGGCCCCTTTAGATCAGCTCGATCCGCCCTGAGGCGCTTCCACAAAACAGGAACCATTTGCAATAATCTGGACCAACCAGCCAAAGCCGGTACCGGCCCAAACTTTGATTGGTGACCAGCAGCTTCAGTTTGTGTGGTCCTGAAAACATCCAGACCCATTCAGGACCATTCAGGACGCTCAGATGATGCAGTTTGAGTTGTAGATAATGAAACGTCTGGACTGCAGCAGGCGGCCGGACCTGAGACCGGACCTGAGGAAGAAACATCTTTCCACATTTGTTCTTCAGCATTCCTGTTTCTCTCTAAACCCAGAGCCAAACACCAGAACTGGGCCTGGTTCTGGTGGACTAAACCCCAAAATACTGACTAATCTGTTCTGTCAATGCAAACTTAAAGGATCAGGTTTAAAGTAATGAGAGAAGATCAGGAGGCTGGCAGGCCGAGGAGCGGATGGCATCTGCCGTCAGAAAGGCCTTGTCTGGATTTCCTGGGTTCAGAGGCGGCCGGTTCCCAAGCTCTGTTTGGGAACCGGCCGAGGAAAGTTGGATTTGTTAAATCCTCCCATAAGTTCACCTTTCATGCCTCATCCTCAGAAAACTTACATTTCTAAACCTCTGGAAGTGCAGCAGCATCAGAAGAACAGTTCACCCTGTTCAAACTCTAGTTTCTACTTATCAGGTCAAATGATTCGGTCTTTAGCGTCAACCTCGGAAGGGTCAAAGGTCATCTCCAAATCAACTTGAAGTCCCTCAATCTCCAGAAAGGAAGATTATTCCCAAGATGGCTGCCAACCTTCCCAGTACTGGATGTCCCAGCAGATTCAGCCCAAAGTCAGAGATCAGAGAAATGAACCGCAGACTCGACAGGCCTCGGTTTGCAGGTCAAAGGTCATGATCCAGTGTGGCTACTTGGAAGGGTTGAAGGAGGAAGCCTCGTTCCTGTAGAAACAAGATGGTGGCAGGAGGTCATCCTGCGTATGAAAGATGGGACTTTTGGGACGACGTCCTCCAAACGGATGAGACCAGACTGTCGACCAAAATGGAGGAAACCTGATGGTCTGAGGTCATTTGGCTCCTATCAGGAGCCAACATGGGTCATCCACCAAACACAGCAGCAGAAATACAACAGAATGCCAAAAAAAAGAATAATAATTAAGGCCCTTAAATGGCCTACTCAAAGTCCAGACCTCAGCTGAGCATTAACAGGAAATGAAGCAGTTCTAGTAACTGATCCTGTCCCAACATTTGGCATCAGCGCAAATCAGTGGACACTGCTAGCTAAACGGTTAGCTATGCTAGCTAAACGGTTAGCTATGCTAGCTGTGAAACATTAACCCTAAATACTGTTGTAATCATTTTTTGAGTAGAACAACATAAATAATGTTCTAATCAGGCTTTTCAAAAGATTTATGAAAACTACTGGGAAGATTCAAGTGTTTTTTTGCTTCAATAAACATAAAGTCTGTGTCATTGGAAAGGAAAATTAATAAACTTAACAGTCGTTTTGCTTTTGGAAAAAAGTACTTTAAAAAGGACTTTTGTTTTCTGTGATCATCATGTTCCTGAGAGGAAAGAGCATCACTGCCTCTTTAAACCGCTACCAACACGCTATATAGCAGAAGCTAATATTAAAGTGCTAACTTCAACTATCAATGACAAAACATGGTACAAAGTATATTTCCTGCAACAGGGTCAAATCCCTACAGCTACGGTTTGCACTTCAGGAAGTGATTCTTTCAAAGTAAAACCTTTCACTCGTTGTTTCAGTTTTATGCTAACTGTGACGCTAATTTTGGCTAATGACATATGCTATGGTTTCAGCCAGAAAGCACGCTAATCTAAACGGTTTAGATGGAGAATCGAAAACCAAAAGTCAGATGTCAAACTTTACAATACAGGCAAATAAATGAGCTATTTGAATTTATCCAGAAATACTTCATTAGGGGAAGCTAAGTGTGCTAAATGTTTACAAAGTTAGCTAAAGTTTAAAGTGCGAATTGGCAAAAATGTATCCTCCTCTCAAATGTTGAACTTTATTCAGCTGAAAGTTGTCAATTAGAATTTAAACACAAAAATTAGTTTAGAGGAAGCTAAGTGTGCTAAAGTTAAGAAAAACACTAAATTTGTTCTGCTATTAGCGTGTCAGCTGCAGTGCTTTCACCGACAGGATCAACAAATAAAGTTTAGAAACTGAAACATTAAATAGCAGAAAATAAATACCAGAATGTAGGAATTTGTTCTAATCTTTGTTGTGGTTCAGATGTGACTCTGAAGGGAACAACAGCCTGAGGTGAAGAGCATCACACAGCTTGATGATCTGTGTGATGCTCTCAAAACAAATGATTAACAGTGTTTTAAGTATCTGCATGCGTTTTCACGCCCTGCATGTTTTCATGCAGTTTCTGAGCGGAGGGTTCGAAGGTCGGGATAATCCCCCTGAGCTCGCGGCTTCCCGATCCCGCTGGTGTTTTTCCAGCCATGCGGCTCGGAGTCGGCGTTTTGGAAGCACCTGGCTCCCATTTAGCTGGCCTGTAAATAGACTCGTCTGAGGGCCAGCTGTTGGGGTCAGATGGCTGTCGCATGCATCCAAGGGACAAGATGGCGTCTCATAATCAGGTGCAGCTGCTTTGATCGGCGGCCAGAAAGTTGCTCCTGTGCTCACAAACTTCAGCTGTGAGTTTTTCTGCTGAATGTTGAGCCATTTCCTTCTCTGTTTCCTTTGCCGTCGTGGTTCAATCAGTTGGAAGTTAAATCACAGCGGTTTGCAGACGGTTTTCCTGGAATCACCCTGGAGATGTTCTGGTTTCGGACCGCGGCTGCAGGAGGGAGTCTGGATCTTCAGAACCAGACTCCTCGGTTCTGACACCGCGGCAACAAGATAAACATGGCTGCCGACACCAACATGGTCACTTCTGTTGGTGATCACCATCTGAAAACTGATGGCTGCTGGTGTGCAACCTTCCATCCCTGCAGGCCACTAAGCCTCTGAGCAAGGCACTAAAACCAGGGGCACCTTTCTTGTTTCCTTCTGCCTAACCTTTCTTCCTTCTTCTCTTCTTCCCTTAATCGTGTTGCTCTCCTCTGCCCTCCGTCTCCTCCTGTCTTCCTCTTTTGACCTCGGCGTTTCGTTTCGCTGCTCCTGGCCGATCAGGTGAACCGTCGGCCGTTCAGGATGTTTGCTTTGGACTGAGCGCGTGCAGAGTGAGCTCATGTAATCTGTGCTGGCGGTGTTGAATGCGTGCATCACGATGTTCTAGTTTCCTGGAGCCGGCCGGGACCAGATGTTTGGATGGTTCTCCTGCTGTAACTCTCAGCCCTGTAAGCTCTCCGCCTGTTTGCAGGAATTACAGACCTGCAGCTCAGAAATGTTGCTGCTGCTTCACTCGTTTTAATTCAGACTCCTGTAAGACGCATTTTGTCTAAATTAGTAAACATTTAAATCATCTCGTTGCTCAGCAGGCAGATTGTAGCAGCTAACTGTCCTGCGGTGTCAGCGCTAAATTAAGACGACGACACACCAACTGGTGGCTACTTCCTTTTAGCTTAATGCTACATTCATTCTTAAGCTAGTTACTGATTGAATGGCACCGCTAACTGAGCAACCAGCGCTGGCAAAAGAGAAGAACTACTAACCAGCATTAGCTTTGAATAAGCTAGGCTAACAACTTCTTTAAAATAAACTTCATCAAGAAAAATAAGCGTCATACATTGGATGCATTGGCATGTTTATTGTAATCCAACATGGCATCCAGCATAAAATCACTGTAACGTACGCACAGAGCGGAAGTTGGCTTGCAGTTGAGATTTCAGTTTGATTCCACCTTTCTTCTGTTAAATAGAAAAAATCCATAAAGTATTTTAAACTAATTAAAGATCCTCAATGAGTGAAACATTATGTGGAATTGCCCTTTAGCCATCAGCTGAATCAGAGGCCTCAGTCAGAAGCCAACTTCAGCTTTGTATAATATTACATCTTGTTTCTACTTGGTCCGATATACAGACGTTATATCCAGGTGACTAGTCAGTTATACTAGTTATCATCTATATACAATGCATAGTATATGCTAGGCTATCCGTGCTAATGGCCAGCAGAGTAACGATGCAATCCAGTGGGTGACCAGCCAAGCATGCTAGTTGTTAGCCTGTCCACAGCTAACAACTAGCATGAGCTACAGAGCAGGAGAGCCAGTGCCCAGCGGTTCTGGTTGATGGTAAATCAGACCAGTAGCTGGTTCCTGAGCCTGCTGATTGTTTCTGCCGGCAGAGCGAACATGGCTCCTGGCTGTAAAACCCCAGCGCTGATTAGACTTTCTGCACCAGTGAGCCGGACCGGCCCGGCCTGCTGCTGCCACGCCGACAGACGGTTCCGCTGCCTTGGCTTTTATTGATTCCTGCTGTAATCTGAACACACTGGTCCTCTTTAAGCCCGGCTCACATTAGGTGTGGTACAGTGGCAGCCCAGAGGAAGCCCAGCGGGCCGCGGGCTGAGCCGCTGCAGGAGCCGACCGGCTGCCAGCGAACGAACGGCGGGGTGTAAATCAGAGCGCGGGGCGCGGCCCGCCACGCGGCCCAGACAGAACCCTGATATGCAAGAGGAGCGCTGCCGGGCCCGGCCCAGTCACAGCCCAGTCACAGCGCTCCCACCAACCGGGAGAAATGAGCCGCTTGCTTCCCAACAAATCAAACCTGAACTCATCCAGCTGGTGTTTCCACATCGCTAGCGATGTGAAAAGAACAGAAGCAAAAAATTAGAGAAATAAATTGAATAAAGTGAAGTTTAATCCAAGCATCAAATCCCAAATTATTCCCTGAAAGCAGCTGAACTCGTCCCTCATTTCTCCTTCCAGCTGGACTTTCATCACAAACATCCTCAGTTGTTTTTAAAGGTGATGCTGCAACAGTCTGTGCTTCAGTGACTCTGAAGAGGCCTCTGACTGAAGACTGTTGCTCTACAGCTGCCTCATGCTAACATGTTAACAGCACAACGTCGAGGCAGCAGAGAGGATTTTCCACAGCGACATGGTGGGTGACATCATCAGTGGTTAGCTAGCTCTGCTAATCCACCTCCTTTGCTTTTGCCTCTTTTCTCCCTGTTAAAATATAAACTGTAAACTGACAGAATGAGATAAATTTTAAATTACCAGAAACGAGCAGGTACAAAGGTATCTGCTCCATATTTAATCTGAATTAAATAGGATAATTGTCCTGTTGTCATGGTAACGCTGGCTCCAGATTTCCCATAAACCTCGTCTGGCAGTAATGGGAAGCCCTCCGTGTTTTCAAAACATTCCTCTGCTGAGATCGTCCGGCTTCAGCGTTTCTGTCGATGATCCGTCGTTCCTGACTCCAGGCACAGGAAGCTTATCAAGACCATTTCCTGTTTGTCAGGAAATGTGACACGTTGCACATTTAGTAACTCGTTGCATTTTCTCCTTACTGGCGTCCAAGTAAATAATCTGAAACGAGACTCTAACTTTGGAGTTCGGTCTTGGTTGTTTTTTGTAACAAACTAATTTTCCCAATCGGACCACATAAAGAAACATCTGTGAAGGCAGGAAAACTTTAGACAACAGAACTTCTTGTACAACAACCAAAGAGTTTTAGGACCAAACATGAGCCAACAGTTTTACAGCTTCATCAATTTCTCATTATGATGTGGTTGTTTGAGATCTGTGAGAAGAACGGTTAACACCCTGCTGCAGTTTCTGACTCGAACTAAATTACGTTTTTCTCCTGCAGGCTCGCTCCAGTCACTTCTCATTACTGTTAGCTTTCGGTCCCACGTCCGCTGTGATTTAGCGCATGGCGACGGTTGCTCAGGCGGTCATGTTGTCACGTTTCGTTCGGCTCACGCTGAGACCGATCTCCACCTATAAGGCGGGAACTTTAGCGCTCTGACAGAACCGGCGAAGATGAGTCCGGTTCCTGCACTTCCTGGTTTTGGACTTGAAGCGGGTCGACGGCGGGTAGAACGAAGCGCTGCGCCTGCTGATAGAGGGATAAAAATAGCTACAGCTTTGCATCCTGGGAAAAACTTTTCCTTTTTCCAATCATCATTAAACTTCAGCATCGGACCAACAACCAGAGTGATTACAAAAATGATTTCATTCACTGTTTTGTCGAAAACAGGTGAGATCATCCCTTATTTCCAGACATAATTATGAAATAAAGTAATAAAAACATAAAGCCGTTTTCCAGAAGATCCAATCTGATTGTTTTAATATTTTATTCATCCATATTAATGTCTTTAAATTTTACAGAAGTCGTGTACCTTGAATTTTTGAAGTCGCCTTTAAAAGTGGTAACATCGGGCATGCAGCGGTGGCGTAGGGGATAGCGAGACCCACGTTTGGAGGCCCTGAGTCCTCGACGCCGCCGTCACGGGTTCGATTCCCAGACCAACGATATTCACCGCATGTCCTCCCCCTTCCTGTCGGCCTACTGTCACATGAGAGACACTAGAGTCCACAAAAAACCCCCGGAGGAGGAAAAACAATAAAAGCAGTAAAATTGTTTTGGTGCATGATTCATAGATTTAAAGGTTAGGGTTAGGATTTAATCCTCGGACTGCATACGAGTCACTAAATTATACCTGAGTCAACAGAAAACAGGGAAGTTTTACTTCAGACCACAAACATGGAGGATTTCTGCTGCTTTCTAGCATGAATGTCTGTTAAGGTTCAAACCAACTCAGTTACCTGGATTCAGGTAAAAGCCTCGACTTTATCTTACTGCTGATGTGCTGCAGCCCAACCCACCAATGATGAGCTGTGGGAGTAATTTGGGTCGGCCGGTGGTTCCTGGGAAGGTTCCCCGCTGTTTCATGTTCTCCGTTTGTGGATGCTGGTTCTCTCTGTGGTTCTGTAGAACCAGATCGGTTTGGGTTGGGTCGCATTTACTGATTGTCTAAAAATAAAATTAGTTTGATTGGGTTCATGAAGCAGGAATAGTTTGCAAGGCGCCTGTTCACATTAGTTTGTCAGCATCCATGGAGTCTCAGTGTTAAACCCTGAAAGGCTCCAAGCTGCTCTGATTCCTGCAGATGAAGCTTCTGTAAACAGCAGCGTATCGAGTCTGTTGATGGAGGCACCAGCATGGCCACAAGCTTCACAATGTGACAGAGTTCACAGCCTCAGTCAAGTCATTGTTCGAACCACGTCGCTTTAAAAAACAGGAGCAGCTGACGGTTCTGAGGCAGAGCTGCTCAAACAGGAAGAAGAAACTTTGCAAAGCCTCTACGGGAAATAACGATAACTCATAAACAACATTTTAACTTAGAAAACCAAAATATAAACCCATTTATTTTGGTTCTTCACCAATGTTGCACTAATGTTGCTAAGTTTTCGTTATTATAAATATATTGATCATATTTAATTGCTGTGGTTGATTAGAAATCGTTTGTGTGACGTGGCTGCTAAATTATTTAACTGTTGTCATGCCAACCAACAATAATATTACTTAGCTAATTAGTCATGCTAGTTAGCATGTCATTAGCTCGTATATCAGCTAGTAATAAGGTTTATGTTGATATGTTAATATGTGATGCATATTAGCAGTATGCTAGTTTATATTTTATGTGCAAATGCTATGTAGCATATCAGTAGCTAAATATGTTGTTTCTAATATGCTAACTGTCACTGTCACTGCTAACACTTATTTATTTTTATTTTTCATATATATTTTGGTAAAATCCTTTTAACATAACTAAAAAGTACAAAACCTGTAAATGTTGTTTTTCTTCTCATTTGAAGTCAACCTGAAAGAAATAAAAGAAGAATTTTGACTTGGAAAAAACATTTTTAAACGTTTACAGGTTCTGAGATAAATGTCTTCATTAGCTGTAACATTTATGGGAGGAAGTAAATTAGAAATACGTTTACATGAACTTTGTGACATCGCAGCCACTGCAGACTGACTGCAGACTGGCTGCAGACTGACTGCAGACTGACTGCAGACTGGCTGCAGACTGGCTGCAGACTGGCTGCAGACTGGCTGCAGACTGACTGCAGACTGGCTGCAGACTGGCTGCAGACTGGCTGCAGACTGACTGCAGACTGGCTGCAGACTGGCTGCAGACTGACTGCAGACTGGCTGCAGACTGGCTGCAGACTGACTGCAGACTGGCTGCAGACTGGCTGCAGACTGACTGCAAACTGACTGCAGACTGACTGCAGACTGGCTGCAGACTGGCTGCAGACTGGCTGCAAACTGACTGCAGACTGACTGCAGACTGGCTGCAGACTGACTGCAGACTGGCTGCAAACTGACTGCAGTCAGTCTGCAGACTGGCTGCAGACTGGCTGCAGACTGGCTGCAGACTGGCTGCAGACAAGCAGATGCAGATGCAGATGCAGCTGCAGCGGCGCTGGATGGAAGAGCGAGCTGTTGTTGGAGGAGAGCGGTGGAAAATGTAGTCGTGTTTTTCCATCATCCGTCTCTCATGTTTTGAGAAGCCAGCCTCTTCGCTGTAGATCTGGGATGTTTTCTCACTTCTCCACCTTTTCCCCCTCATCTCCGGATTCAGGTCGATGGCAGAGCTCTCTGTTTCATAAAACAAAAATCCCTTTTGCTGATCTTCCGGTCATCCCAAACCACCGACTCTGTTCAGGAATTAATGAGTTTGAGCCTCAGCAGCTGATTTAGGCCTTTCCTCTGCAGACCTTTCATTTGCTCAGTGGGGCCTTGGACTGGTCCCAGCACAGGAAGCTCACCACCTTTCAACTGGATCCAGACGACAGGGAAAGAACAGGACTCACTAAAATCGGCACATAGAAAGGAAAAAGCTGCGTTTCATAGAGAAGAACGAGATCACAGGGAAATAGTTTGGGTTTGGTGGCTGAGCTCTGGGGAACCATTAAACCTTCTTGGCTGTTTTGGTTCTGTTCTGGTGACCGCCGTATCTTATTCCAGCTGTCAGTGTGTAAAGGTAGGAATGGCAGTTTCCTACCTTTAACCCGAACCCCAACAGCCGGTTTGGGTTGAGCCCTAACCGGGTCATGATCAGCTGAAAAAGGAGGTTCTTAAAGATTGAGGTCTGTTCAACGGCAGCGCTGGCTCGGTTCTCCCGGTGCCAAAACAACCAACCAAGAACATCTTCTCCAGTTCATCTCGGACACAAACAAAAGCTGGAGCGGTTCAGAGTGAAAGGACACAGATACCA
Organism: Poeciliopsis retropinna; assembly: GCA_010277075.1. NCBI lineage: Eukaryota > Metazoa > Chordata > Actinopteri > Cyprinodontiformes > Poeciliidae > Poeciliopsis > Poeciliopsis retropinna. The sequence continues at coordinate 1,418,337 of VMRM01000037.1, read as the reverse complement.
GCCTGATCCAAACGCCTCAACCTGGTCTGCAGTGCATTGTGGGTAAAGAGACGGGTATGTAAATCTTGTCCTTCTTCTTCCTAAAGCGTAAAGTGACACATAACTTTCAAGACTTCTCAATCAGTCAATGTACTTCACTCATAAGGATTTAGTGACCTCTGACCCTCACCCAATGGCTGCTGAAGTTAGGCACAGCTCCACCTGAGCCCTGCCAGGTGAGGCAGGTATAAATGATGGATGTGTGGATGAATTACATCCATTTGAGGTGGTAGATTCTGGCTCTCGTTGAGTTTTCTCTGAGGAATCGACGTGACTTTATTACCAAACCAGATGTAAGGTAACTGGTGGACTCAGTTTTACTCCATCATCTGCTCCACCTGCAGCTGCTGCGGTTCTGACCCAAACCAACCTGTTCCCCTCCTGGCCTGTGGGGGCGCTGCACCAACAACCACTGAAGGAAACGACACAAAAACCTCTGAAAATTCTGAGAGCAACTTCCTGTTTCACCAGATGGAAACTAAAATTCAGGCGTCAGGATTTCTTTTTAGTCTTTGGCTAAAAATCATGAGCCATTTCTCTGCTAGTGCTAGCCTAGCTTGTTTGTGTTGGTTGTATTTACCCAGAATCCTCTGCACATTGTTACACTTCCTGCTTTTGGACTGGTCTTCGGTCCGCTTGGTGTTCTCATATGCATCCAAACTGAACCAGACGGAGGTTTGGAGGACCAGAGTTTGTTTATCGGTCTGCATCAGTTCGGTTAGCATTCACACCTCCCCAAACAAACCAGACTTTCAACAAACAGACTGGAGCTGGATTAAAGTGGATTAAGCAGGTTTCTCTCCTGGACTGGAGTTTAGTTTACAAACTGAGGTCATTTGTGCAGCAGAAAGGCAGATATTATCACAGAATCAAGAGGAAATCCATCCATCAGTTATCTAACATGTTTATGGTGCGGTTAATGGGAGCGCTGGTGCCGATCTCCAGCAGTCAGCAGGTGAGAGGTGGGGTCACCAGGACAGGTCGCCAGGCCATTGCATCAAGAGGAAAGCATTCTCTTTAATTTTCTTCCTCCCACTTTTGGTTTCCTTCCTCCGTTTTGTTCGCTGGACCGTCCTCACCACTAAAACACGTCCTCTTCCCTTCTGCGCTGCAGCTTCAGGCCTGTAATGATGATCCCAGATGTGGCTAAAATACTCTGTGGCCTGTCGATTAAACCTCAGATCCACTCTGGGAACATCGCTCCCTGACACCGACGGATGAGGCTGCTCCTTCGGAGGTTGGAGCTGTATTTACACTTCGAGAACAGAGCGTGCAGGAGCATGTTTCACATTAAAAACACATCATATTTCATGCCTTTTTATCAGGAAGATGTTCAGGAGGACGGGCCGTGTGAACCTTGAGACCGAAGCTAAAAATACTTTAACGAGGCTGAAGGTGGACGCCCATCGCATGCCGTGGAATGATTTAGCAGGGATCGATGTCAGCACCATCACCAGGCACAGGGTGTGTGTTTACACGGTCGTATGTTACGTAAGCCAAATGTCTCACAAAAACTCTGGGCACAAGATCCGGATCTGGGAAAAGAAAATATCAGCTAACGCAGAATTTTAGGTCAGACAGAAACTTTAAATCTTAAAGCCGGGGTTGTTTCAGGAGTCTTTTCTTCTGCCAGTTGTGGTTCTGCAAGCAAAAGTGGAAAAGTTAGCTGAACCAGAACCAATCCCAAGCTGCCAGGCTTCATGTCTAAGAGAGCTTAGAGGTCAGAGGTCACCCCTAAATTAAGCTTTTCTAACTGAATAATCACCAATAATGTAAAAGTCTTCCAGTTTCCAAAAATAAATGAACCACTTTGCATTGAGCTGCATGGACAGTAGTTTGTTGTTGATGTTCTATTTTGGAGTCTTTCCACATGTTCGCTGTTGGAATTGGACTAGGACATTCTAACCATTTCCATCACAAATGTGTGCTAATCTTTGTCGATATGCTGCTAATGTCGAAAAATAAGAAATTTAAATAAAGTCACATGTGAATAAAGTTGGTTATATGAGATATTCATGGATCTTATTCATGTGTTGGAGTAACAAGCCCCGCCTACGTGGGAGCGACGTTTTGGCGACGCTGTAGTCGGCCATTTTACAGAAGAGATGTGGATTCATCGCGTTGGAATGACGCACAACCATTTTATCAACGGTGATGTTGATGGAGCCGAAAACAAATCATCATCCTCCTCTGACCACTTCCTGTCGTCTTCTTTGGCGTTTCCACCAGTAGTAACATCGGGCTGTTGATCACGTCACTGAAACTGCAAAAACTTCACTGAAAAATGTGAGTTTTTTTCAAAATTGGTGTTTCCTTTAAGCTAATTTATTTTCATAATTTCAATTTGCTACATTTTACGGTTAATAGAAATAGAGCTGTTGAAGACACGAGCAGAGAGCATCAGTGATGTTTCTCTGGACGTTCCTCCCAGGTTCTGCTCACTCGGCCCGTCTGAAGGATCTCTGGATCGGTAAACTGTCTGGATGTCTTCTCAGAGACACATCTGTTCAAACCGTTGTCCAGCTCCACCAGCTGCTCGTTTGCTCTGAACCCGTGTGGCAGCTGTCTGGATGCTATCGGAGGCGGAGTGACGATGAGCGAGAGAGAGAGAGAGTCAATGGCTCATTCAAAGTTCAGGCCATAAAATTAAAACAATGAGCTGAAAGCAGCTCCATGTGGCCGTGACTCAAAACTGCCAGAGAAGAACGAAGGTGAGAGACGACAGAGTTCAACTTGTTGCACAAATTGGCTTCTCGAACGCTCCTCCTGGCAGTTTTGTCTCTTTAGCACCTCTTTAACTCCACCTGTGTCTTATTTCACCCTGCTGCCTCCTGTTTGGCTGGAAGTTCAGCCTGAACCTTCTGTCTATAATAAAGACCAAAGGCTGGAGCGATGAGAAGGTCATTCTTCAAAGCTCCTGCTTAATGAGTCGATTCCTGGCTTTTACTTTGAATTTTCATCATTATCTTGTTCTCATGGGAGTAATTGTTCGAATCCATCCGGATTACCTTAACAAAGCAATGCAACAAAACATGTCAAACGTGTGAATATTTGCATGTATTTGTTTAATTAGCACCCTGGAAGCTAATTGGCCTAAATGTTCTCAAAGTTTACAAAAATGCTGAAGCGTTAAATGGAAAATTAACTCTATTAGTGGAAATGTTTATGAGGATTTAAAGCAGCTGAAATTAACTAGGCTAATTGTAAAACATTTGCTGCACTGACTGAAGAACTAATCATAAACAGGAGCTCCAGTAACGCTGAAGCGCTACGCTAACAAGGTAGTTAGCAGAAGCTAACACTAAAGCGCTAAATTCAGCCCCTTATGTGTCACATCGAGAACATGAGGAGCTCCCTAAATTTATATCTGTGAATTTTTACATGTATTTGTTGACGAACATGAAAGCTAAGTACCTTAAATGTTTCAAAGTTAGTTAAAAAGCTGAAACGCAAAATTAGCTCTGCTATTAGCAGAGTAGCGATTAGCCTCTGGCCTCCACTGTTTGAGTCCAGTTTTGATTTAAAGCAGCTAAAATGAACTTTACTGATTTTAAAGCGTTAGCTGACTAATCCTAACGCTAAAGTGCAGGGTAGTTAGCAGACGCTAATGTTAATGACATGTTGGTACCCACCAGAACATGAGGCCCTCAAAACATTTACACATGTGAATTTTTGCATTGTTTAACTAACACAGTTGGAACCAAAGCGCGTTGAACAGAGTGCTAAAGTGCCAAAATTAGCTCTGCTATTAGCAGATGAGAGGATTTGTGCTCACCACTGTTTGATTTAAACCAGTTTAAATGAACTTCTGCCGAACAGAACGGACTGATATCAGCCAGAATCTCCCTGTCGCTTTGGAAAAGAGACATTTTTGTCCCTGAACCTCAGCTGAGCTCATCAGCAGGTCAGTAAACCCGTTTCTGTTAGTTTTTCTTTAAATAATTAGGACTTTTCTGTAAATCCGACCTGCAGCAGCAGCAGCGACCCGGCGGTCGGCGTGTTGGTGAGGAGGGAATGAGAGGCAGCTTGTTCCCGTGGAGGAGCAGGG